>JAOPSE010000057.1:9027401-11527401 GCA_029449295.1 Zea luxurians
CTTGATTCCTTCCTCCTCAAGAAACTCCTCCACTTGAAGGTTCTTGAACTCGGACCCGTTGTCGCTCCTTATCTTCTTCACCTTGAGCTCAAACTCATTTTGAGCTCTCCTGAGGAAGCGCTTGAGGATTCCTTGGGTTTCAGACTTATCCTGCAAAAAGAATACCCAAGTGAAGCGGGAAAAGTCATCAACAATAACTAAACCATACTTACTCCCTCCTATGCTTAGATAGGCGACGGGTCCGAAGAGATCCATGTGTAGCAGCTCCAGGGGTCTTGACGTGGTCATCACGTTCTTGCTGTGATGTGCTCCTCCCACCTGTTTCCCTGCTTGACAAGCTGCACAAGGTCTATCCTTTTCGAAATGCACATTTGTTAGACCTATTACGTGTTCCCCCTTTAGAAGCTTGTGGAGGTTCTTCATCCCCACATGTGCTAAGCGGCGATGCCACAGCCAGCCCATGCAAGTCTTAGCCATTAAGCATGCATCTAGACCGGCCTCTTCTTTTGCAAAATCAACTAAATAAAGCTTGCCGTCTAGTATACCCTTAAAAGCTAGTGAACCATCACATCTTCTAAAGACAGACACATCTACATTCGTAAATAAGCAATTATATCCCATTTGACATAATTGACTAACAGATAGCAAGTTATATCCAAGACTCTCCACTAAGAATACATTTGATATAGAATGCTCATTAGAAATTGCAATTTTACCTAGCCCTTTTACCTTGCCTTGATTCCCGTCACCGAATATAATTGAATCTTGGGAATCTTTACTTTTGACGTAGGAGGTGAACATCTTCTTCTCCCCCGTCATATGGTTTGTGCATCCGCTGTCGATAATCCAGCTTGAACCCCCGGATGCATAAACCTTCTTCTCCCTTGCCATAAGGCAAGTGAGACGCTCGTTGGGGAAGAGAGCCGATTTGTTGAAGGCAGTGGCGGCGAGTCCTTCGTTGTCGGAGTCGGAGGAGGAGCAATCCGAGTCCCACTCTTTTCCTAGATGCGCCTCGCCTTTTGCCTTCTTGTATTGCTTCTTCTTCTCTCTTTTGTTCCCCTTTTCCTGGTCACTTTCATTATCGGGACAGTTAGCAATGAAATGACCAAGCTTACCGCATTTGAAGCAAGAGCGCTTCCCCTTGGCTTTGGTCTTGCTTGGTTGTCCCTTGTGACCTTTAAGCACCGTCTTGAATCTCTTAATGATGAGAGCCATCTCTTCATCATTAAGGCCCGCCGCCTCAATTTGCGCCACCTTGCTAGGTAGCGACTCCTTGCTCCTCGTTGCCTTTAGAGCAATGGGTTGAGGCTCGTGGAGTGGTCCGTTCAACGCGTCGTCGACGTATCTTGCCTCCTTGATCATCATCCGCCCGCTCACGAATTTTCCAAGCACTTCCTCGGGCGTCATCATCGTGTACCTGGGATTCTCACGAATATTGTTCACGAGATGAGGATCAAGTACGGTAAAGGACCTGAGCATTAGGCGGACGACGTCGTGGTCCGTCCATCGCGTGCTCCCGTAGCTTCTTATCTTGTTGATAAGGGTCTTGAGCCGGTTGTACGTTTGCGTTGGCTCCTCGCCCCTTATCATCGCGAACCGTCCAAGCTCGCCCTCCACCAACTCCATCTTGGTGAGTAAGGTGACGTCGTTCCCCTCATGAGAAATCTTGAGGGTGTCCCAGATTTGCTTGGCGTTGTCCAAGCCGCTCACCTTATGGTATTCATCCCTGCACAAGGAAGCTAGAAGAACAGTAGTAGCTTGTGCATTTTTATGAATTTGTTCATTAATGAACATGGGACTATCCGAACTATCAAAGTGCATTCCACTCTCTACAATCTCCCATATACTAGGATGGAGAGAGAATAGGTGACTACGCATTTTGTGACTCCAAAATCCGTAGTCCTCTCCATCAAAGTGTGGGGGCTTGCCAAGTGGAATGGAGAGCAAATGAGAATGTGAACTTTGCGGAATACGAGAGTAATCAAAGGAAAAGTTCGAATTAACCGGTTTTCTCCTCTCGTAGTCGTTGTGGTCCTCATCCTTTTGGGAAGAAGTAGACTCGTCGCTGTCGTAGTAGATGATCTCCTTGATGCGCCTGGTCTTCTTCTTCTTCCCATCCTTTCGTCTTTGACCCGAGCCGGAGTCGGTAGGCTTGTCGTCCTTCGGCTCGTTGACGAAGGTCTCCTTCTCTTTGTCGTTGATCACTATGCCCTTCCCCTTAGGATCCATCTATTCGGGCGGTTAGTCCCTTTGTGAATAGAACGGCTTTGATACCAATTGAGAGCACCTAGAGGGGGGGGGGGGTGAATAGGTGATCCTGTGAAAACTTCAAACTTAAGCCACAAAAACTTGTTAAGCGTTAGCACAGTTAATGCCAAGTGGCTAAGGTGAAGTCTTCAACAAAACACAATACCACAAGAATCAAGCACAGAGGGACACGGTGGTTTATCCCGTGGTTCGGCCAAGCCAATGCTTGCCTACTTCCACGTTGTGGCGTCCCAACGGACGAGGGTTGCAATCAACCCCTCTCAAGCGGTCCAAAGACCCACTTGAATACCACGGTGTTTTGTTGTTCTTATCTCAATCCCGTTTGCGAGGAATCTCCACAACTTGGAGCCTCTCGCCCTTACAAAAGATGTTCACAAAGAATCACGGAGTAAGGGAGGGATTAGCAACTCACACACAACACAAAGATCACAGCGAATACGCACACACAAAACCCAGACTTGAGCTCAAGAGGCTTAACACACTAGAACAGAGCTCAAATCACTAGAATTTCAAACAAGTGCGCAAGATTGATGTGTGAGTGATCAAGAGTGCTCAAGGAATGCTTGGGTTCTTCCTCCATGCGCCAAGGGGTCCCTTTTATAGCCCCAAGGCAGCTAGGAGCCGTTGGGAACAAATCTGGAAGGCCATCTTTGCCTTCTGTCTCGTGGCGCACCGGACAGTCCGGTGCACACCGGACACTGTCCGGTGCCCGATTTGTTTCCAAAAACAGCACTTCTGACCGTTGCTGGCTGCTCCAGATCTGCGCTCAGTTGGCGCACCGGACATGTCCGGTGCACACCGGACAGTCCGGTGTTCCTTCCCGACCGTTGGCCCGGCCACGTGTCGCGCGCTGATCGCGCGGCCGACCGTTGGCCCTAGCCGACCGTTGGCTCACCGGACAGTCCGGTGCACACCGGACAGTCCGGTGAATTATAGCCGTACGTCGTCGGCGAATTCCCGAGAGCGGCCAGTTCGAGCCGAGGCAGCCTGGCGCACCGGACACTGTCCGGTGCACACCGGACAGTCCGGTGCTCCAGGCCGAGCTGGGACTTGGCTGCACACAGCCAAGTCATTCTCTCCCCTTTTCTCTTTTTCTTCATGCTGTTTCTAACACTTAGACAAACATGTTAGTCCACAAAACCAATGTACTAAGGCTTAGAAACATACCTTTACTTCATGATTTGCACCTTGTTCCATTTTACAAATAGGTACCTGTGTTGAGCACTAAATCACCAAAATCCTTAGAAATGGCCCAAGGGCACATTTCCCTTTCAGAGGTCCGGAAATCATGTGTACAACTTGAGCACCACAAATGAACAAAAATAGATTGAAATGCATAAATTACATGATCAAAGGCATAAAACACATGTATGCTATAGATCAATCCAAGTTACACGAATCTAAGACATTTAGTTCACTACGTAACCTGCAAAACCTTTTCTCATCTAAAGGCTTGGTGAAGATATCAGCTAGCTGGTTTTCGATGTTAATATGGTACACCTCGATATCCCCCTTTTGCTGGTGGTCTCTCAGGAAGTGATGCCGGATGTCTATGTGCTTAGTGCGACTATGTTCAACAGGATTATCCGCCATGCGGATTGCACTCTCATTGTCACATAGGAGTGGGACTTTGCTCAGATTGTAGCCAAAGTCCTGGAGGGTTTGCCTCATCCAAAGTAGTTGCGCGCAACACTGTCCTACGGCAACATACTCAGCCTCAGTGGTGGATAGGGCAACGGAAGTTTGTTTCTTTGAGCTCTAAGACACCCGGGACCTTCCTAGGAATTGGCATGTCCCTGATGTACTCTTCCTATCGACCTTGCACCCGGCATAATCGGAGTCTGAATATCCAATCAAGTCAAAGGTAGACCCCTTTGGATACCAGATCCAGAAGCAAGGCGTAGCAACTAAATATCTAAGAATCCGCTTAACGGCCACAAGGTGACATTCCCTTGGGTCGGATTGATATCTAGCACACATGCAAACACTAAGCATAATATCCGGTCTACTAGCACATAAATAAAGCAAGGAACCTATCATAGACCGATATGCCTTTTGATCAATGGACTTACCTCCTTTGTTGAGGTCGACATGTTCGTCGGTTCCCATTGGTGTCTTCGCGGGCTTGGCGTCCTTCATCCCGAACCGCTTGAGCAGGTCTTGCATGTACTTCGTTTGGGAGATGAAGGTGTCGTCCTTGAGTTGCTTCACTTGGAACCCAAGGAAGTAGTTCAACTCGCCCATCATCGACATCTCAAATTTCTGTGTCATCACCCTGCTAAACTCCTCACAAGACTTTTGGTTAGTAGAACCAAATATTATGTCATCGACATAAATTTGGCACACAAATAGGTCACCATCACAAGTCTTAGTGAAAAGAGTTGGATCGGCTTTCCCAACCTTGAAAGCATTAGCAATTAGGAAATCTCTAAGGCATTCATACCATGCTCTTGGGGCTTGCTTAAGTCCATAGAGTGCCTTAGAGAGCTTACACACATGGTCATGGTACCGTTCATCCTCAAAGCCAGGGGGTTGCTCCACGTACACCTCCTCCTTGATTGGCCCGTTGAGGAAAGCGCTCTTCACATCCATTTGGAACAACCTGAAAGAGTGGTGAGCGGCATAGGCTAATAGAATGCGAATAGACTCTAGCCTAGCCACAGGAGCAAAAGTCTCCTCGAAATCCAAACCTGCGACTTGGGCATAACCTTTTGCCACAAGTCGAGCCTTGTTTCGTGACACCACCCCGTGCTCGTCTTGCTTGTTACGGAACACCCACTTGGTTCGCACAATGTTTTGCTTGGGACATGGCACCAGGCTCCAAACTTCATTCCTCTTGAAGTTGTTGAGCTCTTTGAAAGGGAATTAGGCTTACACCTATTTCCTAAATAGATTTTGGTGGTTGAATTGCCCAACACAAATAATTGGACTAACTAGTTTGCTCTAGTTTATAAGTTCTACAGGTGCCAAAGGTTCACAACAAACCAATACAAGTCAAAGAATAGGGGTTCAAAACAAAGGAGCCAAGTATACCGAAGTGTCCCCTGGTATGGCGCACCGGACTGTCCGGTGTGCCACCGGACAGTGTCCGGTGTACCAGGGAACTCGACGTCCAACTCTTCACCTTCGGGAATTTTCAGAGGAGCTCCACTATAATTCACCGGACTGTCCGGTGCACCACCGGACAGTGTCCGGTGCTCCAGGGGAGAGCAACTCTGAACTCGTCAGCTTCGGGAATCCGCTCCGCTATAATTCATCGGACTGTCCGGTGAGTCACCGGACAATGTCCGGTGCACACCGGACTGTCCGGTGTGACAGCAGAGCAACGGCTACTTCGCGCGCAACGGTCGACTGCAACGCATTAAATGCGCGCCTGCGCGCAGAGGAGCAGAGCAATGCGGGTGGGACACCGGACAGCCTACAGGGCCTGTCCGGTGCACCACTGGACAGCCAGGCGGGCCCACAAGACAGAGCTCCAACGGTCGAACCCCAACGGTCTGCTGACGTGGCTGGCGCACCGGACTATCCGGTGCGCCATGCGACAGCACACTTCCAACGACCATGTTTGGTGGTTGGGGCTATAAATACCCCAACCACCCCACATTCAATGGCATCCAAGTTTTCCACCTTCCAACTACTTATAAGAGCTCTAGCATTCAATTCTAGACACACCAAAGAGATCAAATCCTCTCCCAATTCCACTCAAAGCTTTAGTGATTAGAGAGAGTGATTGTTGTGTTCATTTGAGCTCTTGTGCTTGGATTGCTTCTTTTTCTCATTCTTTCTTGCAATCATCTCAATTGTAATCAAGGCAAGAGACACCAATTGTGTGGTGGTCCTTGCGGGGAAGTTTGGTTTCCGGTTGATTGAGAAGAGAAGCTCACTCGGTCCGAGGGACCGTTTGAGAGAGGGAAAGGGTTGAAAGAGACCCGGTCTTTGTGACCACCTCAACGGGGAGTAGGTTTGAGAGAACCGAACCTCGGTAAAACAAATCCTTGTGTCTCACTTCTTTATTCGCTTGCGATTTGTTTTTACGCCCTCTCTCGGACTTGCATTATATTTCTAACGCTAACCTGGCTCGTAGTTGTGATTAACTTTGTAAATTTCAGTTTCACCCTATTCACCCCCTCTAGGCGACTTTCAATTGGTATCAGAGCCCGGTGCTTCATTAGAGCCTAACCGCTCGAAGTGATGTCGGGAGATCACGCCAAGAGGGAGATGGAGACCAGCGACAAGCCCACTACAAGCCACGGGAAGGCTTCATCGGAAGAGTCCCGCAACAAGGGGAAGGGGAAGGAGAAGAAATTCTCTTCCCACAAGTCGCATCGGAGTGGTGACAAAAAGAAGAAGATGAGGAAGGTGGTCTACTACGAGACCGACACTTCATCACCATCGACCTCCGGCTCCGACGCGCTGTCCATTACTTCTAAGCGCCATGAGCGCAAGAAGTTTAGTAAGATCCCCCTACGCTATCCTCGCATTCCTAAACATACGCCTTTACTTTCCGTCCCATTAGGCAAACCACCAACGTTTGATGGTGAAGATTATGCTAGGTGGAGTGATATGATACGATATCACCTAACCTCACTCCACAAAAGTATATGGGATGTTGTTGAGTTTGGTGTACAGGTACCATCCGTAGGGGATGAAGATTATGATGAGGACGAAGTGGCCCAAATCCAACACTTCAACTCCCAAGCCACAATTATACTCCTCGCCTCTCTAAGTCGAGAGGAGTATAATAAGGTGCAAGGGTTGAAGAGTGCTAAGGAAATTTGGGACGTACTAAAGACCGCACACGAAGGAGATGAGGTGACCAAAATCACCAAGCGGGAAATGATCGAGGGGGAGCTCGGTCGCTTCCGTCTCCGCCAAGGGGAGGAGCTACAAGACATGTACAACCAGCTCAAAACCTTGGTGAACCAAGTGCGCAACCTCGGGAGCAATAAATGGGATGACCACGAAGTGGTTAAGGTTATTCTTAGATCACTTGTTTTCCTTAACCCTACTCAAGTTCAATTAATTCGTGGCAATCCTAGATATACACTCATGACTCCCGAGGAAGTAATCGGGAATTTTGTGAGCTTTGAATTGATGATCAAAGGCTCAAAGAAGATCAACGAGCTAGATGGCCCCTCCGCGCCCGAAGCACAACCGGTTACATTCAAGGCGACGGAGGAGAAGAAGGAAGAGTCTACATCAAGTAGACAACCAATCGACGCCTCTAAGCTCGACAATGAGGAGATGGCGCTCATCATCAAGAGCTTCCGCCAAATCCTCAAGCAAAGGAGAGGGAAGGATTACAAGTCCCACTCCAAGAAGGTTTGCTACAAGTGTGGTAAACCCGATCACTTTATCGCCAAATGTCCTATTTCTAGTGATAGTGACAGGGGCGACGACAAGAAGGGGAGAAGAAAGGAGAAGAAGAGATATCACAAGAAGAAGGGCGGCGATGCCCATGTGTGCCACGAGTGGGACTCCGACGAGAGCTCCACCGACTCCTCCTCCGACAAGGACGCCGCAAACATCGCCGTCACCAAGGGTCTTCTCTTCCCCAACGTCGGCCACAAGTGCCTCATGGCTAAGGACGGCAAAAGGAAGAAGGTAAAATCAAGATCCTCCACTAAATATGAAACCTCTAGTGATGAGGGTAATGCTAGTGATGGGGAGGATAATTTGCGTACCCTTTTTGCCAACCTAAACATGCAACAAAAAGAAAAATTAAATGAATTAATTAGTGCCATCCATGAGAAGGATGATCTCTTGGACTCTCAAGAGGACTTCCTAATCAAGGAAAACAAAAAGCATGTTAAGGTTAAAAATGCTTACGCTCTAGAAGTAGAAAAATGTGAAAAACTATCTAGTGAGCTAAGCACTTGCCATGATACAATTGTCAACCTTAGAAATGAAAATGCAAATTTAATTGCTAAGGTTGATTCAAATGCTTGTGATGTTTCAATTCCCAATCTTAGAAATGAAAATATTGATTTGCTTGCTAAGATTGAAGAATTGAATATCTCTCTTGCTAGCCTTAGAAATGAAAATGAAAAATTGATTGCTAAGGCTAAAGATTTTGATGTTTGCAATGTTACTATTTCTGACCTTAGAAGTGAAAATGATATATTACATGCTAAGTTTGTAGAATTAAAATCTTGCAAACCCTCTACATCTACCGTTGAGCATGTATCTATTTGTGCTAGATGTAGAGATGTTGACATTGATGCTATTCATGATCATATGACTTTAATTAAACAACAAAATCATCATATAGCAATATTAGATGCTAAAATTGCCGAGCATGACTTAGAAAACGAAAAATTTAAATTTGCTAGAAGCATGCTCTATAGTGGGAGACGCCCTGGCATCAAGGATGGCATTGGCTTCCAAAAGGAAAACAATGTCAAACTTAATGCCCCTCCTAAGAAATTGTCTAACTTTGTTAAGGGCAAGGCTCCCATGCCTCAGGATAACGAGGGTTACATTTTGTACCCTGCCGGCTATCCCGAGAGCAAAATTAGGAGAATTCATTCTAGGAAGTCTCACTCTGGCCCTAATCATGCTTTTATGTATAAGGGTGAGACATATAGCTCTAGGCAATCAACCCGTGCTAAATTGCCTAAGAGGAAAGCTCCTACTGCATCAAATGATCATAGCATTTCATTTAAAACTTTTGATGCTTCTTATGTTTTAACTAATAAATCTGGCAAGGTAGTTGCCAAGTTTGTTGGGGGCAAACACAAGGGCTCCAAGACTTCTGTTTGGGTACCCAAAGTTCTTGTTTCTAATGCTAAAGGACCCAAAACCGTTTGGGTACCTAAAGTCAAGAACTAAAATTGTTTTGTAGGTTTATGCATCCGGGGGCTCAAGTTGGACCATCGATAGCGGGTGCACAAACCACATGACAGGGGAGAAGAAAATGTTCTCCTCTTATGAGAAAAACCAAGATCCCCAACGAGCTATCACATTCGGGGATGGAAATCAAGGTTTGGTCAAAGGTTTGGGTAAAATTGCTATTTCACCTGACCACTCCATTTCCAATGTTTTTCTTGTAGATTCCTTAGATTATAACTTGCTTTCCGTTTCCCAATTATGTCAAATGGGCTACAACTGTCTATTTACTGATGTAGGTGTCACTGTCTTTAGAAAGAGTGATGATTCAATAGCATTTAAGGGAGTGTTAGAGGGTCAGCTATACTTGGTAGATTTTGATAGAGCTGAACTCAATACTTGCTTAATTGCTAAGACTAACATGGGTTGGCTCTGGCACCGCCGACTAGCCCATGTTGGAATGAAGAATCTTCATAAGCTCCTAAAGGGAGAGCACATTTTAGGATTAACAAATGTTCATTTTGAGAAAGACATGATTTGTAGCGCATGCCAAGCAGGGAAGCAAGTTGGTGTTCATCATCCGCATAAGACATCATGACGACTGACAGGCCACTGGAACTCCTACACATGGATCTATTCGGCCCGATTGCTTACATAAGCATCGGCGGGAGTAAGTACTGTCTAGTTATTGTGGATGATTATTCTCACTTCACTTGGGTATTCTTTTTGCAGGAAAAATCTCAAACCCAAGAGACCTTAAAGGGATTCTTGAGACGAGCTCAAAATGAGTTCGACTTAAGGATCAAGAAAATAAGAAGCGACAACGGAACGGAGTTCAAGAATTCTCAAATTGAAGGCTTTCTTGAGGAGGAGGGCATCAAGCATGAGTTCTCTTCTCCCTACACGCCACAACAAAATGGTGTAGTGGAGAGAAAGAATAGAACTCTATTGGACATGGCAAGAACCATGCTTGATGAGTACAAGACGCCAGATCGGTTTTGAGCCGAGGCGGTCAACACCGCCTGCTACGCCATCAACCGGTTGTATCTACACCGAATCCTCAAGAAGACATCATACGAACTCCTAACCGGTAAAAAGCCCAACATTTCATATTTTAGAGTCTTTGGTAGCAAATGCTTTATTCTTGTTAAAAGAGGTAGAAAATCTAAATTTGCTCCTAAGACAGTAGAAGGCTTTTTACTAGGATATGATTCAAACACAAGGGCATATAGAGTCTTTAACAAGTCCTTAGGACTAGTTGAAGTTTCTTATGACATTGTGTTTGATTAAACTAACGGCTCTCAAGTAGAGCAAGTTGATCTTGATGAGATAGGTAATGAAGAGGCTCCGTGCATCGCGCTAAGGAACATGTCCATTGGGGATGTGTGTCCTAAGGAATCCGAAGAGCCACCACATGCACAAGATCAACCATCCTCCTCCACGCAAGCATCTCCACCAACTCAAAATGAGGATGAGGCTCAAGTTGATGAAGGAGAAAATCAAAATGATGAGCCACCTCAAGGTGACGGCAATGATCAAGGGGGAAATGCAAATGGTCAAGACAAGGAGGATGAAGAACCAAGACCGCCACACCCAAGAGTCCACCAAGCAATCCAACGAGATCACCCCGTCGACACCATCCTCGGCGACATTCATAAGGGGGTAACCACTAGATCTCGGGTTGCACATTTTTGTGAGCATTACTCTTTTGTTTCCTCTATTGAGCCACACAAAGTAGAGGAAGCACTCCAAGATTCGGATTGGGTGATGGCGATGCAAGAGGAGCTCAACAATTTCACTAGGAACGAGGTATGGCATTTAGTCCCACGTCCTAATCAAAATGTTGTAGGAACCAAATGGGTCTTCCGCAACAAGCAAGATGAGCATGGTGTGGTGACAAGGAACAAAGCTCGACTTGTGGCCAAAGGATACTCCCAAGTTGAAGGTTTGGATTTTGGTGAAACATATGCACCTGTAGCTAGGCTTGAGTCAATTCACATATTATTAGCCTATGCTACTTACCATGGCTTCAAGCTTTACCAAATGGACGTGAAAAGTGCCTTCCTCAACGGACCAATCAAGGAAGAGGTCTATGTTGAGCAACCTCCCGGCTTTGAAGATAGTGAGTATCCTAATCATGTCTATAGGCTCTCTAAGGCGCTTTATGGGCTCAAGCAAGCCCCAAGAGCATGGTATGAATGCCTAAGAGATTTCCTTATTACTAATGGCTTCAAAGTCGGCAAGGCCGATCCTACTTTATTTACTAAAACTCTTGCAAATGATTTGTTCGTATGCCAAATCTATGTTGATGATATTATATTTGGGTCTACTAACGAATCTACATGTGAGGAATTTAGTAGGATCATGACACAGAAATTCGAGATGTTGATGATGGGGGAGTTGAAGTACTTCTTAGGATTCCAAGTGAAGCAACTCCAAGAAGGCACCTTCATTAGCCAAACAAAGTATACTCAAGACATTCTAAACAAGTTTGGAATGAAGGATGCCAAGCCCATCAAGACTCCCATGGGAACCAATGGGCATCTCGACCTCGACACGGAAGTCATAGGTATATTGAAAAGGAATTGGAGTCTTCGGCGAATACAAAGGCTTCTACTCCATAACTCATCCTTCGCCGTCGCTCCGAGCAACTCTCCATCTTTGGTATAATCTTCACTCATATGTTTTATTTGCCAAAGGGGAGAAAGTAGTTAGCCAAGGGCTTATATTTACTCAAGCATCCGTTTTTGGCGATTCATGCCAAAGGGGGAGAGAGTATTAGCCCAAAGCAAAAGGACCGCACCACCACCAAATTTAAAAAAAACTTATGATTTTCAAATTGGTATCTCATTGTGTTCAAAAGGGGGAGAAAGTAGTATTTTCAAAATTGTTATCTTAAAACCCTCTTGAACACTAAGAGGAAGATTTTATTAAGGGGGAGTTTTGTTTAGTCAAAGGAAAAGCATTTGAAACAAGGGGAAAAAATTTCAAATCTTGAAAATGCTTCGCAAAATCCTATTCATTTACCTTTGACTATTTGCAAAAGGACTTTGAAAAGGATTTACAAGAAGAACTTTGCAAAAACAAAACATGTGGTGCAAGCGTGGTCCAAAATGTTGAAAATATATAAAGAAACAATCCATGCATATCTTATGAAAATATTTATTGGTTCAATTCTTAGTAACCTTTGCACTTACTTTTTGCAAACTAGTTCAATTATGCACTTCTATAATTGCTTTGGTTTGTGTTGGCATCAATCACCAAAAAGGGGGAGATTGAAAGGGAATTAGGCTTACACCTATTTCCTAAATAGATTTTGGTGGTTGAATTGCCCAACACAAATAATTGGACTAACTAGTTTGCTCTACTTTATAAGTTCTACAGGTGCCAAAGATTCACAACAAACCAATACAAGTCAAAGAATATGTAACACCCAGGTGTTTATATTCCGCTCGACAACGAGTACGGATTTAAGCACGCAATATCAGTGGATAAAACAGATGCTATATTTTAATCGTCTTCGTCTATCTTGATTTTAATATCGCATCTGTTTCGTCTGTTGCGCGTATGACAACGTTTTTATTAAATCTATACGGGCTCCTCCTAAATTTTCGTGATGTTCGGAACATCGTTGTTCCGAAAATCGGTGCGTCCGGTAATTATTTTAAATCGTCACTCGCACGAATACGAATTCGGAAGCTCGACCTACTCTTACGATTTTATCCCAGGCAAAATTAATTAAGAACTCAATGACAAAAGTATTAGTGCAAAATTAAATTGGATTGAGATAATTAGAGCTAATATTGAGTATTCATAATTAATATGTTTTCCTGTTCAGACTGTGGATAAAATTTTCTAGTTTCGAATCAAATCTAGCACAGTCTAAAACATCGAAGATAATGACGTGGTCTGGTGCTAGTTTAAAATTAATCGATTAAGGTAATTGGAAACATCACCTAATTATTTCACTCTTGTTTGAGTGATATCTACGGATTCGTAAAGACACTTCTGAGGGCGGGCTGTTTCAAATAAACTGAATCTGAACTAACCGAAACTAGAACATCTGTTAGCCGATTTTGTTTCCTATTTAAAAGCCAAACAAATAATATGATGAGAGCAAAAAAAACAAGATCGTTTCATTTCCCTTTTCTCATATGTATGCGTGTGATTTGGTAAAAAGAAAAAAAAGAAAATATCTTCTCGCTTCAGCCGTTCTCATCACTTTCCTTATCTCTTCCGTGGAAGCTCTATCCGTTCCTCTTCCTCAGATTTTTATCCGCCGCGCGTGTCCTGGTGCAGACCGTCTCATCTGCCTCTCGCGCTGGCTGCCATGGATGCTGGCCGCCGTCTGCCACTGTGCTCGGCCTCCTCCCCATCTCCTCCTCTTCCCATGGCGTTTTCCTGTTCGGCTCCTGGGTAAGCATGCCGCCTTCATCTCCCTCCCTGGTGGTCGCGCGTCTGGCGTTCTTCCTGCTAGGCCTGGTGTGCAGGTCGACCGGCAGACGTCGCGTCTGTTCCCTGGTGGCCGGAGCTCGCACAGGACGCGCCCTCATCTTCTGCATCGCCGGTCGGCCATCTCTGTGCCCTTGCATACCGCCCTGGCTGCACGCCGACGACTCGGCCGTTGTTCTCTGGTGTCGTCTCCTTTTGTTGCTATCTCCAACCTCCCTCTCTCCTGTGCCGAGGCCCCATCTCGCCTGCGCTCAGACCGCTCCCTTGTTGCTGGCTCTCTGCTCGCAGCGCCCAGGCTCCCTACTCGGCGTCCGTCTCCCTGCTCCACCTTCCTATCGCGCCTCTCTCCGTCGAAGCTTCCTGCTGCTCGCCATGGCGTCTTCCAATCTCTAGCTCGCCTGCTCCCTGTTGCTGTGAGCTCAGCTCGGATTCAGCCCAGCCGGTGCCCTCCCTGCTTCTCTCTCCCGGTGCTCTGTTAGTCGCAGCGCATAGGAGTCCCAATCCCGATTCGACTCGGCGAGCTCTCCTACAAGCTCGCTTCTCCCTGCTCGCTGCGCTCACATCGTCGTCTACCTGCTCGCTCCGCGACGCCACTCCCAGTCTGCAGTTCACTGGCTTTCCTGCGCGCAATCGCGGATGTCGTCGCCCGGTCCTTGTCTCTTGCCGAGCTCATCACCACCGTGGGACTCTGTGTTGCTATACTCAACCGCATTTTCCCAGTCATCGTATACGCATTCATCTCCAAATTTGACCGTGCTGTCAACCGTCGACCACGCCGTTGCCTCGCAGCATGTGGACACCTTGTCGTCACCCGACCATGTGTTCGCTCGTTACCACGCCATTTCCAGCATCACGGTTCTGTAAGACTCCGCGCACTCATCGACTCCCGACTATCGATATCCACCACGCGGCGCCACTTCAGACCTCTGGTCTCGTCCTACTCTGCTCCAGCTTGCGTCTAATCCTAGGGTCAAGTTCGTGCGCCACTTGCTTGGTAAAATAAAGTGAACCGGTGAGCACCAGTGTTTTTATAAATTTTGAGTTAAATTACTAGCTGTTGATATTATGTGATGGTTACAAGCGCTCGATATGGAAAGATGGAGTTAGATGAAGAAGAAAGTGAAGTCGCACAACATTCGTCTAATGTTCGACGACAAGCCCGAGCCAGGAGTTATCAGCATTCTTACGAGTATTGAGTCACGTTTGATGCTGGTGAGCTGATTGATAAATTTTAAGTTTATTTGGTGATTGGATTAGCTAGACTTATTAGTCGTAATAATTCTCGTGTTTAGCAGACGCGTCGTGTTTGTGTTAGATGTTTACTAAAAATACCTTAGCACCTCCGGTAATGTAATCGTGTGAAATAATTACGTAATATAGACACCTTAGGTCTAAAATGCAGGATCTACGGAGAGTGTCTTAGAGAACGTATAAGTTAAGTATGCATAAATTGGTTTGTCATTTGCGACGAATGGTCAAGTTAGTAATGTAAAGGGTAGTGTAAGTGTTTCTATCGTCTAGCCGGTAAACGTTAGTGATGTGTATATATATCATGATTTTTGTATGATTGATTTGCGTTGATATCGTGTTTAGCCGATATAAGGTGTATAATAATTAGAGTAATAATTCTATGTCATTTAAAATGCTACTGTTGGTTATTTTAAATTAGAGGTATAAAGGATTTACTTACGAAAGTTGTGATGCCTTGCGGTTAAAAATTTAATCCTCTTCGGTATAGCGATAATTAGTCGTGTATTATTCCTGTCTATTTGCATTCATGTGCATAATGCATTTCATTTAGGTACGTAATTAATCGCGTGATGCGGAAGACGACCCAAGATGACCCCAAGCGCGGGCTAATCCGCAGGATGATGCTGGTGGATTAACCTGAAGATGGATAATCAGAACAATGCAAAGACAAAAGATGATCGTCAAGTGATCGACGTCTAACAAACACTAACCTAGTGTTTATTCCAGGCAAGCCCCGGTGCATTTGCCACCTCCCTTGATGTTTTTAAAATCTTTCTCACTTGCTTGATGCATTAGGTGATAGGAGTTGATTGCTAAAACAATTCCTGCATTACCTTCCTTGAATTTGATTACCTTCCTCGATCACCCGTTTTACAAAAGATTTTTGATGCTTAGCCTTGCTATAGAAAAACAAAATGTTTTGTTTTTACAAAAGATGATGTGGCAAAAGTGGGTGGGATGTTTTCAAAAACAAAATTTGATGGTGGATCCATCATGGCCATGATGGGTTCAACATCAGAAAAGATGTACCTCTGCCAGGTACCAAATTTTGGGTTTTGAAATGATTAAGCTGAGACCGGGCGGGTGACTTGCACGAGAAGAGAGAGTCTCGGTGTAGTGTCTCCGTCTGAGTCGATTAAGGACCTTGTCGATGTAGGCCTGCTGACCGAGGACCCTTTAACTGGTCACATGCCTCGTCATGGGTAAGCCTTGCCTCGGGCAGACTAAGGCCAGAATAAGATAACACGAAATGGGCGTGGAGCGGTGGCGAGAGTAGCGTGTACCCTCCGTGGCAAGAGGCTGGACGGTGGTGTATCTGTGCTCTCGGTTTGCGTGAACCTGATCTGGTCTTAAGAACCCCGGTGGCGGGTTGACATATGCAAGGGTTAAGTGCTACATATGTCGTGTGATCGGAGATCCTCAGCTGAGTATAATCGATTCGGATCGCCGTACCTTCGCGGTTATGAAGACTTGGTCACTGACTTACACGTAGCAATCCAGTAAAGATTAAGGGTTGTTAAGAAACTGGCTAGTGCAGGACAAGTGTTTGAACTAGGGTAGACAGAACTCTAGATGCAGGTAACTTTACCTAACCTGACAATAAAATTGGATTTTAAGGATCCACTCGTAGTAAGCTTTTCTGCAAAACAGAGTCTTTGATTCTTGATAAGCCATACCTTGAATCCCTCTAGCCAGCATACCCTTGAGAGTCTTTTCCTTAGTCGGGTAAGTCTTGCTGAGTAATTCCGTACTCAGGGTTTTATTCCCTGTTGTTTTTCAGGTCCTAACTTTGTGATGCTGTTGATGGTGTTAAGTGCCGGTGGGCTCGGCCTTCTTATAAGTCTAAGTAACCCTTCTATACTTCTTATTAAGGATGGTCATTTGAGCTAGCATATATTTCAAACTTATACTTTTGTAATTACTCCGATAAAATAATGTAAAATTTTTGTAACCCGTAAAATTTGGTAATAAGATTTCCGCTGCAAAAATGTTGTGTGTGTGATTTGTGTTACTTAATCCCACGGTTTTGGTTGAAAGTGGTTTATCCGATGTCCTTGGGGCAATCGGACAGATCCTGTTGAGTTATCTGGTGCACATGCATGGCTGTCTGAGGTCTTTGGAACAAGGACAGGTGCATGTGGGCCCTATAACTTAGAGGTTCTGCCACAGAATAGGGGTTCAAAACAAAGGAGCCAAGTACACCGAAGTGTCCCCTGGTATGGCGCACCGGACTGTCTGGTGTGCCACCGGACAGTGTCCGGTGTACCAGGGAACTCGACGTCCAACTCTTCACCTTCGGGAATTTTTAGAGGAGCTCCGCTATAATTCACCGGACTGTCCGGTGCACCACCGGACAGTGTCCGGTGCTCCAGGGGAGAGCAACTCTGAACTCGCCAGCTTCGGGAATCCGCTCCGCTATAATTCACCGGACTGTCCGGTGAGTCATCAGACAGTGTCCGGTGCACACCGGACTGTCCGGTGTGACAGCGGAGCAACGGCTACTTCGCGCGCAACGGTCGACTGCAACACATTAAATGCGCGCCTGCGCGCGCAGAGGAGCAGAGCACGCGCGGGTGGGACACCGGACAGCCTACAGGGCCTGTCCGGTGCACGACCGGACAGCCAGGCAGGCCCACAAGACAGAGCTCCAACGGTCGAACCCCAACGGTTTGCTGACGTGGCTGGCGCACCGGACAGTGTCCGGGGCGCACCGGATTGTCCGGTGCGCCATGCGACAGCACACTTCCAACGACCATGTTTGGTGGTTGGGGCTATAAATACCCCAACCACCCCACATTCAATGGCATCCAAGTTTTCCACCTTCCAACTACTTACAAGAGCTCTAGCATTCAATTCTAGACACACCAAAGAGATCGAATCCTCTCCCAATTCCACTCAAAGCTTTAGTGATTAGAGAGAGTGATTGTTGTGTTCATTTGAGCTCTTGCGCTTGGATTGCTTCTTTTTCTCATTCTTTCTTGCAATCATCTCAATTGTAATCAAGGCAAGTGACACCAATTGTGTGGTGGTCCTTGTGGGGAAGTTTGGTTCCCGGTTGATTGAGAAGAGAAGCTCACTCGGTCCGAGGGACCGTTTGAGAGAGGGAAAGGGTTGAAAGAGACCCGGTCTTTGTGACCACCTCAATGGGGAGTAGGTTTGAGAGAACCGAACCTCTGTAAAACAAATCCTTGTGTCTCACTTCTTTATTCGCTTGCGATTTGTTTTTACGCCCTCTCTCGGACTTGCATTATATTTCTAACGCTAACCCAGCTCGTAGTTGTGATTAACTTTGTAAATTTCAGTTTCGCCCTATTCACCCCCCTCTAGGCGACTTTCACTCTTCCTGCATGGCCAACACCTAGTCCGAATCTTGCAAGGCCTCTTCTACCCTGAAAGGCTCAATAGAAGAGACAAACGAGTAATGCTCACAAAAGTTAGCTAGTCTTGAGTGTGGGGGATAGATATCCCCTGGGTCCACTAAAAGAGTAAAGGACCTCACGAAAGGCCCAAGGGCCCAATAAATCGTAAGGTCATTCTTTCGTGGGCCTGGGGAGAAACAGCCAGCGAAGCAGAACGACATGGGGCCGGATTGGTACACGCCCAGACGGCCCGCAGCACCGAGCGAATAACTGCAACAGAGATCCAACTTTCCCGCGCTGGAGCCTCCATGCAACGAAGCCACGCGAGGATAAGTCGGCGAGGGTTACGTAAGGATAATCACAAGATGTTCACTATCTTTTAGCTACTCGTTGCTATCTTATCCACGTGTACTGCCCCACGGTCGAGTATATAAGGCCTAGGGGGCACCCCTTCAGAACGATCGACCCTTTACTTAGCCACCCACATCAACTCTCTGTATTCTCAATCAAGAGAGCTCTCTTGTAGCCACATCCATCAAGCATACTCATCAGGACGTAGGGTGTTACGCATCTCTAAGCGGCCCGAACCTGTAAAACTTGTCCACTGTCCCTCGTGCGATCAGCGCGAACCATTTTGCTACAGTTGTCGACACCGTCCTACTCCTAAAGCACCTTGAGGGGCAACCCCGGGTGTGCGGTCGGACCCAAAACACCGACAGCTGGCGCGCCAGGTAGGGGGTGTGTCGACAATCCAAGCTAGCTCAATGGCCATCTCCTTCAACAGCAAGATCATCCTGCGTCCCGGATCCGTGCTCCACTTCGGAACAATCTCATTTGTAGCGGATGAAGAAGGAATTCTGCACCGCATCGCAGATCCGCCGGAAAAAAGGTCTCCCCCAACAAACTCCGAAAATGTCGGAGAAGCACAACCTCCAGCTCTCCGGATGAGGATCATCTCCGGAAAGCCGGGGGCCGAGGGCCCGCTGACCCGGAAAACTCCGTTGCCTACTTCTCCGACAAAAGAATGGACACAGATCACAAGAAAAAGGGTAACCGGGGGGAAGCAAGTTGCTCTTTCCGTCCCTCATGCCTCAAAGGGGGACGGGAAGGAGATCACCACCACAGCAGCGCCGTTCTACCCCGACGTCCTCTTTATCGGGAGAGTGGAGTCGCCCATTATCTCCGACGACGAGCCGACTGTACCCGGGGAGGAGCCGCCTCAACGAGAGTCCCGTCGACGGAGGAACCGACGCAGGAACGTTCGACGACATCACGCAGCCGGAGAACAGAATCTGGAACAGCCTGTCTCGCGAGACGAGGTCTCGGAGGTAGGAGAAACTCCGGAAGAACGCGTCTTCAGAGAACGAAGGAACTCCCGACGACGTGATCGCCGACGAGCTCAGGAACAGGCTGAACAGGATGCAAGGCAGCGTCGAGAGAATCCATTCTTTGGGCGCAACCTGAATCCCGACTTCGCCCGAGCTATGAACACGCCGAGCGAAGTTGGAGGAGTACTGGCTCGGATAGCCGAGGGACTTCCACGGACTCCTGACGCCGATGGCTACCGACGACTGCTCACCTAGGCGGCCAACCACCTTCTACCGCTTGCTCACCCGCCGAACGACCTACGACACGCCATCAACAGTCGCCGAGACGCGCGAAGCTCCATCAACGCTTCACGCGAGCGGCGGCATGAGAACGAGATCCGCCGTCGGGAGGAGTATGACCGGGATCACGGCATCCCGACCCAGAGCCAGGCTACCAGAACTGAGTCGGCGACGGCCTCAACTAGCGGAATCACCCGGGGGCGGTCGAGGAACCACAATCACAACTCCCCTCCCCGGGACGGACATCGTCCCCGACGACAGGAGGACACATGCGGAGTGTCCGCTCTTACTCCGCGCCTTAGGGCCATCCAATGGCCTCCCAACTTCAAGGTATCCAACGTTGACAAATATGAACCTAAGCAGGATCCATGGGGTTGGCTAGCCGTCTACACCACCGCTGCTCGAGCCGCCGGGGCGTCCGAGGACGTGATGACCGCGTACTTACCCATTGTCCTTGGGCAAGACGCGCTGCAATGGCTGCGACATCTACCCCGACACTGCATCGACGTCTGGGGCGACTTCAGTCGACGCTTCACCGCCAACTTCCAATCCCTCTCCGACAAGCCGGCACAACCGTGGGACCTCAAATCCATCAAGCGCCGGGGGGACGAGACTCTCCGGTCATACCTTAAAAGGTTTCAGACCATGAGAAATCGCATCCCCGAGGTCACAGAAGCGGCCATGATCGAGGACTTCTACAGAGGATCCAATGACTCGGCTTTCGTCCGAGCCATACTACAGAAGGCGCCGATCACCTCCGAGGAGTTGTTCTGGGAAGCCGACCTCTACATCACCGCCGACGAGCGAGCCCAGGACCTCATTGGAGGAGCGAAGCCCGCACCAGCAGCGCCACGACGCGACACAAACCAACAACCCGACAAGCGATGGGAGAAGAGGCCTCGCGAAGAAGTGCACGCTGCCGGACCACCTGCCTCTCGCGCCCGAGGAGGACCTCGTGGAGACGAACGAACGCTGGACGACATCCTCGACGCCCAGTGCCCGTACCACAAGGACATGCGCCACACTCTTCGTAACTGCCGAGACTTCAAGCACTCCGTCGGACACGGCCGACCCTTCCAACCTCTACCTCCTCCTCCGCCGAGGGGAGGACCAGATGAACCACGACAACCCCATCGGCAGGAGGAGGGAGGAGGAGGAGGAGCTTTTCCACGCGTTGACAGGGAGGTCAACGTCATCTTCGGCGGACACGGATCGCAGGAGAGCAGAAGACAGCAAAAGCTCAACGATCGCCAAATACTGGTGGCGACCACCGGCCCTCCCGCCCCATACCGGTGGTCGGAGCACCCGATCACCTTCACTCGGGCAGATCAATGGCTCAACTTCGACCACCCGGGCAAGTACCCGCTTCTCGTCGATCCGGTGATCCGAGAGAGCCGGGTGAAGAAGGTGTTAGTGGACGGGGGAAGCAGCATCAACGTCACCTTCCCCCGGACACTCCAAGGCTTGGGAGTTCACCTCAAAGAGCTCCATGAGTCGGACACTCCTTTCTTCGGCATCGTGCCGACGGAAGGGGAATACCCGCTGGGCCACATCTACATGCCAGTCACCTTCGGAACTCCGGAGAACTATAGAACCGAGTTCCTGAGGTTTGAAGTGGTGAACTTCGACTGCGGGTACAACGCCATCATCGGGAGGCCTGGATTGGCCAAGTTCATGGCCATTCCGCATTACACATACATGATACTGAAGATGCCAGGGCCGCAAGGGATCATAACTGTGCGCGCCGACTTCCAAGGCGCCGCAGAATGTTTCCGAGTGGCTATTCAAGCAGCCCTCACCGCCAAGCCATCGACAGCTCCCTCCGCAATGGCGAACTCTAAGCCTGAGGAGGACCTCACAGTACCGGCAAGCGAAGCTCAGACCGCGACCTCTATGCGGCCGACTGAAGAAACCAAGAGAATCAACCTGGGGTTCGCCGATGAGCGCAAGACGGCAATCATCAGCTCCAGCTTGGATGACAAATAGGAAAGCGCGCTCGTCCGGTTTCTGCAAGACAACCGAGATGTATTCGCATGGCAACCTGCGGATATGCCAGGAGTCCCAAGAGAACTGGCCGAGCACAAATTGAAGGTTTTCCCCCAGGCGAGACCGATTCGGCAAAAATTACGTCGTTTCACGCCTGACAAGAGAGAGGCCATTCGCGCCGAGTTAGCTCGCTTGGTCGCAGCTGGATTCATTAGAGAAGTATTACATCCCGAGTGGCTAGCCAACCCTGTTCTTGTACTCAAAAAGAATAAAGTGGATTGGCGCATGTGTGTTGATTATACTGATCTCAACAAACACTGTTCGAAGGATCCTTTTGGGCTCCCAAGGATAGATCAGGTGGTGGACTCCACCGCTGGATGTTCTATGCTGTCTTTCTTGGATTGCTATTCCGGGTACCATCAGATCAGTCTGGCAAAGGAAGACGAAGAAAAAACGGCATTCATTACCCCGTTTGGTGCTTTCTGTTATACCTCCATGCCGTTTGGCCTCAAAAACGCCGGAGCAACTTACCAGAGAGCCATTCAAACATGCTTAGCAGATCACTGGGGCAAGCGTGTGGAAGCCTATGTGGATGATGTGGTAATCAAAACACAGGACTGAGAAGACTTCATCAAAGACTTGCAACTGGTTTTCAACAGTTTGAGGCGGTATAGATGGAAGCTTAATCCCGAGAAATGTGTTTTTGGGGTACCAGCCGGAAAGTTGCTCGGATTTATTGTCAGCCACCGGGGAATTGAAGCTAATCCAGATAAGATTGAAGCTATCATGAAGATGGAAGCACCTCGATCGCAGAAGAAGGTTCAGCGACTTACTGGATGCATGGCAGCTTTAAGCAGATTTATATCCAGGCTGGGAGAAAAAGGTCTGCCGTTTTACAAATTACTCAAGAAGGTGGATAAATTCCAGTGGACTTTAGAAGCGCAAGAAGCTCTAGATGCTCTGAAAAAGTTCTTGACAACACCACCAGTACTGAAACCACCTCGGCGAGCTACGTCAACTCAACCAGCCGAAGATTTGCTGCTGTATATCTCTTGCACAACTCATGTGGTAAGCACCGCGTTAGTAGTCGAGCGAGTAGAAGAAGGGCATGCCTATCCAATACAACATCCTGTCTACTTCATTAGTGAAGTCCTCGGCCCCTCAAAGAAAAAGTACCCTCAAGTTCAGAAGCTATTTGTTGATGACTTGTTCTCAAATGCTTTGGATTAAGAACAAGGCAACATAAAAAGTGTTAAATGATAAGGTCCTTCGTCCTTCGAAACATTATTTCCCTTCGGGATATAACGTGCTCCGGACGAAGGTCATAAACAACATATCTTCGTAAGCACGATAAGTTACGACGAAGGACTTATGCACAACATAAATAGTAATGTGAACATTTAAATTTTATCACAATGTCATTTCTATTTTATTACTATGTAAAAATAGAAATGACTTCAAATTACAAATGTACCTTCGAACTGCAGGAAGGCAAAAGTACAAGAATGACGCAAAAGCAAATGCCAAGTCCGCGTGAACAGTACGGGAGTACTGTTCATCTATTTATAGGCGTGAGACATAGCCCATACAAAATTACATTCATGTCCATTACATTTGCTAATGACTTATGGAAATCTGTCAAGGCCTAAGTAGTCTTTTCATCTTTAAGTCGGTTCCCCTTTCTGCTATCGCGACGAAGCTTTCCCGCGCACAGCTTCGGCTGTGCATCATCCTTCGTAGAGCTTGGTAATCAGCCCGTCCTCCATTTCAATCCCCCTTCGTCTGGTTCAGGCTTCGTCCTGACCGTACTTCATGTTCATAATTCTGAGTCCGAAGGTACCTGTTCATATAATCCACTTGGAAAACATTGTCAAATCATGTTTTTGAGGACCTTCGGAGGACGAAGGCCCCCAACAGTAGCCCCTCGCAATATTAATTTGTTAATGACAAATTCAGATTGCGATATGGACGAAGGCCTTAAGCCGAAGGTCCGAAAAAACACCTTCCCTTTGCTAGAATAGCAACATTCACTGACAAGCGGGGTCTTTCAATTTTCAACGCACTGGGCGTATAAATAAGATCGTAACGCAAACTCATTTTGGTACTCTCGCTTGCCATCTGCTTTCGCCCACTAAATTTTTAGCTCTTGCGCACTAAGATTTGCTGATATTTTGGTTTTGAAGCTTCGGCTTTGAAAACAGTTTTTTAGTGTTTCCGAAGATGTCTGAAGATAAGAAGGTCGCTGCTGAGATGAAGCTGAGCCTTGACGAAGAGAAGAACTTGGGGTTCCTTATAGCGATGGCAGAGACCAATACGGAAAAAATTACCAAGGAGATTCTGGAAGGTTTGTCTGAAGATACTGGTGACAGCGACAGTTATGATGTAGAAAGTGGTGGGGAAGAGTCCGAAGATCGACCATGGCGGCCAAGTCACACGGTTTTCGGGAAAACCACTATTAAGCAGAGTCATATTGATAATATGAGGGGGAGGTATTTTCGAGATATATCTATTGTGAGGGCTGATGCTGGAGAAAAGACTTCTCCCACCCCCGAAGAAGATGAAGTCGTAATCTTCCGAAGCTTTCTTAAGGCTGGGCTTCGATTCCCCTTAAGCAACTTTGTTGTTGAAGTCCTGAAGACATTTCAAGTCTACCTCCATCAAATTACTCCCGAAGCTATCATAAGAATGGGGATGTTTGTCTGGGCTGCGAGAAGCCAAGGTTTAGAACCAAATGCTAAAAGCTTTTGCAACATTCATGAGTTGTTATATGAGACGAAGCCCTGGGGGAAAGAACAATATCACAACAACTTTGGGTGTTACAGCTTCGGTGCCCGCTCCGGGTCAAGCCGCCCTGTGCCAACCTTTCGGAAGAGGTGGCCCGGAGCCTGGATGACAGAGTGGTTCTATGTAAAGAATGACTTAACAGCGCAAGAAGATGTCAAATGTATCATTATGCGCCCCATCTGGCAACGCTTCGGACTTCGAAGGCCGAAGGTTGAAATGGATGAAGCAGCCGAGGAATGCCAAAGAGCCTTCGGCGTAATCTGCTCTTTCATTGGGACAAGGGACTTGGTCCAAGAGCATATTGCCTTCAGGGTGTGGCCACTTGCAGGAAAGTGGGAAATGCCGAAGGAGACCATCAAAGAGTCCGACGAAGGCGGACTGGTCAGACTGAAATACACATTCAAATACGGGGATAAGTTTGTTGAACCTGATGACGACTGGTTGAAAAGCATTGAAACATTAAGTGACGAACTGCTTGGGGCATATTCGAAGGCCGAGAACACTACGTTATCAGCAGCCTTCGGAGGCCGAAAGAAGAAAAGGCTCAACCGGGTATTTGACGTAGTCGGGTTTGTTTACCCTGACTATCACTATCCGGTATTGGGTCGCAAAAGAAAAAATACTTCTCCTGCGACAGAAGCTACCACGAGTGCCACTAGTGAGCCAGCGCCGCAAAGGAAAAAGATGAAGGTGCTCACCCACCGAGCGCGTTTTATTGAGCCGGCCACAGTGCCAGAATTTATTGGTGAAGTCTCTTTGGCCTCTGAAGCTACAGAACCAGCTCCAGTGCCGAAGATAGAAGAGAAAACTGAAGCGCCTTCAGTAGAAAAAGCAGAAAAACCGAAGATTGAAGGGCCAAAAATATCGGAAATCTTAAGTCCTTCAGCAAATGTCGAAACAATAAAAAATCAAAAGGGCCCATTGGTGACCCCAAAAAGAAAAAGAATGGTGAACGTACTAGATGTCTTGGAGACAATTAAGTCTTCAAGCACAACTCCAAAGAAGACTGTTGAACTTGCTGAAGCGTCTACTGAAGCTTCGAAGCAACAAGCTGAAGCTGAAGCTGAAGCTGGGCCTTCAGAGCCCACCAAGGAACAATCTTTGGAAACCGAGAAAATATCAGAACCAGTTTTGGTTGAAGAAACTGACACTGCCGCCCCCGAAGCTCCTGCCAGCATATGCGATTACATCGTGCGACATGCTTCGGGGAAGAAATTATCTGAAGAAGAGACTTATGAAGCCAATCACTATGCTAGAGAGTTAAAGTATCCGAAGGGGGCAGTAGTGTTCAATGGGACAAATGAAGATGACTTCCTATATTGCCTCCCTGATAACAAAGAATTATCTGTCTGCCGGGAGATGGCTAGAAGTATGGGTTTCCCGAAGCTCGAAGCTGGATTATGTGCTATGACCAAGGAGGATCTCGCGGACAGTCTTGCGTACAATAGCCTAAAGGTATGGGAATTAAGCACTTGAAAATTTTTTAATTCGTAACTCATTCTTTTATTCTTATACCAATTTTTTTACATACAGGGTTTAATCCTAAGCAACGCATTAAGAGCACAAAAGAGTGCCGAAGATGAGAGCTATGAAATTGCGTTCAACAACCTTCGATCAGAAGTTATTAAACTGAGAAACGAAGCTCTGGAAAAGGATAAAATTCTGCTTACATTGGTAGATAAGGTAAAAAAGGACGAAGCTGCTTCAAAGGTCCAGGCCGAAGCCCAAAAACGTGAAATTAAAGATCTTCAGAAACAGCTAGCTAGAGCTAAAGAGGAACGTGTGCTTGAGGAAACAAAACGAGAGCTTAGTGATCAGTTGGTCAATCATTTAGAGTTAAGTGTTAAGGAGCTTCGTGCATCCCAGAGGAAATGCTATGTTAAATCTATAGAATGCGTCAAAAAGATAAAATCCAGCTTCGCCAGCGTTGGCGCCTTTTCTAGTGAAGAGAATTTCTCAAGAGGCAATCCCGAAGGTCCACTGGACTGGATCAGTCACGAAGCAGAAGCCTTCAAGGAAATCCTGAGCAGCCGCGGTGACATCTGCGCTTTTTCAGGCGCCAGAGGAGTTGCTGCTGTTTTGGAGAAGAAAGGTTGTGAGCATGTGAAATCCTTAGCTCAGTCCGAAGCTGCCCTGTCCTCTGAAGACATCAAAGACCCCTCGACCGAAGCAAGCATGGTTGGCGGTAAATTC
The DNA here is from genome assembly GCA_029449295.1 of Zea luxurians. Lineage (NCBI taxonomy): Eukaryota > Viridiplantae > Streptophyta > Magnoliopsida > Poales > Poaceae > Zea > Zea luxurians. Next base: position 9,054,130 of record JAOPSE010000057.1, read on the forward strand.
TTTACTGATATCTGGGACAACGGCGGCCGAGAAATGGCGCAAGAAATTATTCAAAGGAGTGAAAAAGGCATCCATGATGCTAGGAAAGTGACAGAAGCTGCCGAAAAAAGTACAGAGCCTGAAGGGCAAATAGGTACTAATTAGTCGTTCTTGTTGTGCTGTAATTTTTATTTCAAACTTTGTTCGCGGTTTGTGATAGTAATGTAGACATATTCCCTTCCCTCAGAACCTAGTGGATCGTCTGCTGACCCTCACACGAAAGAGGATGACGAAATTAAACAAATGGCCGAAGCTATCATGGATAAAGTTGTTGAACAACTTCTAAATGAGGCTGCCGAAGTAGTACTAAGAGAAGACTAGATGGCATTAGAAAGAACATTTGAAATGTGATCTATGTAATATTTTGTACATTTGAATGTAATATATAAGTTTCTTTTCATTATTCAATTCTTTACGATGCATGAAACTTTACATACGTACCGTTTTTAAGCCTTCGGCGAAAAAACACCTTCCCTTCTTTTCATGCTTCGTGAAGATAGAAAAACTTTTATGCGTCACAAAACCCGTAGCGCTCTGATGGAAAATATCCAAACTTCGTGAGAACATTTTCCGAAGCAATATTCCGAAGATTTTTACTTTCTCAAAGCACTCTTCCGAAGGTTGATACTGTCCTCCCTTCTTTTGCCATATGCAATATGATGTATGATGCTTATGCTATGCAAAATGATGTGATGATGTTATGTTATGTAGATGAATTTGATTCCGAAGATACACACATATCCCCGTGAAACACACAATCTTTTACTGTAAGCTCTGCATTCCCTTAGGAACGTCTTTGGAGCTTCTTCGCCTTTTACTTGGGCGGTATCAGCGTTGACTTTTTGCTGTAAGCTCTGCATTCCCTTAGGAATGTCTTTTGAGCTTCTTCGCCTTTTACTTAGGCGGTATCAGCGTTGACTTTTCGCTGTAAGCTCTGCATTCCCTTTGGAACGACTTTTGAGCAGAAAACTTACACTGCGCTCCCTTTGGAACGGCTTTTTGTGACTTCATCAACTTACTCTGCGTTCCTTAGAACGACTTTCTGTTGCTTCGAAGGATTTTTAATAATTCGAAGGTCCTCCTTGTTAACGCAAAATTTTTTTAAGCTTCAGCAACTTAAGCCTGTGGAGAAAATAGGTTTTCCTCGTGGGAAACAACGAAATTATTACATGAAAACTAACAATGTTCTTTGTTACACAGAAAATAGAACTGAATAGAAAAGACTGCTATCAAAGGTAGGATATGTGTCAATAAATGTGCTTCGACTCTGGCACAGTGCTGTTGACTGTGCGAGCTTCGGATTGTTCTCTGAAGTCCCTTTGGTGTGGGGCATATTGACTCCCTTCTGGCTGTTGACCTTGTTGTAGTGGAGGTGGAGGCGGAGGCTGTTGCCAGGAAGCTTGAGGTTGACTTGCCGAAGCTACAGAAACTGCAGGGTGGTTGTCTATGTATTGTGGGATGTAAGGCGGATGATACGAAGCAGTATGCATGACCTGCTTCGGCTGAGCTTGTTGCGCTGCAGCTTCGGCTATTTCCTTTTGCTTCTGGATTGTAACATGGCACGTCCTGGTGGTATGGCCCTTGTTTTCTCCACAAAACAAGCAAAACAGTTTCCTTGGTTGATCTCCAAATCTTCCGCCGAAGCCCCTGGCGCCTCTGCCTCTTGGAGCTGGTGGCCGGAAGAAACTTTGCTGTTGCCCCGAAGCCTGTGAGGAGCACTGCGGCCTGTTCTGCTGACTCCCCTTATCATCATTTTGAGTAGAGTTGTGGATGGACCTGACATGCCTCGGATAGAATCTTCCTCCGAAGCCCCTGGTCATTTCAGAAAATCTGAAAGCCTCCTCCCTTCTTTGGCGAAAATCATTGTCGGCACGAATGTACTCATCCATCTTCTGGAGCAGCTTCTCCAAAGTCTGAGGAGGCTTCCTGGTGAAGTATTGAGCTGAAGGTCCAGGTCGGAGCCCCTTGATCATGGCTTCGATGACAATTTCATTGGGCACCGTTGGTGCCTGCGCCCTCAAACGTAAGAACCTTCTGACATACGCCTGAAGGTATTCTTCATGATCCTGAGTGCACTGAAACAAGGCTTGAGCAGTAACCGGCTTCGTCTGAAACCCTTGAAAGCTAGTTAGCAACATATCCTTCAGCTTTTGCCATGAAGTAATCGTTCCTGGTCGAAGGGAGGAATACCAGGTCTGAGCAACACTCCTGACAGCCATAACAAAAGACTTTGCCATGACTGCAGCATTGCCACCATACGAAGACACTGTTGCTTCGTAGCTCATCAAAAACTGCTTCGGGTCTGAATGGCCATCGAACATGGGAAGCTGGGGTGGCTTGTAGGATGGAGGCCAAGGTGTAGCCTGCAGCTCAGCGGACAGGGGAGAAGCATCATCGAAAACAAAATTTCCATGATGGAAATTGTCATACCAGTCATCTTCGTTGAAGAAGCCCTCCTGATGAAGGTCTTTTTGTTGAGGCCTTCTGTTCTGCTCATCGTGAGTAAGATGGCGAACTTCTTCAGAAGCTTCGTCTATCTGCCTCTGCAGCTCAGCTAGCCTGGCCATCTTTTCCTTCTTCCTCTGCACCTGTTGATGAAGCATCTCCATATCCCTGATCTCTTGGTCTAGTTCATCCTCCTGAAGCGTCGGGCTGACGGCCTTCCTCTTCTGGCTTCGGGCCTCCCGAAGAGAGACGGTCTCCTGGTTGGGGTCCAGCGGTTGCAGTGCTGCAGCTCCAGTCGCTGAAGCTTTCTTCGGCGCCATAGCGAGGGTCTATGGCTTCCGAAGGTGTTCAAAAAACTCAAAGTGGAGGTGAGTTCACCGGAGGTGGGCGCCAATGTTGATGACTTGTTCTCAAATGCTTTGGATTAAGAACAAGGCAACATAAAAAGTGTTAAATGATAAGGTCCTTCGTCCTTCGAAACATTATTTCCCTTCGGGATATAACGTGCTCCGGACGAAGGTCATAAACAACATATCTTCGTAAGCACGATAAGTTACGACGAAGGACTTATGCACAACATAAATAGTAATGTGAACATTTAAATTTTATCACAATGTCATTTCTATTTTATTACTATGTAAAAATAGAAATGACTTCAAATTACAAATGTACCTTCGAACTGCAGGAAGGCAAAAGTACAAGAATGACGCAAAAGCAAATGCCAAGTCCGCGTGAACAGTACGGGAGTACTGTTCATCTATTTATAGGCGTGAGACATAGCCCATACAAAATTACATTCATGTCCATTACATTTGCTAATGACTTATGGAAATCTGTCAAGGCCTAAGTAGTCTTTTCATCTTTAAGTCGGTTCCCCTTTCTGCTATCGCGACGAAGCTTTCCCGCGCACAGCTTCGGCTGTGCATCATCCTTCGTAGAGCTTGGTAATCAGCCCGTCCTCCATTTCAATCCCCCTTCGTCTGGTTCAGGCTTCGTCCTGACCGTACTTCATGTTCATAATTCTGAGTCCGAAGGTACCTGTTCATATAATCCACTTGGAAAACATTGTCAAATCATGTTTTTGAGGACCTTCGGAGGACGAAGGCCCCCAACACTATTGTATGCAGTACTTCTAACTGCCCGCAAGCTACATCACTACTTTGACGACCACAAAGTCATAGTAGTCACAAGTTTTCCAATAGGGGATATTCTTCACAACAAGGAAGCCATCGGTCGAATAGCCAAGTGGGCTTGCGAGCTGGGATCTCATGACATCGAGTTCCGACCTCGCACCGCCATCAAAACTCAAGCACTGGTTGATTTCGTATCGGAGTGGACTGAACAACAAGTGCCAGACAACCCGGAGACTGCAGAAGTATGGCGAATGTATTTTGATGGCTCACTAAAGCTGCAGGGAGCAGGAGCGGGGATTCTCTTCACTGCGCCTGGAGGCGAACACCTCAAGTACGCCCTCCAGTTGCTATTCCCAGCCTCCAACAATGCAGCCGAGTATGAAGCTTTGATCCATGGATTGAACATTGCCATATCGTTGGGTATCAAAAGATTAATGGTTTACGGAGACTCTCTGGTAGTCATCAGTCAGATAAACAAGGAGTGGGATTGCTCGAGCGATTCAATGGGAAAATATTGCACTGCCGTCCGAAAGCTGGAAGATAAATTCGAGGGCCTGGAATTTCATCATGTAGAAAGAGATCGGAACACAGCAGCCGATATACTGTCCAAACTGGGGTCCGGTCGAACTCAGGTCCCATCCGGGGTTTTCGTGCAAGAAATTCTGCAGCCAAGTATCTCAATGGATCAAACAGGAGAGTGCAACGTCATAGATCAAACCGAGTCAGACCCTGATGACTGGAGAAGGTCGATCATTAAGTATATAAAGAATGAAGAGGAACCAGATGATAAAAATTTGGTAGAGCGCATTGCAAGACAGTCGGCTCACTATACACTTATTGGGGAGACATTATATAGAAGGGGTGCATCAGGCGTCTTCATGAAGTGCGTTCTCCCATCCACTGGAAAGCAACTTCTGGAGGAAGTCCATGCTGGGCAGTGTGGAATACATGCAGCCTCCAGAACACTAGTCGGGAAGGTCTTCAGGTCAGGATTCTATTGGCCAACAGCAAAGAACGATGCAGCCGAGTTAGTTCAGAGGTGCGAAGCCTGCCAATACTTGTCAAAGCAACAACACCTGCCAGCACAGCAACTGCAGACCATACCAGTAACTTGGCCTTTTGCATGCTGGGGACTGGATATGATTGGACCTTTCAAGAAAGCTCAAGGGGGATACACACATGTATTGGTAGCAATCGACAAATTCACTAAATGGATAGAGTTCAAGCCCATTGCCTCCATAACCTCTGCTAAGGCCGTGGAATTCATACAAGACATAATATTCAGATTCGGGATACCAAACAACATCATAACTGATTTAGGATCCAACTTCACAAGTTCAGAATTCTTCGACTTCTGCGAGTAAAAGGGCATTCAGATCAAGTATGCATCTGTAGCCCATCCAAGAGCCAACGGGCAAGTTGAGCGAGCCAACGGGATGATATTGGATGCACTCAGGAAAAAGGTCTTCGATAAGAATGAAAAATTCGCAAGAAAGTGGATAAGGGAATTACCCTATGTTGTTTGGAGCTTAGGAACCCAACCTAGTCGAGCTCTGCATGGAAACACTCCTTTCTTCATGGTCTATGGGTCGGAAGCAGTGCTACCTGCTGATCTCAAGTTTGGGGCGCCAAGGCTGATCTTTGAAAACATAGCAGAAGCTGAGACCACCAGGCTGGAAGACATAGATATACTCGAGGAAGAACGGTTAAACACAGTAATCCAATCAGCAAGGTACCAGCAGACTCTAAGGCGCTATCACGACATGGCTGTGCGACAACGATTCTTCTCAGTAGGGGATCTCGTCCTCCGCCGAATTCTAACGGGGGAGGGACGACACAAGTTATCACCCTTATGGGAAGGACCTTTCGTGGTAGCAGAAGTCACTCGGCCCGGATCGTATCGCCTCACTCAGATGGATGGCACGGAAGTTGGGAACTCCTGGAACATAGAACACCTCAGAAAGTTTTATCCCTAGCTGTACCTCAAAACTGCTGGGACGATGATGGTGTACTCTGTAAAGTGGAAATATGTCATCAATAAAAAAAGAGGTCTCAAGGATACTCAATTCATTCACGATTGACATGCTCACTCTTACTTAACCCGGGGTGACCACTATGCCCTGCTAACGGAGCAATCGACTTAAGTCGGCAACGACTTAAGGCGGTGCAACATGCTCACGCTTACTTAACTCGGGGTGACCACTATGCCCTGCTAACGGAGCAACCGACTTAAGTCGGCAACGACTTAAGGCGGTGCAACATGCTCACGCTTACTTAACTCGGGGTGACCACTATGCCCTGCTAACGGAGCAATCGACTTAAGTCGGCAACGACTTAAGGCGGTGCAACATGCTCACGCGTACTTAACTTAGGGTGACCACTATGCCCTACAAACACAGCAATCAACTTAAAGTTGGTAGCAACTTAAGACCGATACAACATGCTCACGCCTATATAATTCGGGGGATGATTTCCATATCCCACAAACAAAATTCATAATCATCACACGTCATTACTGTCGAACTCATTAACTAACAAATTCTGATACAATGAGAGAGTAATTATGTCATTCGAATGGTAAACTGGTGTCCTCTAACAAATATTCAATCATTCAAACCGCGCGCTTGGAGCACGCGAAATGTTTTTCTATTTTGCAACATCTTTCTCAGGAGCGACCGACGAAGAAGGGCGACTCGAGGAATCAGGGGCGGCGTTCACGTCAGCCCTTATGTCTTCAGGAATAACTACGCCGGGTCTCCTCATCAAGATTCGTCCCGCCCGAATAGCCTTGTCCAGGGCTTTGTCGCGTTGGGCCTTGAGAGTAACAGAAGTTTCTTCAGCAGTTTTAGCAGCCAGTCGAGCGCTCTCTAACTCCTGGGCAATAGAGTTTTTGGAAGCTCGGAGCCCTTTGATAGTAGCATCTTTCGCCGATATCAACTGCTTAAGCCGGGTTACCTCCTCCATGGATTCCTGCAGCTTACGACGTTGGTGGTCTAATTCTTCCATGGTGAAGCGATGACTCCTTTCCAAGATGGTCAGCGAATTGCTAGAATCTCGATACAACCTGTCAAGATTATCACGAGAAGCAGCAAGGATACGTTTTTCTTCCTGCAAGCACAAGTCGGTTCCTTCAAAAAACCAAGCAAATAATAGGAGTATAGCAAGGCAAAGCACAGTTTCGTGTATCACCTTTTCAGAGTCGAGCTGAGCGTGAAGAGAAGAACTCAGTGCATTGGCATCATCTAAGGCAGCGGAGACCTGACTCAACTCAATCTGACTTTGAGAGTACTTTTCCTCAAAATCAGTGCATCGCCGGGCCAATTCAGCCTGATCTCGAGAATGTTTTTCCTCAAGAATCGCAATCTGCCGAGTCATTCCTAGCAAGAGGTAATCAAACAAAACGAGGTCAGAAGGTAAAACAGTCCACAACAAAGGCGAAGAAAAGAAAAAGGGCACTAACCAGTGTTAGTCGCCTCCAGCTCGGATACACGACGATGAAGTGACACTGGATTCCAACACGTAAGAGACGAAGCCACTTCTGGAACGGAAGCACCCTGCGATCTCAGCTGGCTGGCCATCCCATCCACCAAAACCTGATGAGAAGAACAGATGAGCATAATGACAAAAGCTCATGCAACGTAAAAATAAAGCTAAAAACAGCACAGTACCTGGAGGTTGGAAAAGAACGAAGGGATCCCCAGATCAGGAGAAATCAGCCGATAATCAGGCGCAAGGCCACCACCCGAAGCAGTTTGCAATGGATCAGTAGGAATCAGCTCAACGCCTTCAACAAAGCCAAATGCCCGATCAATGGGGACGCTGCCCTCTAAAGCGACCCCCTGGTCCAAAGTTTGGGCTATCACCATGCAGCCAGAATGTGGAGGTGATCCCACGTGAACGTCCATGGAAGTGCATGAAGGAGACCCTGCTTGGGCACCCTCGGGGGCTGGGTCATAGTCAGCACTGCCCACTTGAGCCGGATCATCCCCGGCAGCACCCTCGGGGGCTGGGCAGTGGCTTACACTCTTCATCTGAGCTAAGTCATCCCCGGTGACATCCTCGGGGGCTGGGCATGTGTCAGCACCATTCTTGAGGTCCAGACTCCCCGCAATAACCACCTCTAAGGTTGACGGGCCCTCAGCCACTTCCATGGAACCAAGACAATCCAAGTTAGCATCCCGACCCTCGAGATCGCGCTCTAAGGTCGACGAGGCACGGGATGACCTCAATCCAGCATCAGGCATGGCAGCGCAAACCTCCATCGCATCATCATCCACTGGCTCTGATAACAAGTCCTCTGGGACCATATCCTCAAGAGTCTGATCAAAGTTGGCCAGGGAGAGCTCTTGCAGACCAATGAGGGCAGACAAAGCAGGAGAGGGAACTCCACTACTTTCACCACTGGCAAGAAATTGCCGACTGTTCTTCCGAGTCAGAGGGACTTCATCCTCTTCCTCCTTGTCGTCTTCATCAGCAACACAGGCAACACCCCCATTGGGATCAGCGACAGATGGAGCACACCCATTGGGATCAATGACAGACATACCACACCCAATGGACCAGCACCCCGATCCAAACTAGATACTTGCCGAAGGCGTCTCTTTTTCTTTTTCTGCTCATCAGCAGAAAGATCAGTTTGATTGGCTCAGCAAGGACGTCTTGGGCGAACACGGACAGGTCTCTGAACATCCAAGGATGTACCAGCTTCGGGGAGAGGTGCCACCGCTAATGCCCCAGCAGGAGCAGCATCAGAAGAATCCTCAGCCAGCATATCAAGCATGGCACTTATTTCTGCATCATTAGGATCCAGAGGCACTTCAAAATGTACTTGTCGCTCGTCATTAGGAATCTCCCCAAGCGAGGCAACCAAAGCGCTGACTTCTTCATCAGAGGGTCGCGTCCTAATGCCCAAATTGCCGTCAATCGCAGGTGGATTTGACACGAAATGAGTGAAAGCTTTAGCAGGAGGCAAATTCCAGGCCGAGTACGCCATCGGAGCACCAACATTGGACACCTTGCCCCTGAGAATCATTTCCAGTCGGCTCACCAAGTCAGCAGAAGGGATTCTCCTGTTGGTAACCCGAGTTGAGTCGGCTAGCCCTCGATACAGATAAGCTGGGTGGACCCTATCTTTCAGTGGCTGAATGTTCTTAAAAACGAAGTCAGCAACCACAGCTTCAGCGGTTAGAACTCTCTCTTTCAGCAGTCCAACCTCAGCTAGCAACACATTGGCTTCAGCTACCTCCTCGTCTGTGGGAGACTCGGTCCAGCTGGGGGTACGAACGTCTGGCTGTCTTCCCGACCGGGGGGGAGAGAATTTCCATAATTGTCAACTATAAACCACTCCAGACGCCATCCTTTAATGCTGTCTTTAAGGGGAATCTCAAGATATTCAGTCTTCCGTCCTCGGCGCATCTCCAAACTGGCACCCCCGACCAACTGATGTTGTCCCCCGGCCATCCCAGGGCGACAATGATACAGATATTTCCATAAACCAAAATGCGGTAGCACGCCAAGAAAGGCTTCGCATAAGTGAACGAAGATGGAGATTTGCAGAATTGAGTTAGGGTTTAGATGGGTCAGGTTAATGTGGTAGAAATCAAGGAGGCCACGGAAAAAAGGAGAGATGGGAAGGCCAAGGCCGCGGAGAAGAAAAGGAGCGTAAACTACAGACTCGTGGGTATCCTCTGTCGGGACAGTAGTCCCGTGGCAAATCCGCCAAGAACAGAGTTCCCGCGGAGGGAGAATCCCGATGGATACGAGGTGGAGGAGTTCAGATTCGGAGATGATAGACATGTGGTTACCTGCAAAAGGCAATTGGCTGTTGGGATCGATTGGAGGAATCACCACTGCGGACGAGCTCGCGATTTTCCTCTTGGGAGCCATCTCGATTCTACCAGTGAGCAGATTGGAGTCAAGCGCAGAGAGGATTCGGAAGTAGGAATGCAAGAACTAGGGCGCGGAAAGCAAAGGCGGCTAAAAGCGCAGCTCTTATGGGATATTCTCGAGCCAGATACCGTTTCAAAAAGTGCCCAGTCATCACCCGGCAGTTATTTCCAAAACCCCAGCATGCCACGTGGTCATTCGGCAGTTATTTCCAAAAAGACGATGGGCCACCTCATCACTCGGCTATCATCCTCAAAATAGCTCATGCGGCCCGCTGTCACTCGGCGTTGCCTCTAAAACGCTGATCTCGTGTTCAATCGCTCGGCATTACTTCCAAAATATTCAGATTCACCCAATGAAGCTCAGAATCTCACAAATTGGAATGCCGACCTCTAAGGCACAGGCACGATGCCGGGTTTTGGTCAACGAGTGATCGGAGCAGGAGAAGACAACAGGAAGCCATTTTTCTTCAAAATCACCTACAAGCTGGACCTGAGATCTTCGGGTTGATTATCTCTAAATTAACCCAAAGATCGGGGGCTTATGGGGGATAGATATCCCCTGGGTCCACTAAAAGAGTAAAGGACCTCACGAAAGGCCCAAGGGCCCAATAAATCGTAAGGTCATTCTTTCGTGGGCCTGGGGAGAAACAGTCAGCGAAGCAGAACGACATGGGGCCGGATTGGTACACGCCCAGACGGCCCGCAGCACCGAGCGAATAACTGCAACAGAGATCCAACTTTCCCGCGCTGGAGCCTCCATGCAACGAAGCCACGCGAGGATAAGTCGGCGAGGGTTACGTAAGGATAATCACAAGATGTTCACTATCTTTTAGCTACTCGTTGCTATCTTATCCACGTGTACTGCCCCACGGTCGAGTATATAAGGCCTAGGGGGCACCCCTTCAGAACGATCGACCCTTTACTTAGCCACCCACATCAACTCTCTGTATTCTCAATCCAGAGAGCTCTCTTGTAGCCACATCCATCAAGCATACTCATCAGGACGTAGGGTGTTACGCATCTCTAAGCGGCCCGAACCTGTAAAACTTGTCCACTGTCCCTCGTGCGATCAGCGCGAACCATTTTGCTACAGTTGTCGACACCGTCCTACTCCTAAAGCACCTTGAGGGGCAACCCCGGGTGTGCGGTCGGACCCAAAACACCGACAGCTGGCGCGCCAGGTAGGGGGTGTGTCGACAATCCAAGCTAGCTCAATGGCCATCTCCTTCAACAGCAAGATCATCCTGCGTCCCAGATCCGTGCTCCACTTCGGAACAATCTCATTTGTAGCGGATGAAGAAGGAATTCTGCACCGCATCGCAGATCCGCCGGAAAAAAGGTCTCCCCCAACAAACTCCGAAAATGTCGGAGAAGCACAACCTCCAGCTCTCCGGATGAGGATCATCTCCGGAAAGCCGGGGGCCGAGGGCCCGCTGACCCGGAAAACTCCGTTGCCTACTTCTCCGACAAAAGAATGGACACAGATCACAAGAAAAAGGGTAACCGGGGGGAAGCAAGTTGCTCTTTCCGTCCCTCATGCCTCAAAGGGGGACGGGAAGGAGATCACCACCACAGCAGCGCCGTTCTACCCCGACGTCCTCTTTATCGGGAGAGTGGAGTCGCCCATTATCTCCGACGACGAGCCGACTGTACCCGGGGAGGAGCCGCCTCAACGAGAGTCCCGTCGACGGAGGAACCGACGCAGGAACGTTCGACGACATCACGCAGCCGGAGAACGGAATCCGGAACAGCCTGTCTCGCGAGACGAGGTCTCGGAGGTAGGAGAAACTCCGGAAGAACGCGTCTTCAGAGAACGAAGGAACTCCCGACGACGTGATCGCCGACGAGCTCAGGAACAGGCTGAACAGGATGCAAGGCAGCGTCGAGAGAATCCATTCTTTGGGCGCAACCTGAATCCCGACTTCGCCCGAGCTATGAACACGCCGAGCGAAGTTGGAGGAGTACTGGCTCGGATAGCCGAGGGACTTCCACGGACTCCTGACGCCGATGGCTACCGACGACTGCTCACCCAGGCGGCCAACCACCTTCTACCGCTTGCTCACCCGCCGAACGACCTACGACACGCCATCGACAGTCGCCGAGACGCGCGAAGCTCCATCAACGCTTCACGCGAGCGGCGGCATGAGAACGAGATCCGCCGTCGGGAGGAGTATGACCGGGATCACGACATCCCGACCCAGAGCCAGGCTACCAGAACTGAGTCGGCGACGGCCTCAACTAGCGGAATCACCCGGGGGCGGTCGAGGAACCACAATCACAACTCCCCTCCCCGGGACGGACATCGTCCCCGACGACAGGAGGACACATGCGGAGTGTCCGCTCTTACTCCGCGCCTTAGGGCCATCCAATGGCCTCCCAACTTCAAGGTATCCAACGTTGACAAATATGAACCTAAGCAGGATCCATGGGGTTGGCTAGCCGTCTACACCACCGCTGCTCGAGCCGCCGGGGCGTCCGAGGACGTGATGACCGCGTACTTACCCATTGTCCTTGGGCAAGACGCGCTGCAATGGCTGCGACATCTACCCCGACACTGCATCGACGTCTGGGGCGACTTCAGTCGACGCTTCACCGCCAACTTCCAATCCCTCTCCGACAAGCCGGCGCAACCGTGGGACCTCAAATCCATCAAGCGCCGGGGGGACGAGACTCTCCGGTCATACCTTAAAAGGTTTCAGACCATGAGAAATCGCATCCCCGAGGTCACAGAAGCGGCCGTGATCGAGGACTTCTACAGAGGATCCAATGACTCGGCTTTCGTCCGAGCCATACTACAGAAGGCGCCGATCACCTCCGAGGAGTTGTTCCGGGAAGCCGACCTCTACATCACCGCCGACGAGCGAGCCCAGGACCTCATTGGAGGAGCGAAGCCCACACCAGCAGCGCCGCGACGCGACACAAACCAACAACCCAACAAGCGATGGGAGAAGAGGCCTCGCGAAGAAGTGCACGCTGCCGGACCACCTGCCTCTCGCGCCCGAGGAGGACCTCGTGGAGGCGAACGAACGCTGGACGACATCCTCGACGCCCAGTGCCCGTACCACAAGGACATGCGCCACACTCTTCGTAATTGCCGAGACTTCAAGCACTCCGTCGGACACGGCCGACCCTTCCAACCTCTACCTCCTCCTCCGCCGAGGGGAGGACCAGATGAACCACGACAACCCCATCGGCAGGAGGAGGGAGGAGGAGGAGGAGGAGCTTTTCCACGCGTTGACAGGGAGGTCAACGTCATCTTCGGCGGACACGGATCGCAGGAGAGCAGAAGACAGCAAAAGCTCAACGATCGCCAAATACTGGTGGCGACCACCGGCCCTCCCGCCCCATACCGGTGGTCGGAGCACCCGATCACCTTCACTCGGGCAGATCAATGGCTCAACTTCGACCACCCGGGCAAGTACCCGCTTCTCGTCGATCCGGTGATCCGAGAGAGCCGGGTGAAGAAGGTGTTAGTGGACGGGGGAAGCAGCATCAACGTCACCTTCCCCCGGACACTCCAAGGCTTGGGAGTTCACCTCAAAGATCTCCACGAGTCGGACACTCCTTTCTTCGGCATCGTGCCGACGGAAGGGGAATACCCGCTGGGCCACATCTACATGCCAGTCACCTTCGGAACTCCGGAGAACTACAGAACCGAGTTCCTGAGGTTTGAAGTGGCGAACTTCGACTGCGGGTACAACGCCATCATCGGGAGGCCTGGATTGGCCAAGTTCATGGCCATTCCGCATTACACATACATGATACTGAAGATGCCAGGGCCGCAAGGGATCATAACTGTGCGTGCCGACTTCCAAGGCGCCGCAGAATGTTTCCGAGTGGCTATTCAAGCAGCCCTCACCGCCAAGCCATCGACAGCTCCCTCCGCAATGGCGAACTCTAAGCCTGAGGAGGACCTCACAGTACCGGCAAGCGAAGCTCAGACCGCGACCTCTATGCGGCCGACTGAAGAAACCAAGAGAATCAACCTGGGGTTCGCCGATGAGCGCAAGACGGCAATCATCAGCTCCAGCTTGGATGACAAATAGGAAAGCGCGCTCGTCCGGTTTCTGCAAGACAACCGAGATGTATTCGCATGGCAAGCTGCGGATATGCCGGGAGTCCCAAGAGAACTGGCCGAGCACAAATTGAAGGTTTTCCCCCAGGCGAGACCGATTCGGCAAAAATTATGTCGTTTCACGCCTGACAAGAGAGAGGCCATTCGCGCCGAGTTAGCTCGCTTGGTCGCAGCTGGATTCATTAGAGAAGTATTACATCCCGAGTGGCTAGCCAACCCTGTTCTTGTACTCAAAAAGAATAAAGTGGATTGGCGCATGTGTGTTGATTATACTGATCTCAACAAACACTGTCCGAAGGATCCTTTTGGGCTCCCAAGGATAGATCAGGTGGTGGACTCCACCGCTGGATGTTCTATACTGTCTTTCTTGGATTGCTATTCCGGGTACCCTTAGATCAGTCTGGCAAAGGAAGACGAAGAAAAAACGACATTCATTACCCCGTTTGGTGCTTTCTGTTATACCTCCATGCCTTTTGGCCTCAAAAACGCCGGAGCAACTTACCAGAGAGCCATTCAAACATGCTTAGCAGATCACTGGGGCAAGCGTGTGGAAGCCTATGTGGATGATGTGGTAATCAAAACACAGGACTCAGAAGACTTCATCAAAGACTTGCAACTGGTTTTCAACAGTTTGAGGCGGTATAGATGGAAGCTTAATCCCGAGAAATGTGTTTTTGGGGTACCAGCCGGAAAGTTGCTCGGATTTATTGTCAGCCACCGGGGAATTGAAGCTAATCCAGATAAGATTGAAGCTATCATGAAGATGGAAGCACCTCGATCGCAGAAGAAGGTTCAGCGACTTACTGGATGCATGGCAGCTTTAAGCAGATTTATATCCAGGCTGGGAGAAAAAGGTCTGCCGTTTTACAAATTACTCAAGAAGGTGGATAAATTCCAGTGGACTTCAGAAGCGCAAGAAGCTCTAGATGCTCTGAAAAAGTTCTTGACAACACCACCAGTACTGAAACCACCTCGGCGAGCTACGTCAACTCAACCAGCCGAAGATTTGCTGCTGTATATCTCTTGCACAACTCACGTGGTAAGCACCGCGTTAGTAGTCGAGCGAGTAGAAGAAGGGCATGCCTATCCAATACAACATCCTGTCTACTTCATTAGTGAAGTCCTCGGCCCCTCAAAGAAAAAGTACCCTCAAGTTCAGAAGCTATTGTATGCAGTACTTCTAACTGCCCGCAAGCTACGTCACTACTTTGACGACCACAAAGTCATAGTAGTCACAAGTTTTCCAATAGGGGATATTCTTCACAACAAGGAAGCCATCGGTCGAATAGCCAAGTGGGCTTGCGAGCTGGGATCTCATGACATCGAGTTCCGACCTCGCACCGCCATCAAAACTCAAGCACTGGTTGATTTCGTATCGGAGTGGACTGAACAACAAGTGCCAGACAACCCGGAGACTGCAGAAGTATGGCGAATGTATTTTGATGGCTCACTAAAGCTGCAGGGAGCAGGAGCGGGGATTCTCTTCACTGCGCCTGGAGGCGAACACCTCAAGTACGCCCTCCAGTTGCTATTCCCAGCCTCCAACAATGCAGCCGAGTATGAAGCTTTGATCCATGGATTGAACATTGCCATATCGTTGGGTATCAAAAGATTAATGGTTTACGGAGACTCTCTGGTAGTCATCAGTCAGATAAACAAGGAGTGGGATTGCTCGAGCGATTCAATGGGAAAATATTGCACTGCCGTCCGAAAGCTGGAAGATAAATTCGAGGGCCTGGAATTTCATCATGTAGAAAGAGATCGGAACACAGCAGCCGATATACTGTCCAAACTGGGGTCCGGTCGAACTCAGGTCCCATCCGAGGTTTTCGTGCAAGAAATTCTGCAGCCAAGTATCTCAATGGATCAAACAGGAGAGTGCAACGTCATAGATCAAACCGAGTCAGACCCTGATGACTGCAGAAGGTCGATCATTAAGTATATAAAGAATGAAGAGGAACCAGATGATAAAAATTTGGCAGAGCGCATTGCAAGACAGTCGGCTCACTATACACTTATTGGGGAGACATTATACAGAAGGGGTGCATCAGGCGTCTTCATGAAGTGCGTTCTCCCATCCACTGGAAAGCAACTTCTGGAGGAAGTCCATGCTAGGCAGTGTGGAATACATGCAGCCTCCAGAACACTAGTCGGGAAGGTCTTCAGGTCAGGATTCTATTGGCCAACAGCAAAGAATGATGCAGCCGAGTTAGTTCAGAGGTGCGAAGCCTGCCAATACTTGTCAAAGCAACAACACCTGCCAGCACAGCAACTGCAGACCATACCAGTAACTTGGCCTTTTGCATGCTGGGGACTGGATATGATTGGACCTTTCAAGAAAGCTCAAGGGGGATACACACATGTATTGGTAGCAATCGACAAATTCACTAAATGGATAGAGTTCAAGCCCATTGCCTCCCTAACCTCTGCTAAGGCCGTGGAATTCATACAAGACATAATATTCAGATTCGGGATACCAAACAACATCATAACTGATTTAGGATCCAACTTCACAAGTTCAGAATTCTTCGACTTCTGCGAGCAAAAGGGCATTCAGATCAAGTATGCATCTGTAGCCCATCCAAGAGCCAACGGGCAAGTTGAGCGAGCCAACGGGATGATATTGGATGCACTCAGGAGAAAGGTCTTCGATAAGAATGAAAAATTCGCAGGAAAGTGGATAAGGGAATTACCCTATGTTGTTTGGAGCTTAAGAACCCAACCTAGTCGAGCTCTGCATGGAAACACTCCTTTCTTCATGGTCTATGGGTCGGAAGCAGTGCTACCTGCTGATCTCAAGTTTGGGGCGCCAAGGCTGATCTTTGAAAACATAGCAGAAGCTGAGACCACCAGGCTGGAAGACATAGATATACTCGAGGAAGAACGGTTAAACACAGTAATCCAATCAGCAAGGTACCAGCAGACTCTAAGGCGCTATCACGACAAGGCTGTGCGACAACGATTCTTCTCAGTAGGGGATCTCGTCCTCCGCCGAATTCTAACGGGGGAGGGACGACACAAGTTATCACCCTTATGGGAAGGACCTTTCGTGGTAGCAGAAGTCACTCGGCCCGGATCGTATCGCCTCACTCAGATGGATGGCACGGAAGTTGGGAACTCCTGGAACATAGAACACCTCAGAAAGTTTTATCCCTAGCTGTACCTCAAAACTGCTGGGACGATGATGGTGTACTCTGTAAAGTGGAAATATGTCATCAATAAAAAAAGAGGTCTCAAGGATACTCAATTCATTCACGATTGACATGCTCACTCTTACTTAACCCGGGGTGACCACTATGCCCTGCTAACGGAGCAATCGACTTAAGTCGGCAACGACTTAAGGCGGTGCAACATGCTCACGCTTACTTAACTCGGGGTGACCACTATGCCCTGCTAACGGAGCAACCGACTTAAGTCGGCAACGACTTAAGGTGGTGCAACATGCTCACGCTTACTTAACTCGGGGTGACCACTATGCCCTGCTAACGGAGCAATCGACTTAAGTCGGCAACGACTTAAGGCGGTGCAACATGCTCACGCGTACTTAACTTAGGGTGACCACTATGCCCTACAAACACAGCAATCAACTTAAAGTTGGTAGCAACTTAAGACCGATACAACATGCTCACGCCTATATAATTCGGGGGATGATTTCCATATCCCACAAACAAAATTCATAATCATCACGCGTCATTACTGTCGAACTCATTAACTAACAAATTCTGATACAATGAGAGAGTAATTATGTCATTCGAATGGTAAACTGGTGTCCTCTAACAAATATTCAATCATTCAAACCGCGCGCTTGGAGCACGCGAAATGTTTTTCTATTTTGCAACATCTTTCTCAGGAGCGACCGACGAAGAAGGGCGACTCGAGGAATCAGGGGCGGCGTTCACGTCAGCCCTTATGTCTTCAGGAATAACTACGCCGGGTCTCCTCATCAAGATTCGTCCCGCCCGAATAGCCTTGTCCAGGGCTTTGTCGCGTTGGGCCTTGAGAGTAACAGAAGTTTCTTCAGCAGTTTTAGCAGCCAGTCGAGCGCTCTCTAACTCCTGGGCAATAGAGTTTTTGGAAGCTCGGAGCCCTTTGATAGTAGCATCTTTCGCCGATATCAACTGCTTAAGCCGGGTTACCTCCTCCATGGATTCCTGCAGCTTACGACGTTGGTGGTCTAATTCTTCCATGGTGAAGCGATGACTCCTTTCCAAGATGGTCAGCGAATTGCTAGAATCTCGATACAACCTGTCAAGATTATCACGAGAAGCAGCAAGGATACGTTTTTCTTCCTGCAAGCACAAGTCGGTTCCTTCAAAAAACCAAGCAAATAATAGGAGTACAGCAAGGCAAAGCACAGTTTTGTGTATCACCTTTTCAGAGTCGAGCTGAGCGTGAAGAGAAGAACTCAGTGCATTGGCATCATCTAAGGCAGCGGAGACCTGACTCAACTCAATCTGACTTTGAGAGTACTTTTCCTCAAAATCAGTGCATCGCCGGGCCAATTCAGCCTGATCTCGAGAATGTTTTTCCTCAAGAATCGCAATCTGCCGAGTCATTCCTAGCAAGAGGTAATCAAACAAAACGAGGTCAGAAGGTAAAACAGTCCACAACAAAGGCGAAGAAAAGAAAAAGGGCACTAACCAGTGTTAGTCGCCTCCAGCTCGGATACACGACGATGAAGTGACACTGGATTCCAACACGTAAGAGACGAAGCCACTTCTGGAACGGAAGCACCCTGCGATCTCAGCTGGCTGGCCATCCCATCCACCAAAACCTGATGAGAAGAACAGATGAGCATAATGACAAAAGCTCATGCAACGTAAAAATAAAGCTAAAAACAGCACAGTACCTGGAGGTTGGAAAAGAACGAAGGGATCCCTAGATCAGGAGAAATCAGCCGATAATCAGGCGCAAGGCCACCACCCGAAGCAGCTTGCAATGGATCAGTAGGAATCAGCTCAACGCCTTCAACAGAGCCAAATGCCCGATCAATGGGGACGCTGCCCTCTAAAGCGACCCCCTGGTCCAAAGTTTGGGCTATCACCATGCAGCCAGAATGTGGAGGTGATCCCACGTGAACGTCCATGGAAGTGCATGAAGGAGACCCTGCTTGGGCACCCTCGGGGGCTGGGTCATAGTCAGCACTGCCCACTTGAGCCGGATCATCCCCGGCAGCACCCTCGGGGGCTGGGCAGTGGCTTACACTCTTCATCTGAGCTAAGTCATCCCCGGCGACATCCTCGGGGGCTGGGCATGTGTCAGCACCATTCTTGAGGTCCAGACTCCCCGCAATAACCACCTCTAAGGTTGACGGGCCCTCAGCCACTTCCATGGAACCAGGACAATCCAAGTTAGCATCCCGACCCTCGAGATCGCGCTCTAAGGTCGACGAGGCACGGGATGACCTCAATCCAGCATCAGGCATGGCAGCGCAAACCTCCATCGCATCATCATCCACTGGCTCTGATAACAAGTCCTCTGGGACCATATCCTCAAGAGTCTGATCAAAGTTGGCCAGGGAGAGCTCTTGCAGACCAATGAGGGCAGACAAAGCAGGAGAGGGAACTCCACTACTTTCACCACTGGCAAGAAATTGCCGACTGTTCTTCCGAGTCAGAGGGACTTCATCCTCTTCCTCCTTGTCGTCTTCATCAGCAACACAGGCAACACCCCCATTGGGATCAGCGACAGATGGAGCACACCCATTGGGATCAACGACAGACATACCACACCCATTGGGGTCAGCATCAGTAGATTTAGGCACGGGAACCTCCTCAGCAGCAGGAACCGACGGACCAGCACCTCGATCCAAACTAGATACTTGCCGAAGGCGTCTCTTTTTCTTTTTCTGCTCATCAGCAGAAAGATCAGTTTGATTGGCTCGGCAAGGACGTCTTGGGCGAACACGGACAGGTCTCTGAACATCCAAGGATGTACCAGCTTCGGGGAGAGGTGCCACCGCTAATGCCCCAGCAGGAGCAGCATCAGAAGAATCCTCAGCCAGCATATCAAGCATGGCACTTATTTCTGCATCATTAGGATCCAGAGGCACTTCAAAATGTACTTGTCGCTCGTCATCAGGAATCTCCCCAAGCGAGGCAACCAAAGCGCTGACTTCTTCATCAGAGGGTCGCGTCCTAATGCCCAAATTGCCGTCAATCGCAGGTGGATTTGACACGAAATGAGTGAAAGCTTTAGCAGGAGGCAAATTCCAGGCCGAGTACGCCATCGGAGCACCAACATTGGACACCTTGCCCCTGAGAATCATTTCCAGTCGGCTCACCAAGTCAGCAGAAGGGATTCTCCTGTTGGTAACCCGAGTTGAGTCGGCTAGCCCTCGATACAGATAAGCTGGGTGGACCCTATCTTTCAGTGGCTGAATGTTCTTAAAAACGAAGTCAGCAACCACAGCTTCAGCGGTTAGACCTCTCTCTTTCAGCAGTCCAACCTCAGCTAGCAACACATTGGCTTCAGCTACCTCCTCGTCTGTGGGAGACTCGGTCCAGCTGGGGGTACGAACGTCTGGCTGTCTTCCCGACCGGGGGGGAGAGAATTTCCATAATTGTCAACTATAAACCACTCCAGACGCCATCCTTTAATGCTGTCTTTAAGGGGAATCTCAAGATATTCAGTCTTCCGTCCTTGGCGCATCTCCAAACTGGCACCCCCGACCAACTGATGTTGTCCCCCGGCCATCCCAGGGCGACAATGATACAGATATTTCCATAAACCAAAATGCGGTAGCACGCCAAGAAAGGCTTCACATAAGTGAACGAAGATGGAGATTTGCAGAATTGAGTTAGGGTTTAGATGGGTCAGGTTAATGTGGTAGAAATCAAGGAGGCCACGGAAAAAAGGAGAGATGGGAAGGCCAAGGCCGCGGAGAAGAAAAGGAGCGTAAACTACAGACTCGTGGGTATCCTCTGTCGGGACAGTAGTCCCGTGGCAAATCCGCCAAGAACAGAGCTCCCGCGGAGGGAGAATCCCGATGGATACGAGGTGGAGGAGTTCAGATTCGGAGATGATAGACATGTGGTTACCTGCAAAAGGCAATTGGCTGTTGGGATCGATTGGAGGAATCACCACTGCGGACGAGCTCGCGATTTTCCTCTTGGGAGCCATCTCGATTCTACCAGTGAGCAGATTGGAGTCAAGCGCAGAGAGGATTCGGAAGTAGGAATGCAAGAACTAGGGCGCGGAAAGCAAAGGCGGCTAAAAGCGCAGCTCTTATGGGATATTCTCGAGCCAGATACCGTTTCAAAAAGTGCCCAGTCATCACCCGGCAGTTATTTCCAAAACCCCAGCATGCCACGTGGTCATTCGGCAGTTATTTCCAAAAAGACGATGGGCCACCTCATCACTCGGCTATCATCCTCAAAATAGCTCATGCGGCCCGCTGTCACTCGGCGTTGCCTCTAAAACGCTGATCTCGTGTTCAATCGCTCGGCATTACTTCCAAAATGCCGATGGCGACCTTCAATCACTCGGCGTTGCCTCTAAAACACTGATCTCATGTTCAATCGCTCGACATTACCTCTGGAATGCCGACGTCGGCCTGCTTTCACTCGGCGTTGCCTCTAAAACGCTAATCTTGTGTTCAATCGCTCGGCATTGCTTCTAAAATGCCGACGTCGACTTGCTGTCACTCGGCGTTGCCTCTAAAACGCTGATCTCGTGTTCAATCGCTCGGCATTACTTCCAAAATGCCGATGGCGACCTTCAATCACTCGGCGTTGCCTCTAAAACGCTGATCTCATGTTCAATTGCTCGGCATTACCTCTAAAATGCCGACGTCGGCCTGCTTTCACTCGGCGTTGCCTCTAAAATGCTGATCTTGTGTTCAATCGCTCGGCATTGCTTCTAAAATGCCGACGTCGACCTTCAATCACTCGGCATTGCCGCTAAGACGTGGGGATAGCATTCGGTTGCTCGGCTTTACCTCTAAAACGTCGATGCAGACTACAAGATCACTCGGCAACTACTTCTGGGAGTGTCAGTATGATGTCCAAATTGTTCATCTACTATCTCAAAAGAATCAGCCTTATAATCAAGCAAAGCAAGTCAACAAGAAGAAGCCAACGACATTCTTTCATTAAGGGAAGTCAATAAGCTTACAAATCAACTCTTTGCGAGTTGATGCTTCCCTACTATTACTATACTACATTACACTACTACTATACTACATTACACTACTGCTACACTACACTACACTACTCTACATTACTACTACATTATTCTAACTATACTAAACTATACTAATATCTAAAAAGACCAGTGGCGTCTAGCCACTGGCCCTGCCCCTGCCGCCGCCGCCGCCCTTGGTGCTGCCCCTGCTGCTGCCGCCCTTGGTGCTGCCCTTGCTGCTGCCGCCCTTGGTGCTGCCCCTGCTGCCGTCGCCGTCGCCGCTGCTCCTGCCGCTGCTCCTGCCGCTGCCGCCGCCGTCGCCGTCACCACCGTCGTCGCCATCGTCATCGTCGTCGTCGTCGTCCTCGTCCTCGCCACCGCCGTCAGAGTCCTCCTCATCTGAGGAGTACTCCGACTCATCCAAGCCTTCGAGCCCGGAGCGCTCGACGGCCCGGATGTACGTCCAGACCTCCGCGGCTATCCCTTGGGAGTCGTCTGAGTCATCGGACGACGCCGGGGGAGAGACGGGAGCCGGAGATCCCTCGGACTCGGAGGAGAACTCCTCCTCCGAGTATTCCGAGTCACCGAAGTCCTCCGATGGAGGAGTCGGTTCGCGCTTGCGCTTGTTGCTTTTGCCCATGGTGGAAGCAAGCGGGAAAGAAGAGAAGGAAGCAGTAAAAGAACAGCGAAGAGATGTGAAGAAACCAGAGGGGCAACAGCGTTATTTATAGAAGGGGAAGGCAACCGTTCACCTCCAACCGCGGTCACTGAACAGTCGCAAAGCATTCAATAAGCACTTCCACCCGTCTGGAGACACGTCAGGCGGCTGACGCCGTTTCATGCAACACTACACCCATTGGGACTCCAGTCAACAGCGCAAAGGATATGATTACACTCGCCGTCCCATCACATTACAACTCAGAAGCAGCCGGCTAAAACACTCAGCGTACCAAGCCGTCCCTTGCCCACACCCATTGGGGGGGGACGCCCAGGAATTATCAGTATATTTTTCAAAATGGTCACATCTGTGCAGAGCATGCAGTGAATGCCTCAAGACAAAAATGAGATATCAACAAGAGTTAGAGGGAAGCCAAATATAGCCAGCAGAGTGCAAAATATGGTCGACAGACACGACTTGAAGACTAGACAGAGAACGTCCATCAAATGTCCAATCAGTCACAGAGCAAATAAATTACACTACCTAGCGAGATACGGAAGGATTGCAAACTCGGCTGCAAAAGACAAAATACATGCTGACCTCTGAAGCATAATATTGATGACATAGCACGGATGACATCATGCCAACTTTTTTACAAGCAGAAAGGGTAATCTTCAGCAAAAGGACATAAAAAGAAGACCTTCAAGTGAATTATCCTCAAAAATCCACTTGAAGGTCGGGGGCTACACCCATTGGGTGCACCTTCGGCGCACCCTATGGATTATCATTCCAAGCCGAGATCGTGCCGATTTCTAAAACATGGGACAAGATTAAAAAAGCCAGCCCTCACCCAAAATGAGCAAGCGCAAATAGAAATGATCTCTACTGAAGACCTTCGAGTAGATTATTTTCTAAAATCTACTCGAAGCTCGGGGGCTACACCCATTGGGTGCACCTCCGATGCACCCAATGAAGCTCAGAATCTCACAAATTGGAATGCCGACCTCTAAGGCACAGGCACGATGCCGGGTTTTGGTCAACGAGTGATCGGAGCAGGAGAAGACAACAGGAAGCCATTTTTCTTCAAAATCACCTACAAGCTGGACCTGAAATCTTCGGGTTGATTATCTCTAAATTAACCCAAAGATCGGGGGCTTGTGGGGGATAGATATCCCCTGGGTCCACTAAAAGAGTAAAGGACCTCACGAAAGGCCCAAGGGCCCAATAAATCGTAAGGTCATTCTTTCGTGGGCCTGGGGAGAAACAGCCAGCGAAGCAGAACGACATGGGGCCGGATTGGTACACGCCCAGACGGCCCGCAGCACCGAGCGAATAACTGCAACAGAGATCCAACTTTCCCGCGCTGGAGCCTCCATGCAACGAAGCCACGCGAGGATAAGTCGGCGAGGGTTACGTAAGGATAATCACAAGATGTTCACTATCTTTTAGCTACTCGTTGCTATCTTATCCACGTGTACTGCCCCACGGTCGAGTATATAAGGCCTAGGGGGCACCCCTTCAGAACGATCGACCCTTTACTTAGCCACCCACATCAACTCTCTGTATTCTCAATCCAGAGAGCTCTCTTGTAGCCACATCCATCAAGCATACTCATCAGGACGTAGGGTGTTACGCATCTCTAAGCGGCCCGAACCTGTAAAACTTGTCCACTGTCCCTCGTGCGATCAGCGCGAACCATTTTGCTACAGTTGTCGACACCGTCCTACTCCTAAAGCACCTTGAGGGGCAACCCCGGGTGTGCGGTCGGACCCAAAACACCGACAGCTGGCGCGCCAGGTAGGGGGTGTGTCGACAATCCAAGCTAGCTCAATGGCCATCTCCTTCAACAGCAAGATCATCCTGCGTCCCAGATCCGTGCTCCACTTCGGAACAATCTCATTTGTAGCGGATGAAGAAGGAATTCTGCACCGCATCGCAGATCCGCCGGAAAAAAGGTCTCCCCCAACAAACTCCGAAAATGTCGGAGAAGCACAACCTCCAGCTCTCCGGATGAGGATCATCTCCGGAAAGCCGGGGGCCGAGGGCCCGCTGACCCGGAAAACTCCGTTGCCTACTTCTCCGACAAAAGAATGGACACAGATCACAAGAAAAAGGGTAACCGGGGGGAAGCAAGTTGCTCTTTCCGTCCCTCATGCCTCAAAGGGGGACGGGAAGGAGATCACCACCACAGCAGCGCCGTTCTACCCCGACGTCCTCTTTATCGGGAGAGTGGAGTCGCCCATTATCTCCGACGACGAGCCGACTGTACCCGGGGAGGAGCCGCCTCAACGAGAGTCCCGTCGACGGAGGAACCGACGCAGGAACGTTCGACGACATCACGCAGCCGGAGAACGGAATCCGGAACAGCCTGTCTCGCGAGACGAGGTCTCGGAGGTAGGAGAAACTCCGGAAGAACGCGTCTTCAAAGAACGAAGGAACTCCCGACGACGTGATCGCCGACGAGCTCAGGAACAGGCTGAACAGGATGCAAGGCAGCGTCGAGAGAATCCATTCTTTGGGCGTAACCTGAATCCCGACTTCGCCCGAGCTATGAACACGCCGAGCGAAGTTGGAGGAGTACTGGCTCGGATAGCCGAGGGACTTCCACGGACTCCTGACGCCGATGGCTACCGACGACTGCTCACCCAGGCGGCCAACCACCTTCTACCGCTTGCTCACCCGCCGAACGACCTACGACACGCCATCAACAGTCGCCGAGACGCGCGAAGCTCCATCAACGCTTCACGCGAGCGGCGGCATGAGAACGAGATCCGCCGTCGGGAGGAGTATGACCGGGATCACGGCATCCCGACCCAGAGCCAGGCTACCAGAACTGAGTCGGCGACGGCCTCAACTAGCGGAATCACCCGGGGGCGGTCGAGAAACCACAATCACAACTCCCCTCCCCGGGACGGACATCGTCCCCGACGACAGGAGGACACATGCGGAGTGTCCGCTCTTACTCTGCGCCTTAGGGCCATCCAATGGCCTCCCAACTTCAAGGTATCCAACGTTGACAAATATGAACCTAAGCAGGATCCATGGGGTTGGCTAGCCGTCTACACCACCGCTGCTCGAGCCGCCGGGGCGTCCGAGGACGTGATGACCGCGTACTTACCCATTGTCCTTGGGCAAGACGCGCTGCAATGGCTGCGACATCTACCCTGACACTGCATCGACGTCTGGGGCGACTTCAGTCGACGCTTCACCGCCAACTTCCAATCCCTCTCCGACAAGCCGGCGCAACCGTGGGACCTCAAATCCATCAAGCGCCGGGGGGACGAGACTCTCCGGTCATACCTTAAAAGGTTTCAGACCATGAGAAATCGCATCCCCGAGGTCACAGAAGCGGCCGTGATCGAGGACTTCTACAGAGGATCCAATGACTCGGCTTTCGTCCGAGCCATACTACAGAAGGCGCCGATCACCTCCGAGGAGTTGTTCCGGGAAGCCGACCTCTACATCACCGCCGACGAGCGAGCCCAGGACCTCATTGGAGGAGCGAAGCCCGCACCAGCAGCGCCGCGACGCGACACAAACCAACAACCCGACAAGCGATGGGAGAAGAGGCCTCGCGAAGAAGTGCACGCTGCCGGACCACCTGCCTCTCGCGCCCGAGGAGGACCTCGTGGAGGCGAACGAACGCTGGACGACATCCTCGACGCCCAGTGCCCGTACCACAAGGACATGCGCCACACTCTTCGTAACTGCCGAGACTTCAAGCACTCCGTCGGACACGGCCGACCCTTCCAACCTCTACCTCCTCCTCCGCCGAGGGGAGGACCAGATGAACCACGACAACCCCATCGGCAGGAGGAGGGAGGAGGAGGAGGAGCTTTTCCACGCGTTGACAGGGAGGTCAACGTCATCTTCGGTGGACACGGATCGCAGGAGAGCAGAAGACAGCAAAAGCTCAACGATCGCCAAATACTGGTGGCGACCACCGGCCCTCCCGCCCCATACCGGTGGTCGGAGCACCCGATCACCTTCACTCGGGCAGATCAATGGCTCAACTTCGACCACCCGGGCAAGTACCCGCTTCTCGTCGATCCGGTGATCCGAGAGAGCCGGGTGAAGAAGGTGTTAGTGGACGGGGGAAGCAGCATCAACGTCACCTTCCCCCGGACACTCCAAGGCTTGGGAGTTCACCTCAAAGAGCTCCACGAGTCGGACACTCCTTTCTTCGGCATCGTGCCGACGGAAGGGGAATACCCGCTGGGCCACATCTACATGCCAGTCACCTTCGGAACTCCGGAGAACTACAGAACCGAGTTCCTGAGGTTTGAAGTGGCGAACTTCGACTGCGGGTACAACGCCATCATCGGGAGGCCTGGATTGGCCAAGTTCATGGCCATTCCGCATTACACATACATGATACTGAAGATGCCAGGGCCGCAAGGGATCATAACTGTGCGCGCCGACTTCCAAGGCGCCGCAGAATGTTTCCGAGTGGCTATTCAAGCAGCCCTCACCGCCAAGCCATCGACAGCTCCCTCCGCAATGGCGAACTCTAAGCCTGAGGAGGACCTCATAGTACCGGCAAGCGAAGCTCAGACCGCGACCTCTATGCGGCCGACTGAAGAAACCAAGAGAATCAACCTGGGGTTCGCCGATGAGCGCAAGACGGCAATCATCAGCTCCAGCTTGGATGACAAATAGGAAAGCGCGCTCGTCCGGTTTCTGCAAGACAACCGAGATGTATTCGCATGGCAACCTGCGGATATGCCGGGAGTCCCAAGAGAACTGGCCGAGCACAAATTGAAGGTTTTCCCCCAGGCGAGACCGATTCGGCAAAAATTACGTCGTTTCACGCCTGACAAGAGAGAGGCCATTCGCGCCGAGTTGGCTCGCTTGGTCGCAGCTGGATTCATTAGAGAAGTATTACATCCCGAGTGGCTAGCCAACCCTGTTCTTGTACTCAAAAAGAATAAAGTGGATTGGCGCATGTGTGTTGATTATACTGATCTCAACAAACACTGTCCGAAGGATCCTTTTGGGCTCCCAAGGATAGATCAGGTGGTGGACTCCACCGCTGGATGTTCTATGCTGTCTTTCTTGGATTGCTATTCCGGGTACCATCAGATCAGTCTGGCAAAGGAAGACGAAGAAAAAACGGCATTCATTACCCCGTTTGGTGCTTTCTGTTATACCTCCATGCCGTTTGGCCTCAAAAACGCCGGAGCAACTTACCAGAGAGCCATTCAAACATGCTTAGCAGATCACTAGGGCAAGCGTGTGGAAGCCTATGTGGATGATGTGGTAATCAAAACACAGGACTCAGAAGACTTCATCAAAGACTTGCAACTGGTTTTCAACAGTTTGAGGCGGTATAGATGGAAGCTTAATCCCGAGAAATGTGTTTTTGGGGTACCAGCCAGAAAGTTGCTCGGATTTATTGTCAGCCACCGGGGAATTGAAGCTAATCCAGATAAGATTGAAGCTATCATGAAGATGGAAGCACCTCGATCGCAGAAGAAGGTTCAGCGACTTACTGGATGCATGGCAGCTTTAAGCAGATTTATATCCAGGCTGGGAGAAAAAGGTCTGCCGTTTTACAAATTACTCAAGAAGGTGGATAAATTCCAGTGGACTTCAGAAGCGCAAGAAGCTCTAGATGCTCTGAAAAAGTTCTTGACAACACCACCAGTACTGAAACCACCTCGGCGAGCTACGTCAACTCAACCAGCCGAAGATTTGCTGCTGTATATCTCTTGCACAACTCACGTGGTAAGCACCGCGTTAGTAGTCGAGCGAGTAGAAGAAGGGCATGCCTATCCAATACAACATCCTGTCTACTTCATTAGTGAAGTCCTCGGCCCCTCAAAGAAAAAGTACCCTCAAGTTCAGAAGCTATTGTATGCAGTACTTCTAACTGCCCGCAAGCTACGTCACTACTTTGACGACCACAAAGTCATAGTAGTCACAAGTTTTCCAATAGGGGATATTCTTCACAACAAGGAAGCCATCGGTCGAATAGCCAAGTGGGCTTGCGAGCTGGGATCTCATGACATCGAGTTCCGACCTCGCACCGCCATCAAAACTCAAGCACTGGTTGATTTCGTATCGGAGTGGACTGAACAACAAGTGCCAGACAACCCAGAGACTGCAGAAGTATGGCGAATGTATTTTGATGGCTCACTAAAGCTGCAGGGAGCAGGAGCGGGGATTCTCTTCACTGCGCCTGGAGGCGAACACCTCAAGTACGCCCTCCAGTTGCTATTCCCAGCCTCCAACAATGCAGCCGAGTATGAAGCTTTGATCCATGGATTGAACATTGCCATATCGTTGGGTATCAAAAGATTAATGGTTTACGGAGACTCTTTGGTAGTCATCAGTCAGATAAACAAGGAGTGGGATTGCTCGAGCGATTCAATGGGAAAATATTGCACTGCCGTCCGAAAGCTGGAAGATAAATTCGAGGGCCTGGAATTTCATCATGTAGAAAGAGATCGGAACACAGCAGCCGATATACTGTCCAAACTGGGGTCCGGTCGAACTCAGGTCCCATCCGGGGTTTTCGTGCAAGAAATTCTGCAGCCAAGTATCTCAATGGATCAAACAGGAGAGTGCAACGTCATAGATCAAACCGAGTCAGACCCTGATGACTGGAGAAGGTCGATCATTAAGTATATAAAGAATGAAGAGGAACCAGATGATAAAAATTTGGCAGAGCGCATTGCAAGACAGTCGGCTCACTATACACTTATTGGGGAGACATTATACAGAAGGGGTGCATCAGGCGTCTTCATGAAGTGCGTTCTCCCATCCACTGGAAAGCAACTTCTGGAGGAAGTCCATGCTGGGCAGTGTGGAATACATGCAGCCTCCAGAACACTAGTCGGGAAGGTCTTCAGGTCAGGATTCTATTGGCCAACAGCAAAGAACGATGCAGCCGAGTTAGTTCAGAGGTGCGAAGCCTGCCAATACTTGTCAAAGCAACAACACCTGCCAGCACAGCAACTGCAGACCATACCAGTAACTTGGCCTTTTGCATGCTGGGGACTGGATATGATTGGACCTTTCAAGAAAGCTCAAGGGGGATACACACATGTATTGGTAGCAATCGACAAATTCACTAAATGGATAGAGTTCAAGCCCATTGCCTCCCTAACCTCTGCTAAGGCCGTGGAATTCATACAAGACATAATATTCAGATTCGGGATACCAAACAACATCATAACTGATTTAGGATCCAACTTCACAAGTTCAGAATTCTTCGACTTCTGCGAGCAAAAGGGCATTCAGATCAAGTATGCATCTGTAGCCCATCCAAGAGCCAACGGGCAAGTTGAGCGAGCCAACGGGATGATATTGGATGCACTCAGGAAAAAGGTCTTCGATAAGAATGAAAAATTCACAGGAAAGTGGATAAGGGAATTACCCTATGTTGTTTGGAGCTTAAGAACCCAACCTAGTCGAGCTCTGCATGGAAACACTCCTTTCTTCATGGTCTATGGGTCGGAAGCAGTGCTACCTGCTGATCTCAAGTTTGGGGCGCCAAGGCTGATCTTTGAAAACATAGCAGAAGCTGAGACCACCAGGCTGGAAGACATAGATATACTCGAGGAAGAACGGTTAAACACAGTAATCCAATCAGCAAGGTACCAGCAGACTCTAAGGCGCTATCACGACAAGGCTGTGCGACAACGATTCTTCTCAGTAGGGGATCTCGTCCTCCACCGAATTCTAACGGGGGAGGGACGACACAAGTTATCACCCTTATGGGAAGGACCTTTCGTGGTAGCAGAAGTCACTCGGCCCGGATCGTATCGCCTCACTCAGATGGATGGCACGGAAGTTGGGAACTCCTGGAACATAGAACACCTCAGAAAGTTTTATCCCTAGCTGTACCTCAAAACTGCTGGGACGATGATGGTGTACTCTGTAAAGTGGAAATATGTCATCAATAAAAAAAGAGGTCTCAAGGATACTCAATTCATTCACGATTGACATGCTCACTCTTACTTAACCCGGGGTGACCACTATGCCCTGCTAACGGAGCAATCGACTTAAGTCGGCAACGACTTAAGGCGGTGCAACATGCTCACGCTTACTTAACTCGGGGTGACCACTATGCCCTGCTAACGGAGCAACCGACTTAAGTTGGCAACGACTTAAGGCGGTGCAACATGCTCACGCTTACTTAACTCGGGGTGACCACTATGCCCTGCTAACGGAGCAATCGACTTAAGTCGGCAACGACTTAAGGCGGTGCAACATGCTCACGCGTACTTAACTTAGGGTGACCACTATGCCCTACAAACGCAGCAATCAACTTAAAGTTGGTAGCAACTTAAGACCGATACAACATGCTCACGCCTATATAATTCGGGGGATGATTTCCATATCCCACAAACAAAATTCATAATCATCACGCGTCATTACTGTCGAACTCATTAACTAACAAATTCTGATACAATGAGAGAGTAATTATGTCATTCGAATGGTAAACTGGTGTCCTCTAACAAATATTCAATCATTCAAACCGCGCGCTTGGAGCACGCGAAATGTTTTTCTATTTTGCAACATCTTTCTCAGGAGCGACCGACGAAGAAGGGCGACTCGAGGAATCAGGGGCGGCGTTCACGTCAGCCCTTATGTCTTCAGGAATAACTACGCCGGGTCTCCTCATCAAGATTCGTCCCGCCCGAATAGCCTTGTCCAGGGCTTTGTCGCGTTGGGCCTTGAGAGTAACAGAAGTTTCTTCAGCAGTTTTAGCAGCCAGTCGAGCGCTCTCTAACTCCTGGGCAATAGAGTTTTTGGAAGCTCGGAGCCCTTTGATAGTAGCATCTTTCGCCGATATCAACTGCTTAAGCCGGGTTACCTCCTCCATGGATTCCTGCAGCTTACGACGTTGGTGGTCTAATTCTTCCATGCTGAAGCGATGACTCCTTTCCAAGATGGTCAGCGAATTGCTAGAATCTCGATACAACCTGTCAAGATTATCACGAGAAGCAGCAAGGATACGTTTTTCTTCCTGCAAGCACAAGTCGGTTCCTTCAAAAAACCAAGCAAATAATAGGAGTACAGCAAGGCAAAGCACAGTTTCGTGTATCACCTTTTCAGAGTCGAGCTGAGCGTGAAGAGAAGAACTCAGTGCATTGGCATCATCTAAGGCAGCGGAGACCTGACTCAACTCAATCTGACTTTGAGAGTACTTTTCCTCAAAATCAGTGCATCGCCGGGCCAATTCAGCCTGATCTCGAGAATGTTTTTCCTCAAGAATCGCAATCTGCCGAGTCATTCCTAGCAAGAGGTAATCAAACAAAATGAGGTCAGAAGGTAAAACAGTCCACAACAAAGGCGAAGAAAAGAAAAAGGGCACTAACCAGTGTTAGTCGCCTCCAGCTCGGATACACGACGATGAAGTGACACTGGATTCCAACACGTAAGAGACGAAGCCACTTCTGGAACGGAAGCACCCTGCGATCTCAGCTGGCTGGCCATCCCATCCACCAAAACCTGATGAGAAGAACAGATGAGCATAATGACAAAAGCTCATGCAACGTAAAAATAAAGCTAAAAACAGCACAGTACGTGGAGGTTGGAAAAGAACGAAGGGATCCCCAGATCAGGAGAAATCAGCCGATAATCAGGCGCAAGGCCACCACCCGAAGCAGCTTGCAATGGATCAGTAGGAATCAGCTCAACGCGTTCAACAGAGCCAAATGCCCGATCAATGGGGACGCTGCCCTCTAAAGCGACTCCCTGGTCCAAAGTTTGGGCTATCACCATGCAGCCAGAATGTGGAGGTGATCCCACGTGAACGTCCATGGAAGTGCATGAAGGAGACCCTGCTTGGGCACCCTCGGGGGCTGGGTCATAGTCAGCACTGCCCACTTGAGCCGGATCATCCCCGGCAGCACCCTCGGGGGCTGGGCAGTGGCTTACACTCTTCATCTGAGCTAAGTCATCCCCGGCGACATCCTCGGGGGCTGGGCATGTGTCAGCACCATTCTTGAGGTCCAGACTCCCCGCAATAACCACCTCTAAGGTTGACGGGCCCTCAGCCACTTCCATGGAACCAGGACAATCCAAGTTAGCATCCCGACCCTCGAGATCGCGCTCTAAGGTCGACGAGGCACGGGATGACCTCAATCCAGCATCAGGCATGGCAGCGCAAACCTCCATCGCATCATCATCCACTGGCTCTGATAACAAGTCCTCTGGGACCATATCCTCAAGAGTCTGATCAAAGTTGGCCAGGGAGAGCTCTTGCAGACCAATGAGGGCAGACAAAGCAGGAGAGGGAACTCCACTACTTTCACCACTAGCAAGAAATGTGACGGAACCTCCCAAGTAATCAGGCCCACCTACAGTTGTCCTTGTCTAACAGACATCAGACACCCTGTAGATGTTCCTAAGTTACTTGACAAGCTCGGTATCTTTCCTTACCTCACCAGGAACGTTTCACCCGTCTTGCAGACATTACAGATCATCGGAGATAAAGAAATGCGGAAGCGATTACGTAATCTTACATTTATTTCCAAAGTAAGCTCAAGTTAAGTTATTACAGACCAGTTCTAAAAGAGAGTGCATAAAAGTAATAATTATACAAACCAGGGAGACACAAACTTCTCCCGAAAGACTATAAACAAAAGATCTAAGATGGAGGACCGAGTCCTCCCGCACTTCAGTCTTGGTTTTCATCTTTGGGAACCACCTTAGCACAGAAGCAGCAGAAGTCTGCTACTTCCCCACCTAAAAACAACAAAGGGATAAACCCTGAGTATGGAATTACTCAGCAAGTCTTACCCGACTAAGGAAAAGACTCTCAAGGGTATGCTGGATATATGGGAGTCAAGGTAAGGCTTCTCAATAGTCAAAGACTCTGTTTGCAGAAATGCTTACTAAAGTGGATCCTTAAAAATCCAATTTTATTTGTCAAGTTAGGTAAAATTACCTGCACTAGAGTTCTTTCTACCCTAGTTCAATCACTGGTCCTGCACTAGCCAATTTCTTAACCAAAAACCCATCATCTTTAGTGGAATGCTACGTGTAAGTCAGTGGCCAAGTCTCCATAACCGCGGAGGTACGGCGATCCGAATCGATTATACTCAGCTGAGGATCTCCAATCACACGACATATGTAGCACTTAACCCTTGCATATGTCAACCCGCCACCGGGGTTCTTAAGACCGGATCAGGTTCACGCAAACCGAGAGCACAGATACACCACCGTCCAGCCTCTTGCCACGGAGGGTACACGCTACTCTCGCCACCGCTCCACTCCCATTTCGTGTTATCTTATTCCGGCCTTAGTCTACCCGAGGCAAGGCTTACCCATGACGAGGCATGTGACCAGTTAAAGGGTCCTCGGTCAGCAGGCCTACATCGAGGCGGTCCTTAATCGACTCAGACGGAGACACTACACCGAGACTCTCTTCTCGTGCAAGTCACCCGCCCGGTCTCAGCTTAACCATTTCAAACCCAAAGTTTGGTACCTGACAGAGGTACATCTTTTCCGATGTTGAATCCATCACGGCCGTGATGGATCCACCATCAAGTTTTATTTTCAAAAACATCCCTCCCACTTTGCCAAACATCTTTTGTAAAACAAATCCTTTTGTTTTTCTAAAGCAATACTAAGCAAAGTAAAACCTTTTGTAAAACAGGATTTCAAGGAGGGTAATCAAAATCAAGGAAAGTAATGCAGGAATTGTTTAATCAATCAACTCCTATCACCTAATGCATCAAGCAAGTGAGAAAGATTTTAAAACATCAAGGGAGGTGGCAAATGCACCGGGGCTTGCCTTTGTTATCAGAGGTGTCGGGCTCGGATCCACAGATATCAAAATAAAAGCTGTTGTCTGCCTGGGGATCAGAGGTGGGTGGTATCCCTTCTTCGGAAACTTCTTCTTCTTCTTCTTGCTCTAATATAATCATATACATGTATAAGAATGGATGTCATGGAATGCTCATGAGGATGCAAAGGTAACATAAACTTATTATTTATGTCTTGAATACAACTTTCCTTCACGGAGTTCCGGGAACTTAGGGTTTCCGGAGTCAGTAAAGGAGTTCATGGAGCAGGGGGTGGTTTTGGGTTTAGTGATCAAACAAGGCCCAAATTAACCCAAATTCTACCCATGGCTTCCAAATAATGTGAAAAGCTCACATAAAAAGTTTGGGAAATTTTGGGCTTATTATTTATTTTCTAAAAATCCAGAACCATTGGTTTAGGCTATTTTAAATATCCTAAAATTCCCTATTCCAACTAAAAATCACAAACTTATTTTTATAAAATTCTAGGGAAAATAAGGATCCTAGGAAAATTGGTTTCACAATTTTATCATTTTCCAACCATTTTCTATAATTGTTTTGGCTCTGGGAATAAAAGAAAAAGACAAATAGTGAACAGCACTGGGCCGAAACCAGCCCAGGTCGGCCCACTATCCGCAGAAACATGCCCACGCGCGCGCGCCCGCGGTAGTTTTGCACCGAGGACCCTGGCTTAACAGCTAAACCGAAACAGGGCCATTCACTATTGTTTTGAGTCGCTGACCGTTCACGAAAAAGCCCTCGGGGTCTTGCCAATTCACAATTCGTAGTCCCCGACGGCGTTCAAGCTCGGCCGCGCTCCGGCGAGCAGCAGACCGGTCGATTGGGGCAGCGGCTGAGCTCTCCGAGCGGTGGACACGAAATTGGGGTTAGCCAGACCATTTCCCCTAACTCAATCGCACTAATGGTGGACTAGAGAGCTCCGGCCACGGTGACCGAGAGCACGGCGGCTTGTGGATCGTGTTCTCGGCGATCCAAGGCGGTTTGGTTCAATTAAATTGGTCGGGGAGCATCACCAACATGTAAGGATGCTAGAACAGGGATGAGAAGAGGATGAGCGGACCTGGAGAAGGCTGGCCGCGGTGAGCTCGATTCACAGCGGCGGAGAACCGATTTGGGGGCAATTAGAAATTCGAGCGCTTGGGTGGATGATCGTGGCCGATTAGCGGTGGCTGGATGCGTAAGGATATGGTGAAGCCAGCGGCGGGGTCAATTTATAGAACTCCGAAGCGGTGACGCTTAATTTGATCGCGATGTGGCGATGGCCGGAGAGGAGGAAGAAAGACTAGCTTCGCGAGTACGTGGCCACGACGTGGCGGTAACTCCGATGAGCCACGGAGGGGTCAGAGAAGGTCACGGCGACACGGTGAAAGGCTTGGACACGCGGCATAAGGCCGGGAAGCGGCGGTCACCGGCGAGGTAATCCACATCCGCCGCGGTAACGATGGTACGGTGGCCGGAGTTGTTTAATAGGTGAAGTTTATCCCCGGCGATGACCTCCAAGCGTTAGCCACACTGTCCGCACGAATCACAGCGACGGATCGACCACCGGCGACGACCTACCAGCGACGAGCCCGCCGCGCTGGCAACCTGATCCGGTAGAACACTGTACCATGGCCTATGTTTGTCAGTCGCCTGAACCGCCCATGATCTCACCGGATTAACTCAAGAATCTTGTTAAGAACATATCAATCCTGCTTAATAAAAGTTGTTCACTGATCAACAATCTCCCAACTTACTATAGGATTCCTGGATCAAAACCGATCACACAAAAAGTTATGGCTCATCAAACTTGCACTTATCTCACTGGAACCTTATTTTAGTCTTGGGTTCAGTTTCAGTTTCCTGAAACAGTTCTGACAGAGCTACTTGGAGCAAGCTTTTCTCTAAATTCCTCATAACAACTATGCTTGCACCCTTTAGCAAAGTTGTTCTCCTATTATTGGTCTTCAACTTTGATGTGGTAACCTAGGGCAAAAACCCTATATCCAGAAAGATACAAAGCCCCAAAGTTGAGCCAATTCACTGATTTTTCAGACTTAGCATAAACTCATATGAGGCCTATTTTGCATTTAGGTCCAAAACTTAGGGTTTTGCTTTCAAGTCCACATTTTTGTGATCCAATAGACTTGAAACACTTGTTTGACTTGGTTTTTGCACTTTAGCCCAAAAGTGGACTAATTTTGCACTTAGGCCCCTAGGGTTTGGTTTTAGGGTTTTCCAGGGTTTTGATTAGGGTTTTTAATATCCCAGGGGTATAAATGTGATTCAACCTTATTGTTGGGGTCACTTTATGACTTTTACCCTAAAGCCTTTAGGTTTTCTCAACTTTGGTTAAGTCTTACCCCTTTAACCACTATTTAGGGTTAAGTCCTTAAACCAGGGTCCCATTTGTAAAACAGTAAAACAATACAACTTGTTTGAAATTTTTACCTAGTGAATGCACTCTAGGTGTGTCAAACATATGCAATGCTCATGCTTATGATGCCATGCTCAAGTTTTAGTTATAGTAACACCAGGGGTGTTACATCCTTCCCCCCATAAAAGAATCTCGTCCCGAGATTTAAAGTCCTAGGGTGAGTAATGGAAAAGGAAATGTGTCATGTTTTTATTTCCTGATTTCTGGTACAAGGCAGGGATGGTGTGGGGGTTCATTCCTGTATTACACAGCTATACAAACTTTACAACTTACAAGAGGCTAGAAAGCCTGGGAAATTCTTATCTAAGAAATCTTGGGTTTCCCATGTAGCCTCATCTTCCGAATGCTGGTTCCACTGTATCTTATAAAACTTGAGAGTCTTTCTCCGGGTAATCCTGTCCTTTTGATCCAGAACTCGAATGGGATGTTCCGAGTATGTCAAATCTGGTTCCAGGACAACATCAGTCACTTCAATGGTTCGATCGGGAACCCGAAGACACTTCTTCAATCGTGACACGTGGAACACATTATGTACAGCAGACAGTGTTTTAGGGAGCTGAAGTTGATACGCCACTGGTCCATATCTTTGAAGAATAGGGAATGGACCAATGTACCTGGGTGCAAGTTTTCCCTTTACCCCGAAACGCGATACGCCTTTCATTGGTGAAACCTTTAAATAGACATAGTCTCCTTCTAAAAAGAATAAGGGCATTCGCCGTTTGTCTGCATAACTCTTTTGTCGAGTCTGAGCTTTCTTCATATTATGAATGATTTTCTGAACCTTTTCTTCGACCTCTTTCACCATATCAGGCCTAAAGAAATATCTTTCTCCAGGTTCAGACCAATTTAGCGGAGTTCGACACCGACGTCCATATAAAGCTTCAAAAGGTGCCATCTGGATACTTTCTTGATAACTGTTATTGTATGAAAACTCCGCCAAAGGTAAGCATTCATCCCACTTTGTTGAGAAATCCAGGACACATGCCCGTAACATATCTTCAAGTATTTGGTTCACTCTCTCAGTCTGTCCACTGGTTTGGGGATGGTAGGCCGAACTGTGGAGTAACTTAGTACCCAAAGATTGGTGAAGTGCTTCCCAAAACTTGGCTACAAATTGAGATCCACGATCCGACACTATGGTCTTTGGAACACCATGCAGACTAAGAATACGAGCAATATACAATTGGGCGTAGACAGTAACCGGGGAATTTGTCTTGACCGGCAGAAAATGAGCAACCTTTGTAAGTCGATCAACAATCACCCAGATAGAGTCGTACCCTTTTGCGGTCCTGGGCAATCCCACAATGAAGTCCATGCTGATGTCTTCCCATTTCCATATTGGGGTTGGCAAAGATTGCAATGGACCAGCAGTTTTCATGTGTATGGCTTTGACACGTCTGCAAGTGTCACACTTAGCCACATAGCGTGCAATTTCAATCTTCATCTTCGTCCACCAGTAGTGTTGTTTCAGATCATGATACATCTTAGTGCTTCCCGGATGAATGGAATAGCGACTAAGATGCGCCTCATCTAAAATTTGCTGGCGGAGTTCTTCATTCTTCGGCACTACTATGCGGTTATTAAACCATAACACACCTTGATCAT
The DNA here is from genome assembly GCA_029449295.1 of Zea luxurians. Classification (NCBI taxonomy): domain Eukaryota; kingdom Viridiplantae; phylum Streptophyta; class Magnoliopsida; order Poales; family Poaceae; genus Zea; species Zea luxurians. The sequence goes on from JAOPSE010000057.1 coordinate 9,092,296, forward strand.
CTTCCTTGAAACATTGGGCTGTTCCAGCCCTCATCTTCTCGCGTATGTGCTCCATGCCCAGATTATCCCTTTGAGCATCAATTATCCTTTGCAAAATGGTTGACTCAAGCTTTAGTTGATTCAGAGTCCCTTGCTGGATTATCCCCAGGTTTAACTTCTCCATGTCCTGACACAAAGTGTTTTCGGAGGTCTTTACCATAAGACAGTGGCAGGTAGTCTTACGACTCAATGCATCTGCCACCACATTGGCCTTGCCTGGGTGATAATGGATTTCCAGTTCATAGTCTTTAATGAGCTCAAGCCATCGTCTTTGCCTCATGTTTAACTCTGACTAGGTAAATATATACTTCAAACTCTTATGATCTGTATATATGTGACAGATATTTCCCAGCAGATAGTGACGCCATATTTTCAGGGCATGAACCACAACAGCTAGCTCTAAATCATGTGTTGGATAATGCTCTTCGTGTCGGCGTAACTGCCTTGAAGCATATGCAATTACTCGGCCTTCTTGCATTAGCACACAGCCGAGTCCACTGCCTGACGCATCACAATAGACATCAAAAGGCTTAGTGATGTCCGGTTGAGCCAATACCGGAGCAGTGGTCAATAGTGTCTTCAATTCCTCAAAGGCTTCATTACATTTAGAAGACCAATTGAACTTAGTATCATTCTTCAATAAACTTGTGATTGGCTTCACAAGCTTAGAAAAATCAGGTATGAATCTGCGATAATATCCTGCGAGTCCAAGAAAACTCCGGACTTGGTGAACAGTCGTTGGAGGTTTCCATTCCAGAATATCCTTGACCTTGCTAGGATCTACCGCAATTCCCTTGGCTGATAACACGTGCCCCAGAAATTGAATTTCCTCCAGCCAGAACGCGCACTTACTGAACTTGGCATAAAGCTGATGTTCCCTCAGGCGCGTCAATACAATCCGTAAGTGCTGAGCATGCTCCTCTTCATTTTTAGAATATATCAAAATATCATCGATGAAGACCACCACGAACTTGTCTAACTCGGGCATGAACACCGAGTTCATTAAATAGGTGAAGTGGGCAGGAGCATTAGTGAGCCCGAAAGACATTACAAGGTATTCGAACAATCCATACCGCGTAGTGAATGCGGTCTTCGGTATATCCTCGGGCCGAATACGGATCTGATGATAGCCCGACCTGAGATCAATTTTGGAAAACACCCTCGCCCCAGTCAGTTGATCAAATAAGATGTCGATCCTTGGAAGAGGGTACTTATTCTTAATGGTGACCTCATTTAGGGGCCGATAGTCCACACACATTCGCAAGGTTTGATCCTTCTTCTTCACAAAGATGGCGGGACAACCCCAAGGGGACGAGCTTGGCCGGATAAATCCTTTATTCAGCAGATCTTGCAATTGAATTTTCAATTCTGCTAACTCATTAGGGGGCATACGGTACGATCTTCGGGAGATGGGAGCCGTACCGGGCTTTAGCTCAATTACAAATTCTACATCTCTTTCCGGGGGCAGTCCAGGCAAATCTTCCGGAAACACATCTGGAAACTCACACACTACCGGAATGTTCTTGATCTCCGGTACAATGGCTTCAAAGATTCTACCAGAAGCTTTGGCTGGATTGGTCTTGGGGAGAGATAAGAGAATTTCTTCTTGATTATAACTCAACCTGACGGTTCTGAGTTCAGTGTTGAGTACTGCCTTGTGTTGGGTTAACCAATTCATCCCCAAAATTACATCTATATCCTGGCCTCTTAGAACAATCATGTTAGCAGGAAAGTTCCGTTCGGCCATAGTTACTGGCACTCCATAGGCCACTTCTTTAGTAAAAATGTAGCCCCCAGGTGAATGAATTTTAAAACCCTCTTTTGATTCATGACATGTAATGTGATGTTGCTCCACAAATGTCTTGCTAATGAAGGTATGTGAAGCACCAGAATCAAAAAGAATTATTGCAGGGTGGCTGGCCACAGGGAACGTACCCATCATCATCGGCTCTCCTTCCGGTGTCGTAGCCACTTGCGTATAATATACTCGCCCCGTTTTCTTGGTATTCTTGCCCGAAGTACTTCCCTTGCCTGGAGCAGAACTTCCCGATCCTTGCTGATTATTAGCCTGATTTTGCCGAGGATAGGGACAATCTTTAATAAAATGTCCAGATTTGCCACAGTTAAAACATCCAGTTGAAGAACTTGGCAGAGCAGGGAATCGAGTGCCTGGGGCACCCGGCTGACTTTGGTGTAATACTCCAAATTGTATACCAGGAATAATAGAGAGTTATTCTCAATTTTGTATGTCTCATTTGCATCATGAAAAGAGCCTACACAAAATTTAAGAGTTTAATTCAAACAATTGATAAAAATTTGCATCATGTTGGAGTTTTATTGTTTGTGCATTAATAAAATAAAATAATAATGTTAAAAGATAATAATATAAGAATTGCTAGAAGTGGAATTAAAACCCTAAATTTGAAAATTAGGGTTTGAACAAAGAGAAGGAAAAGATTATACAAAATATAGAAAATAAATAATTATATTTCCAAAGTAGGTATTCTAAATCCCACAACATGAACTAAGAATAAATTAGGCACAAGTTTAAATTGAAATTCGAATTCAAATTGATTTTATAAAAGAAAAGAGAAAGGAAAGTGAATAAATAAAAAGAAAAAGATAAAAGCCTCATATGGGCCGGCTGCTCCTATTTCGGCCCAACAGGTGTTGCTCCCGCGCGGCCCAGTTCCATTCCGCGCGCACAGCCGTCTGACGGATGGGGCCCACTGGCCATTCACTCCACTCCCGCGCGCGCGCCCTCTCATCCTTTCGCTGGCATGCGGGCCCCTCTGACAGCGATTCAGCCTTCTCGCGCGCGTGGTTGTGACTCTCTGTGCGGTGGGCCAGGGCGGTCAGTCCGACCTTTTCTCCCTCCCGGTAGAATCGCCGCGCATGGCGGAAGGCGGTACCGGCCGTGCCGAGGTTCTCGGCCCTGGCTGACTCGGCCATCCGTGCCCACGTCTATAAGGACCCGCGCTCGTGGCCCTGGTCACCATCGAAGCCGCGGAATCACCGTGAAAAAGGGAGCCCCACCACCGGATTTCTGCGGGAAAACAGCCGCCGCGGGCGAGTCACGCGGTGGTCGACGCTGGACATCGATTGGGTGCTCGGGGTGTGGACTTCGGTACTCGCCGGGGTGTTGGGGTGCTCCTGGACCAGTTGCCGCAAGGAATTTCGGCCTCTGACGCCATCAATTGCTCGCCGGAACCTTACCCCCGCCGCGGTGCCGCACCTCACCGTCGCCAGGGAGTTCAGCGCCGTCAACGTCGGTGAGTCTGCCCCATCCGTTCTCGCGCAGCTGTCCTTATCATTTTACGCCGTTAGAATCGGGGGAATAGGGCTTGGAAGCGCCGTTCTGTGGTGGGGATTCGCCGGCGTGTTCTGACCACCAGGCGCGGCGTCGCCGTTAGAAGCCACCGGGGGAGGAAGATGACTCCAGAGTCGTAGATCGACTGCTGGACGGTGGAGATCAGAGGAGCGTTGTAACCATCGGATCTGTAACATACGGATGAGATTAGATCGACGCGTAACCCTTCGCGTGATCGATTCTGCGCCGTTGATGCGGTATCCGACGGTGGATATCCACGGCGTGGTATTGAGTCAACCGATCGCGTGGTGGCCGTTAGATTAGGATCCGAGGGCGTGTGCCGCGTACCGCTTCGGGTGGGCGTGAGTGTTGATCTGGCGCGTCCATTTTTAATCTGGCGGCTGGCAAACCGTGTTACTCATTCAACCGGGTAGGTTTGCAAAAGAGCCCTCGGGAAACTCAGAAATGAACCCGCCGTCCATGCCTGGGTTTTCTGTGTCTTAGGAATTTTTACGCGCCAGCCCCTGCGCTTTCTGGAATTTGAGGCCCGATCCAGAGAACTTTAAAAATCAGAAATTAATATCTGAAATTAATTTTTAGTGCAAAAATAAATGTTAAACTTGTTTAATTCATAGTAAATGCATATGAACTCCAAATTAGACCATTCCAGTTCCTAAATTTTCATAAAATTATTGTCTATCTATTAGTGCCTCTGTTTGTCATGACAAACACATTAAAATTATTCTTTCACCTAATCTTGTATTAAGTACATAAAACATTAGAAAATTCATAACTTAAAATATATAACTCCAAATTTGATGATTCCAGTTCCTGTGATCTTATTTTAATGTCTAGTTTATTACTGTATATTCTATTTGCATGTTTGATGTGATGTTTATTTATGCTATGCCATGTGTGTATTGTATTGATGCGAGTAGACGAGCAACCTACTGTGGAACCAGAGCTTCAACAAGTCGAGATAGCTGAGCAGGAGCTCGTTGAAGGCAAGTTGTGCCCTTGATCACTTCTTTTTACCCATTCATGTTCTTATTATTCATAATGATCTGCATAGGATAATTTTGCTGGGACCCAATAGGACACCCTAGATTTGACTATCTTTATACCTTGCTTCACCACTGGTTTTACTACTAAAGTTTTGGGTAGTATATGCTATTGCTTTATGTGGATTTGGGTATAGAGATATTCATCACTCTTTGTTATACTATTTATTGTTATCTGTTTATTTATTCCTTGTTCATGTTAAGATCATTATGTTAATGGGAACATGGAGAACCACCCGGGAAAACAGTGCTACCACAAGGGTGGAATGGGACGCCCTTGGCTGATTAACTAGGAAAGCTAGGGGAGGGCTACCTTACCCGAAAGGGGCAAGGGCAGTAGGGGAGAGGTCAGTGCGGGGAGGTCCCTGGTTGATTTTGCTGCGATGGCTATCAGCCAGGAACCCTTTACTGGATCTTCCCATAAACTGTAGCGGGTAGTCTGAAGCTAGTGGAACTTTGTAAAGGCCTCGTAGTGGTACCCTGCCTCGCTTCCTAGGTAGAGGTGTATGGAGTCTGATCAACTCTGTGGCAGATGGGTAACACGACTTGTGGGTAAAGATGCGCAACCTCTGCAGAGTGTAAAACTGGTATACTAGCCGTGCTCACGGTCATGAGCGGCTCGGACACTCACATGATTAAATTATGGAACTTAAACTTAACCTGTCATTTCATTGCATTTGGGATTATTTTGTTATTACTTTCACTTATTATTACTATGGTTTGGTATTTACTTACACTTAGTAACTGCTAATAAAATTTTGACCAACTTATAAAAGCAATGCTCAGCTTCAGCCTTTATTTCATTGATCAGCCTTACACTTCATGAACTCCCACCTTTGGTGAGTTCATGTCACGTTATTCCCCACGACTTGTTGAGCTATGATCGTATGTGAGCTCACTCTTGCTGTCTCACACCCCCCCACAGGAGAAGAGCAGGTGGTTCAGGAGGTGCTGCCTAACACTGAGGAGTTCGATCTGATCTAGGTGGCGTTTCTCAGTCGACATTGGCGCCATCGATCCTTAGTTCGTTTTACATTTATCTTTATTTTGTAATAAGTCTTCCGCTATGTAATAAATACTCTGATGTTTTTGACATTTATCTCTATACGTTCTGTTATTGTATATGTTGTCTTCTTTGGCGCATGTATGAGATGCACCCGGCTTTGTTCTTTAAAACCGGGTGTTACAGAAGTGGTATCAGAGGAAATGTTGACTGTAGGACGAAACCTAGATAGAAATGGACAACCCTTACCTACTTATCTCATTCTGATTCATTCTATACTTCCCTTACTCTGATTCTTTCTATACTTATCTTGATCCTGTCTCACCTTCTACTGTTCCACTCTGATCATTCTTATCTTTTCTACTCTAAGACAAGATGGATTTCAAACCTTGGAATCCCTACCCCTATGACATTTTTAAGAGATAGGAAGCCTAAGACAAAAGTAAAACTATTTTCTCTATTAAAAATATTGGTTGATTGTTCTGATGATCAATGCCTGATTTGCTTCTTTGATTGATTGGAATAGTATAGATGGACATCTTAGCATGTACCACCATAAGGTAATGTATTAGCTTTAGTGGATAACACACTAACCTACTTAGCTAATAAATCCCCCGCAGTAACATTCCTCATAATTACTCGCCTTGTCTGCAATTCTTTCTTTCTTACCCTGTATTTCTAACCCAGATGGACTACCCCTATACTGTTAGAAGAGAGCAGTATAGACTTGATCCTTGGTATGTCATGGTTAAGGAAGGCAATGGTGGTTTATACACTGCGCTAAGGGAACCGTAGAACTCACCAGTTCCAAAGGAGAAAGATTTGAAGTTGGAATTGCAGTAACTACTGCCACCAGATATGGAAGATGAGTTGGTCATTAATCTCTTACCTAAGACTGCCCCTATTTCTAAACGGCCATACATGATGTCCATAGAAGAGCTAAAGGAACTTAAGAAACAATTAACAGAATTACAAGAGGATGGCTACATTCGTCTGAATTCTTCACCTTGGAGAGCACCAGTTTTGTTCGTAAAGAAGAAAGATGGATTGCAAGGGATGTGCGTGGATTAAAGGTCCCTCAATGATGTCACTGTGAAGAACAAGTTTCGGTTACCCCGCATTAAGGATTTATTTAATCGGATGAGAGGAGCCGGGGTACTCTCGAAGATCGACCTCCGATCGGGATACCATCAGATGAAGATTGGACCATCGGATATTCCCAAGACGGCTTTCTCAACTCGATATGGACTATATGAGTTCACTGTTATGTCGTTTGGATTGACCAATGCACCGGCATATTTCATGAATTTGATGAATAAGGTGTTTATGGAGTACTTGGACAGATTCGTCGTGGTGTTCATCGACGATATCCTTATCTATTCTAGGAATGAAAGTGATCATGAACAACATCTGAGATTGGTGCTGCAGAAGTTGCGAGATAATGAGCTCTACGCTAAGTTTAGCAAGTGTGAGTTTTGGATTGACAAGGTGCCATTCCTTGGTCATATTATTTCTAATGGAGGAATAGCAGTGGATCCTGCTAAAGTGAAGGAGATAATGGAATGGAGAGTGCCCACTACAGTTACGGAGATTCGGAGTTTCTTGGGACTCGCAGGATATTATCGGAGATTTATTGAAGGATTTTCTAAGATTGCTAAGCCTATGACATCGCTTTTGGAGAAAGGAAAAGAATTTAAGTGGGATGAGAAATGTCAAGAGAGCTTTGATCAATTGAAGGAAAGATTGATGTCACCTCCAGTATTGGTTATGCCAGACTTGCAGAAAGGATTTGATATTTATTGTGATGCATGTGGCCAAGGACTTGGATGTGTGCTTATGCAAGAAGGTCATGTGATTGCCTATGCATCTCGTCAGTTGCGGAAGCATGAATTGAATTACCCCACTCATGACTTGGAATTAGCAGCAGTTGTGCATGCACTGAAGATTTGGAGACACTACATCATGGGAACCAAGTGCCAAGTATACACGGATCATAAGAGTTTGAAGTATATATTCACTCAGAAGGATCTCAACCTTAGACAACGTCGTTGGTTGGAGCTCATCAAGGATTACGATTTGGAGATTCACTATCATCCGGGCAAGGCAAATTTGGTTGCAGATGCCTTGAGTCGGAAGGAGCATGTTTACTCCGCTCTCGTTGTCCAGCTACCTGATGAGTTGGCAAAAGATTTTGAGAAGCTCAACCTGGGAATTGTTACTCATACTGAAGGAGTTACCATTGAGTTGGAACCTACCTTGGAGCAAGAAATTCGTAAAGGTCAGGTTGGTGATGCTAAGATTCAAGAGATTAAGGATCTTATTACCGAAGGAAGAGTTCCAGAGTTCACGGAGGATGAGCAAGGTACTATATGGTTCAAAGATCGGATATGTGTTCCAGAGATCGATAGCCTCCGTGAGGCTATACTGAAAGAAGCTCATGATTCAGATTACTCCATCCACCCTGGAAGCACTAAGATGTATCAAGATTTGAAGCGAAAGTATTGGTGGTATGGATTGAAAAGAGATGTTGCTGCTCATGTGGCTAAGTGTGATGTATGTCAAAGAGTCAAGGCCGAACATCAAAGACCCGCTGGATTATTGCACCCATTGAAGATACCTGAGTGGAAATGGGAAGAAATTGGTATGGATTTTATTGTTGGACTACCCCGCACTCCAGCAGGATATGACTCTATTTGGGTAATTGTAGACAGATTGACAAAAGTGGCTCATTTTATACCTGTGAGGACTAATTACACGGGAGCCAAGCTAGCAGAATTGTATATGACTCGGATAGTTTGTCTACATGGAGTGCCTAAGAAGATCGTGTCTGATCGAGGATCACAGTTTACTTCTCGATTTTGGAAGAAGTTGCATGAGAGTTTGGATACAAAGTTAAATTTTAGTTCAGCCTACCATCCCCAGACTGATGGACAGACAGAGAGAACCAATCAAGTGCTGGAAGATATGTTAAGAGCTTGTGCTCTTAAGCATGGTGGCAGCTGGGAGAAGAGCTTACCATATGCTGAGTTTTCTTATAATAATAGCTATCAGGCTAGTTTGAAGATGTCACCATTTGAGGCTCTATATGGCAGAAAGTGCAGGACTCCCCTGTATTGGGGTCAGACTGGAGAAAGACAGTTCTTTGGGCCTGAATTGATTCAAGAGGCAGAAGAGCAAGTACAAATGATAAGAGAAAATTTGAGAATTGCACAGTCCAGACAAAAGAGCTATGCTGATAATAGGAGAAGACTCCTGGAGTTTAAGGAGGGTGATCATGTCTACTTGAAGGTGTCACCACTTCGTGGTATGAGAAGATTCAAGGTCAAAGGAAAGTTGTCCCCTCGCTTTATTGGACCCTTCTTGATCTTAAAGCGAGTGGGTGAAGTTGCATATCAACTAGAGTTACCCGATCATCTGTCAGATGTACATGATGTATTTCATGTGTCTCAGCTAAAGAAGTGCCTCAGGGTACCTGAGGAGCAACTACCAATGGGGGACCTTAGTGTTCAAGATGATCTGACTTATGCTGAATACCCTATCAAGATTCTGGACACTTTGACTCGAGTTACAAGAAATAAGGTGATAAAGATGTGCAAAGTTCAATGGAGTCACCATGGTGAAGATGAGGCCACTTGGGAAAGAGAAGAAGAGCTTCGCATAGATTTTCCCCATCTTTTCCCTAGTCCTTCCTAAATCTCGGGGACGAGATTATTTTTAAGGGGGGTAGGATTTGTAATACTCCAAATTGTATACCAGGAATAATAGAGAGTTATTCTCAATTTTGTATGTCTCATTTGCATCATGAAAAGAGCCTACACAAAATTTAAGAGTTTAATTCAAACAATTGATAAAAATTTGCATCATGTTGGAGTTTTATTGTTTGTGCATTAATAAAATAAAATAATAATGTTAAAAGATAATAATATAAGAATTGCTAGAAGTGGAATTAAAACCCTAAATTTGAAAATTAGGGTTTGAACAAAGAGAAGGAAAAGATTATACAAAATATAGAAAATAAATAATTATATTTCCAAAGTAGGTATTCTAAATCCCACAACATGAACTAAGAATAAATTAGGCACAAGTTTAAATTGAAATTCGAATTCAAATTGATTTTATAAAAGAAAAGAGAAAGGAAAGTGAATAAATAAAAAGAAAAAGATAAAAGCCTCATATGGGCCGGCTGCTCCTATTTCGGCCCAACAGGTGTTGCTCCCGCGCGGCCCAGTTCCATTCCGCGCGCACAGCCGTCTGACGGATGGGGCCCACTGGCCATTCACTCCACTCCCGCGCGCGCGCCCTCTCATCCTTTCGCTGGCATGCGGGCCCCTCTGACAGCGATTCAGCCTTCTCGCGCGCGTGGTTGTGACTCTCTGTGCGGTGGGCCAGGGCGGTCAGTCCGACCTTTTCTCCCTCCCGGTAGAATCGCCGCGCATGGCGGAAGGCGGTACCGGCCGTGCCGAGGTTCTCGGCCCTGGCTGACTCGGCCATCCGTGCCCACGTCTATAAGGACCCGCGCTCGTGGCCCTGGTCACCATCGAAGCCGCGGAATCACCGTGAAAAAGGGAGCCCCACCACCGGATTTCTGCGGGAAAACAGCCGCCGCGGGCGAGTCACGCGGTGGTCGACGCTGGACATCGATTGGGTGCTCGGGGTGTGGACTTCGGTACTCGCCGGGGTGTTGGGGTGCTCCTGGACCAGTTGCCGCAAGGAATTTCGGCCTCTGACGCCATCAATTGCTCGCCGGAACCTTACCCCCGCCGCGGTGCCGCACCTCACCGTCGCCAGGGAGTTCAGCGCCGTCAACGTCGGTGAGTCTGCCCCATCCGTTCTCGCGCAGCTGTCCTTATCATTTTACGCCGTTAGAATCGGGGGAATAGGGCTTGGAAGCGCCGTTCTGTGGTGGGGATTCGCCGGCGTGTTCTGACCACCAGGCGCGGCGTCGCCGTTAGAAGCCACCGGGGGAGGAAGATGACTCCAGAGTCGTAGATCGACTGCTGGACGGTGGAGATCAGAGGAGCGTTGTAACCATCGGATCTGTAACATACGGATGAGATTAGATCGACGCGTAACCCTTCGCGTGATCGATTCTGCGCCGTTGATGCGGTATCCGACGGTGGATATCCACGGCGTGGTATTGAGTCAACCGATCGCGTGGTGGCCGTTAGATTAGGATCCGAGGGCGTGTGCCGCGTACCGCTTCGGGTGGGCGTGAGTGTTGATCTGGCGCGTCCATTTTTAATCTGGCGGCTGGCAAACCGTGTTACTCATTCAACCGGGTAGGTTTGCAAAAGAGCCCTCGGGAAACTCAGAAATGAACCCGCCGTCCATGCCTGGGTTTTCTGTGTCTTAGGAATTTTTACGCGCCAGCCCCTGCGCTTTCTGGAATTTGAGGCCCGATCCAGAGAACTTTAAAAATCAGAAATTAATATCTGAAATTAATTTTTAGTGCAAAAATAAATGTTAAACTTGTTTAATTCATAGTAAATGCATATGAACTCCAAATTAGACCATTCCAGTTCCTAAATTTTCATAAAATTATTGTCTATCTATTAGTGCCTCTGTTTGTCATGACAAACACATTAAAATTATTCTTTCACCTAATCTTGTATTAAGTACATAAAACATTAGAAAATTCATAACTTAAAATATATAACTCCAAATTTGATGATTCCAGTTCCTGTGATCTTATTTTAATGTCTAGTTTATTACTGTATATTCTATTTGCATGTTTGATGTGATGTTTATTTATGCTATGCCATGTGTGTATTGTATTGATGCGAGTAGACGAGCAACCTACTGTGGAACCAGAGCTTCAACAAGTCGAGATAGCTGAGCAGGAGCTCGTTGAAGGCAAGTTGTGCCCTTGATCACTTCTTTTTACCCATTCATGTTCTTATTATTCATAATGATCTGCATAGGATAATTTTGCTGGGACCCAATAGGACACCCTAGATTTGACTATCTTTATACCTTGCTTCACCACTGGTTTTACTACTAAAGTTTTGGGTAGTATATGCTATTGCTTTATGTGGATTTGGGTATAGAGATATTCATCACTCTTTGTTATACTATTTATTGTTATCTGTTTATTTATTCCTTGTTCATGTTAAGATCATTATGTTAATGGGAACATGGAGAACCACCCGGGAAAACAGTGCTACCACAAGGGTGGAATGGGACGCCCTTGGCTGATTAACTAGGAAAGCTAGGGGAGGGCTACCTTACCCGAAAGGGGCAAGGGCAGTAGGGGAGAGGTCAGTGCGGGGAGGTCCCTGGTTGATTTTGCTGCGATGGCTATCAGCCAGGAACCCTTTACTGGATCTTCCCATAAACTGTAGCGGGTAGTCTGAAGCTAGTGGAACTTTGTAAAGGCCTCGTAGTGGTACCCTGCCTCGCTTCCTAGGTAGAGGTGTATGGAGTCTGATCAACTCTGTGGCAGATGGGTAACACGACTTGTGGGTAAAGATGCGCAACCTCTGCAGAGTGTAAAACTGGTATACTAGCCGTGCTCACGGTCATGAGCGGCTCGGACACTCACATGATTAAATTATGGAACTTAAACTTAACCTGTCATTTCATTGCATTTGGGATTATTTTGTTATTACTTTCACTTATTATTACTATGGTTTGGTATTTACTTACACTTAGTAACTGCTAATAAAATTTTGACCAACTTATAAAAGCAATGCTCAGCTTCAGCCTTTATTTCATTGATCAGCCTTACACTTCATGAACTCCCACCTTTGGTGAGTTCATGTCACGTTATTCCCCACGACTTGTTGAGCTATGATCGTATGTGAGCTCACTCTTGCTGTCTCACACCCCCCCCCACAGGAGAAGAGCAGGTGGTTCAGGAGGTGCTGCCTAACACTGAGGAGTTCGATCTGATCTAGGTGGCGTTTCTCAGTCGACATTGGCGCCATCGATCCTTAGTTCGTTTTACATTTATCTTTATTTTGTAATAAGTCTTCCGCTATGTAATAAATACTCTGATGTTTTTGACATTTATCTCTATACGTTCTGTTATTGTATATGTTGTCTTCTTTGGCGCATGTATGAGATGCACCCGGCTTTGTTCTTTAAAACCGGGTGTTACATTTGGACAGTGGGAGCTTTGTTGGGACGAATAATTATAGGCTGCTTGAAAGGGAAAGATGGCGCACTTGAACGGTTCTGGTTAGAGGGCCGGAGAATAAACCGTTGCCTCTTTACCGGGCCCTGATTAGGCCGATCACCACTGAATCCCTTACTTTTCCCAGAAGTTGCATATTTGGCCTCCACAGATAGGGCTGTGCTGACAGCCTTCCCATAAGTAAGATCAATACATGCAGCCATTTTCCGCTGCATCCGGTCGTTCAGACCTCTCATAAAACAATTCTTCTTTTTCAAATCTGTATTCACCTGATCAATTGCATACTGGGACAGGTGATTGAACTTGTTGAGGTACTGGTTCACAGTATCTCCCCCTTGTTTCAATTTCATGAACTCTTCTTGCTTCATGTGCAGCACTCCCTCAGGAATATAATGCTCGCGGAATGCTGCTTTGAACTCGTTCCATGTAATTTGATGATTATCCGGTTGGATGGCCACAAAATTCCCCCACCAAGTGCTGGCAGGGCCTCGAAGTTGCTGAGCCGCAAACAACGGCTTCTGGGTTTCCGAGCAGCGAAGAAGGCCAAATTTCTGTTCAATGACCCTTATCCATTCGTCGGCTTCAAGCGGATCTTCTGCTTTGACGAAGAGAGGCGGACGAGTCTCAGAGAAATCCAGATAAGTGGTCTCACGGGGACCCTGTTGAAATCCTCTTCCTGCTTGTTGCTGAAGCTGTTGCTGACCCGCCATCTCCCTCAGGAAGCGGGTATTGTCGGCTGTAGCATTTACCAAGGCAGCGATTGCCTCGGCAAGCGTGGGTGGAACGGGAGGTGGATTCGGGGTAGCATCCCCACCCCCGGATGTTCCAGCTGCATCCTGTCCTCGAGTACGGGTCGGCATCTGAGGCAAAAACATTTGAATAAACATAATGTGCCAAAGAAAACCTTCCGTTTTACATTACTGTAAAAAGTAATGGTACAGACTCGACATTACACAACAGGATACATTACCCATTTTACAAAAGTTTAACCTATTATACAACCGTACACCCTACACTACTCTAATATAACACTACTCCCTACAATACACTACTCTACTCTTATTACACCACTAGTCCTGTTTTCCATCGCTTTTGGCGGCTTCCTCATCAGGAGTGGGAGTCCAGACGTCCACCAACCTCAAAGAAGGAGGGGGTTCATACAGGTCTAATTCCCCACCCAACGCGCGTCCCGCGACGTGAGAAGGTCCGGCTTCCGCCTCAGAAGGGGGTGTAGGCTTACTAGGGTGTAGTTGCGAGTAGAGCACATGGACTTCTTCATGTAATGTATTGCAGTACACCTGCAGTTCGTCGACAGCTGTGCTGAGTTCTTTCACTCGGGCCTGAGCCCTTGCCTCCTTGGCCCATGCCAGTGAACGAGATTGAACAGCCCAATCGAGTGCCAAATCCCGATCGGCCAGCTGGTCTTGTAGATGGCGAACGTCTGCTCGTAACTCATTTATACGGTCACCATCTCCAATCCATATAGCTGTCCTGCGGCGGAGTTCCAATTGGAGCCTGCTTACTTCTGCTTCCAGATCCCCTATGGGATCATTGCTCCCGCTACTACTATCTACATCTCGTGGAGCAAGCTGATGTCGAGGCACTCCAAGTGGTCCAGTCGACTTACGCGCGGTCTTTCTTGTGCGCGGCGGCATTTTCTAAAGGGGAAATTTATTAGTATAATTCTTAGCATGATGCATGAGTAAGTACAGAATCAACCTTGGTTGATTCAACCTTCTATACATTGCACTCTTCCTATCTGGTCTTTAATATAAACTCTTCAGACTACTTAGGTAAGAGGAGAAAAGAATCTTTAGGTAAGACTTTTGAAAATCCTTTTGAAGATGCCTTAATATCTGCAAAGAAGGGCTACGCTCCGATACCAGCTGTGACGGAACCTCCCAAGTAATCAGGCCCACCTACAGTTGTCCTTGTCTAACAGACATCAGACACCCTGTAGATGTTCCTAAGTTACTTGACAAGCTCGGTATCTTTCCTTACCTCACCAGGAACGTTTCACCCGTCTTGCAGACATTACAGATCATCGGAGATAAAGAAATGCGGAAGCGATTACATAATCTTACATTTATTTCCAAAGTAAGCTCAAGTTAAGTTATTACAGACCAGTTCTAAAAGAGAGTGCATAAAAGTAATAATTATACAAACCAGGGAGACACAAACTTCTCCCGAAAGACTATAAACAAAAGATCTAAGATGGAGGACCGAGTCCTCCCGCACTTCAGTCTTGGTTTTCATCTTTGGGAACCACCTTAGCACAGAAGCAGCAGAAGTCTGCTACTTCCCCACCTAAAAACAACAAAGGGATAAACCCTAAGTATGGAATTACTCAGCAAGTCTTACCCGACTAAGGAAAAGACTCTCAAGGGTATGCTGGATATATGGGAGTCAAGGTAAGGCTTCTCAATAGTCAAAGACTCTGTTTGCAGAAATGCTTACTAAAGTGGATCCTTAAAAATCCAATTTTATTTGTCAAGTTAGGTAAAATTACCTGCACTAGAGTTCTTTCTACCCTAGTTCAATCACTGGTCCTGCACTAGCCAATTTCTTAACCAAAAACCCATCATCTTTAGTGGAATGCTACGTGTAAGTCAGTGGCCAAGTCTCCATAACCGCGGAGGTACGGCGATCCGAATCGATTATACTCAGCTGAGGATCTCCAATCACACGACATATGTAGCACTTAACCCTTGCATATGTCAACCCGCCACCGGGGTTCTTAAGACCGGATCAGGTTCACGCAAACCGAGAGCACAGATACACCACCGTCCAGCCTCTTGCCACGGAGGGTACACGCTACTCTCGCCACCGCTCCACTCCCATTTCGTGTTATCTTATTCCGGCCTTAGTCTACCCGAGGCAAGGCTTACCCATGACGAGGCATGTGACCAGTTAAAGGGTCCTCGGTCAGCAGGCCTACATCGAGGCGGTCCTTAATCGACTCAGACGGAGACACTACACCGAGACTCTCTTCTCGTGCAAGTCACCCGCCCGGTCTCAGCTTAACCATTTCAAACCCAAAGTTTGGTACCTGACAGAGGTACATCTTTTCCGATGTTGAATCCATCACGGCCGTGATGGATCCACCATCAAGTTTTATTTTCAAAAACATCCCTCCCACTTTGCCAAACATCTTTTGTAAAACAAATCCTTTTGTTTTTCTAAAGCAATACTAAGCAAAGTAAAACCTTTTGTAAAACAGGATTTCAAGGAGGGTAATCAAAATCAAGGAAAGTAATGCAGGAATTGTTTAATCAATCAACTCCTATCACCTAATGCATCAAGCAAGTGAGAAAGATTTTAAAACATCAAGGGAGGTGGCAAATGCACCGGGGCTTGCCTTTGTTATCAGAGGTGTCGGGCTCGGATCCACAGATATCAAAATAAAAGCAGTTGTCTGCCTGGGGATCAGAGGTGGGTGGTATCCCTTCTTCGGAAACTTCTTCTTCTTCTTCTTGCTCTAATATAATCATATACATGTATAAGAATGGATGTCATGGAATGCTCATGAGGATGCAAAGGTAACATAAACTTATTATTTATGTCTTGAATACAACTTTCCTTCACGGAGTTCCGGGAACTTAGGGTTTCCGGAGTCAGTAAAGGAGTTCATGGAGCAGGGGGGTGGTTTTGGGTTTAGTGATCAAACAAGGCCCAAATTAACCCAAATTCTACCCATGGCTTCCAAATAATGTGAAAAGCTCACATAAAAAGTTTGGGAAATTTTGGGCTTATTATTTATTTTCTAAAAATCCAGAACCATTGGTTTAGGCTATTTTAAATATCCTAAAATTCCCTATTCCAACTAAAAATCACAAACTTATTTTTATAAAATTCTAGGGAAAATAAGGATCCTAGGAAAATTGGTTTCACAATTTTATCATTTTCCTACCATTTTCTATAATTGTTTTGGCTCTGGGAATAAAAGAAAAAGACAAATAGTGAACAGCACTGGGCCGAAACCAGCCCAGGTCGGCCCACTATCCGCAGAAACATGCCCACGCGCGCGCGCCCGCGGTAGTTTTGCACCGAGGACCCTGGCTTAACAGCTAAACCAAAACAGGGCCATTCACTATTGTTTTGAGTCGCTGACCGTTCACGAAAAAGCCCTCGGGGTCTTGCCAATTCACAATTCGTAGTCCCCGACGGCGTTCAAGCTCGGCCGCGCTCCGGCGAGCAGCAGACCGGCCGATTGGGGCAGCGGCTGAGCTCTCCGAGCGGTGGACACGAAATTGGGGTTAGCCAGACCATTTCCCCTAACTCAATCGCACTAATGGTGGACTAGAGAGCTCCGACCACGGTGACCGAGAGCACGGCGGCTTGTGGATCGTGTTCTCGGCGATCCAAGGCGGTTTGGTTCAATTAAATTGGTCGGGGAGCATCACCAACATGTAAGGATGCTAGAACAGGGATGAGAAGAGGATGAGCGGACCTGGAGAAGGCTGGCCGCGGTGAGCTCGATTCACAGTGGCGGAGAACCGATTTGGGGGCAATTAGAAATTCGAGCGCTCGGGTGGATGATCGTGGCCGATTAGCGGTGGCTGGATGCGTAAGGATATGGTGAAGCCAGCGGCGGGGTCAATTTATAGAACTCCGAAGCGGTGACGCTTAATTTGATCGCGATGTGGCGATGGCCGGAGAGGAGGAAGAAAGACTAGCTTCGCGAGTACGTGGCCACGACGTGGCGGTAACTCCGATGAGCCACGGAGGGGTCAGAGAAGGTCACGGCGACACGGTGAAAGGCTTGGACACGCGGCATAAGGCCGGGAAGCGGCGGTCACCGGCGAGGTAATCCACATCCGCCGCGGTAACGATGGTACGGTGGCCGGAGTTGTTTAATAGGTGAAGTTTATCCCCGGCGATGACCTCCAAGCGTTAGCCACACTGTCCGCACGAATCACAGCGACGGATCGACCACCGGCGACGACCTACCAGCGACGAGCCCGCCGCGCTGGCAACCTGATCCGGTAGAACACTGTACCATGGCCTATGTTTGTCAGTCGCCTGAACCGCCCATGATCTCACCGGATTAACTCAAGAATCTTGTTAAGAACATAGCAATCCTGCTTAATAAAAGTTGTTCACTGATCAACAATCTCCCAACTTACTATAGGATTCCTGGATCAAAACCGATCACACAAAAAGTTATGGCTCATCAAACTTGCACTTATCTCACTGGAACCTTATTTTAGTCTTGGGTTCAGTTTCAGTTTCCTGAAACAGTTCTGACAGAGCTACTTGGAGCAAGCTTTTCTCTAAATTCCTCATAACAACTATGCTTGCACCCTTTAGCAAAGTTGTTCTCCTATTATTGGTCTTCAACTTTGATGTGGTAACCTAGGGCAAAAACCCTATATCCAGAAAGATACAAAGCCCCAAAGTTGAGCCAATTCACTGATTTTTCAGACTTAGCATAAACTCATATGAGGCCTATTTTGCATTTAGGTCCAAAACTTAGGGTTTTGCTTTCAAGTCCACATTTTTGTGATCCAATAGACTTGAAACACTTGTTTGACTTGGTTTTTGCACTTTAGCCCAAAAGTGGACTAATTTTGCACTTAGGCCCCTAGGGTTTGGTTTTAGGGTTTTCCAGGGTTTTGATTAGGGTTTTTAATATCCCAGGGGTATAAATGTGATTCAACCTTATTGTTGGGGTCACTTTATGACTTTTACCCTAAAGCCTTTAGGTTTTCTCAACTTTGGTTAAGTCTTACCCCTTTAACCACTATTTAGGGTTAAGTCCTTAAACCAGGGTCCCATTTGTAAAACAGTAAAACAATACAACTTGTTTGAAATTTTTACCTAGTGAATGCACTCTAGGTGTGTCAAACATATGCAATGCTCATGCTTATGATGCCATGCTCAAGTTTTAGTTATAGTAACACCAGGGGTGTTACAAGAAATTGCCGACTGTTCTTCCGAGTCAGAGGGACTTCATCCTCTTCCTCCTTGTCGTCTTCATCAGCAACACAGGCAACACCCCCATTGGGATCAGCGACAGATGGAGCACACCCATTGGGATCAACGACAGACATACCACACCCATTGGGGTCAGCATCAGTAGATTCAGGCACGGGAACCTCCTCAGCAGCAGGAACCGACGGATCAGCACCCCGATCCAAACTAGATACTTGCCGAAGGCGTCTCTTTTTCTTTTTCTGCTCATCAGCAGAAAGATCAGTTTGATTGGCTCGGCAAGGACGTCTTGGGCGAACACGGACAGGTCTCTGAACATCCAAGGATGTACCAGCTTCGGGGAGAGGTGCCACCGCTAATGCCCCAGCAGGAGCAGCATCAGAAGAATCCTCAGCCAGCATATCAAGCATGGCACTTATTTCTGCATCATTAGGAATAGAGGCACTTCAAAATGTACTTGTCGCTCGTCATCAGGAATCTCCCCAAGTGAGGCAACCAAAGCGCTGACTTCTTCATCAGAGGGTCGCGTCCTAATGCCCAAATTGCCGTCAATCGCAGGTGGATTTGACACGAAATGAGTGAAAGCTTTAGCAGGAGGCAAATTCCAGGCCGAGTACGCCATCGGAGCACCAACATTGGACACCTTGCCCCTGAGAATCATTTCCAGTCGGCTCACCAAGTCAGCAGAAGGGATTCTCCTATTGGTAACCCGAGTTGAGTCGGCTAGCCCTCGATACAGATAAGCTGGGTGGACCCTATCTTTCAGTGGCTGAATGTTCTTAAAAACGAAGTCAGCAACCACAGCTTCAGCGGTTAGACCTCTCTCTTTCAGCAGTCCAACCTCAGCTAGCAACACATTGGCTTCAGCTACCTCCTCGTCTGTGGGAGACTCGGTCCAGCTGGGGGTACGAACGTCTGGCTGTCTTCCCGACCGGGGGGGAGAGAATTTCCATAATTGTCAACTATAAACCACTCCAGACGCCATCCTTTAATGCTGTCTTTAAGGGGAATCTCAAGATATTCAGTCTTCCGTCCTCGGCGCATCTCCAAACTGGCACCCCCGACCAACTGATGTTGTCCCCCGGCCATCCCAGGGCGACAATGATACAGATATTTCCATAAACCAAAATGCGGTAGCACGCCAAGAAAGGCTTCGCATAAGTGAACGAAGATGGAGATTTGCAGAATTGAGTTAGGGTTTAGATGGGTCAGGTTAATGTGGTAGAAATCAAGGAGGCCACGGAAAAAAGGAGAGATGGGAAGGCCAAGGCCGCGGAGAAGAAAAGGAGCGTAAACTACAGACTCGTGGGTATCCTCTGTAACGGAACCTCCCAAGTAATCAGGCCCACCTACAGTTGTCCTTGTCTAACAGACATCAGACACCCTGTAGATGTTCCTAAGTTACTTGACAAGCTCGGTATCTTTTCTTACCTCACCAGGAACGTTTCACCCGTCTTGCAGACATTACAGATCATCGGAGATGAAGATATGCGGAAGCGAATTACATAAACTTACATTTATTTCCAAAAGTAAGCATGAGTTATTTATTTACAGACCAGGCTAAAGTGAGTGCATAAAAGTAATAATTATACAAACCGGGGAGACACAAACTTCTCCCGAAGGACTAAAAACAAAAGATCTTAAGTGGAGGACCGAGTCCTCCCGCACTTCATTCTTGTTTTTCTTCGTTGGGAACCACCTTAGCACAGAAGCAGCAAAAGTCTGCTACTTCCCCACCTAAAAACAACAAAGGGATAAACCCTGAGTATGGAATTACTCAGCAAGTCTTACCCGACTAAGGAAAAGACTCTCAAGGGTATGCTGGTTATATGAGAGTCAAGGTAAGGCTTCTCAATAGTCAAAGACTCTGTTTTGCAGAAATGCTTACTAAAGTGGATCCTTAAAAATCCAATTTTATTTGTCAAGTTAGGTAAAATTACCTGCACTAGAGTTCTCTCTACCCTAGTTCAATCACTGGTCCTGCACTAGCCAATTTCTTTAACAAAAACCCATCATCTTTAGTGGAATGCTACGTGTAGGTCAGTGACCAAGTCTTCATAACCGCGAAGGTACGGCGATCCGAATCGATTATACTCAGCTGAGGATCTCCAATCACACGACATATGTAGCACTTAACCCTTGCATATGTCAACCCGCCACCGGGGTTCTTAAGACCGGATCAGGTTCACGCAAACCGAGAGCACAGATACACCACCGTCCAGCCTCTTGCCACGGAGGGTACATGCTACTCTCGCCACCGCTCCACTCCCATTTCGTGTTATCTTATTCCGGCCTTAGTCTGCCCGAGGCAAGGCTTACCCATGACGAGGCATGTGACCAGTTAAAGGGTCCTCGATCATCAAGCCTACATCGAGACGGTCCTTAATCGACTCAGACGGAGACACTACACCGAGACTCTCTTCTCGTGCAAGTCACCCGCCCGGTCTCAGCTTAATCTTTTTGACCCAAAAACTTGGTACCTGGGAGAGGTACATCTTTTCCGATGTTGAATCCATCAAGGCCTTTGACGGATTCACCATCAAGTTTTATTTTTGAAAACATCCCTCCCACTTTGCCAAACATCTTTTGTAAAACAAATCCTTTTGTTTTTCTAAAGCAATACTAAGCAAAGTAAAAACCTTTTTGTAAAAACAGGATTTCAAGGAGGGTAATCAAAATAAAGGAAGGCAATGCAGGAATTGTTAAATCAATCAACTCCTATCACCTAATGCAGCAAGCAAGTGAGAAAGATTTTAAAAACATCAAGGAAGGTGGCAAATGCACCGGGGCTTGCCTTTGTTATCAGAGGTGTCTTGCTCAGATCCACAGATATCAAAATAAAAGCAGTTGTCTGCTTGAGGATCAGAGGTGGGTGGTATCCCTTCTTCAAAAACTTCTTCTTCTTCTTCTTGTTCTAATATCACCATATACATGCATAAGAATGGATGTCATGGAATGCTCATGAGGATGCAAAGATAACATAAACTTATTATTTATGTCTTGAGTACAACTTTCCTTCACGGTACCCCGAGAACCTAGGGTTTCCGGAGTCAGTAAAGGAGTTCATGGAGCAGGGGGGGTGGTTTTGGGTTTAGTGATCAAACAAGGCCCAAATCAAACCAAACTCTACCCATGGCTTCTAAATAATGTGAAAAGCTCCCATAAAAAGTTTGGGAAATTTTGGACTTATTATTTATTTTCTAAAAATCCAGAACCATTGGTTTAGGCTATTTTAAATATCCTAAAATTCCCTATTTAAACTAAAAATCATAAAACTATTTTTATTAAATACTATGGAAAATAACAAGCCTAGGAAAATTGGTCTCATATTTTTAGGATTTCCCTACCATTTTCTACAGTTTTTCAAAGTCCTGCTGAAAAAGAAAAAAGAAAAAAACTAGGAACAGTACTGGGCCGATTTCAAATCCAGCGGCCCAGGCCCGCGCGAAATCGCGCGCGCGCCCGCGCCCGCGCCCGCGAGGCGACTTTGCGCAGAGGCCCTCGGCTTAACGGCTAAACAGAAATAGATCCGTTTACTATTGTTTTAAGTCACTGACAGTTCACGAAAAGGTCCCCGGGTTTCTGTCAATTCACAACTCGCAGTCCCCGACGGCGTTCAAGCACGGCCGCGCTCCGGCGAGCCAGCAGACCGGCCGAACGGGACAACGGCTGAGCTCTCCGAGCGGTGGACACGAAATTGGGGTTAGCCAGACCATTTCCCCTAACTTAATCGCACTAATGGTGGACTAGGGAGCTCCGGCCACGGTGGCCGTAAGCATCACGGCGAGACAGCCGTGTTCCCGGTGATGGGCGCCGGTCTAGTTCGATTCATTGGTTCGGTAAGCATCACGGAGGTATGAGCATGCTCAAACGAGGAAGCAAAGGGCGGGTACTGACCGGAGTTGGGCTGGCGACGGTGAACTCAACTCTACGGCGGCGGAAAACCGATTTGGGGGCAACGCGAGATTCGAGCGCTCGAGTGGATGATTGTGGCCGATTAGCGGTGGCTGGATGCGTAAGGATATGGTGAAGCCCACGGCGGGGTCAATTTATAGAACTCCGAAGCGGTGGCGCTTAATTTGATCACGATGTGTCGACGGCCGGAGAGGAGGAAGAAACACTGGCTTCGCGAGTACGTGGCCAACGACGTGGCGGTAACTCCGGTGAGCTACGGAGGGTTCAGAGAAGGTCATGGCGACACGGTGAAAGTGTAGAGCCACGCGGCACCCGGCCGAGAGGCGGCGGTCGATGGCGAGTACTTACCGCGGGCGGTGAGCCAGGGGGGGGGGATGCGCCATGGCCGAGCGGGGTGACTTCCAGCTCACCGGTGACGAGGACCTTTACCACGGCAAACTTATCCGGTGACCGCCGAGCATGAATCTGGGCGAGCGACGATCGACGGCGGCAGCTACCGGCGACGAGAACGAATGGATCTTCTTCAGTTTAACCGGTCACTGTACCATGGCCATGCGTTCATCAGTGCACCTGACCGAGCGAGTTTAGGGTCATTTTTCTCCAGATTTCATGTGACAACAGGTCCAAGTCTCTGCACCAAAGTTGTAGTGCTACATACCAACTACAACTCAACTATAGGACTTGATCACATTTGAGCACTGGATCCAAATCAAAATCGAGCTCAAAGTTCACCCAAAAGCACTGTAACTCTGAAATTCAACTTCAAGCAGTCTGACAGCCAGTTTTGGGCTGGGTTTTTCTCCAAATTTCTCATAACAACTATGCTTGCACTCTTTAGCAAAGTTGTTCTCCTATAATTGGTCTTCAACTTTGATGTGGTGACCTAGGGCAAAAACCCTATACTTTGTAAATTACAAAGCCCCAAAGTTGAGCCCATTCACTGATTTTCAGACTTAGAATAAGCTCATATGAGGTCTATTTTGCATTTAGGTCCAAAACTTAGGGTTTTGCTTTCAAGTCCACATATTTGTGATCCAATTGACTTGAAACACTTATTTGACTTGGTTTTTGCACTTTAGCCCAAAAGTGGACTAATTTTGCACTTAAGTCCCTAGGGTTTGGTTTTAGGGTTTCCCAGGGTTCCAATTAGGGTTTCTGGTATCCCAGGGGTATAAAAGGAATTCAAGTTTGTTCTTGGAGTCACTTTATGACTTTTATCCTAAAGCCTTTAGGTTTTCTTAACTTGGGTTAAGCTTTACCCCTTTAACCACTATTTAGGGTTAAATCCTTTAACCAGGGTCCTATTTGTAAAACATTAAAACAATACAACTTGTTTGAAATTTTTACCTAGTGAATGCACTCTAGGTGTGTCAAACATATGCAATGCCCATGCTCATGATGCCATGCTCAAGTTTTAGTTATAGTAACACCAGGGGTGTTACATCCTTCCCCCCATAAAAGAATCTCGTCCCGAGATTTAAAGTCCTAGGGTGAGTAATGGAAAAGGAAATGTGTCATGTTTTTATTTCCTTATTTCTGGTACAAGGCAGGGGTGGTGTGGGGGTTCACTCCTTTATTACACAGCTATACAAACTTTACAACTTACAAGAGGCTAGAAAGCCTGGGAAATTCTTATCTAAGAAATCTTGGGTTTCCCATGTAGCCTCATCTTCCGAATGCTGGTTCCACTGTATCTTATAAAACTTAAGAGTCTTTCTCCGGGTAACCCTGTCCTTTTGATCCAGAACTCGAATGGGATGTTCCGAGTATGTCAAATCTGGTTCCAGGACAACATCAGTCACTTCAATGGTTCGATCGGGAACCCGTAGACACTTCTTCAATTGTGACACGTGGAACACATTATGCACAGCAGACAATGTTTCGGGAAGTTGAAGTTGATACGCCACTGGCCCATATCTTTGAAAAATAGGAAATGGACCAATGTACCTGGGTGCAAGTTTTCCCTTGACCCCAAAACGCGATACGCCCTTCATTGGTGAAACCTTTAGGTAAACATATTCTCCTTCTAAGAAGTATAAGGGCATTCGCCGTTTGTCTGCATAACTTTTCTGACGAGCTTGTGCTTTCTTTAGATTATGAATAACTTTCTAAACCTTATCCTCGGTTTCTTTTACCAAATCAGGCCTAAAGAAATACCTTTCACCAGGTTCAGACCAATTTAGCGGAGTTCGACACCGTCGCCCATACAAAGCTTCAAAAGGTGCCATCTTGATACTTTCCTGGTAACTGTTATTATATGAAAACTCCGCCAAAGGTAAGCATTCATCCCATTTCTGTGAGAAATCCAGGACACATGCCCGCAACATATCTTCCAGTATTTGGTTCACTCTCTCAGTCTGCCCACTGGTTTGAGGATGATAGGCCGAACGGTGGAGTAACTTAGTACCCAAAGATTTGTGAAGTGCTTCCCAAAACTTGGCTACAAATTGAGGTCCACGATCCGACACTATGGTCTTTGGAACACCATGCAGACTAAGAATACGATCAATGTACAATTGGGCGTAGACAGTAACCGGGGAATTTGTCTTGACCGGCAGAAAGTGAGCAATCTTTGTAAGTCGATCAACAATCACCCAGATAGAGTCATACCCTTTTGCGGTCCTGGGCAATCCCACGATGAAGTCCATGCTTATGTCTTCCCATTTCCATGTTGGTATTGATAATGACTGCAATGGACCGGCAACTTTCATGTGTATGGCTTTGACACGTCTGCAAGTGTCACACTTAGCCACATAGCGTGCAATTTCAATCTTCATCTTCGTCCACCAGTAGTGCTGTTTTAGATCGTGATACATCTTAGTGCTTCCTGGATGAATAGAATAGCGACTAAGATGCGCCTCATCTAAGATTTGCTGGCGGAGTTCTTCATTCTTCGGCACTACTATGCGGTTGTTGAACCATAACACACCTTGATCATCTTCCTTGAAACATTGGGCTGTTCCAGCCCTGATCTTCTCTCGTATGTGCTTCATGCCCAGATTATCCTTTTGAGCATCAATTATCCTTTGCAAAATGGTTGACTTAAGCTTTAGTTGATTCAGAGTCCCTTGCCGGATTATCCCCAGGTTTAACTTCTCCATGTCTTGACACAAAGTGTTTTCGGAGGTCTTTACCATAAGACAGTGGCAGGAAGTCTTACGACTCAATGCATCTGCCACCACATTGGCCTTGCCTGGGTGATAATGGATTTCCAGTTCATAATCTTTAATGAGCTCAAGCCATCGTCTTTGCCTCATATTTAACTCTGACTGGGTAAAGATGTACTTCAAACTTTTATGATCTGTATATATGTGACAGATATTTCCCAGCAGATAGTGACGCCATATTTTCAGGGCATGAACCACCGCAGCTAACTCCAGATCATGAGTTGGATAATGCTCCTCATGTCGGCGTAACTGCCTTGAAGCATATGCAATTACTCGGCCCTCTTGCATCAGCACACAGCCGAGTCCACTGCCTGACGCATCACAATATACATCAAAAGGTTTAGTGATGTCCGGTTGGGCCAATACCGGAGCAGTGGTCAATAGTGTCTTCAGTTGCTCAAAGGCTTCATTACATTTAGAAGACCAATTGAACTTTGTATCATTCTTCAATAAACTTGTGATTGGCTTCACAAGCTTAGAAAAATCAGGTATGAATCTGCGATAATATCCCGCTAGTCCAAGAAAACTCCGGACTTGGTGAACAGTTGTTGGGGGTTTCCATTCCAGAATATCCTTGACCTTGCTAGGATCTACCGCAATTCCTTTAGCTGATAACACGTGCCCCAGAAACTGAATTTCCTCCAGCCAGAACGCGCACTTGCTGAACTTGGCATACAGTTGGTGTTCCCTCAGGCGCGTTAATACAATCCGTAAGTGCTGAGCATGCTCCTCTTCATTTTTAGAATATATCAAAATATCATCGATGAAGACCACCACGAACTTGTCTAACTCGGGCATGAACACCGAGTTCATCAAATAGGTGAAGTGGGCAGGAGCATTAGTGAGCCCAAAAGACATTACCAAGTACTCAAACAATCCATACCGCGTAGTAAATGCGGTCTTCGGTATATCCTCGGGCCGAATACGGATTTGATGATAGCCCGACCTGAGATCAATTTTAGAAAATACCCTCGCCCCAGTCAGTTGATCAAATAAGATATCGATCCTTGGAAGAGGGTACTTATTTTTGATGGTGACCTCATTCAGGGGCCGATAGTCCAC
Source organism: Zea luxurians (assembly GCA_029449295.1). NCBI lineage: Eukaryota > Viridiplantae > Streptophyta > Magnoliopsida > Poales > Poaceae > Zea > Zea luxurians. The sequence continues at coordinate 9,118,922 of JAOPSE010000057.1, forward strand.
GCACATGCGCAAGGTTTGATCCTTCTTCTTCACAAAGATGGCGGGACAACCCCACGGGGACGAGCTTGGCCGGATAAATCCCTTATTCAGCAGATCTTGTAATTGAATCTTCAATTCTGCTAACTCATTAGGGGGCATACGGTACGATCTTCGGGAGATGGGAGCCGTACCGGGTTTTAGCTCAATTACAAATTCTACATCTCTTTCAGGGGGCAGTCCAGGCAAATCTTCCGAAAATACATCTGGAAACTCACATACTACCGGAATGTTCTTGATCTCCGGTACAATGGCTTCAAATATTCTACCAGAAGCTTTGGCTGGATTGGTTTTGGGGAGAGACAAGAGAATTTCTTCTTGATTATAACTCAACCTGACGGTTCTGAGTTCAGTGTTGAGAATTGCCTTGTGTTGAGTTAACCAATTCATCCCCAAAATTACATCTATATCCTGGCCTTTTAGAACAATCATGTTAGCAGGAAAGTTCCGTCCGGCCATAGTTACTGGCACTCCATAGGCCACTTCTTTAGTAAAAATATGTCCCCCAGGTGAATGAATTTTAAATCCCTCTTTTGATTCATGACATGCAATGTGATGTTGCTCCACAAATGTCTTGCTAATGAAGGTATGCGAAGCACCAGAATCAAAAAGAATGATTGCAGGGTAACTGGCCATAGGGAACGTACCCATCATCACCGGCTCTCCCTCCGGTGTGGTAGCCACTTGCGTATAATATACTCGCCCCGTTTTCTTGGTATTCTTGCCCGATGTACTTCCCTTGCCTGGAGCAGAATTTCCCGAACCTTGCTGGTTATTAGCCTGATTTTGCCGAGGATAGGGGCAATCTTTGATAAAATGCCCAGATTTGCCACAGTTAAAACATCCAGTTGAAGAACTTGGCAGAGCAGGGAATCGAGTGCCTGGGGCACCCGGCTGACTTGAGGCAGTAGGGGCTTTGTTGGGACGAATAATTATGGGCTGCTTGAAAGGGAAAGATGGTGCACTTGAACGGTTCTGGTTAGAGGGCCGGAGAATGAACCGTTGCCTCTTTACCGGGCCCTGACTAGGCCGATCACCACTGAATCCCTTACTTTTCCCAGTATTTGCATATTTGGCCTCCACAGATAAGGCTGTGCTGACAGCCTTTCCATAAGTAAGATCAATACATGCAGCCATTTTTCGCTGCATCCGGTCGTTCAGACCTCTCATAAAACAATTCCTTTTCTTCAAGTCTGTATTCACCTGATCAATTGCATATTGTGACAGGTGATTGAACTTGTTGAGATACTGATTCACAGTATCTCCCCCTTGCTTCAGTTTCATGAACTCTTCTTGTTTCATGTGCAGCACTCCCTCAGGAATATAATGCTCGCGGAATGCTGCTTTGAACTCGTTCCATGTAATTTGATGGTTGTCCGGTTGGATAGCCACAAAGTTCCCCCACCAAGTGCTGGCAGGGCCTCGGAGTTGCTGAGCCGCAAACAATGGCTTCTGGGTTTCCGAGCATCGAAGAAGGCCAAATTTCTGTTCAATGACCCTTATCCATTCGTCGGCTTCGAGCGGATCTTCTGCTTTGACGAAGAGAGGCGGACGAGTCTCGGAGAAATCCAGATAAGTAGTCTCCCGGGGACCTTGCTGGAATCCTCTTCCTGCTTGTTGCTGAAGCTGCTGCTGACCCGCCATCTCCCTCAGGAAGCGGGTATTGTCGGCTGTAGCATTTACCAAGGCAGCGATTGCCTCGGCAAGCGTGGGTGGAACGGGAGGTGGATTCGGGGTAGCATCCCGACCCCCGGATGTTCCGGCTGCATCCTGTCCGCGAGTCCGGGTCGGCATCTGAGGCAAAAACATTTGAATAAACATAATGTGCCAAAGAAAACCTTCCGTTTTACATTACTGTAAAGAGTAATGGTACAGACTCGACATTACACAACAGGATACATTACCCATTTTACAAAAGTTTAACCTATTATACAACCGTACACCCTACAATACACTACTCTAATATAACAGTACACCCTACAATACACTACTCTACTCTTATTACACCACTAGTCCTGTTTTCCGTTGCTTTTGGCGGCTTCATCATCAGGTGTGGGAGTCCAGACGTCAACCAACCTCAAAGAAGGAGGGGGTTCATACAGGTCTAATTCCCCACCCAACGCGCGTCCCGCAACGTGAGAAGGTCCGGCTTCCGCCTCAGCAGAGGGTGTAGGCTCACTAGGGTGTAGTTGCGAGTAGAGCACATGGACTTCCTCATGCAATGTATTGCAGTAAACCTGCAGGTTGTCGACAGCTGAGCTGAGTTCTTTAACTCGGGCCTGAGCCCTTGCCTCCTTGGCCCATGCCAATGAACGAGATTGAACAACCCAATCGAGTGCCAAATCCCGATCTGCCAGCTGGTCTTGTAGATGGTGAACGTCTCTTCGTAACTCATTTATACGGTCACCATCTCCAATCCATATAGCTGTCCTGCGGCGGAGTTCCAATTGGAGCCTGCTTACTTCTGCTTCCAGATCCCCTATAGGATCATTGCTCCCGCTACTACTATCTACATCTCGCGGAGCAAGTTGATGTCGAGGTACTCCAATTGGTCCAGTCGACTTAAGCGCGGTCTTTCTTGTGCGCGGCGGCATTTTCTAAGGGGGAAATTTATTAGTATAATTCTTAGCATGATGCATGAATAAGTACAGAATCAACCTTGGTTGATTCAACCTTCTATACATTGCACTCTTCCTATCTGGTCTTTAAGATAAACTCTTCAGAATACTTAGGTAAGAAGAGAAAGAATCTTTAGGTAAGACCTGTGAAAATTCTTTTGAAGATGCCTTAATATCTGCAAAGAAGGGCTACGCTCCGATACCAGCTGTGACGGAACCTCCCAAGTAATCAGGCCCACCTACAGTTGTCCTTGTCTAACAGACATCAGACACCCTGTAGATGTTCCTAAGTTACTTGACAAGCTCGGTATCTTTTCTTACCTCACCAGGAACGTTTCACCCGTCTTGCAGACATTACAGATCATCGGAGATGAAGATATGCGGAAGCGAATTACATAAACTTACATTTATTTCCAAAAGTAAGCATGAGTTATTTATTTACAGACCAGGCTAAAGTGAGTGCATAAAAGTAATAATTATACAAACCGGGGAGACACAAACTTCTCCCGAAGGACTAAAAACAAAAGATCTTAAGTGGAGGACCGAGTCCTCCCGCACTTCATTCTTGTTTTTCTTCGTTGGGAACCACCTTAGCACAGAAGCAGCAAAAGTCTACTACTTCCCCACCTAAAAACAACAAAGGGATAAACCCTGAGTATGGAATTACTCAGCAAGTCTTACCCGACTAAGGAAAAGACTCTCAAGGGTATGCTGGTTATATGGGAGTCAAGGTAAGGCTTCTCAATAGTCAAAGACTCTGTTTTGCAGAAATGCTTACTAAAGTGGATCCTTAAAAATCCAATTTTATTTGTCAAGTTAGGTAAAATTACCTGCACTAGAGTTCTCTCTACCCTAGTTCAATCACTGGTCCTGCACTAGCCAATTTCTTTAACAAAAACCCATCATCTTTAGTGGAATGCTACGTGTAGGTCAGTGACCAAGTCTTCATAACCGCGAAGGTACGGCGATCCGAATCGATTATACTCAGCTGAGGATCTCCAATCACACGACATATGTAGCACTTAACCCTTGCATATGTCAACCCGCCACCGGGGTTCTTAAGACCGGATCAGGTTCACGCAAACCGAGAGCACAGATACACCACCGTCCAGCCTCTTGCCACGGAGGGTACACGCTACTCTCGCCACCGCTCCACTCCCATTTCGTGTTATCTTATTCCGGCCTTAGTCTGCCCGAGGCAAGGCTTACCCATGACGAGGCATGTGACCAGTTAAAGGGTCCTCGATCATCAAGCCTACATCGAGACGGTCCTTAATCGACTCAGACGGAGACACTACACCGAGACTCTCTTCTCGTGCAAGTCACCCGCCCGGTCTCAGCTTAATCTTTTTGACCCAAAAACTTGGTACCTGGCAGAGGTACATCTTTTCCGATGTTGAATCCATCAAGGCCTTTGACGGATTCACCATCAAGTTTTATTTTTGAAAACATCCCTCCCACTTTGCCAAACATCTTTTGTAAAACAAATCCTTTTGTTTTTCTAAAGCAATACTAAGCAAAGTAAAAACCTTTTTGTAAAAACAGGATTTCAAGGAGGGTAATCAAAATCAAGGAAGGCAATGCAGGAATTGTTAAATCAATCAACTCCTATCACCTAATGCAGCAAGCAAGTGAGAAAGATTTTAAAAACATCAAGGAAGGTGGCAAATGCACCGGGGCTTGCCTTTGTTATCAGAGGTGTCTTGCTCAGATCCACAGATATCAAAATAAAAGCAGTTGTCTGCTTGAGGATCAGAGGTGGGTGGTATCCCTTCTTCAAAAACTTCTTCTTCTTCTTCTTGTTCTAATATCACCATATACATGCATAAGAATGGATGTCATGGAATGCTCATGAGGATGCAAAGATAACATAAACTTATTATTTATGTCTTGAGTACAACTTTCCTTCACGGTACCCCGAGAACCTAGGGTTTCCGGAGTCAGTAAAGGAGTTCATGGAGCAGGGGGGGTGGTTTTGGGTTTAGTGATCAAACAAGGCCCAAATCAAACCAAACTCTACCCATGGCTTCTAAATAATGTGAAAAGCTCCCATAAAAAGTTTGGGAAATTTTGGACTTATTATTTATTTTCTAAAAATCCAGAACCATTGGTTTAGGCTATTTTAAATATCCTAAAATTCCCTATTTAAACTAAAAATCATAAAACTATTTTTATTAAATACTATGGAAAATAACAAGCCTAGGAAAATTGGTCTCATATTTTTAGGATTTTCCTACCATTTTCTACAGTTTTCAAAGTCCTGCTGAAAAAGAAAAAAGAAAAAAACTAGGAACAGTACTGGGCCGATTTCAAATCCAGCGGCCCAGGCCCGCGCGAAATCGCGCGCGCGCCCGCGCCCGCGCCCGCGAGGCGACTTTGCGCAGAGGCCCTCGGCTTAACGGCTAAACAGAAATAGATCCGTTTACTATTGTTTTAAGTCACTGACAGTTCACGAAAAGGTCCCCGGGTTTCTGTCAATTCACAACTCGCAGTCCCCGACGGCGTTCAAGCACGGCCGCGCTCCGGCGAGCCAGCAGACCGGCCGAACGGGACAACGGCTGAGCTCTCCGAGCGGTGGACACGAAATTGGGGTTAGCCAGACCATTTCCCCTAACTTAATCGCACTAATGGTGGACTAGGGAGCTCCGGCCACGGTGGCCGTAAGCATCACGGCGAGACAGCCGTGTTCCCGGCGATGGGCGCCGGTCTAGTTCGATTCATTGGTTCGGTAAGCATCACGGAGGTATGAGCATGCTCAAACGAGGAAGCAAAGGGCGGGTACTGACCGGAGTTGGGCTGGCGACGGTGAACTCAACTCTACGGCGGCGGAAAACCGATTTGGGGGCAACGCGAGATTCGAGCGCTCGAGTGGATGATTGTGGCCGATTAGCGGTGGCTGGATGCGTAAGGATATGGTGAAGCCCACGGCGGGGTCAATTTATAGAACTCCGAAGCGGTGGCGCTTAATTTGATCACGATGTGTCGACGGCCGGAGAGGAGGAAGAAACACTGGCTTCGCGAGTACGTGGCCAACGACGTGGCGGTAACTCCGGTGAGCTACGGAGGGTTCAGAGAAGGTCATGGCGACACGGTGAAAGTGTAGAGCCACGCGGCACCCGGCCGAGAGGCGGCGGTCGACGGCGAGTACTTACCGCGGGCGGTGAGCCAGGGGGGGAATGCGCCGTGGCCGAGCGGGGTGACTTCCAGCTCACCGGTGACGAGGACCTTTACCACGGCAAACTTATCCGGTGACCGCCGAGCACGAATCTTGGCGAGCGACGATCGACGGCGGCAGCTACCGGCGACGAGAACGAATGGATCTTCTTCAGTTTAACCGGTCACTGTACCATGGCCATGCGTTCATTAGTGCACCTGACCGAGCGAGTTTAGGGTCATTTTTCTCCAGATTTCATGTGACAACAGGTCCAAGTCTCTGCACCAAAGTTGTAGTGCTACATACCAACTACAACTCAACTATAGGACTTGATCACATTTGAGCACTGGATCCAAATCAAAATCGAGCTCAAAGTTCACCCAAAAGCACTGTAACTCTGAAATTCAACTTCAAGCAGTCTGACAGCCAGTTTTGGGCTGGGTTTTTCTCCAAATTTCTCATAACAACTATGCTTGCACTCTTTAGCAAAGTTGTTCTCCTATAATTGGTCTTCAACTTTGATGTGGTGACCTAGGGCAAAAACCCTATACTTTGTAAATTACAAAGCCCCAAAGTTGAGCCCATTCACTGATTTTCAGACTTAGAATAAGCTCATATGAGGTCTATTTTGCATTTAGGTCCAAAACTTAGGGTTTTGCTTTCAAGTCCACATATTTGTGATCCAATTGACTTGAAACACTTATTTGACTTGGTTTTTGCACTTTAGCCCAAAAGTGGACTAATTTTGCACTTAAGTCCCTAGGGTTTGGTTTTAGGGTTTCCCAGGTTTCCAATTAGGGTTTCTGGTATCCCAGGGGTATAAAAGGAATTCAAGTTTGTTCTTGGAGTCATTTTATGACTTTTATCCTAAAGTCTTTAGGTTTTCTTAACTTGGGTTAAGCTTTACCCCTTTAACCACTATTTAGGGTTAAATCCTTTAACCAGGGTCCTATTTGTAAAACATTAAAACAATACAACTTGTTTGAAATTTTTACCTAGTGAATGCACTCTAGGTGTGTCAAACATATGCAATGCCCATGCTCATGATGCCATGCTCAAGTTTTAGTTATAGTAACACCAGGGGTGTTACATCCTCTGTCGGGACAGTAGTCCCGTGGCAAATCCGCCAAGAACAGAGTTCCCGCGGAGGGAGAATCCCGATGGATACGAGGTGGAGGAGTTCAGATTCGGAGATGATAGACATGTGGTTACCTGCAAAAGGCAATTGGCTGTTGGGATCGATTGGAGGAATCACCACTACGGACGAGCTCGCGATTTTCCTCTTGGGAGCCATCTCGATTCTACCAGTGAGCAGATTGGAGGCAAGCGCAGAGAGGATTCGGAAGTAGGAATGCAAGAACTAGGGCGCGGAAAGCAAAGGCGGCTAAAAGCGCAGCTCTTATGGGATATTCTCGAGCCAGATACCGTTTCAAAAAGTGCCCAGTCATCCCTCGGACTCGGAGGAGAACTCCTCCTCCGAGTATTCCGAGTCACCGAAGTCCTCCGATGGAGGAGTCGGTTCGCGCTTGCGCTTGTTGCTTTTGCCCATGGTGGAAGCAAGCGGGAAAGAAGAGAAGGAAGCAGTAAAAGAACAGCGAAGAGATGTGAAGAAACCAGAGGGGCAACAGCGTTATTTATAGAAGGGGAAGGCAACCGTTCACCTCCAACCGCGGTCACTGAACAGTCGCAAAGCATTCAATAAGCACTTCCACCCGTCTGGAGACACGTCAGGTGGCTGACGCCGTTTCATGCAACACTACACCCATTGGGACTCCAGTCAACAGCGCAAAGGATATGATTACACTCGCCGTCCCATCACATTACAACTCAGAAGCAGCTGGCTAAAACACTCAGCGTACCAAGCCGTCCCTTGCCCACACCCATTTGGGGGGGACGCCCAGGAATTATCAGTATATTCTTCAAAATGATCACATCTGTGCAGAGCATGCAGTGAATGCCTCAAGACAAAAATGAGATATCAACAAGAGTTAGAGGGAAGCAAAATATAGCCAGCAGAGTGCAAAATATGGTCGACAGACACGACTTGAAGACTAGATAGAGAACGTCCATCAAATGTCCAATCAGTCACAGAGCAAATAAATTACACTACCTAGCGAGATACGGAAGGATTGCAAACTCGGCTGCAAAAGACAAAATACATGCTGACCTCTGAAGCATAATATTGATGACATAGCACGGATGACATCATGCCAACTTTTTTACAAGCAGAAAGGGTAATCTTCAGCAAAAGGACATAAAAAGAAGACCTTCAAGTGAATTATCCTCAAAAATCCACTTGAAGGTCGGGGGCTACACCCATTGGGTGCACCTTCGGCGCACCCTATGGATTATCATTCCAAGCCGAGATCGTGCCGATTTCTAAAGCATGGGACAAGATTAAAAAAGCCAGCCCTCACCCAAAATGAGCAAGTGCAAATAGAAATGATCTCTACTGAAGACCTTCGAGTAGATTATTTTCTAAAATCTACTCGAAGCTCGGGGGCTACACCCATTGGGTGCACCTCCGATGCACCCAATGAAGCTCAGAATCTCACAAATTGGAATGCCGACCTCTAAGGCACAGGCACGATGCCGGGTTTTGGTCAACGAGTGATCGGAGCAGGAGAAGACAACAGGAAGCCATTTTTCATCAAAATCACCTACAAGCTGGACCTGAGATCTTCGGGTTGATTATCTCTAAATTAACCCAAAGATCGGGGGCTTGTGGGGGATAGATATCCCCTGGGTCCACTAAAAGAGTAAAGGACCTCACGAAAGGCCCAAGGGCCCAATAAATCATAAGGTCATTCTTTCGTGGGCCTGGGGAGAAACAGCCAGCGAAGCAGAACGACATGGGGCCGGATTGGTACACGCCCAGACGGCCCGCAGCACCGAGCGAATAACTGCAACAGAGATCCAACTTTCCCGCGCTGGAGCCTCCATGCAACGAAGCCACGCGAGGATAAGTCGGCGAGGGTTACGTAAGGATAATCACAAGATGTTCACTATCTTTTAGCTACTCGTTGCTATCTTATCCACGTGTACTGCCCCACGGTCGAGTATATAAGGCCTAGGGGGCACCCCTTCAGAATGATCGACCCTTTACTTAGCCACCCACATCAACTCTCTGTATTCTCAATCCAGAGAGCTCTCTTGTAGCCACATCCATCAAGCATACTCATCAGGACGTAGGGTGTTACGCATCTCTAAGCGGCCCGAACCTGTAAAACTTGTCCACTGTCCCTCGTGCGATCAGCGCGAACCATTTTGCTACAGTTGTCGACACCGTCCTACTCCTAAAGCACCTTGAGGGGCAACCCCGGGTGTGCGGTCGGACCCAAAACACCGACAGCTAGCGCGCCAGGTAGGGGGTGTGTCGACAATCCAAGCTAGCTCAATGGCCATCTCCTTCAACAGCAAGATCATCCTGCGTCCCGGATCCGTGCTCCACTTCGGAACAATCTCATTTGTAGCGGATGAAGAAGGAATTCTGCACCGCATCGCAGATCCGCCGGACAAAAGGTCTCCCCCAACAAACTCCGAAAATGTCGGAGAAGCACAACCTCCAGCTCTCCGGATGAGGATCATCTCCGGAAAGCCGGGGGCCGAGGGCCCGCTGACCCGGAAAACTCCGTTGCCTACTTCTCCGACAAAAGAATGGACACAGATCACAAGAAAAAGGGTAACCGGGGGGAAGCAAGTTGCTCTTTCCGTCCCTCATGCCTCAAAGGGGGACGGGAAGGAGATCACCACCACAGCAGCGCCGTTCTACCCCGACGTCCTCTTTATCGGGAGAGTGGAGTCGCCCATTATCTCCGACGACGAGCCGACTGTACCCGGGGAGGAGCCGCCTCAACGAGAGTCCCGTCGACGGAGGAACCGACGCAGGAACGTTCGACGACATCACGCAGCCGGAGAACGGAATCCGGAACAGCCTGTCTCGCGAGACGAGGTCTCGGAGGTAGGAGAAACTCCGGAAGAACGCATCCTCAGAGAATGAAGGAACTCCCGACGACGTGATCGCCGACGAGCTCAGGAACAGGCTGAACAGGATGCAAGGCAGCATCGAGAGAATCCATTCTTTGGGCGCAACCTGAATCCCGACTTCGCCCGAGCTATGAACACGCCGAGCGAAGTTGGAGGAGTACTGGCTCGGATAGCCGAGGGACTTCCACGGACTCCTGACGCCGATGGCTACCGACGACTGCTCACCCAGGCGGCCAACCACCTTCTACCGCTTGCTCGAGTAGATTATTTTCTAAAATCTACTCGAAGCTCGGGGGCTACACCCATTGGGTGCACCTCCGATGCACCCAATGAAGCTCAGAATCTCACAAATTGGAATGCCGACCTCTAAGGCACAGGCACGATGCCGGGTTTTGGTCAACGAGTGATCGGAGCAGGAGAAGACAACAGGAAGCCATTTTTCTTCAAAATCACCTACAAGCTGGACCTGAAATCTTCGGGTTGATTATCTCTAAATTAACCCAAAGATCGGGGGCTTGTGGGGGATAGATATCCCCTGGGTCCACTAAAAGAGTAAAGGACCTCACGAAAGGCCCAAGGGCCCAATAAATCGTAAGGTCATTCTTTCGTGGGCCTGGGGAGAAACAGCCAGCGAAGCAGAACGACATGGGGCCGGATTGGTACACGCCCAGACGGCCCGCAGCACCGAGCGAATAACTGCAACAGAGATCCAACTTTCCCGCGCTGGAGCCTCCATGCAACGAAGCCACGCGAGGATAAGTCGGCGAGGGTTACGTAAGGATAATCACAAGATGTTCACTATCTTTTAGCTACTCATTGCTATCTTATCCACGTGTACTGCCCCACGGTCGAGTATATAAGGCCTAGGGGGCACCCCTTCAGAATGATCGACCCTTTACTTAGCCACCCACATCAACTCTCTGTATTCTCAATCCAGAGAGCTCTCTTGTAGCCACATCCATCAAGCATACTCATCAGGACGTAGGGTGTTACGCATCTCTAAGCGGCCCGAACCTGTAAAACTTGTCCACTGTCCCTCGTGCGATCAGCGCGAACCATTTTGCTACAGTTGTCGACACCGTCCTACTCCTAAAGCACCTTGAGGGGCAACCCCGGGTGTGCGGTCGGACCCAAAACACCGACAGCTGGCGCGCCAGGTAGGGGGTGTGTCGACAATCCAAGCTAGCTCAATGGCCATCTCCTTCAACAGCAAGATCATCCTGCGTCCCGGATCCGTGCTCCACTTCGGAACAATCTCATTTGTAGCGGATGAAGAAGGAATTCTGCACCGCATCGCAGATCCGCCGGACAAAAGGTCTCCCCCAACAAACTCCGAAAATGTCGGAGAAGCACAACCTCCAGCTCTCCGGATGAGGATCATCTCCGGAAAGCCGGGGGCCGAGGGCCCGCTGACCCGGAAAACTCCGTTGCCTACTTCTCCGACAAAAGAATGGACACAGATCACAAGAAAAAGGGTAACCGGGGGGAAGCAAGTTGCTCTTTCCGTCCCTCATGCCTCAAAGGGGGACGGGAAGGAGATCACCACCACAGCAGCGCCGTTCTACCCCGACGTCCTCTTTATCGGGAGAGTGGAGTCGCCCATTATCTCCGACGACGAGCCGACTGTACCCGGGGAGGAGCCGCCTCAACGAGAGTCCCGTCGACGGAGGAACCGACGCAGGAACGTTCGACGACATCACGCAGCCGGAGAACGGAATCCGGAACAGCCTGTCTCGCGAGACGAGGTCTCGGAGGTAGGAGAAACTCCGGAAGAACGCATCCTCAGAGAATGAAGGAACTCCCGACGACGTGATCGCCGACGAGCTCAGGAACAGGCTGAACAGGATGCAAGGCAGCATCGAGAGAATCCATTCTTTGGGCGCAACCTGAATCCCGACTTCGCCCGAGCTATGAACACGCCGAGCGAAGTTGGAGGAGTACTGGCTCGGATAGCCGAGGGACTTCCACGGACTCCTGACGCCGATGGCTACCGACGACTGCTCACCCAGGCGGCCAACCACCTTCTACCGCTTGCTCACCCGCCGAACGACCTACGACACGCCATCAACAGTCGCCGAGACGCGCGAAGCTCCATCAACGCTTCACGCGAGCGGCGGCATGAGAACGAGATCCGCCGTCGGGAGGAGTATGACCGGGATCACGGCATCCCGACCCAGAGCCAGGCTACCAGAACTGAGTCGGCGACGGCCTCAACTAGCGGAATCACCCGGGGGCGGTCGAGGAACCACAATCACAACTCCCCTCCCCGGGACGGACATCGTCCCCGACGACAGGAGGACACATGCGGAGTGTCCGCTCTTACTCCGCGCCTTAGGGCCATCCAATGGCCTCCCAACTTCAAGGTATCCAACGTTGACAAATATGAACCTAAGCAGGATCCATGGGGTTGGCTAGCCGTCTACACCACCGCTGCTCGAGCCGCCGGGGCGTCCGAGGACGTGATGACCGCGTACTTACCCATTGTCCTTGGGCAAGACGCGCTACAATGGCTGTGACATCTACCCCGACACTGCATCGACGTCTGGGGCGACTTCAGTCGATGCTTCACCGCCAACTTCCAATCCCTCTCCGACAAGCCGGCGCAACCGTGGGACCTCAAATCCATCAAGCGCCGGGGGGACAAGACTCTCCGGTCATACCTTAAAAGGTTTCAGACCATGAGAAATCGCATCCCCGAGGTCACAGAAGCGGCCGTGATCGAGGACTTCTACAGAGGATCCAATGACTCGGCTTTCGTCCGAGCCATACTACAGAAGGCGCCGATCACCTCCGAGGAGTTGTTCCGGGAAGCCGACCTCTACATCACTGCCGACGAGCGAGCCCAGGACCTCATTGGAGGAGCGAAGCCCGCACCAGCAGCGCCGCGACGCGACACAAACCAACAACCCGACAAGCGATGGGAGAAGAGGCCTCGCGAAGAAGTGCACGCTGCCGGACCACCTGCCTCTCGCGCCCGAGGAGGACCTCGTGGAGGCGAACGAACGCTGGACGACATCCTCGACGCCCAGTGCCCGTACCACAAGGACATGCGCCACACTCTTCATAACTGCCGAGACTTCAAGCACTCCGTCGGACACGGCCGACCCTTCCAACCTCTACCTCCTCCTCCGCCGAGGGGAGGACCAGATGAACCACGACAACCCCATCGGCAGGAGGAGGGAGGAGGAGGAGGATCTTTTCCACGCGTTGACAGGGAGGTCAACGTCATCTTCGGCGGACACGGATCGCAGGAGAGCAGAAGACAGCAAAAGCTCAACGATCGCCAAATACTGGTGGCGACCACCGGCCCTCCCGCACCATACCGGTGGTCGGAGCACCCGATCACCTTCACTCGGGCAGATCAATGGCTCAACTTCGACCACCCGGGCAAGTACCCGCTTCTCGTCGATCCAGTGATCCGAGAGAGCCGGGTGAAGAAGGTGTTAGTGGACGGGGGAAGCAGCATCAACGTCACCTTCCCCCGGACACTCCAAGGCTTGGGAGTTCACCTCAAAGAGCTCCACGAGTCGGACACTCCTTTCTTCGGCATCGTGCCGATGGAAGGGGAATACCCGCTGGGCCACATCTACATGCCAGTCACCTTCGGAACTCCGGAGAACTACAGAACCGAGTTCCTGAGGTTTGAAGTGGCGAACTTCGACTGCGGGTACAACGCCATCATCGGGAGGCCTGGATTGGCCAAGTTCATGGCCATTCCGCATTACACATACATGATACTGAAGATGCCAGGGCCGCAAGGGATCATAACTGTGCGCGCCGACTTCCAAGGCGCCGCAGAATGTTTCCGAGTGGCTATTCAAGCAGCCCTCACCGCCAAGCCATCGACAGCTCCCTCCGCAATGGCGAACTCTAAGCCTGAGGAGGACCTCACAGTACCGGCAAGCGAAGCTCAGACCGCGACCTCTATGCGGCCGACTGAAGAAACCAAGAGAATCAACCTGGGGTTCGCCGATGAGCGCAAGACGGCAATCATCAGCTCCAGCTTGGATGACAAATAGGAAAGCGTGCTCGTCCGGTTTCTGCAAGACAACTGAGATGTATTCGCATGGCAACCTGCGGATATGCCGGGAGTCCCAAGAGAACTGGCCGAGCACAAATTGAAGGTTTTCCCCCAGGCGAGACCGATTCGGCAAAAATTACGTCGTTTCACGCCTGACAAGAGAGAGGCCATTCGCGCCGAGTTAGCTCGCTTGGTCGCAGCTGGATTCATTAGAGAAGTATTACATCCCGAGTGGCTAGCCAATCCTGTTCTTGTACTCAAAAAGAATAAAGTGGATTGGCGCATGTGTGTTGATTATACTGATCTCAACAAACACTGTCCGAAGGATCCTTTTGGGCTCCCAAGGATAGATCAGGTGGTGGACTCCACCGCTGGATGTTCTATGCTGTCTTTCTTGGATTGCTATTCCGGGTACCATCAGATCAGTCTGGCAAAGGAAGACGAAGAAAAAACGGCATTCATTACCCCGTTTGGTGCTTTCTGTTATACCTCCATGCCGTTTGGCCTCAAAAACGCCGGAGCAACTTACCAGAGAGCCATTCAAACATGCTTAGCAGATCACTGGGGCAAGCGTGTGGAAGCCTATGTGGATGATGTGGTAATCAAAACACAGGACTCAGAAGACTTCATCAAAGACTTGCAACTGGTTTTCAACAGTTTGAGGCGGTATAGATGGAAGCTTAATCCCGAGAAATGTGTTTTTGGGGTACCAGCCGGAAAGTTGCTCGGATTTATTGTCAGCCACCGGGGAATTGAAGCTAATCCAGATAAGATTGAAGCTATCATGAAGATGGAAGCACCTCGATCGCAGAAGAAGGTTCAGCGACTTACTGGATGCATGGCAGCTTTAAGCAGATTTATATCCAGGCTGGGAGAAAAAGGTCTGCCGTTTTACAAATTACTCAAGAAGGTGGATAAATTCCAGTGGACTTCAGAAGCGCAAGAAGCTCTAGATGCTCTGAAAAAGTTCTTGACAACACGACCAGTACTGAAACCACCTCGGCGAGCTACGTCAACTCAACCAGCCGAAGATTTGCTGCTGTATATCTCTTGCACAACTCACGTGGTAAGCACCGCGTTAGTAGTCGAGCGAGTAGAAGAAGGGCATGCCTATCCAATACAACATCCTGTCTACTTCATTAGTGAAGTCCTCGGCCCCTCAAAGAAAAAGTACCCTCAAGTTCAGAAGCTATTGTATGCAGTACTTCTAACTGCCCGCAAGCTACGTCACTACTTTGACGACCACAAAGTCATAGTAGTCACAAGTTTTCCAATAGGGGATATTCTTCACAACAAGGAAGCCATCGGTCGAATAGCCAAGTGGGCTTGCGAGCTGGGATCTCATGACATCGAGTTCCGACCTCGCACCGCCATCAAAACTCAAGCACTGGTTGATTTCGTATCGGAGTGGACTGAACAACAAGTGCCAGACAACCCGGAGACTGCAGAAGTATGGCGAATGTATTTTGATGGCTCACTAAAGCTGCAGGGAGCAGGAGCGGGGATTCTCTTCACTGCGCCTGGAGGCGAACACCTCAAGTACGCCCTCCAGTTGCTATTCCCAGCCTCCAACAATGCAGCCGAGTATGAAGCTTTGATCCATGGATTGAACATTGCCATATCGTTGGGTATCAAAAGATTAATGGTTTACGGAGACTCTCTGGTAGTCATCAGTCAGATAAACAAGGAGTGGGATTGCTCGAGCGATTCAATGGGAAAATATTGCACTGCCGTCCGAAAGCTGGAAGATAAATTCGAGGGCCTGGAATTTCATCATGTAGAAAGAGATCGGAACACAGCAGCCGATATACTGTCCAAACTGGGGTCCGGTCGAACTCAGGTCCCATCCGGGGTTTTCGTGCAAGAAATTCTGCAGCCAAGTATCTCAATGGATCAAACAGGAGAGTGCAACGTCATAGATCAAACCGAGTCAGACCCTGATGACTAGAGAAGGCCGATCATTAAGTATATAAAGAATGAAGAGGAACCAGATGATAAAAATTTGGCAGAGCGCATTGCAAGACAGTCGGCTCACTATACACTTATTGGGGAGACATTATACAGAAGGGGTGCATCAGGCGTCTTCATGAAGTGCGTTCTCCCATCCACTGGAAAGCAACTTCTGGAGGAAGTCCATGCTGGGCAGTGTGGAATACATGCAGCCTCCAGAACACTAGTCGGGAAGGTCTTCAGGTCAGGATTCTATTGGCCAACAGCAAAGAACGATGCAGCCGAGTTAGTTCAGAGGTGCGAAGCCTGCCAATACTTGTCAAAGCAACAACACCTGCCAGCACAGCAACTGCAGACCATACCAGTAACTTGGCCTTTTGCATGCTGGGGACTGGATATGATTGGACCTTTCAAGAAAGCTCAAGGGGGATACACACATGTATTGGTAGCAATCGACAAATTCACTAAATGGATAGAGTTCAAGCCCATTGCCTCCCTAACCTCTGCTAAGGCCGTGGAATTCATACAAGACATAATATTCAGATTCGGGATACCAAACAACATCATAACTGATTTAGGATCCAACTTCACAAGTTCAGAATTCTTCGACTTCTGCGAGCAAAAGGGCATTCAGATCAAGTATGCATCTGTAGCCCATCCAAGAGCGAACGGGCAAGTTGAGCGAGCCAACGGGATGATATTGGATGCACTCAGGAAAAAGGTCTTCGATAAGAATGAAAAATTCGCAGGAAAGTGGATAAGGGAATTACCCTATGTTGTTTGGAGCTTAAGAACCCAACCTAGTCGAGCTCTGCATGGAAACACTCCTTTCTTCATGGTCTATGGGTCGGAAGCAGTGCTACCTGCTGATCTCAAGTTTGGGGCGCCAAGGCTGATCTTTGAAAACATAGCAGAAGCTGAGACCACCAGGCTGGAAGACATAGATATACTCGAGGAAGAACGGTTAAACACAGTAATCCAATCAGCAAGGTACCAGCAGACTCTAAGGCGCTATCACGACAAGGCTGTGCGACAACGATTCTTCTCAGTAGGGGATCTCGTCCTCCGCCGAATTCTAACGGGGGAGGGACGACACAAGTTATCACCCTTATGGGAAGGACCTTTCGTGGTAGCAGAAGTCACTCGGCCCGGATCGTATCGCCTCACTCAGATGGATGGCACGGAAGTTGGGAACTCCTGGAACATAGAACACCTCAGAAAGTTTTATCCCTAGCTGTACCTCAAAACTGCTGGGACGATGATGGTGTACTCTGTAAAGTGGAAATATGTCATCAATAAAAAAAGAGGTCTCAAGGATACTCAATTCATTCACGATTGACATGCTCACTCTTACTTAACCCGGGGTGACCACTATGCCCTGCTAACGGAGCAATCGACTTAAGTCGGCAACGACTTAAGGCGGTGCAACATGCTCACGCTTACTTAACTCGGGGTGACCACTATGCCCTGCTAACGGAGCAACCGACTTAAGTCGGCAACGACTTAAGGCGGTGCAACATGCTCACGCTTACTTAACTCGGGGTGACCACTATGCCCTGCTAACGGAGCAATCGACTTAAGTCGGCAACGACTTAAGGCGGTGCAACATGCTCACGCGTACTTAACTTAGGGTGACCACTATGCCCTACAAACGCAGCAATCAACTTAAAGTTGGTAGCAACTTAAGACCGACACAACATGCTCACGCCTATATAATTCGGGGGATGATTTCCATATCCCACAAACAAAATTCATAATCATCACGCGTCATTACTGTCGAACTCATTAACTAACAAATTCTGATACAATGAGAGAGTAATTATGTCATTCGAATGGTAAACTGGTGTCCTCTAACAAATATTCAATCATTCAAACCGCGCGCTTGGAGCACGCGAAATGTTTTTCTATTTTGCAACATCTTTCTCAGGAGCGACCGACGAAGAAGGGCGACTCGAGGAATCAGGGGCGGCGTTCACGTCAGCCCTTATGTCTTCAGGAATAACTACGCCGGGTCTCCTCATCAAGATTCGTCCCGCCTGAATAGCCTTGTCCAGGGCTTTGTCGCGTTGGGCCTTGAGAGTAACAGAAGTTTCTTCAGCAGTTTTAGCAGCCAGTCGAGCGCTCTCTAACTCCTGGGCAATAGAGTTTTTGGAAGCTCGGAGCCCTTTGATAGTAGCATCTTTCACCGATATCAACTGCTTAAGCCGGGTTACCTCCTCCATGGATTCCTGCAGCTTACGACGTTGGTGGTCTAATTCTTCCATGGTGAAGCGATGACTTCTTTCCAAGATGGTCAGCGAATTGCTAGAATCTCGATACAACCTGTCAAGATTATCACGAGAAGCAGCAAGGATACGTTTTTCTTCCTGCAAGCACAAGTCGGTTCCTTCAAAAAACCAAGCAAATAATAGGAGTACAGCAAGGCAAAGCATAGTTTCGTGTATCACCTTTTCAGAGTCGAGCTGAGCGTGAAGAGAAGAACTCAGTGCATTGGCATCATCTAAGGCAGCGGAGACCTGACTCAACTCAATCTGACTTTGAGAGTACTTTTCCTCAAAATCAGTGCATCGCCGGGCCAATTCAGCCTGATCTCGAGAATGTTTTTCCTCAAGAATCGCAATCTGCCGAGTCATTCCTAGCAAGAGGTAATCAAACAAAACGAGGTCAGAAGGTAAAACAGTCCACAACAAAGGCGAAGAAAAGAAAAAGGGCACTAACCAGTGTTAGTCGCCTCCAGCTCGGATACACGACGATGAAGTGACACTAGATTCCAACACGTAAGAGACGAAGCCACTTCTGGAACGGAAGCACCCTGCGATCTCAGCTGGCTGGCCATCCCATCCACCAAAACCTGATGAGAAGAACAGATGAGCATAATGACAAAAGCTCATGCAACGTAAAAATAAAGCTAAAAACAGCACAGTACCTGGAGGTTGGAAAAGAACGAAGGGATCCCCAGATCAGGAGAAATCAGCCGATAATCAGGCGCAAGGCCACCACCCGAAGCAGCTTGCAATGGATCAGTAGGAATCAGCTCAACGCCTTCAACAGAGCCAAATGCCCGATCAATGGGGACGCTGCCCTCTAAAGCGACCCCCTGGTCCAAAGTTTGGGCTATCACCATGCATCCAGAATGTGGAGGTGATCCCACGTGAACGTCCATGGAAGTGCATGAAGGAGACCCTGCTTGGGCACCCTCGGGGGCTGGGTCATAGTCAGCACTGCCCACTTAAGCCGGATCATCCCCGGCAGCACCCTCGGGGGCTGGGCAGTGGCTTACACTCTTCATCTGAGCTAAGTCATCCCCGGCGACATCCTCGGGGGCTGGGCATGTTTCAGCACCATTCTTGAGGTCCAGACTCCCCGCAATAACCACCTCTAAGGTTGACGGGCCCTCAGCCACTTCCATGGAACCAGGACAATCCAAGTTAGCATCCCGACCCTCGAGATCGCGCTCTAAGGTCGACGAGGCACGGGATGACCTCAATCCAGCATCAGGCATGGCAGCGCAAACCTCCATCGCATCATCATCCACTGGCTCTGATAACAAGTCCTCTGGGACCATATCCTCAAGAGTCTGATCAAAGTTGGCCAGGGAGAGCTCTTGCAGACCAATGAGGGCAGACAAAGCAGGAGAGGGAACTCCACTACTTTCACCACTGGCAAGAAATTGCCGACTGTTCTTCCGAGTCAGAGGGACTTCATCCTCTTCCTCCTTGTCGTCTTCATCAGCAACACAGGCAACACCCCCATTGGGATCAGCGACAGATGGAGCACACCCATTGGGATCAACGACAGACATACCACACCCATTGGGGTCAGCATCAGTAGATTCAGGCACGGGAACCTCCTCAGCAGCAGGAACCGACGGACCAGCACCCTGATCCAAACTAGATACTTGCCGAAGGCGTCTCTTTTTCTTTTTCTGCTCATCAGCAGAAAGATCAGTTTGATTGGCTCGGCAAGGACGTCTTGGGCGAACACGGACAGGTCTCTGAACATCCAAGGATGTACCAGCTTCGGGGAGAGGTGCCACCGCTAATGCCCCAGCAGGAGTAGCATCAGAAGAATCCTCAGCCAGCATATCAAGCATGGCACTTATTTCTGCATCATTAGGATCCAGAGGCACTTCAAAATGTACTTGTCGCTCGTCATCAGGAATCTCCCCAAGCGAGGCAACCAAAGCGCTGACTTCTTCATCAGAGGGTCGCGTCCTAATGCCCAAATTGCCGTCAATCGCTGGTGGATTTGACACGAAATGAGTGAAAGCTTTAGCAGGAGGCAAATTCCAGGCCGAGTACGCCATCGGAGCACCAACATTGGACACCTTGCCCCTGAGAATCATTTCTAGTCGGCTCACCAAGTCAGCAGAAGGGATTCTCCTGTTGGTAACCCGAGTTGAGTCGGCTAGCCCTCGATACAGATAAGCTGGGTGGACCCTATCTTTCAGTGGCTGAATGTTCTTAAAAACGAAGTCAGCAACCACAGCTTCAGCGGTTAGACCTCTCTCTTTCAGCAGTCCAACCTCAGCTAGCAACACATTGGCTTCAGCTACCTCCTCGTCTGTGGGAGACTCGGTCCAGCTGGGGGTACGAACGTCTGGCTGTCTTCCCGACCAGGGGGGAGAGAATTTCCATAATTGTCAACTATAAACCACTCCAGACGCCATCCTTTAATGCTGTCTTTAAGGGGAATCTCAAGATATTCAGTCTTCCGTCCTCGGCGCATCTCCAAACTGGCACCCCCGACCAACTGATGTTGTCCCCCGGCCATCCCAGGGCGACAATGATACAGATATTTCCATAAACCAAAATGCGGTAGCACGCCAAGAAAGGCTTCGCATAAGTGAACGAAGATGGAGATTTGCAGAATTGAGTTAGGGTTTAGATGGGTCAGGTTAATGTGGTAGAAATCAAGGAGGCCACGGAAAAAAGGAGAGATGGGAAGGCCAAGGCCGCGGAGAAGAAAAGGAGCGTAAACTACAGACTCGTGGGTATCCTCTGTCGGGACAGTAGTCCCTGGCAAATCCGCCAAGAACAGAGTTCCCGCGGAGGGAGAATCCCGATGGATACGAGGTGGAGGAGTTCAGATTCGGAGATGATAGACATGTGGTTACCTGCAAAAGGCAATTGGCTGTTGGGATCGATTGGAGGAATCACCACTGCGGACGAGCTCGCGATTTTCCTCTTGGGAGCCATCTCGATTCTACCAGTGAGCAGATTGGAGGCAAGCGCAAAGAGGATTCGGAAGTAGGAATGCAAGAACTAGGGCGCGGAAAGCAAAGGCGGCTAAAAGCGCAGCTCTTATGGGATATTCTCGAGCCAGATACCGTTTCAAAAAGTGCCCAGTCATCACCCGGCAGTTATTTCCAAAACCCCAGCATGCCACGTGGTCATTCGACAGTTATTTCCAAAAAGACGATGGGCCACCTCATCACTCGGCTATCATCCTCAAAATAGCTCATGCGGCCCGCTGTCACTCGGCGTTGCCTCTAAAACGCTGATCTCGTGTTCAATCGCTCGGCATTACTTCCAAAATGCCGATGGCGACCTTCAATCACTCGGCGTTGCCTCTAAAACACTGATCTCATGTTCAATCGCTCGGCATTACCTCTAGAATGCCGACGTCGGCCTGCTTTCACTCGGCGTTGCCTCTAAAACGCTGATCTTGTGTTCAATCGCTCGGCATTGCTTCTAAAATGCCGACGTCGACTTGCTGTCACTCGGCGTTGCCTCTAAAACGCTGATCTCGTGTTCAATCGCTCGGCATTACTTCCAAAATGCCGATGGCGACCTTCAATCACTCGGCGTTGCCTCTAAAACGCTGATCTCATGTTCAATTGCTCAGCATTACCTCTAAAATGCCGACGTCGGCCTGCTTTCACTCGGTGTTGCCTCTAAAACGCTGATCTTGTGTTCAATCGCTCGGCATTGCTTCTAAAATGCCGACGTCGACCTTCAATCACTCGGCATTGCCGCTAAGACGTGGGGATAGCATTCGGTTGCTCGGCTTTACCTCTAAAACGTCGATGCAGACTACAAGATCACTCGGCAACTACTTCTGGGAGCGTCAGTATGATGTCCAAATTGTTCATCTACTATCTCAAAAGAATCAGCCTTATAATCAAGCAAAGCAAGTCAACAAGAAGAAGCCAACGACATTCTTTCATTAAGGGAAGTCAATAAGCTTACAAATCAACTCTTTGCGAGTTGATGCTTCCCTACTATTACTATACTACATTACACTACTACTATACTACATTACACTACTGCTACACTACACTACACTACTCTACATTACTACTACATTATTCTAACTATACTAAACTATACTAATATCTAAGAAGACCAGTGGCGTCTAGCCACTGGCCCTGCCCCTGCCGCCGCCGCCGCCCTTGGTGCTGCCCCTGCTGCTGCCGCCCTTGGTGCTGTCCTTGCTGCTGCCGCCCTTGGTGCTGCCCCTGCTGCCGTCGCCGTCGCCGCTGCTCCTGCCGCTGCTCCTGCCGCTGCCGCCGCCGTCGCCGTCACCACCGTCGTCGCCATCGTCGTCGTCGTCCTCGTCCTCGCCACCGCCGTCAGAGTCCTCCTCATCCGAGGAGTACTCCGACTCATCCGAGCCTTCGAGCCCGGAGCGCTCGACGGCCCGGATGTACGTCCAGACCTCCGCGGCTATCCCTTGGGAGTCGTCCGAGTCATCGGACGACGCCGGGGGAGAGACGGGAGCCGGAGATCCCTCGAACTCGGAGGAGAACTCCTCCTCCGAGTATTCCGAGTCACCGAAGTCCTCCGATGGAGGAGTCGGTTCGCGCTTGCGCTTGTTGCTTTTGCCCATGGTGGAAGCAAGCGGGAAAGAAGAGAAGGAAGCAGTAAAAGAACAGCGAAGAGATGTGAAGAAACCAGAGGGGCAACAGCGTTATTTATAGAAGGGGAAGGCAACCGTTCACCTCCAACCGCGGTCACTGAACAGTCGCAAAGCATTCAATAAGCACTTCCACCCGTCTGGAGACACGTCAGGCGGCTGACGCCGTTTCATGCAACACTACACCCATTGGGACTCCAGTCAACAGCGCAAAGGATATGATTACACTCGCCGTCCCATCACATTACAACTCAGAAGCAGCCGGCTAAAACACTCAGCGTACCAAGTCGTCCCTTGCCCACACCCATTGGGGGGGGGGACGCCCAGGAATTATCAGTATATTTTTCAAAATGGTCACATCTGTGCAGAGCATGCAGTGAATGCCTCAAGACAAAAATGAGATATCAACAAGAGTTAGAGGGAAGCCAAATATAGCCAGCAGAGTGCAAAATATGGTCGACAGACACGACTTGAAGACTAGACAGAGAACGTCCATCAAATGTCCAATCTGTCACAGAGCAAATAAATTGCACTACCTAGCGAGATACGGAAGGATTGCAAACTCGGCTGTAAAAGACAAAATACATGCTGACCTCTGAAGCATAATATTGATGACATAGCACGGATGACATCATGCCAACTTTTTTACAAGCAGAAAGGGTAATCTTCAGCAAAAGGACATAAAAAGAAGACCTTCAAGTGAATTATCCTCAAAAATCCACTTGAAGGTCGGGGGCTACACCCATTGGGTGCACCTTCGGCGCACCCTATGGATTATCATTCCAAGCCGAGATCGTGCCGATTTCTAAAGCATGGGACAAGATTAAAAAAGCCAGCCCTCACCCAAAATGAGCAAGCGCAAATAGAAATGATCTCTACTGAAGACCTTCGAGTAGATTATTTTCTAAAATCTACTCGAAGCTCGGGGGCTACACCCATTGGGTGCACCTCCGATGCACCCAATGAAGCTCAGAATCTCACAAATTGGAATGCCGACCTCTAAGGCACAGGCACGATGCCGGGTTTTGGTCAACGAGTGATCGGAGCAGGAGAAGACAACAGGAAGCCATTTTTCTTCAAAATCACCTACAAGCTGGACCTGAGATCTTCGGGTTGATTATCTCTAAATTAACCCAAAGATCGGGGGCTTGTGGGGGATAGATATCCCCTGGGTCCACTAAAAGAGTAAAGGACCTCACGAAAGGCCCAAGGGCCCAATAAATCGTAAGGTCATTCTTTCGTGGGCCTGGGGAGAAACAGCCAGCGAAGCAGAACGACATGGGGCCGGATTGGTACACGCCCAGACGGCCCGCAGCACCGAGCGAATAACTGCAACAGAGATCCAACTTTCCCGCGCTGGAGCCTCCATGCAACGAAGCCACGCGAGGATAAGTCGGCGAGGGTTACGTAAGGATAATCACAAGATGTTCACTATCTTTTAGCTACTCGTTGCTATCTTATCCACGTGTACTGCCCCACGGTCGAGTATATAAGGCCTAGGGGGCACCCCTTCAGAACGATCGACCCTTTACTTAGCCACCCACATCAACTCTCTGTATTCTCAATCCAGAGAGCTCTCTTGTAGCCACATCCATCAAGCATACTCATCAGGACGTAGGGTGTTACGCATCTCTAAGCGGCCCGAACCTGTAAAACTTGTCCACTGTCCCTCGTGCGATCAGCGCGAACCATTTTGCTACAGTTGTCGACACCGTCCTACTCCTAAAGCACCTTGAGGGGCAACCCCGGGTGTGCGGTCGGACCCAAAACACCGACAGCTGGCGCGCCAGGTAGGGGGTGTGTCGACAATCCAAGCTAGCTCAACGGCCATCTCCTTCAACAGCAAGATCATCCTGCGTCCCGGATCCGTGCTCCACTTCGGAACAATCTCATTTGTAGCGGATGAAGAAGGAATTCTGCACCGCATCGCAGATCCGTCGGAAAAAAGGTCTCCCCCAACAAACTCCGAAAATGTCGGAGAAGCACAACCTCCAGCTCTCCGGATGAGGATCATCTCTGGAAAGCCGGGGGCCAAGGGCCCGCTGACCCGGAAAACTCCGTTGCCTACTTCTCCGACAAAAGAATGGACACAGATCACAAGAAAAAGGGTAACCGGGGGGAAGCAAGTTGCTCTTTCCGTCCCTCATGCCTCAAAGGGGGACGGGAAGGAGATCACCACCACAGCAGCGCCGTTCTACCCCGACGTCCTCTTTATCGGGAGAGTGGAGTCGCCCATTATCTCTGACGACGAGCCGACTGTACCCGGGGAGGAGCCGCCTCAACGAGAGTCCCGTCGACGGAGGAACCGACGCAGGAACGTTCGACGACATCACGCAGCCGGAGAACGGAATCTGGAACAGCCTGTCTCACGAGACGAGGTCTCGGAGGTAGGAGAAACTCCGGAAGAACGCGTCTTCAAAGAACGAAGGAACTCCCGACAACGTGATCGCCGACGAGCTCAGGAACAGGCTGAACAGGATGCAAGGCAGCGTCGAGAGAATCCATTCTTTGGGCGCAACCTGAATCCCGACTTCGCCCGAGCTATGAACACGCCGAGCGAAGTTGGAGGAGTACTGGCTCGGATAGCCGAGGGACTTCCATGGACTCCTGACGCCGATGGCTACCGACGACTGCTCACCCAGGCGGCCAACCACCTTCTACCGCTTGCTCACCCGCCGAACGACCTACGACACGCCATCAACAGTCGCCGAGACGCGCGAAGCTCCATCAACGCTTCACGCGAGCGGTGGCATGAGAACGAGATCCGCCGTCGGGAGGAGTATGACCGGGATCACGGCATCCCGACCCAGAGCCAGGCTACCAGAACTGAGTCGGCGACGGCCTCAACTAGCGGAATCACCCGGGGGCGGTCGAGGAACCACAATCACAACTCCCCTCCCCGGGACGGACATCGTCCCCGACGACAGGAGGACACATGCGGAGTGTCCGCTCTTACTCCGCGCCTTAGGGCCATCCAATGGCCTCCCAACTTCAAGGTATCCAACGTTGACAAATATGAACCTAAGCAGGATCCATGGGGTTGGCTAGCCGTCTACACCACCGCTGCTCGAGCCGCCGGGGCGTCCGAGGACGTGATGACCGCGTACTTACCCATTGTCCTTGGGCAAGACGCGCTGCAATGGCTGCGACATCTACCCCGACACTGCATCGACGTCTGGGGCGACTTCAGTCGACGCTTCACCGCCAACTTCCAATCCCTCTCCGACAAGCCGGCGCAACCGTGGGACCTCAAATCCATCAAGCGCCGGGGGGACGAGACTCTCCGGTCATACCTTAAAAGGTTTCAGACCATGAGAAATCGCATCCCCGAGGTCACAGAAGCGGCCGTGATCGAGGACTTCTACAGAGGATCCAATGACTCGGCTTTCGTCCGAGCCATACTACAGAAGGCGCCGATCACCTCCGAGGAGTTGTTCCGGGAAGCCGACCTCTACATCACCGCCGACGAGCGAGCCCAGGACCTCATTGGAGGAGCGAAGCCCGCACCAGCAGCGCCGCGACGCGACACAAACCAACAACCCGACAAGCGATGGGAGAAGAGGCCTCGCGAAGAAGTGCACGCTGCCGGACCACCTACCTCTCGCGCCCGAGGAGGACCTCGTGGAGGCGAACGAACGCTGGACGACATCCTCGACGCCCAGTGCCCGTACCACAAGGACATGCGCCACACTCTTCGTAACTGCCGAGACTTCAAGCACTCCGTCGGACACGGCCGACCCTTCCAACCTCTACCTCCTCCTCCGCCGAGGGGAGGACCAGATGAACCACGACAACCCCATCGGCAGGAGGAGGGAGGAGGAGGAGGAGCTTTTCCACGCGTTGACAGGGAGGTCAACGTCATCTTCGGCGGACACGGATCGCAGGAGAGCAGAAGACAGCAAAAGCTCAACGATCGCCAAATACTGGTGGCGACCACCGGCCCTCCCGCCCCATACCGGTGGTCGGAGCACCCGATCACCTTCACTCGGGCAGATCAATGGCTCAACTTCGACCACCCGGGCAAGTACCCGCTTCTCGTCGATCCGGTGATCCGAGAGAGCCGGGTGAAGAAGGTGTTAGTGGACGGGGGAAGCAGCATCAACGTCACCTTCCCCCGGACACTCCAAGGCTTGGGAGTTCACCTCAAAGAGCTCCACGAGTCGGACACTCCTTTCTTCGGCATCGTGCCGACAGAAGGGGAATACCCGCTGGAACACATCTACATGCCAGTCACCTTCGGAACTCCGGAGAACTACAGAACCGAGTTCCTGAGGTTTGAAGTGGCGAACTTCGACTGCGGGTACAACGCCATCATCGGGAGGCCTAGATTGGCCAAGTTCATGGCCATTCCACATTACACATACATGATACTGAAGATGCCAGGGCCGCAAGGGATCATAACTGTGCGCGCCGACTTCCAAGGCGCCGCAGAATGTTTCCGAGTGGCTATTCAAGCAGCCCTCACCGCCAAGCCATCGACAGCTCCCTCCGCAATGGCGAACTCTAAACCTGAGGAGGACCTCACAGTACCGGCAAGCGAAGCTCAGACCGCGACCTCTATGCGGCCGACTGAAGAAACCAAGAGAATCAACCTGGGGTTCGCCGATGAGCGCAAGACGGCAATCATCAGCTCTAGCTTGGATGACAAATAGGAAAGCGCGCTCGTCCGGTTTCTGCAAGACAACCGAGATGTATTCGCATGGCAACCTGCGGATATGCCGGGAGTCCCAAGAGAACTGGCCGAGCACAAATTGAAGGTTTTCCCCCAGGCGAGACCGATTCGGCAAAAATTACGTCGTTTCACACCTGACAAGAGAGAGGCCATTCGCGCCGAGTTAGCTCGCTTGGTCGCAGCTGGATTCATTAGAGAAGTATTACATCCCGAGTGGCTAGCCAACCCTGTTCTTGTACTCAAAAAGAATAAAGTGGATTGACGCATGTGTGTTGATTATACTGATCTCAACAAACACTGTCCGAAGGATCCTTTTGGGCTCCCAAGGATAGATCAGGTGGTGGACTCCACCGCTGAATGTTCTATGCTGTCTTTCTTGGATTGCTATTCCGGGTACCATCAGATCAGTCTGGCAAAGGAAGACGAAGAAAAAACGACATTCATTACCCCGTTTGGTGCTTTCTGTTATACCTCCATGCCGTTTGGCCTCAAAAACGCCGGAGCAACTTACCAGAGAGCCATTCAAACATGCTTAGCAGATCACTGGGGCAAGCGTGTGGAAGCCTATGTGGATGATGTGGTAATCAAAACACAGGACTCAGAAGACTTCATCAAAGACTTGCAACTGGTTTTCAACAGTTTGAGGCGGTATAGATGGAAGCTTAATCCCGAGAAATGTGTTTTTGGGGTACCAGCCGGAAAGTTGCTCTGATTTATTGTCAGCCACCGGGGAATTGAAGCTAATCCAGATAAGATTGAAGCTATCATGAAGATGGAAGCACCTCGATCGCAGAAGAAGGTTCAGCGACTTACTGGATGCATGGCAGCTTTAAGCAGATTTATATCCAGGCTGGGAGAAAAAGGTCTGCCGTTTTACAAATTACTCAAGAAGGTGGATAAATTCCAGTGGACTTCAGAAGCGCAAGAAGCTCTAGATGCTCTGAAAAGTTCTTGACAACACCACCAGTACTGAAACCACCTCGGCGAGCTACGTCAACTCAACCAGCCGAAGATTTGCTGCTGTATATCTCTTGCACAACTCACGTGGTAAGCACCGCGTTAGTAGTCGAGCGAGTAGAAGAAGGGCATGCCTATCCAATACAACATCCTGTCTACTTCATTAGTGAAGTCCTCGGCCCCTCAAAGAAAAAGTACCCTCAAGTTCAGAAGCTATTGTATGCAGTACTTCTAACTGCCCGCAAGCTACGTCACTACTTTGACGACCACAAAGTCATAGTAGTCACAAGTTTTCCAATAGGGGATATTCTTCACAACAAGGAAGCCATCGGTCGAATAGCCAAGTGGGCTTGCGAGCTGGGATCTCATGACATCGAGTTCCGACCTCGCACCGCCATCAAAACTCAAGCACTGGTTGATTTCGTATCGGAGTGGACTGAACAACAAGTGCCAGACAACCCGGAGACTGCAGAAGTATGGCGAATGTATTTTGATGGCTCACTAAAGCTGCAGGGAGCAGGAGCGGGGATTCTCTTCACTGCGCCTGGAGGCGAACACCTCAAGTACGCCCTCCAGTTGCTATTCCCAGCCTCCAACAATGCAGCCGAGTATGAAGCTTTAATCCATGGATTGAACATTGCCATATCGTTGGGTATCAAAAGATTAATGGTTTACGGAGACTCTCTGGTAGTCATCAGTCAGATAAACAAGGAGTGGGATTGCTCGAGCGATTCAATGGGAAAATATTGCACTGCCGTCCGAAAGCTGGAAGATAAATTCGAGGGCCTGGAATTTCATCATGTAGAAAGAGATCGGAACACAGCAGCCGATATACTGTCCAAACTGGGGTCCGGTCGAACTCAGGTCCCATCCGGGGTTTTCGTGCAAGAAATTCTGCAGCCAAGTATCTCAATGGATCAAACAGGAGAGTGCAACGTCATAGATCAAACCGAGTCAGACCCTGATGACTGGAGAAGGCCGATCATTAAGTATATAAAGAATGAAGAGGAACCAGATGATAAAAATTTGGCAGAGCGCATTGCAAGACAGTCGGCTCACTATACACTTATTGGGGAGACATTATACAGAAGGGGTGCATCAGGCGTCTTCATGAAGTGCGTTCTCCCATCCACTGGAAAGCAACTTCTAGAGGAAGTCCATGCTGGGCAGTGTGGAATACATGCAGCCTCCAGAACACTAGTCGGGAAGGTCTTCAGGTCAGGATTCTATTGGCCAACAGCAAAGAACGATGCAGCCGAGTTAGTTCAGAGGTGCGAAGCCTGCCAATACTTGTCAAAGCAACAACACCTGCCAGCACAGCAACTGCAGACCATACCAGTAACTTGGCCTTTTGCATGCTGGGGACTGGATATGATTGGACCTTTCAAGAAAGCTCAAGGGGGATACACACATGTATTGGTAGCAATCGACAAATTCACTAAATGGATAGAGTTCAAGCCCATTGCCTCCCTAACCTCTGCTAAGGCCGTGGAATTCATACAAGACATAATATTCAGATTCGGGATACCAAACAACATCATAACTGATTTAGGATCCAACTTCACAAGTTCAGAATTCTTCGACTTCTGCGAGCAAAAGGGCATTCAGATCAAGTATGCATCTGTAGCCCATCCAAGAGCCAACGGGCAAGTTGAGCGAGCCAACGGGATGATATTGGATGCACTCAGGAAAAAGGTCTTCGATAAGAATGAAAAATTCGCAGGAAAGTGGATAAGGGAATTACCCTATGTTGTTTGGAGCTTAAGAACCCAACCTAGTCGAGCTCTGCATGGAAACACTCCTTTCTTCATGGTCTATGGGTCGGAAGCAGTGCTACCTGCTGATCTCAAGTTTGGGGCGCCAAGGCTGATCTTTGAAAACATAGCAGAAGCTGAGACCACCAGGCTGGAAGACATAGATATACTCGAGGAAGAACGGTTAAACACAGTAATCCAATCAGCAAGGTACCAGCAGACTCTAAGGCGCTATCACGACAAGGCTGTGCGACAATGATTCTTCTCAGTAGGGGATCTCGTCCTCCGCCGAATTCTAACGGGGGAGGGACGACACAAGTTATCACCCTTATGGGAAGGACCTTTCGTGGTAGCAGAAGTCACTCGGCCCGGATCGTATCGCCTCACTCAGATGGATGGCACGGCAGTTGGGAACTCCTGGAACATAGAACACCTCAGAAAGTTTTATCCCTAGTTGTACCTCAAAACTGCTGGGACGATGATGGTGTACTCTGTAAAGTGGAAATATGTCATCAATAAAAAAAGAGGTCTCAAGGATACTCAATTCATTCACGATTGACATGCTCACTCTTACTTAACCCGGGGTGACCACTATGCCCTGCTAATGGAGCAATCGACTTAAGTCGGCAACGACTTAAGGCGGTGCAACATGCTCACGCTTACTTAACTCGGGGTGACCACTATGCCCTGCTAACGGAGCAACCGACTTAAGTCGGCAACGACTTAAGGCGGTGCAACATGCTCACGCTTACTTAACTCGGGGTGACCACTATGCCCTGCTAACGGAGCAATCGACTTAAGTCGGCAACGACTTAAGGCGGTGCAACATGCTCACGCGTACTTAACTTAGGGTGACCACTATGCCCTACAAACGTAGCAATCAACTTAAAGTTGGTAGCAACTTAAGACCGATACAACATGCTCACGACTATATAATTCGGGGGATGATTTCCATATCCCACAAACAAAATTCATAATCATCACGCGTCATTACTGTCGAACTCATTAACTAACAAATTCTGATACAATGAGAGAGTAATTATGTCATTCGAATGGTAAACTGGTGTCCTCTAACAAATATTCAATCATTCAAACCGCGCGCTTAGAGCACGCGAAATGTTTTTCTATTTTGCAACATCTTTCTCAGGAGCGACCGACGAAGAAGGGCGACTCGAGGAATCAGGGGCGGCGTTCACGTCAGCCCTTATGTCTTCAGGAATAACTACGCCGGGTCTCCTCATCAAGATTCGTCCCGCCCGAATAGCCTTGTCCAGGGCTTTGTCGCGTTGGGCCTTGAGAGTAACAGAAGTTTCTTCAGCAGTTTTAGCAGCCAGTCGAGCGCTCTCTAACTCCTGGGCAATAGAGTTTTTGGAAGCTCGGAGCCCTTTGATAGTAGCATCTTTCGCCGATATCAACTGCTTAAGCCGGGTTACCTCCTCCATGGATTCCTGCAGCTTACGACGTTGGTGGTCTAATTCTTCCATGGTGAAGCGATGACTCCTTTCCAAGATGGTCAGCGAATTGCTAGAATCTCGATACAACCTGTCAAGATTATCACGAGAAGCAGCAAGGATACGTTTTTCTTCCTGCAAGCACAAGTCGGTTCCTTCAAAAAAACCAAGCAAATAATAGGAGTACAGCAAGGCAAAGCACAGTTTCGTGTATCACCTTTTCAGAGTCGAGCTGAGCGTGAAGAGAAGAACTCAGTGCATTGGCATCATCTAAGGCAGCGGAGACCTGACTCAACTCAATCTGACTTTGAGAGTACTTTTCCTCAAAATCAGTGCATCGCCGGGCCAATTCAGCCTGATCTCGAGAATGTTTTTCCTCAAGAATCGCAATCTGCCGAGTCATTCCTAGCAAGAGGTAATCAAACAAAACGAGGTCAGAAGGTAAAACAGTCCACAACAAAGGCGAAGAAAAGAAAAAGGGCACTAACCAGTGTTAGTCGCCTCCAGCTCGGATACACGACGATGAAGTGACACTGGATTCCAACACGTAAGAGACGAAGCCACTTCTGGAACGGAAGCACCCTGCGATCTCAGCTGGCTGGCCATCCCATCCACCAAAACCTGATGAGAAGAACAGATGAGCATAATGACAAAAGCTCATGCAACGTAAAAATAAAGCTAAAAACAGCACAGTACCTGGAGGTTGGAAAAGAACGAAGGGATCCCCAGATCAGGAGAAATCAGCCGATAATCAGGCGCAAGGCCACCACCCGAAGCAGCTTGCAATGGATCAGTAGGAATCAGCTCAACGCCTTCAACAGAGCCAAATGCCCGATCAATGGGGACGCTGCCCTCTAAAGCGACCCCCTGGTCCAAAGTTTGGGCTATCACCATGCAGCCAGAATGTGGAGGTGATCCCACGTGAACGTCCATGGAAGTGCATGAAGGAGACCCTGCTTGGGCACCCTCGGGGGCTGGGTCATAGTCAGCACTGCCCACTTGAGCCGGATCATCCCCGGCAGCACCCTCGGGGGCTGGGCAGTGGCTTACACTCTTCATCTGAGCTAAGTCATCCCCGGCGACATCCTCGGGGGCTGGGCATGTGTCAGCACCATTCTTGAGGTCCAGACTCCCCGCAATAACCACCTCTAAGGTTGACGGGCCCTCAGCCACTTCCATGGAACCAGGACAATCCAAGTTAGCATCCCGACCCTCGAGATCGCGCTCTAAGGTCGACGAGGCACGGGATGACCTCAATCCAGCATCAGGCATGGCAGCGCAAACCTCCATCGCATCATCATCCACTGGCTCTGATAACAAGTCCTCTGGGACCATATCCTCAAGAGTCTGATCAAAGTTGGCCAGGGAGAGCTCTTGCAGACCAATGAGGGCAGACAAAGCAGGAGAGGGAACTCCACTACTTTCACCACTGGCAAGAAATTGCCGACTGTTCTTCCGAGTCAGAGGGACTTCATCCTCTTCCTCCTTGTCGTCTTCATCAGCAACACAGGCAACACCCCCATTGGGATCAGCGACAGATGGAGCACACCCATTGGGATCAACGACAGACAT
Organism: Zea luxurians; assembly: GCA_029449295.1. Taxonomy (NCBI): domain Eukaryota; kingdom Viridiplantae; phylum Streptophyta; class Magnoliopsida; order Poales; family Poaceae; genus Zea; species Zea luxurians. Next base: position 9,151,952 of record JAOPSE010000057.1, read on the forward strand.
ACCACACCCATTGGGGTCAGCATCAGTAGATTTAGGCACGGGAACCTCCTCAGCAGTAGGAACCGACGGACCAGCACCCCGATCCAAACTAGATACTTGCCGAAGGCGTCTCTTTTTCTTTTTCTGCTCATCAGCAGAAAGATCAGTTTGATTGGCTCGGCAAGGACGTCTTGGGCGAACACGGACAGGTCTCTGAACATCCAAGGATGTACCAGCTTCGGGGAGAGGTGCCACCGCTAATGCCCCAGCAGGAGCAGCATCAGAAGAATCCTCAGCCAGCATATCAAGCATGGCACTTGTTTCTGCATCATTAGGATCCAGAGGCACTTCAAAATGTACTTGTCGCTCGTCATCAGGAATCTCCCCAAGCGAGGCAACCAAAGCGCTGACTTCTTCATCAGAGGGTCGCGTCCTAATGCCCAAATTGCCGTCAATCGCAGGTGGATTTGACACGAAATGAGTGAAAGCTTTAGCAGGAGGCAAATTCCAGGCCGAGTACGCCATCGGAGCACCAACATTGGACACCTTGCCCCTGAGAATCATTTCCAGTCGGCTCACCAAGTCAGCAGAAGGGATTCTCCTGTTGGTAACCCGAGTTGAGTCGGCTAGCCCTCGATACAGATAAGCTAGGTGGACCCTATCTTTCAGTGGCTGAATGTTCTTAAAAACGAAGTCAGCAACCACAGCTTCAGCGGTTAGACCTCTCTCTTTCAGCAGTCCAACCTCAGCTAGCAACACATTGGCTTCAGCTACCTCCTCGTCTGTGGGAGACTCGGTCCAGCTGGGGGTACGAACGTCTGGCTGTCTTCCCGACCGGGGGGAGAGAATTTCCATAATTGTCAACTATAAACCACTCCAGACGCCATCCTTTAATGCTGTCTTTAAGGGGAATCTCAAGATATTCAGTCTTCTGTCCTCGACGCATCTCCAAACTGGCACCCCCGACCAACTGATGTTGTCCCCCGGCCATCCCAGGGCGACAATGATACAGATATTTCCATAAACCAAAATGCGGTAGCACGCCAAGAAAGGCTTCGCATAAGTGAACGAAGATGGAGATTTGTAGAATTGAGTTAGGGTTTAGATGGGTCAGGTTAATGTGGTAGAAATCAAGGAGGCCACGGAAAAAAGGAGAGATGGGAAGGCCAAGGCCGCGGAGAAGAAAAGGAGCGTAAACTACAGACTCGTGGGTATCCTCTGTCGGGACAGTAGTCCCGTGGCAAATCCGCCAAGAATAGAGTTCCCGCGGAGGGAGAATCCCGATGGATACGAGGTGGAGGAGTTCAGATTCGGAGATGATAGACATGTGGTTACCTGCAAAAGGCAATTGGCTGTTGGGATCGATTGGAGGAATCACCACTGCGGACGAGCTCGCGATTTTCCTCTTGGGAGCCATCTCGATTCTACCAGTGAGCAGATTGGAGGCAAGCACAGAGAGGATTCGGAAGTAGGAATGCAAGAACTAGGGCGCGGAAAGCAAAGGCGGCTAAAAGCGCAGCTCTTATGGGATATTCTCGAGCCAGATACCGTTTCAAAAAGTGCCCAGTCATCACCCGGCAGTTATTTCCAAAACCCCAGCATGCCACGTGGTCATTCGGCAGTTATTTCCAAAAAGACGATGGGCCACCTCATCACTCGGCTATCATCCTCAAAATAGCTCATGCGGCCCGCTGTCACTCGGCGTTGCCTCTAAAACGCTGATCTCGTGTTCAATCGCTCGGCATTACTTCCAAAATGCCGATGGCGACCTTCAATCACTCGGCGTTGCCTCTAAAACACTGATCTCATGTTCAATCGCTCGGCATTACCTCTAGAATGCCGACGTCGGCCTGCTTTCACTCGGCGTTGCCTCTAAAACGCTGATCTTGTGTTCAATCGCTCGACATTGCTTCTAAAATGCCGACGTCGACTTGCTGTCACTCGGCGTTGCCTCTAAAACGCTGATCTCGTGTTCAATCGCTCGGCATTACTTCCAAAATGCCGATGGCGACCTTCAATCACTCGGCGTTGCCTCTAAAACGCTGATCTCATGTTCAATTGCTCGGCATTACCTCTAAAATGCCGACGTCGGCCTGCTTTCACTCGGCGTTGCCTCTAAAACGCTGATCTTGTGTTCAATCGCTCGGCATTGCTTCTAAAATGCCGACGTCGACCTTCAATCACTCGGCATTGCCGCTAAGACGTGGGGATAGCATTCGGTTGCTCGGCTTTACCTCTAAAACGTCGATGCAGACTACAAGATCACTCGGCAACTACTTCTGGGAGCGTCAGTATGATGTCCAAATTGTTCATCTACTATCTCAAAAGAATCAGCCTTATAATCAAGCAAAGCAAGTCAACAAGAAGAAGCCAACGACATTCTTTCATTAAGGGAAGTCAATAAGCTTACAAATCAACTCTTTGCGAGTTGATGCTTCCCTACTATTACTATACTACATTACACTACAACTATACTACATTACACTACTGCTACACTACACTACACTACTCTACATTACTACTACATTATTCTAACTATACTAAACTATACTAATATCTAAGAAGACCAGTGGCGTCTAGCCACTGGCCCTGCCCCTGCCGCCGCCGCCGCCCTTGGTGCTGCCCCTGCTGCTGCCGCCCTTGGTGCTGCCCTTGCTGCTGCCGCCCTTGGTGCTACCCCTGCTGCCGTCGCCATCTCCGCTGCTCCTGTCGCTGCTCCTGCCGCTGCCGCCGCCGTCGCCGTCACCACCGTCGTCGCCATCGTCGTCGTCGTCGTCGTCGTCCTCGTCCTCGCCACCGCCGTCAGAGTCCTCCTCATCCGAGGAGTACTCCGACTCATCCGAGCCTTTGAGCCCGGAGCGCTCGACGGCCCGGATGTACGTCCAGACCTCCGCGGCTATCCCTTGGGAGTCGTCCGAGTCATCGGACGACGCCGGGGGAGAGACGGGAGCCGGAGATCCCTCGGACTCGGAGGAGAACTCCTCCTCCGAGTATTCCGAGTCACCGAAGTCCTCCGATGGAGGAGTCGGTTCGCGCTTGCGCTTGTTGCTTTTGCCCATGGTGGAAGCAAGCGGGAAAGAAGAGAAGGAAGCAGTAAAAGAACAGCGAAGAGATGTGAAGAAACCAGAGGGGCAACAGCGTTATTTATAGAAGGGGAAGGCAACCGTTCACCTCCAACCGCGGTCACTGAACAGTCGCAAAGCATTCAATAAGCACTTCCACCCGTCTGGAGACACGTCAGGCGGCTGACGCCGTTTCATGCAACACTACACCCATTGGGACTCCAGTCAACAGCGCAAAGGATATGATTACACTCGCCGTCCCATCACATTACAACTCAGAAGCAGCCGGCTAAAACACTCAGCGTACCAAGCCGTCCCTTGCCCACACCCATTGGGGGGGGACGCCCAGGAATTATCAGTATATTTTTCAAAATGGTCACATCTGTGCAGAGCATGCAGTGAATGCCTCAAGACAAAAATGAGATATCAACAAGAGTTAGAGGGAAGCCAAATATAGCCAGCAGAGTGCAAAATATGGTCGACAGACATGACTTGAAGACTAGACAGAGAACGTCCATCAAATGTCCAATCAGTCACAGAGCAAATAAATTACACTACCTAGCGAGATACGGAAGGATTGCAAACTCGGCTGCAAAAGACAAAATACATGCTGACCTCTGAAGCATAATATTGATGACATAGCACGGATGACATCATGCCAACTTTTTTACAAGCAGAAAGGGTAATCTTCAGCAAAAGGACATAAAAAGAAGACCTTCAAGTGAATTATCCTCAAAAATCCACTTGAAGGTCGGGGGCTACACCCATTGGGTGCACCTTCGGCGCACCCTATGGATTATCATTCCAAGCCGAGATCGTGCCGATTTCTAAAGCATGGGACAAGATTAAAAAAGCCAGCCCTCACCCAAAATGAGCAAGCGCAAATAGAAATGATCTCTACTGAAGACCTTCGAGTAGATTATTTTCTAAAATCTACTCGAAGCTCGGGGGCTAGCCATTGGGTGCACCTCCGATGCACCCAATGAAGCTCAGAATCTCACAAATTGGAATGCCGACCTCTAAGGCACAGGCACGATGCCGGGTTTTGGTCAACGAGTGATCGGAGCAGGAGAAGACAACAGGAAGCCATTTTTCTTCAAAATCACCTACAAGCTGGACCTGAGATCTTCGGGTTGATTATCTCTAAATTAACCCAAAGATCGGGGGCTTGTGGGGGATAGATATCCCCTGGGTCCACTAAAAGAGTAAAGGACCTCACGAAAGGCCCAGGGGCCCAATAAATCGTAAGGTCATTCTTTCGTGGGCCTGGGGAGAAACAGCCAGCGAAGCAGAACGACATGGGGCCGGATTGGTACACGCCAAGACGGCCCGCAGCACCGAGCGAATAACTGCAACAGAGATCCAACTTTCCCGCACTGGAGCCTCCATGCAACGAAGCCACGCGAGGATAAGTCGACGAGGGTTACGTAAGGATAATCACAAGATGTTCACTATCTTTTAGCTACTCGTTGCTATCTTATCCACGTGTACTGCCCCACGGTCGAGTATATAAGGCCTAGGGGGCACCCCTTCAGAACGATCGACCCTTTACTTAGCCACCCACATCAACTCTCTGTATTCTCAATCCAGAGAGCTCTCTTGTAGCCACATCCATCAAGCATACTCATCAGGACGTAGGGTGTTACACATCTCTAAGCGGCCCAAACCTGTAAAACTTGTCCACTGTCCCTCGTGCGATCAGCGCGAACCATTTTGCTACAGTTGTCGACACCGTCCTACTCCTAAAGCACCTTGAGGGGCAACCCCGGGTGTGCGGTCGGACCCAAAACACCGACAGCTGGCGCGCCAGGTAGGGGGTGTGTCGACAATCCAAGCTAGCTCAATGGCCATCTCCTTCAACAGCAAGATCATCCTGCGTCCCAGATCCGTGCTCCACTTCGGAACAATCTCATTTGTAGCGGATGAAGAAGGAATTCTGCACCGCATCGCAGATCCGCCGGAAAAAAGGTCTCCCCCAACAAACTCCGAAAATGTCGGAGAAGCACAACCTCCAGCTCTCCGGATGAGGATCATCTCCGGAAAGCCGGGGGCCGAGGGCCCGCTGACCCGGAAAACTCCGTTGCCTACTTCTCCGACAAAAGAATGGACACAGATCACAAGAAAAAGGGTAACCGGGGGGAAGCAAGTTGCTCTTTCCGTCCCTCATGCCTCAAAGGGGGACGGGAAGGAGATCACCACCACAGCAGCGCCGTTCTACCCCGACGTCCTCTTTATCGGGAGAGTGGAGTCGCCCATTATCTCCGACGACGAGCCGACTGTACCCGGGGAGGAGCCGCCTCAACGAGAGTCCCGTCGATGGAGGAACCGACGCAGGAACATTCGACGACATCACGCAGCCGGAGAACGGAATCCGGAACAGCCTGTCTCGCGAGACGAGGTCTCGGAGGTAGGAGAAACTCCAGAAGAACGCGTCTTCAGAGAACGAAGGAACTCCCGACGACGTGATCGCCGACGAGCTCAGGAACAAGCTGAACAGGATGCAAGGCAGCGTCGAGAGAATCCATTCTTTGGGCGCAACCTGAATCCCGACTTCGCCCGAGCTATGAACACGCCGAGCGAAGTTGGAGGAGTACTGGCTCGGATAGCCGAGGGACTTCCACGGACTCCTGACGCCGATGGCTACCGACGACTGCTCACCCAGGCGGCCAACCACCTTCTACCGCTTGCTCACCCGCCGAACGACCTACGACACGCCATCAACAGTCGCCGAGACGCGCGAAGCTCCATCAACGCTTCACGCGAGCGGCGGCATGAGAACGAGATCCGCCGTCGGGAGGAGTATGACCGGGATCACGGCATCCCGACCCAGAGCCAGGCTACCAGAACTGAGTCGGCGACGGCCTCAACTAGCGGAATCACCCGGGGGCGGTCGAGGAACCACAATCACAACTCCCCTCCCCGGGACGGACATCGTCCCCGACGACAGGAGGACACATGCGGAGTGTCCGCTCTTACTCCGCGCCTTAGGGCCATCCAATGGCCTCCCAACTTCAAGGTATCCAACGTTGACAAATATGAACCTAAGCAGGATCCATGGGGTTGGCTAGCCGTCTACACCACCGCTGCTCGAGCCGCCGAGGCGTCCGAGGACGTGATGACCGCGTACTTACCCATTGTCCTTGGGCAAGACGCGCTGCAATGGCTGCGACATCTACCCCGACACTGCATCGACGTCTGGGGCGACTTCGGTCGACGCTTCACCGCCAACTTCCAATCCCTCTCCGACAAGCCGGCGCAACCGTGGGACCTCAAATCCATCAAGCGCCGGGGGACGAGACTCTCCGGTCATACCATAAAAGGTTTCAGACCATGAGAAATCGCATCCCCGAGGTCACAGAAGCGGCCGTGATCGAGGACTTCTACAGAGGATCCAATGACTCGGCTTTCGTCCGAGCCATACTACAGAAGGCGCCGATCACCTCCGAGGAGTTGTTCCGGGAAGCCGACCTCTACATCACCGCTGACGAGCGAGCCCAGGACCTCATTGGAGGAGCGAAGCCTGCACCAGCAGCGCCGCGACGCGACACAAACCAACAACCCGACAAGCGATGGGAGAAGAGGCCTCGCGAAGAAGTGCACGCTGCCGGACCACCTGCCTCTCGCGCCCGAGGAGGACCTCGTGGAGGCGAACGAACGCTGGACGACATCCTCGACGCCCAGTGCCCGTACCACAAGGACATGCGCCACACTCTTCGTAACTGCCGAGACTTCAAGCACTCCGTCGGACACGGCCGACCCTTCCAACCTCTACCTCCTCCTCCGCCGAGGGGAGGACCAGATGAACCACGACAACCCCATCGGCAGGAGGAGGGAGGAGGAGGAGCTTTTCCACGCGTTGACAGGGAGGTCAACGTCATCTTCGGCGGACACGGATCGCAGGAGAGCAGAAGACAGCAAAAGCTCAACGATCGCCAAATACTGGTGGCGACCACCGGCCCTCCCGCCCCATACCGGTGGTCGGAGCACCCGATCACCTTCACTCGGGCAGATCAATGGCTCAACTTCGACCACCCGGGCAAGTACCCGCTTCTCGTCGATCCGGTGATCTGAGAGAGCCGGGTGAAGAAGGTGTTAGTGGACGGGGGAAGCAGCATCAACGTCACCTTCCCCCGGACACTCCAAGGCTTGGGAGTTCACCTCAAAGAGCTCCACGAGTCGGACACTCCTTTCTTCGGCATCGTGCCGACGGAAGGGGAATACCCGCTGGGCCACATCTACATGCCAGTCACCTTCGGAACTCCGGAGAACTACAGAACCGAGTTCCTGAGGTTTGAAGTGGCGAACTTCGACTGCGGGTACAACGCCATCATCGGGAGGCCTGGATTGGCCAAGTTCATGGCCATTCCGCATTACACATACATGATACTGAAGATGCCAGGGCCGCAAGGGATCATAACTGTGCGCGCCAACTTCCAAGGCGCCGCAGAATGTTTCCGAGTGGCTATTCAAGCAGCCCTCACCGCCAAGCCATCGACAGCTCCCTCCGCAATGGCGAACTCTAAGCCTGAGGAGGACCTCACAGTACCGGCAAGCGAAGCTCAGACCGCGACCTCTATGCGGCCGACTGAAGAAACCAAGAGAATCAACCTGGGGTTCGCCGATGAGCGCAAGACGGCAATCATCAGCTCCAGCTTGGATGACAAATAGGAAAGCGCGCTCATCCGGTTTCTGCAAGACAACCGAGATGTATTCGCATGGCAACCTGCGGATATGCCGGGAGTCCCAAGAGAACTGGCCGAGCACAAATTGAAGGTTTTCCCCCAGGCGAGACCGATTCGGCAAAAATTACGTCGTTTCACGCCTGACAAGAGAGGCCATTCGCGCCGAGTTAGCTCGCTTGGTCGCAGCTGGATTCATTAGAGAAGTATTACATCCCGAGTGGCTAGCCAACCCTGTTCTTGTACTCAAAAAGAATAAAGTGGATTGGCACATGTGTGTTGATTATACTGATCTCAACAAACACTGTCCGAAGGATCCTTTTGGGCTCCCAAGGATAGATCAGGTGGTGGACTCCACCGCTGGATGTTCTATGCTGTCTTTCTTGGATTGCTATTCCGGGTACCATCAGATCAGTCTGGCAAAGGAAGACGAAGAAAAAAACGGCATTCATTACCCCGTTTGGTGCTTTCTGTTATACCTCCATGTTGTTTGGCCTCAAAAACGCCGGAGCAACTTACCAGAGAGCCATTCAAACATGCTTAGCAGATCACTGGGGCAAGCGTGTGGAAGCCTATGTGGATGATGTGGTAATCAAAACACAGGACTCAGAAGACTTCATCAAAGACTTGCAACTGGTTTTCAACAGTTTGAGGCAGTATAGATGGAAGCTTAATCCCGAGAAATGTGTTTTTGGGGTACCAGCCGGAAAGTTGCTCGGATTTATTGTCAGCCACTGGGGAATTGAAGCTAATCCAGATAAGATTGAAGCTATCATGAAGATGGAAGCACCTCGATCGCAGAAGAAGGTTCAGCGACTTACTGGATGCATGGCAGCTTTAAGCAGATTTATATCCAGGCTGGGAGAAAAAGGTCTGCCGTTTTACAAATTACTCAAGAAGGTGGATAAATTCCAGTGGACTTCAGAAGCGCAAGAAGCTCTAGATGCTCTGAAAAAATTCTTGACAACACCACCAGTACTGAAACCACCTCGGCGAGCTACGTCAACTCAACCAGCCGAAGATTTGCTGCTGTATATCTCTTGCACAACTCACGTGGTAAGCACCGCGTTAGTAGTCGAGCGAGTAGAAGAAGGGCATGCCTATCCAATACAACATCCTGTCTACTTCATTAGTAAAGTCCTCGGCTCCTCAAAGAAAAAGTACCCTCAAGTTCAGAAGCTATTGTATGCAGTACTTCTAACTGCCCGCAAGCTACGTCACTACTTTGACGACCACAAAGTCATAGTAGTCACAAGTTTTCCAATAGGGGATATTCTTCACAACAAGGAAGCCATCGGTCGAATAGCCAAGTGGGCTTGCGAGCTGGGATCTCATGACATCGAGTTCCGACCTCGCACCGCCATCAAAACTCAAGCACTGGTTGATTTCGTATCGGAGTGGACTGAACAACAAGTGCCAGACAACCCGGAGACTATAGAAGTATGGCGAATGTATTTTGATGGCTCACTAAAGCTGCAGGGAGCAGGAGCGGGGATTCTCTTCATTGCGCCTGGAGGCGAACACCTCAAGTACGCCCTCCAGTTGCTATTCCCAGCCTCCAACAATGCAGCCGAGTATGAAGCTTTGATCCATGGATTGAACATTGCCATATCGTTGGGTATCAAAAGATTAATGGTTTACGGAGACTCTCTGGTAGTCATCAGTCAGATAAACAAGGAGTGGGATTGCTCGAGCGATTCAATGGGAAAATATTGCACTGCCGTCCGAAAGCTGGAAGATAAATTCGAGGGCCTAGAATTTCATCATGTAGAAAGAGATCGGAACACAACAGCCGATATACTGTCCAAACTGGGGTCCGGTCGAACTCAGGTCCCATCCGGGGTTTTCGTGCAAGAAATTCTGTAGCCAAGTATCTCAATGGATCAAACAGGAGAGTGCAACGTCATAGATCAAACCGAGTCAGACCCTGATGACTGGAGAAGGCCGATCATTAAGTATATAAAGAATGAAGAGGAACCAGATGATAAAAATTTGGCAGAGCGCATTGCAAGACAGTCGGCTCACTATACACTTATTGGGGAGACATTATACAGAAGGGGTGCATCAGGCGTCTTCATGAAGTGCGTTCTCCCATCCACTGGAAAGCAACTTCTGGAGGAAGTCCATGCTGGGCAGTGTGGAATACATGCAGCCTCCAGAACACTAGTCGGGAAGGTCTTCAGGTCAGGATTCTATTGGCCAACAACAAAGAACGATGCAGCCGAGTTAGTTCAGAGGTGCGAAGCCTGCCAATACTTGTCAAAGCAACAACACCTGCCAGCACAGCAACTGCAGACCATACCAGTAACTTGGCCTTTTGCATGCTGGGGACTGGATATGATTGGACCTTTCAAGAAAGCTCAAGGGGGATACACACATGTATTGGTAGCAATCGACAAATTCACTAAATGGATAGAGTTCAAGCCCATTGCCTCCCTAACCTCTGCTAAGGCCGTGGAATTCATACAAGACATAATATTCAGATTCGGGATACCAAACAACATCATAACTGATTTAGGATCCAACTTCACAAGTTCAGAATTCTTCGACTTCTGCGAGCAAAAGGGCATTCAGATCAAGTATGCATCTGTAGCCCATCCAAGAGCCAACGGGCAAGTTGAGCGAGCCAACGGGATGATATTGGATGCACTCAGGAAAAAGGTCTTCGATAAGAATGAAAAATTCGCAGGAAAGTGGATAAGGGAATTACCCTATGTTGTTTGGAGCTTAAGAACCCAACCTAGTCGAGCTCTGCATGGAAACACTCCTTTCTTCATGGTCTATGGGTCGGAAGCAGTGCTACCTGCTGATCTCAAGTTTGGGGCGCCAAGGCTGATCTTTGAAAACATAGCAGAAGCTGAGACCACCAGGCTGGAAGACATAGATATACTCGAGGAAGAACGGTTAAACACAGTAATCCAATCAGCAAGGTACCAGCAGACTCTAAGGCGCTATCACGACAAGGCTGTGCGACAACGATTCTTCTCAGTAGGGGATCTCGTCCTCCGCCGAATTCTAACGGGGGAGGGACGACACAAGTTATCACCCTTATGGGAAGGACCTTTCGTGGTAGCAGAAGTCACTCGGCCCGGATCGTATCGCCTCACTCAGATGGATGGCACGGAAGTTGGGAACTCCTGGAACATAGAACACCTCAGAAAGTTTTATCCCTAGCTGTACCTCAAAACTGCTGGGACGATGATGGTGTACTCTGTAAAGTGGAAATATGTCATCAATAAAAAAAGAGGTCTCAAGGATACTCAATTCATTCACGATTGACATGCTCACTCTTACTTAACCCGGGGTGACCACTATGCCCCGCTAACGGAGCAATCGACTTAAGTCGGCAACGACTTAAGGCGGTGCAACATGCTCACGCTTACTTAACTCGGGGTGACCACTATGCCCTGCTAACGGAGCAACCGACTTAAGTCGGCTACGACTTAAGGCGGTGCAACATGCTCACGCTTACTTAACTCGGGGTGACCACTATGCCCTGCTAACGGAGCAATTGACTTAAGTCGGCAACGACTTAAGGCGGTGCAACATGCTCACGCGTACTTAACTTAGGGTGACCACTATGCCCTACAAACGCAGCAATCAACTTAAAGTTGGTAGCAACTTAAGACCGATACAACATGCTCACGCCTATATAATTCGGGGGATGATTTCCATATCCCACAAACAAAATTCATAATCATCACGCGTCATTACTGTCGAACTCATTAACTAACAAATTCTGATACAATGAGAGAGTAATTATGTCATTCGAATGGTAAACTGGTGTCCTCTAACAAATATTCAATCATTCAAACCGCGCGCTTGGAGCATGCGAAATGTTTTTCTATTTTGCAACATCTTTCTCAGGAGCGACCGACGAAGAAGGGCGACTCGAGGAATCAGGGGCGGCGTTCACGTCAGCCCTTATGTCTTCAGGAATAACTACGCCGGGTCTCCTCATCAAGATTCGTCCCGCCCGAATAGCCTTGTCCAGGGCTTTGTCGTGTTGGGCCTTGAGAGTAACTGTGACGGAACCTCCCAAGTAATTAGGCCCACCTATAGTTGTCCTTATCTAACAGACATCAGACACCCTGTAGATGTTCCTAAGTTACTTGACAAGCTCGGTATCTTTCCCGACCTTACCAGGAACGTTTCACCCGTCTTGCAGACATTACAGATCATCGGAGATGAAGATATGCGGAAGCGAGTTACATAAACTTACATTTATTCCCAAAAGCAAGCTCGAGTTATTTTATTACAGACCAGTCTAAAAGTGAGTGCATATAAGTAATATTATACAAACCAAGGGAGACACAAACTTCTCCCGAGAAGCTAAAAAAAACAAAGATCCTAGATGGAGGACCGAGTCCTCCCGCACTTCAGTCTTGTTTTTCTTCGTTGGGAACCACCTTAGCACAGAAGCAGCAAAAGTCTGCTACTTCCCCACCTAAAAACAACAAAGGGATAAACCCTGAGTATGGGATTACTCAGCAAGTCTTACCCGACTAAGGAAAAGACTCTCAAGGGTATGCTGGATAATTAGGAGTCAAGGAGAGGCTTTACCAAAGATCAACTAATACTTTTGCAGAAGTAGCTTACTAAAGTGAGTCCTTACTTTCAATCTTTTAACGCCATATTAAGTATTAATAGACTCCATTTGCATCTAGTCTAATTTCTCATCAAATCAAGACAACATCATTTTTGTCCATAGTGTTCACATCCTGACTTTAGGTTGCAGGGAAGTGACCAAGTCTTCATAACCGCGAAGGTACGGCGATCCGAATCGATTATACTCAGCTGAGGATCTCCAATCACACGACATATGTAGCACTTAACCCTTGCATATGTCAACCCGCCACCGGGGTTCTTAAGACCGGATCAGGTTCACGCAAACCGAGAGCACAGATACACCACCGTCCAGCCTCTTGCCACGGAGGGTACACGCTACTCTCGCCACCGCTCCACTCCCATTTCGTGTTATCTTATTTCGGCCTTAGTCTGCCCGAGGCAAGGCTTACCCATGACGAGGCATGTGACCAGTTAAAGGGTCCTCGGTCAGCACGCCTACATACGCGTTAATCCTTAATCAACCTGGGCAGAACATCACCTGTTCCTACCCCAAGTCTCAATTTAAGTATTTCCATCCCTAGGATTGTGTCTGTTCCTTAGGAGGAAAGAGCATCTCAGGGAACTTTGCAGTAAGATCCCACTATTGCTCCAAATGAAAATATTCTTGCAGGTAGAAGCCATCCTCTCCATGGTTAAATTGAGGACAACCTCTATCCACAAGATCTAAGCAAGGCTAAGCATTTTTGTAAATCATATTTTGATACTTCACAGAAGTACCTATAAAGGTATGGATCTCAAGGAAAACAATGCATCAAAGGGTTCCAATCAACTCCTATGAACCTAATGCACATTTCACTAGACTTAAAGTGTGCGAAAAGTATTTAAAAACATAAGGAAAGGGGTTGCATGCACCGGGGCTTGCCTTTGTTATCAGGTGTGTCTTGCTCGGATCCACAGATATCGAAATAAAAGCAGTTGTCTGCTTGAGGATCAGAGGTTGGTGGTATCCCCTCTTCAGAAACTTCTTCTTCTTCGTGCTCTAATATAACCATATACATGCATAAGAATGGATGTCATGGAATGCTCATGAGGATGCAAAGATAACATAAACTTATTATTTATGCCTTGAGTACAACTTTCCTTCACGGTACTCCGAGAACCTAGGGTTTCCGGAGTCAGTAAAGGAGTTCATGGAGCAGGGGGGTGGTTTTGGGTTTAGTGATCAAACAAGGTCCAAGTCAACCCAAATTCTACCCAAGGCTTCTAAATAATGTGAAAAGCTCACATAAAAAGTTTGGGAAATTTTGGACTTATTATTTATTTTCTAAAAATCCAGAACCAATGGTTTAGGCTATTTTAAATACCCTAAAATTCCCTATTTGATCTAAAAATCATGAGTTTATTTTTATTAAATACTAGGGAAAATAAGGAATCTAGGAAAATTGGTTTCACAATTTTAGCATTTTTCTACATTTTTCTATACATTTCTAAAGCTCTGCGGAAAAAGAAAAAGGAAAAATAGAAACAGTACTGGGCCGATTTCAAACTAGGAGGCCCAAGCCCGAGCGGATTCGTGCGCGCGCCCGCGCCCGCGAGGGAGATTTTGCGCAGAGACCCTCGGCTTACTGATTAATCTGAAGTGAGTTCGATTACTATTGCACTGAGTCGCTGATGGTTTGCAGAAAAACCCTTCGCGTTCTATTCTTTCACCACACCTAGTCCCCGACGGTGCTCCGCACGGGAGGCCGAGCTCCGGCGAGCTAGACCAGCCGGATGACGTGACGGCTGAAGTTCCCAAGCGACAGAATCACAATTGAACTCCTACGGATCATTTCCCCCAAATCAATTTTATGGTTGGGACTTCGAATCGATCGGTCCACGGTGACCGAGCGGATGGGTAAGAGGATGAACGCATTCCGAGCAAACGACGGCGAGGACAACCGAATTAAGGCTGGGAAAAGGTTCATGGGTGCACTAGGGTCTACGGACATTCTTTGATTTGGGTAGAACAAGATCCGAAGAACGGGTCGACGGTGGGGGGGGGGTCACGGCGGTGTTTGACAGCGCATAGGTGCGTTCCGGTAAGGGGCCTCGGTCAAGCTCCAAATTGTTGCATCCAGGGGTAATAAGAGATCACACACTAACTAAAACAAAGAGTAATTTGATCATTACTGACCAGAGGAGCGCTGGCTACGAAGAAGTTCTTCACGGCGGAGCAAGAACGAAGAAGAGAGGGAATTGGGGGGGTGCGCGGGTATTTCTGGTGAACTCGAGTCAAGTGCTCAGCTGCAGATGTGCGGAATGCGGTGACGACGCAGTGCCCGCGCTTAATTTATAGGCGGCTGGCCGGTGACGGATGAGGATCGCGGATTTCAGCCGGTGTAGGTGAGCTCGCCGCGCGGCAGGATCCGGGGATGGCACGGCGGCGCCGTTTAACCGGAGTCCGCCACCACAGAGAGTTACTGCCACGTGACCAAAGATATTTACCGCGGCCCCAAGTCCATTCCGACCGCCGTGGCGTCCTTATCGCCGGCGAGGTCCAAAACCTTATCCACGGCGATTTTACTGAAAACCAATGAACAGTGCTTTGGATTCAGTAAAAGGCTTGACTGACAGATCAACTTAGAGCCCATTTTTCTCACATTTTCGTGTGAGACCTAAGCCAACCCTCTGTAGTAAAGTTGTAGAACTATAATCCCTCTACAACTTTGCTACAATGTGCATTCACAAAAAGTCACTGGATCAAGGTTTAATTCACCCACAAAGTCGACTCTGTCACACTGAAAAACTGATTTTCAGAATGAACTAGCCTGACAGTCAGACTTTGATTGGGTTTTTCTCCAAATTTCTCATAACAACTAAGCTCACACTCTTTAGCAAAGTTGTTCCCCTATAATTGGTCTTCAACTTTGATGTGGTGACCTAGGGCAAAAACCCTATATCCTGAAAGATACAAAGCCCCAAAGTTGAGCCAATTCTCTGAATTTTCAGACTTAGAGTAAAACTCAAATGAGGTCCATTTTGCATTTAAGTCCAAAACTTAGGGTTTGGCCTTCAAATCCACATATTTATGATCCAATTGACTTAAAACACTTATTTGACTTGGTTTTTGCACTTTAACCCAAAAGTGGGCTAATTTTGCACATAGGCCCCTAGGGTTTGGTTTTAGGGTTTCCCAGGGTTCCAATTAGGGTTTCTGGTATCCCAGGGGTATAAGTGGGATTCAACTTTATTCTTGGAGTCATTTTATGACTTTTACCCTAAAGCCTTTAAGTTTTCTCAACTTAGGTTAAGTTTTACCCCTTTAATCACTATTTAGGGTTAAGTCCTTTAACCAGGGTCCTATTTGTAAAACATTAAAACAATACAACTTGTTTGAAATTTTTGCCTAGTGAATGCACTCTAGGTGTGTCAAACATATGCAATGCCCATGCTTATGATGTCATGCTCAAGTTTTAGTTATAGTAACACCAGGGGTGTTACATCCTTCCCCCCATAAAAGAATCTCGTCCCGAGATTTAAAGTCCTAGGGTGAGTAATGGAAAAGGAAATGTGTCACATTTTTATTTCCTTATTTCTGGTACAAGGCAGGGGTGGTGTGGGGGTTCATTCCTTTACTACACAGCTATACAAACTTTACAACTTACAAGAGGCTAGAAAGCCTGGGAAATTCTTATCTAAGAAATCTTGGGTTTCCCATGTAGCCTCATCTTCCGAATGTTGGTTCCACTGTATCTTGTAAAACTTGAGAGTCTTTCTCCGGGTAACCCTGTCCTTTTGGTCCAGAACTCGAATGGGATGTTCCGAGTACGTTAAATCTGGTTCCAGGACAACATCAGTCACTTCAACGGTTCGATCGGGAACCCGAAGACACTTCTTCAATTGTGACACGTGGAACACATTATGCATAGCAGACAATGTTTCGGGGAGCTGAAGTCGGTATGCCACTGGTCCACATTGCTCAAGTACCAGGAATGGACCAATGTATCTGGGTGCAAGTTTTCCTTTAACCCCGAAACGCGATACACCCTTCATTGGTGAAACTTTCAAGTAGACATAGTCGTCTACCAGAAAACATAAGGGTTGTCGTCGTCGGTCTGCATAACTCTTTTGTCGAGTCTGAGCTTTCTTCATATTATGAATAATTTTCTGAACCTTTTCTTCGATCTCTTTCACCATATCAGGCCTAAAGAAGTATCTTTCTCCAGGTTCAGACCAATTTAGCGGAGTTCGACACCGTCGCCCATATAAAGCTTCGAAAGGTGCCATCTTGATACTTTCCTGATAACTGTTATTGTATGAAAACTCTGCTAGGGGCAAACATTCATCCCATTTTTGCGAGAAGTCCAGAACACATGCCCGCAGCATATCTTCAAGTATTTGGTTCACTCTCTCAGTTTGTCCACTGGTTTGAGGATGATAGGCCGAACTGTGGAGCAATTTGGTACCCAAGGATTTATGAAGTTCTTCCCAAAACTTGGATACGAATTGAGGTCCACGATCCGACACTATGGTTTTTGGAATACCATGCAAACTGAGAATACGGCTGATATATAATACTGCATAAGTGGCTACAGTATATTTGGCCCTGACGGGTAAGAAGTGGGCAATTTTTGTGAGTCGATCAACGATAACCCAAATAGAATCATACCCTTTGGCCGTCCTGGGCAGTCCCACGATGAAGTCCATACTTATATCTTCCCATTTCCATGTTGGGATTGGTAAAGATTGCAATGGACCAGCAGTTTTCATGTGTATGGCCTTGACACGTCTGCAAGTGTCACATCTAGCCACATAGCGTGCAATTTCAATCTTCATCTTGGTCCACCAGTAATGCTGCTTTAAATCTTGGTACATCTTAGTGCTTCCCGGATGGATAGAATAGCGACTAAGATGCGCTTCATCTAAGATTTGCTGGCGGAGTTCTTCATTCTTCGGCACTACTATGCGGTTGTTAAACCATAACACACCTTGATCGTCTTCCTTGAAACATTTGGCTGTTCCAGCCCTTATCTTTTCTCGTACGTGCTTCATGCCCAGATTGTCCTTTTGAGCATCAATTATCCTTTGCAAAATGGTCGACTCAAGCTTTAGCTGATTCAGAGTCCCTTGCGGGATTATCCCCAGGTTTAACTTCTCCATTTCTTGACATAAAGTATTCTCGGAGGTTTTTACCATAAGACAGTGGCAGGAAGTTTTACGACTCAATGCATCTGCCACCACATTGGCCTTGCCTGGGTGATAATGGATCTCCAGTTCATAGTCTTTAATGAGCTCAAGCCATCGTCTTTGCCTCATATTTAGCTCTGACTGGGTAAATATATACTTCAAACTTTTATGATCTGTATATATGTGACAGATATTTCCCAGCAGATAGTGACGCCATATTTTTAGGGCATGAACCACAGCAGCTAGCTCTAGATCATGTGTTGGATAATGCTCTTCATGTCGGCGTAATTGCCTTGAAGCATACGCAATTACTCGGCCCTCTTGCATCAGCACACAGCCGAGTCCACTGCCTGACGCATCACAGTATACATCAAAAGGCTTAGTGATGTCCGGTTGAGCCAATACCGGAGCAGTGGTCAATAGTGTCTTCAGTTGCTCAAAGGCTTCATTACACTTAGAAGACCAATTGAACTTAATGTCATTCTTCAATAAACTTGTGATTGGCTTCACAAGCTTAGAAAAATCAGGTATGAATCTGCGATAATATCCTGCTAGTCCAAGAAAACTCCGGACTTGGTGGACAGTTGTTGGGGGTTTCCATTCCAGAATATCCTTGACCTTGCTAGGATCTACCGCAATTCCTTTAGCTGATAACATGTGCCCCAAAAATTGAATTTCCTCCAGCCAGAACGCGCACTTGCTGAACTTGGCATACAGCTGATGTTCCCTCAGGCGCGTCAATACAATCCGTAGATGCTGAGCATGCTCCTCTTCATTTTTAGAGTATATCAGAATATCGTCGATGAAGACCACCACGAACTTGTCTAACTCGGGCATGAACACCGAGTTCATCAAATAGGTGAAGTGGGCAGGAGCATTTGTGAGCCCGAAAGACATTACCAGGTATTCAAACAATCCATATCGCGTAGTAAACGCGGTCTTCGGTATATCCTCGGGCCGAATACGGATTTGATGATAGCCCGACCTGAGATCAATTTTGGAAAATACCCTCGCCCCAGTCAGTTGATCAAATAAGATGTCGATCCTTGGAAGAGGGTACTTATTCTTAATGGTGACCTCATTTAGGGGCCGATAGTCCACGCACATGCGCAAGGTTTGATCCTTCTTCTTCACAAAGATGGCGGGACAACCCCATGGGGACGAGCTTGGCCGGATAAATCCCTTATTCAGTAGATCTTGTAATTGAATCTTCAATTCTGCCAACTCATTAGGGGGCATACGGTACGATCTTCGGGAGATGGGAGCCGTACCGGGCTTTAGCTCAATTACGAATTCTACATCTCTTTCCGGGGGTAATCCAGGCAAATCTTCCGGAAATACATCTGGAAACTCACATACTACCGGAATGTTCTTGATCTCCGGTACAATGGCTTCAAATATTCTACCAGAAGCTTTGACTGGATTGGTTTTGGGGAGAGATAAAAGGATTTCTTCTTGATTATAGCTCAACCTGACGGTTCTGAGTTCAGTGTTGAGTATTGCCTTGTGTTGAGTTAACCAGTTCATACCCAAAATTACATCTATATCCTGGCCTTTCAGAACAATCATGTTAGCAGGAAAGTTCCGTCCGGCCATGGTTACTGGCACTTCATAGGCCACTTCTCTAGTAAAAATATGTCCCCCAGGTGAATGAATTTTAAATCCCTCTTTTGATTCATGACATGCAATGTGATGTTGCTCCACAAATGTCTTGCTAATGAAGGTATGCGAAGCACCAGAATCAAAAAGAATTATTGCAGGGTGACTGGCCACAGGGAACGTACCCATCATCACCGGCTCTCCCTCCGGTGTGGTAGCCACTTGAGTGTAATATACTCGCCCCGTTTTCTTGATATTCTTGCCCGAAGTACTTCCCTTGCCTGGAGCTGAATTTCCCGATCCTTGCTGATTATTAGCCTGATTTTGCCTAGGATAGGGGCAATCTTTAATAAAATGCCCAGATTTGCCACAGTTAAAACATCCAGTTGAAGAACTTGGCAGAGCAGGGAATCAAGTGCCTGGGGCACCCGACTGACTTTGGACAGTAGGGGCTTTGTTGGGACGAATAATTATGGGCTGCTTGAAAGGGAAAGATGGTGCACTTGAACGGTTCTGGTTAGAGGGCCGGAGAATAAACCGTTGCCTCTTTACCGGGCCCTGACTAGGCCTGTCACCACTGAATCCCTTATTTTTCCCAGAATTTGCATATTTTGCCTCCACAGATAAGGCTGTGCTGACAGCCTTTCCATATGTAAGATCAATACATGCAGCCATTTTTCGCTGCATTCGGTCATTCAGACCTCTCATAAAACAGTTCCTTTTCTTCAAATCCGTATTCACCTGATCAATTGCATATTGTGACAGGTGATTGAACTTGTTGAGATACTGATTAATAGTATCTCCCCCTTGTTTCAGTTTCATAAACTCTTCTTGTTTCATGTGCAGCACTCCCTCAGGAATGTAATGCTCGCGGAATGCTGCTTTAAATTCGTTCCATGTAATTTGATGGTCGTCAGGTTGGATAGCCACAAAGTTTCCCCACCAAGTACTGGCAGGGCCTCGGAGTTGCTGTGCCGCAAACAATGGCTTCTGGGTTTCCGAACAACGAAGAAGGCCAAACTTCTGTTCAATGACCCGTATCCATTCGTCGGCTTCGAGCGGGTCTTCTGCTTTGATGAAGAGAGGCGGACGAGTTTCGGAGAAATCCAGATATGTAGTCTCACGGGGACCTTGTTGAAAACCTCTTCCTGCTTGTTGCTGGAGCTGCTGCTGACCCGCCATTTCCCTCAGGAAGCGGGTATTGTCGGCGGTGGCGTTCACCAAGGCAGCAATTGCCTCGGCTAGCGTGGGTGGAACTGGAGGTGGATTCGGGGTAGCATCCCGACCCCCGGATGTTCCGGCTGCGTCCTGTCCACGAGTCCGGGTCGGCATCTGAGGCAAAAACATTTGAATAAACATAATGTGCCAAAGAAAACCTTCCGTTTTACATTACTATAAAGAGTAATGATACAGACTCGATATTACACAACAGGATACATTACCCATTTTACAAAAGTTTAACCTATTATACAACAGTACACCCTACAATACACTACTCTACTTTATTACACCATTAGTCCTGCTTTCCGTTGCTTTTGGCAGCTTCATTGTCAGGTGTGGGAGTCCAGACGTCAACCAACCTCAAAGAAGGAGGGGGTTCAAGAAGGTCTAACTCCCCACCCAGCGCGCGTCCCGCGACGTGAGAGGGTCCGGCTCCTGACTCAGCAGAGTGTACAGGCTCACTAGGGTGTAATTGTGAGTATAACACATGGACTTCCTCATGCAAAGTATTGCAGTAGACCTGCAGGTTGTCGACAGCTGAGCTAAGTTCTTTAATTCGGGCCTGAGCCCTCGCTTCCTTAGCACATGCCAACATACGAGACTGTACTGCCCAGTCAAGTGCTAAGTCCCGATCAGCCAGCTGATCCTGCAGGTGACGGATATCCCTTCTTAGTTCATTGATTCTATCTCCGTCAGCAATCCAAGCATTGGTCCTGTGTTGCAGCGTTGCTTGAAGTCGACGCACTTCGGCTTCTAGGTCTCCTATAGGATCATTACTTCCGCTGCTACTGCTTTCGTGTCGAGGGGCTAGTTGGTGCCGGGGTACTCCAATCGGTCCCGTTGACTTACGTGCCGTTAGCCTTGTGCGTGGCGGCATCTTTCTAAGGGGGAAAATTTATTAGCATAATTCTTAGCATGATGCATGAGTAAGTACAGAATCAACCTTGGTCGATTCAACCTTCTATACGTTGCACTCTTCCTATCTGGTCTTTAAGATAAACTCTTCAGAATACTTAGGTAAGAAGAGAAAAGAATCTTTAGGTAAGACTTTTGAAAATCTTTTTGAAGATGCCTTAATATCTGCAAAGAAGGGCTACGCTCCGATACCAGCTGTGACGGAACCTCCCAAGTAATTAGGCCCACCTACAGTTGTCCTTGTCTAACAGACATCAGACACCCTGTAGATGTTCCTAAGTTACTTGACAAGCTCGGTATCTTTCCCGACCTTACCAGGAACGTTTCACCCGTCTTGCAGACATTACAGATCATCGGAGATGAAGATATGCGGAAGCGAATTACATAAACTTACATTTATTCCCAAAGGCAAGCTCGAGTTATTTTATTACAGACCAGTCTAAAAGTGAGTGCATATAAGTAATATTATACAAACCAAGGGAGACACAAACTTCTCCCGAGAAGCTAAAAAAAAAACAAAGATCCTAGATGGAGGACCGAGTCCTCCCGCACTTCAGTCTTGTTTTTCTTCGTTGGGAACCACCTTAGCACAGAAGCAGCAAAAGTCTGCTACTTCCCCACCTAAAAACAACAAAGGGATAAACCCTGAGTATGGGATTACTCAGCAAGTCTTACCCGACTAAGGAAAAGACTCTCAAGGGTATGCTGGATAATTAGGAGTCAAGGAGAGGCTTTACCAAAGATCAACTAATACTTTTGCAGAAGTAGCTTACTAAAGTGAGTCCTTACTTTCAATCTTTTAACGCCATATTAAGTATTAATAGACTCCATTTGCATCTAGTCTAATTTCTCATCAAATCAAGACAACATCATTTTTGTCCATAGTGTTCACATCCTGACTTTAGGTTGCAGGGAAGTGACCAAGTCTTCATAACCGCGAAGGTACGGCGATCCGAATCGATTATACTCAGCTGAGGATCTCCAATCACACGACATATGTAGCACTTAACCCTTGCATATGTCAACCCGCCACCGGGGTTCTTAAGACCGGATCAGGTTCACGCAAACCGAGAGCACAGATACACCACCGTCCAGCCTCTTGCCACGGAGGGTACACGCTACTCTCGCCACCGCTCCACTCCCATTTCGTGTTATCTTATTCCGGCCTTAGTCTGCCCGAGGCAAGGCTTACCCATGACGAGGCATGTGACCAGTTAAAGGGTCCTCGGTCAGCACGCCTACATACACGTTAATCCTTAATCAACCTGGGCAGAACATCACCTGTTCCTACCCCAAGTCTCAATTTAAGTATTTCCATCCCTAGGATTGTGTCTGTTCCTTAGGAGGAAAGAGCATCTCAGGGAACTTTGCAGTAAGATCCCACTATTGCTCCAAATGAAAATATTCTTGCAGGTAGAAGCCATCCTCTCCATGGTTAAATTGAGGACAACCTCTATCCACAAGATCTAAGCAAGGCTAAGCATTTTTGTAAATCATATTTTGATACTTCACAGAAGTACCTATAAAGGTATGGATCTCAAGGAAAACAATGCATCAAAGGGTTCCAATCAACTCCTATGAACCTAATGCACATTTCACTAGACTTAAAGTGTGCGAAAAGTATTTAAAAACATAAGGAAAGGGGTTGCATGCACCGGGGCTTGCCTTTGTTATCAGGTGTGTCTTGTTCGGATCCACAGATATCGAAATAAAAGCAGTTGTCTGCTTGAGGATCAGAGGTTGGTGGTATCCCCTCTTCAGAAACTTCTTCTTCTTCGTGCTCTAATATAACCATATACATGCATAAGAATGGATGTCATGGAATGCTCATGAGGATGCAAAGATAACATAAACTTATTATTTATGTCTTGAGTACAACTTTCCTTCACGGTACTCCGAGAACCTAGGGTTTCCGGAGTCAGTAAAGGAGTTCATGGAGCAGGGGGGGTGGTTTTGGGTTTAGTGATCAAACAAGGTCCAAGTCAACCCAAATTCTACCCAAGGCTTCTAAATAATGTGAAAAGCTCACATAAAAAGTTTGGGAAATTTTGGACTTATTATTTATTTTCTAAAAATCCAGAACCAATGGTTTAGGCTATTTTAAATACCCTAAAATTCCCTATTTGATCTAAAAATCATGAGTTTATTTTTATTAAATACTAGGGAAAATAAGGAATCTAGGAAAATTGGTTTCACAAATTTAGCATTTTTCTACATTTTTCTATACATTTCTAAAGCTCTGCGGAAAAAGAAAAAGGAAAAATAGAAACAGTACTGGGCCGATTTCAAACTAGGAGGCCCAAGCCCGAGCGGATTCGTGCGCGCGCCCGCGCCCGCGAGGGAGATTTTGCGCAGAGACCCTCGGCTTACTGATTAATCCGAAGTGAGTTCGATTACTATTGCACTGAGTCGCTGATGGTTTGCAGAAAAACCCTTCGCGTTCTATTCTTTCACCACACCTAGTCCCCGACGGTGCTCCGCACGGGAGGCCGAGCTCCGGCGAGCTAGACCAGCCGGATGACGTGACGGCTGAAGTTCCCAAGCGACAGGATCACAATTGAACTCCTACGGATCATTTCCCCCAAATCAATTTTATGGTTGGGACTTCGAATCGATCGGTCCACGGTGACCGAGCGGATGGGTAAGAGGATGAACGCATTCCGAGCAAACGACGGCGAGGACAACCGAATTAAGGCTGGGAAAAGGTTCATGGGTGCACTAGGGTCTACGAACATTCTTTGATTTGGGTAGAACAAGATCCGAAGAACGGGTCGACGGTGGGGGGGGGGGGGTCACGGCGGTGTTTGACAGCGCATAGGTGCGTTCCGGTAAGGGGCCTCGGTCAAGCTCCAAATTGTTGCATCCAGGGGTAATAAGAGATCACACACTAACTAAAACAAAGAGTAATTTGATCATTACTGACCAGAGGAGCGCTGGCTACGAAGAAGTTCTTCACGGCGGAGCAAGAACGAAGAAGAGAGGGAATTGGGGGGGGGTGCGCGGGTATTTCTGGTGAACTCGAGTCAAGTGCTCAGCTGCAGATGTGCGGAATGCGGTGACGACGCAGTGCCCGCGCTTAATTTATAGGCGGCTGGCCGGCGACGGATGAGGATCGCGGATTTCAGCCGGTGCAGGTGAGCTCGCCGCGCGGCAGGATCCGGGGATGGCACGGCGGCGCCGTTTAACCGGAGTCCGCCACCACAGAGAGTTACTGCCACGTGACCAAAGATATTTACCGCGGCCCCAAGTCCATTCCGACCGCCGTGGCGTCCTTATCGCCGGCGAGGTCCAAAACCTTATCCACGGCGATTTTACTGAAAACCAATGAACAGTGCTTTGGATTCAGTAAAAGGCTTGACTGACAGATCAACTTAGAGCCCATTTTTCTCACATTTTCGTGTGAGACCTAAGCCAACCCTCTGTAGTAAAGTTGTAGAACTATAATCCCTCTACATCTTTGCTACAATGTGCATTCACAAAAAGTCACTGGATCAAGGTTTAATTCACCCACAAAGTCGACTCTGTCACACTGAAAAACTGATTTTCAGAATGAACTAGCCTGACAGTCAGACTTTGATTGGGTTTTTCTCCAAATTTCTCATAACAACTAAGCTCACACTCTTTAGCAAAGTTGTTCCCCTATAATTGGTCTTCAACTTTGATGTGGTGACCTAGGGCAAAAACCCTATATCCTGAAAGATACAAAGCCCCAAAGTTGAGCCAATTCTCTGAATTTTCAGACTTAGAGTAAAACTCAAATGAGGTCCATTTTGCATTTAAGTCCAAAACTTAGGGTTTGGCCTTCAAATCCACATATTTATGATCCAATTGACTTAAAACACTTATTTGACTTGGTTTTTGCACTTTAACCCAAAAGTGGGCTAATTTTGCACATAGGCCCCTAGGGTTTGGTTTTAGGGTTTCCCAGGGTTCCAATTAGGGTTTCTGGTATCCCAGGGGTATAAGTGGGATTCAACTTTATTCTTGGAGTCATTTTATGACTTTTACCCTAAAGCCTTTAAGTTTTCTCAACTTAGGTTAAGTTTTACCCCTTTAATCACTATTTAGGGTTAAGTCCTTTAACCAGGGTCCTATTTGTAAAACATTAAAACAATACAACTTGTTTGAAATTTTTGCCTAGTGAATGCACTCTAGGTGTGTCAAACATATGCAATGCCCATGCTTATGATGTCATGCTCAAGTTTTAGTTATAGTAACACCAGGGGTGTTACATCCTTCCCCCCATAAAAGAATCTCGTCCCGAGATTTAAAGTCCTAGGGTGAGTAATGGAAAAGGAAATGTGTCACATTTTTATTTCCTTATTTCTGGTACAAGGCAGGGGTGGTGTGGGGGTTCATTCCTTTACTACACAGCTATACAAACTTTACAACTTACAAGAGGCTAGAAAGCCTGGGAAATTCTTATCTAAGAAATCTTGGGTTTCCCATGTAGCCTCATCTTCCGAATGTTGGTTCCACTGTATCTTGTAAAACTTGAGAGTCTTTCTCCGGGTAACCCTGTCCTTTTGGTCCAGAACTCGAATGGGATGTTCCGAGTACGTTAAATCTGGTTCCAGGACAACATCAGTCACTTCAACGGTTCGATCGGGAACCCGAAGACACTTCTTCAATTGTGACACGTGGAACACATTATGCACAGCAGACAATGTTTCGGGGAGCTGAAGTCGGTATGCCACTGGTCCACATTGCTCAAGTACCAGGAATGGACCAATGTATCTGGGTGCAAGTTTTCCTTTAACCCCGAAACGCGATACACCCTTCATTGGTGAAACTTTCAAGTAGACATAGTCGTCTACCAGAAAACATAAGGGTTGTCGTCGTCGGTCTGCATAACTCTTTTGTCGAGTCTGAGCTTTCTTCATATTATGAATAATTTTCTGAACCTTTTCTTCGATCTCTTTCACCATATCAGGCCTAAAGAAGTATCTTTCTCTAGGTTCAGACCAATTTAGCGGAGTTCGACACCGTCGCCCATATAAAGCTTCGAAAGGTGCCATCTTGATACTTTCCTGATAACTGTTATTGTATGAAAACTCTGCTAGGGGCAAACATTCATCCCATTTTTGCGAGAAGTCCAGAACACATGCCCGCAGCATATCTTCAAGTATTTGATTCACTCTCTCAGTTTGTCCACTGGTTTGAGGATGATAGGCCGAACTGTGGAGCAATTTGGTACCCAAGGATTTATGAAGTTCTTCCCAAAACTTGGATACGAATTGAGGTCCACGATCCGACACTATGGTTTTTGGAATACCATGCAAACTGAGAATACGGCTGATATATAATACTGCATAAGTGGCTACAGTATATTTGGCCCTGACGGGTAAGAAGTGGGCAATTTTTGTGAGTCGATCAACGATAACCCAAATAGAATCATACCCTTTGGCCGTCCTGGGCAGTCCCACGATGAAGTCCATACTTATATCTTCCCATTTCCATGTTGGGATTGGTAAAGATTGCAATGGACCAGCAGTTTTCATGTGTATGGCCTTGACACGTCTGCAAGTGTCACATCTAGCCACATAGCGTGCAATTTCAATCTTCATCTTGGTCCACCAGTAATGCTGCTTTAAATCTTGGTACATCTTAGTGCTTCCCGGATGGATAGAATAGCGACTAAGATGCGCTTCATCTAAGATTTGCTGGCGGAGTTCTTCATTCTTCGGCACTACTATGCGGTTGTTAAACCATAACACACCTTGATCGTCTTCCTTGAAACATTTGGCTGTTCCAGCCCTTATCTTTTCTCGTACGTGCTTCATGCCCAGATTGTCCTTTTGAGCATCAATTATCCTTTGCAAAATGGTCGACTCAAGCTTTAGCTGATTCAGAGTCCCTTGCGGGATTATCCCCAGGTTTAACTTCTCCATTTCTTGACATAAAGTATTCTCGGAGGTTTTTACCATAAGACAGTGGCAGGAAGTTTTACGACTCAATGCATCTGCCACCACATTGGCCTTGCCTGGGTGATAATGGATCTCCAGTTCATAGTCTTTAATGAGCTCAAGCCATCGTCTTTGCCTCATATTTAGCTCTGACTGGGTAAATATATACTTCAAACTTTTATGATCTGTATATATGTGACAGATATTTCCCAGCAGATAGTGACGCCATATTTTTAGGGCATGAACCACAGCAGCTAGCTCTAGATCATGTGTTGGATAATGCTCTTCATGTCGGCGTAATTGCCTTGAAGCATACGCAATTACTCGGCCCTCTTGCATCAGCACACAGCCGAGTCCACTGCCTGACGCATCACAGTATACATCAAAAGGCTTAGTGATGTCCGGTTGAGCCAATACCGGAGCAGTGGTCAATAGTGTCTTCAGTTGCTCAAAGGCTTCATTACACTTAGAAGACCAATTGAACTTAATGTCATTCTTCAATAAACTTGTGATTGGCTTCACAAGCTTAGAAAAATCAGGTATGAATCTGC
This sequence comes from Zea luxurians, assembly GCA_029449295.1. Classification (NCBI taxonomy): domain Eukaryota; kingdom Viridiplantae; phylum Streptophyta; class Magnoliopsida; order Poales; family Poaceae; genus Zea; species Zea luxurians. Next base: position 9,179,602 of record JAOPSE010000057.1, read on the forward strand.
GATAATATCCTGCTAGTCCAAGAAAACTCCGGACTTGGTGGACAGTTGTTGGGGGTTTCCATTCCAGAATATCCTTGACCTTGCTAGGATCTACCGCAATTCCTTTAGCTGATAACACGTGCCCCAAAAATTGAATTTCCTCCAGCCAGAACGCGCACTTGCTGAACTTGGCATACAGCTGATGTTCCCTCAGGCGCGTCAATACAATCCGTAGATGCTGAGCATGCTCCTCTTCATTTTTAGAGTATATCAGAATATCGTCGATGAAGACCACCACGAACTTGTCTAACTCGGGCATGAACACCGAGTTCATCAAATAGGTGAAGTGGGCAGGAGCATTTGTGAGCCCGAAAGACATTACCAGGTATTCAAACAATCCATATCGCGTAGTAAACGCGGTCTTCGGTATATCCTCGGGCCGAATACGGATTTGATGATAGCCCGACCTGAGATCAATTTTGGAAAATACCCTCGCCCCAGTCAGTTGATCAAATAAGATGTCGATCCTTGGAAGAGGGTACTTATTCTTAATGGTGACCTCATTTAGGGGCCGATAGTCCACGCACATGCGCAAGGTTTGATCCTTCTTCTTCACAAAGATGGCGGGACAACCCCATGGGGACGAGCTTGGCCGGATAAATCCCTTATTCAGTAGATCTTGTAATTGAATCTTCAATTCTGCCAACTCATTAGGGGGCATACGGTACGATCTTCGGGAGATGGGAGCCGTACCGGGCTTTAGCTCAATTACGAATTCTACATCTCTTTCCGGGGGTAATCCAGGCAAATCTTCCGGAAATACATCTGGAAACTCACATACTACCGGAATGTTCTTGATCTCCGGTACAATGGCTTCAAATATTCTACCAGAAGCTTTGACTGGATTGGTTTTGGGGAGAGATAAAAGGATTTCTTCTTGATTATAGCTCAACCTGACGGTTCTGAGTTCAGTGTTGAGTATTGCCTTGTGTTGAGTTAACCAGTTCATACCCAAAATTACATCTATATCCTGGCCTTTCAGAACAATCATGTTAGCAGGAAAGTTCCGTCCGGCCATGGTTACTGGCACTTCATAGGCCACTTCTCTAGTAAAAATATGTCCCCCAGGTGAATGAATTTTAAATCCCTCTTTTGATTCATGACATGCAATGTGATGTTGCTCCACAAATGTCTTGCTAATGAAGGTATGCGAAGCACCAGAATCAAAAAGAATTATTGCAGGGTGACTGGCCACAGGGAACGTACCCATCATCACCGGCTCTCCCTCCGGTGTGGTAGCCACTTGAGTGTAATATACTCGCCCCGTTTTCTTGATATTCTTGCCCGAAGTACTTCCCTTGCCTGGAGCTGAATTTCCCGATCCTTGCTGATTATTAGCCTGATTTTGCCTAGGATAGGGGCAATCTTTAATAAAATGCCCAGATTTGCCACAGTTAAAACATCCAGTTGAAGAACTTGGCAGAGCAGGGAATCGAGTGCCTGGGGCACCCGACTGACTTTGGACAGTAGGGGCTTTGTTGGGACGAATAATTATGGGCTGCTTGAAAGGGAAAGATGGTGCACTTGAACGGTTCTGGTTAGAGGGCCGGAGAATAAACCGTTGCCTCTTTACCGGGCCCTGACTAGGCCTGTCACCACTGAATCCCTTATTTTTCCCAGAATTTGCATATTTTGCCTCCACAGATAAGGCTGTGCTGACAGCCTTTCCATATGTAAGATCAATACATGCAGCCATTTTTCGCTGCATTCGGTCATTCAGACCTCTCATAAAACAGTTCCTTTTCTTCAAATCCGTATTCACCTGATCAATTGCATATTGTGACAGGTGATTGAACTTGTTGAGATACTGATTAATAGTATCTCCCCCTTGTTTCAGTTTCATAAACTCTTCTTGTTTCATGTGCAGCACTCCCTCAGGAATGTAATGCTCGCGGAATGCTGCTTTAAATTCGTTCCATGTAATTTGATGGTCGTCAGGTTGGATAGCCACAAAGTTTCCCCACCAAGTACTGGCAGGGCCTCGGAGTTGCTGTGCCGCAAACAATGGCTTCTGGGTTTCCGAACAACGAAGAAGGCCAAACTTCTGTTCAATGACCCGTATCCATTCGTCGGCTTCGAGCGGGTCTTCTGCTTTGATGAAGAGAGGCGGACGAGTTTCGGAGAAATCCAGATATGTAGTCTCACGGGGACCTTGTTGAAAACCTCTTCCTGCTTGTTGCTGGAGCTGCTGCTGACCCGCCATTTCCCTCAGGAAGCGGGTATTGTCGGCGGTGGCGTTCACCAAGGCAGCAATTGCCTCGGCTAGCGTGGGTGGAACTGGAGGTGGATTCGGGGTAGCATCCCGACCCCCGGATGTTCCGGCTGCGTCCTGTCCGCGAGTCCGGGTCGGCATCTGAGGCAAAAACATTTGAATAAACATAATGTGCCAAAGAAAACCTTCCGTTTTACATTACTATAAAGAGTAATGATACAGACTCGATATTACACAACAGGATACATTACCCATTTTACAAAAGTTTAACCTATTATACAACAGTACACCCTACAATACACTACTCTACTTTATTACACCATTAGTCCTGCTTTCCGTTGCTTTTGGCGGCTTCATTGTCAGGTGTGGGAGTCCAGACGTCAACCAACCTCAAAGAAGGAGGGGGTTCAAGAAGGTCTAACTCCCCACCCAGCGCGCGTCCCGCGACGTGAGAGGGTCCGGCTCCTGACTCAGCAGAGTGTACAGGCTCACTAGGGTGTAATTGTGAGTATAACACATGGACTTCCTCATGCAAAGTATTGCAGTAGACCTGCAGGTTGTCGACAGCTGAGCTAAGTTCTTTAATTCGGGCCTGAGCCCTCGCTTCCTTAGCACATGCCAACATACGAGACTGTACTGCCCAGTCAAGTGCTAAGTCCCGATCAGCCAGCTGATCCTGCAGGTGACGGATATCCCTTCTTAGTTCATTGATTCTATCTCCGTCAGCAATCCAAGCATTGGTCCTGTGTTGCAGCGTTGCTTGAAGTCGACGCACTTCGGCTTCCAGGTCTCCTATAGGATCATTACTTCCGTTGCTACTGCTTTCGTGTCGAGGGGCTAGTTGGTGCCGGGGTACTCCAATCGGTCCCGTTGACTTACGTGCCGTTAGCCTTGTGCGTGGCGGCATCTTTCTAAGGGGGAAAATTTATTAGCATAATTCTTAGCATGATGCATGAGTAAGTACAGAATCAACCTTGGTCGATTCAACCTTCTATACGTTGCACTCTTCCTATCTGGTCTTTAAGATAAACTCTTCAGAATACTTAGGTAAGAAGAGAAAAGAATCTTTAGGTAAGACTTTTGAAAATCTTTTTGAAGATGCCTTAATATCTGCAAAGAAGGGCTACGCTCCGATACCAGCTGTGACGGAACCTCCCAAGTAATTAGGCCCACCTACAGTTGTCCTTGTCTAACAGACATCAGACACCCTGTAGATGTTCCTAAGTTACTTGACAAGCTCGGTATCTTTCCCGACCTTACCAGGAATGTTTCACCCGTCTTGCAGACATTACAGATCATCGGAGATGAAGATATGCGGAAGCGAATTACATAAACTTACATTTATTCCCAAAGGCAAGCTCGAGTTATTTTATTACAGACCAGTCTAAAAGTGAGTGCATATAAGTAATATTATACAAACCAAGGGAGACACAAACTTCTCCCGAGAAGCTAAAAAAAAACAAAGATCCTAGATGGAGGACCGAGTCCTCCCGCACTTCAGTCTTGTTTTTCTTCGTTGGGAACCACCTTAGCATAGAAGCAGCAAAAGTCTGCTACTTCCCCACCTAAAAACAACAAAGGGATAAACCCTGAGTATGGGATTACTCAGCAAGTCTTACCCGACTAAGGAAAAGACTCTCAAGGGTATGCTGGATAATTAGGAGTCAAGGAGAGGCTTTACCAAAGATCAACTAATACTTTTGCAGAAGTAGCTTACTAAAGTGAGTCCTTACTTTCAATCTTTTAACGCCATATTAAGTATTAATAGACTCCATTTGCATCTAGTCTAATTTCTCATCAAATCAAGACAACATCATTTTTGTCCATAGTGTTCACATCCTGACTTTAGGTTGCAGGGAAGTGACCAAGTCTTCATAACCGCGAAGGTACGGCGATCCGAATCGATTATACTCAGCTGAGGATCTCCAATCACACGACATATGTAGCACTTAACCCTTGCATATGTCAACCCGCCACCGGGGTTCTTAAGACCGGATCAGGTTCACGCAAACCGAGAGCACAGATACACCACCGTCCAGCCTCTTGCCACGGAGGGTACACGCTACTCTCGCCACCGCTCCACTCCCATTTCGTGTTATCTTATTCCGGCCTTAGTCTGCCCGAGGCAAGGCTTACCCATGACGAGGCATGTGACCAGTTAAAGGGTCCTCGGTCAGCACGCCTACATACGCGTTAATCCTTAATCAACCTGGGCAGAACATCACCTGTTCCTACCCCATGTCTCAATTTAAGTATTTCCATCCCTAGGATTGTGTCTGTTCCTTAGGAGGAAAGAGCATCTCAGGGAACTTTGCAGTAAGATCCCACTATTGCTCCAAATGAAAATATTCTTGCAGGTAGAAGCCATCCTCTCCATGGTTAAATTGAGGACAACCTCTATCCACAAGATCTAAGCAAGGCTAAGCATTTTTGTAAATCATATTTTGATACTTCACAGAAGTACCTATAAAGGTATGGATCTCAAGGAAAACAATGCATCAAAGGGTTCCAATCAACTCCTATGAACCTAATGCACATTTCACTAGACTTAAAGTGTGCGAAAAGTATTTAAAAACATAAGGAAAGGGGTTGCATGCACCGGGGCTTGCCTTTGTTATCAGGTGTTTCTTGCTCGGATCCACAGATATCGAAATAAAAGCAGTTGTCTGCTTGAGGATCAGAGGTTGGTGGTATCCCCTCTTCAGAAACTTCTTCTTCTTCGTGCTCTAATATAACCATATACATGCATAAGAATGGATGTCATGGAATGCTCATGAGGATGCAAAGATAACATAAACTTATTATTTATGTCTTGAGTACAACTTTCCTTCACGGTACTCCGAGAACCTAGGGTTTCCGGAGTCAGTAAAGGAGTTCATGGAGCAGGGGGGGTGGTTTTGGGTTTAGTGATCAAACAAGGTCCAAGTCAACCCAAATTCTACCCAAGGCTTCTAAATAATGTGAAAAGCTCACATAAAAAGTTTGGGAAATTTTGGACTTATTATTTATTTTCTAAAAATCCAGAACCAATGGTTTAGGCTATTTTAAATACCCTAAAATTCCCTATTTGATCTAAAAATCATGAGTTTATTTTTATTAAATACTAGGGAAAATAAGGAATCTAGGAAAATTGGTTTCACAATTTTAGCATTTTTCTACATTTTTCTATACATTTCTAAAGCTCTGCGGAAAAAGAAAAAGGAAAAATAGAAACAGTACTGGGCCGATTTCAAACTAGGAGGCCCAAGCCCGAGCGGATTCGTGCGCGCGCCCGCGCCCGCGAGGGAGATTTTGCGCAGAGACCCTCGGCTTACTGATTAATCCGAAGTGAGTTCGATTACTATTGCACTGAGTCGCTGATGGTTTGCAGAAAAACCCTTCGCGTTCTATTCTTTCACCACACCTAGTCCCCGACGGTGCTCCGCACGGGAGGCCGAGCTCCGGCGAGCTAGACCAGCCGGATGACGTGATGGCTGAAGTTCCCAAGCGACAGGATCACAATTGAACTCCTACGGATCATTTCCCCCAAATCAATTTTATGGTTGGGACTTCGAATCGATCGGTCCACGGTGACCGAGCGGATGGGTAAGAGGATGAACGCATTCCGAGCAAACGACGGCGAGGACAACCGAATTAAGGCTGGGAAAAGGTTCATGGGTGCACTAGGGTCTACGGACATTCTTTGATTTGGGTAGAAAAAGATCCGAAGAACGGGTCGACGGTGGGGGGGGGTCACGACGGTGTTTGACAGCGCATAGGTGCGTTCCGGTAAGGGGCCTCGGTCAAGCTCCAAATTGTTGCATCCAGGGGTAATAAGAGATCACACACTAACTAAAACAAAGAGTAATTTGATCATTACTGACCAGAGGAGCGCTGGCTACGAAGAAGTTCTTCACGGCGGAGCAAGAACGAAGAAGAGAGGGAATTGGGGGGGGGGTGCGCGGGTATTTCTGGTGAACTCGAGTCAAGTGCTCAGCTGCAGATGTGCGGAATGCGGTGACGACGCAGTGCCCGCGCTTAATTTATAGGCGGCTGGCCGGCGACGGATGAGGATCGCGGATTTCAGCCGGTGCAGGTGAGCTCGCCGCGCGGCAGGATCCGGGGATGGCACGGCGGCGCCGTTTAACCGGAGTCCGCCACCACAGAGAGTTACTGCCACGTGACCAAAGATATTTACCGCGGCCCCAAGTCCATTCCGACCGCCGTGGCGTCCTTATCGCCGGCGAGGTCCAAAACCTTATCCACGGCGATTTTACTGAAAACCAATGAACAGTGCTTTGGATTCAGTAAAAGGCTTGACTGACAGATCAACTTAGAGCCCATTTTTCTCACATTTTCGTGTGAGACCTAAGCCAACCCTCTGTAGTAAAGTTGTAGAACTATAATCCCTCTACAACTTTGCTACAATGTGCATTCACAAAAAGTCACTGGATCAAGGTTTAATTCACCCACAAAGTCGACTCTGTCACACTGAAAAACTGATTTTCAGAATGAACTAGCCTGACAGTCAGACTTTGATTGGGTTTTTCTCCAAATTTCTCATAACAACTAAGCTCACACTCTTTAGCAAAGTTGTTCCCCTATAATTGGTCTTCAACTTTGATGTGGTGACCTAGGGCAAAAACCCTATATCCTGAAAGATACAAAGCCCCAAAGTTGAGCCAATTCTCTGAATTTTCAGACTTAGAGTAAAACTCAAATGAGGTCCATTTTGCATTTAAGTCCAAAACTTAGGGTTTGGCCTTCAAATCCACATATTTATGATCCAATTGACTTAAAACACTTATTTGACTTGGTTTTTGCACTTTAACCCAAAAGTGGGCTAATTTTGCACATAGGCCCCTAGGGTTTGGTTTTAGGGTTTCCGAGGGTTCCAATTAGGGTTTCTGGTATCCCAGGGGTATAAGTGGGATTCAACTTTATTCTTGGAGTCATTTTATGACTTTTACCCTAAAGCCTTTAAGTTTTCTCAACTTAGGTTAAGTTTTACCCCTTTAATCACTATTTAGGGTTAAGTCCTTTAACCAGGGTCCTATTTGTAAAACATTAAAACAATACAACTTGTTTGAAATTTTTGCCTAGTGAATGCACTCTAGGTGTGTCAAACATATGCAATGCCCATGCTTATGATGTCATGCTCAAGTTTTAGTTATAGTAACACCAGGGGTGTTACAGTAACAGAAGTTTCTTCAGCAGTTTTAGCAGCCAGTCGAGCGCTCTCTAACTCCTGGGCAATAGAGTTTTTGGAAGCTCGGAGCCCTTTGATAGTAGCATCTTTTGCCGATATCAACTGCTTAAGCCGGGTTACCTCCTCCATGGATTCCTGCAGCTTACGACGTTGGTGGTCTAATTCTTCCATGGTGAAGCGATGACTCCTTTCCAAGATGGTCAGCGAATTGCTAGAATCTCGATACAACCTGTCAAGATTATCACGAGAAGCAGCAAGGATACGTTTTTCTTCCTGCAAGCACAAGTCGGTTCCTTCAAAAAACCAAGCAAATAATAGGAGTACAGCAAGGCAAAGCACAGTTTCGTGTATCACCTTTTCAGAGTCGAGCTGAGCGTGAAGAGAAGAACTCAGTGCATTGGCATCATCTAAGGCAGCGGAGACCTGACTCAACTCAATCTGACTTTGAGAGTACTTTTCCTCAAAATCAGTGCATCGCCGGGCCAATTCAGCCTGATCTTGAGAATGTTTTTCCTCAAGAATCGCAATCTGCCGAGTCATTCCTAGCAAGAGGTAATCAAACAAAACGAGGTCAGAAGGTAAAACAGTCCACAACAAAGGCGAAGAAAAGAAAAAGGGCACTAACCAGTGTTAGTCGTCTCCAGCTCGGATACACGACGATGAAGTGACACTGGATTCCAACACGTAAGAGACGAAGCCACTTCTGGAACGGAAGCACCCTGCGATCTCAGCTGGCTGGCCATCCCATCCACCAAAACCTGATGAGAAGAACAGATGAGCATAATGACAAAAGCTCATGCAACGTAAAAATAAAGCTAAAAACAGCACAGTACCCTGGAGGTTGGAAAAGAACGAAGGGATCCCCAGATCAGGAGAAATCAGCCGATAATCAGGCGCAAGGCCACCACCCGAAGCAGCTTGCAATGGATCAGTAGGAATCAGCTCAACGCCTTCAACAGAGCCAAATGCCCGATCAATGGGGACGCTGCCCTCTAAAGCGACCCCCTGGTCCAAAGTTTGGGCTATCACCATGCAGCCAGAATGTGGAGGTGATCCCACGTGAACGTCCATGGAAGTGCATGAAGGAGACCCTGCTTGGGCACCCTCGGGGGCTGGGTCATAGTCAGCACTGCCCACTTGAGCCGGATCATCCCCGGCAGCACCCTCGGGGGCTGGGCAGTGGCTTACACTCTTCATCTGAGCTAAGTCATCCCCGGCGACATCCTCGGGGGCTGGGCATGTGTCAGCACCATTCTTGAGGTCCAGACTCCCCGCAATAACCACCTCTAAGGTTTACGGGCCCTCAGCCACTTCCATGGAACCAGGACAATCCAAGTTAGCATCCCGACCCTCGAGATCGCGCTTTAAGGTCGACGAGGCACGGGATGACCTCAATCCAGCATCAGGCATGGCAGCGCAAACCTCCATCGCATCATCATCCACTGGCTCTGATAACAAGTCCTCTGGGACCATATCCTCAAGAGTCTGATCAAAGCTGGCCAGGGAGAGCTCTTGCAGACCAATGAGGGCAGACAAAGCAGGAGATGGAACTCCACTACTTTCACCACTGGCAAGAAATTGCCGACTGTTCTTCCGAGTCAGAGGGACTTCATCCTCTTCCTCCTTGTCGTCTTCATCAGCAACACAGGCAACACCCCCATTGGGATCAGCGACAGATGGAGCACACCCATTGGGATCAACGACAGACATACCACACCCATTGGGGTCAGCATCAGTAGATTCAGGCACGGGAACCTCCTCAGCAGCAGGAACCGACGGACCAGCACCCCGATCCAAACTAGATACTTGCCGAAGGCGTCTCTTTTTCTTTTTCTGCTCATCAGCAGAAAGATCAGTTTGATTGGCTCGGCAAGGACGTCTTGGGCGAACACGGACAGGTCTCTGAACATCCAAGGATGTACCAGCTTCGGGGAGAGGTGCCACCGCTAATGCCCCAGCAGGAGCAGCATCAGAAGAATCCTCAGCCAGCATATCAAGCATGGCACTTATTTCTGCATCATTAGGATCCAGAGGCACTTCAAAATGTACTTGTCACTCGTCATCAGGAATCTACCCAAGCGAGGCAACCAAAGCGCTGACTTCTTCATCAGAGGGTCGCGTCCTAATGCCCAAATTGCCGTCAATCGCAGGTGGATTTGACACGAAATGAGTGAAAGCTTTAGCAGGAGGCAAATTCCAGGCCGAGTACGCCATCGGAGCACCAACATTGGACACCTTGCCCCTGAGAATCATTTCCAGTCGGCTCACCAAGTCAGCAGAAGGGATTCTCCTGTTGGTAACCCGAGTTGAGTCGGCTAGCCCTCGATACAGATAAGCTGGGTGGACCCTATCTTTCAGTGGCTGAATGTTCTTAAAAACGAAGTCAGCAACCACAGCTTCAGCGGTTAGACCTCTCTCTTTCAGCAGTCCAACCTCAGCTAGCAACACATTGGCTTCAGCTACCTCCTCGTATGTGGGAGACTCGGTCCAGCTTGGGGTACGAACGTCTGGCTGTCTTCCCGACCGGGGGGGAGAGAATTTCCATAATTGTCAACTATAAACCACTCCAGACGCCATCCTTTAATGCTGTCTTTAAGGGGAATCTCAAGATATTCAGTCTTCCGTCCTCGGCGCATCTCCAAACTGGCACCCCCGACCAACTGATGTTGTCCCCCGGCCATCCCAGGGCGACAATGATACAGATATTTCCATAAACCAAAATGCGGTAGCACGCCAAGAAAGGCTTCGCATAAGTGAACGAAGATGGAGATTTGCAGAATTGAGTTAGGGTTTAGATGGGTCAGGTTAATGTGGTAGAAATCAAGGAGGCCACGGAAAAAAGGAGAGATGGGAAGGCCAAGGCCGCGGAGAAGAAAAGGAGCGTAAACTACAGACTCGTGGGTATCCTCTGTCGGGACAGTAGTCCCGTGGCAAATCCGCCAAGAACAGAGTTCCCGCGGAGGGAGAATCCTGATGGATACGAGGTGGAGGAGTTCAGATTCGGAGATGATAGACATGTGGTTACCTGCAAAAGGCAATTGGCTGTTGGGATCGATTGGAGGAATCACCACTGCGGACGAGCTCGCGATTTTCCTCTTGGGAGCCATCTCGATTCTACCAGTGAGCAGATTGGAGGCAAGCGCAGAGAGGATTCGGAAGTAGGAATGCAAGAACTAGGGCGCGGAAAGCAAAGGCGGCTAAAAGCGCAGCTCTTATGGGATATTCTCGAGCCAGATACCGTTTCAAAAAGTGCCCAGTCATCACCCGGCAGTTATTTCCAAAACCCCAGCATGCCACGTGGTCATTCGGCAGTTATTTCCAAAAAGACGATGGGCCACCTCATCACTCGGCTATCATCCTCAAAATAGCTCATGCGGCTCGCTGTCACTCGGTGTTGCCTCTAAAACGCTGATCTCGTGTTCAATCGCTCGGCATTACTTCCAAAATGCCGATGGCGACCTTCAATCACTCGGCGTTGCCTCTAAAACACTGATCTCATGTTCAATCGCTCGGCATTACCTCTAGAATGCCGACGTCGGCCTGCTTTCACTCGGCGTTGCCTCTAAAACGCTGATCTTGTGTTCAATCGCTCGGCATTGCTTCTAAAATGCCGACGTCAACTTGCTGTCACTCGGCGTTGCCTCTAAAACGCTGATCTCGTGTTCAATCGCTCGGCATTACTTCCAAAATGCCGATGGTGACCTTCAATCACTCGGCGTTGCCTCTAAAACGCTGATCTCATGTTCAATTGCTCGGCATTACCTCTAAAATGCTGACGTCGGCCTGCTTTCACTCGGCGTTGCCTCTAAAACGCTGATCTTGTGTTCAATCGCTCGGCATTGCTTCTAAAATGCCGACGTCGACCTTCAATCACTCGGCATTGCCGCTAAGACGTGGGGATAGCATTCGGTTGCTCGGCTTTACCTCTAAAACGTCGATGCAGACTACAAGATCACTCGGCAACTACTTCTGGGAGCGTCAGTATGATGTCCAAATTGTTCATCTACTATCTCAAAAGAATCAGCCTTATAATCAAGCAAAGCAAGTCAACAAGAAGAAGCCAACAACATTCTTTCATTAAGGGAAGTCAATAAGCTTACAAATCAACTCTTTGCGAGTTGATGCTTCCCTACTATTACTATACTACATTACACTACTACTATACTACATTACACTACTGCTACACTACACTACACTACTCTACATTACTACTACATTATTCTAACTATACTAAACTATACTAATATCTAAGAAGACCAGTGGCGTCTAGCCACTGGCCCTGCCCCTGCCGCCGCCGCCGCCCTTGGTGCTGCCCCTGCTGCTGCCGCCCTTGGTGCTGCCCTTGCTGCTGCCGCCCTTGGTGCTGCCCCTGCTGCCGTCGCCGTCGCCGCTGCTCCTACCGCTGCTCCTGCCGCTGCCGCCGCCGTCGCCGTCACCACCGTCGTCGCCATCGTCGTCGTCGTCGTCGTCCTCGTCCTCGCCACCGCCGTCAGAGTCCTCCTCATCCGAGGAGTACTCCGACTCATCCGAGCCTTCGAGCCCGGAGCGCTCGACGGCCCGGATGTACGTCCAGACCTCCGCGGCTATCCCTTGGGAGTCGTCCGAGTCATCGGACGACGCCGGGGGAGAGATGGGAGCCGGAGATCCCTCGGACTCGGAGGAGAACTCCTCCTCCGAGTATTCCGAGTCACCGAAGTCCTCCGATGGAGGAGTCGGTTCGCGCTTGCGCTTGTTGCTTTTGCCCATGGTGGAAGCAAGCGGGAAAGAAGAGAAGGAAGCAGTAAAAGAACAGCGAAGAGATGTGAAGAAACCAGAGGGGCAACAACGTTATTTATAGAAGGGGAAGGCAACCGTTCACCTCCAACCGTGGTCACTGAACAGTCGCAAAGCATTCAATAAGCACTTCCACCCGTCTGGAGACACGTCAGGCGGCTGACGCCGTTTCATGCAACACTACACCCATTGGGACTCCAGTCAACAGCGCAAAGGATATGATTACACTCGCCGTCCCATCACATTACAACTCAGAAGCAGCCGGCTAAAACACTCAGCGTACCAAGCCGTCCCTTGCCCACACCCATTGGGGGGGGACGCCCAGGAATTATCAGTATATTTTTCAAAATGGTCACATCTGTGCAGAGCATGCAGTGAATGCCTCAAGACAAAAATGAGATATCAACAAGAGTTAGAGGGAAGCCAAATATAGCCAGGAGAGTGCAAAATATGGTCGACAGACACGACTTGAAGACTAGACAGAGAACGTCCATCAAATGTCCAATCAGTCACAGAGCAAATAAATTACACTACCTAGCGAGATACGGAAGGATTGCAAACTCGGCTGCAAAAGACAAAATACATGCTGACCTCTGAAGCATAATATTGATGACATAGCACGGATGACATCATGCCAACTTTTTTACAAGCAGAAAGGGTAATCTTCAGCAAAAGGACATAAAAAGAAGACCTTCAAGTGAATTATCCTCAAAAATCCACTTGAAGGTCGGGGGCTACACCCATTGGGTGCACCTTCGGCGCACCCTATGGATTATCATTCCAAGCCGAGATCGTGCCGATTTCTAAAGCATGGGACAAGATTAAAAAAGCCAGCCCTCACCCAAAATGAGCAAGCGCAAATAGAAATGATCTCTACTGAAGACCTTCGAGTAGATTATTTTCTAAAATCTACTCGAAGCTCGGGGGCTTGTGGGGGATAGATATCCCCTGGGTCCACTAAAAGAGTAAAGGACCTCACGAAAGGCCCAAGGGCCCAATAAATCGTAAGGTCATTCTTTCGTGGGCCTGGGGAGAAACAGCCAGCGAAGCAGAACGACATGGGGCCGGATTGGTACACGCCCAGACGGCCCGCAGCACCGAGCGAATAACTGCAACAGAGATCCAACTTTCCCGCGCTGGAGCCTCCATGCAACGAAGCCACACGAGGATAAGTCGGCGAGGGTTACGTAAGGATAATCACAAGATGTTCACTATCTTTTAGCTACTCGTTGCTATCTTATCCACGTGTACTGCCCCACGGTCGAGTATATAAGGCCTAGGGGGCACCCCTTCAGAACGATCGACCCTTTACTTAGCCACCCACATCAACTCTCTGTATTCTCAATCCAGAGAGCTCTCTTGTAGCCACATCCATCAAGCATACTCATCAGGACGTAGGGTGTTACGCATCTCTAAGCGGCCCGAACCTATAAAACTTGTCCACTGTCCCTCGTGCGATCAACGCGAACCATTTTGCTACAGTTGTCGACACCGTCCTACTCCTAAAGCACCTTGAGGGGCAACCCCGGGTGTGCGGTCGGACCCAAAACACCGACAGCTGGCGCGCCAGGTAGGGGGTGTGTCGACAATCCAAGCTAGCTCAATGGCCATCTCCTTCAACAGCAAGATCATCCTGCGTCCCGGATCCGTGCTCCACTTCGGAACAATCTCATTTGTAGCGGATGAAGAAGGAATTCTGCACCGCATCGCAGATCCGCCGGAAAAAAGGTCTCCCCCAACAAACTCCGAAAATGTCGGAGAAGCACAACCTCCAGCTCTCCGGATGAGGATCATCTCCGGAAAGCCGGGGGCCGAGGGCCCGCTGACCCGGAAAACTCCGTTGCCTACTTCTCCGACAAAAGAATGGACACAGATCACAAGAAAAAGGGTAACCGGGGGGAAGCAAGTTGCTCTTTCCGTCCCTCATGCCTCAAAGGGGGACGGGAAGGAGATCACCACCACAGCAGCGCCGTTCTACCCCGACGTCCTCTTTATCGGGAGAGTGGAGTCACCCATTATCTCCGACGACGAGCCGACTGTACCCGGGGAGGAGCCGCCTCAACGAGAGTCCCGTCGACGGAGGAACCGACGCAGGAACGTTCGACGACATCACGCAGCCGAAGAACGGAATCCGGAACAGCCTGTCTCGCGAGACGAGGTCTCGGAGGTAGGAGAAACTCCGGAAGAACGCGTCTTCAGAAAACGAAGGAACTCCCGACGACGTGATCGCCGACGAGCTCAGGAACAGGCTGAATAGGATGCAAGGCAGCGTCGAGAGAATCCATTCTTTGGGCGCAACCTGAATCCCGACTTCGCCCGAGCTATGAACACGCCGAGCAAAGTTGGAGGAGTACTGGCTCGGATAGCCGAGGGACTTCCACGGACTCCTGACGCCGATGGCTACCGACGACTGCTCACCCAGGCGGCCAACCACCTTCTACCGCTTGCTCACCCGCCGAACGACCTACGACACGCCATCAACAGTCGCCGAGACGCGCGAAGCTCCATCAACGCTTCACGCGAGCGGCGGCATGAGAACGAGATCCGCCGTTGGGAGGAGTATGATCGGGATCACGGCATCCCGACCCAGAGCCAGGCTACCAGAACTGAGTCGGCGACGGCCTCAACTAGCGGAATCACCCAGGGGCGGTCGAGGAACCACAATCACAACTCCCCTCCCCGGGACGGACATCGTCCCCGACGACAGGAGGACACATGCGGATTGTCCGCTCTTACTCCGCGCCTTAGGGCCATCCAATGGCCTCCCAACTTCAAGGTATCCAACGTTGACAAATATGAACCTAAGCAGGATCCATGGGGTTGGCTAGCCGTCTACACCACCGCTGCTCGAGCCGCCGGGGCGTCCGAGGACGTGATGACCACGTACTTACCCATTGTCCTTGGGCAAGACGCGCTGCAATGGCTGCGACATCTACCCCGACACTGCATCGACGTCTGGGGCGACTTCAGTCGACGCTTCACCGCCAACTTCCAATCCCTCTCCGACAAGCCGGCGCAACCGTGGGACCTCAAATCCATCAAGCGCCGGGGGGACGAGACTCTCCGGTCATACCTTAAAAGGTTTCAGACCATGAGAAATCGCATCCCCGAGGTCACAGAAGCGGCCGTGATCGAGGACTTCTACAGAGGATCCAATGACTCGGCTTTCGTCCGAGCCATACTACAGAAGGCGCCGATCACCTCCGAGGAGTTGTTCTGGGAAGCCGACCTCTACATCACCGCCGACGAGCGAGCCCAGGACCTCATTGGAGGAGCGAAGCCCGCACCAGCAGCGCCGCGACGCGACACAAACCAACAACCCGACAAGCGATGGGAGAAGAGGCCTCGCGAAGAAGTGCACGCTGCCGGACCACCTGCCTCTCGCGCCCGAGGAGGACCTCGTGGAGGCGAACGAACGCTGGACGACATCCTCGACGCCCAGTGCCCGTACCACAAGGACATGCGCCACACTCTTCGTAACTGCCGAGACTTCAAGCACTCCGTCGGACACGGCCGACCCTTCCAACCTCTACCTCCTCCTCCGCCGAGGGGAGGACCAGATGAACCACGACAACCCCATCGGCAGGAGGAGGGAGGAGGAGGAGGAGCTTTTCCACGCGTTGACAGGGAGGTCAACGTCATCTTCGGCGGACACGGATCGCAGGAGAGCAGAAGACAGCAAAAGCTCAACGATCGCCAAATACTGGTGGCGACCACCGGCCCTCCCGCCCCATACCGGTGGTCGGAGCACCCGATCACCTTCACTCGGGCAGATCAATGGCTCAACTTCGACCACCTGGGCAAGTACCCGCTTCTCGTCGATCCGGTGATCCGAGAGAGCCGGGTGAAGAAGGTGTTAGTGGACGGGGGAAGCAGCATCAACGTCACCTTCCCCCGGACACTCCAAGGCTTGGGAGTTCACCTCAAAGAGCTCCACGAGTCGGACACTCCTTTCTTCGGCATCGTGCCGACGGAAGGGGAATACCCGCTGGGCCACATCTACATGCCAGTCACCTTCGGAACTCCGGAGAACTACAGAACCGAGTTCCTGAGGTTTGAAGTGGCGAACTTCGACTGCGGGTACAACGCCATCATCGGGAGGCCTGGATTGGCTAAGTTCATGGCCATTCCGCATTACACATACATGATACTGAAGATGCCAGGGCCGCAAGGGATCATAACTGTGCGCGCCGACTTCCAAGGCGCTGCAGAATGTTTCCGAGTGGCTATTCAAGCAGCCCTCACCGCCAAGCCATCGACAGCTCCCTCCGCAATGGCGAACTCTAAGCCTGAGGAGGACCTCACAGTACCGGCAAGCGAAGCTCAGACCGCGACCTCTATGCGGCCGACTGAAGAAACCAAGAGAATCAACCTGGGGTTCGCCGATGAGCGCAAGACGGCAATCATCAGCTCCAGCTTGGATGACAAATAGGAAAGCGCGCTCGTCCGGTTTCTGCAAGACAACCGAGATGTATTCGCATGGCAACCTGCGGATATGCCGGGAGTCCCAAGAGAATTGGCCGAGCACAAATTGAAGGTTTTCCCCCAGGCGAGACCGATTCGGCAAAAATTACGTTGTTTCACGCCTAACAAGAGAGAGGCCATTCGCGCCGAGTTAGCTCGCTTGGTCGCAGCTGGATTCATTAGAGAAGTATTACATCCCGAGTGGCTAGCCAACCCTGTTCTTGTACTCAAAAAGAATAAAGTGGATTGGCGTATGTGTGTTGATTATACTGATCTCAACAAACACTGTCCGAAGGATCCTTTTGGGCTCCCAAGGATAGATCAGGTGGTGGACTCCACCGCTGGATGTTCTATGCTGTCTTTCTTGGATTGCTATTCCGGGTACCATCAGATCAGTCTGGCAAAGGAAGACGAAGAAAAAACGGCATTCATTACCCCGTTTGGTGCTTTCTGTTATACCTCCATGCCGTTTGGCCTCAAAAACGCCGGAGCAACTTACCAGAGAGCCATTCAAACATGCTTAGCAGATCACTGGGGCAAGCGTGTGGAAGCCTATGTGGATGATGTGGTAATCAAAACACAGGACTCAGAAGACTTCATCAAAGACTTGCAACTGGTTTTCAACAGTTTGAGGCGGTATAGATGGAAGCTTAATCCCGAGAAATGTGTTTTTGGGGTACCAGCCGGAAAGTTGCTCGGATTTATTGTCAGCCACCGGGGAATTGAAGCTAATCCAGATAAGATTGAAGCTATCATGAAGATGGAAGCACCTCGATCGTAGAAGAAGGTTCAGCAACTTACTGGATGCATGGCAGCTTTAAGCAGATTTGCTGCTGTATATCTCTTGCACAACTCACGTGGTAAGCACCGCGTTAGTAGTCGAGCGAGTAGAAGAAGGGCATGCCTATCCAATACAACATCCTGTCTACTTCATTAGTTAAGTCCTCGGCCCCTCAAAGAAAAAGTACCCTCAAGTTCAGAAGCTATTGTATGCAGTACTTCTAACTGCCCGCAAGCTACGTCACTACTTTGACGACCATAAAGTCATAGTAGTCACAAGTTTTCCAATAGGGGATATTCTTCACAACAAGGAAGCCATCGGTCGAATAGCCAAGTGGGCTTGCGAGCTGGGATCTCATGACATCGAGTTCCGACCTCGCACCGCCATCAAAACTCAAGCACTGGTTGATTTCGTATCGGAGTGGACTGAACAACAAGTGCCAGACAACCCGGAGACTGCAGAAGTATGGCGAATGTATTTTGATGGCTCACTAAAGCTGCAGGGAGCAGGAGCGGGGATTCTCTTCACTGCGCCTGGAGGCGAACACCTCAAGTACGCCCTCCAGTTGCTATTCCCAGCCTCCAACAATGCAGCCGAGTATGAAGCTTTGATCCATGGATTGAACATTGCCATATCGTTGGGTATCAAAAGATTAATGGTTTACGGAGACTCTCTGGTAGTCATCAGTCAGATAAACAAGGAGTGGGATTGCTCGAGCGATTCAATGGGAAAATATTGCACTGCCGTCCGAAAGCTGGAAGATAAATTCGAGGGCCTGGAATTTCGTCATGTAGAAAGAGATCGGAACACAGCAGCCGATATACTGTCCAAACTGGGTTCCGGTCGAACTCAGGTCCCATCCGGGGTTTTCGTGCAAGAAATTCTGCAGCCAAGTATCTCAATGGATCAAACAGGAGAGTGCAACGTCATAGATCAAACCGAGTCAGACCCTGATGACTGGAGAAGGCCGATCATTAAGTATATAAAGAATGAAGAGGAACCAGATGATAAAAATTTGGCAGAGCGCATTGCAAGACAGTCGGCTCACTATACACTTATTGGGGAGACATTATACAGAAGGGGTGCATCAGGCGTCTTCATGAAGTGCGTTCTCCCATCCACTGGAAAGCAACTTCTGGAGGAAGTCCATGCTGGGCAGTGTGGAATACATGTAGCCTCCAGAACACTAGTCGGGAAGGTCTTCAGGTCAGGATTCTATTGGCCAACAGCAAAGAACGATGCAGCCGAGTTAGTTCAGAGGTGCGAAGCCTGCCAATACTTGTCAAAGCAACAACACCTGCCAGCACAGCAACTGCAGACCATACCAGTAACTTGGCCTTTTGCATGCTGGGGACTGGATATGATTGGACCTTTCAAGAAAGCTCAAGGGGGATACACACATGTATTGGTAGCAATCGACAAATTCACTAAATGGATAGAGTTCAAGCCCATTGCCTCCCTAACCTCTGCTAAGGCTGTGGAATTCATACAAGACATAATATTCAGATTCGGGATACCAAACAACATCATAACTGATTTAGGATCCAACTTCACAAGTTCAGAATTCTTCGACTTCTGCGAGCAAAAGAGCATTCAGATCAAGTATGCATCTGTAGCCCATCCAAGAGCCAACGGGATGATATTGGATGCACTCAGGAAAAAGGTCTTCGATAAGAATGAAAAATTCGCAGGAAAGTGGATAAGGGAATTACCCTATGTTGTTTGGAGCTTAAGAACCCAACCTAGTCGAGCTCTGCATGGAAACACTCCTTTCTTCATGGTCTATGGGTCGGAAGTAGTGCTACCTGCTGATCTCAAGTTTGGGGCGCCAAGGCTGATCTTTGAAAACATAGCAGAAGCTGAGACCACCAGGCTGGAAGACATAGATATACTCGAGGAAGAACGGTTAAACACAGTAATCCAATCAGCAAGGTACCAGCAGACTCTAAGGCGCTATCACGACAAGGCTGTGCGACAACGATTCTTCTCAGTAGGGGATCTCGTCCTCCGCCGAATTCTAACGGGGGAGGGACGACACAAGTTATCACCCTTATGGGAAGGACCTTTCGTGGTAGCAGAAGTCACTCGGCCCGGATCGTATCGCCTCACTCAGATGGATGGCACGGAAGTTGGGAACTCCTGGAACATAGAACACCTCAGAAAGTTTTATCCCTAGCTGTACCTCAAAACTGCTGGGACGATGATGGTGTACTCTGTAAAGTGGAAATATGTCATCAATAAAAAAAGAGGTCTCAAGGATACTCAATTCATTCACGATTGACATGCTCACTCTTACTTAACCCGGGGTGACCACTATGCCCTGCTAACGGAGCAATCGACTTAAGTCGGCAACGACTTAAGGCGGTGCAACATGCTCACGCTTACTTAACTCGGGGTGACCACTATGCCCTGCTAACGGAGCAACCGACTTAAGTCGGCAACGACTTAAGGCGGTGCAACATGCTCACGCTTACTTAACTCGGGGTGACCACTATGCCCTGCTAACGGAGCAATCGACTTAAGTCGGCAACGACTTAAGGCGGTGCAACATGCTCACGCGTACTTAACTTAGGGTGACCACTATGCCCTACAAACGCAGCAATCAACTTAAAGTTGGTAGCAACTTAAGACCGATACAACATGCTCACGCCTATATAATTCGGGGGATGATTTCCATATCCCACAAACAAAATTCATAATCATCACGCGTCATTACTGTCGAACTCATTAACTAACAAATTCTGATACAATGAGAGAGTAATTATGTCATTCGAATGGTAAACTGGTGTCCTCTAACAAATATTCAATCATTCAAACCGCGCGCTTGGAGCACGCGAAATGTTTTTCTATTTTGCAACATCTTTCTCAGGAGCGACCGACGAAGAAGGGCGACTCGAGGAATCAGGGGCGGCGTTCACGTCAGCCCTTATGTCTTCAGGAATAACTACGCCGGGTCTCCTCATCAAGATTCGTCCCGCCCGAATAGCCTTGTCCAGGGCTTTGTCGCGTTGGGCCTTGAGAGTAACAGAAGTTTCTTCAGCAGTTTTAGCAGCCAGTCGAGCGCTCTCTAACTCCTGGGCAATAGAGTTTTTGGAAGCTCGGAGCCCTTTGATAGTATCATCTTTCGCCGATATCAACTGCTTAAGCCGGGTTACCTCCTCCATGGATTCCTGCAGCTTACGACGTTGGTGGTCTAATTCTTCCATGGTGAAGCGATGACTCCTTTCCAAGATGGTCAGCGAATTGCTAGAATCTCGATACAACCTGTCAAGATTATCACGAGAAGCAGCAAGGATACGTTTTTCTTCCTGCAAGCACAAGTCGGTTCCTTCAAAAAACCAAGCAAATAATAGGAGTACAGCAAGGCAAAGCACAGTTTCGTGTATCACCTTTTCAGAGTCGAGCTGAGCGTGAAGAGAAGAACTCAGTGCATTGGCATCATCTAAGGCAGCGGAGACCTGACTCAACTCAATCTGACTTTGAGAGTACTTTTCCTCAAAATCAGTGCATCGCCGGGCCAATTCAGCCTGATCTCGAGAATGTTTTTCCTCAAGAATCGCAATCTGCGAGTCATTCCTAGCAAGAGGTAATCAAACAAAACGAGGTCAGAAGGTAAAACAATCCACAACAAAGGCGAAGAAAAGAAAAAGGGCACTAACCAGTGTTAGTCGCCTCCAGCTCGGATACACGACGATGAAGTGACACTGGATTCCAACACGTAAGAGACGAAGCCACTTCTGGAACGGAAGCACCCTGCGATCTCAGCTGGCTGGCCATCCCATCCACCAAAACCTGATGAGAAGAACAGATGAGCATAATGACAAAAGCTCATGCAACGTAAAAATAAAGCTAAAAACAGCACAGTACCTGGAGGTTGGAAAAGAACGAAGGGATCCCCAGATCAGGAGAAATCAGCCGATAATCAGGCGCAAGGCCACCACCCGAAGCAGCTTGCAATGGATCAGTAGGAATCAGCTCAACGCCTTCAACAGAGCCAAATGCCCGATCAATGGGGACGCTGCCCTCTAAAGCGACCCCCTGGTCCAAAGTTTGGGCTATCACCATGCAGCCAGAATGTGGAGGTGATCCCACGTGAACGTCCATGGAAGTGCATGAAGGAGACCCTGCTTGGGCACCCTCGGGGGCTGGGTCATAGTCAGCACTGCCCACTTGAGCCGGATCATCCCCGGCAGCACCCTCGGGGGCTGGGCAGTGGCTTACACTCTTCATCTGAGCTAAGTCATCCCCGGCGACATCCTCGGGGGCTGGGCATGTGTCAGCACCATTCTTGAGGTCCAGACTCCCCGCAATAACCACCTCTAAGGTTGACGGGCCCTCAGCCACTTCCATGGAACCAGGACAATCCAAGTTAGCATCCCGACCCTCGAGATCGCGCTCTAAGGTCGACGAGGCACGGGATGACCTCAATCCAGCATCAGGCATGGCAGCGCAAACCTCCATCGCATCATCATCCACTGGCTCTGATAACAAGTCCTCTGGGACCATATCCTCAAGAGTCTGATCAAAGTTGGCCAGGGAGAGCTCTTGCAGACCAATGAGGGCAGACAAAGCAGGAGAGGGAACTCCACTACTTTCACCACTGGCAAGAAATTGCCGACTGTTCTTCCGAGTCAGAGGGACTTCATCCTCTTCCTCCTTGTCGTCTTCATCAGCAACACAGGCAACACCCCCATTGGGATCAGCGACAGATGGAGCACACCCATTGGGATCAACGACAGACATACCACACCCATTGGGGTCAGCATCAGTAGATTCAGGCACGGGAACCTCCTCAGCAGCAGGAACCGACGGACCAGCACCCCGATCCAAACTAGATACTTGCCGAAGGCGTCTCTTTTTCTTTTTCTGCTCATCAGCAGAAAGATCAGTTTGATTGGCTCGGCAAGGACGTCTTGGGCGAACACGGACAGGTCTCTGAACATCTAAGGATGTACCAGCTTCGGGGAGAGGTGCCACCGCTAATGCCCCAGCAGGAGCAGCATCAGAAGAATCCTCAGCCAGCATATCAAGCATGGCACTTATTTCTGCATCATTAGGATCCAGAGGCACTTCAAAATGTACTTGTCGCTCGTCATCAGGAATCTCCCCAAGCGAGGCAACCAAAGCGCTGACTTCTTCATCAGAGGGTCGCGTCCTAATGCCCAAATTGTCGTCAATCGCAGGTGGATTTGACACGAAATGAGTGAAAGCTTTAGCAGGAGGCAAATTCCAGGCCGAGTACGCCATCGGAGCACCAACATTGGACACCTTGCCCCTGAGAATCTTTTCCAGTCGGCTCACCAAGTCAGCAGAAGGGATTCTCCTGTTGGTAACCCGAGTTGAGTCGGCTAGCCCTCGATACAGATAAGCTGGGTGGACCCTATCTTTCAGTGGCTGAATGTTCTTAAAAACGAAGTCAGCAACCACAGCTTCAGCGGTTAGACCTCTCTCTTTCAGCAGTCCAACCTCAGCTAGCAACACATTGGCTTCAGCTACCTCCTCGTCTGTGGGAGACTCGGTCCAGCTGGGGGTACGAACGTCTGGCTGTCTTCCCGACCGGGGGGAGAGAATTTCCATAATTGTCAACTATAAACCACTCCAGACGCCATCCTTTAATGCTGTCTTTAAGGGGAATCTCAAGATATTCAGTCTTCCGTCCTCGGCGCATCTCCAAACTGGCACCCCCGACCAACTGATGTTGTCCCCCGGCCATCCTAGGGCGACAATGATACAGATATTTCCATAAACCAAAATGCGGTAGCACGCCAAGAAAGGCTTCGCATAAGTGAACGAAGATGGAGATTTGCAGAATTGAGTTAGGGTTTAGATGGGTCAGGTTAATGTGGTAGAAATCAAGGAGGCCACGGAAAAAAGGAGAGATGGGAAGGCCAAGGCCGCGGAGAAGAAAAGGAGCGTAAACTACAGACTCGTGGGTATCCTCTGTCGGGACAGTAGTCCCGTGGCAAATCCGCCAAGAACAGAGTTCCTGTGGAGGGAGAATCCTGATGGATACGAGGTGGAGGAGTTCAGATTCGGAGATGATAGACATGTGGTTACCTGCAAAAGGCAATTGGCTGTTGGGATCGATTGGAGGAATCACCACTGCGGACGAGCTCGCGATTTTCCTCTTGGGAGCCATCTCGATTCTACCAGTGAGCAGATTGGAGGCAAGCGCAGAGAGGATTCGGAAGTAGGAATGCAAGAACTAGGGCGCGGAAAGCAAAGGCGGCTAAAAGCGCAGCTCTTATGGGATATTCTCGAGCCAGATACCGTTTCAAAAAGTGCCCAGTCATCACCCGGCAGTTATTTCCAAAACCCCAGCATGCCACGTGGTCATTCGGCAGTTATTTCCAAAAAGACGATGGGCCACCTCATCACTCGGCTATCATCCTCAAAATAGCTCATGCGGCCCGCTGTCACTCGGCGTTGCCTCTAAAACGCTGATCTCGTGTTCAATCGCTCGGCATTACTTCCAAAATGCCGATGGCGACCTTCAATCACTCGGCGTTGCCTCTAAAACACTGATCTCATGTTCAATCGCTCGGCATTACCTCTAGAATGCCGACGTCGGCCTGCTTTCACTCGGCGTTGCCTCTAAAACGCTGATCTTGTGTTCAATCGCTCGGCATTGCTTCTAAAATGCCGACGTCGACTTGCTGTCACTCGGCGTTGCCTCTAAAACGCTGATCTCGTGTTCAATCGCTCGGCATTACTTCCAAAATGCCGATGGCGACCTTCAATCACTCGGCGTTGCCTCTAAAACGCTGATCTCATGTTCAATTGCTCGGCATTACCTCTAAAATGCCGACATCGGCCTGCTTTCACTCGGTGTTGCCTCTAAAACGCTGATCTTGTGTTCAATCGCTCGGCATTGCTTCTAAAATGCCGACGTCGACCTTCAATCACTCGGCATTGCCGCTAAGACGTGGGGATAGCATTCGGTTGCTCGGCTTTACCTCTAAAACGTCGATGCAGACTACAAGATCACTCGGCAACTACTTCTGGGAGCGTCAGTATGATGTCCAAATTGTTCATCTACTATCTCAAAAGAATCAGCCTTATAATCAAGCAAAGCAAGTCAACAAGAAGAAGCCAACGACATTCTTTCATTAAGGGAAGTCAATAAGCTTACAAATCAACTCTTTGCGAGTTGATGCTTCCCTACTATTACTATACTACATTACACTACTACTATACTACATTACACTACTGCTACACTACACTACACTACTCTACATTACTACTACATTATTCTAACTATACTAAACTATACTAATATCTAAGAAGACCAGTGGCGTCTAGCCACTGGCCCTGCCCCTACCGCCGCCGCCGCCCTTGGTGCTGCCCCTGCTGCTGCCGCCCTTGGTGCTGCCCTTGCTGCTGCCGCCCTTGGTGCTGCCCCTGCTGCCGTCGCCGTCGCCGCTGCTCCTGCCGCTGCTCCTGCCGCTGCCGCCGCCGTCGCCGTCACCACCGTCGTCGCCATCGTCGTCGTCGTCGTCCTCGTCCTCGCCACCGCCGTCAGAGTCCTCCTCATCCGAGGAGTACTCCGACTCATCCGAGCCTTCGAGCCCGGAGCGCTCGACGGCCCGGATGTACGTCCAGACCTCCGTGGCTATCCCTTGGGAGTCGTCCGAGTCATCGGACGACGCCGGGGGAGAGACGGGAGCCGGAGATCCCTCGGACTCGGAGGAGAACTCCTCCTCCGAGTATTCCGAGTCACCGAAGTCCTCCGATGGAGGAGTCGGTTCGCGCTTGCGCTTGTTGCTTTTGCCCATGGTGGAAGCAAGCGGGAAAGAAGAGAAGGAAGCAGTAAAAGAACAGCGAAGAGATGTGAAGAAACCAGAGGGGCAACAGCGTTATTTATAGAAGGGGAAGGCAACCATTCACCTCCAACCGCGGTCACTGAACAGTCGCAAAGCATTCAATAAGCACTTCCACCCGTCTGGAGACACGTCAGGCGGCTGACGCCGTTTCATGCAACACTACACCCATTGGGACTCTAGTCAACAGCGCAAAGGATATGATTACACTCGCCGTCCCATCACATTACAACTCAGAAGCAGCCGGCTAAAACACTCAGCGTACCAAGCCGTCCCTTGCCCACACCCATTGGGGGGGACGCCCAGGAATTATCAGTATATTTTTCAAAATGATCACATCTGTGCAGAGCATGCAGTGAATGCCTCAAGACAAAAATGAGATATCAACAAGAGTTAGAGGGAAGCCAAATATAGCCAGCAGAGTGCAAAATATGGTCGACAGACACGACTTGAAGACTAGACAGAGAACGTCCATCAAATGTCCAATCAGTCACAGAGCAAATAAATTACACTACCTAGCGAGATACGGAAGGATTGCAAACTCGGCTGCAAAAGACAAAATACATGCTGACCTCGGAAGCATAATATTGATGACATAGCACGGATGACATCATGCCAACTTTTTTACAAGCAGAAAGGGTAATCTTCAGCAAAAGGACATAAAAAGAAGACCTTCAAGTGAATTATCCTCAAAAATCCACTTGAAGGTCGGGGGCTACACCCATTGGGTGCACCTTCGGCGCACCCTATGGATTATCATTCCAAGCCGAGATCGTGCCGATTTCTAAAGCATGGGACAAGATTAAAAAAGCCAGCCCTCACCCAAAATGAGCAAGCGCAAATAGAAATGATCTCTACTGAAGACCTTCGAGTAGATTATTTTCTAAAATCTACTCGAAGCTCGGGGGCTACACCCATTGGGTGCACCTCCGATGCACCCAATGAAGCTCAGAATCTCACAAATTGGAATGCCGACCTCTAAGGCACAGGCACGATGCCGGGTTTTGGTCAACGAGTGATCGGAGCAGGAGAAGACAACAGGAAGCCATTTTTCTTCAAAATCACCTACAAGCTGGACCTGAGATCTTCGGGTTGATTATCTCTAAATTAACCCAAAGATCGGGGGCTTGTGGGGGATAGATATCCCCTGGGTCCACTAAAAGAGCAAAGGACCTCACGAAAGGCACAAGGGCCCAATAAATCGTAAGGTCATTCTTTCGTGGGCCTGGGGAGAAACAGCAAGCGAAGCAGAACGACATGGGGCCGGATTGGTACACGCCCAGACGGCCCGCAGCACCGAGCGAATAACTGCAACAGAGATCCAACTTTCCCGCGCTGGAGCCTCCATGCAACGAAGCCACGCGAGGATAAGTCGGCGAGGGTTACGTAAGGATAATCACAAGATGTTCACTATCTTTTAGCTACTCGTTGCTATCTTATCCACGTGTACTGCCCCACGGTCGAGTATATAAGGCCTAGGGGGCACCCCTTCAGAACGATCGACCCTTTACTTAGCCACCCACATCAACTCTCTGTATTCTCAATCCAGAGAGCTCTCTTGTAGCCACATCCATCAAGCATACTCATCAGGACGTAGGGTGTTACGCATCTCTAAGCGGCCCGAACCTGTAAAACTTGTCCACTGTCCCTCGTGCGATCAGCGCGAACCATTTTGCTACAGTTGTCGACACCGTCCTACTCCTAAAGCACCTTGAGGGGCAACCCCGGGTGTGCGGTCGGACCCAAAACACCGACAGCTGGCGCGCCAGGTAGGGGGTGTGTCGACAATCCAAGCTAGCTCAATGGCCATCTCCTTCAACAGCAAGATCATCCTGCGTCCCGGATCCGTGCTCCACTTCGGAACAATCTCATTTGTAGCGGATGAAGAAGGAATTCTGCACCGCATCGCAGATCCGCCGGAAAAAAGGTCTCCCCCAACAAACTCCGAAAATGTCGGAGAAGCACAACCTCCAGCTCTCCGGATGAGGATCATCTCCGGAAAGCCGGGGGCCGAGGGCCCGGTGACTCGGAAAACTCCGTTGCCTACTTCTCCGACAAAAGAATGGACACAGATCACAAGAAAAAGGGTAACCGGGGGGAAGCAAGTTGCTCTTTCCGTCCCTCATGCCTCAAAGGGGGACGGGAAGGAGATCACCACCACAGCAGCGCCGTTCTACCCCGACGTCCTCTTTATCGGGAGAGTGGAGTCGCCCATTATCTCCGACGACGAGCCGACTGTACCCAGGGAGGAGCTGCCTCAACGAGAGTCCCGTCGACGGAGGAACCGACGCAGGAACGTTCGACGACATCACGCAGCCGGAGAACGGAATCTGGAACAGCCTGTCTCGCGAGACGAGGTCTCGGAGGTAGGAGAAACTCCGGAAGAACGCGTCTTCAGAGAACGAAGGAACTCCCGACGACGTGATCGCCGACGAGCTCAGGAACAGGCTGAACAGGATGCAAGGCAGCGTCGAGAGAATCCATTCTCTGGGCGCAACCTGAATCCCGACTTCGCCCGAGCTATGAACACGCCGAGCGAAGTTGGAGGAGTACTGGCTCGGATAGCCGAGGGACTTCCACGGACTCCTGACGCCGATGGCTACCGACGACTGCTCACCCAGGCGGCCAACCACCTTCTACCGCTTGCTCACCCGCCGAACGACCTACGACACGCCATCAACAGTCGCCGAGACACGCGAAGCTCCATCAACGCTTCACGCGAGCGGTGGCATGAGAACGAGATCCGCCGTCGGGAGGAGTATGACCGGGATCACGGCATCCCGACCCAGAGCCAGGCTACCAGAACTGAGTCGGCGACGGCCTCAACTAGCGGAATCACCCGGGGGCGGTCGAGGAACCACAATCACAACTCCCCTCCCCGGGACGGACATCGTCCCCAACGACACGAGGACACATGCGGAGTGTTCGCTCTTACTCCGCGCCTTAGGGCCATCCAATGGCCTCCCAACTTCAAGGTATCCAACGTTGACAAATATGAACCTAAGCAGGATCCATGGGGTTGGCTAGCCGTCTACACCACCGCTGCTCGAGCCGCCGGGGCGTCCGAGGACGTGATGACCACGTACTTACCCATTGTCCTTGGGCAAGACGCGCTGCAATGGCTACGACATCTACCCCGACACTGCATCGACGTCTGGGGCGACTTCAGTCGACGCTTCACCGCCAACTTCCAATCCCTCTCCGACAAGCCGGCGCAACCGTGGGACCTCAAATCCATCAAGCGCCGGGGGGACGAGACTCTCCGGTCATACCTTAAAAGGTTTCAGACCATGAGAAATCGCATCCCCGAGGTCACAGAAGCGGCCGTGATCGAGGACTTCTACAGAGGATCCAATGACTCGGCTTTCGTCCGAGCCATACTACAGAAGGCGCCGATCACCTCCGAGGAGTTGTTCCGGGAAGCCGACCTCTACATCACCGCCGACGAGCGAGCCCAGGACCTCATTGGAGGAGCGAAGCCCGCACCAGCAGCGCCGCGACGCGACACAAACCAACAACCCGACAAGCGATGGGAGAAGAGGCCTCGCGAAGAAGTGCACGCTGCCGGACCACCTGCCTCTCGCGCCCGAGGAGGACCTTGTGGAGGCGAACGAACGCTGGACGACATCCTCGACGCCCAGTGCCCGTACCACAAGGACATGCGCCACACTCTTCGTAACTGCCGAGACTTCAAGCACTCCGTTGGACACGGCCGACCCTTCCAACCTCTACCTCCTCCTCCGCCGAGGGGAGGACCAGATGAACCACGACAACCCCATCGGCAGGAGGAGGGAGGAGGAGGAGGAGCTTTTCCACGCGTTGACAGGGAGGTCAACGTCATCTTCGGCGGACACGGATCGCAGGAGAGCAGAAGACAGCAAAAGCTCAACGATCGCCAAATACTGGTGGCGACCACCGTCCCTCCCGCCCCATACCGGTGGTCGGAGCACCCGATCACCTTCACTCGGGCAGATCAATGGCTCAACTTCGACCACCCGGGCAAGTACCCGCTTCTCGTCGATCCGGTGATCCGAGAGAGCCGGGTGAAGAAGGTGTTAGTGGACGGGGGAAGCAGCATCAACGTCACCTTCCCCCGGACACTCCAAGGCTTGGGAGTTCACCTCAAAGAGCTCCACGAGTCGGACACTCCTTTCTTCGGCATCGTGCCGACGGAAGGGGAATACCCGCTGGGCCACATCTACATGCCAGTCACCTTCGGAACTCCGGAGAACTACAGAACCGAGTTCCTGAGGTTTGAAGTGGCGAACTTCGACTGCGGGTACAACGCCATCATCGGGAGGCCTGGATTGGCCAAGTTCATGGCCATTCCGCATTACACATACATGATACTGAAGATGCCAGGGCCGCAAGGGATCATAACTGTGCGCGCCGACTTCCAAGGCGCCGCAGAATGTTTCCGAGTGGCTATTCAAGCAGCCCTCACCGCCAAGCCATCGACAGCTCCCTCCGCAATGGCGAACTCTAAGCCTAAGGAGGACCTCACAGTATCGGCAAGCGAAGCTCAGACCGCGACCTCTATGCGGCCGACTGAAGAAACCAAGAGAATCAACCTGGGGTTCGCCGATGAGCGCAAGACGGCAATCATCAGCTCCAGCTTGGATGACAAATAGGAAAGCGCGCTCGTCCGGTTTCTGCAAGACAACCGAGATGTATTCGCATGGCAACCTGCGGATATGCCGGGAGTCCCAAGAGAACTGGCCGAGCACAAATTGAAGGTTTTCCCCCAGGCGAGACCGATTCGGCAAAAATTACGTCGTTTCACGCCTGACAAGAGAGAGGCCATTCGCGCCGAGTTAGCTCGCTTGGTCGCAGCTGGATTCATTAGAGAAGTATTACATCCCGAGTGGCTAGCCAACCCTGTTCTTGTACTCAAAAAGAATAAAGTGGATTGGCGCATGTGTGTTGATTATACTGATCTCAACAAACACTGTCCGAAGGATCCTTTTGGGCTCCCAAGGATAGATCAGGTGGTGGACTACACCGCTGGATGTTCTATGCTGTCTTTCTTGGATTGCTATTCCGGGTACCATCAGATCAGTCTGGCAAAGGAAGACGAAGAAAAAACGGCATTCATTACCCCGTTTGGTGCTTTCTGTTATACCTCCATGCCGTTTGGCCTCAAAAACGCCGGAGCAACTTACCAGAGAGCCATTCAAACATGCTTAGCAGATCACTGGGGCAAGCGTGTGGAAGCCTATGTGGATGATGTGGTAATCAAAACACAGGACTCAGAAGACTTCATCAAAGACTTGCAACTGGTTTTCAACAGTTTGAGGCGGTATAGATGGAAGCTTAATCCCGAGAAATGTGTTTTTGGGGTACCAGCCGGAAAGTTGCTCGGATTTATTGTCAGCCACCGGGGAATTGAAGCTAATCCAGATAAGATTGAAGCTATCATGAAGATGGAAGCACCTCGATCGCAGAAGAAGGTTCAGCGACTTACTGGATGCATGGCAGCTTTAAGCAGATTTATATCCAGGCTGGGAGAAAAAGGTATGCCGTTTTACAAATTACTCAAGAAGGTGGATAAATTCCAGTGGACTTCAGAAGCGCAAGAAGCTCTAGATGCTCTGAAAAAGTTCTTGACAACACCACCAGTACTGAAACCACCTCGGCGAGCTACGTCAACTCAACCAGCTGAAGATTTGCTGCTGTATATCTCTTGCACAACTCACGTGGTAAGCACCGCATTAGTAGTCGAGCGAGTAGAAGAAGGGCATGCCTATCCAATACAACATCCTGTCTACTTCATTAGTTAAGTCCTCGGCCCCTCAAAGAAAAAGTACCCTCAAGTTCAGAAGCTATTGTATGCAGTACTTCTAACTGCCCGCAAGCTACGTCACTACTTTGACGACCATAAAGTCATAGTAGTCACAAGTTTTCCAATAGGGGATATTCTTCACAACAAGGAAGCCATCGGTCGAATAGCCAAGTGGGCTTGCGAGCTGGGATCTCATGACATCGAGTTCCGACCTCGCACCGCCATCAAAACTCAAGCACTGGTTGATTTCGTATCGGAGTGGACTGAACAACAAGTGCCAGACAACCCGGAGACTGCAGAAGTATGGCGAATGTATTTTGATGGCTCACTAAAGCTGCAGGGAGCAGGAGCGGGGATTCTCTTCACTGCGCCTGGAGGCGAACACCTCAAGTACGCCCTCCAGTTGCTATTCCCAGCCTCCAACAATGCAGCCGAGTATGAAGCTTTGATCCATGGATTGAACATTGCCATATCGTTGGGTATCAAAAGATTAATGGTTTACGGAGACTCTCTGGTAGTCATCAGTCAGATAAACAAGGAGTGGGATTGCTCGAGCGATTCAATGGGAAAATATTGCACTGCCGTCCGAAAGCTGGAAGATAAATTCGAGGGCCTGGAATTTCATCATGTAGAAAGAGATCGGAACACAGCAGCCGATATACTGTCCAAACTGGGGTCCGGTCGAACTCAGGTCCCATCCGGGGTTTTCGTGCAAGAAATTCTGCAGCCAAGTATCTCAATGGATCAAACAGGAGAGTGCAACGTCATAGATCAAACCGAGTCAGACCCTGATGACTGGAGAAGGCCGATCATTAAGTATATAAAGAATGAAGAGGAACCAGATGATAAAAATTTGGCAGAGCGCATTGCAAGACAGTCGGCTCACTATACACTTATTGGGGAGACATTATACAGAAGGGGTGCATCAGGCGTCTTCATGAAGTGCGTTCTCCCATCCACTGGAAAGCAACTTCTGGAGGAAGTCCATGCTGGGCAGTGTGGAATACATGCAGCCTCCAGAACACTAGTCGGGAAGGTCTTCAGGTCAGGATTCTATTGGCCAACAGCAAAGAACGATGCAGCCGAGTTAGTTCAGAGGTGCGAAGCCTGCCAATACTTGTCAAAGCAACAACACCTGCCAGCACAGCAACTGCAGACCATACCAGTAACTTGGCCTTTTGCATGCTGGGGACTGGATATGATTGGACCTTTCAAGAAAGCTCAAGGGGGATACACACATGTATTGGTAGCAATCGACAAATTCACTAAATGGATAGAGTTCAAGCCCATTGCCTCCCTAACCTCTGCTAAGGCCGTGGAATTCATACAAGACATAATATTCAGATTCGGGATACCAAACAACATCATAACTGATTTAGGATCCAACTTCACAAGTTCAGAATTCTTCGACTTCTGCGAGCAAAAGGGCATTCAGATCAAGTATGCATCTGTAGCCCATCCAAGAGCCAACGGGCAAGTTGAGCGAGCCAACGGGATGATATTGGATGCACTCAGGAAAAAGGTCTTCGATAAGAATGAAAAATTCGCAGGAAAGTGGATAAGGGAATTACCCTATGTTGTTTGGAGCTTAAGAACCCAACCTAGTCGAGCTCTGCATGGAAACACTCCTTTCTTCATGGTCTATGGGTCGGAAGCAGTGCTACCTGCTGATCTCAAGTTTGGGGCGCCAAGGCTGATCTTTGAAAACATAGCAGAAGCTGAGACCACCAGGCTGGAAGACATAGATATACTCGAGGAAGAACGGTTAAACACAGTAATCCAATCAGCAAGGTACCAGCAGACTCTAAGGCGCTATCACGACAAGGCTGTGCGACAACGATTCTTCTCAGTAGGGGATCTCGTCCTCCGCCGAATTCTAACGGGGGAGGGACGACACAAGTTATCACCCTTATGGGAAGGACCTTTCGTGGTAGCAGAAGTCACTCGGCCCGGATCGTATCGCCTCACTCAGATGGATGGCACGGAAGTTGGGAACTCCTGGAACATAGAACACCTCAGAAAGTTTTATCCCTAGCTGTACCTCAAAACTGCTGGGACGATGATGGTGTACTCTGTAAAGTGGAAATATGTCATCAATAAAAAAAGAGGTCTCAAGGATACTCAA
Source organism: Zea luxurians (assembly GCA_029449295.1). Taxonomy (NCBI): domain Eukaryota; kingdom Viridiplantae; phylum Streptophyta; class Magnoliopsida; order Poales; family Poaceae; genus Zea; species Zea luxurians. Next base: position 9,212,786 of record JAOPSE010000057.1, read on the forward strand.
TTCATTCACGATTGACATGCTCACTCTTACTTAACCCGGGGTGACCACTATGCCCTGCTAATGGAGCAATCGACTTAAGTCGGCAATGACTTAAGGCGGTGCAACATGCTCACGCTTACTTAACTCGGGGTGACCACTATGCCCTGCTAACGGAGCAATCGACTTAAGTCGGCAACGACTTAAGGCGGTGCAACATGCTCACGCGTACTTAACTTAGGGTGACCACTATGCCCTACAAACGCAGCAATCAACTTAAAGTTGGTAGCAACTTAAGACCGATACAACATGCTCACGCCTATATAATTCGAGGGATGATTTCCATATCCCACAAACAAAATTCATAATCATCACGCGTCATTACTGTCGAACTCATTAACTAACAAATTCTGATACAATGAGAGAGTAATTATGTCATTCGAATGGTAAACTGGTGTCCTCTAACAAATATTCAATCATTCAAACTGCGCGCTTGGAGCACGCGAAATGTTTTTCTATTTTGCAACATCTTTCTCAGGAGCGACCGACGAAGAAGGGCGACTCGAGGAATCAGGGGCGGCGTTCACGTCAGCCCTTATGTCTTCAGGAATAACTACGCCGGGTCTCCTCATCAAGATTCGTCCCGCCCGAATAGCCTTGTCCAGGGCTTTGTCGCGTTGGGCCTTGAGAGTAACAGAAGTTTCTTCAGCAGTTTTAGCAGCCAGTCGAGCGCTCTCTAACTCCTGGGCAATAGAGTTTTTGGAAGCTCGGAGCCCTTTGATAGTAGCATCTTTCGCCGATATCAACTGCTTAAGCCGGGTTACCTCCTCCATGGATTCCTGCAGCTTATGACGTTGGTGGTCTAATTCTTCCATGGTGAAGCGATGACTCCTTTCCAAGATGGTCAGCGAATTGCTAGAATCTCGATACAACCTGTCAAGATTATCACGAGAAGCAGCAAGGATACGTTTTTCTTCCTGCAAGCACAAGTCGGTTCCTTCAAAAAACCAAGCAAATAATAGGAGTACAGCAAGGCAAAGCACAGTTTCGTGTATCACCTTTTCAGAGTCGAGCTGAGCGTGAAGAGAAGAACTCAGTGCATTGGCATCATCTAAGGCAGCGGAGACCTCACTCAACTCAATCTGACTTTGAGAGTACTTTTCCTCAAAATCAGTGCATCGCCGGGCCAATTCAGCCTGATCTCGAGAATGTTTTTCCTCAAGAATCGCAATCTGCCGAGTCATTCCTAGCAAGAGGTAATCAAACAAAACGAGGTCAGAAGGTAAAACAGTCCACAACAAAGGCGAAGAAAAGAAAAAGGGCACTAACCAGTGTTAGTCGCCTCCAGCTCGGATACACGACGATGAAGTGACACTGGATTCCAACACGTAAGAGATGAAGCCACTTCTGGAACGGAAGCACCCTGCGATCTCAGCTGGCTGGCCATCCCATCCACCAAAACCTGATGAGAAGAACAGATGAGCATAATGACAAAAGCTCATGCAACGTAAAAATAAAGCTAAAAACAGCACAGTACCTGGAGGTTGGAAAAGAACGAAGGGATCCCCAGATCAGGAGAAATCAGCCGATAATCAGGCGCAAGGCCACCACCCGAAGCAGCTTGCAATGGATCAGTAGGAATCAGCTCAACGCCTTCAACAGAGCCAAATGCCCGATCAATGGGGACGCTGCCCTCTAAAGCGACCCCCTGGTCCAAAGTTTGGGCTATCACCATGCAGCCAGAATGTGGAGGTGATCCCACGTGAACGTCCATGGAAGTGCATGAAGGAGACCCTGCTTGGGCACCCTCGGGGGCTGGGTCATAGTCAGCACTGCCCACTTGAGCCGGATCATCCCCGGCAGCACCCTCGGGGGCTGGGCAGTGGCTTACACTCTTCATCTGAGCTAAGTCATCCCCGGCGACATCCTCGGGGGCTGGGCATGTGTCAGCACCATTCTTGAGGTCCAGACTCCCCGCAATAACCACCTCTAAGGTTGACGGGTCCTCAGCCACTTCCATGGAACCAGGACAATCCAAGTTAGCATCCCGACCCTCGAGATCGCGCTCTAAGGTCGACGAGGCACGGGATGACCTCAATCCAGCATCAGGCATGGCAGCGCAAACCTCCATCGCATCATCATCCACTGGCTCTGATAACAAGTCCTCTGGGACCATATCCTCAAGAGTCTGATCAAAGTTGGCCAAGGAGAGCTCTTGCAGACCAATGAGGGCAGACAAAGCAGGAGAGGGAACTCCACTACTTTCACCACTGGCAAGAAATTGCCGACTGTTCTTCCGAGTCAGAGGGACTTCATCCTCTTCCTCCTTGTCGTTTTCATCAGCAACACAGGCAACACCCCCATTGGGATCAGCGAAAGATGGAGCACACCCATTGGGATCAACGACAGACATACCACACCCATTGGGGTCAGCATCAGTAGATTTAGGCACGGGAACCTCCTCAGCAGCAGGAACCGACGGACCAGCACCCCGATCCAAACTAGATACTTGTCGAAGGCGTCTCTTTTTCTTTTTCTGCTCATCAGCAAAAAGATCAGTTTGATTGGCTCGGCAAGGACGTCTTGGGCGAACACGGACAGGTCTCTGAACATCCAAGGATGTACCAGCTTCGGGGAGAGGTGCCACCGCTAATGCCCCAGCAGGAGCAGCATCAGAAGAATCCTCAGCCAGCATATCAAGCATGGCACTTATTTCTGCATCATTAGGATCCAGAGGCACTTCAAAATGTACTTGTCGCTCGTCATCAGGAATCTCCTCAAGCGAGGCAACCAAAGCGCTGACTTCTTCATCAGAGGGTCGCGTCCTAATGCCCAAATTGCCGTCAATCGCAGGTGGATTTGACACGAAATGAGTGAAAGCTTTAGCAGGAGGCAAATTCCAGGCCGAGTACGCCATCGGAGCACCAACATTGGACACCTTGCCCCTGAGAATCATTTCCAGTCGGCTCACCAAGTCAGCAGAAGGGATTCTCCTGTTGGTAACCCGAGTTGAGTCGGCTAGCCCTCGATACAGATAAGCTGGGTGGACCCTATCTTTCAGTGGCTGAATGTTCTTAAAAACGAAGTCAGCAACCATAGCTTCAGCGGTTAGACCTCTCTCTTTCAGCAGTCCAACCTCAGCTAGCAACACATTGGCTTCAGCTACCTCCTCGTCTGTGGGAGACTCGGTCCAGCTGGGGGTACGAACGTCTGGCTGTCTTCCCGACCGGGGGGGTAGAGAATTTCCATAATTGTCAACTATAAACCACTCCAGACGCCATCATTTAATGCTGTCTTTAAGGGGAATCTCAAGATATTCAGTCTTCCGTCCTCGGCGCATCTCCAAACTGGCACCCCCGACCAACTGATGTTGTCCCCCGGCCATCCCAGGGCGACAATGATACAGATATTTCCATAAACCAAAATGCGGTAGCACGCCAAGAAAGGCTTCGCATAAGTGAACGAAGATGGAGATTTGCAGAATTGAGTTAGGGTTTAGATGGGTCAGGTTAATGTGGTAGAAATCAAGGAGGCCACGGAAAAAAGGAGAGATGGGAAGGCCAAGGCCGCGGAGAAGAAAAGGAGCGTAAACTACAGACTCGTGGGTATCCTCTGTCGAGACAGTAGTCCCGTGGCAAATCCGCCAAGAACAGAGTTCCCGCGGAGGGAGAATCCCGATGGATACGAGGTGGAGGAGTTCAGATTCGGAGATGATAGACATGTGGTTACCTGCAAAAGGCAATTGGCTGTTGGGATCGATTGGAGGAATCACCACTGCGGACGAGCTCGCGATTTTCCTCTTGGGAGCCATCTCGATTCTACCAGTGAGCAGATTGGAGGCAAGCGCAGAGAGGATTCGGAAGTAGGAATGCAAGAACTAGGGCACGGAAAGCAAAGGCGGCTAAAAGCGCAGCTCTTATGGGATATTCTCGAGCCAGATACCGTTTCAAAAAGTGCCCAGTCATCACCCGGCAGTTATTTCCAAAACCCCAGCATGCCACGTGGTTCACTAAAAGAGTAAAGGACCTCACGAAAGGCCGTGGGGCAGTACTAAGGGCTCCCAAGGATCCAACATGTACCATATCCTCGAGACCTCTTTTTTTAATATACTCGACCGTGTAGGGCAGCACCAAGAGGGAGAATCCCGATGGATACGAGGTGGAGGAGTTCAGATTCGGAGATGATAGACATGTGGTTACCTGCAAAAGGCAATTGGCTGTTGGGATCGATTGGAGGAATCACCACTGCGGACGAGCTCGCGATTTTCCTCTTGGGAGCCATCTCGATTCTACCAGTGAGCAGATTGGAGGCAAGCGCAGAGAGGATTCGGAAGTAGGAATGCAAGAACTAGGGCGAGGAAAGCAAAGGCTGCTAAAAGCGCAGCTCTTATGGGATATTCTCGAGCCAGATACCGTTTCAAAAAGTGCCCAGTCATCACCCGGCAGTTATTTCCAAAACCCCAGCATGCCACGTGGTCATTCGGCAGTTATTTCCAAAAAGACGATGGGCCACCTCATCACTTGGCTATCATCCTCAAAATAGCTCATGCGGCCCGCTGTCACTCGGCGTTGCCTCTAAAACGCTGATCTCGTGTTCAATCGCTCGGCATTACTTCCAAAATGCCGATGGCGACCTTCAATCACTCGGCGTTGCCTCTAAAACACTGATCTCATGTTCAATCGCTCGGCATTACCTCTAGAATGCCAACGTCGGCCTGCTTTCACTCGGCGTTGCCTCTAAAACGCTGATCTTGTGTTCAATCGCTCGGCATTGCTTCTAAAATGCCGACGTCGACTTGCTGTCACTCGGCGTTGCCTCTAAAACGCTGATCTCGTGTTCAATCGCTCGGCATTACTTCCAAAATGCCGATGGCGACCTTCAATCACTCGGCGTTGCCTCTAAAACGCTGATCTCATGTTCAATTGCTCGGCATTACCTCTAAAATGCCGACGTCGGCCTGCTTTCACTCGGCGTTGCCTCTAAAACGTTGATCTTGTGTTCAATCGCTCGGCATTGCTTCTAAAATGCCGACGTCGACCTTCAATCACTCGGCATTGCCGCTAAGACGTGGGGATAGCATTCGGTTGCTCGGCTTTACCTCTAAAACGTCGATGCAGACTACAAGATCACTCGGCAACTACTTCTGGGAGCGTCAGTATGATGTCCAAATTGTTCATCTACTATCTCAAAAGAATCAGCCTTATAATCAAGCAAAGCAAGTCAACAAGAAGAAGCCAACGACATTCTTTCATTAAGGGAAGTCAATAAGCTTACAAATCAACTCTTTGCGAGTTGATGCTTCCCTACTATTACTATACTACATTACACTACTACTATACTACATTACACTACTGCTACACTACACTACACTACTCTACATTACTACTACATTATTCTAACTATACTAAACTATACTAATATCTAAGAAGACCAGTGGCGTCTAGCCACTGGCCCTGCCCCTGCCGCCGCCGCCGCCGCCCTTGGTGCTGCCCCTGCTGCTGCCGCCCTTGGTGCTGCCCTTGCTGCTGCCGCCCTTGGTGCTAGTGGCTAGACGCAGCGGCGACGGCGACGGCAGCAGGGGCAGCACCAAGGGCGGCAGCAGCAAGGGCAGCACCAAGGGCGGCAGCAGCAGGGGTAGCACCAAGGGCGGCGGCGGCGGCAGGGGCAGGGCCAGTGGCTAGACACCACTGGTCTTCTTAGATATTAGTATAGTTTAGTATAGTTAGAATAATGTAGTAGTAATGTAGAGTAGTGTAGTGTAGTGTAGTGTAGCAGTAGTGTAATGTAGTATAGTAGTAGTGTAATGTAGTATAGTAATAGTAGGGAAGCATCAACTCGCAAAGAGTTGATTTGTAAGCTTATTGACTTCCCTTAATGAAAGAATGTCGTTGGCTTCTTCTTGTTGACTTGCTTTGCTTGATTATAAGGCTGATTCTTTTGAGATAGTAGATGAACAATTTGGACATCATACTGACGCTCCTAGAAGTAGTTGCCGAGTGATCTTGTAGTCTGCATCGACGTTTTAGAGGTAAAGCCGAGCAACCGAATGCTATCCCCACGTCTTAGCGGCAATGCCGAGTGATTGAAGGTCGACGTCGGCATTTTAGAAGCAATGCCGAGCGATTGAACACAAGATCAGCGTTTTAGAGGCAACGCCGAGTGAAAGCAGGCCGACGTCGGCATTTTAGAGGTAATGCCGAGCAATTGAACATGAGATCAGCGTTTTAGAGGCAACGCCGAGTGATTGAAGGTCGCCATCGACATTTTGGAAGTAATGCCGAGCGATTGAACACGAGATCAGCGTTTTAGAGGCAACGCCGAGTGACAGCAAGTCGACGTCGGCATTTTAGAAGCAATGCCGAGCGATTGAACACAAGATCAGCGTTTTAGAGGCAACGCCGAGTGAAAGCAGGCCGACGTCGGCATTCTAGAGGTAATACCGAGCGATTGAACATGAGATCAGTGTTTTAGAGGCAACGCCGAGTGATTGAAGGTCGCCATCCGCATTTTGGAAGTAATGCCGAGCGATTGAACACGAGATCAGCGTTTTAGAGGCAACGCCGAGTGACAGCGGGCCGCATGAGCTATTTTGAGGATGATAGCCGAGTGATGAGGTGGCCCATCGTCTTTTTGGAAATAACTGCCGAATGACCACGTGGCATGCTGGGGTTTTGGAAATAACTGCCGGGTGATGACTGGGCACTTTTTGAAACGGTATCTGGCTCGAGAATATCCCATAAGAGCTGCGCTTTTAGCCGCCTTTGCTTTCCGCGCCCTAGTTCTTGCATTCCTACTTCCGAATCCTCTCTGCGCTTGCCTCCAATCTGCTCACTGGTAGAATCGAGATGGCTCCCAAGAGGAAAATCACGAGCTCGTCCGCAGTGGTGATTCCTCCAATCGATCCCAACAGCCAATTGCCTTTTGCAGGTAACCACATGTCTATCATCTCCGAATCTGAACTCCTCCACCTCGTATCCATCGGGATTCTCCCTCCGCGGGAACTCTGTTCTTGGCGGATTTGCCACGGGACTACTGTCCCGACAGAGGATACCCACGAGTCTGTAGTTTACGCTCCTTTTCTTCTCCGCGGCCTTGGCCTTCCCATCTCTCCTTTTTTCCGTGGCCTCCTTGATTTCTACCACATTAACCTGACCCATCTAAACCCTAACTCAATTTTGCAAATCTCCATCTTCGTTCACTTATGCGAAGCCTTTCTTGGCGTGCTACCGCATTTTGGTTTATGGAAATATCTGTATCATTGTCGCCCTGGGATGGCCGGGGGACAACATCAGTTGGTCGGGGGTGCCAGTTTGGAGATGCGCCGAGGACGGAAGACTGAATATCTTGAGATTCCCCTTAAAGACAGCATTAAAGGATGTCGTTTGGAGTGGTTTATAGTTGACAATTATGGAAATTCTCTCCCCCCCGGTCGGGAAGACAGCCAGACGTTCGTACCCCCAGCTGGACTGAGTCTCCCACAGACGAGGAGGTAGCTGAAGCCAATGTGTTGCTAGCTGAGGTTGGACTGCTGAAAGAGAGAGGTCTAACCGCTGAAGCTGTGGTTGCTGACTTCGTTTTTAAGAACATTCAGCCACTGAAAGATAGGGTCCACCCAGCTTATCTGTATCGAGGGCTAGCCGACTCAACTCGGGTTACCAACAGGAGAATCCCTTCTGCTGACTTGGTGAGCCGACTGGAAATGATTCTCAGGGGCAAGGTGTCCAATGTTGGTGCTCCGATGGCGTACTCGGCCTGGAATTTGCCTCCTGCTAAAGCTTTCACTCATTTCGTGTCAAATCCACCTGCGATTGACGGCAATTTGGGCATTAGGACGCGACCCTCTGATGAAGAAGTCAGCGCTTTGGTTGCCTCGCTTGGGGAGATTCCTGATGACGAGCGACAAGTACATTTTGAAGTGCCTCTGGATCCTAATGATGCAGAAATAAGTGCCATGCTTGATATGCTGGCTGAGGATTCTTCTGATGCTGCTCCTGCTGGGGCATTAGCGGTGGCACCTCTCCCCGAAGCTGGTACATCCTTGGATGTTCAGAGACCTGTCTGTGTTCGCCCAAGACGTCCTTGCCGAGCCAATCAAACTGATCTTTCTGCTGATGAGCAGAAAAAGAAAAAGAGACGCCTTCGGCAAGTATCTAGTTTGGATCGGGGTGCTGGTCCGTCGGTTCCTGCTGCTGAGGAGGTTCCCGTGCCTGAATCTACTGATGCTGACCCCAATGGGTGTGGTATGTCTGTCGTTGATCCCAATGGGTGTGCTCCATCTGTCGCTGATCCCAATGGGGGTGTTGCCTGTGTTGCTGATGAAGACGACAAGGAGGAAGAGGATGAAGTCCCTCTGACTCGGAAGAACAGTCGGCAATTTCTTGCCAGTGGTGAAAGTAGTGGAGTTCCCTCTCCTGCTTTGTCTGCCCTCATTGGTCTGCAAGAGCTCTCCCTGGCCAACTTTGATCAGACTCTTGAGGATATGGTCCCAGAGGACTTGTTATCAGAGCCAGTGGATGATGATGCGATGGAGGTTTGCGCTGCCATGCCTGATGCTGGATTGAGGTCATCCCGTGCCTCGTCGACCTTAGAGCGCGATCTCGAGGGTCGGGATGCTAACTTGGATTGTCCTGGTTCCATGGAAGTGGCTGAGGGCCCGTCAACCTTAGAGGTGGTTATTGCGGGGAGTCTGGACCTCAAGAATGGTGCTGACACATGCCCAGCCCCCGAGGATGTCGCCGGGGATGACTTAGCTCAGATGAAGAGTGTAAGCCACTGCCCAGCCCCCGAGGGTGCTGCCGGGGATGATCCGGCTCAAGTGGGCAGTGCTGACTATGACCCAGCCCCCGAGGGTGCCCAAGCAGGGTCTCCTTCATGCACTTCCATGGACGTTCACGTGGGATCACCTCCACATTCTGGCTGCATGGTGTTGGGGGCCTTCGTCCTCCGAAGGTCCTCAAAAACATGATTTGACAATGTTTTCCGAGTGGATTATATGAACAGGTACCTTCGGACTCAGAATTATGAACATGAAGTACGGTCAGGACGAAGCCTGAACCAGACGAAGGGGGATTGAAATGGAGGACGGGCTGATTACCAAGCTCTACGAAGGATGATGCACGGCCGAAGCTGTGCGCAGGAAAGCTTCGTCGCGATAGTAGAAAGGGGAACCGACTTAAAGATGAAAAGACTACTTAGGCCTTGACAGATTTCCATAAGTCAGTAGCAAATGTAATGGACATGAATGTAATTTTGTATGGGCTGTGTCTCACGCCTATAAATAGATGAACAGTACTCCCGTACTGTTCACACTGACTTGGCATTTGCTTTTGCGTCATTCTTGTACTTTTGCCTTCCTGCAGTCCGAAGGTACATTTGTAATTTGAAGTCATTTCTATTTTTACATAGTAATAAAATAGAAATGACATTGTGATAAAATTTAAATGTTTACATTACTATTTATGTTATGCATAAGTCCTTCATCGTAACTTGTCGTGCTTACGAAGATATGTTGTTTATGACCTTCGTCCAGAGCACGTTATATAAAGAAGGGAAATAATGTTTCGAAGGATGAAGGACCTTATCATTTAACACTTTTTATGTTGCCTTGTTCTTAATCCAAAGCATTTGAGAACAAGTCACCAACATTGGCGCCCACCTCCGGTGAACTCACCTCCACTTTGAGTTTTTTGAACACCTTCGGAAGCCATAGACCCTCGCTATGGCGCCGAAGAAAGCTTCAGCGACTGGAGCTGCAGCACTGCAACCGCTGGACCCCAACCAGGAGACCGTCTCTCTTCGGGGGCCCCGAAGCCAGAAGAGGAAGGCCGTCAGCCCGACGCTTCAGGAGGATGAACTAGACCAAGAGATCAGGGATATGGAGATGCTTCATCAACAGGTGCAGAGGAAGAAGGAAAAGATGGCCAGGCTAGCTGAGCTGCAGAGGTAGATAGACGAAGCTTCTGAAGAAGTTCGCCATCTTACTCACGATGAGCAGAACAGAAGGCCTCAACAAAAAGACCTTCATCAGGAGGGCTTCTTCAACGAAGATGACTGGTATGACAATTTCCATCATGGAAATTTTGTTTTCGATGATGCTTCTCCCCTGTCCGCTGAGCTGCAGGCTACACCTTGGCCTCCATCCTACAAGCCACCCCAGCTTCCCATGTTCGATGGCCATTCAGACCCGAAGCAGTTTTTGATGAGCTACGAAGCAACAGTGTCTTCGTATGGTGGCAATGCTGCAGTCATGGCAAAGTCTTTTGTTATGGCTGTCAGGAGTGTTGCTCAGACCTGGTATTCCTCCCTTCGACCAGGAACGATTACTTCATGGCAAAAGCTGAAGGATATGTTGCTAACTAGCTTTCAAGGGTTTCAGACGAAGCCGGTTACTGCTCAAGCCTTGTTTCAGTGCACTCAGGATCATGAAGAATACCTTCAGGCGTATGTCAGAAGGTTCTTACGTTTGAGGGCGCAGGCACCAACGGTGCCCAATGAAATTGTCATCGAAGCCATGATCAAGGGGCTCCGACCTGGACCTTCAGCTCAATACTTCGCCAGGAAGCCTCCTCAGACTTTGGAGAAGCTGCTCCAGAAGATGGATGAGTACATTCGTGCCGACAATGATTTTCGCCAAAGAAGGGAGGAGGCTTTCAGATTTTCTGAAATGACCAGGGGCTTCGGAGGAAGATTCTATCCTAGGCATGTCAGGTTCATCCACAACTCTACTCAAAATGATGATAAGGGGAGTCAGCAGAATAGGCCGCAGTGCTCCTCACAGGCTTCGGGGCAACAGCAAAGTTTCTTCCGGCCACCAGCTCCAAGAGGCAGAGGCGCCAGGGGCTTCGGTGGAAGATTTGGAGATCAACCAAGGAAACTGTTTTGCTTGTTCTGTGGAGAAAACAAGGGCCATACCACCAGGACGTGCCATGTTACAATCCAGAAGCAAAAGGAAATAGCCGAAGCTGCAGCGCAACAAGCTCAGCCGAAGCAGGTCATGCATACTGCTTCGTATCATCCGCCTTACATCCCACAATACATAGACAACCACCCTGCAGCTTCTGTAGCTTCGGCAAGTCAACCTCAAGCTTCCTGGCAACAGCCTCCGCCTCCACCTCCATTGCAACAAGGTCAACAGCTAGAAGGGAGTCAATATGCCCCACACCAAAGGGACTTCAGAGAACAATCCGAAGCTCGCACAGTCAACAGCACTGTGCCAGAGTCGAAGCACATTTATTGACACATATCCTACCTTTGATAGCAGTCTTTTCTATTCAGTTCTATTTTCTGTGTAACAAAGAACATTGTTAGTTTTCATGTAATAATTTCGTTGTTTCCCACGAGGAAAACCTATTTTCTCCACAGGCTTAAGTTGCTGAAGCTTAAAAAATTTGCGTTAACAAGGAGGACCTTCGAATTATTAAAAATCCTTCGAAGCAACAGAAAGTCGTTCCAAGGAACGCAGAGTAAGTTGATGAAGTCACAAAAAGCCGTTCCAAAGGGAGCGCAGTGTAAGTTTTCTGCTCAAAAGTCGTTCCAAAGGGAATGCAGAGCTTACAGCGAAAAGTCAACGCTGATACCGCCTAAGTAAAAGGCGAAGAAGCTCAAAAGACGTTCCTAAGGGAATGCAGAGCTTACAGCGAAAAGTCAACGCTGATACCGCCTAAGTAAAAGGCGAAGAAGCTCCAAAGACGTTCCTAAGGGAATGCAGAGCTTACAGTAAAAGATTGTGTGTTTCACGGGGATATGTGTGTATCTTCGGAATCAAATTCATCTACATAACATAACATCATCACATCATTTTGCATAGCATAAGCATCATACATCATATTGCATATGGCAAAAGAGGGAGGACAGTATCAACCTTCGGAAGAGTGCTTTGAGAAAGTAAAAATCTTCGGAATATAGCTTCGGAAAATGTTCTCACGAAGTTTGGATATTTTTCATCAGAGCGCTACGGGTTTTGTGACGCATAAAAGTTTTTCTATCTTCACGAAGCATGAAAAGAAGGGAAGGTGTTTTTTCGCCGAAGGCTTAAAAACGGTACGTATGTAAAGTTTCATGCATCGTAAAGAATTGAATAATGAAAAGAAACTTATATATTACATTCAAATGTACAAAATATTACATAGATCACATTTCAAATGTTCTTTCTAATGCCATCTAGTCTTCTCTTAGTACTACTTCGGCAGCCTCATTTAGAAGTTGTTCAACAACTTTATCCATGATAGCTTCGGCCATTTGTTTAATTTCGTCATCCTCTTTCGTGTGAGGGTCAGCAGACGATCCAGTAGGTTCTGAGGGAAGGGAATATGTCTACATTACTATCACAAACCGCGAACAAAGTTTGAAATAAAAATTACAGCACAACAAGAACGACTAATTAATACCTATTTGCCCTTCGGGCTCTGTACTTTTTTCGGCAACTTCTGTCACTTTCCTAGCATCATGGATGCCTTTTTCACTCCTTTGAATAATTTCTTGCGCCATTTCTCGGCCGCCGTTGTCCCAGATATCAGTAAAGAATTTACCGCCAACCATGCTTGCTTCGGTCGAGGGGTCTTTGATGTCTTCAGAGGACAGGGCAGCTTCGGACTGAGCTAAGGATTTTACATGCTCACAACCTTTCTTCTCCAAAACAGCAGCAACTCCTCTGGCGCCTGAAAAAGCGCAGATGTCACCGCGGCTGCTCAGGATTTCCTCGAAGGCTTCTGCTTCGTGACTGATCCAGTCCAGTGGACCTTCGGGATTGCCTCTTGAGAAATTCTCTTCACTAGAAAAGGCGCCAACGCTAGCGAAGCTGGATTTTATCTTTTTGACGCATTCTATAGATTTAACATAGCATTTCCTCTGGGATGCACGAAGCTCCTTAACACTTAACTCTAAATGATTGACCAACTGATCACTAAGCTCTCGTTTTGTTTCCTCAAGCACACGTTCCTCTTTAGCTCTAGCTAGCTGTTTCTGAAGATCTTTAATTTCACGTTTTTGGGCTTCGGCCTGGACCTTTGAAGCAGCTTCGTCCTTCTTTACCTTATCTACCAATGTAAGCAGAATTTTATCCTTTTCCAGAGCTTCGTTTCTCAGTTTAATAACTTCTGATCGAAGGTTGTTGAACGCAATTTCATAGCTCTCATCTTCGGCACTCTTTTGTGCTCTTAATGCGTTGCTTAGGATTAAACCCTATATGTAAAAAGTTGGTATAAGAATAAAAGAATGAGTTACGAATTAAAAAATTTTCAAGCGTTTAATTCCCATACCTTTAGGCTATTGTACGCAAGACTGTCCGCGAGATCCTCCTTCGTCATAGCACATAATCCAGCTTCGAGCTTCGGGAAACCCATACTTCTAGCCATCTCCCGGCAGACAGATAATTCTTTGTTATCAGGGAGGCAGTATAGGAAGTCATCTTCATTTGTCCCATTGAACACTACTGCCCCCTTCGGATACTTTAACTCTCTAGCATAGTGATTGGCTTCATAAGTCTCTTCTTCAGATAATTTCTTCCCCGAAGCATGTCGCACGATGTAATCGCATATGCTGGAAGGAGCTTCGGGGGCGGCAGTGTCAATTTCTTCAACCAAAACTGGTTCTGATATTTTCTCGGTTTCCAAAGATTGTTCCTTGGTGGGCTCTGAAGGCCCAGCTTCAGCTTCAGCTTGTTGCTTCGAAGCTTCAGTAGACGCTTCAGCAAGTTCAACAGTCTTCTTTGGAGTTGTGCTTGAAGACTTAATTGTCTCCAAGACATCTAGTACGTTCACCATTCTTTTTCTTTTTGGGGTCACCAATGGGCCCTTTTGATTTTTTATTGTTTCGACAATTGCTGAAGGACTTAAGATTTCCGATATTTTTGGCCCTTCAATCTTCGGTTTTTCTGCTTTTTCTGCTGAAGGCGCTTCAGTTTTCTCTTCTATCTTCGGCACTGGAGCTGGTTCTGTAGCTTCAGAGGCCAAAGAGACTTCACCAATAAATTCTGGCACTGTGGCCGGCTCAATAAAACGCGCTCGGTGGGTGAGCACCTTCATCTTTTTCCTTTGCGGCGCTGGCTCACTAGTGGCACTCGTGGTAGCTTCTGTCGCAGGAGAAGTATTTTTTCTTTTGCGACCCAATACCGGATAGTGATAGTCAGGGTAGACAAACCCGACTGCGTCAAATACCCGGTTGAGCCTTTTCTTCTTTCGGCCTCCGAAGGCTGCTGATAACGCAGTGTTCTCGGCCTTCGAATATGCCCCAAGCAGTTCGTCACTTAATGTTTCAATGCTTTTCAACCAGTCGTCATCAGGTTCAACAAACTTATCCCCGTATTTGAATGTGTATTTCAGTCTGACCAGTCCGCCTTCGTCGGACTCTTTGATGGTCTCCTTCGGCATTTCCCACTTTCCTGCAAGTGGCCACACCCTGAAGGCAATATGCTCTTGGACCAAGTCCCTTGTCCCAATGAAAGAGCAGATTACGCCGAAGGCTCTTTGGCATTCCTCGGCTGCTTCATCCATTTCAACCTTCGGCCTTCGAAGTCCGAAGCGTTGCCAGATGGGGCGCATAATGATACTCTTGACATCTTCTTGCGCTGTTAAGTCATTCTTTACATAGAGCCACTCTGTCATCCAGGCTCCGGGCCACCTCTTCCGAAAGGTTGGCACAGGGCGGCTTGACCCGGAGCGGGCACCGAAGCTGTAACACCCAAAGTTGTTGTGATATTGTTCTTTCCCCCAGGGCTTCGTCTCATATAACAACTCATGAATGTTGCAAAAGCTTTTAGCATTTGGTTCTAAACCTTGGCTTCTCGCAGCCCAGACAAACATCCCCATTCTTATGATAGCTTCGGGAGTAATTTGATGAAGGTAGACTTGAAATGTCTTCAGGACTTCAACAACAAAGTTGCTTAGGGGGAATCGAAGCCCAGCCTTGAGAAAGCTTCGGAAGATTACGACTTCATCTTCTTCGGGGGTGGGAGAAGTCTTTTCTCCAGCATCAGCCCTCACAATAGATATATCTCGAAAATACCTCCCCCTCATATTATCAATATGACTCTGCTTAATAGTGGTTTTCCCGAAAACCGTGTGACTTGGCCGCCATGGTCGATCTTCGGACTCTTCCCCACCACTTTCTACATCATAACTGTCGCTGTCACCAGTATCTTCAGACAAACCTTCCAGAATCTCCTTGGTAATTTTTTCCGTATTGGTCTCTGCCATCGCTATAAGGAACCCCAAGTTCTTTTCTTCGTCAAGGCTCAGCTTCATCTCAGCAGCGACCTTCTTATCTTCAGACATCTTCGGAAACACTAAAAAACTGTTTTCAAAGCCGAAGCTTCAAAACCAAAATATCAGCAAATCTTAGTGCGCAAGAGCTAAAAATTTAGTGGGCGAAAGCAGATGGCAAGCGAGAGTACCAAAATGAGTTTGCGTTACGATCTTATTTATACGCCCAGTGCGTTGAAAATTGAAAGACCCCGCTTGTCAGTGAATGTTGCTATTCTAGCAAAGGGAAGGTGTTTTTTCGGACCTTCGGCTTAAGGCCTTCGTCCATATCGCAATCTGAATTTGTCATTAACAAATTAATATTGCGAGGGGCTACTGTTGGGGGCCTTCGTCCTCCGAAGGTCCTCAAAAACATGATTTGACAATGTTTTCCGAGTGGATTATATGAACAGGTACCTTCGGACTCAGAATTATGAACATGAAGTACGGTCAGGACGAAGCCTGAACCAGACGAAGGGGGATTGAAATGGAGGACGGGCTGATTACCAAGCTCTACGAAGGATGATGCACAGCCGAAGCTGTGCGCAGGAAAGCTTCGTCGCGATAGTAGAAAGGGGAACCGACTTAAAGATGAAAAGACTACTTAGGCCTTGACAGATTTCCATAAGTCAGTAGCAAATGTAATGGACATGAATGTAATTTTGTATGGGCTGTGTCTCACGCCTATAAATAGATGAACAGTACTCCCGTACTGTTCACACTGACTTGGCATTTGCTTTTGCGTCATTCTTGTACTTTTGCCTTCCTGCAGTCCGAAGGTACATTTGTAATTTGAAGTCATTTCTATTTTTACATAGTAATAAAATAGAAATGACATTGTGATAAAATTTAAATGTTTACATTACTATTTATGTTATGCATAAGTCCTTCGTCGTAACTTGTCGTGCTTACGAAGATATGTTGTTTATGACCTTCGTCCAGAGCACGTTATATCCTGAAGGGAAATAATGTTTCGAAGGACGAAGGACCTTATCATTTAACACTTTTTATGTTGCCTTGTTCTTAATCCAAAGCATTTGAGAACAAGTCACCAACACGTGGTGATAGCCCAAACTTTGGACCAGGGGGTCGCTTTAGAGGGCAGCGTCCCCATTGATCGGGCATTTGGCTCTGTTGAAGGCGTTGAGCTGATTCCTACTGATCCATTGCAAGCTGCTTCGGGTGGTGGCCTTGCGCCTGATTATCGGCTGATTTCTCCTGATCTGGGGATCCCTTCGTTCTTTTCCAACCTCCAGGTACTGTGCTGTTTTTAGCTTTATTTTTACGTTGCATGAGCTTTTGTCATTATGCTCATCTGTTCTTCTCATCAGGTTTTGGTGGATGGGATGGCCAGCCAGCTGAGATCGCAGGGTGCTTCCGTTCCAGAAGTGGCTTCGTCTCTTACGTGTTGGAATCCAGTGTCACTTCATCGTCGTGTATCCGAGCTGGAGGCGACTAACACTGGTTAGTGCCCTTTTTCTTTTCTTCGCCTTTGTTGTGGACTGTTTTACCTTCTGACCTCGTTTTGTTTGATTACCTCTTGCTAGGAATGACTCGGCAGATTGCGATTCTTGAGGAAAAACATTCTCGAGATCAGGCTGAATTGGCCCGGCGATGCACTGATTTTGAGGAAAAGTACTCTCAAAGTCAGATTGAGTTGAGTCAGGTCTCCGCTGCCTTAGATGATGCCAATGCACTGAGTTCTTCTCTTCACGCTCATCTCGACTCTGAAAAGGTGATACACGAAACTGTGCTTTGCCTTGCTGTACTCCTATTATTTGCTTGGTTTTTTGAAGGAACCGACTTGTGCTTGCAGGAAGAAAAACGTATCCTTGCTGCTTCTCGTGATAATCTTGACAGGTTGTATCGAGATTCTAGCAATTCGCTGACCATCTTGGAAAGGAGTCATCGCTTCACCATGGAAGAATTAGACCACCAACGTCGTAAGCTGCAGGAATCCATGGAGGAGGTAACCCGGCTTAAGCAGTTGATATCGGCGAAAGATGCTACTATCAAAGGGCTCCGAGCTTCCAAAAACTCTATTGCCCAGGAGTTAGAGAGCGCTCGACTGGCTGCTAAAACTGCTGAAGAAACTTCTGTTACTCTCAAGGCCCAACGCGACAAAGCCCTGGACAAGGCTATTCGGGCGGGACGAATCTTGATGAGGAGACCCGGCGTAGTTATTCCTGAAGACATAAGGGCTAACGTGAACGCCGCCCCTGATTCCTCGAGTCGCCCTTCTTCGTCGGTCGCTCCTGAGAAAGATGTTGCAAAATAGAAAAACATTTCGCGTGCTCCAAGCGCGCGGTTTGAATGATTGAATATTTGTTAGAGGACACCAGTTTACCATTCGAATGACATAATTACTCTCTCATTGTATCAGAATTTGTTAGTTAATGAGTTCGACAGTAATGACGCGTGATGATTATGAATTTTGTTTGTGGGATATGGAAATCATCCCCCGAATTATATAGGCGTGAGCATGTTGTATCGGTCTTAAGTTGCTACCAACTTTAAGTTGATTGCTGCGTTTGTAGGGCATAGTGGTCACCCTAAGTTAAGTACGCGTGAGCATGTTGCACCGCCTTAAGTCGTTGCCGACTTAAGTCGATTGCTCCGTTAGCAGGGCATAGTGGTCACCTTGAGTTAAGTAAGGGTGAGCATGTTGCACCGCCTTAAGTCGTTGCCGACTTAAGTCGGTTGCTCCGTTAGCAGGGCATAGTGGTCACCCCGAGTTAAGTAAGCGTGAGCATGTTGCACCGCCTTAAGTCGTTGCCGACTTAAGTCGATTGCTCCGTTAGCAGGGCATAGTGGTCACCCCGGGTTAAGTAAGAGTGAGCATGTCAATCGTGAATGAATTGAGTATCCTTGAGACCTCTTTTTTTATTGATGACATATTTCCACTTTACAGAGTACACCATCATCGTCCCAGCAGTTTTGAGGTACAGCTAGGGATAAAACTTTCTGAGGTGTTCTATGTTCCAGGAGTTCCCAACTTCCGTGCCATCCATCTGAGTGAGGCGATACGATCCGGGCCGAGTGACTTCTGCTACCACGAAAGGTCCTTCCCATAAGGGTGATAACTTGTGTCGTCCCTCCCCCGTTAGAATTCGGCGGAGGACGAGATCCCCTACTGAGAAGAATCGTTGTCGCACAGCCTTGTCGTGATAGCGCCTTAGAGTCTGCTGGTACCTTGCTGATTGGATTACTGTGTTTAACCGTTCTTCCTCGAGTATATCTATGTCTTCCAGCCTGGTGGTCTCAGCTTCTGCTATGTTTTCAAAGATCAGCCTTGGCGCCCCAAACTTGAGATCAGCAGGTAGCACTGCTTCCGACCCATAGACCATGAAGAAAGGAGTGTTTCCATGCAGAGCTCGACTAGGTTGGGTTCTTAAGCTCCAAACAACATAGGGTAATTCCCTTATCCACTTTCCTGCGAATTTTTCATTCTTATCGAAGACCTTTTTCCTGAGTGCATCCAATATCATCCCGTTGGCTCGCTCAACTTGCCCGTTGGCTCTTGGATGGGCTACAGATGCATACTTGATCTGAATGCCCTTTTGCTCGCAGAAGTCGAAGAATTCTGAACTTGTGAAGTTGGATCCTAAATCAGTTATGATGTTGTTTGGTATCCCGAATCTGAATATTATGTCTTGTATGAATTCCACGGCCTTAGCAGAGGTTAGGGAGGCAATGGGCTTGAACTCTATCCATTTAGTGAATTTGTCGACTGCTACCAATACATGTGTGTATCCCCCTTGAGCTTTCTTGAAAGGTCCAATCATATCCAGTCCCCAGCATGCAAAAGGCCAAGTTACTGGTATGGTCTGCAGTTGCTGTGCTGGCAGGTGTTGTTGCTTTGACAAGTATTGGCAGGCTTCGCACCTCTGAACTAACTCGGCTGCATCGTTCTTTGCTGTTGGCCAATAGAATCCTGACCTGAAGACCTTCCCGACTAGTGTTCTGGAGGCTGCATGTATTCCACACTGCCCAGCATGGACTTCCTCCAGAAGTTGCTTTCCAGTGGATGGGAGAACGCACTTCATGAAGACGCCTGATGCACCCCTTCTGTATAATGTCTCCCCAATAAGTGTATAGTGAGCCGACTGTCTTGCAATGCGCTCTGCCAAATTTTTATCATCTGGTTCCTCTTCATTCTTTATATACTTAATGATCGGCCTTCTCCAGTCATCAGGGTCTGACTCGGTTTGATCTATGACGTTGCACTCTCCTGTTTGATCCATTGAGATACTTGGCTGCAGAATTTCTTGCACGAAAACCCCGGATGGGACCTGAGTTCGACCGGACCCCAGTTTGGACAGTATATCGGCTGCTGTGTTCCGATCTCTTTCTACATGACGAAATTCCAGGCCCTCGAATTTATCTTCCAGCTTTCGGACGGCAGTGCAATATTTTCCCATTGAATCGCTCGAGCAATCCCACTCCTTGTTTATCTGACTGATGACTACCAGAGAGTCTCCGTAAACCATTAATCTTTTGATACCCAACGATATGGCAATGTTCAATCCATGGATCAAAGCTTCATACTCGGCTGCATTGTTGGAGGCTGGGAATAGCAACTGGAGGGCGTACTTGAGGTGTTCGCCTCCAGGCGCAGTGAAGAGAATCCCCGCTCCTGCTCCCTGTAGCTTTAGTGAGCCATCAAAATACATTCGCCATACTTCTGAAGTCTCCGGGTTGTCTGGCACTTGTTGTTCAGTCCACTCCGATACGAAATCAACCAGTGCTTGAGTTTTGATGGCGGTGCGAGGTCGGAACTCGATGTCATGAGATCCCAGCTCGCAAGCCCACTTGGCTATTCGACCGATGGCTTCCTTGTTGTGAAGAATATCCCCTATTGGAAAACTTGTGACTACTATGACTTTGTGGTCGTCAAAGTAGTGACGTAGCTTGCGGGCAGTTAGAAGTACTGCATACAATAGCTTCTGAACTTGAGGGTACTTTTTCTTTGAGGGGCCGAGGACTTCACTAATGAAGTAGACAGGATGTTGTATTGGATAGGCATGCCCTTCTTCTACTCGCTCGACTACTAACGCGGTGCTTACCACGTGAGTTGTGCAAGAGATATACAGCAGCAAATCTTCGGCTGGTTGAGTTGACGTAGCTCGCCGAGGTGGTTTCAGTACTAGTGGTGTTGTCAAGAACTTTTTCAGAGCATCTAGAGCTTCTTGCGCTTCTGAAGTCCACTGGAATTTATCCACCTTCTTGAGTAATTTGTAAAATGGCAGACCTTTTTCTCCCAGCCTGGATATAAATCTGCTTAAAGCTGCCATGCATCCAGTAAGTCGCTGAACCTTCTTCTGCGATCGAGGTGCTTCCATCTTCATGATAGCTTCAATCTTATCTGGATTAGCTTCAATTCCCCGGTGGCTGACAATAAATCCGAGCAACTTTCCGGCTGGTACCCCAAAAACACATTTCTCGGGATTAAGCTTCCATCTATACCGCCTCAAACTGTTGAAAACCAGTTGCAAGTCTTTGATGAAGTCTTCTGAGTCCTGTGTTTTGACTACCACATCATCCACATAGGCTTCCACACGCTTGCCCCAGTGATCTGCTAAGCATGTTTGAATGGCTCTCTGGTAAGTTGCTCTGGCGTTTTTGAGGCCAAACGGCATGGAGGTATAACAGAAAGCACCAAACGGGGTAATGAATGCCGTTTTTTCTTCGTCTTCCTTTGCCAGACTGATCTAATGGTACCCGGAATAGCAATCCAAGAAAGATAGCATAGAACATCCAGCGGTGGAGTCCACCACCTGATCTATCCTTGGGAGCCCAATAGGATCCTTCGGACAGTGTTTGTTGAGATCAGTATAATCAACACACATGCGCCAATCCACTTTATTCTTTTTGAGTACAAGAACAGGGTTGGCTAGCCACTCGGGATGTAATACTTCTCTAATGAATCCAGCTGCGACCAAGCGAGCTAACTCGGCGCGAATGGCCTCTCTCTTGTCAGGCGTGAAACGACGTAATTTTTGCCGAATCGGTCTCGCCTGGGGGAAAACCTTCAATTTGTGCTCGGCCAGTTCTCTTGGGACTCCTGGCATATCCGCAGGTTGCCATGCGAATACATCTCGGTTGTCTTGCAGAAACCGGACGAGCGCGCTTTCCTATTTGTCATCCAAGCTGGAGCTGATGATTGCCGTCTTGCGCTCATCGGCGAACCCCAGGTTGATTCTCTTGGTTTCTTCAGTCGGCCGCATAGAGGTCGCGGTCTGAGCTTCGCTTGCCGGTACTGTGAGGTCCTCCTCAGGCTTAGAGTTCGCCATTGCGGAGGGAGCTGTCGATGGCTTGGCGGTGAGGGCTGCTTGAATAGCCACTCGGAAACATTCTGCGGCGCCTTGGAAGTCGGCGCGCACAGTTATGATCCCTTGCTGTAAAGCCCAAAATTTATTGAAAAAAATATAATAATAAAAAAATAAAATAAAGAAATAAAGGTCTACAATAGTGTCTCTAGAATTTTTTTTAAACTTTGGAATTTAGTAAAACATTTTCTTTTCATAATCAATTAATGGTACTAAATTAGCTAAGTAACCAATAAATAAATAAATGAAGGTACATCTCTTGCCAATGACTTTGTTGTGATGTATTTTATCGAAAACATAAAGTTGACCATAAAATGTTAAATGAAAACATAAAATAGGAAATGAGAAAGAAAATTTTAATGAAGTCATTTATTCTTGTATAAATAAATAATAATAATAATAAAATATGTATATAATAATAATAATATTGTAAAATTATGGAGTTATATTCACATTAGGGTTATTTTAGACACTTGAAAATTTTGAAATTCAAAACTTGAAGTTGAATTTGAAGTTGAGGAGAGCATAGAATAGGAAAATAGAAAAAAAAAGGCCAGAACTAGCTTAGGCCGATTTCCACTCCCTAGGCCCAACTACCCCTTCTGGCCGGCCCATTTATCTCCTATTTCACGCTGCGCCTACCTTTCCATCACTGTTCGGTGGGACCGGTTTGTCTGTGACACATCGACTGCCATCGTGGGACCCACATCCCAGCTGCATCTTCATCCTTATCACCGCGAACAGATTTTCCCCTTCTCTTGTTGCGATTCTCTTTGTCCCGCCGTGGGCCGTGCACGCACCGCAGCTTTGCCTCACGCTCGCGCGTGGACTCGGGTTCACGGTGGGGCCCACTCGTCACGCTTATCCCCTCCTCAACAACTCGCTCGGCGTCCCGGATTTCCGAGCTCCATGGCTCAACCACCCGCGCGAATTCCGCGCTCAGACACAACAACCGCGAGGAATCCACCTTTTTCCCCCCCCCCCCATGCTATAAAAACCAGGCGTCATGTTTCCCCTGCTCACGAAAACCAAATCTAGAACTCTTCCTGGGAATTCGGTGGCTGATTTGCCGTCGCGTGGGTGTGGCGGGACGTGCGTCGAACGACTCCTACGTCGGAGCTCCAGCGCCAGGGAAAAAAAACCACCGCGCCATCGCTGGGTTGTGGGAGGATTCATCATCGGATCCCGCCGCATCGGAATTGGGGTTGGGGTTAGGCGCAGGATGACCGCTGGAGCGTAATAATGGTGTGCATAGTCCCTTCGAGCGGGCTTGGTCGGCCGATGGGCGGTGGTTTCTCGTCGGAGCGCGTGGGTGGATCACCGTCTCGGCATCGTCACAAACTGGCACCGTGCTGTGGGCAAGCTTCGTCTCTAGTGAGTGTTTCCCCTATGTTTTGTTGGCCACACTCTTGAATGGTTGGGCGCTCGTTCTCGTGCAACATCTGGCACCATTGCGCAACCAACGTACCTCACCGGCGGGGCACCCTCGATGGCTGCGCGCCACCTATATCCTGCATGCCTGCGACCGGATTGTAGGTTGAGGGATGAAGACGGTGCGGGCGCCGTTGGATCCAGTTGGATGGCTAGGATTAGCTCATCACTTACCCCTTCGTGCCAGAAAACCGTGACCATCGGATCCAATGGGAGAGGTGTAGATTAGTCGATGGCCGGACAAAACTCGACCGGGGATCCGAAATCCAATGGTTATGAGCTCGTACCGGTTCATAGGAAATCACGATCTAATCTGGACCCTACGTTGGTGATCCAGCGGCTAGAAAAGCTTCGTACCCCTTCGGTCGTTTCATTTTGTAAAAGACACCATGTGATATTCCCGAATTAACCCGCAGTCGCATCTAATAGAAAGAGTATAGCAAATTAGTCCTGCTATTTACAAAACGCACCCTAAACTCTCGAGATTTTGTTTTGCTGGTCCAAACTCTATTAAAATAAATCCCAGAAATTGTTTTTAGGTATAGAAATAATATTTATATATCTAGAAACTTGTAAAATTCATATCTCATCCATTTTAACTCCGAATTGACCCATTCCAGTTTCTATAATGTTGTATTAATAATGTTTACCACCTAATACCTTTGTTTAACCATGAAACTTGGATTAAAATTGTTCATTTGAATTAATCTATTCTAGGTGCTAGATAATTTTAGAAATTCATAACTCAATAACCGTAACTTCGTTTTTATCCATTCTAGTTGCATTAGTCTCACAATAATATTTATTATTATTATCTGGTAACTTTGTTTGGTCATGAAATATAGGTTAAAATGTTGCATTTAGTCTATTCTATATTTAACCAGTGGATCTTTGGAAAACCATAACTTCGCAACCGTAACTCCGATTATAGTGATTCTCGAGCCCACGATCTCGTAGCGACACGTAGATCATTATTATGCAATTTATTCTTATGTTTGGTGTGATGTTAATTTTGTCCATACTAGTTTGTATTGCTACGACTAGCGCGAGGTCATGTGTCATCTGAAGAGCAAGTTGGTACCTGGAATCTCAAGTGCCAGGCAAGTTGTGCCCTTGATCACTTCTTTTTACCCAGTCATGTTCTAATTTATCATAATGATCTGCATAGGTTAATTTTGATGGGACCCAATAGGTTACCCTAGTTTGACTATCTTTATACCTTGTTCACCACTGAATTTTTGGGTAGTACCTGCTATCGCTTTATGTGGTTTTGGGTATAGAGATACACACTATTCATGATTATACTTTTATTATCAGTTGTTATTTACTGTTCATGTCAAGATCATTATGTTAATTGGAACATGGAGAACCACCCGGGAAAACAGTGCTACCACAAGGGTTTAATGGGACGCCCTTGGCTGACTAATTAGGAAAGCTAGTGGAAGACTACCTTACCCGAAAGGGGCAAGGGCAGTAGGGGAGTGGTCAGTGTAGGGAGGCCCTTGGGATGATTTTGCTGCGATGGCGGTCATGCGAGGGATTCCTGCATTGGAGCTTCCTATAAACTGTAGCGGGTTTTCTGAAGCTAGTGGAACTTTGTAAAGGCCTCGTAGTGTTACCCTGCCTCGCCTCCTCGGTAGAGGTGTATGGGATTGGCCGTCTCTTGGCAGATGGGTAACATGACTTGTGGGTAAAGATGCGCAACCTCTGCAGAGTGTAAAACTGGTATACTAGCCGTGCTCACGGTCATGAGCAGCTTGGACACTCACATGATTAAATTATGGAACTAAATTCAATTTGTCATATGCATTGCATCGCAGGTGATGTTTTTATTTTTGTTCTACTACTTAATTGGTTTGGTATTTACTTATACTTAGTAATTGCTAATAAAATTTTGACCAACTGTAAAAGCAATGCTTAGCTTCAACCATCTTCTTTGGTAAGCCTTACACTTCACATGAGCTCCCATCTTTGGCGAGTTTATACACATTATTCCCCACAACTTGTTGAGCTATGAACGTATGTGAGCTCACTCTTGCTGTCTCACACCCCCACAGGTTAAGAACAGGTACCACAGGATGAGGCGCATGGAGGATGCTGTGATGGGTTCATGAGTGGTCTAGGTCGTTGTCTCCCAGTCAACTTTGGGTTGCTGGACCGTTGTCTCCTTATAATGTAATTATTTATTTATTTTGTATAGAACTCCTATTATATATAAAGATGTGACATTCGATCATGTGCCATGATTCATCATATGTGTGAGACTTGGTCCCAGCACACCTGGTGATTATGTTCGCGCCCGGGTCTTGGTGCCCTAAAACCCGGGTGTGACAGAAGTGGTATCAGAGCAATGTTGACTGTAGGACGAAACCTAGATAGAACTGGACAACCATTCTCTTCTTACCTTTGCTACTATGATCCTTTCTAAACTTTTCTTTTCTCATCTATTTCTGCTTACTCTGATTATTCTTACCTTTTCACTTCTAAAGACAAAAGTGGATTTCACACTTTGAAATCATGTGCCTAAAGTGACTTTAGGAATAGGATACCTACTCTTAGGAACAAAACAATATTATTTTTGTAGGTATCTATGTGCTTCAATATTTGTTCTTATGATATTTGTCTGATTTGGATCTTTGATTGAGTGTGATGGGTGTTGGATCAATGTCCACAATTTCATCTGCATATACATCTAGGCATAAAGGATAGTATTTATAAAATAACTAGACAAACTAGATTATCCCTCATTAAAGTATCTAGCCTAACAATATCCATCTCATCTTAAAAGATTCTATCCTACACTCATAGATCCATCTCATGTCAAAAGATCCTAACTTATCCTAATTAAAATATATCTAGTGTAATAAATCTATCTTATCTTAAAAGATTCTCTCTTATCTTAATATATCCATCTAATCCTACAAGATTCTCTCTTATCTTAGTAGATTCAACTTATCTTAAAAGATTCGTCTTATCCTAACCACTTTACTTATCTCATCCTAGAGTAACAACCATGATCTAATCCAAAGTAATTAGATATTATCTAGTCTAATCTAGTTATATCCAACCTAATCTAGATTCTATCTAATCTAATATGATCCAATCTAAAGTCTAAAGTGAGTTATTAACAAGTTAGCTAAGTTGGTGATATAGGTTAGACACTGTCTCTACAAACATACCTTAACCTAAATTAATGTCTTGTACTAACTCGTTTGTAAACAGTAACATAACCTACATCACAAGCTGCCTAGTCCATTTGTTCCAAAAGCAAAGTAAAACTCTATTCAAACTTACCTACCTCGTGTACCCCGGCTATCCTAACTATGTGTCCTTAACTCGGATGGCAACTCCAAGAAGAAAGGCCAAAGAAGAACAACCACGTCAAAGAAGGATAAGCATCAACTCAAGTCTTCAAAGATCAAGTTGAATCGCCAGCGGAATCAAGAGCCCCAGTTCTCGATGAAGTCTTTCCTTATTATACTCTTCCTTGCCACAACCTATACTTGCCATAACCATACCTCATCTTACATAATAAATGGCTAGATATATGTACATCCATATTTTCCAAATCATCTACTAACGTGTATAAAAAAACTTCAAACAAAACTTTTGAATCCTAAACTAAATGAGAAACTAAATTTCACACCAAACTGGTTGCATCCCTTTTTTTTACAAATCTCGAGGACGAGATTAATTTTAGGGGGGTAGGATTTGTAAAGCCCAAAATTTATTGAAAAAAATATAATAATAAAAAAATAAAATAAAGAAATAAAGGTCTACAATAGTGTCTCTAGAATTTTTTTTAAACTTTGGAATTTAGTAAAACATTTTCTTTTCATAATCAATTAATGGTACTAAATTAGCTAAGTAACCAATAAATAAATAAATGAAGGTACATCTCTTGCCAATGACTTTGTTGTGATGTATTTTATCGAAAACATAAAGTTGACCATAAAATGTTAAATGAAAACATAAAATAGGAAATGAGAAAGAAAATTTTAATGAAGTCATTTATTCTTGTATAAATAAATAATAATAATAATAAAATATGTATATAATAATAATAATATTGTAAAATTATGGAGTTATATTCACATTAGGGTTATTTTAGACACTTGAAAATTTTGAAATTCAAAACTTGAAGTTGAATTTGAAGTTGAGGAGAGCATAGAATAGGAAAATAGAAAAAAAATGCCAGAACTAGCTTAGGCCGATTTCCACTCCCTAGGCCCAACTACCCCTTCTGGCCGGCCCATTTATCTCCTATTTCACGCTGCGCCTACCTTTCCATCACTGTTCGGTGGGACCGGTTTGTCTGTGACACATCGACTGCCATCGTGGGACCCACATCCCAGCTGCATCTTCATCCTTATCACCGCGAACAGATTTTCCCCTTCTCTTGTTGCGATTCTCTTTGTCCCGCCGTGGGCCGTGCACGCACCGCAGCTTTGCCTCACGCTCGCGCGTGGACTCGGGTTCACGGTGGGGCCCACTCGTCACGCTTATCCCCTCCTCAACAACTCGCTCGGCGTCCCAAATTTCCGAGCTCCATGGCTCAACCACCCGCGCGAATTCCGCGCTCAGACACAACAACCGCGAGGAATCCACCTTTTCCCCCCCATGCTATAAAAACCAGGCGTCATGTTTCCCCTGCTCACGAAAACCAAATCTAGAACTCTTCCTGGGAATTCGGTGGCTGATTTGCCGTCGCGTGGGTGTGGCGGGACGTGCGTCGAACGACTCCTACGTCAGAGCTCCAGCGCCAGGGAAAAAACCACCGCGCCATCGCTGGGTTGTGGGAGGATTCATCATCGGATCCCGCCGCATCGGAATTGGGGTTGGGGTTAGGCGCAGGATGACCGCTGGAGCGTAATAATGGTGTGCATAGTCCCTTCGAGCGGGCTTGGTCGGCCGATGGGCGGTGGTTTCTCGTCGGAGCGCGTGGGTGGATCACCGTCTCGGCATCGTCACAAACTGGCACCGTGCTGTGGGCAAGCTTCATCTCTAGTGAGTGTTTCCCCTCTGTTTTGTTGGCCACACTCTTGAATGGTTGGGCGCTCGTTCTCGTGCAACATCCGGCACCATTGCGCAACCAACGTACCTCACCGGCAGGGCACCCTCGATGGCTGCGCGCCACCTATATCCTGCATGCCTGCGACCGGATTGTAGGTTGAGGGATGAAGACGGTGCGGGCGCCGTTGGATCCAGTTGGATGGCTAGGATTAGCTCATCACTTACCCCTTCGTGCCAGAAAACCGTGACCATCGGATCCAATGGGAGAGGTGTAGATTAGTCGATGGCCGGACAAAACTCGACCAGGGATCCGAAATCCAATGGTTATGAGCTCGTACCGGTTCATAGGAAATCACGATCTAATCTGGACCCTACGTTGGTGATCCAGCGGCTAGAAAAGCTTCGTACCCCTTCGGTCGTTTCATTTTGTAAAAGACACCATGTGATATTCCCGAATTAACCCGCAGTCGCATCTAATAGAAAGAGTATAGCAAATTAGTCCTGCTATTTACAAAACGCACCCTAAACTCTCGAGATTTTGTTTTGCTGGTCCAAACTCTATTAAAATAAATCCCAGAAATTGTTTTTAGGTATAGAAATAATATTTATATATCTAGAAACTTGTAAAATTCATATCTCATCCATTTTAACTCCGAATTGACCCATTCCAGTTTCTATAATGTTGTATTAATAATGTTTACCACCTAATACCTTTGTTTAACCATGAAACTTGGATTAAAATTGTTCATTTGAATTAATCTATTCTAGGTGCTAGATAATTTTAGAAATTCATAACTCAATAACCGTAACTTCGTTTTTATCCATTCTAGTTGCATTAGTCTCACAATAATATTTATTATTATTATCTGGTAACTTTGTTTGGTCATGAAATATAGGTTAAAATGTTGCATTTAGTCTATTCTATATTTAACCAGTGGATCTTTGGAAAACCATAACTTCGCAACCGTAACTCTGATTATAGTGATTCTCGAGCCCACGATCTCGTAGCGACACGTAGATCATTATTATGCAATTTATTCTTATGTTTGGTGTGATGTTAATTTTGTCCATACTAGTTTGTATTGCTACGACTAGCGCGAGGTCATGTGTCATCTGAAGAGCAAGTTGGTACCTGGAATCTCAAGTGCCAGGCAAGTTGTGCCCTTGATCACTTCTTTTTACCCAGTCATGTTCTAATTTATCATAATGATCTGCATAGGTTAATTTTGATGGGACCCAATAGGTTACCCTAGTTTGACTATCTTTATACCTTGTTCACCACTGAATTTTTGGGTAGTACCTGCTATCGCTTTATGTGGTTTTGGGTATAGAGATACACACTATTCATGATTATACTTTTACTATCAGTTGTTATTTGCTGTTCATGTCAAGATCATTATGTTAATTGGAACATGGAGAACCACCCGGGAAAACAGTGCTACCACAAGGGTTTAATGGGACGCCCTTGGCTGACTAATTAGGAAAGCTAGTGGAAGACTACCTTACCCGAAAGGGGCAAGGGCAGTAGGGGAGTGGTCAGTGTAGGGAGGCCCTTGGGATGATTTTGCTGCGATGGCGGTCATGCGAGGGATTCCTGCATTGGAGCTTCCTATAAACTGTAGCGGGTTTTCTGAAGCTAGTGGAACTTTGTAAAGGCCTCGTAGTGTTACCCTGCCTCGCCTCCTCGGTAGAGGTGTATGGGATTGGCCGTCTCTTGGCAGATGGGTAACATGACTTGTGGGTAAAGATGCGCAACCTCTGCAGAGTGTAAAACTGGTATACTAGCCGTGCTCACGGTCATGAGCAGCTTGGACACTCACATGATTAAATTATGGAACTAAATTCAATTTGTCATATGCATTGCATCGCAGGTGATGTTTTTATTTTTGTTCTACTACTTAATTGGGTTGGTATTTACTTATACTTAGTAATTGCTAATAAAATTTTGACCAACTGTAAAAGCAATGCTTAGCTTCAACCATCTTCTTTGGTAAGCCTTACACTTCACATGAGCTCCCATCTTTGGCGAGTTTATACACATTATTCCCCACAACTTGTTGAGCTATGAACGTATGTGAGCTCACTCTTGCTGTCTCACACCCCCCACAGGTTAAGAACAGGTACCACAGGATGAGGCGCATGGAGGATGCTGTGATGGGTTCATGAGTGGTCTAGGTCGTTGTCTCCCAGTCAACTTTGGGTTGCTGGACCGTTGTCTCCTTATAATGTAATTATTTATTTATTTTGTATAGAACTCCTATTATATATAAAGATGTGACATTCGATCATGTGCCATGATTCATCATATGTGTGAGACTTGGTCCCAGCACACCTGGTGATTATGTTCGCGCCCGGGTCTTGGTGCCCTAAAACCCGGGTGTGACACTTGCGGCCCTGGCATCTTCAGTATCATGTATGTGTAATGCGGAATGGCCATGAACTTGGCCAATCCAGGCCTCCCGATGATGGCGTTGTACCCGCAGTCGAAGTTCGCCACTTCAAACCTCAGGAACTCGGTTCTGTAGTTCTCCGGAGTTCCGAAGGTGACTGGCATGTAGATGTGGCCCAGCGGGTATTCCCCTTCCGTCGGCACGATGCCGAAGAAAGGAGTGTCCGACTCGTGGAGCTCTTTGAGGTGAACTCCCAAGCCTTGGAGTGTCCGGGGGAAGGTGACGTTGATGCTGCTTCCCCCGTCCACTAACACCTTCTTCACCCGGCTCTCTCGGATCACCGGATCGACGAGAAGCGGGTACTTGCCCGGGTGGTCGAAGTTGAGCCATTGATCTGCCCGAGTGAAGGTGATCGGGTGCTCCGACCACCGGTATGGGGCGGGAGGGCCGGTGGTCGCCACCAGTATTTGGCGATCGTTGAGCTTTTGCTGTCTTCTGCTCTCCTGCGATCCGTGTCCGCCGAAGATGACGTTGACCTCCTTGTCAACGCGTGGAAAAGCTCCTCCTCCTCCTCCCTCCTCCTGCCGATGGGGTTGTCGTGGTTCATCTGGTCCTCCCCTCGGCGGAGGAGGAGGTAGAGGTTGGAAGGGTCGGCCGTGTCTGACGGAGTGCTTGAAGTCTCGGCAGTTACGAAGAGTGTGGCGCATGTCCTTGTGGTACGGGCACTGGGCGTCGAGGATGTCGTCCAGCGTTCGTTCGCCTCCACGAGGTCCTCCTCGGGCGCGAGAGGCAGGTGGTCCGGCAGCGTGCACTTCTTCGCGAGGCCTCTTCTCCCATCGCTTGTCGGGTTGTTGGTTTGTGTCGCGTCGCGGCGCTGCTGGTGCGGGCTTCGCTCCTCCAATGAGGTCCTGGGCTCGCTCGTCGGCGGTGATGTAGAGGTCGGCTTCCCGGAACAACTCCTCGGAGGTGATCGGCGCCTTCTGTAGTATGGCTCGGACGAAAGCCGAGTCATTGGATCCTCTGTAGAAGTCCTCGATCACGGCCGCTTCTGTGACCT
The DNA here is from genome assembly GCA_029449295.1 of Zea luxurians. Classification (NCBI taxonomy): domain Eukaryota; kingdom Viridiplantae; phylum Streptophyta; class Magnoliopsida; order Poales; family Poaceae; genus Zea; species Zea luxurians. The sequence goes on from JAOPSE010000057.1 coordinate 9,244,218, forward strand.
CGGGGATGCGATTTCTCATGGTCTGAAACCTTTTAAGGTATGACCGGAGAGTCTCGTCCCCCCGGCGCTTGATGGATTTGAGGTCCCACGGTTGCGCCGGCTTGTCGGAGAGGGATTGGAAGTTGGCGGTGAAGCGTCGACTGAAGTCGCCCCAGACGTCGATGCAGTGTCGGGGTAGATGTCGCAGCCATTGCAGCGCGTCTTGCCCAAGGACAATGGGTAAGTACGCGGTCATCACATCCTCGGACGCCCCGGCGGCTCGAGCAGCGGTGGTGTAGACGGCTAGCCAACCCCATGGATCCTGCTTAGGTTCATATTTGTCAACGTTGGATACCTTGAAGTTGGGAGGCCATTGGATGGCCCTAAGGCGCGGAGTAAGAGCGGACACTCCGCATGTGTCCTCCTGTCGTCGGGGACGATGTCCGTCCCGGGGAGGGGAGTTGTGATTGTGGTTCCTCGACCGCCCCCGGGTGATTCCGCTAGTTGAGGCCGTCGCCGACTCAGTTCTGGTAGCCTGGCTCTGGGTCGGGATGCCGTGATCCCGGTCATACTCCTCCCGACGGCGGATCTCGTTCTCATGCCGCCGCTCGCGTGAAGCGTTGATGGAGCTTCGCGCGTCTCGGCGACTGTTGATGGCGTGTCGTAGGTCGTTCGGCGGGTGAGCAAGCGGTAGAAGGTGGTTGGCCGCCTGGGTGAGCAGTCGTCGGTAGCCATCGGCGTCAGGAGTCCGTGGAAGTCCCTCGGCTATCCGACCCAGTACTCCTCCAACTTCGCTCGGCGTGTTCATAGCTCGGGCGAAGTCGGGATTCAGGTTGCGCCCAAAGAATGGATTCTCTCGACGCTGCCTTGCATCCTGTTCAGCCTGTTCCTGAGCTCGTCGGCGATCACGTCGTCGTGAGTTCCTTCGTTCTCTGAAGACGCGTTCTTCCGGAGTTTCTCCTACCTCCGAGACCTCGTCTCGCGAGACAGGCTGTTCCGGATTCCGTTCTCCGGCTGCGTGATGTCGTCGAACGTTCCTGCGTCGGTTCCTCCGTCGACGGGACTCTCGTTGAGGCGGCTCCTCCCCGGGTACAGTCGGCTCGTCGTCGGAGATAATGGGCGACTCCACTCTCCCGATAAAGAGGACGTCGGGGTAGAACGGCGCTGCTGTGGTGGTGATCTCCTTCCCGTCCCCCTTTGAGGCATGAGGGACGGAAAGAGCAACTTGCTTCCCCCCGGTTACCCTTTTTCTTATGATCTGTGTCCATTCTTTTGTCAGAGAAGTAGGCAACGGAGTTTTCCGGGTCAGCGGGCCCTCGGCCCCCGGCTTTCCGGAGATGATCCTCATCCGGAGAGCTGGAGGTTGTGCTTCTTCGACATTTTCGGAGTTTGTTGGGGGAGACCTTTTTTCCGGCGGATCTGCGATGCGGTGCAGAATTCCTTCTTCATCCGCTACAAATGAGATTGTTCCGAAGTGGAGCACGGATCCGGGACGCAGGATGATCTTGCTGTTGAAGGAGATGGCCATTGAGCTAGCTTGGATTGTCGACACACCCCCTACCTGGCGCGCCAGCTGTCGGTGTTTTGGGTCCGACCGCACACCCGGGGTTGCCCCTCAAGGTGCTTTAGGAGTAGGACGGTGTCGACAACTGTAGCAAAATGGTTCGCGCTGATCGCACGAGGGACAGTGGACAAGTTTTACAGGTTCGGGCCGCTTAGAGATGCGTAACACCCTACGTCCTGATGAGTATGCTTGATGGATGTGGCTACAAGAGAGCTCTCTGGATTGAGAATACAGAGAGTTGATGTGGGTGGCTAAGTAAAGGGTCGATCGTTCTGAAGGGGTGCCCCCTAGGCCTTATATACTCGACCGTGGGGCAGTACACGTGGATAAGATAGCAACGAGTAGCTAAAAGATAGTGAACATCTTGTGATTATCCTTACGTAACCCTCGCCGACTTATCCTCGCGTGGCTTCGTTGCATGGAGGCTCCAGCGCGGGAAAGTTGGATCTCTGTTGCAGTTATTCGCTCGGTGCTGCGGGCCGTCTGGGCGTGTACCAATCCGGCCCCATGTCGTTCTGCTTCGCTGGCTGTTTCTCCCCAGGCCCACGAAAGAATGACCTTACGATTTATTGGGCCCTTGGGCCTTTTGTGAGGTCCTTTACTCTTTTAGTGGACCCAGGGGATATCTATCCCCCACAAGCCCCTGACCCTTCAGAACGATCGACCATACCGGTGGTCGGAGCACCCGATCACCTTCACTCGGGCAGATCAATGGCTCAACTTCGACCACCCGGGCAAGTACCCGCTTCTCGTCGATCCGGTGATCCGAGAGAGCCGGGTGAAGAAGGTGTTAGTGGACGGGGGAAGCAGCATCAACGTCACCTTCCCCCGGACACTCCAAGGCTTGAGAGTTCACCTCAAAGAGCTCCACGAGTCGGACACTCCTTTCTTCGGCATCGTGCCGACGGAAGGGGAATACCCGCTGGGCCACATCTACATGCCAGTCACCTTCGGAACTCCGGAGAACTACAGAACCGAGTTCCTGAGGTTTGAAGTGGCAAACTTCGACTGCGGGTACAACGCCATCATCGGGAGGCCTGGATTGGCCAAGTTCATGGCCATTCCGCATTACACATACATGATACTGAAGATGCCAGGGCCGCAAGGGATCATAACTGTGCGCGCCGACTTCCAAGGCGCCGCAGAATGTTTCCGAGTGGCTATTCAAGCAGCCCTCACCGCCAAGCCATCGACAGCTCCCTCCGCAATGGCGAACTCTAAGCCTGAGGAGGACCTCACAGTACCGGCAAGCGAAGCTCAGACCGCGACCTCTATGCGGCCGACTGAAGAAACCAAGAGAATCAACCTGGGGTTCGCCGATGAGCGCAAGACGGCAATCATCAGCTCCAGCTTGGATGACAAATAGGAAAGCGCGCTCGTCCGGTTTCTGCAAGACAACCGAGATGTATTCGCATGGCAACCTGCGGATATGCCGGGAGTCCCAAGAGAACTGGCCGAGCACAAATTGAAGGTTTTCCCCCAGGCGAGACCGATTCGGCAAAAATTACGTCGTTTCACGCCTGACAAGAGAGAGGCCATTCGCGCCGAGTTAGCTCGCTTGGTCGCAGCTGGATTCATTAGAGAAGTATTACATCCCGAGTGGCTAGCCAACCCTGTTCTTGTACTCAAAAAGAATAAAGTGGATTGGCGCATGTGTGTTGATTATACTGATCTCAACAAACACTGTCCGAAGGATCCTTTTGGGCTCCCAAGGATAGATCAGGTGGTGGACTCCACCGCTGGATGTTCTATGCTGTCTTTCTTGGATTGCTATTCCGAGTACCATCAGATCAGTCTAGCAAAGGAAGACGAAGAAAAAAACGGCATTCATTACCCCGTTTGGTGCTTTCTGTTATACCTCCATGCCGTTTGGCCTCAAAAACGCCGGAGCAACTTACCAGAGAGCCATTCAAACATGCTTAGCAGATCACTGGGGCAAGCGTGTGGAAGCCTATGTGGATGATGTGGTAATCAAAACACAGGACTCAGAAGACTTCATCAAAGACTTGCAACTGGTTTTCAACAGTTTGAGGCGGTATAGATGGAAGCTTAATCCCGAGAAATGTGTTTTTGGGGTACCAGCCGGAAAGTTGCTCGGATTTATTGTCAGCCACCGGGGAATTGAAGCTAATCCAGATAAGATTGAAGCTATCATGAAGATGGAAGCACCTCGATCGCAGAAGAAGGTTCAGCGACTTACTGGATGCATGGCAGCTTTAAGCAGATTTATATCCAGGCTGGGAGAAAAAGGTCTGCCGTTTTACAAATTACTCAAGAAGGTGGATAAATTCCAGTGGACTTCAGAAGCGCAAGAAGCTCTAGATGCTCTGAAAAAGTTCTTGACAACACCACCAGTACTGAAACCACCTCGGCGAGCTACGTCAACTCAACCAGCCGAAGATTTGCTGCTGTATATCTCTTGCACAACTCACGTGGTAAGCACCGCGTTAGTAGTCGAGCGAGTAGAAGAAGGGCATGCCTATCCAATACAACATCCTGTCTACTTCATTAGTGAAGTCCTCGGCCCCTCAAAGAAAAAGTACCCTCAAGTTCAGAAGCTATTGTATGCAGTACTTCTAACTGCCCGCAAGCTACGTCACTACTTTGACGACCACAAAGTCATAGTAGTCACAAGTTTTCCAATAGGGGATATTCTTCACAACAAGGAAGCCATCGGTCGAATAGCCAAGTGGGCTTGCGAGCTGGGATCTCATGACATCGAGTTCCGACCTCGCACCACCATCAAAACTCAAGCACTGGTTGATTTCGTATCGGAGTGGACTGAACAACAAGTGCCAGACAACCCGGAGACTGCAAAAGTATGGCGAATGTATTTTCATGGCTCACTAAAGCTGCAGGGAGCAGGAGCGGGGATTCTCTTCACTGCGCCTGGAGGCGAACACCTCAAGTACGCCCTCCAGTTGCTATTCCCAGCCTCCAACAATGCAGCCGAGTATGAAGCTTTGATCCATGGATTGAACATTGCCATATCGTTGGGTATCAAAAGATTAATGGTTTACGGAGACTCTCTGGTAGTCATCAGTCAGATAAACAAGGAGTGGGATTGCTCGAGCGATTCAATGGGAAAATATTGCACTGCCGTCCGAAAGCTGGAAGATAAATTCGAGGGCCTGGAATTTCATCATGTAGAAAGAGATCGGAACACAGCAGCCGATATACTGTCCAAACTGGGGTCCGGTCGAACTCAGGTCCCATCCGGGGTTTTCGTGCAAGAAATTCTGCAGCCAAGTATCTCAATGGATCAAACAGGAGAGTGCAACGTCATAGATCAAACCGAGTCAGACCCTAATGACTGGAGAAGGCCAATCATTAAGTATATAAAGAATGAAGAGGAACCAGATGATAAAAATTTGGCAGAGCGCATTGCAAGACAGTCGGCTCACTATACACTTATTGGGGAGACATTATACAGAAGGGGTGCATCAGGCGTCTTCATGAAGTGCGTTCTCCCATCCACTGGAAAGCAACTTCTGGAGGAAGTCCATGCTGGGCAGTGTGGAATACATGCAGCCTCCAGAACACTAGTCGGGAAGGTCTTCAGGTCAGGATTCTATTGGCCAACAGCAAAGAACGATGCAACCGAGTTAGTTCAGAGGTGCGAAGCCTGCCAATACTTGTCAAAGCAACAACACCTGCCAGCACAGCAACTGCAGACCATACCAGTAACTTGGCCTTTTGCATGCTGGGGACTGGATATGATTGGACCTTTCAAGAAAGCTCAAGGGGGATACACACATGTATTGGTAGCAATCGACAAATTCACTAAATGGATAGAGTTCAAGCCCATTGCCTCCCTAACCTCTGCTAAGGCCGTGGAATTCATACAAGACATAATATTCAGATTCGGGATACCAAACAACATCATAACTGATTTAGGATCCAACTTCACAAGTTTAGAATTCTTCGACTTCTGCGAGCAAAAGGGCATTCAGATCAAGTATGCATCTGTAGCCCATCCAAGAGCCAACGGGCAAGTTGAGCGAGCCAACGGGATGATATTGCATGCACTCAGGAAAAAGGTCTTCGATAAGAATGAAAAATTCGCAGGAAAGTGGATAAGGGAATTACCCTATGTTGTTTGGAGCTTAAGAACCCAACCTAGTCGAGCTCTGCATGGAAACACTCCTTTCTTCATGGTCTATGGGTCGGAAGCAGTGCTACCTGCTGATCTCAAGTTTGGGGCACCAAGGCTGATCTTTGAAAACATAGCAGAAGCTGAGACCACCAGGCTGGAAGACATAGATATACTCGAGGAAGAACGGTTAAACACAGTAATCCAATCAGCAAGGTACCAGCAGACTCTAAGGCGCTATCACGACAAGGCTGTGCGACAACGATTCTTCTCAGTAGGGGATCTCGTCCTCCGCCGAATTCTAACGGGGGAGAGACGACACAAGTTATCACCCTTATGGGAAGGACCTTTCGTGGTAGCAGAAGTCACTCGGCCCGGATCGTATCGCCTCACTCAGATGGATGGCACGGAAGTTGGGAACTCCTGGAACATAGAGCACCTCAGAAAGTTTTATCCCTAGCTGTACCTCAAAACTGCTGGGACGATGATGGTGTACTCTGTAAAGTGGAAATATGTCATCAATAAAAAAAGAGGTCTCAAGGATACTCAATTCATTCACGATTGACATGCTCACTCTTACTTAACCCGGGGTGACCACTATGCCCTGCTAATGGAGCAATCGACTTAAGTCGGCAACGACTTAAGGCGGTGCAACATGCTCACGCTTACTTAACTCGGGGTGACCACTATGCCCTGCTAACAGAGCAACCGACTTAAGTCGGCAACGACTTAAGGCGGTGCAACATGCTCACGCTTACTTAACTCGGGGTGACCACTATGCCCTGCTAACGGAGCAATCGACTTAAGTCGGCAACGACTTAAGGCGGTGCAACATGCTCACGTGTACTTAACTTAGGGTGACCACTATGCCCTACAAACGCAGCAATCAACTTAAAGTTGGTAGCAACTTAAGACCGATACAACATGCTCACGCCTATATAATTCGGGGGATGATTTCCATATCCCACAAACAAAATTCATAATCATCACGCGTCATTACTGTCGAACTCATTAACTAACAAATTCTGATACAATGAGAGAGTAATTATGTCATTCGAATGGTAAACTGGTGTCCTCTAACAAATATTCAATCATTCAAACCGCGCGCTTGGAGCACGCGAAATGTTTTTCTATTTTGCAACATCTTTCTCAGGAGCGACCGACGAAGAAGGGCGACTCGAGGAATCAGGGGCGGCGTTCACGTCAGCCCTTATGTCTTCAGGAATAACTACGCCGGGTCTCCTCATCAAGATTCGTCCCGCCCGAATAGCCTTGTCCAGGGCTTTGTCGCGTTGGGCCTTGAGAGTAACAGAAGTTTCTTCAGCAGTTTTAGCAGCCAATCGAGCGCTCTCTAACTCCTGGGCAATAGAGTTTTTGGAAGCTCGGAGCCCTTTGATAGTAGCATCTTTCGCCGATATCAACTGCTTAAGCCGGGTTACCTCCTCCATGGATTCCTGCAGCTTACGACGTTGGTGGTCTAATTCTTCCATGGTGAAGCGATGACTCCTTTCCAAGATGGTCAGCGAATTGCTAGAATCTCGATACAACCTGTCAAGATTATCACGAGAAGCAGCAAGGATACGTTTTTCTTCCTGCAAGCACAAGTCGGTTCCTTCAAAAAACCAAGCAAATAATAGGAGTACAGCAAGGCAAAGCACAGTTTCGTGTATCACCTTTTCAGAGTCGAGCTGAGCGTGAAGAGAAGAACTCAGTGCATTGGCATCATCTAAGGCAGCGGAGACCTGACTCAACTCAATCTGACTTTGAGAGTACTTTTCCTCAAAATCTGTGCATCGCCGGGCCAATTCAGCCTGATCTCGAGAATGTTTTTCCTCAAGAATCGCAATCTGCCGAGTCATTCCTAGCAAGAGGTAATCAAACAAAACGAGGTCAGAAGGTAAAACAGTCCACAACAAAGGCGAAGAAAAGAAAAAGGGCACTAACCAGTGTTAGTCGCCTCCAGCTCGGATACACGACGATGAAGTGACACTGGATTCCAACACGTAAGAGACGAAGCCACTTCTGGAACGGAAGCACCCTGCGATCTCAGCTGGCTGGCCATCCCATCCACCAAAACCTGATGAGAAGAACAGATGAGCATAATGACAAAAGCTCATGCAACGTAAAAATAAAGCTAAAAACAGCACAGTACCTGGAGGTTGGAAAAGAACGAAGGGATCCCCAGATCAGGAGAAATCAGCCGATAATCAGGCGCAAGGCCACCACCCGAAGCAGCTTGCAATGGATCAGTAGGAATCAGCTCAACGCCTTCAACAGAGCCAAATGCCCGATCAATGGGGACGCTGCCCTCTAAAGCGACCCCCTGGTCCAAAGTTTGGGCTATCACCATGCAGCCAGAATGTGGAGGTGATCCCACGTGAACGTCCATGGAAGTGCATGAAGGAGACCCTGCTTGGGCACCCTCGGGGGCTGGGTCATAGTCAGCACTGCCCACTTGAGCCGGATCATCCCCGGCAGCACCCTCGGGGGCTGGGCAGTGGCTTACACTCTTCATCTGAGCTAAGTCATCCCCGGCGACATCCTCGGGGGCTGGGCATGTGTCAGCACCATTCTTGAGGTCCAGACTCCCCGCAATAACCACCTCTAAGGTTGACGGGCCCTCAGCCACTTCCATGGAACCAGGACAATCCAAGTTAGCATCCCGACCCTCGAGATCGCGCTCTAAGGTCGACGAGGCACGGGATGACCTCAATCCAGCATCAGGCATGGCAGCGCAAACCTCCATCGCATCATCATCCACTGGCTCTGATAACAAGTCCTCTGGGACCATATCCTCAAGAGTCTGATCAAAGTTGGCCAAGGAGAGCTCTTGCAGACCAATGAGGGCAGACAAAGCAGGAGAGGGAACTCCACTACTTTCACCACTGGCAAGAAATTGCCGACTGTTCTTCCGAGTCAGAGGGACTTCATCCTCTTCCTCCTTGTCGTCTTCATCAGCAACACAGGCAACACCCCCATTGGGATCAGCGACAGATGGAGCACACCCATTGGGATCAACGACAGACATACCACACCCATTGGGGTCAGCATCAGTAGATTCAGGCACGGGAACCTCCTCAGCAGCAGGAACCGACGGACCAGCACCCCGATCCAAACTAGATACTTGCCGAAGGCGTCTCTTTTTCTTTTTCTGCTCATCAGCAGAAAGATCAGTTTGATTGGCTCGGCAAGGACGTCTTGGGCGAACACGGACAGGTCTCTGAACATCCAAGGATGTACCAGCTTCGGGGAGAGGTGCCACCGCTAATGCCCCAGCAGGAGCAGCATCAGAAGAATCCTCAGCCAGCATATCAAGCATGGCACTTATTTCTGCATCATTAGGATCCAGAGGCACTTCAAAATGTACTTGTCGCTCGTCATCAGGAATCTCCCCAAGCGAGGCAACCAAAGCGCTGACTTCTTCATCAGAGGGTCGCGTCCTAATGCCCAAATTACCGTCAATCGCAGGTGGATTTGACACGAAATGAGTGAAAGCTTTAGCAGGAGGCAAATTCCAGGCCGAGTACGCCATCAGAGCACCAACATTGGACACCTTGCCCCTGAGAATCATTTCCAGTCGGCTCACCAAGTCAGCAGAAGGGATTCTCCTGTTGGTAACCCGAGTTGAGTCGGCTAGCCCTCGATACAGATAAGCTGGGTGGACCCTATCTTTCAGTGGCTGAATGTTCTTAAAAACGAAGTCAGCAACCACAGCTTCAGCGGTTAGACCTCTCTCTTTCAGCAGTCCAACCTCAGCTAGCAACACATTGGCTTCAGCTACCTCCTCGTCTGTGGGAGACTCGGTCCAGCTGGGGGTATGAACGTCTAGCTGTCTTCCCGACCGGGGGGGGGGGAGAGAATTTCCATAATTGTCAACTATAAACCACTCCAGACGCCATCCTTTAATGCTGTCTTTAAGGGGAATCTCAAGATATTCAGTCTTCCGTCCTCGGCGCATCTCCAAACTGGCACCCCCGACCAACTGATGTTGTCCCCCGGCCATCCCAGGGCGACAATGATACAGATATTTCCATAAACCAAAATGCGGTAGCACGCCAAGAAAGGCTTCGCATAAGTGAACGAAGATGGAGATTTGCAGAATTGAGTTAGGATTTAGATGGGTCAGGTTAATGTGGTAGAAATCAAGGAGGCCACGGAAAAAAGGAGAGATGGGAAGGCCAAGGCCGCGGAGAAGAAATGGAGCGTAAACTACAGACTCGTGGGTATCCTCTGTCGGGACAGTAGTCCCGTGGCAAATCCGCCAAGAACAGAGTTCCCGCGGAGGGAGAATCCCGATGGATACGAGGTGGAGGAGTTCAGATTCGGAGATGATAGACATGTGGTTACCTGCAAAAGGCAATTGGCTGTTGGGATCGATTGGAGGAATCACCACTGCGGACGAGCTCGCGATTTTCCTCTTGGGAGCCATCTCGATTCTACCAGTGAGCAGATTGGAGGCAAGCGCAGAGAGGATTCGGAAGTAGGAATGCAAGAACTAGGGCGCGGAAAGCAAAGGCGGCTAAAAGCGCAGCTCTTATGGGATATTCTCGAGCCAGATACCGTTTCAAAAAGTGCCCAGTCATCACCCGGCAGTTATTTCCAAAACCCCAGCATGCCACGTGGTCATTCGGCAGTTATTTCCAAAAAGACGATGGGCCACCTCATCACTCGGCTATCATCCTCAAAATAGCTCATGCGGCCCGCTGTCACTCGGCGTTGCCTCTAAAACGCTGATCTCGTGTTCAATCGCTCGGCATTACTTCCAAAATGCCGATGGCGACCTTCAATCACTCGGCGTTGCCTCTAAAACACTGATCTCATGTTCAATCGCTCGGCATTACCTCTAGAATGCCGACGTCGGCCTGCTTTCACTCGGCGTTGCCTCTAAAACGTTGATCTTGTGTTCAATCGCTCGGTATTGCTTCTAAAATGCCGACGTCGACTTGCTGTCACTCGGCGTTGCCTCTAAAACGCTGATCTCGTGTTCAATCGCTCGGCATTACTTCCAAAATGCCGATGGCGACCTTCAATCACTCGGCGTTGCCTCTAAAACGCTGATCTCATGTTCAATTGCTCGGCATTACCTCTAAAATGCCGACGTCGGCCTGCTTTCACTCGGCGTTGCCTCTAAAACGCTGATCTTGTGTTCAATCGCTCGGCATTGCTTCTAAAATGCCGACGTCGACCTTCAATCACTCGGCATTGCCGCTAAGACGTGGGGATAGCATTCGGTTGCTCGGCTTTACCTCTAAAACGTCGATGCAGACTACAAGATCACTCGGCAACTACTTCTGGGAGCGTCAGTATGATGTCCAAATTGTTCATCTACTATCTCAAAAGAATCAGCCTTATAATCAAGCAAAGCAAGTCAACAAGAAGAAGCCAACGACATTCTTTCATTAAGGGAAGTCAATAAGCTTACAAATCAACTCTTTGCGAGTTGATGCTTCCCTACTATTACTATACTACATTACACTACTACTATACTACATTACACTACTGCTACACTACACTACACTACTCTACATTACTACTACATTATTCTAACTATACTAAACTATACTAATATCTAAGAAGACCAGTGGCGTCTAGCCACTGGCCCTGCCCCTGCCGCCGCCGCCGCCCTTGGTGCTGCCCCTGCTGCTGCCGCCCTTGGTGCTGCCCTTGCTGCTGCCGCCCTTGGTGCTGCCCCTACTGCCGTCGCCGTCGCCGCTGCTCCTGCCGCTGCTCCTGCCGCTGCCGCCGCCGTCACCGTCACCACCGTCGTCGCCATCGTCGTCGTCGTCGTCGTCGTCCTCGTCCTCGCCACCGCCGTCAGAGTCCTCCTCATCCGAGGAGTACTCCGACTCATCCGAGCCTTCGAGCCCGGAGCGCTCGACGGCCCGGATGTACGTCCAGACCTCCGCGGCTATCCCTTGGGAGTCGTCCGAGTCATCGGACGACGCCGGGGGAGAGACGGGAGCCGGAGATCCCTCGGACTCGGAGGAGAACTCCTCCTCCGAGTATTCCGAGTCACCGAAGTCCTCCGATGGAGGAGTCGGTTCGCGCTTGCGCTTGTTGCTTTTGCCCATGGTGGAAGCAAGCGGGAAAGAAGAGAAGGAAGCAGTAAAAGAACAGCGAAGAGATGTGAAGAAACCAGAGGGGCAACAGCGTTATTTATAGAAGGGGAAGGCAACCGTTCACCTCCAACCGCGGTCACTGAACAGTCGCAAAGCATTCAATAAGCACTTCCACCCGTCTGGAGACACGTCAGGCGGCTGACGCCGTTTCATGCAACACTACACCCATTGGGACTCCAGTCAACAGCGCAAAGGATATGATTACACTCGCCGTCCCATCACATTACAACTCAGAAGCAGCCGGCTAAAACACTCAGCGTACCAAGCCGTCCCTTGCCCACACCCATTGGGGGGGACGCCCAGGAATTATCAGTATATTTTTCAAAATGGTCACATCTGTGCAGAGCATGCAGTGAATGCCTCAAGACAAAAATGAGATATCAACAAGAGTTAGAGGGAAGCCAAATATAGCCAGCAGAGTGCAAAATATGGTCGACAGACACGACTTGAAGACTAGACAGAGAACGTCCATCAAATGTCCAATCAGTCACAGAGCAAAAAAATTACACTACCTAGCGAGATACGGAAGGATTGCAAACTCGGCTGCAAAAGACAAAATACATGCTGACCTCTGAAGCATAATATTGATGACATAGCACGGATGACATCATGCCAACTTTTTTACAAGCAGAAAGGGTAATCTTCAGCAAAAGGACATAAAAAGAAGACCTTCAAGTGAATTATCCTCAAAAATCCACTTGAAGGTCGGGGGCTACACCCATTGGGTGCACCTTCGGCGCACCCTATGGATTATCATTCCAAGCCGAGATCGTGCCGATTTCTAAAGCATGGGACAAGATTAAAAAAGCCAGCCCTCACCCAAAATGAGCAAGCGCAAATAGAAATGATCTCTACTGAAGACCTTCGAGTAGATTATTTTCTAAAATCTACTCGAAGCTCGGGGGCTACACCCATTGGGTGAACCTCCGATGCACCCAATGAAGCTCAGAATCTCACAAATTGGAATGCCGACCTCTAAGGCACAGGCACGATGCCGGGTTTTGGTCAACGAGTGATCAGAGCAGGAGAAGACAACAGGAAGCCATTTTTCTTCAAAATCACCTATAAGCTGGACCTGAGATCTTCGGGTTGATTATCTCTAAATTAACCCAAAGATCGGGGGCTTGTGGGGGATAGATATCCCCTGGGTCCACTAAAAGAGTAAAGGACCTCACGAAAGGCCCAAGGGCCCAATAAATCGTAAGGTCATTCTTTCGTGGGCCTGGGGAGAAACAGCCAGCGAAGCAGAATGACATGGGGCCGGATTGGTACACGCCCAGACGGCCCGCAGCACCGAGCGAATAACTGCAACAGAGATCCAACTTTCCCGCGCTGGAGCCTCCATGCAACGAAGCCACGCGAGGATAAGTCGGCGAGGGTTACGTAAGGATAATCACAAGATGTTCACTATCTTTTAGCTACTCGTTGCTATCTTATCCACGTGTACTGCCCCACGGTCGAGTATATAAGGCCTAGGGGGCACCCCTTCAGAACGATCGACCCTTTACTTAGCCACCCACATCAACTCTCTGTATTCTCAATCCAGAGAGCTCTCTTGTAGCCACATCCATCAAGCATACTCATCAGGACGTAGGGTGTTACGCATCTCTAAGCGGCCTGAACCTGTAAAACTTGTCCACTGTCCCTCGTGCGATCAGCGCGAACCATTTTGCTACAGTTGTCGACACCGTCCTACTCCTAAAGCACCTTGAGGGGCAACCCCGGGTGTGCGGTCGGACCCAAAACACCGACAGCTGGCGCGCCAGGTAGGGGGTGTGTCGACAATCCAAGCTAGCTCAATGGCCATCTCCTTCAACAGCAAGATCATCCTGCGTCCCGGATCCGTGCTCCACTTCGGAACAATCTCATTTGTAGCGGATGAAGAAGGAATTCTGCACCGCATCGCAGATCCGCCGGAAAAAAGGTCTCCCCCAACAAACTCCGAAAATGTCGGAGAAGCACAACCTCCAGCTCTCCGGATGAGGATCATCTCCGGAAAGCCGGGGGTCGAGGGCCCGCTGACCCGGAAAACTCCGTTGCCTACTTCTCCGACAAAAGAATGGACACAGATCACAAGAAAAAGGGTAACCGGGGGGAAGCAAGTTGCTCTTTCCGTCCCTCATGCCTCAAAGGGGGACGGGAAGGAGATCACCACCATAGCAGCGCCGTTCTACCCCGACGTCCTCTTTATCGGGAGAGTGGAGTCGCCCATTATCTCCGACGACGAGCCGACTGTACCCGGGGAGGAGCCGCCTCAACGAGAGTCCCGTCGACGGAGGAACCGACGCAGGAATGTTCGACGACATCACGCAGCCGGAGAACGGAATCCGGAACAGCCTGTCTCGCGAGACGAGGTCTCGAAGGTAGGAGAAACTCCGGAAGAACGCGTCTTCAGAGAACGAAGGAACTCCCGACGACGTGATCGCCGACGAGCTCAGGAACAGGCTGAACAGGATGCAAGGCAGCGTCGAGAGAATCCATTCATTGGGCGCAACCTGAATCCCGACTTCGCCCGAGCTATGAACACGCCGAGCGAAGTTGGAGGAGTATTGGCTCGGATAGCCGAGGGACTTCCACGGACTCCTGACGCCGATGGCTACCGACGACTGCTCACCCAGGCGGCCAACCACCTTCTACCGCTTGCTCACCCGCCGAACGACCTACGACACGCCATCAATAGTCACCGAGACGCGCGAAGCTCCATCAACGCTTCACGCGAGCGGCGGCATGAGAACGAGATCCGCCGTCGGGAGGAGTATGACCGGGATCACGGCATCCCGACCCAGAGCCAGGCTACCAGAACTGAGTCGGCGACGGCCTCAACTAGCGGAATCACCCAGGGGCGGTCGAGGAACCACAATCACAACTCCCCTCCCCGGGACGGACATCGTCCCCGACGACAGGAGGACACATGTGGAGTGTCCGCTCTTACTCCGCGCCTTAGGGCCATCCAATGGCCTCCCAACTTCAAGGTATCCAACGTTGACAAATATGAACCTAAGCAAGATCCATGGGGTTGGCTAGCCGTCTACACCACCGCTGCTCGAGCCGCCGGGGCGTCCGAGGACGTGATGACCGTGTACTTACCCATTGTCCTTGGGCAAGACGCGCTGCAATGGCTGCGACATCTACCCCGACACTGCATCGACGTCTGGGGCGACTTCAGTCGACGCTTCACCGCCAACTTCCAATCCCTCTCCGACAAGCCGGCGCAACCGTGGGACCTCAAATCCATCAAGCGCCGGGGGGACGAGACTCTCCGGTCATACCTTAAAAGGTTTCAGACCATGAGAAATCGCATCCCCGAGGTCACAGAAGCGGCCGTGATCGAGGACTTCTACAGAGGATCCAATGACTCGGCTTTCGTCCGAGCCATACTACAGAAGGCGCCGATCACCTCCGAGGAGTTGTTCCGGGAAGCCGACCTCTACATCACCGCCGACGAGCGAGCCCAGGACCTCATTGGAGGAGCGAAGCCCGCACCAGCAGCGCCGCGACGCGACACAAACCAACAACCCGACAAGCGATGGGAGAAGAGGCCTCGCGAAGAAGTGCACGCTGCCGGACCACCTGCCTCTCACGCCCGAGGAGGACCTCGTGGAGGCGAACGAACGCTGGACGACATCCTCGACGCCCAGTGCCCGTACCACAAGGACATGCGCCACACTCTTCGTAACTGCCGAGACTTCAAGCACTCCGTCGGACACGGCCGACCCTTCCAACCTCTACCTCCTCCTCCGCCGAGGGGAGGACCAGATGAACCACGACAACCCCATCGGCAGGAGGAGGGAGGAGGAGGAGGAGCTTTTCCACGCGTTGACAGGGAGGTCAACGTCATCTTCGGCGGACACGGATCGCAGGAGAGCAGAAGACAGCAAAAGCTCAACGATCGCCAAATACTGGTGGCGACCACCGGCCCTCCCGCCCCATACCGGTGGTCGGAGCACCCGATCACCTTCACTCGGGCAGATCAATGGCTCAACTTCGACCACCCGGGCAAGTACCCGCTTCTCGTCGATCCGGTGATCCGAGAGAGCCGGGTGAAGAAGGTGTTAGTGGATGGGGGAAGCAGCATCAACGTCACCTTCCCCCGGACACTCCAAGGCTTGGGAGTTCACCTCAAAGAGCTCCACGAGTCGGACACTCCTTTCTTCGGCATCGTGCCGACGGAAGGGGAATACCCGCTGGGCCACATCTACATGCCAGTCACCTTCGGAACTCCGGAGAACTACAGAACCGAGTTCCTGAGGTTTGAAGTGGCGAACTTCGACTGCGGGTACAACGCCATCATCGGGAGGCCTGGATTGGCCAAGTTCATGGCCATTCCGCATTACACATACATGATACTGAAGATGCCAGGGCCGCAAGGGATCATAACTGTGCGCGCCGACTTCCAAGGCGCCGCAGAATGTTTCCGAGTGGCTATTCAAGCAGCCCTCACCGCCAAGCCATCGACAGCTCCCTCCGCAATGGCGAACTCTAAGCCTGAGGAGGACCTCACAGTACCGGCAAGCGAAGCTCAGACCGCGACCTCTATGCGGCCGACTGAAGAAACCAAGAGAATCAACCTGGGGTTCGCCGATGAGCGCAAGACGGCAATCATCAGCTCCAGCTTGGATGACAAATAGGAAAGCGCGCTCGTCCGGTTTCTGCAAGACAACCGAGATGTATTCGCATGGCAACCTGCGGATATGCCGGGAGTCCCAAGAGAACTGGCCGAGCACAAATTGAAGGTTTTCCCCCAGGCGAGACCGATTCGGCAAAAATTACGTCGTTTCACGCCTGACAAGAGAGAGGCCATTCGCGCCGAGTTAGCTCGCTTGGTCGCAGCTGGATTCATTAGAGAAGTATTACATCCCGAGTGGCTAGCCAACCCTGTTCTTGTACTCAAAAAGAATAAAGTGGATTGGCGCATGTGTGTTGATTATACTGATCTCAACAAACACTGTCCGAAGGATCCTTTTGGGCTCCCAAGGATAGATCAGGTGGTGGACTCCACCGCTGGATGTTCTATGCTGTCTTTCTTGGATTGCTATTCCGGGTACCATCAGATCAGTCTGGCAAAGGAAGACGAAGAAAAAAACGGCATTCATTACCCCGTTTGGTGCTTTCTGTTATACCTCCATGTCGTTTGGCCTCAAAAACGCCGGAGCAACTTACCAGAGAGCCATTCAAACATGCTTAGCAGATCACTGGGGCAAGCGTGTGGAAGCCTATGTGGATGATGTGGTAATCAAAACACAGGACTCAGAAGACTTCATCAAAGACTTGCAACTGGTTTTCAACAGTTTGAGGCGGTATAGATGGAAGCTTAATCCCGAGAAATGTGTTTTTGGGGTACCAGCCGGAAAGTTGCTCGGATTTATTGTCAGCCACCGGGGAATTGAAGCTAATCCAGATAAGATTGAAGCTATCATGAAGATGGAAGCACCTCGATCGCAGAAGAAGGTTCAGCGACTTACTGGATGCATGGCAGCTTTAAGCAGATTTATATCCAGGCTGGGAGAAAAAGGTCTGCCATTTTACAAATTACTCAAGAAGGTGGATAAATTCCAGTGGACTTCAGAAGCGCAAGAAGCTCTAGATGATCTGAAAAAGTTCTTGACAACACCACCAGTACTGAAACCACCTCGGCGAGCTACGTCAACTCAACCAGCCGAAGATTTGCTGCTGTATATCTCTTGCACAACTCACGTGGTAAGCACCGCGTTAGTAGTCGAGCGAGTAGAAGAAGGGCATGCCTATCCAATACAACATCCTGTCTACTTCATTAGTGAAGTCCTCGGCCCCTCAAAGAAAAAGTACCCTCAAGTTCAGAAGATATTGTATGCAGTACTTCTAACTGCCCGCAAGCTACGTCACTACTTTGATGACCACAAAGTCATAGTAGTCACAAGTTTTCCAATAGGGGATATTCTTCACAACAAGGAAGCCATCGGTCGAATAGCCAAGTGGGCTTGCGAGCTGGGATCTCATGACATCGAGTTCCGACCTCGCACCGCCATCAAAACTCAAGCACTGGTTGATTTCGTATCGGAGTGGACTGAACAACAAGTGCCAGACAACCCGGAGACTGCAGAAGTATGGCGAATGTATTTTGATGGCTCACTAAAGCTGCAGGGAGCAGGAGCGGGGATTCTCTTCACTGCGCCTGGAGGCGAACACCTCAAGTACGCCCTCTAGTTGCTATTCCCAGCCTCCAACAATGCAGCCGAGTATGAAGCTTTGATCCATGGATTGAACATTGCCATATCGTTGGGTATCAAAAGATTAATGGTTTACGGAGACTCTCTGGTAGTCATCAGTCAGATAAATAAGGAGTGGGATTGCTCGAGCGATTCAATGGGAAAATATTGCACTGCCGTCCGAAAGCTGGAAGATAAATTCGAGGGCCTGGAATTTCATCATGTAGAAAGAGATCGGAACACAGCAGCCGATATACTGTCCAAACTGGGGTCCGGTCGAACTCAGGTCCCATCCGGGGTTTTCGTGCAAGAAATTCTGGAGCCAAGTATCTCAATGGATCAAACAGGAGAGTGCAACGTCATAGATCAAACCGAGTTAGACCCTGATGACTGGAGAAGGCCGATCATTAAGTATATAAAGAATGAAGAGGAACCAGATGATAAAAATTTGGCAGAGCGCATTGCAAGACAGTCGGCTCACTATACACTTATTGGGGAGACATTATACAGAAGGGGTGCATCAGGCGTCTTCATGAAGTGCGTTCTCCCATCCACTGGAAAGCAACTTCTGGAGGAAGTCCATGCTGGGCAGTGTGGAATACATGCAGCCTCCAGAACACTAGTCGGGAAGGTCTTCAGGTCAGGATTCTATTGGCCAACAGCAAAGAACAATGCAGCCGAGTTAGTTCAGAGGTGCGAAGCCTGCCAATACTTGTCAAAGCAACAACACCTGCCAGCACAGCAACTGCAGACCATACCAGTAACTTGGCCTTTTGCATGCTGGGGACTGGATATGATTGGACCTTTCAAGAAAGCTCAAGGGGGATACACACATGTATTGGTAGCAATCGACAAATTCACTAAATGGATAGAGTTCAAGCCCATTGCCTTCCTAACCTCTGCTAAGGCCGTGGAATTCATACAAGACATAATATTCAGATTCGGGATACCAAACAACATCATAACTGATTTAGGATCCAACTTCACAAGTTCAGAATTCTTCGACTTCTGCGAGCAAAAGGGCATTCAGATCAAGTATGCATCTGTAGCCCATCCAAGAGCCAACGGGCAAGTTGAGCGAGCCAACGGGATGATATTGGATGCACTCAGGAAAAAGGTCTTCGATAAGAATGAAAAATTCGCAGGAAAGTGGATAAGGGAATTACCCTATGTTGTTTGGAGCTTAAGAACCCAACCTAGTCGAGCTCTGCATGGAAACACTCCTTTCTTCATGGTTTATGGGTCGGAAGCAGTGCTACCTGCTGATCTCAAGTTTGGGGCACCAAGGCTGATCTTTGAAAACATAGCAGAAGCTGAGACCACCAGGCTGGAAGACATAGATATACTCGAGGAAGAACGGTTAAACACAGTAATCCAATCAGCAAGGTACCAGCAGACTCTAAGGCGCTATCACGACAAGGCTGTGCGACAACGATTCTTCTCAGTAGGGGATCTCGTCCTCCGCCGAATTCTAACGGGGGAGGGACGACACAAGTTATCACCCTTATGGGAAGGACCTTTCGTGGTAGCAGAAGTCACTCGGCCCGGATCGTATCGCCTCACTTAGATGGATGGCACGGAAGTTGGGAACTCCTGGAACATAGAACACCTCAGAAAGTTTTATCCCTAGCTGTACCTCAAAACTGCTGGGACGATGATGGTGTACTCTGTAAAGTGGAAATATGTCATCTATAAAAAAAGAGGTCTCAAGGATACTCAATTCATTCACGATTGACATGCTCACTCTTACTTAACCCGGGGTGACCACTATGCCCTGCTAACGGAGCAATCGACTTAAGTCGGCAACGACTTAAGGCGGTGCAACATGCTCACGCTTACTTAACTCGGGGTGACCACTATGCCCTGCTAACGGAGCAACCGACTTAAGTCGGCAACGACTTAAGGCGGTGCAACATGCTCACGCTTACTTAACTCGGGGTGACCACTATGCCCTGCTAACGGAGCAATCGACTTAAGTCGGCAACGACTTAAGGCGGTGCAACATGCTCACGCGTACTTAACTTAGGGTGACCACTATGCCCTACAAACGCAGCAATCAACTTAAAGTTGGTAGCAACTTAAGATCGATACAACATGCTCACGCCTATATAATTCGGGGGATGATTTCCATATCCCACAAACAAAATTCATAATCATCACGCGTCATTACTGTCGAACTCATTAACTAACAAATTCTGATACAATGAGAGAGTAATTATGTCATTCGAATGGTAAACTGGTGTCCTCTAACAAATATTCAATCATTCAAACCGCGCGCTTGGAGCACGCGAAATGTTTTTCTATTTTGCAACATCTTTCTCAGGAGCGACCGACGAAGAAGGGCGACTCGAGGAATCAGGGGCGGCGTTCACGTCAGCCCTTATGTCTTCAGGAATAACTACGCCGGGTCTCCTCATCAAGATTCGTCCCGCCCGAATAGCCTTGTCCAGGGCTTTGTCGCGTTGGGCCTTGAGAGTAACAGAAGTTTCTTCAGCAGTTTTAGCAGCCAGTCGAGCGCTCTCTAACTCCTGGGCAATAGAGTTTTTGGAAGCTCGGAGCCCTTTGATAGTAGCATCTTTCGCCGATATCAACTGCTTAAGCCGGGTTACCTCCTCCATGGATTCCTGCAGCTTACGACGTTGGTGGTCTAATTCTTCCATGGTGAAGCGATGACTCCTTTCCAAGATGGTCAGCGAATTGCTAGAATCTCGATACAACCTGTCAAGATTATCACGAGAAGCAGCAAGGATACGTTTTTCTTCCTGCAAGCACAAGTCGGTTCCTTCAAAAAACCAAGCAAATAATAGGAGTACAGCAAGGCAAAGCACAGTTTCGTGTATCACCTTTTCAGAGTCGAGCTGAGCGTGAAGAGAAGAACTCAGTGCATTGGCATCATCTAAGGCAGCGGAGACCTGACTCAACTCAATCTGACTTTGAGAGTGTGGCAGAACCACCCGAATTATTCCAGCTTAAGTGCCTAAGTCATGCCTCAAGGGCCGTGACACACTTAAATCGGAATAACCCGTCAGTCCTTCAGATCTAGTCTGATAGAGCCACTTAACCAGGATCAAATTCCACAATCTCACTCGAAGGTGAGTCACAGAAGAAATACAATAAAACAGGAAACCTCAAATTAAGTACTGAATTATTACATGAATCGGAGTTCTGGAGTAGCAAATAAAGTTCATTAAGTAAAGTGCAGCGGATAATCGATGTCGTCGGTAATGAGGAAATGGGCAAGGCCTAGCCCACTACTCCTCATGCTCCTCTCCTGCCGGAGCAACATCCCACTCGACCGTCCAACCCGGTGGCAGGGTGGTAGGCCAAGTCACACCATCAACCAGATCCTGCATGGTACTTGCAAAAATGGTGCCACAAGCAAGGCTGAGTATACTAATACTCAGCTAGACTTACCCGGTGTGAGGAGTCTACTCCTCTACCTCTAGACTATGCAGCTGTTTGGCTGAGGGGTTTGGTTTGCCAAAAGCACTAGCTGTTTCTAAAATCATCTTTTAGCTTATCAATTTCTACCATCATTAACTCAGCTAGATTTGCTCCTTCTAAGCATACATGGTAACAATCAATTAATTCAATCAATAAGTTATCTCATATAACCACATTTCACTTCTTACTCGATGCAGTACAAGGAATCAAGCAGTCTCATTAGCTGCGAGAAGCAGACGATTCGAATCGAGTTTTAAAACCTTGCAAGGTAAACCTAAACACACGGCATGTCAGGGCACTCCGACCCTACACATGACAACCGTCCCCATCGATTCCCCGTTCGCGTCCAGGCCTCACCGCCTTGGCATACAATGCTCCACTGACCCCGGCTGCCGCCGTGCAGTGACCGCACTTGTACCCACCATAGCTAGCATGGGAGACCCAGTCTCAGGCCGCATGAGGGATAAAGTCCGCGCCCGGCTTCACTCAGGTACTAGGTTTACCGGTTACCATTTTTCCCGGCATGTGCTTAGTACGTTCAAAAGCTTGACTCAGGTATCCACACATTAATCCTTAATTCATTTTCCCGTCTCATGGACAAGGCATCCTCCCTGGATCCAAGTCCATAGACCAACATCTATCCCGTTATCAAGATGAATACAATCAATTCCTGACCTCGCGCGAGTGCTAGAAAAATCACTCGACTTCTACCGGGATCCTGATTAGCAAGCAGCTACTCGACCTAGCATACTAGTATTAATCTCAAAAAGGAGTCCTAAGTTCATGCATCTAGAGGTTTCAAGCAATTCCTACACTTAAGTGCACATTACAAACCTACAAGCATTAAGTGTAGTAAAGTAGCATATAATAATAGGTTATGCATAAAACCGGGGCTTGCCTTCAACTGCTGGGGCTGCGGGGAGATCCTCAATAGCAGCCTCTGAAGCCTGCTCCTGGTCCTCCTCTTGGACAGGTCCTTGCTCGGGGATGAGCACGTACTCTCCGTCGGCTAGATTACAATCTAATGAATGCAATGCGTAAGATATATGCATGATATGATATGTGCTTTTAGAAATCACAACTTAAAAGGTGTATAATTTTTCTTGAGTTAAACAAAGTTAACTTTACTTATGCAAGACCCTTGGGTGGTATACTTGGTAATTTAAGTTAAACTTTTAGCTAAGGCAAGTGGTAGGTTTTACTTTTAGGGGTTCCACTGGATTCTTTTAAGTCTTAGGGATAATGATAAGTACTCAAGTTAGACTTATTGAGGTGGGGTTTATTTCCTCTTTCCTTTTTCTTTATTCTCTTTAATGTTTTGGAGTAGGTTTGAACTACAAGTTGCCTTTATAAAATTCTAAAAATTCTGTAAAAATTACAGTGGCTTGCTACTGGTGTGTGTTTCTCTGTCTTAAAATTTGGGGATCAGAAAGTGAATAGTTTTCTCTGCACAAAATTATTAAGTTCTAGGGTAGAAGAGGTGCTTTGAACTACAACTAATATTTAACAGTGGGTAATTCTTCAGAACTTATTTTTGCTGGCTTTTAGGTGTTATAATATGACTTGATACAAACTTCTAGCCATTAATACCTTTTAATTATTTTTCTATGGTTTTCTCAAGTTTCTAGCCAAATGGGTGCTTTCTACTACCACTATATTTGAAAAATATCAAACAACAGAATCCTTACTTTTCCTAGTCATTGTTTTGTGCAAGAGCAATCATTCTGAAGTTTGGCATCTTTTTGCTTAAGGGAAGGGGGTGGGGTGCATTATTTGAATTAAATGGCCTTTCCCTTAAATCATTAGCAAATGGTATGAGTTTGCTTCTTTTTCATGGGTTTGCATTTTTCTCTGGTAGTTTACCTTATTAAGGACTTAGCTAATTTTTGGTTGCTCATTATCACAATATTTGAGGTTGTTCATGATTTAGTTAGAAAATGCCTTATTATCACCTTGGATTTATTTTCCTTACTCAAGAAGTTGGACTGAGGTGCTTTATATTTTTGCAGTGGGGCTCTGGTGGTTATAAGTTCACTGGATTTTTGTTAAGCATTTTGGTTATAGTTTTGCCTCTTTAATAATTGATTTCCAGCCTTATTTAGGCTAAATAATTCATTGTAATTTAACACTTGTCCAAATTAATAGTCTCTGTATTTTTCCAAGGTTCTCTGTTACATAAGTAAACTAGGAAAAATAATATTAATCACTGTTCATTAATTTCTAATACCTTTTTGATTTTCTCTAAGTTTTGGTCAAAACATCTTTAAATGAGAAACTACATCATAATTTCTAATGCTGGGGTTCCTACTATTTTTAAACAGTGTCTAAAGGAGGTTTGAATACCCACAAATTTTCTTAAGTCTAGTACAGAAGAAAAACTAATTTTCCTTGGTTAAATAAGGTTTAGGGGGTTTCTGTTTTTAATTTTTAACTCTAAAATTTTGAACAGAAAGCATAGGGTTTACCATTTTTAAATAATAGATTGTAATATACAGAGGCTAGCAAAATTGGTTTGACATTTTTTCAGTAAGAATTCATCAAGTTATGAATTTTACAAGTTCTCTGGTTATTTAAAAGAATTTCAGAATCGATTTAAATGAAAACCTACTTTACACTGGGGTCCCTGGGTGTTTTCTAAGTTTTTCCTCGCGAATCAGTCCTCAGGTTACTATTCACCAGGGTCTCTGACATTGCAGAAAACCCCTCGGGTTTTCCACCTCCTAACCCGAGGTCCTTAGCTTAACTTAAACAGTAGCCGCGGCGGGGAAAAGGGCGGAGGGGCTTACCGGCGGCGAGACTGCTCCGGTGAAGTGGTCGAGGATGACGGGGAGGTCCTGGGGATCACAACGGTGTGCGGAACGCCGTCGGAGATGGCCGGAGTCGGTCGGTCCACGCGCGCAGGCGGGGATGCTCGTCGGCGGCGAAGAGACCGGCCTGGCCACGGCGAGATAGTTCAATCAAATGGGTCAGGGAGGTCCACGGGATGCCAGAGAAGACATGAGCGAGAGGAATTGGGTGGAGACTCACCGGATAACTCGGTCCACGCGCGGCGGCGGAAGACCGAAGTCCGGCGAAGTCGATCACGGGCCTCCGGTGACGTCCGGCTGGGTCCGAGGGCTTGGCGAGCTTCACGGACTACTGGTGGAGCTGGCCGAAGCACTGGCTGGGCTTGAGGACGGCTGGGGCGGGCTGGCCACGGTGGCCGAAGCTTGGGCGGCAATGGCGGGCGGAAAACAAGCTCGCCGGAGCTAAGGGAAGCGGCTGGCCGAAGAGGGTGGGTGCGGGGTGAAGTGAGGCGCGCCTGGGGAGGCTTTATAGGCGCGGGCGGGCACGGCCGAGGGCGAGGACGCGCGGCGGACGCGACTGGTCGCCGGGGAGCGCGCGCGCGGGTTGGGCGAGCTCTGGCATGCCGGCCAGGGTCGAACACGTGGGAGCACGCGTTCTGCCCAAGTTCTGGCGCGTGTAGTCGCTCATTCGAGCCTGCTCTCGCCTTGGTCAATGCACAAAACCTCTTCCCCTCCCTACAAGCTACCATTCTTGTGTGGAGGTCATAGGATTTTGCCTACTGGTTGCAGAGATATGGAGCCAGGAAATCTGGTCTGTCTCCCTGCGCAAATCCGAGGCAAATCCAAGGTTTAGTCGTGTCTAGGGCTCGCGTCCCAATGCCATCTTCTGGCACACGACAGAGGGGTTAGTTGGGCACATTTTTGTCAATGGGGCCATTAGGATTCGAGTTAGGGATCAAGGTGAACATCCCTGATCTTTGGATCAAGGTCTGAATTTCAGAAATCTGAAATTCAGAATTCTCATCAAGTCCACACATGGAAAGCTTGATTTGGGGTTTTATTTGAGCTATTTTGGTTAAGCTTTCTCAACCTTTCTTGTTGCCCATTAAATATACTTCAATTTTTATATTTGGCTCAACTCAAAATTTTAAACTTTTCACTCCCTTTTCCTCTCTTTTGAATTTTTGCTCATGGGGCTCATTCAGGGTTTTTTAAACTAGGGTTGCACAATCTGATCTTTTAAGGGACTTATTTGTTTTGATCATGACACTTTAAGTATATACTTGGTGACTTCATTATTTCTTAAGTTATTTTGATGCTCATGCTTACTTTGGTTCACATAAAATGATGGCTCTTGGTTTGGCTTTTGAAAGAAAAACCCTGAGTGACACTGGGGTGTCACAGCCTTCCCCCCTTAAAGGAATCTCGTCCCGAGATTCGGGCCAGAGTCCTCCCGGGGTAAAGCGAAGGGTGAGGCTGATAGGAAAAGGGTGATGATTGCCATTATTAGGATAAACTGCTCTTCGAATGTCATTCTCTTTGCAACTTCAGAAGGAAGTCCTTTTAAGTTTTACTTTATAGTTACTTCATTCTGAATTAAGATCATCTTTTTGGAAACTAGATTCGAAAGGCAGGA
Source organism: Zea luxurians (assembly GCA_029449295.1). Classification (NCBI taxonomy): domain Eukaryota; kingdom Viridiplantae; phylum Streptophyta; class Magnoliopsida; order Poales; family Poaceae; genus Zea; species Zea luxurians. The sequence continues at coordinate 9,270,024 of JAOPSE010000057.1, forward strand.
GGAGGGGTTGGGGGTGATTACGTACCAGCTTCCTTAGGTAGGCAATCGGGAAAGTTGGATCTCAGGAATTCCTCGGTTTCCCAAGTAGCTTCCTCCTCTGAGTGATTACTCCACTGGACCTTGAACATCTTGATCGATTTAGCCCGGGTTGATCTTTCCTTGCAATCCAGAATCTTGGAGGGGTACTCTTGGTACGAGAGATCTGGCTCTATCTCCAATTCTGGCTCTGCTAAGATTTCAGTCGGCAATCGAACACACTTCTTCAGCTGAGACACATGGAAAACATTGTGAATGGCAGACATCCTTGAAGGTAACTTCAGCTTGTATGCCACGGGTCCACATGCTTCTATGATCTCATAAGGTCCAATGTAGCGAGGGGCTAGCTTGCCTTTGATCCCAAACCTCTGCATTCCCTTGGTGGGTGATACCTTGAGGTATACAAAACTTCCCACCTCGAACTGGAGAGGTTTCCTTCTTCTATCATGATAACTCTTCTGCCTGGCCTGAGCAGCTTCTAGATTCTTCCTGATTAGCTTGACCTTCCTTTCGGCTTCAGTCACTAAATCAGGTCCAAAAACTTCTCTTTCACCAGACTGAGACCAATTGAGTGGTGTCCTGCACCTTCTCCCATAGAGAGCTTCAAAAGGTGCCATCTTTAGGCTGGATTGATAACTATTGTTATAAGCAAACTCTGCCAGGGAGAGGTGCTTATCCCAGTTCTTGCCACAATCGATCGCACAAGCTCTCAGCATATCTTCCAGAATCTGGTTTACCCTTTCCGTCTGACCATCAGTCTGTGGGTGGTAAGCTGAACTCCTGATTAGCTTGGTTCCCAAAGACTTTTGCAATTGTTCCCAAAATCTAGCAACAAATTGGGCTCCTCGGTCAGAAACAATGGTCCGAGGTAATCCGTGCAAACACACGATCCGGTCAATATACAATTCTGCATATCTCTGAGCCTTATCAGTGGTGTGCACAGGAAGAAAATGTGCCACTTTCGTCAATCGGTCTACAATAACCCAAATTGAATCATGATGACGAGGGGTGTTGGGTAGACCCACAATGAAATCCATGTTGATGTCGTCCCACTTCCACGAAGGTACGGGTAGTGGTTGCAAAGCTCCAGCGGACTTCAAGTGGCTTGCCTTTACCCTCTGACAGGTGTCACATTCTGATACATACTGGGCTATTTCCCTCTTCATTCTGGTCCACCAGTACAAAGGCTTCAAATCATGGTACATCTTGGTGCTTCCCGGATGCATAGAGAATTTGGAGAGATGAGCTTCATCCAAAATTCTCCTCTTGAGATCCTGGTCTTTAGGAATTACCAATCTGTTTTTGAACCATAACACACCCTTCTCATCCTGGCGGAAACAATTATACTTCTCAACCTTCTGATGGAGATTCTTCTTGATAATCTGCACTCCCTTGTCACTGAGCTGGGCCATAATGATCTGGTCTTGCAAAGCTGGCTCAACAGAAATGTGAGACAAAGAACCAGAGGAAATCACTTCAATTTGCATCTTGCTCAACTCATCACACAAGGTGTTAATGCGAGAATCCATCAGAACACAGTTGCACTGCAACTTCCGACTCAAGGCGTCAGCTACCACATTAGCCTTTCCTGGGTGATAATGTACCTCCAGGTCATAATCCTTGATCAGCTCTAGCCATCTTCTCTGCCTCATGTTAAGATCAGCCTGAGTAAAAATGTACTTAAGGCTCTTATGATCAGTGAAGATGTTGCAGTGGGTTCCCATTAGATAGTGCCTCCACATCTTCAATGCATGAACCACTGCTGCTAACTCAAGGTCATGAGTGGGATAATTTTGCTCATGAGGCCTGAGGGCTCTTGAAGCATAAGCAATGACTCGGTTGTCTTGCATCAAGACACAACCTAGCCCGGTGCCTGAGGCATCACAATATACATCAAAAGGCTTGCTGCTGTCGGGTTGCGCCAAAACTGGTGCTGTGGTCAGATGCTGCCTTAATGCATGGAAGGCATCTTCGCACTTCTGACTCCACACAAATTTGACTTCTTTCTTTAGCAACTCAGTAATAGGTTTCGCAATTCGAGAGAAGTCCAGAATAAATCTTCGGTAATAACCAGCTAATCCCAGAAAACTCCGAATCTGACGAACAGTTGTTGGCGGCTTCCAGTTCATCACCTCTTGCACTTTATCAGGATCAACAGCTATTCCAGCCTGAGAGATAGTGTGACCCAAGAATTTGATTTCCTTTAGCCAAAAATCACACTTGGGTAACTTGGCATAAAGGTGGTGCTCTCGCAGACGTTGAAGTACTACATGCAAATGCCCGGCATGTTCTTCTTCGTTCCTTGAGTACACCAGAATATCATCGATGAAAACCACCACGAACTTATCCAATTCCGGCATAAAAACAGAATTCATCAGATACATGAAATATGCTGGTGCATTTGTCAGCCCGAATGACATCACCAAGAATTCATATAGCCCATATCTGGTTGAGAATGCCGTCTTCGGAATATCACTTGCTCGTATTTTGATCTGATGGTAGCCAGAGCGAAGGTCTATCTTGGAAAACACCTTGGCTCCGACCAACTGGTCAAAGAGAACATCAATACGAGGCAAAGGATACTTGTTCTTGATAGTTACCGCATTAAGAGGGCGGTAATCTATACACAGCCTCAAGCTTTCATCCTTCTTCTTCACAAATAGTGCTGGACATCCCCAAGGCGAAGTGCTCGGGCGAATGAAACCCTTATCCAGCAACTCTTGCAATTGCTTCTTCAATTCTGCCAACTCAGCGGGCGGCATTCGGTAGGGCCTCTTGGAAATTGGGGCCGTTCCCGGTTGCAACTCGATGGCGAATTCAATATCCCGGTCCGGTGGCATTCCTGGCAATTCATCAGGAAAGACATCTGCATACTCACAGACCACTGGGATCTTCTTTAAAGGTAGCTCCGTCATAGAGAAAGCACATGACTGAGAAGAACCCTGACTAGGCAAAATCAAGGTGAAATTCCCGCAGAAAGGGGAATTAACTTCCACTGTACGACTGGCTACATCAAGCACAACTTGGTGCAAGGTCATCCAATTTGCCCCTAGAATAATGTCCACATTCTCCAATCCCAACACAAGAAGAGTGGTTTTGATAATGTGGCTTCCCAGTTGAATAGGCACACTTTGGTTTAATTGATTAGTTGCAATTTTACCCCCGGGTGTGACTATCATGAATGACCCCTTTGAGTGAGAGAATGGCAGTTTGCATTTAGCACTGAACTTTTGGCTAATGAAACTATGAGATGCACCAGAATCAAACAGAATTAAAGCAGGTTGATTATAAACTGAAAAGATACCAGTCATGATAGGAGCTCCTTCTGGTACTTCCTCAAGAGCAGTGAAGTTGAGCTTCCCTTGCCTGACTTGCACCTTCTGCTTTCTTCCCTTGTCTTGATTTGGTGCTGGCATCTGCCTCTGCTGGTTCCTGGGACAATTCTTGGCATAGTGGCCCACATTGCCACAAGTGAAACACTTGTTCCCATTGCCCTGGCGGAACTGCTGCTGCGGAGGCTGATTGTTCCTTGGGGCGGGAGCTGGGTAGCGGTTGGGTGTCGGCTGCTGCTGCTACTGAGGTGGCCTGATCACCCATCTGCCTGCCTGCTGCTGGAAACCCCTGCTCTGATTGTGAGAAACAATCCGGAACCTCTGAGCTTGAGCGGATGGTGCTGCCATTGGTGCCTTTCTCTTCTTCTCTGCCCGGTGAGCAACAATGCAATCCTCCTGGGAGATGGCCATATTGACCAACTCATTGAAGCTATCAGCCCGGACAGTGTTGAGTCGTTCTCGCAGCTTGGTATTGAGACCCCTGCGGAAGCGATCCCTCTTTTTCTCATCAGAATCAGCATGATATCCTGCATACTGGCATAAGTCATTGAAGGCTTGCGCATACTGCAGTACCGTGCGGGTTCCTTGATTGAGGGCCAGAAACTCATTCAACTTCCGATCAAGAATGCCAGCTGGAATGTGGTGTCCTCTGAAGGCAGTCTTGAATTCCTCCCAAGATACCTCACGATCATCAGGGAGCATAGCACGGAAGTGATCCCACCAAGTCTGAGCAGAACCGCGAAGCTGCTGCGCGGCGAAGCGGGTCTTGGTAGCATCAGGGCAGTCTCCCGTGAGGAGGGGAAACTTGGACTCGACGACGCGAAGCCATACGTCGGCGTCCAACGGATCCTCTGCCTTGGTGAATAAGGGCGGCTGCGTGCTCAGAAACTCCTGGTATGTTGCCATAGCCGGAGGTCGCTGAGGCTGGCCTCCACCATGCTGCTGGGGGTGGGGCTGCCGCTGCAAGAGCTGTCGCAGAATCTCATTCTGCTGAGCCATCAGCTCCTGCACTGTGGGAGCTGGAGGAGGTGGCGGGGGAACCTGCTCGTTCTGCCCGCGACGCTGCCTAGCTGCCATCTGAAAACAGAGATTGTCGCCATTGTTATCCCAACTCACAATTTCGAATGGCAAGATATCATTTCATATAGAAAAAGAATGCCATAATCATAATATCAGGTTCGAAATGAAGATAACATGGTGACAAGGATCCCACAGATTCCAAAAGTTCACAGGGTTACATTAATCAGGGGAAAGTACCCACAAGCCTAGTCCAAAATATGATACTACTAAGCTCGCATAGGTTTCTATCCACCTAAAAATGTCGAAGCGACTGCTTAACCCTGAGCGGTGGAAGCGACACTGGATACGGGTGAGGGGGCATCGCGGAGGTAGTCCCATTGGCACCAGGGGCTGGTCCTAGCTCCTCGGGAGCCTCTCCTCCCTCGCTTCCTGCTTCATTGGCCTCCATCTCCAGGTGGTGCATGTCCAAGTGGTCGTTTGCTTCCTCGAGTTCCCTCTGCACATCGTGAAGCTGGTTCTCCAAGACATCAATAGTGTTGTCTCGGATCTCCACTTGCTGCTCCAGGGTAGCGATACGCTGGTTCAGCCTCTCCACCTGCAGATCCTTTTCCACCAACTCTGTGGATAGGTCGACCACAAAATCTTCCCGACTGTCGAGAGTGAGCTTGGCAGTCCGAGCGGTGTTAGCGAGAAGTGTCATAGCATCGCTCTGAAGGGCCTGAAGGCGGTACAGCGCACTCATGCACTGAACGGTGACCCTCCCAACCAAGTCAGGATACATGGCCCACACATCCTTCACATGGCTCACGCGGTTACACCACATGGGATCATCCTTCCTCTCAGCAGGGAAGAGCCCCAAAGGGTGCATCACCATCTCCAGGGGATGGTAGCCACAGAAAGTCGTCAGAGCCTTCATGGCTGCTGCCTCAACGGTGTCGTCCGTCCTGAGTCCGATCGTCTCAGAGTCAAGAGAACGCCAACCCGGCTGAAGGGGATGAGCCTCCAAAGTCAGCCAGACCCGACAACGAGGTACCCGATGCTCCTCATACAACTGCACCGTGTACAAAGGGGGCGTAGGGTAACCGGCGGAGTTAAGCACTTCCCACAAGATGGAGGGAAAGCCATCACGAGAAAGGAAGTCAGAACTGAAACGTGAGTCTCCTCCACTAGCGGGGGTGGGTGAATTCATCTGCGGAAGGGAATCAAAGATAAAGATTATGGTGGAAGGAAAAAGAAAAAGAGAGCCCGAATGGTTTTAAAGAAAAAAAAAGGGTTAGCTCAAATTTTAATTTCCTCTTTATGTTTTATAATGCATGCATGCTGGAAGAAACGTTGCCTCTCAAAAAGAAAATAGGGTGCCTTTTTAGGGCATCCAAAAATATAGGTATTGGCCCACGGGGCCTAATTAATTAGCCACCTATTTCCCTCTATGCCTAAGGCCTTTCGTCCTAGGTCTAGCGGTCTAGTCCTGACGATCTATTAGCATTTTCTAGGCAAGTTTTAGATTTTGAAAATTGGTATTCTTGGTTTATTGTTTTTCTCTGTGGTGGAATTTGCTCCGATACCAGCTGTGGCAGAACCACCCGAATTATTCCAGCTTAAGTGCCTAAGTCATGCCTCAAGGGCCGTGACACACTTAAATCGGAATAACCCGTCAGTCCTTCAGATCTAGTCTGATAGAGCCACTTAACCAGGATCAAATTCCACAATCTCACTCGAAGGTGAGTCACAGAAGAAATACAATAAAACAGGAAACCTCAAATTAAGTACTGAATTATTACATGAATCGGAGTTCTGGAGTAGCAAATAAAGTTCATTAAGTAAAGTGCAGCGGATAATCGATGTCGTCGGTAATGAGGAAATGGGCTAGGCCTAGCCCACTACTCCTCATGCTCCTCTCCTGCCGGAGCAACATCCCACTCGACCGTCCAACCCGGTGGCAGGGTGGTAGGCCAAGTCACACCATCAACCAGATCCTGCATGGTACCTGCAAAAATGGTGCCACAAGCAAGGCTGAGTATACTAATACTCAGCTAGACTTACCCGGTGTGAGGAGTCTACTCCTCTACCTCTAGACTATGCAGCTGTTTGGCTGAGGGGTTTGGTTTGCCAAAAGCACTAGCTGTTTCTAAAATCATCTTTTAGCTTATCAATTTCTACCATCATTAACTCAGCTAGATTTGCTCCTTCTAAGCATACATGGTAACAATCAATTAATTCAATCAACAAGTTATCTCATATAACCACATTTCACTTCTTACTCGATGCAGTACAAGGAATCAAGCAGTCTCATTAGCTGCGAGAAGCAGACGATTCGAATCGAGTTTTAAAACCTTGCAAGGTAAACCTAAACACACGGCATGTCAGGGCACTCCGACCCTACACATGACAACCGTCCCCATCGATTCCCCGTTCGCGTCCAGGCCTCACCGCCTTGGCATACAATGCTCCACTGACCCCGGCTGCCGCCGTGCAGTGACCGCACTTGTACCCACCATAGCTAGCATGGGAGACCCAGTCTCAGGCCGCATGAGGGATAAAGTCCGCGCCCGGCTTCACTCAGGTACTAGGTTTACCGGTTACCATTTTTCCCGGCATGTGCTTAGTACGTTCAAAAGCTTGACTCAGGTATCCACACATTAATCCTTAATTCATTTTCCCGTCTCATGGACAAGGCATCCTCCCTGGATCCAAGTCCATAGACCAACATCTATCCCGTTATCAAGATGAATACAATCAATTCCTGACCTCGCGCGAGTGCTAGAAAAATCACTCGACTTCTACCGGGATCCTGATTAGCAAGCAGCTACTCGACCTAGCATACTAGTATTCATCTCAAAAAGGAGTCCTAAGTTCATGCATCTAGAGGTTTCAAGCAATTCCTACACTTAAGTGCACATTACAAACCTACAAGCATTAAGTGTAGTAAAGTAGCATATAATAATAGGTTATGCATAAAACCGGGGCTTGCCTTCAACTGCTGGGGCTGCGGGGAGATCCTCAATAGCAGCCTCTGAAGCCTGCTCCTGGTCCTCCTCTTGGACAGGTCCTTGCTCGGGGATGAGCACGTACTCTCCGTCGGCTAGATTACAATCTAATGAATGCAATGCGTAAGATATATGCATGATATGATATGTGCTTTTAGAAATCACAACTTAAAAGGTGTATAATTTTTCTTGAGTTAAACAAAGTTAACTTTACTTATGCAAGACCCTTGGGTGGTATACTTGGTAATTTAAGTTAAACTTTTAGCTAAGGCAAGTGGTAGGTTTTACTTTTAGGGGTTCCACTGGATTCTTTTAAGTCTTAGGGATAATGATAAGTACTCAAGTTAGACTTATTGAGGTGGGGTTTATTTCCTCTTTCCTTTTTCTTTATTCTCTTTAATGTTTTGGAGTAGGTTTGAACTACAAGTTGCCTTTATAAAATTCTAAAAATTCTGTAAAAATTACAGTGGCTTGCTACTGGTGTGTGTTTCTCTGTCTTAAAATTTGGGGATCAGAAAGTGAATAGTTTTCTCTGCACAAAATTATTAAGTTCTAGGGTAGAAGAGGTGCTTTGAACTACAACTAATATTTAACAGTGGGTAATTCTTCAGAACTTATTTTTGCTGGCTTTTAGGTGTTATAATATGACTTGATACAAACTTCTAGCCATTAATACCTTTTAATTATTTTTCTATGGTTTTCTCAAGTTTCTAGCCAAATGGGTGCTTTCTACTACCACTATATTTGAAAAATATCAAACAACAGAATCCTTACTTTTCCTAGTCATTGTTTTGTGCAAGAGCAATCATTTTGAAGTTTGGCATCTTTTTGCTTAAGGGAAGGGGGGTGGGGTGCATTATTTGAATTAAATGGCCTTTCCCTTAAATCATTAGCAAATGGTATGAGTTTGCTTCTTTTTCATGGGTTTGCATTTTTCTCTGGTAGTTTACCTTATTAAGGACTTAGCTAATTTTTGGTTGCTCATTATCACAATATTTGAGGTTGTTCATGATTTAGTTAGAAAATGCCTTATTATCACCTTGGATTTATTTTCCTTACTCAAGAAGTTGGACTGAGGTGCTTTATATTTTTGCAGTGGGGCTCTGGTGGTTATAAGTTCACTGGATTTTTGTTAAGCATTTTGGTTATAGTTTTGCCTCTTTAATAATTGATTTCCAGCCTTATTTAGGCTAAATAATTCATTGTAATTTAACACTTGTCCAAATTAATAGTCTCTGTATTTTTCCAAGGTTCTCTGTTACATAAGTAAACTAGGAAAAATAATATTAATCACTGTTCATTAATTTCTAATACCTTTTTGATTTTCTCTAAGTTTTGGTCAAAACATCTTTAAATGAGAAACTACATCATAATTTCTAATGCTGGGGTTCCTACTATTTTTAAACAGTGTCTAAAGGAGGTTTGAATACCCACAAATTTTCTTAAGTCTAGTACAGAAGAAAAACTAATTTTCCTTGGTTAAATAAGGTTTAGGGGGTTTCTGTTTTTAATTTTTAACTCTAAAATTTTGAACAGAAAGCATAGGGTTTACCATTTTTAAATAATAGATTGTAATATACAGAGGCTAGCAAAATTGGTTTGACATTTTTTCAGTAAGAATTCATCAAGTTATGAATTTTACAAGTTCTCTGGTTATTTAAAAGAATTTCAGAATCGATTTAAATGAAAACCTACTTTACACTGGGGTCCCTGGGTGTTTTCTAAGTTTTTCCTCGCGAATCAGTCCTCAGGTTACTATTCACCAGGGTCTCTGACATTGCAGAAAACCCCTCGGGTTTTCCACCTCCTAACCCGAGGTCCTTAGCTTAACTTAAACAGTAGCCACGGCGGGGAAAAGGGCGGAGGGGCTTACCGGCGGCGAGACTGCTCCGGTGAAGTGGTCGAGGATGACGGGGAGGTCCTGGGGATCACAACGGTGTGCGGAACGCCGTCGGAGATGGCCGGAGTCGGTCGGTCCACGCGCGCAGGCGGGGATGCTCGTCGGCGGTGAAGAGACCGGCCTGGCCACGGCGAGATAGTTCAATCAAATGGGTCAGGGAGGTCCACGGGATGCCAGAGAAGACATGAGCGAGAGGAATTGGGTGGAGACTCACCGGATAACTCGGTCCACGCGCGGCGGCGGAAGACCGAAGTCCGGCGAAGTCGATCACGGGCCTCCGGTGACGTCCGGCTGGGTCCGAGGGCTTGGCGAGCTTCACGGACTACTGGTGGAGCTGGCCGAAGCACTGGCTGGGCTTGAGGACGGCTGGGGCGGGCTGGCCACGGTGGCCGAAGCTTGGGCGGCAATGGCGGGCGGAAAACAAGCTCGCCGGAGCTAAGGGAAGCGGCTGGCCGAAGAGGGTGGGTGCGGGGTGAAGTGAGGCGCGCCTGGGGAGGCTTTATAGGCGCGGGCGGGCACGGCCGAGGGCGAGGACGCGCGGCGGACGCGACTGGTCGCCGGGGAGCGCGCGCGCGCGGGTTGGGCGAGCTCTGGCATGCCGGCCAGGGTCGAACACGTGGGAGCACGCGTTCTGCCCAAGTTCTGGCGCGTGTAGTCGCTCATCCGAGCCTGCTCTCGCCTTGGTCAATGCACAAAACCTCTTCCCCTCCCTACAAGCTACCATTCTTGTGTGGAGGTCATAGGATTTTGCCTACTGGTTGCAGAGATATGGAGCCAGGAAATCTGGTCTGTCTCCCTGCGCAAATCCGAGGCAAATCCAAGGTTTAGTCGTGTCTAGGGCTCGCGTCCCAATGCCATCTTCTGGCACACGACAGAGGGGTTAGTTGGGCACATTTTTGTCAATGGGGCCATTAGGATTCGAGTTAGGGATCAAGGTGAACATCCCTGATCTTTGGATCAAGGTCTGAATTTCAGAAATCTGAAATTCAGAATTCTCATCAAGTCCACACATGGAAAGCTTGATTTGGGGTTTTATTTGAGCTATTTTGGTTAAGCTTTCTCAACCTTTCTTGTTGCCCATTAAATATACTTCAATTTTTATATTTGGCTCAATTCAAAATTTTAAACTTTTCACTCCCTTTTCCTCTCTTTTGAATTTTTGCTCATGGGGCTCATTCAGGGTTTTTAAACTAGGGTTGCACAATCTGATCTTTTAAGGGACTTATTTGTTTTGATCATGACACTTTAAGTATATACTTGGTGACTTCATTATTTCTTAAGTTATTTTGATGCTCATGCTTACTTTGGTTCACATAAAATGATGGCTCTTGGTTTGGCTTTTGAAAGAAAAACCCTGAGTGACACTGGGGTGTCACAGAGAGTACTTTTCCTCAAAATCAGTGCATCGCCGGGCCAATTCAGCCTGATCTCGAGAATGTTTTTCCTTAAGAATCGCAATCTGCCGAGTCATTCCTAGCAAGAGGTAATCAAACAAAACGAGGTCAGAAGGTAAAACAGTCCACAACAAAGGCGAAGAAAAGATAAAGGGCACTAACCAGTGTTAGTCGCCTCCAGCTCGGATACACGACGATGAAGTGACACTGGATTCCAACACGTAAGAGACGAAGCCACTTCTGGAACGGAAGCACCCTGCGATCTCAGCTGGCTGGCCATCCCATCCACCAAAACCTGATGAGAAGAACAGATGAGCATAATGACAAAAGCTCATGCAACGTAAAAATAAAGCTAAAAACAGCACAGTACCTGGAGGTTGGAAAAGAACGAAGGGATCCCCAGATCAGGAGAAATCAGCCGATAATCAGGCGCAAGGCCACCACCCGAAGCAGCTTGCAATGGATCAGTAGGAATCAGCTCAACGCCTTCAACAGAGCCAAATGCCCGATCAATGGGGACGCTGCCCTCTAAAGCGACCCCCTGGTCCAAAGTTTGGGCTATCACCATGCAGCCAGAATGTGGAGGTGATCCCACGTGAACGTCCATGGAAGTGCATGGAGGAGACCCTGCTTGGGCACCCTCGGGGGCTGGGTCATAGTCAGCACTGCCCACTTGAGCCGGATCATCCCCGGCAGCACCCTCGGGGGCTGGGCAGTGGCTTACACTCTTCATCTGAGCTAAGTCATCCCCAGCGACATCCTCGGGGGCTGGGCATGTGTCAGCACCATTCTTGAGGTCCAGACTCCCCGCAATAACCACCTCTAAGGTTGACGGGCCCTCAGCCACTTCCATGGAACCAGGACAATCCAAGTTAGCATCCCGACCCTCGAGATCGCGCTCTAAGGTCGACGAGGCACGGGATGACCTCAATCCAGCATCAGGCATGGCAGCGCAAACCTCCATCGCATCATCATCCACTGGCTCTGATAACAAGTCCTCTGGGACCATATCCTCAAGAGTCTGATCAAAGTTGGCCAGGGAGAGCTCTTGCAGACCAATGAGGGCAGACAAAGCAGGAGAGGGAACTCCACTACTTTCACCACTGGCAAGAAATTGCCGACTGTTCTTCCGAGTCAGAGGGACTTCATCCTCTTCCTCCTTGATGTCTTCATCAGCAACACAGGCAACACCCCCATTGGGATCAGCGACAGATGGAGCACACCCATTGGGATCAACGACAGACATACCACACCCATTGGGGTCAGCATCAGTAGATTCAGGCACGGGAACCTCCTCAGCAGCAGGAACCGACGGACCAGCACCCCGATCCAAACTAGATACTTGCCGAAGGCGTCTCTTTTTCTTTTTCTGCTCATCAGCAGAAAGATCAGTTTGATTGGCTCGGCAAGGACGTCTTGGGCGAACACGGACAGGTCTCTGAACATCCAAGGATGTACCAGCTTCGGGGAGAGGTGCCACCGCTAATGCTGTAACAACCTAAAGTTCAATCTTGTGAAGACAAAGAAAAATTCTCAAAGATTTTAAATCAAAACACCTTTCCTTAAAGATAATCATAATTTAGGAGTTCCCACTCATGAATATGTTAAAAATACATAATTAAAGATACTTAGATAATCTAAATTGCCTTTGGGTTAGGATATATAAAAGAATTATGATTAAACTATTTCTTAATATATATAAGTCTACAAAATAAATTTGATTTCCCTAGAACTAATAAGGTATGGAATATTCTCTACTATATGATTGAAAGCTTGTCTAAAAGAACTAAAATAAATAGAGAAATATATAAAATATGTTTTTGCACAAGATATGGTTTGCAAATGAACTAGTCACAATCTTGAATTTAAGTTTGAATTCAAAATTTAAAAGAAAAAGGAAATAAGAGAAAGAGAAGGGATATAAAACAAGAATATAAATAATATATATATAAATAACTATATTCAGGATTGATATCCCTAAACTCACAAATATAAGTTGAGGTGGTGAGCCATAGAATTGTGAATTTAAGTTTGAATTCAAATTTGGCTTGGAAATGGAGAAAAGAAAATAGAAAATAAAATAGAAAAGGTTAAAAACCCTGGCTGGGCTTCCTGCACCCATTTCGGCCCACCAACACATCTATCCCGCGCGGCCCAACTTCATGCTTGCGGGCGCGGCAACACCCCCTCTGCCACTGACCGGTGGGTCCCACGTGCAGTTTCACCGTCTTACGCCGCGCACCCCTCTGTTTCGCTGACACGCGGGTCCGCGCTGTCAGCACCTACCTCCCCGCGGATCGCGCGTCGCTCGCCTACCCGCGCGTGATGCTCGCCGCCGGGACCGGGTCGGCCAAGCTCGGACTCCGGGCGCCGCCTGGGTATAAAACCGACCCCAGAGCCCCCTGGGACCCAGGCCATAGTCGCATCTCGGATAAGCTCAGAGCTCATGATCAGTTGGCGCCGCCGTGTGTATTGCCGTGCCGCGCCGCGGGTGAATGCCCTCCACGACGGCGTTCCGTTCCCTGCACACGGTCGTGTGGGTGCGTCAACGCCTGGGGAATCCTTCCGTGGCCGCGGAACGAACTGGGCGGCCCCGAACCGGGGGGAATTCCTCGCCGGAGTACAATTCTGGGCGGGATTATCGCCTCCCCGTGGCCGGCTCGCTAGCGCAGATAATTACCGGTAAGAGCACCTCGCCCAGATCCGCCTTCCTACCCATTTCGCGTGTACCGATTTAATTGTGGTGTCGTGCACGTAAATCGGGGAATAGCTCCGCCGGCGGGGGACCTCGCCGCGGTGGCGTCTCGGCGCGGCTCCGTCGGGAGGTAAGCGACGACCTCCAACCGTCGGATCCAAATTGTGCGCTGCGGATTGGTTCTGGCCGGGACATTGGGGGATCCGATCTGGTCCGTTAGATGTTGATCGGATGGCTCGGGGCGGACGTCTAGTGTTTTAAATCTGGAGCGTCAGTTTTCGATCGTGTGGTGATCGGGCTGTACCGATTCGGCCGGGGATCAAACTAATCCTAGCGGTCGAATTCTAATCGGACGGCTGTTAGAGCCCCGTACCCCTTCGTATAGCTAAAACTGCAAAAGAGCCCCTCGGGTTCCGTGGAATCAACCCGCCGTCCACATTCACTGTGGACTGGGTCTCGGGATTTTTGCGCCGAGCCCCCTGCGCTTAGCTGTAATTGTGGCCGAGTCCAGTGAGTTATAAAATCATAGAAAATGATTTAGAAAATGATTTTTAGTGTTAAAATAAATCCAGAAACTTAATTAATTCATAACTAATTCATTTTAGCTCCAAATTGAGTCATTCCAATTCCTAAAATTTTGTAATAATATTCTCTATCATTTAGAATCACTGTTTTGACATGAACTCTGTCAGAAAATTTATTTATCACTTAATCCATTTTAAATGCATAAAACCTTAGAAAATTCATAACATGAATTCTATAACTCCAAATTTAATGATTCCAATTCCTGTGATCTTATTTTAATGTCTAGATTATTACTGTGTATTTTGTTCTTATGTTTGGTGTAATGTTAATTTTGCCTATACCATGTATGTTTGTATTGCTACGACTAGTGCGAGGTCACGAGTCATCTGAAGATCATCCTGGTACCTGGAATCTCAAGGCCCAGGCAAGTTGTGCCCTTGATCACTTCTTTTCACCTACTCATGTTCTAATTAATCATAATGATCTGCATAGGTTAATTTTGATGGGACCCAATAGGTTACCCTAGTTTGTCTATCTTTATACCTTGTTTACCACTGATCTTTCTGGGTAGTACTTGCTAGTGCTATATGTGGTTTTGGGTATGGAGATACATTATTCATGATTACACTTTTGTTATCAGTTGTTATTTATTGTTCATGTTAAGATCATTATGTTAATTGGAACATGGAGCGACCACCCGGGAAAACAGTGCTACCACAAGGGTAGTATGGGATGCCCTTGGCTGATTAATTAGGAAAGCTAGTGGAAGACTACCTTACCCGAAAGGGGCAAGGGCAGTAGGGGAGAGGTCAGTGCGGGGAGGCCCTCGGGAGGATTTTGCTGCGATGGCGGTCCTGCAAGGGATTCCTGTACTGGATCTTCCTATAAACTGTAGCGGGTTTTCGGAAGCTAGTGGAACTTTGTAAAGGCCTCGTAGTGGATCCCTAGCCATTCACCTCGGAAGTGTCTAAGGGCCTTGCAAACCCTGGCGACATGGGATACACGACTTGTGGGTAAAGATGCGCAACCTCTGCAGAGTGTAAAACTGGTATACTAGCCGTGCTCACGGTCATGAGCAGCTCGGACCCTCACATGATTAATTTATGGAACTAAATTCAATTTGTCATATGCATTGCATCGCAGGTGATGTGGTTATTTTTGTTCTACTACTTAATTGGGTTTGGTATTTACTTATACTTAGTAACTGCTAATAAAATTTTGACCAACTTTAAAAGCAATGCTCAGCTCTAACCATCTCCTTTGGTAAGCCTTACACTTCACGTGAGCTTCCATCTTTGGCAAGTTCATACACATTATTCCCCACAACTTGTTGAGCGATGAACGTATGTGAGCTCACTCTTGCTGTCTCACATACACCACAGGTCAAGAACAGGTACTACAGGATGATGCTCATGGAGGATGCTGTGATGAGTTCGTGAGAGGTCTAGGTCGTCGTCTCCCAGTCAACTTTGGGTTGCTGGACCGTTGTCTCCTTATAATGTAATTATTTATTTTGTATAGAACTCCTGTTATATATAAAGTTGTGACATTCGATCCTGTGCCACTATACATCATATGTTTGAGACTTGGTCCCAGCATACCTGGTGTTTATGTTAACCCCGGGTTTTGGACCCCTAAAATCCGGGTGTTACAGAAGTGGTATCAGAGGAATGTTGACTGTAGGACGAAACCTAGATAGAACTGGACAACCAATACTTACTTACCTTTGCTACTCTAATTCTTTCTAAACTTTTCTTAATCTTAACTCATCTATTTCCGCTTTACTCTGATTATTCTTACCTTTTCCTTCTAAAAGACAAATGTGGATTTCACACTTTGAAATCCTGTGCCTAAAGTGACTTTAGGAATAGGAGACCTACTCTTAGGAACAAAAACAAAACTATTTTGGTATCTATATGCTTGAGTGCTTGTTCTTATGATGCTTGTTTGATTTGGGATCTTTGTTTGAGTGTGATAAGTTGTGGAGTAATGTCCACAATTGCATCTGCATATACGTATAGGCATAAATAGAATTCATAAAATAACTAGACAACCTAGATTATCCCCATTAGAACATATCTAGCTTAAGAGATTTATCTTATCCTAAAAGATCTCATTCTAACCAATTCATCTTATCTTAAAAGATTCTCTCTTATCTTACTAGATCCATCTCATCTTAAAAGATACTCATCTTATCTTGAAAAGATTTTATCCTTATCCTAATAGATCTAACTGGTCTCAAAAGATTCTATCTTATCTTTATGGATCTGTCTTATCCTAATAAGCATACTTATCCACCCTAGTTTAACAACCATGATCTAATACAAATTAAGTAGATCTTATCTAGTCAAACAAGTCACACCAATCTAACCTAGATCTGATCAAATCTAAAGTGACTTATCAAACATGTTAGATAAATACTGATGAAATAGTTTAGACTCTACCCCTATAGAACAGGTCTTAACTTAGTTTACCCTGCACTAAATTAAGAATGACAGATTGACTTGGCCATATGCAACTACCTTAACCATCTGATAGTTGCATAACCTCTCAATTGTAAACTAGTCTAATCTAGTCATATCCAATTTAATCTAGATCTTATCTTACCTAATGTGATCTGATCTAGTGTGGTCTAATGTTATCTAACTTAATGTGGTCCACTTAAACAGATTAATGACACTAGTAGAAGAGATTACACCCCACTAGCCATGTATTAACTTAACTTAGCACATTGGATCAATTCAACCATGAGCTAACCCAACCCATAGGGCCATGATGAATGGTATAACCTTTCTATTCCCACCTAATAACAAACAAACTTTGACCTGCATCATGTAGTCTATCTCATCCATACCTATATTAACCATATTCCCCAGTCCAATAACATACACTAACATCTAATCAATGAGACAAGACCGAAGAGGATGATCAACTTCATCAAGGGAGGATGAGCACCAACTCAAGTCTTCAAGGATCAAGTGAGGTCACCAAGATGAGTCAAGATCCACAATCTAGGATGGAGTCCCTCCTTACTCTACCCAAACCTATCCATGCTTTGGATACAACTTTTATCCTACATAATAAAGTAGACATACATATATATACACCCATGCTTTCCTAACCACCAGCTTCACCAAGCTACATAAATATAGATTATGATGATTTGTAAGATCTAGGTGTTACTTTAGCTAGTAGTAGTATTTTACTATTTTAGTAATAATAATAAGGTCCATTTGACCCTGTGTTTTGCTAATAAGATATGCATCATGCCGAGATTTTGTTTATGCATATGTGTTGAATTAATATGAGCATGCACCCTTTTTCCTTACAAATCTCGAGGACGAGATTATTTTTAAGGGGGGTAGGATTTGTAACAACCTAAAGTTCAATCTTGTGAAGACAAAGAAAAATTCTCAAAGATTTTAAATCAAAACACCTTTCCTTAAAGATAATCATAATTTAGGAGTTCCCACTCATGAATATGTTAAAAATACATAATTAAAGATACTTAGATAATCTAAATTGCCTTTGGGTTAGGATATATAAAAGAATTATGATTAAACTATTTCTTAATATATATAAGTCTACAAAATAAATTTGATTTCCCTAGAACTAATAAGGTATGGAATATTCTCTACTATATGATTGAAAGCTTGTCTAAAAGAACTAAAATAAATAGAGAAATATATAAAATATGTTTTTGCACAAGATATGGTTTGCAAATGAACTAGTCACAATCTTGAATTTAAGTTTGAATTCAAAATTTAAAAGAAAAAGGAAATAAGAGAAAGAGAAGGGATATAAAACAAGAATATAAATAATATATATATAAATAACTATATTCAGGATTGATATCCCTAAACTCACAAATATAAGTTGAGGTGGTGAGCCATAGAATTGTGAATTTAAGTTTGAATTCAAATTTGGCTTGGAAATGGAGAAAAGAAAATAGAAAATAAAATAGAAAAGGTTAAAAACCCTGGCTGGGCTTCCTGCACCCATTTCGGCCCACCAACACATCTATCCCGCGCGGCCCAACTTCATGCTTGCGGGCGCGGCAACACCCCCTCTGCCACTGACCGGTGGGTCCCACGTGCAGTTTCACCGTCTTACGCCGCGCACCCCTCTGTTTCGCTGACACGCGGGTCCGCGCTGTCAGCACCTACCTCCCCGCGGATCGCGCGTCGCTCGCCTACCCGCGCGTGATGCTCGCCGCCGGGACCGGGTCGGCCAAGCTCGGACTCCGGGCGCCGCCTGGGTATAAAACCGACCCCACAGCCCCCTGGGACCCAGGCCATAGTCGCATCTCGGATAAGCTCAGAGCTCATGATCAGTTGGCGCCGCCGTGTGTATTGCCGTGCCGCGCCGCGGGTGAATGCCCTCCACGACGGCGTTCCGTTCCCTGCACACGGTCGTGTGGGTGCGTCAACGCCTGGGGAATCCTTCCGTGGCCGCGGAACGAACTGGGCGGCCCCGAACCGGGGGGAATTCCTCGCCGGAGTACAATTCTGGGCGGGATTATCGCCTCCCCGTGGCCGGCTCGCTAGCGCAGATAATTACCGGTAAGAGCACCTCGCCCAGATCCGCCTTCCTACCCATTTCGCGTGTACCGATTTAATTGTGGTGTCGTGCACGTAAATCGGGGAATAGCTCCGCCGGCGGGGGACCTCGCCGCGGTGGCGTCTCGGCGCGGCTCCGTCGGGAGGTAAGCGACGACCTCCAACCGTCGGATCCAAATTGTGCGCTGCGGATTGGTTCTGGCCGGGACATTGGGGGATCCGATCTGGTCCGTTAGATGTTGATCGGATGGCTCGGGGCGGACGTCTAGTGTTTTAAATCTGGAGCGTCAGTTTTCGATCGTGTGGTGATCGGGCTGTACCGATTCGGCCGGGGATCAAACTAATCCTAGCGGTCGAATTCTAATCGGACGGCTGTTAGAGCCCCGTACCCCTTCGTATAGCTAAAACTGCAAAAGAGCCCCTCGGGTTCCGTGGAATCAACCCGCCGTCCACATTCACTGTGGACTGGGTCTCGGGATTTTTGCGCCGAGCCCCCTGCGCTTAGCTGTAATTGTGGCCGAGTCCAGTGAGTTATAAAATCATAGAAAATGATTTAGAAAATGATTTTTAGTGTTAAAATAAATCCAGAAACTTAATTAATTCATAACTAATTCATTTTAGCTCCAAATTGAGTCATTCCAATTCCTAAAATTTTGTAATAATATTCTCTATCATTTAGAATCACTGTTTTGACATGAACTCTGTCAGAAAATTTATTTATCACTTAATCCATTTTAAATGCATAAAACCTTAGAAAATTCATAACATGAATTCTATAACTCCAAATTTAATGATTCCAATTCCTGTGATCTTATTTTAATGTCTAGATTATTACTGTGTATTTTGTTCTTATGTTTGGTGTAATGTTAATTTTGCCTATACCATGTATGTTTGTATTGCTACGACTAGTGCGAGGTCACGAGTCATCTGAAGATCATCCTGGTACCTGGAATCTCAAGGCCCAGGCAAGTTGTGCCCTTGATCACTTCTTTTCACCTACTCATGTTCTAATTAATCATAATGATCTGCATAGGTTAATTTTGATGGGACCCAATAGGTTACCCTAGTTTGTCTATCTTTATACCTTGTTTACCACTGATCTTTCTGGGTAGTACTTGCTAGTGCTATATGTGGTTTTGGGTATGGAGATACATTATTCATGATTACACTTTTGTTATCAGTTGTTATTTATTGTTCATGTTAAGATCATTATGTTAATTGGAACATGGAGCGACCACCCGGGAAAACAGTGCTACCACAAGGGTAGTATGGGATGCCCTTGGCTGATTAATTAGGAAAGCTAGTGGAAGACTACCTTACCCGAAAGGGGCAAGGGCAGTAGGGGAGAGGTCAGTGCGGGGAGGCCCTCGGGAGGATTTTGCTGCGATGGCGGTCCTGCAAGGGATTCCTGTACTGGATCTTCCTATAAACTGTAGCGGGTTTTCGGAAGCTAGTGGAACTTTGTAAAGGCCTCGTAGTGGATCCCTAGCCATTCACCTCGGAAGTGTCTAAGGGCCTTGCAAACCCTGGCGACATGGGATACACGACTTGTGGGTAAAGATGCGCAACCTCTGCAGAGTGTAAAACTGGTATACTAGCCGTGCTCACGGTCATGAGCAGCTCGGACCCTCACATGATTAATTTATGGAACTAAATTCAATTTGTCATATGCATTGCATCGCAGGTGATGTGGTTATTTTTGTTCTACTACTTAATTGGGTTTGGTATTTACTTATACTTAGTAACTGCTAATAAAATTTTGACCAACTTTAAAAGCAATGCTCAGCTCTAACCATCTCCTTTGGTAAGCCTTACACTTCACGTGAGCTTCCATCTTTGGCAAGTTCATACACATTATTCCCCACAACTTGTTGAGCGATGAACGTATGTGAGCTCACTCTTGCTGTCTCACATACACCACAGGTCAAGAACAGGTACTACAGGATGATGCTCATGGAGGATGCTGTGATGAGTTCGTGAGAGGTCTAGGTCGTCGTCTCCCAGTCAACTTTGGGTTGCTGGACCGTTGTCTCCTTATAATGTAATTATTTATTTTGTATAGAACTCCTGTTATATATAAAGTTGTGACATTCGATCCTGTGCCACTATACATCATATGTTTGAGACTTGGTCCCAGCATACCTGGTGTTTATGTTAACCCCGGGTTTTGGACCCCTAAAATCCGGGTGTTACAAATGCCCCAGCAGGAGCAGCATCAGAAGAATCCTCAGCCAGCATATCAAGCATGGCACTTGTTTCTGCATCATTAGGATCCAGAGGCACTTCAAAATGTACTTGTCGCTCGTCATCAGGAATCTCCCCAAGCGAGGCAACCAAAGCGCTGACTTCTTCATCAGAGGGTCGCGTCCTAATGCCCAAATTGCCGTCAATCGCAGGTGGATTTGACACGAAATGAGTGAAAGCTTTAGCAGGAGGCAAATTCTAGGCCGAGTACGCCATCGGAGCACCAACATTGGACACCTTGCCCCTGAGAATCATTTCCAGTCGGCTCACCAAGTCAGCAGAAGGGATTCTCCTGTTGGTAACCCGAGTTGAGTCGGCTAGCCCTCGATACAGATAAGCTGGGTGGACCCTATCTTTCAGTGGCTGAATGTTCTTAAAAACGAAGTCAGCAACCACAGCTTCAGCGGTTAGACCTCTCTCTTTCAGCAGTCCAACCTTAGCTAGCAACACATTGGCTTCAGCTACCTCCTCGTCTGTGGGAGACTCGGTCCAGCTGGGGGTACGAACGTCTGGCTGTCTTCCCGACTAGGGGGGAGAGAATTTCCATAATTGTCAACTATAAACCACTCCAGACGCCATCCTTTAATGCTGTCTTTAAGGGGAATCTCAAGATATTCAGTCTTCCGTCCTCGGCGCATCTCCAAACTGGCACCCCCGACCAACTGATGTTGTCCCCCGGCCATCCCAGGGCGACAATGATACAGATATTTCCATAAACCAAAATGCGGTAGCACGCCAAGAAAGGCTTCGCATAAGTGAACGAAGATGGAGATTTGCAGAATTGAGTTAGGGTTTAGATGGGTCAGGTTAATGTGGTAGAAATCAAGGAGGCCACGGAAAAAAGGAGAGATGGGAAGGCCAAGGCCGTGGAGAAGAAAAGGAGAGTAAACTACAGACTCGTGGGTATCCTCTGTCGGGACAGTAGTCCCGTGGCAAATCCGCCAAGAACAGAGTTCCCGCGGAGGGAGAATCCCGATGGATACGAGGTGGAGGAGTTCAGATTCGGAGATGATAGACATGTGGTTACCTGCAAAAGGCAATTGGCTGTTGGGATCGATTGGAGGAATCACCACTGCGGACGAGCTCGCGATTTTCCTCTTGGGAGCTATCTCGATTCTACCAGTGAGCAGATTGGAGGCAAGCGCAGAGAGGATTCGGAAGTAGGAATGCAAGAACTAGGGCGCGGAAAGCAAAGGCGGCTAAAAGCGCAGCTCTTATGGGATATTCTCGAGCCAGATACCGTTTCAAAAAGTGCCCAGTCATCACCCGGCAGTTATTTCCAAAACCCCAGCATGCCACGTGGTCATTCGGCAGTTATTTCCAAAAAGACGATGGGCCACCTCATCACTCGGCTATCATCCTCAAAATAGCTCATGCGGCCCGCTGTCACTCGGCGTTGCCTCTAAAACGCTGATCTCGTGTTCAATCGCTCGGCATTACTTCCAAAATGCCGATGGCGACCTTCAATCACTCGGCGTTGCCTCTAAAACACTGATCTCATGTTCAATCGCTCGGCATTACCTCTAGAATGCCGACGTCGGCCTGCTTTCACTCGGCGTTGCCTCTAAAACGCTGATCTTATATTCAATCGCTCGGCATTGCTTCTAAAATGCCGACATCGACTTGCTGTCACTCGGCGTTGCCTCTAAAACGCTGATCTCGTGTTCAATCGCTCGGCATTACTTCCAAAATGCCGATGGCGACCTTCAATCACTCGGTGTTGCCTCTAAAACGCTGATCTCATGTTCAATTGCTCGGCATTACCTCTAAAATGCCGACGTCGGCCTGCTTTCACTCGGCGTTGCCTCTAAAACGCTGATCTTGTGTTCAATCGCTCGGCATTGCTTCTAAAATGCTGACGTCGACCTTCAATCACTCGGCATTGCCGCTAAGACGTGGGGATAGCATTCGGTTGCTCGGCTTTACCTCTAAAACGTCGATGCAGACTACAAGATCACTCGGCAACTACTTCTGGGAGCGTCAGTATGATGTCCAAATTGTTCATCTACTATCTCAAAAGAATCAGCCTTATAATCAAGCAAAGCAAGTCAACAAGAAGAAGCCAACGACATTCTTTCATTAAGGGAAGTCAATAAGCTTACAAATCAACTCTTTGCGAGTTGATGCTTCCCTACTATTACTATACTACATTACACTACTACTATACTACATTACACTACTGCTACACTACACTACACTACTCTACATTACTACTACATTATTCTAACTATACTAAACTATACTAATATCTAAGAAGACCAGTGGCGTCTAGCCACTGGCCCTGCCCCTGCCGCCGCCGCCGCCCTTGGTGCTGCCCCTGCTGCTGCCGCCCTTGGTGCTGCCCTTGCTGCTGCCGCCCTTGGTGCTGCCCCTGCTGTCGTCGCCGTCGCCGCTGCTCCTGCCGCTGCTCCTGCCGCTGCCGCCGCCGTCGCCGTCACCACCGTCGTCGCCATCGTCGTCGTCGTCGTCGTCGTCCTCGTCCTCGCCACCGTCGTCAGAGTCCTCCTCATCTGAGGAGTACTCCGACTCATCCGAGCCTTCGAGCCCGGAGCGCTCGACGGCCCGGATGTACGTCCAGACCTCCGCGGCTATCCCTTGGGAGTCGTCCGAGTCATCGGACGACGTCGGGGGAGAGACGGGAGCCGGAGATCCCTCGGACTTGGAGGAGAACTCCTCCTCCGAGTATTCCGAGTCACCGAAGTCCTCCGATGGAGGAGTCGGTTCGCGCTTGCGCTTGTTGCTTTTGCCCATGGTGGAAGCAAGCGGGAAAGAAGAGAAGGAAGCAGTAAAAGAACAGCGAAGAGATGTGAAGAAACCAGAGGGGCAACAGCGTTATTTATAGAAGGGGAAGGCAACCGTTCACCTCCAACCGCGGTCACTGAACAGTCGCAAAGCATTCAATAAGCACTTCCACCCGTCTGGAGACACGTCAAGCGGCTGACGCCGTTTCATGCAACACTACACCCATTGGGACTCCAGTCAACAGCGCAAAGGATATGATTACACTCGCCGTCCCATCACATTACAACTCAGAAGCAGCCGGCTAAAACACTCAGCGTACCAAGCCGTCCCTTGCCCACACCCATTGGGGGGGGACGCCCAGGAAGTATCAGTATATTTTTCAAAATGGTCACATCTGTGCAGAGCATGCAGTGAATGCCTCAAGACAAAAATGAGATATCAACAAGAGTTAGAGGGAAGCCAAATATAGCCAGCAGAGTGCAAAATATGGTCGACAGACACGACTTGAAGACTAGACAGAGAACGTCCATCAAATGTCCAATCAGTCACAGAGCAAATAAATTACACTACCTAGCGAGATACGGAAGGATTGCAAACTCGGCTGCAAAAGACAAAATACATGCTGACCTCTGAAGCATAATATTGATGACATAGCACGGATGACATCATGCCAACTTTTTTACAAGCAGAAAGGGTAATCTTCAGCAAAAGGACATAAAAAGAAGACCTTCAAGTGAATTATCCTCAAAAATCCACTTGAAGGTCGGGGGCTACACCCATTGGGTGCACCTTCGGCGCACCCTATGGATTATCATTCCAAGCCGAGATCGTGCCGATTTCTAAAGCATGGGACAAGATTAAAAAAAACTAGCCCTCACCCAAAATGAGCAAGCGCAAATAGAAATGATCTCTACTGAAGACCTTCGAGTAGATTATTTTCTAAAATCTACTCGAAGCTCGGGGGCTACACCCATTGGGTGCACCTCCGATGCACCAAATGAAGCTCAGAATCTCACAAATTGGAATGCCGACCTCTAAGGCACAGGCACGATGCCGGGTTTTGGTCAACGAGTGATCGGAGCAGGAGAAGACAACAGGAAGCCATTTTTCTTCAAAATCACCTACAAGCTGGACCTGAGATCTTCGGGTTGATTATCTCTAAATTAACCCAAAGATCGGGGGCTTGTGGGGGATAGATATCCCCTGGGTCCACTAAAAGAGTAAAGGACCTCACGAAAGGCCCAAGGGCCCAATAAATCGTAAGGTCATTCTTTCGTGGGCCTGGGGAGAAACAGCCAGCGAAGCAGAACGACATGGGGCCGGATTGGTACATGCCCAGACGGCCCGCAGCACCGAGCGAATAACTGCAACAGAGATCCAACTTTCCCGCGCTGGAGCCTCCATGCAACGAAGCCACGCGAGGATAAGTCGGCGAGGGTTACGTAAGGATAATCACAAGATGTTCACTATCTTTTAGCTACTCGTTGCTATCTTATCCACGTGTACTGCCCCACGGTCGAGTATATAAGGCCTAGGGGGCACCCCTTCAGAACGATCGACCCTTTACTTAGCCACCCACATCAACTCTCTGTATTCTCAATCCAGAGAGCTCTCTTGTAGCCACATCCATCAAGCATACTCATCAGGACGTAGGGTGTTACGCATCTCTAAGCGGCCCGAACCTGTAAAACTTGTCCACTGTCCCTCGTGCGATCAGCGCGAACCATTTTGCTACAGTTGTTGACACCGTCCTACTCCTAAAGCACCTTGAGGGGCAACCCCGGGTGTGCGGTCGGACCCAAAACACCGACAGCTGGCGCGCCAGGTAGGGGGTGTGTCGACAATCCAAGCTAGCTCAATGGCCATCTCCTTCAACAGCAAGATCATCCTGCGTCCCGGATCCGTGCTCCACTTCGGAACAATCTCATTTGTAGCGGATGAAGAAGGAATTCTGCACCGCATCGCAGATCCGCCGGAAAAAAGGTCTCCCCCAACAAACTCCGAAAATGTCGGAGAAGCACAACCTCCAGCTCTCCGGATGAGGATCATCTCCGGAAAGCCGGGGGCCGAGGGCCCGCTGACCCGGAAAACTCCGTTGCCTACTTCTCTGACAAAAGAATGGACACAGATCACAAGAAAAAGGGTAACCGGGGGGAAGCAAGTTGCTCTTTCCGTCCCTCATGCCTCAAAGGGGGACGGGAAGGAGATCACCACCACAGCAGCGCCGTTCTACCCCGACGTCCTCTTTATCGGGAGAGTGGAGTCGCCCATTATCTCCGACGACGAGCCGACTGTACCCGGGGAGGAGCCACCTCAACGAGAGTCCCGTCGATGGAGGAACCGACGCAGGAACGTTCGACGACATCACGCAGCCGGAGAACGGAATCCAGAACAGCCTGTCTCGCGAGACGAGGTCTCGGAGGTAGGAGAAACTCCGGAAGAACGCGTCTTCAGAGAACGAAGGAACTCCCAACGACGTGATCGCCGACGAGCTCAGGAATAGGCTGAACAGGATGCAAGGCAGCGTCGAGAGAATCCATTCTTTGGGCGCAACCTGAATCCCGACTTCGCCCGAGCTATGAACACGCCGAGCGAAGTTGGAGGAGTACTGGCTCGGATAGCCGAGGGACTTCCACGGACTCCTGACGCCGATGGCTACCGACGACTGCTCACCCAGGCGGCCAACCACCTTCTACCGCTTGCTCACCCGCCGAACGACCTACGACACGCCATCAACAGTCGCCGAGACGCGCGAAGCTCCATCAACGCTTCACGCGAGCGGCGGCATGAGAACGAGATCCGCCGTCGGGAGGAGTATGACCGGGATCACGGCATCCCGACCCAGAGCCAGGCTACCAGAACTGAGTCGACGACGGCCTCAACTAGCGGAATCACCCGGGGGCGGTCGAGGAACCACAATCACAACTCCCCTCCCCGGGACGGACATCGTCCCCGGCGACAGGAGGACACATGCGGAGTGTCCGCTCTTACTCCACGCCTTAGGGCCATCCAATGGCCTCCCAACTTCAAGGTATCCAACGTTGACAAATATGAACCTAAGCAGGATCCATGGGGTTGGCTAGCCGTCTACACCACCGCTGCTCGAGCCGCCGGGGCGTCCGAGGATGTGATGACCGCGTACTTACCCATTGTCCTTGGGCAAGACGCGCTGCAATGGCTGCGACATCTACCCCGACACTGCATCGACGTCTGGGGCGACTTCAGTCGACGCTTCACCGCCAACTTCCAATCCCTCTCCGACAAGCCGGCGCAACCGTGGGACCTCAAATCCATCAAGCGCCGGGGGGACGAGACTCTCCAGTCATACCTTAAAAGGTTTCAGACCATGAGAAATCGCATCCCCGAGGTCACAGAAGCGGCCGTGATCGAGGACTTCTACAGAGGATCCAATGACTCGGCTTTCGTCCGAGCCATACTACAGAAGGCGCCGATCACCTCCGAGGAGTTGTTCCGGGAAGCCGACCTCTACATCACCGCCGACGAGCGAGCCTAGGACCTCATTGGAGGAGCGAAGCCCGCACCAGCAGCGCCGTGACGCGACACAAACCAACAACCCGACAAGCGATGGGAGAAGAGGCCTCGCGAAGAAGTGCACGCTGCCGGACCACCTGCCTCTCGCGCCCGAGGAGGACCTCGTGGAGGCGAACGAACGCTGGACGACATCCTCGACGCCCAGTGCCCGTACCACAAGGACATGCGCCACACTCTTCGTAACTGCCGAGACTTCAAGCACTCCGTCGGACACGGCCGACCCTTCCAACCTCTACCTCCTCCTCCGCCGAGGGGAGGACCAGATGAACCACGACAACCCCATCGGCAGGAGGAGGGAGGAGGAGGAGGAGCTTTTCCACGCGTTGACAGGGAGGTCAACGTCATCTTCGGCGGACACGGATCGCAGGAGAGCAGAAGACAGCAAAAGCTCAACGATCGCCAAATACTGGTGGCGACCACCGGCCCTCCCGCCCCATACCGGTGGTCGGAGCACCCGATCACCTTCACTCGGGCAGATCAATGGCTCAACTTCGACCACCCGGGCAAGTACCCGCTTCTCGTCGATCCGGTGATCCGAGAGAGCCGGGTGAAGAAGGTGTTAGTGGACGGGGGAAGCAGCATCAACGTCACCTTCCCCCGGACACTCCAAGGCTTGGGAGTTCACCTCAAAGAGCTCCACGAGTCGGACACTCCTTTCTTCGGCATCGTGCCGACGGAAGGGGAATACCCGCTGGGCCACATCTACATGCCAGTCACCTTTGGAACTCCGGAGAACTACAGAACCGAGTTCCTGAGGTTTGAAGTGGCGAACTTCGACTGCGGGTACAACGCCATCATCGAGAGGCCTGGATTGGCCAAGTTCATGGCCATTCCGCATTACACATACATGATACTGAAGATGTCAGGGCCGCAAGGGATCATAACTGTGCGCGCCGACTTCCAAGGCGCCGCAGAATGTTTCCGAGTGGCTATTCAAGCAGCCCTCACCGCCAAGCCATCGACAGCTCCCTCCGCAATGGCGAACTCTAAGCCTGAGGAGGACCTCACAGTACCGGCAAGCGAAGCTCAGACCGCGACCTCTATGCGGCCGACTGAAGAAACCAAGAGAATCAACCTGGGGTTCGCCGATGAGCGCAAGACGGCAATCATCAGCTCCAGCTTGGATGACAAATAGGAAAGCGCGCTCGTCCGGTTTCTGCAAGACAACCGAGATGTATTCGCATGGCAACCTGCGGATATGCCGGGAGTCCCAAGAGAACTGGCCGAGCACAAATTGAAGGTTTTCCCCCAGGCGAGACCGATTCGGCAAAAATTACGTCGTTTCACGCCTGACAAGAGAGAGGCCATTCACGCCGAGTTAGCTCGCTTGGTCGCAGCTGGATTCATTAGAGAAGTATTACATCCCGAGTGGCTAGCCAACCCTGTTCTTGTACTCAAAAAGAATAAAGTGGATTGGCGCATGTGTGTTGATTATACTGATCTCAACAAACACTGTCCGAAGGATCCTTTTGGGCTCCCAAGGATAGATCAGGTGGTGGACTCCACCGCTGGATGTTCTATGCTATCTTTCTTGGATTGCTATTCCGGGTACCATCAGATCAGTCTGGCAAAGGAAGACGAAGAAAAAACGGCATTCATTACCCCGTTTGGTGCTTTCTGTTATACCTCCATGCCGTTTGGCCTCAAAAACGCCGGAGCAACTTACCAGAGAGCCATTCAAACATGCTTAGCAGATCACTGGGGCAAGCGTGTGGAAGCCTATGTGGATGATGTGGTAATCAAAACACAGGACTCAGAAGACTTCATCAAAGACTTGCAACTGGTTTTCAACAGTTTGAGGCGGTATAGATGGAAGCTTAATCCCGAGAAATGTGTTTTTGGGGTACCAGCCGGAAAGTTGCTCGGATTTATTGTCAGCCACCGGGGAATTGAAGCTAATCCAGATAAGATTGAAGCTATCATGAAGATGGAAGCACCTCGATCGCAGAAGAAGGTTTAGCGACTTACTGGATGCATGGCAGCTTTAAGCAGATTTATATCCAGGCTGGGAGAAAAAGGTCTGCCGTTTTACAAATTACTCAAGAAGGTGGATAAATTCCAGTGGACTTCAGAAGCGCAAGAAGCTCTAGATGCTCTGAAAAAGTTCTTGACAACACCACCAGTACTGAAACCACCTCGGCGAGCTACGTCAACTCAACCAGTCGAAGATTTGCTGCTGTATATCTCTTGCACAACTCACGTGGTAAGCACCGCGTTAGTAGTCGAGCGAGTAGAAGAAGGGCATGCCTATCCAATACAACATCCTGTCTACTTCATTAGTGAAGTCCTCGGCCCCTCAAAGAAAAAGTACCCTCAAGTTCAGAAGCTATTGTATGCAGTACTTCTAACTGCCCGCAAGCTACGTCACTACTTTGACGACCACAAAGTCATAGTAGTCACAAGTTTTCCAATAGGGGATATTCTTCACAACAAGGAAGCCATCGGTCGAATAGCCAAGTGGGCTTGCGAGCTGGGATCTCATGACATCGAGTTCCGACCTCGCACCGCCATCAAAACTCAAGCACTGGTTGATTTCGTATCGGAGTGGACTGAACAACAAGTGCCAGACAACCCGGAGACTGCAGAAGTATGGCAAATGTATTTTGATGGCTCACTAAAGCTGCAGGGAGCAGGAGCGGGGATTCTCTGCACTGCGCCTGGAGGCGAACACCTCAAGTACGCCCTCCAGTTGCTATTCCCAGCCTCCAACAATGCAGCCGAGTATGAAGCTTTGATCCATGGATTGAACATTGCCATATCGTTGGGTATCAAAAGATTAATGGTTTACGGAGACTCTCTGGTAGTCATCAGTCAGATAAACAAGGAGTGGGATTGCTCGAGCGATTCAATGGGAAAATATTGCACTGCCGTCCGAAAGCTGGAAGATAAATTCGAGGGCCTGGAATTTCATCATGTAGAAAGAGATCGGAACACAGCAGCCGATATACTGTCCAAACTGGGGTCCGGTCGAACTCAGGTCCCATCCGGGGTTTTCGTGCAAGAAATTCTGCAGCCAAGTATCTCAATGGATCAAACAGGAGAGTGCAACGTCATAGATCAAACCGAGTCAGACCCTGATGACTGGAGAAGGCCGATCATTAAGTATATAAAGAATGAAGAGGAACCAGATGATAAAAATTTGGCAGAGCGCATTGCAAGACAGTCGGCTCACTATACACTTATTGGGGAGACATTATACAGAAGGGGTGCATCAGGCGTCTTCATGAAGTGCGTTCTCCCATCCACTGGAAAGCAACTTCTGGAGGAAGTCCATGCTGGGCAGTGTGGAATACATGCAGCCTCCAGAACACTAGTCGGGAAGGTCTTCAGGTCAGGATTCTATTGGCCAACAGCAAAGAACGATGCAGCCGAGTTAGTTCAGAGGTGCGAAGCCTGCCAATACTTGTCAAAGCAACAACACCTGCCAGCACAGCAACTGCAGACCATACCAGTAACTTGGCCTTTTGCATGCTGGGGACTGGATATGATTGGACCTTTCAAGAAAGCTCAAGGGGGATACACACATGTATTGGTAGCAATCGACAAATTCACTAAATGGATAGAGTTCAAGCCCATTGCCTCCCTAACCTCTGCTAAGGCCGTGGAATTCATACAAGACATAATATTCAGATTCGGGATACCAAACAACATCATAACTGATTTAGGATCCAACTTCACAAGTTCAGAATTCTTCGACTTCTGCGAGCAAAAGGGCATTCAGATCAAGTATGCATCTGTAGCCCATCCAAGAGCCAACGGGCAAGTTGAGCGAGCCAACGGGATGATATTGGATGCACTCAGGAAAAAGGTCTTCGATAAGAATGAAAAATTCGCAGGAAAGTGGATAAGGGAATTACCCTATGTTGTTTGGAGCTTAAGAACCCAACCTAGTCGAGCTCTGCATGGAAACACTCCTTTCTTCATGGTCTATGGGTCGGAAGCAGTGCTACCTGCTGATCTCAAGTTTGGGGCGCCAAGGCTGATCTTTGAAAACATAGCAGAAGCTGAGACCACCAGGCTGGAAGACATAGATATACTCGAGGAAGAACGGTTAAACACAGTAATCCAATCAGCAAGGTACCAGCAGACTCTAAGGCGCTATCACGACAAGGCTGTGCGACAACGATTCTTCTCAGTAGGGGATCTCGTCCTCCGCCGAATTCTAACGGGGGAGGGACGACACAAGTTATCACCCTTATGGGAAGGACCTTTCGTGGTAGCAGAAGTCACTCGGCCCGGATCGTATCGCCTCACTCAGATGGATGGCACGGAAGTTGGGAACTCCTGGAACATAGAACACCTCAGAAAGTTTTATCCCTAGCTGTACCTCAAAACTGCTGGGACAATGATGGTGTACTCTGTAAAGTGGAAATATGTCATCAATAAAAAAAGAGGTCTCAAGGATACTCAATTCATTCACGATTGACATGCTCACTCTTACTTAACCCGGGGTGACCACTATGCCCTGCTAACGGAGCAATCGACTTAAGTCGGCAACGACTTAAGGCGGTGCAACATGCTCACGCTTACTTAACTCGGGGTGACCACTATGCCCTGCTAACGGAGCAACCGACTTAAGTCGGCAACGACTTAAGGCGGTGCAACATGCTCACGCTTACTTAACTCGGGGTGACCACTATGCCCTGCTAACGGAGCAATCGACTTAAGTCGGCAACGACTTAAGGCGGTGCAACATGCTCACGCGTACTTAACTTAGGGTGACCACTATGCCCTACAAACGCAGCAATCAACTTAAAGTTGGTAGCAACTTAAGACCGATACAACATGCTCACGCCTATATAATTCGAGGGATGATTTCCATATCCCACAAACAAAATTCATAATCATCACGCGTCATTACTGTCGAACTCATTAACTAACAAATTCTGATACAATGAGAGAGTAATTATGTCATTCGAATGGTAAACTGGTGTCCTCTAACAAATATTCAATCATTCAAACCGCGCGCTTGGAGCACGCGAAATGTTTTTCTATTTTGCAACATCTTTCTCAGGAGCGACCGACGAAGAAGGGCGACTCGAGGAATCAGGGGCGGCGTTCACGTCAGCCCTTATGTCTTCAGGAATAACTACGCCGGGTCTCCTCATCAAGATTCGTCCCGCCCGAATAGCCTTGTCCAGGGCTTTGTCGCGTTGGGCCTTGAGAGTAACAGAAGTTTCTTCAGCAGTTTTAGCAGCCAGTCGAGCGCTCTCTAACTCCTGGGCAATAGAGTTTTTGGAAGCTCGGAGCCCTTTGATAGTAGCATCTTTCGCCGATATCAACTGCTTAAGCCGGGTTACCTCCTCCATGGATTCCTGCAGCTTACGACGTTGGTGGTCTAATTCTTCCATGGTGAAGCGATGACTCCTTTCCAAGATGGTCAGCGAATTGCTAGAATCTCGATACAACCTGTCAAGATTATCACGAGAAGCAGCAAGGATACGTTTTTCTTCCTGCAAGCACAAGTCGGTTCCTTCAAAAAACCAAGCAAATAATAGGAGTACAGCAAGGCAAAGCACAGTTTCGTGTATCACCTTTTCAGAGTCGAGCTGAGCGTGAAGAGAAGAACTCAGTGCATTGGCATCATCTAAGGCAGCGGAGACCTGACTCAACTCAATCTGACTTTGAGAGTACTTTTCCTCAAAATCAGTGCATCGCCGGGCCAATTCAGCCTGATCTCGAGAATGTTTTTCCTCAAGAATCGCAATCTGCCGAGTCATTCCTAGCAAGAGGTAATCAAACAAAACGAGGTCAGAAGGTAAAACAGTCCACAACAAAGGCGAAGAAAAGAAAAAGGGCACTAACCAGTGTTAGTCGCCTCCAGCTCGGATACACGACGATGAAGTGACACTGGATTCCAACACGTAAGAGACGAAGCCACTTCTGGAACGGAAGCACCCTGCGATCTCAGCTGGCTGGCCATCCCATCCACCAAAACCTGATGAGAAGAACAGATGAGCATAATGACAAAAGCTCATGCAATGTAAAAATAAAGCTAAAAACAGCACAGTACCTGGAGGTTGGAAAAGAACGAAGGGATTCCCAGATCAGGAGAAATCAGCCGATAATCAGGCGCAAGGCCACCACCCGAAGCAGCTTGCAATGGATCAGTAGGAATCAGCTCAACGCCTTCAACAGAGCCAAATGCCCGATCAATGGGGACGCTGCCCTCTAAAGCGACCCCCTGGTCCAAAGTTTGGGCTATCACCATGCAGCCAGAATGTGGAGGTGATCCCACGTGAACGTCCATGGAAGTGCATGAAGGAGACCCTGCTTGGGCACCCTCGGGGGCTGGGTCATAGTCAGCACTGCCCACTTGAGCCGGATCATCCCCGGCAGCACCCTCGGGGGCTGGGCAGTGGCTTACACTCTTCATCTGAGCTAAGTCATCCCCGGCGACATCCTCGGGGGCTGGGCATGTGTCAGCACCATTCTTGAGGTCCAGACTCCCCGCAATAACCACCTCTAAGGTTGACGGGCCCTCAGCCACTTCCATGGAACCAGGACAATCCAAGTTAGCATCCCGACCCTCGAGATCGCGCTCTAAGGTCGACGAGGCACGGGATGACCTCAATCCAGCATCAGGCATGGCAGCGCAAACCTCCATCGCATCATCATCCACTGGCTCTGATAACAAGTCCTCTGGGACCATATCCTCAAGAGTCTGATCAAAGTTGGCCAGGGAGAGCTCTTGCAGACCAATGAGGGCAGACAAAGCAGGAGAGGGAACTCCACTACTTTCACCACTGGCAAGAAATTGCCGACTGTTCTTCCGAGTCAGAGGGACTTCATCCTCTTCCTCCTTGTCGTCTTCATCAGCAACACAGGCAACACCCCCATTGGGATCAGCGACAGATGGAGCACACCCATTGGGATCAACGACAGACATACCACACCCATTGGGGTCAGCATCAGTAGATTCAGGCACGGGAACCTCCTCAGCAGCAGGAACCGACGGACCAGCACCCCGATCCAAACTAGATACTTGCCGAAGGCGTCTCTTTTTCTTTTTCTGCTCATCAGCAGAAAGATCAGTTTGATTGGCTCGGCAAGGACGTCTTGGGCGAACACGGACAGGTCTCTGAACATCCAAGGATGTACCAGCTTCGGGGAGAGGTGCCACCGCTAATGCCCCAGCAGGAGCAGCATCAGAAGAATCCTCAGCCAGCATATCAAGCATGGCACTTATTTCTGCATCATTAGGATCCAGAGGCACTTCAAAATGTACTTGTCGCTCGTCATCAGGAATCTCCCCAAGCGAGGCAACCAAAGCGCTGACTTCTTCATCAGAGGGTCACGTCCTAATGCCCAAATTGCCGTCAATCGCAGGTGGATTTGACACGAAATGAGTGAAAGCTTTAGCAGGAGGCAAATTCCAGGCCGAGTACGCCATCGGAGCACCAACATTGGACACCTTGCCCCTGAGAATCATTTCCAGTCGGCTCACCAAGTCAGCAGAAGGGATTCTCCTGTTGGTAACCCGAGTTGAGTCGGCTAGCCCTCGATACAGATAAGCTGGGTGGACCCTATCTTTCAGTGGCTGAATGTTCTTAAAAACGAAGTCAGCAACCACAGCTTCAGCGGTTAGACCTCTCTCTTTCAGCAGTCCAACCTCAGCTAGCAACACATTGGCTTCAGCTACCTCCTCGTCTGTGGGAGACTCGGTCCAGCTGGGGGTACGAACGTCTGGCTGTCTTCCCGACCGGGGGGGGAGAGAATTTCCATAATTGTCAACTAGAAACCACTCCAGACGCCATCCTTTAATGCTGTCTTTAAGGGGAATCTCAAGATATTCAGTCTTCCGTCCTCGGCGCATCTCCAAACTGGCACCCCCGACCAACTGATGTTGTCCCCCGGCCATCCCAGGGCGACAATGATACAGATATTTCCATAAACCAAAATGCGGTAGCACGCCAAGAAAGGCTTCGCATAAGTGAACGAAGATGGAGATTTGCAGAATTGAGTTAGGGTTTAGATGGGTCAGGTTAATGTGGTAGAAATCAAGGAGGCCACGGAAAAAAGGAGAGATGGGAAGGCCAAGGCCGCGGAGAAGAAAAGGAGCGTAAACTACAGACTCGTGGGTATCCTCTGTCGGGACAGTAGTCCCGTGGCAAATCCGCCAAGAACAGAGTTCCCGCGGAGGGAGAATCCCGATGGATACGAGGTGGAGGAGTTCAGATTCGGAGATGATAGACATGTGGTTACCTGCAAAAGGCAATTGGCTGTTGGGATCGATTGGAGGAATCACCACTGCGGACGAGCTCGCGATTTTCCTCTTGGGAGCCATCTCGATTCTACCAGTGAGCAGATTGGAGGCAAGCGCAGAGAGGATTCGGAAGTAGGAATGCAAGAACTAGGGCGCGGAAAGCAAAGGCGGCTAAAAGCGCAGCTCTTATGGGATATTCTCGAGCCAGATACCGTTTCAAAAAGTGCCCAGTCATCACCCGGCAGTTATTTCCAAAACCCCAGCATGCCACGTGGTCATTCGGCAGTTATTTCCAAAAAGACGATGGGCCACCTCATCACTCGGCTATCATCCTCAAAATAGCTCATGCGGCCCGCTGTCACTCGGCGTTGCCTCTAAAACGCTGATCTCGTGTTCAATCGCTCGGCATTACTTCCAAAATGCCGATGGCGACCTTCAATCACTCGGCGTTGCCTCTAAAACACTGATCTCATGTTCAATCGCTCGGCATTACCTCTAGAATGCCGACGTCGGCCTGCTTTCACTCGGCGTTGCCTCTAAAACGCTGATCTTGTGTTCAATCGCTCGGCATTGCTTCTAAAATGCCGACGTCGACTTGCTGTCACTCGGCGTTGCCTCTAAAACGCTGATCTCGTGTTCAATCGCTCGGCATTACTTCCAAAATGCCGATGGCGACCTTCAATCACTCGGCGTTGCCTCTAAAACGCTGATCTCATGTTCAATTGCTCGGCATTACCTCTAAAATGCCGACGTCGGCCTGCTTTCACTCGGCGTTGCCTCTAAAACGCTGATCTTGTGTTCAATCGCTCGGCATTGCTTCTAAAATGCCGACGTCGACCTTCAATCACTCGGCATTGCCGCTAAGACGTGGGGATAGCATTCGGTTGCTCGGCTTTACCTCTAAAACGTCGATGCAGACTACAAGATCACTCGGCAACTACTTCTGGGAGCGTCAGTATGATGTCCAAATTGTTCATCTACTATCTCAAAAGAATCAGCCTTATAATCAAGCAAAGCAAGTCAACAAGAAGAAGCCAACGACATTCTTTCATTAAGGGAAGTCAATAAGCTTACAAATCAACTCTTTGCGAGTTGATGCTTCCCTACTATTACTATACTACATTACACTACTACTATACTACATTACACTACTGCTACACTACACTACACTACTCTACATTACTACTACATTATTCTAACTATACTAAACTATACTAATATCTAAGAAGACCAATGGCGTCTAGCCACTGGCCCTGCCCCTGCCGCCGCCGCCGCCCTTGGTGCTGCCCTTGCTGCTGCCGCCCTTGGTGCTGCCCCTGCTGCCGTCGCCGTCGCCGCTGCTCCTGCCGCTGCTCCTGCCGCTGCCGCCGCCGTCGCCGTCACCACCGTCGTCGCCATCGTCGTCGTCGTCGTCGTCGTCGTCCTCGTCCTCGCCACCGCCGTCAGAGTCCTCCTCATCCGAGGAGTACTCCGACTCATCCGAGCCTTCGAGCCCGGAGCGCTCGACGGCCCGGATGTACGTCCAGACCTCCGCGGCTATCCCTTGGGAGTCGTCCGAGTCATCGGACGACGCCGGGGGAGAGACGGGAGCCGGAGATCCCTCGGACTCGGAGGAGAACTCCTCCTCCGAGTATTCCGAGTCACCGAAGTCCTCCGATGGAGGAGTCGGTTCGCGCTTGCGCTTGTTGCTTTTGCCCATGGTGGAAGCAAGCGGGAAAGAAGAGAAGGAAGCAGTAAAAGAACAGCGAAGAGATGTGAAGAAACCAGAGGGGCAACAGCGTTATTTATAGAAGGGGAAGGCAACCGTTCACCTCCAACCGCGGTCACTGAACAGTCGCAAAGCATTCAATAAGCACTTCCACCCGTCTGGAGACACGTCAGGCGGCTGACGCCGTTTCATGCAACACTACACCCATTGGGACTCCAGTCAACAGCGCAAAGGATATGATTACACTCGCCGTCCCATCACATTACAACTCAGAAGCAGCCGGCTAAAACACTCAGCGTACCAAGCCGTCCCTTGCCCACACCCATTGGGGGGGATGCCCAGGAATTATCAGTATATTTTTCAAAATGGTCACATCTGTGCAGAGCATGCAGTGAATGCCTCAAGACAAAAATGAGATATCAACAAGAGTTAGAGGGAAGCCAAATATAGCCAGCAGAGTGCAAAATATGGTCGACAGACACGACTTGAAGACTAGACAGAGAACGTCCATCAAATGTCCAATCAGTCACAGAGCAAATAAATTACACTACCTAGCGAGATACGGAAGGATTGCAAACTCGGCTGCAAAAGACAAAATACATGCTGACCTCTGAAGCATAATATTGATGACATAGCACGGATGACATCATGCCAACTTTTTTACAAGCAGAAAGGGTAATCTTCAGCAAAAGGACATAAAAAGAAGACCTTCAAGTGAATTATCCTCAAAAATCCACTTGAAGGTCGGGGGCTACACCCATTGGGTGCACCTTCGGCGCATCCTATGGATTATCATTCCAAGCCGAGATCGTGCCGATTTCTAAAGCATGGGACAAGATTAAAAAAGCCAGCCCTCACCCAA
Organism: Zea luxurians; assembly: GCA_029449295.1. Lineage (NCBI taxonomy): Eukaryota > Viridiplantae > Streptophyta > Magnoliopsida > Poales > Poaceae > Zea > Zea luxurians. The sequence continues at coordinate 9,307,786 of JAOPSE010000057.1, forward strand.
AATGAGCAAGCGCAAATAGAAATGATCTCTACTGAAGACCTTCGAGTAGATTATTTTCTAAAATCTACTCGAAGCTCGGGGGCTACACCCATTGGGTGCACCTCCGATGCACCCAATGAAGCTCAGAATCTCACAAATTGGAATGCCGACCTCTAAGGCACAGGCACGATGCCGGGTTTTGGTCAACGAGTGATCGGAGCAGGAGAAGACAACAGGAAGCCATTTTTCTTCAAAATCACCTACAAGCTGGACCTGAGATCTTCGGGTTGATTATCTCTAAATTAACCCAAAGATCGGGGGCTTGTGGGGGATAGATATCCCCTGGGTCCACTAAAAGAGTAAAGGACCTCACGAAAGGCCCAAGGGCCCAATAAATCGTAAGGTCATTCTTTCGTGGGCCTGGGGAGAAACAGCCAGCGAAGCAGAACGACATGGGGCCGGATTGGTACACGCCCAGACGGCCCGCAGCACCGAGCGAATAACTGCAACAGAGATCCAACTTTCCCGCGCTGGAGCCTCCATGCAACGAAGCCACGCGAGGATAAGTCGGCGAGGGTTACGTAAGGATAATCACAAGATGTTCACTATCTTTTAGCTACTCGTTGCTATCTTATCCACGTGTACTGCCCCACGGTCGAGTATATAAGGCCTAGGGGGCACCCCTTCAGAACGATCGACCCTTTACTTAGCCACCCACATCAACTCTCTGTATTCTCAATCTAGAGAGCTCTCTTGTAGCCACATCCATCAAGCATACTCATCAGGACGTAGGGTGTTACGCATCTCTAAGCGGCCCGAACCTGTAAAACTTGTCCACTGTCCCTCGTGCGATCAGCGCGAACCATTTTGCTACAGTTGTCGACACCGTCCTACTCCTAAAGCACCTTGAGGGGCAACCCCGGGTGTGCGGTCGGACCCAAAACACCGACATTGAGTGAGTAGTTACTCCCTTGCTTATATCACCCAAGTTCTGGTCAACGGGATGATTCCTTTGAATCGTCGCTCGGACTTGAGTTGGAGGGGCCCGTGGTGCTTCTTCCTCCAAAGCTGGTTCTTCCTGTGCTCCCCCTTGATCACACGCTTCCTCTTGAGGAACCTGTTCATCATTTTGAGTTAGGGGATGCACCATCATTGAGGAAGAAGGTTGATCTTGTTCTTGGTGTTCCTGTGGTCGCACATCTCCAATCGCCATGGTGCGAATTGCGGCCGATGGAACGTCATCTTCATCTATATCATCAAGATCAACTTGCTCCCTTGGAGAGCCATTAGTTTCATCAAATACAACGTCGCTAGAGACTTCAACCAAACCCATTGATTTGTTGAAGACTCTATATGCCTTTGTATTTGAGTCATAACCTAGCAAAAACCCTTCTACAGCTTTGGGAGCAAATTTGGAATTTCTACCTTTCTTTACTAGAATATAACATTTACTCCCAAATACACGAAAGTATGAAACGTTGGGTATGTTATCGGTTAGAAGTTCATATGAGGTCTTCTTGAGGAGGCGATGAAGGTAGACCCGGTTTATGGCATGGCAAGCTGTGTACACAGCTTCCGACCAAAACCGCTCGGGCGTCTTGAATTCTCCAAGCATCATCCTTGCCATGTCGATAAGCGTCCTGTTCTTCCTCTCTACCACACCGTTTTGCTGTGGTGTGTAGGGAGCGGAGAACTCGTGCTTGATTCCTTCCTCCTCAAGGTACTCCTCCACTTATAAGTTCTTGAACTCGGACCCGTTGTCGCTTCTTATCTTTTTCACCTTGAGCTCAAATTCATTTTGAGCTCTCCTTAGAAAGCGCTTTAGGGTCCCTTGGGTTTCTGATTTATCCTGCAAAAAGAATACCCAAGTGAAGCGGGAAAAATCATCAACAATAACAAGACCATACTTACTTTCCCCGATGCTGAGGTAGGCGACGGGTCCGAAGAGGTCCATATGAAGTAGCTCTAGAGGTCTTGATGTGGTCATCACATTCTTGCTGTGATGAGTACTTCCCACCTGTTTGCCTGCTTGACAAGCTGCACAAGGTCTATCTTTTTCGAAAAACACATTGGTTAGACCTAACACATGTTCTCCCTTTAGAAGTTTATGAAGGTTATTCATCCCAACATGTGCTAGACGGCGATGCCACAGCCAGCCCATGCTAGTCTTAGCAATTAAGCATGCATCTAGATCGGCCTCCTCTTTCGAAAAATCAACTAAGTAGAGTTTGCCGTCTAGTACACCCTTAAAAGCTAATGAACCATCACTCCTTCTAAAGACAGACACATCTACATTGGTAAATAGACAATTATAACCCATATTACATAGTTGACTAACAGACAATAAGTTGTATCCGAGCGATTCAACTAAGAACACATTGAATATGGAATGCTCGGATGAAATGGCTATCTTTCCTAGTCCTTTAACCTTGCCTTGGTTCCCATCTCCAAAGATGATCGAATCTTGGGAATCTTTGTTCTTGACGTAGGAGGTGAACATCTTCTTCTCCCCCGTCATGTGGTTTGTGCATCCGCTGTCGATGATCCAGCTTGAGCCCCCGGATGCATAAACCTGCAAGGCAAATTAGGCTTGGGTTTTAGGTACCCAACTCTTGTTGGGTCCTACAAGGTTAGTTACAATAGCCTTTGGGACCCAAATACAAGTCTTGTCTCCCTTACATTTGGACCCCAACTTTCTAGCAACCACTTTTTCATTTTTACATGAAAGTACAAACGTAGTGTTGCAAGCATGAAAGACAGTGGTAGGTTTATTACACACTTTCCTAGGAGCATGAGACACAAAATTTCTCCTAGGCCTACCATTAAAATTAGAACTTGAAGCAATCATAGCATGTGAGTCAAAAGCATTATAACTCCTATTATAATGAGACTTTCTAGAAAATTTTCTATCATTGTACATGAAAGCATGATTCTTTTGACTACTACCAGCCATAGGGGCCTTCCCTTTCTCCTTGTTGGGAATGGAAGCCCTTTGACTTGTTAAGTTCTTGGCTTCCTTTCGAAATCCAAGTCCATCCTTAATTGATGGATGTCTACCAACGGTGTAGGCATCCCTAGCAAATTTTAACTTATCAAAGTCATTATTGCAAGTCTTAAGTTGGGCATTAAGACTTGCCACTTCACCATTTAATTTTGTAATAGAAGTAAGGTGTTCAACACATGCATCAACATCAAAATCCTTACACCTATTACAAATGACAACATGCTCTATACAAGAACTAGATTTATTAACTACTTCTAGCTTAGCATTTAAATCATCATTAATACTCTTTAAGCTAGACACAGTTTCATGACAAGCAGATAATTCAGAAGATAGCATTTCATTCCTTTTAACCTCCAAAGCAAGAGACTTTTGCACACTTACAAACTTATCATGCTCTTCATATAAAATATCCTCTTGCTTTTCTAAAAGTCTATCCTTTTCATTTAAAGCATCAATTAACTCATTAATTTTATCTACTTTAGTTCTATCTAAACCTTTGAATAAGCTTGTGTAATCTACTTCATCATCACTAGAGTCATCATCACTTGAAGTAGTATACTTAGGGGTATCTCGAGTGCTTACCTTTTTCTCCTTTGCCATGAGGCAAGTATGGCGCTCGTTGGGGAAGAGAGACGACTTGTCGAAGGCCGAGGCGACGAGTCCTTCGTCATCGGAGTCGGAAGAAGAGCAATCCGAATCTCATTCTTTGCCAAGGTGCGCCTCACCCTTCGCCTTCTTGTAGGCCTTCTTCTTCTCCCTCTTCCCGCTCTTTTCTTGTTCCTGGTCATTAGCATTATCGGGACAATTTGCTATAAAATGACCAGTCTTACCGCATTTAAAACAGGAGCGCTTTCCCTTTGCTTTGCTCTTGTTGGGATGCTCCTTGCGTCCTTTGTCACACCCGGTTTTTAGAAGGTAAACCGAATGCGAACCATGTACGTGCCAGGATCAGTTATTCACGTACACAGCAGTTACATAACATGGACATCATCACACAGTGCTCAAATAGTATTAAAAGGGAAATAATAGTCGATTACATCATACGTCTGAGATGTCCATATAGTTCTTACAATAAATCAAAGTGCGGAAAAGAAACGTAGATAACGCGGCCTTCACAGGCAGCCGACTGGGGGTTGCCGCTAACCCACGCCTAGAACTCGTCGTAGTCTTGGAACTCCTGGAAGTCTCCTTCCACAGCTTCATCTTCTCCTGAGCAGTGGTTGCAATGCTGACAACCTGGGGGGGGATTGGTGTGTAGAGCAAGGGTGAGTACACATCAACATACTCAGCAAGCATCCCGTTTGGCTGTAGTGGACTAGCTTTATGTGGGGATAAGTCAAGCAGTTGCTTTTAGTTGGTCAGGTTATTACTTACTAGTAGAAAGCCAGGTTTTAACATTAACCCAAGTTATTAGCCCAATGTATCCTTTCCGAACGGAAAGAATACCACTTACCAGCACCATAATCATAATCAGAACCATCAATCTCATTGCCACCTGTACCAAAATGTCTCTGATCAAGTATCACTAATCTCTGGAGCTCCCTTGGCCGCTCATAACCGCGAGCACGGCTGATATATCAGTTTCATAACACTCTGCAGAGGTTGTGCACTTTACCCATAAGCCGTGATTCCCTCTCTAGCCCGGGCTTGCAAGACCCTTATTCACTCCTAAGGTGAATGGCTAGGGATTCACTACGAAGCCTTTACAAAGATTCCCCGGGGCTGTAGCCACCCGTTAGGTTTCCTAAATGTACCGCACTCCTCCCCAAGGGACAAATCAACCTTGGCAGAGCGAGCCGCATACACCGAGCCCCATTGACGGCACAACGGCGAAGTGATCTACACCCCGGTTCCTCAAATTATTCAGCTAAGGGCGTCCCATTCCACCCTCATGGTTGCACTGTTTTCCCGGGCGGTCATCCATTGAACAGGTCCTTACGGAGAGGCACTCGAGAAACCGCTCGAGTCCCCTTGAAGGTCACAAATATAATCATAAATAAGAAGGGAAAACAACGTATCATAGATAATCACATCATGTTCATTGATTAGAGTTGGGCAATAGCATCAAACTAAGCAGTAATAATCCGACCCAAATAGGTAAACAAGGACATGGATAACAAAAGCTAGTCAATCCTTAAGTATAAATGTGTAATGCGGGAGGTGAATTAATGAATGAATAGGACAGGAATAGGTCAAAGGACACTTGCCTCCACCAACCGACTGCTGCTCAGGGGCTTCTCCTGCGAGTTCCTCGGGCTCTTCGACCGGATCGTTCTCTATGCGAGCGCAAACATACATACATCCACATATTTAATACAAAAGAACAGTACACCATACAAGGGAACAAATAAAGTGAATATGCATCAAGTATGACATTCGATATCGCATTCATTATGGTTAGAAAGAAACGGGAAAAGTTCTCGCAGGGGGTTAAAGCTTATGCACTAATGATTAGTTAAATTATGCGCTCTAGTTCCAATTGGTTCTAACAAAAGAATTAGTTATATGCACTAATGGAAACCTAGTCATTTTTAGTTGATCAACATTGAACTGGATAAACAATTGATTATATGAATCAACTAGCGTCACGAAATTCTAAATTAAGTTTCCTATTTCAATAACATGAACAATGATTAGCCTGCCTAAATAACAATGATAACAGAAGGTAAAATAAAATAAAAAAAATAAAAAAGGGGGGGTGGTTGAACCGGCCTGGGGCAGGGGCAGGGGCGGCCAAGCCGGCGGCGGGCGGCCGAGCTGGCGGGGGGCGGGCGGTTGAACCGGCCGGGGGCGGCCGAGCTGGGCGGCTGGGCTGGGGGCGGGCGCGCAGGGGCGGCCGAGCCGGGGCAGCTGGGCCGGCCGAGGCGGGGGCAGGGGCGGCTGGGCCGGCCAGGGCGGCCGAGCCGGGGGCGCGCAGGGGCGGCGGCGGCCGAGCCGGCCAAGGGCGGCCGAGCTGGGCGCGCGCAGGGGGGCGGCCGAACCGAGGGGGGCGGTTGGGCTGGGGAGGGAGAGGAGGGGAGAGGGGAGAGGAGAGGAGAGGGGGAGGGCTCACCGGGGACGGGCGGCCGAGCTGCAGGGGCGGCCGAGCTGCAGGGGCGGGGCTAGGGCAGGGGGCGGCGGCGGCTAGGGTGGGAGAGAATGGGAGAAAGAGAGGGAGAGGGAGAGGGGTAAGGGGAAGGGAGTGGGGGGCGGTTGGGCCGGCTAGGCCCAAGAGGGGACGCGCGGGGGCGGCTGGGCCGGCTGGGGGCGGCTGGGCCAGCCAGGGGCAGCCCACGGCGCGGGAGAGAGAAAAGGGAGGAGAGAGAGAAAGAAAAAGAAAAAGAAAGAAAAGGTTTCTCTCATTTTCGAAATCCGATCTTCCTAGATGAATGCATTTGCACTTTCAAGCAATCAAAGAATGCATAGTTCGGCATGGTGCATCAACAACATAAAGCAATTTAGGGTTTTTCTTTATACGGGAATTCCAAACCGAGTCCCGCTAACTTTGGAAAAGATCAAGGTCTAGCGAGGGGAAAAAGAAAAATAAAAGGTAACGCCCGAATTTGGCGAGTGAAGAAAAGAAAAAAAAAATTCAACTGCAAAATTCGGGGCGTTACAAACCTATCCCCCTTAAAAGAATCTCGCCCTCGAGATTCAGGGTTGGCTAGCAAAGAGCTCTGGGTACTTGGCCATCAAATCATCTTCACGCTCCCAGGTTGCTTCTTCCTCAGAGTGGTGATTCTATCTAACTTTGCACATTTTGATGGTCTTCCTTCGGGTGACTCTGTCTGCAACCTCAAGGATCTGCACTGGCTTCTCGACGTAGGTCAAGTCCTCCTGGACTTCGAGACCTTCCACTGGCAACTGCTCTTCTGGCACACGCAAGCACTTCTTCAACTGAGACACATGAAAGACATCATGCACAGCTGACAAATTCTCTGGCAGACTGAGCTGATAGGCCACTTCTCCACGCTTTGAGAGGATTTGGTACGGACCAATGTAGCGGGGTGCTAGCTTGCCTTTGATTCCGAACCTTCTGACTCCTCTGATCGGTGACACTTTCAGATAGACAAAGTCTCCGACTTCAAAACTCAGCTCTCTTCTTCTTGTGTCTGCATAGCTTCGCTGCCTCGATTGCGCTACCTTCAGATTCTCTCGGACCATCTTGATGTTCTCTTCGGCTTCAAGCAGAATGTCTGGCCCAAACACCTGCTTTTCTCCAGGCTGATCCCATTGCAACGGAGTTCTACAACTCCTTCCATAGAGCGCTTGAAATGGTGACATCTTCAAACTGGCCTGGTAACTGTTGTTATAGGAAAACTCTGCATAGGGCAATCGCTTATCCCATCCGGACTGATCTTGCAACGCACAGGCTCTCAACATGTCTTCGAGAATTTGATTGGTCCTTTCGGTCTGGCCATCTGTCTGCGGATGATAAGCTGAACTGAAATTCAGATGTGTGCCCAAGGCTTCATGCAACTGCTGCCAGAAATGAGAGGTGAACTGCGTTCCTCTGTCTGACACTATCTTCTTTGGCACACCATGAAGACAAACGATCCGAGACATATACAGTTCTGCCAATACTGCACTGCTGTAGTTGGTCTTGACTGGTATGAAGTGGGCTGACTTGGTCAAACGGTCCACTACTACCCAAATAGAATCGTAGCCGGCTCGAGTGCGAGGCAATCCGACTATGAAATCCATACCGATTTCATCCCATTTCCACTGAAACCTATCCCCCTTAAAAGAATCTTGCCCTCGAGATTCAGGGTTGGCTAGCAAAGAGCTCTGGGTACTTGGCCATCAAAACATCTTCACGCTCCCAGGTTGCTTCTTCCTCAGAGTGGTGATTCCATCTAACTTTGCACATTCTGATGGTCTTCCTTCGGGTGACTCTGTCTGCAACCTCAAGGATCTGCACTGGCTTCTCGACGTAGGTCAAGTCCTCCTGGACTTCGAGACCTTCCACTGGCAACTGCTCTTCTGGCACACGCAAGCACTTCTTCAACTGAGACACATGAAAGACATCATGCACAGCTGACAAATTCTCTGGCAGACTGAGCTGATAGGCCACTTCTCCACGCTTTGAGAGGATTTGGTACGGACCAATGTAGCGGGGTGCTAGCTTGCCTTTGATTCCGAACCTTCTGACTCCTCTAATCGGTGACACTTTCAGATAGACAAAGTCTCCGACTTCAAAACTCAGCTCTCTTCTTCTTGTGTCTGCATAGCTTCGCTGCCTCGATTGCGCTACCTTCAGATTCTCTCGGACCATCTTGATGTTCTCTTCGGCTTCAAGCAGAATGTCTGGCCCAAACACCTGCTTTTCTCCAGGCTGATCCCATTGCAACGGAGTTCTACAACTCCTTCCATAGAGCGCTTGAAATGGTGACATCTTCAAACTGGCCTGGTAACTGTTGTTATAGGAAAACTCTGAATAGGGCAATCGCTTATCCCATCCGGACTGATCTTGCAACGCATAGGCTCTCAACATGTCTTCGAGAATTTGATTGGTCCTTTCGGTCTGGCCATCTGTCTGCGGATGATAAGCTGAACTGAAATTCAGATGTGTGCCCAAGGCTTCATGCAACTGCTGCCAGAAATGAGAGGTGAACTGCGTTCCTCTGTCTGACACTATCTTCTTTGGCACACCATGAAGACAAACGATCCGAGACATATACAGTTCTGCCAATACTGCACTGCTGTAGTTGGTCTTGACTGGTATGAAGTGGGCTGACTTGGTCAAATGGTCCACTACTACCCAAATAGAATCGTAGCCGGCTCGAGTGCGAGGCAATCCGACTATGAAATCCATACCGATTTCATCCCATTTCCACTGAGGGATCTGCAACGGTTGCAACAATCCAGCAGGTCTCTGGTGCTCTGCCTTAATTCTTCGGCAACTATCGCACATAGCCACATGCTCTGCGATTTCCCTCTTCATTCCGTACCACCAGAATTTCTTCTTCAGATCCTGATACATCTTCTCACTGCCAGGGTGAATCGAATAGGCTGTCTCATGAGCTTCCTTGAGAATCAACTCCCGAATGGACTGAACATTGGGAACACACAAGCGGTCTTTGAACCATATCACACCTTCTGCATCTTCTCGAAAATCTTTGCCTCTGCCATCTAGAATCAGTCGCCGGATCTCACTGATCTTCTCATCATTCTTCTGCGCTTCTTTGATTTCTCGCTCCAAGGTAGGTTCCAATTCAACTGTGACTCCTCGCGAATTGTTCAGAAATCCGAGACTCAACCTGTCGAACTCCTTGGCCAACTCATAAGGCATCGGATGAGCGACCATCAGATTGACTTGACTCTTTCTACTCAAAGCATCTGCCACTACGTTTGCTTTGCCTGGATGGTAATGGATCTCCAACTCATAGTCTTTGATCAACTCTAACCATCTTCTTTGCCTCATGTTCAATTCTGACTGAGTGAATATGTACTTCAGACTCTTGTGATCTGTGTAAACATCGCATTTCTGTCCGTACAGATAGTGCCTCCATGTCTTCAGTGCATGAACCACTGCTGCCAACTCTAGGTCATGGATTGGGTAATTCTTCTCATGAACCTTCAGCTGTCGGGACGAGTAAGCCACAACTCTTCCCTCTTGCATCAACACGCATCCCAAACCTGTGTAACAAGCATCACAATACACCGAGAAGGGCTTGTGCACATCAGGCAAGACTAGGACAGGCGCTGTTGTCAACTTCTCTTTCAGCGCTTCGAAGGCTTCTTGGCATTTCTGGGTCCACTTGAACTCAACCTTGTTGCCTAGCAACGCTGTCATTGGTTTCGCAATCTTCGAAAACCCTTCAATGAATCGCCGATAATATCCGGCCATTCCAATGAAGCTCTTGATTCCTCGAGCATCCGTTGGCGCTTCCCAGTTCAGAATGTCTGCCACTTTCTTCGGATCCACAGCCAATCCTTCTTTGTTGATTATGTGACCCAAGAACAGGACTTCACTGATCCAGAACTCACACTTGCTCAACTTTGCATACAACTGGTGCTCTCGCAATCTTTGCAATACCATCCTCAAATGATCTGCATGCTCTTCTTTGCTTTGAGAATAAACCAGAATGTCATCAATGAATACCACCACAAACTTATCGAGATAATCCATGAATACACTGTTCATCAAGTTCATGAAGAACGCTGGTGCATTTGTCAAACCGAAAGACATCACTGTGAACTCATACAACCCATACTTGGTAATGAATGCCGTCTTCGGAATGTCTGAAGGTCGAATCCTGAGCTGATGATAACCTGACCTCAGATCTATCTTGGAGAACACACTGGCTCCTCTCAACTGGTCGAACAGATCTTCTATTCTGGGCAAAGGGTACTTGTTCTTAATTGTGACTTCGTTCAAAGCTCGATAATCGATACACATCCTTTTGGTGCCATCTTTCTTCTCCACAAACAGGACAGGGGCGGCCCAAGGCGAAGTGCTTGGCCGGATGTAACCTTTCTCTGACAGCTCATCAATCTGCTTCTTAAGCTCAACCAACTCTGGTCCGGATATTCTGTAAGCTCTCTTAAAGATAGGGGCGGTTCCAGGAAGAAGCTCTATGGCAAACTCAACTTTCCGCTCTGGTGGCATACCCGGTAAGTCCTTTGGAAACACATCTGGGAATTCAGACACAACCTTGATACTCTCAATTGGGTCTGCTTCACTGCTATCGACAGCCATCTGATAACAACTTCCTTTCTTTGGCTCAGGCGGGACTAACTCGGTCACCACTTCCTCTCCTAGTGGGGACACCAACTTGATTGTCCTTTTATCACAACTGATAACTGCCTGATACTTATCTAGCCAATTCATCCCTAGGATGACATCTATTCCCTGAGTACCCATTACTATAAGGTTAGCGGGAAACGCTATCCCCCTTATTTCCACGCTTACATTCAAACATATGCTATCAGCTCGAATTCTACCACCGGCTGAGTCAATTTGAATGGGGGTTGACATGGTAGTAATTGGAAGATTATGTGCTTCTACCCATGATGCAGTAATGAAAGAATGCGTTGCTCCAGTATCAAATAACACTTCTGCAATATGGAAATCGACTGGGAACATACCTACTATCATGTCGGGGGTCTCCTGAACTGCTTCAGCCTCCAAGTGGTTCAGTCTTCCATGATTATAACGCGGCTGAGAGCGGTTGCCTGCTCCAGGCTGAGACACATTCTGCTTTGCTGGGGCATTGGGGCCTGACTGCTGCTGGGCTGCTTTCTTCGGACATTGCATCACCCAATGGCCTTGCTCTCCGCAGCGGAAACATGCTCTGTTTCCAACCCGAGCTGGTGCTGCCTGATTGTTCTGCTAGCTTGCTGGGGCAGGAAGACGAGGTGTCTGCTGATTCTGCCTCTGAAACTGACCTCCTCCTGACTGATTGCTCTGACGATTCTGATACTGATACTGAGGATACTGCCTTTGGAACTGCTGATACTGCTGACGCTACTGATGCTGCTGAGGTGGACGCTGATTCTGCCTGAACTGCTGAGGTTGATTGCCTGAAAAAACGAGGACGACTGCTGCTTCCAGGCTGGGGTCCACTGATCTTGCGCTTACGATCCTCCATCTCCTTACGCTTCCTTTCTGTCATGATTGCTCTGTCAATCAGGTGCTGGAATGTCGGGAAGGTATGATTCATCAGTTGGTACTGAAGAGGGTCAACCAAGCCTCTCAGAAAACGGTACTGTCGCTTGGCATCGGTGTTGACATCTTCAGGAGCATAGCGGGACAACTGCAGAAACCTGTCTCGATACTCACTGACAGACGATGACCCTTGCTTAAGGGCCAGGAACTCCTCCTTCTTCACTGTCATCAGACCTGCGGGCACATGGTACTGACGAAAGCTACCTCTGAACTCTTCCCAGGTGATGGCATCGGGGTTGGCATGGGTGGCGAGGTAAGACTCCCACCATGATTGGGCTGCTCCTCTCAACAGACGGGGACCATACAAGACTTTCTCCCTGTCGTCACACTGAGCGGTATGCAACTCCCGCTCCACAGTGTGCAGCCAATCTTCAGCATCCATGGGGTCAGAAGAGTGAGCGAACGTTGGGGGATGACCTCTCATGAATTCAGCACGCTTGTCTCTGGGCATCTGAGGCATCTGAGGCTGGGGTGGAGCCTGCTGCTGTTGCTGCTGCTGCTGCTGAATGGCGGCCAGAGTCTGACCGATGGCCTGAACTGCCTGAGTCTGCATCAGAAACATCTGCTCGATCGACATCGGGGGCGGGGGTGGCAGGTGATGCTGCTGGGGCACCTCATCCTGCGGAGCGGCTCGCTCCTGCTGAGCACGCCTTCCTCCTCTGCACCTGTTCTCTGACATCTGCAGAACGCAACCACACATCAGAACTGATCTGGCAAATCTTGCAGCATAAGAAAAGAGTATAGAATTCTTCAACAGCACTGAACAGATGAGCATCTTCACTGATCTCCATCGCAGACCACACAGCTTCTCAGATAAAGAGGAAAGTGGAATAAAGGGTTTCCCAACTATATAACTAATTCCTTTAATATATAACAGGTAAGCCAAAATGCAGGGGATACCCACACTCTGGTGACAATCATTACAAAGATCCAAACCAAACATAGTTCATCATGACAAACATAAATGCACAGGATATAGCAAACTACCCTGTCTAACTAAGACTAACTAAGACCGAGATTAACGCTAAGACTGAAGCTTCTATGTATATATATTTCGTATTAATCACAAGATCCAACTCTAACGAGCTATGGTTCTAGATTTATCTTGGTCTTGCAGTCGGGATTGCCATAAGACTGGTGTCCACGCCGAGGTGAGCGGTACGGGTGCTGAGTCCCAACGGGAGCGGGGGAACCATCATCCAAGTGACGACATTCCGCGCGCTCAGCCCGCAGCAGGACGATCTCAGCACGAGCCCTACTCAGCTCGTCTAATACATGGTCCAGCTCCGTGTTTAGCACGGCGGCTAGGTTGACTGTGCTGCTCAACCTAGGATTGTCCTCACCAGCAGGTGAAACAATCACGCCTCCTGTGCTGCCAGATGGACGGCGGGGGTAATACTTCAGGTCGAGACCGTCAGCTACCCCACCGAGAACCGAGCAGTAGTGCGAAAGTGCACGCCGTGCAGCATCCTGCATGGCTGCCTCAGCTGAGTCCCGCTCAGAGATAGAATAGTGCTCTGAGCAAGCCTCCGCGCCCTGGAGACTGTTCTCCGGACGGCGCACCAAGCAGGTCGCCTCCCAGCGGTCCGGGTAGACCCCGCGACTATGCTGGTAGACCACACAGCGATACTCGATGGACCAAGTACGCCGGTCAAGTGCCTGACGTAGCAGGGTGTCGAGCGCGTCGTGGAAGTGACACCCGCGAGCAGCGTCCCGAGTGATGGGTCGAGCAACCCATCCTTCCGGCTCATGGTCAGCAGAGAAGTCGATGTCGTGGCTCGGGCTGTCGTCGCCATCTCCGTCGTCTGGGTCTCCTCCAGCAGCTACTCCAGAAGCTGGGGCGCCCAGTGGTGGTGCAGGGGGCGCCTCCAGGGGAAGCACAGGAGAGCAGCTCCTCACAGACTCTATCTCCTGCTGGAGCGAGAAGGAAGAGCCCTGCTGCTCCTGTCGTCGACGTTCCTGCTCCTCATGCAGGCGGTGGTGCAGTCTCTCCAAGTGGCTGGACTGTCCGGCCACAGGACGGCGAAGCGGACGCTCAGCAAGGCGGGAGGGTAAGAAGGGGATGACGGACTTTCGTGCAGTGTGTCTAAGACGAGCCATCTACAAAAGACATCGCAAGCAAAAGGGTGAGAACAGAATTAATATGACCAGCAAATAATGAACCATAAATAAATGAAGGAGTAGAATAAAACATAATTTTCAGCAAGGTATAATATATAGTAGAACATAGGTTTGGTCGGTATGACCAACTTTTGAAGGGATATCAAAGTCAAGGCAGGGACAGAGGTCTATAATCCTTAGAACGACCATTCTACTCTAGGTTAGCGGTCCTACAGTCAGCACGGCTTTGATACCACTTATGTCACACCCGGTTTTTAGAAGGTAAACCGAATGCGAACCATGTACGTGCCAGGATCAGTTATTCACGTACACAGTAGTTACATAACATGGACATCATCACACAGTGCTCAAATAGTATTAAAAGGGAAATAATAGTCGATTACATCATACGTCTGAGACGTCCATATAGTTCTTACAATAAATCAAAGTGCGGAAAAGAAACGTAGATAACGCGGCCTTCACAGGCAGCCGACTGGGGGTTGCCGCTAACCCACGCCTAGAACTCGTCGTAGTCTTGGAACTCCTGGAAGTCTCCTTCCACAGCTTCATCTTCTCCTGAGCAGTGGTTGCAATGCTGACAACCTGGGGGGGATTGGTGTGTAGAGCAAGGGTGAGTACACATCAACATACTCAGCAAGCATCCCGTTTGGCTGTAGTGGACTAGCTTTATGTGGGGATAAGTCAAGCAGTTGCTTTTAGTTGGTCAGGTTATTACTTACTAGTAGAAAGCCAGGTTTTAACATTAACCCAAGTTATTAGCCCAATGTATCCTTTCCGAACGGAAAGAATACCACTTACCAGCACCATAATCATAATCAGAACCATCAATCTCATTGCCACCTGTACCAAAATGTCTCTGATCAAGTATCACTAATCTCTGGAGCTCCCTTGGCCGCTCATAACCGCGAGCACGGCTGATATATCAGTTTCATAACACTCTGCAGAGGTTGTGCACTTTACCCATAAGCCGTGATTCCCTCTCTAGCCCGGGCTTGCAAGACCCTTATTCACTCCCAAGGTGAATGGCTAGGGATTCACTACGAAGCCTTTACAAAGATTCCCCGGGGCTGTAGCCACCAGTTAGGTTTCCTAAATGTACCGCACTCCTCCCCAAGGGACAAATCAACCTTGGCAGAGTGAGCCGCATACACCGAGCCCCATTGACGGCACAACGGCGAAGTGATCTACACCCCGGTTCCTCAAATTATTCAGCTAAGGGCGTCCCATTCCACCCTCATTGTTGCACTGTTTTCCCGGGCGGTCATCCATTGAACAGGTCCTTACGGAGAGGCACTCGAGAAACCGCTCGAGTCCCCTTGAAGGTCACAAATATAATCATAAATAAGAAGGGAAAACGGCGTATCATAGATAATCACATCATGTTCATTGATTAGAGTTGGGCAATAGCATCAAACTAAGCAGTAATAATCCGACCCAAATAGGTAAACAAGGACATGGATAACAAAAGCTAGTCAATCCTTAAGTATAAATGTGTAATGCGGGAGGTGAATTAATTAATGAATAGGACAGGAATAGGTCAAAGGACACTTGCCTCCACCAACCGACTGCTGCTCAGGGGCTTCTCCTGCGAGTTCCTCGGGCTCTTCGACCGGATCGTTCTCTATGCGAGCGCAAACATACATACATCCACATATTTAATATAAAAGAACAGTACACCATACAAGGGAACAAATAAAGTGAATATGCATCAAGTATGACATTCGATATCGCATTCATTATGGTTAGAAAGAAACGGGAAAAGGTCTCGCAGGGGGTTAAAGCTTATGCACTAATGATTAGTTAAATTATGCGCTCTAGTTCCAATTGGTTCTAACAAAAGAATTAGTTATATGCACTAATGGAAACCTAGTCATTTTTAGTTGATCAACATTGAACTGGATAAACAATTGATTATATGAATCAACTAGCGTCACGAAATTCTAAATTAAGTTTCCTATTTCAATAACATGAACAATGATTAGCCTGCCTAAATAACAATGATAACAGAAGGTAAAATAAAATAAAAAAATAAAAAAAGGGGGGGCGGTTGAACCGGCTAGGGGGCGGTTGAACCGGCCTGGGGCAGGGGCGGGGGCGGCCAAGCCGGCGGCGGGCGGCCGAGCTGGCGGGGGGCGGGCGGTTGAACCGGCCGGGGGCGGCCGAGCTGGGCGGCTGGGCTGGGGGCGGGCGCGCAGGGGCGGCCGAGCCGGGGCGGCTGGGCCGGCCAGGGCGGCCGAGCCGGGGGCGCGCAGGGGCGGTGGCGGCCGAGCCGGCCAAGGGCGGCCGAGCTGGGCGCGCGCAGGGGGGCGGCCGAACCGGGGGGGCGGTTGGGCTGGGGAGGGAGAGGAGGGGAGAGGGGAGAGGAGAGGAGAGGGGGAGGGCTCACCGGGGACGGGCGGCCGAGCTGCAGGGGCGGCCGAGCTGCAGGGGCGGGGCTAGGGCAGGGGGCGGCGGCGGCTAGGGTGGGAGAGAATGGGAGAAAGAGAGGGAGAGGGAGAGGGGTAAGGGGAAGGGAGTGGGGGCGGTTGGGCCGGCTAGGCCCAAGAGGGGGCGCGCGGGGGCGGCTGGGCCGGCCAGGGGCAGCCCACGGCGCGGGAGAGAGAAAAGGGAGGAGAGAGAGAAAGAAAAAGAAAAAGAAAGAAAAGGTTTCTCTCATTTTCGAAATCCGATCTTCCTAGATGAATGCATTTGCACTTTCAAGCAATCAAAGAATGCATAGTTCGGCATGGTGCATCAACAACATAAAGCAATTTAGGGTTTTTCTTTATAAGGGAATTCCAAACCGAGTCCCGCTAACTTTGGAAAAAATCAAGGTCTAGCGAGGGGAAAAAGAAAAAGAAAAGGTAACGCCCGAATTTGGCGAGTGAAGAAAAGAAAAAAAAATTCAACTGCAAAATTCGGGGCGTTACAAACCTATCCCCCTTAAAAGAATCTCGCCCTCGAGATTCAGGGTTGGCTAGCAAAGAGCTCTGGGTACTTGGCCATCAAATCATCTTCACGCTCCCAGGTTGCTTCTTCCTTAGAGTGGTGATTCCATCTAACTTTGCACATTCTGATGGTCTTCCTTCGGGTGACTCTGTCTGCAACCTCAAGGATCTGCACTGGCTTCTCGACGTAGGTCAAGTCCTCCTGGACTTCGAGACCTTCCACTGGCAACTGCTCTTCTGGCACACGCAAGCACTTCTTCAACTGAGACACATGAAAGACATCATGCACAACTGACAAATTCTCTGGCAGACTGAGCTGATAGGCCACTTCTCCATGCTTTGAGAGGATTTGGTACGGACCAATGTAGCGGGGTGCTAGCTTGCCTTTGATTCCGAACCTTCTGACTCCTCTGATCGGTGACACTTTCAAATAGACAAAGTCTCCGACTTCAAAACTCAGCTCTCTTCTTCTTGTGTCTGCATAGCTTCGCTGCCTCGATTGCGCTACCTTCAGATTCTCTCGGACCATCTTGATGTTCTCTTCGGCTTCAAGCAGAATGTCTGGCCCAAACACCTGCTTTTCTCCAGGCTGATCCCATTGCAACGGAGTTCTACAACTCCTTCCATAGAGCGCTTGAAATGGTGACATCTTCAAACTGGCCTGGTTACTGTTGTTATAGGAAAACTCTGCATAGGGCAATCGCTTATCCCATCCGGACTGATCTTGCAACGCACAGGCTCTCAACATGTCTTCGAGAATTTGATTGGTCCTTTCGGTCTGGCCATCTGTCTGCGGATGATAAGCTGAACTGAAATTCAGATGTGTGCCCAAGGCTTCATGCAACTGCTGCCAGAAATGAGAGGTGAACTGTGTTCCTCTGTCTGACACTATCTTTTTTGGCACACCATGAAGACAAACGATCCGAGACATATACAGTTCTGCTAATACTGCACTGCTGTAGTTGGTCTTGACTGGTATGAAGTGGGCTGACTTGGTTAAACGGTCCACTACTACCCAAATAGAATCGTAGCCGGCTCGAGTGCGAGGCAATCCGACTATGAAATCCATACCGATTTCATCCCATTTCCACTAAAACCTATCCCCCTTAAAAGAATCTCGCCCTCGAGATTCAGGGTTGGCTAGCAAAGAGCTCTGGGTACTTGGCCATCAAATCATCTTCACTCTCCCAGGTTGCTTCTTCCTCAGAGTGGTGATTCCATCTAACTTTGCACATTCTGATGGTCTTCCTTCGGGTGACTCTATCTGCAACCTCAAGGATCTGTACTGGCTTCTCGACGTAGGTCAAGTCCTCCTGGACTTCGAGACCTTCCACTGGCAACTGCTCTTCTGGCACACGCAAGCACTTCTTCAACTGAGACACATGAAAGACATCATGCACAGCTGACAAATTCTCTGGCAGACTGAGCTGATAGGCCACTTCTCCATGCTTTGAGAGGATTTGGTACGGACCAATGTAGCGGGGTGCTAGCTTGCCTTTGATTCCGAACCTTCTGACTCCTCTGATCGGTGACACTTTCAGATAGACAAAGTCTCCGACTTCAAAACTCAGCTCTCTTCTTCTTGTGTCAGCATAGCTTCGCTGCCTCGATTGCGCTACCTTCAGATTCTCTCGGACCATCTTGATGTTCTCTTCGGCTTCAAGCAGAATGTCTGGCCCAAACACCTGCTTTTCTCCAGGCTGATCCCATTGCAACGGAGTTCTACAACTCCTTCCATAGAGCGCTTGAAATGGTGACATCTTCAAACTGGCCTGGTAACTGTAGTTATAGGAAAACTCTGCATAGGGCAATCGCTTATCCCATCCGGACTGATCTTGCAACGCACAGGCTCTCAACATGTCTTCGAGAATTTGATTGGTCCTTTCGGTCTGGCCATCTGTCTGCGGATGATAAGCTGAACTGAAATTCAGATGTGTGCCCAAGGCTTCATGCAAGTGCTGCCAGAAATGAGAGGTGAACTGCGTTCCTCTGTCTGACACTATCTTCTTTGGCACACCATGAAGACAAACGATCTGAGACATATACAGTTCTGCCAATACTGCACTGTTGTAGTTGGTCTTGACTGGTATGAAGTGGGCTGACTTGGTCAAACGGTCCACTACTACCCAAATAGAATCGTAGCCGGCTCGAGTGCGAGGCAATCCGACTATGAAATCCATACCGATTTCATCCCATTTCCACTGAAACCTATCCCCCTTAAAAGAATCTCGCCCTCGAGATTCAGGGTTGGCTAGCAAAGAGCTCTGGGTACTTGGCCATCAAATCATCTTCATGCTCCCAGGTTGCTTCTTCCTCAGAGTGGTGATTCCATCTAACTATGCACATTCTGATGGTCTTCCTTCGGGTGACTCTGTCTGCAACCTCAAGGATCTGCACTGGCTTCTCGACGTAGGTCAAGTCCTCCTGGACTTCGAGACCTTCCACTGGCAACTGCTCTTCTGGCACACGCAAGCACTTCTTCAACTGAGACACATGAAAGACATCATGCACAGCTGACAAATTCTCTGGCAGACTGAGCTGATAGGCCACTTCTCCACGCTTTGAGAGGATTTGGTACGGACCAATGTAGCGGGGTGCTAGCTTGCCTTTGATTCCGAACCTTCTGACTCCTCTGATCGGTGACACTTTCAGATAGACAAAGTCTCCGACTTCAAAACTCAGCTCTCTTCTTCTTGTGTCTGCATAGCTTCGCTGCCTCGATTGCGCTACCTTCAGATTCTCTCGGACCATCTTGATGTTCTCTTCGGCTTCAAGCAGAATGTCTGGCCCAAACACCTGCTTTTCTCCAGGCTGATCCCATTGCAACGGAGTTCTACAACTCCTTCCATAGAGCGCTTGAAATGGTGACATCTTCAAACTGGCCTGGTAACTGTTGTTATAGGAAAACTCTGCATAGCGCAATCGCTTATCCCATCCGGACTGATCTTGCAACGCACAGGCTCTCAACATGTCTTCGAGAATTTGATTGGTCCTTTCGGTCTGGCCATCTGTCTGCGGATGATAAGCTGAACTGAAATTCAGATGTGTGCCCAAGGCTTCATGCAACTGCTGCCAGAAATGAGAGGTGAACTGCGTTCCTCTGTCTGACACTATCTTCTTTGGCACACCATGAAGACAAACGATCCGAGACATATACAGTTCTGCCAATACTGCACTGCTGTAGTTGGTCTTGACTGGTATGAAGTGGGCTGACTTGGTCAAACGGTCCACTACTACCCAAATAGAATCGTAGCCGGCTCGAGTGCGAGGCAATCCGACTATGAAATCCATACCGATTTCATCCCATTTCCACTGAGGGATCTGCAACGGTTGCAACAATCCAGCAGGTCTCTGGTGCTCTGCCTTAATTCTTCGGCAACTATCGCACATAGCCACATGCTCTGCGATTTCCCTCTTCATTCCGTACCACCAGAATTTCTTCTTCAGATCCTGATACATCTTCTCACTGCCAGGGTGAATCGAATAGGCTGTCTCATGAGCTTCCTTGAGAATCAACTCCCGAATGGACTGAACATTGGGAACACACAAGCGGTCTTTGAACCATATCACACCTTCTGCATCTTCTCGAAAATCTTTGCCTCTGCCATCTAGAATCAGTCGCCGGATCTCACTGATCTTCTCATCATTCTTCTGCGCTTCTTTGATTTCTCGCTCCAAGGTAGGTTCCAATTCAACTGTGACTCCTCGCGAATTGTTCAGAAATCCGAGACTCAACCTGCCGAACTCCTTGGCCAACTCATAAGGCATCGGATGAGCGACCATCAGATTGACTTGACTCTTTCTACTCAAAGCATCTGCCACTACGTTTGCTTTGCCTGGATGGTAATGGATCTCCAACTCATAGTCTTTGATCAACTCTAACCATCTTCTTTGCCTCATGTTCAATTCTGACTGAGTGAATATGTACTTCAGACTCTTGTGATCTGTGTAAACATCGCATTTCTGTCCGTACAGATAGTGCCTCCATGTCTTCAGTGCGTGAACCACTGCTGCCAACTCTAGGTCATGGATTGGGTAATTCTTCTCATGAACCTTCAGCTGTCGGGACGAGTAAGCCACAACTCTTCCCTCTTGCATCAACACGCATCCCAAACCTGTGTAACAAGCATCACAATACACCGAGAAGGGCTTGTGCACATCAGGCAAGACTAGGACAGGCGCTGTTGTCAACTTCTCTTTCAGCACTTCGAAGGCTTCTTGGCATTTCTGGGTCCACTTGAACTCAACCTTGTTGCCTAGCAACGCTGTCATTGGTTTCGCAATCTTCGAAAACCCTTCAATGAATCGCCGATAATATCCGGCCATTCCAATGAAGCTCTTGATTCCTCGAGCATCCGTTGGCGCTTCCCAGTTCAGAATGTCTGCCACTTTCTTCGGATCCACAGCCAATCCTTCTTTGTTGATTATGTGACCCAAGAACAGGACTTCACTGATCCAGAACTCACACTTGCTCAACTTTGCATACAACTGGTGCTCTCGCAATCTCTGCAATACCATCCTCAAATGATCTGCATGCTCTTCTTCGCTTTGAGAATAAACCAGAATGTCATCAATGAATACCACCACAAACTTATCGAGATAATCCATGAATACACTGTTCATCAAGTTCATGAAGAACGCTGGTGCATTTGTCAAACCGAAAGACATCACTGTGAACTCATACAACCCATACTTGGTAATGAATGCCGTCTTCGAAATGTCTGAAGGTCGAATCCTGAGCTGATGATAACCTGACCTCAGATCTATCTTGGAGAACACACTGGCTCCTCTCAACTGGTCGAACAGATCTTCTATTCTGGGCAAAGGGTACTTGTTCTTAATTGTGACTTCGTTCAAAGCTCGATAATCGATACACATCCTTTTGGTGCCATCTTTCTTCTCCACAAACAGGACAGGGGCGGCCCAAGGCGAAGTGCTTGGCCGGATGTAACCTTTCTCTGACAGCTCATCAATCTGCTTCTTAAGCTCAACCAACTCTGGTCCGGATATTCTGTAAGCTCTCTTAAAGATAGGGGCGGTTCCAGGAAGAAGCTCTATGGCAAACTCAACTTTCCGCTCTGGTGGCATACCTGGTAAGTCCTTTGGAAACACATCTGGGAATTCAGACACAACCTTGATACTCTCAATTGGGTCTGCTTCACTGCTATCGACAGCCATCTGATAACAACTTCCTTTCTTTGGCTCAGGCGGGACTAACTCGGTCACCACTTCCTCTCCTAGTGGGGACACCAACTTGATTGTCCTTTTATCACAACTGATAACTGCCTGATACTTATCTAGCCAATTCATCCCTAGGATGACATCTATTCCCTGAGTACCCATTACTATAAGGTTAGCGGGAAACGCTATCCCCCTTATTTCCACACTTACATTCAAACATATGCTATCAGCTCGAATTCTACCACCGGCTGAGTCAATTTGAATGGGGGTTGACATGGTAGTAATTGGAAGATTATGTGCTTCTACCCATGATGCAGTAATGAAAGAATGCGTTGCTCCAGTATCAAATAACACTTCTGCAATATGGGAATCGACTGGGAACATACCTACTATCATGTCGGGGGTCTCCTGAACTGCTTCAGCCTCCAAGTGGTTCAGTCTTCCATGATTATAACGCGGCTGAGAGCGGTTGCCTGCTCCAGGCTGAGACACATTCTGCTTTGCTGGGGCATTGGGGCCTGACTGCTGCTGGGCTGCTTTCTTCGGACATTGCATCACCCAATGGCCTTGCTCTCCGCAGTGGAAACATGCTCTGTTTCCAACCCGAGCTGGTGCTGCCTGATTGTTCTGCTAGCTTGCTGGGGCAGGAAGACGAGGTGTCTGCTGATTCTGCCTCTGAAACTGACCTCCTCCTGACTGATTGCTCTGACGATTCTGATACTGATACTGAGGATACTGCCTTTGGAACTGCTGATACTGCTGACGCTGCTGATGCTGCTGAGGTGGACGCTGATTCTGCCTGAACTGCTGAGGTTGATTGCCTGAAAAACGAGGACGACTGCTGCTTCCAGGCTGGGGTCCACTGATCTTGCGCTTACGATCCTCCATCTCCTTACGCTTCCTTTCTGTCATGATTGCTCTGTCAATCAGGTGCTGGAATGTCGGGAAGGTATGATTCATCAGTTGGTACTGAAGAGGGTCAACCAAGCCTCTCAGAAAACGGTACTGTCGCTTGGCATCGGTGTTGACATCTTCAGGAGCATAGCGGGACAACTGCAGAAACCTGTCTCGATACTCACTGACAGACGATGACCCTTGCTTAAGGGCCAGGAACTCCTCCTTCTTCACTGTCATCAGACCTGCGGGCACATGGTACTGACGAAAGCTACCTCTGAACTCTTCCCAGGTGATGGCATCGGGGTTGGCATGGGTGGCGAGGTAAGACTCCCACCATGATTGGGCTGCTCCTCTCAACAGACGGGGACCATACAAGACTTTCTCCCTGTCGTCACACTGAGCGGTATGCAACTCCCGCTCCACACTGTGCAGCCAATCTTCAGCATCCATGGGGTCAGAAGAGTGAGCGAACGTTGGGGGATGACCTCTCATGAATTCAGCACGCTTGTCTCTGGGCATCTGAGGCATCTGAGGCTGGGGTGGAGCCTGCTGCTGTTGCTGCTGCTGCTGCTGAATGGCGGCCAGAGTCTGACCGATGGCCTGAACTGCCTGAGTCTGCATCAGAAACATCTGCTCGATCGACATCGGGGGCGGGGGTGGCAGGTGATGCTGCTGGGGCACCTCATCCTGCGGAGCGGCTCGCTCCTGCTGAGCACGCCTTCCTCCTCTGCACCTGTTCTCTGACATCTGCAGAACGCAACCACACATCAGAACTGATCTGGCAAATCTTGCAGCATAAGAAAAGAGTATAGAATTCTTCAACAGCACTGAACAGATGAGCATCTTCACTGATCTCCATCGCAGACCACACAGCTTCTCAGATAAAGAGGAAAGTGGAATAAAGGGTTTCCCAACTATATAACTAATTCCTTTAATATATAACAGGTAAGCCAAAATGCAGGGGATACCCACACTCTGGTGACAATCATTACAAAGATCCAAACCAAACATAGTTCATCATGACAAACATAAATGCACAGGATATAGCAAACTACCCTGTCTAACTAAGACTAACTAAGACCGAGATTAACGCTAAGACTGAAGCTTCTATGTATATATATTTCGTATTAATCACAAGATCCAACTCTAACGAGCTATGGTTCTAGATTTATCTTGGTCTTGCAGTCGGGATTGCCATAAGACTGGTGTCCACGCCGAGGTGAGCGGTACGGGTGCTGAGTCCCAACGGGAGCGGGGGAACCATCATCCAAGTGACGACATTCCGCGCGCTCAGCCCGCAGCAGGACGATCTCAGCACGAGCCCTACTCAGCTCGTCTAATACATGGTCCAGCTCCGTGTTTAGCACGGCGGCTAGGTTGACTGTGCTGCTCAACCTAGGATTGTCCTCACCAGCAGGTGAAACAATCACGCCTCCTGTGCTGCCAGATGGACGGCGGGGGTAATACTTCAGGTCGAGACCGTCAGCTACCCCACCGAGAACCGAGCAGTAGTGCGAAAGTGCACGCCGTGCAGCATCCTGCATGGCTGCCTCAGCTGAGTCCCGCTCAGAGATAGAATAGTGCTCTGAGCAAGCCTCCGCGCCCTGGAGACTGTTCTCCGGACGGCGCACCAAGCAGGTCGCCTCCCAGCGGTCCGGGTAGACCCCGCGACTATGCTGGTAGACCACACAGCGATACTCGATGG
This sequence comes from Zea luxurians, assembly GCA_029449295.1. NCBI lineage: Eukaryota > Viridiplantae > Streptophyta > Magnoliopsida > Poales > Poaceae > Zea > Zea luxurians. The sequence goes on from JAOPSE010000057.1 coordinate 9,332,250, forward strand.
ACCAAGTACGCCGGTCAAGTGCCTGACGTAGCAGGGTGTCGAGCGCGTCGTGGAAGTGACACCCGCGAGCAGCGTCCCGAGTGATGGGTCGAGCAACCCATCCTTCCGGCTCATGGTCAACAGAGAAGTCGATGTCGTGGCTCGGGCTGTCGTCGCCATCTCCGTCGTCTGGGTCTCCTCCAGCAGCTACTCCAGAAGCTGGGGCGCCCAGTGGTGGTGCAGGGGGCGCCTCCAGGGGAAGCACAGGAGAGCAGCTCCTCACAGACTCTATCTCCTGCTGGAGCGAGAAGGAAGAGCCCTGCTGCTCCTGTCGTCGACGTTCCTGCTCCTCATGCAGGCGGTGGTGCAGTCTCTCCAAGTGGCTGGACTGTCCGGCCACAGGACGGCGAAGCGGACGCTCAGCAAGGCGGGAGGGTAAGAAGGGGATGACGGACTTTCGTGCAGTGTGTCTTAGACGAGCCATCTACAAAAGACATCGCAAGCAAAAGGGTGAGAACAGAATTAATATGACCAGCAAATAATGAACCATAAATAAATGAAGGAGTAGAATAAAACATAATTTTCAGCAAGGTATAATATATAGTAGAACATAGGTTTGGTCGGTATGACCAACTTTTGAAGGGATATCAAAGTCAAGGCAGGGACAGAGGTCTATAATCCTTAGAACGACCATTCTACTCTAGGTTAGCGGTCCTACAGTCAGCACGGCTTTGATACCACTTATGTCACACCCGGTTTTTAGAAGGTAAACCGAATGCGAACCATGTACGTGCCAGGATCAGTTATTCACGTACACAGCAGTTACATAACATGGACATCATCACACAGTGCTCAAATAGTATTAAAAGGGAAATAATAGTCGATTACATCATACGTCTGAGACGTCCATATAGTTCTTACAATAAATCAAAGTGCGGAAAAGAAACGTAGATAACGCGGCCTTCACAGGCAGCCGACTGGGGGTTGCCGCTAACCCACGCCTAGAACTCGTCGTAGTCTTGGAACTCCTGGAAGTCTCCTTCCACAGCTTCATCTTCTCCTGAGCAGTGGTTGCAATGCTGACAACCTGGGGGGGATTGGTGTGTAGAGCAAGGGTGAGTACACATCAACATACTCAGCAAGCATCCCGTTTGGCTGTAGTGGACTAGCTTTATGTGGGGATAAGTCAAGCAGTTGCTTTTAGTTGGTCAGGTTATTACTTACTAGTAGAAAGCCAGGTTTTAACATTAACCCAAGTTATTAGCCCAATGTATCCTTTCCGAACGGAAAGAATACCACTTACCAGCACCATAATCATAATCAGAACCATCAATCTCATTGCCACCTGTACCAAAATGTCTCTGATCAAGTATCACTAATCTCTGGAGCTCCCTTGGCCGCTCATAACCGCGAGCACAGCTGATATATCAGTTTCATAACACTCTGCAGAGGTTGTGCACTTTACCCATAAGCCGTGATTCCCTCTCTAGCCCGGGCTTGCAAGACCCTTATTCACTCCCAAGGTGAATGGCTAGGGATTCACTACGAAGCCTTTACAAAGATTCCCCGGGGCTGTAGCCACCCGTTAGGTTTCCTAAATATACCGCACTCCTCCCCAAGGGACAAATCAACCTTGGCAGAGCGAGCCGCATACACCGAGCCCCATTGACGGCACAACGGCGAAGTGATCTACACCCCGGTTCCTCAAATTATTCAGCTAAGGGCGTCCCATTCCACCCTCATGGTTGCACTGTTTTCCCGGGCGGTCATCCATTGAACAGGTCCTTACGGAGAGGCACTCGAGAAACCGCTCGAGTCCCCTTGAAGGTCACAAATATAATCATAAATAAGAAGGGAAAACAGTGTATCATAGATAATCACATCATGTTCATTGATTAGAGTTGGGCAATAGCATCAAACTAAGCAGTAATAATCCGACCCAAATAGGTAAACAAGGACATGGATAACAAAAGCTAGTCAATCCTTAAGTATAAATGTGTAATGCGGGAGGTGAATTAATGAATGAATAGGACAGGAATAGGTCAAAGGACACTTGCCTCCACCAACCGACTGCTGCTCAGGGGCTTCTCCTGCGAGTTCCTCGGGCTCTTCGACCGGATCGTTCTCTATGCGAGCGCAAACATACATACATCCACATATTTAATACAAAAGAACAGTACACCATACAAGGGAACAAATAAAGTGAATATGCATCAAGTATGACATTCGATATCGCATTCATTATGGTTAGAAAGAAACGGGAAAAGGTCTCGCAGGGGGTTAAAGCTTATGCACTAATGATTAGTTAAATTATGCGCTCTAGTTCCAATTGGTTCTAACAAAAGAATTAGTTATATGCACTAATGGAAACCTAGTCATTTTTAGTTGATCAACATTGAACTGGATAAACAATTGATTATATGAATCAACTAGCGTCACGAAATTCTAAATTAAGTTTCCTATTTCAATAACATGAACAATGATTAGCCTGCCTAAATAACAATGATAACAGAAGGTAAAATAAAATAAAAAAAATAAAAAAGGGGGGGGCGGTTGAACCGGCCAGGGGGCGGTTGAACCGGCCTGGGGCAGGGGCGGGGGCGGCCAAGCCGGCGGCGGGCGGCCGAGCTGGCGGGGGGCGGGCGGTTGAACCGGCCGGGGGCGGCCGAGCTGGGCGGCTGGGCTGGGGGCGGGCGCGCAGGGGCGGCCGAGCCGGGGCGGCTGGGCCGGCCGAGGCGGGGGCAGGGGCGGCTGGGCCGGCCAGGGCGGCCGAGCTGGGCGCGCGCAGGGGCGGCAGCGGCCGAGCCGGGGGGGCGGTTGGGCTGGGGAGGGAGAGGAGGGGAGAGGGGAGAGGAGAGGAGAGGGGGAGGGCTCACTGGGGACGGGCGGCCGAGCTGCAGGGGCGGGGCTAGGGCAGGGGGCGGCGGCGGCTAGGGTGGGAGAGAATGGGAGAAAGAGAGGGAGAGGGAGAGGGGTAAGGGGAAGGGAGTGGGGGCGGTTGGGCCGGCTAGGCCCAAGAGGGGGCGCACGGGGGCGGCTGGGCCGGCTGGGGGGCGGCTGGGCCGGCCAGGGGCAGCCCACGGCGCGGGAGAGAGAAAAGGGAGGAGAGAGAGAAAGAAAAAGAAAAAGAAAGAAAAGGTTTCTCTCATTTTCGAAATCCGATCTTCCTAGATGAATGCATTTGCACTTTCAAGCAATCAAAGAATGCATAGTTCGGCATGGTGCATCAACAACATAAAGCAATTTAGGGTTTTTCTTTATACGGGAATTCCAAACCGAGTCCCGCTAACTTTGGAAAAGATCAAGGTCTAGCGAGGGGAAAAAGAAAAAGAAAAGGTAATGCCCGAATTTGGCGAGTGAAGAAAAGAAAAAAAAAATTCAACTGCAAAATTCGGGGCGTTACATCCTTTTAGCGCGGTCTTGAAGCGCTTGATGATGAGGGCCATCTCATCTTTGTTTAGCCCGGCAGCCTCAATTTGTGCCACCTTGCTAGGTAGCGCCTCCCTGCTGCTACTTGTTGCCTTGAGTGCAACGGGCTGGGGCTCATAGATGGGCATTGGGCCATTCAATGCATCATCAACATATCTAGCTTCCTTGACCATCATACGCCCGCTTACAAACTTTCTGAGTATCTCCTCGGGCGTCATCTTTATGTACCTGGGATTTTCACGGATGAGGTTCACAAGATGAGGGTCAATAACAGTAAAGACCTGAGCATAAGTCGGATGACGTCATGGTCCGTCCATCTCGTGCTTCCATAGCTCCTGATCTTGTTGACTAGGGTCTTGAGCCTGTTGTACGTTTGCGTTGACTCCTCTCCCCTGATCATGGCAAACCTTCCTAGCTCGCCTTCCACCAACTCCATTTTGGTGATCATGGTGGCGTCGTTCCCCTCATGCGATATCTTGAGGGTGTTCCATATTTGCTTGGCGTTGTCCAAGCCGCTCACCTTGTTGTATTCATCCCTACACAATGATGCTAACAAAATAGTGGTAGCTTGTGCATTCTTATGAATTTGTTCGTTAATGAATACTGGGTTATCCGTACTAGCAAATTGCATTCCATTTTCAACTATCTCCCAAATACTAGGATGGAGAGAAAATAAGTGACTACACATTTTGTGACTCCAAAAAGCGTAGTCCTCTCCATCAAAGTGTGGAGGTTTACCAAGAGGAATAGAAAGCAAATGAGCATTGGAATTATAAGGAATACGAGAATAATCAAATGAAAAATTTGAATTAACCGGTTTCTTTTTCTCGTCGTCGTCTCTTGGGGAAGAAGAAGACTCGTCGCTGTCGTAGTAGACGATCTTCTTGATGCGCCTCTTCTTCTTCCCGTCCTTCTTCTTATGACTCGAGCCAGAGTCAGTGGGCTTGTCGTCCCTTGGCTCGTTGAAGACGGACTCCTTCTCCTTATCGTTGACCACCATCCCCTTTCCCTTAGGATCCATCTCTTCGGGCGATTAGTTCCTTTCGTGAAGAGAATGGTTCTGATAACAATTGAGAGCACCTAGAGGGGGGGGGGTGAATAGGTGATCCTGTAAAATTTCAACACTAATATCCACAAAACTTGGTTAAGTGTTAGTGCAATAGAACCAAGTGGCTATAGAAGAGCTCTTGAGAATCACAGTAATCAGAGAGAAAGACAACCCAAGAGACACAGTGGTTTATCCCGTGGTTCGGCCAAGTATAACACTTGCCTACCTCCACGTTGTGGCATCCCAATGGACGAGGGTTGCACTCAACCCCTTTCAAGTGATCCTATGATCAACTTGAATACCACGACTTTTCTTTGCTTATCTCTTTTTCCTGTTTGCGAGGAATCTCCACAAGTTGGAGTCTCTCGCCCTTACAACAAAGATCACAGCGAAAGCACAAGAGTAAGGGTAGGGAAGCAACACACACAAATCCGTAGCAACACGCACGCACACAAGCCAAGACTTGAACTCAAAATGAAGCACAACGAGTTCACAACTAGAACGGACTAGAACGGAGCTCAAATCACTAACACAGTTGATCAAGTGCGCGGAGACGGAGTGTGGAAGACTTAGAATGCTTAAAGTATGCTTGGGTGACTCCTCCATGCGCATAGGGGTCCCTTTTATAGCCCCAAGGCAGCTAGGAGCCGTTGGAGACAATCTTGGAAGGCTAATCTTGCCTTCTGTCAGGTGGCGCACCAGACAGTCCGATGTGCCACCGGACAGTCTGTAACACCCCTGGTGTTTATATTCTGCTCGACAACGAGTATGGATTTAAGCACGTAATATCAGTGGGTAAATGGACGCTAAATTTTAATCATCTTCGCCTATCACGATTTTAATATCGCGTCGGTTTCGTTTGTCGCGAGTGCGACATCATTTTTATTTTCATCTATTCGGGTCCGTCCTAAATTTTCGTGCTGTTCGGAACATATTTATTCCGAAAATCGGTGCGTCCGATGATTATTTAAAAATTCATCGCTCGCGCGAATACAAATTCGGAAGCCCGACTAACTCGGATGATTTTATCTCGAACAGATTAAGAAGAACTCGTCGACTAAGCTTTCAGTATAAAATAATTTAATCCCATTTTTGTTATCTGTGACATTGCGTCTACGGATTTCAATTGAATTGTTTAGTCGAGTATTCGAGTAGCAAACGGAAATCATCTGAGGTCAACTGAATCAATTAGATCCTCTATTTCATAACCAGGAAAAGTGAAATGCGTTGTCGAAATGTGTTTTGGGACCCCTTATTTAATCTCTCTGAACTTTAACCCTAAGAAACGAGATATTTCTGATTTTAAAAAAACTTCTTTTCCTTATCCCTGCGCCGCTTCCTTTAGCCTGGGAATTTTTTTTGTCGTCGTTCTTATCTGCGTCGCTCCGCTCCAGGCAAAAATCTTCACCGCCACAGGGGCCATCGGCCTTATCTCCTGGAGTGGATTTCTAGCCGTGGAGCTTCGTTTTCCTGTGAGCGTGTCTCATCTCCATGGCGCTCGGCTCTCCTCCTCCCTGTCCTCTGTTGCGCGCACGCGCCCTCTGCCCGAGCTCGCCGAGCTCCTAGCCCTAGCGCGCGCTCCTCGTCTTCCCCTCGGCTCACTCGGCCGCCCCATCTCCTCTGCTTCTCTCTCCCTCATCTCTGCAGCTCCTTCGCGTCTTCTCCTAGCTAGCCAAGCAGTTCGCCGAGCTTCCCTGCTTCCATGGCCGCGGCGACAACCTTCTTCTTCACCGGATCCCGCGTGCCCTGGAGCTCTTCCCCATCCGTCCCCTCAAAGCTCGCCTCCATGGCCCTGGTCGCTCATTTTCCTGCAAGCACCCCTGATCCCTTGCTCGCATAGCTCGCTGGCACTCTGTCCCTGACGCGCGCGGCTCCCTGCTCGGTCTCCAGTCTTGCCGCGAGTTCTAGCCTGGCTCTGCTCGCTTTAGGCCCCAGCTCGGATCCCCCTCGCCGCGCGCCCCTGTTCATCTTCCTCCCTGTTCCCTGCTCGCGTCGTAGTTTCTCAACTCATCGGCACTTGTTTAAGTTGTCCTAGCTCCCTGCTGCGCTCGCCACGGATTGCCACCGTCGAGTTCTCTTCTGCGCTGCTCCCTACGCTCGTCTGCACGCCCTTCCTACTGTCGCGCTCGGTCTTTGTCTCTGTCGCGCGTGCAAATTTTCTTCGCTTGGTCTTAATTCCCGTCGCGTCGTCAACCTCACCAAATGTGTTCGTCGTTTGGCCCTATGTCATTAGGCTCGTTGACCATGTTCGCTACCGCGTGCGCTTGTTCGTAATACGCATCACGCAGTAGTTGGATCTCGCGCGCGTGGTTTTGAAGCTCTACGCGTTCGTCGTGCCGCGTCGTGTGCTGATATTCTATTCTGGCAGACCTCACTGTCGACCATGTTCAAGTAATTGTTCGGCTCCTCGCATCCCGCCTATTCGATAAAACACCCAAATCCATAGACCGTCGACGCACTGCTGCCATACGTGACTGTCTCTGTCACTTGCGTCAGCTCGCCAGACCTACAGCTCTATATACGTCACCCTCTCGTATCATCGTCGAGCTTGCCGAACCTTGTTCTTCTCTGCTCGATCTCGTCGAACCCCGAATCCCGGACATTAGACAAAAATAAGCGAGGTCTCTACGCATCGCTTATCAAGTGCTCGCTCGAAGACTTCAATCGAAGATTATCGTCGTTCCATGCGTCGTCAAGAAATCCCAAGCATCGGGTGAAGACAAAGCCAGCAGCATGGTGTTCACCAGGTGCACGACAAAAAGCTCGGACATCCTACGCGACTCAAATTCGATTCGTCAAAATTATTCAGTCGAGGAAAAGATCTTCAGCAATCGATTACCGAAGGAAAGAAGACCCCTGGATGGCGTCAACTGGAACCCGTAGTCGTGCTTGCGACTATCGCGTCGAATTAGTCAGGGTAAGTTGATTCGTATTTCCGTTAACTAGGTCTTTAAATAGAGTAAATAGAATTATTGGTCTCAATAAATGTTATTAATTTAGCATGCGTATATTGTGATGATCGATTTAGATAAATCGGTAAATCAAGTAATTAAGATACATAGCTTAAAGAGTTAATAAAAAGCTAGGAATAAACATAGATTTTCTAGTGTAATATGTCAATTTGGTTAATGGATGTAGTCGATGCCCTGCTGTGATATCCATAATGCTTAATGCTTGATTTTAAGTGTTACATCCCTTTTTAGTATAGATTATCTATATTATACTCGTTATACTCGTGCTCATACATGTGCATCGTGCATCTCATGAGGTACGATAAATAATCGCGTGATGCGGAAGACGACCCGAGTCGACCCCAAAATGACGTAGCGGGTGGACTACTCCGCATAATGAAGCGGATGGATGAACCTAAAGATGGATAGACGAAGCAAGTGCTCGACTAAGAGATGATCGCCAAGTGATCGACGTCTAACAAACACTAACGTAGTGTTTATTCTAGGCAAGCCCCGGTGCATGCAACCCCTTCCTTGTGTTTTTAAATAATTGTTGCACACTTTAAGTCTAGTGAAATGTGCATAAGGTTTATAGGAGTTGCTTGGAAACCCTTTGATGCATTGCCTACCTTGATATCCACACCTTATAGATACTTCTGATGAAGTATCAAAATATGATTTACAAAAATGCTTAGCCCTGCTCAGATTTTGTGGATAGAGGTTGTCTTTTGCATTAAGGCCTAGCTCAGGGGTTATCCTGAGGAAAGATGGCTTCTACCTGCCAGAATATTTTTATTGAGAGCGTGGTGGGATCTTACTGCAAAGTTCCCTTTGATGCTCTTTTCATCCTAAGGAATACAAACAATCCTAAGGGTGGAAGTACTTAAATCGGGACTTGGGCTAGGAACAGGTGATGTTCTACCCAGGTTGATTAAGGATTGGATGCGTATGTAGGCCTGCTGATCGAGGACTATCTTAACTGGCCACATGCCCTGGATATGGGACAGGGTAAGCTTTGCCTCGGGCAGACTAATACCAGAATAAGATAACACGCAATGGGAGTAGAGAGATGGTGAGAGTAGCGTGTACCCTCCGTGGCAAGAGGCTGGACGGTGGTGTATCTGTGCTCTCGGTTGGCGTGAACCTGATCTAGTCTTAAGAACCCCGGTGGCGAGTTGACATATGCAAGGGTTAAGTGCTACATATGTCGTGTGGTTAGAGATCCTCAGCTGAGTAAATCGATTCGGATCATCGTTATATCCCCGGACAGTGGAGACTTGGTCACTGACCTGCAACCTAAGTCAGGATGTGAACCTCATGAATAAAAATGACGTTGTATTGATGAGATGGTGAAATTAGACCAGATGCAAACAGAGTCTATTAATATTTAATCTGGCGTTAAAATATTGAAAGTAAGGACTCACTTTAGTAAGCTATTTCTGCAAAAGTATCTAATTTGATTCTTGCTAAAACTTTTCCTTGATTCCTAAATCTAGCATACTCTTAAGAGTTTTTTCTTTAGTCGGGTAAGTCTTGCTGAGTAATTCCATACTCGGGGTTTTATTCCCCGTTGTTTTTCAGGTTCTAACCTTGTGCTGCTGTGATGATGTTAAGTGCCGGTGGGCTCAGCCTTCTTATAAGTCTAAGTAACTCTTCTATACTTCTTATTGAGGATGGTCACTTGAGCTAGCATATATTTTAAAAAAACTACAAATAATTTATAATAGTTCAAAGTTATTTCTTTGAATCACTTTTGTAATCACTCCGATCATGTACATCATAAAACTTGATGTAACTTATAAAATTTGGTAATAAGATTTCCGCTGCAAAATTGTTGGTGTGTGATTTGTGTTTACTTAATCCCGTGGTTCTGGTTGTAAGTGGTTTATCCGATGTCCTTGGGGGCAATCGGACGGATCCTGTTAAGTTATCTGGTGCACATGCATGGCCGTCTGAGGTCTTTGGGACAAGGACAGGTGCATGTGGGCCCGATACCTTGGGAGGTTCTGCCACACAGTCATTGTAGCTGTCCGGTGCGTGATCTCCTTCCTTTTATGGCGCATCCGACCATTGCAGATTCGTGGCAGTTGGCGCACCGGACACTGTCCGGTGCCCCCTGCCGACCGTTGGCGCGCCCACGCGTCGTGTGAAGATTGCGCGGCCGACCATTGGCGCAGTCGACCGTTGGCTCACCGGACAGTCCGGTGAATTATATTCGTACGCCGTTGAACTTTTCCCGAGAGCGACGACTTCGCCGCGGACGACTCACCGGACAGTTCGGTGAATTGCAGTCATACGCCGCCGTCGAGTCCCAAGAGCGGCCTGTTCACCGAGACTGGTCTGGCGCACCGGACACTGTCCGGTGCACCCAGACCGAGCAGGAAGCCAACTCTTTTTAATTGCTTTTTTTCTGTTTCTAGCACTTAGACACAATACATTAGTACCCAAATCAATAAGTCTAGAAACGTACCTTGTTTTATGATTTGCTCTTCTTCAATCTTTGGCACAATCTAACACTTAGAGAATATGTGTTGGACACTTAATCACCAAAACACTTTAGAAATGGCCCAAGGGCACATTTCCCTTTCAGTTAATAAATATCTCTTCGCAGGAGCCCCGAGGCGGTGCGCGATCGTGTGCGGCGGTTCGCTCCTTGCATGGCAGTTCGCCTTTTTTCGCACTCGGAGACCGGCACACCAGCTGCATGACTTGTGGGCCTGGGCCCCTATGTCAGAGACTGGGTCATTTGGGCGCTAGGCGCGTGTCGGTCGGGATTTCTTGGGGCGCAGAGGGCTCGAAGGCGAAAGTGCGCAGCGGGCGGCGCAGGCGGCTCCAGGGCCCCAGGCAGTGGAGGCGCGGAAGAAGACACTCGAAGATCTCCAGGTGGAGCAGCGCGCTGGGGTCCAGTGCATCGCTGCCTAGGCCAGCGAGGCGAGCACATGGTGCCGTTAGGGGTGAGCCCCATCCTGGTGTCGGGGCCTCCGGCGTCCATCTCTGACGCGCTCCCGGTGCTGGATTCCACCGCCGTCTGCCTCCGACGCTTGGACCAGATACTTGGCGCCCGCCTGGAGGCCGAGGGCGGTAGGCTCTACCGGGCGGTGATAGAGTACGTCCTGACGTGCTTCCGGAGCCACGACTCGGCCATCTCCTTGGAGCTAGTGATCGCTGGTCCGGTGGCCGACACCGAAGACGCCGCCCGGCAGGGCGTACAAGATACCGTGGAGGTGGTGGCCGAGCGCTTCCAGCAGGATCCTGCCGATGATGAATAGAAGCAAAGTAAGACCATCACAAAAACAAATCTGGGGGTGAATCTTTTCTTTATAACTTGATATACATGGGTGTAGGCCAACAGACCGGGTTTATGAGGGCGGACCTCACCGGGCTGGCATACATATATGCACAACCTAGTTACAAAGGAAGAAAACAGGGTCCCCAGGTTTGTTTTTATGGGAAAACTTACGGAGATGCTCTATGTTCCAGGAATTGGGAAGAGGCTCTCCTTCAGTTGTAGCGAGGCGGACACACCGGGGTCGGCATATTTCCGTCACCTTGAAGGGTCCTTCCCAGCTAGGGGAGAGTTTGTGGAGCCCTTCTCGGTTCAGTACTCGCCTTAGGACCAGGTCCCCGACCCTGAGCTCCCTACTATGCACGAACCGTTGGTGGTAACGCCGGAGCGCTTGGTTGTACCGTGCATTTCGGATCGTCGTTTGCCATCTGCGCTCGTCGATGAATTCCACGTCATCACGCCGTAGCTGTTCTTGCACAGACTCATCGAAGGCTTGGACCCATGGGGAGCCCATAATGATTTCTGGGGGAAGGCAGGCTTTGGCCCCGTAGACTAGGAAGAACGGGGTCTCCCCGGTAGCTCGGCTGGGTGTGGTCCGGTTCCCCCACAGCACGGACGGAAGCTCACTGACCCAATTTGCACCATGATTTTTCAAGCAGTCGTAGGTGTGTGTCTTGAGTCCCCTAAGGATCTCTGTGTTTGCCCTCTCCACTTGGCCGTTGCTCCTGGGATGAGCCACAGACGCGAAGTAGAGCTGGGTGCCGATGCCCTCGCAATACTCCTGGAAAAGCCGACTTGTAAACTAGGTCCCGTTGTTCGTAATGATATGGCTTGGGACCCCAAATCTACAGACAATCGACTTGAGGAAAGTGACAGTAGCATCCTGGGTGATTTGACCACAGGGGTGGCCTCTGGCCACTTGGTGAATTTGTCGATGGCGACGAAGAGGTACCGGTACCCGCCGACGGCCCTGGGAAACGGTCCTAGGATATCCACCCCCCATACGGCGAATGGCTAGGAGGGTGGAATCATCTGCAGAGCCTAAGCTGGTGTGTGTATCTGCTTTGCATGGAATTGACACGCCTTGCAGGACTTTACCATCTCAGCTGCATCCTGGAGGGCAGTTGGCCAGTAAAAGCCATGCTAGAAGGCCTTATCGACCAGCGTGCGGGATGAAGAATGACTTCCGCACTCACCTCCATGGACTCCGTGAGTAACTCACGACCCTCCTCCTGGGTAATGCATCGATGCCACGGCGGTAGAGATTCCCTTCCACCACCGTGTGTCGCTTAGCCAACCGCACTATGCGCTCTACGGATACATGGTCTTCAGGAAGGATGTTTTCCTTCAGGTAGTCCCGGATCTCGGAGATCCATGCATCGGGACCACTCTGAGATACTGGCTGTGGCACTAAGGGGTAGGCAGGACCCTCTATAGTACACACAGTCTTCGGCGGGTTCTGTAGATGTAACGCCGCTGGGACCGCTAGCTTCGAGGTGCTAGTCTTGCCCCTTCGCCTAGTTCGGTAGGCTGGGCGGTGGGTCTCAGCAGCCATCTTTCGAAGACGCCCTCGGGCACGGGTGCCCCAGTTGATGCCCTCACTGAGAGGTCATCTGCCGTCGAGTTGTCAGCCCGAGGAACATGTTGCAGTTCCAGGGCTATGAAGTCCTTCTCCAGCTTCCTTACGTGGAGGAGGTAAGCTGCGAGCCTGGGCTCGTTGCAGCTACATTCCCCGTGGACTTGCTTGATGATTAGCTGGGAGTCCCCCTTCACGAGGAGCTGGTGGATCCCGAGGGATAGGGCCGCAGTCAAGCCGAAGATAAGTGCCTCGTACTCTGCCATATTGTTGGTGGCCTTGAACTCGAGGTGCACCATGTACTTCACTTGATCTTCGCTTGGATCGATGAGGACCACCTCAGCTCCGCCAACTTGCTAGCGGGCGGACCCATCGAAGAAGAGCGTCTAGTGGGGCTCGGTGAAGACCGGACCCCTAGGCTCTGCAGGTGTGGGGTCCGAATCAGGATCCGAACCCCCAGGAGCGCTCGGGGGAGGCGTCCACTCCACGATGAAGTCAGCCAAGACCTAGCTCTTGACGATGTGGCGAGGCTAGAAGTCCAGCTGGAACTCAGCGAGCTCTGTGGCCCACTTAGCGATGTTGCCTGTGGCGTTAGAGTTGTGGAGGATGGCCCTTAGCGGAAAGGAGGTCACCACCATAACCCTGTGTGCCTGGAAATAGTGGCGCAGCTTCCTGGACGCAACAAGTACAACATAGAGGAGCTTGTGCGTCTCAAGGTACCTAGTCTTTGCCTCATGGAGGACCTCGCTGATGTAGTAGACCGGCCTCTAAACGGTCCGGACCCCTGTAGCTGGTCCTGAGCCCTCAGGTTCTTGGCCTTCTTGCGCCGTCCTTTCCACAACCAGCACCATGCTCACCACTTCTGTGGCCACCGCGATGTATAAATACAACGGCTCCCTAGGGTCTGGAGCTACAAGTATTGGTAGGGACAACAGGTGCTGCTTCAATTCTTGAAAGGCTTGTTCCACCTCTTTGGTCCAAGAGAATGGGCCGGATTTTCTCAGGAGCTTGAAGAAGGGTAACGCCCTCTCAGCCAGCCATGAGATGAAGCGGCTGAGGGCGGCTAATGACCCCGTAAGCTTCTGGACGTCCTTGATACGGGTCGGAGGCCTCATCGCCTTGATTTCCCTAATCTTCTTCGGGTTTGCTTCGGTGCCCCGGTGTGAAACCAGGAATCCCAGCAACTTCCCAGCGGAGACACCAAAGACGCATTTGTCTAGGTTCAGCTTCGTGCGCGTCGCCCGCAGCTTGTCAAAGACCAGGGTCAGGTCTTCCACCATAGTCGACCCCCTCCTAGTCTTGAGCATGATGTCATCGACGTATATCTCTACCTTGTCCCTGATCAGGTCCCCGAAGGTCTTACTCATTGCCCGTACAAATGTTGGTAAGGCGTTCTTCAGACCGTAGGGCATTACAACTTAGCAGTAGAGCCCATCCACTGTTACAAAAGCGGTATGCTTCCTATCCTCCCTAGCCATCTGGATCTGATGGAAACCCGAGTAGGCATCTAAAAAGGACAATAGGTCGCACCCGGAGGTAGAGTCCATGATTTGATCTATGCGTGGAAGGGGATACAGGTCCTTGGGACAGGCCTTATTCAGGCTGGTGTAGTCGATGCACATCCGAAGCTTCCCATTCACCTTGGGACGATGACTGGGTTGGCCAGCCACACGGGGTGATGGACCTCTTTGATAAAGCCAGCGTCAAGAAGCTTCCGGACCTCCTGGCGAATGAAGTCCTGCCGCTCAACGGACTGTCTCCGAGGCTTCTAGCTTCCTGGCTTGGCATCGGGGTGGATCTTCAGATGGTGCTCAATCACCTCCCTGGGGATCCCAGGCATCTGTGACGGTTCCCAAGCGAAAACGTCGACATTTGCCCGGAGGAAGGTGACGAGCGTGAGTTCCTATTTCTCTCCCAGATTGCCCGCGATGTGGATGGTCTGGGAGGAGTCCGTGCCGACCTAGATGGTCTTCATGGGTTCGTCGTCTGCCCTGGACGACTGCACCTTTGGCACCTTGGCAGGCGCCTTGGTACCGGAGGTCAAGGGGTCCTTCCCCCCGTCATCTGGGCGAGCAGCTTCTGCTGCTAGGGCGTGCAGCTTCTCGACAGCCGTCACCGCAGCGGCGCGGTCCCCCCGCACGGTAAGGACCCTAGCCGGGGACGACATCTTGAGGACCAAATACCTGTAATGGGCAATGGCCATGAACCGGTATAGGGCTGGCCTGCCAATGATGGCATTGAATGGGAGGTTAACCTCCGCGACGTCAAACTGTACGTTCTCTGTGCGGACGTTTTCCTCGGTCCCGAATGTGACCGGGAGTGCGATGCTCCCAAGGGGATACACCGGCTGTGGGCCCACTCCGGAGAATGGACGTGAGGGTCCCAGGCAGGACCCCAGGATCTACAGCTGCTTGAATGCTGCATGGCTGATGACGTTGAGGCTGGCCCCACCGTCGATCAGCACATGGTGCAGCCGCATGTTGGTGATGATAGGGGCGGTGATGAGCGGTAGTATACCGGCCCCTGCCATGTTGTCGGGGCAGTCGGATGCCCTGAAGGAGATGGTGGTGCTCCTCCACCGCCGGTGTGGAGCAGCCTTCGGGACCCATGGGGTCGCTGAAAGGACCTCGCGGCGCAGGGAATTGACGTTCCTGCGGGAGGTGAGCTCCCAGCTCCCACCGTACATGACGTACAACTTCTTGCGGCAGTCGCTCTCGCCACCAGAGTCGGAGTCCCTGGTGAAGACGTCCTTCAAGACCCCCTAGGGTGACTGATACCCGAGGTCCCACTCTCTGGCGGCCATGTCACCGTTGTCGGCCCTCTCCTTGCTCGGCCGGCGACGAGGTGGGGAGCCGTCCTTGGAGGTCTGCTCACGCCGTTCACTGACGCGCTTCACGAGCTTGATGATCTCGCGACACTCCATGGCGCTGTGGCGGCTGTTGGGTGTACAGGGCATGAGCCGCTGTTGCCTCCCTGTAGCCGTGGACGCTTGTTGCGCTCGCTCTAGCCCCCAGCCGCAGCTATGATGACTGGAGCAGCAGTCTGCGACCTCTCGTGGCTGCGGTTCTTCTTCTTCTTGCCGTCCTGGCAACGGCACCAGAGCCACCCGTCTGGGCGACCCCGGTCTAAGGTGTCAAGTGCCATGCACGGCCCTCGGCGGCTCTGGCACACTTGTCGGCCAGAGCGAAGAGTGTGGTGACAGTTTCCACGTCATGTGTGGCCAACTTCTCCAACATCTTCTCATCACGCACCCCCTGGCAGAAAGTGGTGATGATGGAAGCATCAGAGATATGGGGTATAGTCCCCCATACCTTGGTGAAGCGGGAGATGAAGGCCTAGAGAGTTTCCCCGGGTTCCTGCCTCTCTGCATGGAGGTGTGCCTCCACGCCATGCTGTTGGTAAGCGCTGGTGAAGTTCGCTGTGAACCGCGCGCAGAGTTCTTCCTAGGAGTAGATCGATCCTGGGGCAAGGTTCATGAGTCAAGTTTGGGCTGGCCCAAACAAGGCTACATGGAAGTATGTCGCCATCACAGTAGTGTCTCCACCTGCTGCCGTAATGGCGGTGACGTAAACCTGCAAGAATTCCGACGGGTTTGACGTACCGTCGTACTTTTCTGGTAGGTGTGGCTGGAACTTGGATGGCCACGTCGCCGTGCGGAGATGATCCGCGAGTGCGGCGCAGCCTACGTCGGCCAACGGGACACCCGCTTGGATCCGGGCGCCCCTTGGAATTTGCGGTGCGACCGCATCGAAGTCTTGGTCGAGGTTGCGACCCTCGATGTTCTGTCGGTGCTCACGCGCCCTCTCCAGAGAGACACGGGCATCCTCCTCCGCATGCCTGCAGTTGAGTTCTGCCCATAGGTCGTCAGACCTCTCCAGAGTGACTGGAGTCTCTTCCCTCGCATGCCTGCGGTTAAGCTCCGCCCATAGGTCCTCGGTCGGTGCAGCCCTCACTGAAGGCGAGCGCACCGATGCCGATGCCTCATGTTGACGCCGGGACGACCGAGGCCTAGGCCTGGCTGAGCCAGAGTGCGCCATGCCGAGCAGACGGTCGACATCGTCATGCCACTGCTTCATGGCCCCTGGCGAGGCCGTGGAGCTAGGAGGGTGGCACAACAACTCTCTGACTGCGGATAGCGCACCGGGAGCGGCCCTTGATGCTCTAGACGTCTGCGCAGGAGTGTGCTGCCGCGTAGAGCACACAACAGCAGCACCAAGCACAGGGCGGCTGGTGGCCCGTGGCGTGGAGGAGGCAGCTTCTTCTTCCATCGGGAAATCCTCGGGAATGAAGTCGTGGTGCTCGACGATATGGACCATGGTGTCGAGTAGGAAAACAAGCAAAAACCTAATGCCAAGTGAAAGGGAAATAGGGTAAAACCTTTTCCTAAATAATTTTGGTGGTTGAATGTCCAACACAAATAATTGGACTAACTAGTTTGCTCTAAATTATACATTCTATAGGTGCCAAAGGTTCAACACAAACCAGTAAAAAGAACTAGTTAGGCTTCAAAAGAAAGGAGCAAAAAGGAAACCGAAGTGTGCCCTGGTCTGGCGCACCGGACTATCCGGTGCGCCACCGGACAGTGTCCGGTGCACCAGGAGGATCGACTTCAAACTCTTCACCTTCGGGTTTCTCGGGCGCAACTCCGCTATAATTCACCGGACTATCCAGTGTACCACCGGACTGTCCGATGTGCCAGCGGAGCAACAGCTATCTGCGCGCAACGGTCGACTCTGCAAAGCGAACAGTGGAATTCAGATGTCAGAGCTGATGGTCAGAGGGGCACCGGACTATCTGGTGTGGCACCGAACTGTCCAGTGCCGCATGAGGACAAAACCTCCAATGGTCGACCAGCTCCAAGCCCTAACGACAGGATGACATGGCGGCACAACGGACACTGTCCGGTGCACCCATCGCCAGTAGCCTTCTCCAATGGCTACAATTTGGTTGGTGGCTATAAATACCACCCCAACCGGCCACTTCAAGGTGTGGGAACCCAAGCAACATTCCAGGTCATATAGTTGACATATTCAAGCCCTCCCAACCACCTCTATTCATTGATCCATCCTATACACAAGATTTAGACCACTACAACCAACACAAGTGCCACAAAAGATAGAGCAAGCAAGAGAGAGCTACTCGTTTGAGTTTAGCACTAGTGCCTTGTGAGATTCATTGAGAGAAAGTGTGTGCTACATCTTGTGTTCATTTGTGCGTGGAGTTTTGACTCCCATTGAACTTCCTCCAAAGTTTTGGAGGCTTGTAAAGCTAGCAAGAGACACCAAAGTGTGTGGTGATCCTAGCGGGGTCTTAAGTGATCCTTGAGAAGAAGAAGAGCTTGCCGGTCTTTGTTGATCGGTGGAGAGAGGGAAAGGGTTGAAAAAGACCCGTCCTTAGTGGACTCCTCAACGGGGACTAGGCCTTCGAGGGTCGAACCTCGGTAAAACAAATCACCCTTGTCTCTTGTGTTCATTACTTGTGATTTGTTTGTTTTCTCTCACTCTAAGTTTTCTTGCACTATTCTTTGCTAATATTATTTGGTGTTGCTTCAAGTTAAATTCTCATTTAGTGAAACAACACCTTGCAAGAAAGAACTTGTGGAAGCACCAATGAGGATGAGGAGGATGAAAGAAGCTTCATGCAACTCTACGCTCGCCTAAGCCAAGAAGATAAGGCGGTCATGCTCAAACTTCTAAAAAGAGCTAGAGAGCAAAGCGAAGCTCATCAAATGCTAGAAATATTCTCTCCATAAAAATGCTAAGATTTGATGAGTTGACTAAAGAACATGAGGAGCTAAAGTGCTCTCATGTTGATTTGGTCCAAAGGTATGAAACTATTTCAATTGAGCAAGATAACGCTTTACATTGTATCGCTCAATTAGTAAATAGGAATGTCTTGCTTAAGGACCAAGTAGAAAAGCTAAAAATTGAAAATCTAGCTTTTCAAGAAAAACATGATATGCTTCTATGTTCTCATGAAAATCTTATGGATGAACATATCATGTTAAACATTGCTCGTGAGGTTGTGATAGAAAACTTAAAATCCCAACAACCTCACTTATGCTCATGTATTCAAATTGAAACTATATTACCATGTGCTAATGCTTGTCGTCCGTCGACAAGCAAATCTTCCTTTGAGCTAGAATTTGCAGGAACAAAAGATGATACATATCAAGAGCTCAAAGAAGAAAATAAAAGGCTAAAGATGAACTTGACACAACTAAAAGGCAAGTGCATTGCTCAACCTTCTCAAGATAACCGTGATCACATAGTGAAGAAGCTTGAGACGGGAACAACCGTGGCATGCACTAAATCCCTTGAAGAAAATGTCAAGGACTTGAGGATTATCAAGAGGAAGGAACAAAAGAAGAAAATCAATACCTTTGCCAAAAGCCTCAACCATGCCTGCATGCAAGGTAACATCCAAGGTAATAATCAAGTCACACTTCACACTAAGAGAAGTAAGAAGTGTAGTGAATGCTTTGAAAAGGGACACTCGATTAGGTCATGTCCCTATATTAAAAATGACTTGATTATTAACAAGGATGATAAACTTTGTTTTAAATGCTCAAGGAAGGGACACGTAATTAAGTCTTGTCCCAATTTGAAACAAAAAGGCATTATGTTAGAAAAGAAAATATTCACTAACCATGTAGCAAGCAAGAAACAAGGAAGGAAGAAATCTTCAAGACTTGAAGATTGCCTATGCTACATATGCCGAAAGAAGGGACATCAATGCAAGGATTGTCCCATTAGTAACTATCCCGCTCCTAGCTTGTCAATTAATTCTCATGTAACTAGGCCACCCAAAATTGCAACTTGTGCTAGAAAGGTAATGAGTTTACCTAGTGCTAACACAAAGGACGTTTGGGTTACTAGATCTTTGTTGACTAACCTTGATGGACCCATCAAGAGATGGGTACCAAAATATGCTTGACAAGCTTTGCAGGAGAAGGAGATGATATGAAGCTTTGGGGTGCTTGAGAGAGTCAATTCAATTCTTATTAACTCAAGCTATCAATCTTCAATGATCTATATATCCAAGATTGACCCAAAGTTATTTCAATTTATAATGTCCAAAACTCATATCATCTCGGGAAAGATATTGATGTTGTAGGAAATAAAGAATTATATTGTGCGGAAAAATCAAGGCCTACAACATGGAGGAAAGCCAAAGGATGGTAACACTTATGTTTGTAAGTGCAAGTATCTTAAATTATCATTTCTCATGTGACTTGTGTAGTCACATAGAAAAAGAAGCACTTCAAATGTCTTTAAAAATATGTCACCATTCTTTGGAGAAATCTCTCTCATATGGTAGATTGCATACTCATCATTTCTATACTATGGCAATCTACATGCTTTAAATTGTTGCAAGTACCTCATGGCATGTTTTTCACTAATTATCTTATTATTTGCCATGATTCTAGATGTAGAGAGATATTCCAAGTTCTTAAAAGAATAAGGTGTCATGTAAGGAATTCAAATCCTTAGGACACTTATAAAAGGAAAATTCTCTCTATAACTAGAATAGTGAGACTAATGCTTTTATCTAAGTAACCCAAGTAGTCCCACTTGTAGAGAATAAGTTTCTCTTTGGAAGTGCGTAATCTAACATAAAAAGAAAAATCAATCCAATGACTTATGTTGTTGTGCTTCTTGCTTAAATTGGATATGATTCTTCTACATTCATCGCTCTCCATGATTGAATTAGATTTGTTCCCATTATCTTAAGGAATTAACTATGCTTGTTTTATAAGTTAAAACTAAGCATATATCATGGAACAATCTAGTTCATACTATAAAGTTTCCATGCTTTAGTAATCCACTTTTCATTCCTTGTCAAAATAATTACAAAAAGGGAAACTAGTGCTTGTGTTACTAACAACGTATCTCTTGAGCTTATTTATGGAAATCTACAAAAGAGAAAGTGCATGTTTAAGTCACAAGCCTCTAGGGTTACTCTTCACCCAAAGGAAGAAAGGTAAAAGCAAAGGTATGGGAACTCTTTTTTCCTATCAATGGTTATTTACTCTAAATTATCTTGTTTTACCTATGTGAAGAATAGATTCTTTATTGGACTTAATTTTTGCTAAGTGTGCATTCAATCTCGTTCTCATAAATGCACTAGTCCATTAGAATCTATTTCATGCCTTTGCTATATATGTTCTCATATTAATTTGCTTCTGAGTAATGATTAATAAATTCAATATGAAGAAGTAAATTTCCTATGATTGATCAAAATGATTAAAAGGTGCATATTCCTTTTTCCTAATGATGTGCACTAAGGTTAAGGAGTTTACTTCATGTCTATGTGACTTATGGATGATGAATTGTTTTTATTTCCTATCTAAAGAAATCATCCTTCATCATATACTCCCTTGTGCTATTAACATCTTTCTTGAGTATTTCCAATAAGTGTGGAAGGAAAAAGAGACAACTACAAAGGGAGGACACTCACATGAAAGAGAAGGACATAAAGAACAACAACACCTACTTGGATAGTAAGATCTTCAAAACAATCAATGGTGTGGTTGTAAGCATTTTAAATCTTTTTAATTGTGAGAATACCGGGCTTAAGTTGTTTATTGCAAATTTTATAAGCCTTGATTAAGATGTATAATGCTTCTCCCTATTTGTCATTAAAAGTGGGTGCATCTATCCAACTCATTCAAATTCTTGATGCATATCTTTAGGGGGAGTCTATTTCTATATCTTGATCATATTGAGACTAACACTTTATCTTAGTAATATCATATGGTCTCTTGCATGAGAATAAGTTTCTCATGAAGTATGCTACTACATTTCAATCCAACTTGGTAAAGTAATGTCACCTTTATCAAGAATTGCAAATCTCACTATTAAAGTAGCATATTTACTGGATTCTCCTAATTCAAGCTTGTTTGATAATATAATGCATATATTGTTCTTTTGATCGCATCTATTATTTGTTTGATCATTGAATAACTTTAATTAACACTTATGTTTCTTAGTGCCTCATATACTTATCTTTCTTGATATGCACTAAGTTGAAAGGAGAATTCATGATACATTTATGCAATTTGTGATCCATTTGATATTTGATATATGCTAGCAATGACTTGGAGAAGGATCACTAGTTGTAAAACTCTCTCTTGTGCAAAATATTTCCATACATTGTCTTGAAATAGGTCTTAAGCAACTAAGACTATGGACAAAGCACAATGAAGAGAGCGTCTCTATGCGAAGGTACAAAAGGGTAAAACTACTTCCTCTCATTTAAACATGTACCTAGATCTTCCTTTTCTATACTTTCTTTGCATATCTTGTATAAAAGGAAGAGAAAGCATGTCCATGCATTATCCCTGCTTCATACCTAGTTTAATCTCTCAAAAATTTCATTCCTGCATTAATGCATATTTGTTAAAACTAGGTGAAGTAATTTTATTGTCAAAGAGCTTAAAGCTTAACCTTGTAACGAGGATAAGCTACCTTTGTTCCAAAGGTGGATGGTCCTTAAGCCTCTTTGAAATCCTTAAGGGAAATGCTTAAGATGTTTATGACATGCTTTCATAAGTGCATAAACTATTATGAGCGTCACACTTTACTATGACACAATGCACTTCACATTCTGTATGATATAGATATGTTCTCATTAACCTAATTATGTGTAATTGGCATTTAAGGCCAAAATATGTGTTCCTCTCCATGCACATATTTAGGGGGAGCAATCTATGTTATATAGAACTATGATTATGCTTAATTGATATATCTTTTGATCATATCTCTCTATGTCTAGACTGCTTTCAAGTAATCTCTATGCTAAGTCCTAGATTGAAAGGGAAATGAAGTCTTCGGCGAAGACAAGGCTTCCACTCAACTCCATCGGTAGTATCTATCCTTCGCCATCACTCCACATAGTACTCTCAATTGGTATAATCTTCATTCTTATTACTCATACCAAAGGGAAGAAAGTAAATAGGGCTCATATTTCACTCAAATATCTGTTTTTGGCGATTCATGCCAAAGGGGGAGAAAGTATTAGCCCAAAGCAAAAGGACCGCACCACCACCAAAGAATTTTAAAAATGAAGTTTTCAAATTGGTATCTTAATGAGTTTTCAAAAGGGGGAGAAAGTATCTTCAAAAATTTGTAAAATCCTCTTGAACACTAAGGGGAGAATTTCAGTGAGGGGGAGTTTTGTTTAAGTCAAAGGAAAAGCATTTGAAACAGGGGGAGAAAATTTTAAATTTTGAAAATGCTTCTTTCAATCTTATTCCCTTGACTATTTGCAAAAAGGATACCCTTGACTATTTGCAAAAAGGATTTTGAAAAGAATTTACCAAAGAATTTGCAAAAACAAAACTCGTGATGCAAGCGTGGTCCAAAATATTAAGAAAGAAAGCAATCCATGCATATCTTATGAAAGTTTAAATTGTTTAATTCCAAGAAACCTTTGCACTTACCTTATGCAAACTAGTTCAATTATGCACTTATACATTTGCTTTGGTTTGTGTTGGCATCAATCACCAAAAAGGGGGAGATTGAAAGGGAAATAGGGTAAAACCTTTTCCTAAATAATTTTGGTGGTTGAATGTCCAACACAAGTAATTGGACTAACTAGTTTGCTCTAGATTATACATTCTATAGGTGCCAAAGGTTCAACACAAACCAGTAAAAAGAACTAGTTAGGCTTCAAAAGAAAGGAGCAAAAAGGAAACCGAAGTGTGCCCTGGTCTCGCGCACCAGACTGTCCGGTGTGCCACCGGATAGTGTCCGGTGCACCAGGGAGGATCGACTTCAAACTCTTCACCTTCGGGTTTCTCGGGCGCAACTCCGCTATAATTCACCAGACTGTCCGGTGTACCACCAGACTGTCCAGTTTGCCAGCGGAGCAACGGCTATCTGCGCGCAACGGTCGACTCTGCAAAGCGAACAGTGGAATTCAGATGTAAGAGCTGATGGTCAGAGGGGCACCGAACTGTCCGGTGCCGCATGAGGACAAAACCTCCAATGGTCGACCAGCTCCAAGCCCTAACGATAGGATGACGTGGCGGCACACCGGACACTGTCCGGTGGCGCACCGGACGCCCATCGCCAGCAGCCTTCTCCAACGGCTACAATTTGGTTGGTGGCTATAAATACCACCCTAACCAGCCACTTCAAGGTGTGGGAGCTCAAGCAACATTCCAAGTCATATAGTTGACATATTCAAGCCCTCCCAACCACCTCTATTCATTGATCCATCCTATACACAAGATTTAGACCACTACAACCAACACAATTGCCACAAAAGAGAGAGCAAGCAAGAGAGAGCTACTCGTTTGAGTTTAGCACTAGTGCTGTGACACCCCAGTGTCACCTAAGGTTTCTCTCAAGTGCTAACCCAAGAACCATCATTTTATGTGAACCAAATTGAGCATGAGCACCAAATTGACTTAAGAATAAAGGATTCACTAAGCTTATACTTAAAAGTACCATGTTCAAGACAAATAGGTTTTCAAAAGGGTAAAATGTTGCAACCCCCAATAAAAACCCTAATTGAGCCCTATAAACAAAATTCAAGAGAAAGGGGAAAAGGGTATGAAAAATACAAAATCATGGCTTGGGCCAATTATAAACATTAAAGTATACTAAATAAGCAACAACAAAGATTATGGAAGCTTGGCCAAAACAATTTAAATAAAACCCTAAACAAGCTTCTCAAGTGGGATTGCATTAGGGAATTCTGAAATTTAGAATTCTGAATTTCAGACCTTGAGCCAAAGATCAAGCGTGTTCACCTTGATCCCTAACTCAAATCTTAATGGCCCCATTAACAAAAACGTGCATAACTAACCTCTCTGTCTTGTGCCAGAAGATGGCATCGGGACGCGTGCCTTGGACATGTCAAACCAGAGATTTTCCCCCTGTGAGCGGCAGTGAGACAAACCAGATTTCTTCCCTCTCTATCTCTTAGTCCAGTCAGCCAAACCTGCTAGCCTCCACACACAAACGACAAAGGAACCTGAGAGGAAGAGATCTCTCAACGGGATCATGGCCATAATCTCAAAGATTTGGGGCCAATCTGCGCTTGAACTCGACCTCTCTCTACGCTACCTCGTGCTCGACGTTGTGCCAGGCGCCAGAGCGCGCACTGGCGTTCGCCGCGCATGCCCCGAGCGCTTGTCAGAGCCTCGCCCTCGGTAGTGCTCGCCCGCGCCTATAAAGCCTCCTCGGGCATGCCTCACTTCACCCCATGCCCACCATCGCCGGCCAGACGCCCCTCCTTAGCTCCGGCGAGCTCCTTTCCGCCCGCCATTGCCGCCAGAGCCTCGGCCACCGTGGCCAGCCCACTCCAGTCACCCCCAAGTCGTGCCAGCGCTTCGGTTAGCTTAGTCGTTAGCTTGTGAAGCTTTCCAAGTCCTCAGACCCGGCAGAACTTCACCGGAAGCCCGAGATCACCCTCGCCGGACTTCGGTCGCCCGCCCCCGCACGTGGACCGAGCTCTTCGGTAAGCCATTGTCAAATTCCTTGCAACCATATCTTCACTAGCACCCAGTGAAGCTCTCTGACCCGTTCAATCGATCAATTGTGCCCTAGATAGGCCAGACTCCTCGCCGTCGACGAGCTCCCCCGCCTGCGCACGCGGACCGGCCAACTCCGCCCATCCCCGACGGCGACCCGCACATCGCCGTGACCCTCAGGACCTCCCCTACACCCTCGGCCACCTCACCGGAGCAGTCCCGCCACCGGTAAGCCCCTCCGCCCTTTCTTCCACCGCGGGTACTGTTTAGATTGGGGAAAGGACCTCGGGTTAGGATTAGAAGAATCCAGGGGGTTTTCTGAGATGTCAGTGACTCAATTGAATAGTAGCCCAGGGACTAGTCTGTAAGGAAAACTTAAAACACCCGCCAGGGACCCCGTTGCAAAGTAGTTTTCCATTTAATCATTTCTGTTTAATCTTTTTAATAAACAGAGAACTTAGAAAATTCATAACTTGATGAATACTTAACCAAAAATTGTCAAACCAATTTTGCTGGATTCTAAATATTCTGGACTACCAATTAAAAATACTGAACTCTATGCTTTCTGTTCTAATTTTTAGAGTTTAAAATTAAATACAGAAACTGACCAAACCTTGTTTAATTAAAGAAAATTAGTTATGCTTCTGTGCTGAACCTAAGAAAATTTGTAGATGTTCAAACCCCATTTAAACACTGTTTAAAAATAGTAAGAACCCCAGTTTTGGAAAATTTAGTGTAAATATCTATTAAAAGGCATTTCTGCCCAAACCTTAGGAAAATCAGAAAGGCCTTAGAAATTAATGGCCAGTGGATGAAATTATTTTTCTAGTTTGCTTAAGTAACAATGAACCTAGGAAAAATAAAGAAACCTCTAGTCCAGATCAGATTCAAAGAGAAATGTTTTATTTAGTATTATTACAACTAGAAATCAATTATTAGAATTACAAAAACCAGACCCAAAATTGATAATAAAAATCCAGTGAACTTGTAACCACCAAAACCCTACTGCAAAAATAATGGACATCCAAGCCCATCATTTTAAGTAAGGTAAATAAATATAATATGATAATGAGTCATATCCCAAATAAATCATGAGTAACCCCAAAATAATGCAATAATGGGCAAATAAAATTTTGCTAGATCAATAATGAGATAGGCCACCAGAGAAAAATACAAACCCATGGGAAAGATGCAAAATAATACCTATTGCCAATATTATATAAAAAGGGCCATTTAATCCAATTAATGCATACCACCCCTTCCCTTAAGCAAAAAGATGCCAAACTTCAGAATGATTGCTCTTGCGCAAAGAAGAAGCTAGGAAAAATCAGAAATCTGTTGTTTGATATTTTTCAAATATAGTGGTAGTAGAAAGCACCCCTTTGGCTAGAAACTTTAGAAACTCCTAGTAAAATAACTAATAAGTATTAATGGCTAGAAATTTGTACCAAGTCATGTTATAGCATCTAAATGCCAGCAAAAATAAGTCCTAGAGAATTACCTACTATTGAATGATAGTTGTAGTTCAAATCACCCCTTCTGCCCTAAAATTTGGCAATTTTGTCCAGAGAAAACTATTCACTTCTAGAACCTCAAATTTTGAGACAGAGAATCATACACCAGTAATAAGCCACTGTAATTTTTACAGAATTTTTGGAAATTTATTAAGGTGACTCATAGTTCAAACCCACCCTAAAACCCTAAAGAAGATCAAGGGAAAAAGAGGAAAGATAAACCTCACTCCAATAGGTCCAACTTGAATTCTTGGCAATTCTTACTAAAGACCTTTAAAAAAAGATTCAGTGGAACCCCAAAGATAAACCTACCACTTAACTTAGCTAAGTTTGATCCAATTTACCAAGTATACCACCAAAAATCTTGTATAAGCAAGATGTAGCTCTATCTAACTCAAATAGATCATACACCATCAACAGTTTAAATTACTAAAGCACATATCATATCATGCATATATCTTACGCATTGCATTCATTAGATTGTAATCTAGCTGACGGAGAGTACGTGCTCATCCCCGAGCAAGGAACTGTCCAAGAGGAGGACCAGGAGCAAGCTCTCGAGGCTGCTATCGAGGATCTCCCCGCAGCCCTAGCTATTGAAGGCAAGCCCCAATTTTATGCATAACCATTTATATATGCTACTTTACTACACTTAATGTTTGTAGGTTTGTACTGTGCTCTTAAGTGTAGGAGTTGCTTGAAACCTCTAGTTGCATGAACTTAGGATTCCTTTTTGAGATGAATACTAGTATGCTAGGTCGAGTAGCTGCTTTGCTAATCAGGATCTCGGTAGAAGTCGAGTGATTTTTCTAGCACTCGCGCGAGGTCAGGAATTGATTGTATTCATCTTGACAACGGGATCTATGTTAGTCTATGGACTTGGATCCAGGGAGGATGCCTTGACCATGAGACGGGAAAAAGGAATTAAGGATTAATGTGTGGATACCTGAGTCAAGCTTTTGAACATACTAAGCACATGTCAGGAAATATGGTAACCGGTAAACCTAGTACCTGAGTGAAACCGGGCACGGACTTTATCCCTCACGCGACCTGAGACTGGGTCTCCCATGCTAGCTATGGTGGGTACAAGTGCGGTCACTGCACGGCGGCAGCCGGGGTCAGTGGAGCATTGTATGCCAACGCGGTGAGGCCTGGACGCAAACGGGGAATCGATGGGGACGGTTGACATGTGTGGGGACAGAGTGCCCTGACATGTCGTGTGTTTAGGTTTACCTTGCAAGGATAAAACTCGATTCGAATCATCTGCTTCTCGCAGCTAATGAGACTGCTTGACCCCTTGTACTACATCGAGTAAGAAGTGAAATGAGGTTACATGAGACAATCTGTTGATTGAACTAAATGCTTGTTACCATGTATGCTTAGAAGGAGCAAACGTAGCTAAGATAATAATACTAGAATTTGAAAAGCTAAGAATTGATTTTAGAAACAGCTAGTGCTTTTGGCAAACCAAACCCCTCAGCCAAATATCTACATAGTCTAGAGGTAGAGGAGTAGATTCCTCACACCGGGTAAGTCTAGCTGAGTATTAGTATACTCAGCCTTGCTTGTGGCATAATTTTTGCAGGTACGATTTAGGATATGGCTGATGGTGTGACTTGGCCTACCACCCTGCCACCGGGTTGGACGGTCGAGTGGGATGTTGCTCCGGCAGGAGAGGAGCACGAGTAGTGGGCTAGGCCTTGCCCAATTCCTCGATACCGACGACATCGATCATCCGCTGCATTTTATTTCATGAACTCTTATTTACTACTCGAAAAAAAAACTCCGATCTATGTAATAATTCAGTACTTAATTTGAGGTTTCCTGTTTTATTGTATTTCTTCTGTGACTCACCTTCGAGTGAGATTGTGGAATTTGATCCTGGTTAAGTGGCTCTATCAGACTAGATCTGAGGGACTGACGGGTTATTCTGATTTAAGTGTATTGCGGCCCCTGGGGCGTGACTTAGGCACTTAAGCTGGAATAATTCGGGTGGTTCCGCCATAGCTGGTATCGGAGCAAATTCCACCATAGAAAAGGACAATAAACCATGAATACCATTTTCAAAATCTAAAACTTGCCTAGAACTGCTATGGATCGTCAGGACTAGACCGCTAGACCTAGGACGAAAGGCCTTAGGCATAGAGGGAGAAATAGGTGGCTAATTAAGTAGGCCCCGTGGGCCAGTACCTAGACTTTTTAAGGATGCCCTAAGAGCACCCTATTATTTGGAGAGGAGACGTTACTTCTAGCATGTATGCATTATAAACACAAAAGGGAATTAAAACTTGAGCTAACCCACTTCCTTTAAAAACCATCCGGGCTCTTTTATTTTTTCCTTCCACCATAATCTTTACCTTTGATACCCTTC
This sequence comes from Zea luxurians, assembly GCA_029449295.1. Taxonomy (NCBI): domain Eukaryota; kingdom Viridiplantae; phylum Streptophyta; class Magnoliopsida; order Poales; family Poaceae; genus Zea; species Zea luxurians. The sequence goes on from JAOPSE010000057.1 coordinate 9,360,888, forward strand.
CATAGATGAATTCACCCACCCCCGCCAGTGGAGGAGACACCCGTTTCAGTTCTGACTTCCTTTCTCGCGATGGCTTTCCTTCCATCTTGTGGGAAGTGCTTAACTCTGCCGGTTACCCTACGCCCCCTTTGTACACGGTGCAGTTGTATGAGGAGCATCGGGTACCTCGTTGTCGGGTCTGGCTGACTTTGGAGGCTCATCCCCTTCAGCCGGGCTGGCGTTCTCTTGATTCCGAGACGGTTGGATTCAGGACGGATGACACCACTGAAGCGGCAGCCATGAAGACTCTGACGACTTTCTGTGGCTACCATCCCCTGGAGATGGTGATGCACCCCTTGGGACTCTTCCCTGCTGAGAAGAAGGATGACCCCATGTGGTGTAACCGAGTGAGCCATGTGAAAGATGTGTGGGCAATGTATCCTGACTTGGTTGGGAGGGTCACCGTTCAGAGCATGAGTGCGCTGTACTGCCTTCAGGCCCTTCAGAGTGATGCTATGGCACACCTTGCTAACATCGCTCAAACCACCAAGCTCACTCTCGACAGTCGAGAAGATTTTGTGGTCGATTTATCCTCCGAGTTGGTGGAGAAGGATCTGCAGGTGGAAAGGCTGAGCCAGCGCATTACCACCTTGGAGCAGCAGGTGGAGATCCGAGACAACGTTATTGATGTCTTGGAGAACCAGCTCCACGATGTGCAGAGGGAACTCAAAGAAGCGAATGACCACCTGGACATGCACCACTTGGAGATGGAGGCCAATGAGGCCGGAAGCGAGGGAGAAGAGGCTCCCGAGGAGTTAGGACCAGCCCCTGGTGCCAATGGGACTACCTCTGCGATGCCTCCCTCACCCGTATCCAGTGTCGCTTCCACCGCTCAGGGTTGATCAGTCACTTCGATGCTTTTAGGCGGATAGAAACCTATGCGAGCTTAGTTAATGTCAGATTTTGGACTAGGCTTGCGAGTACCTTCCCCTGGTTGATGTAACCCTGTGAACTTTCGAAATCTATGGGATGTTTGTAACCATGTTATCTTCATTTCGAACCTAATATTATGATTATGACATTTTTCCTTCCATATGAGATGATATCTTGTCGCTCGAAATGGTGAGTTGGGATAACAATGGCGACAATCTCTGTTTTCAGATGGCAGCTAGGCAGCGTCACGGACATAACGAGCAGGTTCCCCCGCCACCTCCTCCAACTCCCACAGTGCAGGAGCTGATGGCCCAGCAGAATGAGATTCTGCGACAGCTCTTGCAGCGCCAGCCCCACCCTCAGCAGCATGGTGGAGGCCAGCATCAGCGACCTCCGGTAGCGGCGACCTACCAGGAATTCCTGAGCACGTAGCCACCCTTGTTCACCAAGGCAGAGGATCCGTTGGACGCCGACGTATGGCTCCGCGTCATTGAGTCCAAGTTTCCCCTCCTCACGGGAGACTGCCCTGATACTACCAAGACTCGCTTCGCCGCGCAGCAGCTTTGCGGATCTGCTCGGACTTGGTGGGACCACTTCCATGCTATGCTCCCCGCTGATCGTGAAGTGTCTTGGGAGGAATTCAAAACTGCTTTGAGAGGGCACCACATCCCAGCTGGCATTCTTGATCGCAAGCTGAATGAGTTTCTGGCACTTAATCAAGGGACCCGCATGATACTGCAGTATGCGTAGGCCTTCAACGACCTATGCCAGTATGCAGGTTACTATGCTGATTCTGATGAGAAGAAGAGAGACCGCTTCCGCAGGGGTCTTAACACCAAGCTGCGGGAACGACTCAACACTGTCCGGGCTGATAGCTTCAATGAGTTGGTCAACCTGGCCATCTCCCAGGAGGACTGTATTGTAGCCCACCGGGCAGAGAAGAAGAGAAAGGCACCAATGGCAGCACCATTCGCTCAGGCCCAGAGGTTCAGGATGTTTTCTCACAATCAGAGCAGGGGTTTCCAGCAGCAGGCAGGCATATGGTTGATTAGGCCACCTCAGCAGCAGCAGCCGGCACCCAACCGCTTTCCAGCTCCCGCTCCAAGGAACAATCAGCCTTCGCAGCAGCAGCAGTTCTGCCAGGGCAATGAGAACAAATGTTTCACTTGTGGCAATGTGGGCCACTATGCCAAGAATTGCCCCAGGAACCAGCAAAGGTAGATGTCAGCACCAAGTCAAGACAAGGGAAGAAAGCAGAAGGTACAAGTCAGGCAAGGGAAGCTCAACTTCACTACTCTGGAGGAAGTACCTGAGGGAGCTCCTATCATGACCGGTGTCTTTTCAGTTTATAATCAACCTGCTTTAATTCTATTTGATTCTAGTGCATCTCATAGTTTCATTAGCCAAAAGTTCAGTGCTAAATGTGAACTGCCTTTCTCTCACTCAAAAGGGTCATTTATGATAGTCACACCTGGGGGTAAAATTTCAACTAATCAATTAAACCAAAGTGTGCCTATTCAACTGGGAAGCCACATTGTCAAAACCACCCTTCTTGTTTTGGGTTTGGAAAATGTAGACATTATTCTGGGAGCTAATTGGATGACCCTGCACCAAGTTGTGCTTGATGTAGCCAGCCGCATCGTGGAAATCAATTCTCCGTTCTGTGGGAACTTCACCTTGATTCTGCCCAGTCAGGGATCTACTCAGTCATGTGCTTTCTCTATGACGGAGTTACCTCTGAAGAAGATCCCAGTGATCTGTGAGTATGCAGATGTCTTCCCTGATGAATTGCCAGGAATGCCACCCGACCGGGATATTGAATTTTCCATCGAGTTGCGACCGGGAACGGCACTAATTTCCAGAGGCCTTACCGGATGCCACCCGCTGAGTTGGCAGAATTGAAGAAGCAATTGCAGGAGTTGCTGGATAAGGGATTTATTCGCCCAAGTACTTCGCCTTGGGGATGTCCAACACTGTTTGTGAAGAAGAAGGATGAAAGCTTGAGGCTGTGTATAGATTACCGCCCTCTTAATGCGGTAACTATCAAGAACAAGTATCCTTTGCCTCGTATTGATGTTATTTTTGACCAGTTGGTCGGGGCTAAGGTGTTTTCCAAAATAGACCTTCGCTCCGGCTACCATCAGATCAAGATACGAGCAAGCGATATTCCGAAGACGGCATTCTCAACCAGATATGGGCTATATGAATTCTTGGTGATGTCTTTCGAGTTGACTAATGCACCAACATATTTCATGTATCTGATGAATTCTGTTTTCATGCCTGAATTGGACAAATTCGTAGTGGTGTTCATCGATGATATCCTGGTGTACTCTAAGAACGAAGAAGAACATGTCGGGCATTTGCATGTAGTGCTTCAACGTCTGCGAGAGCACCACCTTTATGCCAAGTTGTCCAAGTGTGATTTTTGGCTAAAGGAAATCAAATTCTTGGGTCACACTATCTCTCAGGCTGGAATAGCTGTTGATCCTGATAAGGTGCAAGAGGTGATGAACTGGAAGCCACCAACGACTGTCCGTCAGATTCGGAGTTTTCTGGGATTAGCTGGTTAATACCGAAGATTTATTCCGGATTTCTCTCGAATTGCGACGCCTATAACTAAGCTGTTGAAGAAAGAAGCCAAGTTTGTTTGGAGTCAGAAGTGCGAAGATGCCTTCCATGCATTAAGGAAGCATCTGACCACAACACCAGTGTTAGCGCAACCTGACAACAGCAAGCCTTTCGATGTGTATTGTGATGCCTCTAGCACTGGACTAGGATGTGTCTTAATGCAAGACAACCGAGTCATTGCTTACGCCTCAAGAGCACTCAGGCCTCATGAGCAAAATTACCCCACTCATGACCTCGAGTTGGCAGTAGTGGTTCATGCATTAAAAATGTGGAGGCACTATTTAATGGGAACCCACTGCAACATCTTCACTGATCATAAGAGCCTTAAGTACATCTTTACTCAGGCTGATCTCAACATGAGGCAGAGAAGATGGCTAGAGCTAATCAAGGATTATGACCTGGAGGTACATTATCACCCAGGGAAGGCCAATGTGGTAGCAGATGCCTTGAGTCAGAAGTTGCAATGCAATTGTATTCTGATGGATTCTCGCATCAACACCTTGTGTGATGAGTTGAGCAAGATGCAAATTGAAGTGATTCCTTCTGGTGCCTTGTCTCACATTTCTGTCGAGCCAGCCTTGCAAGACCAGATCATCATGGCCCAGCTCAGTGACAAGGGAGTGCAGGTTATCAAGGAGAATCTCCATCAGAAGGTTGAGAAGTATAAATGTTTCCACCAAGATGAAAAGGGTGTATTATAGTTCAAAAGCAGATTGGTGATTCCTAAAAACAAGGACCTTAAGAAGAAAATCTTGGACGAGGCTCATCTCTCCAAATTCTCTATGCATCCGGGAAGCACCAAAATGTACCATGATCTGAAGCCTTTGTATTGGTGGACCAGAATGAAGAGGGAGATAGCCCAGTATGTATCGGAATGTGACACCTATCAGAGGATAAAGGCAAACCACTTGAAATCAGCTGGAGCTTTGCAACCCTATCTATACCTTCGTGGAAATGGGATGACATCAGCATGGATTTCATCGTGGGTCTGACCAACACCTCTCGTCATCATGATTCGATTTGGGTTATTGTGGACCGACTGACGAAAGTGGCACATTTTCTCCCTGTGCACACCACTGATAAGGCTCAAAAGTATGCAGAGTTGTACATTGACCGGATCGTGTGTTTGCACGGATTACCTCGGACCATTGTTTCTGACCGAGGAGCCCAATTTGTTGCCAGATTTTGGGAACAATTGCAGGAGTCTTTGGGAACCAAGCTAATCAGAAGTTCAGCTTACCACCCACAGACTGATGGTCAGACTGAAAGGGTAAACCAAATTCTGGAGGATATGCTGAGAGCTTGTGCAATCGATTGTGGCAAGAACTAGGATAAGCACCTCTCCTTGGCAGAGTTTGCTTATAACAACAGTTATCAATCCAGCCTAAAAATGGCACCCTTCGAAGCTCTTTATGGAAGAAGGTGTAGGACACCACTCAATTGGTCTCAGCCTGGAGAAAGAGAAGTTTTCGGACCTGACTTAGTGACTAAAGCCGAAAGGAAGATCAAACTAATCAGGAAAAATCTAGAAGCTGCTCAGGCCAGGCAGAAGAGTTACCATGATAAAAGAAGGAAACCTCTCCAATTCAAGGTGGGAGATCTCGTGTACCTCAAGGTATCGCCCACCAAGGGAGTGCAGAGGTTTGGAATCAAAGGCAAGCTAGCCCCTCGTTACATTAGACCTTATGAGATCATAGAAACCTATGGACCCGTGGCATATAAGCTGAAGTTACCTTCAAAAATGTCTGCCATTCATAGTGTGTTCCATGTATCTCAGCTGAAGAAGTGTGTTCGATTGCCGACCGAGATCATAGCAGAGCCAGAATTGGAGATAGAACCAGATCTATCGTACCAAGAGTATCCTTCCAAGATTCTGGATTGTAAAGAAAGATCGACTCGGGCTAAATCGATCAAAGTGTACAAGGTCCAGTGGAGTAATCACTCAGAGGAAGAAGCTACTTGGGAGACCGAGGAATTCTTGAGATCCAACTTCCCCGATTGCCTACCTAAGGAAACTGGTACATAATCACACCCAACCCCTCCTCCTGCCCTTCGAATCTAAAATTCAGAAATATGATCTTAAATCAGAATGAAGTAACCATGAAACAAGATTTAAAAAGGACTTCCTTCTGAAGTTGCAAAGAGAATGACATTCGAAGAGCAAATTGCCCTGATAATAAGAGCACCCACTTCCTATAAGTCTCACCATTCGCTTCACCCCAGGAGGACTCTGACTCGAATCTCAGGACGAGATTCCTTTAAGGAGGGAAGGCTGTGACACCCCAGTGTCACCTAAGGTTTCTCTCAAGTGCTAACCCAAGAACCATCATTTTATGTGAACCAAATTGAGCATGAGCACCAAATTGACTTAAGAATAAAGGATCCACTAAGCTTATACTTAAAAGTACCATGTTCAAGACAAATAGGTTTTCAAAAGGGCAAAATGTTGCAACCCCCAATAAAAAACCCTAATTTAGCCCTATAAACAAAATTCAAGAGAAAGGGGAAAAGGGTATGAAAAATACAAAATCATGGCTTGGGCCAATTATAAACATTAAAGTATACTAAATAAGCAAAAACAAAGATTATGGAAGCTTGGCCAAAACAATTTAAATAAAACCCTAAACAAGCTTCTCAAGTGGGATTGCATTAGGGAATTCTGAAATTCAGAATTCTGAATTTCAGACCTTGAGCCAAAGATCAAGCGTGTTCACCTTGATCCCTAACTCAAATCCTAATGGCCTCATTAACAAAAATGTGCATAACTAACCTCTCTGTCTTGTGCCAGAAGATGGCATCGGGACGTGTGCCTTGGACACGTCAAACCAGAGATTTTCCACCTGTGAGCGGCAGTGAGACAAACCAGATTTCTTCCCTCTCTATCTCTTAGTCCAGTCAGCCAAACCTGCTAGCCTCCACACACAAACGACAAAGGAACCTGAGAGGAAGAGATCTCTCAACAGGATCAGGGACATAATCTCAAAGATTTGGGGCCAATCCGCGCTTGAACTCGACCTCTCTCTGCGCTGCCTCGTGCTCGACGCTGTGCCAGGCGCCAGAGCGCGCACTGGCATTCGCCGCGCACGCCCCGAGCGCTTGTCAGAGCCCCGCCCTCGGCAGTGCTCGCCCACGCCTATAAAGCCTCCTCGGGCGCGCCTCACTTCACCCCGTGCCCACCATCGCCGGCCAGACGCCCCTCCTTAGCTCCGGCGAGCTCCTTTCCGCCCGCCATTGCCGCCAGAGCCTCGGCCACCGTGGCCAGCCCACTCCAGTCACCCCCAAGTCACGCCAGCGCTTCGGTTAGCTTCGTCGTTAGCTTGTGAAGCTTTCCAAGTCCTCGGACCCGGCAGAACTTCACCGGAAGCCCGAGATCACCCTCGCCGGACTTCGGTCGCCCGCCCCCACGCGTGGACCGAGCTCTCCGGTAAGCAATTGTCAAATTCCTTGCAACCATGTCTTCCCTAGCACCCAGTGAAGCTCTCTGACCCGTTCAATCGGTCAATTGTGCCCTGGATAGGCTGGACTCCTCGCCGCCGACGAGCTCCCCCGCCTGCGCACGCGAACCGGCCAACTCCGCCCATCCCCGATGACGACCCGCACATCGCTGTGACCCTCAGGACCTTCCCTACACCCTCGGCCACCTCACCGGAGCAGTCCTGCCGCTGGTAAGCCCCTCCGCCCTTTCTTCCACCGCGTGTACTGTTTAGATTGGGGAAAGGACCTCGGGTTAGGATTAGAAGAATCCAGAGGGTTTTCTGAGATGTCAGTGACTCAATTGAATAGTAGCCTAGGGACTAGTCTGTAAGGAAAACTTAAAACACTCGCCAGGGACCCCGTTACAAAGTAGTTTTCCATTTAATCATTTCTGTCTAATCTTTTTAATAAACAGAGAACTTAGAAAATTCATAACTTGATGAATACTTAACCAAAAATTGTCAAACTAATTTTGTTGGATTCTAAATATTATGGACTACCAATTAAAAATACTGAACCTTATGCTTTCTGTTCTAATTTTTAGAGTTTAAAATTAAATACAGAAACTGACCAAACCTTGTTTAATTAAAGAAAATTAGTTATGCTTCTGTGCTGAACCTAAGAAAATTTGTAGATGTTCAAACCCCATTTAAATACTGTTTAAAAATAGTAAGAACCCCAGTATTGGAAAATTTAGTGTAAATATCCATTAAAAGCCATTTCTGCCCAAACCTTAGAAAAAACAGAAAGGCCTTAGAAATTAATGGCCAGTGGATGAAATTATTTTTCTAGTTTGCTTAAGTAACAATGAACCTAGGAAAAATAAATAAACCTCTAGTCCAGATCAGATTCAAAGAGAAATGTTTTATTTAGTATTATTCCAACTAGAAATCAATTATTAGAATTACAAAAACCAGACCCAAAATTGATAATAAAAATCCAGTGAACTTGTAACCACCAAAACCCCACTGCAAAAATAATGGACATCCAAGCCCATCATTTTAAGTAAGGTAAATAAATATAATATGATAATGAGTCATATCCCAAATAAATCATGAGTAACCCCAAAATAATGCAATAATGGGCAAATAAAATTTTGCTAGATCAATAATGAGATAGGCCACCAGAGAAAAATACAAACCCATGGGAAAGATGCAAAATAATACCTATTGCCACTATTATGTAAAAAGGGCCATTTAATCCAATTAATGCATACCACCCCTTCCTTTAAGCAAAAAGATGCTAAACTTTAGAATGATTGCTCTTGCGCAAAGAAGAAGTTAGGAAAAATCAGAAATCTGTTGTTTGATATTTTTCAAATATAGTGGTAGTAGAAAGCACCCATTTGGCTAGAAAATTTAGAAAATCCTAGTAAAATAACTAATAAGTATTAATGGCTAGAAATTTGTACCAAGTCATGTTATAGCATCTAAATGCCAGCAAAAATAAGTCCTAGGGAATTACCTACTATTGAATGATAGTTGTAGTTCAAATCACCCCTTCTGCCCTAAAATTTGGCAATTTTGTCCAGAGAAAACTATTCACTTCTAGAACCTCAAATTTTGAGACAGAGAATCATACACCAGTAATAAGCCACTGTAATTTTTACAGAATTTTTGGAAATTTATTAAGGTGACTCGTAGTTCAAACCCACCCTAAAACCCTAAAGAAGATCAAGGGAAAAAGAGGAAAGATAAACCTCACTCCAATAGGTCCAACTTGAATTCTTGGCAATTCTTACTAAATACCTTAAAAAAAGAATTCAGTGGAACCCCAAAGATAAACCTACCACTTAACTTAGCTAAGTTTGATCCAATTTACCAAGTATACCACCAAAAATCTCATATAAGCAAGATGTAGCTCTATCTAACTCAAGTAGATCATAAACCATCAACAGTTTAAATTACTAAAGCACATATCATATCATGCATATATCTTACGCATTGCATTCATTAGATTGTAATCTAGCTGACGGAGAGTACGTGCTCATCCCCGAGCAAGGAACTGTCCAAGAGGAGGACCAGGAGCAAGCTCCCGAGGCTGCTATCGAGGATCTCCCCGCAGCCCCAGCTATTGAAGGCAAGCCCCGGTTTTATGCATAACCATTTATATATGCTACTTTACTACACTTAATGTTTGTAGGTTTGTACTGTGCACTTAAGTGTAGGAGTTGCTTGAAACCTCTAGCTAGCTATGGTGGGTACAAGTGCGGTCACTGCACGGCTGCAGCCGGGGTCAGTGGAGCATTGTATGCCAAGGCGGTGAGGTCTTGACGCGAACGGGGAATCGATGGGGACGTGTAACACCCGGATTTTAGAGGTCCAAAACCCGGGGTTAACATAAACACCAGGTATGCTGGGACCAAGTCTCATACATATGATGTATAGTGGCACAGGATCGAATGTCACATCTTTATATATATCAGGAGTTCTATACAAAATAAATAATTACATTATAGGGAGACAACGATCCAGCAACCCAAAAGTTGACTGGGAGACGACGACCTAGACCTCTCACGAACTCATCACAGCATCCTCCATGAGCATCATCCTGCAGTACCTGGTCTTGACCTGTGGTGTATGTGAGACAGCAAGAGTGAGCTCACATACGTTCATCGCTCAACAAGTTGTGGGGAATAATGTGCATGAACTCGCCAAAGGTGGGAGCTCACATAAAGTGTAAGGCTTACCAAAGAAGATGGTTAGAGCTGAGCATTGCTTTTAAAGTTGGTCAAAATTTTATTAGCAGTTACTAAGTATAAGTAAATACCAAACCCAATTAAGTAATAGATCAAAAGTAACAACACCACCTGCAATGCAATGCATATGACAAATTGAATTTAGTTCCATAATTAAATCATGTGAGGGTCCGAGCTGCTCATGACCGTGAGCACGGCTAGTATACCAGTTTTACACTCTGCAGAGGTTGCGCATCTTTACCCACAAGTCGTGTTACCCATCTGCCAAGGGGTCATGAATCCCATACACCTCTACCAAGGAAGTGAGGCAGGGTAGCACTACGAGGCCTTTACAAAGTTCCACTAGCTTCCGAAAACCCGCTACAGTTTATAGGAAGATCCAGTGCAGGAATCCCTTGCAGGACCGCCATCGCAGCAAAATCCTCCCGAGGGCCTCCCTACACTGACCTCTCCCCTACTGCCCTTGCCCCTTTCGGGTAAGGTAGTCTTCCACTAGCTTTCCTAATTAATCAGCCAAGGGCATCCCATACTACCCTTGTGGTAGCACTGTTTTCCCGGGTGGTCGCTCCATGTTCCAATTAACATAATGATCTTAACATGAACATTAAATAACAACTGATAACAAAAAGTGTAATCATGAATAGTGTATCTCCATACCCAAAACCACATATAGCACTAGCAAGTACTACCCAGAAAGATCAGTGGTAAACAAGGTATAAAGATAATCAAACTAGGGTAACCTATTGGGTCCCATCAAAATTAACCTATGCAGATCATTATGATTAATTAGAACATGGCTGGGTAAAAAGAAGTGATCAAGGGCACAACTTGCCTGGGCCTTGAGAATCCAGGTACCAGGATGATTCTTCAGATCCTCGTGACCTTACTGCTAGTCGTAGCAATACAAACATACATGGTATAGGCAAAATTAACATTACACCAAACATATATGCAAAATACATATTAATAATATACATATTAAAATAAGATCACAGGAAAAAGAATTATTAATTTTGGAGTTGTAGATTTTAAGTTATGATTTTCTGAAGTTATTAAGCACTTAAAACAGAGTAACTCAAATGAACAGTTTTGCTTCAAGTTTCTTGGCTAAATAAAGGTACTAGGTGATAAATAATATTAAAACAAAATTATTGCAACTGGAATGGGTCAAAAAGGAGCTAAAATGAATTAGTTATGAATTAAATAAGTTTCTGGATTTATTTTAACACTAAAAATCATTTTCTAAATCATTTTACTGGATTTTCTATTCCCTTGGACTGCGCCTCAAATTTGTAAAAGGGGAGGGGGCTCGGGGTAAGATGCCACAGACCCAGCGCACAGTCAGACTGGACGGCGGGTTGATTTTCATTAAACCCAGGGACTCTTTAGCAAAACGCGCAAGTCGAAGGGGGTATCGAATGGGCTGAGCCGTCCGATCAGAAACGGAGGGCTCAGATTAGATCTCACTCACTCTGAAGCGGTACGCAGCGCGTCCCGTTGGATCCGAGATCAACGGCACAGATTTTAAAACGCGGGGATCACACCGGTTCGCTCGATCCAAGATGGACGGTCCGGATCCAATCCATCGAACCGTTATCACGTGCTCTAATCTCAACCGTCCGTGCCCTGATCGACGGTCGCGAACGTGTCTTCCCAAATAAGCCGACGCACGGCAGCGCCGCCCCGCGTCCGCGGCGGATCATCGCCGGCGCGCCCGTGATTCATCGCCTCAGTGCCCCAAACCCTATTTCGACAGATGCTACTTATAAAGGAGATCAAGGCGAACTCGGGGGAGGGCTTCATACCAGCGATTAGGTCGGGGAGTACACCCGTCCACGGCACAGGGCGGATCCGCGGCGACGGCGAAGTTCGGCGAGAAATTCCGGTTGCGCCGAGGATTGGTTCCCTGGTCCGAGCGCACGTACAGCTCGCACGTGGTTCAACGATCACCCTGGGCACGATCTACAGACTTCGGATGACCCCACGGCGTGCGGCCACGGCGGCGGGTGCTTCTCTCTCTCTTTCTCGGTGTCCTGCTTGCAAAGGGCTATGGCTCAGGGTCTCGGGCGCTCGGGTTTTATAGCTCGGAGGAGGGATAAGTCCGCGTGATGCGCACGGACGTTAGCTCCGCCCACGGCGTGAATTTCGCGCGAGAAAAACGACCACGGACACCGCGCGCCATGAGCGAGTTGTTCCCGAGCGCGCGAGGTCGTTTGTTCGGGTCAGCGCGGATCTTGTGAAGCTCGGCCGAGGAGATGACGGCGAATCCCGACGGTGACCGCGCCTCCCCGGATTTCACATCGCCCGCCGCGACCGAGCTCGCCTGAGCCGAGCGGCGAAGGAAGGGGGAAAGGCTCTGACAGCGCGGTCCCGCGAACGAGAGAGAGAGAGCAGGCGAGCGCGGGACGAGAGACTGGGCAGGGGGGCCCGCATGCCAGCGAAACAGCGAGAGCGCGCGCGCGCGACGCAAGCCGAGGGCAGACACTGACGGCACGGGCCCACGGCACAGCGGCAGTAGTGAGCGGGGCGCGGACGCGGGGGAGAGGCTGACGGGCATGGCCCGCGTGTCAGTGAGTCAGCGAGGACGCGCGTGAGGGGGAGAGGGGCGAGAGGCTGCCCGGGGGGGCCCACACGTCGGCGCCGGGTTTGGGAATGGGCTGCGCGCAGTGAAAAATCCTTAGGTGGGCCGAATTCTAGGTAGCCGGCCCAGTTAGGTTAGAATTCCTTTTTCTTTTTCTTTTCTATTTTCTTTTCCCCATTTTCAAATCCAATTCAAATCCAATTTGAATTCAAGTTTGAGTTCAACTTTGTGAATAACTTGTCCTCAGTTTGAAAGGTATAATTTATTAATATAAGTGTGAAGAATTTTTATTCTGATTTTATTTTGTTTTATGTAGTATTTTCCCTACTCCTTTTATTTTCTATTTTCTATTTTTCCTTTCCATTTGAATTTCAAATCAACACAAGTTTAAAGTTCTAACACTTAATTTGGATACACATTAGAATTTTAGCATAATGCACAAAAACCTATTTTATGTATTTCTTTATTTATTTTAGTTCCTTTAGACAAGCTTTTAATTAATCCCCACCTTATTACTTCTAGGGAAATCAAATTTATATGGTAGACTATATATATTAAGAAATAGTTTAATCCTAATTCTTTTATATATCCTATCCCAAAGGCAATTTAGATTATCTAAGTATCTTTAATTATGTATTTTTAACATATTCATGAGTGGAAACTCCTAAATTATGATTATCTCTAAGGAAAGGTGTTTTGATTTGAAATCTTTGAGAATTTTTCCTTGTCTTCACAAAATTGAACTTTAGGGTGTTACAAATCCTACCCCCCTTAAAAATAATCTCGTCCTCGAGATTTGAAAGAAAAAGGATGCATACTCATATGCACAAACAAAGAGATCTCAGCATGAGGTATAATTCTTTAACAAAACATTGGGTCAACAGACCTTTATTATTTCTTCTAAAATATTATCATATTACTAAAGTAACACCTAGATCTTACAAATCATCATAATTTATATCTATGTAGCTTGGTGAAGCTGGTGGTGGTGGGGGTTGTTGTTGTTGTTGTCTCTCCAGCCGTGCTTGCCTTATTTCTTGGCGGGCTTGACGTATTTCCTCGCGTTGTTGTCTTATCTGATTCTGCATCTCGGTCACCATGTCTGTTAACTGTTGTATTACCAGTCTTTGGGTAGCAACCACTTGATTGAGGTCAACAGGTGGAGGATTTGGAGGATTCATTTTCTGTTTGTTGTTACGTGATAATCTTTCCTTTCCTGGTATTGACCATGAAAGTTAGAAGCATGTGGTAATAGTTTTGCAAAGGAAATTACTAAGCGGAATGGATAAGCTAGTAGTTGGTTATAATCTATAGATTCTTTGGTAGGGCTTAATTTATGTCCAGATTGGGGTAACCAATCATATAAGGTGAATATCCAAGGGTAAGATAGAATCTGTCAAGATGAGAGATATACATGGGTGAGATAGGCTACAAGATGTAGGTTAAAAGTTTGTTTGTTATTAGGTGGGAATAGAAAGGTCATACTATTCATTATGGCACTATGGGTTGGGTTTGAGTTGATCCAATGTGCTAAGATAATTTTAATACATGGCTAGTGGGGTCTAATCTCTTCTACTAGTGTCATTAATCTGTTTAAGTGAACCACATTAAGTTAGATAACATTAGACCACACTGGATCAGGTCACATTAGGTAAGATAAGATCTAGATTAAATTGGATGTGACTAGATTAGACTAGTTTAGGTTAGATAGATCTATCAGGGTAAGATATATCTGAGTAGGATGGATTATGGGTAGGTTGGTTAGAATCTCTTGCTGGGTTAGAATCGAGGGGTTATGCAACTATTGGATGGTTAAGGTAGTTGCATATGGCCAAGTTGATCTGACATTCTTAATTTAGTGCAGGGTGATCTAAGTTAAGACTGGTTCTATAGTTTTAGAGTCTAAACTATTTCATCAGTATTATCTAACATGTTTGATAAGTCACTTTAAATTTGATCAGATCTGGGTTAGATTGGTGTGACTTGTTTGACTAGATAAGATCTAGTTAATTTGCATTAGATCATGGTTGTTAAACTAGGGTGGATAAGTATGCTTATTAGGACAAGAGGGATCCATAAAGATAAGATAGAATCTTTTAAGACCAGTTAGACCTATTAGGATGAGATACAATCTTTTCAAGATAGGATGAGTATCTTTTAAGATAAGGTGGATCTATTAAGATAAGGGAGAATCTTTTTAAGATAAGATGAATTGGTTAGAATGAGAGCTTTTTAGGATAAGATAAATCTCTTAAGCTAGATATGTTCCAATGGGGATAATCTAGGTTGTCTAGTTATTTTGTAAATATATTTTTATACCTATGTGTATATGTGGATGCAATTGTGGACATTACTCCACAACCCATCATACTCAATAAAAGATCCAAATCAAACAAATATCATAAGAACAAGCATCCAAGCATACAGATAACTTTAAAGATAGTTTTGTTTTTGTTCCTAAGATTAGGTCTCCTATTCCTAAAAGTCACTTTAAGCACAGGATTTCAAAGTGTGAAATCCAAGTTTGTCTTTAGAATGAAAAGGTAAGAATAATCAGAGTAAAGCGGAAATAGATGAGAAAAGATTAAGATAAGCTTAGAAAAGAATCAGAGTAAGGTAAGTAAAGAATGGTTGTCCAGTTCTATCTAGGTTTCGTCCTACAGTCAACATTCCTCTGATACCACTTCTGTAACACCCGGATTTTAGAGGTCCAAAACCCGGGGTTAACATAAACACCAGGTATGCTGGGACCAAGTCTCATACATATGATGTATAGTGGCACAGGATCGAATGTCACATCTTTATATATATCAGGAGTTCTATACAAAATAAATAATTACATTATAGGGAGACAACGATCCAGCAACCCAAAAGTTGACTGGGAGACGACGACCTAGACCTCTCACGAACTCATCACAGCATCCTCCATGAGCATCATCCTGCAGTACCTGGTCTTGACCTGTGGTGTATGTGAGACAGCAAGAGTGAGCTCACATACGTTCATCGCTCAACAAGTTGTGGGGAATAATGTGCATGAACTCGCCAAAGGTGGGAGCTCACATAAAGTGTAAGGCTTACCAAAGAAGATGGTTAGAGCTGAGCATTGCTTTTAAAGTTGGTCAAAATTTTATTAGCAGTTACTAAGTATAAGTAAATACCAAACCCAATTAAGTAATAGATCAAAAGTAACAACACCACCTGCAATGCAATGCATATGACAAATTGAATTTAGTTCCATAATTAAATCATGTGAGGGTCCGAGCTGCTCATGACCGTGAGCACGGCTAGTATACCAGTTTTACACTCTGCAGAGGTTGCGCATCTTTACCCACAAGTCGTGTTACCCATCTGCCAAGGGGTCATGAATCCCATACACCTCTACCAAGGAAGTGAGGCAGGGTAGCACTACGAGGCCTTTACAAAGTTCCACTAGCTTCCGAAAACCCGCTACAGTTTATAGGAAGATCCAGTGCAGGAATCCCTTGCAGGACCGCCATCGCAGCAAAATCCTCCCGAGGGCCTCCCTACACTGACCTCTCCCCTACTGCCCTTGCCCCTTTCGGGTAAGGTAGTCTTCCACTAGCTTTCCTAATTAATCAGCCAAGGGCATCCCATACTACCCTTGTGGTAGCACTGTTTTCCCGGGTGGTCGCTCCATGTTCCAATTAACATAATGATCTTAACATGAACATTAAATAACAACTGATAACAAAAAGTGTAATCATGAATAGTGTATCTCCATACCCAAAACCACATATAGCACTAGCAAGTACTACCCAGAAAGATCAGTGGTAAACAAGGTATAAAGATAATCAAACTAGGGTAACCTATTGGGTCCCATCAAAATTAACCTATGCAGATCATTATGATTAATTAGAACATGGCTGGGTAAAAAGAAGTGATCAAGGGCACAACTTGCCTGGGCCTTGAGAATCCAGGTACCAGGATGATTCTTCAGATCCTCGTGACCTTACTGCTAGTCGTAGCAATACAAACATACATGGTATAGGCAAAATTAACATTACACCAAACATATATGCAAAATACATATTAATAATATACATATTAAAATAAGATCACAGGAAAAAGAATTATTAATTTTGGAGTTGTAGATTTTAAGTTATGATTTTCTGAAGTTATTAAGCACTTAAAACAGAGTAACTCAAATGAACAGTTTTGCTTCAAGTTTCTTGGCTAAATAAAGGTACTAGGTGATAAATAATATTAAAACAAAATTATTGCAACTGGAATGGGTCAAAAAGGAGCTAAAATGAATTAGTTATGAATTAAATAAGTTTCTGGATTTATTTTAACACTAAAAATCATTTTCTAAATCATTTTACTGGATTTTCTATTCCCTTGGACTGCGCCTCAAATTTGTAAAAGGGGAGGGGGCTCGGGGTAAGATGCCACAGACCCAGCGCACAGTCAGACTGGACGGCGGGTTGATTTTCATTAAACCCAGGGACTCTTTAGCAAAACGCGCAAGTCGAAGGGGGTATCGAATGGGCTGAGCCGTCCGATCAGAAACGGAGGGCTCAGATTAGATCTCACTCACTCTGAAGCGGTACGCAGCGCGTCCCGTTGGATCCGAGATCAACGGCACAGATTTTAAAACGCGGGGATCACACCGGTTCGCTCGATCCAAGATGGACGGTCCGGATCCAATCCATCGAACCGTTATCACGTGCTCTAATCTCAACCGTCCGTGCCCTGATCGACGGTCGCGAACGTGTCTTCCCAAATAAGCCGACGCACGGCAGCGCCGCCCCGCGTCCGCGGCGGATCATCGCCGGCGCGCCCGTGATTCATCGCCTCAGTGCCCCAAACCCTATTTCGACAGATGCTACTTATAAAGGAGATCAAGGCGAACTCGGGGGAGGGCTTCATACCAGCGATTAGGTCGGGGAGTACACCCGTCCACGGCACAGGGCGGATCCGCGGCGACGGCGAAGTTCGGCGAGAAATTCCGGTTGCGCCGAGGATTGGTTCCCTGGTCCGAGCGCACGTACAGCTCGCACGTGGTTCAACGATCACCCTGGGCACGATCTACAGACTTCGGATGACCCCACGGCGTGCGGCCACGGCGGCGGGTGCTTCTCTCTCTCTTTCTCGGTGTCCTGCTTGCAAAGGGCTATGGCTCAGGGTCTCGGGCGCTCGGGTTTTATAGCTCGGAGGAGGGATAAGTCCGCGTGATGCGCACGGACGTTAGCTCCGCCCACGGCGTGAATTTCGCGCGAGAAAAACGACCACGGACACCGCGCGCCATGAGCGAGTTGTTCCCGAGCGCGCGAGGTCGTTTGTTCGGGTCAGCGCGGATCTTGTGAAGCTCGGCCGAGGAGATGACGGCGAATCCCGACGGTGACCGCGCCTCCCCGGATTTCACATCGCCCGCCGCGACCGAGCTCGCCTGAGCCGAGCGGCGAAGGAAGGGGGAAAGGCTCTGACAGCGCGGTCCCGCGAACGAGAGAGAGAGAGCAGGCGAGCGCGGGACGAGAGACTGGGCAGGGGGGCCCGCATGCCAGCGAAACAGCGAGAGCGCGCGCGCGCGCGACGCAAGCCGAGGGCAGACACTGACGGCACGGGCCCACGGCACAGCGGCAGTAGTGAGCGGGGCGCGGACGCGGGGGAGAGGCTGACGGGCATGGCCCGCGTGTCAGTGAGTCAGCGAGGACGCGCGTGAGGGGGAGAGGGGCGAGAGGCTGCCCGGGGGGGCCCACACGTCGGCGCCGGGTTTGGGAATGGGCTGCGCGCAGTGAAAAATCCTTAGGTGGGCCGAATTCTAGGTAGCCGGCCCAGTTAGGTTAGAATTCCTTTTTCTTTTTCTTTTCTATTTTCTTTTCCCCATTTTCAAATCCAATTCAAATCCAATTTGAATTCAAGTTTGAGTTCAACTTTGTGAATAACTTGTCCTCAGTTTGAAAGGTATAATTTATTAATATAAGTGTGAAGAATTTTTATTCTGATTTTATTTTGTTTTATGTAGTATTTTCCCTACTCCTTTTATTTTCTATTTTCTATTTTTCCTTTCCATTTGAATTTCAAATCAACACAAGTTTAAAGTTCTAACACTTAATTTGGATACACATTAGAATTTTAGCATAATGCACAAAAACCTATTTTATGTATTTCTTTATTTATTTTAGTTCCTTTAGACAAGCTTTTAATTAATCCCCACCTTATTACTTCTAGGGAAATCAAATTTATATGGTAGACTATATATATTAAGAAATAGTTTAATCCTAATTCTTTTATATATCCTATCCCAAAGGCAATTTAGATTATCTAAGTATCTTTAATTATGTATTTTTAACATATTCATGAGTGGAAACTCCTAAATTATGATTATCTCTAAGGAAAGGTGTTTTGATTTGAAATCTTTGAGAATTTTTCCTTGTCTTCACAAAATTGAACTTTAGGGTGTTACAGGACGGTTGACATGTGTGTTGACGGAGTGCCCTGTCATGTCATGTGTTTAGGTTTACCTTGCAAGGATAAAACTCGATTTGAATCGTCTGCTTCTCGCAGCTAATGAGACTGCTTGACCCCTTGTACTACATCGAGTAAGAAGTGAAATGAGGTTACATGAGACAATCTGTTGATTGAACTAAATGCTTGTTACCATGTATGCTTAGAAGGAGCAAACGTAGCTAAGATAATAATACTAGAATTTTAAAAGCTAAGAATTGATTTTAGAAACAGCTAGTGCTTTTGGCAAACCAAACCCCTCAGCCAAACAGCTGCATAGTCTAGAGGTAGAGGAGTAGATTCCTCACACCGGGTAAGTCTAGCTGAGTATTAGTATACTCAGCCTTGCTTGTGGTATAATTTTTGCAGGTATGATTCATGATATGGCTGATGGTGTGACTTGGCCTACCACCCTGCCACCGGGTTGGACGGTCGAGTGGGATGTTGCTCCGGCAGGAGAGGAGCACGAGGAATAGTGGGCTAGGCCTTGCCCAGTTTCCTATTTTATTGTATTTCTTCTGTGACTCACCTTCGAGTGAGATTGTGGAATTTGATCCTGGTTAAGTGGCTCTATCAGACTAGATCTGAGGGACTGATGGGTTATTCCGATTTAAGTGTGTTGCGGCCCCTGGGGCGTGACTTAGGCACTTAAGCTGGAATAATTCGGGTGGTTCCGCCACAAGTGCCTTGTGAGATTCATTGAGAGAAAGTGTGTGCTATATCTTGTGTTCATTTGTGCGTGGAGTTTTGACTCCCATTGAACTTCCTCCAAAGTTTTGGAGGCTTGTAAAGCTAGCAAGAGACACCAAAGTGTGTGGTGATCCTTGCGGGGTCTTAAGTGATCCTTGAGAAGAAGAAGAGCTCGCCGGTCTTTGGTGATCGGTGGAGAGGGGGAAAGGGTTGAAAAAGACCCGTCCTTAGTGGACTCCTCAATAGGGACTAGGCCTTCGAGGGCCGAACCTCGGTAAAACAAATCACCCGTGTCTCTTGTGTTCATTACTTATGATTTGTTTGTTTTCTCTCACTCTAAGTTTTCTTGCACTATTCTTTTCTAATATTATTTGGTGTTGCTTCAAGTTAAATTCTCATTTAGTGAAACAACACCTTGCAAGAAAGAACTTGTGTTATTGCTCTTCTTATCTAAGCCCTCTTGCTTTATTATCATAGACCTATTAGTTATATTGATTTATTATTTCTGCATTATTTGAAAGCAATACTCTTTACAAGCAAAGGACTTAGTTTTCTATACTCCAATAATTGTGTATCTTGTTCTAACCACTAATCAAGGGATCTAGTTGGGGTGTAAAGTTATAATTTTCAGGTTTCACCTATCCACCCCCCTCTCTAGGCGACTTTCACCAAGCCCCCTACCTGGCGCGCCAAATGTCAGAGAGGAAATCTCTGGCCGGGTGGCGGAATGCACCCGCCCTAAATCCTAAGATGAGGAGGGGGGCTAAGCATTTTGCCTGTTGTCGGAAGGTGTAAGAACACACGAGAACACGAGGATTTAGAGTGGTTCGAGCCGCCGGAGTGTAATACCCTACTCCACTATATGTTGTATTGCTGGTGCTCGAGAGCTTGGAGAACTTCCCGAGGGTCTAAGTGACTTGTGAGCATGAGCGTCTAAGTTGGCTTGAGTGAGTGTGTCTTGTAATGTTGTGTGCCTTCCCTTTTATAGCTCAAGGGAAGCACATACAAGGTTGCTGAGCCCCGACATGTGGGCCCAGGGACATAATGGAAGAAATACACGGAGCAACTAATGCAGGTGACGCCTGAGAGATCTCCTGGTGCCATGGTGTTTGTAGCCCGCGCAGCGTTGACATGCGGCGGCAGCTTCCTTGGTAGCGTACGAGTAATGATGGGCGTCGTGCACGCGGCAGCATGGGCGTGCAGTCTGCCAATGGAACGGATAGGCATGCCAACTGTGGGATGGACAGGTCACTGCCTGCCAGCGGAATGGACAGGTCTCATTAAATGCGGAGGCGGCACATTGAAAGGGATTTAGGCTTACACCTATATTCCTAAATTGATTTTGGTTGTTGAAATGCCCAACACAAATAATTGGACTAACTAGTTTGCCCAAGTTTATAAGTTCTACAGGTACCAAAGGTTCACAATAAGCCAATAAAAAGATCAAGAGAAAGGGTTCAAACAAAGGAGCAAAGGGACAATCGAAGGCACCCTGGTCGGGCGCACCGAACTGTCCGGTGCACCACCGGACAGTATCCGGTGCACCAGGGGACTCAAAGCTGAACTTCGCACCTTCGGGAAATCTCAGAGCCGCCGCACTATAATTCACCGGACTATCCGGTGTACACCGGATAGTGTCCGGTGCTCCAGGGATGAAGCGCCTCTGAACTCGCCAGCTTCGGGAATTTGCAATGGCTAGTCCGCTATAATTCACCAGACATGTCCAGTGTACACCGGACTGTCTGGTGTGACAACAAAGTAACGGCTACTTCGGCACCAACGGCTACCTGCAGGCGCATTGAATGCGCGCCAGTGCGCGCAGAAGGCAGGCACGCCCATGCTGGCGCACCGGACACTCTACAGTACATGTCCGGTGCGCCACCGGACATCCAGGCGGGCCCAGCAGTCAGAGCTCCAACGGTCGGAACCCTAACGGCCTGGTGACGTGGCTGTCGCACCGGACATGTCCGGTGTGCACCGGACTGTCCGGTGCACCATACGACAGACAGCCTCCACCAAACGGCTAGTTTGGTGGTTGGGGCTATAAATACCCCCAACCACCCCACATTCAAGTCATCCAAGTTTTCCTCCTCTCAACCACTTACAAGAGCTAGGCATTCAATTCTAGACACACTCAAGTGATCAAATCCTCTCCAATTCCACACAAAGCTTTAGTGACTAGAGAGAGATTTGCCGTGTTCTTTTGAGCTCTTGCGCTTGGATTGCTTCTTTCTTTCTCACTTGTTCTTGTGATCAAAACTCCATTGTAACCGAGGCAAGAGACACCAATTGTGTGGTGGTCCTTGCGGGGAAGTTTTGTTCCCGGTTTGATTTGAGAAGAGAAGCTCACTCGGTCCGAGGGACCGTTTGAGAGAGGGAAAGGGTTGAAAAAGACCCGGCCTTTGTGGCCTCCTCAACGGGGAGTAGGTTTGCAAGAACCGAACCTCGGTAAAACAAATCCGCATGTCACACTCTTCATTCGCTTGCGATTTGTTTTGCGCCCTCTCTCTCGGACTCATTATTATTACTAACGCTAACCCGGCTTGTAGTTGTGATTAATTTTTGTAAATTTTAGTTTCGCCCTATTCACCCCCCTCTAGGTGACTTTCAATTGGTATCAGAGCCCGGTGCTTCATTAGAGCCTAACCGCTCGAAGTGATGTCGGGAGATCACACCAAGAGGGAGATGGAGACCGGCGACAAGCCCACTACGAGTCACGGGAGCACTTCATCGGAAGAGTCACGCACCAAGAGGAAGGAGAAGAAGAAGGACTCCTGTAACAAAGAGAAGGGGAAGGAGAAGAAATCTTCTTCCCACAAGTCGCATCGGAGAGGCGACAAGAACAAGAGGATGAGGAAAGTGGTCTACTACGAGACCGATACTTCATCAACGTCGACCTCCGACTCCGACGCGCCATCCGTAACTTCTAAGCGCCAAGAGCGCAAGAAGTATAGTAAGATCCCCCTACGCTACCCCCACATTTCAAAGCGTACTCCTTTACTCTCCGTTCCATTAGGCAAACCACCGGTTTTCTCCGTAGCCTCCATTAGACAAAATGAGGCATCATCTAACCTCACTCCACACAAGCATATGGAATGTTGTTGAGTTTGGTGTACAGGTACCATCCGTAGGGGATGAAGGCTACGACTCGGACGAGGTGGCCCAAATTCACCACTTTAACTCCCAAGCCACCACTATACTCCTCGCCTCTCTAAGTCGAGAGGAGTATAATAAGGTGCAAGGGTTAAAAAGTGCGAAGGAAATTTGGGACGTACTCAAGACCGCGCACGAAGGAGATGAGGTGACAAAGATCACCAAGCGGGAAACGATCGAGGGGGAGCTTGGTCGCTTCATGCTTCACCAAGGGGAGGACCCACAAGCTATGTACAACCGCTTGAAGACCTTGGTGAACCAAGTGCGCAACCTCGGGAGCGAAAAATGGGATGACCATGAGATGGTCAAGGTTATTCTTAGATCTCTCGTATTTCTTAACCCTACACAAGTTCAATTAATTCGAGGTGATCCCAGATATAAGCTAATGTCTCCCGAGAAAGTTATAGGAAAATTTGTGAGCTTTGAGCTAATGATTAAAGGCTCAAGGAAAATCATCGAGCAAGGCACCTCCTCCACGCCCGAAGCACAACCGGTCGCATTCAAGGCGACGGAAGAGGAGAAGGAGGAGTCCACACCAAGTAGACAACCCATCGACGCCTCCAAGCTCGACAATGAGGAAATGGCGCTCATCATCAAGAGTTTCCGCCAAATCCTCAAGCAAAGGAGGGGGAAGGATTACAAGCCCCGCTCCAAGAAGGTGTGCTACAAATGTGGTAAGCCCGGTCATTTTATAGCAAAATGTCCACTATCTAGTGACAGTGACAGGGGCGACGACAAGAAGGGCAAAAGAAGAGAAAAGAAGAGGTACCACAAGAAGAGGGGCGGCGATGCCCATGTATGCCGCGAGTGGGATTCCGAGGAGAGCTCCTCTGACGAGGACGCCGCCAACATCGCCGTCACCAAGGGACTTCTCTTCCCCAACGTCGGCCACAAGTGCCTCAGGGCCAAGGATGGCAAACGGAAGAAGGTTAAATCCAAATCCTCCACTAAATATGAGTCCTCTAGTGATGATAATGCTAGTGATGAGGAGGATAATTTGCGTACCCTTTTTGCCGACCTAAACATGCAACAAAAGGAAAAACTAAATGAGCTAATTAGTGCCATCCATGAAAAGGATGATCTCTTGGACTCCCAAGAGGACTTCCTAATCAAGGAAAATAAAAAGCATGTTAAGGTTAAGAATGCTTATGCTCTAGAAGTAGAAAAATGTGAGAAATTATCTAGTGAGCTAAGCACATGCCATGACACTATTGCCAACCTTAGAAATAAAAATGCCAAATTAATTGCTAAGGTTGATTCTCATGTTTGTGATGTTTCAATTCCCAATCTTAGAAATGATAATGATGATTTGCTTGCTAAGATTGAAGAATTAAACACCTCTCTTGCTAGCCTTAGGGTTGAAAATGAAAAATTAATCGTTAAGGCTAAAGAATTAGATGTTTGCAATGTTACAATTTCCGATCTTAGAGATAACAATGATATTTTGCGTGCTAAGATTGTTGAACTTAATCCTTGCAAACCCTCTACATCTACTATTGAGCATGTTTCTATTTGCACTAGATGTAGAGATGTTGATATTAATGCTATTCATGATCATGTGGCTTTAATTAAACAACAAAATGATCATATAGCATTATTAAATGCTAAAATTGCCGAGCATAACTTAGAAAATGAAAAATTTAAATTTGCTAGAAGTATGCTCTATAATGGGAGACGCCCTGGCATCAAGGATGGCATTGGCTTCCAAAGGGGAGACAATGTCAAACTTAGTGCCCCTCCTAAAAGATTGTCTAATTTTGTTAAGGGCAAGGCTCCCATGCCTCAGGATAACGAGGGCTACATTTTGTACCCTGCCGGCTATCCTGAGAGCAAAATTAGGAGAATTCATTCTAGGAAGTCTCACTCTGGCCCTAATCATGCTTTTATGTACAAGGGTGAGACATCTAGCTCTAGGCAACCAACTCGTGCTAAGTTTCCTAGAAAGAAAACTCCTAATGCATCAAATGATCATAGCATTTCATTTAAAACTTTTGATGCATCTTATGTTTTGACTAACAAATCTGGCAAGGTAGTTGCCAAGTTTTTGGGGGCAAACACAAGGGCTCCAAGACTTGTGTTTGGGTACCCAAAGTTCTTGTTTCTAATGCCAAAGGACCCAAAACCGTTTGGGTACCTAAAGTCAAGAACTAAACTTGTTTTGTAGGTTTATGCATCCGGGGGCTCAAGTTGGATCATCGATAGCGGGTGCACAAACCACATGACGGGGGAGAAGAAGATGTTCTCCTCCTACGAGAAAAACCAAGATCCCCAATGAGCTATCACATTCGGGGATGGAAACCAAGGTTTGGTCAAAGGTTTGGGTAAAATTGCTATATCTCCTGACCATTCCATTTCCAATGTTTTTCTTGTTGATTCGTTAGATTACAATTTGCTTTCCGTATCCCAATTATGTCAAATGGGCTACAACTGTCTATTTACTGATGTAGGTGTTACTGTCTTTAGAAGAAGTGATGATTCAATAGCATTTAAGGGAGTGTTAGAGGGTCAACTATACTTGGTAGATTTTGATAAAGCTGAACTCGACACTTGCTTAATTGCTAAGACTAACATGGGTTGGCTCTGGCACCGTCGACTAGCCCATGTTGGAATGAAGAATCTTCATAAGCTTCTAAAGGGAGAGCACATTTTAGGACTAACAGATGTTCATTTTGAGAAAGACAGGATTTGTAGCGCATGCCAAGCCGGGAAGCAAGTTGGTGTTCATCATCCACACAAGAACATCATGACGACTAACAGACCACTGGAGCTCCTACACATGGATCTATTCGACCCGATCGCTTACATAAGCATCGGCGGGAGTAAGTACTGTCTAGTTATTGTGGATGATTATTCTCGCTTCACTTGGGTGTTCTTTTTACAGGAAAAATCACAAACCCAAGAGACCTTAAAGGGATTCTTGAGACGAGCTCAAAATGAGTTTGACCTAAGGATCAAGAAAATTAGAAGCGACAACGGGACGGAGTTCAAGAACTCTCAAATTGAAGGCTTCCTTGAGGAGGAGGGCATCAAGCATGAGTTCTCTTCTCCCTACACCCCACAACAAAATGGTGTAGTGGAGAGGAAGAATCGAACTCTATTGGATATGGCAAGAACCATGCTTGATGAGTACAAGACACCGGATCGGTTTTGGGCCGAAGCGGTCAACACCGCCTGCTACGCCATCAACCGATTATATCTACACCGAATCCTCAAGAAGACATCCTATGAACTCCTAACCGGTAAAAAGCCCAATATTTCATATTTTAGAGTTTTTGGTAGCAAATGCTTTATTCTTGTTAAAAGAGGAAGAAAATCTAAATTTGCTCCTAAAACTGTAGAAGGCTTTTTACTAGGATATGACTCAAACACAAGGGCATATAGAGTCTTTAACAAGTCCTCAGGACTTGTTGAAGTTTCTTGTGACGTTGTGTTTGATGAGACTAACGGCTCTCAAGTAGAGCAAGTTGATCTTGATGAGATAGGTGACGAAGAGGCTCCGTGCATCGCGCTAAGGAACATGTCCATTGGGGATGTGTGTCCTAAGGAATCCGAAGAGCCTCCAAATGCACAAGATCAACCATCCTCCTCCACGCAAGCATCCCCACCAACTCAAAATGAGGATGAGGCTCAAGTTGATGAAGGAGAAGATCAAGGAGATGAGCCATCTCAAGATGACGGCAATGATCAAGGGGGAGATGCCAATAATCAAGACAAGGAGGATGAAGAACCAAGGCCGCCACACCCAAGAGTCCACCAAGCAATCCAACGAGATCACCCCGTCGACACCATCCTCGGCGACATTCATAAGGGGGTAACTACTCGATCTCGTGTTGCACATTTTTGTGAGCATTACTCTTTTGTTTCCTCTATTGAGCCACGCAGGGTAGAGGAAGCACTTCAAGATTCGGATTGGGTGATGGCGATGCAAGAGGAGCTCAACAATTTCACTAGGAACGAGGTATGGCATTTAGTTCCACGTCCTAATCAAAATGTTGTAGGAACCAAATGGATCTTCCGCAACAAGCAAGACGAGCATGGTGTGGTGACAAGGAACAAAGCTCGACTTGTGGCCAAGGGATACTCCCAAGTCGAAGGTTTGGATTTCGGTGAAACCTATGCACCCGTAGCTAGGCTTGAGTCAATTCACATATTATTAGCCTATGCTACTTACCATGGCTTCAAGCTTTATCAAATGGACGTGAAGAGTGCCTTCCTCAATGGACCAATCAAGGAAGAGGTCTATGTTGAGCAACCTCCTGGCTTTGAAGATAGTGAGTACCCTAACCATGTCTATAGGCTCTCTAAGGCGCTTTATGGGCTCAAGCAAGCCCCAAGAGCATGGTATGAATGCCTAAGAGATTTCCTTATTGTTAATGGTTTCAAAGTCGAAAAAGCCGATCCTACTTTATTCACTAAAACTCTTGACAATGATTTGTTTGTATGCCAAATTTATGTTGATGATATTATATTTGGGTCTACTAACGAATCTACATGTGAAGAATTTAGTAGGATCATGACACAAAAATTCAAGATGTCAATGATGGGGGAGTTGAAGTATTTTTTAGGATTCCAAGTCAAGCAACTCCAAGAAGGCACCTTCATTAGCCAAACGAAGTATACTCAAGACATCCTAACCAAGTTTGGAATGAAGGATGCCAAGCCCATCAAGACACCCATGGGAACCAATGGGCATCTCGACCTCGACACGGGAGGTAAGTCCGTGGATCAAAAGGTATACCGGTCGATGATAGGTTCATTACTCTATTTATGTGCATCTCGACCGGACATTATGCTTTCCGTTTGCATGTGTGCAAGATTCCAATCCGACCCTAAGGAATCTCACCTTACGGCCGTAAAACGAATCTTGAGATATTTGGCTTATACTCCTAAGTTTGGGCTTTGGTACCCTCGGGGATCCACATTTGATTTGATTGGTTATTCGGATGCCGATTGGGCTGGGTGTAAGATTAATAGAAAGAGCACATCGGGGACTTGCCAGTTCTTGGGAAGATCCTTGGTGTCTTGGGCTTCAAAGAAGCAAAATTCTGTCGCTCTTTCTACCGCCGAAGCCGAGTATATTGCCGCAGGCCATTGTTGCGCGCAATTGCTTTGGATGAGGCAAACCCTGCGGGACTATGGTTACAAATTAACCAAAGTTCCTCTTCTATGTGATAATGAGAGTGCAATCCGCATGGCGGATAATCCCGTTGAGCATAGCCACACTAAACACATAGCCATTCGGTATCATTTTCTTAGGGATCACCAACAAAAGGGGGATATTGAGATTGCATATATTAATACTAAAGATCAATTAGCCGATATTTTTACCAAGCCACTAGATGAACAAACTTTTACCAAACTTAGGCATGAGCTCAATATTCTTGATTCTAGGAATTTCTTTTGCTAATTTGCACACATAGCTCATAAGTATACCTTTAATCATGTCTCTTTTATATATGCTATGACTAATGTGTTTTTAAGTGTATTTCAAACCAAGTCATAGGTATATTGAAAGGGAATTGGAGTCTTCGGCAAAGACAAGGCTTCCACTCCACTCTATTACTCATCCTTCGCCGTCGCTCCGCATCACTCTCCGTCTTTGGTATAATCTTCACTCGTATGTTTTATTTGCCAAATGGGAGAAAGTAGTTAAAAAGGGCCTATATTTCATTCTAAGTATCCGTTTTTGGCGATTCATGCCAAAGGGGAGAAAGTATTGGCCCAAAGCAAAAGGACCGCACCACCACCCTAATTTTAAAATTAATGATTTTCAATTGGTAAATTTCAAATTGGTATCTCTTTGTGTTCTAAAGGGGGAGAAAGTAGCACCTTTCAAAATTAATATCTTAAAACCCTCTTGAACACTAAGAGGAGAATTTATTGAGGGGGAGTTTTGTTTAGTCAAAGGAAAAGCATTTGAAACAAGGGAGAAAATTTCAAAACTTGAAAATGCTTAGCAAAATCTTATTCATTTACCTTTGACTACTTTGCAAAAGGATTTACAAAAAGAATTTGCAAAAACAAAACCTATGGTGCAAGCGTGGTCCAAAATGTTAAAAATAAAAGAAACAATCCATGCATATCTAGTAAGTAATATTTATTGGCTCAATTCTAAGTAACCTTTGTACTTACATTCTGCAAACGAGTTCAATTATGCATTTCTATACTTGCTTTGGTTTGTGTTGGCATCAATCACCAAAAAGGGGGAGATTGAAAGGGATTTAGGCTTACACCTATATTCCTAAATTGATTTTGGTGGTTGAAATGCCCAACACAAATAATTGGACTAACTAGTTTGCCCAAGTTTATAAGTTCTACAGGTACCAAAGGTTCACAATAAGCCAATAAAAAGATCAAGAGAAAGGGTTCAAACAAAGGAGCAAAGGGACAATCGAAGGCACCCTGGTCGGGCGCACCGGACTGTCCGGTGCACCACCGGACAATGTCCGGTGCACCAGGGGACTCAAAGCTGAACTTCGCACCTTCGGGAAATCTCAGAGCCGCCGCGCTATAATTCACCGAACTGTCCGGTGTACACCGGACAGTGTCCGGTGCTCCAGGGATGAAGCGCCTCTAAACTCGCCAGCTTCGGGAATTTGCAATGGCTAGTCCGCTATAATTCACCGGACAGGTCCGGTGTACACCGGACTGTCCGGTGTGACAACAAAGTAACGGCTACTTCGGCGCCAACGGCTACCTGCAGGCGCATTGAATGCGCGCCAGTGCACGCAGAAGGCAGGCACGCCCATGCTGGCGCACCGGACACTCTACAGTACATGTCCGGTGCGCCACCGGACATCCAGGCGGGCCCAGCAATCAGAGCTCCAACGGTCGGAACCCTAACGGCCTGGTGACGTGGCTGTCGCACCGGACATGTCCGGTGTGCACCGGACTGTCCGGTGCACCATACGACATACAGCCTCCACCAAACGGCTAGTTTGGTGGTTGGGGCTATAAATACCCCAACCACCCCACATTCAAGTCATCCAAGTTTTCCACCTCTCAACCACTTACAAGAGCTAGGCATTCAATTCTAGACACACTCAAGTGATCAAATCCTCTCCAATTCCACACAAAGCTTTAGTGACTAGAGAGAGATTTGTCGTGTTCTTTTGAGCTCTTGCGCTTGGATTGCTTCTTTCTTTCTCACTTGTTCTTGTGATCAAAACTCCATTGTAACCGAGGCAAGAGACACCAATTGTGTGGTGGTCCTTGCGGGGAAGTTTTGTTCCCGGTTTGATTTGAGAAGAGAAGCTCACTCGGTCCGAGGGACCGTTTGAGAGAGGGAAAGGGTTGAAAAAGACCCGGCCTTTGTGGCCTCCTCAACGGGGAGTAGGTTTGCAAGAACCGAACCTCGGTAAAACAAATCCGCGTGTCACACTCTTCATTCGCTTGCGATTTGTTTTGCGCCCTCTCTCTCGGACTCATTATTATTACTAACGCTAACCCGGCTTGTAGTTGTGATTATTTTTTGTAAATTTCAGTTTCGCCCTATTCAGCCCCCCTCTAGGCGACTTTCACACATCACCTACCAGTGGAATGGACAGGCACGTCGCCTGCAGAATGGACATGTCTCATTAAATGTCGAGGCGGCACATCACCTGTCAGACGGCGCGCCTTATCCGCAATAAATACAGGGGCCACGTAACCCGGAGGCCTTACGTCAGTCTCCACCCGCTAGCTTACGTCACGCACAGTAGGCCACGTGGCAGCATCGGGTCTCCGCCTGGGCGGGGAGTAGTAGCGTATGCGGACAAGTCCGCACCAGACCGGGTCTGGACACGTGTCGACATCGGACCCCTGCCTGGGTCCTGTTCAAGGCCCGGGTATGTAATGTCCTAGGACCTTGGGACCCCCCTGTGGGTATCCGGACCCCGTATGGGGGGTCCGGATCCCATTCCAGGGGTCCAACTTGCACACGTGGAGGTCCGGGACCAACCTTAGGGGTCCAGACTGTATATCCGGGGGTCCGGACTACATATCCGAGGGTCTGGCGCTCTCCTGTGGGGATCTAGACCATTGTTGATGCCTTGGAGTACACCGCCTTCTCTGGACACGTGGTGGCTCCAGACCCGCCCACGTGGTGGAGTCGGGCGCTGCTGTGGACCCAGAATAGCCGCCTGAGGCTGGGGCGAGCCGTGGCTTGGTCCCACACGCAGCACTTCTTCCACGCGACTAAGGGACAGCCGCGTGGGTTCTTTGTCTTTGTATAGTAGCAGGGGGTACCCTAGTTCAGGGTACCGACAGGAACCTTGACAATACCTTTGCTCGATCTCTAGGAATAAGAGTCACACGCGTGATAACATGGTGAGGATGGGCGAAGCCAGAGAGGGACATAGGGGGCAATGTACTCCTAATACATTCCTAATTCTATAAGTGTCACTAATTTTTTTGAGCTAATCACTATATAAATAATGTAAAATATCTCTCAGCAGCCCCCTTAATTTAATTTGACCCTCTTATACTTAAAATCCTGTCTTTGTCCCTGGTGATGAGAACCTTTTGCTACATAGTATAGTTCAAAGATCTCTTAACTGCGATATAAACAAAACACATAAGGCTTTGTTTGGTTATTCTAATCCACATGTGTTGAGGTGGATTGGGGTGTAAATTAAACTAATCTACACCCAATCTATCTCAACACAAGTGGATTAAGGTGAATACTAAAGTACCCAAACAAGGCCTAACGAAACTGTCGGGTACTGAATTAGGGGTATCCAGATCACAACTCTAAAATGCCTAGATGCTTGAGTAAGAAAGGGTCATAAGCAAACACGCTCCCAAGCTTACCAAGCGTGTGGAACCTAAGTCGCAACTCACCCGAGGCAAACCTCGAGCGGGAAACACATTCCCGACTCGCCCGAGGGCGTCTCGTGTGGCGTCTCGAAGCATGCCCACCTTGGCCAACCACTCTGATCTCAGAACGTGTGTCCGTACGTTCACCTGCCCCGCCGAAGGTGCCAAAGTCAACAAAGGACGATACGATTACGGTCTAATCTACCTTACCGCTCACGGCAATGGTAAGGGCGCGAATACAGGGCACTATTCCCCCACTCCGATCAGTATTTGAACCACCCAGAGCGTGGTTACATGTAACATCTAATCCCGACCTTGGCTTTGGGAGATATCTTCGCCTCGCCCGAGCCCGGCCTTGGCCAACTGCCCCAGCAAGGGAGCACGAGCATTAAATGCCACTACTCTCCCGCGAACCTCGCAGAAGACCATGCCAAGCACTATTTCAACCACTCCGACTCGACACACTTGGAAAACGTCTCATCCGCACCCTGTATCGGCTAGGGCTCAGACGTCTGCCCATGCTCCTAAACCCAGCCTCGGCTCTCTACCCAGTCAAAGGAACAGGCTATAGGGATCATGTGTCCTTCTCATGACCAAAAGACAACACAAGGACGAGGGCCATCGTGCCGGCTATGCCGCTACAGGGCTCAGACACATCTTCTCTAACCACAACAACAGCATAACAACCCTTGTACTCCTAGTCCTCCTTATGACTATAAAAGGAGGAGCCCGAAGCCTTTCATGGGGAGACTTCACGGCTCACCTCACTCCTGATATTGGCACTCGTCTTAATTATATTTAGAGACTTGGGACCCACTCGCTCTCTCGACTTGATTCTATCCTCCACTATGAGCACTTAGGTGCAAGATAATACAAGTCTCCATCCTCCGCTGGATGTAGGGTCTTCTCTTGCTCGAACTAGAGTAAACCTTGTGTGTCTTCTTGTATCAAACCATCTGGGACAAGGACACATAATATAAATTTACTAGTTGTTTAGGACCCTTGGGTCAAAACAGCGACAAAAAATCAAGAGCTTAGAGCAAGGTTTTTCTTAATTTGTGCTGGTTGCTTTGGTCAAGTTTACCACACACGTGTCTAAGAGCGCCATGGAGCAAGGAGGTCGACTGGCTCCTCTAGGTCGCCGTCTCGACGACCACATCGTCGAATTAATCAATGTCCAAATACTTGGTCGTTTCTGGCATGTCATGACCTTGATGTTTGCCTCGCCGACCATTGTAGCATGGAACAAACATCAAGGTCAGCAATGAAATACCCCGACGCCACGTCACTAATATTTCCGGTCGATTTCACCATGCCACTGCACTTTTGACATGCACGCTGCATTTCTGAAACGGGCCCTGTAAATAGTTTATGCTTGCACACAAAAAATAGGACCACGGGATGTTAGCCTTGGCCGAGGGAAGCTAACACGCGTTGCTGTCCAAATTTACTACTACTCGCATGCATCTGAGCACGGCTGCTACCAGAAACCGCTGCACGGCCGGCGAGCGTCAGCTCCGTCGTTGCCACGCATCCCATGGCCGCTCATGTTTTAGCATCTAAAGGAGCGCGCAAAGCTGCACTCTGCACGACCGCAGCAAATGGCAGAAAAAATAAAATCCTCGGTCGTTCTCTCAGCATCAACTTTGTGTCACGACGGATCAGAGAGTTCCTCAAACCGGCGAACATAAACACACGGATACCAAATCGTGCATGACTCAGTGACGACCGTTCCATACACAACACCGAACTAGACCTTGTCCAACGACAAGTTATTCAAAGGCGAGTTCAAACTAGACCGATCGTTGCTGCGGCTTCTAAAGCGCCTTCAGGATCTCCTCAGCGCCAGAGATCGTGAACTGCCCGCCTTCCTCGATGTTTGCGACGGTGACCGTGAGGTCGTCGGCCAGGAGAGCGAACCTCTTCGAGCGCACGCCCAGACCTTTGTCCGTGAGATCGAGCTCGAGGTCGAGCGCCTTGGTGTACGCTCCAGATCCGTCGGCGAGGAACTTCACGTGCTTGTTCTCGGGGTAGGTCTTCGCCCACGCCTTCATGACGAAGGGGTCGTTAACTGCATGTCACAGCGGAAGCAAGTTCTGTCATGGTACGGTCTGGCTGGCCTACTAGCTGCTTTTGGTCGAGGAGGCCATACACGAGCAACATGGCGAACTGATGGTATTCAGTCCGTGTAAAACAGGATAGTAGATCAGCACTTGCCATTTTGCTTTTGTTTTAAGCTTTAAACATTTGACGATGAAGAAATAAGCAAAAAAAAAGACAGACAGACAGGCAAACATATGCTGGAAACGTACCGCTGATAAGCAGGATCTCGTCTACACCCTTGGCTTTGAGCTGCTCAGCCTGTGTGATGAAGCCTGGCACATGCTGGTTGCTATGAACATAGAAGGCACGCACGGAATAGAGACAGCAACAGCATGAGTGCTTCAGCTTTTCACAGAACAGTAGAAAGATTTCAGAGATATAGGAAGCAACAAAACTACTGGCTTCGGTTAGTGGAATTACCTTCAAATCTAATCATTTTAGATTTTAAGTAGTTTGCAATTTTCCATTGAGCTTCTCGAACTAAAGCAGCTAAGCAATTTTAGGTTAGTACTCCCTTCATTCCAAATTGGTGTGTCGTTCTGACCTTTTTTATTTACATATACTTTTTTGTTTTTACTGCGTGTATAGACAATAATGTATATCTATGTGCCTTTGCTATGCACCTAGAAAACCCAAAACGGCTTACAATTTGGAACAGAGGAGTAATAAGCACTAACTCAAACTAGCCATGATTCGTAAATAACCAAAACAAGAGATAATACCTTTTGTTCACACTATAAACTGGAATCATGGGCTGTAGTTAGACTAGATAAAATTCAGTAGCTACAAGAGGAAAGCTACAATGCATGAAAAATACACTGGTGTGTAGTTATTCAATTCCTTCTGTAAAGGGACAATTAATCAAGAAGGACCTGTCTACACAATCACAATCCATTCACTGGGAGGGGGCTGTGGTTTTCACTGAAGATGTGGATCTTTCTAAACGATCCGTACATGCGCGACACTTCCTCTTCCCATCGTTTGTGGGATGGGTGCTGCTTGAAGGCTCAGATCTCAACCATCGCAGTCCTTATTCAAGTTGCATGCACCGTTGGGCGAACTCAGACCTGTTCTAAACCTCTAGAGCTAAGGTGTTGTTTGGTTCACGAAATGTAACGTAAATGGTAATGATTTACACCCGAGTACCAGCGGTAACAAGTTTGAAACTTTGAATAGGTCGATATTAGTCCCTAGTGTGATATCTCATTACGATTGGATTTAAACAAACATATGATGTGACGTTATCAGTTACCCATTACGTTACAAATATGTGACCCAAATGGCACCTAATTGTTAGTCAACTAATAAGTTATTAGCTGGTTTTGGGTGGGTTGGAGCAGCTAACAACTAATAGCTATGCTATTTGAGAGGCATAACTAACAATTATCTGACATGTTCTAAATCCGTCAGCTAATTTTAGCCGCTAACTATTAGTAGTTTAGAGGTTCGGAACAGCGCCTCAATGGCTCAATAGACCCCTCCCTCCCCTTGACGGGCGTGGTTTTCTTGCTGACCCAACGTTGAGAGGTTCCGCTCCTTACTGCCAGCAACGCGCATGACGATGACTAGGAGGTGGAACCAGTTCTGCTGCAATTTGAGGCCAGACTATTTCACGATCCTCTCAGCGCACAAGCGTGGTTGCTCTTCTCTGCCGGATACCACTTGCAGCAGAAAGCGCAGCTGGCATGGCTAAAAAAACTCAACCCCCACCCAAAAAAAAATTGTCGTAGATCTGTTGCTCAAAACTAAACCGCTAGTATCCATTCCGAATCCGGACTGGAACTAATCCCAAGAGAGCCCATGTAACCGCCCTCCGACCCGACCGAGACCGTTCTCCCCCAAAACACAGGGGCCAAAAGGCTCGGAGATCTCCGAGAAAGTGGGAGGAAGAGACGGGGCAGGGGAAAGGGCTTAGGGACCTGCAGGTCGGGGTGAAGGCGCCGGGGACGCCGAAGAGGATGACCTTCTTGCCGGCGGCGAGCGCGTGGACGGAGACCTGCTGCAGCTGGTCGTTCTCGTCGAACCACCCGAGCTGGCCGTCGGGGAGGGCGTCGCCGACAGCGATGGGAGCCATGGGCGAGCAGGAGGGGACGGGTGGGTGAGCAGGCGAGTGAATGGGTGGGGTGGTCTCGCTTGCAGGGCCGGGCTGGGGTTAAAAGGGCCCCGAGTGGGAACGCAATGATTTGGGCGAATATGCCGCTATGTCTCCGGAGCGAGCAGGTCGGGCCCGCGCAAATTGGACCGAGTGTTTTTTTTTTCTTTCTCTACGGTACGGGATGACCGTGCGAATCCGGATAGAAATTGTCCGTGTTTAGGTTGCATCGCCGCACCCGCACACAGACACACACAAAATATGCAGAACCCATCATCCCACGACGACGTCCACCTCCTCTTGCTGTTGCTGATCTCCAATACCAACGGTCCCCGTAAAACAGGATTCAGAAAAATAAACAAAAGGTCCCGCTGATGCGCTTGTACCGTCTCCATTCCATTGAATTGGACGAACCTGGGGAGCACTAGCAAGAACGAGCTCGGTCAATATGTGCACTACTTAAAAAAAAAAGGATGCATCGGTATCGAGCAGTATCGAATTTTCAGTCAGTCAGTCCTATGCAATCAAGACTAGGTTCCAGTCTTCAGTCCGATGTTAATTCTTGCCTTTTGTATCTAATTAGTGGCTCTAACTGACGGTAAAGAGGGTATTGCTAAGAATCTAGGCGTTTTTATGTTTGATCCAATCTAGTAATTTCATAGTAAACTAGTACGATGCTCGTACGATGCCACGGCATCCAATCAGACGCATGCTAATCTTTCAATTATTCATACTTGCACATCACACGAAAGTTTGGAAGCTCTATTTACATGTTGCTTTCAGTATAACCAAAATAATCAAGGAGAATGGTATTGATCTAAATCCAGCGTAGTCGGACATAACGAAAGGTGCAAAAAAAGTTGAATCTTTGTTTCTTATAATGCTCAAAAATCGTACAATTTTGAACCCCTACAATTTTCAGTTGCCTTTTGAAACATCATACAATGACTTCCGAAGTAAAAATGGCAACAAGTCTGATTTATTGTGTGGCACCAAAACCAAACAGAAACAAGTTACTTGAGCCTATATAGAAAGATAGATACATCAGTGATGATGAATACAGTAACACTCAACACGGAACAATTAAACCAGTTTCTAGGTGAACATTAAGTGATCAGTTACATAGCACACCAACCAGTAAATATAAACCTATCAAGGAACTAGGTAAGCGCCTTGACAAAGAAAATGTAAACCTATCAAAGAACCGAGTAACCAGTAAATATAAACAAATACGACAAAGAAAATCACCACAAAATTTTTAGACAGAAGCTGCATCATTTTTTAGGCCAAAAAATATAAACCTATCAAGGAAATGGTCTGAAAGGTGTAGGTATGCTATTATTAAAAGATCAAAGGAATCATCGTTTACTATTTGGTATTTACTTATTCAGCAATTAAAATACATACATGAAACATGACCGACTTGTAAAACCTAATAGCATAATCTAACGTGGAAGGAATAACCCACATGAAACCAATCAACCAATCACAATAAATAAACCATATTAAAATTTGCAATAAATGTGTGAACACGGTGATATGTCCACTAAGCGATATTCCTAATATAGATCCACTTAGTTAAACAAGAAAGTACTCCTGCACGTTGGTAGCGACTTTCAGCACTGGACAATTCAAAAATAAATTTAGTGTATGAGACCGGAAATTCAGTATATGCTTATCCATCACGTGTGTAGAAACTAAAATAAGCCTTCAATGTTTTCTCATTTAAATTTTTTTGGCTTTAATCATAAACAAGGGAATGCAGATTGAAATGGCAAATAAGTGTCATTATCACGAATAGCAACAGTTGACAGGCAAAAAATCCAAAAAAATTATAGGAAGATCTGTTATAGTTTGTTCTCCTTCGTCAGGACACAATATGCCAACAATACATAATGAATTTAAGTACTTGCAATCATTTTAGCTTCCTCAGCTTAACAATATAGACACCACCTTACAGCCCAGTTTTGGAAGTTTGCAGCCCTCGGCCAGCAGCAAGGATTTGACATTTAACAACTATATGTAAACAACGCACAGTCAAAGTAGATTTTTTTTCTTTGTCAATATAAAAAGAGTAAGATGACAAGACCATCAGAGCAGATAAGATAATAAGATAAAGAACATGTACAAAATGATAAGATAAGAAGAGCACAATCATGTCACTAACTCGTAATGTTAAGCCATATATTTGGAAACATCATAGTTATGATTATCACAATTAGAACAAAGAAGAATAAACATAATAGTTTATGATCTTTCACCAAACAACATGGAAGAAACTATAATGAGCAATCTAGCACCTAAATACCTTATAAGGGCCTTCATCAGATATTCTTAATAGATATCAGTTTTCTGTAAAAGATAAATTACCATGCTTAATAAAAGACAGAAACAACTATCGCTAGTTCCAAATAAAGCTAAATAAAGTCTAGGCTAACACATGTATACCTTTTGTAAAGTTGAAGTAGTTCTTGCAATATAGATTTACATATGCCGATGACATGAGAAAACATTCGGTGTGGTCATTGTGGGAACAACAATATAAAACAATTATTAACAAGCACAGATTCATCAATCTAACTTAAATACTGGAAACAGTCCTAGAAAACGAGCAGTGAAGTTTGAAAATTTCCATCATATACCAATGTATTTAGATTTCTATCATAAGGACAATATTGCTGATTTATCATAAAAGAATTCAACATTACCCGATACTTAGCTGTTGCTGGTCCACATTTTTGACATCAACTGAAATAGCCCTCAACCAAAAATAACGAAGTGTGAACCAAGGTCTTGATGCACACCTTTTTAGGCCTTTGTCGGGCTTTCATGGAGGGACTGCATCTGGCATCTTTGTGGCGTCTAGCGGCCTACTACAATATTTCAAGGAGGCACTACATCTGGCTTATTTGCCTGCAAGATTCTAAGTGGGCATGGACGCACCAGAACTAGACTCCTCACCCCGCCTGGATCTCCTTCGGGCTTCTGTGGACACACCATCCTCCGTCCTCTTCCCCTCGCTCGATCCTTCTTGAGGCAGCTGTGGTGGACCAGACATGGTCTCCATGGAGGAATCATCTTTCGATCTACGTCCTCGTGCTTGCCGCCAACAGCGCCTCCTCCAAGGAACATAGCATCTGCTCCAAACCAGATCGAGGGGAGACTAAGGGATTCTCGCGAGGGGGCATCGAGGGGATTAAGGGTGCGGTCGAGGACACAGCGGATGCAGCGATGGGTGAGGGGGTACTTCGGTGGGATGTAGGCGACATGTGCGACGACAGGGAGATAAAGACGGAGAAAACAATTAAGCCTAAGAACCTGCGGAGGTGGCGAGGTCGATGGGAAGGATTCGGGGCCTGGGGCGAGGGATTCATCGTTTATGCGGGATTTTAGTTTCGGGTAGCTATGGATGGAAGGGGGCGGGGGTGTATGAGGACGGATGGGAAAGACCTCTCGCGTAGGAAGGCGAGGAGCGCGAGCGCAATGGGGTCGCGCTAGACACAGAAGCCGATCTGGTTGATGCCAACGTTGAGGACGAACTTGGTGAGGACATGGTTGCTGCCGTAGGCGACCTGGACGAAGGCCATTGCGCATGGTGTGTGCCTGCTATGCCTCGTTGCCCACCCATAGCAGGCGCCCCGCTGCCACTGACGGCCCACACCGAAGAGGACCACAGCTGCAGCAACGGGGAAGAATCTGGGAGGCACTGCTGGCGTGGCTGAGGACTGAGGGAAGTCGCGGATGGGGCTCCTCACCGTGGGAGGCAGGGCGGGCAAGGACGACGACGAGATGGATGGGGGTAGCAGAGGGGAGCGTAGGGATGGGATCACGGGATGAACGGGGTTGGGGGAGGGAGGGAGGGCGCGGTTAGGGCCGAGCATCCTGGGAGGCAGTGTGTGCGTGGACGGCGGCGGGATGAACGGGGTCGCGGAGGTAGCGTGGTGTCGGCGGCAGCCGGGGTGGAGGGAGGGAGGGTCGCGGAGGGGATCATGGACGGGGGCAGGATGAACAGGGCGGGGGCGTGGTGCAATAGTGTGGACGCCCACACTGTAGCCTTATAGAGTAGTAGGGATATATGACGCATATATACATGTGTATAATACTACTACTCTCAATGGTGACAGATACGTACATGATCATTGTACCCATTTAGTAGAAACTATACTAAGATTTTTTTAAAAAATGAGATTATTATGTATCAAATTGTAATGCCTAAAAAGGTAAATAATGAAGATGGAGTTGAATCACTTATATGTTTGCCTCTATTTTAATATAGCATGTGAATAATCTCATTTCAGGTGATTAATTAGCTAATAACATATAAAATATATCATGCATCATGCTGGAGTTGTGTGTGTGTGCATTTACCAAAAATATTGATCACATCAATGAGAATCATTAAGGTTCAAAATTAGAATTAAGACTTAATTTATAAGTGAGAAAGGGAAAATAATAAAGAAAATAAATACTATAAAAATACAAAATAAATTTTATAAATGAAATTAATACTGGTATGTTCAAAGAAGATGTTTAATTGGGAAAAACAAATCCACAACAACATTTGAATTGAAATCCAAAGTTATAAATCAAAAGGGAAGGAAATAGTGGAGAAAGGAAAAATAAAAACGAAACTGTGCACCATTGGGCCGACAGACACCAATTCGGCCCACTTTCCCTTTTTTCTCCACGCATGCGCACGGCCCAGAAACCTTCTTGTGACCGACACGCGGGCCCGTGTGGGCAGTGGTCGCGCCCGCGCACCGTGGAGGACGCCGCTGGTGGGGCCTGTTCCAAGGGACCTCCTTCCGCACGCGTAGGCTAGTCCCGCTCGGATACTTTCCCCAACCGGACTCGGTTTCAACCAACTACGCAAGATCTACGCGGCTCTTGGCGTCACCTCCGTAACAAGCGCCGATCAATCCTCACAGCTCCGGACTCGTTCCTCGCCCTATAAGACGATCGTAACCCTCCTCTCGTCCATCCGAAGAACAGAACCGGCGGCAGCTGAGAACTTGGAGGGAGCCGCCGCAGGCTGTATCGCGCCACCCCACTAAATTGGAGCTCAGAATGTGGTTTTTTGTGACCGTCGGTGCGCACCACTTGTACCTGTGCCCTTGCTGCGACGGGACGACAACCCGGGGCGTTGAATTTCTGGTCGGTCCACCAGAGTCGTCATGGAACCTCGCTCCACAACGGGTGAGCGAATCTGCGCTCCAAGCCTCAATGAGGTCTCGGTCTTGGGTCTAAGGGCTTCAGCTCGTTCTCTAGGAGATACTCGTGGCCTCGCCATACACTATTGGGTCGCGAGGCACCGGTGATTGCTCACCGTCGAGAGACTTCACTGCCATGCCGCTAGTCTGTGTGGTCGCCCACTTCGTCTTCCTAATTACTGGTAAGAACCCCTCTCCGTCATTTGTCTTGGCACGCGCTGTGTGTTGCCCCATGCCTACTTGGAATCGAGCAATGGAGCTCCAAATGGCATCGCGCCGGTGCATGCGCCGTCGGGCGGAGGTCTGATTTCATCGCGGTTGTGTTTCCTGGGAGGAAGACGTATCGACAGCCGTTGATCCAGCGATGTAGGGCTGGGAATAAATGTAGGACTACCCCCCTTTCGGGGATTTGATCCGAACCGTTGGGCAGATCGGATGGTCTATAGTGGATCGCGTTCCATTAAATACTGACCGTTGATTCAAGATCGGGCGGCCCAGAGTGAATACCAGTTCAATTTAGACAACTTCTAATCTGGGCCACTGGTTTTAGATCGGACGGATCAC
This sequence comes from Zea luxurians, assembly GCA_029449295.1. Taxonomy (NCBI): domain Eukaryota; kingdom Viridiplantae; phylum Streptophyta; class Magnoliopsida; order Poales; family Poaceae; genus Zea; species Zea luxurians. The sequence goes on from JAOPSE010000057.1 coordinate 9,402,257, forward strand.
AGTGCCCCGTACCCCTTCGGCCGTGCGAAGGTTGCAAAAAGGCCCTTGACCTTTGTCTAAACTAACCCGCCATCCGTGCGGGGGAAAACTGAGTCTCGGGGCAAATTGTGGATTAGCCCCCGAGCTCTCTGGATATTATGCGCCCAGTCCAGTAATTAAAGAAAATAGGAAAAAGAGATTTAGAAATTGATTTTGAGTATAGAAATAATTGTAAAACTTGTATAATCCATAGAAAATTCATATTAAGTCCAAATTAGCCCATTCCAGTTCCTATAATTTTGTAATATTATTATTTATCATTTAGTGCCACTGGTTTTACATAAAAGTCACATTAAAATTGTTATCTTAATTAATCTTGTACTAAGCACATAAAATCTTTGGAAATCCATAACTTAAAATCTATAACTCCAAAATTAATGATTCCTGTTCCTAGAATCTTATTTCAATATGTAGATTATTAATATGTATTTTGCATATATGTTTGGTGTAATGTTAATTTTGCCTATACCATGTATGTCTGTATAGCTACGTTTAGCAGTGAGGACACGTGTCACCTGAAGATCATCCTGGTACCTGGAATCTCAAGTCCCAGGCAAGTTGTGCCCTTGATCACTTCTTTTTACCCACTCATGTTCTAATTAATCATAATGATCTGCATAGGTTAATTTTGATGGGACCCAATAGGTTACCCTAGTTTGACTATCTTTATACCTTGTTCACCACTGAATCTTTGGGTAGTACTTGCTATCGCTTTATGTGGTTTTGGGTATAGAGATACACATTACTATTCATGATTATACTTTTATTGTCAGTTGTTATTTACTATTCATGTTAAGATCATTATGTTAATTGGAACATGGAGAACCACCCGGGAAAACAGTGCTACCACAAGGGAGGAATGGGACCCCTTGGCTGATTAATTAGGAAAGCTAGTGGAAGACTACCTTACCCGAAAGGGGCAAGGGCAGTAGGGGAGTGGTCAGTGTAGGGAGGCCCTCGGGAGGATTTTGCTGCGATGGCGGTCCTGCAAGGGATTCCTGCATTGGAACTTCCTATAAACTGTAGCGGGTTTTCTGAAGCTAGTGGAACTTTGTAAAGGCCTCGTAGTGTTACCCTGCCTCGCCTCCTCGGTAGAGGTGTATGGGAAGTCGCGATCCCTTGGCATATGGGTAACATGACTTGTGGGTAAAGATGCGCAACCTCTGCAGAGTGTAAAACTGGTATACTAGCCGTGCTCACGGTCAAGAGCAGCTCGGACACTCACATGATTAAATTATGGAACTAAATTCAATTTGTCATATGCATTGCATCGCAGGTGAAGTTGTTATTTTTGTTCTACTAATTAATTGGGTTGGTATTTACTTATACTTAGTAACTGCTAATAAAATTTTGACCAACTTTAAAAGCAATGCTCAGCTCTAACCATCCTCTTTGGTAAGCCTTACACTTCACGTGAGCTCCCACCTTTGGCGAGTTCATGCACATTATTCCCCACAACTTGTTGAGCGATGAACGTATGTGAGCTCACTCTTGCTGTCTCACACCCCCCCACAGGTCAAGAACAGGTACCGCAGGATGAGGCGCATGGAGGATGCTGCGATGTGTTCGTGAGAGGTCTAGGCCGTCGTCTCCCAGTCAACTTTGGGTTGCTGGACCGTTGTCTCCTTATAATGTAATTATTTATTTTGTATAGAACTCTTGTTATGTATAAAGATGTGACATTCGATCCTGTGCCACTATACATCATATGTGTGAGACTTGGTCCCAGCATACCTGGTGTTTATGTTCGCGCCCGGGGCTTGGTGCCCCTAAAACCCGGGTGTGACAGAAGTGGTATCAGAGGAATGTTGACTGTAGGACGAAACCTAGATAGAACTGTACAACCATTACCTACTTACCTTACTCTGATTCTTTTTATACTTATCTTGATCATGTCTCACCTTCTACTGTTCTACTCTGATTAACCTTATCTTTGCTACTCTGATTCTTTTCTAAACTTATATTAATCTTTTCTCATCTATTTCCGCTTCACTCTGATTATTCTTACCTTTTCCTTCTAAAGACAAGTGTGGATTTCACACTTTGAAATTTCGTACATAAAGTGACTCTTAGGACTAGGAGACCTAATCTTAGGTACAAAAACAAAACTATTTTTATAGGTATCTATGTGTTTGAATGCTTGTTCTTATGATACATGTTTGATTTGGAGCTTTGATTGAGTGTGATGGGTTGTGGAGTAATGTCCACAATTACATCTACATATACATATAGAAAAAAATGCTTATAAAAATAACTAAATAATCTAGATTATCCTTCATTAAAAATCTATCTCATCTCAATAGATCCATCTTATCTTAACAGACTCTCTCTTATCTAAATAGATTCATCTTATTTGGAATAATTCGCCTTATGCTAACCACTCTACTCATCTCATCCTAAAGTAACAACCATGATCTAATTAATGAGATCTTGTCTAGTCTATCTAGTCATAACAATCTAACCTAGATCTAATCTAAGGTAACAGGTTAATCTAACCTAACAGATTCTAACCTTAAGTTGAGCTAACCTAAGGACAATCACTTAACAAGTTAACACTAGTGAAATAAATTGGATCCTACTCCTATAAACCTTGTTCTTCCCTCATGCACTTAAACCTAAATTAGTGCAACTCAACCGTGAGCATAAAATCTAACTCCACTAATAGAGTCATGATGGATTACATAATCTGTCTATCCCAACCTAACATCAAACAACCTTTTGATTTACATCATGTAGTCTATCTCACCCATAGCTACCTTTCCTTAACCCCGATGATATACACTAGCCTCGAATCAATGAGACCAAGATCGGAGAAGAAAAGATCAACATCAGCAAGAAACGATATAACAGCCAAAGTGAATCTCGAGATGAATCAAGGCTTAAACCTTTCGGATGGAGTCTTTCCTTAACCCACTTTTTCCAAACCTATCTATGCTTTAAAGACTTTTTTTTACCCTACATAGTAATGTGGATACACATAGATATATCCATGTGTTCCTATTCAATTCCTTATAAAAAAATATTATGAAAACATTTATGCTTAAAGACACCTAGAAAAAAAAACGAAGCTAAACTGCAACCTAAGCCTTTGACTTTCTATATCCCTTTTCTTACAAATCTCGAGGACGAGATTTCTGTTAAGGGGGGTAGGATTTGTAATGCCTAAAAAGGTAAATAATGAAGATGGAGTTGAATCACTTATATGTTTGCCTCTATTTTAATATAGCATGTGAATAATCTCATTTCAGGTGATTAATTAGCTAATAACATATAAAATATATCATGCATCATGCTGGAGTTGTGTGTGTGTGCATTTACCAAAAATATTGATCACATCAATGAGAATCATTAAGGTTCAAAATTAGAATTAAGACTTAATTTATAAGTGAGAAAGGGAAAATAATAAAGAAAATAAATACTATAAAAATACAAAATAAATTTTATAAATGAAATTAATACTGGTATGTTCAAAGAAGATGTTTAATTGGGGAAAACAAATCCACAACAACATTTGAATTGAAATCCAAAGTTATAAATCAAAAGGGAAGGAAATAATGGAGAAAGGAAAAATAAAAACGAAACTGTGCACCATTGGGCCGACAGACACCAATTCGGCCCACTTTCCCTTTTTTCTCCACGCATGCGCACGGCCCAGAAACCTTCTTGTGACCGACACGCGGGCCCGTGTGGGCAGTGGTCGCGCCCGCGCACCGTGGAGGACGCCGCTGGTGGGGCCTGTTCCAAGGGACCTCCTTCCGCACGTGTAGGCTAGTCCCGCTCGGATACTTTCCCCAACCGGACTCGGTTTCAACCAACTACGCAAGATCTACGCGGCTCTCGGCGTCACCTCCGTAACAAGCGCCGATCAATCCTCACAGCTCCGGACTCGTTCCTCGCCCTATAAGACGATCGTAACCCTCCTCTCGTCCATCCGAAGAACAAAACCGGCGGCAGCTGAGAACTTGGAGGGAGCCGCCGCAGGCTGTATCGCGCCACCCCACTAAATTGGAGCTCAGAATGTGGTTTTTTGTGACCGTCGGTGCGCACCACTTGTACCTGTGCCCTTGCTGCGACGGGACGGCAACCCGGGGCGTTGAATTTCTGGTCGGTCCACCAGAGTCGTCATGGAACCTCGCTCCACAACGGGTGAGCGAATCTGCGCTCCAAGCCTCAATGAGGTCTCGGTCTTGGGTCTAAGGGCTTCAGCTCGTTCTCTAGGAGATACTCGTGGCCTCGCCATACACTATTGGGTCGCGAGGCACCGGTGATTGCTCACCGTCGAGAGACTTCACTGCCATGCCGCTAGTCTGTGTGGTCGCCCACTTCGTCTTCCTAATTACTGGTAAGAACCCCTCTCCGTCATTTGTCTTGGCACGCGCTGTGTGTTGCCCCATGCCTACTTGGAATCGAGCAACGGAGCTCCAAATGGCATCGCGCCGGTGCATGCGCCGCCGGGCGGAGGTCTGATTTCATCGCGGTTGTGTTTCCTGGGAGGAAGACGTATCGACAGCCGTTGATCCAGCGATGTAGGGCTGGGAATAAATGTAGGACTACCCCCCTTTCGGGGATTTGATCCGAACCGTTGGGCAGATCGGATGGTCTATAGTGGATCGCGTTCCATTAAATACTGACCGTTGATTCAAGATCGGGCGGCCCAGAGTGAATACCAGTTCAATTTAGACAACTTCTAATCTGGGCCACTGGTTTTAGATCGGACGGATCACAGTGCCCCGTACCCCTTCGGCCGTGCGAAGGTTGCAAAAAGGCCCTTGACCTTTGTCTAAACTAACCCGCCATCCGTGCGGGGGAAAACTGAGTCTCGGGGCAAATTGTGGATTAGCCCCCGAGCTCTCTGGATATTATGCGCCCAGTCCAGTAATTAAAGAAAATAGGAAAAAGAGATTTAGAAATTGATTTTGAGTATAGAAATAATTGTAAAACTTGTATAATCCATAGAAAATTCATATTAAGTCCAAATTAGCCCATTCCAGTTCCTATAATTTTGTAATATTATTATTTATCATTTAGTGCCACTGGTTTTACATAAAAGTCACATTAAAATTGTTATCTTAATTAATCTTGTACTAAGCACATAAAATCTTTGGAAATCCATAACTTAAAATCTATAACTCCAAAATTAATGATTCCTGTTCCTAGAATCTTATTTCAATATGTAGATTATTAATATGTATTTTGCATATATGTTTGGTGTAATGTTAATTTTGCCTATACCATGTATGTCTGTATAGCTACGTTTAGCAGTGAGGACACGTGTCACCTGAAGATCATCCTGGTACCTGGAATCTCAAGTCCCAGGCAAGTTGTGCCCTTGATCACTTCTTTTTACCCACTCATGTTCTAATTAATCATAATGATCTGCATAGGTTAATTTTGATGGGACCCAATAGGTTACCCTAGTTTGACTATCTTTATACCTTGTTCACCACTGAATCTTTGGGTAGTACTTGCTATCGCTTTATGTGGTTTTGGGTATAGAGATACACATTACTATTCATGATTATACTTTTATTGTCAGTTGTTATTTACTATTCATGTTAAGATCATTATGTTAATTGGAACATGGAGAACCACCCGGGAAAACAGTGCTACCACAAGGGAGGAATGGGACCCCTTGGCTGATTAATTAGGAAAGCTAGTGGAAGACTACCTTACCCGAAAGGGGCAAGGGCAGTAGGGGAGTGGTCAGTGTAGGGAGGCCCTCGGGAGGATTTTGCTGCGATGGCGGTCCTGCAAGGGATTCCTGCATTGGAACTTCCTATAAACTGTAGCGGGTTTTCTGAAGCTAGTGGAACTTTGTAAAGGCCTCGTAGTGTTACCCTGCCTCGCCTCCTCGGTAGAGGTGTATGGGAAGTCGCGATCCCTTGGCAGATGGGTAACATGACTTGTGGGTAAAGATGCGCAACCTCTGCAGAGTGTAAAACTGGTATACTAGCCGTGCTCACGGTCAAGAGCAGCTCGGACACTCACATGATTAAATTATGGAACTAAATTCAATTTGTCATATGCATTGCATCGCAGGTGAAGTTGTTATTTTTGTTCTACTAATTAATTGGGTTGGTATTTACTTATACTTAGTAACTGCTAATAAAATTTTGACCAACTTTAAAAGCAATGCTCAGCTCTAACCATCCTCTTTGGTAAGCCTTACACTTCACGTGAGCTCCCACCTTTGGCGAGTTCATGCACATTATTCCCCACAACTTGTTGAGCGATGAACGTATGTGAGCTCACTCTTGCTGTCTCACACCCCCCCACAGGTCAAGAACAGGTACCGCAGGATGAGGCGCATGGAGGATGCTGCGATGTGTTCGTGAGAGGTCTAGGCCGTCGTCTCCCAGTCAACTTTGGGTTGCTGGACCGTTGTCTCCTTATAATGTAATTATTTATTTTGTATAGAACTCTTGTTATGTATAAAGATGTGACATTCGATCCTGTGCCACTATACATCATATGTGTGAGACTTGGTCCCAGCATACCTGGTGTTTATGTTCGCGCCCGGGGCTTGGTGCCCCTAAAACCCGGGTGTGACAGAAGTGGTATCAGAGGAATGTTGACTGTAGGACGAAACCTAGATAGAACTGGACAACCATTACCTACTTACCTTACTCTGATTCTTTTTATACTTATCTTGATCATGTCTCACCTTCTACTGTTCTACTCTGATTAACCTTATCTTTGCTACTCTGATTCTTTTCTAAACTTATATTAATCTTTTCTCATCTATTTCCGCTTCACTCTGATTATTCTTACCTTTTCCTTCTAAAGACAAGTGTGGATTTCACACTTTGAAATTTCGTACCTAAAGTGACTCTTAGGACTAGGAGACCTAATCTTAGGAACAAAAACAAAACTATTTTTATAGGTATCTATGTGTTTGAATGCTTGTTCTTATGATACATGTTTGATTTGGAGCTTTGATTGAGTGTGATGGGTTGTGGAGTAATGTCCACAATTACATCTACATATACATATAGAAAAAAATGCTTATAAAAATAACTAAATAATCTAGATTATCCTTCATTAAAAATCTATCTCATCTCAATAGATCCATCTTATCTTAACAGACTCTCTCTTATCTAAATAGATTCATCTTATTTGGAATAATTCGCCTTATGCTAACCACTCTACTCATCTCATCCTAAAGTAACAACCATGATCTAATTAATGAGATCTTGTCTAGTCTATCTAGTCATAACAATCTAACCTAGATCTAATCTAAGGTAACAGGTTAATCTAACCTAACAGATTCTAACCTTAAGTTGAGCTAACCTAAGGACAATCGCTTAACAAGTTAACACTAGTGAAATAAATTGGATCCTACTCCTATAAACCTTGTTCTTCCCTCATGCACTTAAACCTAAATTAGTGCAACTCAACCGTGAGCATAAAATCTAACTCCACTAATAGAGTCATGATGGATTACATAATCTGTCTATCCCAACCTAACATCAAACAACCTTTTGATTTACATCATGTAGTCTATCTCACCCATAGCTACCTTTCCTTAACCCCGATGATATACACTAGCCTCGAATCAATGAGACCAAGATCGGAGAAGAAAAGATCAACATCAGCAAGAAACGATATAACGGCCAAAGTGAATCTCGAGATGAATCAAGGCTTAAACCTTTCGGATGGAGTCTTTCCTTACCCCACTTTTTCCAAACCTATCTATGCTTTAAAGACTTTTTTTTACCCTACATAGTAATGTGGATACACATAGATATATCCATGTGTTCCTATTCAATTCCTTATAAAAAAATATTATGAAAACATTTATGCTTAAAGCCACCTAGAAAAAAAACGAAGCTAAACTGCAACCTAAGCCTTTGACTTTCTATATCCCTTTTCTTACAAATCTCGAGGACGAGATTTCTGTTAAGGGGGGTAGGATTTGTAATGCCTAAAAAGGTAAATAATGAAGATGGAGTTGAATCACTTATATGTTTGCCTCTATTTTAATATAGCATGTGAATAATCTCATTTCAGGTGATTAATTAGCTAATAACATATAAAATATATCATGCATCATGCTGGAGTTGTGTGTGTGTGCATTTACCAAAAATATTGATCACATCAATGAGAATCATTAAGGTTCAAAATTAGAATTAAGACTTAATTTATAAGTGAGAAAGGGAAAATAATAAAGAAAATAAATACTATAAAAATACAAAATAAATTTTATAAATGAAATTAATACTGGTATGTTCAAAGAAGATGTTTAATTGGGAAAAACAAATCCACAACAACATTTGAATTGAAATCCAAAGTTATAAATCAAAAGGGAAGGAAATAGTGGAGAAAGGAAAAATAAAAACGAAACTGTGCACCATTGGGCCGACAGACACCAATTCGGCCCACTTTCCCTTTTTTCTCCACGCATGCGCATGGCCCAGAAACCTTCTTGTGACCGACACGCGGGCCCGTGTGGGCAGTGGTCGCGCCCGCGCACCGTGGAGGACGCCGCTGGTGGGGCCTGTTCCAAGGGACCTCCTTCCGCACGCGTAGGCTAGTCCCGCTCGGATACTTTCCCCAACCGGACTCGGTTTCAACCAACTACGCAAGATCTACGAGGCTCTCGGCGTCACCTCCGTAACAAGCGCCGATCAATCCTCACAGCTCCGGACTCGTTCCTCGCCCTATAAGACGATCGTAACCCTCCTCTCGTCCATCCGAAGAACAAAACCGGCGGCAGCTGAGAACTTGGAGGGAGCCGCCGCAGGCTGTATCGCGCCACCCCACTAAATTGGAGCTCAGAATGTGGTTTTTTGTGACCGTCGGTGCGCACCACTTGTACCTGTGCCCTTGCTGCGACGGGACGGCAACCCGGGGCGTTGAATTTCTGGTCGGTCCACCAGAGTCGTCATGGAACCTCGCTCCACAACGGGTGAGCGAATCTGCGCTCCAAGCCTCAATGAGGTCTCGGTCTTGGGTCTAAGGGCTTCAGCTCGTTCTCTAGGAGATACTCGTGGCCTCGCCATACACTATTGGGTCGCGAGGCACCGGTGATTGCTCACCGTCGAGAGACTTCACTGCCATGCCGCTAGTCTGTGTGGTCGCCCACTTCGTCTTCCTAATTACTGGTAAGAACCCCTCTCCGTCATTTGTCTTGGCACGCGCTGTGTGTTGCCCCATGCCTACTTGGAATCGAGCAACGGAGCTCCAAATGGCATCGCGCCGGTGCATGCGCCGCCGGGCGGAGGTCTGATTTCATCGCGGTTGTGTTTCCTGGGAGGAAGACGTATCGACAGCCGTTGATCCAGCGATGTAGGGCTGGGAATAAATGTAGGACTACCCCCCTTTCGGGGATTTGATCCGAACCGTTGGGCAGATCGGATGGTCTATAGTGGATCGCGTTCCATTAAATACTGACCGTTGATTCAAGATCGGGCGGCCCAGAGTGAATACCAGTTCAATTTAGACAACTTCTAATCTGGGCCACTGGTTTTAGATCGGACGGATCACAGTGCCCCGTACCCCTTCGGCCGTGCGAAGGTTGCAAAAAGGCCCTTGACCTTTGTCTAAACTAACCCGCCATCCGTGCGGGGGAAAACTGAGTCTCGGGGCAAATTGTGGATTAGCCCCCGAGCTCTCTGGATATTATGCGCCCAGTCCAGTAATTAAAGAAAATAGGAAAAAGAGATTTAGAAATTGATTTTGAGTATAGAAATAATTGTAAAACTTGTATAATCCATAGAAAATTCATATTAAGTCCAAATTAGCCCATTCCAGTTCCTATAATTTTGTAATATTATTATTTATCATTTAGTGCCACTGGTTTTACATAAAAGTCACATTAAAATTGTTATCTTAATTAATCTTGTACTAAGCACATAAAATCTTTGGAAATCCATAACTTAAAATCTATAACTCCAAAATTAATGATTCCTGTTCCTAGAATCTTATTTCAATATGTAGATTATTAATATGTATTTTGCATATATGTTTGGTGTAATATTAATTTTGCCTATACCATGTATGTCTGTATAGCTACGTTTAGCAGTGAGGACACGTGTCACCTGAAGATCATCCTGGTACCTGGAATCTCAAGTCCCAGGCAAGTTGTGCCCTTGATCACTTCTTTTTACCCACTCATGTTCTAATTAATCATAATGATCTGCATAGGTTAATTTTGATGGGACCCAATAGGTTACCCTAGTTTGACTATCTTTATACCTTGTTCACCACTGAATCTTTGGGTAGTACTTGCTATCGCTTTATGTGGTTTTGGGTATAGAGATACACATTACTATTCATGATTATACTTTTATTGTCAGTTGTTATTTACTATTCATGTTAAGATCATTATGTTAATTGGAACATGGAGAACCACCCGGGAAAACAGTGCTACCACAAGGGAGAAATGGGACCCCTTGGCTGATTAATTAGGAAAGCTAGTGGAAGACTACCTTACCCGAAAGGGGCAAGGGCAGTAGGGGAGTGGTCAGTGTAGGGAGGCCCTCGGGAGGATTTTGCTGCGATGGCGGTCCTGCAAGGGATTCCTGCATTGGAACTTCCTATAAACTGTAGCGGGTTTTCTGAAGCTAGTGGAACTTTGTAAAGGCCTCGTAGTGTTACCCTGCCTCGCCTCCTCGGTAGAGGTGTATGGGAAGTCGCGATCCCTTGGCAGATGGGTAACATGACTTGTGGGTAAAGATGCGCAACCTCTGCAGAGTGTAAAACTGGTATACTAGCCGTGCTCACGGTCAAGAGCAGCTCGGACACTCACATGATTAAATTATGGAACTAAATTCAATTTGTCATATGCATTGCATCGCAGGTGAAGTTGTTATTTTTGTTCTACTAATTAATTGGGTTGGTATTTACTTATACTTAGTAACTGCTAATAAAATTTTGACCAACTTTAAAAGCAATGCTCAGCTCTAACCATCCTCTTTGGTAAGCCTTACACTTCACGTGAGCTCCCACCTTTGGCGAGTTCATGCACATTATTCCCCACAACTTGTTGAGCGATGAACGTATGTGAGCTCACTCTTGCTGTCTCACACCCCCCCACAGGTCAAGAACAGGTACCGCAGGATGAGGCGCATGGAGGATGCTGCGATGTGTTCGTGAGAGGTCTAGGCCGTCGTCTCCCAGTCAACTTTGGGTTGCTGGACCATTGTCTCCTTATAATGTAATTATTTATTTTGTATGGAACTCTTGTTATGTATAAAGATGTGACATTCGATCCTGTGCCACTATACATCATATGTGTGAGACTTGGTCCCAGCATACCTGGTGTTTATGTTCGCGCCCGGGGCTTGGTGCCCCTAAAACCCGGGTGTGACAGAAGTGGTATCAGAGGAATGTTGACTGTAGGACGAAACCTAGATAGAACTGGACAACCATTACCTACTTACCTTACTCTGATTCTTTTTATACTTATCTTGATCATGTCTCACCTTCTACTGTTCTACTCTGATTAACCTTATCTTTGCTACTCTGATTCTTTTCTAAACTTATATTAATCTTTTCTCATCTATTTCCGCTTCACTCTGATTATTCTTACCTTTTCCTTCTAAAGACAAGTGTGGATTTCACACTTTGAAATTTCGTACCTAAAGTGACTCTTAGGACTAGGAGACCTAATCTTAGGAACAAAAACAAAACTATTTTTATAGGTATCTATGTGTTTGAATGCTTGTTCTTATGATACATGTTTGATTTGGAGCTTTGATTGAGTGTGATGGGTTGTGGAGTAATGTCCACAATTACATCTACATATACATATAGAAAAAAATGCTTATAAAAATAACTAAATAATCTAGATTATCCTTCATTAAAAATCTATCTCATCTCAATAGATCCATCTTATCTTAACAGACTCTCTCTTATCTAAATACATTCATCTTATTTGGAATAATTCGCCTTATGCTAACCACTCTACTCATCTCATCCTAAAGTAACAACCATGATCTAATTAATGAGATCTTGTCTAGTCTATCTAGTCATAACAATCTAACCTAGATCTAATCTAAGGTAACAGGTTAATCTAACCTAACAGATTCTAACCTTAAGTTGAGCTAACCTAAGGACAATCACTTAACAAGTTAACACTAGTGAAATAAATTGGATCCTACTCCTATAAACCTTGTTCTTCCCTCATGCACTTAAACCTAAATTAGTGCAACTCAACCGTGAGCATAAAATCTAACTCCACTAATAGAGTCATGATGGATTACATAATCTGTCTATCCCAACCTAACATCAAACAACCTTTTGATTTACATCATGTAGTCTATCTCACCCATAGCTACCTTTCCTTAACCCCGATGATATACACTAGCCTCGAATCAATGAGACCAAGATCGGAGAAGAAAAGATCAACATCAGCAAGAAACGATATAACAGCCAAAGTGAATCTCGAGATGAATCAAGGCTTAAACCTTTCGGATGGAGTCTTTCCTTAACCCACTTTTTCCAAACCTATCTATGCTTTAAAGACTTTTTTTACCCTACATAGTAATGTGGATACACATAGATATATCCATGTGTTCCTATTCAATTCCTTATAAAAAAATATTATGAAAACATTTATGCTTAAAGACACCTAGAAAAAAAAACGAAGCTAAACTGCAACCTAAGCCTTTGACTTTCTATATCCCTTTTCTTACAAATCTCGAGGACGAGATTTCTGTTAAGGGGGGTAGGATTTGTAATGCCTAAAAAGGTAAATAATGAAGATGGAGTTGAATCACTTATATGTTTGCCTCTATTTTAATATAGCATGTGAATAATCTCATTTCAGGTGATTAATTAGCTAATAACATATAAAATATATCATGCATCATGCTGGAGTTGTGTGTGTGTGCATTTACCAAAAATATTGATCACATCAATGAGAATCATTAAGGTTCAAAATTAGAATTAAGACTTAATTTATAAGTGAGAAAGGGAAAATAATAAAGAAAATAAATACTATAAAAATACAAAATAAATTTTATAAATGAAATTAATACTGGTATGTTCAAAGAAGATGTTTAATTGGGGAAAACAAATCCACAACAACATTTGAATTGAAATCCAAAGTTATAAATCAAAAGGGAAGGAAATAATGGAGAAAGGAAAAATAAAAACGAAACTGTGCACCATTGGGCCGACAGACACCAATTCGGCCCACTTTCCCTTTTTTCTCCACGCATGCGCACGGCCCAGAAACCTTCTTGTGACCGACACGCGGGCCCGTGTGGGCAGTGGTCGCGCCCGCGCACCGTGGAGGACGCCGCTGGTGGGGCCTGTTCCAAGGGACCTCCTTCCGCACGTGTAGGCTAGTCCCGCTCGGATACTTTCCCCAACCGGACTCGGTTTCAACCAACTACGCAAGATCTACGCGGCTCTCGGCGTCACCTCCGTAACAAGCGCCGATCAATCCTCACAGCTCCGGACTCGTTCCTCGCCCTATAAGACGATCGTAACCCTCCTCTCGTCCATCCGAAGAACAAAACCGGCGGCAGCTGAGAACTTGGAGGGAGCCGCCGCAGGCTGTATCGCGCCACCCCACTAAATTGGAGCTCAGAATGTGGTTTTTTTGTGACCGTCGGTGCGCACCACTTGTACCTGTGCCCTTGCTGCGACGGGACGGCAACCCGGGGCGTTGAATTTCTGGTCGGTCCACCAGAGTCGTCATGGAACCTCGCTCCACAACGGGTGAGCGAATCTGCGCTCCAAGCCTCAATGAGGTCTCGGTCTTGGGTCTAAGGGCTTCAGCTCGTTCTCTAGGAGATACTCGTGGCCTCGCCATACACTATTGGGTCGCGAGGCACCGGTGATTGCTCACCGTCGAGAGACTTCACTGCCATGCCGCTAGTCTGTGTGGTCGCCCACTTCATCTTCCTAATTACTGGTAAGAACCCCTCTCCGTCATTTGTCTTGGCACGCGCTGTGTGTTGCCCCATGCCTACTTGGAATCGAGCAACGGAGCTCCAAATGGCATCGCGCCGGTGCATGCGCCGCCGGGCGGAGGTCTGATTTCATCGCGGTTGTGTTTCCTGGGAGGAAGACGTATCGACAGCCGTTGATCCAGCGATGTAGGGCTGGGAATAAATGTAGGACTACCCCCCTTTCGGGGATTTGATCCGAACCGTTGGGCAGATCGGATGGTCTATAGTGGATCGCGTTCCATTAAATACTGACCGTTGATTCAAGATCGGGCGGCCCAGAGTGAATACCAGTTCAATTTAGACAACTTCTAATCTGGGCCACTGGTTTTAGATCGGACGGATCACAGTGCCCCGTACCCCTTCGGCCGTGCGAAGGTTGCAAAAAGGCCCTTGACCTTTGTCTAAACTAACCCGCCATCCGTGCGGGGGAAAACTGAGTCTCGGGGCAAATTGTGGATTAGCCCCCGAGCTCTCTGGATATTATGCGCCCAGTCCAGTAATTAAAGAAAATAGGAAAAAGAGATTTAGAAATTGATTTTGAGTATAGAAATAATTATAAAACTTGTATAATCCATAGAAAATTCATATTAAGTCCAAATTAGCCCATTCCAGTTCCTATAATTTTGTAATATTATTATTTATCATTTAGTGCCACTGGTTTTACATAAAAGTCACATTAAAATTGTTATCTTAATTAATCTTGTACTAAGCACATAAAATCTTTGGAAATCCATAACTTAAAATCTATAACTCCAAAATTAATGATTCCTGTTCCTAGAATCTTATTTCAATATGTAGATTATTAATATGTATTTTGCATATATGTTTGGTGTAATGTTAATTTTGCCTATACCATGTATGTCTGTATAGCTACGTTTAGCAGTGAGGACACGTGTCACCTGAAGATCATCCTGGTACCTGGAATCTCAAGTCCCAGGCAAGTTGTGCCCTTGATCACTTCTTTTTACCCACTCATGTTCTAATTAATCATAATGATCTGCATAGGTTAATTTTGATGGGACCCAATAGGTTACCCTAGTTTGACTATCTTTATACCTTGTTCACCACTGAATCTTTGGGTAGTACTTGCTATCGCTTTATGTGGTTTTGGGTATAGAGATACACATTACTATTCATGATTATACTTTTATTGTCAGTTGTTATTTACTATTCATGTTAAGATCATTATGTTAATTGGAACATGGAGAACCACCCG
This sequence comes from Zea luxurians, assembly GCA_029449295.1. Classification (NCBI taxonomy): domain Eukaryota; kingdom Viridiplantae; phylum Streptophyta; class Magnoliopsida; order Poales; family Poaceae; genus Zea; species Zea luxurians. The sequence continues at coordinate 9,417,416 of JAOPSE010000057.1, forward strand.
GGAAAATAGTGCTACCACAAGGGAGGAATGGGACCCCTTGGCTGATTAATTAGGAAAGCTAGTGGAAGACTACCTTACCCGAAAGGGGCAAGGGCAGTAGGGGAGTGGTCAGTGTAGGGAGGCCCTCGGGAGGATTTTGCTGCGATGGCGGTCCTGCAAGGGATTCCTGCATTGGAACTTCCTATAAACTGTAGCGGGTTTTCTGAAGCTAGTGGAACTTTGTAAAGGCCTCGTAGTGTTACCCTGCCTCGCCTCCTCGGTAGAGGTGTATGGGAAGTCGCGATCCCTTGGCAGATGGGTAACATGACTTGTGGGTAAAGATGCGCAACCTCTGCAGAGTGTAAAACTGGTATACTAGCCGTGCTCACGGTCAAGAGCAGCTCGGACACTCACATGATTAAATTATGGAACTAAATTCAATTTGTCATATGCATTGCATCGCAGGTGAAGTTGTTATTTTTGTTCTACTAATTAATTGGGTTGGTATTTACTTATACTTAGTAACTGCTAATAAAATTTTGACCAACTTTAAAAGCAATGCTCAGCTCTAACCATCCTCTTTGGTAAGCCTTACACTTCACGTGAGCTCCCACCTTTGGCGAGTTCATGCACATTATTCCCCACAACTTGTTGAGCGATGAACGTATGTGAGCTCACTCTTGCTGTCTCACACCCCCCCACAGGTCAAGAACAGGTACCGCAGGATGAGGCGCATGGAGGATGCTGCGATGTGTTCGTGAGAGGTCTAGGCCGTCGTCTCCCAGTCAACTTTGGGTTGCTGGACCGTTGTCTCCTTATAATGTAATTATTTATTTTGTATAGAACTCTTGTTATGTATAAAGATGTGACATTCGATCCTGTGCCACTATACATCATATGTGTGAGACTTGGTCCCAGCATACCTGGTGTTTATGTTCGCGCCCGGGGCTTGGTGCCCCTAAAACCCGGGTGTGACAGAAGTGGTATCAGAGGAATGTTGACTGTAGGACGAAACCTAGATAGAACTGGACAACCATTACCTACTTACCTTACTCTGATTCTTTTTATACTTATCTTGATCATGTCTCACCTTCTACTGTTCTACTCTGATTAACCTTATCTTTGCTACTCTGATTCTTTTCTAAACTTATATTAATCTTTTCTCATCTATTTCCGCTTCACTCTGATTATTCTTACCTTTTCCTTCTAAAGACAAGTGTGGATTTCACACTTTGAAATTTCGTACCTAAAGTGACTCTTAGGACTAGGAGACCTAATCTTAGGAACAAAAACAAAACTATTTTTATAGGTATCTATGTGTTTGAATGCTTGTTCTTATGATACATGTTTGATTTGGAGCTTTGATTGAGTGTGATGGGTTGTGGAGTAATGTCCACAATTACATCTACATATACATATAGAAAAAAATGCTTATAAAAATAACTAAATAATCTAGATTATCCTTCATTAAAAATCTATCTCATCTCAATAGATCCATCTTATCTTAACAGACTCTCTCTTATCTAAATACATTCATCTTATTTGGAATAATTCGCCTTATGCTAACCACTCTACTCATCTCATCCTAAAGTAACAACCATGATCTAATTAATGAGATCTTGTCTAGTCTATCTAGTCATAACAATCTAACCTAGATCTAATCTAAGGTAACAGGTTAATCTAACCTAACAGATTCTAACCTTAAGTTGAGCTAACCTAAGGACAATCGCTTAACAAGTTAACACTAGTGAAATAAATTGGATCCTACTCCTATAAACCTTGTTCTTCCCTCATGCACTTAAACCTAAATTAGTGCAACTCAACCGTGAGCATAAAATCTAACTCCACTAATAGAGTCATGATGGATTACATAATCTGTCTATCCCAACCTAACATCAAACAACCTTTTGATTTACATCATGTAGTCTATCTCACCCATAGCTACCTTTCCTTAACCCCGATGATATACACTAGCCTCGAATCAATGAGACCAAGATCGGAGAAGAAAAGATCAACATCAGCAAGAAACGATATAACGGCCAAAGTGAATCTCGAGATGAATCAAGGCTTAAACCTTTCGGATGGAGTCTTTCCTTACCCCACTTTTTCCAAACCTATCTATGCTTTAAAGACTTTTTTTACCCTACATAGTAATGTGGATACACATAGATATATCCATGTGTTCCTATTCAATTCCTTATAAAAAAAATATTATGAAAACATTTATGCTTAAAGCCACCTAGAAAAAAAACGAAGCTAAACTGCAACCTAAGCCTTTGACTTTCTATATCCCTTTTCTTACAAATCTCGAGGACGAGATTTCTGTTAAGGGGGGTAGGATTTGTAATGCCTAAAAAGGTAAATAATGAAGATGGAGTTGAATCACTTATATGTTTGCCTCTATTTTAATATAGCATGTGAATAATCTCATTTCAGGTGATTAATTAGCTAATAACATATAAAATATATCATGCATCATGCTGGAGTTGTGTGTGTGTGCATTTACCAAAAATATTGATCACATCAATGAGAATCATTAAGGTTCAAAATTAGAATTAAGACTTAATTTATAAGTGAGAAAGGGAAAATAATAAAGAAAATAAATACTATAAAAATACAAAATAAATTTTATAAATGAAATTAATACTGGTATGTTCAAAGAAGATGTTTAATTGGGAAAAACAAATCCACAACAACATTTGAATTGAAATCCAAAGTTATAAATCAAAAGGGAAGGAAATAGTGGAGAAAGGAAAAATAAAAACGAAACTGTGCACCATTGGGCCGATAGACACCAATTCGGCCCACTTTCCCTTTTTTCTCCACGCATGCGCACGGCCCAGAAACCTTCTTGTGACCGACACGCGGGCCCGTGTGGGCAGTGGTCGCGCCCGCGCACCGTGGAGGACGCCGCTGGTGGGGCCTGTTCCAAGGGACCTCCTTCCGCACGCGTAGGCTAGTCCCGCTCGGATACTTTCCCCAACCGGACTCGGTTTCAACCAACTACGCAAGATCTACGAGGCTCTCGGCGTCACCTCCGTAACAAGCGCCGATCAATCCTCACAGCTCCGGACTCGTTCCTCGCCCTATAAGACGATCGTAACCCTCCTCTCGTCCATCCGAAGAACAAAACCGGCGGCAGCTGAGAACTTGGAGGGAGCCGCCGCAGGCTGTATCGCGCCACCCCACTAAATTGGAGCTCAGAATGTGGTTTTTTGTGACCGTCGGTGCGCACCACTTGTACCTGTGCCCTTGCTGCGACGGGACGGCAACCCGGGGCGTTGAATTTCTGGTCGGTCCACCAGAGTCGTCATGGAACCTCGCTCCACAACGGGTGAGCGAATCTGCGCTCCAAGCCTCAATGAGGTCTCGGTCTTGGGTCTAAGGGCTTCAGCTCGTTCTCTAGGAGATACTCGTGGCCTCGCCATACACTATTGGGTCGCGAGGCACCGGTGATTGCTCACCGTCGAGAGACTTCACTGCCATGCCGCTAGTCTGTGTGGTCGCCCACTTCGTCTTCCTAATTACTGGTAAGAACCCCTCTCCGTCATTTGTCTTGGCACGCGCTGTGTGTTGCCCCATGCCTACTTGGAATCGAGCAACGGAGCTCCAAATGGCATCGCGCCGGTGCATGCGCCGCCGGGCGGAGGTCTGATTTCATCGCGGTTGTGTTTCCTGGGAGGAAGACGTATCGACAGCCGTTGATCCAGCGATGTAGGGCTGGGAATAAATGTAGGACTACCCCCCTTTCGGGGATTTGATCCGAACCGTTGGGCAGATCGGATGGTCTATAGTGGATCGCGTTCCATTAAATACTGACCGTTGATTCAAGATCGGGCGGCCCAGAGTGAATACCAGTTCAATTTAGACAACTTCTAATCTGGGCCACTGGTTTTAGATCGGACGGATCACAGTGCCCCGTACCCCTTCGGCCGTGCGAAGGTTGCAAAAAGGCCCTTGACCTTTGTCTAAACTAACCCGCCATCCGTGCGGGGGAAAACTGAGTCTCGGGGCAAATTGTGGATTAGCCCCCGAGCTCTCTGGATATTATGCGCCCAGTCCAGTAATTAAAGAAAATAGGAAAAAGAGATTTAGAAATTGATTTTGAGTATAGAAATAATTGTAAAACTTGTATAATCCATAGAAAATTCATATTAAGTCCAAATTAGCCCATTCCAGTTCCTATAATTTTGTAATATTATTATTTATCATTTAGTGCCACTGGTTTTACATAAAAGTCACATTAAAATTGTTATCTTAATTAATCTTGTACTAAGCACATAAAATCTTTGGAAATCCATAACTTAAAATCTATAACTCCAAAATTAATGATTCCTGTTCCTAGAATCTTATTTCAATATGTAGATTATTAATATGTATTTTGCATATATGTTTGGTGTAATGTTAATTTTGCCTATACCATGTATGTCTGTATAGCTACGTTTAGCAGTGAGGACACGTGTCACCTGAAGATCATCCTGGTACCTGGAATCTCAAGTCCCAGGCAAGTTGTGCCCTTGATCACTTCTTTTTACCCACTCATGTTCTAATTAATCATAATGATCTGCATAGGTTAATTTTGATGGGACCCAATAGGTTACCCTAGTTTGACTATCTTTATACCTTGTTCACCACTGAATCTTTGGTAGTACTTGCTATCGCTTTATGAGGTTTTGGGTATAGAGATACACATTACTATTCATGATTATACTTTTATTGTCAGTTGTTATTTACTGTTCATGTTAAGATCATTATGTTAATTGGAACATGGAGAACCACCCGGGAAAACAGTGCTACCACAAGGGAGGAATGGGACCCCTTGGCTGATTAATTAGGAAAGCTAGTGGAAGACTACCTTACCCGAAAGGGGCAAGGGCAGTAGGGGAGTGGTCAGTGTAGGGAGGCCCTCGGGAGGATTTTGCTGCGATGGCGGTCCTGCAAGGGATTCCTGCATTGGAACTTCCTATAAACTGTAGCGGGTTTTCTGAAGCTAGTGGAACTTTGTAAAGGCCTCGTAGTGTTACCCTGCCTCGCCTCCTCGGTAGAGGTGTATGGGAAGTCGCGATCCCTTGGCATATGGGTAACATGACTTGTGGGTAAAGATGCGCAACCTCTGCAGAGTGTAAAACTGGTATACTAGCCGTGCTCACGGTCAAGAGCAGCTCGGACACTCACATGATTAAATTATGGAACTAAATTCAATTTGTCATATGCATTGCATCGCAGGTGAAGTTGTTATTTTTGTTCTACTAATTAATTGGGTTGGTATTTACTTATACTTAGTAACTGCTAATAAAATTTTGACCAACTTTAAAAGCAATGCTCAGCTCTAACCATCCTCTTTGGTAAGCCTTACACTTCACGTGAGCTCCCACCTTTGGCGAGTTCATGCACATTATTCCCCACAACTTGTTGAGCGATGAACGTATGTGAGCTCACTCTTGCTGTCTCACACCCCCCCACAGGTCAAGAACAGGTACCGCAGGATGAGGCGCATGGAGGATGCTGCGATGTGTTCGTGAGAGGTCTAGGCCGTCGTCTCCCAGTCAACTTTGGGTTGCTGGACCGTTGTCTCCTTATAATGTAATTATTTATTTTGTATAGAACTCTTGTTATGTATAAAGATGTGACATTCGATCCTGTGCCACTATACATCATATGTGTGAGACTTGGTCCCAGCATACCTGGTGTTTATGTTCGCGCCCGGGGCTTGGTGCCCCTAAAACCCGGGTGTGACACAAATAAAGAGATCTGTGATCAAGGCACTGGTGGCTTTATTCATACGAGTTGACATCGTGCGTTGCTTGAAGTAGGGGACGACGGTTGGTGCAGATAGATGCTTATAGTTGAAAGGGAAATGAGCCGGATAGCTATTTCTACCTGTACTAGTCAGTTGCCCGTGCTTTGTTGCTATATATCATATAAATAGATATTAAAAAATTTATTAAATATAATTATTGTTTATTTCTAAACACTAAGGTATGCGGTCTGGTGGTTAGCCCCAATTTTCTATATCAGAGGGTCGTCGTTCGAGTGCTCATTTTGCACTATTTTTTGCGTGCAGTGGTAGCTGCGCGGGCGGGGTCGGGTGGTGGGCATGTGTGGGCACTAGGGGTCCATAGGACAGTAGCTGAGAGACTAGCGTGGGCCCACCGAGCACGGCACGTGGGGCGGACCCAGAGTGTCAGCGTGGAGGTGAAGCCATGGTAGCATCAGATGCCCACATTAGGTTTTTAAGATAGTATTATAGATTGGTGATTAAGTCCAACACACCTTCATGGACTAACTTATGTGCCAGGTATGTGAGAGCAGGTTCACTATTACGCAATTTGAAGGTTTCAAGTCCAAAAGTGTTGAAACATGGCCCTGGAATGCAAAATTGATTAAAATACATGTTGCATAGGTCCATTTCAATGTTTCTAGCACTTGTATTTGTTCTCTAACTCTTTCTATAGAGAAAAATGCTTTATGGGCTTGTTTTGAGCTAAAATGCAAATCCTGTTAAAAAGATATGGAAAAAGTGAATTCCTTAGACTTAGCTCAATTGTTTATATGCTAATGATGTTTGTCTAAGTCATAGGAAAGCTCCCAAGAACAGTCAAATAAGATTGAAGAAGTTAGTCTCAAAAGAGCTTAACTTGGGCTGTTCTAGGCCTCATCAGACTGGTTCAGGGTGCACCGGACCGGGTCTATAGAGGCCTGGAATTTAGGCCTTTTGGTGGCCTAGTGCATCGAACCAAGTCCGTGTGCACTGGACCACTTGTATGGCTAAACAGTGAGCTCTTGGGATTTTATTTTATAAAATCACCGGACCTTCAATGTGCACGTCCGGTGGTGCACCGGACCGCCCAGTAACGGCTAGCTCTGGGCGCCAACAGCTACTTCACGAGGAGCGACACGTGCGGTCTGATGGTGCATGGACCCAGTTCAGTGCGCTCCCCAGATGGAAGGAGGTTGTCAGGATCCCAGAGATGGTGCACATGGACCCGGTCCGGTGCCCCTGAGAAGAGCACAATTTCAGCAATGTTTACAAGGAGCAACAACTATATGGCGTCTTTGGGCTATAAGAGGACCCTTGGTGACCTCCTCTATAACCCCAAGCATACAAAGAGCACAACACTTTCTAGTGAATCTGAGTGTCGTTCTTGTTGTTTTGTGAGACTGTGCTCTTGTGATCTTGATTCTTGTTTTGTGTGTCTGCTTTGCTCAACACAGTTTCTTTGTCAAGTGTCAAAAATAAAACACTTGACAAAGAGCTTCTTCGCCGAGTGTTTTCTTTTACCAAGGGTTTTTGGGTGGCACTCGGCAAAGAGCTTCTTTGCCGAGTGTCCGAAAAAAAACACTCGACAAAATATTTGGTACTCGGCAAAGAGCCAAATTCAGACAGTGTATGTCACCTTTATAGATTTATGACTCAATGCCTAACACATTGTCTAGATAAAGCACAGTAGCATGCATATCTAAAAGCTTATGGAATTGATATCAGCCGTTTACCCTTCATTTTCCACGAAGGTACTTAAATTGTCCAGCACACAACCAGCTTCACAAGAATTCCATTTACCTAACAACATTTATAACAAGCAGACTTAGAAGTTGGCACCTTCTGACTATTCAAGGATTTATCATATAGCCCTTGGATGCATTTGAAGAAGCAACTACCACACATATAACAAATTACAAGTTACTGAAACCATGTAAAAGAAATGAAGCTTACATTATCAAAGGAAATAATTTTATTCATGCTTGCAAGGCCAACAATCACCTGTAGACAAGGTAAAACACAGATCAGTGATCTTAGACTTCAACAGTAGGAACAGCTGACAACCGAAAATGCAGAACCACTACACGCAAATTAATTTGGTACATCAATAAACATAAGAATAGGAAATATGAGCCATGTATTATTTAAAAAGGTAAAAATTACTAATGGAAAATGAACAAGTTACAAGATCTATGTGATCTTTCCAATATTTCACAATTAATCTGCTCTAGTCCATGTAAACATACGTCCTATATATGCTGGACGGCACCATACTAAAAATATTTGGTGAGTTTGTGGCGATTGGGGTTTTGCAAAAGCAACTCCTGTGAAGTTTAAGTCTTGCTGCTTTTCTTCACGACAAGCAAATGCAGTAGATGATGAGTTGAGGAACAAAGATCGATGAAATTGGTAAAGGCCTATTATGTGGTTTCAGACTCCATACTTGTTTCTATATGGTTGGTTCGTTACTTCGTTACATATTGGGAGCACTGTTTACAGTAGAGACCCTGTGAAAGTTACTTCATAAGCTGGGGCTTCTTAGGGCCTATGAACTTATTTGTCAGGTGCCAAATTCTTAAATTACCATGAGTGCTTGCTCTCTGCTATACGTTGTTATTAATTGTTTGTTCTGAAACTGAAAGCGTTGATCCTCTGTTGCATAAATAAGTTGGAACCCCTATCCTTTGATCAGATTTTTTATTTACGGACATCTGCTCGTCAGTTATTCATACCTGTCCTTTCACTCCATTTTTCAATTGCTTTCTCAAGTCAATTCACGTAACTTTTGTTCTTAACCTTTTGTAGCAGAAGAACCTGCTGCTGAGGTATAAATATGCTGGAATGGAATAGGACCAAAGTGTGTTTGGTCCTAGCAATGTATGTATCCTGACTAGGTTTTCTTATAGGATGTGTTTGGTTGGAGAGTCAACTAGAATGGAGCGGCTCAATTCCAATTTTTGATAATAGAGCCTTTCTATTCCGAGTTTGGGAAACAAAACATAATCGCTCTATTTTTCGTTTGGTTGAATAGTAGAATAGAGTGAAACCGCTCTGTTCTCTGTTTGGTTGGAGAGTCATATGAGTGTAGAAAGTAGGAGAGCGAGGAGAGTGCTCGCATTCAGTCGTTTTTTGGAGCCAGAGCATTCCAACTATTGCTGGTAAATTTTCATATAAAGACTCTAGGAGCCATTCCGCTTCTCTTTTGTTATAAACCAAACATCCAAGAAATAGGAATAGAGCCACTCCATTCTTCACTTATCAACCAAACACATCCTTAGTGTGTCATGCAGATTTTGTGATGACCTGAATGTTCATCAGTAGTTCCAACTTCCAAGTTGCACTCATGTTTTGACAATATTGTTTTTTCATGTGCCGTGTACTTGTGGACTTGTGGTGTGACTGGTTGCTTTTGTTAGTCTGAAGATGTCTGTACCTAGGGATGGGTAAATCTCCTCTCGTACTGTTTATCGCTTGTATTCGGGCTGCATTTGTATTTGCGAGTAAATTTGTGTCACTGTTGGCCGAGTTCATTTCCCTTTTTTGCTATTGCTATTGCTATTGAGGGTCTACATCTATGATGCAGTTGTGGTGGAGGGTTTATTGGTCATATTCTGAAGTTTGGCTTGATGGAATTTGATGCAATGCGCATCCTCACCTGAATCGGTGAGTGCATTTGTCACAGAATAAAATTATCAGAGGAGAGAAAAGTAAGTACTTGGAGTGGTTGATGCAAAATTATCTTTGTCTACAATCCCTAACTAAAACAGTGCCTTAGTTAATTAGCTAAGAATCTATACCATGAGACATGTCTTTATTTCATAACTAAAATAAAGGCATGCTACCAATACTAATGCAAGGCTAGCATAGAATAACTAAATAACACATGAGACAACAGACTTATGGTTAATCTGTTTATAAGGTGGTACATATGGCTACAGAAGTGCTGCTACCTATGTGCACCTTGTTGATACTAAGAAAGAGTGAAAACGCTGCTAAGCACAGACACATTACTTTGGGAGAGAGCTATCCAGCATATGAAAAGATTAAACATCGAAGCAAAGTTAGGGTTCCTTACCACAACCGTAGGTGCTAAAATAATAGATAAAAGCAGCACAGACATGAAAAACAATGCTGTTCTAGTGAAATATTCAACAAAGCTTTACCTGTAATTGGTACATAGATTGCCGAGTGCCACCCAGTACTCGATAAAAAAAGTCACCGTCAAGCCACCAAGTAACGACGGTGATGAAGTCTATGACGAGTGTCCTCCCTGACACTCGACAAAGGCTCTCTCTTTGCCAAGTGCCGGCTGGACTAGCGCTCATCGAAGAAGGCTCCCGTGGGCCCCTCCATGAATCTAGATGATTTATACTTCGGATAGTACTTTGCCTCTGCATATTCTTTCCTACAAGCATGTATCTACTCATACGTCATCTTGAGTGCACAAAGAAGTTTATATGCCTCGTACATGCTCGTTGGCAGAACATGATCATCTGGAAGCAGACTGTTAATAACTGTCAATAAACCATCGAAGGCTTCTCGACTCAGGATGTACTACGACTTGAATGCCATTATACGTCCAATGGTGTCTAGTTGAGAAACCTTTGTGTTGTCGTGAAGGGGTTTCTGTGCCACGTCAAACATATCATAGAACGCCTTTGCGACCGCCTCTGGCTTGTCCTTCGTACATTTTTCGATGAACTGTGCCTTGTGATAGTCGTTCAAAATGTCCGCTATCCCGACATCTGCATCATAATCCTTGACGCATTGTCTCACCACCTCCTCTCTCATACGATATGTCTCACAATGGAAGATCCACCGAGTATATTCTGGCGTAAATCCATTCTTCTAAATATGTTCTCCCATAATCTTCTTTGTTTTCCTTTTCCTATTGGCACATTCTTCTAGTCTGACTCGATACATACATTCAATCTAGTCTGATGGAAATAAACTACGTGCTCCATAACTTGGTTATGAGTGGCTTAATTATGGTTTCTCGCCTCAACATTTCAACCATGAAGCAAATCGATCTCCAACGCCGATGAATTGTTTTCTAATTTAATCCCTTCACTAGGTAGGTGCCCGTGTGATGCCACGGAACATAAATTGCTTCTCGATTTGTATATCAGCTATGCTTCCTGTGGAGCAAGGAAGCGAACGCAAGCCAGCCTTTTGTATTAGTGCATTCTGTTCAGTTCTTACTTGATCATCCCGTGTTCTCGCGTGTGCCATGGCCGAGTGGCAAGCTCAACACTGGTATTGTTGTCTTGTCTCAAATGAAGTCCGGTTCCACAAGTTAACCGGAAATCTTCATGGGTGATAGTTGTGTCAGATTCTTCCGTGCATAGGGCAAGTAATGCAAGTGATAGCTGTGTCAGTTTACCCCCATTTTTTTGGGCATCACTTGTCTCAAATGAAGTCCATTGGAGGTTCGCAATTTATGTTCCGTGGCATCGCACGGGCACCTACCTAGTATATGTATTGTGAGTGATTTAGTGACCACTGTATCTAAGATACGTTGTGCCATAGATATTCTGAATCTATGGCACCGAGACCTTAGAACCATTTATCAACAGTTTCACCTCTTGCAATTGAACTTTGCTCAATTGATCAGAGGTGTGGTTTTATGAAACCATGTCCTAGAGACGCGGTTAGCTCTAATGGTTGGTTTTCAGAGAAGTTACACACACCTCTTGAAGCATGGATTGCCGAAAAGAATTCATGCTTGGTACACGTTCTTCAAGAACCTTATGCTAGAGATTCAGTTTTCAAAATCCTTTTTTTTTAAAAAAAATCCATTTTTAGGTTGTTCGGAGGCGTTTTACCAATTAGAGGATTGCTAACAACAGACAATACGTACCAAAGATACGATTTTTTGCTAGAAAGGTGCTATACCTCGTGCAGAACCGAGCAAAGATCGTTCTTCAAAAGAAATCATTTTTCCTCAATGCTGTCTGTCTGTGCAGACTGTAGAGATGTAGGCCGTTCAGTCATTGATCAATGATGAAAGTTCCAAGTTCAGGTCTGTCAGAATAATCCTTGAGCACACTTGTTCAGTCTTCAGTCAGTCAGTCTGTCCAGTTTCAGTCAGTGTGTTTGTCCAGTTTCAGTCTGTTGTAGGCGTTTGGCCGCTCATTTTAGCCTGTGTGTCGCTATTGTCAGTTTCGTGGTCAAAACCTGTTGACTGATAGTGTAAGCAAGACCTGATCGTGTTTAATGAGAAGGTTGGTGTGCATGTGTGGTGTTGTGTGTATGTGAAATAGAAACACGCTTATGTAACCTTGGGCCTGCATTTTTACAGTCAGTTAATCTATTCAGAAAACATTTCTACCAATTGGAGCAGCACCAACTCGTGTCCTGCTCTCTAGCTTCGCGTGCGTGCGTGCGTGCCCGTTCATCTGAGTGATCGCCGGCGACCTGGTGGAGTCTGTCTCTCCGGCGAGTTTCTGACAAGGTCTAGGTGCAGGGACATTGTTTGAAAGCACAAGACTCCATAAAGTACACTCTTGTTGGTAATCGTTGGCAGTATTTCAATGCCCTCGAGAAAAGCGTGTAAAAACGTTCATGTGATGGCCAGGCCGGCGACAGAATGATGCAGCTGCCAAACCAAACCCAAGTGTTCTTGAGTCCATGCACATTGCATCTCTCGTTCAAAAAATGCTCATGGATTCCGACAATCATCACACAATTCACTGGACAACGGATAAACAAAGACATCGTACATGCATGCCAGAAGGCCAATCCAAAGACAAACCAAAACGTGCATTGCAGGACAGTGTGAGATGATCTCTGAATCTGTGGCCAATTGTGAGGGTATCGTAGAGGAAACAAAGATAGATTCAGTTGAGGTGGTCACATGTACTACATTTGGGATTATATCGTCTTCAACATACACATAGCCAGCTAAGAGTATTTATTCTTTGCCCCAAGGATGATGATGCAGGACAGTAGGGTTATGAACTCCACTCCCAAATCTCCAAGTCCAAGCAAAGCAAACAATAAGTCAATATGCTACACACTTAACATTCGGCGTGATTGGTTGCTTTCTCGAAGCAGCCTGGCCGCTCGGGCCAGCTTCCGTTGAGCCTAGCCGCCCAGAGACGGAAACAAATCATGTTTCCCGCGGGTCTGGCTCGGAGCGTTCTGCTGCATCTCTCGAGCCAAACCAGCACACTTACCCACCAACCAAACAGACGTACTTTGGATACGTAGATGCAGCACATGTATGTGCGGACAACCAAACAACCGTAAAGTAAAAAACTGCTGCATGCGGGAATGCATGCGTCCGCTTAGACAGGCTACCAATCATGCTGATTCGGATCCAGGGGAAGGGACACAATGCTACTAAAATCGTACAGAAAGGTGAATACACAGAGGACTAAACCAAGACTCCAAAACCTGTAGACTCATCTATGCTTTTCTATGGAACATGTCCTACAACAACCGACCGACCAACACCATGTTTCTGCTGCCCGCTAGCGCTTTCTGTACAGAACTGTTGCCACATCTAGCTCAGGGGCTAAAATCTCTTCAGCTGTGAGTTTTGAATCACCCTGTCTGCCTGATTAGCTGACGATGCACTGTTGGGAGACGGTGGGGTTGACAGTTGGCCACTCTTGTGGGGCGCAACTCAGATCTGTTTCTCTTTGTGACTTGTTTCGGAGTTCTCTTCCTTGTCATCTGACTTTGAATTGAGAAACCGACCTCCAGCTCCCCTGGCCCTTTTTAAGTCATGCTGATGGCGTGGCTCATGGAGATAGGGATGCACATCATAGATGTAAACAAAGTCAGTTCTTTTTTTATTATTTTAGATGACTTAACATTTCAACAGCAGAAAGATAAATGAAATGAGCAATCAAGTTATTTTTGTTTCAGATGATATCAAAGAGTGAGAAACATGTGTGATCAACTTACAGTGCTTGACAGAAGCTGATAGGATTTTCTAAGTCGGTAGCTGCATCTTTGTATCAGTCTTCCAATTTTGAGAAATTACCATGATACTAACATGTTCAACTCTCTCTAGCTAAAAGTAGCATACAGATAAAAACAGAATTGATGCAGCCTCAGTAGTCTCCTTTCAGTTTTGTTTGGGGTCTGTGCACCCACATAAACAAGATAATCTTGCAAAGAAAACAGGCTGGCTGCTACAACCACCTACTACTTGCTAACAACAATTCAGTTTCATCTACAACCGCCTTTGTATATCTCATCGTTGCTAAACAATTCATATCGGCTAGCTTCTGCGTGATCAATCATTTGTTCTCCTTCATTCAGCTCCATGTTAACTTCCATATGGCACTCCAAATGCTCCACATGGGAGTAGTTTGACTTTGACCAAAATTCTGTGTTCTCAAGCATTTCTGATGATCTCACAAAGCGACAACATTAGCAATAAATCAACGGTTATAGGGAAGAAAATTTGTGCATCCTGCAAAATCATATGCTAAAATGGCCACATCATTATACCTTCATGGTGTTGGAACTGTCTCTCGACAGCTAGGAGATCCAACACGAGTGAATGGTGATGGCAACAGGGCACTCGCGCGTGATGGCAAAAGCTCTGTTAATCTAGCCTCTCACGGGCACTGTGCGGGGGTATTTATAGGTAACCGAGTGCACGGCGCCTTGCGTCAAGGACGCATGTGCCCTCAGGTACCTAGTTTATCCCCAGAATATTCCCATAAAGCGGGGTTACAAGCTGTAATTACAAGTACGCCTTTACAAATTAGGCTCGTAACACAAAGGCGGCCACGCAGGGCCCGTTACAATGGGCCAGATCTCATGTGGGCCTCGGAACTGACCGAGGCCGCGCCGTGGGAGGCGTCGCCGCAGGCCTTCGTCTGGTGCCGAATCGAGCGAAGGGTCTCCGTGTTGTCTCTGGTGCCGACAAGCGGAGGGTGTCCCTGCCTGCTTTGTCTGTCAGGGCAGGGGCTAAGCCGTGGAGACTTCGGGCGAAGGGTGGCGTTTCTGCCTTCGCTCCAACATTTGCCCTCCGAGGGACCAGTTCGACAAAGTCACCTGGTGCCGAAGACGTCGCTAGATGGCGGAGACGCTGCCCTCGCTCGAAGTGGTTCCGCGGGGGTATTTGATGTGACCGTTGATGGACATCGTACTGTTGGACTGCGGGTTTTCCGAAGCGTCGCGCTCTGTGGGCGGCGGAGTCGCTCGTGCTCCGGGGACGGAGGAAGTCCCCGAGCCGGAGGGTGAATTGGTTGTTTTCGAGGCGTTCTTCGTCGCCGGTCTCCGCTTGCCTGCGCACCGGTTTGTTGGCGAAGTCCTGCGTAGATTCAACGTTCAAATTCATCAGCTGACACCGAACGCCGTGGTGGCGCTGGCGAAGTATGTCTGGGCGACGACTTCGTACGGCGGACAGCCGTCGGTTGAAGTTTTTGCGAAGAATTACTGCTTGCATTGGCAGAAGAGGGTGGTTGAGGGCGGAGTTGCCCAGTTTGGGTCGTGCACATTCACGCCGAAGACCGGCAAGACCACAATGCCAGTAGTGGAGTTGGTTCCGTGCGCCCGCAACAAGTGGGGCAATTGGAATGAATTTTGGTTTTACGTTGCTGAGGCTACTGTCGAAGGCCACGAAGGACTTCCCGTGTCTGAGATGTGCTCTCACTATTACTCTGCGTATCCGCCTTTTGAAGTGGCAGAAGAGGATGCAAACGAAGGGGCCCTTCGATGCGCTGCCGGCCAGAGCAGTGGTCGTGATTTAGTTGAAGAATTCGTGGCGTACGGGGTCTGGCCCTTGGCGCACGGCTGGGCGCTGGGCGAAGTGTGCCCTCGCCAGATGCCTTTTCACGGAGGAAGGGTGGTGCGAAGTCCTGCCTTTGCACTGAATTTGCGAAACCGTGATCCGGCCGCCTTTGTGCGTGATGCGGAGGACTTGGCAGTGCGGCTCGTGGGGCGGTACGTGGCTGAGAGCACCTAGAGGGGGGGGGGGGGGGTGAATAGGTGATCCTGTAAAAACTTCAAACTTAAGCCACAAACTTGTTAAGTGTTAGCACGATTATTGCCAAGTGGCTAAGGTGAAGTCTCAACAAAACACAATACCACAAGAATCAAGCACAGAGGGACACAGTGGTTTATCCCGTGGTTCGGCCAAGCCAATGCTTGCCTACTTCCACGTTGTGGCGTCCCAACGGACGAGGGTTGCAATCAACCCCTCTCAAGCGGTCCAAAGACCCACTTGAATACCACGGTGTTTTGTTGTTCCTTTCACTATCCCGTTTACAAGGAATCTCCACAAATTGGAGTCTCTTGCCCTTACAAGTATATGATCACAAAGAAAGCACAGAGTAAGGGAGGGAAGCAACACACACAAATCCACAACAAAAGCGCACACACACGGCCAAGACTCGAGCTCGAATGACTATCTCAGAGTTCACACTAGAACAGAGCTCGAATCACTTAGAATCACAAACGAATGCGCAAAGAACTTGTGTGGATGATCAAGAATGCTTAAGAGTTGCTTGTGTGTCTCCTCCATGCGCCTAGGGGCTCCTTTTATAGCCCCAAGGCAGCTAGGAGCTGTTGAGAGCAATTCTGGAAGGCTATCCTGGCCTTCTGTCGTCGGGGGCACCGGACAGTCCGGTGCACACCGGACACTGTCCGGTGCCCGATTTGTTTCCTTTTCTGGTGCTTCCGACCGTTGGAAGACTGCCGTGGATCTGCGAACCGTTGGCGCACCGGACAGTCCGGTGCACACCGGACAGTCCGGTGCCGTCTTCCGACCGTTGGCTCGGCCACGTGTCCCGCGCGGATTGCGCGGCCGACCGTTGGCCCTGGCCGACCGTTGGCTCACCGGACAGTCCGGTGCACACCGGACAGTCCGGTGAATTTTAGCCGTACGCCGCCGGCCAAAAACCCGAGAGCGGCCAGTTCGAGTCGAGTCAGTCTGGCGCACCGGACACTGTCCGGTGCACACCGGACAGTCCGGTGCTCCAGACCGAGCTGGGACTTGGCAGCCCACAGCCAAGTCTTTTCTCCTCTTCTCTCTTCCTGTTTCTAACACTTAGACAAATATGTTAGTCCACAAAACCAATGTACTACGGATTAGAAACATACCTTTACTCCGTGATTTGTACTTTGTTCCATTTTACAATTAGGCACCTGTGTTGGTCACTAAATCACCAAAATACTTAGAAATGGCCCAAGGGCACATTTCCCTTTCAATCTCCCCCTTTTTGGTGATTTATGCCAACACAACATAAAGCAAGTTTAACAAGTACAAAAACACTTCAAATAATAACTCAAATTATTTTGAATCGATTTTGGCATATATGGATCATCCTTTGCCACCACTTGGTTTGTTTTTGCAAATCTAACACAAATCTCTATCTCTAAGTTAAACACACATGTTTAAGCATAAAGAGAGTCATTCAAAAAAAGATTGATCAAGGATTTCAAAAACTCCCCCTTTTTCCCGTAATCAATACTTCTCCCCACAAGAAGCCA
Organism: Zea luxurians; assembly: GCA_029449295.1. Taxonomy (NCBI): domain Eukaryota; kingdom Viridiplantae; phylum Streptophyta; class Magnoliopsida; order Poales; family Poaceae; genus Zea; species Zea luxurians. Next base: position 9,434,613 of record JAOPSE010000057.1, read on the forward strand.
ACTTTTGACAAGAGAGACAACTTAAGAATTTTGACAAATCAAAAACTCTATTCTACTATTTTCAAAATCTCTCAAGTGGTAGCTGATCCATTTATTGCTTTGGCCTTTATTTTCTCCCCCTTTGGCATCAAGCACCAAAACGGGATCAATTGTGGCCCTATAACCCCATTGCCTCACCAAAATCTTCAATTAAGAGCAGATGGCAATAAGAGTTCAGAGATGGACTTGGAATAAGTTACCCTCTCATCGGAGTGCAGTGGAAGTCTTGCATGATCCAAGTCCACCTTTTCCCTTTCAATTCTCCTTTGAGACTAAATCAAACAAACTCAAGCATATGGTTAGTCTCAAAGGGTCAAGTTGTAACACATCTCCCCCTAAACATGTGCATCACATTGCAACGGACTTGTGAGGTCCAGGGAGTGTTTGTACAACTTGAGCACCATAATAAGCAACAAAATGCAGAAGGGAACATGATCAAAGGCATAAATACATGTATGCTATATTTCAATCCAAGTTCCGCGAATCTAAGACATTTAGCTCACTACGCAGCCTGCAAAAGGTCTTCTCATCTAAAGGCTTGGTAAAGATATCGGCTAGCTGGTTCTCGGTGCTAACATAAAACACTTCGATATCTCCCTTTTGCTGGTGGTCTCTCAAAAAGTGATGCCGGATGTCTATGTGCTTTGTGCGGCTGTGCTCAACAGGATTTTCCGCTATTCGGATAGCACTCTCATTGTCACATAGGAGTGGGACTTTGCTCAGATTGTAGCCAAAGTCCCTGAGGGTTTGCCTCATCCACAGTAGTTGCGCGCAACACTGTCCTGCGGCAACGTACTCGGCCTCAGCGGTGGATAGGGCAACGGAGGTTTGTTTCTTAGAGTTCCATGACACCAGGGACCTTCCTAAGAATTGGCACGTTCCCGATGTACTCTTCCTATCGACCTTACATCCAGCATAGTCGGAATCTGAGTACCCAATCAAGTCAAAGTTAGACCCCTTTGGATACCAGATCCCGAAGCAAGGCGTAGCGACTAAATATCTAAGAATTCGCTTCACCGCCACCAAGTGACACTCCTTAGGATCGGATTGAAATCTAGCACACATGCATACGCTAAGCATAATATCCGGTCTACTAGCACATAAATAAAGTAGAGATCCTATCATTGACCGGTATGCTTTTTGATCAACGGACTTACCTCCTTTGTTGAGGTCAGTGTGTCCGTCGGTTCCCATCGGAGTCTTTGCGGGCTTGGCGTCCTTCATCCCAAACCGCTTCAGCAGATCTTGCGTGTACTTCGTTTGGGAGATGAAGGTGCCGTCCTTGAGTTGCTTCACTTGGAACCCAAGGAAGTAGTTCAACTCGCCCATCATCGACATCTCGAATTTCTGCGTCATCACCCTGCCAAACTCTTCACAAGACTTTTGATTAGTAGAACCAAATATTATGTCATCGACATAAATTTGGCATACAAACAAATCACCATTACAAGTCTTAGTGAAAAGAGTTGGATCGGCTTTCCCAACCTTGAAAGCATTAGCAAGTAAGAAATCTCTAAGGCATTCATACCATGCTCTTGGGGCTTGTTTAAGTCCATAGAGCGCCTTAGAGAGCTTACACACGTGGTCGGGGTACCGCTCATCCTCGAAGCCAGGGGGTTGCTCCACGTACACCTCCTCCTTTATTGGCCCGTTGAGGAACGCGCTCTTCACATCCATTTGGTACAACCTGAAAGAATGGTGAGCGGCATATGCTAGCAAGATACGAATGGACTCTAGCCTAGCCACAGGAGCAAAAGTCTCCTCAAAGTCCAAACCTGCGACTTGGGCATAACCTTTTGCCACAAGTCGAGCCTTGTTCCTCGTCACCACCCCGTGCTCGTCCTGTTTGTTGCGGAACACCCACTTGGTTCCCACAACATTTTGCTTGGGACGAGGCACCAGCGTCCAAACTTCATTGCGCTTGAAGTTGTTGAGTTCCTCCTGCATGGCCAACACCCAATCCGGATCTAGCAAGGCCTCCTCTACCCTGAAAGGCTCAATAGAGGAGACAAAAGAGTAATGCTCACAAAAATTAACTAATCGAGATCGAGTAGTTACTCCTTTGCTAATGTCACCCAGAATTTGGTCGACGGGATGATCCCTTTGAATCATCGCTCGAACTTGGGTTAGAGGTGCCGGTTGCGCTTCTTCCTCCATCACTTGATCGTCTTGTGCTCCCCCTTGATCACACGCCTCCTTTTGATGAACCTGTTCATCGTCTTGAGTTGGGGGATGCACCGTCGTTGAGGAAGAAGGTTGATCACGTTCATCCTGTTCCTGTGGCCGAACGTCTCCAATCGCCATGGTTCGTATAGCGGCCGTCGGAACATCTTCTTCATCTACATCATCACAATCAACAACTTGCTCTCTTGGAGAGCCATTAGTCTCATCGAATACAACGTCGCTAGAGACTTCAACCAAACCCGATGATTTGTTGAAGACTCTATACGCCTTTGTATTTGAATCATAACCTAATAAAAACCCTTCTACAGCTTTGGGAGCAAACTTAGAATTTCTACCCTTCTTCACTAGAATGTAGCACTTGCTCCCAAAAACACGAAAGTAAGATACATTGGGTTTGTTACCGGTTAGTAGCTCATATGACGTCTTCTTTAGGAGGCGGTGAAGGTAGACCCTGTTGACGGCGTGGCAAGCCGTGTTCACGGCTTCCGACCAAAAGCACTCGGGGGTCTTGAACTCTCCAAGCATCGTCCTCGCCATATCGATTAGCGTCCTGTTCTTCCTCTCTACCACACCATTTTGCTGTGGTGTGTAGGGAGCGGAGAACTCGTGCTTGATTCCTTCCTCCTCAAGAAACTCCTCCACTTGAAGGTTCTTGAACTCGGACCCGTTGTCGCTCCTTATCTTCTTCACCTTGAGCTCAAACTCATTTTGAGCTCTCCTGAGGAAGCGCTTGAGGATCCCTTGGGTTTCAGACTTATCCTGCAAAAAGAACACCCAAGTGAAGCGGGAAAAGTCATCAACAATAACTAAACCATACTTACTTCCTCCTATGCTTAGATAGGCGACGGGTCCGAAGAGGTCCATATGCAGCAGCTCCAGAGGTCTTGACGTGGTCATCACATTCTTGCTGTGATGTGCTCCTCCAACTTGTTTACCTGCCTGACAAGCTGCACAAGGTCTATCTTTTTCGAAATAAACATTGGTTAGACCTATCACGTGTTCTCCCTTTAGAAGCTTGTGGAGATTCTTCATTCCCACATGTGCTAAGCGGCGATGCCACAGCCAGCCCATGCAAGTCTTAGCCATTAAGCATGCATCTAGACCGGCCTCTTCTTTTGCAAAATCAACTAAATAAAGCTTGCCGTCTAGTACACCCTTAAAAGCTAGTGAACCATCACATCTTCTAAAGACAGACACATCTACATTTGTAAATAAACAATTATATCCCATTTGACATAATTGACTAACAGATAGCAAATTATATCCAAGACTTTCCACTAGGAATACATTTGATATAGAATGCTCATTAGAAATTGCAATTTTACCTAACCCTTTTACCTTGCCTTGATTCCCATCACCGAATATAATTGAATCTTGGGAATCCTTATTCTTGACGTAGGAGGTGAACATCTTCTTCTCCCCCGTCATATGGTTTGTGCATCCGCTGTCGATAATCCAGCTTGAACCCCCGGATGCATAAACCTGCAAGGCAAATTTAGGCTTGGGTCTTAGGTACCCAACTCATGTTGGGTCCTGCAAGGTTAGCACAAATGTCTTTAGGGACCCAAATGCAAGATTTATCTCCCTTGCATCTAGCCCCTAATTTCCTAGCAACAACCTTCTTTCCCTTTCTACAAATAGCAAAGGGAGCATTACAAGCGTAATAAATGGTAGAAGGTTCATTCACTACTTTCCTAGGAGCATGAATAACATTCTTTCTAGGCACATGAGCAATATTTCTCCTAGGCATATGCGCAACATTTCTCCTACTCATATTTCTATCATGCTTATGAGAGGAACTAGTGGCAAACATGGCATGAGAATCATAAACATGTGAATCAAAATCATTATAAACATTTCTAGCATGTCTCCTATCATGGTATAAGAAAGCATGGTTCTTTTTAGTACTATTAGCCATAGGGGCCTTCCCTTTCTCCTTGACGAAGACGGGAGCCTTATGGCTTGTTAAGTTCTTGGCTTCCCTCTTGAAGCCAAGCCCATCCTTAATTGAGGGGTGTCTACCAACCGTGTAGGCATCCCTTGCAAATTTTATTTTATCAACTTCATTTTTGCTAGTCTTAAGTTGGGCATTAAGACTAGCCACTTCATCATTTAATTTAGAAATTAGAACTAGGTGTTCACTACAAGCATTAACATCAAAATCCTTACACCTAGTACAAATTTCAACATGTTCAACACAAGAATTTGATTTACTAGCTACTTCTAGTTTAGCACTTAAATCAATATTAACACTTCTTAAGGTAGAAATGGTTTCATGACAGGAAGATATTTCACTAGAAAGCATTTCATTTCTTTTCACTTCTAAAGCATATGATTTTTGTGCCTCTACAAACTTATCATGTTCATCATACAATAAATCTTCTTGCTTTTCTAAAAGCCTATCCTTTTCATTCAATGCATCAATCAATTCATTGATTTTATCTATCTTAGATCTATCTAGGCCCTTGAACAAGCAAGAATAATCTATATCATCATCACTAGACTCACTATCACTAGAAGAAGCATAAGTGGAGTCTTTAGTACTTACCTTCTTCTCTCTTGCCATAAGACAAGTGAGACGCTCGTTGGGGAAGAGAGCCGATTTGTTGAAGGCAGTGGCGGCGAGTCCTTCGTTGTCGGAGTCGGAGGAGGAGCAATCCGAGTCCCACTCCTTTCCTAGATGCGCCTCGCCCTTTGCCTTCTTGTACTGCTTCTTCTTCTCTCTTTTGTTCCCCTTTTCCTGGTCACTTTCATTATCGGGACAGTTAGCAATGAAATGACCAAGCTTACCGCATTTGAAGCATGAGCGCTTCCCCTTGGCTTTGGTCTTGCTTGGTTGTCCCTTGTGACCTTTAAGCACCGTCTTGAATCTTTTAATGATGAGAGCCATCTCTTCATCATTAAGGCCAGCCGCCTCAATCTGTGCCACCTTGCTAGGTAGCGCCTCCTTGCTTCGTGTTGCCTTGAGAGCAAGGGGTTGCGGCTCGTTGATCGGACCGTTCAACGCCTCGTCAACGTATCTTGCCTCCTTGATCATCATCCGCCCGCTTACGAATTTTCCAAGTACTTCCTCGGGCGTCATCATCGTGTACCTGGGATTCTCACGAATATTGTTCACGAGATGAGGATCAAGTACGGTAAAAGACCTGAGCATTAGGCGGACGACGTCGTGGTCCGTCCATCGCGTGCTCCCGTAGCTTCTTATCTTGTTGATAAGGGTCTTGAGCCGGTTGTACGTTTGCGTTGGCTCCTCGCCCCTTACCATTGCGAACCGTCCAAGCTCGCCCTCCACCAACTCTATCTTGGTGAGTAAGGTGACGTCGTTCCCCTCATGAGAAATCTTGAGGGTGTCCCAGATTTGCTTGGCGTTGTCCAAGCCGCTCACCTTATGGTATTCATCCCTGCACAAGGAAGCTAGAAGAACAGTAGTAGCTTGTGCATTTTTATGAATTTGTTCATTAATGAACATGGGACTATCCGAACTATCAAAGTGCATTCCACTCTCTACAATCTCCCATATACTAGGATGGAGAGAGAATAGGTGACTACGCATTTTGTGACTCCAAAATCCGTAGTCCTCTCCATCAAAGTGTGGGGGCTTGCCAAGTGGAATGGAGAGCAAATGAGAATGTGAACTTTGCGGAATACGAGAGTAATCAAAGGAAAAGTTCGAATTAACCGGTTTTCTCCTCTCGTAGTCGTTGAGGTCCTCATCCTTTTGGGAAGAAGTAGACTCGTCGCTGTCGTAGTAGATGATCTCCTTGATGCGCCTGGTCTTCTTCTTCTTCCCTTCCTTCCGTCTTTGACCCGAGCCGGAGTCAGTAGGCTTGTCGTCCTTCGGCTCGTTGACGAAGGTCTCCTTCTCTTTGTCGTTGATCACTATACCCTTCCCCTTAGGATCCATCTATTCGGGCGGTTAGTCCCTTTGTGAATAGAACGGCTCTGATACCAATTGAGAGCACCTAGAGGGGGGGGGTGAATAGGTGATCCTGTAAAAACTTCAAACTTAAGCCACAAACTTGTTAAGTGTTAGCACGATTATTGCCAAGTGGCTAAGGTGAAGTCTCAACAAAACACAATACCACAAGAATCAAGCACAGAGGGACACAGTGGTTTATCCCGTGGTTCGGCCAAGCCAATGCTTGCCTACTTCCACGTTGTGGCGTCCCAACGGACGAGGGTTGCAATCAACCCCTCTCAAGCGGTCCAAAGACCCACTTGAATACCACGGTGTTTTGTTGTTCCTTTCACTATCCCGTTTGCAAGGAATCTCCACAAATTGGAGTCTCTTGCCCTTACAAGTATATGATCACAAAGAAAGCACAGAGTAAGGGAGGGAAGCAACACACACAAATCCACAACAAAAGCGCACACACACGGCCAAGACTCGAGCTCGAATGACTATCTCAGAGTTCACACTAGAACAGAGCTCGAATCACTTAGAATCACAAACGAATGCGCAAAGAACTTGTGTGGATGATCAAGAATGCTTAAGAGTTGCTTGTGTGTCTCCTCCATGCGCCTAGGGGCTCCTTTTATAGCCCCAAGGCAGCTAGGAGCCGTTGAGAGCAATTCTGGAAGGCTATCCTGGCCTTCTGTCGTCGGGGGCACCGGACAGTCCGGTGCACACCGGACACTGTCCGGTGCCCGATTTGTTTCCTTTTCTGGTGCTTCCGACCGTTGGAAGACTGCCGTGGATCTGCGAACCGTTGGCGCACCGGACAGTCCGGTGCACACCGGACAGTCCGGTGCCGTCTTTCGACCGTTGGCTCGGCCACGTGTCCCGCGCGGATTGCGCGGCCGACCGTTGGCCCTGGCCGACCGTTGGCTCACCGGACAGTCCGGTGCACACCGGACAGTCCGGTGAATTTTAGCCGTACGCCGCCGGCCAAAAACCCGAGAGCGGCCAGTTCGAGTCGAGTCAGTCTGGCGCACCGGACACTGTCCGGTGCACACCGGACAGTCCGGTGCTCCAGACCGAGCTGGGACTTGGCAGCCCACAGCCAAGTCTTTTCTCCTCTTCTCTCTTCCTGTTTCTAACACTTAGACAAATATGTTAGTCCACAAAACCAATGTACTACGGATTAGAAACATACCTTTACTCCGTGATTTGTACTTTGTTCCATTTTACAATTAGGCACCTGTGTTGGTCACTAAATCACCAAAATACTTAGAAATGGCCCAAGGGCACATTTCCCTTTCAGTGGCGAGGACGGAAGGCCAGCGCAGCTTTGATATTCGCGGGTCAAATGAACGTTTGAACAGGGTCTTCGAATTAAATCAATTCACGATCCCCGGCCGAAAAGGCAGCGGGGAACGACGAAGGCTGCGGCCTCCAGCGGAGGCAAGCCGCCGCTGGCGGCGAAGGCGGGCGCCTCTGCACCCAGCAAGGCGCCGGAGACAACGGCGGGCGCCGGAGTCTCCAAGCTGACGAAGGTGGTGCCGCCGGCCAGCGGGGTGGCGGAGGCTTCGAAGGCGGCCCGAACGTTGCCGCCGCCGGGCAAACGCGTTGCCGACTTCGGCACCGACATTAGTGTGGACGATTATCTTGGGGGTAAGTTACCCGGCCGCCTTTTTTTTTAAATCGTTGATGCACTGCAGGGTCGGACGAGGGCCGGCTTGCTATAGCTGTGCCTGCCGGGGCAATCGCGACGGCTGCGCTGTCGTCGAAGGCGAGGGGCGGGACCCTTGGCGCCGGAGGCGAGGTGTCGGCCCTCGCGTTGGTCAGAGACGAGGCTGGCGCGGCGACCCGCCGGCTGAAAGGAGTGACGGAGGCGCTGAGTCAGGCGACGGAGGCGCTGAGTCAGGTCCGCCGAGCTCTTTTTTTTTTACGGCCATGGCCTTATGTGTGCTCTGCAGGTGGCTGACTTCACCAGCCGTACTGCGTCGGGGGCACTTACGGCAGCCTTATCTGCCGAAGTCGAGAGACTTCGAACGCAACATGCTGACGCTGTCCGTGAGAAGTCTGCCTCCGACAGCAAGTGTCGTAAACTGGCGGACAAGGTGGCCGCCCTGGAGGAGGAAAAGGCTGACCTCCGGCGCCAGCTGGCGGGGGAGAGGAGGGAAACCAACGAGGCCATCGCCAAGGAGCAGGCCGCGCAGGCGGAGGCTAGGCTGGCACGGGCGGAGGCCAATCTTGCCAAGGATCTTGCCGAAGACCTGCGGGGGCGGCTCACCGCTCTGGAGAGCCGCGCGAAGGGGGCCGAAGCCGCGGTGCGAACGGAGGCCGAACGGACGCGCACACAGCTTATGGCCACATATCGCGAGCTGGGTGCGCGGACCGGTGACTTCGTGGTGCCGGAGCGAGAGGCCGGGCTTCGCTGTTTGGAATGGGTGCAAGAGGAGCTGCAGGAGCTCCCCACTGTCCTGGGGGGATTAATGTCGTTCGCCTCCCTGGTCACCTGCGAGGGGGCGATGAACGCACTCTCTCGCGAAGGGTGCCGGCACTATGAGGCCTTCGACCAGGCAGATGAAGATTTTGGGCGAGACATCTATAAGGTCGAAGACCCCGTGGTGAAGGAGTCCGCCGGCGCCCTCTATGACCGGATGTGGGGTCTGTATGGTGGTGAAGTGGTCAGGGAGCGGGCCGAGGCTGCGAGGGCTCAGGTAACGTTGTCGTTTGTTCGGCGTTTGCTGGATGTGGTCTGTGCGTGTGTTTGCTGACTTTTTGTATGTATTGTTTTAGGCGGAGCGAGGCGAGCGGGTGGACGACTTCGGAGCACTGAACGACGCCCTGCCCGACCCGGGGCCGACCCCGGAGACCACGGAAGACGCACCAGGCGCCCCCACATCTGCTGCGACAGTTGAAGACCTGCCGTTGAAGGTGGCCGAAGGCGCTCCCGATGCCCTCGCAGCAGCTGCGCCGGCCGTCGAAGATCCGGCGGCGGAGGCGGTGGGAACAGTGGCGGAAGTGGCTGCGGAGCCAACGGCGGAGGCCCCCGCAGCGTCAGGGCCCTCGCAGGTGGCGTAGTGGTTGTTTAGGGTTGGGGAATTTTGGATGTTGTACTGAATTTTGGTTGCTGCGCAGGTTCAAGATTTTGGGCCTGCGCATCACAACTTTTTCTTTGAGTATTTCCAACCTATGGGCGTTATACCAAAGTGAAAGAACTATGCTTAGGGAGTAAATTTAGTTAAGGGAGATGGGCCTGTTGCTAAGAGAATTTGTGACATAAAAGGGGATCAAACAGAGAGCTGGGCAATGGGTAGTGTGGCTGATTCAGTGGATTCAGAAGATTGAAACTGTGTTTCAGTGAAGTGTAGCCGTTCAGAGGTTCCAAATATCTGAAGGAAAAATCACCTTTCTCCATGTGCTGGCCGATGGCCTTTATCCCCTAGCCTTTTCTCCTTATCCCCTCCCTGCCACACATTTTCTCTTATCCTTAGGTCGACCAAATCCTTGGAATGCTCCTGTTCTTATCCAGTTGATGCACGGTCTAGAAGCTTACTCATGTACGCTCCTTCTCATGCAAGAAGACGTACTCAATTTCTACTCTCTTCTATCTCTCATGTCTCCTTTTCCTCCCACCATTCCTGTCACCCACGCAGCACGCCGGAGCAGCTGTAGCAGTCGAGCTCGGCATCAGCTCCCTTGCTGCTCACTTTGCAGCACCTCGCCAGCTCCCTGGTAACGCTCTGCATCCCCAACACCTGACACTTGAAGGTTGAGGATTATTATTAAAATCACAGTAATCCCCCCTGCAGCTATTGATCACAGACTTACAATCCATTTAAACGGTGAGGATCTAGCTAAACAGTATAATCAAAGTAAGCACATGAACAGAACCTCATGTCTTCCATAGAGGACAGGCAGGTGAGGGAAACAATTTTGGATCAGAGAATTGGGGGGTAGGAGCAGACCAGACGTGGCGGTGCGTCTGAGTCCTCGCGTTCCTCCTCGCTCGCCGGCAAGGTTGTCCTCCACGCGCAGCAGAGACTGGGGTAGGGAGGAGCAGTGAGCAAGAGAAGCAAGCACATGGAAAGAAAAACAGTTAGAGCAGTATCCGATGACTCGCAAACGCAGTGCGACCAACCTGCTTGCGGTGGCGCCCACAGTCCCGGCTTGCGGTGGCGTGCACAGTCCGCAAGCGACAAGCACCCCTCACCGACGCCGATGGAGGAAGGGAGGAGGGGAGGTTGTGGATGGCGAGGTCCTCCGGCTCCTGCTCGCTCCGCTCGGCTGATGCCCGCTCACCTGCTCCTTCTCGGCTGATGCTCGACCGAGACAGGTCGCCGACGCCACGCTGATGGAGGAAGGGAGTAGGGGAGGTGGTGGACGGCGAGGTCCTCCGGCTCCTGATGAAGGAAGGAGGAAGGGGCGCTTGCGGTTGCGGATGTCTCTGGCGTCGACAAAGTGCGGGAGGGGAACTCCAGCGCATTCAAGGTGGAGAAGTGGAGATCGTGGAGAGGGAAGCCACGGGAGTGGAGCTGTGCGAGCGGTTGGACGCGACGTCGCGGAGGCGGAGGTTACCCAAGAATGAAGGGAGACAGCTGGCGTCCATCGCTGGAGTATGGGCTGCTCCAAACATAGCTGGAGTATGGGCCGCACCAAACATTCAGCCCAGGACACCGGTACTGTTGTGTTGTTTTCTTTACAGATATGGTTAGTACCATACCGGCTAGTAAAGTAGGCATAGTGCGGCTTATAAGCGTTGGCCCTTGCCATATGAGCAAGAGGTTGGTTGTTGCATTGTGTTGCGCGTGGTGGCTGAAATGGCCCGGGTTTGATCCTCGCGGCCCTGCTTATTTTTTTGCTGGGCGGGAATTCGCAGGGGCGTTGGGCGGGAATTTCGGAGATTTTCGCAGGGCGCGTTGGGCGGGAATTTTGGAGATTTCGCAGGGCGCTGGGCGGGAGTTCGGGTGGCAGAACCAAAAGTGGCAGGCTACCCTTAGAGCCTTAATAAGTAGTAGAGATATTACTCCATGCGTTCTAAAATAGTAGTCGTTTTAACTCTTGTTTTTATGTCTATATTCAAATGGACCAATATGAACCTAGTCACATATATATAAAACGCATATATAAGTATTGTATGAACATAATAATTAACTAAAACGAATTTTAATTTAGGATGGAGGGAGTAGATTATAAGACATTTTATTTTTAGACGCATAGATTTTTATACGTGTTTAGATATATAAACTATGTCTACTTTTGTTTACATCCAAATTACAACCACTGATCAAAGGGATGATTCTAGCATCCAATCACGTGTGTATTTGCTTGAATCTCCTTTGTTGACTCCTTAACATACACCAGCTTCGTAAAACTATACATACATTCCATCTAGTCTCACAAGCAGAAATAATTTCGTATAGAAGTTGCTGCTTATTATATTAACTTTCTAAAACCATTAGTTTAACAAGTAAATTATACAAAGTTTCTGGACATAAAGTACTTTATAAGGCCGTTATCAAACACATTTACATTCCAGGGAGACACTAACGAACCCCTCATTCATCAAATCATTTGATGGGCATCATGTATAGTTTAGCTAACTAAGTCTATGCAAAAAAAAAAACTAACTAATTCTCAGGCTGCGCATGGGCATGGCAGACACAGCACCGAGCTTCGTCTTGTTTCTTGACGACGAGTATGTGGAGTAGGCTGTCGTCCCACACGTCCACGCCGAAGAGGCGGAACCGCCGCTGCACGAAGGCCCATATCGCGACGTCGTCGCCCTCCTTAAATGTGCACTGGCGGATGAATTGGAGGTACCCCTCTCCCTTGACGATCGTGCCCTGGCTGCTATCCCACCGCGACAGCCGCAGCTCCTTGGCGCCGGCTTCGAGGTCCACGAGCATCACGGGCAGCCCGCCGTGTGCCTTCCCCTTCTTCTTGGCTGTCGTCCTCCTGTTGTTGCCATCCTGCGGCTCTGATGACGGTCCAGGTCCAGGCTGCTGCCCCCTCGGCCGCCTCCTCGGCCCCTCCAGGAGGTTGGCGGCCTCGAGCTCTTGGGGGCTCAGGATCGGGCGAAGGTGGCGCTCGACACCGTCCTGCGGGATGCGGAACCGGCTCTGGTGCCCGTCCAGATCGGTCTTCGACACGCGCTTGTCGTGTATGAAGTGCACCGGCAGGTCGGCGCGGAGCCCCAGCGCCTCGAGGAAATGCCTGCGCAGGCATGGCGGCGCTTCTCGGCTGCCAGCAGCCGGCGGTGGCAGCTGTAGCGAGGGCGGGACGACGACGCTATTGATGGGTGCGACGTCATGAAAGGCCCCCACGTACGGAACTATCGCACCTGCTGACGCCGTCGCCTCCTCCGGCAACGATGATGACGACGACTTGGTGGCGGCCTCGTCCTGACGCGCCCGCTTGTTGGCGCGCTGCTGGGACTCGGCAAAGGCACGGTCGTATACTACGATCTCGAGAGAGCGCTTGGCGTCGGGGAGACACATCTGCTTCTGCTGGTGCGTTGTTGTGCGGCAGAATGGAACGTGGAATGGATTGATGGCGTCGCTGCCCCGCCGCCGTGAAATATATAGTGGCCATCCTTCCGGACACGGATCGGAGACGGAGTCCGTCCGACTGGCATTAGGCGGAGTCCGCCTCGCCCGCCCCACTAACAACCCATTCGAATTCGAATTACGCGGGGCCTCGCAGTCGCGTGGGCGTGGGCGGCACGAGTGCGAGGCGGCGTTGGCGCGAGCTGCGGCCGAGGATGGCGCAGGAGGAAAACGGAAAAACAAACTGGTGCCGCTGCACGTGGGAAGCTCGTGCTATACTGGACTCTGGCCCCCACTTAGCCCAAATTTATTTTTCTAAAGATTTTGAATAGAAAAGAAATTAAGAAAAAGGGAAGAAAGGTTATCTTCTCCGGTTCTCCCTCCCCTCCCTGTCCGGCTGTCCCCTCGCTGTACACAGGGTGTCTGTCACCGAGCAGCGGGCAGCCGGCAGGCAATGCGATGATAGTAGCTGCTGCTGCCCCTGCGCCGCCAGTTCCAGCACCGCCGGGCAAGCCGCCCTTTCCTCTCTCCTCCTTCTCCCTCCGCCGCCGCTCCTTCAGCTTGTGGTTCTCAAACGGCAACGCGCATGGACGAGACAGCGCCACCGCCACCACGAGCAGCAGGGCGACGAGGAGGTGGTGGTGGTCCGACCCCGGCGGCAGCCGAGAAGAGTACGGGTCCTCTTCTCTAGAGGAGGAAGAGGACGGTTACGATTACGATTACGAGGATGAGGCTGCGTTCCCCGGATTTGGAGGGGCCGCGGAACTGTTCGACGAGCCCTGGTTCTCCAAGGTATCCTACATACGTATTGTATATAACTATATACTGAGTCAATAATTTCTGTATTTTTTTCCTTTTCTTATTGGTACGCTATCTCGTTATACCATCAATAATTTCGATTTTCCTGCGTGCCTGAACCTTAATTTCGATTTTCCTGCGTGCCTGAACCTTGATAGATACTGAGTCTCCAAAGAGTTTTTCTGAAATTTGCTTTAGAATAAAAGTTGCTTTCTATGACTCTGTACTTTTCAACAGCTTTTCTATAGGTCATAAGAGTCGTTATTACTGTCTTTCGCTACCGATAAATCTGAAACGGTGGATGTATATATTTGGAGATTCAATTAAAGATACTTATAGTGTTTATTTAATTAAAATCTCTATTCGTATAGATTGGGGAAAATGGTACAAAGAGTCTTTTGGAGTCGCTCTAATGTTACCTAACTGAACATTGAACGTATAATGGGATTGGGACCATAGATCATTTGCCAGCCATTCTGAGTTACAATGACAAATGCTTGAAATTAAACCAAACCATCCTTCATTTTTTCTGGTATTAAATCAAGCAACAATATATTTATTTTTCCTAGTATATATCTAATTAGACCAAAAAATCTACTTATAGTAGTTCTCTAATTTTGGGATCTTAACTGATCACTACAATAAATTCACCCAGACTTGTCAGCTTCCATTCCTGCTGCTTTTCTTTTTATCAGTAACTTAGCATGCATATGAGATCAGTACTGCAATAATTTAATCAATCAACGGACGGATAATTGTGCTTCATTGTTGTAGTCACTGATCAATGGGCCTGCTGCTTTCTATACTTGTGGCTAGGTATATAAGACTTACGGAATCCTGCTACCGTTGATGCTTGCGTCCATGCTTGCTGCGACAGGGCCAAAGGCCTTTCTAATGGCCATGGTGATCCCACTCAGTCAGTCGGCCATATCTTTTCTGCTTGACGCTGTATGGGGAAGGAGGAAAGGCAACCGCGACGACAGGAGTAGACCATTCCGAGAGGAAGATTACCCCGAGGACGCCGCTGGCTTTGCGGCAGGTGGTCGAGGCAATGGATACCGCAGCCGCAGCAGCAGCAACTATTATGAGGGGAGGAGGACGAGCAACTACCAGTCAAGTGTTTCTAACAATTTTGCTGATGCTGCCTCAACTGGTGTTGGAGCTGACGATAACACCAAGAGCAGCAGCAGTGGATATGGAGGATGGGATGAGCTTCTGGACAACGACACTGCTGCTCAGGAGGCAAAGAGGAGGAGCTCATTCTCAGCTGGCACCACTGATCGAAGCACAAAATCGCAGCCTTCAGCGACTGGGGAGGAAGATGCAGATTATACCACTCCTTCAACAAGAACGAGAATGAGACGACGGCGGACGCCAGGAACGATGGGGTTGGGCAGTACCATGTACAAGCAGGCACCACTCGTGATGCGCTTGTTGGTGGCAGTCTTCCCGTTCCTGGGATCATGGTTCAGGCTGCTCTGAATTGATTGTTATATATTCGTCCACGGTGGTTCGTTTATGATTTCAGAAAAAAAGATATATATAAGTGGCCAGTGCCCAGTGGCATTAAGCAAAGGATTATGATTGTGAAAAATATATAAGCGTAGTGAAGAAGATCGATTGGTTCAGGCAGTGTGCCTGCAGCATCAGCTCTGTACTGCTGCATCCGCCATTGCGAAGGGAAAGAATCACAGCATCTGACTTGCTGGTGCATGTGTGAACCTTTGCTTCCTCGCGCTTGTGCAGCTGATAATATGTTTGTGGTCACGGTGAACATTAACTAATTGTGTAAGTGGCCAGCGTAGTGTTGTGTTGCTTGTGTGTGTGGTGTAAGTGCTATTGGGTTCTTGCGCCCATTCTTCCTTTTTAATATAATGATGATACAGATATCTTTCTTTTTCGAGAAAAAAAAGGACCTCAATAGTGAGAGCAAAGCAAAATGATAAGTACTACCTCGGATTCTCGAATATTTGTCAGCCCTTAGTTTTTTTTTAACTAAACCACGACGAATAAAAAAGTATGGAAAGTATATATATGTAGCTGTTAGCGTAGTGGTTTTCACTTGCATGTGGTAGTGATGGATAGACAGTTGGCTTGTCAATTTTGTCCTGGCAGAACGGAACGGAACACGGAGGAGGGCCTTTGTTCTGACAGGAGCAGAGCAAAGCGAAAACGTTGGTACTTTTTTCTATAAATTCGATCAAACACAAAACAATCTGATTCAAGGTAATTTAGTAATTAATTTATTTGGAGAGAAATATATGGTGGTGATAATAGACAGTTGTCTTTGTCAATTTTTAAAGGAAAGAGGGCCTTTGCTCTGACAGGAGCAGAGTAAAACTAAAACTAAGAGCTAGTTTGAGACTATTTTTTTGAGAGATTTTTATTTTTTTTAAAAAAATAAATTATTATTTTTTTTATAAAAATGAGGTTTCTAAACTAGTCCAAAATTTGTTTTCGCTCACGTCGATGCATTATTGGTATGGATCGCTGCCTTGCTTGTGTTACAACAGGCCCCTTATTGCCTTGCTTATGTTACAGCAGAGCATCTTCTCACGTAGGCGTATACTCATGCAATGGATACTACAGATATGTGTTTAGCCTTCACTTTTTTTATCTATATCTATACCACTATATAATCTATCAATTTAAATTTTACAAAATTCACTCAACTAAATAACCTCATACACATAACCTTCACTAAATTTAACAAACAAACTGCACATAGACTTAACACACAATCGAAACCAACGATTCAAATTGCTTGGTAATTCTCTCTCACTCAAATCCAATAGACAATAAAGTGTCTCATCCCCTCTCCTTTTCCATGACCCCATCGCCCCTAGTTCCCCTCCCGTGTTCTGGCCATCCTCTCCCTCACTTGTGCTGCCCCCATCAACCCCTCTCGTGGCACCGCCACCGCCATCAACCCTTCACTCTAGAAAATCGTAGCGTTAGCATGAGCTATATGCTAATATTATTAGAAGGCTATCATTGTGATGAATACAAGAGTTGCTACTTTGCCCTCGTTGCAATACCATTTGGTGAGAAATTCGTAAGTGGGCCAAGAGACAAGCAAGTTGGTAATCAGTACCCTGCTATCACAATACGCTGCTGCATCTTGGTTGCCTCATCCAATATGGATACACTATCATCTCAATAGGTCACAAGTATAGGTGTACATTCGGGCCGTCCAACCCAAACCCGAAAAGACTCGTATTACTTGAATTTCGGGTCAGCTCGGTCCGTTCGAATTTTAGGCCAGGCCGGGCCGGCCCACTGCCTGGCCCGTAATTGCTTAAACGTGCCGACCTCATTTCGGGCGGCCCGAAATTCACATTAGAACCCGAAATTCAATTTTTAGACCGAAATTCAATTTTTAGCCCGAAATTCACATCAGGGCCCGAAATTCACATCATAGCCCAAAATTCAAAACAAATTTATTAAAACAAATAAAATATAAAACAAATAAATTTGACCAAAAGCAAACTTAATATTTGTATTAAGTTACCAGAGCTATGCAATGACTACCTCGTTTATAAATCATTTTGTTAGAAAGAAAAAGAGTATAATCAGCTCTATATATAGTTCGTAAGTTTATTTCATTATCTAATGTTCATAACAAAAATAAAATTACATCACATACTCTAATTCAAAGCTACAAAAAACACCTAACTAATATTATTTCTAGCTTTGTGTTCTTTATCAAGTACATAAAAGTGTGGAATGAAGTGTGATTTTAATAAATATATGGGCTTTTTCGTGTCCTTATATGAGCCATTTCGTGTCTGTCTTAAAAGGGTCGTGCTTGTGCCCGCCCATGGGCCGCGACCTCGGCCCAAACCCGGCTCGTATATCGGGCCGTGCCGGTCCGACACTAAAATATTTCGGGTCGTGCCGTGCTTGGGCCGTGCTTTTTTTCCATGCTTCGGGCCGGCCCATCAAACCCGACCCAAATGTACACCTATAGTCACGAGAGCACTTGCATGTACTTATTTATGAATGAATGTGTGTGCAACTAACAGGAATAAGAGAAAAAGAAATGTACAAGCACTGAGAATGCAGCGCAAGGGGGAGAAAGAAATTTTCCTTTTGATAGGCAGCCTTCTTTGCTTTCAACTATTCCCAACAATCCCTCCACACACACTGTGAGCCGAGAGATTTGTCTGAGAATGCGCTTGTCCAACCTGGCTCTAATACTAATTGTTGGAACTGGACTGTCGACACATGGCATATCCGTCCGGTCGGTCGCACACACGACGCACCCACCTAGGATGTCGGGCCACGACACACACACCCAAAAATATGGCAGCGGACTTTAGGTCTGTTGGTCCAATACTCTACCCAAAAGCTAGCCTATCAGGAGATGCACACCCAACCATATAAACCATTCTTGTCCACCCACAATTAACAATGTGGGACTATTCCCAACAATCTTCCTCTAACATATTCTGAGGAGATTTGTCCGAGAATGCACTAGGTCAACCCGGCGCCGATACCAATTGTTTGGACCGGAGCGCCAACACATGACGTGTCCGTCAGGTCGTTCGCACACACGGCGTGCCTACCCAGGCCGTCGAGGCGTCTCCTCCCAAAAAGCTAACCCATTAGAGGGTTAAACCCTCAACTATATAAATCATGCTTGTTCCTCCACAACACACAATATGAGATTATTCCCAACAATCTCCCCCTCACACATTGTGTGTCGAGATTTGTCTAAGAATGCACTAGGCCAACTTGCCTTTGATATCAATGTTGGAACAGGACCGCGACATATGGCGTGTCCGTCGGACCGCCCGCACACACGGCACGCCTACCTACACCGTCGAGGCGCGACACATGCTCCCGCACGCATAGCAACAGGTATTAAGTCTGTTGGGTCAATACTCCCCCAAAAAGGTAGCCCGTCAAGGGTTACACCCTCAACCATATAAGGTCCTGTTCGTTTTGTGCTGATCCATAGGGATTGAGGGGATCAAATCCCCTACAAGTCAAAATCCTCTCTAATCTCTTCCAATCCTCCTTAATCCCTTCTAATCCTTCTTAATCCCTATGGTTTTGGGATCAAACGAACATGGCCTAAAGGAAGTTTGCTCCTCCGCACCTCACAATATGGGACTATTCCCTATAAGTATCACATTATTCGAACCACGTGTTGGCAGAGCAGCTTCGCGTGATCCTGGACGGTACCAAGTTCAGGAAGGCATAGTCATCGTCATCATTCCACACTAGGAGGCACAAACGAAAAGAGCAGCAACATCGCGGTCAGGTTATAGGCACGATGATGTCTAGGTTCTTCTCCAGCAGCCAGCCAGTAGGATAATTCAGCTGCGGAGGTTCCAAGTCGAAATTCCATACCATAACCGAGTGCAGTTGTCTGCGGGGCCTTCCATTTGAGTGTCGTCCTCGACGAGCTTCTCAATGAATCTTGACTCCTGCAATGCCACTACAAGTTGCCTCAATATGTACAGATTTTTCTTTCTGTGCTCTAGTAAAGTGTTCCCTCTTTGGTAGGTTTCATTTCAGTGCTCCATAGCCCATAACAAATATTTTGGTGACGCTTGTACATTTGAACAGCACTGTGGTTTAATTTCATGCTGTTTTAATGTATATTGGCACATCGGTTGCATTAATTAGGTTCAGATTCATCTCAATAGGTTGTACCTTAAGTTCAGTACTTCACTGGACCTAGTGAATCTTTATATTGCAGTTCTATCCAGCAAGGAGACATTGGATTAAATTATAGCATGCTCTGCTGGAGTAAATTTAGTCACGCAGATATTACCATGAAGATCGAACATCAACACGGCAGATTTGTCTCTATTAGAAAAACCAAAGTTCCACATATATGTGGAAACATTTAACTGTCTTCTTTGTTTTCTACTTTTCTTTTTTCATAAAAACAGTGATAAAAAAAACTAACCTGCAAGCCACGCCACCTGAATAGAGTATAAAGGCGTGTTTGGTTAGACGTACGATAAGGGATGGAAGGGAGCGACTATATTTTATATAATGTTTGGATGAAAATTATTCGAGAGCGAGATGAACATCGAAGCAATTTTTAGAGCCAGCATGGTCCCAAAAATCGAGCGGCTCACCTCATACTACTTTAATCTTAAACCAAACACAAAATAATAGACTTGTAACACCTCAAAATCATAATTTTAGAATTTAGGAAAAAAATTCAAAGGTCTTGAATTAAAATATGTTTTGACAATAATTTTCTCTGTAGTTACTCCTAAAATAAATAGGTTTCTAATAAAAGCTTAAATAAAAGATCCCTATACAATCTATCCCTTTATTTAAACTACGTATTTAAGTTGAAGCATCTCTTAATGAAAATTTCACACTAGGAATTAGTATATTTCAAATAACTATTTTCTGTGAGGATTGCATATTTAAAAGTCTTTGCTTATATAGGATAATAAATAAATAATTATACTTTGCATCTCATGCTGGATACTTTTAGTTGTTGCATCTAAACCAAATTTAAATTTGAAACACAAGCTTGATTTATAAATATGAAATTAGAAGTTAGAAATAGGAAAAGAAAATGAAAACAGAAAAGAAAAAAAGGGGACAGGACTCACCCGCCCTTGGGCTTAGTCCCCACCGCCGGCCCAACTCCATTTTAAAACCACGCCGACCCAGTTATGTAGCCATCTAACGCTAGCCCACCCCACATGCGCCCTATCTCTCTAGCCATCAGGGCCCGCACCTCAGCCAAGTGTCGCGCCACTGACCTATGGGGCTCACGCCGCCAGCCGCTCCCCTCTTTCTCTCATCACGCAAAGTCACTGACACCTAGGGCCCACTCAAACAATATCGTCTTCAACCAAAATTCTGAGATCGCGTCGTATCCTTCCGAGTTTTCCCAACCGGCTTTCGTCCTCCCACCCTAAAGTCCACGCGCGACAACCAATATATATGTGTGCCTCTGACTCCTTGCACCCCGTCAGGTTGCCCCATTAGCACCGAGAGCCCTAATCGCTATTGTGAGCAAAGAGATGGAGAGAAGCCGAGAAGAAGAGGGAGGGTGCCACCGTGGACAAAATCGTGGAGCGTCGTCGCTCCTGCACCAACGTGTGGCTATGGAGCATCGTCGGGTAGTCACGGAACCAATGGTGGCAGTTGGAGGCGTGAGGGATCACCGAGAGGTCGGGAATTGCTCGATGACGTTCAACAGGGCCATGGACCCACCGCTCGTCGTGGCCAGCATGTGTCGTCGGCTCTAGTCACCGGTAAGTGTGCTATTTTATGATCGTTGTGTTGTATGCTTGATGTAGGGAAGCTAGGGTGAAGGTTTGGGGCACTAGGATGCCACCGTGTTGGGCGCAGGTGAGCCCTCCGTCGTGTGCTTGGGCAGCGCCACCGTGGCCAGTCGTGAGGAAGGGGATGAAGGGTTCCTGGCCGTCAATCAAAGATGGACGGACAAGATTAAATGGTCGTGTAGCCCTTCGATCTGTGCACTAAGGACCGTTGATCGAACATCGGACGGACTGGATTAGATCCAAATTACCCCTTTAGCATGGTTCAATGGACACCCTCGGATTTTGATCGGGCGTGTAGGAATTCAGCCAAGACGTGGATGAATGGTCGCCGTGGATCTTAGATCCAATGGTCGACAAGTTCACTTAAGCGAGCAAACCTAATCTGCACCACCAAATTTTGATCCAATGGTGTATATGGGCTGATACCCCTTCACCACCTAGACATTTTGCAAATGAACTCGCGGTCCTAACTAGTTTAAGTTTTCTCGCAGACAAGTCGTAATTCTCTCAAAACAGACTCTGAATTTTCTCAAAAATGCAATACACAGTCCATAGTCGTTGTAGTAAGTAAATAAAAATCTGGAAAATGATTTCTAGTAGAAAAATAAATATAAAACTTAGAAATTTTATAACTCCTCCATTTTAAATTCGATTTAGTCCATTCAAGTTGCGGTAGCATATATTTACCACACAGTAATAACATCTGTTATATCATATCACACACTTTCATAATTAGATATGTTTAGTAGATTTTCCAATCACGGTTAATTTGCCCATAATTATAAATTGACTAAAATATAGTCTATAATCAAGTTATAACTTAGATTAAAATTAAATTAGTTATTTCTTTTGGGTTATCTTCCATCACATGATTTATATTACTTAAAAACAACCTAGAACCTAGTTTTTCATAGTTAGTTACATAGATTTTCCAAACGCTATATCTTTTTACCCATAACTCCGATTTTAGCGATTATTGAACCTACGTATAACAGCGCGTAGAATATTCTTACGTTGTTTATTCTTATGTTTTGGTGTAATGTTACCATATCCATTATTTGCATGATTAAATGTATTGGTACGAGTAGAGACGAGTTGATGAGGAATCTGAAGCCCAACTATTGGGTCAGCTAGACTACAAGGTTATCATAAGTATAAGGCAAGTTGTGCCCTTGATCAATTTTATTTACCTAATAATATTCTCGATAATCATCGTGATATGCTTTGGTTAACTTGATGGGACCTAATAGGTTATCTTAGTCTTGTTCACTCTACATCTTGCAAACAAATAAATTATTTGTTAGCCATGCTATTGCTCTACCTGAATTCCTGTATCAAACTCTACCTAAAATACAAGCTTTTATAGTGTTTTGTCTTTATGGATTACTGTAGTAATGTAGTAATCTGAACAACTAATTTTAATATAAAGCGAACAGCCCCAGTTCGGACAGCACGACAAAGCCAGCGCTTCGCCGCCGACCTGCCGGCTGCCGCCCGCCGCTGGCAGCTGGCTACCCTGGCAGTAGCTTCTTCTACTACTTGTGAGCAAACAAACCAAGCACTTGGCCCGCAGCAGCAGATGGACACGAGTTGACTTGCAGTTGAGCCAGCGTGTGTACCGTCAACTAGCGTGGCTCTCGCTTGATGAGCGTGCGCTTGCAGTTGCAGTTGCAGCTGGGCGCCGACCCCGCAGCAGGCTTGCACGCTGCACGCCTTGGGTGCAGGATTCGTGCATCGAAGAAGAGCCACTGCGGCACAGCGGCAGTGCTCCGGCGTCAGCGTTGCATGCATCGGGCGCCTTTTCGTCGTACTCGCAGGCCGGTAGGAACGCACGCACGCGCGCACGTACGGGCGGCGCCCAGGCCTGTCTGGTTGGTTCCGCGTCGGCGGCTCGTTTCAGCGGGAAACGCCAAAAACTCTCGGCCAACTCATCTTCTGCTTTAGGCCACGTACAAACTTGGAACGGTTTTCAAAATACACGAGACAATTAAGATACTACATAATATAACTTTAAGTCTCTAAATAATAATTACAGTCAAGACACAGTATATAGAGAATCGTGTACAGACGAACTCTTCATGAAGAGCTCGTATCTTAATTTTTGTTTACTTAACCCTCTAGATACATCTCAAAATCCTTTATTAAATTGGGTTGTATATAACCTTATACGTAGCCTAGTTCCACAAGCCTCGATTCCCAACAGTCTGACTTATCATGCGGCCCATGGTTCGGCACGGTGAAGCACGACTCAAGCCCAACACAGCACGCAGGGCATCGTGTACGTGCCATGCTTGGGCCACGAGGCCATCCCACGGTTGTCATACCTAGATTTAAGGGGCAAACCCGAGCGCGAATTAAATGTGCGCTAAGGTCAAAACACATATGATGACTCATGGTACAGAAACAAATGTCACATCATTACTATATAATAAGAGTTCTGTACAAAATAGTTAAATAAATACATTATACGAAGACAAAGATCCAGCAACCAAAGTTGACTGGGAGACGACGGCCAAGACCTCTCACAAACTCATCGCGGCAACCTTCATGCTCCTTATCTTGTGGTACCTGTTCTTGACCTGGGGGAATGTGAGTACAGTAAGGTGAACTCGCATATGTTCATCGCTCAACAAGTTATGGAGAATAATGTGTATAAGCTCACTTACGATGAGGGCTCATGTGAAATGTAAGGCTTACCAAAGAAGATGGTTAAAGTTGAGCATTGCTTTTAAAGTTGGTCAAAGTTTTATTAGTAGTTACTAAGTGTAAGTAGATACCAACCCAATTAAATAAGAGATCATAATTAATAATAAGATCCACAATGCAATGCATATGACAGATTAAGTTTAATTCTATAAGTTAATCGTGCGAGAGTCTTGAATCGCTTTTGACCATAAGCACGGCTGATATACCAATTTTACACTCTGCAGAGATTGCGCATATTTACCCACAAGACGTGTTTCCCGATTAGCCAGGGTTTGCTAGACACTTAGACATTTCCAAGGTGAATGGCTAGGGATCCACTACGAGGCATTTCCAAAGTTCCACTAGTTCAAGAAAACCTGCTACAGATTTAGCAAGAAGGAAGCATAGGAATCCCTCGTCCCATTATTAGGTAAAGAAGAGTGATCAAGGACACAACTTGCATGTGACTTGAGATTCCAGGTACTTCACCAAGTTGGTCTTCAGATTTCTCGTTACCTCGCTTCTATGCATAGCAATACATACAATCAAATAAATAATGTGTGTGGTTACATTACACCAAAGCATATGAACAAACAACATAAGAATGTCCTACGCGTCGCTACGAGATCGTAGGTTCGAGAACCATTAAAATCGGAGTTAAAACAAAAAAGTTATGGGTAAAACAATATTTTTAGGCATAATAAATCTAATAGATGTTGCATTTAAACTAAGTATGTATTAAGTTAAAATATCTGAGTTGACATTAATCAATTTAACGATTATTTATAATAAGCGTAGGCTACAACTATAAATTAAATTAACTAGATTGACTAGCTAATTAATATTAATTAAACAAATAATTAATTAATTAACTAATTATTTAAAACATGTGACATAATTAAAACAATGTTATTAATATGAACCTAACATAGCTTGAACAGAATAAAGCAAATTATTTGAACTAAAAGATATCATATTTTTTAATAAATTAGTAGGGTTGCATAGAAATAGGTGACATGACGGATTGACGGTGGGAAATTACTCGCCGAAGTTGTCGCTAGAGTTTGGACGGAAGTCAAACTTTGACGAGATGGTCATTGTCGAGGTTTCGGACCCGGGAGGTCCCTGGACCGACGAGTAAATTTGTCGCTGCGTGTCCCTGCCCAGATGGGTTGGTGCGAGATAGAACAGAAGGGGAAAACGAGCCTTGTATTATCCTGCACCAGGGTGCTCGTAGTAGGGGTTACAAGCGTTGCGAGAGGGCGAGAGCGAGAGGGCGAGTACGAGAGGGCGAGAGAGAGAGGGAGAGAGGGTCTGGCCCTGCTCGTCCTCTCCCGTCCCTTTCCTGTGCGTTCGTGTATTCGTACGCTCGTCCGTTTGTTCCCCCCTCCCCCTGGACATCCCCTTTTATAGACATAAGGAGATGGCCCAGCTGTACAATGGGGTGTAGCTATGCGCTACGTGGCCAGCAGGGAAGTGCCTGGTCGCTATGCACGTGTTGACGTGTCCGTCGGAGAAGTGCATGTGCCCTGTAGAAGCACAGCTGTTGGCGCTGCATGGATCCTGCGGACGTCTCCTTGCTTCCATAGGGGGCTTGAGAACCACCGACGTCATGGACACATGCGGGGAACCATCATTGCCTGTTACTGGGGTAAGCTTGATGGGACGCTGGTCTTGTTCCTTCGTAGCCTGAGCTAGCCAGGAGTAGGGTGCTGATGTATCCCTTGTGGCGCGGTCGATCTGAGCCTGAGGTCGGGAGAGGCGGTGGCTCCTCCGAGGCCGAGGCTGGGGCCGAGGCCCAGGGTCGAGCGAGGACGTGACTCTTCCCGAGGTCGAGGCCGAGCCCTGGGGTCGGGCGAGGCGGAGATCTCCTCCCGAGGCCGAGGCCGACGCCGAGCCCTAGGGTCGGGCGAGGCGGAGCTTCTTGTTGCGCCCGAGGCTGAACTTGACCACTGTCAGTTTCTCCCGGGTGGTTGGCACAATAGCCGGAGCGGGGCGGGCGACGCTATTTTCCTGTCAGATCGGTCAATGAAAGGGCGAAGTGACTGCGGTCACTTCGACCTTGCCGACTGAGGCGCGCGTGTCAGGATAAGGTGTCAGGCGATCCCAGCATTAAATGCGCATGCAATACGGTCGGCTGGTAAGACGATTTGGCCAAGGTCGCTTGCACGACAAGGCTTGCCTTTGGCTGAGCCGAGGGTGCGCTCACTGCCTGAGGAGACCCTCGGGCGAGACGTGAACTCGTCCGGGACCACTGTTCCGCCCGAGGCCGGGCTCGGGCGAGGCGAGATCGTGTCCCTTGGTAGACGAAGCTTTGACTTTGACCCGAACTGTAAGCCTTTATGGTTTGTTCTGAAGGTGTTTTCGAGCTGTGTTTAGGAGTGTTGGGGGTACCCCTAATTACGGTACCCGACAGTAGCCCCCGAGCCTCGAAGGGAGTGCAGGCACTTGCTTGGAGGCTCTGCCAGATTTTTGTGAGGGGACTAACCTTTCTCGGTTAAGTTTCGTTTCGGTGGGTGCGCGCGAGCGCACCCGCCGGGTGTAGCCCCCGAGGCCTCAGAGGAGTGGTTTGACCCCTCTGAGGTCTTAATTCGTGTTGTAATGCCTCGGTCGGCCTGGTTGTTCCCTCATGCGGCCTGGCCGCAGCCCGGGTGCATGGTCAGGCTTTGAGTTTTTGAGCTGGTTTGTTGACGCTGTCAACAGTTTTGGCCGCAGCTGGGTGCGAGGGCAGCCCCCGAGCCTCTGCACGGAGCAAGAGGGCGATCAAGGACTGTCTCGACTTTTATTATACGCCCCTTCGTCGCCTTTTCGCAAGGAGGAAGGGGGGGAAGCGCCATGTTACCCTCGGAGGGCACCGATCATGGCGTTTCCAGTGAGTTGCTAACGGGTGATCCGAGTGGACGCCCGTGCCCCGTTCGTTAGAGGTCGGCTAGTGGCCCAGAGGCATGCTCCAAAAGTACCTGCAGGGGATTTGCTGGACCCGGATCCATTTCGATAGGGTCCGAGGGCTCGGTGCCTCCCTCCGGTGGGATTCCATTACAAATCGTTCCCGCTGGTCTCGGAAATGTCCTAGAGCACCTCGGGAGCGTAGCCCGAGCCTCGGCCATGTAACAGACGTACCCAGGGTCATCCCTCACTCTGCGTGCTCTGGGGCGGCTATCGAACCCTTCCGAGGGGCTAGCCTTCGAACCCCTGATCAGTAATGGGCGTGGAGCCCGAGTGCTCTGGGGCGGTTGCTGGACCTCGCAGGGCGCAACCTTCGAACCCCTGATTAGTAGGAGGGCTCGGGGGCCCGCTTCCTTTGCGGAGAAGGATTCCTTTCGAAATATCCCCTTTCTCGGTCCATGTGGCAAGAGAGAGAGGAAACGGAAAAGGATATGAATTTAAAAATCGTGGCGCACCTTTTTTGACGCGGCCATTATGGCGGAGGTGAAACGTTGCCTGCTTCGCCTGCCAACGGTGTCGCTTGCTCTGCCAAGGAGTTAATGCGACGGGGCGGGCGATTCGCGGGGCGTCTGTTGCGCGTGCGTGGGCCGTTCGAGGAACGGGGCACGGGCGTGTCGTCCTTACGCCGTGGGAGAGGGCTCCCCTGCTGCTTGAGGAAAGGATGCGAGCCTGGGGGTGATTTGACCGCTGCTTCCGCTCATCTGTTGTAGCAGTTATTGCCGGTCCACTTTTGGCCATGTCAACTGCCACGCCTACCCCCGCGGTTGACTGACTCGTGACCGCTGCTCTTAATTGGCACTGTTGGGTCAGTGTGGGGCTGCCTCGAGTCACAGCACTGGTTCCGCAGTCGAGAAGGCGCAGCATTGGTGCAGGTGGCGGTGCAATTTCCTTACACGTAGTGACTGTGGCGCCGGTTACATGATATGTGGGACCGGGCCTCCGTGCTTGGTCCACCGGATGCGACGAAGCCGAAGGGGTGCGTAACCGCAGTGCGGTTGCATGCTCTTTGCGTGGCGGCTTGCCCTTTCGTCCGCTGGTTCCGGCGAGGATGAGGGAACGCTTGTAACCACAGGGCAGTTACATGCTTCGCGTGCGGCGGTTTGCCTCCTTCGCGTCTTGGGTCAGTTCTGATGACGTGTGGGACCCGGCCCCCGTGTCGTGAGGTGGGAACCCTGGAGCACGTCGGTGGAGACCTTGCCCGTGACGCTTGGGGGTGCAAGTGAGGAGATCTGCCTATAAAAGGGGCTCGATCGCCTGGGCAGTGGCCATGCTTTCGCACTCCTCTCTTGTATCGCTCCCTTCAACCTTCTGTGTCCCCAGATGGTGCGCACCTGTGTGGCTTTCTTCTTGCTGCTGTTTGAGAAGCGCGACCTTATGGGGGTTGGCGCTCTCCAGTCGTCGCTCGGCTTCAAGGATTTTCATCATGCAGCTCGGCTGCAGTCCCTCACCAATGGTCATCCGTAGGGATGATCATCAGCCTTGTGGTGGGGAGAAGCAAGCCGGGCTGCGGCCTCCGCCCCGCTCTCAGCTTCAAGGATGTTCATCATCCGGGCTGAGGAGGAGGGCACGCCGAGTGGGGGGCCGCCTCCGCGTGGGCCAGTGACCCTTTTCTTCCTCCAGCATTCAGGGGAGAAGGGCATCCTCCAGCCCTGCGGAGGCGTCCTCCAGCCATGCGGGGGAAGGCAAAAACTGCTGCTGCCTGGCCAGGGTGCAGCTGTCCGTCCTCCACCTAGGCGAGGGTCGTGCCGCGCGCAGGTGGCCGCTGCCACCGGCGCTGGAGTGGGGCTGCCGCTGGTGAGGCTCCCTGAAAGTCGCCTAGAGGGGGGGTGAATAGGGCGAAACTGAAATTTACAAAATTAATCACAACTACAAGCCGGGTTAGCGTTAGAAATAATAATGAGTCCGAGAGAGAGGGCGCAAAATAAATCGCAAGCGAATGAAGAGTGTGACACGCGGATTTGTTTTACCGAGGTTCGGTTCTCGCAAACCTACTCCCCGTTGAGGTGGTCACAAAGACCAGGTCTCTTTCAACCCTTTCCCTCTCTCAAACGGTCCCTCGGACCGAGTGAGCTTCTCTTCTCAAATCAAACCGGGAACAAAACTTCCCCGCAAGGACCACCACACAATTGGTGTCTCTTGCCTCGGTTACAATGGAATTTTGATCACAAGAACAAGTGAGAAAGAAAAGAAGCAATCCAAGCGCAAGAGCTCAAAAGAACACGGCAAATCTCTCTCGCTAATCACTAAAGCCTTGTGTGGAATTGGAGAGGATTTGATCACTTGGGTGTGTCTAGAATTGAATGCCTAGCTCTTGTAAGTGGTTGAGAAGTGGAAAACTTGGATGACTTGAATGTGGGGTGGTTGGGGGTATTTATAGCCCCAACCACCAAACTAGCCGTTTGGTGGAGGCTGTCTGTCGTATGGTGCACCGGACAGTCCGGTGCACACTGGACATGTCCGGTGCGTCAGCCACGTCACCAGGCCGTTAGGGTTCCGACCGTTGGAGCTCTGACTGCTGGGCCCGCCTAGATGTCCGGTGGCGCACCGGACATGCACTGTAGAGTGTCCGGTGCGCCAGCATGGGCGTGCCTGACTTCTGCGCGCTCTGGCGCGTATTCAATGCGCCTGCAGGTAGCCGTTGGCGCCGAAGTAGCCGTTACTTCGTTGTCACACCGGATAGTCCGGTGTACACCGGACATGTCCGGTGAATTATAGCGGACTAGCCATTGCAAATTCCCGAAGCTGGCGAGTTCGGAGTCGCTTCATTCTTGGAGCACCGGACACTGTCCGGTGTACACCAGACAGTCCGGTGAATTATAGAGCGGCGACTCTGCGTTTTCCTGAAGGTAAGGAGTTTAGCGCGTGGAGAACCCTGGTGCACCGGACATGTCCGGTGGTGCACCGGACAGTCCGGTGCGCCAGACCAGGGTGCCTTCGGTTGTCTCTTGCTCCTTTTGTTGAACCCTTTACTTGGTCTTTTTATTGGCTTATTGTGAACCTTTGGTACCTGTAAAACTTATAGACTTGCGCAAACTAGTTAGTCCAATTATTTGTGTTGGGCAATTCAACCACCAAAATCAATTTAGGAAATAGGTGTAAGCCTAATTCCCTTTCAATCTCCCCCTTTTTGGTGATTGATGCCAACACAAACCAAAGCAACTATAGAAGTGCAGAATTTGAACTAGTTTGCATATGCAAGTGCAAAGGTTACTTAGAATTGAGCCAATAAATATTACTTACTAGATATGCATGGATTGTTTCTTTATTTTTTAACATTTTGGACCATGCTTGCACCACATGTTTTGTTTTTGCAAAATTCTTTTTGTAAATCCTTTTCAAAATCCTTTTGCAATATAGTCAAAGGTAAATGAATAAGATTTTGCGAAGCATTTTCAAGTTTTCGAAATTTTCTCCCCTTGTTTCAAATGCTTTTCCTTTGACTAAACAAAACTCCCCCTCAATAAAATCTCCTCTTAGTGTTCAAGAGGGTTTTAAGATATCAATTTTGAAAATACTACTTGCTCCCCCTTTTGAACACAATAAGATACCAATTTGAAATTTTCCAATTGAAAATCATTTTTAAAATTTGGGTGGTGGCGCGGTCCTTTTGCTTTGGGCTCATACTTTCTCCCCCTTTGGCATGAATCGCCAAAAACGGATACTTTGAGTGAGATATAAGCCCTTGTCTAACTACTTTCTCCCTTTTGGCAAATAAAACATATGAGTGAAGATTATACCAAAGACGGAGAGTGATGCGAAGCAACGGCGAAGGATGAGTAGAAGAGTGGAGTGGAAGCCTTTGTCTTCGCCGAAGACTCCAATTCCCTTTCAATATACCTATGACTTGGTTTGAAATACACTTGAAAACACATTAGTCATAGCATATATAAAAGAGACATGATCAAAGGTATACTTTTGAGCTATGTGTGCAAATTAGCAAAAGAAATTCCTAGAATCAAGAATATTGAGCTCATGCCTAAGTTTGGTAAAAGTTTGTTCATCTAGTGGCTTGGTAAAAATATCGGCTAATTGATCTTTAGTATTAATATATGCAATCTCGATATCCCCCTTTTGTTGGTGATCCCTAAGAAAATGATACCGAATGGCTATGTGTTTAGTGCGGCTATGCTCAACGGGATTATCCGCCATGCGGATTGCACTCTCATTATCACATAGAAGAGGAACTTTGGTTAATTTGTAACCATAGTCCCGCAGGGTTTGCCTCATCCAAAGCAATTGCGCGCAACAATGACCTACGGCAATGTACTCGGCTTCGGCGGTAGAAAGAGCAACCAAATTTTGCTTCTTTGAAGCCCAAGACACCAAGGACCTTCCCAAGAACTGGCAAGTCCCCGATGTGCTCTTTCTATTAATCTTGCACCCCGCCCAATCGACATCGGAATAACCAATTAAATCAAATGTGGATCCCTGAGGGTACCAAAGCCCAAACTTAGGAGTATAAGCCAAATATCTCAAGATTCGTTTTACGGCCGTAAGGTGAGATTCCTTAGGGTCGGATTGGAATCTTGCACACATGCAAACGGAAAGCATAATGTCCGGTCGAGATGCACATAAATAGAGTAATGAACCTATCATCGACTGGTATACCTTTTGATCGATGGATTTACCTCCCATGTCGAGGTCGAGATGCCCATTGGTTCCCATGGGTGTCTTGATGGGCTTAGCATCCTTCATTCCAAACTTGTTTAGAATATCTTGAGTGTACTTCGTTTGGCAAATGAAGGTGCCCACTTGGAGTTGCTTTACTTGAAATCCTAAGAAATACTTCAACTCCCCCATCATTGACATCTCGAATTTTTGTGTCATGATCCTACTAAATTCTTCACATGTAGATTTGTTAGTAGACCCAAATATAATATCATCAACATAAATTTGGCATACAAACAAATCATTGTCAAGAGTTTTAGTGAATAAAGTAGGATCGGCCTTGCCGACTTTGAAGCCATTAGCTATAAGTGTCGGGGACCATAATTAGGGGTACCATCAAGACCCCTAAATCTCAGCTGGTAACCCCCATCAGCACAAAGCTGCAAAGGCCTGATGGGTGCGATTAAGTCAAGGATCGGTCCATTCAAGGGACACAATCGTGCCTCGCCCGAGCCTAGCCTCGGGCAAGGGAAGCCGACCCTGGAGAACCTACGTCTCACCCGAGGACCCCCCCCCCTCCAGCAACGGGCACACTATCGGCTCGCCCGAGGCCCAGTCTTTACCGAGAAGCAACCTTGGCCACATCGCCACGCTGACCGACCAAATCGCAGGGGCATTTAATGCAAATGTGGCCTGACACCTTTATCCTGACGCACGCCCACCAGTCGACAGAGCCGAAGTGACCGCGGTCGCTTCGCCGCTCTACTGACCGGTCTGACAAGAGGACAGCGCCGCCTGCGCCGTTCCGACTGCTGAGCCACCCGACAGAGTGAGGCTGACAGTAGCCAAGGCCGGCCTCGGGCGTCATAGGAAATTCCGCCCCGCCCGACCCGGGGCTCGGACTCGGGCTCAGCCCCGGAAGACGGCGAACTCCGCTCCGCCCGACCCAGGGCTCAGACTCGGGCTCAGCCCCGGAAGACGGCGAACTCCGCTCCGCTCGACCCAGGGCTCGGACATGGGCTCAACCCCGGAAGATGACGAACTCCGCCTCGCCCGACCCCAGGGCTCGGACATGGGCTCAACCCCGGAAGACGACGAACTCTGCCTCGCCCGACCTAGGGGCTCGACCTCGACCTCGACCTCGGAGGAGCCTCCACCTCGCCCAGCCTAGGGCACGGACCGACCACGTCAACAGGAAGCGCCATCATTACCCTACCCCGAGCTGACTCGGGCTACGGGGAACCAGATCGGCGTCCCATCTGGCTCGCTCCACCATGCGAGTAATGATGGCGCCCCGCATGCCCTGTGACGACGGCGGCTCTCAGCCCCCTTACGGAAGCAAGAGGACGTCAGCAAGGACTCGACAGCCCCAACAGCTGTCCTCTCGCCAGGCTCCAGCACTCCTCCGACGGCCACGACACCACGCGAACTGGGCGCCAAGACCTCTCCGGCTGCCACGATGGCATGTACTTAGGGCGCTAGCTCACCACCGCTAGACACGTTAGCACATTGCTACACTCCCCATTGTACACCTGGATCCTCTCCTTACGCCTATAAAAGGGAGGACCAGGGCCCTCTTACAGAGGGTTGGCCCGCGCGGGGAAGGACGGGACAGCGCTCGCGCAAGGCCGCTCGCTCCCACTCCCGCGTGGACGCTTGTATCCCCCTACTGCAAGCGCACCCGACTCAGGCGCAGGGCTAACACGAAGGCCGCGGGATCCACTCTCTCACGCCTGCCTCCCTCCGGCTGCTTCCTTTCCCCCCTTCGCGTTCCGCCTCGCGTTGACCCATCTGGGCTGGGGCACACGGCGATGATTCACTCGTCGGTCCAGGGACCCCCCGGGTTTCGAAACACCGACAGTTGGCACGCCAGGTAGGGGCCTGCTGCGTGTTGATGAACAGCTTCCCGTCAAGCTCCAGATGGGCAGTCTCTAGCAACCTTTCCAGCCCGGGACGGTGCTCCGTTTCGGGAATCTTGAGTTCATGTCCCTCGACGGCAGCTACGACATGATACTCCTTCCCCCGCCATGCGACAGCGACAATGGCGGTCGACAACCCGCTCGCCGGCGGAGAAATCGACGACGCCTTCCCCACATGGTGGAAGGACGACATTCGGGCTTGTCCCGTCCCCTCCCCCGCCGACGGAGGAGGAGGCGGGGCAACCAAGGCTAAGCGGGAAGCGGCACCTCGTTGGCTGTCGAGCGAGTCGACGGCGCCGGCGCCCCAACGGAGGGCGAGTCGGGCATCGATCTCGCGTCTGAGACGAAGACGAGCGTCGCCTCCCCGCAACACGCCAATCTCAAGCAAACGCACGACGCCAGCACGCTCGCGAAGGACTTGCTGGGCATCACCCTCGTACCTGAGACAACGGTGCAGTCAGTCCCAGACGTGACCTCGTCACCGACCGTCGACCGAAAGGTACCGACCGATTCCCATCTCGCGTCTTTTGGATTCGGCCTCGACCCACCAAGCGACTCCGCTTCGGTGAGCACTCTCTTAGAGGCAAGTCCAAACCCTCTGGGGTATCGTGTGCGGTCACCCTGGGACCGACTGATGGCCGACTCGACCTACGAGCCCTCGGGGTCCGAGGAAGATGGCGAGCCCGACCTCTGTTGGGATTTCTCCGGACTTGGTAACCCCAGTGTCGTGCGGGACTTCATGACCGCATGTGACTGCTGCCTTTCCGACTGTTCCGACGGCAGCCGCGGCCTCGACAACGAGGACCGCGGCCCAAGTCGTGAATGTTTCCACGTCGATCTAGGGGGTCCCGGCGAAGGCAACCATCTTGGTATGCCGGAAAATGGTGATCCCCCTAGGCCCGTGCCTCGTGTTGACATCCTTCGGGAGCTAGCTGTGGTCCCCGTACCGGCAGGAGGTCCTGACCCACAGCTCGAGCAAATCCGCGAGAGGCAGGCCAGGCTCGACGAGGGAGCAGGAACGCTTGTGCCGATCCGCCGAGACATCGGACAGGAATGGGCGGTCCAACCCCCGGCCGGAGAAGCGCGTCATCTCCCCCGGGACATCCAACACCGCATCGCCGACGACGTCAGGGTGAGGCCGCCGCTGGATTCCAGCGGAGTCGGCCAGAACCTGGCTGCAGCGGCAATACTCTTCCGCGCGATGCTGGAGCCATCAACCACCGAGGGGCGGCGTATCCACGGAGAGCTCAAGAATCTCCTAGAGGACGCCGCGGTCCGACGGGCCGAAAGCTCTGCCTCCCGAAGGCAGGGGTTCCCCTCGGAACATCGCGCCGCGACTTCCCGATTCATGCGGGAAGCCTCGGTCCACTCCGGGCGCACGTGCAACACAGCGCCTGCAGTCCCGGGTCGCCTCGGCAACGAGCGTCATCATCACAGCCATCGGGCCCACCTCGATGACAGGGCGCGCCGAAGCTACCACCCCAGGTGTGGGGGACGCTACGACAACGGGGAGGATCGGAGTCCTTCGCCCGAACCACCCGGTCCGCAGGCTTTCAGCCGCGCCATACGACGGGCACCATTCCCGACCCGGTACCGAACCCCGACTACTATCACAAAGTACTCGGGGGAAACGAGACCGGAACTGTGGCTCACGGATTATCGGCTGGCCTGCCAACTGGGTGGAACGGACGATGACAACCTCATCATCCGCAACCTCCCCCTATTCCTCTTCGACACCGCTCGAGCCTGGCTGGAGCACCTGCCCCCGGGGCAGATCTCCAACTGGGACGACCTGGTCCAAGCCTTCGCCGGCAATTTCCAGGGCATGTACGTGCGCCCTGGAAACTCCTGGGATCTCCGAAGCTGTCGCCAGCAACCGAGAGAGTCTCTCTGGGACTACATTCGGCGATTCTCGAAGCAGCGCACAGAGCTGCCCAACGTCACCGATTCAGATGTCATCGGCGCGTTCCTCGCCGGCACCACCTGCCGCGACCTGGTGAGCAAGCTGGGTCGCAAGACCCCCACCAGGGCGAGCGAGCTGATGGACATCGCCACCAAGTTCGCCTCTGGCCAGAAGGCGGTTGAGGCCATTTTCCGGAAGGACAAGCAGCCCCAGGGCCGCCCACCGGAAGATGCTCCTGAGGCGTCAACTCAGTGCGGTGCCAAGAAGAAGGGCAAGAAGAAGTCGCAAGCGAAACGCGACGCCGCCGACGCGGACCTTGTCGCCGCCGCCGAGCACAAGAACCCTCGGAAACCTCCCGGAGGTGCCAACCTCTTTGACAAGATGCTCAAGGAGCCGTGCCCCTATCATCAGGGGCCCGTCAAGCACACCCTTGAGGAGTGTGCCATGCTTCGGCGACACTTTCACAAGGCTGGGCCACCCGCGGAGGGTGGCAAGGCCCTCGACGACGCAAAGGAGGAAGATCATAAGGCAGGAGGGTTCCCCAAGGTCCGCGACTGCTTCATGATCTATGGCGGGCAAGTAGCGAACGTCTCGGCTCGGCACCGCAAGCAAGAGCGTCGGGAGGTCTGCTCGGTAAAGGTGGCAGCGCCAGTCTACCTAGACTGGTCCGACAAGCCCATCACCTTCGACCAGGCCGACCATCCAGACTACGTGCCGAGCCCGGGGAGATACCCACTCGTTGTCGACCCCATCATCGGCAACGTCAGGCTCACCAAGGTCCTCATGGACGGAGGCAGCGGCTTCAACATCATCTACGCCGAGACCCTCGGGCTCCTACGGATCGATCTGTCCTCAGTCCGAACGGGCGCTGCGCCTTTCCACGGGATCGTCCCCGGGAAGCGCGTTCAACCCCTCGGACAACTTGACCTACCCGTCTGCTTCGGGATGCCCTCCAACTTTCGAAAGGAGACCCTCACGTTCGAAGTGGTCGGGTTTCGAGGAACCTACCATGCAGTGCTAGGGAGGCCATGCTACGCCAAGTTCATGGCCGTCCCCAACTACACCTACCTCAAGCTCAAGATGTCGGGCCCCAACGGGGTCATCACCGTCGGGCCCACGTACCGACACGCGTACGAATGCGATGTGGAGTGCGTGGAGTACGCTGAGGCCCTCACCAAATCCGAGGCCCTCATCGCTGACCTGGAGAGCCTCTCTAGGGAGGCGCCCGACGTGAAGCGCCACGCCGGCAACTTCGGACCAGCGGAGACGGTCAAGTCCGTCCCCCTTGACCCCCGCAACGACGCCTCCAAGCAGATCCGGATCGGTTCCGAGCTCGACCCCAAATAGGAAGCAGTGCTCGTCGACTTTCTCCGTGCAAACGCCGACGTTTTCGCGTGGAGTCCCTCGGACATGGCCGGCATATCGAGGGAAGTCGTCGAGCACTCTCTAGATATCCGAGCTGGGGCCCGACCCGTGAAGCAACCTCTGCGCCGATTCGACGAAGAAAAGCGCAGAGCCATAGGCGAGGAGATCCACAAGCTACTGGCGGCCGAGTTCATCAAAGAGGTATTCCATCCCGAATGGCTTGCCAACCCTGTGCTTGTGAGAAAGAAAGGGGGGAAATGGCGGATGTGTGTAGACTACACTGGTCTAAACAAAGCATGTCTGAAGGTTCCCTACCCTCTGCCTCGCATCGATCAGATCGTGGATTCCACTGCTTGGTGCGAAACTCTGTCTTTCCTCGATGCCTACTCAGGGTATCACCAGATCAGAATGAAAGAGTCCGACCAGCTCGCGACTTCATTCATCACACCCTTCGGCATGTACTGCTATGTTACAATGCCGTTTGGTTTGAGGAATGCGGGGGCAACGTA
Organism: Zea luxurians; assembly: GCA_029449295.1. Classification (NCBI taxonomy): domain Eukaryota; kingdom Viridiplantae; phylum Streptophyta; class Magnoliopsida; order Poales; family Poaceae; genus Zea; species Zea luxurians. Next base: position 9,471,277 of record JAOPSE010000057.1, read on the forward strand.
CCAGCGATGCATGAACCATGTGTTTGGCGAACACACCGGCCGAACGGTCGAGGCCTACGTCGATGACATCGTAGTCAAGACAGGGAAGGCCTTCGACCTCCTTTCCGACCTTGAAGCGACGTTCCGATGTCTCAAGGCGAAAGGCGTGAAGCTTAACCCCGAAAAGTGTGTCTTCAGGGTCCCCCGAGTCATGCTCTTGGGGTTCATCGTCTCCGAGTGGGGCATCGAAGCCAACCCGGAGAAGATTGCAGCCATCACCAGCATGGGGCCAATCAAGGACTTGAAAGGCGTATAGAGGGTCATGGGATGTCTCGCGGCTCTGAGCCGCTTCATCTCCCGCCTCGGCAAAAGAGGTCTGCCTCTGTACCGCCTCTTAAGGAAGGCCGAGTGCTTCGCTTGGACTCCCGAGGCCGAGGAAGCCCTCGGGAACCTGAAGGCGCTCCTCACGAACGCGCCCATCTTGGTGCCCCCCGCTGCTGGAGAAGCCCTCTTGATCTACGTCGCCGCAACCACCTAGGTGGTTAGCGCCGCGATCGTGGTTGAGAGACAAGAAGAAGGGCATGCATTGCCCGTCCAGAGGCCAGTCTACTTCATCAGTGAGGTACTATCTGAGACCAAGATCCGCTACCCGCAAATCCAGAAGCTACTGTACGCGGTGATCCTGACACGGCGGAAGTTGCGACACTACTTCGAGTCTCATCCGGTGACTGTGGTGTCATCCTTCCCCCTGGGAGAGATCATCCAGTCCCAAGAGACCTCGGGTAGAATTGCGAAGTGGGCGGTGGAGATCATGGGCGAGACGATCTCGTTCGCCCCTCGGAAGGCCATCAAGTCCCAGGTCTTGGCGGACTTCGTGGCTAAATGGGCCGACACCCAGCTCCCGACGGCTCCGATCCAACCGGAGCTCTGGACCATGTTTTTCGACGGGTCGCTGATGAAGACGGGGGCCGGCGCAGGCCTCCTCTTTGTCTCGCCCCTCGGGAAGCACCAACGCTACGTGCTACGCCTCCACTTCCCGGCGTCCAACAACGTGGCTGAGTACGAGGCTCTGGTAAACGGGTTGCGAATCGCCATCGAGCTAGGGGTCCGACGCCTCGACGCTCGCGGTGACTCGCAGCTCGTCATCGACCAAGTCATGAAGAACTCCCACTGCCGTGACCCGAAGATGGAAGCCTACTGCGATGAGGTTCGGCGCCTGGAAGACTAGTTCTACGGGCTCAAGCTCAACCACATCGCCCGATGCTACAACGAGACTGCGGACGAGCTGGCTAAAATAGCCTCGGGACGAACAACAGTTCCCCCAGACGTATTCTCCCGAGACCTGCATCAACCCTCCGTCAAGACCGAGGACACGCCGGAGCCCGAGGCACCTTCGGCTCCGCCCGAGGCACCCTCGGCTCGGTCCGAGGTACCCTCGGCCCAGTCCGAGGTACCCTCGGCACGGTCCGAGGTACCCTCGGCCCCTGAGGGTGAGGCACTGTGCATCGAGGGGGAACCGAGCGAGGTCACGCCTAATCAAAGCTGGCAGACCCCGTACCTGCAATATCTCCACCGAGGAGAGCTGCCCCTCGACCAAGCCGAAGCTCAGCGGTTGGCGTGGCGCGCTAAGTCTTTCGTCTTGCTGGGAGACGGGAAGGAGCTCTACCACCGCAGCCCCTCAGGCATCCTCCAGCGATGCATTTCCATCACCGAAGGCCAGGAGCTCTTGCAAGAGATACACTCGGGGGCTTGCGGCTATCACGCAGCACCTCGAACCCTCGTTGGAAACGCCTTCCGACAAGGATTCTACTGGCCGACGGCGGTGGCCGACGCTACTAGAATTGTCCGCACCTGCGAAGGGTGTCAGTTCTACGCGAGGCAGACCCACCTGCCCGCTCAAGCTCTACAGACCATACCCATCACTTGGCCGTTTGCTGTGTGGGGTCTGGACCTCGTTGGCCCCTTGCAGAAGGCACCCGGGGGCTACACGCACCTGTTGGTCGCCATCGACAAATTCTCCAAGTGGATCGAGGTCTGACCCCTAAACAGCATTAGGTCCAAACAGGCGGTGGCGTTCTTCACCAACATCATCCATCGCTTTGGGGTCTCGAACTCCATCATCACCGACAACAGTACCTAGTTCACCGGCAGAAAGTTCCTGGACTTCTGCGAGGATCACCACATCCGATTGGACTGGGCTGCCGTGGCACACCCCATGACGAATGGGCAAGTGGAGCGGGCCAACGGCATGATCCTGCAAGGACTCAAGCCTCGGATCTACAACGACCTCAACAAGTTCGGCAAGCGGTGGATGAAGGAACTCCCCTCGGTGGTCTGGAGTCTGAGGACGACGCCGAGCCGAGCCACGGGCTTCACACCGTTCTTTCTAGTCTATGGGGCCGAGGCCATCTTGCCCACAGACCTAGAATACGGTTCCCCGGGGGCGAGGGCCTACACCGACCAAAGCAACCAAGCCAACCGAGAAGACTCACTGGACCAGCTGGAGGAGGCTCGGGACATGGCCTTACTACACTCAGCGCGGTACCAGTAGTCCCTGCGACGCTACCACGCCCGAGGGGTTCGGTCCCGAGACCTCCAGGTGGGCGACCTAGTGCTTCGGCTGCGGCAAGATGCCCGAGGGCAGCACAAACTCACGCCTCCCTAGGAAGGGCCGTTCGTCATCGCCAAGGTTCTGAAGCCCGGAACATACAAGCTGGCCAACAGTCAAGGCGAGGTCTACGGCAACGCTTGGAACATCCAACAGCTACGTCGCTTCTACCCTTAAGATGCTTTCAAGTTGCTCATATACCTCGTTCACGCACCAAGTCTGGTCGTCAAGGAAGGGTCAGCCTTGCCTCGGCAAAGCCCGACCCTCCCTCGGGGGCTAGAAGGGGGCAACCCCCTCTGCGTCAAAATTTTCCTCGAAAAAAAAATCTTTTCTGCCAGAATGCCTTTCGTGCTCTTCGACTACTTCAAAAGTGGATCCTGAAAACGACGGAGTACACGTAAGCAGCCAAGGCTGACCGAGCCGAGGGACTCCTACGCCTCCGGGATACGGATACCTCACTCATCACCTTCTGCGATAAGTAACTCGCGCTCGGATAAGTGACTCCGCAGACCGAACTAGTCTTCATGCTCGAGAGCTCCTCTGCCGAAATGATTTTTCGAGCCTTCTCGACTGCGTCGGTAACAGAACCCTATGTGTGACGGAACCTCCCAAGTAATCAGGCCCACCTACAGTTGTCCTTGTCTAACAGACATCAGACACCCTGTAGATGTTCCTAAGTTACTTGACAAGCTCGGTATCTTTCCTTACCTCACCAGGAACGTTTCACCCGTCTTGCAGACATTACAGATCATCGGAGATAAAGATATGCGGAAGCGATTACATAATCTTACATTTATTTCCAAAGTAAGCTCAAGTAAGTTATTACAGACCAGTTCTCTAAACGAGTGCATAAAAGTATTAATTATACAAACCAGGGAGACACAACCTCTCCCGAAGGACTAGAACCAAAAGATCTTAAGTGGAGGACTGAGTCCTCCCGCACTTCATTCCTGGCTTTCATTCTTGGGAACCACCTTAGCACAGAAGCAGCAGAAGTCTGCTACTTCCCCACCTAAAAACAACAAAGGGATAAACCCTGAGTATGGAATTACTCAGCAAGTCTTACCCGACTAAGGAAAAGACTCTCAAGGGTATGCTGGATACATGGGAGTCAAGGTAAGGCTTCTCAAAAGTCAAAGACTCTGTTTTGCAGAAATGCTTACTAAAGTGGATCCTTAAAAATCCAATTTTATTTGTCAAGTTAGGTAAAGTTACCTGCACTAGAGTTTTTTCTACCCTAGTTCAATCACTGGTCCTGCACTAGCCAATTTCTTAACTAAAAACCCCTCATCTTTAGTGGAATGCTACGTGTAAGTCAGTGGCCAAGTCTCCATAACCGCGGAGGTACGGCGATCCGAATCGATTATACTCAGCTGAGGATCTCCAATCACACGACATATGTAGCACTTAACCCTTGCATATGTCAACCCGCCACCGGGGTTCTTAAGACCGGATCAGGTTCACGCAAACCGAGAGCACAGATACACCACCGTCCAGCCTCTTGCCACGGAGGGTACACGCTACTCTCGCCACCGCTCCACTTCCATTTCGTGTTATCTTATTCTGGCCTTAGTCTACCCGAGGCAAGGCTTACCCATGACGAGGCATGTGACCAGTTAAAGGGTCCTCGGTCAGCAGGCCTACATCGACAAGGTCCTTAATCGACTCAGACGGAGACACTACACCGAGACTCTCTTCTCGTGCAAGTCACCCGCCCGGTCTCAGCTTAATCATTTCAAACCCAAAGTTTGGTACCTGGCAGAGGTACATCTTTTCCGATGTTGAATCCATCAAGGCCTTTGACGGATTCACCATCAAGTTTTAATTTTGAAAACATCCCTCCCACTTTGCCAAACATCTTTTGTAAAACAAATCCTTTTGTTTTTCTAAAGCAATACTAAGCAAAGTAAAACCTTTTTGTAAAAACAGGATTTCAAGGAGGGTAATCAAGATCAAGGGAGGTAATGCAGAAATTGTTTAATCAATCAACTCCTATCACCTAATGCAGCAAGCAAGTGAGAAAGATTTTAAAAACATCAAGGAAGGTGGCAAATGCACCGGGGCTTGCCTTTGTTATCAGATGGGTCTGGCTCGGATCCACAGATATCAAAATAGAAGCAGTTGTCTGCCTGGGGATCGGAGGTGGGTGGTATCCCTTCTTCAACAACCTCTTCTTCTTCTTCTTGTTCTAAGATAACCATATACATACATAAGGATGGATGTCATGGAATGCTCATGAGGATGCAAAGATAGCATAAACTTGTTATTTATATCTTGAGTATAACTTTCCTTCACGGAGTTCCGGGAACTTAGGGTTTCCGGAGTCGGTAAAGGAGTTCATGGAGCAGGGGGGGGGTGGTTTTGGGTTTTGTGATCAAACAAGGTCCAAATCAAACCAAACTCTACCCATGGCTTCTAAATAATGTGAAAAGCTCACATAAAAAGTTTGGGGAATTTTGGACTAATTATTTAATTTCTAAAAATCCAGAACCATAGATTTAGGCTGTTCTAAATATCCTAAAATTCCCTACTTGATCTAAAAATCATGAAACTATTTTTAATAAATTCTATGGAAAATAACAAACCTAGGAAAATTGGTCTCATAGTTTTAGGATTTTTCTATCATTTTCTACAATTTTCCAAAGTTCTGCTGAAAAAGAAAAGGGAAAAAGAGCAACAGTACTGGGCCGATTCCAGGTTCAGCGGCCCAAGCCCAGGCGGTTTCGCGCGCGCGTCGCGCCCGCGAGGTGACTTTGCATAAAGGCCCTTGGCTTAACGGTTAAACCGACATAGGTCTGTTTACTAATGTTCTATGTCGCTGACAGATCACAAAAAGACCCTCGGGGTTCTACTAATTCGCAACACGAGGTCCTCGACGTCGGTCACTCACGGCCGCGCTCCGGCGAGCAGCAGACCGGCCGACGGAGGCAGCGGCTGGGCTCTCCGAGCGGAATACACGAAATTCACCCCCTAAGGAGCATTTCCCCTAACCTAATTGCACCGTTGGTGGCTCATAGAGCTCCGGCCACGATGGCCGTAAGCACCACGGCGGCATGAGCGTGTTCCCGGCGATAGGCGCCGGTCTAGTTCAATCCAATGCTTCGGTAAGCATCACGGAGACATGGGAAAGCTTAAACGAGGGCGCAGAGGGCAGGAACGGACCCGTAGAGGGCTGACCACGGCGAGCTCTCAACACGGCGGCGGAAAACAGTTTTTGGGGCAACGCGAAATTCCGGCGAGACAGTGGGCGATTGGGTGCGGGAGCGGGTGCAAGAGTTAGCCAAATACATGGCGCAGCCGAGTGGGGGCTCAATTTATAGGCTCTGCGAGCGGTGGCGCTCAATTAGCTCGCGATGCGCTGGCGGCCGGAGACGGGGAAGATGCACTGGCGCGCGGTTACGTGGTCGCGACGTGGCGGTAAGTCCGGTGAGCCACGGAGGGGTTAGAGAAAGTCACGGCGACACGGTGAAAGACTTGGACACGCGGCATAAGGCCGGGAAGCGGCGGTCGACGGCGAGGTAATCCGCCAGCCGCAAAGTTGAAGGGGGACAGGGGGGGTGAAGCCGTCGGAGTGGTGGCCAGCTCACTGGTGACGAGGTCTTTACCGCGGCAAGCTTATCCGGCGAACGTCGAGCACGAATCTTAGCGAGCGGCGATCGACGGCAGAAGCTACCGGCGATGAGGAAGAAGAGATTCTTCTTCAGTTTCGACAGCTACTGTACCATCGCCAAAGCTCATCAGACAGCCTGACAGTCGAGTTTGCAGAGCCCATAAGTTTTTATTTTGCATAGCAACTTTGTTATCGATCTGTACTAAAGTTGTAGAGTCATGAACCAGCTACAACTCCATTATAGGACATAAACACATTTGAGCACTGGATCATGCTTAGATCTGAGCTCAAAGTTGGGGTCAGTTCACTGCTAAGCAGATTTTCAGTTCAAAACAGCCTGACAGCCAGTTTTGGACTGGGTTTTTCTGCAAATTTCGCATAACAACTATGCTTGCATCCTTTAGCAAAGTTGTCCTCCTATTATTGGTCTTCAACTTTGATGTGGTGACCTAGGGCAAAAACTCTATATCCAGAAAGATACAAAGCTCCAAAGTTGAGCCAGTATCACTGAAATCCAGACTTAGTATAAACTCAAATGAGGTCCATTTGCACTTTAGTCCAAAACTTAGGGTTTTGCTTTCCAGTCCACATTTTTGTGATCCAATAGACTTGAAACATTTGTTTGACTTGGTTTTTGCACTTTAGCCCAAAAGTGGACTAATTTTGCACTTAGGTCCCTAGGGTTTGGTTTTAGGGTTTTCCAGGGTTTTGATTAGGGTTTTTAATATCCCAGGGGTATAAATGTGATTCAACCTTATTGTTGGGGTCACTTTATGACTTTTACCCTAAAGCCTTTAGGTTTTCTCAACTTGGATTAAGTTTTGTCCCTTTAACCACTATTTAGGGTTAAGTCCTTAAACCAGGGTCCTATTTGTAAAACAGTAAAACAATACAACTTGTTTGAAATTTTTGCCTAGTGAATGCACTCTAGGTGTGTCAAACATATGCAATGCCCGTGCTCATGATGTCATGCTCAAGTTTTAGTTAGAGTAACACCAGGGGTGTTACATCCTTCCCCCCATAAAAGAATCTCGTCCCGAGATTTAAAGTCCTAGGGTGAGTAATGGAAAAGGAAATGTGTCACGTTTTTATTTCCTTATTTCTGGTACAAGGCAGGGATGGTGTGGGGGTTCATTCCTTTATTACACAGCTATACAAACTTTACAATTTACAAGAGGCTAGAAAGCCCGGGAAATTCTTATCTAAGAAATCTTGGGTTTCCCAGGTAGCCTCATCTTCCGAATGCTGATTCCACTGTATTTTATAAAACTTGAGGGTCTTTCTCCGGGTAACCCTGTCCTTTTGATCCAGAACTCGAATGGGATGTTCCGAGTATGTCAAATCTGGTTCCAGGACAACATCAGTCACTTCAACGGTTCGATCGGGAACCCGAAGACACTTCTTCAATTGTGACACGTGGAACACATTATGCACGGCAGACAATGTTTCGGGGAGCTGAAGTCGGTATGCCACTGGTCCACATTGTTCAAGTACCAGGAATGGACCAATGTACCTGGGTGCAAGTTTTCCTTTAATCCCAAAACGCGATACGCCTTTCATTGGTGAAACCTTTAAGTAGACGTAGTCTCCTTTTAAGAAGTATAAGGGCATTCGCCGATTGTCTGCATAACTTTTCTGACGAGCCTGTGCCTTCTTCATATTATGAACTATTTTCTGAACCCTTTCTTCGGTTTCTTTTACCATATCAGGTCTAAAGAAATATCTTTCACCAGGTTCAGACCAATTTAGCGGAGTTCGACACCGTCGCCCATACAAAGCTTCAAAAGGTGCCATCTTGATACTTTCCTGATAACTGTTATTGTATGAAAACTCCGCCAAAGGTAAGCATTCATTCCACTTTGTTGAGAAATCCAGGACACATGCCCGCAACATATCTTCAAGTATTTGGTTCACTCTCTCAGTCTGTCCACTGGTTTGGGGATGGTAGGCCGAACTGTGGAGCAACTTAGTTCCCAGGGATTTATGAAGTTCTTCCCAAAATTTGGATACAAATTGAGGCCCACGATCCGACACTATGGTCTTTGGAACACCATGCAGACTAAGAATACGAGCAATATACAATTGGGCGTAGACAGTAACTGGAGAATTTGTCTTGACCGGCAGAAAATGAGCAACCTTTGTAAGTCGATCAACAATCACCCAGATAGAGTCACACCCTTTTGTGGTCCTGGGCAATCCCACAATGAAGTCCATGCTGATATCTTCCCATTTCCATGCTGGGATTGGCAAAGATTGCAATGGACCAGCAGTTTTCAGGTGTATGGCTTTGACACGTCTGCAAGTGTCGCACTTAGCCACATAGCGTGCAATTTCAATCTTCATCTTCGTCCACCAGTAATGTTGCCTTAAATCTTGGTACATCTTAGTGCTTCCGGGATGAATAGAATAGCGACTAAGATGCGCTTCATCTAAAATTTGCTGGCGGAGTTCCTCGTTCTTCGGCACTACTATGCGGTTATTGAACCATAACACCCCTTGATCATCTTCTCTAAAACATTGGGCTGTTCCAGCCCTGACCTTTTCTCGTATGTGCTTCATGCCCAGATTATCCTTTTGATCATCAATTATCCTTTGCAGGATGGTTGACTCAAGCTTTAGCTGATTTAAAGTCCCTTGTTGAATCATTCCCAGGTTTAACCTTTCCATTTCTTGACACAAAGTGCTCTCGGAGGTCTTTACCATAGGGCAGTGGCAGGAGGTCTTGCGACTCAATGCATCTGCCACCACATTGGCCTTGCCTGGGTGATAATGGATTTCCAGTTCATAATCCTTAATGAGCTCGAGCCATCGCCTTTGCCTCATATTCAACTCTGACTGGGTAAATATATACTTCAAACTCTTATGATCAGTATATATGTGACAGATGTTTCCCAGCAGATAGTGACGCCATATTTTCAGGGCATGAACCACCGCAGCTAACTCCAGATCATGAGTTGGATAGTGCTCCTCATGCCGGCGTAACTGCCTTGAAGCATATGCAATCACTCGGCCCTCTTGCATTAGTACACAGCCGAGCCCACTGCCTGACGCATCACAATATACATCAAAAGGTTTAGTGATGTCCGGTTGAGCCAATACCGGAGCAGTGGTCAATAATATCTTCAGTTGCTCAAAGGCTTTATTACATTCAGAAGACCAATTGAACTTGGTATCATTCTTCAATAAACTTGTGATTGGCTTCACAAGCTTAGAAAAATCAGGTATAAATCTGCGATAGTATCCTGCTAGTCCAAGAAAACTCCGGACTTGGTGAACAGTCGTTGGAGGTTTCCACTCCAGAATATCCTTGACTTTGCTAGGGTCTACCGCAATTCCCTTGGATGATAATACGTGCCCCAAAAATTGAATTTCTTCCAGCCAAAACGCGCACTTGCTAAACTTGGCATATAGCTGATGTTCCCTCAGGCGCGTCAATACAAGCCGCAGGTGCTGAGCGTGCTCCTCTTCATTTTTAGAGTATATCAATATATCATCAATGAAGACCACCACGAACTTGTCTAACTCGGGCATGAACACCGAGTTCATCAAATAGGTGAAGTGGGCAGGAGCATTGGTAAGCCCGAAAGACATTACTAGATATTCAAACAACCCATACCGCGTAGTGAATGCGGTCTTCGGTATATCCTCGGGCCGAATACGGATCTGATGATAGCCCGACCTGAGATCAATTTTGGAAAATACTCTCGCCCCTGTCAGTTGATCAAATAAGATGTCAATCCTTGGAAGAGGGTACTTATTCTTGATAGTGACCTCATTCAGGGGCCGATAGTCCACGCACATGCGCAAGGTTTGATCCTTCTTCTTCACAAAGATGGCGGGACAACCCCAAGGGGACAAGCTTGGCCGGATAAATCCTTTATTCAGCAGATCTTGCAATTGAATTTTCAATTCTGCCAATTCATTAGGGGGCATACGGTACGACCTTCGGGAAATGGGAGCCGTACCGGGTTTTAGCTCAATTACAAATTCCACATCTCTTTCTGGGGGTAGTCCAGGCAAATCTTCCGGAAACACATCTGGAAACTCACAAACTACCGGAATATTCTTGATCTCCGGTACAATGGCTTCAAAGATTCTACCAGAAGCTTTGACTGGATTGGTCTTGGGGAGAGACAAGAGAATTTCTTCTTGATTATAACTCAACCTGACGGTTCTGAGTTCAGTGTTGAGTACTGCCTTGTGTTGAGTTAACCAATTCATCCCCAAAATTACATCTATATCTTGGCCCTTTAGAACAATCATGTTGGCAGGAAAGTTCCGTTCGGCCATAGTTACTGGCACACCATAGGCCACTTCTTTAGTAAAAATATATCCCCCAGGTGAATGAATTTTAAAACCCTCTTTGGATTCATGACATGGAATATGATGTTGCTCCGCAAATGTCTTGCTAATAAAGGTATGTGAAGCACCGGAATCAAAAAGAATTAGTGCAGGGTGGTTGGCCACAGGGAACATACCCATCATCACCGGCTCGCCTTCCGGTGTGGTAGCCACTTGTGTATAATAGACTCGCCCCGTCTTTTTGGTATTTCTGCCCAAAGTAGTTCCCTTGCCTGGAGCTGAAGTTCCCGATCCTTGCTGATTATTGGCCTGATTTTGCCGAGGATAGGGACAGTCTTTAATGAAGTGCCCAGACTTGCCACAGTTAAAGCATCCAGTGGAAGAACCTGGCAGAGCAGGGACTCGAGTGCCTGGGGCACCCGGCTGACTTGAGGCAGTAGGGGCTTTGTTAGGCCGAATAATTATAGGCTGCTTGAACGGGAAAGGTGGTGCACTGGAACGATTCTGGTTAGAGGGCCGGAGAATGAACCGTTGCCTCTTAACCGGGCCCTGCGTAGGCCGATCACCACTAAATCCCTTGCTTTTCCCAGAATTTGCATATTTGGCCTCCACGGATAAGGCTGTGCTGACAGCCTTGCCATAAGTAAGATCAATACATGCAGCCATCTTCCGCTGCATCCTGTCGTTCAGACCCCTCATAAAACAATTCTTCTTTTTCAAATCTGTGTTCACCTGGTCAATTGCGTACTGGGACAGGTGGTTGAACTTGTTGAGATACTGAGTAACAGTATCTCCCCCTTGCTTCAACTTCATAAACTCTTCCTGCTTCATGTGCAACACTCCCTCCGGGATATAATGCTCGCGGAATGCTGCTTTGAACTCGTTCCATGTAACTTGATGATTATCCGGTTGAATGGCCACAAAATTTCCCCACCAAGTACTGGCGGGGCCTCGAAGTTGTTGTGCTGCAAAGAGTGGTTTCTGGGTTTCTGAGCAGCGAAGAAGGCCAAATTTCTGTTCAATGACCCTTATCCATTCGTCGGCCTCAAGCGGATCTTCTGCTTTAATAAAAAGAGGCGGACGAGTCTCCGAGAAATCCAAATATGTAGTCTCACGAGGACCCGGCTGGAATCCTCGTCCTGCTTGTTGTTGAAGCTGTTGCTGGCCCGCCATCTCCCTCAGGAAGCGGGTATTATCGGCTGTAGCGTTTACCAAGGCAGCGATTGCCTCAGCAAGCGTGGGTGGAACGGGAGGTGGATTCGGGGTAGCATCCCCACCCCCGGATGTTCTAGCTGCATCCTGTCCTCGAGTACGGGTCGGCATCTGAGGCAAAAACATTTGAATAAACATAATGCGCCAAAGAAACCTTCCGTTTTACATTACTATAAAAAGTAATGGTACAGACTCGACAGTACACAACCGGATACATTACCCACATTACAAAAGCTTAACCTATTATACAACCATACACCCTACAATACACTACACTACTCTAATATAACACTACTCCCTACAATACCCCACTCTACTCTTATTACACCCCTAGTCCTGCTTCCCATCGCTTTTGGCGGCTTCATTGTCGGGGGTAGGAGTCCAGACGTCCACCAACCTTAAAGAAGGAGGGGGCTCAAACAGATCTAGCTCCCCACCCGACGCGCGTCCCGCGGCGTGGGAAGGTCCGGCTCCTGCCTCAGAAGGGGGTATAGGCTCACTAGGGTGCAGTTGCGAGTAGAGCACATGCACTTCTTCATGGAGTGTATTGCAGTACACCTGCAGGTCGTCGACAGCTTTGCTTAACTCTCTATTTCGGGCCTGAGCCCTTGCTTCCTTAGCACACACCAACATGTGTGACTGGACTGCCCAGTCAAGTGCTAGGTCCCGGTCAGCTAGCTGATCCCGCAGGTGACGGAGGTCTCTTCTTAAATCATTAATTCTGTCTCCGTCGGCAATCCACGCATTGGTCCTGTGCCGTAGTACTGCTTGAAGTCGATTTACTTCGGCTTCCAAGTCTCCGATGGGATCATTACTCCCACTGCTACTACTTTCTTGGCGAGGGGCCAGTTGGTGCCAGGGTACTCCCCTCGGTCCCGTTGATTTTCGTGCCGTTAGCCTCGTGCGTGGCGGCATCTTCTAAAGGGGGAAATTTATTAGTAAAAATTCTTAGCATGATGCATGAATAAATACAGAATCAACCTTGGTTGATTCCACCTTCTATACGTTGCACTCTTCCTAACTGGTCTTTAATATAAACTCTTCAGACTACTTAGGTAAGAAGAGAAAAGAATCTTTAGGTAAGACTTTTGAAATTCTTTTGAAGATGCCCTGGAATATCTGCAAAGAAGGGCTACGCTCCGATACCAGCTGTGACGGAACCTCCCAAGTAATCAGGCCCACCTACAGTTGTCCTTGTCTAACAGACATCAGACACCCTGTAGATGTTCCTAAGTTACTTGACAAGCTCGGTATCTTTCCTTACCTCACCAGGAACGTTTCACCCGTCTTGCAGACATTACAGATCATCGGAGATAAAGATATGCGGAAGCGATTACATAATCTTACATTTATTTCCAAAGTAAGCTCAAGTAAGTTATTACAGACCAGTTCTCTAAACGAGTGCATAAAAGTATTAATTATACAAACCAGGGAGACACAACCTCTCCCGAAGGACTAGAACCAAAAGATCTTAAGTGGAGGACTGAGTCCTCCCGCACTTCATTCCTGGCTTTCATTCTTGGGAACCACCTTAGCACAGAAGCAGCAGAAGTCTGCTACTTCCCCACCTAAAAACAACAAAGGGATAAACCCTGAGTATGGAATTACTCAGCAAGTCTTACCCGACTAAGGAAAAGACTCTCAAGGGTATGCTGGATACATGGGAGTCAAGGTAAGGCTTCTCAAAAGTCAAAGACTCTGTTTTGCAGAAATGCTTACTAAAGTGGATCCTTAAAAATCCAATTTTATTTGTCAAGTTAGGTAAAGTTACCTGCACTAGAGTTTTTTTCTACCCTAGTTCAATCACTGGTCCTGCACTAGCTAATTTCTTAACTAAAAACCCCTCATCTTTAGTGGAATGCTACGTGTAAGTCAGTGGCCAAGTCTCCATAACCGCGGAGGTACGGCGATCCGAATCGATTATACTCAGCTGAGGATCTCCAATCACACGACATATGTAGCACTTAACCCTTGCATATGTCAACCCGCCACCGGGGTTCTTAAGACCGGATCAGGTTCACGCAAACCGAGAGCACAGATACACCACCGTCCAGCCTCTTGCCACGGAGGGTACACGCTACTCTCGCCACCGCTCCACTTCCATTTCGTGTTATCTTATTCCGGCCTTAGTCTACCCGAGGCAAGGCTTACCCATGACGAGGCATGTGACCAGTTAAAGGGTCCTCGGTCAGCAGGCCTACATCGACAAGGTCCTTAATCGACTCAGACGGAGACACTACACCGAGACTCTCTTCTCGTGCAAGTCACCCGCCCGGTCTCAGCTTAATCATTTCAAACCCAAAGTTTGGTACCTGGCAGAGGTACATCTTTTCCGATGTTGAATCCATCAAGGCCTTTGACGGATTCACCATCAAGTTTTAATTTTGAAAACATCCCTCCCACTTTGCCAAACATCTTTTGTAAAACAAATCCTTTTGTTTTTCTAAAGCAATACTAAGCAAAGTAAAACCTTTTTGTAAAAACAGGATTTCAAGGAGGGTAATCAAGATCAAGGGAGGTAATGCAGAAATTGTTTAATCAATCAACTCCTATCACCTAATGCAGCAAGCAAGTGAGAAAGATTTTAAAAACATCAAGGAAGGTGGCAAATGCACCGGGGCTTGCCTTTGTTATCAGATGGGTCTGGCTCGGATCCACAGATATCAAAATAGAAGCAGTTGTCTGCCTGGGGATCGGAGGTGGGTGGTATCCCTTCTTCAACAACCTCTTCTTCTTCTTCTTGTTCTAAGATAACCATATACATACATAAGGATGGATGTCATGGAATGCTCATGAGGATGCAAAGATAGCATAAACTTGTTATTTATATCTTGAGTACAACTTTCCTTCACGGAGTTCCGGGAACTTAGGGTTTCCGGAGTCGGTAAAGGAGTTCATGGAGCAGGGGGGGGTGGTTTTGGGTTTTGTGATCAAACAAGGTCCAAATCAAACCAAACTCTACCCATGGCTTCTAAATAATGTGAAAAGCTCACATAAAAAGTTTGGGGAATTTTGGACTAATTATTTAATTTCTAAAAATCCAGAACCATAGATTTAGGCTGTTCTAAATATCCTAAAATTCCCTACTTGATCTAAAAATCATGAAACTATTTTTAATAAATTCTATGGAAAATAACAAACCTAGGAAAATTGGTCTCATAGTTTTAGGATTTTTCTATCATTTTCTACAATTTTCCAAAGTTCTGCTGAAAAAGAAAAGGGAAAAAGAGCAACAGTACTGGGCCGATTCCAGGTTCAGCGGCCCAAGCCCAGGCGGTTTCGCGCGCGCGTCGCGCCCGCGAGGTGACTTTGCATAAAGGCCCTTGGCTTAACGGTTAAACCGACATAGGTCTGTTTACTAATGTTCTATGTCGCTGACAGATCACAAAAAGACCCTCGGGGTTCTACTAATTCGCAACACGAGGTCCTCGACGTCGGTCACTCACGGCCGCGCTCCGGCGAGCAGCAGACCGGCCGACGGAGGCAGCGGCTGGGCTCTCCGAGCGGAATACACGAAATTCACCCCCTAAGGAGCATTTCCCCTAACCTAATTGCACCGTTGGTGGCTCATAGAGCTCCGGCCACGATGGCCGTAAGCACCACGGCGGCATGAGCGTGTTCCCGGCGATAGGCGCCGGTCTAGTTCAATCCAATGCTTCGGTAAGCATCACGGAGACATGGGAAAGCTTAAACGAGGGCGCAGAGGGCAGGAACGGACCCGTAGAGGGCTGACCACGGCGAGCTCTCAACACGGCGGCGGAAAACAGTTTTTGGGGCAACGCGAAATTCCGGCGAGACAGTGGGCGATTGGGTGCGGGAGCGGGTGCAAGAGTTAGCCAAATACATGGCGCAGCCGAGTGGGGGCTCAATTTATAGGCTCTGCGAGCGGTGGCGCTCAATTAGCTCGCGATGCGCTGGCGGCCGGAGACGGGGAAGATGCACTGGCGCGCGGTTACGTGGTCGCGACGTGGCGGTAAGTCCGGTGAGCCACGGAGGGGTTAGAGAAAGTCACGGCGACACGGTGAAAGACTTGGACACGCGGCATAAGGCCGGGAAGCGGCGGTCGACGGCGAGGTAATCCGCCAGCCGCAAAGTTGAAGGGGGACAGGGGGGGTGAAGCCGTCGGAGTGGTGGCCAGCTCACTGGTGACGAGGTCTTTACCGCGGCAAGCTTATCCGGCGAACGTCGAGCACGAATCTTAGCGAGCGGCGATCGACGGCAGAAGCTACCGGCGATGAGGAAGAAGAGATTCTTCTTCAGTTTCGACAGCTACTGTACCATCGCCAAAGCTCATCAGACAGCCTGACAGTCGAGTTTGCAGAGCCCATAAGTTTTTATTTTGCATAGCAACTTTGTTATCGATCTGTACTAAAGTTGTAGAGTCATGAACCAGCTACAACTCCATTATAGGACATAAACACATTTGAGCACTGGATCATGCTTAGATCTGAGCTCAAAGTTGGGGTCAGTTCACTGCTAAGCAGATTTTCAGTTCAAAACAGCCTGACAGCCAGTTTTGGACTGGGTTTTTCTGCAAATTTCGCATAACAACTATGCTTGCATCCTTTAGCAAAGTTGTCCTCCTATTATTGGTCTTCAACTTTGATGTGGTGACCTAGGGCAAAAACTCTATATCCAGAAAGATACAAAGCTCCAAAGTTGAGCCAGTATCACTGAAATCCAGACTTAGTATAAACTCAAATGAGGTCCATTTGCACTTTAGTCCAAAACTTAGGGTTTTGCTTTCCAGTCCACATTTTTGTGATCCAATAGACTTGAAACATTTGTTTGACTTGGTTTTTGCACTTTAGCCCAAAAGTGGACTAATTTTGCACTTAGGTCCCTAGGGTTTGGTTTTAGGGTTTTCCAGGGTTTTGATTAGGGTTTTTAATATCCCAGGGGTATAAATGTGATTCAACCTTATTGTTGGGGTCACTTTATGACTTTTACCCTAAAGCCTTTAGGTTTTCTCAACTTGGATTAAGTTTTGTCCCTTTAACCACTATTTAGGGTTAAGTCCTTAAACCAGGGTCCTATTTGTAAAACAGTAAAACAATACAACTTGTTTGAAATTTTTGCCTAGTGAATGCACTCTAGGTGTGTCAAACATATGCAATGCCCGTGCTCATGATGTCATGCTCAAGTTTTAGTTAGAGTAACACCAGGGGTGTTACACTATGGACGAGTAAGAGCGCGCGTAAGCGGCAAGACCGACCGAGCCGAGGGATTCCTACGCCTCCGGGATACGAATACCTCACTCATCGCCTTCCGTGAAAAGCAACTCTCACCCGCACAAACAATTATGTTACCGACAAATGAGTCCGGATACTTGAAACAAGAGGAAAAGAAACATAGCTTTACAACACGACGACGGTGTGTTTAGGCCTTGGCGGCCGCAGAAGACATACACACACTACAAGACAACCTGATCCTGCAGGCTCGGACGTCGACAACCGAAGGGGGCAGCAGCACCCTCGGCATCAACTACACCTTCGGCGGGGTCTGACCTAGCCTTGGACGGCGACGCGGTTGGAGGGCCCCCACTCTGATGGACGACATCAGCACCACACCCGGGCCATCGCCACCAGGGTCTTCTTTGAGAATCCGGCCCGAGCAGGCGGCTCGGTCGGTCACCCCGAGGCCTCGGCCAGCTGTCCCCCAAAGACATCAGCTCGGCTTGTGGCCTCGGCAGCTCAACCTCGGCGTCGGTTCCGCCAGTGGACGACCCGGCCAGGCTCTGGCCAACCACACCTCCTTTTCGAAGCCAACTCTGCCTCCGTCCGTGCTGACACTGCTACCTCCGGCTTCGGCTCATCGAAGAGCGGCCGAGGGGTTCCTTTAACTAAGCAAGAGGGGCCTCGGACTGCGAGGCCGACCGAGCCGAGGGACTCCTACTCCTCCGGGATACGGATACCTCACTCGTCACCTTTGCACGAGGCAACTCACGCTCGGTGAAGCGGCCCAGATAATCGACAAGGCAAGTCTTAGTGCTCGAAATGAAGAAAAAACACGGCTCCATGCCGAAAATACATACACGTTCAGGCCTCGACAGCCGCATTGAACAAAACACCGGCATTCAAGGTGCCAATACAAACAGAACTCCGGTTCCGTCCCCACGGCAGCAGCGATGGCCTCAGGGCGGAAGCCGCTGCAACCTTGCCCTCGCCCGCGCCGACGCTCGAGGGGCGAGGACAAGTACAAAGAGCCGGGGGCTCGGAAGGTAGGAAGACACGATGCATGAGGGGAGCACGAAGACATGGTTGCCCTCCAAGGGGGTCGCCCCCCTTTTAGAGGCGATTCTCCCCACTTGCGCCCTCAACCGTTGCGGGTTGAGTCTTCTCCAACACGCTCCAAGATTCTTCGCCCACGGCGCGGGGGCTGGGTCCCACACGTCATGCAAGCCGGTCCAGGGGAGAAGAAGCCAAACCGCCACGCGCGCGCGGTGCATGCAACCACCCGGCGGTTACAAGCACTCCTCCACTTTCGCCCAGACCAGCGGGTGAAAGGGCGGACAGCCATGCAGGCGGCGTGCAACCGTGCCAAGTAGGCGCGCCCCTTCGACTCCAACAAGCCTAGCATGGAGGTCCAGGCCCACGCGTCATGCAACTGGCGCGCCGGTTGCTACGTGTGAGCAACTGCACCGCCACTCACGCCACTACCACGCCTCCTCGACTGCAGAGTCAATACTGCGACTCGAGGCAACCCTGCAGTGCCAGCCAAGCGCGACGGACAAATGCGGTCAAAATTGGGTCGACAGTAATGGCAGTGACAGGCGGGCAGAAGCAGCGGTCACGTCGTCAGCCAAGTTCATGTCCCATCTAGGGGTAGCGGGGGAGCCCTCTCTCACGGCGTGAAGATGGCGCGCCCGTGATCCGTTCCTCGAACGGCGCACACACGCGCAACGACCGCCTCGTGAACCACTCGCCCCGTCGCATTAACTCTGCGGCAGGACAGGCGGCGCCTCAGGCGGGAGAAGCAAGCGACGCTTCGCCTTCGCCATAATAACCGCGTCGAAAAAGGTACGCCACGTCATTCGACTTCGTATCCTTTTCCTTTTCCTCTTTCTCTCTCTTACAACAGGGACCGGGAAAGGGGGACACCCCGAAAAGGACCCTTCTCCGTGAAGGAAACAGGCTCCGAGCCTCCCTATTGATCAGAGGTTCGAAGGCTGACCCCTCGGAAGGGTTCAACGGCCGCCTCAGGTCGATTGGGTTCTGCGCCCACTACTGGTCAGAGGTTCGATGGCCGGCCCCTCGAAGGGTTCAACGGCCGCCTCAGGCCACTCGGGCTCCGCGCCCACTACTGATCAGGGGTTCGTAGGCTGGCCCTCGAAGGGTTCACAGTCGCCTCAGACACAGAGCGAGGGATGATGTAACACCCGGATTTTAGGGGTCCAAAACCCGGGGTTAACATAAACACCAGGTATGCTGGGACCAAGTCTCATACATATGATGTATAGTGGCACAGGATCGAATGTCACAACTTTATATATAGCAGGAGTTCTATACAAAATAAATAATTACATTATGAGGAGACAACGGTCCAGCAACCCAAAGTTGACTGGGAGACGACGACCTAGACCTCTCACGAACTCATCACAGCATCCTCCATGAGCATCATCCTGTAGTACCTGGTCTTGACCTGTGGTGTATGTGAGACAGCAAGAGTGAGCTCACATACGTTCATCGCTCAACAAGTTGTGGGGAATAATGTGCATGAACTCGCCAAAGGTGGGAGCTCACGTGAAGTGTAAGGCTTACCAAAGAAGATGGTTAGAGCTGAGCATTGCTTTTAATGTTGGTCAAAATTTTATTAGCAATTACTAAGTATAAGTAAATACCAACCCAATTAAATAGTAGAACAAAAGTAACAACACCACCTGCAATGCAATGCATATGACAAATTGAATTTAGTTCCATAAATTAATCATGTGAGGGTCCGAGCTGCTCATGACCGTGAGCACGGCTAGTATACTAGTTTTACACTCTGCAGAGGTTGCGCATCTTTACCCACAAGTCATGTATCCCATGTCGCCAGGGTTTGCAAGGCCCTTAGACACTTCCGAGGTGAATGGCTAGGGATCCACTACGAGGCCTTTACAAAGTTCCACTAGCTTCCGAAAACCCGCTACAGTTTATAGGAAGTTCCAATGCAGGAATCCCTTGCAGGACCGCCATCGCAGCAAAATCCTCCCGAGGGCCTCCCTACACTGACCACTCCCCTACTGCCCTTGCCCCTTTCGGGTAAGGTAGTCTTCCACTAGCTTTCCTAATTAATCAGCCAAGGGGTCCCATTCCTCCCTTGTGGTAGCACTGTTTTCCCGGGTGGTCGCTCCATGTTCCAATTAACATAATGATCTTATCATGAACAATAAATAACAGCTGATAACAAAAGTATAATCATGAATAATGTAATCTTCATACCCAAAACCACATATAGCACTAGCAAGTACTACCCAGAAAGTTCAGTGGTAAACAAGGTATAAAGATAGACAAACTAGGGTAACCTATTGGGTCCCATCAAAATTAACCTATGCAGATCATTATGATTAATCAGAACATGGCTGGGTAAAAAGAAGTGATCAAGGGCACAACTTGCCTGGCACTTGAGATTCCAGGTACCAACTTGCTCTTCAGCTGACTCGTGACCTCACTGCTAGTCGTAGCAATACAAACAAGCATGGTATAGGCAAAATTAACATTACACCAAACATATATGCAAAATACATATTAATAGTCTACATGATGAAATATGATCACAGGAACAAGAATTATTAATTTTGGAGTTATAGGTTTTAAGTTATGAATTTCCAAAGATTCTATGTGCTTATTACAAGATTAATTAAGATAACAATTTTAATGTGACTTTTATGTCAAAACAGTGGCACTAAATGATAAATAATAATATTACAAAATTATAGGAACTGGAATGGGCTAATTTGGACTTAATATGAATTTTATATGGATTATACAAGTTTCTCCAATTAATTTCATACTAGAAATCAATTTCCATATTTATTTATTCATTTTACTGACTTCTGGACTGCTCGCGTAATAAACAGAGAGTGCAGGGGCTAGCGTATAAAATTCTCTAGACTCAGGCTAATCCCGCAATGGACGGCGGGTTGTTTATCGGGTTCTACGAGGTCTCTTCAGTAAAATTGCCACAGCGAAAGGGTACGGGATAATCAAATCCGTCCGATCCAGAACTAAGGGCCCAGATTAAAAGCCAGCACATAAATGAACCGGTACGCAATATTAACCGTCAGATCGAGATCCGATGGCCAGGAACCAATGTAACCGAACAATTATTCTATGCTCTAATCTCGACCGTACAATTTGGATCGACGGCGAGGATTCAATACGGCGAAAGGGTATGCCTGGTTCTAATCCTGGCCGTTGGATACCAGATCGACGATCAGGGCGCCCCAACACGCTTTCCTCTCTCCCTGCTCACTCCGGCCGGTGGTGAACCCAAGTTTTGCGGCGGCGCCATTGCCGCATGCGGCACGCCGGCACCCCAGCTCCCCATTCCCCGATTCAATCGACGTACACGATGCCACAAGTGCTACCAAGAGGGTGGATGACATACCAGGGCAAGAGACGTCTCGAGAGAAGCTGCCCACGGCGAGACGCGGTTTCACGGTGGCCCACGAACGACGGTGAGGAATTCCCCGATAATCAGCCGGTTTCCGATCCCAGTGCCGCAACGAGTATGACCCTGAGCTCCCAACGAAGCCCAAGGACCCATCTTCGCGCTCCAAACGGCCGTATGTGCTTGAATCAATGGTGACGGCGGTGGTTCCCTCCCCGCCACACTTCATGTCAACGGTGAATCCCGGGCTCCCTTTTATACCCCGAGCCACGCGAGATCATCGGGGAAAGGATGGCCGCGCCGAGCGCGGAATTCGCGGGTGGTTGTGGATTTCAACGGAATCCCGAGCATCCCTGTTGCGTCTGTTGCCGAGCACGCACGATTTCGTTCCATCCAACAGCACCAGCTGCGGTGAACGGAGGAGGAAGGAGGGAGGAGGCTGTCACGTGGGCCCCGCCATCCAGTGACGCGCGCACGGGGCGAGATGGCGCACGAGAGGCTAAGCTGGGCTGGCCAACGGGGATTTTGGCCCAGGCATCGCAGGGGGGAGAAGGATGGATCCGACAAGTGGGGACCACCCGCCAGCGGCCCAAGGTGACAGGCTAGGCGACCGACGCGGGGAGTGAGATGTCCCATTGGGCCGAAATGGTGGCGATCCGGCCCAGGAAGTGGAGGGTTTTCATTTTTTTTGTTTTATTTTTCTGTTTTCTATTTCCAATTGATTTCACTTTTGAATCTGAGTTTGAATTTTCTATTTCAAACAAAAATGCACAATCAAAATCCAGCATGATGCAATATTCATTATATATATATATTTTTATTTAATCATTCATTATTCTACATAAATAATTGCTTTTGAATATGTAGCACACATGCAATTATTTTAAGAGAAATAGTTTATATTGTATGATCTCAAAAAAAATGTTCTCACATTAATACTTATGAGCTTCAATAAAGGCTAGTTCATATAAGAATCATTTTATTGAATTTTTGTTATAGAACTTTTATCTAAGGAGATGTGAATTCAAATGCTATGGGAATTCTAAGGAAGAAGGAAAGGAGAAAAAAAAATCTAATTCAAGTTCTTTAAAAAAAATTACTATATTCTCAAAATGAGATTTAGGGTGTTACAAATCCTACCCCCCTTAACAGAAATCTCGTCCTCGAGATTTGCAAAAAAGGGATACAGAAGGATTGGTCTGTAATTTGGCTTTTAGTCTATAATAGGTTCAAGATCCAGAGTTTCGTATTTTTTTTAGACAATAGTGGGTGATTAGGAAGGCTTGTGTACATATGGGTATACCCACTTTATTATGCAAGATGAAAGATATCTTTAAAGCATATATAGTTTTGGGTAAGAAGGAATGGGGTAAGAAAAGACTCCATCCAAGGTTGTGGATCTTGACTCATCTTGGTGATCTCACTTGATCCTTGAAGACTTGAGTTGGTGCTCATCCTTTCTTGATGAAGTTGATCATCTTCGATCTTCGTTCTTGAAGTTGTTATCCGAATTAGGGACATATGGCTAAGGATATATAGTTAGGATAGCCGGGGTACACGAGGTAGGTAGGTTTTAACAGAGTTTTGCTTTTGGAGTAGATGAACTAGGCAACCTGTGATGTAGGTTAGGTCATTGTTCACGGATGAGTTGGTGGAAGACATTAATTTAGGTTAAGATATGTTTGTAGAGACAGTGTCTAACCTATATCACCAAATTATCTGACCTGTTAATAACACACTTTAGATTGGGTCATATTTAGATTAGATAGAATCTGGATTAGGTTGGATATAACTAGATTAGACTAGATAATATCTAATTACTTTGGATTAGATCTTGGTTGTTACTAGGGTGGGGTAAATATGCTTATTAAGACAAGATGAATCCATAAGGATAAGGTAGAATCTTTTGAGACCAGTTAGATCTATTAAGATGGGATAAGTAAAGTGGTTAGGATAAAATGAGTCTATTAAGATAAGAAAGAATCTTTTAAGACAAGATGGAGCTATTAGGCTAGATATACTTTTAATGGGGGACATTCTTAGTTTGTATAGTCATCTTATGATTTATTTATTTATATTTATACTTATACGTATATGTAGATGTAATTGTGGACATTACTCCACAACTCATCACACTCAATCAAAGATCCAAATCAGACAAGTATCATAAGAACAAACACTCAAGCGTATGGATAACAAAATAGTTTTGTTTTTGTTCCTAAGAGTAGGTCTTCTATTCCTAAAGTCACTTTAGATATGGGATTTTAAAGTGTGAAATCCACATTTGTCTTTAGACTGAAAAGGTAAGAATAATCAGAGTAAGCGGAAATAGATGAGAAAAGATTAAGAGAAGTTTAGAAAAGAATCAGAGTAAGGTAAGTAAATAAGTTTTGGTTGTCCAGTTCTATCTAGGTTTCGTCCTACAGTCAACATTCCTCTGATACCACTTCTGTAACACCCGGATTTTAGGGGTCCAAAACCCGGGGTTAACATAAACACCAGGTATGCTGGGACCAAGTCTCATACATATGATGTATAGTGGCACAGGATCGAATGTCACAACTTTATATATAGCAGGAGTTCTATACAAAATAAATAATTACATTATGAGGAGACAACGGTCCAGCAACCCAAAGTTGACTGGGAGACGACGACCTAGACCTCTCACGAACTCATCACAGCATCCTCCATGAGCATCATCCCGCAGTACCTGGTCTTGACCTGTGGTGTATGTGAGACAGCAAGAGTGAGCTCACATACGTTCATCGCTCAACAAGTTGTGGGGAATAATGTGCATGAACTCGCCAAAGGTGGGAGCTCACGTGAAGTGTAAGGCTTACCAAAGAAGATGGTTAGAGCTGAGCATTGCTTTTAATGTTGGTCAAAATTTTATTAGCAATTACTAAGTATAAGTAAATACCAACCCAATTAAATAGTAGAACAAAAGTAACAACACCACCTGCAATGCAATGCATATGACAAATTGAATTTAGTTCCATAAATTAATCATGTGAGGGTCCGAGCTGCTCATGACCGTGAGCACGGCTAGTATACTAGTTTTACACTCTGCAGAGGTTGCGCATCTTTACCCACAAGTCATGTATCCCATGTCGCCAGGGTTTGCAAGGCCCTTAGACACTTCCGAGGTGAATGGCTAGGGATCCACTACGAGGCCTTTACAAAGTTCCACTAGCTTCCGAAAACCCGCTACAGTTTATAGGAAGTTCCAATGCAGGAATCCCTTGCAGGACCGCCATCGCAGCAAAATCCTCCCGAGGGCCTCCCTACACTGACCACTCCCCTACTGCCCTTGCCCCTTTCGGGTAAGGTAGTCTTCCACTAGCTTTCCTAATTAATCAGCCAAGGGGTCCCATTCCTCCCTTGTGGTAGCACTGTTTTCCCGGGTGGTCGCTCCATGTTCCAATTAACATAATGATCTTATCATGAACAATAAATAACAGCTGATAACAAAAGTATAATCATGAATAATGTAATCTTCATACCCAAAACCACATATAGCACTAGCAAGTACTACCCAGAAAGTTCAGTGGTAAACAAGGTATAAAGATAGACAAACTAGGGTAACCTATTGGGTCCCATCAAAATTAACCTATGCAGATCATTATGATTAATCAGAACATGGCTGGGTAAAAAGAAGTGATCAAGGGCACAACTTGCCTGGCACTTGAGATTCCAGGTACCAACTTGCTCTTCAGCTGACTCGTGACCTCACTGCTAGTCGTAGCAATACAAACAAGCATGGTATAGGCAAAATTAACATTACACCAAACATATATGCAAAATACATATTAATAGTCTACATGATGAAATATGATCACAGGAACAAGAATTATTAATTTTGGAGTTATAGGTTTTAAGTTATGAATTTCCAAAGATTCTATGTGCTTATTACAAGATTAATTAAGATAACAATTTTAATGTGACTTTTATGTCAAAACAGTGGCACTAAATGATAAATAATAATATTACAAAATTATAGGAACTGGAATGGGCTAATTTGGACTTAATATGAATTTTATATGGATTATACAAGTTTCTCCAATTAATTTCATACTAGAAATCAATTTCCATATTTATTTATTCATTTTACTGACTTCTGGACTGCTCGCGTAATAAACAGAGAGTGCAGGGGCTAGCGTATAAAATTCTCTAGACTCAGGCTAATCCCGCAATGGACGGCGGGTTGTTTATCGGGTTCTACGAGGTCTCTTCAGTAAAATTGCCACAGCGAAAGGGTACGGGATAATCAGATCCGTCCGATCCAGAACTAAGGGCCCAGATTAAAAGCCAGCACATAAATGAACCGGTACGCAATATTAACCGTCAGATCGAGATCCGATGGCCAGGAACCAATGTAACCGAACAGTTATTCTATGCTCTAATCTCGACCGTACAATTTGGATCGACGGCGAGGATTCAATACGGCGAAAGGGTATGCCTGGTTCTAATCCTGGCCGTTGGACACCAGATCGACGATCAGGGCGCCCCAACACGCTTTCCTCTCTCCCTGCTCACTCCGGCCGGTGGTGAACCCAAGTTTTGCGGCGGCGCCATTGCCGCATGCGGCACGCCGGCACCCCAGCTCCCCATTCCCCGATTCAATCGACGTACACGATGCCACAAGTGCTACCAAGAGGGTGGATGACATACCAGGGCAAGAGACGTCTCGAGAGAAGCTGCCCACGGCGAGACGCGGTTTCACAGTGGCCCACGAACGACGGTGAGGAATTCCCCGATAATCAGCCAGTTTCCGATCCCAGTGCCGCAACGAGTATGACCCTGAGCTCCCAACGAAGCCCAAGGACCCATCTTCGCGCTCCAAACGGCCGTATGTGCTTGAATCAATGGTGACGGCGGTGGTTCCCTCCCCGCCACACTTCATGTCAACGGTGAATCCCGGGCTCCCTTTTATACCCCGAGCCACGCGAGATCATCGGGGAAAGGATGGCCGCGCCGAGCGTGGAATCCGCGGGTGGTTGTGGATTTCAACGGAATCCCGAGCATCCCTGTTGCGTCTGTTGCCGAGCACGCACGATTTCGTTCCATCCAACAGCACCAGCTGCGGTGAACGGAGGAGGAAGGAGGGAGGAGGCTGTCACGTGGGCCCCGCCATCCAGTGACGCGCGCACGGGGCGAGATGGCGCACGAGAGGCTAAGCTGGGCCGGCCAACGGGGATTTCGGCCCAGGCATCGCAGGGGGGAGAAGGATGGGTCCGACAAGTGGGGACCACCCGCCAGCGGCCCAAGGTGACAGGCTAGGCGACCGACGCGGGGAGTGAGATGTCCCATTGGGCCGAAATGGTGGCGATCCGGCCCAGGAAGTGGAGGGTTTTCATTTTTTTTGTTTTATTTTTCTGTTTTCTATTTCCAATTGATTTCACTTTTGAATCTGAGTTTGAATTTTCTATTTCAAACAAAAATGCACAATCAAAATCCAGCATGATGCAATATTCATTATATATATATTTTTTTATTTAATCATTCATTATTCTACATAAATAATTGCTTTTGAATATGTAGCACACATGCAATTATTTTAAGAGAAATAGTTTATATTGTATGATCTCAAAAAAATGTTCTCACATTAATACTTATGAGCTTCAATAAAGGCTAGTTCATATAAGAATCATTTTATTGAATTTTTGTTATAGAACTTTTATCTAAGGAGATGTGAATTCAAATGCTATGGGAATTCTAAGGAAGAAGGAAAGGAGAAAAAAAAATCTAATTCAAGTTCTTTAAAAAAATTACTATATTCTCAAAATGAGATTTAGGGTGTTACAAATCCTACCCCCCTTAACAGAAATCTCGTCCTCGAGATTTGTAAAAAAGGGATACAGAAGGATTGGTCTGTAATTCGGCTTTTAGTCTATAATAGGTTCAAGATCCAGAGTTTCGTATTTTTTTTTAGACAATAGTGGGTGATTAGGAAGGCTTGTGTACATATGGGTATACCCACTTTATTATGCAAGATGAAAGATATCTTTAAAGCATATATAGTTTTGGGTAAGAAGGAATGGGGTAAGAAAAGACTCCATCCAAGGTTGTGGATCTTGACTCATCTTGGTGATCTCACTTGATCCTTGAAGACTTGAGTTGGTGCTCATCCTTTCTTGATGAAGTTGATCATCTTCGATCTTCGTTCTTGAAGTTGTTATCCGAATTAGGGACATATGGCTAAGGATATATAGTTAGGATAGCCGGGGTACACGAGGTAGGTAGGTTTTAACAGAGTTTTGCTTTTGGAGTAGATGAACTAGGCAACCTGTGATGTAGGTTAGGTCATTGTTCACGGATGAGTTGGTGGAAGACATTAATTTAGGTTAAGATATGTTTGTAGAGACAGTGTCTAACCTATATCACCAAATTATCTGACCTGTTAATAACACACTTTAGATTGGGTCATATTTAGATTAGATAGAATCTGGATTAGGTTGGATATAACTAGATTAGACTAGATAATATCTAATTACTTTGGATTAGATCTTGGTTGTTACTAGGGTGGGGTAAATATGCTTATTAAGACAAGATGAATCCATAAGGATAAGGTAGAATCTTTTGAGACCAGTTAGATCTATTAAGATGGGATAAGTAAAGTGGTTAGGATAAAATGAGTCTATTAAGATAAGAAAGAATCTTTTAAGACAAGATGGAGCTATTAGGCTAGATATACTTTTAATGGGGGACATTCTTAGTTTGTATAGTCATCTTATGATTTATTTATTTATATTTATACTTATACGTATATGTAGATGTAATTGTGGACATTACTCCACAACTCATCACACTCAATCAAAGATCCAAATCAGACAAGTATCATAAGAACAAACACTCAAGCGTATGGATAACAAAATAGTTTTGTTTTTGTTCCTAAGAGTAGGTCTTCTATTCCTAAAGTCACTTTAGATATGGGATTTTAAAGTGTGAAATCCACATTTGTCTTTAGACTGAAAAGGTAAGAATAATCAGAGTAAGCGGAAATAGATGAGAAAAGATTAAGAGAAGTTTAGAAAAGAATCAGAGTAAGGTAAGTAAATAAGTTTTGGTTGTCCAGTTCTATCTAGGTTTCGTCCTACAGTCAACATTCCTCTGATACCACTTCTGTAACACCCGGACTTTAGGGGTCCAAAACCCGGGGTTAACATAAACACCAGGTATGCTGGGACCAAGTCTCATACATATGATGTATAGTGGCACAGGATCGAATGTCACAACTTTATATATAGCAGGAGTTCTATACAAAATAAATAATTACATTATGAGGAGACAACGGTCCAGCAACCCAAAGTTGACTGGGAGACGACGACCTAGACCTCTCACGAACTCATCACAGCATCCTCCATGAGCATCATCCTGCAGTACCTGGTCTTGACCTGTGGTGTATGTGAGACAGCAAGAGTGAGCTCACATACGTTCATCGCTCAACAAGTTGTGGGGAATAATGTGCATGAACTCGCCAAAGGTGGGAGCTCACGTGAAGTGTAAGGCTTACCAAAGAAGATGGTTAGAGCTGAGCATTGCTTTTAATGTTGGTCAAAATTTTATTAGCAATTACTAAGTATAAGTAAATACCAACCCAATTAAATAGTAGAACAAAAGTAACAACACCACCTGCAATGCAATGCATATGACAAATTGAATTTAGTTCCATAAATTAATCATGTGAGGGTCCGAGCTGCTCATGACCGTGAGCACGGCTAGTATACTAGTTTTACACTCTGCAGAGGTTGCGCATCTTTACCCACAAGTCATGTATCCCATGTCGCCAGGGTTTGCAAGGCCCTTAGACACTTCCGAGGTGAATGGCTAGGGATCCACTACGAGGCCTTTACAAAGTTCCACTAGCTTCCGAAAACCCGCTACAGTTTATAGGAAGTTCCAATGCAGGAATCCCTTGCAGGACCGCCATCGCAGCAAAATCCTCCCGAGGGCCTCCCTACACTGACCACTCCCCTACTGCCCTTGCCCCTTTCGGGTAAGGTAGTCTTCCACTAGCTTTCCTAATTAATCAGCCAAGGGGTCCCATTCCTCCCTTGTGGTAGCACTGTTTTCCCGGGTGGTCGCTCCATGTTCCAATTAACATAATGATCTTATCATGAACAATAAATAACAGCTGATAACAAAAGTATAATCATGAATAATGTAATCTTCATACCCAAAACCACATATAGCACTAGCAAGTACTACCCAGAAAGTTCAGTGGTAAACAAGGTATAAAGATAGACAAACTAGGGTAACCTATTGGGTCCCATCAAAATTAACCTATGCAGATCATTATGATTAATCAGAACATGGCTGGGTAAAAAGAAGTGATCAAGGGCACAACTTGCCTGGCACTTGAGATTCCAGGTACCAACTTGCTCTTCAGCTGACTCGTGACCTCACTGCTAGTCGTAGCAATACAAACAAGCATGGTATAGGCAAAATTAACATTACACCAAACATATATGCAAAATACATATTAATAGTCTACATGATGAAATATGATCACAGGAACAAGAATTATTAATTTTGGAGTTATAGGTTTTAAGTTATGAATTTCCAAAGATTCTATGTGCTTATTACAAGATTAATTAAGATAACAATTTTAATGTGACTTTTATGTCAAAACAGTGGCACTAAATGATAAATAATAATATTACAAAATTATAGGAACTGGAATGGGCTAATTTGGACTTAATATGAATTTTATATGGATTATACAAGTTTCTCCAATTAATTTCATACTAGAAATCAATTTCCATATTTATTTATTCATTTTACTGACTTCTGGACTGCTCGCGTAATAAACAGAGAGTGCAGGGGCTAGCGTATAAAATTCTCTAGACTCAGGCTAATCCCGCAATGGACGGCGGGTTGTTTATCGGGTTCTACGAGGTCTCTTCAGTAAAATTGCCACAGCGAAAGGGTACGGGATAATCAGATCCGTCCGATCCAGAACTAAGGGCCCAGATTAAAAGCCAGCACATAAATGAACCGGTACGCAATATTAACCGTCAGATCGAGATCCGATGGCCAGGAACCAATGTAACCGAACAGTTATTCTATGCTCTAATCTCGACCGTACAATTTGGATCGACGGCGAGGATTCAATACGGCGAAAGGGTATGCCTGGTTCTAATCCTGGCCGTTGGATACCAGATCGACGATCAGGGCGCCCCAACACGCTTTCCTCTCTCCCTGCTCACTCCGGCCAGTGGTGAACCCAAGTTTTGCGGCGGCGCCATTGCCGCATGCGGCACGCCGGCACCCCAGCTCCCCATTCCCCGATTCAATCGACGTACACGATGCCACAAGTGCTACCAAGAGGGTGGATGACATACCAGGGCAAGAGACGTCTCGAGAGAAGCTGCCCACGGCGAGACACGGTTTCACGGTGGCCCACGAACGACGGTGAGGAATTCCCCGATAATCAGCCGGTTTCCGATCCCAGTGCCGCAACGAGTATGACCCTGAGCTCCCAACGAAGCCCAAGGACCCATCTTCGCGCTCCAAACGGCCGTATGTGCTTGAATCAATGGTGACGGCGGTGGTTCCCTCCCCGCCACACTTCATGTCAACGGTGAATCCCGGGCTCCCTTTTATACCCCGAGCCACGCGAGATCATCGGGGAAAGGATGGCCGCGCCGAGCGCGGAATCCGCGGGTGGTTGTGGATTTCAACGGAATCCCGAGCATCCCTGTTGCGTCTGTTGCCGAGCACGCACGATTTCGTTCCATCCAACAGCACCAGCTGCGGTGAGCGGAGGAGGAAGGAGGGAGGAGGCTGTCACGTGGGCCCCGCCATCCAGTGACGCGCGCACGGGGCGAGATGGCGCACGAGAGGCTAAGCTGGGCCGGCCAACGGGGATTTCGGCCCAGGCATCGCAGGGGGGAGAAGGATGGGTCCGACAAGTGGGGACCACCCGCCAGCGGCCCAAGGTGACAGGCTAGGCGACCGACGCGGGGAGTGAGATGTCCCATTGGGCCGAAATGGTGGCGATCCGGCCCAGGAAGTGGAGGGTTTTCATTTTTTTGTTTTATTTTTCTGTTTTCTATTTCCAATTGATTTCACTTTTGAATCTGAGTTTGAATTTTCTATTTCAAACAAAAATGCACAATCAAAATCCAGCATGATGCAATATTCATTATATATATATTTTTTTATTTAATCATTCATTATTCTACATAAATAATTGCTTTTGAATATGTAGCACACATGCAATTATTTTAAGAGAAATAGTTTATATTGTATGATCTCAAAAAAAATGTTCTCACATTAATACTTATGAGCTTCAATAAAGGCTAGTTCATATAAGAATCATTTTATTGAATTTTTGTTATAGAACTTTTATCTAAGGAGATGTGAATTCAAATGCTATGGGAATTCTAAGGAAGAAGGAAAGGAGAAAAAAAAATCTAATTCAAGTTCTTTAAAAAAATTACTATATTCTCAAAATGAGATTTAGGGTGTTACAGATGACCCTGGGTACGTTCGATACATAACCAAGGCTCGGGCTACGCTCCCGAGGTACCCTAGGACATTTCCGAGACCAGCGGGAGCGATCTTGTAACGGAATCCCATCAGAGGGAGGCATCGAGCCCTCGGACCCCGTCAAAGGGGACCGGGTCCGGCAGATCATCCGCAGGTACTTTTGGAGCGCGCCTCCGGGCCTCTAGCCGATCCCTAGCAAATGGGGCACGGGCGTCCGCTCGGATTACCCGCCAGCAGCTCACCGGAAACACCATGTTCGGCGCCCTCCGAGGACAACATGGCGCTTTCCCCCCTCCTCCTTGCGGAAAGGCGACGCAGGGGCGTATGTAAAAAAGACGAGTCTGTCCTTGACCGTCCTCTCGCCCTGTGCAGAGGCTCGGGGGCTGCTCTCGCAAACCCGGCTCCGGCCAAACCGTTGACAGCGTCAACATACCAGCCCGAGAACTTGGGACCCGACCGTGCACTCGGGCTATGGCCAGCTCGCATGAGGGAACAACTAGACCAGCCAAAGTGTTGCGAAACGCACTAAGACCTCGAAGGAGTAAAACTACTCCTCCGAGGCCTCGGGGGCTACATCCGGCGGGTGCGCTCGCGCGCACCCACCGGAACAGAATGCAACCGAAAAAGGTTGGTCCCCTTGCAAAAAAAGTGCGGCAAAAGCCTCCAAGCGAGTATTAGTACTCCCTTGGAGGCTCGGGGGCTACTGTCGGGGACCATAATTAGGGGTACCCTCAAGACCCCTAAATCTCAGCTGGTAACCCCCATCAGCACAAAGCTGCAAAGGCCTGATGGGTGCGATTAAGTCAAGGATCGGTCCATTCAAGGGACATGATCATGCCTCGCCCGAGCCTAGCCTCAGGCAAGGGAAGCCGACCCCGAAGAACCTACGTCTCACCCGAGGACCCCCCTCCAGCAACGGGCACACTATCGGCTCGCCCGAGGCCCAGTCTTCACCGAGAAGCAACCTTGGCCACATCGCCACGCCGACCGACCAAATCGCAGGGGCATTTAATGCAAAGGTGGCCTGACACCTTTATCCTGACGCACGCCCACCAGTCGATAGAGCCGAAGTGACCGCGGTCGCTTCGCCGCTCTACTGACCGGTCTGACAAGAGGACAGCGCTGCCTGCGCCGTTCCGACTGCTAAGCCACCTGACAGAGTGAGGCTGACAGTAGCCAAGGCCGGCCTCGGGCGTCATAGGAAACTCCGCCCCGCCCGACCTAGGGCTCGGACTCGGGCTCAACCCCGGAAGACGGCAAACTCCACTCCGCCTGACCCAGGGCTCGGACTCGGGCTAAGCCCCGGAAGACGGCGAACTCCGCTCCGCTCGACCCAGGGCTCGGACTCGGGCTCAGCCCCAGAAGATGGCGAACTCCGCTCCGCCCGACCCAGGGCTCGGACTCGGGCTCAGCCCCGGAAGACGACGAACTCCGCTCTGCCTGACCTAGGGCTCGGACATGGGCTCAACCCTGGAAGACGACAAACTCCGCCTCGCCCGACCCCAGGGCTCGGACATGGGCTCAACCCCGGAAGACGACGAACTCCGCCTCGCCCGACCCTAGGGCTCAGACATGGGCTCAACCCCGGAATACGACAAACTCCGCCTCACCCGACCCCAGGGCTCGGACATGGGCTCAACCCCGGAAAACGACGAACTCCGCCTCGCCCGACCCGGGGGCTCGACCTCGACCTCGGAGGAGCCTCCACCTCGCCCAGCCTAGGGCACGGACCGACCACGTCAACAGGAAGCGCCATCATTACCCTACCCCGAGCTGACTCGGGCTACGGGGAACCAGATCGGCGTCCCATCTGGCTCGCTCCACCATGCGAGTAATGATGGCGCCCCGCATGCCCTGTGACGACGGCGGCTCTCAGCCACCTTACGGAAGCAAGAGGACGTCAGCAAGGACTCGACAGCCCCAACAGCTGTCCTCTCGCCAGGCTCCAGCACTCCTCCGACGGCCACGACACCACGCGAACTGGGCACCAAGACCTCTCCGGCTGCCATGATGGCATGTACTTAGGGCGCTAGCTCACCACCGCTAGACACGTTAGCACATTGCTACACTCCCCATTGTACATCTGGATCCTCTCCTTACGCCTATAAAAGGGAGGACCAGGGCCCTCTTATAGAGGGTTGGCCCGCGTGGGGAAGGACGGGACGGCGCTCACGCAAGGCCGCTCGCTCCCACTCCCACGTGGACGCTTGTATCCCCCTACTGCAAGCGCACCCGACTCAGGCGCGGGGCTAACACGAAGGCCACGGGATCCACTCTCTCACGCCTGCCTCCCTCCGGCTGCTTCCTTTCCCCCTTCGCGTTCCGCCTCGCGTCGACCCATCTGGGCTAGGGCACGCGGCGACGATTCACTCGTCGGTCCAGGGACCCCCGGGTTTCGAAACACCGATAATAAGGAAATCTCTTAGGCATTCATACCATGCTCTTGGGGCTTGCTTGAGCCCAGAAAGCGCCTTAGAGAGCCTATAGACATGGTTAGGGTACTCACTGTCTTCAAAGCCGGGAGGTTGCTCAACATAGACCTCTTCCTTGATTGGTCCATTGAGGAAGGCACTCTTCACGTCCATTTGATAAAGCTTGAAGCCATGGTAAGTAGCATAGGCTAATAATATGCGAATTGACTCAAGCCTAGCTACGGGTGCATAGGTTTCACCGAAATCCAAACCTTCGACTTGGGAGTATCCCTTGGCCACAAGTCGAGCTTTGTTCCTTGTCACCACACCATGCTCGTCTTGCTTGTTGCGGAAGACCCATTTGGTTCCTACAACATTTTGATTAGGACGTGGAACTAAATGCCATACCTCGTTCCTAGTGAAATTGTTGAGCTCCTCTTGCATCGCCATCACCCAATCCGAATCTTGGAGTGCTTCCTCTACCCTGTGTGGCTCAATAGAGGAAACAAAAGAGTAATGCTCACAAAAATGTGCAACACGAGATCGAGTGGTTACCCCCTTATGAATGTCGCCGAGGATGGTGTCGACGGGGTGATCTCGTTGGATTGCTTGGTGGACTCTTGGGTGTGGCAGTCTTGGTTCTTCATCCTCCTTGTCTTGATCATTGGCATCTCCCCCTTGATCATTGCCGTCATCTTGAGATGGCTCATCTCCTTGATCTTCTCCTTCATCAACTTGAGCCTCATCCTTATTTTGAGTTGGTGGGGATGCTTGCGTGGAGGAGGATGGTTGATCTTGTGCATTTGGAGTCTCTTCGGATTCCTTAGGACACACATCCCCAATGGACATGTTCCTTAGCGCGATGCATGGAGCCTCTTCTTCACCTATATCATCAAGATCAACTTGCTCTACTTGAGAGCCGTTAGTCTCATCAAACACAACGTCACAAGAAACTTCAACTAGTCCTGAGGATTTGTTAAAGACTCTATATGCCCTTGTGTTTGAATCATATCCTAGTAAAAAGACTTCTACAGTTTTAGGAGCAAATTTAGATTTTCTACATCTTTTAACAAGAATAAAGCATTTGCTACCAAAAACTCTAAAATATGAAATGTTGTGCTTTTTACCGGTTAGGAGTTCATATGATGTCTTCTTGAGGATTCGGTGTAGATATAACCGGTTGATGGCGTAGCAAGCGGTGTTAACCGCCTCGGCCCAAAACCGATCCGGCGTCTTGTACTCATCAAGCATGGTTCTTGCTATGTCCAATAGAGTTCGATTCTTCCTCTCCACTACACCATTTTGTTGTGGGGTGTAGGGAGAAGAGAACTCATGCTTGATGCCCTCCTCCTCAAGGAAGCCTTCAATTTGTGAATTCTTGAACTCCGTCCCGTTGTCGCTTCTAATTTTCTTGATCCTTAAGCCGAACTCATTTTGAGCCCGTCTCAAGAATCCCTTTAAGGTCTCTTGGGTATGGGATTTTTCCTGCAAAAAGAACATCCAAGTGAAGCGAGAATAATCATCCACAATAACTAGACAGTACTTACTCCCGCCGATGCTTATGTAAGCGATCGAGACGAATAGGTCCATGTGTAGGAGCTCCAGTGGCCTGTCACTTGTCATGATGTTCTTGTGTGGATGATGAGTGCCAACTTGCTTCCCGGCTTGGCATGCGCTACAAATCCTGTCTTTCTCAAAATGAACATTCGTTAATCCTAAAATGTGCTCTCCCTTTGGAAGTTTATGAAGATTCTTTATTCCAACATGAGCTAGTCGGCGGTGCCAGAGCCAACCCATGTTAGTCTTAGCAATTAAGCAAGTGTCAAGTTCAGCTCTATCAAAATCTACCAAGTATAGCTGACCCTCTAACACTCCCTTAAATGCTATTGAATCATCACTTCTTCTAAAGACAGTGACACCTACATCAGTAAATAGACAGTTGTAGCCCGTTTGACATAATTGCGAAACGGAAAGCAAATTGTAATCTAAAGAATCTACAAGAAAAACATTGGAAATGGAATGGTCAGGAGATATAGCTATTTTACCCAAACCTTTGACCAAACCTTGGTTTCCATCCCCGAATGTGATAGCTCGTTGGGGATCTTGGTTTTTCTCGTAGGAGGAGAACATCTTCTTCTCCCCCATCATGTGGTTTGTGCACCCGCTATCGATGATCCAACTTGAGCCACCGGATGCATAAACCTACAAAACAAGTTTAGTTCTTGACTTTAGGTACCCAAACGGTTTTGGGTCCTTTGGCATTAGAAACAAGAACTTTGGGTACCCAAACACAAGTCTTGGAGCCCTTGTGTTTGCCCCCAACAAACTTGGCAACTACCTTACCGGATTTGTTAGTCAAAACATAAGATGCATCAAAAGTTTTGAATGAAATGCTATGGTCATTTGATGCACTAGGAGTTTTTCTTTTAGGCAACTTAGCACGGGTTGGTTGCCTAGAACTAGATGTCTCACCCTTATACATAAAAACATGATTGGGGCCAGAGTGAGACTTCCTAGAATGAATTCTCCTAATTTTGCTCTCAGGATAGCCGGCAGGGGACAAAATGTAACCTTCGTTATCCTGAGGCATGGGAGCCTTGCCCTTAACAAAATTAGACAATCTTTTAGGAGGGGCACTAAGTTTGACATTGTCTCCCCTTTGGAAGCCAATGCCATCCTTGATGCCAGGGCGTCTCCCATTATAGAGCATACTTCTAACAAATTTAAACTTTTCATTCTATAAGTTATGCTCAGCAATTTTAGCATCTAATATTGCTATATGATCATTTTGTTGTTTAATTAAAGCCACATGATCATGAATAGCATTAATATCAACATCTCTACATCTAGTGCAAATAGAAACATGCTCAACAGTAGATGTAGAGGGTTTGCAAGATTTTAATTCTACAACCTTAGCATGTAATATATCATTCTCACTTCTAAGGTTAGAAATAGTAACATTGCAAACATCAAAATCTTTAACCCTAGCAATTAATTTTTCATTTTCAATCCTAAGGCTAGCAAGAGAATCATTCAATTCCCTAATCTTAGCATGCAAATCAACATTATCATTTCTAAGATTGGGAATTGAAACATCACAAACATGAGAATCAACCTTAGCAATTAATCTAGCATTTTCATTTCTAA
The DNA here is from genome assembly GCA_029449295.1 of Zea luxurians. Lineage (NCBI taxonomy): Eukaryota > Viridiplantae > Streptophyta > Magnoliopsida > Poales > Poaceae > Zea > Zea luxurians. Next base: position 9,508,634 of record JAOPSE010000057.1, read on the forward strand.
GGTTGTCAATGGTCTCATGGCATGTGCTTAGCTCACTAGACAATTTTTCACATTTTTCAATTTGTAGAGCATAAGCATTTTTAACCTTAACATGCTTTTTGTTTTCCTTGATTAGGAAGTCCTCTTGGGAGTCCAAGAGTTCATCCTTCTCATGGATGGCACTAATTAGTTCATTTAATTTCTCCTTTTGTTGCATGTTTAGGTTGGCAAAAAGGGTACGCAAATTATTTTCCTCATCACTAGCATTATCATCACTAGAGGACTCATATTTAGTGGAGGATTTAGATTTAACCTTCTTCTTTTTGCCGTCCTTGGCCATGAGGCATTTGTGGCCGACGTTGGGGAAGGGAAGACCCTTGGTGACGGCGATGTTGGCGGCGTCCTCGTCGGAGGAGGAGTCGGTGGAGCTCCCGTCGGAGTCCCATTCCCGGCACACATGGGCATCGCCGCCCTTCCTCTTGTGATATCTCTTCTTCTCCCTTCTTCTCCCCTTCTTGTCGTTGTCCCTGTCACTATCACTTGATAATGGACATTTAGCAATAAAGTGATCGGGCTTACCACACTTGTAGCAAACCTTTTTGGAACGGGATTTGTAATCCATCCCCTTCCTTTGCTTGAGGATTTGGCGGAAGCTTTTGATGATAAGCGCCATCTCCTCGTTGTCGAGCTTGGAGGCGTCGATGGGTGTTTGACTTAGAGTAGATTCCTACTTCTTTTCTTCCGTCGCCTTGAATGCGACCGGTTGTGCCTCGGGCGTGGAGGAGGTGCCTTGCTCGATGATTTTCTTTGAGCCTTTAATCATTAGCTCAAAGCTCACAAATTTTCCTATAACCTCCTCGGGAGACATTAGCTTATATCTAGGATCACCTCGAATTAATTGAACTTGTGTAGGGTTAAGAAATACGAGGGATCTAAGAATAACCTTGACCATCTCATGGTCATCCCATTTTTCGCTCCCGAGGTTGTGCACTTGGTTCACCAAGGTCTTCAAGCGGTTGTACATAGCTTGTGGATCCTCCCCTTGGTGAAGCATGAAGCGACCGAGCTCCCCCTCGATCGTCTCCCGCTTGGTGATCTTTGTCACCTCGTCTCCCTCGTGCGCGGTCTTGAGCACGTCCCAAATTTCCTTCACACTTTTTAACCCTTGCACCTTATTATACTCCTCTCGACTTAGAGAGGCGAGGAGTATAGTGGTGGCTTGGGAGTTAAAGTGGTGAATTTGGGCCACCTCGTCTGAGTCGCAGTCTTCATCCCCTACGGATGGTACCTATACACCAAACTCAAGAATTTTCCATATGCTTGTGTGGAGTGAGGTTAGATGGTGCCTCATTTTGTCACTCCACATATTATAATCTTCACCGTCAAAAGCCGGTGGTTTGCCTAATGGAACGGGAAGAAAAGGAGTACGCTTTGAAATATGGGGGTAGCGTAGGGTGATCTTACTATACTTCTTGCGCTCTTGGCGCTTAGAAGTTACGGACGACGCGTCGGAGTTGGAGGTCGATGGTGATGAAGAGTCGGTCTCGTAGTAGACCACTTTCCTCATCCTCTTGTGCTTGTCGCCTCTCCGATGCGACTTGTGGGAAGATGATTTCTTCTCCTTCCCCTTCCCTTTGTTGGAGGAGTTTTTCTTCTCCTTCTTGTTGCAGGACTCTTCCGATGAAGTTGACCCATGGCTTGTAGTGGGCTTGTCGCCGGTCTCCATCTCCTTCTTGGCGTGATCTCCCAACATCACTTCGAGCGGTTAGGCTCTAATGAAGCACCGGGCTCCAATACCAATTGAAAGTCGCCTAGAGGGGGGTTGAATAGGGCGAAACTGAAATTTACAAAATTAATCACAACTACAAGCCGGGTTAGCGTTAGAAATAATAAAGAGTCCGAGAGAGAGGGCGCAAAACAAATCGCAAGCGAATGAAGAGTGTGACACGCGGATTTGTTTTACCGAGGTTCGGTTCTCGCAAACCTACTCCCCGTTGAGGCGGATCTGGAGAGAGCTCAAGAATCTCCTGGAGGATGCCGCTGTCCGACGGGCCGAGAGCTCTACCTCTCGAAGGCAGGGATACCCCTCGGAGCACCGCGCCGCGACTTCCCGATTCGTGCGGGAAGCCTCGGTCCACACCGGGCGCGCGCGCAACACAGCGCCTGCAGCCCCGGGACGCCTCGGCAACGAGCACCACCACCGCAACCATCGAGCCCGCCGAGGCTACCACCCCAGGCATGGGGGACGCTACGACAGCGGGGAGGATCGGAGCCCCTCGCCCGAACCACCCGGCCCGCAGGCTTTCAGTCGAGCCATACGATGGGCGCCGTTCCCGACCCGGTTCCGAACCCCAACTACCATCACAAAGTACTCGGGGGAGACAAGGCCGGAACTGTGGCTCGCGGACTACCGGCTGGCCTGCCAACTGGGTGGAACGGACGATGACAACCTCGTCATCCGCAACCTCCCCCTGTTCCTCTCCGACTCCGCTCGGGCCTGGCTGGAGCATCTGCCTCCGGGGCAGATCTCCAACTGGAACGACCTGGTCTAAGCCTTCGCCGGTAATTTCCAGGGCACGTATGTACGCCCTAGGAACTCCTGGGATCTCCGAAGCTGCCGCCAGCAGCTGGGAGAGTCTCTCCGGGACTACATCCGGCGATTCTCAAAGTAGCGCACTGAGCTGCCCAACGTCACCGACTCGGATGTCATCGGCGCGTTCCTCGCAGGCACCACCTGCCGCGACCTGGTGAGCAAGCTGGGTCGCAAGACCCCCACCAGGGCGAGCGAGTTGATGGACATCGCCACCAAGTTCGCTTCTGGCCAGGAGGCGGTTGAGGCCATCTTCCGGAAGGACAAGCAGCCCCAGGGCCGCCCGCCGGAAGATGTTCCCGAGGCGTCCGCTTAGCACGGCACCAAGAAGAAAGGCAAGAAGAAGTCGCAAGCGAAGCGCGACGCCGCCGACGCGGACCTTGTCGCCGCCGCTGAGTACAAGAACCCTCGGAAACCTCCCGGAGGCGCCAATCTATTCGACAAGATGCTCAAGGAGTCGTGCCCCTATCATTAGGGACCCGTCAAGCACACCCTTGAGGAATGCGCCATGCTTCGACGTCACTTTCACAGGGTCGGGCCACCTGCGGAGGGTGGCAGGGCCCCCCACGACGACAAGAAGGAGGATCACCAGGCGGAGGAGTTCCCCGAGGTCCGCGACTGCTTCATGATCTACGGTGGGCCAGTGGCGAACGCCTCGGCTCGGCATCGCAAGCAAGAGCGTCGAGAGGTCTGCTCGGTAAAGGTGGTGGCGCCAGTCTACCTAGACAGGTCCGACAAGCCCACCACCTTCGACCAGGGTGATCACCCCGACCGCGCTGGAGTGGGGCTGCCGCTGGTGAGGCTCCCTGAAAGTCGCCTAGAGGGGGGGTGAATAGGGCGAAACTGAAATTTACAAAATTAATCACAACTACAAGCCGGGTTAGCGTTAGAAATAATAATGAGTCCGAGAGAGAGGGCGCAAAATAAATCACAAGCGAATGAAGAGTGTGACACGCGGATTTGTTTTACCGAGGTTCGGTTCTCGCAAACCTACTCCCCGTTGAGGTGGTCACAAAGACCGGGTCTCTTTCAACCCTTTCCCTCTCTCAAACGGTCCCTCGGACCGAGTGAGCTTCTCTTCTCAAATCAAACCGGGAACAAAACTTCCCCGCAAGGACCACCACACAATTGGTGTCTCTTGCCTCGGTTACAATGGAATTTTGATCACAAGAACAAGTGAGAAAGAAAAGAGGCAATCCAAGCGCAAGAGCTCAAAAGAACACGGCAAATCTCTCTCGCTAATCACTAAAGCCTTGTGTGGAATTGGAGAGGATTTGATCACTTGGGTGTGTCTAGAATTGAATGCCTAGCTCTTGTAAGTGGTTGAGAAGTGGAAAACTTGGATGACTTGAATGTGGGGTGGTTGGGGGTATTTATAGCCCCAACCACCAAACTAGCCGTTTGGTGGAGGCTGTCTGTCGTATGGTGCACCGGACAGTCCGGTGCACACCGGACATGTCCGGTGCGACAGCCACGTCACCAGGCCATTAGGGTTCCGACCATTGGAGCTCTGACTGCTGGGCCCGCCTAGATGTCCGGTGGCGCACCGGACATGCACTGTAGAGTGTCCGGTGCGCCAGCATGGGCGTGCCTGACTTCTGCGCGCTCTGGCGCGCATTCAATGCGCCTGCAGGTAGCCGTTGGCGCCGAAGTAGCTGTTACTTCGTTGTCACACCGGACAGTCCGGTGTACACCGGACATGTCCGGTGAATTATAGCGGTCTAGCCATTACAAATTCCCGAAGCTGGCGAGTTCGGAGTCGCTTCATTCTTGGAGCACCGGACACTGTCCGGTGTACACCGGACAGTCCAGTGAATTATAGAGCGGCGACTCTGCGTTTTCCCGAAGGTAAGGAGTTCAGCGCGTGGAGAACCCTGGTGCACCGGACATGTTCGGTGGTGCACCGGACAGTCCGGTGCGCCAGACCAGGGTGCCTTCGGTTGTCTCTTGCTCCTTTTGTTGAACCCTTTACTTGGTCTTTTTATTGGCTTATTGTGAACCTTTGGTACCTGTAAAACTTATAGACTTGGGCAAACTAGTTAGTCCAATTATTTTTGTTGGGCAATTCAACCACCAAAATCAATTTAGGAAATAGGTGTAAGCCTAATTCCCTTTCACTCCCCACCGCAGAGGTTGCCTCCGCTGACGAGACCGTTGGTGCCAGCTGCGCCCCGGACCTCCGGCTCTTTGGCTTTAATGTCTGGTTCTCGTCCCCTGTGAGGGGACGTGAACGAAGGCCTCTTAGTAGCAGTGTTTGCCCTGAGGTCATCGCTGCTGCTGTTTAGGCGCCCGAGGCGGAGGTCGTTGTCGCGTTGCTGGCGCAGTGGTCGCCGGCGAGCTGCTTGGAGCTCGTTATCCCGCAAGCCTTCTGGCATGGAGGTAGTTCATTCCCACGGGAATGGAGCTGGAGTCCCGTTCGTAAGGGAATGTAAGAGCAAAATGTGATTGCTCCATGTACTGAGATATCCGTTGTAGGTCGGGAAAGCCGCCGAGGGCGCTGCCGACATCTACGTAGCGTAGTTATCCTGAGTATGTGTGTTTGTTGTTTGTAGCCGCTGAGGCCTGATCATTTGGGTATTTGAGTATAAAGTCATGCTTCTTCCTCATTTCGAGCCTTGAGACTTGCCCGTCGGTAGCCGAACCACTTAACCGAGCGCGAGTTACTTTTCATGGAAGGTGACGAGTGAGGTATTCGTATCCCGGAGGCGTAGGATTCCCTCGGCTCGGTCGGCCTTGCCGTTCAAGGTCTCTTTTGCCCGGTTTTAGAACCTTCGACCGCTCTGCGATGAGCCGAAGCTGAAGGCAGCGGTGGCGTGGACAGAGGCGGTGTCGGCTCGAACAGATGCTTTCTCGACGCGGGAGCAGGTGGCTTCCCAGGCCGAGGAGATGCGGCAGCGGCAGCTGGAGCTTGGCCAGATCACCCACGAGCGGGACCAATCCCGGAGCCAAGCTGCCGAAGCCGTGAGCCGGGCTGAGATCCTCGGGGGACAGCTGGCTGAGGCTACAGAGCGGCTGGCCGAGGCGTCTGCTCGCATCACCGTCTGAGGCTGGGTCAGATTCTGCCGAGGGTGGAAACGACGCCGAGGGTGCTGCTCCTCCCCCTGCCAATGTCTGAGCCTGCAGGAACAGTGTGTCTAAAGTATGCGTATGTTTTTTGCGGCCACCGAGGCCTAAACATATTTAGTGTTCGGATTATAAAGCTGCGTTTTCTTTCCTCTTGTTTCGAGCATTTAGGACTTGTTCGTCGGTAGCATAATCGCATTATCCGAGCGAGAGTTACTTTTCGCGGAAGGTGATGAGTGAGGTATCCGTATCCCGGAGGCGTAGGAGTCCCTCGGCTCGGTCGGCCTTGGTGTTTACGTGCTCTCTCGCTCATTTTTTGGATCCTGTTATCGATATAGTCGAAAAATGCATGAAAGTCGTTTTCTACCCGAGCGTTAGGACTTGTTCGGTAGCAGGATCGCTTATCTGAGCGTGAGTTACTTTTCACGAAAGGTGATGAGTGAGGTATCCGTATCCCGGAGGCGTAGGACTCCCTCGACTCGGTCGGCCTTGCCGCTTACATGCTCTCTCACCCGTTCGTAGGATCCTGCTATCGATATAGTCGAAAGCACGAAAGTTGTTTTCTACCCGAGCGTTAGGACTTGTTCGGTAGCAGGATCGCTTATCCGAGCGTGAGTTACTTTTTGCGGAAGGTGATGAGTGAGGTATCCGTATCCCGGAGGCATAGGAGTCCCTCGGCTCGGTTGGCCTTTGCCACTTACGTGCTCTCTCACCCGTTCGTAAGATCCTTCTATCGATATAGTCGAAAGCACGAAAGTCATTTTCTACCCGAGCATTAGGACTTGTTCGATAGCAGAATCGCTTATCCGAGCGTGATTTACTTTTTGCGGAAGGTGACGAGTGAGGTATTCGTATCCCGGAGGCGTAGGAGTCCCTCGGCTCGGTCGGCCTTGCCGCTTAAGGTCTCTCCCACTCGTTTTTAGGGTTCCGTTATCGATATAGTCAGAAGGCACGGGAGTTGTTTTGGTAGAAAACTTTTCTTGGTAGAAAACTTTTTCGAAGAAAATTTTGACGCAGAGGGGGTTCCCCCCTTCTAGCCCTCGAGGGAGGGTCGGGCTTTGTCGAGGCAAGGCTGATCCTTCCTTGATGGTTAGACTTTATTTACGTATGTAAAGAAAAAACGAGGAACATGAACGACTTGAAACATTTTAAGGGAAGAAGCGACGTAGTTGTTCGATGTTCCAAGCATTGCTGTAGACCTCGCCTTGATCGTTGGCCAGCTTGTATGTCCCGGGCTTCAGAACTTTGGCGATGATGAACGGCCCCTCCCAGGGAGGAGTAAGCTTGTGGCGCCCTCGGGCATCTTGTCGCAGCCGAAGCACCAAGTCTCCCACTTGGAAGCCTCGGGGCCAAACCCTTCGGGCTTGGTAGCGTCGCAGAGACTGCTGATACCAAGCCGAGTGTAGTAAGGCCACGTCTCGAGCCCCTTCCAGCTGGTCCAAGGAATCTTCTCGGCTGGTCTGGTTGCCCCGGTCGTCGTATGCCTTTGTCCTCGGGGAACCGTATTCTAAATCTGTGGGTAAGATAGCCTCGGCCCCATAGACTAGGAAAAACAGCGTGAAGCACGTGGCCCGGCTCGGCGTCGTCCTCAGACTCCAGACCACCGAGGGTAGTTCTTTCATCCACCGCTTGCCAAACTTGTTGAGGTCGTTGTAGATCCTCGATTTTAGTCCCTACAAAATCATACCGTTGGCACGCTCCACCTGCCCATTTGTCATCGGGTGAGCTACGGCGGCCCAGTCCACACGGATGTGGTGGTCCTCGCAGAAGTCCAGGAACTTTTTCCCGGTGAACTACGTGCCATTGTCGGTGATGATGGAATTTGGGACTCCAAAGCGATGGATGATATTGGTGAAGAACGCCACCGCCTGCTCGGACCTGATGCTGGTTAAGGGTCAGACCTCGATCCACTTGGAGAATTTGTCGATGGCGACCAGCAGGTGCGTGAAGCCCCCAGGTGCCTTCTGCAAGGGACCGACGAGGTCCAGACCCACACGGCAAATGACCAAGTGATAGGTAAAGTCTGTAGTGCCTGAGCGGGCAGGTGCGTCTGTCGCGCGTAGAATTGACACCCCCGGCAGGAGCGTACAATCCTAGTGGCGTCGGCCACTGCGGTTGGCCAGTAGAAACCTTGTCGGAAAGCGTTTCCCACGAGGGCTAGAGGTGCTGCATGGTGACCACAAGCCCCCAAGTGTATTTCTTGTAATAGCTCTTGTCCTTGGGCAATAGATATGCATCGTTGGAGAATGCCCGAGGGGCTGCGGTGGTACAGCTCCTTTTCATCACCCAGCAAAATGAACGACTTGGTGCGTCGAGCCAGTCACCGAGCTTCGGCCTTGTCGAGGGGCAGCTCTCCTTGGAGGAGATATTCCAGGTACGTGGTCTGTCAGTTCGGGACCGGTGTGACCCCATTCCGCTCCTCCTCGACACGCAGGGCCTCACCCTCGACGGTCGCGGGTACCTCGGGCTGGGCCGAGGCCTCCTCGGGCTCGGGTGCGTCGTCGATTTGGACGGATGGCTGATATATATCCTTGGAAAAGACGTTCGGGGGAACCGTCATTCGCCCCGAGGCTATTTTTGCCAGCTCATCCGCGGTTTCGTTGTATCATCGAGCAACATGGTTGAGTTCTAGCCCGTAGAACTTGTCTTCCAAGCGCCGAACTTCGTCGCAGTAGGCCTCCATTTTTCAATTGTGGCAGTGGGAGTTCTTCATGACCTGGTCAATGACGAGCTGCGAGTCGCCACGAGCGTCGAGGCGCCGAACACCTAGCTCGACAGCGATGCGCAGGCCGTTAACCAAGGCCTCGTACTTAGCCACATTGTTTGATGCCGGGAAATGGAGGCACAGTACGTAACGAACATGTTCTCCGAGGGGTGAGATGAAGAGCAAGCCCGCACCTGCCCCGGTTTTCATCGGCGACCCGTCGAAGTACATGGTTCAAAGCTTGGGTTGGATTGGGGCCGTCGGTAACTGGGTGTCAGTCCACTCAGCGAGGAAGTCGGCCAAGACTTGGGATTTTATGGCCTTCCGAGGGGCGAATGAGAGTGTTTCGCCCATGAGTTCCACTGCCCATTTTGCTATCCTACCCGAGGCCTCTCAGGACTGGATGATCTCTCCCAGGGGAAGGATGACACCACAGTAACCGGATGAGACTCGAAGTAGTGTCGCAGCTTCCGCCGCGTCAGAATCACTATGTAGAGCGGCTTCTAGATCTGCGGGTAGCGGACTTTGGTCTCGGATAGCACTTCGCTGATGAAGTAGACTGGCCTCTGGACGAGCAGTGCATGCCCTTCTTCTCGTCTCTTGACTACGACCGCGGCGCTGACCACCTGAGTGGTTGCGGCTACGTAGATCAAGAGGGCTTCTCCCGCAGTGGGGGCACCAAGATGGGTGCATTTATAAGGTGTGCCTTTAAGTTTTCAAGGGCTTCCTCGACCTCGGGGGTCCAAGTGAAGCACTCAGCCTTCCTTAAGAGGCGGTACAGGGGCAATCCTTTTTCGCCAAGGCGTGAGATGAAACGGCTCAGAGCCGCAAGGCATCCCATGACCCTCTGTACTCCTTTCAAATCTTTTATTGGTCCCATGTTGGTGATGGCCACGATTTTCTCCGGGTTGGCCTCTATGCCCCGCTCAGAGACGATGAACCCTAGGAGCATGCCTCGGGGGACTCCGAAGACACACTTCTCAGGGTTGAGTTTCATGCCTTTCGCTCTCAGACACTTGAATGTTGTTTCAAGGTCAGAGAGGAGGTTGGAGGCTTTCTTTGTCTTGACAACGATGTCATCGACGTAAGCCTCGACCATTCTGCCGATGTGTTCTCCGAACACATGGTTCATGCACCTCTGGTAGGTGGCGCCTGCATTCCTCAAACCAAATGGCATTGTAGTGTAACAATACATGCCAAAAGGTGTGATAAAAGAAGTCGCGAGCTGGTCGGACTCTTTCATCTTGATTTGGTGATAGCCTAAGTAGGCATCGAGGAACGACAGGGTTTTGCACCCAGCAGTGGAGTCCACAATTTGATCGATGCAGGGCAGAGGGTAGGGAACCTTTGGACATGCTTTGTTTAGACCAGTGTAGTCTACGCACATCCTCCAATTCCCATCCTTTTTCTTTACAAGCACAGGGTTAGCTAACCATTCGGGATGGAATACCTCTTTGATGAACCCTGCAGCCAGTAGCTTGTGGACCTCCTTGCCTATGGCCCTGCGCTTTTCTTCGTCAAAACGGCGTAGGGACTGCTTCACGGGTCGGGCTCTAGCTCTGATGTCCAGTGAGTGCTCGGCGACATCCTTTGGTATGCCTGGCATGTTCGAGGGACTCCACGCAAAAACTTCAGCGTTTGCGTGGAGAAAGTCGACGAGCACTGCTTTCTATTTAGGGTCGAGCTCGGAGCCGACCCTGACTTTCTTGCTGGCATCGTTGCTGGGGTCGAGAGAGACAGACTTAACCGCCTCGACTAGTTCGAAGTTGCCGGCGTGCCGCTTCGCATCGGGCGCCTCCTTGGAGAGGCGTTCCAAATCGGCGATGAGGGCCTCGGACTCGGCGAGGGCCTCAGCGTACTCCACACATTCCACGTCGCATTCGTACGCGTGGCGGTACGTGGAGCCGACGGTGATGATCCCGTTGGGGCCTGGCATCTTGAGCTTGAGGTAGGAGTAGTTGGGGACGGCCATGAACTTGGCGTAGCACGGCCTTCCCAACACCGCATGGTAGGTCCCTCGGAACCCGACCACCTCGAAGGTGAGGGTTTCCTTTCGAAAGTTGGAGGGAGTTTCGAAGCAGACGGGCAAGTCAATCCGCCCGAGGGGCAAGATACGCTTTCTGGGTGTGATCCCGTGGAAGGGTGCCGCACCGGCCCGGACCTCGGACCGATCCACCCCCAAGAGTTCTAGGGTCTCGGCGCAGATGATGTTGAGGCTGCTGCCTCCGTCCATGAGGACCTTGGAGAGCCTAACATTGTCGATGATCGGATCAACGACGAGCGGGTACCTTCCTGGGCTTGGCACGAAGTCGGGGTGGTCGCCTCGGTCGAAGGTGATAGGCTTGTCGGACCAGTCTAGGTAGACTGGCGCTGCCACCTTCACCGAGTAGACCTCTCGGCGCTCTCGCTTGCGGTGTCGAGCTGAGGCGTTCGCCACCTGCCCGCCGTAGATCATGAAGCAGTTATGGACCACCGGGAACTCCTCTTCCTTATCGCCTTCCTGCTTGTTGTGGCCTTGGCCCTTGCCATCTTCCGCCGGGGGCCCGGCCTTATGGAAGTAGCGCTGGAGCATGACACATTCTTCAAGGGTGTGCTTGATGGGACCCTGGTGATAGGGGCACGGCTCCTTGAGCATCTTGTCGAACGCGCCGGCCCTTCCAGGAGGTTTCTGAGGGTTCCTGTGCTCGGCAGCAGCGACGAGATTCGCATCAGCGGCGTCGCGCTTTGCTTGCACCTTCTTCTTGGTCTTCTTCTTCATGCCACGCTGGGCGGACGCCTCGGGGGCGTCTTCCTTCGGCTCTCCCTGAGACTGCTTGTCTTTCCGGAATATGGCTTCGACCGCCTCCTGACCCAAGGCGAACTTGGTGGCGACATCCATCAATTTGCTCGCCTTGGTGGGAGTCTTGCGCCCCAGTTTGCTCACCAGGTCTCAGCAAGTGGTGCCGGCGAGGAAAGCTCCGATGACGTCCGAGTCGGTGATGTTAGGCAGCTCGGTGCGCTGCTTTGAAAACCACCGAATGTACTCTCGGAGGGATTCCCCTGGCTGCTAGCGGCAGCTTCGGAGATCCCATGAGTTCCCAGGGCGCACGTACGTGCCTTGGAAATTTCCCACAAAAGCCTTGACCAGGTCGTCCCAGTCGGAGATCTGCGCAGGAGGCAGATGCTCTAGCCAGGCCCGGGCGGCGTCAGAGAGGAAAAGGGGGAGGTTGAGGATGATGAGGTTGTCACCGTCCGCCCCTCCCAACTGGCATGCTAGCCAATAATCCGTGAGCCACAACTCCGGCCTCGTCTCCCCCGAGTACTTGGTGATGGTAGTCGGGGCTCAGAAATGGGCGGGGAACGACGCTCGTCGTATGGCCCACCTGAAGACTCGTGGACCGGGTGGCTCGGGCGAGGGACTCCTATCCTCCTCACTGTCGTAGCGTCCCCCGCGCCTGGGATGGTAGCCCCGATGCACCTTCTCCTCGAGGCGGGCTCGATGGTCGTGATGGTGATGCTCGTTGCCGAGGCGATCCCGGGCGGCGGGTGCGTCGTCCCGCGTGCGCTCGGGATGGACCAAGGCCTCCCACATGCGTCGGGAGGACGCCACGTGATGCTCCGAGGGGTCAGCTCGCCTCTGGGAGGCAGAGCTCTCGGCTCGTCGAACTGCGGCACCTTCCAGGAGATCCTTGAGTTCGCCCTGGATACGCCATCCCTCGGTGGTGGATGGCTCCGACATGGTTCGAAGTAGCATCGCCACTGCAGCTAGGTCCTGACCGGACCCGCTGACGGCCGGGGGCAGCGCTGCCCTGGCATTGTCGACGATGTGGCGCTGGACATCCCGGGCCCGATGACGGGCTCCTCCGGTGAGTGTTCGGCCTGCCCACTCCTGCTCGATGTTCTGTCGGAGCCGCACAAGTCGCCCTGCTTCCTCGTCGACCTTGGCCTGCATCTCGCGGATTTGCTCGAGCTGTGTGTCCTGACCCCCCGCAGGGACTGGGACCACAGCTAGTTCCCGCGAGATGTCAACGTGAGATGCGGGCCCAGGGGGATCGTCAACCTCCGGCATACCGAGGTGGTTGCCTTCGTCGTGATCTCCCTGGTCGACGTGGAAACATTCGCAACTTGGGCCATAACCCTCGTCGTCAAGGCCGTGGCCATCGTCAGAGCAACCGGAGAGGCAGTGGTCACATGCGGACATGAAGTCCCGCATGGCACCGGGATTACCGAGGCCAGAGAAATCCCAACCGAAGTTAGGGTCGCTCTCTTCCTCAGAACCCACCGGTCCGGAGGTTGAGACGGCTGTCAGTCGGTCCCAGGTTGACCACATATGGTACCCCGGAAGGTTTGGATACGCCCTTGCGAAAGCGCTCACCGAAGCAGGGTCGCAAGGTGGATCGAAGCTGAATCGAAAGGGAACAGGATGGAATACGGACAGTACATCTTGGTCGATGGATGGTGGTGAACTCGCGTCGGGGACGGAGCGCACCGTCATCTCAGGTACGAGGCTAACGCCCAGCAGGTCCTTTGCGAGGGTGCTAGCGTCATCAGTCCGCTTGGGGCTGGCACGTTGCGGGGAAGCGACGCTCGTCGTTGTCTCAGGTGCGAGGACAACACCCGACATGTCCCCCGGAGGAGTGCTGGCGTCGTCGACTCGCTCCAGTTCGACAGCCGATAAGATGTCACCTCCTGCGTGGCCACGGTTGCCCCGTCTCCGTCTCCTCCGACGAGGAGGGTGGCGGGGACGACCCAAGTGCTCCTCTTCTGCCGTGGGGAGATGTCGTCGTGGAGTTTGCCGCCGCCGGGCGAGCCGACTGTCGTTGTCGTCGTGCTGCGAGGGGAGGAGTACCATGTCGTAGCTGCCGTCGAGGGACATGAACTCGAGACTCCCGAAGCGGAGCACCGTCCCGGGCTGGCGAGGTTGCTGAAGTCTACCCATCTGGAACTCAACGGGAAAGTGTTTGTTAACACGCAGCAGGCCCCTACCTGGCGCGCCAACTGTCGGGGTTTCGGACCCGGGGGGTCCCTGGACCAATGAGTAAATTTGTCGCTGCATGTCCCTGCCCAGATGGGTTGGTGCGAGATGGAACACAAGGGGAAAACGAGCCTTGTATTATCCTGCACCAGGGTGCTCGTAGTAGGGGTTACAAGCGTTGCGAGAGGGCGAGAGCGAGAGGGCGAGTACGAGAGGGCGAGAGAGAGAGAGAGGGAGAGAGGGTCTGGCCCTGCTCGTCCTCTCCCGTCCCTTTGCCGTGCATTCGTGTATTCGTACGCTCGTCCGTTTGTTCCCCCCTCCCCCTGGACATCCCCTTTTATAGACATAAGGAGATGTCCTAGCTATACAATGGGGGTGTAGCTATGCGCTACGTGGCCAGCGGGGAAGTGCCTGGTCGCTATGCACGTGTTGATGTGTCCGTCAGAGAAGTGCATGTGCCCTGTAGAAGCACAACTGTTGGCGCTGCATGGATCCTGCTGACGTCTCCTTGCTTCCGTAGGGGGCTTGAGAACCACCGACGTCATGGACACACGCGGGGAACCATCATTGCCTATTACCGGGGTAAGCTTGATGGGACGCCGGTCTTGTTCCTTCATAGCCTGAGCTAGCCAGGAGTAGGGTGATGATGTATCCCTTGTGGCGCGGTCAATCTGAGCCTGAGGTCGGGAGAGGCGGTGGCTCCTCCGAGGCCGAGGCTGGGGCCGAGGCCCAGGGTCGGGCGAGGACATGACTCTTCCCAAGGCCAAGGCCTAGGCCGAGCCCTGGGGTCGGGCGAGGCGGAGATCTCCTCCCGAGGCCGAGGCCGAGCCCTGGGGTCGGGCGAGGCAGAGCTTCTTGTTGCGCCCGAGGCTGAACTTGACCGTTGTCGGTTTCACCCGTGTGGTTGGCACAGCAGCCGGAGCGGGGCGAGCGGCGCTGTTTTCCTGTCAGATCGGTCAGTGAAAGGGTGAAGTGAATGCGGTCACTTCGACCTTGCCGACTGAGGCGCGCGTGTCAGGATAAGGTGTCAGGCGATCCCAGCATTAAATGTGCATGCAATACGGTCGGCTGGTAAGGCGATTTGGCCAAGGTCGCTTGCACGATAAGGCTTGCCTTTGGCTGAGCCGAGGGTGCGCTCACTGCCTGAGGAGACCCTCGGGCGAGACGTGAACTCGTCCGGGACCATTGTTCCGCCCGAGGCCGGGCTCGGGCGAGGCGAGATCGTGTCCCTTGGTAGACGAAGCTTTGACTTTGACCCGAATTGTAAGCCTTTATGGTTTGTTCTGAAGATGTTTTCGAGCCGTGTTTAGGAGTGTTGGGGGTACCCCTAATTACGGTACCCGACAGACATGACGGCTTATGGCTGCGAGCTTAGCTGGTGGCGGGCTGCTGTGGCTTGGATGACGACGGTGCTGCTGCGAGGCTATAGAGGAGATGAGTCTATGATTGATGGTTTGAGGTGTTATGGTGGCATGTATTTATATAGTCTTGGAGGTGGGTGGTTACATGATAGATCTAATCTGATACTTATCAGTTACAATCATATCCTATATATTAAAAACTCTAACAAACTCGAAACCAAATCTGTTACATGATAGATCTAATCAACCTTATTCTATCTATTAGGAACTCTAACAAACTCAAAATCAAATTTGTTACATGATATATCTAATCTGGTACTTATCTATTACAATCTCATCCTATCTGTTAGGAACCCTAACAAACTCGAAACCAAATACGTTGCGCAGGTGAGAAGTTTGGCTGGGCAACAACTACGGTGGTTAGTTATGTTACGAATAGCAAGGGATGGTTGATGTCATGAATAATGTAACAGTGTTGCAAGATCCAGCAAGTGTAATAAAAAAATGGGAGGAAAAACTCACGTGGGCTGTGTTCCTTAAGTGGCCGAATAGGCAAGCCTTTTATTTGCTATTCTTTTTTCCTGTTTTTTATTTCTAGATTTAATTATCCCAATTCAAATCTGATTTTAAATTTTGAAACCATATTTATATGCACAGCCAAAACACCAACATGAATGCAAATATTTTACATTTAGTTATTTACTGCTCAAATAAGTATTTATATGCATGAAATTTAATAAGCATGAAATTCACATAGTTATATATGTAATTTATATAGAATAACTCATTGTCCTATTTATTATAGTTTAAGTATATAGCCAATATTTTATATTTACTATTTATTAAATTTTAAGGAAGATAGTCTCAATTTATAGCTTTGTTATAATACACTTGAAATTTTAAATCTTTAGGGAATTTTCTTAATTCACCAAGATACGATTTTGGAGTGTTACAACGGTGCAGGCATGAGCATGGCCCGGTAAAATGGCCGGCCCGGATGTGGCCAGCTAAAACCGCCCCGCGACTGACCCCCTAACCCTAACCACTCATTCATTCCCCACTTCCCTAGTCCCCTCTCGACCTCCTTCACTGCTCTCATCTCGCCTTGCTCCATGTCGTCCATCTCCACGCTAGAGGGCGTCTCGCTCTGCGCCACCTTTCTCCGCGCTGGAGGCCCCTCGCGCTGTGCCGCTCATCTCCGCGCCGATGCGCTGCTCATTTTTGCCTCTTCTACTTCGCGGGTGCCGCTCGTCTTCGCATTGGCGCACTGCTTGTCTCCGCCTCTACTCCGGTGACCGCCTCACCATGTGCCGCCCACCTGTCTCCCCCCCCCCTCTATGATCTTTGTTGTTCTTTGTTGTATAGGTTAGTCGTGTTTGGATCTGCTTGAATACTTGTTCTTATGTCAGATTGTTGTGCTAGATCTGCTTTGTTTCTATGTTGGATTGTTGTATTTGGGGCATTGAAATTTGATTTCTATGATGTGCGATGAAAATAGAGTTGAATGGTGTGTTTTACATACTGGACACGATCATGGGCACGGTACTGCCAGGATCATCGTGCCTCCAACACTACATGACCTGTGTAAGCTTAGTCGTGTCATGCCTGGGCGGCTCTAGCAGCCCATGTGCCGGCATGGCACAGCACGACGACTTCACCGTGTCGTGCATGGTAACGGTTAAGTCATGTTGTGCTCGTGTCTGGCCGGCCCAGCACATCCATTTGGACATGTATGCACTCGCGTCGGGCCGGCCCAACACGTCCATTTGAACATGTATACTCTCGACGCGTCATGCACCTCTACCATCCGTTATTGATTGGCAAGGGAGTAGTCGATGGCGACGATTTGGTTGATGAGAACCTATTCGGAGGCAAGAGATGAGCAGTGTCTGTAGTACCAACTAGTGCTGTGAATTGGATCGGGTTGGGTTGGGTCGGCTCGGACCCATCGTGCTTCGACCCAAATAGACTCGGGCTAAGAAAGTCCAAAAAAATTGGTCTGTGTCATGCCAACTTAAAGAGAGTAGAAATAGTGGTTCAACCTGGACCTAAAGCACATCGTGCCTTGTCGGGTCGTGCCGGTCCAAGCCCGGCCCATATATTTGAACCACATAAATTCCAAATATTACGACCACATAAAGTTTATAGCTTACTAAATTAAAGAAATTAAACAATATAGATTTTATTGGGCCGTGCCGAGGGCCCGAAGGGCTAGAATTTGAGGCTCGGCCTAGACCCGCCTTCGAGCCTTTCTAGCCCGGTCCATATTATTTTGTACTGGGCCGTGCTTTGGGCTTCTGTTTTTTGGCATACTCATGCTAGCCAAAAAGCTCGGCCCATATTTCCAGCACGAGTACCAACCATGGATCATGGACGGTTTGATTAACGAGGAACCTATTCGAGGGCATGCAGGTGACCGACCACTTTCCATTAAAAACTGACTCCAACGATGCCTTAGCTCGCACCCCTTGCCCACTCCGGGGTGGAGCTGTGCTCCCCGACGCCGCCCAACTGACCCCCCCCCTCCCTCCCTCGAGGACTTGCATGGAAGGGGAAGCGGCATTTCTCCTTGTGGAGAGGGGAGCTCTGGTCTCCCTCTCTATACTAATTAATTATATTTACTGTTAAATTTATATTTTTAAAACTTCAATTAGTATATAACAATATGTACTATGGTACTACAGACATTATACTATTTTTTAAAACTCTAAAAACTGGTATAAAAATCAATAGTTCAGATAAATAGTAAAGATGAGCTAAACATGGGGAATTATTGGAGAGAAGGTGAAATAGGTAAAAGAATGGTTGAGGGAGATATATTTAAATATAAATAGAAAGTATGAATGATAGAATTTGGGAGGAAGAATGGTAAGAGATAGCCTCAATGATCTCGGGCTTATTCTAGTTCTAGCAGAGCAACAACATGTAGTGGCCGCTGTCTTGTGCAGGATGCGTGGACACGAGGAAATTTTCTCTGTACCCATATGTGAGCACAGAGAGCAGGCAGCCAGGCGCGCACAGCGGAAGCTGGAGTGGAAACGGCCTGCTGGAGACCCGGAGTCACGGGCGCGAGGCGAGGAGTGGAGGACAGAGAGCGCGCGATCGAGCACGACACGGGACACGGGAGTGGCTGTAGGCTGTAGGCATGATGGCCGGTGCTGCTGTACTGCTGTGTGATCTGTGCTGTGAGGCTGAGCCGCTGAGGCAATGATGAGCGCATGGCCGCCGGGGGGACACTGGACTCTGAACACACGAGTAGCTAGGAGGAGTAGCAGGCAACCAAGGCAGCAGCCTACTGGTTCGCTAGGCTCATCAAGGCGCACGCGGAGCCGGCACGCATAGCCGCATAGGCAGGCAAGCGGCAGCCAGCAGTGCAGCCACCTACTCCTGCGCATGTGGTCGGCCGGGCTCTCTGGCTGCCCGCGCGCGCGGTGGCGGTGCACTGCCATTGTTGTGGGAGTGGGAAGGAACTAGGGCTGAAGGGCTGGCAGCTCCGAGCGGCAGCAGCTCTCACAGGTTGTGTGATAAGACTATCCGCAGTGGTTCCTTTTAAATTTCTTTCTCTATATCATTTTTGGGGTCACCTCATCAATAGTTACTTTTACTTTTTCATCTCCCGCAGTGGTTCCCCCTAAATACTCCCCTTATACCCAGCTACAACTATAAAATATTATTTTCTATATCTACTTTGCATATACTATCAAATTTTCTTCTACTAATAATTGAAAGCGGGCCCACAACTGCCGTGGAAGGGGAGGAGACAGACGCGTGCTACAACCGGAGGGAGAGAGAAGGGGACCGCGGCGTGGGGAGCGTCGTAGGGGCCGCGCTGCGGGCTGCCGCGTGCCCCTGTAGCCGCCATGCAAGGGGAGGGGACGGGCGCGTGGCAGCCGCTGCGGGTACTCTAAGACTCTCTTCAGGCTGGGTGCAGCGGTCACCGTGCGCCAGCCTCGTCCCCTTGCATGGCGGCTACAGGGGGCGCCTCTGCAGAGTCTCCTATGCGTCGGCCCCTTCTCTTTCCCTCTACTCTGTAGGTAGCGTTTCGGTGTTCACATCCTTCAGCACTGTTCATTCTTGTAGTAGTGGGTCCACGAGTAATTGTTAGTAGATAAAAAATTGATAGTAGATGAAAAGTGGGTATATGAAATGATATTTTATGGTTGTAGTGGGGCACAGGAAGAGTATTTAGGGAAAACCGCTGCGAAAGATAGAAAAGTAGGGGATAAATTGTTGATGATGTGACGCAAAAAATGATATAGAGGAAGAAAAATTTAGAGAGAACTGTTGTGGATAGTCTCACTGGTTCACGATCTCTCCCCTCTACCCTAACGGTGGCGGCTATGGTAAACACCTACTTGTTCACCGGCGCGGTGGCGCTCCCTCCCTCCTCCACCACTCTCATATGACATATCATCTCCTCCGCATTACATGGAGAGGGATGCCCGGGATACGCTACCGTTGGCAGGCGCAGCTCTCCCTCTCTCCACTCCTGCTTGCGAAGTCTCCGGAGGTGCCGAGGTGCTCGGCGCGACTTCTTCGCCGCCGTCTACAGAGGCGGAGTCCGGCGACCGACTGAAAGCTCTTGTGAGTTTTGGTGTTTGGATGACAACTCAATTAAAGGACTAACAAGTGTACTAAGTGTTGAACAGGTGCTTAAGGTAAAGCTAACAGGGTTCAACACAAGTGAACAAATGTGATGGTCCAAGAACTGGATTATGGATACATGATGGACATCACAAGAAAGATGGACATTGCATAAAGTGTGACTCAGGTGCGTAGCTCGGAGACAACTGATCAAGCCAAGGACGGAGGCAAGAAAAGCTTCGAGGTACCAAGTGCACGGGAGAAGGTCAAAGAGGCTGAGGAACCCAAAGCCAAGGGTGAAGAAGAAGGCTTGCGAAGTCAAGGGTGATCAAGTTGAGAACAGCTACGACACATCAAGGATCACTACATAAGGACGTGACTTACAACCAATGGGGAAACATCTATAGTTATGTGGTGTAAGTCATAAGGCTCAAGACCAAGCTCTAAGAAGGAGATCAAGGTCACTAGAACGAGAACAAATGTCAAAAACAGAACTGGAAGCAGCCAAAAGAGCTAAGTGCACTCTGACCTTTAGTTTGGGTTGTTCCTATGTTTGGAGATATTCTATGTAACCTTTGCAGGATGTTGGAGCTCAGAAATGTTAGTCTAGATCAAGTTAAGTTGACTTGATGATTTAGGAGTCCAACATCAATCTTAAGCATGTCAAATGATAGAAAGGTGAAAATCCAAGAGAAGGTATGTCTCTAGACTTAGTACATTGGTTTTTGTGTACTAACATATTTGTCTAAGTGTTAGAAACAGAGAAAAAAAGAGAAGAAAAGAAAAGAAATGCAAAATGCTTGGCTGTGTACAGCCAAGACTCAGCTCAGTCTGGCACACCGGACAGTCCGGTGGTGCACCGGACAGTGTCCGGTGCGCCAGGCTGAACTCTGGTGAACAGGCCACTCTCGGGAGAAGCCGGCGGCGTACGGCTATAATTCACCGGACTGTCCGGTGGTGCACCGGACTGTCCGATGAGCCAACGGTCGGCTGGGCCAACGGTCGGCCGCGCGATCCGCGCGTGACGCGTGGCCGACCCAACGGACAGATGGAGGCACCGGACTGTCCGGTGTGCACCGGACAGTGTCCGGTGCGCCAACGGCTCCAGGACTGCAACGGTCGACTGCTCCATTTCTTGAAGGAAATCGGGCACCGGACAGTGTCCGGTGGTGCACCGGACTGTCCGGTGCGCCACCCGACAGAAGGCAAGATTTACCTTCCTAGATTGCTTCCAACGGCTCCTAGGCTCCTTGTGCCTATAAAAGGGACCCCTAGGCGCCTCAAGCAAAAACAAGAGCAGCCAACAAGTGTAGACATCACTCGAATCAATTCTCACTCTCCCTCTTGTGTGTATCTCTATAGTTTGTGTAGAAGGCAAAGCTATAAGCCTTTAGAGAGAGGAGAAGTGCTGCTAAGATCAAGAGCAAGGTCTTGAGCGTATCGTTACTCTGTCGGGGTGCTGTCAAGAAGTTTGTAAGCAGCCATGGTTTTGTTGTAACCCAACTCAACATAGTGAAAGGCTCTATCTGTCATACTGACAGATCTGAGCAAACGGAGGAAGGAGTTGAAACAGACTCCAAGCCCAGGTGTGGCTAACTCCAACGAGGACTAGGCAAGCATTTCAGGCTTGGCCGAACCTCGGGATAAATCCTTGCGTCTGTGTGCTCTGTTTTGTATCGTACTTTGACTCTCTGTCTTACTCGTTTTTATATCTGCACTTCACTACTTACTTGTGGTACTAGCTTTCCTTGAAGTGCAGGATATTCTTAAGACAGGAACTTCAATTCCACTGCAACCTACTCGAAGGGTTCTTCACTCCACTGCGATCCTATCTTTGAGTAGAGTAAGATTTAAGTTTTAAGGTGATAATTTTTATTCGCCTATTCACCCCCCCCCCTCTAGGCGACATCCAGATCATGTTCCCGGGCCAAAGGGAACTTTCAATTGGTATCAGAGCTAGGCCTCTCTAGTGTGGGCTTAGCCGTCCGGAGATAACGATGTTGTCACAAGAGGTAACTGTAGAACTTCTTTTAGGCGATGGTTCTAATTACAAGTCTTGGTCTGTCTCTATTTATAATGCTTTCATGAGTATTGATCCTGATTTGAGACAGGTCTTTAGTAGAAGTATTTTTCCCTCTAATGTTAGTAAAAATCCTTCTAATGATGAACTAAGATGTCTATCTCTAAATTACCATGCTTGCAACATCTTAGTTGATTCTCTTTCTAGAGGTGCCTATTTTACCATCATGAGTAGTGATAGTGATTTATTTGTTGATGCTCATGATTTATGGAATAGAATTAAGGTAAAATATTTTGTGGCAAATTGTACTGCTCCTACTCCATATATTGCTTGTGATGCTAACCTTTCAAAGGGAGAAGAAAAGCATTGGCCACCAAACGATGAATCCACCTCATCAACAGGTTTGTCTCCCACTAGTAATAAATGTCTTATTGCTAACAATGATAGTGGAGACAAAAGCGATGATGAGGATGAATATGAGGATGAGGAATCTACATCATCACAAGGTACATTTTCCTGCTTTGCTTCCACTAATAGTAATGACAGGGAAAATGAGACTGACGATGTGGAAGAAGAGGAGATTCGCCGTTTCTACACCCATCTCAACAAAGAAGACAAAGCGCTCTTGATTAAGCTGTTGAGAAGGAACAAGGAACAAGGCGAGACGCTTCTCAGGCTAGAGGAAACTCTCATCAAAACAAACAACAGCCTGGAGAAGATGACCAAAGAACATGAGGAGCTAAGGTGCTCTCATGATGTCTTGGTCCAACGGTATGATTCAATTTTAATTGAGCAAAGTAGTAATGATGATGCTTTATCTTATGTTGCTCAACTTAGAATGAAAAATGTCGTGCTTGAGAGGCAAGTAGAATTGCTAAGTCATGATAAACTAGCTCTCACTGAAAAATATGATTCATTGTCTTATTCTCATGATAATCTCTTGGATAGACATATCATGCTTAATGTTGCTCATGAGGTTATAATTGCGAACTTAAATTCATATGAACCTCATTCTCGCACGTGTGCGCATTTGAATTGTATATCACCATGTGCTAACCCCTGTCGCTTAAAAGAAAGCCAATCATTGATTGAGCAACAAGTTTTAGGGACACAAAAGAAATTGTCTGGGAACAAGAAGCAAAGACAACTAAGGAGAAGACATATTGCTCAACTTTCTCAAGGTATCCACGGGCGCGTGGTGAAAAAGCTTGAGAAAGGAAAAACTGCAGCAAGTGTTAAGCTCCATAAGAAGAATGTTCCTAAAGATGAAGAAATCAACATGAGCTTGGAAAAAGGTAAAGATCTAATTAATCATGTTGTTTGCACTGACCGTGTCTCTATGTCATCTCAAAGTAACAAGAGAAGAGGAAAACAGAGATGCTTCAAGTGCAAGGCATTAGGCCACCTCATCGCATCTTGTCCATACAAAGACAAGGACGAAGGGATAAGGAGATGTTTTGGATGCAACAACAAAGACCACATGATCACTTCATGTCCGCTATTGATGAACCAAGCATGTGCATTCTCCAAGATGACTCTCACCAAGGAAAATGACAAACAGCAAGCGTCATGTCAGGTTGAGCGACGCTTCTGCTACAAGTGTGGTGAGCAGGGTCATCTATCTAAGGTATGTAATAAAGGTGAGGTTCCTAAGCAAGTAAATTTGTCTCAATCTTATTCGCTTAGGAGACCCAAATCATACTCTTGTGCTAGATCAATCATGAGATCACCTAGGACTAGCACACATGCTATTTGGGTACCAAAGGCTTTTTTGGATGATCAATATGGACCATCCCGAGATGGGTACCAAACTGTGCTAACTAGACCATGCAGGTGTCTTGAGATAAACTGGAGACCATGGGAGAGCTTAAGACGGTTATCTCAAACTCTATGCTTAAGCCGTTAATTGTTTTGGTGTTTATTCATTGACCCAAGGTTGAATTATTGTGAGATACTAATCCCATGTTCATCTCAAGTGAAAAGTTGAATAGGTCCTTAATCATTATTGGTGATTCAAGCAGAGGACCTTAATGAGATTCTGCAACTTGGGCTCCATAGGATGGTACCCTTGTATCTTAAGTACTTTGTTAATAATCAGTACTGCTCTTAAGTCTGATTGATGTGCTACCTGTCCTTGGAGCAGTTATGCTTTGTTGATTACCTGTGTTGAGTACCTTTCAATCAATGATTAATAATCACCAAGATCGTAACCATGCTTGCTTAATCATGATTGTGTGCTTTAGAGGTTATGTCTCTTGAATCATTTAATGGATAGTTTTTCATTAGATATATCCACCATGATTAACTCTTGTTGTGTTCGTGAATAAACCTGTATTTCGTTGTGAGTTATGCTATATGGTTTTAATGATTAACCTGTGTGCAAATATGACATATTGTTTAGTTTATGTTCACTCTAGTCTGGTATTGTGTGAATACCAACTCCATGTTGTGTCTTTAATGCACTCTTTTGAGCTATAAGGTGCATGAACAAAAGGAGCCCTCAATTAGTATCAACTGGTGCTCTAATGGCAATTCAGGAAAAGGCAAAGGTATGGAGAATAGAACTATGCAATTTCATTGAATATCTTGAAGTTCCATTGATTGTGATCACAGTTATGGTCTTGCCTCTGAATTGGTAGTATCTTGGCTTAGGTGCTCCTTACTTTAAAATGTTGTTTCTTCTGGTGTACCTAAAGAACCTTTTTAATTATGATGTGCTTAGACATTGCGCTTTATATGCATGATCGTGTTGTTTTTCAATTAGTATATGTGGTGCAATGATTGTCAAGCATGAAGCATGTCTAGGTTGCTTGTAAAATGTTATACTTCTTGAGGCATGCATTGTTGTATTAAGTCAACCTTTCATTTGATATTCAAATCGGTATCTCTTTGTGTTGAAATTGTTAGAGTATGCCTTGGCCAAGATATGTTGTGATCCCCTCTAGTTCTGAGAAAGCTAGAATGTGCAAAGTGCAAAGTTATTCAAATACTTGATGCACAAGTGTAGGGGGAGCACACATAACTTGCGTCTTTTGAGACTAATTGTATCTTGAGCGATCTTGTGTAGTCTCAAGGTGGAGAAGAGAAAATGAGCAAGAAATGGAGCAATCAGGACTCGGGTACCTCTGTAAGTCAAGGAATTGGTATCTAGTCGTGAGTAATTACATATTCTTAGATTGCTCATGCTCTATAAAATTTGGTGATACTAGATCCTTAAAACATCATGGAGCTATGATAATAAATGATCTTGCAATTGGTATCTTTCAATTGGTAGCCGTGATAGTTTGCTTCAATTGACATCTTTTGGTAATCACTAGAACAGAAGCTTCATCTTGTGCCACAACACTATAACTTGCTCTAAGCTTGGTGTCTTAGCAACAAGAAAAGGTTAGGATAAAGGATTGGGCACAAGTGTGGAGAAGCTCCCAAGAGACTAATACTTTCAAGAGAGGAAGTACACCACATCCGGGCAAAGGTACAAAGGAAGTACTGATCTTTTGCGTATATGTACCTTAACTTTCCTCCAAATGCTTGTGGTGCATTTGTTGAATGAGTAAGGGGGAGTATTGTTAGTGTGTGTTTACCTACTCAATACCCTGCTGTCCCTTGACATCATTCTATGTTCTTGCTTGAATATGGTTTTGGTGTTTGATGTCAAAGGGGGAGAATTTGTGCATTAAAGCTTATCTCAACCTGAGAGGAAAGCTTATCCTAAGGGGTGATATGTTAGTTTGAGCTTTGCTAGTGTTAAGGGGTGATGTGTTAGTTTGAGCTTTGCTAGTGTGTTATTCATATACTTCTTGCAGCATTATATGTGTTGCATCATATGGACTAGTGCTTCCGCTGTTATGAATTAATTGTCATCTATTGTGGCATCTATTGTGTTCATTCTGAAATAGATAGTCATGTGGATAATGGTGCATGTGGTTAATGGTGCTTTAAGATTGTTTTTAAATTAGTATCTTAGTTTAAATTGGTATCTTAATGGTGAATAGTGGTAGGTTGATATTCCTATGATATATCCACTAAATTGAATGGTGTTTAACTCTGATTATGTGCATTTGTGTGTTATAGCATCATGGTTTGATTCTTGACACAATGCATACCAAAAAGTGCTAAGGTGTAGAAATGTTTCGAATTGCCTAAGTATGTGCAAATTGGCGTCTAAGGCCAAAATTATGTTTTTGAAGTAAGCACATATTTAGGGGGAGCATTCTATAAACTTAGAATTCAGAATTTGTGCTTCAAATCTTATTCTTATGTAAGCTTTAATTGTGTTGCCATCAATCACCAAAAAGGGGGAGATTGAAAGCTCTTGTGAGTTTTGGTGTTTGGATGACAACTCAATTAAAGGACTAACAAGTGTACTAAGTGTTGAACAGGTGCTTAAGGTAAAGCTAACAGGGTTCAACACAAGTGAACAAATGTGATGGTCCAAGAGCTGGATTATGGATACATGATGGACATCACAAAAAAGATGGACATTGCATAAAGTGTGACTCAGGTGCGTAGCTCGGAGACAACTTATCAAGCCAAGGACGGAGGCAAGAAAAGCTTCGAGGTACCAAGTGCACGGGAGAAGGTCAAAGAGGCTGAGGAACCCAAAGCCAAGGGTGAAGAAGAAGGCTTGCAAAGTCAAGTGTGATCAAGTTGAGAATAGCTACGGCACATCAAGGATCACTACATAAGGACGTGACTTACAACCAATGGGGAAACATCTATAGTTATGTGGTGTAAGTCATAAGGCTCAAAACCAAGCTCTAAGAAGGAGATCAAGGTCACTAGAACGAGAACAAATGTCAAAAACAGAACTGGAAGCAGCCCAAAAGAGCTAAGTGCACTCTGACCTTTAGTTTGGGTTGTTCCTATGTTTGGAGATATTCTATGTGACCTTTGCAGGATGTTAGAGCTCAGAAATGTTAGTCTAGATCAAGTTAAGCTGACTTGATGATTTAGGAGTCCAACATCAATCTTAAGCATGTCAAATGATAGAAAGGTGAAAATCCAAGAGAAGGTATGTCTCTAGACTTAGTACATTGGTTTTTGTGTACTAACATATTTGTCTAAGTGTTAGAAACAGAGAAAAGAAGAGAAGAAAAGAAAAGAAATGCAAAATGCTTGGCTGTGTACAGCCAAGACTCAGCTCAGTCTGGCACACCGGACAGTCCGGTGGTGCACCGGACAGTGTCCGGTGCGCTAGGCTGAACTCTGGTGAACAGGCCACTCTCGGGAGAAGCCGGCGGCGTACGGCTATAATTCACCGGACTGACGGTCGGCTGGGCCAACGGTCGGCCGCGCGTGACGCGTGGCTGAGCCAACGGTCAGATGGAGGCACCGGACAGTGTCCGGTGCGCCAATGGCTCCAAGACTGCAACGGTCGACTACTCCATTTCTGGAAGGAAATCGGGCACCGGACAGTGTCCGGTGGTGCACCGGACTGTCCGGTGCGCCACCCGACAGAAGGCAAGATTTGCCTTCCTGGATTGCTTCCAACGGCTCCTAGGCTCCTTGTGCATATAAAAGGGACCCCTAGGTGCCTCAAGCAAAAACAAGAGCAGCCAACAAGTGTAGACATCACTCGAATCAATTCTCACTCTCCCTCTTGTGTGTATCTCTATAGTTTGTGTAGAAGGCAAAGCTATAAGCCTTTAGAGAGAGGAGAAGTGCTGCTAAGAGCAAGAGCAAGGTCTTGAGCGTATCGTTACTCTGCCGGGGTGCTGTCAAGAAGTTTGTAAGCAGCCGCGGTTTTGTTGTAAGCCAACTCAACATAGTGAAAGGCTCTATCTGTCATACTGACATATTTGAGCAAACGGAGGAAGGAGTTGAAACAGACTCCAAGCCCAGGTGTGGCTAACTCCAACGAGGACTAGGCAAGCATTTCAGGCTTGGCCGAACCTCGGGATAAATCCTTGCGTCTGTGTGCTCTGTTCCGTATCGAACTCTGACTCTTTGTCTTACTCGTTTTTATATCTGCACTTCACTACTTACTTGTGGTACTAGCTTTCCTTGAAGTGCAGGATATTCTTAAGACAGGAACTTCAATTCCACTGCAACCTACTCGAAGGGTTCTTCACTCCACTGCGATCCTATCTTCGAGTAGAGTAAGATTTAAGTTTTAAGGTGATAATTTTTATTCGCCTATTCACCCTCCCTCTAGGCGACATCCAGATCATGTTCCCGGGCCAAAGGGAACTTTCACCGACCTCCCACACAACAAAGGGGGTAAGCGGGTGGATCCGCGGGGCCTCACGCAAGAAGAGCCGTGTGAACGGATTCGGCAACCAAGGAGTTCGGATTGAAGCTCCCACTGGTCGACTTCATCGCCGCAGCCGCCGTTCAACCGTCTCTGTCGTTGATTCAACGAGGCTCCTTCACCGGACGGGTCTCCGCTGATCCAGAGCTCGAGCTCCCGTCCATCAATCTACTTCTTTGGATTTCCACATCTATAGGTTCGATTCCCTTCTATCCCCTTCGTTCACTCTTATCCCCTACTTAGCAGTAGCATATGAAGGAGGTTTGAATACTTGATTTGGTTTCAAACAAGTTCACAATTCATGTTTCGGGTGAAAGATCTAACATTTAGGGTTTCAAAGATTAGGGATTTAACAAACTGCAGTAAAGGTAATCAAATAGAATCGCAAATTTCAATAAACAAGCACTAGATTTTCATTTAGTTGTTGTAGTGAACCTTGATTTCATTTAGGTTTGGCCGAAGAGACATTGTGTTCTCTGAGATATTATATTTTCTTAGACGTAAAGATGGTTGGTTACTGTCAAGTTTGGTTGAAACACGAGACAATTCCTTGCATTCAACTAACCGCAAACTTTATTTATGTAGCTACAAACCTTAAGTTCATTAGAACACGTGGACTACTAAGCATCGAGGTTCTACCTCCTTTTCATTCTCTTTCTGATGTAAGATTCATTGTTCTACCTTTGGATTTATTATTTACTTCACATACTCATGTATATTCGTCCACAATTTGATAATTCATAGTTCGTAGTTCAAGCTTGTTGTTTTTATTTTGCCATGGTATTGAAGATTCCAATTTTTATACCCTTCAAGTCTTATTTCGTAACGATGCATGGAGTAGTTCTTCCACACTATACTTGAATTGGTAATTGGTGTCCTATTCAAACCATAATACTTTGCAATATGACCTGTACCTAGCAAACTAATCACTATATTAAACATTTAACTACAGATGGATGGCCAAGATGCCAAAGTGCAACAAACAGTTCTCCTGAACCTTGTCTCCTTGGTTGATAAAGCTAGTTCCAAAATTAGGGACTTGATAAAAGAGGCCTTCTTGCACTTGGGTGATGAGCACTACCTCATCAATTGTCTCCTTGCTATCAAACAAGAGGCAGAGCTGTTGGAGCAAGACGTCATTGAGTCCAAAGCTCGCTCTAACCCTATGGTGGAGAGCTCAATTATGAACTCAAACAAATGGAACTCGTGCATGTAGAAACACGTTTTCCAAGCCCATTGACTCCCAAATTGTATTCGACTAGTGATGTTGACTCTGTAGACTCTGATAGGTCAACTAGGTATAACATTTGGAACCTGTAAGGTTGTTGTCATGTGTCAGTGTGGCCAACTCTTAGTACAAATAAACAACCATTATGGTTGCTAAGTGTCTCTTGCATTGTCTTCGTGTTCATTTGAACCATTACATGGGAGGTTCAATAACTGGTGGCTTTTGTAAGAACCTTTTTATGCATTGTCTGGTACTTCTAAAGTATGAATCATGTATACGGTTTATCAATTTCAATTGATTTCTTGTCTTGCTTTACTTCCTAGAATGGCTGAGAACAATGATAACATGTGTGTTCCCCCTCAAAGTGATGCACTCATGCACGCACAACTACTGGTCAAGGAATGCCCCTTATGTGGAATCCATAATTCTGGTGGCCCAATGGTTATGACTTGCCTAGTGGTTCTAATATCCATTTTAGCACCAGTAGCCTCACAACTCCCATATTTTCACACCCACATAATGAAGCATGTTGTTTTGCAAATAGGAGGCCATGGAATCATTTCGTTGGTATGATGAATCCTTGTTATCCTTGCCCACCTCCTCTAGTATCTCCTGCTCAAATGCACCCTCCCAGCCAGGTTGTGACCATGACTACTAATTGTACCAACCCTATGGACCCAATAAACTTGGAGTCAGAGGCAGACCACAATGCACAAGAGGTTAACAGGCCCAGCAAAGGAGGTGGTACACCTGCCACGGGGAAGAAGACCAAAGAGCAAAACTTCACGCGTGAAGAGGATTTGTTGCTATGCACAACTTGGCTAGAAATTAGTTGTGATCCTGTAATTAGCACTGGTCAGAGGAAGGACTTTGGGCAAGAATTGATAAAAGGTATAATGAAATGAGAGATGAGTTTCCAAAGAGAATTGTCAGGGAATGAACTAGTAGATGGGATCAAATTAAGACAGACTGTGGTAAATATGTTGGGTTCTATGCAAGAGTGTTAAAGTAAAATCAAAGTGGACTTACTGACCACGATAAGATATTGCTCACGTCTTATGTATATTTGTTTTTGACATTACTTACTGCTACAACTTACTAATGATATGTTATGCACATATGCAGACATCCATGGCTGCAACTCTGTTTGCAATCGAGAACAAGAGGGGGTTTGCCATCATGCATATGCAAAGTGAATCTAGTCTCCATTTTATACTAGAGAGTGGGAGCAAAAAAACCCTACTTCGCCCTTCCAACCTGCTCCCCACTCTCCAAACTATTAGGAATCCCTTCACAGACTATTTTTCAAACAGTTTTCGTCAGATAGATTGATTTCTACTAGAGAATCATTTAAAATCACTCTATTAATTGGAGATTAAACTCTCAGAGATAAATAATCATGGAGTGAAACTCTACCATACGAGCTCTAAGCAGCCAAACACCGCCACGGGTGATTTTTTAGTGGACAAAATTTGGATTCCTAAAATCTAAGTGTAACCAAAAACAACCTTAGCCCGTGTTTATTTGCTTCTAATATTATATAAGCACCTAATAACTTATTAATAATTATTATAAATATAATTTATCTAATAATCTATGTTAGTTATTTATTTATCTCTTAATTTATTTAAGCTAGATTATATAATTTAAAGGGTAAATAAACAAGGGATTAATATGTCCTGGCGGACGGTGGTTTTAGCGTGACCTGAGGGATGGAGTACTTGATGTGCGTGTGTGTCCGTGCGCGCGGGGAAGCACCGCGACAGCGCCACGCACGGGCACGGGCACGGGCACGGGCACGGGCACAACTGGGAGCACGGGAACGGGTGGTGTGGCGTGTAGTGCGGGGTGGGGTTGGTGCGCGAGGCCGTCTCCGTGGCCCGGGAGGAGAGGGAAGTGTCCGTGGAGTTGTCGTTGTCGGGCTAGCTATCTCGTGTGTCGGCGGTTCCATCCCTGCGCCCCAACCCCACGACCGTGTGTGTACTGTACGCCTTAATTTCCTTGCTCATGCTTGGAGCGCCAAACAAACGCACCAACAACCTGCACACCTACGGTATCGTGACTCTTGCTGCTACCAGTAACCAGTAGTTAAGCAAACCAAGTCACATACGGTAGCTGCAAACGTCGTGCCAGGTTTCAGTCTCAAAGACGTGTGCTAAAGCTGCGTAACTTGAATACAACATGGAGTGGTGAAAAAAAAAGTAACGAGAAATTGGGTTTCCGCGTTGTAGCTGCCTATAATTATAAGGAAAAAGTCCAAATTACTCCCCTCACCTATAAATGTCATGTGTAAATTATTTTTTAGTTTATCTTAATTCTGCACATATTCGAGTCGGTTTATTATACCCGTTAACAAAGTTTGGTACAAATTAAGTTGTCGATTTAAATTTATTGGTTAGTAGTTAGTTTTGAAAAATATATTATGTTTTTTATAATTATTTTTGATATGTCAGAGATGAGCTGAGGTAATATCTTTAATGATACAAAACTAAATATGAAATAATAATTGAAACTTCTTAACATACTTTTTAACATAAGTTATGATATCCTTGATCATGTTAGAAAACATAAACTTGAAATTTAATTTGTACATGGAGAAACAAAAAAAACATCTCCACATACAAATTAAATTTTAAGTTCATATTTTTTAAGGCGATCGAGGACATTATAACTTTTGTTAGAAAAACATGTTAAGAACTCTTCAGCATTATTTCATATCTAGTTTTGTACCGTTAAAGTTATTATCATTATCTGGTCCATATTCTATCATCAAATTAATTATAAAAACATTATATATATATATATATAAAAAAAGTTACGACATTAGCTACTAACCAACAAAATTTGAACTAAAACCCCAATTTGTTTATAAAGAAATAAAAAGCAAGTTTTGATAAAGGTAAGTTGAACCAACTCAAATAGTTGAAGGGGTAAAATAAACTAAAAAATACATTAGGGGATTATATAAACATTGTTTATACGTGAGGAGTAATTTAGACTTATAAAGCCAAATTACTGCGTCTGCATTGTCGTGAGCCGCCTGCCGTGACATCCTTATCTCTGGTAGGAATCATTTGAGACTAGCCTTCCAGGACAATAATGTTGGCAGTTTTTATCATCTAAGGATAGACTAAAATAACACTACACTGATAAAATTTAGCTTTGTTTTTCGTTTTCTCATATATTAACATACAAAAATTAGCTGATTTTTATCCGTAGTTGACAAAATTATTATTTTTTGTTGGTTTCCACCATCCTATAGGGTCAATAGGAATTTGCTAATTTCCGTTGCCCGGGTTAATTTACATTGGCTTCTGCATGCAAGCTGGCAAAACTAATTCTTCTATTTTTTTTGTCGGCTATGGCTGGTCGATGAAAACTAGCATGTTTATTTTTTGTCGGCTATAGTCAACGACAAAATTTAGTCTCGACGGCCACTGGTTTAATTATTTACTGAAAGCTCTCTTGTGGGTTTTGGTGTTTGGATGACAACTCAATTAAAGGACTAACAAGTGTGCTAAGTGTTGAACAGGTGTTTAATATAAAGCTAACAGGGTTCAACACAAGTGAACAAGTGTGATGGTCCAAGGACTAGATGATGGATAGATAATGGGCATCACAAGTATGATGGACATTGCATAAAGTGAGACTCGGGTGCGTAGCTCGAAGACAACTGATCAAGCCAAGGATGGAGGCAAGAAGAGCTTCCAGGTACCAAGTGCACGGGAGAAGGTCAAAGAGGCCGAGAAACCCAAAGCCAAGGGTGAAGAAGAAGACTTGCAAAGTCAAGGGTGATCGAGTTGAGAAGAGCTATGGCACATCAAGGATCACTACATAAGAACGTGACTTACAACCAATGAGGAAACATCTATAGTTATGTGGTGTAAGTCATAAGGCTCAAGATCAAGCTCTAAGAAGTGAACAAGGTCACTAGAAGAAGAACCAGTATCAAAACCAGAACTGGAAGCAGCCCAAAAGAGCTAAGTGCACCTTGATCCTTAGTTTGGGTTGTTCCTAGTTTGGAGATAATCTATGTGACCTTTGCAGGATGTTGGAGCTCAGAAATGTCAGTCTAGATCAAGTTAAGCTAACTTAATGATTTATGAGTCCAACATCAATCTTAAGCATGTCAAATGCTAGAGAGGTGAAAATCCAAGAGATGGTATGTTTCTAGACTTAGTACATTGGTTTTTTGTGTACTAACATATTTGCCTAAGTGTTAGAAACAGAGAGAAGAAGAAAAGAAGAGAAAATACAAAAAGAAAAAGACTTGGCTGATGCAGCCATGACTATGCGCAGTCTGGGTGCACCGGACTGTCCGGTGGTGCACCGGATAGTGTCCGGTGCGCCAGGCTGGCGACTGTCAACTGGCTGCTCTCGGGAAGCGATCAACGGCGTAAGGCTATAAATCACCGAACTGTCCGGTGAGCCAACTGTCGGCCGGGCCAACGGTCGGCCGCGTAATCCGCGCGTGATGCGTGGCCGAGCCAACGGTCAGAAGGGGGCACCGGACTGTCCGGTGTGCACCGGACAGTGTCCGGTGCGCCAACGGCTCCGAGTCTGCAACGGTCGACTGCGCCAATTTAGGAAGGAGATCCGCACCGGACCGTGAACAGTGGGTGTCCGGTGGTGCACCGGACTGTCCGGTGCACCACCCGACAGAAGGCAACATTTGCCTTCCTGGATTGCTTCCAACGGCTCCTCAAACAAATGAACAAGTGCAGCCAACAAGTATAGACATCACTCTGATCAATTCTCACTCTCCCTCTTGTGTGTATCTCTCTAGTTTGTGTAGAAGGCAAAGCTATAAGCCTTTAGAGAGTGGAGAAGAGCTGCTAAGAGCTAGAGCAAGGTCTTGAGCATATCGTTACTCTGCCGAAGTGCTGCCAAGAAGATTGTAAGCAGCCGCGGTTTCGTTGTAACCAACTCAACATAGTGGAAGGCTCTATCTGTCTGACTGACAGATCTGAGCAAACGGAGGAAGGAGTTGAAATAGACTCCAAGCCCAGGTGTGGCTAACTCCAACGAGGACTAGGCAAGCATTTCAGGCTTGGCCGAACCTCGGGATAAATTCCTGTGTCCACGTGCTCTGCTCTGTGTTGTGTGCTGATTCTGTCTTATTCAGTTCTTACATCTGCACTTCACTGCATACTTGTGGTACTAGCTTTCTTTGAAGTGCAGGATATTCTTAAGACAGGAATTTCAAATCCGCTGCAACCTACTCGAAGGGTTCTTCACTCCACTGCGTTCTAGTCTTCGAGTAGAGTAAGAATTTAAGTTTTAAAGTGATAATTTTTATTCGCCTATTCACCCCCCCTCTAGGCGACATCCAGATCCTGTTCCCGGGCAAAGGGAACTTTCAATTGGTATGAGAGCTAGGCCTCTCCAGTGTGGGCTTAGCCGTCCGGAGATGACGATGTCGTCACAAGAGGTAACTGTAGAACTTCTTTTAGGCGATGGTTCTAATTACAAATCTTGGTCTGTCTCTATTTATAATACTTTCATGCATGTTGATCCTGATTTGAGACAGATCTTTAGTAGAAGTATTTTTTCCTATGATATTAGTAAAAATCCTTCTAATGCTGAACTAAGATGTTTATCTCTCAATCACCGTGCTTGCAACATCTTAGTCGACTCTCTTTCTAGAAGTGCTTATTTTGCCATCATGAATAGTGATAGTGATTTATTTGTTGATGCTCATGATTTATGGAGTAGAATTAAAGGAAAATATTTTGTGGAAAATTGTAATGCTCCTACTCCCTATGTTACTTGTGATACTAACCCTTCAAAGGGAGAAGAAAAGTGTTGGGCACCAAACGATGAATCCACCTCGTCGACAGGTTTGTTCTCCACTAGTAATAAATGTCTTATTGCTAACAATGACGGTGGAGACGAAAGCCATGATGAGGAGGAATATGAGGATGATAGCGAGGATGAATCTTCATCACCACAAGGTACATTTTCCTATATTGCTTCCACTGACATTAATGACAGGGAAAATGAGACCGATGATGTGGAAGAAGAGGAGATTCGCCGTTTCTACATCCATCTCAACAAAGAGGACAAAGCACTCTTGGTTAAGCTGTTGAGAAGGAACAAGGAACAAGGCGAGACGCTTCTCAGGCTAGAGGAGTCCCTCATCAAAACCAACAACAGCCTGAAGAAGATGACCAAAGAACATGAGGAGCTAAAGTGCTCTCATGATGATTTGGTCCAACGGTATGAATCTGTTTTAATTGAGCAAAGAAATAATCATGATGCATTATCTAATGTTGCTCAACTTAAAACTGAAAATTTCATGCTTAGGAGTCAAGTAGAAATGATAAATTTAGAAAAACTTGCTCTAGGTGAAAAGTATGATAGGTTGTCATATTTTCATAGTAAACTAGTTGATGACCATATCATGCTTAATGTTGCTCATGAGGTTGTAATTACAAACTTATATTCATGTGAACCTCATTCTTGCACAAGTACACATCTAGATAATATATCGTCATGTGATAACCCCTGTCGCTCAAAAGGAAGCGAATGTTTGAATGAGCAACAAGTTGTAGGGTCAAAAAGGAAATTGCTTGGGAACAAGAAACAAAGACAATTAAGGAGAAGACGACATGCTCAACTTCCTCAAGATATCTGCGAAAACGCGGTGAAGAAGCTTGAGGAAGGAGAAACCGCAGCAAGGGTCAAACTCCTTGAAAAAGATGTCCCTAAAGCAATAAGTGAAGCAATCAACATGATACAGGAAAAAGGTAATGATTCAATTAATCATATTATTTGCACTAATAATTTCTCTATGTCATCTAAAAGTAACAAGAGAAGAGGAAAACAGAGATGCTTCAAGTGCAAGGCATTAGCCCACCTCATCGCATCTTGTCCATACAAAGACAAGGACGAAGGGATAAGGAGATGTTTTGGATGCAACAACAAGGACCACATGATCACTTCATGTCCGGTCATGAAGAATCAAAGATGTGCATTCTCCAAGATGACTCTCACCAAGGAAAATGACAAACAGCAAGTGTCATGTCAGGTTGAGCAACGTTTCTGCTACAAGTGTGGTGAGCAGGGTCATCTATCCAAGGTATGTAATAAAGGTAAGGTTCCTAAGCAAGTAAATTTGTCCCAATCTCATTCGCTTAGGAGACCCAAATCATACACTTGTGCTAGATCTATAACGAGATCACCTAGAACTAGCACAAAGGCTATTTGGGTACCAAAGACATTTTTATTTGAACGTCATGGACCCATTCCGAGATGGGTACCAAACTTTGTCAACTAGACCCTGCAGGTGCCTCAAGATGGAATGGAGACCCTAGGAGAGCTTAAGATGGTTAATTTAAACTCTATGCTTAAGCTGTTGATCTTTATTATCTATTTATTAACTCAAGGGTAGATTATTGTGCAATACTAATCCCATGTTCATCTCGAGTTAAATAAGTTGTAGAAGTCCTTAATCATTATTGGTGAATAAAGCAAAGGACTTTGATGAGAATATGCATCTGGCTCTCCAAAGGACGGTACCTTGTATCTTAAGTATATTATTGCAAATCAGTATTACTCCTAAGCCTAATTGTTGAGCTACCTGTCCTTGGAGTAGTTATGTTTTTGAGATTGCCTGTGTTGAATAGCTTTCAATCAATGGTTCATGATTTCCAAAATCATAATAATGTTTGCTTAATCATAAATGTGCGTTCTAGATGTTATATCTTTTGAATTATTCAATGAGTAGCCTTTCATTTGATATATTCACCATGATTAACTCTCTGTATGTGTCCATGGATAAACCTGTATCGTTTTTAAGTCATGCTAAATGGTGTTTAATGATTAACCTATGTGTGCAAGCATGACATCCTGTTTAGTCCATGTTCGCGCAATTACCTGGGTGTATATCAAATCTATGTTGTGTCACTGATGCACCTTCTTGAGTTATGAGGTGAATGAGCAAAAGGAGCACTCATTTAGGTGACAACTGGTGCTCTCATGGCCATTCAGGTAAAAGGCAAAGGTATATGGAACTATGCAATTTCATTAAATATCTTGAAGTTCCATTGATTGTTATCACAGCTATGTTCCTCATCTGAATTGGTGGTTTCTTGGCATAGGTGCTCCCTACTTTAAAATGTTGTTTCTTTTGGTGTACCTAAGAAACCCTCTTAATCATGGTGTGCTTAGACACTACGCTTTATATGCATGCTCGTGTTGTTTTTCAATTGATAAATATGGTGCAATGATTGTCATGTATGAAGCTTGTCTAGGTTGCATGTAAATTGTTATACTCCTTGAGGCATGCATTGTTTTCTCTAGTCATAAGTTGTATTATGTCATCGATTCATTTGGTATCTCTTTGTGATGAAGTTAATAGAATATGCCTTGACCAAGGTATGTTGTGATCCCCTCTAGTTCTGAGGAAGCTAGAATGTGCAAAGTACAAGTCATTCAAATACTTGATGCACAACTTTAGGGGGAGTACACATAACTTGTGTCTTTTGAGACTAATTGTTTCTTGAGTGATCCTGTGTAGTCTCAAGGTGGAAAAGAGAAGATGAGCAAGAAATGGAGCAATCAGGACTTGGGAACCTCCGTAAGTCAAGTAATTGGTATCTTAAGTCGTGAGTAATTGCATATTTTTAGATTGCTCATGCTCTATAATATTTGGTGATACTAGATGCTTATCCTTAAATATCATGGAGCTATGATAATAAATGATTTTTCAATTGGTAGCCGTGATAGTTTGCTTCAATTGACATCTTTTGGTAATCACTAGAATATAAGCTTCATCTTGTGCCACAATACTATAACTTGCTCTAAGCTTGGTGTCTTAGCAACAAGAAAAGGTTAGGATAAATACTTTCAAGATGAGAAGTACACCACAACAGGGTAAAGGTACAAAAGGAAGTATTGATCTTTTGCGTATATGTACCTTAACTTTCCTCCAAATGCTTGTGGTGCATATGATGAATGAGTAAGGGGGAGTATTGTTAGTGTGTTTTTACCTAATCAATACCCTGCTGTCCCTTGACATCATTCTATGTTCTTGCTTGAATATGGTTTTGGTGTTTGATGTCAAAGGGGGAGAATTTGTGCATTAAAGCTCATCTCAACCTGAGAGAAAAGCTTATCCAAAAGGGGTTTCCTTGATCTTAAGGAAGGATGTGTTAGTTTGGGATATGTTAGTTTATGTTATTAGTAATTCTTATCATATGCTTCTTGTTGTATTATATGTGTTGCATCATATGGTGATGATGCGAAACTAGTGCTTCCGCTGATATGAATTAATTGGCATCTTCCACTGATATGAATTAATTGGCATCCATTATGTTTATTCTGTAATAGATATTCATGTGGGTAATGGTGCATGTGGTTAATGGGTTAATAGTGCTTTAAATTGGTATCTTAGTTTAAATTGGTATCTTAATGGTGAATAGTGGTAGGTTGATATTTCTGTGATATATCCACTCAATTGATTGGTGTTTAACTCTGATTCTGTGCATTTGTGTGTTATACGCATCATGGTTTGATCCTTGGCACAATGCATCCCACAGGTGCTAAGGTGTAGCAATGCTTCAATTTAACCTAAGTATGTGAATTTTGGCATTTAAGGCCAAAGCTAAGATTTTAATGTAAGCACATATTTAGGGGGAGCATTCTACAATCCTAGAGCTCTAAATTTGTGCTTTAAATTTCACTCTTATGTAAGCTTTAATTGTGTTGCCATCAATCACCAAAAAGGGGGAGATTGAAAGCTCTCTTGTGGGTTTTGGTGTTTGGATGACAACTCAATTAAAGGACTAACAAGTGTGCTAAGTGTTGAACAGGTGCTTAATGTAAAGCTAACAGGGTTCAACACAAGTGAACAAGTGTGATGGTCCAAGGACTAGATGATGGATAGATAATGGGCATCACAAGTATGATGGACATTGCATAAAGTGAGACTCGGGTGCGTAGCTCGAAGACAACTGATCAAGCCAAGGATGGAGGCAAGAAGAGCTTCGAGGTACCAAGTGCACGGGAGAAGGTCAAAGAGGCCGAGGAACCCAAAGCCAAGGGTGAAGAAGAAGACTTGCAAAGTCAAGGGTGATCGAGTTGAGAAGAGCTATGGCACATCAAGGATCACTACATAAGGACGTGACTTACAACCAATGAGGAAACATCTATAGTTATGTGGTGTAAGTCATAAGGCTCAAGATCAAGCTCTAAGAAGTGAACAAGGTCACTAGAAGAAGAACCAGTATCAAAACCAGAACTGGAAGCAGCCCAAAAGAGCTAAGTGCACCTTGATCCTTAGTTTGGGTTGTTCCTAGTTTGGAGATAATCTATGTGACCTTTGCAGGATGTTGGAGCTCAGAAATGTCAGTCTAGATCAAGTTAAGCTAACTTGATGATTTATGAGTCCAAAATCAATCTTAAGCATATCAAATGCTAGAGAGGTGAAAATCCAAGAGATGGTATGTTTCTAGACTTAGTACATTGGTTTTTTGTGTACTAACATATTTGCCTAAGTGTTAGAAACAGAGAGAAGAAGAAAAGAAGAGAAAATACAAAAAGAAAAAGACTTGGCTGATGCAGCCATGACTATGCGTAGTCTGGGTGCACCGGACTGTCCGGTGGTGCACCGGATAGTGTCCGGTGCGCCAGGCTGGCGACTGTCAACTAGCTGCTCTCGGAAAGCGATCAACGGCGTACGGCTATAAATCACCGGACTGTCCGGTGGTGCACCGGACTGTCCGGTGAGCCAACTGTCGGTCGGGCCAACGGTCGGCTGCGTAATCCGCGCGCGACGCGTGGCCGAGCCAACGGTCAGAAGGGGGCACCGGACTGTCCGGTGTGCACCGGACAGTGTCCGGTGCGCCAATGGCTTCGAGTCTGCAACGGTCGACTGCGCCAATTTAGGAAGGAGATCCGCACCGGACCGTGAACAGTGGGTGTCCGGTGGTGCACCGGACTGTCCGGTGCACCACCCGACAGAAGGCAACATTTGCCTTCCTGGATTGCTTCCAACGGCTCCTCAAACAAATGAACAAGTGCAGCCAACAAGTATAGACATCACTCTGATCAATTCTCACTCTCCCTCTTGTGTGTATCTCTCTAGTTTGTGTAGAAGGCAAAGCTATAAGCCTTTAGAGAGTGGAGAAGAGCTGCTAAGAGATAGAGCAAGGTCTTGAGCATATCGTTACTCTGCCGAAGTGCTGCCAAGAAGATTGTAAGCAGCCGCAGTTTTGTTGTAACCAACTCAACATAGTGGAAGGCTCTATCTGTCTGACTGACAGATCTGAGCAAACGGAGGAAGGAGTTGAAATAGACTCCAAGCCCAGGTGTGGCTAACTCCAACGAGGACTAGGCAAGCATTTCAGGCTTGGCCGAACCTCGGGATAAATTCTTGTGTCCACGTGCTCTGCTCTGTGTTGTGTGCTGATTCTGTCTTATTCAGTTCTTACATCTGCACTTCACTGCTTACTTGTGGTACTATCTTTCTTTGAAGTGCAGGATATTCTTAAGACAGGAATTTCAAATCCGCTGCAACCTACTCGAAGGGTTCTTCACTCCACTGCGTTCTAGTCTTCGAGTAGAGTAAGAATTTAAGTTTTAAAGTGATAATTTTTATTCGCCTATTCACCCCCTCTAGGCGACATCCAGATCCTGTTCCCGGGCAAAGGGAACTTTCATTTACATCTACCAACAATATTATGTATACACATCCAATCACAATTCAATCATAACAGATGTATATTCATCCACATCATATCATATTGTCGGCGTTTCGAGACCGGGGGGTCCCTAGGCCGACGAGTGAGTGTGCCGCGTGACCCAGCCCAGATGGGTCGAGCGCGTGGGCGAGCGCGAAGGGGGGAAGAGCGAGGTGGCCGGAGCCGGGTCGTGAGGGAGGCGGAGATCCCGCGGCCTTCGTGTTCGTCCCGCGCCCAGGTCGGGTGCGCTTGCAGTAGGGGGTTACAAGCGTCCGCGCGGGTGAGGGGAGCGAGCGGCCCCAAGAGAGCGCCTGCCCCTGCCCTCGTTCCCGCGAGGCCAACCTTCTCTAAGAAGGCCCTGGTCCTTCCTTTTATAGGCGTAAGGAGAGGATCCAGGTGTACAAATGGGGGTGTAGCAAGGTGCTACGTGTCTAGCGGGGGAGAGCTAGTGCCCTAAGTACATGCCAAGGTGGCAGCCGGAGAGATCTTGGCACCCAGCTGGTGTGGCGTCGTGGCCGTCGGAGAAGCAATGGAGCCTGGCGGGGGGACAGCTGTCGGAGTGGTTGGGCCCTTGCTGACGTCCCCCTGCTTCCGTAAGGGAGCTGAGAACCGCCGTCGTCATGGGTCCAGCGGGGCGCCATCATTGCCTATCTGGCGGAGCTAGCCAGATGGGACGTCGGTCCTGTTTTCTGCGGCCCGAGTCGGCTCGGGGTAGGGTGATGATGGCGCCTCCTGTCAATGTGGCGGACTCGTGCCCTAGGTCGGGCGACGTGGAGGCTCCTCCGAAGCCGAGGTCGAGTCTGTCCTGCATGGCCGAGGCCGAGCCCGAGCCCGAGCTCCTGGGTCGGGCGAGGCGGAGGTCGTTCGGCAGAGGCCAGGGCGGAGTCCGAGCCCTGGGTCGGGCGAAGCGGGGTTCGTCGTCTTCCGGGGCCTTAGCCCGAGTCTGAGCCCTGGGTCGGGCGGAGCGGAGTTCGCCGTCTTCCGGGGCCTTAGCCCGAGTCCGAGCCCTGGGTCGGGCGGAGCGGAGTTCGCCGTCTTCCGGGGCCTTAGCCCGAGTCCGAGCCCTGGGTCGGGCGGAGCGGAGTTCGCCGTCTTCCGGGGCCTTAGCCCGAGTCCGAGCCCTGGTTCGGGCGGAGCGGAGTTCGCCGTCTTCCGGGGCCTTAGCCCGAGTCCGAGCCCTGGGTCGGGCGGAGCGGAGTTCGTCGTCTTCCAGGGCCTTAGCCCGAGCCCGAGCCCTGGGTCGGGCGGAGCTTCCTATGGCGCTTTTGGCCAAGCCTGGCCGCCCGTCAGTCTCACTCTTTGTGTTAAATGCCCCAGTGACTTGGTCGGTCGGCGCGGTGATTTAGTCAGGGTTGCTTCTTAACGAAGGCAAGGCCTCGGGCGAGCCGGAGATGCGTCTGCCGTAAAAAAGGGGGCCTCGGGCGAGACGGAAACACCTTAGGGTCGGCTGCCCTTGCCCGAGGCTAGGCTCGGGCGTGGCGTGATCGAGTCGCTCGTATGGACTGATCCCTGACTTAATCAAACCCATCAGGCCTCTGCAGCTTTATGCTGATGGGGGTTACCAGCTGAGAATTAGGCGTCTTGAGGGTACCCCTAATTATGGTCCCCGACAGTAGCCCCCGAGCCTCGAAGGGAGTGTTGGCACTCGCTTGGAGGCTTTCGTCGCACTTTTTTGCAAGGGGACCAGCCTTTCTCGGTTGCACTTTG
This sequence comes from Zea luxurians, assembly GCA_029449295.1. Taxonomy (NCBI): domain Eukaryota; kingdom Viridiplantae; phylum Streptophyta; class Magnoliopsida; order Poales; family Poaceae; genus Zea; species Zea luxurians. The sequence goes on from JAOPSE010000057.1 coordinate 9,550,761, forward strand.
TTCCGGTGGGTGCGCGCGAGCGCACCCGCCGGGTGTAGCCCCCGAGGCCTCGGAGGAGTGGTTTCACTCCTTCGAGGTCTTAATGCCTTGCGTAATGCTTCGGCTGGTCTGGCGGTTCCCTCATGCGAACAGGCCGTAGCCCGGGTGCACTGTCGGGGCCCAAGTTCTCGGGCTGGTATGTTGACGCTGTCAACGGTTTGGCCGGAGCCGGGTTTCCGAGAGCAGCCCCCGAGCCTCCGCACAGGGCGAGAGGACGATCAGGGACAGACTCGGCTTTTTTACATATGCCCCTACGTCGCCTTTCCGCAAGGAGGGGGGAGAGCGCCATGTTACCCTCGATGGGCACCGAACATGGTGTCTCCGGTGAGCTGCAATCGGGTAATCCGAGTGGACGTCCGTGCCCCGTTCGTTGGGGGTCGGCTAGGGGCCCGGAGGCACGCCCAAAAGTACCTGCGGGTGACCTGCCGGACCCGGTCCCCTGGCGACGGGGTCCGAGGGCTCGATGCCTCCCTCCGATGGGATTCCGTTACAGGATCGTTCCCGCTGGTCTCGGAAATGTCCTAGGGTACCTCGGGAGCGCAGCCCGAGCCTTGGTTATGTATCGAACGTACCCCTGGTCATCCCTCGCTCGGTGTCTGGGGCGACTGTGAACCCTTCGGGGGGCCAGCCTTCGAACCCCTGATCAGTAATGGGCGCGGAGCCCGAGTAGCCTGAGGCGGTCGTGGAACCTTTCGGGGGGCCGACCTTCGAACCTCTGACCAGTAGTGGGTGTCGGGCCCACGCGATCTGAGGCGGCTATTGAACCCTTCGGGGGGCCAGCCTTCGAACCCCTGATCAGTAAGGAGGCTCGGAGCCTAGTTCCTTCACAGGGAAGGATCCCTTTGGGGGTATCCCCTTTCTCGGTCCCTGTTGCAAGAGATAGAGAAAGAAGGAAAAGGGAAAAAGGATATGAAATTGAACGACGTGGCGTACCTTTTTTGGTGTGGTCGTTTTGGCGAAGGCGAAACGTCGCCAGCTGCTTCCGCCAGAAGCGCTGCCCGTCGAGTCGCGGAGTTAATGCGCCGGGGCGAGTAGTTGGCGAGGCTGCCGTTGCGCGTGCGCGAGCCGTTCGAGGAACGGGTCACGGGCGTGTCGTCTTCACACCGTGAGAGGGGGTTCTCTCGCTGCCTCCGGATGGGACGTGAGCTTGGCTGATGGCGTGACCGCTGCTCTCGCGCGCCTGCCACCGTCATTACTGCCGGCCCACTTTTGACCGCGTTTGACCGCTGCGTCAGGCTGGCGCTGCTGGGTCGCGCGCTGGGTCGCCTCGGGTCGCGGTATTGGTTCCGCAACCGAGGAGGTGCGGTGGTGGCGCAAGTGGTACAGTTGCTTGCATGCAGCATCCGGCGTGCCAGTCGCGCGACGCGTGGGCTTGGGCCTCCGTGCTGGCAGGTCAGGAGTCGGAGAAGCGCGTCCACTTGGCGTGGTTGCATGCCGCCTGCATGGCTGCCCGCCCCTTTCGCCCGTTGGTCTGGGCAAAAGTGGAGGATCACTTGTAACCGCTGGGTGGTTGCGCGCGCCGTGCGCGGCGGTTCGGCTTCTTCTGCTCGGAGCCGGTCTGCATGACGTGTGGGTCCCAGCCCCCGCGCCGCAGGGGAGGGCTTTGGAGGCGTGTTGGAGAAGACTTAGCCCGTGACGGTTGGGGGCGCAAGCAGGGAGAGTTGCCTTTAAAAGGAGGGCGACCCCTTTCGTAAGGCGACCATGTCTTCTTTCTCCCTTATGCATCGTGTCTTTCCACCTTTCAAGCCCCCGGATGGGGGAAACCGCCGTCTCCGTGCCTCATTGTCGGAGGACACTACTCCGTGGGAGTGGGTACCTTTCAGCCATCGTTCGGCTTCAAGGATTTTCATCACACAGCCCGGCGGCTCCCCTCCGCTGGTGATCACCCAAGACGGTGGCCTCCAGCTCCCGGATGGGGAGAGGCAAACCGGGCTGTGGTCCCGGCCCCGCCCTCAGTGTTGAGGGTGTTCGTCATCCTCGCCGGGGCGGGGAGCGAGGCGAGCCGGGGCTCCACCTCCTACGCGGGTCGGCGGACCACCTCATCTTCCAGCTTCTGGTGGTGGCAATCGCCCTTTAGCCCCACGGCGGAGACATCCTCCGGCCATGCCGGGGAAGGCGAACTGTTGCTGCCCAGCTAGGATGCAACATTCCGTCTTCCTCCTCGCATTCGCGGCGAGGACGGCTGCGAGGATCTGCCGGGGTGCTTAGGGGCGTCCCGCGTTTTGCTGGTGATTCGCCCAAAGCTTGTCGCTCCACGGGCTTCTCGGGCGGGGAGGTCGTCCATACCCGTGGAGACGGAACCGGAGTTCCGTTTGTGATGGCACTTCGAGTGCCGGGTTTTTTGTTCATTTCGGCTTTCGGGGCCTGAACATATATGTAACGTCGGCACAGAGCCGCATTTTTTCCTCATTTCCGAGCACTAAGACTCGTCTGCTGATTATCTGAACCGCTTTTTCAAGCATGAGTCGCCCCGTGTCAAGGTGACGAGTGAGGTATCCGTATCCCGGAGGCGTAGGAGTCCCTCGGCTCGGTCGGCCCTGTTGTCCGAGGCTCCTCTAGCTTAGTGAAAGAGACCCCTCGGCCGCTCTTCGACGAGCCGAGGCCGGGGGTAGCGATATCAGCATGAGCAGAGGCGGAGTTGGCTCGAAAATGAAACCTGGTTGGCCGGAGCCTAGCCGAGTTGTCCGTTGGCAGGATCGACGCCGGAGTTGGTCAGCCGAGGCTTCGGACCGGGCTGGTGCCCTCGGAAGGTGGTTGGCCGAGGCCCCGGAGGAGGCCGGCCGAGCCGCCCGCTCGGGCCGGATTCCCGGAGAAGTCCCTGACAGCGGTTGCCCGGGCGTGGTGATGACGTCGTCCTTCGAAGCGGAGGCCCTCGGACCGCGTCGCCGTCCGCGGCTAGGTCGGGCCTCACCGAAGGTGCCGTCGATGCCGAGGGTGTCGCTGCCCCCTTCCAGCGTCAAGACCCGAGCCTGCAGGATCAGCTTGTCTTGTAGTGTGTGCTTTGTGCGACCGTCGAGGCCAGAACACACACCCTTGTCGCGTGTTAAGCTGCGTCTCTCTTCCTCTTGTTTCGAGTGTCTGGACTTTTTGTCGGTAACAGGGATGTTTGTGCGAGCGAAAGTTGCTTCTCGCGGAAGGTGAGGAGTGAGGTATCCGTATCCCGGAGGCGTGGGAGTCCCTCAGCTCGGTCGGCCTTGCCGCTTACGTGCACTTTTACTCGTCCATGAGGCCCTATCACCGACTTGGTCGAGAAACTCGAAGAATCACTTCGACAGAAGGGCTTCCGAACGTAGAGACTTGTTCGATCCGCGGAGTCACCTTATCCGAACGCGAGTTACTTATCGCAGAAGGTGATGAGTGAGGTATCCGTATCCCGGAGGCGTAGGAGTCCCTCGGCTCGGTCAGCCTTGACTGCTTACGTGTACCCCGTCGTTTCCAGGACCCACTTTTCGAAGTAGTCAAAAAGCACGAAAGATATTCTGGTAAAAGAGATTTTCTGTTCGAGGAAAATTTTGACGCAGAGGGGGTTTCCCCCCTTTTAGCCCCCGAGGGAGGGTCGGGCTTTGCCGAGGCGAGGCCGACCCTTCCTTGTTGACTAAACTTTGCGTGGGTGCGAGGTATATGAACAACTTGGAAACATCTTAAGGGTAGAAGCGACGTAGCTGTTGGATGTTCCAAGCGTTGCCGTAGACCTCGCCTTGACTGTTGGCCAGCTTGTATGTTCCGGGCTTCAGAACTTTGGCGATGACGAATGGCCCCTCCCAGGGGGGCGTGAGCTTGTGCCTCCCTCGGGCGTCTTGCCGCAGCCGAAGCACCAGGTCGCCCACCTGGAGGTCTCGGGGTCGGATCCCTCGGGCGTGGTAGCGTCGCAGGGACTGCTGATACCGCGCCGAGTGTAGTAAGGCCCTGTCCCGAGCCTCGTCCAGCTGGTCCAGCGAGTCTTCTCGGCTAGCTTGGTTGCTTTCATCGTCGTAGGCCCTCGTCCTCGGGGAGCCGTATTCCAGGTCAGTGGGCAAGACGGCCTCGGCCCCGTAGACCAGGAAGAATGGCGTGAAACCTGTGGCTCGGCTCGGCGTCGTCCTCAGGCTCCAGACCACCGAGGGGAGTTCCTTCATCCATCGCTTGCCGAACTTGTTGAGATCATTGTAAATCCGAGGCTTGAACCCTTGTAGAATCATGCCGTTGGCACGTTCTACTTGCCCATTCGACATGGGATGAGCTACGGCGGCCCAGTCTACCCGGATGTTGTGATCCTCGCAAAAATCCAAGAATTTTTTGCCGGTAAACTGGGTGCCGTTGTCGGTGATGATGGAGTTCGGGACCCCGAAGCGATGGATGATGTTGGTGAAGAACGCCACCGCCTGCTCGGATCTGATGCTGTTCAGGGGTCGGACCTCGATCCACTTGGAGAATTTGTCGACGGCGACCAGCAGGTGCGTGTAGCCCCCGGGCGCCTTCTGCAGAGGGCCGACGAGGTCCAGACCCCACACAGCGAAGGGCCAGGTGATGGGTATCGTCTGCAGAGCCTGAGCGGGCAGGTGGGTCTGCTTCGCATAGAATTGGCACCCTTCGCAGGCGCGGACAATTCTAGTGGCGTCAGCCACCGCCGTCGGCCAGTAGAAGCCTTGGCGGAAAGCGTTCCCGACGAGGGTTCGAGGTGCTGCATGATGGCCGCAAGCCCCCGAGTGTATTTCCTGCAGGAGTTCCTGACCTTCGGCGATGGAGATGCATCGCTGGAGGATGCCCGAGGGGCTACGGTGGTAGAGCTCCTTCTCATCGCCCAGCAAGATGAACGACTTGGCGCGTCGCGCTACCCGCCGAGCCTCGACTCGGTCGAGGGGCAGTTCTCCTCGGCGGAGATATTGCAGGTACGGGGTCTGCCAATCTTGATCTGGCGTGACCCCGCTCCACTCCTCCTCGATGCGCAGTGCTTCGCCCTCAGGGGTCGAGGGTTCCTCGGGCTGAACCGAGGATGGCTCGGGCTGGGCCGAGGTCACCTCGGACGGGGCCGAGGGCGTCTCGGGCTCGGGCGTGTCGCCGATCTTGACGGAGGGTTGGTGCAGGTCCCGGGAGAAGACGTCTGGGGGAACCGTCGTTCGCCCCGAGGCTATCTTTGCCAGCTCGTCCGCAGTCTCGTTGTAGCGCCAGGCGATGTGGTTAAGCTCGAGCCCGTAGAACTTGTCTTCTAGGCGTCGAACCTCATCATAATAGGCCTCCATCTTCGGGTCGCGGCAGTGGGAGTTCTTCATGACTTGGTCGATGACGAGCTACGAGTCGCCGCGTGCATCGAGGCGTCGGACCCCTAGCTCGATGGCGATTCGCAATCCGTTGATCAGAGCCTCGTACTCAGCCACATTGTTGGACGCCGGGAAATGGAGGCGGAGCACGTAGCGCAAGTGTTTCCCGAGGGGCGAGACGAAGAGCAGGCCCGCGCCGGCTCCCGTCTTCATCAGCGACCCGTCGAAAAACATGGTCCAGAGCTCCGGTTGGATCGGAGCCGTCGGCAACTGGGTGTCGACCCATTCGGCTACGAAGTCCGCCAGTACCTGGGACTTGATGGCCTTCCGAGGGGCGAACGAGATTGTTTCGCCCATGATTTCCACCGCCCACTTTGCGATCCGTCCCGAGGCTTCTCGGCACTAGATGATCTCCCCCAGGGGGAAGGATGACACCACAGTCACCGGATGAGACTCGAAGTAATGTCGCAGCTTTCGCCTCGTCAGGATCACTGCATACAGCAGCTTCTGGACTTGTGGGTAGCGGATCTTGGTCTCGGACAGCACCTCGCTGACGAAGTAAACCGGCCTCTGAATGGGCAAAGCATGCCCCTCTTCCTGCCTTTCGACCACGATCGCGGCGCTGACCACCTGAGTGGTAGCGGCGACGTAGACCAAGAGGGCTTCTCCATCAGCTGGGGGTACCAAGACGGGCGCCTGGGTGAGGAGCGCCTTCAGGTTCCCGAGAGCTTCCTCGGCCTCGGGAGTCCAAGTGAAGCACTCGGCCTTCCTTAAGAGACGGTACAGGGGCAGGCCTCTTTCGCCGAGGCGCGAGATGAAACGGCTCAAGGCCGCGAGACATCCCATGACCCTCTGTACGCCTTTTAAGTCCTTGATGGGCCCCATGTTTGTGATGGTTGCGATCTTCTCCGGGTTGGCTTCGATGCCCCGCTCGGAGACGATGAATCCCAGGAGCATGCCTCGGGGCACCCCGAAGACGCACTTCTCGGGATTGAGCTTGACGCCCTTCGCCTTGAGACACCGGAATGTCACTTCAAGGTCGGAGAGAAGGTCGGAGGCTTTCCTCGTCTTGACTACGATGTCATCGACGTAGGCCTCGACCGTGCGACCGATGTGTTCGCCGAACACATGGTTCATGCACCGCTGGTACGTTGCACCCGCGTTCCTCAAACCGAACGGCATGGTGACATAACAGTACATGCCGAAGGGCGTGATGAAAGAAGTCGCGAGCTGGTCGGACTCTTTCATCTTGATTTGATGATACCCTGAGTAGGCATCGAGGAAAGATAGGGTTTCGCACCCTGCAGTGGAGTCCACGATTTGATCGATGCGAGGTAGAGGGTAGGGGACCTTCGGACATGCTTTGTTGATACCAGTGTAGTCTACACACATCCGCCATTTCCCCCCTTTCTTCCTCACAAGTACAGGGTTGGCAAGCCATTCGGGATGGAATACCTCTTTGATGAACCCTGCTGCCATCAGCTTGTGGATCTCCTCGCCTATCACCCTGCGCCTTTCCTCGTCGAATCGGCACAGAGGCTGTCTGACCGGTCGGGCTCCGACCCGAATATCCAGCGAGTGCTCGGCGACATCCCTCGGTATGCCAGGCATGTCCGAGGGACTCCACGCAAAGACGTCGGCGTTTGCGCGGAGAAAGTCGACGAGCACTGCTTCCTATTTGGGGTCGAGCCCGGAACCGATCCGGATCTGCTTGGAGGTGTCGCCACTGGGGTCGAGAGGGACGGCCTTAACCGTCTCCGCTGGCTCGAAGTTGCCGGCATGTCGCTTCACGTTCGGCACCTCCCGGGAGAGGTTTTCCAGGTCGGCGATGAGGGCCTCGGCGTACTCCACGCACTCCACATCGCATTCGAATGCGTGTTTGTACGTGGGGCCGACGGTGATGACCCCGTTGGGGCCCGGCATCTTGAGCTTCAGGTAGGCGTAGTTGGGGATGGCCATGAACTTCGCGTAGCATGGCCTTCCCAACACTGCGTGGTAGGTTCCTCGGAACCCGACCACCTCGAACGTCAAAGTCTCCCTTCGGAAGTTGGAGGGTGTTCCGAAGCAGACAGGAAGGTCGAGCTGTCCGAGGGGCTGGACGCGCTTCCCAGGAATGATTCCGTGGAAGGGCGCAGCGCCTGCTCGGACGGATGACAGATCGACGCGCAGGAGCCTGAGGGTCTCGGCGTAGATGATATTGAGGCAGCTGCCCCCATCCATCAGGACCTTGGTGAGCCTAACGTCGCCGATGACGGGATCGACGACGAGCGGGTACTTCCCCGGGCTCGGCACGTGGTCGGGGTGGTCATCCTGGTCGAAGGTGATGGGCTTGTCGGACCAGTCTAGGTAGACTGGCGCCGCCACCTTCACCGAGCAGACCTCCTGACGCTCTTGCTTACGATGCCGAGCCGAGGCATTCGCCGCATGCCCTCCGTAGATCATGAAGCAGTCGCGGACCTCGGGGAACTCTCCTGCTTGGTGATCTTCCTTTTTGTCGTCGTCGCGGGCCCTGCCACCCTCTGCGGGTGGCCCGGCCCGGTGGAAGTGGCGCCGAAGCATGACGCACTCCTCGAGGGTGTGCTTGACGGGCCCCTGATGGTAGGGGCACGTCTCCTTGAGTGCCTTGTCGAAAAGGTTGGCACCTCCGGGGGCTTCCGAGGGTTCTTGTATTCGGCGGCGGCGACAAGGTCCGTGCCGGCGGCGTCGTGTTTCGCTTGCGACTTCCTCCTGCCTTTCTTCTTGGCGCCGAGCGGAGTAGACGCCTCGGGGGCATCTTCCGACGGGCGGCCCTGGGGCTGCTTGTCCTTTCGGAAGATGGCCTCGACCGCCTCCTGACCAGAGGCGAACTTGGTGGTGATGTCCATCAGCTCGCTCGCCCTGGTGGGGGTCTTGCGACCCAACTTGCTCACCAGGTCACGGCAGGTGGTGCCGGCAAGGAACGCGCCGATGACATCGGAGTCGGTGATGTTGGGCAGCTCGGTGCGCTGCTTCGAGAATCGCCGGATGTAGTCCCGAAGAGACTCTCCCGGCTGTTGCCGGCAGCTTCGGAGGTCCCAAGAATTCCCGGGGCGCACGTACGTGCCCTGGAAGTTGCCGGCGAAAGCTTGGACCAGATCCTCCCAGTTGGAAATCTGCCCCGGAGGCAGGTGCTCCAACCAAGCGCGAGCAGTGTCGGAGAGGAACAGGGGGAGGTTGCGGATGATGAGGTTGTCGTCGTCCATTCCACCCAGTTGACAGGCCAGGCGGTAGTCCGCGAGCCACAATTCCGGTCTCGTTTCCCCCGAGTACTTTGTGATAGTAGTCGGGGGTCGGAATCGGGTCGGAAACGGCGCCCGCCGAATGGCCCGGCTGAAGACCTGCGGACCGGGTGGTTCGGGTGAGGGACTCCGATCCTCCCCGCTGTCGTAGCGTCCCCCACGCCTGGGGTGATAACCTCGGCGCACCCTTTCGTCGAGGCGGGCCCGACGGTCGCGATGAGGGTGCTCGTCGCCGAGGTGGCCCGGGGCCGCAGGCGCGGTGTTGCGCGTGCGCCCGGTGTAGACCGAGGCTTCCCGCATGGGTCGGGAAGTCGCGGCACGAGGCTCCGAGGGGTACCCCTGCCTTCGGGAGGCAGAGCTCTCGGCCCGCCGGGCCGCAGCGCCTTCCAGGAGATGCTTGAGCTCTCCCTGGATTCGCCGACCCTCGGTGGTTGATGACTCCGGCATCGCGCGGAGGAGCATCGCTGCGGCGGCCAGGTCCTGACCGGTTCCGCCGGATGCGGGTGGCGGTCTGTCCCTGGCATCGTTGGCGATGCGGTGCTGGAGACCTTGGGGCAGGTGACGTATTCCTCCGGCCGGGGGCTGGCCCGCCCATACCTGCCCGACGTCCCGGCGGATTGCCTCGAGCGCTCCTGCTCCCTCATCGAGCCCGGCCCGCGCCCCGCGGACTTGCTCGAGCTGTGGGTCGCGACCCCCCGCCGGAACGGGGACCACAGCTAGCTCCCGCGGGATGTCGGCGCGAGGCGCTGGCCTAGGGGGATCACCATCCTCCGGCATGCCGAGACAGCTGCCTCCGGATGGATCCCCTAGCTCGACGTGGAAACATTCGCGGCTCGGGCCGCAGTCCTTGTCGTCAAGGCTGCGGCTGCCGTCGGAACAGTCGGAGAGGCAGTAGTTGCATGCGGTCATGAAGTCCCGCATGGCACTGGGGTTGCCAGACCCAGAGAAATCCCAGCAGATGCTAGGGTCGTCATCTTCCTCGGACCCAGAGGGTCCGTAGGTCGAGACGCCCGTCAATCGGTCCCAAGGCGACCGCACACGAAACCCGAAAGGGGTTGCACTCGCCTCAACGTGAGCGCCCGCCAGAGCGAGGTCACTAGGCGGGTTGAGGTCGAGTTGAAATGACAAAGGATGGGAATCAGCCGGTACCTCTTGGTCGACGAGGAGCGACGAAGTCACATCGGGGGCTGATCGCGCCATCGTCTTGGGTGCGAGGGCGACGTCCTGCAGGCCCTCCGTGAGCGCGCTGGCGTCGTCCACTTGCTCGGGGTCGGCGTGTCGCGGGGGGACGGCGCTCGCCTTCGCCTCAAACGCGAGGGTGATGCCCGACGCGTCCTCCGTTGGGGCGCTGGGGATGTCGATTCGCTCGACAGCCGACTGAGCGCAGCCTCCCGCTCGGCCCTGGTTGCCCCGCGTCCTCCTCCGATGGCGAGGGAGAGGATGGGGCGAGCTCGAAAGTTGTCCTTCCCCCACGCGGGAAAGACGTCGTCGATTCCGCCGCCGGCGGGCGGGCTGTCTGCCACCATCGTCGCTGTCGCGCGGCGGTGGAAGGAGTATCATGTCGTAGCTGCCGTCGAAAGACATGAACTCGAGGCTCCCGAAACGGAGCACCGTCCCGGGTTGAAGAGATCGTTGGAGACTGCCCATCTGGAGCTTGACGGGAAACTGCTCGTCAACACGCAGCAGGCCCCTACCTGGTGCGCCAACTGTCGGCGTTTCGAGACCGGGGGGTCCCTAGGCCGACGAGTGAGTGTGCCGCGTGCCCCAGCCCAGATGGGTCGAGCGCGTGGGCGAGCGCGAAGGGGGGAAGAGCGAGGTGGCCGGAGCCGGGTCGTGAGGGAGGCGGAGATCCCGCGGCCTTCGTGTTCGTCCCGCGCCCAGGTCGGGTGCGCTTGCAGTAGGGGGTTACAAGCGTCCGCGCGGGTGAGGGGAGCGAGCGGCCCCAAGAGAGCGCCTGCCCTTGCCCTCGTTCCCGCGAGGCCAACCTTCTCTAAGAAGGCCCTGGTCCTTCCTTTTATAGGCGTAAGGAGAGGATCCAGGTGTACAAATTGGGGTGTAGCAAGGTGCTACGTGTCTAGCGGGGGAGAGCTAGTGCCCTAAGTACATGCCAAGGTGGCAGCCGGAGAGATCTTGGCACCCAGCTGGTGTGGCGTCGTGGCCGTCGGAGAAGCAATGGAGCCTGGCGGGGGGACAGCTGTCGGAGTGGTTGGGCCCTTGCTGACGTCCCCCTGCTTCCGTAAGGGAGCTGAGAACCGCCGTCGTCATGGGTCCAGCGGGGCGCCATCATTGCCTATCTGGCGGAGCTAGCCAGATGGGACGTCGGTCCTATTTTCTGCGGCCCGAGTCGGCTCGGGGTAGGGTGATGATGGCGCCTCCTGTCAACGTGTCGGACTCGTGCCCTAGGTCGGGCGACGTGGAGGCTCCTCCGAAGCCGAGGTCGAGTCTGTCCTGCATGGCCGAGGCCGAGCCCGAGCTCCTGGGTCGGGCGAGGCGGAGGTCGTTCGGTAGAGGCCAGGGCGGAGTCCGAGCCCTGGGTCGGGCGAAGCGGGGTTCGTCGTCTTCCGGGGCCTTAGCCCGAGTCTGAGCCCTGGGTTGGGCGGAGCGGAGTTCGCCGTCTTCCGGGGCCTTAGCCCGAGTCCGAGCTCTGGGTCGGGCGGAGCGGAGTTCGCCGTCTTCCGGGGCCTTAGCCCGAGTCCGAGCCCTGGGTCGGGCGGAGCGGAGTTCGCCGTCTTCCGGGGCCTTAGCCCGAGTCCGAGCCCTTGGTCGGGCGGAGCGGAGTTCGTCGTCTTCCGGGGCCTTAGCCCGAGCCCGAGCCCTGGGTCGGGCGGAGCTTCCTTGGCGCTTTTGGCCAAGCCTGGCCGCCCGTCAGTCTCACTCTTTGCGTTAAATGCCCCAGTGACTTGGTCGGTCGGCGCGGTGATTTAGTCAGGGTTGCTTCTTAACGAAGGCAAGGCCTCGGGCGAGCCGGAGATGCGTCTGCCGTAAAAAAGGGGGCCTCGGGCGAGACGGAAACACCTCAGGGTCGGCTGCCCTTGCCCGAGGCTAGGCTCGGGCGTGGCGTGATCGAGTCGCTCGTATGGACTGATCCCTGACTTAATCAAACCCATCAGGCCTCTGCAGCTTTATGCTGATGGGGGTTACCAGCTGAGAATTAGGCGTCTTGAGGGTACCCCTAATTATGGTCCCCGACACATATAGATTCAAAAATACATATATAATAGGATGACAAATGAGTTATACCCCTCGATGCCGGTGTCTCCAAGTGCTGTTAATTGTGGAGGAGACAAAAAACTTTGCATATTACAGTTAGGGATGAAAACGGTCAGAAACGGTACTTATTAGGTAATCAGTTTTTTCTTTGATTGCGAATAAATAGGATATAGAATATACAATACAAATTTGTATTCTTGTTTTTAACATCCAGCTTGTTAAGATTCATAAAAGGTAAACCTCAAATTCATCCTACATTTTCTCAAATAATAGATATAAACTTCGGTATGGATTCGGAAACAAATTCGGTAATTTTTTCAACTTTTTATGTTGTAGGGAGCAAATAATACATAAAACAACTTATATAATATTTTATTCATATTTGTACTAATGTGCTTGATAACATAAGAAAAGATCAACATCAAATTTTATATATATCTATTTTAAAATATTAAATTTGTTCTAACAGTTCGGATTACCACTTTCATCCCTAATTACAATTAGTTGAGTTATATTGACTACTATCATATGATTTTCACCTAAGTTAACTATTTTTTGGTAGGATTTAAGTTAGATTAACTAATTTACTCTATAATGACTAAGTTTCGTCGAACTAGATTGATTATTATTTTTCTAGAATTAAGCTAAGTTGGCTAGTTTTGCTAAAATCAACTAAGTTTAGATAGGTTTGAGCTAAGTGGGGGTTTTTTTAGAATTAAGGTCAATTGGCTAATTTTTATTATAGTTGACATAAGTTTACTAAAGATATGATTACCTAAGGTCATTAAAGCATCGATAGAGTAAGGCCCCATTACAGTGGTGGCACCAACGATGACATCTCGAACATGGGTAAATGAATGTTTATCTCCATCTGCTACAACGTATTCTGTGAATGAAATAGATGAAACATCGTTAATTATGTTAAAACCTATACATAATAATGGAATAGCAGTCGAGCTTACCTAAAACATCGCTTGCTAATGTGCTATACACGCGAAAAAATACTCGTCACACTGCTGCTCGTAGTCCTGATGTCACCAACCATACTCTTGATGATACCTCCCGTGCTCATCGTGTAACCTCATTAACAATGCTACCTCAAGAGCTCTGCGACGAGGACACTCTCTCCTTCTAAGCTCTAACCCGCTTAGAATCAATCACTCCATCAGACATGAAGTACCTACAACACAAGCAATTTAGAACATCATTTTGCACTTGCATCACGGGATTTGAAAAATACAGAACATGCCTTTTTTGTGTGGCTCTTATTCATATCCACTGGTGCGCACGAAAGAAAAGATTAACAGATAGTGCTTTAACTAACTGGAACCTTATCCAAATCAACTATCGGGCGATAAATATTCGAGAACGAACCGAGGTGGAGGTAGTATATGTTTACAAGGGAAGAATTTTAGCTAGGAGTAAATTCTCGGTCTTTCTTTTTGTCCTCCCACTAATCTAGCCACTATTTAAGGTCTACAATCATACAACTTTTACTTGACTTTGATTTCGCAACAGCTAGCCTTTTCTGTTTACCTTCTCCTAGTTATTTTTTTCTCCAGCGACGTCGTAGATCTGTTGGTCAATTGGTCAAGGACGCCACGCCATGCCAGCTTTCCGTAGCTGGAAAAAGGTGGACTAGGCGACTAGTAAAAGATTTCGTATCATACGATGTGATTAGCTTGGGAACGGCCAGTTTGTCCCCGTGGAGCTGATATTGCTTGCTCGGGGTGCGCGGGCGATTGACAGCGTTGTTTAGACATGACGTGCACTTCCCAAAACTAGCATAATCGGCGGTTTTCAGAACCTTGAAGCAGAACCGCACAAGTGGTCGATGACCATGGCCGATCAGCTGAGAGCTGACTCGGCGTCGTCCACCTGGAAGCGGACGCAGCACAAGCTGCTGACGGCAGAGATGGCAACGGGTACAAACCCGCTGGATTTTGCCGTCCCAAACTCGTACCGTGAAAAATATCCATGCCCATTAAAAAACCTGTACCCATGACGGGTTTGAGATTTTGCCCAAACCCGTACCCATCGGGTTAGCGGGTACCCATGGGTTACCCGCGGGTTTCATCTCCAATATACTTGTTCTTCTCATAATCAATAAGTATCGTAATGATTAATGAGATCATGATCCAAAATCTATGTAATGAACAACGAGTTCATGATTTGGTATAAAAATTATTAGTAGAGAGAATGAAATACAAATAATAAGTTGTATAATTAAGTGACCTTGCACTAAGTTATCCATCCACCACATATATAACGCTAGTAAAAACTATAATAGCAAGCAAGCAACACTCTCACAGACTACTGATACATTCACCAATTGATAAAAATTATGAAGTAAATAAGGAATAACAAGTTTGTTGGTCGTTTATAAAATAAAATGATAATATGCACTAGGTTTGGTCGGGTTTAAAAAACCCACGGGTTCACAGGTTTAGGTACTATAGGAACAAAACCCGTACCCATAAACCCGCCGGGTATAGATTTATGCCCATTAACAAATTCATGGGTATAAAAATTGACCCAAACCCATACCCTAATAGGATAAAAACCCATCGGGTTTCGGGTTTCGGGTACCCGTTGCCATCTCTATGGCGACCCCGCAGAGCAGACTCCCAACCCACACATCGAGACCACAGACTACCCGTGGCAGCGACCCAAGCCAAGCACAAAAGTACCGCGCGACAAGACGGCAAGCGGACAAGGTCCCCGGAAAAATTTTAAAAAAGCGTGAGAAATTCGTTAAAAATCCTCCCGGTCGGCCACTTTTATTACCACCACCAGGCACCAGCAGCGGCAAGTCGTCGCTCCCCCTCCAAACAAACGAAAGAGGGTGAGCGAGGAACCCCACTGGCCCACCCCACGTCGCCCTCCCCCCACCTTTCTCTCTAGTCTAGTCTCTACCCCCAGGCCCCTGCCTCTTCTCTCTCTCGCCCACTCGCCCACCCGCCCCGGCCCCAATGTCGCCGCCCCTCGAGCCCCACGACTACATCGGCCTCTCCGCCGCCGCCGCGGCGCCGCCGACCCCGACCTCCTCCTCCTCGTCCTCGTCCTCGCCGGCGCCCCGCCTCACCCTCCGCCTCGGCCTGCCGGGCTCCGAGTCCCCCGACCGCGACCGGGACCGCTGCGAGGACGTCGCCGCCGCGCTCTCCCTCGGCCCGCTGCCTGCTACCCCCAAGGCGCCCGCTGCCGTCTCCGCCAAGCGCGCCTTCCCGGACCCCGCCCAGCGCCCCGGCGCTGCCAAGGCTAGCGACGACAAGCAGGCCTCCCCCGCCGCGCCGCCGGCCGCCAAGTAAGACCCCGCCGCTTCGATTCGCCGCAGGCGTTACCCGCAGTCGGACGCCGCCGCGGGCTGAGCTGACCGATGCGGCGCCGTCGATCCGTACAGGGCGCAGGTGGTGGGATGGCCGCCCGTGCGGAACTACCGGAAGAACACCCTCGCCGCGAGCGCCTCCAGGAGCAAGGCGCCGGCGGCGGAGGACGCCGCGTCCGCGGCCCGGCCCATGTACGTGAAGGTGAGCATGGATGGCGCGCCCTACCTCAGGAAGGTGGACATCAAGATGTACTCCAGCTACGAGGACCTCTCCGTGGCGCTCGAGAAGATGTTCAGCTGCTTCATCGCTGGTGAGTGGTGTTCGGTTCTACGGTACGCTTCTGTGTGATGCGTTCCCCTCTTCCTCTTGTAATTACACAAGTGCTGCGGCGTTCACTGCCATTTCTCGAAGCGTATGGATTGGATCCGTTGCTATAAGTCCTTTGCGATGTACTGGATTTACTCCTAAAGCGTAGGATGAGCTTCAGTCCAATGAAAGTTGCTTTCTTGAATCAAAGATTCGTAAGACTTGCAGGAAGATAGCATTCATACAGCGATGCGTTGTGCTTGTGCATATATGATCCTAATACAAGCACTAAGCGCAATACAGACATACAGTCATTTTGTGCACATGGAGAAATTTCTGCTTTATCATGCCACAATAAGTGCAATGGTCCTTGGCTCCACCGCTCAATTTTAATCAAAGTTCCATGGAGCTTTACTAATGGACGAATAATTGGGAGTTTGGGACACGCTCATGGCCTAACAAATAACGATTAATGTGGGAGCAGAAAGTAAATACCTTACAAATCACTGAACACTTTTTTTTCATAGTATGACATTTTTCTCACAAGAATATTTATTTACCCTGTGATTTTAAAGGTCAAAGTGGCCTGCATAAATCATCGGGCAAAGACAGGCTGACTAATGGCTCGAAGGTGGATGCCCTCAAAGATCAGGAGTATGTACTTACATATGAGGATAAGGATGCAGACTGGATGCTTGTCGGTGATCTTCCCTGGGAGTAAGTACCTTACAATGTCATATATTACTTTTAATGTTGTGAGTGTAGAATATAGTTGGATGTTGTTTGGTTCATCTGTTGTTTTTTTTATCAGCAGTTATTAAGAAGATATTACATGATTATGAAAAGAATATCATATGCATTATTTTCCCCTTTGTGAATGCATTACCTCATTACCTTAGCTCACTATCTCAATAGTGTTGAATTTTTGTCAACCAGCTATGGTGACATGCAAATAACAGAAGTATGAAAAGAAAAAAAAATGTACTTGTGGCGCAGGTATTATTAAACATATTTGTTATATAATTCGGTAAACTGATTACCCCGAAAGAAACAAAATGTAAAATGTACTTGTGGTGCAGGTACTAAACGCGTTTGTTATATAATTCGGTAAACAGATTACCCCGTATAAGTTTCATATACAATTCGGTAAACTGATTACCCCGTATCAGTTTTATATCTGTACAAGTTACCACTCAAGATGCAAGTGCTGATCTTATTTGTTCCTTTTCAGTTATTTTACCTCTATCTGTCGGAAGCTCAAAATCATGAGGGGCTCTGATGCTGTTGGAATAGGTATGTACCATGTGTAACAATAGATCTAGAAATTCTGCATCTATTCTGTGCATATGCTACAGCCTCGCAGGATATGAATTTATTAATTCCCAAGCACTAATATTTGCTGTTAACTTATACTATGCAGAGGGTATGTTTCTCATTGTTTGCATAAGGTTGTCTTGCCTGCCCTTTGTAAATAAGTTAGGCAAAGTATTGAAGCATTAGCTGCAACTCTATCCTGGCTGTTAACGGATTGTAGCTTACATGCATAGACCATTTCTCGTGACTGATAACAGAACACAAACCTAAGGGAATAATAAGATGGCTAATATATTGGTTGGAAGAAACAGTTGCTGTTTTGCTGCTCGAATCTGAAACTTGGTTTTGGAAGGTGTCTTTCCTTCTTGTCTGCAACTAAGACCCACAGACTATCGCATTCGATCCTTTATTTTGAAATTTGGTGCACTGTTTAATTTAGCTATAATATTTATTGTATGATTCTGAACCATGTCCATCTGCGTGCAGCTCCAAGAACCATAGAGCAGACAGGTCAGAGCAAATAAGCTTGGTCTTTGCCTGCACCCACGCAAGAAATCTGAGCTAGCTGGGAGGCCATGTTGAAGGCTGAAATAGTTGCTCGGAATTATCAAAAGTCGTCAAATGTTAGTGTAGTTTCCACGTGTTCTTGAGACGTGTGTATTTGTATGTCTGTTATGTGATCCGTCAGATCTGTTCTTGTGCCCTTCAAAGGCCAAATCAGGGAGCTCTCTGCTTCCTGTGTATGCTTGCTTTTCCAGTATTCCCTGTTATTCTAATATATGAAATCATCCATCGTGCCACAAAGAACTGATGGTTCCTGATGTCATGAAAGCTGTCCGACTTGTTCAATCGTAACCTCGTAATTGTCTTCTTTTACAGGAGAAATTGGTGCTGCACTCAGCTTCCTGCCAGATTAACCCTAGTACTAACAGTGCATTTTACTGGGTGTCCCTGGGATCTCTCGGCTCCTGTTCTGCTTCCTCCGGACTCCGGAGCATCAAAACGGGCACTGCTGTCACTGAAGAAATTGTAGAATCGGCTGTTCCTGGGAACTCTGGGCTCGTCCTGTTCTGCTTTCTCCCCAGCATCGGAAGGGTCCTTGCTGTCGGTGAATGTCGGCCGGTTTCGGAATTTTTCGGTATTCTAAAATCTGATTTCGTTTTTTTTTCAGAAACAAAATTGAATTTTAGAATTTTCTATCGAAATTGGTATCTATACCTCAATCCACCTTAATATATGTGGAATTGTGGATTATGGATCCAGATGAATACGAGACTATCCAAAGGCCTAAAGAAGTTTTGATCGAAGCAATGTAAGTCTCATGACTTAAGGTTATGCGGCCCTTGACTTTGAGGTTACGCGGCCCTTGACGCTTCAGGGATGCCCGAGAGCCTTGCATCTTTGGAAGAGGGCGAAGTGGTGACATACCTTCGCAAGATTTGGTGTCTCGCAGAAGGGCGAGGATATGGCTTCGCAGTAAAGTGAAATGTTTGTTGAGACTTGAGCTGATGTGGGATGTGCAAGCTGAGGTGCCCACCGTTGAAGCCCCTTGTAAGGGATTCTAGCTAGCCCCCGTGAATCCCCTCAGCTCCACTTGGTCCTAAACAAGCGCTTAGGGAAGGCTAAATTATGTAAAGGCACCATATTTGTTACTATGAAATTTGATGATGATGATGTTTTTGATGAGGAGACCAAAGAGGAAAGAGTTGCACGTTCGAATAAAAGTACTACTGATATTAGCACTGATGGTCTAGTATCTAGCATCTTGGTGAAGGTGTAACTTTTGGTGACTGCTATTTTTTGTGTTAGATGAAGTATCTACTCATGCGAAGTCGACTCATGAGTAGAGGTTGGTAAAAGGAGAGCATTGTAGATGTTGGTAAAATGAAGGAGGTGATGAAGGAGCCCTCTACTCATGCGGAGATCTCTACAGATACTCTCGCACCAAAGTAACTATGGAGGTTAAGGTTGATGCGTACCAATGGTGCCTACACTTCTATCAGGATGAAGTTGTATATCTTTGGATGCTTTTAAATTTATTAGTATTGGGTTAGACAAACTTCAGTTGCTACCAAAGCCTTCGATGTTAAATTTGTCCAAGTGCATTGATGACATTTTTTTGCAGTTCCGAAGGCACAGGCAGAGCTTTATGAGAAGTCGACTCTTAAGCAAGCTAATGTCACTACACCAAAATAAGCAATTTTCGAGAGGCCACTAACTTCCTACGAGTTTTTTTTTTCAAAACCGTAGGACATAAATAATTTCCGAGAGACGACTAGGACCTCTTGGAAGTTGCCTTAACTTCCGACGGCTTGCCTAGGGCCTCTCGGAAGTTAGCCTTTGTAGGCTAACGGCGCGTGCGCCTGTCTCTGTCCGTTGCCCAGTTTCCATTGTAGGCTAACAGCCAGCACCGTCGGTCCGCCCCCGCCGCTCGTCGGTCCGCACCGACGCTCGCCGGACTACCCCGCCGCTCGTTGGACCGGCCCGCCCCCGCCGGCTGCTCGCGCGCCCTGCGCCCGCCTGCTGCTCGCCAGCCACGCCACCGCCGGCTGCTCGGCCGCCCCGTCGCCACCGGCTACTCGCCCGGCCTCCTGTCGTCTCCTGCTCACCCGCCCGGCTCCGCCAACCGCCGCGGCACGCGTGGCAGCCATCGCCGGTCCGCCCCGCCCCGCCCACTGCTCGCCCGGCCCGACTTCGCCAGTCACCGCCGCCCGTCCTCTCCGGCTCGTCCGGCCTCGCTCCAACACAGCTCGTTCAGACCCCGAGCGCCTTACGCAGCGCCGTTGCCCCAACGCCGCCGCATCACCGTTTCGTCGCTTCAGGTAACTTCCAAGTGTTTGTATTTTATTTTTATTAAATATACTAACTTCTGAGAGTTAACTGATTTTAAATCGTCGGAAGTTATGTCAATTAGACTAATCAACTTAAGAAGCTAACTGGTGCATATAATTTAATTATGTTAGCATCTTGTTTGTTACAGATTAGTAATATTTTTGCAAAATTGTTGTAATGTTGTGGAACTTATGTGTCATAAATCGTTGCTATAGCGGTCTCTTATGGGTGAATCACATGTTCTACTGTTTTAGCATCAAATAAGGTGAGTGAGGACCGTCGATGGATGTATGAAGGTTGGCGTATGAATGATCCCTCAGCAGAGTGGATAAGAAAGACAGAGGATTTTATTGCTCGTGCTTTTACTTTATCAAGAACTGGCACAGATGTGCGGTGTCCATGTAGTATGTGTCGTATTTATAGATGTCAGGACAAGAGAACTCTGTCGGGACACCTTTGCAAATATGGCTACATGCCTGACTATGAAGTCTGGGTGTATCACAACGAGGAGTTTCCCCGTGAAAATGCATCGGAAGCCCACAACAATGACGACGTGAAATACGATAGAATGGATGAGATGCTTGAAGATTTAAGGGGGATCCTGATTTAGGGTTTCCACCAAATCCTGAGGAGCTGCCTCCTCCGGAGGTTAAAAAGTTCTTCGACCTTCTTAAGGCTGCAGAAGAGTCGTTGCACGAACACACAACAATTTCCATCCTTGCTTTCGTGACTCGACTTATGGCTATTAAGTTTAAGTTCGTGTTCACGAACAATTGTTACAACGAGCTCTTGATCTTAATCAGCGAAGTGTTTCCACCAAATCACAAGATGTCGAAAGACGTGTATCAGTGCAGGAAACTGCTCTCTGGTCTAGGTATGGACTATCAGAAAATCGATGTCTGTCCAGATAATTGTATGTTGTTCTGGAAGGAACATGAGAATGATAGTAAGTGTCTAAAGTGTGGTAAGTCGAGATATGTAGAGGTTAAAAACGATGATGGTGAAATGGTCACATCAACTGTAGCCCAAAAGCAACTTCGTTATATGCCTCTTGCACCTCGTGTTAAGCGTTTGTTTCTTTCGAGGAACACAGCTAGGCACATGAGATGGCATAAAGAACGTGAACGAGAGGACACTCATGTGATGACGCACCCGTCTGACAGTGATGCGTGGAAGGCTCTAGATGACTTTGATCCAGAATTTGCTAGTGAAGCGAGAAATATTCGAATTGGGTTGGCGACAGATGGTTTCACACCTTTCAATACGAATGCGGCATCATATTCTTGTTGGCCTGTATTTGTTATTCCATACAACCTTCCACCTCTTCTGTGCATGAAATATGATTACATGTTTCTTTCCCTAATTATTCCTGGTCCAGACCATCCTGGGAAAGGGCTGAATGTGATGATGCAACCCTTGATCGATGATCTCAAAAAGTTATGGAAAGGAGTCGAAGCATACGATTGCTACAAAAACGAGATATTCACACTTTGAGTTGCGTATTTGTGGTCCATTCATGATTTCATGGCATACAGTTTATTTGCTGGATGGAGCTGTCATGGAACTCTGACATGTCCAATATGTGGCAAGGATACAAATTGTTTCCGCCTTGAGTTTCGAGGAAAGATCTGTTACTTTGACTGCCATAGATGCTTCTTGCCCCAAAAACACCCGTATAAGTTCGAGGTTAACACCTTTAAGAAGGGCACTATCATGACAAAGGGACCGCCCAGGCGTCTGAGCGAAATAGAGATTGAGGCTATGCTTAATAATTTGAAAGAGAATGAAAGTGGTGATGGATACATAGGTTTTGGAACCAAGCATAACTGGACACATAAATGTGGTTTATGGGAACTCCCTTATGTTAAGGCATTGATTCTGATGCATAACATTGACGTCATGCATCAGGAACGTAATGTTGGTGAAAGCATTCTAAGTACTTGCATGAATCTAGGTGACAAAACAAAATACAATATAAAGGCCAGAAAGGACTTAGCAAAACATTATAACCGACCAACCCAGGAACTCGACGAAAATGGAAAAAAGCCACATGCTCAATTTTGTCTAAAACCTAAACAGAAGAAAGAAGTAATGGAATGGTTAAAAAAATTGAAATTCCTAGATGGTTATGCGGCCGGGTTTAGGGGAGCTGTGAACTTGAAGACAAATAAAATAACTGGATTGAAGAACCATGATTATCATATAATGATGGAAAGGCTCCTCCCTATAATGTTCCATTGGTACTTGAAAGTCAGTATCTGGAAGGCGTTAGCTGAGTTAAGCTACTTTTATAGGCAACTTTGTGCTAAAGAAATAAACAAAGATGTGATGGAGAAGTTGGAGACAGAAATTCCTGTTCTTATATGCAAGTTGGAAAAAATATTCTCCCTAGGATTCTTCAATCCAATGCAACATCTACTTGTCCACCTTCCATATGAAGCTAAGGTTGGTGGTCTTGTGCAATACAGGTGGATGTACCATATTGAAAGGGCATTAAAGAAGCTTAGTTCAATGGTTGGTAACAAAGGAAGAGTTGAAGGGTGTATAGCTGAAGAATTCAAATATAAAGAGGTAGCAGCCTTCATGAGTGTATACTTTGCAGACGAGCACAATATCAATGCCCCTACATTGAGGTATCATGATGACAAAGTAGGGACCCGCAGCAATCTCCAAATTTTTTAGATTGAGGGCAAGACTGTCGGTGCATCCACGGAATATCATCCTGAGCGCGAAGAAAAGTTGGACGCTTTGCTCTATATGTATGAAAATATGGATGAAATGACTCAATATTTCAAGTAAGATGACTCTATATTACAATTAAGATGACTCTATGTAGTAATCGTGTTCCGCACCTCATTTGTTTACTTGTTGTAACAGAGAATTCCAATCACAACTTAATGAGAAATTGTCCTCGAGGCAGTATGAAAACGCGCTTCGAGGAAGACATGGGAAGCCAATTTCATTAATTGGTTTTGAGCTTATGTAAATAACCTAACACTCTTGTTCTACTTTATATATTTTGTTTTAGAAATCTAATTTCACCATCTGATTGGCAGTGTGACAAAATTCCAAATTTAGACGAGGACTTGCTTCAGATGTCTTACGCAATCGTAAAAGTCAGAAGCTATGGTCGTTACGACATTAAGGGGTTTTGTTTTCGTTCGACCAAATTTGAATATACTCGTCCATTTGCGGTGACAAAAAATACTGGAGTTGTATGCAGGGCAGTCGATGATCATGGAAGAGAGATGAATTATTATGGAGTTATTAATGACATACTCGAGTACGACTTCGCTGGGAGCAAAAATCTTAAGGTGGTGTTTTTCAAATGTGATTGGTTTGATCCCAATCAAGGGACTGTACAAAACCAATTTGGCATGGTAGAAGTCAAACATGAGCTCAAAACAAGTGCATGTAGCAAATTTGTTCTTGCTCACCAAGTTGACCAGGTGTACTACATACTGTATCCATCTAGAAAGCTGAAAGCCACATGGGTAGTGTACAAAGTTAATCCTCGTGAATAGTTACACACAAAGGGTGAATGGTTCGAGGCGGAAGTTGAAGAAATTTACCAAGAAAATGAACTTCTGGCCAATTTTAATGTAGATACTGAGGTTTTGCCAGAATCATTAGTGGGAGATCCTGAAGATGTAGTAAGTCCCAAAAAACGGAAACGGAAGTCAAAGAAGAAAACATCGAATCGAAGAAAACAATTTGATCTTGATTTTGAATACGACTAAAAAGTAATTATATATTTATTGTTCATTTCAATACATTATGTTAATTTATGTTCATTTACATTATGTTCATTTCAATACATTATGTTCATTTACATTATGCTCATTTACTAATTTGATTTTGTTTTAATAACAGGATGTCTAAAAAGGTCAAGCAGCTCGCTAAGGGACTAGCGAGGAGAGCCTCCATTTTTGGGAGAAAGGAGGACTTAGTGTTCCAGGGCACTAGTTTAAGCTCGAGCAGGCGTAGAGCGTTGTTGGAGCATGTTCCAGAGTTGCAGGGTCAGGCAGTCGGCGTACGGAGGAATGAGGTAACCAATATATTTGTTTTGTAATGTAATATTTGTATGAGTTCGAATAACTAAATTATTAATTTTGTTCTGTAGGATGAGCCTAAAGATGAGGTAGAGACAGAGGAGTGGAGACAAGTGGAAGATGTTGAAGATGTCTAGGGTAGGGAGGCAGAGACAGGGTGGGGTGAATGGCCCAAGATGCAAGTGGGTGGCCAGGAGATGGAGGGTCGGGAGTTGGGGCAGCTAGTGGGTCAAGGGAAGGGGAAGCTGGTGTGTCAGGAGGAGGTTCTGGAAGCGGGGGAGTTGGAGGGTCTTCATGGGTCCGAAAGCCACGGAAGACTAGTTGGGTCCCCCTCCTAAAGAACCAGTTAACAAGGTTGAGATAATACCGACTGGAGATGGGTAAGAGCATCTTTGCTTTGTTCTTATGTCTTACACATTGAGGATAAACAATTATTTTTTGAATTTGACAATTGTGCTTGTGTTGTTAGGGCTTGGGTGGATAGTAGTTTCACCGGCAAAGATCGTGTAAGGCAAGTTAATAAAGTGTTGGGCAATATCTGTCATATGAGATGGTCTGGATTGGTGATTGAGGATGGTATTGAGGTCCCTATCACAAGATGGGATCAATACGGCCTTGCGGTTAACGCGCAACATGGGAATGCGCAAGGTGCAGTTTGGCACGACTTCTGGGTATGTTTATCTATCTTCTGCCAAGTTATCAGCTCAATGATTGATTCATATTATGGATTCTTGACTATGTTTCTTTTTTCAGAAACATTATAAGTTGCCTGATGGAGATACTCATACCGAGCATGCACACTTCGTCTTCCATAGGAACGCGACAGATGTTGTTGCGGATATGATGTACTATGTTCGAATCCAGGTGATTAATCAAGCTATGCTGAGTAGTGAAGGACGACGTGCAGCCAGTAAGAGCGAGGCGTCACACTATGGACTTTCTATGACTGAGCAAGATTTTTCTTCAGGTAATTGATGTTTTTGCTTATGTTGGAAAAATTTTCGTTCCTTGTATATGTTACAGTTACTTGTAAATGAATTGTGTTTCCGTAGCATTCGATTCCATGGATAGCCGCCAATGATGCTGCTTAGCGTGCCTTATGCTGTTATTGGGCTTCGGATAATTTCAAGGCAAAGTCTATATGATAAAGTTCCAATCATGGAACCGAGTCGTATCACAAGTATGGAGGTGATGATCACTTTCGTTTGGCAAAACGAATGGTAAGTGCAATTTATTTCATTTTTTGTTGATTGTATATGACTTGATGTCATTTTTGATTATAATGTTTGTCAAATGTACGTACAGGAAGCTAGCAGTGGTGTAGTGCCTAGTGATGTTCAAATATACCTGAGGGGGCACAAAGGACCAGATCCTGCAAACCCAGATGTGTTCTGTAGCCAAAAGGCAACAGATCGTCTGGTGAGTGTTTTGAAATACTTGGTAGATTTTGTTCATATGAATTTTTGTATGTGCCCAGTGATGTAAGATTGCATTGTTCTTTTGTATGGAGGCTGCTAGGGATGAAAACGGTTTCGGAATTTTTCGGAATTCCGGAAACCGATTTCGAAATTTTTCGATCGGATTCATCGGTAACGGTATTTTTCGAAAACGGAATCGGTTTTCGGAATTTTCTATCGGAATCGGTATCGGAATCGGTGTGGTGTTTTACCGACCGTTTCCATCGGTTACCGGTTTTTGTCGGAAATTACCGGATTTATGTCTCGGAAATTTCCGGAATTGTGTCTCAGAATTTTTTCGGAATTTTTTCGGAATTTTCCAGCATGTGATTTTTTCGCATCGCCTGTACATCTCTGGATAAGGATTACTTATTTTTGTATTTTTTGGACGCTTTAAGATTTTTTTGGGGTTAGATGGTGTTGGAAGGCAGTTGAGATTAACGATTTCGTCTCTCGAACAAATCCACCATTTTCTATGCACATGTTATGTATTAGTAATATATAATGATAGAGAGCCGATAGTCTGTCTTTTCCACACACTAGATTTTAGGGTTTTCCTGTGAGGCTGTGAAAAAACCCTTTATGTAAGGAAAAAATATTTCATAAGTAAGCATGCCACGTCAACTAAATCGAGTGGATATTGTGAATTGTGAACTTTGAGTATGTGAACTTGTGATCTTTATGAACTTGTTATACTGTGAACTTGTTATATTGTGAACTTGTGATCTTTGTAAACTTTTTATATTATAAATTTGTGATCCTTGTGAACTTGTTATATCATGAATTGTGAACTTGTGGTATTTGTGATGTTTTGTCAATTTTGTTTTATTGTGAAGTTTGATATGTTTACCGATCGTATTTTAGATTTTGACCGTTTCCGGTATATTTTCCGCACCGAACTTTCGTTTTCGATGTTTCCGAAATACCGATATCGTTTCCGTTTCCGGAGTTACCGTTTTCGATTTTGTTTCCGATAAAAAATATGAAAACGGTAATGGTTTTAGTGTTTACCGACCGTTTTCATCCCTAGAGGCTGCATATGGTGAGGCGATGTCTAGTCAGCATGGATTTGACTATGACTGGAGGACCGCACCTATTGATCCTCAGGCTGTGTATGCAAGTGGTGGAAAACCCCATGGAAGGTGTGGACTCTACATACCTTATCTTGTTTCATCGGTTTAAGTACAATAGATTTATTTTGAATCTGTCGTGATGTTACTTGTTTGAAGGTACTCGATGTTCGATAACGTCATCGACTCGAGCCAGGTGACGGTTCAGAGGGGAGGTTCGTCGAGGTCTGCTGCTCGTAGCTCCCATCGCTCTACTCAGGATACTGCAGAAGTTGAGCGACTACGAGAAGAGCTTAGGCAACATCAGGAGCGGCAAAGGGTTCAGGAGGAATACTTGAGGCAACATGCTGTGCAACAAGAATACTATGCTACTCAGTTTCAACAACAGCAAGCACTGATACAAGTAAGTTCAAAAAGATCCTTCATTTTAAGTTATGTATTGATTTAAAACACTGACATTAATGTGTTCGGCAATTTGGTAGCAACTAACACAAGCCCAAGGGATACAGGTTCCGATGGCCCCCACCTCCACCTCCCATACATTTTCCTTGGCCTTCACCTCCACCTCCACCTACCGAACATCAGGTATGCAAATTTATCATAATTTACTTGTTATATTACGGTGTAACTCCATGAATGTCATTTGTATAGGTATATGAGACTCCTCCAGCTACCTTGCCGGCGCAGCAACAAGATGACGGCTTAGACTTTGTCAATGCGCTCTTCGCCAGTGGAGGTACCGAGCATCACTCTTCGCTATTTCCTGATGTTGGTCGACAGTAATGGGCTTCCATTTGATGTGTTTTGTGAGACTTGAAACTTTTTTGTCTTGTGGGACTATTGTGAATTGTTATGTCGAGGTGGATGTGACCTGTGAGACATTTTGTGGATTGTTATGTCCATAACTTTGTGACTTTATGTATGCGATGATATTGCTGAAATGTTGTTATTATGTATGTGAGATGTTATATGTTACATGTTGGGTATTGTGGCTGTTAAATATATTTGTTATGTATGCAATGTGGTGAATTACCAAAAATAAATTACATTTTTAGTGCTGGTCAATTTAACTTCCTAGAGGAACAGTAAAATGGTAGGAAGTTAGGCTGCTACCTTTCTAGAGGACTATTAAAACGGTAGGAAGTTAGCAATTTAACTTCCTAGAGGGCGCTAAAACGGTCGGAAGTTAGCTTCCTACGGCGTGAGTTCTGGACCGGAAGACGCTATCCTTTAACTTCTGAGAGGGCGCCGCCCTCTGGGAAGTTATCCATTAACTTCCGAGAGGCAAGCTCGGCTCTAGGAAGTTATCTAACTTCCGAGAGGGCCCTCGGAAGTTAACCTAACTTCCGACCAAAATGTTCCGACGGGCTAACTTTCGACGGTGTTCGCTAACTTCCTATGGTTTAGGCCCTAGAAAGTTAAGCATTTTGGTGTAGTGTGTGTCTATTGCCATAACGTATAAGGTGAGTTTTGCTCTGTTTTAATTTTTCTTTCAATGTTGTATTTTTACTTATATTTGCTTTTATTTAGAATACCATGCTTATGCGAGGAATCAAAGGTCAATTGAATCTGAAAGTCGCCTAGAGGGGGGTGAATAGGGCGAAACTGAAATTTACAAAGTTAATCACAACTACAAGCCGGGTTAGCGTTAGAAATATAAACGAGTTCGAGAGAGGGCGTAAAAACAAATCGTGAGTGAGTGAAGAAGTGAGACGCAAGGATTTGTTTTACCGAGGTTCGATTCTCGCAAACCTACTCCCCGTTGAGGAGGCCACAAAGGCCGGGTCTATTTCAACCCTTTCCCTCTCTCAAACGGTCCCTCGGACCGAGTGAGCTTCTCTTCTCAAATCAACCGGGAACAAAAACTTCCCCGCAAGGACCACCACACAATTGGTGTCTCTTGCCTCGGTTACAATTGAGTTTTGATCACAAGAACAAATGAGAAAGGAAGAAGCAATCCAAGCGCAAGAGCTCAAAAGAACACAACAAATCTCTCTCACTAGTTACTAAAGCTTTGTGTGGAATTGGAGAGGATTTGATCACTTGGGTGTGTCTAGAATTGAATGTTAGAGCTCTTGTAAGGTGTAGAAGTGTGAAAACTTGGATGACTTGAATGTGGGGTGGTTGGGGGTATTTATAGCCCCAACCACCAAACTAGCCATTGGTGGAGGCTGCTGTCGCATGGCACACCAGACAGTCCGGTGCGCCACCGGACAGTGTCCGGTGCGCCAGCCACGTCACCCGGCCGTTAGGGTTCGACCGTTGGAGCTCTGACGTGTGGGGTCACCTGGCTGTCCGGTGGTGCACCTGACAGGTACTGTAGACTGTCCGGTGTGCCACCCGCGCGTGCTCTGCTCTTCTGCGCGCGCTGGCGCGCATTTAATGCTGTAGCAGGTGACCGTTGGCGTGGACTAGTGTAACGCCCCGAATTTTGCAGTTGAATTTTTTTTCTTTTCTTCACTCACCAAATTCGGGCGTTACCTTTTCTTTTTCTTTTTCCCCTCGCTAGACCTTGACCTTTTCCAAAACTAGCGGGATTCGGTTCGGAATTCCCGTGTAAGAAAAACCCTAAAATACTTTATGTTGTTTGATGCACCATGCCGAGCTATGCATTCTTTGACTGCTTGAAAGTGCAAGTGCATTCATCTAGGAAGATCGGATTTCGAAAATGATAGAAACATTTTCTTTCTTTTTCTTTTTTTCTTTTTCTTTCTCTCCTCCCTTTTCTCTCTCCCGCGCCGTGGGCCCCCCTGGCCGGCCCAGCCGCCCCCCCCGGTCGGCCCAGCCGCCCCCGCGCGCCCCTCTTGGGCCTAGCCGGCCCAACCGCCCCCACCCCCCTCCCCTTTTCCCCTTACCCCTCTCTCTCTCCCTCCCATTCTCCCTCTCCCCACCCTAGCCGCCGCCGCCCCCTACCCCTAGCTCGGCCGCCCCTGCCGCCGGCCCAACCGCCGCCCCTCGCCGTCGCTCGCCCGTCCCCGGTGAGCCCCCCTTCCCCCTCCTCCCTCCCTCTCCCCTCTCCCCTCCTCTCTCCTTGGCCGCCCGGCCGCGCCCTGGCCGCCCCGGCCGCGCCCCAGCCGCGCCCTGGCCGCCCGGCCGCCCCCGGCCGCCCGCCCGGCCGCGCCCTCGGCCGCCCTCGGCCGCGCGCCCCGGCTCAGCCCCCCCCCCCCCCCGCGCTCGGCCGCCCCTGCTCGGCCGGCCCAGCCGCCGGTTCAACCGCCCCCCTTTTTTTATTTATTTTATTTTATTTTTTTTATATTATTTTATTCATTTTGTTTTACTTTCTGTTATCATAGCTATTTTATTTTAGGTAGGCTAATCATTGTTCATGTTATTGAAATAGGAAGCTTAATTTAGAATTTCGTTGCGCTAGTTGATTCATTTAGTTAATTGTTTATCTCGTTCAATGTTGATCAACTTAAAATGGCTAGGTTTCCATTAGTGTATATAACAGAATTCTTTTGTTAAGAACTAGTTGTAACTAATCATTAGTGCATAAGCTTTAACCCCCTGCGAGACCCTTTCCCGTTTCTTTCTAACCTTAATGAATGCGATATCGAATGTCATACTTGATGCATATTCGCTTTACTTGTTCCCTTGTATGGTGTACTGTTCTTTTGAATTAAATATGTGGGTGTATGTATGTTTGCGCTCGCATAGAGAACGATCCGGTCGAAGAGCCCGAGGAATTCGCAGGAGAAGCCCCTGAGCAGCAGTCGGTTGGTGGAGGCAAGTGTCCTTTGACCTATTTCTGTCCTATTCATTCTTTAATCCACCTCCCGCATTACACATTTATACCTAAGGATTGACTAGTTTTTGTTATCCATGTTCTTGTTTACCTATTTGGGTTGGATTATTACTGCTTAGTCTGATGCTATTGCTCAACTCTAATCAATGAACATGATGTGATTATCTATGATACGCTGTTTTCCCTTCTTATTTATGATTACATTTGTGACCTTCAAGAGGACTCGAGCGGTTTCTCGAGTGCCTCTCCGTAAGGACCTGTTCTATGGATGACCGCCCGGGAAAACAGTGCAACCATGAGGGTGGAATGGGACGCCCTTAGCTGAATAATTAGAGGAACCGGGGTGTAGTTCGCTTAGCCGTTGTGCCGTCAATGGGGCTCGGTGTATGCGGCTCGCTTTGCCAAGGTTGATTTGTCCCTTGGGGAGGAGTGCGGTACATTTAGGAAACCTAACGGGTGGCTACAGCCCCGGGGAATCTTTGTAAAGGCTACGTAGTGAGACCCTGCCTATTCACCTTGGTAGTGTTTAAGGGTTTGATCGGCCCGAGGCAAGAGGGAATCACGGCTTGTGGGTAAAGTGCACAACCTCTGCAGAGTGTTATGAAACTGATATATCAGCCGTGCTCGCGGTTATGAGCGGCCAAGGGAGCTCCAGAGATTAGTGATACTTGATCAGAGACATTTTGGTACAGGTGGCAATGAGATTGATGGTTCTGATTCTGATTATGGTGCTGGTAAGTGGTATTCTTTCCGTTTGGAAAGGATACATTGGGCTAATAACTTGGGTTAATGTTAAAACCTGGCTCTCTACTAGTAAGTAATAACCTGACCAACTAAAAGCAACTGCTTGACTTATCCCCACATAAAGCTAGTCCACTACAGCTAAACGGGATGCTTGCTGAGTATGTTGATGTGTACTCACCCTTGCTCTACACACCAACCCCCCCCCCCCCCCAGGTTGTCAGCATTGCAACCACTGCTCAGGAGAAGATGAAGCTGTGGAAGGAGACTTCCAGGAGTTCCAAGACTACGACGAGTTCTAGGCGTGGGTTAGCGGCAACCCCCAGTCGGCTGCCTGTGAAGGCCGCGGTTATCTACGTTTTGTTTTCGCACTTTGATTTATTGTAAGAACTATATGGACGTCTCAGACGTATGATGTAATCGACTATTATTTCCCTTCTAATACTATTTGAGCACTGTGTGATGATGTCCATGTTATGTAACTGCTGTGTACGTGAATAACTGATCCTGGCACGTACATGGTTCGCATTCGGTTTACCTTCTAAAAACCGGGTGTGACATAAGTGGTATCAAAGCCGTGCTGACTGTAGGACCGCTAACCTGGAGTAGAATGGTCGTTCTAAGGACTATAGACCTCTGTCCCTGCCTTGACTTTGGTATCCCTTCAAAAGTTGGTCCTACTGACCAAACCTATGTTCTACTATATATTACACCTTGCTGAAAATTTTGTTTTATTCTGATCCTTCATTTATTTATGATTCATTATTTGCTGGTCATATTAATTCTGTTCTCACCCTTTTGCTTGCGATGTCTTTTGTAGATGGCTCGTCTTAGACACACTGCACGAAAGTCCGTCATCCCCTTCTTACCCTCCCGCCTTGCTGAGCGTCCGCTTCGCCGTCCCGTGACCGGACAGTCCAGCCACTTGGAGAGACTGCACCACCGTCTGCATGAGGAGCAGGAACGTCGACGACAGGAGCAGCAGGGCTCTTCTTTCTCGCTCCAGCAGGAGATAGAGTCTGTGAGGAGCTGCTCCCCTGTGCTTCCCCTGGAGGCGCCCCCTGCACCACCACTGGGCGCCCCAGCTTCTGGAGTAGCTGCTGGAGGAGACCCAGACGACGGAGGTGGCGACGACAGCTTGAGCCACGACATCGACTTCCCTGCTGACCATGAGCCGGAAGGATGGGTTGCTCGACCCATCACTCGCGACGCTGCTCGCGGGTGTCACTTCCACGACGCGCTCGACACCCTGCTACGTCGGGCACTTGACCGGCGTACTTGGTCCATCGAGTATCGCTGTGTGGTCTACCAGCATAGTCGCGGGGTCTACCCGGACCGCTGGGAGGCGACCTGTTTGGTGCGCCGTCCGGAGAACAGTCTCCAGGGCGCGGAGGCTTGCTCAGAGCACTATTCTATCTCTGAGCGGGACTCAGCTGAGGCAGCCATGCAGGATGCTGCACGGCGTGCGCTTTCGCACTACTGCTCGGTTCTCGGTGGGGTAGCTGACGGTCTCGACCTGAAGTATTACCCCCGTCGTCCATCTGGCAGCACAAGAGGCGTGATTGTTTCACCTGCTGGTGAGGACAATCCTAGGTTGAGCAGCACAGTCAACCTAGCCGCCGTGCTAAACACGGAGCTGGACCATGCATTAGACGAGCTGAGTAGGGCTCGTGCTGAGATCGCCCTGCTGCGGGCTGAGCGCGCGGAACGTCGTCACCTGGATGATGGTTCCCCCGCTCCCGTTGGGACTCAGCACCCGTACCGCTCACCTCGGCGTGGACTCCAGTCTTATGGCAATCCCGACTGCAAGACCAAGATAAATCTAGAACCATAGCTCGTTAGAGTTGGATCTTGTAATTAATACAAAATATATATACATAGAAGCTTCAGTCTTAGCGTTAGTCTCGGTCTTAGTTAGTCTTAGTTAGACAGGGTAGTTTGCTATATCCTGTGCATTTATGTTTGTCATGATGAACTATGTTTGGTTTGGATCTTTGTAATGACTGTCACCAGAGTGTGGGTATCCCCTGCATTTTGGTTTACCTATTATGTTAATGGAGTTAGTTATATAGTTGGGGAACCCTTTATTCTACTTTCCTCTTTATCTGAGAAGCTGTGTGGTCTGCGATGGAGATCAGTGAAGATGCTCATCTGTTCAGTGCTGTTGGAGAATTCTATACTCTTTTCTTATGCTGCAAGATTTGCCAGATCAGTTTTGATGTGTGGTTGCATTCTGCAGATGTCAGAGAACAGGCGCAGAGGAGGAAGGCGTGCTCAGCAGGAGCAAGCCGCTCCGCAGGAAGAGGTGCCTCAGCAGCAGCACCTGCCACCCCCGCCCCCGATGTCCATCGAGCAGATGTTTCTGATGCAGACTCAGGCAGTTCAGGCCATCGGTCAGACTCTGGCCGCCATTCAGCAGCAGCAGCAG
Source organism: Zea luxurians (assembly GCA_029449295.1). Classification (NCBI taxonomy): domain Eukaryota; kingdom Viridiplantae; phylum Streptophyta; class Magnoliopsida; order Poales; family Poaceae; genus Zea; species Zea luxurians. The sequence goes on from JAOPSE010000057.1 coordinate 9,583,775, forward strand.
CAGCAGCAACAGCAGCAGGCTCCACCCCAGCCTCAGATGCCTCAGATGCCCAGAGACAAGCGTGCTGAATTCATGAGAGGTCATCCCCCAACGTTCGCTCACTCTTCTGACCCCATGGATGCTGAAGATTGGCTGCGCACTGTGGAGCGGGAGTTGCATACCGCTCAGTGTGATGACAGGGAGAAAGTCTTGTATGGTCCCCGTCTGTTGAGAGGAGCAGCCCAATCATGGTGGGAGTCTTACCTCGCCACCCATGCCAACCCCGATGCCATCACCTGGGAAGAATTCAGAGGTAGCTTTCGTCAATACCATGTGCCTGCAGGTCTGATGACAGTGAAGAAGGAGGAGTTCCTGGCCCTCAAGCAAGGGTCATCATCTGTCAGTGAGTATCGAGACAGGTTTCTGCAGTTGTCTCGCTATGCTCCTGAGGATGTCAACACCGACGCCAAGCGACAGTACCGTTTCTTGAGAGGCTTGGTTGACCCTCTTCAGTACCAACTGATGAATCACACCTTCCCGACATTCCAGCACCTGATTGACAGAGCAATCATGACAGAAAGGAAGCGTAAGGAGATGGAGGATCGTAAGCGCAAGATCAGTGGACCCCAGCCTGGAAGCAGCAGCCGTCCTCGTTTCTTAGGCAATCAACCTCAGCAGTTCAGGCAGAACCAGCGTCCACCTCAGCAGCATCAGCAGCGTCAGCAGTATCAGCAGTTCCAAAGGCAGTATCCTCAGCATCAGTACCAGAACCGTCAGGGCAATCAGTCAGGAGGCCAGTTTCAGAGGCAGAATCAGCAGACACCTCGTCTTCCTGCCCCCGCAACTCAGCAGAACAATCAGGCAGCACCAGCTCAGGTTGGAAACAGAGCATGTTTCCACTGCGGAGAGCAAGGCCATTGGGTGATGCAATGTCCGAAGAAGGCAGCCCAGCAGCAGTCAGGCCCCAATGCCCCAGCAAAGCAGAATGTGTCCCAGCCTGGAGCAGGCAACCGCCCTCAGCAGCGCTTTAATCACGGAAGATTGAATCACTTGGAGGCTGAAGCAGTTCAGGAGGCCCCCGACATGATAGTAGGTATGTTCCCAGTCGACTCCCATATTGCAGAAGTGTTATTTGATACTGGAGCAACACATTCTTTTATTACTGCATCATGGGTAGAAGCACATAATCTTCCAATTACTACCATGTCAACCCCCATTCAAATTGACTCAGCCGGTGGTAGAATTCGAGCCGATAGCATTTGTTTGAATATAAGTGTGGAAATAAGGGGGATAGCGTTTCCCGCTAACCTTATAGTAATGGGTACTCAGGGAATAGATGTCATCCTAGGGATGAATTGGCTAGATAAGTATCAGGCAGTTATCAGTTGTGATAAAAGGACAATCAAGTTGGTGTCCCCACTAGGAGAGGAAGTGGTGACCGAGTTAGTCCCGCCTGAGCCAAAGAAAGGAAGTTGTTATCAGATGGCTGTCGATAGCAGTGAAGCAGACCCAATCGAGAGTATCAAGGTTGTGTCTGAATTCCCAGATGTGTTTCCAAAGGACTTACCGGGTATGCCACCAGAGCGGAAAGTTGAGTTTGCCATAGAGCTTCTTCCTGGAACCGCCCCTATCTTTAAGAGAGCTTACAGAATATCTGGACCAGAGTTGGTTGAGCTTAAGAAGCAGATTGATGAGCTGTCAGAGAAAGGTTACATCCGGCCAAGCACCTCGCCTTGGGCCGCCCCTGTCTTGTTCGTGGAAAAGAAAGATGGCACCAAAAGGATGTGTATCGATTATCGAGCTTTGAATGAAGTCACGATCAAGAACAAGTATCCCTTGCCCAGAATAAAAGATCTGTTTGACCAGTTGAGAGGAGCCAGTGTGTTCTCCAAGATTGATCTGAGGTCAGGTTATCATCAGCTCAGGATCCGACCTTCGGACATACCGAAGACGGCATTCATTACCAAGTATGGTTTGTATGAGTTCACAGTGATGTCTTTTGGTTTGACCAATGCACCAGCGTTCTTCATGAACTTGATGAACAGTGTATTCATGGATTATCTTGATAAGTTTGTGGTGGTATTCATTGATGACATTCTGGTTTATTCTCAAAGCGAAGAAGAACATGCAGATCATTTGAGGATGGTATTGCAGAGATTGCGAGAGCACCAGTTGTATGCAAAGTTGAGCAAGTGTGAGTTCTGGATCAGTGAAGTCCTGTTCTTGGGTCACATAATCAACAAAGAAGGATTGGCTGTGGATCCGAAGAAAGTGGCAGACATTCTGAACTGGAAAGTGCCAACGGATGCTCGAGGAATCAAGAGCTTCATTGGAATGGCCGAATATTATCGGCGATTCATTGAAGGGTTTTCGAAGATCGCGAAACCAATGACAGCGTTGCTAGGCAACAAGGTTGAGTTCGAGTGGACCCAGAAATGTCAAGAGGCCTTCGAAGCGCTGAAAGAGAAGTTGACAACAGCGCCTGTCCTAGTCTTGCCTGATGTGCACAAGCCCTTCTCTGTGTACTGTGATGCTTGTTACACAGGTTTGGGATGCGTGTTGATGTAAGAGGGAAGAGTTGTGGCTTACTCGTCCCGACAGCTGAAGGTTCATGAGAAGAACTACCCAATCCATGATCTAGAGTTGGCAGCAGTGATTCACGCACTGAAGACATGGAGGCACTATCTGTATGGACAGAAATGCGATGTTTACACAGATCACAAGAGTCTGAAGTACATATTCACTCAGTCAGAATTGAATATGAGGCAGCGAAGATGGTTAGAGCTGATCAAAGACTATGAGTTGGAGATCCATTACCATCCAGGCAAAGCAAACGTAGTGGCAGATGCTTTGAGCAGAAAGAGTCAAGTCAATCTGATGGTCGCTTGTCTGATGCCTTATGAGTTGGCCAAGGAGTTTGACAGGTTGAGTCTCGGATTTCTGAACAATTCGCGAGGAGTCACAGTTGAATTGGAACCTACCTTGGAGCGAGAAATCAAAGAAGCGCAGAAGAACGATGAAAAGATCAGTGAGATTCGGCGACTGATTCTAGATGGCAGAGGCAAAGATTTTCGAGAAGATGCAGAAGGCGTGATATGGTTCAAAGACCGCTTGTGTGTTCCCAATGTCCAGTCTATTCGGGAGTTGATTCTCAAGGAAGCTCATGAGACAGCCTATTCGATTCACCCTGGCAGTGAGAAGATGTATCAGGATCTGAAGAAGAAATTCTGGTGGTACGGAATGAAGAGGGAAATCGCAGAGCATGTGGCTATGTGCGATAGTTGTCGAAGAATTAAGGCAGAACACCAGAGACCTGCTGGATTGTTGCAACCGTTGCAGATCCCTCAGTGGAAATGGGATGAAATTGGTATGGATTTCATAGTCAGATTGCCTCGCACTCGAGCCGGCTACGATTCCATTTGGGTAATAGTGGACCGCTTGACCAAGTCAGCCCACTTCATACCAGTCAAGACCAACTACAGCAGTGCAGTATTGGCAGAGCTGTATATGTCTCGGATCGTTTGTCTTCATGGTGTGCCAAAGAAGATAGTGTCAGACAGAGGAACGCAGTTCACCTCTCATTTCTGGCAGCAGTTGCATGAAGCCTTGGGCACGCATCTGAATTTCAGTTCAGCTTATCATCCGCAGACAGATGGCCAGACTGAAAGGACCAATCAAATTCTCGAAGACATGTTGAGAGCCTGTGCGCTGCAAGATCAGTCCGGATGGGACAAGCGATTGCCTTATGCAGAGTTTTCCTATAACAACAGTTACCAGGCCAGTTTGAAGATGTCACCATTTCAAGCACTTTATGGAAGAAGTTGTAGAACTCCGTTGCAATGGGATCAGCCTGGAGAGAAGCAAGTGTTTGGACCAGACATTCTGCTTGAAGCTGAAGAGAACATTAAGATGGTCCGAGAGAATCTAAAGATAGCGCAATCGAGGCAGCGAAGCTATGCAGACACAAGGAGAAGAGAGCTGAGTTTTGAAGTCGGAGACTTTGTCTATCTGAAAGTGTCACCGATCAGAGGAGTTAGAAGGTTCGGAATCAAAGGCAAGCTAGCACCCCGCTACATTGGTCCGTTCCAGATCCTCTCAAAGCGTGGAGAAGTGGCCTATCAGCTCAGTCTGCCAGAGAATTTGTCAGCTGTGCATGATGTCTTTCATGTGTCTCAGTTGAAGAAGTGCTTGCGTGTGCCAGAAGAGCAGCTACCAGTGGAAGGTCTGGAAGTCCAGGAGGACTTGACCTATGTTGAGAAGCCAGCTCAGATCCTTGAGGTTGCAGACAGAGTCACCCGAAGGAAGACCATCAGAATGTGCAAAGTCAGATGGAATCACCACTCTGAGGAAGAAGCAACCTGGGAGCGTGAAGATGATCTAGTGGCTAAGTACCCAGAGCTCTTTGCTAGCCAGCCCTGAATCTCGAGGGCGAGATTCTTTTAAGGGGGATAGGTTTGTAACGCCCTGAATTTTGCAGTTGAATTTTTTTTCTTTTCTTCACTCGCCAAATTCGGGCGTTACCTTTTCTTTTTCTTTTTCCCCTCGCTAGACCTTGACCTTTTCCAAAACTAGCGGGATTCGGTTCGGAATTCCCGTGTAAGAAAAACCCTAAAATACTTTATGTTGTTTGATGCACCATGCCGAGCTATGCATTCTTTGACTGCTTGAAAGTGCAAGTGCATTCATCTAGGAAGATCGGATTTCGAAAATGAGAGAAACCTTTTCTTTCTTTTTCTTTTTTTCTTTTTCTTTCTCTCCTCCCTTTTCTCTCTCCCGCGCCGTGGGCCCCCCTGGCCGGCCCAGCCGCCCCCCCCGGTCGGCCCAGCCGCCCCCGCGCGCCCCTCTTGGGCCTAGCCGGCCCAACCGCCCCCACCCCCCTCCCCTTTTCCCCTTACCCCTCTCTCTCTCCCTCCCATTCTCCCTCTCCCCACCCTAGCCGCCGCCGCCCCCTACCCCTAGCTCGGCCGCCCCTGCCGCCGGCCCAACCGCCGCCCCTCGCCGTCGCTCGCCCGTCCCCGGTGAGCCCCCCTTCCCCCTCCTCCCTCCCTCTCCCCTCTCCCCTCCTCTCTCCTTGGCCGCCCGGCCGCGCCCTGGCCGCCCGGCCGCCCGGCCGCGCCCTGGCCGCCCCTGGCCGCCCCCGGCCGCCCGCCCGGCCGCGCCCCAGCCGGCCCCGGCCGCGCCCTCGGCCGCCCGCCCCGGCTCAGCCGCCCCCCCGCGCTCGGCCGCCCCTGCTCGGCCGGCCCAGCCGCCGGTTCAACCGCCCCCCGGGCCGGTTCAACCGCCCCCTTTTTTATTTATTTTATTTTATTTTTTTATATTATTTTATTCATTTTGTTTTACTTTCTGTTATCATAGCTATTTTATTTTAGGTAGGCTAATCATTGTTCATGTTATTGAAATAGGAAGCTTAATTTAGAATTTCGTTGCGCTAGTTGATTCATTTAGTTAATTGTTTATCTCGTTCAATGTTGATCAACTTAAAATGGCTAGGTTTCCATTAGTGTATATAACAGAATTCTTTTGTTAAGAACCAGTTGTAACTAATCATTAGTGCATAAGCTTTAACCCCCTGCGAGACCCTTTCCCGTTTCTTTCTAACCTTAATGAATGCGATATCGAATGTCATACTTGATGCATATTCGCTTTACTTGTTCCCTTGTATGGTGTACTGTTCTTTTGAATTAAATATGTGGGTGTATGTATGTTTGCGCTCGCATAGAGAACGATCCGGTCGAAGAGCCCGAGGAATTCGCAGGAGAAGCCCCTGAGCAGCAGTCGGTTGGTGGAGGCAAGTGTCCTTTGACCTATTTCTGTCCTATTCATTCTTTAATCCACCTCCCGCATTACACATTTATACCTAAGGATTGACTAGTTTTTGTTATCCATGTTCTTGTTTACCTATTTGGGTCGGATTATTACTGCTTAGTCTGATGCTATTGCTCAACTCTAATCAATGAACATGATGTGATTATCTATGATACGCTGTTTTCCCTTCTTATTTATGATTACATTTGTGACCTTCAAGAGGACTCGAGCGGTTTCTCGAGTGCCTCTCCGTAAGGACCTGTTCTATGGATGACCTCCCGGGAAAACAGTGCAACCATGAGGGTGGAATGGGACGCCCTTAGCTGAATAATTAGAGGAACCGGGGTGTAGTTCGCTTAGCCGTTGTGCCGTCAATGGGGCTCGGTGTATGCGGCTCGCTCTGCCAAGGTTGATTTGTCCCTTGGGGAGGAGTGCGGTACATTTAGGAAACCTAACGGGTGGCTACAGCCCCGGGGAATCTTTGTAAAGGCTACGTAGTGAGACCCTGCCTATTCACCTTGGTAGTGTTTAAGGGTTTGATCGGCCCGAGGCAAGAGGGAATCACGGCTTGTGGGTAAAGTGCACAACCTCTGCAGAGTGTTATGAAACTGATATATCAGCCGTGCTCGCGGTTATGAGCGGCCAAGGGAGCTCCAGAGATTAGTGATACTTGATCAGAGACATTTTGGTACAGGTGGCAATGAGATTGATGGTTCTGATTATGATTATGGTGCTGGTAAGTGGTATTCTTTCCGTTTGGAAAGGATACATTGGGCTAATAACTTGGGTTAATGTTAAAACCTGGCTCTCTACTAGTAAGTAATAACCTGACCAACTAAAAGCAACTGCTTGACTTATCCCCACATAAAGCTAGTCCACTACAGCCAAACGGGATGCTTGCTGAGTATGTTGATGTGTACTCACCCTTGCTCTACACACCAACCCCCCCCCCCAGGTTGTCAGCATTGCAACCACTGCTCAGGAGAAGATGAAGCTGTGGAAGGAGACTTCCAGGAGTTCCAAGACTACGACGAGTTCTAGGCGTGGGTTAGCGGCAACCCCCAGTCGGCTGCCTGTGAAGGCCGCGGTTATCTACGTTTCGTTTTCGCACTTTGATTTATTGTAAGAACTATATGGACGTCTCAGACGTATGATGTAATCGACTATTATTTCCCTTCTAATACTATTTGAGCACTGTGTGATGATGTCCATGTTATGTAACTGCTGTGTACGTGAATAACTGATTCTGGCACGTACATGGTTCGCATTCGGTTTACCTTCTAAAAACCGGGTGTGACAACTAGCCGTTGCTCCGCCGTTACACCGGACATGTCCGGTGAATTATAGCGGAGCGGATTCCCGAAGCTGGCGAGTTCAGAGTCGCTTGATCTTGGGGCATCGGACACTGTCCGGTGTACACCGGACAATCCGGTGAATTATAGTGGAGCGCCTCTGAGTTTTCCCGAAGGTGATGAGTTTAGCTTCAAGTCCCTTGGTGCACCGGACACTGTCCGGTGGCACACCGGACAGTCCGGTGCGCCAGACCAGGGCTGCCTTCGGTTACCCCTTGCTCTTTTTGTTGAACCCTTTTCTTGGTCTTTTTATTGGCTATTTGTGATCCTTTGGCACCTGTAGAACTTATAAACTAGAGCAAACTAGTTAGTCCAATTATTTGTGTTGGGCAATTCAACCACCAAAATCAATTAGGAAATAGGTGTAAGCCTAATTCCCTTTCAATCTCCCCCTTTTTGGTGATTGATGCCAACACAAACCAAAGCAAGTATAGAAGTGCATAATTGAACTAGTTTGCAAAATGTAAGTGCAAAGGTTACTTAGAATTGAGCCAATAAATATTACTTACTAGATATGCTTGGATTGTTTCTTTATTTTTAACATTTTGGACCACGTTTGCACCACATGTTTTGTTTTTGCAAATTCTTTTTGTAAATCCTTTTCAAAGTTCTTTTGCAAATAGTCAAAGGTAAATGAATAAAATTTTTGAGAAGCATTTAAGATTTGAAATTTTCTCTCCCTGTTTCAAATGCTTTTCCTTTGACTAAACAAAACTTCCCCTCGATGAAATTTTCCTCTTAGTGTTCAAGAGGGTTTTGAGATACCAATTTTTAAAAGTGCTACCTTCCTTCTCCCCCTTTTTGAACACAATAAGATACCAATTTGAAACTTGCAAAATTGAAAATCATTATTTTTAAAAATTAGGTGGTGGTGCGGTCCTTTTGCTTTGGGCCAATACTTTCTCCCCCTTTGGCATGAATCGCCAAAAACGGATACTTAGAGTGAAATATAGGCCCTTTCTACTTTCTCCCCTTTGGCAAATAAAACATATGAGTGAAGATTATACCAAAGACGGAGAGATGCTTGGGGCGACGGCGAAGGATGAGTGAATTGATGGAGCGGAGTGGAAGCCTTGTATTCGCCGAAGACTCCAATTCCCTTTCAATACACCTATGACTTGGTTTGAAATTCACTTGAAAACACATTAGTCATGGCATATGTAAAAGAGACATGATCAAAGGTATATTTATGAGCTATGTGAGCAAGACATCAAAAGAAATTTCTAGAATCAAGAATATTTAGCTCATGCCTAAGTTTGGTAAAAGTTTGTTCATCTAATGGCTTGGTAAAGATATCGACTAATTGATCTTTAGTATTAATGTATGCAATCTCGATATCCCCCATTTGTTGATGATCCCTAAGAAAATGATACCGAATGGCTATGTGTTTAGTGCGGCTATGCTCAACGGGATTATCCGCCATACGGATTGCACTCTCATTATCACATAGAAGAGGAACTTTGGTTAATTTGTAACCATAGTCCCACAGGGTTTGCCTCATCCAAAGCAATTGCACGCAACAATGGCCTGCGGCAATGTACTCGGCTTCGGCGGTAGAAAGAGCGACCGAATTTTGCTTCTTTGAAGCCCAAGACACCAAGGATCTTCCCAAGAACTGGCAAGTCCCCGATGTGCTCTTTCTATTAATCTTGCACCCTGCCCAATCGGCATTGGAATAACCAATTAAATCAAATGTGGATCCCCAAGGGTACCAAAGCCCAAACTTAGGAGTATAATCCAAATATCTCAAGATTCGTTTTACGGCCGTAAGGTGAGATTCCTTAGGGTCGGCTTGGAATCTTGCACACATGCATATGGAAAGCATAATGTCCGGTCGAGATGCACATAAATAGAGTAATGAACCTATCATCGACCGGTATACCTTTTGATCGACGGATTTACCTTCCGTGTCGAGGTCGAGATGCCCATTGGTTCCCATGGGAGTCTTGATGGGCTTGGCATCCTTCATTCCAAACTTGTTTAGAATGTCTTGAGTGTACTTTGTTTGGCTGATGAAGGTGCCCTCTTGGAGTTGCTTTACTTGAAATCCCAAGAAATACTTCAACTCCCCCATCATCGACATCTCGAATTTCTATGTCATGATCCTACTAAATTCTTCACATGTAGATTCGTTAGTAGACCCAAATATAATATCATCAACATAAATTTGGCATACAAACAAATCATTGTCAAGAGTTTTAGTGAATAGAGTAGGATCGGCTTTTCCGACTTTGAAGCCATTAGCAATAAGGAAATCTCTTAGGCATTCATACCATGCTCTTGGGGCTTGCTTGAGCCCATAAAGCGCCTTAGAGAGCCTATAGACATGGTTAGGGTACTCACTATCTTCAAAGCCGGGAGGTTGCTCAACATAGACCTCTTCCTTGATTGGTCCATTGAGGAAGGCACTCTTCACGTCCATTTGGTAAAGCTTGAAGCCATGGTAAGTAGCATAGGCTAATAATATGCGAATTGACTCAAGCCTAGCTACGGGTGCATAGGTTTCACCAAAATCCAAACCTTCGACTTGGGAGTATCCTTTGGCCACAAGTCGAGCTTTGTTCCTTGTCACCACACCATGCTCATCTTGCTTGTTGCGGAAGACCCATTTGGTTCCTACAACATTTTGGTTAGGACGTGGAACTAAATGCCATACCTCGTTTCTAGTGAAATTGTTGAGCTCCTCTTGCATCGCCACCACCCAATCCGAATCTTGTAGTGCTTCCTCTACCCTGTGTGGCTCAATAGAGGAGACAAAAGAGTAATGCTCACAAAAATGTGCAACACGAGATCTAGTGGTTACCCCCTTATGAATGTCGCCGAGGATGGTGCCGATGGGGTGATCTCGTTGGATTGCTTGGTGGACTCTTGGGTGTGGCGGTCTTGGTTCTTCATCCTCCTTGTCCTGATCATTTGTATCTCCCCCTTGATCATTGCCGTCATATTGAGGTGGCTCATTATTTTGATTTTCTCCTTCATCAACTTGAGCCTCATCCTCATTTTGAGTTGGTGGAGATGCTTGCGTGGAGGAGGATGGTTGATCTTATGCATTTGGAGACTCTTTGGATTCCTTAGGACACACATCCCCAATGGACATGTTCCTTAGTGCGATGCATGGAGCCTCTTCTTCACCTAACTCATCAAGATCAACTTGCTCTACTTGAGAGCCGTTAGTTTCATCAAACACAACGTCACAAGAAACTTCAACTAGTCCTGAGGACTTGTTAAAGACTCTATATGCCCTTGTGTTTGAATCATATCCTAGTAAAAAGTCTTCTACAGTCTTAGGAGCAAATTTAGATTTTCTACCTCTTTTAAAAAGAATAAAGCATTTGCTACCAAAGACTCTAAAATATGAAATATTGGGCTTTTTACCGGTTAGGAGTTCATATGATGTCTTCTTGAGGATTCGGTGTAGATATAACCGGTTGATGGCGTAGCAAGCGGTATTCACCGCCTCGGCCCAAAACCGATCCGGCGTCTTGTACTCATCAAGCATGGTTCTTGCCATGTCCAATAGAGTTCGATTCTTCCTCTCCACTACACCATTTTGTTGTGGGGTGTAGGGAGAAGAGAACTCATGCTTGATGCCCTCCTCCTCAAGGAAGCCTTCAATTTGTGAATTCTTGAACTCTGTCCCATTGTCGCTTCTTATTTTCTTGATTCTTAAGCCGAACTCATTTTGAGCCCATCTCAAGAATCCCTTTAAGGTCTCTTGGGTTTGAGATTTTTCCTGCAAAAAGAATACCCAAGTGAAGCGAGAATAATCATCCACAATAACTAGACAGTACTTATTCCCGCCGATGCTTATGTAAGCTATCGGGCCGAATAGATCCATGTGTAGGAGCTCCAGTGGCCTGTCAGTCGTCATGATGTTCTTACGCGGATGATGAGCACCAACTTGCTTCCCGGCTTGGCATGCGCTACAAATCCTGTCTTTCTCAAAATGAACATTTATTAATCCTAAAATGTGCTCTCCCTTTAGAAGCTTATAAAGATTCTTCATTCCAACATGGGCTAGTCGGCGGTGCTAGAGCCAACCCATGTTAGTCTTAGCAATCAAGCAAGTGTCGAGTTCAGCTCTATCAAAATCTACCAAGTATAGCTGACCCTCTAACACTCCCTTAAAAGCTATTGAATCATCACTTCTTCTAAAGACAGTGACACCTACGTCAGTAAATAGACAGTTGTAGCCCATTTGACATAATTGAGATACGGAAAGCAAATTGTAATCTAATGAATCAACAAGAAAAACATTGGAAATGGAATGGTCAGGAGATATAGCTATTTTACCCAAACCTTTGACCAAACCTTGATTTCCATCCCCGAATGTGATAACTCGTTGGGGATCTTGGTTTTTCTCGTAGGAGGAGAACATCTTCTTCTCCCCGGTCATGTGGTTTGTGCACCCGCTATCGATGATCCAACTTGAGCCCCCGGATGCATAAACCTACAAAAGAATTTTAGTTCTTGACTTTAGGTACCCAAACGATTTTGGGTCCTTTGGCATTAGACACAAGAACTTTGGGTACCCAAACATAAGTCTTGGAGCCCTTGTGTTTGCCCCCAACAAACTTGGCAACTACCTTGCCGGATTTGTTAGTAAGCACATATGATGCATCAAAAGTTTTGAATGAAATGTCATGATCATTTGATGCATTAGGAGTTTTCTTCTTAGGCAACTTAGCACGGGTTGGTTGCCTAGAACTAGATGTCTCACCCTTATACATAAAAGCATGATTAGGGCCAGAGTGAGACTTTCTAGAGTGAATTCTCCTAATCTTGCTCTCGGGATAACCGGCAGGGTACAAAATGTAACCCTCGTTATCCTGAGGCATGGGAGCCTTGCCCTTAACAAAATTAGACAATCTTTTAGGAGGAGCATTAATTTTGACATTGTCTCTCTTTTGGAAGCCAATGCCATCCTTGATGCCAGGGCGTCTCCCATTATAGAGCATGCTTCTAGCAAATTTAATTTTTTTCATTTTCTAAGTCATGCTCGGCAATTTTAGCATCTAATTTTGCTATATGATCATTTTGTTGTTTAATTAAAGCCATATAATCATGAATAGCATCAATATCAATATCTCTACATCTAGTGCAAATAGAAACATGCTCAATGGTAGATGTAGAGGGTTTGCAAGAATTAAGTTCAACAATCTTAGCACGCAATATATCATTTTTATCTCTAAGATCGGAAATTGTAACATTGCAAACATCTAGTTCTTTAGCCTTAGCAAGCAATTTTTCATTTTCAATCTTAAGGCTAGCAAGAGAGATGTTTAATTCTTCAATCTTAGCAAGCAAATTATTATTATCATTTCTAAGATTAGGAATTGAAACATCACAAACATTTGAATCAACCTTAGCTAACAAATTAGCATTCTCATTTCTAAGGTTGTCAATAGTCTCATGGCAAGTGCTTAGCTCACTAGATAGTTTTTCACATTTTTCTACTTCTAGAGCGTAAGCATTTTTAACCTTAACATGCTTTTTATTTTCTTTAATAAGGAAGTCCTCTTGAGAGTCCAAGAGATCATCCTTCTCATGAATAGCACTAATCAATTCATTTAATTTTTCTTTTTGTTGCATGTTTAGGTTGGCAAAAAGAATGCGCAAGTTATCCTCCTCATTGCTAGCATCATCCTCATCACTAGAGGTTTCATATTTAGTGGAGGATCTTGATTTTACCTTCTTCTTTTTGCCGTCTTTTGCCATGAGACACTTGTGGCCGACGTTGGGGAAGAGGAGGCCCTTGGTGACGGCGATGTTGGCGGCGTCCTCGTCGGAGGAGGAGTCGGTGGAGCTCTCGTCCGAGTCCCACTCCCGGCAAACGTGGGCATCGCCACCCTTTTTCTTGTAGTACTTCTTCTTCTCCTTTCTTCTCCCCTTCTTGTCGTCACCCCTGTCACTGTCACTAGAAATAGGACATTTGGCAAAAAGTGACCGGGCTTACCACACTTGTAGCAAACCTTCTTGGAGCGAGGCTTGTAATCCTTCCCCCTCCTTTGCTTGAGGATTTGGCGAAAACTCTTGATGATGAGTGCCATTTCCTCATTGTCGAGCTTGGAGGTGTCGATGGGTTGTCTACTTGATGTAGACTCCTCCTTCTTCTCCTCCATCGCCTTGAATGCCATTGGTTGTGCTTCGGGCATTGAGGAGGTGCCTTGCTCGATGATTTTCTTTGAGCCTTTAATCATTAGCTCAAAGCTCACAAATTTTCCTATAACCTCCTCGGGAGACATTAGCTTGTATCTAGGATCACCTCGAATTAATTGAACTTGCGTAGGGTTAAGAAAAACGAGTGATCTAAGAATAACCTTGACCATTTCATGGTCATCCCATTTTTCGCTCCCGAGGTTGCGCACTTGGTTCACCAAGGTCTTCAAGCGGTTGTACATAGCTTGTGGATCCTCCCCTTGGTGAAGCATGAATCGACCGAGCTCCCCCTCGATCGTCTCCCGCTTGGTGATCTTTGTCACCTCATCTCCTTCGTGCGCGGTCTTGAGTACGTCCCAAATTTCCTTCGCACTCTTTAACCCTTGCACCTTATTATACTCCTCTCGACTTAGAGAGGCGAGGAGTATAGTGGTGGCTTGGGAGTTAAAGTGGTGGATTTGGGCCACTTTGTCCGAGTCGTAGTCTTCATCCCCTATGGATGGTACCTGTACACCAAACTCAACAACATTCCATATGCTTGTGTGGAGTGAGGTTAGATGATGCCTCATTTTGTCACTCCACATATTATAATCTTCACCATCAAAAACCGGTGGTTTGCCTAATGGAACGGAGAGCAAAGGAGTACGCTTTGAAATATGGGGATAGCGTAGTGGAATCTTACTATACTTCTTGCGCTCATGGCGCTTAGAAGTGACGGACGGCGCGTCGGAGCCGGAGGTCGATGGTGATGAAGAGTCGGTCTCGTAGTAGACTACTTTCCTCATCCTCTTGTGCTTGTCACCTCTCCGATGCGACTTGTGGGAGGAGGATTTCTTTTCCTTCCCCTTCCCTTTGTTGGAGGAGTCTTTCTTCTCCTTCCTCTTGTTGCGGGACTCTTCCGATGAAGTCTCCCCGTGGCTTGTAGTGGGCTTGTCGCCGGTCTCCATCTCCCTCTTGGCGTGATCTCCCGACATCACTTCGAGCGGTTAGGCTCCAATGAAGCACCAGGCTCTGATACCAATTGAAAGTCGCCTAGAGAGGGGTGAATAGGGCGAAACTGAAATTTACAAAGTTAATCACAACTACAAGCCGGGTTAGCGTTAGAAATATAAACGAGTCCGAGAGAGGGCGTAAAAACAAATCGCGAGTGAGTGAAGAAGTGAGACGCAAGGATTTGTTTTACCGAGGTTCGGTTCTCACAAACCTACTCCCCGTTGAGGAGGCCACAAAGGCCGGGTCTATTTCAACCCTTTCCCTCTCTCAAACGGTCCCTCGGACCGAGTGAGCTTCTCTTCTCAAATCAACCGGGAACAAAAACTTCCCCGCAAGGACCACCACACAATTGGTGTCTCTTGCCTCGGTTACAATTGAGTTTTGATCACAAGAACAAATGAGAAAGGAAGAAGCAATCCAAGCGCAAGAGCTCAAAAGAACACAACAAATCTCTCTCACTAGTTACTAAAGCTTTGTGTGGAATTGGAGAGGATTTGATCACTTGGGTGTGTCTAGAATTGAATGCTAGAGCTCTTGTAAGGTGTAAAAGTGTGAAAACTTGGATGACTTGAATGTGGGGTGGTTGGGGGTATTTATAGCCCCAACCACCAAACTAGCCGTTGGTGGAGGCTGCTGTCGCATGGCGCACCGGACAGTCCGGTGCGCCACCGGACAGTGTCCGGTGCGCCAGCCACGTCACCCGGCCGTTAGGGTTCGACCGTTGGAGCTCTGACGTGTGGGGTCGCCTGGCTGTCCGGTGGTGCACCGGACATGTACTGTAGACTGTCCGGTGTGCCACCCGCGCGTGCTCTGCTCTTCTGTGCGCGCTGGCGCGCATTTAATGCTGTAGCAGGTGACCGTTGGCACGGACTAGCCGTTGCTCCGCCGTTACACCGGACAGTCCGGTGTACACCGGACATGTCCGGTGAATTATAGCGGAGCGGATCCCCGAAGCTGGCGAGTTCAGAGTCGCTTGATCTTGGGGCACCGGACACTGTCCGGTGTACACCGGACAGTCCGGTGAATTATAGTGGAGCGCCTCTGAGTTTTCCCGAAGGTGATGAGTTTAGCTTCAAGTCCCCTGGTGCACCGGACACTGTCCGGTGGTGCACCGGACAGTCCGGTGCGCCAGACCAGGGCTGCCTTCGGTTATCCCTTGCTCTTTTTGTTGAACCCTTTTCTTGGTCTTTTTATTGGCTATTTGTGATCCTTTGGCACCTGTAGAACTTATAAACTAGAGCAAACTAGTTAATCCAATTATTTGTGTTGGGCAATTCAACCACCAAAATTAATTAGGAAATAGGTGTAAGCCTAATTCTCTTTCAATCTAACATTGAGGATTTGCTGCGGTGTGAAAAGAAGATATCGGAGGAAATCACTTCAATGAAGGCTCAGCTTGTTGAAAAAGGAAAAAGAAAAGTATTTCATGCGTGCAAGTGCAAACCTTACACATGGTTGAGTCTTTGCTTCTTGGAATCTCCATCGATATAGAGTTAAAAGATAAATAAATTGCAAAAATAAAAAATAATTTGAGTTTAGATGAAAAAGAAAGGAATGTTTTGAAGAAGGGATTGAATGAAAAAGAATAATTACTTTCTTCGCTCGGATGATCTCTTATGGAAACTTAATAAAGATTGCTACAATAAATTTGGTGCTAGATTCGAAGACGCTTTTGGTCCGAGAAGGAAGATTCTAGTTTGTTCAGTATGAAAATCTGACAACCGTACTCTAGAGTAGTGCCGATCTAAGTTGTATATATTTAACTCGTGCTTTGTTTCATTTGATTAAGGAAGCCAACGATCCGTTATATGCGAAGCTATTGGATGATAAATATAAATTTTCTTACGTTAAATCTCCAAACACTACCAGAATTTAGCTCTTTGACTAATGCTCGACGCTTTGCCAAGACTTATTTATTAAGTATCACACTCGGCAATGAGTTTGTCGAGTGCATCATGCACTCAGTAAAGCAGCTGTGTCTGGTAGTGAAAGTTTATGCGGTAGACTAACGAGGTATGGAAAAAATATTTTCATCAATATTATTATAGCGGGGAACAAAAGCTTATCTTTGCCAAATCCAAATTAGGAATAAAAAATGAGGGTTTTGTTCTTTGATTGACTTATTGTTTTGTGAAAGGACCAGCGAGAGGGTGAATTAGAACTTCTATTGTGCACACTAATCTAGGATAATAATTAATCTATAGAATAAAACCTACACAAATAAATAAGCAATAATGTGCACTATAATTTTGTTCTAAGTGTTACTATCTCTACCTCAAAAGAATTTATGCAACCTAAGTTCTAGTCCTATATTCTAAACTAAGAATAGTAAAAATTTTGCAACTTAAGTAATCTATGTAAATGTGGAAGCTTAAAGAGAAAAGTATAGATTGCAAACTCCCATCGACATGCCAATATTTTTAACAAGATATCTAGAACCGCGCAAGGTTCTAACTAATCATCGTTGGTGCCCCTAGGCAAAGGAAGTCCACGCGAGGGCTAAGCACCCCGGAAAGGTAACTCCGTAGAGAGCCACGGGTCTTCTCTACTCACAAGTGGTGCTCCACTTCTAGTCTCCTCTTAGATGCCCCCGCCGTCTTCACTACCGAGCTTTTGTTGGAAACGTCACGAGTCTCGTTCCCTCTGCCTACACAGTGGTGGCCACACCACAAACACGGTTGGTGTGGTCATGCAAACTCCTGCCCCACTCGGTACAAATACAATGGCTCGCTCAAGAGACAAGGGGTTTTATGGGTTTTTCTAACCTCAATCAATCAACTAGGAACAAATCTAGAGCAAGCGCTAAAGCGGTCCAACTTAGATAAGCACTTCATAAAGCGTCTACGCTAATCACCGAGTGATTCTATTAAGCATTTAGGTGTAGGGAATTAATAGAAATGTGTCTCTACACTTTGGTAATGTTCTTGAGTTCTCCACGCTTGAGAATGACCGGTTGGAGTGGTATATGAAAGGATCACGATGCCCAAGAGGGGGGGGGGGGGTGAATTGGGCTTTTCTAAAAATCAACACTAATTAAAACCTAAGCAAGAGCTAAGCAAGAGCCCAACTTCACCCCAACAACTAGCACTAAAAAAATAATACTAGAAATACAACAATGCTAAGACAATACTTCAAATACTTGCTAAACAAATACACAATGTAAAGTGCTTGAATTAAGTGCGGAATGTAAAGTAAGGTTTAGAAGACTCCTCCAATTTTTCTCGAGGTATCGAAGAGTCGGCACTCTCCACTAGTCCTCGTTGGAGCACCCGCGCAAGGGTATCGCTCCCCCTTGGTCCTCGCAAGAACCAAGTGCTCACTACGAGATGATCCTTTGCCACTCCGGCGCGGTGGGTCCCTCGAGACCGCTTACAAACTTGAGTCGGGTCACCAACAAGATCTTCACGGTGATCATCGAGCTCCCAACGCCACCAAGCCGTCTAGGTGATGCCGATCACCAAGAGTAACAAGCCGTAGACTTTCGCTTGACCAAGAGAAGCCTAATGCAAGTGGTGTGTGCTCTAGGTGGCTCTCGCTAGCGCTAATGAGGAACAAACGCGGATTAAGATTCTCTAATCTCCTCACTAGGCTTTTGGTGCTTGCAATGCTCTAGCAATGTGCTGGAATAAATGTGGAGTGCAAGACATTGAATATGGTGGGTGGAAGGGGTATAAATAGCCCTCACCCACCAACTAGCCATTACAAGCATCTCTCTGCGCAATGGCGCACCGGACAGTCCGGTGCGCCACCAGTGCGCCAACGGTGCGCCACCGGTGCGCCAACGGTCATTTCCAACGGCTAGTTCTGACAGCTAGCCGTTGGACTCATGGCACACCGGACAGTGAACAACAACTGTCCGGTGCACACCGGACAGTCCGGTGCGCTGTCCGGTGCGCCACTAATTCAACTCTGGAAACCTGCCCTCTCGGGTTTCTGCGTGGAGAAGGCTCTCCCACGGGCAAGCGTGGTCGCATCTGGCAGAGGGTGCACCGGACAGTCCGGTGCACACCGGACAGTCCGGTGTCCCAGGGCCAGAAACCCCATCTCTTGTTTTTCAGCTGATTTTCAAATCGGTTTTCGTTCTAACTTGTGAGTGAGTTCTAGAGTGACACCTAGCACTGTATGTGAGTGTGATTGTGCACCAACACTACACTAGAACTCTCTTGGTCAAACTACTCATCGACAACCCCTCTTTATAGTACGGCTAAAAGAGAATAAAAGACCTAACTAAATCACGAGTGTCCACATCTCCTTGACACTCGGACTCCGTAGTCCTTCACCTTTTGTTTCGTCGTTTTAGCCGTCGCTTCGAGTTCTTATTTCCAGGATTGTTTTCACCGTTGTAGTACTTCTACTGTAATGCGACCTAACTTACCATTTGTCTCTGCAAAACACACGTTAGTCACATATAACAATACGTTGTCATTAATCACTAAAACCAACCAGGGGCCTAGATGCTTTCAATCTCCCCCTTTTTGGTGATTGATGACAACCCTACAAGATTTGTGAGAGTAGTTTGTTTTAAAGTTTCTGTCAATAGAAAAGATAGTTAGTTATACTCAGTAATCTTTGACAGAAGGAGTGTGTACCAAAATAATAAGAATGAGCGCATACACATCATAAGTTTCTTGTTCATACAAAAGTAAAATCAAATCGATGAACAAGAACTTAAAGGACTGGTGATAACATATAAGGTGAAAACATAATACACACAGTCAATCATAAGCATCGAGAGTATATATAGAGTTTGTGAGCCAAAAGCACCAAGCTAGTACAGAGAGTAGCCAGCACATATATTACATCAAAATGACTCTCTACTAACTCTCTAACTCCCCCTAGCTCTCACAACTCATATCTCTCCCCCTTTGGCGTCAAACACCAAAAGGGTACCCGAACCTACACATCTAAGGCGGGAGGAAGCGGCGGGGGCGCATCTGGTCGCAGTCGAGGTAGCAGAGCGAACGCCGGCTGGGGGTCAGAGTCAGTCTCGGATCCAGGATCTGTTGTAGAAGCTGGAGCTAGTACTGACTCGGACTGAGGCCGCGCTGCAGAAGCTGCCGGAACAGAAGTGGTCACAGATACTGCCACAGCAGTAGTGGTAACAGCAGAAGCTGGTGGCACTGGCGGCTGAGGGCAGACAGAGCTGAGAACCGATGACGTGAAAACCAGGGTGACCGACCGGAGCGGAGAGGAAGAAGGACCAAAAGAAGTAAGAGGGGGTCCTGACTGAAGTGCTGGCACAACAGGAGCCTGAAGCGGAAAAGGTGGTGCAGACTGAACCGAGGGAACCGAGACACCAGAATGCTGTAGCATAAGAGCCATGAATGCCCTGCTCTTAGCCCGATCCTGAAGAAGCTGCTGCTGAAGGGAATCCTGTCTGTCCTGTATGGTCTGAAACATCGAGAGCATCCTCTCGGATAACTGATGATGGGCTGCTGCCTGGCGGGTCTGCTCGGCTGCCAAGTGACCCTGCTGTTGAGTGACGGTCTGAAGAATCGAAGCAAGTGCAGGGTCAATAGCAGAAGGGGCAGCAGGGGTAGCACTAGAACTCCCAGCCTCATGATCATGTGAGCGAGGAGGCATAGGAGGAGGAGGCGGAATCCCAAAATCATCGTCATCATCATCATCATCAACTGTTGCATCCTGAGCTGCGAACTGATGGTGAGCAGCATCCTCGGCCTGAGTGCTAAAAACTAGAGCAGAAGCTGGCACAGGATCCTCAGGCGCTGGACGGTAGGACCCAAAGCTGAGGCGTGAGGCCTCAAGTGTGCCCTGAAACTGTGGAGGCTGAATCAGCTGCGCAAAAATGTGGCACAGATAGTGAGCATACGGCAGCTGGCGTCGAGCACGCAGACCATCCAAAACAGTGTCCTCGATCTCACAAATAAGGAAATCCACGACGTCAAACTCAGAGTGAGAGACCAGGGCACCAAGGAGCCAGAGCTGGATATGTGTGGTAGCCTCCCTGTATCCCATCCTCGGCAGAAGAGTCCGTCGGATAAGCTCAAATAAGTACTTGGCTGCTGTAGTGAAATCTACCGGTGAGCGTCGCGACCCATCAGAGAAGGGCGGGCGGAATAGAGCCGCGACGTGAGCTGTACCCGGAGCCACACCACCGTGAGGGCGACGAGGAGGGTCAGAGGTGCCGTAGCATAAGCTGTGAAGTCGAGTCGTCGACTCGGGAAATCCAAAGAGCTAGCGAATCTGAGTGGCAGTAATGGTGACATCCTCTCGCTCAAAACGAAACCTCATCCAGTGATGATTCGGGTCGATCCATACAGTCGCGTAGAATACTCGGACCCATTCCTCAACATACCTGCCGCTGGTAGTCAAAAGAGTCAGAAGGCTAGGCAGATATGTGAGGTGCACCTCAGAGTCAGCACCGGTGGCACGAAGAAAAGCTGGAAGATCCAAAAGCCGGTGCGCACGCAGAGCAATCTGTGCAGACATCTGAGCTCTGAAAAAGGACTCCTGAATACGGGTGCTAAAAAGATCAACTGCAGCAGGGTCCCTCTGAGCTGGTAACCAAGACTCCATGGGTACGTATCTGAACCTACGTACCCATGCCGATGTAGCACGCTGAAGATCAAAAAGTCTGGGATCCGCAGTAAGTGGTTGTACCTCAGTCTCATCACGCTCCCAGAATTGAGGTGGAGGGATAGGAGGAGCTGAAGCGGGAGCGGTAGGAGGAGCAGTGGAAGCTGGTGTAGTGGAGGTAGCGGGTATGGCTGTGGTGGTGGATGGCGCAACAGGGGTGACGGGAGCAGGCAGAGTGGGTGGTGGAGTGGAAGCAGTGGTGTGAGTGGAGGAGCGAGACCGGGAGGCAAGTCGACGAACACGGTACGCTATCTGATCTGACGGAGTCGGTGGCTGATCTCCAAGCTCGGCCTGCGTAGCGGCTGCTGCTGCTGCTGCACGGGCTGCTCTGTCCGTACGCCGCTTCTTGCGGCCTTCCTGCTGCTCCAAATATACTGTCTTGCCCTTGACCTGCCTGAAGGGGCGACGAGGATCCTCATCATCGCCTCCCCCTGGCGCTGACACATTCTTCGTGCGCGGCATCCTGAATCTGATGACTGCAAATGAGAGAGATTGACTAAGCATAGATCGATAATATCCGATAGAATAGCAAAGAATGAGATGACTACCTGGAAAGCTCACACGAGAGGTGACGATCCAGGCAGGACAGGAAACGGCACACGGTCAATCAAGTTCACTAAAATGACAGAAGAGGTGAGCACGTATTAGTCACATAATCATAAGTATATGAAATGTGAATAAATACATACACAGAGAAATATGGCACAGAAAATGAGAGATAAGGCGATCGAGAGGTCAAACGGCGTTTGAACGATAAAATGTGCCATAGGAGGTTTGGAATTCGAATTGAGGCACGAAATGACGTGGAATTGAGCCAATACTTCACGAATAGGTTTAGATGGGTGAATATGAGTGAAGTGTGTGCTTGGTTTGAATTTAGGCGAAGAAAAAGATATTTGAGCACTCGGCTCGGAAACGATCGCTCGAAACGGGGAATTTGGTGAAATTGAAGCCTGGAATCTCGGATTGGTGTGAAATTTGGCAAATATGTTACTGGAAGTGCTGTGAAGGTGCCTGAAAAATTTGGGTTCAATTGGAGCATTTTTGGCTGGTTTGGGCATTTCACCGAACACGTGGAGGGGGGTGGTTTAGGGTTTCGGGGAAATGGCTGTTTGAGGTGAGAAAACCCTCCCGAAGGAGCTAAGACCCTGCAGAAATGCTCAAGGCACACAGAGACACACAAATGGCCACTTGGTTTCACTGGATTTCACAGGGAATTGAAAGATGTGCAAAAGGTGGAAAAAGGGGAGTGCACAGCCTAGAGAACAGAGAGAGAGAAGACAGAGGAAGAGAGGAGGCTGCTCACCGAGAGGAGAGGATTACTGGCGAGGTCACCGGAGGATCGTCGGACATGATGCACGCCGGTGAGGGGTGATCACCGGCGGGGTTGAGATCGCCAGAGACAGAGAGAGAGGCCGGCCAGAGGGGAGAGGAAATGCGCCTGGGCTCGGGCTCGGGCAGAGAAGAATTTTTTAAAAACGGAGTATGGGCGCACCGGACAGTTTACAGTGCCTGTCCGGTGCACACCGGACAGCGCATAGTAGCTGTTCGGTGAACCGCCGGACAGCGCACAGGAGAAAGGAATTTTAGCGCGCGGCTGCCGGTGCACCGGACATTGCACAGTGCAGTGTCCGGTGCACACCGGACTGTCCGGTGAGCCCAGATAGAGGGAAAATTTGGATTTTTGAATTTTTCTATCTAGTTCCCAACCAAACCAAATCCCAACTTATAAACACACAAAATAACACTTGTTGGGACAGGTATTGGCACCCTCATATACTTTTCTCATAATTTTCAAAATATTTTGCCATAGGCTAGATAATTTTTAGAGAAAATAGGCAAATGGTGAAATTTGCATTTTGGCCTTGCACTAGGGGTTTTCATGAGTGATTTGAGTTTTGAATACTCCCCCTAAGTGCAGTACCTCATGCATATTTCAAGAACCAACAATTGCATAAAAAGTAAAAATTTTAAGTGCTAAAAGCTTAAAAACTAAGACTTGTCAAGTTTGATCCGAGTTAAGCTTTTTCACTCGCTTTGTTGGCGGTTATCTCAACTAGGTTAGACAAGCCCTAGATGCAATACAAGAAATTTAAACATGCAATGCAGGCTTGACAACACCATTTGACATTTTACATAAAATTTCTGAGATCAAGAATATTTAGTTCATTCCTCAACACACAAAAGCGGGTCTTATCAAGTGGCTTAGTGAAAATATCCGCTAATTGATCTTCCGACCTCACTCCTTCTAAAATAATATCTCCTTTAGCAACATGATCTCTAAGGAAGTGATGACGGATATCAATGTGCTTGGTTCGAGAGTGTTGTACAGGATTATTAGCAATTTTAACAGCACTCTCATTGTCACACAACAAAGGTACCTTTTCTAGAACTACGCCATAGTCTAGAAGAGTTTGTTTCATATATAAAATCTGTGTGCAACAAGCACCCGCGGCAATGTATTCTGCTTCGGCAGTTGACAAGGCAACACTGTTTTGCTTTTTGGATGTCCATGAAACTAGTGATCTACCAAGCAGATGGCATCCCCCAGAAGTACTTTTCCTATCAATTTTGCAACCGGCATAATCCGAATCGGAATAGCCAATTAAATCAAAAGTAGCTCCTTTGGGATACCACAGACCAACGCTTGTGGTGTGCCTGAGATACCTAAGAATTCTCTTAACAGCGCGAAGATGAGCTTTCTTAGGATTAGATTGAAATCTAGCACACATGCAGACACTAAACATGATATCGGGCCTAGATGCGGTAAGGTACAATAAACTACCAATCATAGAACGGTAGAGAGTTTGATTAACCGGGTTACCTCCCTCATCTAGGTCGAGATGTCCATTTGTAGGCATGGGGGTCTTGATTGGTTTGCACTTCTCCATGTTGAACCTTTTCAACAAGTCTTTGGTATACTTCTCTTGTGAGAGAAAGTTACCATCTTTCATTTGCTTGACTTGAAAGCCGAGGAAGTACGTCAGCTCACCAATCATTGACATCTCGAACTCCTTCGACATCAACTCACCAAATTCCTTGCAATCATAGTCATTTGTCGAGCCAAAGATTATATCATCAACATATACTTGACAAATGAAAATATCACCATTATGTTTCTTTGTGAATAGAGTTGTGTCGACGGTCCCGATCTTGAAGCCCTTTTCGATGAGGAAGTCGCGAAGGCGCTCATACCAAGCCCTTGGAGCTTGCTTTAGCCCATATAGCGCCTTGGACAACCTGTAAACATGGTTAGGATATCTAGGGTCTTCAAATCCAGGTGGTTGCTCAACATATACAAGTTCATTTATGAAGCCATTTAAAAATGCACTTTTTACATCCATTTGATAAAGTTTTATATCATAGCATGATGCATATGCAAGTAGGATACGGATGGCTTCCAGTCGAGCAACCGGTGCAAAGGTCTCTCCAAAATCTAAGCCTTCAACTTGAGAGAATCCTTTTGCAACAAGTCTTGCCTTATTCCTTACAATCACACCTTGATCATCTTGTTTGTTTCTGAACACCCACTTTGTTCCAATGATTCTTGCATCTTGTGGAGGCTTCTCCAGGGTCCAAACTTCGTTACGGGTGAAGCTGTTAAGTTCTTCATGCATGGCATTCACCCAGTCCGGATCCTGTAGCGCCTCATCTATACAAGTAGGCTCAACACAAGAAACAAAAGAGTGATGTTCAATAAAAGAAGCATGTCTATGAAATCGAGTAATAACCCCTTGTGAAGGACTCCCGATGATTTGGTTTTGAGGATGATCTTGAAGTAGTGATGAATTTCTCCTGTTGACCACTTGGGAAGAAGATCCTGGAGCATCAACATCTTCGGCTTGTACCCTTGCTTGTTCATGAGAGACAAATGTATCTTCATTTGCATGCCTCTCATCTTTTTCATCATCTTGTGGTACATTTGATGAAGAAGGCCTGTCAATGTTTTGCACCTCTTCTTCATCTTCTTTTGGTTTGATAGCTCCAATTGGCATGTTCTTCATTGCTTCCCTAAGTGGCTCA
The DNA here is from genome assembly GCA_029449295.1 of Zea luxurians. NCBI lineage: Eukaryota > Viridiplantae > Streptophyta > Magnoliopsida > Poales > Poaceae > Zea > Zea luxurians. The sequence goes on from JAOPSE010000057.1 coordinate 9,608,683, forward strand.
TCACCTACATCATCAAAATTCTCAAGTGCTCCTTGGGAGCCATTAGTCTCATCAAATTCCACATCATATGTTTCTTCTACCACGCCAGTGGCATGATTGAATACTCGATATGCTTTGGACTTTAATGAATAACCCAAAAGAAAACCAATATCACAACGTCTTTGAAACTTCCCTAGGTGATGGCGTTTCTTGAAGATGTAGCATTTGCATCCAAACACCCGAAAGAAGGAGACGTCTGGCTTTTTCCCATTTAGCAGTTCATAGGGAGTCTTCGCAAGCAGCCGGTGAGGAAATAGCCTGTTTGATGCATAACATGCAGTGTTGACAGCTTCGGCCCAAAACCTCTCCGGTGTGTTATACTCATCAATCATTGTTCTTGCAAGAGTGATCAAGGTCCTGTTTTTCCTTTCAACAACTCCATTTTGTTGAGGTGTATATGTTGCAGACACTTCATGCTTGATCCCAATTTCATCACAGTACTCATGAATGTTGGTGTTGTCAAATTCTTTGCCATTATCACTTCTAATCTTTTTGATCTTGCAATCAAATTCATTTTGTGATTTCTTGGCAAACTTCTTGAATATAGATGCAACTTCAGATTTGTCATGGAGAAAGAACACCCAAGTGTATCTTGAGAAGTCATCAACAATCACTAGACAGTAGAGGTTGCCACCGGCACTTACATAATTTGTAGGTCCAAATAAATCCATATGAAGTAGTTCCAGTGGCCTTGATGTTGACATGAAAGCTTTAGTACGATGTGTATTAGCAACTTGCTTTCCAGCTTGACATGCACTACATGGCTTGTATTTTTCAAACACCACATCCTTTAATCCTCTAACCATGTCTTTCTTTAATACCTTCTTGAGTGTGCTCATCCCAACATGTGCAAGCCTCCTATGCCAAAGCCATCCAAGTGAAGCTTTGGTGAGGAGGCAAGTTCTTAAGTCTGCATCTTCTGAAGTGAAATCCACTAAGTAGAGGTTGTTGTATCTAAATCCCTTGAATACCATTGATTCATCATCCATCTTTGTTACAATAACCTCTGTTGGAGTGAATAGGCATTGAAGTCCAAGATCACAGAGTTGACCCACTGATAATAAATTGAAGCTTAAAGGTGCAACTAAGAGAACATTTTATATTGATAAATCATTTGAAATTGCCACCTTGCCAAGTCCTTGCACTTTTCCTTTTGAATTGTCTCCAAATGTGATTTTATCTTGTCCATCAACATTCTCATCAAGTGAGGTGAACATCCGTGGGTTGCCTGTCATATGTTGTGTGCATCCACTGTCAATAACCCAATGGCTCCCACCGGTCTTGTAGTTCACCTACATCCACAGACAATTCAAGCTTGAGTTTTGAGGGCCCTATACTGCATAGGACCAGTGACTCTCTCAATCAAAGACTTTGCAACCCAGATTTGTCTAGGTCTACTCTTGTTTGGTGGACCTAGGAATGTAACTTTGACCTTTCCATTTGCAACCTTTCTTAGAACATAATGAGCATTGAAAGCAAATGGTCTTGAGTGCTTAGGCAAGGGAGTTGGTGGTTTGGCTTTGCAGTTGTGGGCAAAATGACCTTCATTTCCACACTCAAAAGCATTGTATCCAATACCACTCTTGTTGTTTTTCATGACAGTGTTCATAAGCAGCTCATTTTGGAGGTATTGACCCTTGTTGAACTTTTGCACACTTGTTGCAAGATGTTCATTTTCACTTTTTAATTTCTTGACCTCACTTTTAAGCCTTTGATTATCCACTGCCAACTCGTTGTTGAAATCATTGTTCTCAATAGCAACCTTTCCTCTAGTAGTTGCATCAGTCAAGTATTTCTTCAATTTTTGGTTGTCTAAAGTCAGGACTTCAACTTTTTCAGTCAATTCAGCATGTAGACTAGTTTGCTCTTCTTGACTCAAATCATCACATGAGGTTGCTACATCAATCTTAACAACAGGGTTAATAGCCTCATGTGTTTTGCAAGATAAAAGTTCATTTTCAACAAGAAGATTGTCATGATCAAATTTAATTTGAGTATAGTCTTCCTTGATTTTTACTAGTCTATTTTGCAACTCCCTATTAGTTTCATTTAATTTGTCACATTTATCCTTAGCATCTTTTAGGGAGTTTGTGAGCTCATTTACAGTTGATGACATAGTTTTATTTTCTTCTTTTATTTCATCACTAGCTTTTATAACTATGTCATATTTAGCATTCAAAGATTCATTTTCATTTTTCAACCTATCACATTTAGCTTTTGACTTTCTAATGATTTGAGTATATTCTTTAAGCAAGTCAGCTAGCTCATCATATGAAGGTGAAGCAAATTCCTCATCACTATCACTATCACTATCATCAACAATATTAATATCATTTTGTACCTTCCGTTCACCCCTAGCCATGAGGCATAGGTGAGAAGTCGATAATGGCGATGGTGGTGGTGAAGAGAAGTCCCCGGCGATGGCGGCAACTTTTTCATCATTCTCTTCTTCACTTGAAGAAGATCCACTTGATGACTCAATGTCAATGAGCCAGTCACCAACAATGTATGCCTTTCCATTCTTCTTCTTGTGGAACCTCTTTTGCTTCCCATCTTTCCTCTTGAAAAATTTCTTTTCCTTCTTTTCATCATCGCTGTCATCTTCTTTCTTGCCCTTGAACTTGTTCTTCTTGGGCTTGGTACATTGATGAGCATGATGACCAAGCTCTCCACAGTTATAGCAATCCATCTCAGAGATGGGCTTTCTTTTGCTGGAAAAGAATTTCTTCTTTCTTGAATCAAATTTGATGCCTTCTCTGTTGAGCTTCTTTAGCATCTTGGTGGTCTTCCTCACCATCAAGGCAATGTTAGCATCAAGATCATCATCACTTGAGGATTCTTCCTCAATTTGTACTTTGGATTTTCCTTTTCTTTCATGATTTGCTTTGAGAGCCAAATCCTTTCTTTTGGAAGATGATTCTTCTTTGTCGTTGATGTGCATGTACATCTCATGGGCATTGATCTTTCCCAAAATCTGTGTAGGTGTGGTAACTGAAAGATCCATTTGATGTAGCACAGTGACAATGTGTCCATATTTGTCTATTGGGAGGACACTGAGAATCTTCCTCACAACATCCGGTTGTGAGATTTGAGTAAGCCCCAATCCATTAACTTCCTCTACAAGAATATTGAGACGTGAGTACATAGCATTTGCATTTTCATTAGCAAGCATTTCAAAAGAATTTAACTTTCTCATGGCTATGTGATATCTCTCCTCACGCTCACTTCTAGTTCCTTCGTGTAGAGCACAAATATCCATCCACAAATCATGAGCATTTTTATGATTTCTTACTCTATTGAACACGTCTTTGCAAAGGCCTCTAAAAAGGGTGTTTTTGGCCTTAGCATTCCATTTCTCATAATTGAACTCATCACCTACAAGATTTGTGGGATCTCTAGGTTCGGGGAATCCTTGTGTGGCGGCTTTATAGACACCAATGTCTATAGCCTCTAAATATGCTTCCATACGAATTTTCCAATAAGGAAAATCGTCACCATAAAAAATGGGAGGAGGTCCATCCCCACCGGACATCGTAACTCTTAGCGGTTAAGCTAATCTAAGAGCAACAAGGCTCTGATACCAATTGAAAGGATCACGATGCCCAAGAGGGGGGGGGGTGAATTGGGCTTTTCTAAAAATCAACACTAATTAAAACCTAAGCAAGAGCTAAGCAAGAGCCCAACTTCACCCCAACAACTAGCACTAAAAAAATAATACTAGAAATACAACAATGCTAAGACAATACTTCAAATACTTGCTAAACAAATACACAATGTAAAGTGCTTGAATTAAGTGCGGAATGTAAAGCAAGGTTTAGAAGACTTCTCCAATTTTTCCCGAGGTATCGAAGAGTCGGCACTCTCCACTAGTCCTCGTTGGAGCACCCGCGCAAGGGTATCGCTCCCCCTTGGTCCTCGCAAGAACCAAGTGCTCACTACGAGATGATCCTTTGCCACTCCAGCGCGGTGGATCCCTCGAGACCGCTTACAAACTTGAGTCGGGTCACCAACAAGATCTTCACGGTGATCACCGAGCTCCCAACGCCACCAAGCCGTCTAGGTGATGTCGATCACCAAGAGTAACAAGCCGTAGACTTTCGCTTGACCAAGAGAAGCCTAATGCAAGTGGTGTGTGCTCTAGGTGGCTCTCGCTAGCGCTAATGAGGAACAAACGCGGATTAAGATTCTCTAATCTCCTCACTAGGCTTTTGGTGCTTGCAATGCTCTAGCAATGTGCTGGAATAAATGTGGAGTGCAAGACATTGAATATGGTGGGTGGAAGGGGTATAAATAGCCCTCACCCACCAACTAGCCGTTACAGGCATCTCTCTGCGCAATGGCGCACCGGACAGTCCGGTGCGCCACCAGTGCGCCACCGGTGCGCCAACAGTCATTTCCAACGGCTAGTTCTGACAGCTAGCCGTTGGACTCATGGCACACCGGACAGTGAACAGCAACTGTCCGGTGCAAACCGGACAGTCCGGTGCGCTGTCCGGTGCGCCACTAAAATTCAACTCTGGAAACCTGCGCTCTCGGGTTTCTGCGTGGAGAAGGCTCTCCCACGGGCAAGCGTGGTCGCATCTGGCAGAGGGTGCACCGGACAGTCCGGTGCACACCGGACAGTCCGGTGCCCCAGGGCCAGAAACCTCATCTCTTGTTTTTCAGCTGATTTTCAAATCGGTTTTCGTTCTAACTTGTGAGTGAGTTCTAGAGTGACACCTAGCACTGTATGTGAGTGTGATTGTGCACCAACACTACACTAGAACTCTCTTGGTCAAACTACTCATCGACAACCCCTCTTTATAGTACGGCTAAAAGAGAATAAAAGACCTAACTAAATCACGAGTGTCCACATCTCCTTGACACTCGGACTCCGTAGTCCTTCACCTTTTGTTTCGTCGTTTTAGCCGCCGCTTCGAGTTCTTATTTCTGGGATTGTTTTCACCGTTGTAGTACTTCTACCTGTAATGCGACCTAACTTACCATTTGTCTCTGCAAAACACACGTTAGTCACATATAACAATACGTTGTCATTAATCACTAAAACCAACCAGGGGCCTAGATGCTTTCAGTATATATAGAGCCCCTATCCAAATAGAGTCGTTGGAGGTGTGTAGCCTATCTGTGTTGCACCAGACCGGTTTGGTGCACCACCGAACCTGGTCCGGTGCCCTCCACGCCAAATGGTCATGAATGTCTGACAATTCTCTGCAATGGTGCAGAGGTCATGTGCGTCACCGGATCGATCCGTGGTCCGTCATGTTAGTCAACCGTTGGAAACTAGTCGTTGGACCATAGTCCGGTGCTCTACCGGACCGGTCCGATCCGTCAGATGGCCGAGAGCCAAAAGAAGTGCTCTCTGTGCACATGGTTCGGTGCACCAACGGACCGGTCCAGTGCGCCAGCTAACATCCCATTTCTTGATTCTTGATTCTTCTTTGCTTTAGCTCTTTTGCTCTTGTGTCTTGGACTTGTGTTGAATATCTATAAGTCTTCTTAGGGTCATTTAAAGTCTTTTTTTAAGTGTTGCTTTCTTAGAGTCTTAGTCTAAGTCATTTGTATCATGTGAACAACAAAATACAAACATATGCAAACCAATTAGTACATAAGGTATATTGATCATCAAACATCAAAATCACTTAGTCAAATGGATTGGATCCATCTTTCTTACATTTTATTATATGACTTACTGTCATTTGCTGATGTTATTTTTACAGTAGTTTGAGGGGGAGTTGACGGTGGCCAAGACTTGGCAGAAGGATGCAGATAAAAGTTGGTGTGGCTCTCGAAGCATAGCAGCACCTTCCGTAGGTTCCTCCTTTCGGTCCTGTGTAGGATGACAAAGGGATTACGCTTCTCTTGACAAGAGAAACTTTTGCTGTTAGTCCTCCAGAATATGTTGGAATAATATGTTTAAAATTCAGCACATGTTTGATCCTTATTGCTCATGTATTTTTAGCTTCGAAATGATCTGCAACTGCAAAGATATATTTTTTTTGCTTTTAGCGAAGCTTGGAACTGGCGCGATCGTGTTGTCGATGTCAGGTAGAAAATCAACATAGGTAAAAGTTTTTTTGTCATTTCAACGGTGACGAACTTAAATAATTTTCTTCATCTTACTTGGAGTCGAAAAACTCAAGCAATATTATCCTTCTTATGCCATATTTTTTTCCTCCAGAGCTATATAGAGGGTTATTTGCTCGTTGCAATACTTGTCTATGAATTTTCATTATATCAAATGTTGATGTGAATATGATGTTCGTGGAGCGCTCTTTCTCTCTCTCGATTAATACTTTGAATACTGTCTATTCTTTTTTAGTTGAACACATTCTTTAGAGAATATTATTGGCAAGTGAGATCACCAGGGCCGGGCCAGATGCATGTGCCACAAGTGCGACCACGCAGGGCCCAAATTTTAAGGGGCCTAAAAAACTTCTTAGCTCAGTAGTAAGCCTAAATAATATACATCAATGAGCAGACTAACATTACACCATCTAAGCTGAACTCACTTAGCAGCTAGACTATTGCTCTTCAAACACATCTATTAATATATATGTTTATTTATGTACTCTATTACAATATAATTTCGTAAAAAATAGATAGATTTAAAAGAATTATCTAGTAAACTTTTGCAATTTAGAATACATAAATTCTATTACAATATAATTCCAATTATATTTTTTCTATGAAATAGGACCTTTTTTTAAGTTTAGTACAGGGCCTTTAAATTTGTTGGCCCGCCCCTGGAGATCACCCTGTCTTCTTATATGTATCCTTTTATATTTAGCTCAATTATTATTGCATCCAAACGTGGGTAATCTTTTAGTAAAAAATCTTTAGAGAATGTTATTGGAAGGCCATCTTATCTTTTTATACGGATATCTACTTGATGATATTTACTCTTCAGAAAATACTTCCTAAACTAAGCCATCATACCATCGTACAATTACTACTACTGACCTCCAAGAGGATTGACAAAATATAAGAATAGAAAATAAACGTAGAAATAGAGTTATACGACACTTGCAATGCTATATAAATAAAAAACACAGAAAAATTTCTAATAGAGCATTTGGATGCAATGTAGGAATAACACATGAATAGAGGAGATAGGTAGACACAAAGGAAAACCTCCAAGAGATTAGACCTAATGTTAGAAATTCTCCAAAATCTCACTACAATGGACTATTTTATAGGAATTTTATAAGATTTATAGAAACTTAATCTTTTGTTTCAAAGGGTCATTAGGATATTTTCTATAAAATTTCAATCCTCTAAATTTTTTCACCTCTCCTTTGTTCCAAAGAGACCTTAAACGGTCTCCAAACGTTCCCCCTCGTGGTTCCCCCTAGATTTGGTGACCATAGATTCCCAGCGGATCCACAGGAGAGGAATCTCCTTGTTTTCAAATTTAAATTGTAAAGGGATTCCTCCCCATAGATCCCCTCGGGATCCCAACCACCAAATCAGTCCTACAAGATCCAGGGCAGAGGATGCCCCTGCCTCCAACCGCCCCCTCGAGCGTCTTCTCCGTGGGGTGAGAAATATTTCCCCTTGAGAGGAGCTCTAATCTTCCCACTCTCTACTAATCAACGATAATAACTACAAAATTGATTATTTTTAGATTTAATTAACACAATATTTATTACGGTACAAATATTTATAGTATTTTAAACTTTTAAAAACTGTTATATAAAAGTCAAATAGTTCAATTAAAAGATAGATGATGAGCTGAACAGAGAGAATGATGAGAAATAGGGTTGAGAATGATTGAGGACGAGATATTTAAATATGAATAAAAAGTATAAATAGAGGATTTAAAAGGAGAAATTGCTGGAGTCAGCCTTACGAGTATACCATGTGAGAGGGTTTTTTAATTATGTCAAGAAAGCCTTACGAGTATACCATGTGAGAGGGTTATTTCTAAAAATATAGTTTCAAAAAAGTAGTCTCATATTCATCCCTGTATTTGCATGACTGTAAATTCCTATACCTTATGTCTTGGTTGCACGATTACATCACCATTGCAGCAATAGACATAGTTACTTCTAACAAATTCTTAATCCAAAATCTTCTTATTTCGTTCTTCCAAATAACACACGAGAAATCATGGCTCTGTTTCCCAGGATTTGTCTGGGCAGGAAGGAACCCTGGATCTCACAGGAACTGATGGAACCGAACCCGAACATTCTTCTGTGAAGGCCCACCCGTCCCGCCTTGATCAGGCGCGGCGGTGGCCGACTCGTCCTTCGCGAGCCCCGTCTCCGATTTGGACTCCGCCATGTTCAGTGTTAGCATGAGATGGGTGCCGCACTGAGGGCAGTGCATCTCCGTCGAAGAAACCGGAGTGCCAGGGGAGCTGCTGCCGTCGGCCTTTCTCCTCTTGCGCACCGCCGCGGACGTCTCGGTGGAGACCTCCCCGATCTCCGTCTTTTCCTTGCGTCCGGGCGCCACCGCGGACCCGTCGGAGATCTCGTCGTTCGCCTTGCTATGGCGACTAGGTGCCGCCACCGTCGCGTCGCTGGATTCCACCTCGTCGGATTCCCTCTTGGGTCCCGATGCCGCCGCTAGTGACGCGTTGGAGCTGTCATCGTCGTCCAACGTCGCGTCGCTAGATTCGTCGTCGCAAGATTCATCGTCGTCTGCCTCCGCCTTCTGCCCGGGCGCCGTCGCGGCTTCGATGCCGCTTGGCTCGGGGTTGCGCGGGCTGCGGTACACCTTGCACAGGACGCGACTCCCGAGGGCGCCGTCCTCCTCCGGTTTCTGCCCGGCGACGCCGTCCTCGACGAGGCGGAGCTCCATCATGAGCCAACCCGTGCGGACCCGCACGCCGCCATCCTTCTCGACGAAGGAGAAGCTCTGGCGATGCGCAATCTGGTGCATCCCGTTGGAGACCATGTACACGGGCTTAGCTTTCGCCTCGTTGTGCCAGCACCCGCCGCCGGTGGCCACGGTGCGCGTCTTCCGCGTCCCGTGGACGCTCTTGTGGCGCAGCGGGGTGTAGAAGTACCACGCCCGCTCGCCGTCCTGGGCCACCGCCGGCGCGAACTGACGGGTGAGGTAGTCGGGGTCAGCGGCGTACACGTCTGCGTCGTGGATGAACGCGCCGGTCTTAACGCCGGTCTCGACCCAGGGACGGAGGTAGGAGTTGACGAGCTCGAGATCGCTGGGATGGGAATGGAAGGCCGGATACGGCGGCTTGATGGCCGCCGACGGAGGGCGTGCCATGGCGAGGTTGCGGCGCGGTGGCGGCGGCGGTGCTGGAGGGGGACAGGGACGAGAGAAGACTCCGAATTCGAGATGGAATAGGAACCTGAGGCATTGGGCACGGGGAACCGCCGCTTTAGGGCTTGTTCATTTTGGAGTGGATTGGAGGGGATTAAATCCCCTCCTATATCCCCCAATCCACTCTAAAACGAATAAGCCCTTACATGGTCATCGATTCACGCGTTTCCTTTTGCCGATCCCCAGGTCGGTTCCAGGGCGGAGTCCGACTCGAAATTGGAGGGATGGGAAAAACCCGGATTTGACCCTATCTTGAATGTTCTAGAATATCATCGGTTTGGTTTGTCAGCCTGGTTTCCGTATTGATTCAGCACCTAGTTTTAAAAAAACTGGTTAATAGAATTTGGGATACTTATAAATATGCTAGTTTATGCTCTAATTTCTAAAAACTGGATTCCTAGTTTTTAATGGTATGTTTGGTTTAGTTTTTGACTTTTAGTTTTGGTTTTTGTCCCCTATAAGTCAAAAGTCAAATCGAAGGGTTGGATTTTAAGGAAACAACTTTTTCTAAAAGCTAACTTTCTCGTAGTGGAAAAACTAAAAGCATTCTTGTACCTATTTTTAGTGGCTTTCGGATGAAACTGTAAAACCACGTAGCGAAGAACTAGTTTTAAACGCGCATATCTAGTTTTTTCCCTATAAATCAGTTCCTGGAAATTGGAGATAGAAATTAGTTTTTAAAAACCGTGTGTTCGTTTCAAACAGGCCATAAACCCGCTTGAGGACTGGGTGTTGTCGGACACCAGATTAAAAAGCCCACTGGACTGGGTGCTGCTCAGACACCTGAACGAAGCCCATTGGCGTGTTCTACTCTTTTTCCATTCTAAATTTCTGCGTACAGGCCCACCACGCCACCAGGCCCGGTACGCCCGGTACGCAATTGAACAAAAATACGCTGGCTGCAGCCTGCACGAGCCTATAAACGATTACTAGTAGGTTACCCGTGGGTTGCGACGGCTCACAATAATATCTACGTAAATTATCGACAAAAAGATCTTAATATTTTTAATTGATTGTCTCCGCTCTTCGCATAATATTTTTATGAACGCACGGGTACCATAGACAGCAAATCAGAGACCACATCCCTCGCCTCTCCCACTTCCAAAGTTTCGTAGAGCAGGAGGGGAAGGGAAGAGGCAGATATACATGTTCGTTGCCGGAGAAGAACACGACGAAGACCTAGGCATCTAGAGGAGACATAGGTAGTATACCGGTAGATATATAGGGAGAGAGCATGCAAGCGGAGAAAGAAGCCCGTCCGGAGCAGTTCCAAACCGAGAGGCACCCGCACCAGGTGCCAATCCGAGAAGGGCGAGATAATGCGAGTGTCTTCTCAGCCCTGAACCCGCCGAAGCGACACAACACCACCACCAACTTCGTAGCATATGCCGACTGCTGCACGCTACGGGCCTTGGTTGTCCAATATCTCAGACCTAGACTCCTCATCGCGAAGATAACCTAAGCGCGGCAGGCGCCACCATGTCCTCCCCGACGGCACGCACGGAGAAAGGCCATGAGCATGACCGACTCGCCCTGTACTCGCGTCGACGAGCGTCGGTCGGCTCGCACCTGCGACCGTGGGTCGGGCTGCAGGATGGGGAGGAAGAACAGGGCGAAGGCCGGAAAGACGAACGGGACGTCCGACGACGGCGAAAACGATGGCGTGCGCATGATGTGAAACGTCCTCATGGACGTGCAATAGCCACTGCACAAGTCGGTGTTGGGGTTGGTGTCGGACGAATACGGGGAGGAGGCGCATGCTCCTACGTCCGCTGTCGAGAATGGGTGGTGCGGAGGTGGAGGCATGAGGGGAGAGAGAAGAAGTAAAATAGCGAACGAGGTGTTGGCAACTGAGGCGAGGACCATCATTATCGTGCGGAGGTATAGATGGCCAGATGGATCGTGTCTGGCGAGCCGGTCTGAGGCACGACCCATTTAATAGTGCCTGGGCCAACCCGGCACAAGCGTCGTGCGATGCTTGGGTCGTAGCCTCGGCTCGTAGCTGACCCGACCCGACACGATTATTTTTTATTTTACAAAAAAATATATATACATATGTATAATTGATATATAAGATTATAAACATCTGAGCATGATGTTTTACTTGGTAGACAATTTTGTCTAGTGTCTCTCACCCTTCATCTATAAGGGCGTGAGTTTAAACCCCAACTCCTGCACCACTTTTTAACATAACCCACGTCCAGCACTGTCGGGGACCATAATTAGGGGTACCCTCAAGACGCCTAATTCTCAGCTGGTAACCCCCATCAGCATAAAGCTGCAGAGGCCTGATGGGTGCGATTAAGTCAGGGATCAGTCCATACGAGCGACTCGATCACGCCTCGCCCGAGCCTAGCCTCGGGCAAGGGCAGCCGACCCCGAGGGGTTTCCGTCTCGCCCGAGGCCCCCTTTTAACGGCAGACACATCTCCGGCTCGCCCGAGGCCTTGCCTTCGCTAAGAAGCAACCCTGACTAAATCGCCGCGCCGACCGACCGAGTCGCAGGAGCATTTAACGCAAAGGTAGCCTGACACCTTTATCCTGACGCGCGCCCCCCGGCAGAGCCAAAGTGACCGCCGTCACTTCGCCGCTCCACTGACCGGTCTGACAGAAGGACAGCGCCGCCTGCGCCATTCCGACTGTAGTGCCACTTGACAGAGTGAGACTGACAGGCAGTCAGGCCTTGCCAAAGGCACCATAGGAAGCTCCGCCCGACCTAGGGCTCGGACTCGGGCTAAGGCCCCGGAAGACGGCGAACTCCGCTCCGCCCGACCCAGGGCTCGGACTCGGGCTAAGGCCCCAGAAGACGGCGAACTCCGCTCCGCCCGACCCAGGGCTCGGACTCGGGCTAAGGCCCCGGAAGACGGCGAACTCCGCTCCGCCCGACCCAGGGCTCGGACTCGGGCTAAGGCCCCGGAAGACGGCGAACTCCGCTCCGCCCGACCCAGGGCTCGGACTCGGGCTAAGGCCCCGGAAGACGACAAACTCCGCTTCGCCCGACCCCAGGGGTCGGACTCCGCCCTGGCCTCTGCCGAACAACCTCCGCCTCGCCCGACCCAGGAGCTCGGGCTCGGCCTCGGCCATGAAAGACAGACTCGACCTAGGCTTCGGAGGAGCCTCCACGTCGCCCGATCTAGGGCACAAGCCCGCCATGTCAACAGGAAGCGCCATCATCACCCTACCCCGAGCCGACTCGGGCCGCAGAGAACAAGACCGGTGTCCCATCTGGCCAGCTCCGCCAGATAGGCAATGATGGCGCCCCGCTAGCCCCGTGACGACGGCGGCTCTCAGCTACCTTACGGAAGCAGGGGGACGTCAGCAAGAACCCAGCCGCTCCGACATCACCGACTCCGATGTCATCGGCGCGTTCCTTGCCGGCACCACCTGCCGTGACCTGGTGAGCAAGTTGGGTCGCAAGACCCCCACCAGGGCGAGCGAGCTGATGGACATCGCCACCAAGTTCGCCTCTGACCAGGAGGCGGTCGAGGCCATCTTCCGAAAGGACAAGCAGCCCTAGGGCCGCCCGTCGGAAGAGGCTCCCGAGGCGTCTACTCCGCGCGGCGCCAAGAAGAAAGGCAAGAAGAAGTCGCAAGCGAAACGCGACGCCGCCGACGCGGACCTTGTCGCCGCCGCCGAGTACAAGAACCCTCGGAAGCCCCCAGGAGGTGCTAACCTCTTCGACAAGATGCTCAAGGAGCCATGCCCCTACCATCAGGGGCCCATCAAGCACACCCTCGAGGAGTGCGTCATGCTTCGGCGCCACTTCCACAAGGCCGGGCCACCCGCAGAGGGTGGCAGGGCCCGCGACGACGACAAAAAGGAAGATCACCAAGCAGGAGAGTTCCCCGAGGTCCGCGACTGCTTCATGATCTACGGAGGGCATGCGGCGAATGCCTCGGCTCGGCATCACAAGCGAGAGCGTTGGGAGGTCTGCTCGGTGAAGGTGGCGGCGCCAGTCTACCTAGACTAGTCCAACAAGCCCATCACTTTCGACCAAGCTGACCACCCTGACCACGTGCCGAGCCCGGGGAAATACCCGCTCGTCGTCGACCCCATCATCGGCGACGTCAGGCTCACCAAGGTCCTGATGGATGGGGGCAGCTGCCTCAACATCATCTACGCCGAGACCCTCAGGCTCTTGCGCGTCGATCTGTCCTCCGTCCGAGTAGGCGCTGCGCCCTTCCACGGGATCATTCCTGGGAAGCGCGTCCAGCCCCTCGGACGGCTCGACCTTCCTGTCTGCTTCGGAACGCCCTCCAACTTTCGAAGGGAGATTTTGACGTTCGAGGTGGTCGGGTTCCGAGGAACCTACCACGCGGTATTGGGGAGGCCATGCTACGCGAAGTTCATGGCCATCCCCAACTACACCTACCTGAAGCTCAAGATGTCGGGCCCCAACGGGGTCATCACCGTCGGCCCCACGTACAAACACGCGTTCGAATGCGACGTGGAGCGCGTGGAGTACGCCGAGGCCCTCGCCGAGTCCGAGGCCCTCATCGCCGACCTGGAAAACCTCTCCAGAGAGGTGCCAGACGTGAAGCGACACGCCGGCAATTTCGAGCCAGCGGAGACGGTTAAGGCCGTCCCTCTCTACCCGAGTGGCAACACCTCCAAGCAGATCCGGACCGATTCCGGGCTCGACCCCAAATAGGAAGCAGTGCTCATCGACTTTCTCCGCGCAAACGCCGACGTCTTTGCGTGGAGTCCCTCGGACATGCCCGGCATACCGAGGGATGTCGCCGAGCACTCGCCGGATATTCGGGCAGGAGCCCGACCCGTCAAATGGCCTCTACGCGGATGACGCCCGGGGGCTGCGCCCCACCGTGTCGAGAGTGGGTGTACTTTTCCGCATCAAAAATTTTCGATCAAAAAGGGGCTTTGGCGTTCTCCCGGCTATGTCAGAAGCAGGGTCCCGAGGGGCGAACGTGGGTACATGTAAGTGGCGAGGCCGACTGAGCCGAGGAACTCCTATACCTCCGGGTTAGGGACACCTCACTCATCACCTGCCACGAAAAATGACCCAACTCGGGAAGTCACCCTATTATTGACGAGCTAGGCCGGACGCGCGAATTGAAAGAAAGGAGAGTGCGACTTCATGCAAGAAAAACAAAGTGTTCAGGCCTCGGCGGCCGCGGTAAGGCGCACATCCAACAGAAACTGTTCCAACAAGAGTCAGGCGCCGCCTTGGGAAGGAGCCGCGCCCTTAGTTCCGCCCCCGCCGTCGGTAAGGTCCACCTCGGCTTCCGGCGACGGCGTAGGAGGAAGGATCTCCGCCTCAAAGGTGGTCGCCAGCGCCGCGCTCGGACCCGCGGTGACCGCGTCGAGCCGCTGAACTTCTGCCAGGGCAGCTTCGTCTTCATCAGGAAGACAATACCCCTCACTGACCCATTCCAGGTCCACAACATAATGGGAAGCGAGCACGGCGAAGGCCCGCCTGACGCCGTGGTGTAGCGCCTCGCGGACTTTGCCGCGCGCGTAATCACCCAAGGCTTGAAGGCGGCTTTGAGGGGAGCTTCCTGAAGGGATGTCACCGGGGCCAAGGATCCGATAAACGTCCGAGACAGCCTCGGACATGGCCGCGAGGTCGGCCTCCCTCCGCTCGGCAGCTCCGGCAAGCGCCTCGGCGAGCGCCTTGGCGGACTCGTCAAGGGCGGACTCGAGCTCTGCGAACAACCAGAAGAAAGACCTCAAGCACAAGCAGAAGAAACAGACAAGAACAAGAACCAGGGACGACCAAGGCATACCTCCGGCTCGGGCACGCTGCTCCGAGGCCGCGACTTGGGCTGCGGCCAGGTCGGCCGCGAGGGTCTCAGCCCGGCTTTCGGCCTCGGTAGCCCGGCCCCGAGATTGGTCCCGCTCCTCGGCGACCTGGACGAACTCCGACCGCTGCCGTTGCGCCTCCGCGCGCGCTGCTGCTGCCTCGGCTCTCAGATCAGCGCAGAGCAACTGGAGGTCCGCTATCTTGGCATCCTGCTGAGAAAGGCACGCGGTAGCCCCGGCGAGCGAGGTCCTCAGGGATCGCAGCGAGCCCCAGACATCGACCTCACGGCGAATGAACGACGACTTGGCGGCGCTCCGATCCGTCAGATCCTGGGGGAGGGAAACAGGGCGTCACGACGAACGCCTCGCTCACCGAAAGGAAAAGGTATGCCTGAAACCGTTACCTGGAGGATTTTGGGGACGTCCCTGCAGAGAACCTCCAGCGACGACTGGAGCGACCCCACCGTCGCTTTAGCACGCTCGCGGAGCTCATCCCAGGACTGGTCTTCCTGTTCATCGTCGAGAACGAAGACAGGGTCCGAGGCCTCGCGGGTCCAGAATCGGAGCAACTGGCGCCGGGCCTCGAGGCTCCGCCGCACAGCGACGAGGCTGCCGCCCGGCTGGACGGATTGCGCGTCCACGCCCACCTCTTCCGAGGCACTAGGCACCGACGCATCAGCCATCCCGACGCTGGCAGCAACCAGTCGCTCTCCGACTGGGACGGCGGCGACTTCGGTGGCGGCAGGCGCCAGCGTGGCCGGCACGGCAGGCGGGCTCGGGACCACATCGGCGCCAGCCGCCTCCCCTATCACGATGGCCGCCTCGGCAGAAGAGCCCGCCTCGGGAACCTGCTCCCCAGAGACAGGCGACGCCCGAGCCCCCTGCGGTGAAACGCCCTGCAAAAGGGTCGGCTGAACGACAAGGCCCGAGGCGGCGCTGGCCGCCTAGACCGACGCCGTCTTAAGGGCCTTCCGGGGTGCCAGGTCGGTCTGGCCATGGCTTCGCTTGCTGAATAAAAAAGAAAAAAAAAGAAGAGAAAGGGAAAATCATGGCCGAGACCTATGAATGGGAAGCCAAGACGAAGATATTCCGAGGTACTTACCCACTTCGGGCCATGATCCACCGCGCCTGGGGGGAGGTTTCTTGGATCCCGGCTCCGGAAACAGCCGCCGAGGTCCGCTTCGCCGGCAACTTCGGCGCCACCCTTGCTTTGGACGCCCCGGAAGAAGATGGCCCGGGCACGGTCGCGATGACTTGAGGGTCACCCCCATGCGCTGCCGGTACGAGCGGCGGCCCCTGGGGAGCAGACGCCCTGACCTGGCCCTTCGCAGCCACCTCAGCTCCTCCAGCCGAGGGGTCAGGTGACCTCTCGGGTCGCCCCCGTGCCTCGGGCCGGGACCCCGACGCCCCAACTCCGGGGACTGACGGTGTCGGCCCGCTCGGGGGCTGGCTCGACGGCTCCTGGCCACACCCCAAGTCGGGGCTGAGGCCGAGACGGGCGGCCATGTCGTCCTCCTCCTCATCACCGTCGTCATCATCGTCATCGGGTGTCTCCGGCGACGGCTCCCTTGGGAGTCCTTCCCTCTCCTGCTGGCGACGGCGCTTCTCCAAGGCGTCCCGAGCCCGCCTCCGCTCGCGGGCCCGGGCCTTCTCCGCGTCCTTCTTCTTCTTCTCCTCCTCCGCGGCGACCCGCCGCGCTGCCCGGTCCACCGCGTCCTCCGGGACCCGTGGCAGGGAGGGCTTGTGCCACCCCGCCTCCTAAAAAGGGGGGAAAGAAACCCAATCGTAAGAACCAGGAGCAACCCGGTGTATGAAGAAGGAAGGAGCGAACACTCACCAGAGTCACGCACCCCTGGTCGGGGCGCATATCCGAAGCTGGGAGAAGGCATGGGGGTCCGGCTTCCCCATCGCGGCCGACACCCGCCATTGGAGGGCGTCGAAGGGAAGAGGATCAGGGGACATTCGTGACCCCTCCCAGTCAGCCTCCGGGGTCATCTCCCAAAGCGACAGCCGCCGCTCCGCCAAGGGAAGCACTCTCCGGCGGTGGATGGCGGCAACCACTCCCGCAGCGGTGAGTCCTCCCTCCCGCAACGCCTTCAGGGCCTGGAGAAGGGGTTCGAGGTTCTTCTGTCTCTCGTGCGGAGTCCCATGGCGCCAGGCGTCGGTGGCGGCGGTGACTACCCGCTGGGAGAACGGCGGGAGCAACTCACCGTCATTCCGGAGGTAGAACCACCGGCGCTGCCACCCCTTGTTCGAGGACGCGAGGACGGCAGGGATGTACTGCGACGCCCGCGACTGCCTCAACAAGAGGGTGCAGCCGCCGGCCCGCACCGCTGCACGGACCTTCCTCTCCCCCGTCGGCAAGACAAAAAGCTCGGCGAAGAAGAGATGAGTCCACAAATCCCAATGGGGGGCGATCCCCAAATACCCTTCGCACACCGCTACGAAGATAGCGGCCTGCGAGATGGAGTTGGGGGTGAGGTTATGCAACTCCACCCCATAGTGGAACAGGATGGCCCGCATACAGCGGCTCGTCGGCACACCGAATCCCCGCTCGTGGAAGGAGACGAAGCTCACGACGTACCCCGGCGGTGGGGATGGAGCGACTCCGCCCATGGGAGGAATCCATTCTGGCTGCTGCTCATCGGTGAGAGGGCGAAGCAAACCCTCGCCGACCAGCTCCTCCAAATCTCTCGCCGTCACCGTGGAAAAGGGCCACGGGTCGCGCGGGGAGATTATGGTCACCCGATCAGCCATCACCAAAACGGAAGGGGTGGCGGCGCAAGGGGCAGGAAGGGCGTATTCCTCTTCTCTGGCTAAAGTTTCTCGGGTTGCGAAAGCCTAAAGGAAGAGGCAGGAAGCGGAGCAAAGAACCGTCACCGGGCCCTCTCCGGGGTATATAAAGACCAAGGCGAAGACGGTTCCGACGTTCCGCCCGGACCGGACACGGGATTCAAAAAACGCGAAGCGAAACGGCCGTTCCTCGAACGGCTCACGCACGCGCAACGGCAGCCCCGCCAACTACTCGCCCCGTCGCATTAACTCCGCGGCTGGACAGGCGACGCTTCTGGCAGGCGCAGCAGGCGACGCTTCGCCTTCGCCAAAACAACCGCACCAAAAAATGTACGCCACGTCGTTCGGTTTCGTATCCTTTTTCCTTTTTTCCTCTTTCTCTATCTCTTGCGACAGGGACCGGAAAAGGGGGATACCCCGAACGGGATCCTTCCCCATGAAGGAACTAGGCTCCGAGCCTCCTTACTGATCAGGGGTTCGAAGGCTGGCCCCCCGAAGGGTTCAACAGCTGCCTCAAATCGCGTGGGCCCTACACCCACTACTGGTCAGAGGTTCGAAGGCCGGCCCCCCGAAGGGTTCCACGGCCGCCTCAGGCTACCCGGGCTCCGCGCCCATTACTGATCAGGGGTTCGAAGGCTGGCCCCCGAAGGGTTCACAGTCGCCTCAGACACCGAGCGAGGGATGACCAGGGGTACGTTCGATACATAACCAAGGCTCGGGCTGCGCTCCCGAGGTACCCTAGGACATTTCCGAGACCAGCGGGAGCGATCTTGTAACGGAATCCCATCGGAGGGAGGCATCAAGCCCTCGGACCCCGTCGCCAGGGGACCGGGTCCGACAGATCACCCGCGGGTACTTTTGGGCGTGCCTCTGGGCCCCTAGCCGACCCCCAACGAACGGGGCACGGACGTCCACTCGGATTACCCGCTTGCAGCTCACCGGAGACACCATGTTCGGTGCCCATCGAGGGTAACATGGCGCTCTCCCCCCCTCCTCCTTGCGGAAAGGCGACGTAGGGGTGTATGTAAAAAAGCCGAGTCTGTCCCTGATCGCCCTCTCGCCCTATGCGGAGGCTCGGGGGCTGCTCTCGCAAACCCGGCTCCGGCCGAACCGTTGACAGCGTCAACATACCAGCCCGAGAACTTGGGCCCCGACCGTGCACCCGGGCTACGGCCAGATCGCATGAGGGAACCACCAGACCAGCCGAAGCATTACGCAAGGCATTAAGACCTCGAAGGAGTGAAACCACTCCTCCGAGGCCTCGGGGGCTACACCCGGTGGGTGCGCTCGCGCGCACCCACCGGAACAAAATGCAACCGAGAAAGGCTGGTCCCCTTGCAAAAAAGTGCGACGAAAGCCTCCAAGCGAGTGCTAACACTCCCTTCGAGGCTCGGGGGCTACTGTCGGGGACCATAATTAGGGGTACCCTCAAGACGCCTAATTCTCAGCTGGTAACCCCCATCAGCATAAAGCTGCAGAGGCCTGATGGGTGCGATTAAGTCAGGGATCAGTCCATACGAGCGACTCGATCACGCCTCGCCCGAGCCTAGCCTCGGGCAAGGGCAGCCGACCTCGAGGGGTTTCTGTCTCGCCCGAGGCCCCCTTTTAACGGCGGACACATCTCCGGCTCGCCCGAGGTCTTGCCTTCGCTAAGAAGCAACCCTGACTAAATCGTCGCACCGACCGACCGAGTCGCAGGAGCATTTAACGCAAAGGTAGCTTGACACCTTTATCCTGACGCGCGCCCCCCGGCAGAGCCAAAGTGACCGCCGTCACTTCGCCGCTCCACTGACCGGTCTGACAGAAGGACAGCGCCGCCTGCGCCATTCCGACTGCAGTGCCACTTGACATAGTGAGACTGACAGGCAGTCAGGCCTTGCCAAAGGCGCCATAGGAAGCTCCGCCCGACCCAGGGCTCGGACTCGGGCTAAGGCCCCGGAAGACGGCGAACTCCGCTCCGCCCGACCTAGGGCTCGGACTCGGGCTAAGGCCCCGGAAGACGGCGAACTCCGCTCCGCCCGACCCAGGGCTCAGACTCGGGCTAAGGCCCCGGAAGACGGCGAACTCCGCTCCGCCCGACCTAGGGCTCGGACTCGGGCTAAGGCCCCGGAAGACGGTGAACTCCGCTCCGCCCGACCCAGGGCTCGGACTCGGGCTAAGGCCCCGGAAGACGGCGAACTCCGCTCCGCCCGACCCAGGGCTCGGACTCGGGCTAAGGCCCCGGAAGACGACAAACTCCGCTTCGCCTGACCCCAGGGGTCGGACTCTGCTCTGGCCTCTGCCGAACGACCTCCGCCTCGCCCGACCCAGGAGCTCGGGCTCGGCCTCGGCCATGAAAGACAGACTTGACCTCGGCTTCGGAGGAGCCTCCACGTCGCCCGATCTAGGGCACAAGCCCGCCACGTCAACAGGAAGCGCCATCATCACCCTACCCCGGGCCGACTCGGGCCGCAGAGAACAAGACCAGTGTCCCATCTGGCCAGCTCCGCCAGATAGGCAATGATGGCGCCCCGCTAGCCCCGTGACGACGGCGGCTCTCAGCTACCTTACGGAAGCTGGGGGACGTCAGCAAGGACCCAGCCGCTCCGACAGCTGTCCCTCCGCCAGGCTCCGTTGCTCCTCCGACAGCCACGACACCACACCAGCTGGGTGCCAAGATCTCTCCGGCTGCCACATTGGCATGTACTTAGGGCGTTGGCTCTCCCCCGCTAGACACGTAGCACTCTGCTACACCCCCATTGTACACCTGGATCCTCTCCTTACGCCTATAAAAGGAAGGACCAGAGCCTTCTTAGAGAAGGTTGGCCGCGCGGGGACGAGGACGGGGCAGGCGCTCTCTTGGGGCCGCTCGCTTCCCTCACCCGCGTGGACGCTTGTAACCCCCTACTGCAAGCGCACCCGACCTGGGCGCGGGACGAACACGAAGGCCGCGGGATTTCCACCTCTCTCACGCCCGTCTCCGGCCACCTCGCTTTCCCCCCTTCGCGCTCGCCCACGCGCTCGACCCATCTGGGCTGGGGCACACGGCACACTCACTCATCGGCTTAGGGACCCCCCGGTCTTGAAACGCCGACAAGCACCGATTTTTAATATTTTACGCTGAGTTGATTTGTAAGAAACGTAGGGACTTTTTTTGTAAAAAGATGATCATTGAAACTGTTGCTTTAAGTATAGTAGAGATTTCGTCTATTCTAAATTGAGGTTTCCTCCCTTATCTCCTTGTCTCCTCTAGCACCATCCTCTACGTTTCTCCGTTCTATGTATAAAGATTCTCTTTTCTCTCCACGACGTTCTTAAGAAAGAAAAATAAATATATTGTCAAGGAAGAAGATCTAGAATATATCCAAATTCAATATTTATATAAAATATAATCCTTTTTTTAAATCTTCTTTTGTTGTTATTCTTGCTGGATCATGATAAATTTGCGGAAGAATATTTACTCTTTGAATCTTATCAAATAAAACATTTTTTGGTTTGTTCTACCATCCCATCTAGGGCTAGATACGAACCGAGCTCGGCGAACCAATGAGCCAAGCTCTATTCGGTCTGGTCGTATTATGAGCTAGAAAATGAGGCTCGGCTCGATGGTGGCTCGTGAGGCTACACAATAAATCACATTTATAACATAAATGATATGCTTTTATTATAAAATAAAAAGCATGTACCAATAATTTAGAAACATATTTTGTACTACATCTAGCATGGAGTCCATAAAAATAAAGAAATAAATCCACAATACAATAATCTAATAGTGTAACGATATAACATAGTATCAACGAGGCTGACTTGCGAGCCTAACCAAGCTGGCTCAGCTCGCTGCTCCAACGAGCCACAACAGTAGACTCGGCTCAAGCTCGTTCAGGCTCGCGAGCCTTGTAGAGATGTGTCGAGCCTTATCGAGACCAAGCTGGCTCATCGAGTCCAAGTATTTTTTCCACGCGTAATCCCACCCTATGAAGTGTGTGTATATATATATATATTGAATGTAAGTATTTACAAAAGATGGCTATAGAGAACACGGCTGAAAATAGTCTTATCTATACTACTTTATAAGACGATAGTGTAGACCAGGCACAACCGTGCCTCCGCCACTATCCCGACCGTCCTATTGCGTCCATCCCCACCGTCCGATTGCGATTCCATCCTTGCTCGCGAGTCGTGCCGCATCCGCTCCCGCCCCCGCAGCCGCTTCCATCCCCGCCATGCGCGCAGCCGCTCCCGCCTCCTTTCCCGCCATGCGCGCAGCCACCCCCTTCCCCACCATGCGGCTGCAACGGGACGCGATCGAGCGCGCCATCAGGGCGGCGCTGGACACCGTGCTCCGCGACCATGCGCTTGTGCACCTCCCGCCGGCCGCCGCAGCGCGCCTCCGCCTCGTGCACCCGTCGTGGGCGCGGGCGCTCGTGTCGCCGCTCTTCGCCGTCGCGCACGCCGCCACCCCGCGCAGGGCCTCGGACTTCTTCTCCGTGTCCACGTCCGTGCCCGCGAGCTTCCTCCCGCTCGACGCCACGACACCTTGCCGTCCCCCGGCACTGGCCTTCCTCCCGGCCTCGTCGTCGCCCGCCGTGCTGTCGTCCTCGCACGACCTCGCGTGCTGCTTCTCCCCGACCGACGACGCCTACTTCGTGTGCAACCCGGCAATGGGGGCCTAGCACGGCGTCCCGTGCCCGCCGTGCCGGATCACCTGGCCGCGCCCCGCGGTCGTCGTGCTCTTCGACGCTGGCGTCTACAACTTCCGCGGCGACTACACGCTCGTCTGCACCTTCGAGTCAGCGTCGGGGTCCGGCATCTATTGCTTCGCGGTGTTCGCGTCGGGGATCGGCGCGTGGCAGGTCGCCAACGCAGTTGCGCCCGCCGAGGGGCTCGTCCCTGCCTCGGGCGTCGCGGCTGGCGGGACGGCCTGGTGGCGGACGGACATCGGCACCGCCGTCGGGTACAACCCTGCCACAAGCCGCGTCGACCTCGTGCTGTGCCCCGGGGACAGCGCCCGGTGGGAGATCGGCTCCGCCGCGGGCAGGCTGCACTACGCTGTGCGCGACAGCGGCGATGTCCTGGTGTTTCGGCTCGATGACAGGCGCGGTGGCTGGGAGCTGGCCACCGCGGTCTCCGTCTGCGAGATACTGCAGCGGCCTTGGCAACCGGAGACCACTTTCGAGCTATCCGACTCTGAGGACGACGACGAGGAGGAGGCGGCGGGTCAGGTAGAGTTGGACCGCGCGGGTGCTGTCATTGCCGTGGCCAACAGGTACAGCAGGAGCAGGGTACGGGTGCCGAGAGACGACGTGAGGCTGCTGCCGTTCAAGGGCACCGATGTGGAGGTGGTGGTGCTGTCCGGCTGGAGAGTGGTGGCGTTCGAGACGGTGACACGGCGCCGGCGTGAGGCCGTCCTACCGGTGCCGGATCAGCCGGCCGCCAAGGATTGGGGCGCTGTGGAGTACATCGCGCACACCAACACGCTCGTGTTGGTCGGGCCCGTGGTGTTCATGGAGCCTCCGGACGATCAGGTAGAGGTGTCATCGTAATCTCTTGTGCGAATTTTTCAGTGCCTCGTGCGCCATTGCTTCACCGCTTAGATCTACGTATAGAAATAATCAAGCTTGTGCTTGTGCATGATTTCGTGTGGAGAAACAACTTAATTTTTTAGCTGATTCTGTACATAATAATTAATCCTAACTCATCTTGCTTCTGCTACTACATATTTGGGCAATTCTTCACATTCTACAGTTGATTTTCTGACTAATCTAGATGGATGGCAACAAACTAACAATTCAGTGTCACTCTAGGATGTGGATGTTCCTCGAAATATCACCATGTTCAAAGATAGAAGATGGATGTTACTATTTTTTAACGTCGATATGACTGATGGTACTTACTAATTGAAGTCAACTGAATTAGTACAAGATTGTAACACTCGCTATTAAGTATTGTTTTCTACTGTATATTGTATTGTTTGTATAGTTAAGTTTAAAATAGATAGTAGGATAGGGAGCAAGATAAATGGTCTGCTAGAGATAGTCTCTCAAAAAAGTGGGAAAGGGGATAAAGCGAACTGCGATAGTGCTAAGTAGTCAGGAGTAGTAGTTGCTAACACGAAAAAATCGGTGGCAACTGTAATTGTTCCGAAAGGTATTATATATATACTGTAGGGATCAATTTGGGTAGACATATTTATATCGTTCTGTATCTATGTTTAATAATCACATATTTTGCCGTCACTATTGTACTCACGCCGCCCGTCACCAAGGCCCTAAGTCCATTAGAGGGTCGCAATTTGTGTTCCGTGGCATCGCACGGGCACGTTCCTAGTAATGTATAAGAGGGGTTCTAGTACATCCTCGAAGTATACAAGAGAAAAGCATAGTTCATGATTGTGCAATTTCGTAATCGTTGTGCTTTGTCACGTCCCACGTTCCATCTCTTTTTTTCTTTTGTCCTACTATATAATGGCTTACTACAATCTGGAATCATATCCACGTTACCGTTGGTGTTAAAGGATCAAAACAGCAACCTCTATGGCATATTGCGGAAATGGAACGAGATGGTATCACAACAGCAATCCAGGCTATTCCCGTCGGCCTAGTACCGACAGGATTTAGCCCAAAACCGACGGGATTTAGCTATTCCCGTCGGTTTTAGGCTAAATTCCGTCGGTGCCCGGCCGACAGGGGCTATTCGATGGGGATTGCATTAACTCCCGTCGGCCCCGACGGGAGATAATTAACTCTCGTCGGTTATCTAGGGCCGACGGGAGTTATCGCGCCCCGACCCAGGACTGACGTGGCGGGCGCTTAACTCCCGTCGGTCAGGGCTCGGGCCGACGGGAGTTATGGGTCCGCCACGTCAGCCCATGCGGGCCTGGGTAACGACAACTGCCGTCGGCTTGGCTAAGTCGACGGGAGTTATCCTGGACAATACTAGTTTAACTCCCGTCGGCTTTGCAAAGCCGACGAGAGTTAAACTGTCCCCCCCAAAACAACCCATATTTATGATCAATGGCACAGAAAATATATACAATATCATCATGCACATTCACACATCAATCACATCCATCCAGGGCCTCAATCACATCCATCGACACACACACACACACATATATATATATATATATATATATATATATATATATATATATATATATATATATAAAGTCTCTAAGCACATTCATGCACATAAGAAGTGTTCATTATAGAAAAGGTAGAGATCGAAGCACATTCACGAACCGCCGCGGCTAGGGTTGTTGGAGCTTTGGCCGCTGCCTCCATCCGGAGTTGGGTACGCGAATAGCGAGTTAACGAAGCCATGCATCGTTCCACTTCCTTCCTGATTGTCCTACGGAGCGAGAATGCAATTTGTCAGAAATTGTACATATTAACTGCTGAACTGTCGGCGATAGCTATAGAGTTAGAATACAAACCTGTGCTCCAGGGGCAGGTAGCTGTGCCGACGGTGTGCTAAACTGAGGTTGCTGCGGCACAAGTCCTTGTTGAATACAAGAATAATACATATTCATGAGTGCAGTACGGCACAAGTCGTCATTTTTACTGTGTAACTAGATAATGGACATAGAATTTCTTACCGGATGTGGAGGAGGGCCCATAGGGACGAACGTCCATTGCGGCGGAGGCGGAGGGGCCACGTAGGGAATGCCCTGCTGCTGAGCTAGTAACTATTGACCAAGCATATTAGTAGTACGCATTGGATGTGTAAAGCAATGAATAAACAGTAATAATGCAATGGGCTTAATTGAAGCATCTGCTGCTGCTGCGCGTGGACTGAGGCATAGTACTCACTTTGAGCCCTCAACTGCTCAGTTTGAGCCCTCAACTGCTCATCGCGCTGACGGTTCTCCTCACGCAGCCTCACGATCTCAAGCTCTTGCTCAGTGAGCCGACGAGAGCTAGGACCGGAGCTCCTGGACCCGGATGCCGACCGCCGAGACGCTCTAAAATCCGTCGTGTTGATCATTCCATCAAAGAGAGAGAATCTACAATTGTTGTCAAAGAAAGATTAATTAAGGCATATGCTCATGTCACTATATAAATGGCATGTAATGTAACATCTCACCGTCCATGTGCCTTTCCTCCACCGGATTTATGCACGGCTTGAGCATCGATCGGCATGGTCCTCCAATCGCAGTCTTCTCCGTGACGGTCCTTCATCTCTTCCGCATATGCCGCCTGTATCGATTATATAACCTTAGTTAGTATGTTGCGAGCATTAACCGAATATTGATGACAACAGCTCACTAGACGCTCCCTTTGTGTCTGGCTGCACAAAGGGTTGGAAGGGTCGCTTCCCCTATGGCCAGCTTCCCACACCTCGATGGGAGTCGGCTCGCGACCTAATTGAGCTTCCTACAACACAGAGTTAGTACAATAAATGAATATATGACATCTCAACATATTTGTTAGTTTTCTTACCAGGCGTTTCGCCTTTCGCGTGAAGTTGTCGCCACCGAAGGTGTGGTTCGGCATGGTGCCTCGATTGTCCCTGTGACTTTTTGACTTCTGTTGGAAGGCTTCAGAAGCCCATACCCCACACCAAGCTGCGTAGGCCTCTGGCTGGTTAGACATCCACGGAACCACCACCTTCATAAAAACAAACATATATCAGTACCTATTCAAATGAAACAAACACAAAAGGAAAGGATTGAAATATAACCTTACGATACTCTTCCTCGTGAAGGTATATACTCGAGGCCCCTGTCTTCTTGTTCATCTTTTGCCCTAAAATTTGTTGATAATACATGCACGTGGCCTGAATCCTTGCCTCGTACAGGGCCTCCTTCACCAACCGATAGGCATTTACTTGAAACACCTTCTCGGCGTGGTTCGCGTCATCCCCGTCGGCCAACCGAAAACGTGCCTACAAAAAGAATGCAATGTTATCTAACTTTTTAATGATTGCTTCCATATAACACACACAAGATTACGTACCCAGAAGTCAGCGCGAACAAGCCCCTAGGCATCGCCATAAGTGACATCGACCTTTAGCTTGTAATCGTCCCAACATGAGACGAGGACCGGCGCGGCGTCTGCATCGTCGGACGTCTTCACCAGACCAGGGTAGTGAAACTTCAGGAGCAAACTCAACACAGAGTTCACCTGCTTTTGACGACCCTGGCTGGTGAAAGAGTAGTCCAACCACTCCCTGCAAAAAGACGGGCAAGCATCAAACATGCTTACATTTGATGAATACAGCTGATTCAAATCAAAAGATACAGCACTTACCTATCTCTGACGGGGGAGATCACCGTCTTCCCCGCCTCGGAGCTCGGAACAGGTGGAGGTTGTACAGCATGGGGCCTTCTAAACTTACGTGGACGCCTTGATGGAGCTGCCTCAGCCTCATCTCCACCCTCAGCCGCACCTCCTGCCTCAGCCGCACCTCCTGCCTCAGCCTCAGTCTCATCTCCACCTCCACCCTCTCCCTGCTCACCTCCTGCCTCAGCCTCCTCACCTCCACCCTCAACCTCATCCTCAACCTCATCCTCATCCTCATCCTGCAAATAAGTAACTCAAGTGTCACATTCACGCGTTAAAGTCTTACACGAATTAAAAGCAACAATACAATGATTCTTACATCGCCTCTCTGAAACCCCAAGGGCTGGCCCTGTAACTCTGGGTGTAGGCTTCTGTAGAGCTGCTCCTTCTTACTAGCGCTCAAGGAACTCCCTCGAAAAAGGGAGTCCCTGAACCCCTTCACCACCTGCTTAAACTTTTTAGGCATCATGCAGCAATTGAAAGTTTTTATTAGTACTGAGTAATGTAAATAAATAAACAAACGGTGCAAAATAAACCAACATTAAACAAATAAACATTCATATGGAAATAAACTTAACTTGTTACTTATCGTTTCGTTTCCTTTTCTGTGGCAATGATATATCATTGAGGTCTCCAACTAAACAATCCAATGTAGGAGCAGGGTCTATATCAAATGAGGATGGCAACTCAGCTTCTTGGAATACCTCGTCAACTTGTTGAGCCTCACGATTGTAATCATCGGGAACATGAGTGGACAACCGATCACGGGGGTAGGTTTTGTATACGACCCACCAAGCGCTCAACTTAGGGCATGGATATGACGAGTAATATACCTGCTCCACCTGATGAGCAAGGACATATCTATCGGCCCATTGAAGTATTTGCTTGTGTTTAACCTGCGCTAGGACTGGGCATAAAACCCGAGCCCGAAGCCCATTACCCTAAATACCCGAACCCGTACCCGTTTAGCCCGATGCCCGTTACCCGAACAATTACAACGGGTAACAAAACTGAATACCCGAACTAAGTTTGGGCCTATTCGGGTATTTACCCGCGGTACCCGAAGTACCCACTAAACCCGAAATTAGGCAGGCTGAGGGTATTCACCCGCTAGCCCGTTAGGCAGCCCAACAGGCAACAGCGCAGCGTCACAGGCTCATAGCCCACGCGATCACGCCTGAGTTCCCCCCACAACCCTAGCTCCCAGGGCGTCCTCCACTGACCGGCCGACCGCCGCCGACGGCGTCCTCCACTCCTCCTCCAGACCTCCAGGCTCCAGTCCGGCTCGGCGGCTCCTCCCAGCTCCCAGGCTCCCAGCTCTTAGGCCCCAGCGGCCAGCACGGCAGCACCGGGCGGCGGGCACCGCATTGCGCGGCTGCGCGCAGACGCGCAGGGGCTGAGTCCTCCACTCCTCTCTCCTCCAGCAGCACGGCAGACACGCAGGGCGCAGGCCGTAGGGCGCAGCCGCAGCACGCAGTCGCCACTCGCCAGTTCCAGCACGGCAGCACCAGGCCACCAGCACGCGCAGTCCGCAGCAGTCCACACTCCACAGCAGTCCCAGCCTCTCAGGCTCCCAGCAGGCAGCAGTCCGCAGCAGCCACAGCCAGGAACAGGAAGGTATGTAACTTGAATCTTGTATCTGTAGCTTAATATTAGGTAGTAGTGTAACTGTGTAAGTATGTAACTCTAGTATTTTGTGATTCCATTGTCATATAGATGCTAGAAATTGAGGAACACACAGATATGGAGGTTGAATCAGTTGCACTTTGTACTGAAATGTCACATATTCAGAATGTAGTTGCACCAGCATCTTAGTCACAGGATGTAATAGCTAAACAAGAGGACCCTGAGTTGACTAAGGATGGGAGTAGGAAGGAAATAGCACCGAGGTCAGATGTATGGCAACATTTTATTAAGATAAAAGATGATAAAGACATCGTTAGGCATGCCAAGTGCAAATATTGCCATCGAAATATGAAAGCAGAGGCTGGACGTCATGGCACATCTTCATTGAAGAGGCATTTGGTTGCTTGCAAACGCAATCCAAATAAGTTTAACAAAGATCCATCTCAAGGTACTCTACAAGCAACTCAACATGAAGGTGTTAGCACGTGGAGGTTTGATCAAGACACACTAAGGGTTGCTTTTGCCGAGATGGTAATAGAGGATGAGTTGCCATTTTGCTTTGGTGAGAAACCTGGGTTTAGAAAGTTTATGTCCAAAGCATGCCCTCGCTTTCTAGTGCCATCTAGACGAACATGTACTAGAGATGTAGTACATTGTTTCTTCCAGGAGAAAGCTAAGCTAAAGAAATTCTTCAAAGACTCCTGTCAACGGGTTTGTTTGACAATAGATGGTTGGACTTCTAAGCAACTAGATAGCTACATGACTGTGACTGCTAGCTTTATTGATGATAATTGGAAGTTCCATAAAAAAGTTATTGGTTTCTTCTTGGTTAAGGGACACAAGGGTGATGATATTGGAAAAAATGTGCTAAGATGCATGGTTGAATGGGGTTTGGAGAGAGTGATGACAATAACTGTTGATAATGCAAGTGCCAATGATACCGGTATTAGTTATTTGAGGAGGCAATTGAGTACCACTAATCTAGCTAGTGGCAAGTACTTGCACATGAGATGTGCAGCTCACATCGTTAATCTAATTGTGCACGATGGCCTAAAAGAAGTAGACCTATCAGTGAAGCGTGTTAGGGCAGCTGTGAAGTACATTAGAAATGGTGGTTCAAGAATGCTCAAATTTAAGGAAATTATAGAGGAAGAGAAGCTAACCAACAATCCATATCTTAAGGCTGATGTCCCAACTAGATGGAACTCCACATATATTATGCTTAAATCTGCAATTGTGTATGAGAAGGTGTTCACAAAACTAGCAGATGAAGACATGAGTTATGTTATGGACCTATCTGAAGGAAGGGGTGGTTTTGGTCATCCTGATGAGATAGATTGGGAAAACGCAAGGAAGATGGCAGAATTTTTAGAGCACTTTTATGATCTGACTGTTCGTGTCTCTACAACTCTCCATGTCACTGCACATACATTTTTTCATGAAATTGGAGAAGTGCATGCATTGATTCAATCATGGATGGACAGTACAGATGATTTGCAAACACTGATGGGAATCAGAATGAAAGAAAAATTTGACAAATATTGGGGACTTTGGAACAATAGCAGTGAACATGACAAGGAGATGGAGAAGGGGAGGGGGAAGGCAAAGGAGAAGGAGAACTTGAATTTACTAATTTTTATTGCTGGTTGTCTTGATCCAAGATACAAGCTATCTTTGTATACCAAGATAACCATTGAAGGGATATTTGGCGAGGAAAGGGGACAACTAGTTTGGGAAGCAATTAACACTTGCCTTCATGATTTGTTCGAAGAGTATATGAAAATGTATTCTTCAAGTGAGGATACAACTAATGTAAGTGACCCAATAACATCAAAGCAAGGTAGAGGTAGAGGAGGGAAGCTGAAGGAAATCGTTGCTAAGAAGATGAGGCTAGGCATTGGTTCAAGCAACAACACTAAGTCTGAACTTGACAAATATCTTTCTGAAGAAACTGAGGACATAGAAATGAAGCTTGATCTACTAGTATGGTGGAAGGCATCTGAGCAGAGATTTCCAATACTGGCCAAGATGGCCCGTGATGTGCTTGCTATACCAATCTCAACTGTAGCATCAGAGTCGGCATTTAGCACAAGTGGGCGCATTTTAGATGACTTCCGCAGCTCCCTTACTCCATTCATGCTTGAAGCTCTAGTATGTGCACAAGATTGGTTGAGGTGGTCAATACCTATTGATATTGAAGAAAACCTTGAAGAATTAACCATGCTAGAAAAAGGTATATCATTCCTTATTTTTTCATTATTATTCAATGGTTCATTGCATATCAACATATGTGAACCAGACAATGCTGCATCTCATTGCAGAACTAAAAGAAGAATTTGGCGATAAAGGAAAAGGAAAACAAGAAGCAACAACAACAACCGGAACAGGAACAGGAAGCAACACCATCCCTGGAACATCTACATCTTAGTTCATGCTGCTGGCAGCTGGTATAGTGTTTACTTCATTTGTTTTTTTGGTTGCTGCCTTGCTAGTTGTCCTGCTGGCAGCTGGTAATCTAGCTAGTATAGTGTTCAACTGTTCATGCTTAATTCTGGGTATGTTGTTCATATGTTGACTGCTGCTGCTGCTTAATTCTGGGTAGTGGGTATGTTCATATGTTGACTGCTGCTGCTGCTTAATTCTGGGTAGTGGGTATGTTCATATGTTGACTGCTGCTGCTTTAGCTGCCTGCTGCCTGCTTTAGCTGGTGTTTACTGCCTGTTCAACTGTTCATACTTATTCTCTAATGCTTTAATTTCTACTGTTTTAGTGCAGACTGCAGACCTGGGCATGTTGATCTTCGTTGACGACTGAATGAGCTGCAGACCTGGGCAGTGGGCACGTTAGCGACTGGCTTCCGTGGATCTTCATTGAGCTGTTGGCGACTTGGTGTTGGCTGAATGAACTGTTGTCTGTTGGTGTCTTAGTGACTTGGTGTTGGCTGTAGCCTGGGAGTAGGACTGGGCGTTACCATTTAGCACAAAGTGACAAAGCTGTTGGTGACTGGCGTTTAATTTCTGTTGGCTGTTAGCACAAGTTGGCTGTTAGCACTTAGCAGTTAGCACAAAGCTGCTGGGGTTTAATTTCTGTTGCGTTGCGTTGCTTTGGAACAGTAGCAGTTTACTACTTTACTTAATGATTACTTTGTCTCAGTTTTCTTGTGCGCGTTGTGGACTTGTGCAAGTTATTAAACTCTAATATTTTGTGATTCCATTGTCATATAGTGATATAGATGTCTTGTACTCTTGTAGTCTTATCTTGTGTATGATTTATAATACCGGGTACCCGAATTCTACCCAAACCCAAACCCGAAATTGCGGGTACCCAAAATTGCGGGTACCCGAAATTGCGGGTACCCGAAAGTTTGGGTACGAGTACGGGTTCTACTGTTGAAAACCCGAAATATAAAAAACCCAAAAAACCCGACCCGAAATTTCGGGTAAACCCGAACGCCCAGTCCTAACCTGCGCCATTCCAAATTCGGTTCTATAATGCTTCGAGTCAAACCATGTACAGTCAAAAAACACCACCCTCAGATCCTTGTTCCCTACAAATTGGCACTCGAGTATATTGTTTATGATTCTGTAATACTCGGATTCGTGCCTTTCCATATCTTCAGCCCGGATTACGACTCCGTTATTTTTCGTAGCTGCTAAAGGACGAGAAGCTTCAAATTTGGTTGTACGGAAGCGAAACCCGTTTACGTCGTAACGGCCATAACTCTTCACTATCACACTACCAATAGAAAGCTGACGCAGGTCCGAATGGACACTACGCCGACGTGCGGGAGAATCAATGCCCTCATGTTAAGGAGATCCCACAGGACACTTTTGTGAGTCATCCGGTACATTCCCGAACTGACAGTCAATAAAGGAAAAAGTGTTACAATTGTCATACCTATACACGATGTATGAGGACGAAGTATACAAGGCTTACATGGTCTCGGATCCAGGAGATAAAATTAGGTCCCCCATGCAATCCATTTAGACGCAAGTTGTCTAGCTGTTTCGCTGTTGGTTGACGGTTACGAGAAGACCTCCAGTTTTCTTTATCGAACTCGCTAAAAAAGAACGAGAGTAAGAAAACATTGTGTTTCCTAAACATTGAATATACAATTCCTTTAAGCCTAGTAAACTATTACCTGAAGAATTTCTCAGCCTCTTCTATATTTGACCACATGTAGAGCAAAGCAGATTTCCGTTCGTTCTCACTGAATTCATATGCCACTGGTGGACCAACAGCTTTGCCGTTCCATTGAAATATGCTAATGTGACTGCACGGATGCACTGTTTCATCTTCATGGTACCTCTTTGTATGGGCAAATACATTGTGGTCTTCAGTCAAGTAACCACTTGTGAGGAAAGCTATCTCCTTAAATTTGAACTCCTCTGCTATACAACCTTCAACCTTTGCCTTGTTACCCACCATTGAATTCAATTTTTTCAACATTCTTTCTATGGGATACATCCACCTATAACACACTAGCCCACCTACCTTTGCTTCATATGGGAGATGGATAAGAAGATGCTGCATAGGATTGAAGAACGCAGGCGGGAATATTTTCTCCAGCTTGCAAAGAAGCACCGCTGCTGATTCCTCTAGTTTCTGCATCATCTCCTTTAAAATTTATTTAGCACAAAGTTGCCTGTAGAAATAGCTAAGTTCAGCTATCGCTTTCCACACTTCCTCGTTAATGTAACCACGCAACATTACTGAGATCAGCCTTTCCATCATTATATGGTAATCATGACTCTTCAACCCATTGATCTTCATTGTTTTCAAGTTCACAGATCTTCTGAACCCCGCACCATAACCATCGGGAAATTTTAAATCTTTCATCCACTTCATCACTTCTTTTCGTTCATTAGGTCTCAAGGCAAATTCAGCACGAGGCTTGCCTCCATTTTCTCTGAGCATGAGAGTTGGGCGGTTACATATGTTACCTAAGTCCACTCGGGCCTTGAAATTGTCTTTTGTTTTATCTGGGAAATCCATGACGGTGTAAAATAGTGCTTCACACATGTTACACTCTTGGTGCATTACATCGATGTTGTGCGGGAGCTGCAATGCCCTCATGTAAGGGAGCTCCCAAAGGCCACATTTGTGAGTCCAGTTATGGGTCTTCCCGAAACCTGCAAACCCATCCCCATCCTCATTTCTCACTAGATTACTCAGCTCCTCAGCGATTTCCCACCCGGTGCGACGCTTCGGGGGTTCCTTCGTGACAATGGTGTCCTTCCTGAACTCGTGTGCCTGGAGCCTGAAGGGGTGGTTCAAAGGAAGAAAAGACCTATGACAATCGAAATAACAGAACTTCCCACCCTTATCGAGCCAGAAACAATCTGTTTCTTTTCCACAAATAGGACAACCTAGCCTTCCACTGAGTCTCCACCCAGCAAAGATCCCATACGCTAGATAATCATGTATGGACCACAAATATGCTGCCCGAAGTTTGAATTTTTGCTTCATGAAGCTGTCATACGCCTCCACTCCTTCCCAAAGCTCTTTCAACTCCTCAATCAATGGCTCAAGCATAACATTGAGGTTTACGCCGGGATGATCCTTCCTAGGTATGATGAGAGTTAAGAACATAAACTCATCTTTCATGCAATCTTCAGGTGGAAGGTTGTACGGTATGGCAAAGACAGGCCAACATGAGTAAGACGCTGCGGTCATACTGAAAGGCGTGAAACCATCTGTCGCCAGCCCAATACGAACATTCCTCTCTTCACTAGCAAATTCTGGATCGAAGCTGTCCAGGGCCTTCTGTAAGGAAAATGGACCCCGGGCCATTTGGCTAATTGAGTTTTGGTGTTTGATGAACAACACAATCCGTGAACTAATAAGTTTTCTAGTGTTTGTGTTTGTAGTTCACAGGATGCGAAGAGAATTGGACCAAGGCAATGAGGATGCAACACCTCAAAAGAAGACATAAAAAGATGCATAGGAGTCCAATACTCAAGAACAAAGAAGCCCGAAGAAATCAGCGAAGAAATCCAAGATGAGGGCTGTCAGCCAGCGCCTGGTGGCGCACCGGACATTGGTGTCCGGTGTGCACCGGACTGTCCGGTGTGGCACCGGACAGTCTGCGCAGAGAGGCCGCAGACAGGCGCTCTCTGGCTGTAGCACCGGACTGTCCGGTGTGCACCGGACTGTCTGGTGTGCCAACGGGCAGAAGGCAACGGTCGGATCCAACGGTCGACTGCTACAGGCGCCAACGGTCGGCTGACGTGGCATGCACCGGACATCTACTGTTCAGTGTCCGGTGGTGCACCGGACTGTCCGGTGCACCCGACGACAGAAAGCTGCTGCTTTCTGTCCAACGGCTAGTTGAGGGTGTGGAGGCTATAAATACCACCCCAACCGGCCATTCTCAAGCGTGGGAGCCCAAGCAACATACCAAGACACATAGTGCATATTTCCAAGAGCTCAAACACCCAAGTGCTTAATAGAATCACTCGGTGATTAGCGTAGGTGCTTTGCGAAGTGCTTAGGTTAGTTAGACCGCTTTAGCGCTTGCTCTAGGTGAATCCTAGTTAGTTGAGTGAGTTTTGTAAAACCACACAACCCCTCGGCTCTTGCGTGAGTCGTTGTAATTGTACCGAGTGGGGCGAGAGTCTTGCGAGACCGTGACAACCGCGTTTGTGTCACGGCCGCCACCGTGTACCGGAGGGAACGAGGCCCGCGGCGTTTCGGCCGGAAGCTCGATAGTGGAGACGGCGGGGAGCGTCCGAGAGGAGCCGGAAGCGGAGCACCACTTGCGCGTGGAGAAGGCCCGCGGCTCTCTACGGAGTTACTCGACCGTGGTGCTTGTCCCTCGCGTGGGCTTCCCTTTGCGTAGGGGCACCAACGAGGATTAGTCGGGACCTTGCGTGGTTCCGGATACCTCGGTAAAAATACCGGCGTCATCCACGAGAGTTTGCTTCTCTACTTAGCTCTTTATATTCCGCATTTATATTAAGCATTTAAGTTTCAATCTTGTTGTCATACTTATTTAGTGTAGATTGAAACTTAGCCTTTGCGGTAGAGATAGCAACACTTAGACAAAACCTAGCTTGCACATTCTAGTTTTTGATTACTTGCATAGGTTTTGCTCTAGGGATTTAATTGTGGCCTAGTTTAGTAAAAGTTTTAGAAGTCCTAATTCACCCCCCCCTCTTAGGCGTCACCCGTTTCCTACAAGTGGTATCGGAGCCCGGTTTGGCTCATTTGAAACGCTTTAGCTTCACCGCTAAAAGAGCCGACACTTTTTAGAGGAAGGGATGGATACCCATAGGCCACCACACTTCGACGGCACTAACTTCCCTTATTATAGTGCTAGAATGGCTTGTTACCTAGAGGCCGTTGATCTAGGTGTTTGGAGAGTCACTCGTGACGGGATGAAACCCATCAAGAATCCCGAGAAACCCACCACGAGTGAGGAAAAAGAAATTCATTTAAAAGCTAGAGCCAAAAACTGCTTGTATGAATCTCTTAGCATGGATATTTTTAATCAAGTATTTACCTTGAAAACTGCTAATGAGATTTGGCTAAAATTGCATGAGCTCCATGACGGCACATCCAATGTCCGTGAGCAAAAACATTGCCTAGTCTTAAATGAGTATAATTCTTTTGCTATGAAAGACGATGAGCTTGTTAGAGACATGTATTCTCGTTTGAATCTAATAATCAATGAGCTCAACTCTATTGGCATTAATAAGCTAGGTGATGCGGACATTGTGAGGAAGATTATCTCCCTGCTACCACAACAAAGATATGGGAGCATCATCACCATCCTTCACAACATGGAGGACTTGAGCAACATGACCCCGACCATTGTGATTGGGAAAATCGCGGCTTTTGAGATGTCGCGAAAAATGAGTCGGGGAGAGGAGCCAACTTCCTCAAGACCATATGCTTTCGCATGTGATGAAAGGAAGGGCAAAAAGAAGGCTCCCACTCCAAGTTCCTCAAGTGAAGAAGAGGAAGAAGAAGAAAGTGATGATGATGAAGATAATCAACCATGCACATCATCCTCTGAGGACGAAGAAACAATCCGACGCGTCGGAAAGGTAATGAGGATGATTCGCAAGATCAATCTAATGGGTGTGCCCCTGCAGGTCGAGGATCTTCTCTTTAACATTGACAGGAAAAAGCAAAGGAAGAGAGGATGCTTTGCATGTGGGGAGAAGGGCCACTTCAGGGACAACTGTCCAAATATGGCCAAACCCAAAAAGGAGAGGAGCAAAGGCAAGGCGCTCACAAGTGTTAGAACTTGGGATGATTCTTCAAGTGAAGATGAACCTCCAAGGACGCGCAGCCACCGGTCCTCGTCACGATCATCACGGTCATCACACAAATGCCTTATGGCAAGAGGTAACAAAAGCATTCCATCCTCTAGTGATGAAAGTAGTAGTGATGATGAAGGTGAGGGAAAGGCCTCTCTAGAAGAGCTTGCGGAAGCCGTAGAATTTTTCCA
Source organism: Zea luxurians (assembly GCA_029449295.1). Lineage (NCBI taxonomy): Eukaryota > Viridiplantae > Streptophyta > Magnoliopsida > Poales > Poaceae > Zea > Zea luxurians. Next base: position 9,645,906 of record JAOPSE010000057.1, read on the forward strand.
GGATGTTTGCACTAAGCAAAAAGCTCAACTTAAAACTTTGAAAAATAAGTTGGTTAGCTCTCAAAATGATTACAAAGGTTTGCTAGAAAAATTTGAAACTTTTGCAAACTTAAATAGTGAGCTATCAACTAAAATTGAGCTATTAGAATCTAGTGCTCCATCCACTGCTACCGATGATAGCCTTATTAAAAAGAATGAAAAACTTAAGGCTAAGTTAGCTAGCTCCCAAGAAGCTATTGAAAATTTGCTAGAGAAAATGGAAATTCTTAGCATACACAACAATGAGCTAACTACTAAGCTAGAAAACATTGGTAGCACCCCTGCAGCATCTTTAGTTGAAATACCTGAAATAATTAAGAAAGATGCTTCTACTTCCTGCTTTGATTTAATTGATGATTCTAACCCCTGCAACCAAGTCGTTGTTGAGAATATTGTTGTAGAGACATGTACGGATGAGGTTGCAAAGGAAAATGAACAATTAAAGCAAGAAGTGGCTCGCCTTGGCAAGGCTTTGTATGACAAGAAAGGCAAAGCCAAACAAATCCGACCTCCACAGGATAACACCACTGCGGGAGTGAACAAGCCTGTAGAGGGAGAAACTGTGATTTGTAGGCTATGCCACAAGGAAGGCCACAAGTCTTTCCAATGCAAGGCGATGACCGGGGATAAACAAAGGCAAAAGCTCAAGCAAAAGCCATCAAGCAAAATCTCCAACACCTACATCAAAAAGGTGAACAAAAAGGATGCTACACCATATTTGATCAAGAAGAAAAAGAACGGAAAGGTGATAGCAATCAAGGCCAACAAGCAAGCCAACAAAGGAGAGGGGGCCAAACGCATCTGGGTGCCAAAGGAGATAATTTCAACCATGAAAAGCACCAAGAAGGTTTGGATCCCGAAAGGGAAGTGAGTGGACCAAAGGTCTTCGGGAAATTTGGAGACTTGGCAAAGTTGGGATGTATATCATGGGATACATCATATTGGATCAAGTTTATTGCCAAGTGGCTTAGTGAAAACTTTGGACCCAAATTTCCCACCCATGACTAAGGTAACTAGTTTTATTGTATTCTTCATTTTTAGATATGCGTATCTATTTACCTTCTATCTAGTTTACCTTTCTTGCCTAGTATTACAATTGTTATGTACTTTTGTTTAAAATCATGCATACTAGGTAAATCACATGGTAGGATTGCTTGCTTTCAATTCATATACTTAAGCAAACCTACATGGCTTAAAATGTTTATTTAAGCACGGCACATAGCTTCTATATCACTCCATAGTAAATGATGCATCAATTGAAAATTTTGATTTCTACAAAGTGTATCATTCAACTTATATGTGCCAAAGTTTGGATTATAGATAATTTGCCCCTCTTGATATCAAATCAAGTGCATGTCTCCTACAAGTATTCAAAACTTGTATGCACACCTTTAGGGGGAGGTTACTCTATAATCTAACACCTTGAGACTAACATCTTTTCAAGTCTATTTCATGTGATAGTCTCATTATAAGGAAAATGAAGTCCCCGGAGAAAGACAACAATCTTCCACTGCAAAATCTCCAAGAACTCTCATGTCTCTCAAGCTCGCCATTGATCTTCAATTGGTATCTTTTGAGACTACATTCAGTATCATTTACATGTCTTCTCCAATATTTGATTAGACTATATTTCATATCATATGCTTCCATGTTGCTAAAAATGCATAAGTAGTTAACTCATATTCTGTTACCTATGCATAAGGGAAGCTAGTCTTTTCAAATCATGTCTTGCACCTCTAATTTTTCACATGCTTTTTCCTAAGTTGAGGATCTCTGTCAGGGGGAGTATTTCTTCATCTCTAAAGGGGGAGAAAAACTCTTTCTAAAGGAGAATACTCATTTAGGGGGAGTAATATTTTAAGGACTCCTACAACTGGTATCATTCACATGGCTTAATTTAATACCTTTCTAGTGATATCATTTGATACAATTCCTGTTGAGGGCAAGCTTTTATTTACTTCCTACATGCTTTTAATGTCTTCCTTTTCGGTGGTTGATGCCAAAGGGGGAGAAGTTTAGGGACCAAAGCAACGAAAACTATATCAAACACCAAACACCACCAATTTAAAATTTTATATCTACAAATGGCTTTTCAAGTGGTTTTGGTTATTTGGTCCAAAAATAGGAAGTAAGTGAATTATGGAGTTAGGGGGAGGCTTAAGTCCATAATATCACATTGTGGGGACAATCATGCATCTTAGCAAGTAGATTGCATATTTTCATTCAAATACTTGTATTATTTGCTTGCTTTGGTTGTGTTGTCATCAATCACCAAAAAGGGGGAGATTGTAAGGAAAATGGACCCCGGGCCATTTGGCTAATTGAGTTTTGGTGTTTGATGAACAACACAATCCGTGAACTAATAAGTTTTCTAGTGTTTGTGTTTGTAGTTCACAGGATGCGAAGAGAATTGGACCAAGGCAATGAGGATGCAACACCTCAAAAGAAGACATAAAAAGATGCATAGGAGTCCAATACTCAAGAACAAAGAAGACCGAAGAAATCAGCGAAGAAATCCAAGATGAGGGCTGTCAGCCAGCGCCTGGTGGCGCACCGGACATTGGTGTCCGGTGTGCACCGGACTGTCCGGTGTGGCACCTGTAACACCCTATGTGTTTATATTCCGCTCGACAACGAGTACGGATTTAAGCACGTAATATCAGTGAATGGAACAGATGTTAAATTTTAATCGTCTTCGTTTATCGCGATTTTAATATCGCATCTGTTCCGTTTGTCGCGAGTGTGACATCATTTTTACTTCTATTTATTCGGGCTCTTCCCAAATTTTCGTGTTATTCGGAATATAGTCGTTCCGAAAATCGGTGCGTCCGGTGATTATTTAAAATACATCGCTCGCGCGAACACGAATTCGAAAGCCCGAACCACTTGGACGATTTTTATTCCGAACAGATTAAATTGAACCCAACGACTAAATTGTTCGGGGCAAAATAATCTGAATCGTGCAGTGTCTGAGAAAAATCGTGCGCGAGGTTATAATTCAATTTATTATTCAGCACGCTGTTTCGAAGACAAAATCGCGTATACGTTCACAGGTATTGTTTCGACTAATTTCGGTCGAATCACGCCGAACAAATCATCAAAGCCGAAATATGTTAATTAGGTCCGTTGCTTTTCGCCTTGATTTAAAAAGTTGAATTAATGGTACGAATTGATCCGACTCCCGAGTGAACTTAAACCAAATTAAGTGTCGGCCGATTCAATTTGCTATTTCAAAGTCTAAGAAAATAATATGTATAGCCCAAGTGTCGTTTTGATTTGATCTATTTGACTTTCGTCTAAATCGTAACCCTAAAACTCGGATTAGGTTTTTCGACTCGTGTCGTACTAATTAAGTCTAGTGTGAGACTAATTAAAATTAGAATTATTCGAAAACTTTATGGTTTAGATTCTAATCAAGTTGAGTCGGTGCTACTAAAAATCAAAACCGTGTTATAATTATTATCTACATTGTATCCATCGCAAAGAAATTGGGATCCAGAAATATCTGCGATTTCTATAAAAAAAGAAAGAGAAGAGAAAATGAAAAGAAATGAAAGAAAGGAAAAGCAAATATCCTCTATAGTCGTCGCTTCTCTTCTTATCCCAATGTCCTCTCTCTCCCTGATGTTTCCTGAAGCCGCCGCCCTCTATTTGCTTCTCCCTCACACGTCGTACTCCCTCAGATTTTTTTCTGCAGTCGCTGCCCAGCCTTGTCTTCCACCTCCCTCGTTCCTTGGTGGTGTTCGCCTCGAGCTCGTCTTCTTCGTGCTTGCCCCCTGCTCAATCGCGCCCTGGTGGTTGGAGCTCGCCGTGGAAGCTGGCCGTCGTTGCCCTTGCTTCCTTGCAGCTCGCCCATGGCCGCACGCATCTCCCTGGTCGGCGCCCCCCATCCCGTCCTCTTCTTCCCTCTACCTGGTGGCCTCGGCGATCTCCCCTACAAGCTCGCCTCTCCCTAATCGCCCCCTCTTCAACCTGACCGTGCCCTGGGATCCGACCAGGCCATGTGTCTCCATCCTGCTCTGGTGCATGTCGGGTCTCCCTGCGCTGGTCTCCGCTTGTGCTCGAGCCATGCCAATGGACCCCCGCCGTGGAGTTGTTCGTCACCGTGCTCGACAAGCTCTAGACGCGCGCAGCGGTCTCCCCGTAGTGTCGGGCGCCCCGTCGTCGTCGAGCTTACCGGCGCGCGCGTCTGTCCACGTCGCCAGTAGCTCAGTCCCTCTGCTCGCCATGGCTGGCTCGCGATCCTGCTCGCAAGTCCCTCATGCGCGCTATGGTGTTCAGGCCGGCTATTGTTCTGCTCACCACCGCGCGCCCTCGGGCCAGTGCCTTCCTACGTATGTTGTGCGTCGTCGACCCGCGTTGTGTCCCGACGTGCTTGTCAATCCCGATCTGTGCAGCCCCACCCCGTGTCGTCGTTCTGTGCAGCCTTGACGTGCCATCGTCGCTGACAGTTTGCCTCTCCTACGCTGCGCCATCCTTGTTTCTCTCTGGTCGCGATAAAATCCTGTCCCACCAAGTCGTCGGGCGCTGCTCTCAGCTCGCTATGGGGCTTGCTGGGCTTGTCATGTTTTAAAATGTCATCAAAACTCGCCTGCGACCGCGGTCTCGTCGTGTCTGTCGGTCTTCGACTTCGGCGACCACTATCATCTTCATCAGCACGCCATCGTTGTATCGCCGTTCCACGTCCTCAGCACTGGAGTTCATCATCGGTCTCTATTGCAACATCGACTTGTCGTGGTCTACATCACCTTGTTGCTGCTGGTGAGACGCATCTTCTATGTTTAAATTTTAAATGCAAAGTTAGACGAATAGTATGTTGGTAGACTAGTCTACGTGGTACGATTGATTTAATAAGTATTGTGTTCTGTATTATTCACTTGCATAGTAGTCGTAAATTTATGTGTGCCATCGCCCAAACAAATTGGAGGAGAATAGTGTAGCAAGCCGACTTTAGTCGAAATCCGAGAAAACCCCGTGGTAGATGTAAATACTTCAGATATTTAAGTTGATAAAAAATAATAAAATACAATTTAGGTGGTAAGTGTCTTGGTAAATATATAGGTCTAGTAATTGAAGTAATCCTATTTATACGATACAGTTACGATTACGTGTTTGTAGTAAGCACGCTACATTTGTGATGATTTGTTAGTTGGTGTTTTATACAAGTTAATTGAAGCAAGTAATGACCCCAAGTTCTATAAGTCCGTCGGGGTAGGTTTTAGGAGAGGAAAATACTTATACATAGTTTACTGTTGTGTGATGTAGAATTGCGTTCGATTAAGTAAAAATGCCATAGCTATAGTTTTAATGTGATATCGACATCTAGTATTTTCATACTAGATTTGCGATATCTTGCTATAGGTGTTTAATACGCTATCGTATAGCACTATTTAGATTTGCGATATTCCTGTTTATATGCATTCATGTGCATAATGCATTTCATTTAGGTACGTTAATTAGTCGCGCGATGCGGAAGAAGAACCAAGTCGACCCCAAGCGCGGGCTAATCTGCAAGCTGAAGCTGATGAATCAACCTGAAGATGGTTAAATCAAGCAAGTGCTCGGTCAAAGAATACTCGTCAAGCGGACGTTACCTAACAACACTAACCTAGTGTTACTCAGGCAAGCCCCGGTGCATTTGCCACCTCCTTGTGTTTTAAAAACCTTTTTCACTTGCTTGATGCATTAGGTGATAGGAGTTGATTGCCAAAACAATTCCTGCATTACCTTCCTTGAACTTGATTACCTTCCTTGATCACCTGTTTTACAAAAGATTTTTGATGCTTAGCATTGCTTTAGAAAAACAAAATGTTTTGTTTTTTACAAAAGTTGATGTGGCAAAAGTGGGTGGGATGTTTTCGAAAATAAAACTTGGTGGTGGATCCATCAGGGCCGTGATGGGTTCAACATCGGAAAAGATGTACCTCTGCCAGGTACCAAGTTTTTGGGTTGAAATGATTAAGCTGAGACCGGGCGGGTGACTTGCACGAGAAAGGAGTCTCGGTGTAGTGTCTCCGTCTGAGTCGATTAAGGACCGTCTCGATGTAGGCCTGCTGACCGAGGACCCTTTAACTGGTCACATGCCTCGTCATGGGTAAGCCTTGCCTCGGGCAGACTAAGGCCGGAATAAGATAACACGAAATGGGAGTGGAGCGGTGGCGAGAGTAGCGTGTACCCTCCGTGGCAAGAGGCTGGACGGTGGTGTATCTGTGCTCTCGGTTTGCGCGAACCTGATCCGGTCTTAAGAACCCCGGTGGCGGGTTGACATATGCAAGGGTTAAGTGCTACATATGTCGTGTGATTGGAGATCCTCAGCTGAGTATAATCGATTCGGATCGCCGTACCTCCGCGGTTATGGAGACTTGGCCACTGACTTACACGTAGCATTCCACTAAAGATGATGGGTTTTTGTTAAGAAACTGGCTAGTACAGGACCAGTGATTGAACTAGGGTAGAAAGAACTCTAGTGCAGGTAATTTTACTTAACTCGACAAATAAAATTGGATTTTTAAGGATCCACTTTAGTAAGCATTTCTGCAAAACAGAGTCTTTGATTATTGAAAAGCCTTACCTTGACTCCCATATAACCAGCATACCCTTGAGAGTCTTTTCTTTAGTCGGGTAAGACTTGCTGAGTAATTCCATACTCAGGGTTTATCCCTTCGTTGTTTTTAGGTGAGGAAGTAGCAGACTTTTGCTGCTTCTGTGCCAAGGTGGTTCCCAAAGAAGAAAAACAAGATTGAAGTGCGGGAGGACTCGGTCCTCCACATAGGATCTTTTGTTTATAGCCTTTCGGGAGAAGTGTGTGTCTCCCTTGGTTTGTATAATTATTACTTCTATGCACTCACTTTTAGACTGGTCTGTAATAAATTAACTCGAGCTTGCTGTTGAAATAAATGTAAGTTTATGTAATTCGCTTCCGCATTTCTTCATCTCCGATGATCTGTAATGTCTGCAAGATGGGTGAAACGTTCCTGGTAAGGTCGGGAAAGATACCGAGCTTGTCAAGTAACTTAGGAACATCTACAGGGTGTCTGATGTCTGTTAGACAAGGACAACTGTAGGTGGGCCTGATTACTTGGGAGGTTCCGTCACAGGCTGGTATCGGAGCTGGATTAAGTATATACGGTCACATACATATTTTCAAAACAAAAGGTTTTGGTTTTGAAAAACCTATTTTCAACTAAACACATTGTTTGGTTTTGAAAACTAGTTTTGAAAAAAACTATAATGCTAGCGACATCCTCTCTTAAGCCCTAAAGTAAGGACTATCAGGTGGCTTAGTTGAAAACCACTAACCCACAACCGGGTGGGTATTGCATACATATGTATTGTTATTTTTGAGGCCATTCAGTTTTGAATGGATCGACGCTCAGGTAAGGTGAGTTGTGAGAGCATGACCGAACAACCGTCGGTCTAGGGGAGTGTTTAAATGTGGCGTCCGATTATATACATGTTCTACATATGTATATATGCAGACTGCGATATGGAGTATTTACTTTTCTGGGAATTCAGTACCCCATGGATGTGTATGGGTATACAGACATGGGAATACTGAGAAGTGTGATGTACTTGTAACGACGCACCTACACTCAGGTAAGAAGGTGAGTTACCATAATGAGTTGCCCTATGGTTAAAGTGTGGCAACGGCGCCTATGCGTGGCTCGGCGCTTAATGATGAGCTGGCCTCCATATAGCAATATATGGAGTATAAACTGTGATAACTGTCATGTGTGGATCTTGCATCATTGGGAATTGGGCTGTAATGAAATTTTCTGCAGGTACACTAACCTCGAAAACGTATGTGTAGTGACGACTAGCAAAATACCGTGAGTCGTAAGTATGCCACCGATATAGAACGCTATCGCCACATTATGTTGGCAAAATCAGTGAGGACGTGTAGGACGAGCATGCATCCTGATTGTTGCATCATGTTTGTCACCTATACACCCAAAATGCTCCTCTCATCTTTATTCCAGTAACCATTGATTGTAGATAATGTGGTGTATTGCTCAATTATGAACTTCGATGAAATAGGTGTCCTCCATTCTTTAGGTAACCTATTAAGGTCTTATATGGTGTTTGCTCTTGTGCTTGATGTGTCGATAGAAGGTTAGTAACTTGTTTGCTTAAACCCAGAATTAGGCCATGTTCTTATTTAGTGAACCATGACACAAAACTTAAATTTTTCCGTTATTACTCTAGGACCAAACACATAAAAATAAATGCCTAGATAATTTCTATGTTGGACCTAAAGTGTACCTAGCTTTAAACAAGAATTTCGAGTCATGTCTCCATCCTAAACCATGTCCTTGTTCGGTTGGTGCAAGCTGATGTACCTTATCCAGTTTGCTTGTTTTTAAGGACCGCCATGTTACTTTATCAACCTAACCTAGGAAAGACATGTCCGACCAATTTCTTGAAATTGATGCCTTTGGTTTCCCCATACCTATCGAAGGCATACCAACTTAATCCTTGACCTTGTGATCTTTGTGATGGGCATAGAAATATGCTTGGGGCTGAATTAACAGTCTCCCATCGTACTTCTTTCATCTAGTTTAGGTTATGGCCATGTCTTGTTCATTTCCTTGGGTCATAATCTATTTGGCTCTCTACTTGTAACCATTCTTACAGATGGAGTATCTCTTTGTATATTGTCACCCTTGCCCAATTCATTGGTGTCGCGTGAGATTTCTTATTGGTTATGTCTGGCAATGGTGTTATGACTAAAATCGATGGCACCGCGATGAAGCTGAGGGCCTCCTGTGGATGCACACACATGGTTGCGCTACTTGGCATCCGCTGGTATCACCGTTAGTAGTCATAATCCATTATTAGACTATATCGATATGTTATCTTTGTGCAAATTATTCTTACCACGTGAGATTCATTATTGGTGCCAGTTCGATAATGGCGTCTCGATTAATGACGTATGGTACCACGGCGAAACTAAGAGCCTCCTGTGAATGTGCACACAGGATTCTGCTGCTTGGCGCATGCTGGTATCGAAGTCTCTAGTCATGATCCATTGTGGAACTACACCGATGTGTGATCTTTCATGGACTCCTCCCTTGAAACAATTTCTATGTTGTTTGTTAAGTTATCAAGCAACATTGTTGGGGGCTTGTTCTCAAATGCTAAGAATTAAGAACAAGGCAACATAGAAAATGTTAAGTGTTAAAGTCCTTCGTCCTCCAAAACATTATATCCCTTCGGGATATAAAGAATTTCGGACGAAGGTTACGAAGGACATACCTTCGTGAGCATAATAACAAGGGACGAAGCATTCATATAAATCATGAGGTATAAAATAAACATTTAAATATTATCATAGAACCATCTCCATTTTTATTATCATGAATGAATATAAATGACTTCAAATTACAAATGTACCTTCGGTCCTGAGGAAAGCAAAAGTACAGGTGTGATGCGAAAGCAAATGACAGGTTCGCGTGAACAGTACAGGGGTACTGTTCATCTATTTATAGACACAGGACACAGCCTGTGACGAATTACAATTATGCCCCTTACAAAGGTTTACAACATTGACTCATACCCCTATGGATAAAGAGGTCATTCTATCTTTATGTCGGTTTGTAATGCCGAAGCTCCATGAAAAGGAACCTTCGGCCATCTCCTGGGGACAACTTCAGCCGAAGCTGCTTCTTCGTGTAAGACCTTCGGCGCAACGAAGCATGGCCCCAACAGTAGCCCCTTTCACGGCGCTAGATCGTTTTTCGTAACGAGCTTGATCCGTGAAAAAATGCCTCTTAAGCTTCGGGAAGCCGAAGGTCCAAAAAACACCTTCCCTGAGCTCGTTGCCGAGAAATGATTCAATTCCCGAGTTCGTGTCGGTCCCACCTTGCAGAGTTACTGTTTGATCTTTGCGGTCCACTGCGCAGCGAGTACAAGTGACTGCCCGCCTGGTGTAAAAATCCTGCCGCTTCGCCTTCTTACCTGCAGCACTATATAAACAGACGAGTAGGTGTGAAGTTACCACAGCATTCATTGCTATTTGCACTGTTTTGCTGCCAAAATTTTTAACTATAGCCGAAGCTTGACTCTCAGAATCGAACGAAGGTCCATCTCGAAGCCTGCTTCGTCAGAAAGAAAAGCTTCGGGAGAAAAGGAAAAAGAAAAAAGTATCTAACTTCCCCAAACTCAGAATCAAATGGCCAGAGTGCGATCTACTGCCAGAGTTGAACGTGAAGGAGACGAAGCCGAAGGTTCGAATACTGTGCCCATCTCCGAAGCGATGCAGCGTTCCGGACTAGTGACTGCGGAAGAAATGCCCGCTGCTGAAGCAGACCCGACACCTGCCGAAGAAGAAGAGAACATTGAAGAAACTGACCCCGAAGATGACTACCGCATTGCCATGCCCAGCAAGCCCAGCCACCTAGACTTCGGGAAGTCGACTGTTTCAAAGGCTGATCTTTCCAAGATGGTGAAAGCAGGTTATTTCAGTGAAAATCAGAAGAAGCTACTCCGCTTCGGGGGAGAAGAGACTACCCCGAAGCCAGAGAAGGACGAGATTGTCATTTTCAAGAGCTTTTTAAAAGCTGGGCTGAGATTCCCTCTTCATGGAATTATTGCGGATGTATTGAAAAAATTTGGTATTTACTTTCATCAATTGACTCCTAACGCTATCGTTAGGCTTAATGTTTATATCTGGGCCCTCCGAAGCCAAGCAGTGGAGCCATTTGCCGACAGTTTTTGTCGAGTTCATGAGTTACATTACCAAACAAAGGCCAGAAAAGATGGGCTACATGATAACTTCGGTTGCTACAATTTTGCCTACCGGAAGACAACAAAGTGTCCTGTTATCAGCTACCGAAGCAAATGGCCAGCAGGCTGGAAATCTGAGTGGTTTTATGTGAAGGTTGACGAAGACGAAGAAAAATTGGTACAAAGCCCTCTTGATTTAATCTTCGGAGAAACAAGGCCGCGATGCCACATGAAATTGGAGGGTCCCACCTGGGCTGCACTGGGTGAGTTTGAAATTATTTCAGAGCATATCGGTACCAGGGATCTGGTTCAAGAATTCTTGGCGTTCAGAGTCTTCCCTACTCTGAAAGAATGGGAAATGCCAAAGCTAGAGGGAGAGAAGAAGAAGGGGGAACTTGTCCGGCTTCCTTATCACTTCAAATTCAAGAAATACTTTAAGAAGCCCTGCCAAGAGTGGCTGGACACAGTTGAGGTGATGTGCAATGAAATTCTTGGGAATTATTCCAAGAAAGAAGATCAACTGATGACAGCAGCCTTCGGCACCCGTCCGAAGCGAAGGCTGAACCGAGTGCTTGATGCCCTGGGCTTCGAGTACCCTGACTATGAACGGTTGAACAAGGGTGCTGAGGGCCAAAAAAGAAAAAGAGTGGCCGAAACTTTAAACAAGGATGAAGAAAAACCAGCAAAAGAGAAGAAAATTCCCAAGAAGAGAAAAATATCAACTCCAAAGCGAAAATTATCCGATGAAGAGGGGTCCCCCGCACCACCTTCTACCAGCGACGTGGAGGAAATTTTAAAGGTAATGACTGAACCCGTGCCCACGAAGCTAAGTCCATTAGGGCCTCAACTGACGAAGCTTTTTCGAAAGGTGGAAGAGCCGGAACAAACGAAGATAACCAAACCAAAGCGGCAAAGAATTATTGCAGTAACCGAAGTTATTGACAAGACACCGCCGAGGGCGTCAATTCAGAAAACACCAGCTGTTGAGGGCACAACAAACGTCGAAGTCGCACCTTCGGAGGTCGCGGCTATCGAAGCCGCTACAGCCGAAGATGTGAACTTAGAAACTACCATTGAGGACATCAACAAAATTTTGCAAGACATGGCTGCAGAAGAAGCTGCTACCGCTGCTGAAGAAACTATGGCCACAGTGCCTGGGAAGGGGAAAGAAATAGCCGAAGACACTTCGGACGACGAAGCCTACACATTTCAAAACTTAGTTGGGCAAAAACTGTCGAAGGCCGAAATAGAAGAGCTCAAGGAATATGCCAAATCTTGCGGATACAAGCCAGGAGCTCTTCTATTTGGAGGCATTGATGATGAAAAATTGGGCTGCATTCGTGATCAAGCTGGGGCTAAGGTCATCGGTACTCTATCAAAGAGTATCGGTTTTCCGAAGCTAGAGACAGATATCAGCCGCTACCGACGACAACATATCGTCGGCAGCTTATTTTATTCCAATTTCAAGGTAAACAACCTTTTCTCTGGTTTTTATTGCTTTTAATAATGAAAATGTTACTAACGAAAGTTGTTTCTGTGCAGAGCATGCTACTGAGCAAAGCTCTGAAGATGCAGCAAGATTTGGAGGACAAAAAACACGAAGCTATAATTGAAAATTTAGAGAGCAAGATAAAAGAACAATCAGCTATCATTGAAAAGAAACACTTCGAGCTCCAATCAACCGAAGGCTTGCTGGCAGAGACTGAAGCTAAAGTATCAGAATTAAATTCGAAGCTTATCGGTCAATCAAAACAATTTGAACAGGAGAAGCTAGAGCTTAATTCGAAACTTGAAGCCGAAGTCCAGACCAACTCAGACTTGAAGAAATCATTAACAAGCCTTCAAGACAAGTGCTTGAAATTTAGCAATAATTGTATTGAACGATTAAAAAAGATCTTTTACTCTGTTGGAGCCAGCAGCGGAAAATTTACCCCTTCAGCGGAAAATTTACCAAAAGCCTTCGATCATATTGAAGCTGAAATTGAAGAACTTGACGAAGTCATAGCCGGGCACGGTGACTTCTGTGCCTGGGTAGCTTCTCGGGGTACCGCTGCAGCGTTCCTGAAGGCCGGCTGCGAGCATGGAAAAATCGTCAACAGGCCCAACTTCACCCTGTCTCCATCAATTCTGGACGATATTCCTGACCTCGCCCGAAGCATCTCAAATAGATTTATAAAAATGATATGGACAAAAGGCGGGCGAGAGAAGGCTGGAGACGAAGCTCGAAGTCATCTTGATCCAGTAAGAAATCATACTTTGTACTTACCTTCTCCTTCACGCTTGATTTTTACTCGCGATAGCTTGATTCATGTAGGATGACGAAGGTGAAGATGATGCTTAAAATATGTCGCCGAAGCTGTCGCCGAAGCTGAAGCTTAGTAAAGATCAGTAGGAGTATACTATAGAAAAAACTCAGGAGAATTTGTAACAACTTTTTGTAAATACATTTAAATTGTTCTCAATGAACTTTGTACATACCTTGTAATATATTCTTACCCTTCTATTGAGGCGCTTTGATGTGGACGAAATTAGTATTTTGAGCCGAAGGCGAAAAAACATCTTCCCTTCTTTTCGTACACAACGAAGCATAGAAGACCACTTTTTCTTTTGCCGAAGCTTTTCTTTTTTGTACATAACGAAGCATAAAAGACCACTTCTTCTTTTTGCCGAAGCAACCACTTAGGAACACAAATGCTATGAATGAATGCTTATGAATGCAAATGCTATGATGTAATGTAATGTGTGAATGAATGTCCAAAACATATGTCCGAAGCCACACTCAGCCATTATTTCCTTAGAAACAACCACACATCAGCTCTGCATTCCCTTAGGAACGACTTTGGAGCTTCTTCGCCTTTTACTTAGGTGGTATCAGCGTTGACTTTTCGCTGTAAGCTCTGCATCCCCTCAGGGACGTCTTTGGAGCTTCTTCGCCTTTTACTTAGGCGGAATCAGCGTTGACTTTTCGCTGTGAGCTCTGCATCCCCTTAGGGACGTCTTTGGAGCTTCGTTTCTTTTTCAGTTTCGGCACTCGATGGTGCGTTCTCAGCTTTTACATTTACATTCTTTGGGGGATTTTGCTCTTATAAAACTAAAAAGGAAATTACATATGATGGCCCCATTAAAAACCTTTCTCCCCCTTTAGAAAGGAAAAGGGTGCCATGAAAAAGAAAAGAAAAACATAAAAAGTTACATCAAGTTATACATAATATCGCCGAAGCTCATCCGCATTCCAAGATCTTGGAATTTCGCTGCCGTCCATGTCCTTTAATCTGTACGAACCAGGCCTTGACGAAGATGCTACTAAGAAAGGCCCTTCCCATTTTAATTGTAACTTGCCCACTGTATCCGGGTTGGCCACTCTCCGAAGCACCAAGTGTCCCGGCTCAATATTTTTTAGCCGGACCTTTCTATCTCGCCATTTAACTGTTTCAGCCTGGTATTTATTGATATTTTCCACAGCTTGAAGCCTGATTCCTTCTAAAGCATCTTTTTCCACAAGACAAGCATCTTCAGGACTTGATTCTGCCGAAGCTACTACTCTTATTGATCCAGCTTTGGCTTCTTCCGGAGTTATTGCTTCGTCACCGAATAATAACTTGAATGGGGTAAAGCCTGTAGACCTTGATGCTGTTGTATTGTGGCTCCACACCACTTTGGTTAACTGATCTGGCCACTTTCCCCTGGGTTGATTGAAGATTAACTTCATTATTCCTGTCATTATAATGCCATTGGCCCTTTCAACGAGCCCATTCGACTCCGGATGCCTGACTGATGCAAAATGGAGCTTCGTTCCAATTTGATCACAGAAATTTCTGAAAGCTTCGGAGTCGAACTGCGTTCCATTATCTACAGTGATGGCCTTCGGTACCCCGAAGCGACAGACAATATTCTGCCAGAAAAACTTTTGAACAGTGGCCGAAGTTATTGTGGCTAATGGCTTCGCCTCAATCCACTTGGAAAAATACTCCACAGCCACTATAACATACTTTAGATTCCCTTGAGCCGGTGGTAATGGACCCAGCAAGTCAAGGCCCCACCTTTGCAATGGCCAGATGAGTTGTATCAGCTGTGTCAAAGACGAAGGTTGCTTTTGATCTCTTGCACATTTCTGACAACCTTCGCACTTTTGAACTAACTCCGCTGCATCCGAAGCTGCCTTCGGCCAATAAAACCCTTGGCGGAAAACTTTTCCAAGTAACGGCCTAGATCCAATGTGGGATCCACACAGGCCTGCATGTATTTCTTTCATTAACTCTATACCTTCGGTTCTAGACAAGCATTTGAGCAGCGGGGCGCAAACTCCATGTTTGTATAATTCCCCTTCTATCATGACATACGGACGAGCTCTTGCCTCTATTCTTTTATTGTAGGCTTCGTCATCTGAAAGGAACTTACCCTGAAGGTAAGAGATTATTTCAGTTCTCCAATCTTCGCTGTAAACAGGAGATATGTTGAGGACTGCTCTTTCAAGGAGCTCCACTGAAGGTGCTTTTATTGTTTCGAAGAACACGTCCGAAGGTAACGGCAGCCCCTGTGCTGCAGACTTGGCTAGCAAATCAGCATGCTCATTTTGTCCTCGAGGGATATTCTTGACAGAAAATCCTTCGAAGGAGGCTTCGATCCTTCGGACCGTGTCTAGATATTTTTCAAGCTTCGGATCTTTGGCCTTGCAACTTTTGTCAATATGACCCGAAACAACCTGGGAATCAGTTTTAAGAATCGCCCTTCTGATTCCCATTGCCTTTAATTTCCGAAGGCCCAGGAGCAGGGCTTCGTACTCAGTAATATTGTTTGTACAGCTGAAGTCAAGTCTTGCTGCATAACAAGTTTTAACCTTGGATGGTGAGACCAACACAGCAGCTGCACCTGCTCCGAAGGTTCCCCAAGAGCCATCACAAAACACTGTCCACACTTCGTCATCTTTATTTGCTTCTTCATCCTGAGCCCCTGGCGTCCAGTCGGCAATGAAATCTGCTAATGCTTGAGACTGGATCGAGGATCTATGCACATAATCAATGTAAAATTCATTGAGCTCTGCAGCCCATTTTCCAATCCGTCCAGTAGCTTCTCTATTTCTCATGATATCCTTCAACGGCTGCGAAGAAGGAACAATAATATTGTATGCCTGGAAATAATGCCGAAGCTTCCTGGATGCCATTAAAACGGCATATAATACCTTCTCCAGCTCTGTATAATTTTTCTTTGATATACTAAGGACTTCAGATACAAAATATATTGGGACCTGCTTCCTGACTTGGCCATCAAACTTCTCCTGGACAAGTGCCGCACTTACTGCTGAGTGCGAAGCTGCCACATATAACAACAGAGGAGCCCCTGGCGTTGGTGGAGTTAATGTTGTTAGATCTATTAAGTATTGCTTCAGCTCTTCGAAGGCTTTTTGCTGACTTGGGCCCCATTGAAAGACTTCAGCTGACTTCAGCACCTCGAAGAATGGTAAATTTCTTTCTGCTGATCTGGATATAAATCTGTTGAGAGATGCCAGCCTTCCTGTCAATCTTTGGGCCCCCTTTCTTGTGGTTGGTGGCTCCATTCGAAGTATAGCTTCGATTTTATTTGGTTTAGCTTCGATTCCCTTTGTTGAAACCAAGCATCCAAGGAATTTCCCCTTCTTTACTCCGAAGACACATTTTTCTGGATTCAGCTTCAGACCAGCTTGTCTGAAGCTGGCGAAGGTCTCCTGCAGATCAGCAATATGATTTTCTTGCTTCGTGCTTTTTACAATGATGTCATCGACATAAGTCAACACATTTCTGCCTATCTGAGACTGGAGAACCTTCGCTGTCATTCGGCTGAAACTTCCTCCGGCATTTTTGAGCCCCTCAGGCATCCGAAGATAGCAATATGTGCCACTTGGGGTTATGAAGCTAGTCTTCGGCTCATCTTCCTTCTTCATCCAAATTTGATGATAGCCTGAGTAGCAGTCCAGGAGACTCATGAGCTCTGAAGAAGCTGCTGCATCGACTAAAGAGTCTATCCTTGGCAGCGGGAATTCATCCTTCGGACAAGCCTTGTTGAGATCTGTGAAATCGATACACATTCTCCACTTGCCATTGGCCTTCTTCACCATAACAGTGTTAGCTAGCCACTCTGGATACTTTACTTCTCTGATAACTCCTGCACTGAGGAGTCTTTTTACTTCATTGCGAGCCCCTTCGGCCTTGTCATCCGACATCTTCCGAAGCCTCTGCTTTCGGGGTCTGAAGGATGGGTCAACATTGAGCGAATGTTCAATAACATCCCGATTTACTCCACAGAGATCATTAGCTGACCATGCAAAAAACATCTTTGTTGTTGAATAAAAACCTTATCAAGGTTTTCTCCTGGTCTTCAAATAGTTGCGAGCCCAACAGCACCTTCTGTTCTGCTATGTCCTCACACAATAGCATAGGCTTCGGCTGATCTGCTGAAGCTGCTTTCTCCCTTCTGAATTTGTACTGTTCACAAGCTTCAGCTCCATCTATGTTATGGATTGCTTTGGAGTCAGTCCAGCTTCCTTCGGCCCTTCTAGCGGCTTCCTGGCTTCCATGAATAGCAATAGGCCCTTGGTCCGAAGGTATCTTCATGCAGAGATAAGCTGGGTGAAGAATTGCTTCGAAGGCATTAAGAGTACCGCGACCAATGATAGCATTGTAAGGATACTCCATGTCAACAATATCAAACACAATTTGCTCAGTCCTTGTGTTGTTAACAAATCCGAAGGTTACCGGCATGGTAATCTTCCCAAGTGCTACAATCTGCCGCCCTCCGAAACCACAAAGAGGGTGCGTAGCATCATGGATCTTGTCTTCGGGCTCTTGCATTTGTCTGAAGGCCTTAGCAAATATTATATCAGCTGCACTGCCTGTATCAACTAAGACATTGTGGACCAGAAATCCTTTGATCACACAAGAGATAACCATGGCATCATTGTGGGGATAATCCTTAAGCTGAAGGTCTTCCTGAGAGAAAGTAATTGGAATGTGGGACCATTTTGACTTGATGAAGGGTCCCTGCACTCCAACATGCTGCACCCTTCTCTGGGCCTCCTTCTTCTGCTTCTTGTTAGCCGGCTCTGAGCAAGAACCGCCTGTTATCGGGAACACCAGCTTCGAAGCCGAAGCAGCTCCAGCTTGATTGTTGAACGAAGCCATCAGCTCAGAAAAGTGGAAGTGAGTTCACCGGAGGTGGGCGCCAATGTTGGGGGCTTGTTCTCAAATGCTAAGAATTAAGAACAAGGCAACATAGAAAATGTTAAGTGTTAAAGTCCTTCGTCCTCCAAAACATTATATCCCTTCGGGATATAAAGAATTTCGGACGAAGGTTACGAAGGACATACCTTCGTGAGCATAATAACAAGGGACGAATCATTCATATAAATCATGAGGTATAAAATAAACATTTAAATATTATCATAGAACCATCTCCATTTTTATTATCATGAATGAATATAAATGACTTCAAATTACAAATGTACCTTCGGTCCTGAGGAAAGCAAAAGTACAGGTGTGATGCGAAAGCAAATGACAGGTTCGCGTGAACAGTACAGGGGTACTGTTCATCTATTTATAGACACAGGACACAGCCTGTGACGAATTACAATTATGCCCCTTACAAAGGTTTACAACATTGACTCAGACCCCTATGGATAAAGAGGTCATTCTATCTTTATGTCGGTTTGTAATGCCGAAGCTCCATGAAAAGGAACCTTCGGCCATCTCCTGGGGACAACTTCAGCCGAAGCTGCTTCTTCGTGTAAGACCTTCGGCGCAACGAAGCATGGCCCCAACAAACATCTATCGTCTTTGCCGGATCAAAAGGACATACCACTTTTATGTGTGGTCTTATTTCTTTTGATCTTGGTAGTGACTACTCATACAAGTTCCCCTTACATCCTTTGTGTAAAGGTGAATCCTTGGAGCTTTTTAGTGTCAAGAAACAACTGATTAGCTCTCAAATTGGAGATTGATTTTCCCTGCTGTTGAGATGCAGGAGTTTGTTCATTCGCTCTCCTATTTTCCATGTATTTCTGAATCAAGTCCGTTCATCTCGCATGAAAAAAAAGAAAACGGATGAACGACCTGACCAAATGGATTTCTACCCAAATGCATGACCTTTTGCTTGCAAACGTAAGCTCTCGACCGTTGGCTTACCGATGGTACTGAGAGGACTTGCTCAATGTCAAAAGTAGTTCAACAAGTTGGTTTTACCAACTTGTAACTGCATTGTGAACAAAGGTTGAGTTTAGAGATCGATTTGTCGAGTTATCTAAACTCACATTAGTTCAAACCATTCTAAGACAAGTACTTACACAGATCAAGTTAAAACCGACTGATAATCACCTAATCATCGCTCTAGTCGTGCCTCGATCTCCCCACGTGTGCTTTTCCAGCATGTGGATCGAGTCGAGCCATGAATAGTGCTGAATAAAATGGACTGATTGCGAAGTCAACATCAACGGATCTTTTCGTTGATATTTTCCAAGTCTATCATTTTTCTTGGACTTGGATTCTCTGGCTAGCCACGGGTCAACTGTGGTGTTGTTTGACATCCGCACTTGTCACGTGTGCTATGAGCTTACCGTAACCACTTGTTGGTAAACCTCCTTGTGTGTGTTTTACCCAAGATGGTGCATCTAATTCTGTTTGGGTAAAATCGCATATTTACTGTTCACCCAGCAGACTCAGATAGTGTCGGTGTTTTGGGTCCGACCGCACACCCGGGGTTGCCCCTCAAGGTGTTTTAGGAGTAGGAAGGTGTCGACAACTGTAGCAAAATGGTTCGTGCCGATCGCACGGGAGACGGTGGACAAGGTTTACAGGTTCGGGCCGCTTAGTGACGCGTAACACCCTACGTCCTGATGAGTATGCTTGGTGGATATGATTACAAGAGGGTTCTCCGGATCGAGAATACAGAGAGTTTGTGTAAGTGGCTACGTAATGGGTCGATCGTTCTGAAGGGGTGCCCCCTAGGCCTTATATACTCGACCGTGGGGCAGTACACATGGATAAGATAACAACAAGTGGCTAAAAGATAGTGAACCTCTTGAGATTATCCTTTACGTAACCCTCTCCGACTTATCCTCACGTGGCTTCGTTGCATGGAGACTCCAGCGCGGGAAAGTCGGATCTTCGTTGCGGCCACTCGCTCGACGCTATGGGCCGTCCGGGTTTGCACCAATCCGGCCTCACGTCGCTCTGCTTTGCTGGTTGTTTCCCCCCAGGCCCACGAAAGAATAACCTTACGATTTATTGGGCCCTCGGGCCTTTCGTGAGGTCCTTTACTCTTTCAGTGGACCCGGGGGGATATCTATCCCCCACAAGCCCCCGATCTTTGGGTTAATTTAGAGGTAATCAACCCGAAGATCTCAGGTCTAGCTTGTAGGTGATTTGAAGAAAGATGGCTTCCTGTTGTTCTCTCCTGCTTCGATCACTTGTTGACCAAAACCTAGTTTCGTGCCTGTGCCTTAGAGATCGGCATTCCTATTTGTAGGATTCTGAACTTCATTGGGTGCACCGGAGGTGCACCCAATGGGTGTAGCCCCCGAGCTTCGAGTAGATTTTAGAAAATAATCTACTCGAAGGTCTTCAGTAGAGATTATTTCCATTTGTGTTCCTTCATTTCGGTTGAGGATTAGCTCTTTAATCTTGTCCCATGCTCTTAGAAATTGGCACTATCTCGGCTTAGAATGATAATCCATGGGGTGCACCGAAGGTGCACCCAATGGGTGTAGCCCCCGACCTTCAAGTGGATTTTTTGAGGATAATTCGCTTGAAGGTCTTCTTTTTATGTCCTTTTGCTGAAGATTACTCTTTCTGCTTATAAAAAAGTTGGCATGATGTCATCCGTGCTATGTCATCAATATTATGCTTCAGAGGTCAGCATGTATTTTGTCTTTTGCAGCCGAGTTTGCAATCCTTCCATATCTTGCTAGGTAGCGTAATTTATTTGCTCTGCGACTGATTGGACATTCGATGGACGTTCTCTGTCTAGTCTTCAAGTCGTGTCTATCGACCATATTTTGCACTCTGCTGGCTATACTTGGCTTCCCTCTAACTCTTGTTGATATCTCATTTTTGTCTTGAGGCATTCACTGCATGCTCTGCACAGATGTGACCATTTTGAAAAATATACTGACAATTCCTGGGCGTCCCCCCCCAATGGGTGTGGGCAAGGGACGGCTTGGTATGGTGAGTGTTTTAGCCGGCTGCTTCTGAGTTGTAATGTGATGGGACGGCGAGTGTAATCATACCCTTTGCGCTGTTGACTGGAGTCCCAATGGGTGTAGTGCTGCATGAAACGGCGTCAGCCGCCTGACGTGTCTTCGGACGGGTGGAAGTGCATATTGAATGCTTTGCGACTGTTCAGTGACCGCGGTTGGAGGTGAGCGGTTGCCTTTCTCTTCTATAAATAACGCTGTTGCCCCTCTGGTTTCTTCACATCTCTTCGCTACTCCTTACTGCTTCCTTCTCTTCTTTCCCGCTTGCTTCCACCATGGGCAAAAACAACAAGCGCAAGCGCGAGCCGACTCCTCCATCGGAGGATTTCGGTGACTCGGAATACTCGGAGGAGGAGTTCTCCTCCGAGTCCGAGGGGTCTCCGGCTCCCGTCTCTCCCCCGGCGTCGTCCGATGACTCGGACGACTCCCAGGGGATAGCCGCGGAGGTCTGGACGTACATCCGGGCCGTCGAGCGCTCCGGGCTCGAGGGCTCGGATGAGTCGGAGTACTCCTCGGATGAGGAGGACTCAGACGAGGGCGGCGAGGACGAGGACGACGACGACGACGACGACGGCGACGGCGACGGCAGCGGCAGTGGCAGGGGCGGCGGCGACGGCAGCAGCAAGGGCAGCACCAAGGGCGGCAGCAGCAGGGGCAGCACCAAGGGCGGCGGCGGCGGCCGGGGCAGGGCCAGTGGCTAGATGCCACTGGTCTTTTTAGATATTAGTATAGATTAGAAATAGTATAGTGAAATAATGTAGTAGTATTAGTAATGTAGAGTAGTATAGTGTAACGTAGTAGTAGTAGTAGCAGTAGGGGAGTATCAACTCATAATGAGTTGATTTGTAAGTATTGCCACTTCCCTTAATGAAGAATGACTTTGGTTTCCTCTTGATGACTCGTTTTGTTTGATTATAAATCTGATTCTTTTGAGACAATAGACGAACAACTTGATCGTCATACTGACGCTCCCAGAAGTAGCCGCCGAGCAATATTGCAGTCTGTATCGACGTTTTTAGAAGTAACGCCGAGCGACTGAGCGCTATACCAGCGTCTTAGAGGCGATGCCGAGCGATTGAAGGTCGACGTCGGCATTTTAGAAGTAATGCCGTGCGATTGAACATGAGACCGGTGTTTTAGAGGCAACGCCGAGTGATTGAAGGTCACTGTCGGCATTTTAGAAGTAATGCCGAGCGATTGAGCTCGAGATCAGCGTTTTAGAGGCAACGCCGAGTGATTAAAGGTCGCCGTCGGCATTTTAGAAGTAACGCCGAGCGATTGAACTCGAGATCAGCGTTTTAGAGGCAACGCCGAGTGATTAACGGTCGCCGTCGGCATTTTAGAAGTAATGCCGAGCGATTGAAGGTCGACGTCAGCGTTTTAGAGGCAACGCCAAGTGATTAAAGGTCGCCGTCGGCATTTTAGAAGTAATGCCGAGCGATTGAAGGTCGACGTCAGCGTTTTAGAGGCAACGCCGAGTGATTAAAGGTTGCCGTTGGCATTTTAGAAGTAATGCCGAGCGATTGAGCTCGAGATCGGCGTTTTAGAGGCAACGCCGAGTGATTAAAGGTCACCGTCGGCATTTTAGAAGTAATGCCGAGCGATTGAGCTCGAGATCAGCGTTTTAGAGGCAACGCCGAGTGACTGAGTGGTGACGTCGGCGTTTTAGAGGCAATGCCGAGTTATTTTGAGGATAACACCCGAGTGATGAGATGGCCCACCAGTTTTTGGAAATAACTGCCGAATGACCACGTGGCATGCTGGGATTTTGGAAATAACTGCCGGGTGATGACTGGGCACTTTTTGAAACGGTATCTGGTCCGAGAATATCCCATAAGAGCTGCACTTTTAGCCGCCTTTGCTTTCCGCGCCCTAGTTCTTGCATTCCCGCTTCCGAATCCTCTCTGCGCTCGCTTCCAATCTGCTCACTGGTAGAATCGAGATGGCTCCCAAGAGGAAAATCGCAAGCTCGTCCGCTGTGGTGATTCCTCCAATCGATCCCAACAGCCAGTTGCCTTTTGCAGGTAACCACATGTCTATCATCTCCGAAGCCGAACTCCTCCACCTCGTGTCCATCGGGGTTCTTCCTCCACGGGAACTCTGTTCTTGGCGGATTTGCCACGGGACTACGGTCCCGACAGAGGATACCCACGAGTCCGTGGTTTACGCTCCTTTTCTTCTCCGCGGCCTTGGCCTTCCTATTTCTCCCTTTTTCCGTGGTCTCCTTGATTTCTACCACATCAACCTAACCCATCTGAACCCTAACTCAATTCTGCAAATTTCCATCTTCGTCCACTTATGCGAAGCCTTTCTTGGCGTGCTGCCGCATTTCGGCTTGTGGAAACACCTGTATCATTGTCGCCCTGGGATGGCCGGGGGACAACATCAGTTGGTCGGAGGTGCCAGTTTGGAGATGCGTCGGGGACGGAAGACTGAGTATCTTGAGATTCCCCTCAAAGACAGCATTAAGGGATGGCGTCTGGAGTGGTTTATAGTTGATAACTATGGAAATTCTCTCCCCCCCCGGTCGGGAAGACAGCCAGACGTTCGCACCCCAAGCTGGACCGAGTCGCCCACAGACGAGGAGGTAGCCGAAGCCAGTGTGCTGCTAGCTGAAGTTGGACTATTGAAAGAGAGAGGTTTAACTGCTGAAGCTGTAGTTGCTGACTTCGTTTTCAAAAACATTCAGCCACTGAAAGATAGGGTCCACCCGGCTTATCTGTATCAAGGGCTAGCCGACTCAACTCGAGTTATCAACAAGAGAATCCCTTCTGCAGATTTGGTGAGCCAACTGGAGATGATTCTCAGGGGCAAAGTATCCAATGTTGGTGCTCCGGTGGCGTACTCGGCCTGGAATCTGCCTCCTGCTAAAGCCTTCACTCTTTTCGTGTCAAATCCACCTGCGACTGATGGCAATTTGGGCCTTAGAACGCGGCCCTCTGATGAAGAAGTCAATGCTTTGGTTGCCTCACTTGGGAAAATTCCTGATGATGAACGACAAGTCCATTTCGAGGTGCCTTTGGATCCTAATGATGCAGAAATGAATGCCATGCTTGATATGTTGGCTGAAGATTCTTCTGACGCTACTCCTGCTGAGACATTGGCAGTGGCGCCTCTCCCAGAGGTCGGTATAACCTTGGATGTTCAGAGACCTGTCCGTGTTCGCTCGAGGCGTCCTTGCCGAACCAATCAAACTGATCTTTCTGTTGATGAGCAGAAAAAGAAAAAGAGACGTATTCGGCGAGTATCTAGTTTGGATCAGGGTGCTGGTCCCTCGGTTCCTGCTGCTGAGGAGGTTCCTGTGCCTGAATTTACTGATGCTGATCCCAATGGGTGTGGTATGTCTGTTGCTGATCCCAATGGGTGTACTCCATCCGTCGTTGATCCCAATGGGGGTGTTGCCTGTGTTGCTGATGAAGACGATAGGGAGGAAGAGAATGAGGTCCCTCTGACTCGGAAGAACAGTCGGCAATTCCTCGCCAGTGGGGAAAGTAGTGGAGTTCCTTCTCCTGCTTTATCTGCCCTCGTTGGTCTGCAAGAAATATCCCTGGCCGACTTTGATCAAACTCTTGAGGATATGATCCCAGAGGACTTGTTATCAGGGCCAGTGGATGATGATGTAACGGAAGCTTGTGGTGCCGTGCCAGATGCTGGGTTGAGGTCATCTCGTGCCTCGTCAACCTTAGAGCGCGATCTCGAGGGTCGGGATGCTAACTTGGATTGTCCTGATTCCATGGAAGTAGCCGAGGGCCCGTCAACCTTAGAGGTGGTTACTGCGGGGAGTCTGGACCTCAAGAATGGTGCTGACACATGCCCAGCCCCCGAGGGTGTCGTCGGGGATGACTTAGCCCGGGCGAAGAGTGCGAGCCACTGCCCAGCCCCCGAGGGTGCTGCCGGGGATGATCCAGCTCAAGTGGGCAGTGCCAACTATGACCCAGCCCCCGAGGGTGCCCAGACAGGGTCTCCTTCCGGCACTTCCATGGACGTTCACGCGGGGTCACCTCTACACTCTGGCTGCATGGTGGTGGCCCAAACTTTGGACCAGGGCGTCGCTTTAGAGGGCAGCGTCCCCGCTGATCGGGTGTCCGGCTCTGTTGAAGGCGCTGAACTGACTCCTTCCGTTCCGTTGCAAACTGCTTCGGGTGGTGACCTTGTGCCTGGTTATCAGCTGATTTCTCCTGATCTGGGGATCCCTTCATTCTTTTCCAACCTCCAGGTACTGTGCTGTTTTTTTTGGCTTGATTTTTACATTACATGAACTTCTGCCATTATGCTCATCTGTTCTTCTCATCAGGTTTTGGTGGATGGGATGACCAGCCAGCTGAGATTGCAGGGTGCTCCTGTCCCAGAAGTGGCTTCGTCTCTCTCGTGTTGGAATCCAGTGTCACTTCATCGTCGTGTATCCGAGTTGGAGGCAACTAACGCTGGTTAGTGCCTTTTTCTTTTCTTCGCGTTTGTTGTGGACTGTTTTACCTTCTGACCTCGTTTTGTTTGGTTACCTCTTGTTAGGAATGACTCGACAGATTGCAATTCTTGAGGAAAAACATTCTCAAGATCAGGCTGAATTGGCTCAGCGATGCACTGATCTCGAGGAAAAGTACTCTCAAAGTCAGATTGAGCTGAGTCAGGTCTCTGCCGCCTTAGATGATGCCAATGCGTTGAGTTCTTCCCTGCATGCTCAGCTCGACTCTGAAAAGGTGATATACGAAACTATGCTTTGCCTTACTGCGCTCCTATTACTTGCCTGGTTTTTGAAGGAACTGACTTGTGCTTGCAGGAAGAAAAACGTATCCTTGCCGCTTCTCGTGACAATCTTGACAGGTTGTATCGAGATTCTAGCAATTCACTGACCATTTTGGAAAGAAGTCATCGCTTCACCATGGAAGAATTAGACCTTCATCGTCGTAAGCTGCAAGAATCCATGGAGGAGGTAACCCGGCTTAAGCAGTTGATATCAGCGAAGGATGCTACTATCAAAGGGCTCTGGGCTTCCAAAAAATCCATTGCCCAGGAGTTAGAGAGTGCTCGACTGGCTGTTAAAACTGCTGAAGAAACTTCTGTTACTCTCAAGGCCCAACGCGACAAAGCCCTGGACAAGGCTATTCGGGCGGGACGAATTTTGATGAGGAGACCCGGCGTGATTGTTCCCGAAGATATAAGGGCTGACGTGAACGCTGCCCCTAATTCCTCGAGTCGCCCTTCTTCGTCGGTTGCTCCTGGAAAAGACATTGCAAAATAGAAAAAACATTTCGCGTGTTCCAAGCGCACGGTTCGCATGATCGAGTGTTTGTTAGAGGACACCAGTTTACCATTCGAATGACATAATTACTGTTTCACTGTATCAGAATTTATTAGTTAATGAGTTAGCAATAATGACGCATGATGATTATGAAATTTGTTTGCGGGATATGGAAGTCATCCCCCGAATCATATAGGCGTGAGCATGTTGTATCGGTCTTAAGTTGCTACCAACTTTAAGTTGATTGCTGCGTTTGTAGGGCATAGTGGTCACCCTAAGTTAAGTATGCGTGAGCATGTTGCACCGCCTTAAGTCGTTGCCGACTTGAGTCGATTGCTTCGTTAGCAGGGCATAGTGGTCACCCCGAGTTAAGTAAGCGTGAGCATGTTGCACCGCCTTAAGTCGCTGCTGACTTAAGTCGATTGCTCCGTTAGCAGGGCATAGTGGTCACCCCGAGTTAAGTAAGCGTGAGCATGTTGCACCGCCTTAAGTCGTTGCCGACTTAAGTCGATTGCTCCGTTAGCAGGGCATAGTGGTCACCCTGAGTTAAGTAAGAATGCAAGTCAATCGTAAATAAATTGAGTATCCTTGAGACCTTTCCTTTATTGATGACATATTTCCACTTTACAGAGTACATCACCGTTATCCCAGCAGTTTTGATGTACGGCTAGGGATAAAACTTTCTCAGGTGTTCTATGTTCCAGGAGTTCCCAACTTCTGTGCCATCCATCTGAGTGAGGCGATATGATTCGGGCCGAGTGACTTCTGCTACTACGAAGGGTCCTTCCCATAAGGGTGATAACTTGTGTCGTCCTTCTCCCGTTAGAATTCGGCGAAGGACGAGCTCCCCTACTGAGAAGAATCGTTGCCGCACAGCCTTGTCGTGATAGCGCCTTAGAGTCTGCTGGTATCTTGCTGATTGGATTACTGCGTTTAGCCGTTCTTCCTCGAGTACGTCTATGTCCTCCAGCCTGGTGGTCTCAGCTTCTGCTATGCTTTCAAAGATCAGCCTTGGCGCCCCAAACCTGAGATCAGCGGGCAGCACTGCCTCCGACCCATAGACCATGAAGAAAGGAGTGTTTCCATGCAAAGCTCGGCTAAGTTGGGTTCTTAGGCTCCAAACAACATAGGGTAATTCCCTTATCCACTTTCCTGCAAATTTTTCATTCTTATCGAAAATCTTTTTCCTTAGTGCATCCAATATCATCCCGTTGGCTCGCTCAACTTGCCCGTTGGCTCTTGGATGGGCTACAGATGCATACTTGATCTGAATGCTCTTTTGCTCGCAGAAGTCAAAGAATTCTGAACTCGTGAAGTTGGATCCTAAATCAGTTATGATGCTGTTTGGTATCCCGAATCTGAATATTATGTCTTGTATGAATTCCACGGCCTTAGTAGAGGTTAAGGAGGCAATGGGCTTGAATTCTATCCATTTAGTGAACTTGTCAATTGCTACCAATACATGAGTGTATCCCCCTTGAGCTTTCTTGAAAGGTCCAATCATATCCAGTCCCCAACATGCGAAAGGCCAAGTTACTGGTATGGTCTGCAGTTGCTGTGCTGGCATGTGTTGTTGCTTTGACAAGTACTGGCAGGCCTCGCACCTTCGAACTAACTCGGCTGCATCGTTCTTTGCTGTTGGCCAATAGAATCCTGACCTGAAGACCTTCCCGACTAGTGTTCTGGAGGCTGCATGTACTCCACATTGTCCAGCGTGGACCTCCTCCAGGAGTTGCCTTCCAGTAGATGGGAGGATGCATTTCATGAAGACACCTGATGCACCCCTTCTATATAATGTCTCTCCAATAAGTGTATAGTGAGCCGACTGTCTTGCAATGCGCTCTGCCGAATTCTTGTCGTCTGGTTCTTCTTCATTCCTTATGTACTTAATGATTGGCCTTCTCCAGTCATCGGGATCTGACTCGGGTTGATCTATGATGTTGCACTCTTCTATTTGATCCATTGAGATACTTGGCTGCAGTATTTCTTGCACAAAAACCCCGGGCGGGACCTGAGTTCGACTGGACCCTAGCTTGGACAGTACATCGGCCGCCGTGTTCCGATCTCTTTCCACATGATGAAATTCTAGACCCTCGAATTTATCTTCCAGCTTTCGGACGGCAGTGCAGTATCTTCCCATTGAATCGTTTGAGCAATCCCACTCCTTATTTATCTGGCTAATGACTACCAGAGAGTCTCCGTATACCATCAATCTTTTGACGCCCAACGATATGGCAATGTTCAATCCATGGATCAAAGCTTCATACTCGGCTGCATTGTTGGAGGCCGGGAATAGCAACTGGAGGGCGTACTTGAAGTGTTCGCCTCCAGGTGCAGTGAAGAGAATCCCCGCTCCTGCTCCCTGCAGCTTTAGTGAGCCATCAAAATACATTCGCCATACATCTGCAGTCTCCGGGTTATCTGGTACTTGTTGTTCAGTCCACTCCGACACGAAATCAACCAGTGCTTGAGTTTTGATGGCAGTGCGAGGCCGGAACTCGATGTCGTGAGATCCCAGCTCACAAGCCCACTTGGCTATTCGACCGATTGCTTCCTTGTTGTGAAGAATATCCCCTATTGGAAAACTTGTGACTACTATGACTTTGTGGTCGTCAAAGTAGTGACGCAGCTTGCGGGCAGTTAGAAGTACTGCGTATAATAGCTTCTGAACTTGAGGGTACTTTTTCTTTGAGGGGCCAAGGACTTCACTAATGAAGTAGACAGGATGTTGTATTGGATAGGCATGCCCTTCTTCTACTCGCTCGACTACTAACGCGGTGCTTACCACGTGAGTCGTGCAAGAGATATACAGTAGCAAATCTTCAGCTGGTTGAGTTGACGTAGCTCGCCGAGGTGGTTTCAGTACTGGTGGTGTTGTCAAGAATTTTTTCAGAGCATCTAGAGCTTCTTGCGCTTCTGAAGTCCACTGGAATTTATCCACCTTCTTGAGTAACTTGTAAAACGGCAAACCTTTTTCTCCCAGCCTGGATATAAATCTGCTTAAAGCTGCCATGCATCCAGTAAGTCGCTGAACCTTCTTCTGCGATCGAGGTGCTTCCATCTTCATGATAGCTTCAATCTTATCTGGATTAGCTTCAATTCCCCGGTGGCTGACGATAAATCCGAGCAACTTTCCGGCTGGTACCCCAAAAACACATTTCTCGGGATTAAGCTTCCATCTATAACGTCTCAGACTGTTGAAAACCAGTTGTAAGTCTTCGATGAAGTCTTTTGAGTCCTATGTTTTGATCACCACATCATCCACATAAGCCTCCACACGCTTGCCCTAGTGATCGGCTAAGCATGTTTGAATGGCTCTCTGGTAAGTCGCTCCAGCGTTTTTGAGGCCAAACGGCATGGAGGTATAACAGAAAGCGCCAAACGGAGTAATGAATGCTGTTTTTTCTTCGTCTTCCTTCGCCAGACTAATCTGATGGTATCCAGAATAGCAATCCAGGAAGGATAGCATAGAACATCGAGCGGTGGAGTCCACCACCTGATCTATCCTCGGGAGCCCGAAAGGATCCTTCGGACAGTGCTTATTGAGATCAGTATAATCAACACACATGCGCCAGTCCACTTTATTCTTTTTGAGTACAAGAACAGGATTGGCTAACCACTCGGGATGTAATACTTCTCTAATGAATCCAGCCGCGACCAAGCGAGCTAACTCGGCGCGAATGGCTTCTCTCTTATCAGGCGTGAAACGACGTAATTTTTGTCGAATCGGCCTTGCCTGGGGAAAAACCTTCAGTTTGTGCTCGGCCAGTTCTCTTGGAACTCCCGGCATATCCGCAGGTTGCCATGCGAATACGTCTCGATTATCTTGCAGAAACCGGACGAGCGCGCTTTCCTATTTGTCATCCAAACTGGAGCTGATGATGGCCGTCTTGCGCTCATCAGCGAACCCCAGGTTGATTCTCTTGGTTTCTTCAGTCGGCCGCATAGAGGTCGCGGTCTGAGCTTTGCTTGCCGGTACTGTGAGGTCCTCCTCAGGCTTAGAGTTCGCCATTGCGGAGGGAGCTGTCGATGGCTTGGCAATGAGGGCTGCTTGAATAGCCACTCGGAAACATTCCGCGGCGCCTTGGAAGTCGGCGCGCACAGTTATGATCCCTTGCGGCCCTGGCATCTTCAGTATCATGTATGTGTAATGCGGGATGGCCATGAACTTGGCCAATCCCGGCCTCCCGATGATGGCGTTGTACCCGCAGTCGAAGTTAGCCACTTCAAACCTCAGGAACTTGGTTCTGTAGTTCTCCGGAGTTCCGAAGGTGACTGGCATGTAGATGTGGCCCAGCGGGTATTCCCCTTCCGTCGGCGCGATGCCGAAGAAAGGAGTGTCCGACTCGTGGAGCTCTTTGAGGTGAACTCCCAAGCCTTGGAGTGTCCGGGGGAAGGTGACGTTGATGCTGCTCCCCCCGTCCACTAACACCTTCCTCACCCGGCTCTCTCGGATCACCGGATCGACGAGAAGCGGATATTTGCCCGGGTGGTCGAAGTTGAGCCATTGATCTGCCCGAGTGAAGGTGATCGGGTGCTCCGACCACCGATATGGGGCGGGAGGTCCGGTGGTCGCCACCAGTATCTGGCGATCGTTGAGCTTTTGCTGTCTTCTGCTCTCCTGCGATCCGTGTCCGCCGAAGATGACGTTGACTTCCCTGTCAATGCGTGGAAAAGCTCCTCCTCCTCCTCCCTCCTCCTGTCGATGGGGTTGTCGTGGTTCACCTGGTCCTCCCCTCGGCGGAGGAGGAGGTAGAGGTTGGAAGGGTCGGCCGTGTCCGACGGAGTGCTTGAAGTCTCGGCAGTTACGAAGAGTGTGGCGCATGTCCTTGTGGTACGGGCACTGGGCGTCGAGGATGTCGTCCAACGTGCGTTCGCCTCCACGAGGTCCTCCACGAGCGCGAGAGGCAGGTGGTCCGGCAGCGTGCACTTCTTCGCGAGGCCTCTTCTCCCACCGCTTGTCAGGTTGTTGATTTGTGTCGTGTCGTGGTGCTGCTGGTGCGGGCTTTGCTCCTCCGATGAGGTCCTGGGCTCGCTCGTCGGCGGTGATGTAGAGGTCGGCTTCCCGGAACAGCTCCTCGGAGGTAGTCGGCGCCTTCTGTAGTATGGCTCGGACGAAAGCCGAATCATTGGATCCTCGGTAGAAGTCCTCGATCATGGCCGCCTCCGTGACATCGGGGATACGATTCCTCATGGTTTGAAACCTCTTGAGGTACGACCGGAGAGTCTCGTCCCCCCGGCGCTTGATAGATTTGAGGTCCCACGGTTGCGCTGGCTTGTCGGAGAGGGACTGGAAGTTGGCAGTGAAGCGTCGACTGAAGTCTCCCCAGACGTCGATGCAGTGTCGGGGTAGATGTCGCAGCCATTGCAGTGCGTCTTGCCCAAGGACAATGGGTAAGTACGCGGTCATCACGTCTTCGGACGCCCCGGCAGCTCGAGCAGCGGTGGTGTAGACGGCTAGCCAACCCCATGGATCCTGCTTAGGTTCATACTTGTCAACATTGGATACCTTGAAGTTGGGAGGCCATTGGACGGCCCTAAGGCGCGGAGTAAGGGCGGACACTCCGCACGTGTCCTCCTGTCGTCGGGGTCGATGTCTGTCCCGGGGAGGGGAGTTGTGATTGTGATTCCTCGACCGTCCCCGGGTGGTTCCGCCAGTTGAAGCCGTTGCCGACTCAGTCCTGGTAGCTTGGCTCTGAGTCGGGATGCCATGATCCCTGTCATACTCCTCTCGACGACGAATCTCGTTCTCATGCCGCCGTTCTCGCGAAGCATTGATGGAGCTCCGCGCGTCTCGGCGACTGTTGATGGCGTGTCGTAGATCGTTCGGCGGGTGGGCAAGCGGTAGAAGATGATTGGTCGCCTGGGTGAACAGTCGTCGGTAGCCGTCGGCGTGTTCATGGCTCGGGCGAAGTCGGGGTTCAGGTTGCGCCCGAAGAATGGATTCTCTCGACGTTGCCTTGCATCCTGCTCAGCCTGTTCCTGAGCTCGTCGGCGATCACGTCGTCGGGAGTTCCTTCGCTCTCTGAAGACGCGTTCTTCCGGGGTTTCTCCTACCTCCGAGACCTCGTCTCGCGAGACAGGTTGTTCTGGATTCTGCTCTCCGGCTGCGTGATGTCGTCGAACGTTCCTGCGCCGGTTCCTCCGTCGACGGGACTCTCGCTGAGGCGGTTCCTCCCCGGGTACAGTCGGCTCGTCGTCGGAGATGACGGGCGATTCCGCTCTTCCGATGAAGAGGACGTCGGGGTAGAACGGTGCTGCCGTCGTAGTGATCTTCTTTCGGAGAGCCGGAGGTTGCGCTTCTCCGGTATTTTCGGAGTTTGTAGGGGAAGATTCCTTTTCCGGCGGGTCCGCGATACGGTGCAAAATTCCTTCTTCGTCCGCTACGAATGAGATTGTTCCGAAGCAGAACACAGATCCGGGGCGTAGGGTGATCTTGCTGTAGAAGGAGATGGCCATTGAGCTAGCTTGGATTGTCGACACACCCCCTACCTGGCGCGCCAGCTGTCGGTGTTTTGGGTCCGACCGCACACCCGGGGTTGCCCCTCAAGGTGTTTTAGGAGTAGGAAGGTGTCGACAACTGTAGCAAAATGGTTCGTGCCGATCGCACGGGAGACGGTGGACAAGGTTTACAGGTTCGGGCCGCTTAGTGACGCGTAACACCCTACGTCCTGATGAGTATGCTTGGTGGATATGATTACAAGAGGGTTCTCCGGATCGAGAATACAGAGAGTTTGTGTAAGTGGCTACGTAATGGGTCGATCGTTCTGAAGGGGTGCCCCCTAGGCCTTATATACTCGACCGTGGGGCAGTACACATGGATAAGATAACAACAAGTGGCTAAAAGATAGTGAACCTCTTGAGATTATCCTTTACGTAACCCTCTCCGACTTATCCTCACGTGGCTTCGTTGCATGGAGACTCCAGCGCGGGAAAGTCGGATCTTCGTTGCGGCCACTCGCTCGACGCTATGGGCCGTCCGGGTTTGCACCAATCCGGCCTCACGTCGCTCTGCTTTGCTGGTTGTTTCCCCCCAGGCCCACGAAAGAATAACCTTACGATTTATTGGGCCCTCGGGCCTTTCGTGAGGTCCTTTACTCTTTCAGTGGACCCGGGGGATATCTATCCCCCACAGATAGTACAGTGTCATCAAAAACAAAATAACAAACTGCCCACATGGAACCTTATGTGTTCTTCTAGCAGACAGCGTCTCTATTGGTGGACATTTCTAAATTAGCCTAAGGCGATACATGTCATGTCCACTAGAGAAACGACATCCTGAGACACTCGCCTTTATTTCGAAATGTCTCACGATTATCACTGATATGAACATGGGTTACATACTTCTCTACCCTTAGAAGTCTTTCGCTCTGAATCTCGGGACGAGATTCTTTTAAG
Source organism: Zea luxurians (assembly GCA_029449295.1). Classification (NCBI taxonomy): domain Eukaryota; kingdom Viridiplantae; phylum Streptophyta; class Magnoliopsida; order Poales; family Poaceae; genus Zea; species Zea luxurians. The sequence goes on from JAOPSE010000057.1 coordinate 9,679,526, forward strand.
GGGGGAGGGCTGTAACACCCTATGTGTTTATATTCCGCTCGACAACGAGTACGGATTTAAGCACGTAATATCAGTGAATGGAACAGATGTTAAATTTTAATCGTCTTCGTTTATCGCGATTTTAATATCGCATCTGTTCCGTTTGTCGCGAGTGTGACATCATTTTTACTTCTATTTATTCGGGCTCTTTCCAAATTTTCGTGTTATTCGGAATATAGTCGTTCCGAAAATCGGTGCGTCCGGTGATTATTTAAAATACATCGCTCGCGCGAACACGAATTCGAAAGCCCGAACCACTTGGACGATTTTTATTCCGAACAGATTAAATTGAACCCAACGACTAAATTGTTCGGGGCAAAATAATCTGAATCGCGCAGTGTCTGAGAAAAATCGTGCGCGAGGTTATAATTCAATTTATTATTCAGCACGCTGTTTCGAAGACAAAATCGCGTATACGTTCACAGGTATTGTTTCGACTAATTTTGGTCGAATCACGCCGAACAAATCATCAAAGCCGAAATATGTTAATTAGGTCCATTGCTTTTCGCCTTGATTTAAAAAGTTGAATTAATGGTACGAATTGATCCGACTCCCGAGTGAACTTAAACCAAATTAAGTGTCGGCCGATTCAATTTGCTATTTCAAAGTCTAAGAAAATAATATGTATAGCCCAAGTGTCGTTTTAATTTGATCTATTTGACTTTCGTCTAAATCGTAACCCTAAAACTCGGATTAGGTTTTTCGACTCGTGTCGTACTAATTAAGTCTAGTGTGAGACTAATTAAAATTAGAATTATTCGAAAACTTTATGGTTTAGATTCTAATCAAGTTGAGTCGGTGCTACTAAAAATCAAAACCGTGTTATAATTATTATCTACATTGTATCCATCGCAAAGAAATTGGGATCCAGAAATATCTGCCATTTCTATAAAAAAAGAAAGAGAAGAGAAAATGAAAAGAAATGAAAGAAAGGAAAAGCAAATATCCTCTATAGTCGTCGCTTCTCTTCTTATCCCAATGTCCTCTCTCTCCCTGATGTTTCCTGAAGCCGCCGCCCTCTATTTGCTTCTCCCTCACACGTCGTACTCCCTCAGATCTTTTTCTGCAGTCGCTGTCCAGCCTTGTCTTCCACCTCCGTCGTTCCTTGGTGGTGTTCGCCTCGAGCTTGTCTTCTTCGTGCTTGCCCCCTGCTCAATCGCGCCCTGGTGGTTGGAGCTCGCCGTGGAAGCTGGCCGTCGTTGCCCTTGCTTCCTTGCAGCTCGCCCATGGCCGCACGCATCTCCCTGGTCGGCGCCCCCCATCCCGTCCTCTTCTTCCCTCTACCTGGTGGCCTCGGCGATCTCCCCTACAAGCTCGCCTCTCCCTGCTCGCCCCCTCTTCAACCTGACCGTGCCCTGGGATCCGACCAGGCCATGTGTCTCCATCCTGCTCTGGTGCATGTCGGGTCTCCCTGCGCTGGTCTCCGCTTGTGCTCGAGCCATGCCAATGGACCCCCGCCGTGGAGTTGTTCGTCACCGTGCTCGACAAGCTCTAGACGCGCGCAGCGGTCTCCCCGTAGTGTCGGGCGCCCCGTCGTCGTCGAGCTTACCGGCGCGCGCGTCTGTCCACGTCGCCAGTAGCTCAGTCCCTCTGCTCGCCATGGCTGGCTCGCGATCCTGCTCGCAAGTCCCTCATGCGCGCTATGGTGTTCAGGCCGGCTATTGTTCTGCTCACCACCGCGCGCCCTCAGGCCAGTGCCTTCCTACGTATGTTGTGCGTCGTCGACCCGCGTTGTGTACCGACGTGCTTGTCAATCCCGATCTGTGCAGCCCCACCCCGTGTCGTCGTTCTGTGCAGCCTTGACGTGCCATCGTCGCTGACAGTTTGCCTCTCCTACGCTGCGCCATCCTTGTTTCTCTCTGGTCGCGATAAAATCCTGTCCCACCAAGTCGTCGGGCGCTGCTCTCAGCTCGCTATGGGGCTTGCTGGGCTTGTCATGTTTTAAAATGTCATCAAAACTCGCCTGCGACCGCGGTCTCGTCGTGTCTGTCGGTCTTCGACTTCGGCGACCACTATCATCTTCATCAGCACGCCATCGTTGTATCGCCGTTCCACGTCCTCAGCACTGGAGTTCATCATCGGTCTCTATTGCAACATCGACTTGTCGTGGTCTACATCACCTTGTTGCTGCTGGTGAGACGCATCTTCTATGTTTAAATTTTAAATGCAAAGTTAGACGAATAGTATGTTGGTAGACTAGTCTACGTGGTACGATTGATTTAATAAGTATTGTGTTCTGTATTATTCACTTGCATAGTAGTCGTAAATTTATGTGTGCCATCGCCCAAACAAATTGGAGGAGAATAGTGTAGCAAGCCGACTTTAGTCGAAATCCGAGAAAACCCCGTGGTAGATGTAAATACTTCAGATATTTAAGTTGATAAAAAAATAATAAAATACAATTTAGGTGGTAAGTGTCTTGGTAAATATATAGGTCTAGTAATTGAAGTAATCCTATTTATACGATACAGTTACGATTACGTGTTTGTAGTAAGCACGCTACATTTGTGATGATTTGTTAGTTGGTGTTTTATACAAGTTAATTGAAGCAAGTAATGACCCCAAGTTCTATAAGTCGGTCGGGGTAGGTTTTAGGAGAGGAAAATACTTATACATAGTTTACTGTTGTGTGATGTAGAATTGCGTTCGATTAAGTAAAAATGCCATAGCTATAGTTTTAATGTGATATCGACATCTAGTATTTTCATACTAGATTTGCGATATCTTGCTATAGGTGTTTAATACGCTATCGTATAGCACTATTTAGATTTGCGATATTCCTGTTTATATGCATTCATGTGCATAATGCATTTCATTCAGGTACGTTAATTAGTCGCGCGATGCGGAAGAAGAACCAAGTCGACCCCAAGCGCGGGCTAATCTGCAAGCTGAAGCTGATGAATCAACCTGAAGATGGTTAAATCAAGCAAGTGCTCAGTCAAAGAATACTCGTCAAGCGGACGTTACCTAACAACACTAACCTAGTGTTACTCAGGCAAGCCCCGGTGCATTTGCCACCTCCTTGTGTTTTAAAAACCTTTTTCACTTGCTTGATGCATTAGGTGATAGGAGTTGATTGCCAAAACAATTCCTGCATTACCTTCCTTGAACTTGATTACCTTCCTTGATCACCTGTTTTACAAAAGATTTTTGATGCTTAGCATTGCTTTAGAAAAACAAAATGTTTTGTTTTTTACAAAAGTTGATGTGGCAAAAGTGGGTGGGATGTTTTCGAAAATAAAACTTGGTGGTGGATCCATCAGGGCCGTGATGGGTTCAACATCGGAAAAGATGTACCTCTGCCAGGTACCAAGTTTTTGGGTTGAAATGATTAAGCTGAGACCGGGCGGGTGACTTGCACGAGAAAGGAGTCTCGGAGTAGTGTCTCCGTCTGAGTCGATTAAGGACCGTCTCGATGTAGGCCTGCTGACCGAGGACCCTTTAACTGGTCACATGCCTCGTCATGGGTAAGCCTTGCCTCGGGCAGACTAAGGCCGGAATAAGATAACACGAAATGGGAGTGGAGCGGTGGCGAGAGTAGCGTGTACCCTCCGTGGCAAGAGGCTGGACGGTGGTGTATCTGTGCTCTCGGTTTGCGCGAACCTGATCCGGTCTTAAGAACCCCGGTGGCGGGTTGACATATGCAAGGGTTAAGTGCTACATATGTCGTGTGATTGGAGATCCTCAGCTGAGTATAATCGATTCGGATCGCCGTACCTCCGCGGTTATGGAGACTTGGCCACTGACTTACACGTAGCATTCCACTAAAGATGATGGGTTTTTGTTAAGAAACTGGCTAGTACAGGACCAGTGATTGAACTAGGGTAGAAAGAACTCTAGTGCAGGTAATTTTACTTAACTCGACAAATAAAATTGGATTTTTAAGGATCCACTTTAGTAAGCATTTCTGCAAAACAGAGTCTTTGATTATTGAAAAGCCTTACCTTGACTCCCATATAACCAGCATACCCTTGAGAGTCTTTTCTTTAGTCGGGTAAGACTTGCTGAGTAATTCCATACTCAGGGTTTATCCCTTCGTTGTTTTTAGGTGAGGAAGTAGCAGACTTTTGCTGCTTCTGTGCCAAGGTGGTTCCCAAAGAAGAAAAACAAGATTGAAGTGCGGGAGGACTCGGTCCTCCACATAGGATCTTTTGTTTATAGCCTTTCGGGAGAAGTGTGTGTCTCCCTTGGTTTGTATAATTATTACTTCTATGCACTCACTTTTAGACTGGTCTGTAATAAATTAACTCGAGCTTGCTGTTGAAATAAATGTAAGTTTATGTAATTCGCTTCCGCATTTCTTCATCTCCGATGATCTGTAATGTCTGCAAGACGGGTGAAACGTTCCTGGTAAGGTCGGGAAAGATACCGAGCTTGTCAAGTAACTTAGGAACATCTACAGGGTGTCTGATGTCTGTTAGACAAGGACAACTGTAGGTGGGCCTGATTACTTGGGAGGTTCCGTCACAGCACCGGACAGTCTGCGCAGAGAGGCCGCAGACAGGCACTCTATGGCTGTAGCACCGGACTGTCCGGTGTGCCAACGGGCAGAAGGCAACGGTCGGATCCAACGGTCGACTGCTACAGGCGCCAACGGTCGGCTGACGTGGCGTGCACCGGACATCTACTATTCAGTGTCCGGTGGTGCACCGGACTGTCCGGTGCACCCGACGACAGAAAGCTGCTGCTTTCTGTCCAACGGCTAGTTGAGGGTGTGGAGGCTATAAATACCACCCCAACCGGCCATTCTCAAGCGTGGGAGCCCAAGCAACATACCAAGACACATAGTGCATATTTCCAAGAGCTCAAACACCCAAGTGCTTAATAGAATCACTCGGTGATTAGCGTAGGTGCTTTGCGAAGTGCTTAGGTTAGTTAGACCGCTTTAGCGCTTGCTCTAGGTGAATCCTAGTTAGTTGAGTGAGTTTTGTAAAACCACACAACCCCTCGGCTCTTGCGTGAGTCGTTGTAATTGTACCGAGTGGGGCGAGAGTCTTGCGAGACCGTGACAACCGCGTTTGTGTCACGGCCGCCACCGTGTACCGGAGGGAACGAGGCCCGTGGCGTTTCGACCGGAAGCTCGATAGTGGAGACGGCGGGGAGCGTCCGAGAGGAGCCGGAAGCGGAGCACCACTTGCGCGTGGAGAAGGCCCGCGACTCTCTATGGAGTTACTCGACCGTGGTGCTTGTCCCTCGCGTGGGCTTCCCTTTGCGTAGGGGCACCAACGAGGATTAGTCGGGACCTTGCGTGGTTCCGGATACCTCGGTAAAAATACCGGCGTCATCCACGAGAGTTTGCTTCTCTACTTAGCTCTTTATATTCCGCATTTATATTAAGCATTTAAGTTTCAATCTTGTTGTCATACTTATTTAGTGTAGATTGAAACTTAGCCTTTGCGGTAGAGATAGCAACACTTAGACAAAACCTAGCTTGCACATTCTAGTTTTTGATTACTTGCATAGGTTTTGCTCTAGGGATTTAATTGTGGCCTAGTTTAGTAAAAGTTTTAGAAGTCCTAATTCACCCCCCCTCTTAGGCGTCACCCGTTTCCTACACCTTCCATGCGTCGCTATCACATGGATGCTGCATTACCCCATCCTTCGGGGGCTTACGATTCTTGCGCCACCTCATGCGGCTCGCAATTCTACTAGCCAAGAACAGACGTTTCAGTCTTGGAGTGAGACGCATCCAGCGAAGCTGCTTATGTGCCCTCTTTGTTGTCACCTTCTCCCCTTCTTCATTTACCACCTCTATGTACCTCGACAGGCCACATTTCAAGCATTTCTCTAGTTTCGCATGACCGCGCCAATATATCATGCAGTTGGATGGGCATATATCGATCTTCTCATATGGCATTCCCAAAGCCTTTAGCAGCTTCTTTGACCGGTAAATGTCTTTAGGCACCTTATGATCAGCAGGAAGGACATCACTAAACAAGTCCAAAATCGCCTTATAACATTTGGCTGAGCAACCAAACTTTGACTTTATGCTCATTAGACGGGTCACGAACTGTAGGATGGTAACCGTTGTGTGTCCGTGCAGAGGCATTTCTAAGTCTTGGAGGAGTTTGAACAACTCTTCAACCTCTTTTGTAGGCGGATCTTCAGGATTGTTGACAAACTCTGCCTGCATATCTTCTAACATATGATCCAACCGATCAACGTTTTCACCGTCATCCACCTCCATCTGTGCTGATACTATATTCCGTGACTCGCCGTGCTTATCCCAAACCTTATAACCTTGAACATACCCATGACTGCAAAGGTGTAGTGCCACAGTTCTCTTGTCATGTGACTTGATGTTCCCACATTTGGTGCATGGGCACCTAATCACAGTGTGGGTTGACTCTCCACGAGCGTTCTCTAAAAACTTTTCTGTCTTCTGAAACCATTCCTTTGTGTGACATCCGCCCTTCTTCCAACCAGCATACATCCACTCACGGTCATCTTCCATGTTTGTGGACCAGGATGGCTCAGTTTTGCTGTTGTGTAAACCACCAACCAAAAATTCAGCATATAAGAGCGATGCATGTGGCTTAGGTGATAACCCTACTATAGGAAAGGCCATAAACCCACCCGAGAATGGAGGCGGCCGCATGCGACTCGTGACGTGCCCGATGGTCCGAACGAAATTTCGGCAGCATAACCCCGCTGTTCTCCGAACGCACGCCTATCATGGTGCAACGGAGAACAACTGGGTTATGCTGCCGAAATCTCGTTCGGACCATCGGACACGTGCACGAATCACATGCGGCCACACCCATTCTCTGGCTGTCCAAATACGTGGACAATCCCGGAACCACGCACATCACAAGTAATCCTGTGTTTGGACCGAATGAAACTATACAATCTATGCATCCATAGATTGTCCAGGTGCATTAGGCCCAAACATATGAATAAATGTGATGTGCATGCTTCCGGAACGGGTGACGCCTAGGGTTAACTACTGGTCTGCACACTTAACCCTAAAACTCTAGGAAAATAATGATAAAAATAAAGTAAAGTGCATAAACAAATAAACAGTGTATCATACTAATCAAACTACCACAACGTAGTTAACTCCCGTCGGCTTAATCAATGCAACCAACCAACCGATGGGAATAAGCATATTTTCGATATAAATATACCGCGTGCGCCCATATACTTACTTTGCCGGGGTGGCCGGGGAAGGGGACGGGCAGGCGGCGCCGGTGGCCGGTCAGACGGCGCCGGTGGCCGGGGTCGGCGCGGGGCAGGCCGGGGAGGGCGCGGCGCCGGCCGGTGGCCGGGCAGGCGGCCGACGGCGGGCGGCGGGGGCGCCTGCGCAGGGGCCACGCGCCGTGGACGGGCGGGCGGGGACAGCGGCGTCGGCAAGCCGCGGCGGGGGACGGGACGGGCGCGGCGGGGTCGGCGGTCGGCGGCGGCGGCGCAGGCGCGGGCGGCGCTCGGGCGCGGCGGGATCGGCGGCGGCGGCGCAGGCGCGGACGGCGCTCGGGCGCGGGAACGACGCGATCGAGAAAGGGAGAGGCCGGGGCGAGTGGGCCGGCGCGCGCGTTTAGCCTGGCCCGCCCTAAACCCCGTCGGCCATAACGAAGCCGACGGGAGATAATGTAGCTCCCGTCGGCCTCCGGACTGACCGACGGGCCGTCGGTCAGTCCAGAGGCCGACGGGAGCTACATTATCTCCCGTCGGCTTTGTTATGGCCGACGGTAGTTAATTAACTCCCGTCGGCAACCCTAAAAACCGACGGGAATTATTTTGGCCGACGGGAGTATTCAGTTTTGCTGTTGTGTATATTATGGAAACGAGAAAACGGTTCAGTATTTTTCGACTATATTTCTGAAATTCCGTTTTTATCGGGATATTTCAATTTTTCCCGTTTCCATAATCTTGTTTTAGGTAGCACATAAACAATATACAAAAAGTACCGCCGTAGCCCTAACCTTTGATGTCGTCATGTTAGTATGTTACAACCGTATAGGATACTCCCTCTTGTCTTATATATCCACAAGTTTGTGGTTCATAATTGAAAAATGTTAATGAAAAAAATGTTGTCTTTGCACAAGCTTTTGATCTTTAAAATATATATATATTTGTGCTGGCTTTTAAACTTGTGATTTATAGTGTTCTAAAATCTTAATATTGTAGTTTGATGAGTGACTATACAATATTGCATATTCCGGCCAAAGTTTTTGGTTACCGTCCGTTTTCGTTGCATATCCGATCGTTTTAATTTGTTTTCGTGTAATCGTATATCTCGCAACCGTTTTGGTTTTCGTCTATACTCTCTCGCTTCGTTTTTGTAAAAAAAAATATGGTAACAGAAATAGAAGAGGGGTTTTTTCGATCGTTTTCATCCGTTTTCATCCCTAGATATAAGGGACTGGCTACCCGGTCCATGGCCCAGGACGTGATTTGTAAATCTCTATATAATTTTATTATATTTAGATCAAAATATATTAAAACTGTAGTAGATTAAATATATCGGTCTAGTGCGTGATCAGATCCTAGATCTCAAGGATATAGACAACACGGCTCGAGATATAGTCTTATAAGGTATAGAAGGGGATTCTAGTACATCCTCGAAGTATACAAGAGAAAAGCATAGGTCATGATTGTGCAATTTCGCAATCGTTGTGCTTTGCCATGTCCTACGTTCCATCTCTTTTTTCTATTTTTTTTGTCCTACTATATACTGGCTTACTACAATCTGAAATAATCACATCACGTTACCGTTGGTGTTAAAGGATCAAAACAGCAAGCGTCCACGCTTATAGGAGTGCATGTACTGCATATATAAGACAAATTGTTTATTGTATTGCTTTTTTTTTGTTTTTTTGCCTAGCGTAAATCCTAACGGCAACAGCAGCTGAACTTGGCGTGATCACATGTACGACGTGGCGCGCGGCAGTTCATCGGCGGGATCGAGATCACGGCTCAGTAGCCGCAGGTACTCATCGAGGTTGAGGGTTTTCTGGAGTTCCTCGTCTGGCCGGTCCACGATCTTGTACTTCTCCATTAACCGATCCCTATTCCTCATCCACCAGGAGAACGTTGAGTCGTCCGTTCCGAGTCCGACCGCGTCGGGGTCGTCGGCCACAGTAGTAGACGAGTTGTCATCATCAGCGAGCCCGGCGCTGTCTCCCTCTTCGTCGTTGTCGGGTGTGGGCGTGCCTGCCTCTGCGTCGTCGGCCGGAGGGTCGCGGCGCCGGCCTGCCGAACTGGCCGGATTCTTGTCGTCCGCGGCGGCCTTCCTCTCCTTGCGCCCGGAAGCCGCCGCCGCCGGCGAGGCGCGCGCACGCGGACTGAAGTAGACCTTGCAGAGGACCACGTCGTCGGCGTCGGCGTCGGCGCCGGCGCCGTCGAGGCTGAGCTCCACCATCAGCCACCCCGACCGGACGCGCCGCCCTTTCACCTTCGTTACGAACGAGAATGCCTGGCGGTGCCCTACTAGGAGCTGGCCGGGCCCCTCCATCACGGGCTTCGCGCCGGCCTCGGAGTGCCAGCACCCTTCCCCGGTGTCCACCGTGCGCGCCTTGCGCTGCCCGTCGCGCTTCTTTGCCCTCACGGCGCAGAAGAAGTACCACGCCCTATCGCCGTTGCTCGCGAGCACCGGAGCGAGCCTGCCCGTAAGCACGCCGGGGCCAGCGGAGTAGACGTCCACGTCATGGACGAACGACGCGCACGGCGTGTCGCTGTCGCCAGAGACGACGACGCGGGGGCGGAGGAAGGACGTGATGAGCTCTGCCTCGGATGGATGGGTCTCCATGCTGTGCTGCAGCCGTGAGCCTAGGCCCAGCGCTGTCTTGGAACGTGTCGTCGCGACCATTGGCACGATGGAGAATGCGAGCATAAACAGAATCGATAACGAGGATAGTTTCGCCGCCGTCTCGACGTCTTATTATATACGATGGCTGCTGTGCGAAGGCGGAAACCGACTCGAACCGTTCGGCAACACAATTCCAAAGTCCGAACTCGGTTTGCGCGGCCGGCTGCCGATCGTCATGGTTGAGGGCGCAGTGGGCCGGGCCGAAACCAAATGCAACCCCTGTTTTGGCGATTTTCAGTGCCAAGTTTAGAGAGTTTTTTTTTTCAAAGTGTGTCGATACCGAGGTCCGGATTTGACATTTTTTTAAAAATAGTTTTGGCTTTAGCTTGACCGTCCAGACAGCTTTTTTTAAGGAACCAAAGCCATTATAAAAAACATTTTGCAAAATGGTTTCTATAATGTTTTTCAAAAGAAACGCTGTCTAATTACTTTATTAGATATTCAAGATTAATATAACCAATCTCAAATTACTTCTTGTTAAAAGAGACACGGAAATGCTGGCTTCCAGCGTTTCGCGGGCCTTTCTCCTCTCGCGCAGCGACGCGTGCCTCGGTCCGTGCAGTAGCGCCGTGCTGCCCATGCTCGCGTCCGCAACCTGACAGCGGTCAACAGAAGACTCGCTCGCGTCCGCAGAAGACTCGCTCGCGTCCGCGACGCGCTTCCCGAGCCCCGCGCTGCGGCGAGCATGGCGGTCGTCGATGGAGCCATGGAGGGGACGGCTCCGTCCGCTCGTCAGCACCACGAGCCACGGCTCGGCGCGGTTCTTCAGGCGCACCAGGTCCTCGATCCCGGTGCGGGTGAGGGACACCACGGCGGGGCTCTCGAAGATGTCCGGGGCGCCCGCCGAGCCGTTGACAGAAGTCCCTAAGACGAGATGGAATTCCCACACACACACGAGATGGACACTGATGTACTGCTATTGCAAAGGCCACACATTCTCTGTGGTTGCTATCTCTATTTAAAACAAAGAGCTGATTACATTACATGGTAGGAAATTATTCTGCTAATCAAGGCATGCTCGTGATCGGTAGTTGCCATCCCAACTCCCTGGGCCATGCCATGAATGGTGCTAATCACCTTTACCTTCTATAGTTAACTGCCTCATGGACTTATTCAAACATTCTCCTCCTAAGTCCTAGAGCGACTATCCTAGTTTCTTCATACCAATCTGACCACGGAGCTCTTGAAACCGAGTGCACCCAAGTGCTTTTGTGAGTATGTCACCCAGTTGCAGCTCAGTGCCAACAAACTCGACGTCGATCAGCTTCCTGTCATAGCACTCCCGGATGAAGTGAAACTTCACGTCAATATGCTTACTCCGGTCATGATGCACAGGGTTCTTCATCAGAGCAATGGCGGACTTGTTGTCCACCTTGAGCTTGGGAGCGAGTACTGCTCCTCCTATGAGCTCAGCCAGCAGCCGTGCCAACCAGACTGCCTCGCAAGCGGCCGCAGCGGCTGCGATATACTCCGCCTCACAAGAAGACAGAGCAACAACCTTCTGTTTCGCCGATTGCCAAGCAACCGGCCCTCCAGCCAGGAAAAAGATGAGACCGCTAGTGCTCTTCCGGTCATTGACATCTCCTGCCAAGTCACTGTCAGAGTAACCCAGCAGCTGTGGCGCTCCTTCATTCTTCTTCCTCGGATGGTAGTGCAAGCCCCAGTGCAGCGTGCCTGCGACATACCGAAGAACACGCTTGACTGCAGCAAGATGTTCTTGACGCGGCGCCTCCATGAATCGGCTAAGATATCCCACCGGATATGTCAAGTCCGGTCTAGAGTTGCACAGGTATCTGAGACTGCCGATAGGACTGCGATATGCTGTGACATCCACACTCGGCGTTGTCCCCTCCTTGAGCAGCTTCAGCTTTGGCTCCATGGGCGTGGCACTGGCGTTGCAGTCAGCTAAGCCCGCCTTCTCAAGCACTTTGGTGGCGTATGCGCTCTGACGCAGCGTGATCCCTTGTGCTCCCTGGGTGACCTCGAGCCCCAGGTAATAGGAGAGGAGCCCAAGATCACTCATCTTGAAGATCTTCTGCATCTGCACCTTGAACTTTGCCACATCTCCTGCATCACCACCCGTGATAATCAAATCATCAACATATACGCCCACGATCAGACGTGCTTCTCCCTTGCCTCGAGTGTACATGCCATGCTCATCAACACAGCGCGCGAAGCCAAGGGCCAGCAGCTCGGCATCAAGCTTCTGGTTCCAGGCGCGTGGGGCTTGGCGAAGCCCGTACAAAGCTTTGTGAAGTCGGAGCACCTTATACTTGTGCTTGTCGTCGACGAAACCAGGGGGTTGCTGGACGTAGACTTCTTCCTGGAGCTCCCCGTTCAAAAATGCCGACTTCACGTCCATGTGGTGGACGCCCCAGCCGTAGTGTGCCGCGATGGCGAGGAGCAGACGCACGGACTCCAGTCGTGCGACCGGCGCGAAGACCTCGTCGAAGTCGATGCCAGGCTGCTGCACATAGCCCTTGGCGACGAGGCGGGCCTTGTACTTGACGATGTTGCCTTTCTCGTCATGCTTGACTTTGTACACCCACTTGAGGCCTATGGCACGGTGACCACGCGGGAGCACGGCCAGTGACCATGTCTTGTTATCATGGATCGACGCCAGCTCCTCCTCCATCGCGGCAACCCAATTTGGGTCACCATCGGCCTCCTTCAAGGTCCTAGGCTCCTCCACGCTTACAGCATGTAGTTCAGCCTCCTCGTCATCATGGTGGACCAGCCCGGGGGCTGCACCCAAGCTGTGAATATTGTCCAGCGTCCGGTATCGAAGCTCCCCCACACCATTGGTGTCGAAGCTAGAGTCGGTGGAGAGCGGCGTTGCGAACTTGATCTGAGTCCACGGTGCCTTTGGTGTCGAGGGCGAGGATGTTGTTGCCGACGCGCTGGGTGCCGTTGGAGACACTGTGCGCGGCGCCGGTGACGATGAGGCTGACGCAGAGCGCGGTGTCAATGCCGCCGGAGCTGGCGTGCGCGCTTCGGGAGAGACGGGCTCCAAGGCCGATCCCTCAACCTGCTGGCGCCGCAGCTCGTACTCCTCCGCGACAGTGAAGGGGTGCATGTCGACAGTGTCTGTGGCACCTCCCCAGTCCCAGCGCGCTCCCTCGTTGAAGACGGCGTCGCGCGAGACGTGGACACGCTCGGCGACGGGGTCGTAGAAACGGTAGGCCTTGGCCCCATCTTGGTAGCCGATGAAGACCACCTTGCGCCCGCGATCATCAAGCTTTCCAAGATGTGGGCGTACATTCTTGATGTAGGCCACACATCTGAACACACGGAGGAAGTGCACGGAGGGCTTCTTCCCGTACCACGTCTGGTAAGGGGTCTTGTCGTCGAGCGCGCTGGTGGGCGCCCGGTTGAGGAGAAAGACAGCAGTATGCACTGCCTCCCCCCAGAAGTGCCCGGGCACTCCACGTGCCCGCAGGATGCTCCTCGCCATCGCTACGACCGACTGGTTTCGGCGTTCCACTACGCCATTTTGCTGTGGCGTGTATGGAGCCGAGTGGTGACGTTGTATCCCTTCTCCTGCGCAGTATTCACCAAATGTGACAGAGGTGAATTCACCTCCATTGTCTGTCCGGAGCACCTTCAGTTTCTTGCCGGACTCTCGCTCCACCCGCGCCTGGAATTTTATGATGGCCGCCGGTGCGTCTGTCTTGGAGCGTAGCAGCGTGAGCCACATGTACCTGCTCATGTCATCAACCAGCAACAGGAAATAAGCGTTCCCAGCCGGCGTGTGTGGCGTTATCGGGCCACAAAGATCTCCATGAACCAGCTCGAGCTCCTCCTGAGCTCGGTACTTGGCGGCCTTGGGGAACGGCTTCCTCTTCTGTTTCGCCAGGACGCAGTCTTCACAGACCTGAGCAACATGGTCGATGGCTGGCAGTCCGCGCACCATGCCACCGTGTCCAAGCCTGCGGAGTGCTTGGAAGTTGACATGGCCATACCTCTCGTGCCAGCTCCATGCCACATCCCGGGCGCGCGCAATGAGGCACACAGGAGCGGCGAGATTCATATTGAGGAGGTAGAGCCGGCTTGGTGACCGCAGCACTTTGGCGAGCAGTTGTCGCTGCGGGTCGAAGAGACGCAGGATCCCCTTCTCGATGACGACCTTCAAACCCTCCTCATCCATCTGCCCGAGACTCACAATGTTGGTCGTGAGCCGCGGGATGTAATAGACGCCGTCGAGCCGGCGGTGTTCGCCGGATCTGAGGGCGAAGAGCACGGTGCCCTTCCCCTCGATGTTGACCACCGACCCGTCACCAAACTTGACGGTGCCGGTCACGCCGCTGTCGAGCTCGGAGAAGACATGACGCGAACCCATCATATGGTTCGTCGCGCCGGTGTCGAGGACCCATCGGCAGGGGCCCTCTGCCTCCTTCTCTTCCTCTCTGAGGTGGAGGAGGACCTTTGGCTCGACGAGGTGGACGCGCTGCGGCGGATCGACGGCGCACAACGGCGGCGGCTCAACAGCGCACAGCGGCGGCGGCGGCGCTGAATAATGGGGAAGAGGTGCGTGCGGCGCGGTTACCTCGGACTCAACGGAGATGAGCATGAGAGCCCGATCTTCTTCCTCCTCCGCCTGGGCCACATGGGCCGCGGCCTTTTTCCTTCCATGGCAATCTTTGGCCCAATGGCCAGTTTTGCCACAGCTGTTGCAGCGATCGCCCGGGGGCGGCTTGCCGCTACTAGCATGCCTGGTCGCCGTGTTCTGGCCATCACGGCCGCCGCTGCCTCGTCCGCGTCCGCGTCCACGGCGGTTACCGCGGCCGCCGGACCCAGATCCGCTCCCTGAGCGCTCCTGCTCACGACAAGCTTTGCGGCGGGCCTCCCAGTCCTCCTCACAGAGCATCAGGCGCCCCATGGCGTCCGTGACCTCCTTGGGCTTGGAGCGTTCCTCGAACACGCGCAGCCGTCCGACGACCTCCTCGATCGACGCTTTGTTCAGATCGAGGAACATTTCGAGGGAGACCGCGGCCTGGGACAGGCGCTCTGGGACAACCTGCAACATCTTCTTCACTACCTCGGCGTCCGAGATGTTGTCCCCGAGGGTGCGGAGGTTGGTGGCGAGCGTCGTGATGCGGATCCCGAACTCGGTGACGCTCTCGCCCTCCTTGAAGGCGAGCATGCCGAATTCGCGGCGGAGTTGCTGCGCGCTGGCGTCGCGCGCGCGATCGTCCCCGATCCGCAGTACCTTGACTGCATCCCACGCCTCCTTCACGGTCCGCTTGCGGGCGAGGGTGCTCCACATCTCGGAGGGGACCGAGCGTAGAAGGCCCGCCATCGCCTGACGGTCGTCGTGGTACTCACCTTCGTTGGGGTCTTCGTCGATGCCGAGGTCGACGGCGTCCCAGACACGGAGTGTCTGGAAATTCACCTCCATCACCAAGGCCCATTCCGGATAGTTAGTCCGGGTCAGCATCGGCCACGCGACGTTCGCGGTCGATCGCTCGATGACGCGCTCGACGACGCGCGATCCGGAGTCCCGGTGGTGCGAGCGGCGGCTGCTCGAGCGACCACGGCGACGTGGCGGCGAACGTGACGGCTGGACCTTCTTCTCGCCGGAGTCATCACGGTCTGCAGCTTCTTCTTGAGAGGCGACTGCGATGCCATGACTACGACGGAACTCGGCTCTGGTACCAAATGACAGAAGTCCCTAAGACGAGATGGAATTCCCACACACACACGAGATGGACACTGATGTACTGCTATTGCAAAGGCCACACATTCTCTGTGGTTGCTATCTCTATTTAAAACAAAGAGCTGATTACATTACATGGTAGGAAATTATTCTGCTAATCAAGGCATGCTCGTGATCGGTAGTTGCCATCCCAACTCCCTGGGCCATGCCATGAATGGTGCTAATCACCTTTACCTTCTATAGTTAACTGCCTCATGGACTTATTCAAACAGCCGTTGCCGTTGGCGGACCTCGGGGCCTCCGCCTGGGCGTCTTCGTTGCTGTGGCTCGGGCCGGCGCCAGCACGTCCGTGGCCGCCGGCGCTTCGCCGTTTGCCCCTGTGAGTGCCCCTCCTCAGTTCTCGCCTGTGCAGCTCAGCATCCGACATACACCGTCCGGTGCCCGTGCCCGTACCGGTATGGGAGGATTCGAAGTGCTGATCGATGGAGCGGGGACTCCATGTTGTTGAGCAATATTTATGCAAGTGCATTTATGCAAGTGCTGATCGATGGAGATGGAGCGACGCCATGAACGTCAGGCGATGGACGACTGATACTGCAGTGAGGAAGTCGCCCGCTTGTAGTGTTGTTGATTCAGCTAGCTTGACGAATAGTTAGGACCCACTGAATTGCCTTCCTTGTCAGGTCTAATTTTTGTCAACAACACTGTCTATTATGGTAGTAACCTCGTCTCAATTTGGTCAGGGGAATACATGGCGCCGGAGCCGTGCCGCCCCAGTGGTGTCTTAAGATGTGTCGACCCTTTCAGGGCCTTGGAATTGAATAAACAAAGGGCCCCGGAAATACCAGCCTGACTCCCAGCTAGGTCTAATGCAGGCCTGTCTTCTACTGATGGAATGTTGAAGAAATCTTTATCAGCATCCGAGAGTGTATTTTCTCAGACGCTGACATGTATTTTGCGAAGTCATTCTTCGCCTTGCTGCTGATGCACTTAAAGAGAGGCGCAGCAAGGCCACTTTGATAGAGTTCATCGTCTACTATGGATGGCAGGTTGTTGCAGTTACCTTACTTATTTGGCTTAATTAACACAACGAATCTTACCATTTGCTACTTGTTACAAGTATAGCTGAACAACATTACATACAATATGAATTGCTTATCATAGGTAGAGAAGTAAGGAAATGGCTTGTGGCAAGAGCCTGAACCGTGGCCCTGCCAGGATAACTAAAAATGTCTAGCTGGTAGTTTGACCTTGCCCCAATAAACTGCTACTCTTAAATTCCGTTCTTGAGGGTTTGCTATAACTATCTGTATCTACTGGACTACTACTATTTCAACCATATAGGTTCCACGCAGGTTAACCTCAATTAAAGTACTATAGTGTTGGTTTACCTTTTGCCTATATTTGTTATGTCTTCTAGTGGAGAAATCTTACCAACACTTCATGTGGATGAACTTGTAACAGTTCTTTGTATTATGCAGAATCGATGGCATACTTTGAGGCTTTATACATCTCACTGGGCACCAGAGCGATGGCAGGAGTACGAACCACTTTTGAATTACTGCCGTGATAATGGAATAAAGCTTGTTGCATGTGGGACTCCACTTGAGGTAATTATTAATTGATTCTCACGATAACTGTATGTGATTCAGGCATATTGGAGTCATGAGTAATCTTGTTCATTTATACTTCTGAATTGTGGGATCGTAACATTCTAGAATTGTAATTTAAAATTGATTTGCATTATTCAAACAAGAAAGCTTTTTCTTGTACCACGTATAGTAATATCTTTTCTAGGTTAAGCACCTCTGTCACACTCCTTTTCAGCTCAAGGAAGGAAACAGCAGCAGTGCTTGGCAAGTTCGGCTTTGTTGAAGCTTTGTAACTACTCGGTGCTTTAAGAAAGTTAGCACGATCAAAGAGTGATACATCAGACCTTTTGTTGTTGTTTGTGCTTTTCTTTTACATCTTCAGACTTACTGTATTATTGCGAATGCAATGTTGAGTAGAATAACAGATTTCCCATTATTTAAGCTGTAGAGTGTGACATGGGCTTCTTTTGTAGCAAATGAAGCAGCTCAGTTGGGGATTTTGGATGTGTTGTGGACGAAAATATGATATTTCCTTATGTCTGTTCTTCGCCCATGGTTCTGCTTGTTAGCTTCTAGATGACATCAGGTCGTTGGTTACACGGCTTACTAAAACTAACAAAGATCATAATCGTGAGTTGAGATGATGGCATCTCAAAGAATAAACTCTGGAATTCCCTTAAAAATAATTAGCTAATTATGATTGATTTTTTCCCCGATGAAGATCTTTTGTGGTTTTCAGTTTACATCTTTGAAGTTGTTCTTTTGACTTGATGTTGAATAGAATGGCAGAGTGCTGTAGATTTGTTTTGTTGCAAATGAAGCAACCAGGCTGGGAAACTCTTTATGTTCTGTGCACAAGACATAAGTGTAAGTGAACCTGAGTTTTATCTCGAGTCTCATTCCAGTGAAAAGAAACGCGTTATGAGAAAAATAAGCATCATGATGGCGACAAGGACAGTTAACATTGAAGCATGGAACATTTGGAATCTCGGAGATAGGAATTAAAAATATTCTGGTACGCCTGGCTGACGCTCTGTTGATAGGGCGCCCGTAAGGGCGCCTCCTGTTCTAGTATATATATTCAATTCATACAAACAATGTGATGCAATCCTACTCAGAAAAACATAACATCTATTATAGACATACATGCATATAAGAGCATCTCCAAGAGACTAGCCAAATAACTCGTCAGGCCAATTATTCGCTATTTAACAGAAAAAAACTCTCTGACAGACTAGCCATCCTACTCGCCAAGCCACCCGACTCTCCAAATTGGCCTCCTCTGTAGCCAAATTTGGCTAGCCACTCCGGCTAGTCGAACTAACTTGTCCGTTGGAGAGTCTGTTGAAATGAGATGTTATAAATAGAGTATAATCTTTAAGAAGAGGTAAATAGAGAGTTGAATAAAAAGTAAAAAATAGAGAGTCCCTTGGAGATGCTCTAAAAGTCACAACGATTTAGAAAAGAAACATTGCCCTAGCAATATCATCCAAAAAATCTATCCATGGCTCGATGGTTTGATTGTGTTGTTAATGTATCTGATGTATTTTGAGAAGACAGATATCTTGCATACCTTTCTGAAATAGTTGGCACATAATCAGGATTTTTATCACACTTTACAAAATCCTTATCTAAAGTATGGTCTTCACGAATGTAGTTATGCAAACTTATAGTGACCGCAACGACCATCTTTTGCACCTCGATTTTGTAGGACAATGTTTTAATAAAAAATACTCCACTTTATTTTCCATACTCTGAATGCATGCTCCACAACATAACAGACACTTGAATGTAAATGGTTAAAGTGCTCTTGCCGCTCACCATTTGGAGCCGGTTCTCTCCTCCAATCGGGTACATGGTACCTTTGACCCTTATATGGAGCCAAGTATCTAAGATGATTTGGATATCCAACATCGACACAATCATATTTTCCTACATTTCATAATAACAACAACATAATAAGTGATAGTTTTAGTACAAATGTTAATAAATTCCACAATATTATAGCATACATGCAGGAGGGTGTGGAAAATTATCCATACCATTCCTTAACGCATGGAAGAGAACATTGGTGTCGTGCATAGACCCAGGCAGCCCTATAGAGGCATAAGTAAATCACATGTCAAAATCAACAATAGCCAGAACATTTTGAGTTGCATTGCCACTTCTACCAATGTATCTAATAACATATTCTAGTGAATGTGTCACATTAATGTGGGATTCATCAAGAGCTCCAATGCAATATTTAAAATGAGGCATCATTCTTCGATCACCAAAAAATCTACTATGTATCGTGGAGAAATTTGGATCAATAGGTCTAATATAGTCCTTGCATGTAGACACCACACAGTGCAAGACTTCACAAAAACTTTCTGCTAATCGTCTATCCAAAATGTTTGAATATATTGATTAAAGCACTATTTGACCAACCATGCCCACAAGTAACAAGAAACATGGTTAGGTACCCCACAACATTTATATTAATAGATTATTTAAGACCATATGTACTCTCTAGCAAATCATGCAAACTATAAAAGAGTGAAGCATTCATTCGAAACATGTTATGATTTGCTCCATGGTGTCCATTACATATCCACTTTGTCTAAATGTCCTAACTTCATTTTTTCCATGATACTTTAAATAATAGTTGGAAGCAATAAGAGATGCACATACACTGCCAGAATCCGTGTCTTTGCCGAGTGCTCGGCGCTTTGCCGAGTGCTTTTTGTCGGGCACTCGGCAAAGAAACCTTTGTCGAGTGCCGCACTCGGCAAAGTCCTGCTCTGGGTAACGAACGCGTTTGCCGAGAGCAGTACTCTCGGCACAGAAATACACTCGACAAAGATATCTTTGCCGAGTGCCAAACACTCGGCGAAGGTGGCGCTCGGCAAAGGGCTGTCAGCAGCCGTCTATAGCTGACGGCCGTTAACTTTTGCCGAGCGTTGGCACTCGGCAAAGAGGCTTCTATCTTTGCCGAGTGTCATTTCTAGACACTCGGCAAAGTATATTTTTTTATTTTTTCTTTTCTCAACCAAACTTTTTGTGGTATGTTCCTACACTATGTAGACCTACATGTACCATTTTGGCACAATTATAAAAGTGTTTCTTATAACTATTGGATTTAGTTTGTTTAATGGATTTTTCTTAGATAATTTAGATTTAAACTGCAAGTCACTCGAAACTTGGAAAACCGTGCATACAAAAATGATATTCATGTTATTTAGCACAAGTTACGACCGATTTCAGGAGCGGACTGTAAACTTTGAGCACCAATCTCACTAAACATGGCCGTGAACTTGCCATCCAACTGTTTCAAAATTGTATAAAACACAAACAAAGTCAAAAAAATCATGAAACTTTCCACATGTCATGATATCATATATAGAGGCTATGATAAAAATTTAAGAATGTTTCGAGAAAGTTGTGAGACAGTATGTGTAGAAACCTAAGAGAACTACATTTTGAGGACCGAGGAGATCGATCCCGATATGCTCATGAGGGTCGGAGGAGGCAAGAGACATGAGTGGTACTGGATTGCCGATGGGGCAATTGACTCGTCGTCCACTCCCACTCTGTCTCAGGTGCGAGCAAGGAGCACGGGCTCGAGTCCAGCCATACGACCTCGGCACGACAGCTCACAGCATCGCATACAGCAACTCGAGGTTAGTGCTTCTGTAACTCATCATTCCTTGAGTTATGTACCTTCTCTTTGAGTTACTATAACATTGGCTTGTAATATTACAGACCTAGGTAGAAGAAGAGAGGAGGGAACGTCAAAAGATGGAGGCGGGGATGATGGCGGAGCGGGCGGCTCGCCTGGCAGATCAACAGAGGATGTCGGAGATGTTCTAATAATTTTACAATGCATCTACATTGGTGATGCCACACAATGATATTTGATGTATTGGTTGAGTTAGGCCATTCCTGAAAGTGCATTCATCCCTTTTGTGAGTTTTGGTGATTTGGATAACAACACATTTAAAGGTCTAACGAGTTTGCTAAGTGTTGAATAGGAAATTCAGTATGATGAACATACTTGAATAGTGTATAATGATCAGTGAACGAAGGTTCAACACGAGGTTAAATAACCAGTGAGACAATGAAAATGGATATAATATGGTCTCTATATTGGTTTGAATATATGGACAAGTCCTGAGAAATCACTATGCATAAATATGATCATAATAGAGGTTGAAGTGATTAAGAGGATTGGTCAAGTCAAAGTGGATAAGATATAAGGAATCGTGAATTGGCTTGACCATATTACTATCAGTCCATATATGCTTCTATGAGAATCAAACTAAAGCTTGATTAATCTTAACAGTTATATCTAGAAGACATTCAAGCAAGGTTCACAATATTGAAGAAATGATTCTCTCAATGGATGCTCAATAGGATGTGACTCAAGAATGGCTTGATAGGGTGAAGATAGCAAGGAAAGGGCTTCGAGGAACTAAGCGAAGGTGAAGGCCAAGCGACGGCTTGTAGACTGAGGTACCATGGCTAAGGTGAAGAAGAGAGTACTTGCACTAAGTCGATGAACTAATCAGCTATGAAGAGTTACAACATGTTGATGCATCAGTAAGGTGACTTGAAGCCATGATTTGAACTCATATAAGGTGATATGGTACAAGTCACAGGGTTTGATTTGAGTTTGCTTCAAAAGGTGAGACAAAGATGTTTGTGATCCTTATGAAGCAATGCCATGGAGAAATCACACATGAGACACCAATGACTCAAGGAGTTTTCTTAATTAATTTTATTTAACTTGAGTATAGGAATCGTCGTACTATAAAGGGGGATGCAAAAAGAAGGTTGGTGTTTGCCAAAGCTCAAACCTCTCTATTCAAAAGCTATTTTTGAAAAGTAAAAATCTCTTTAAAATTCTTTGGTTGACCATGGTTAGGGTTGAGAAACCTAGAGTGTTCTTGCTGAAAAGCAGCTGAACTTGTTCAGCTGCAGCTGAGCTTTTCAGCTGAGCTGGACTTCAGCTGAGCTGAGCTCCTTCAGCTGCAGCTGAGCTTTTCAGCTGAGCTGGACTTCAGCTGAGTTGAGCTTCTTCAGCTGCAGCTGAGCTTTTCAGCTGGGCTGAACTTCATCTGAACTCAACTTCAGCTGTGAACCTCTTTGACCATACACCAGCTGAACTTGCCTCCGGGCAGTTGAGCTGGGGTTTTCTCTCCTAAACTCTCTGGTCAAGACCAGCTGAACTGGTCCTGAGGGGCAGTTCAGCTGGTCTCTGACCCCTCTGACCTCTGTTCTGCAGTCTGCCAGTCAGACTGGCAAACAGGTCGCCAGAGCTGTCAGGGGCGGTTCAACCGCCCCCCCCCCCTGGGCGGTTCAACCGGTCTTGGTCAACTTGACCAGTCTGCAGGTCAGTCTGCGCGTCAGTCTGCCAGTCAGACTGGCAGACAGGCTGCCAGGCCTGCCAGGGGAGGTTCAACCGCCCTAGGGGGAGGCTCAACCGGTCTCAGGCAGAAAAATCTGCCCAACGGCTAGTTTTGAGCTCCACCTATATATACTACCTCCTACCTCTCTCCCAAAAGCAGTGAGCACGATTTGAACTCCATTTCTAACCCAAGAAACACCTCCCTCTCTCTCTCTCTCTCACACATCTCTTGCCTCTCCCATTTCAAATCTTTGGAGAGAAATCTTTGAGTGAGCTTGAGAGCTGCGGTTTTGTGCTTCATCTCTAAATCTCTCTTGCTCTTCTTCTTCATTCGAGCTTTGGTACTACATCGAGTTCTTTGTGGATTCATTACTCTTGGAGCTTCTAGCTCCTAGACGACTAGGTGTCGCTTGTGAGTCTCCAAATCTTGTGGAAGACCACAAGAAAGTTTGTATTACCCGCTCGTTTGAGCAAAGATTAGTGTGTGAGCTTGACCTTTGTGGTCGGCAAAGGGAGGATTAGGGTTGAAAGAGACCCGGCTCTTTGTGGGCGCCTCAACGAGGAAGTAGGGCACCTTGGTGGTGTGACCGAACCTCGGGATAAATCTTGTGTCTCTTGTGTTCTTGCTCATTGTGTTTGTTTGTGTTCTTCGTTCTCTCACCATTGCGTGGAAGATTTGTTTATATCTTTTTGGTGTGTGGATTTTGAGAAGTGCCATTCTCAGATCTACTACTTTGAACCCTGTGGATCATTTAGAACATCTCATTTCCAAAGTTAACTGGGTGAATTTCGAGATCAATTCAGTTTTACCCAGTTTGCTTCTAGTTTTTGTTGAAAAAGTTTTAACTTGCCTATTCACCCCCCCTCTAGGCAACTTTCAATTGGTATCGGAGCCTAATCCTCGTTCTAACGCTTAACCGCGTGAGGAAAGATCATGTCGAGGGGACTAAGAAACGAAAGTGCTTCTAAGCTTGAAAAAGTTGAGATTGTCTCGACTTCATCTTTTGGTGCAGATGTTGATCCTAGGGCAATAGATCTTGCTATGAGAATCGCCGAAAGGATGTTCCTCAAAATGAAGGAAGATGAGGTGAAAAACAAAATTGAAGAAGAAAATGATCGATGGAGACCAAACGACGAATCCACCTCTTCACAAGGTTCGTCTTTCAAATCCACTTCTCATATGTGC
Organism: Zea luxurians; assembly: GCA_029449295.1. NCBI lineage: Eukaryota > Viridiplantae > Streptophyta > Magnoliopsida > Poales > Poaceae > Zea > Zea luxurians. The sequence continues at coordinate 9,703,196 of JAOPSE010000057.1, forward strand.
TTTATTGCTAATGGGAGTGATAGTGAAAGCGAAAGTGAGGATGAGGAGGAGCATAAAAGTAATAGTGAAGATGAGGATGATCTTCAAAAATTCTTCGCTCAACTAAGTAAGAAGAACCGGATGAGCTTGCTCAAACTCATGAAAAGAGTGGAAGAACAAAAGGAAATGCTTCATAAGCAAGAAGATATCCTCATCGAAAAAATCAAAGACTTGGAGAAGTTGACCAAAGAGCATGAGAAGCTAAAGTGCTCTCATGATGATTTGGTCCAAAGGTATGAAGACATTTCAATTGAGCAAATTAAAGCTATTAATCATTCATCATATATTGCTCAATTAGAAAATAAAAATGCTATGCTCAAGAACACGATAGAAAAGCTAAATATTGAAAATCTAGCTTTGCAAGAAAAACATGATATGCTTGTGTACTCTCATAATAAATTGATGGATTCACATATCATGTTAGAAATGGCTCATGAGATTGTGTTAACTAATTTGAAATCATACCAACCTCACATATGCACATGCACTCAAGTAGAAACTATGTTATTATGTGCTAACAAATGTTGCTCTCAAGAAAGCCAATCTTCCATTGAGCTAGAAATTTCAGGAATTAGTGATATTTCTATCACACAAGAAAATAAAGAGCTCAAGGAAGAAGTTGGAATGCTAAGAAGGAGCTTAACTCGTTTGAAGGGAAAGTGTCATGCTCAACCTTCTCAAGATAACCGTGATAATATGGTGAAAAAGCTTGAGAAGGGGACAACAGTAGCATGCACAAAACCCCTTCAAAAGAATATCAAGCTTTCCAAGAAGGACATGAGCAAACATCAAGAGAAGAAAGCCAAAGCTCATGACAAGTGCCTCAACCATGCCTCCACATGCTCCACACAAGGTAACAAACAAGCCACTCTTCCAAATAAGAGAAGATGCACTAGAAAGTGTTATCAATGTCATGAGAAGGGACATGAGATTAAGTCATGTCCTTACATAAAAGATAGTTGCTTAACTTTGGAAAGAAAGAGGCTCACTAACCATGTAGCAAACAAGAAGCAAGGCAAGAAGGAGTCTTGCAAAATTAAAAATCATATTTGCTACACTTGTCGAAGAAAGGGACACCTTTGCAAGGATTGTCCCATGAGTAAGTATCCTAAGTCTACCATGTCAATTCATTCATATTCGCTTAGGAGACCCAAAAATGACACTTGTGCTAGAAAGGTAATTAGTTCACCTAAAACTAGCACAAAGGCCATTTGGGTGCCTAAGTATTTATTAGCTAACCTTGGTGGACCCATCCAAAAATGGGTACCAAAATGTACTTAATAAGTTTTGCAGGTACCCAGAGATGATATGAAGCTTTGGGGTGCTTGAGCGGTTTAACTCAATTCTTATCTCAAGCTATCAATCTTACATTGTCTATCCTTTAAGATTGACCCAAAGATGAATTGAGTTGTTATATCACTAACTTCATATTCATCTCTAGCAAGAACTTGTGTTGTAGGGAATAAGGATTAACCTTTGTGGGAATCAAGCAAAAGGCCTACAACCAAGTGATATCCAAAGGATGGTAACAATTAATTCTTAAGTGCATATTGCTTTTAATTGGTATATTCCTTTGTGTCTTTTGTAGCCACATAGGAAAAATGAAGCACTTGAGAATGAACTTAAAAGATTTTACCTTGCTTTGGAAAGGATCTAATTATATGGTAGATTGCAAGTTCATATTTTTATATTATGACAATCTACATGCTCTAGATTGGTTGTATGTATCTTGTGGCATATTTCAAATTTATTATCGTATTATTGCCATGACCTAGGCATAAAGAGGATTATCCCATGTTCTTAAATGAATAGAGTGCTAAGTAAGAAATTCAAATTCTTAAAGCACTTACCAAAAAGGGAATTCTCTATATGACTAGAGTTGTGAGACTAATGTTTCTATCTAAGTGTTTATGTAGTCTCACAACATGAGAATGTGTTTCTCCAATGGAGTGTGCCATTCAACATTCAAAGAAGATCGAACCAATACTATGTGATATATTCATTCTCATTTAAATTGGTTTTGAGTCTTCTACATTAATCACTCACCATGTTATGAATTAAACTTGCCCTATAAACTTAATTAAACAATCATGCTACTTTTATCTTGTTTCAATTGATGTTATGCATGATGCCTGTAAGGGTAATTTAGTTCATATCATGAGGTTTCCTTAATTTAGTAACCTTCTTGTCATTCATATAATAGAGGTTGCTAAATAGGAAACTATTGCTTGTGTTTCTAATGCAATCTTTTTTAAGCCATTTCATGGAAATTCATAAGTAGAGATTGTGCTCTTTCATTTGGTAAAATCACAAGCATTAAAGGTTAATCTTCACCTAAAAGAAAGATTAGGAATGCTCAAGGCAAAGGTATGGAACTAGTTGTTTCATTTGGTATGTGACCAATAATAGTTCCTTTCAAGTGGCATTCTTTCAATTGGTAATAATCTATTTTATGGAAAGAAATGTCAATATGAAGGTTAAATTCCTTTGGCTTAAATTTGTAAATTGGTGCATATTGTTAATTCACTCCTCCATGTGCATTAACTTAAAAGGAATTTATTTTATGCCTTTATGCCTCATAAATGATGATTTGTTTGCCATTCATATATAAATATCATCATTCATTAAATACTTCCTTGTACTACTAATATCTCTTTTCAAAGTTCTTCTTCAACTAGTATTAAAAGGAAAAGAGATAACAAAGAAGGAAGTCTCCACAAATGATGAAAAGAAGAATACTAAGGTGACACCACCACAGATAGTAAGATCTGTCAAATTGGTATAACAATTGGTACATTCTATATGGTGGTAAGTATTCTTAGGCATAAGTTAATTCATTGCAAATTTGTCATGCCTTGACCATGATATGTAATGTACTCCTCATGAGACTCTTAACTGAATTGAAAGTGCATGTGGTAAGTCATTCAAATACTTGATGCACATATCTAGTGGGAGAACATTATATATCTTGTGTCATAGAGAATAAGTTTCTCTTGAGTAAGCTATACTAAGACAATCCAAAATGGTAAATTTGTATCTCATTCATATGGATTGTAATCTTTGTTTTCTAAATAGCTACTCTTGATGCAGTTTAAAATTCCCTTATCGTTAATTCTAAAAGTGCATAAGAATCTTTTTGTTGATATTCATCACATACATATGCACTAACATGGATATGATTTTTAAACTGTAAAAGGTACAATTAGTGATCCATACTCTCTAAATTTTGAAAACCCATATTTTGATATTTTAGAAATCTACTTCAATCGATATCCATATGCTTCACATTGAATTGGATCACTAAGTTGTAAATTCCATGCATAACTTGTCTTTATGATATGAATGCTTATGCGACTAACCTTGATAAGCTAGGTGCACCCAAAGTCAAGGTAGGTTCATCATCAAGAAGGCAACACAATGATGTATTAATAAAAGGAGAAAAGGCTCCTATTCTTAACTCTAGTTTTATCTATGTGATTAAATATTGACTTGAAACCATGTAAGATGGTTGTCAAGTATATGTTGGTGCCTACACAAAGAGAAAGGCCACAATAAGAAATGTGTGGGTACCCAAGGCTCTTACTACTAATCTCAAAGGACCCAATTCAAATTGGGTACCAAGATACGAAGCTTAAACTTGTTTTGCAGGATCACTCCTTCAATGGATCAAGTTGGGTGCTCGATAATGAATGTATAAATCATATTTAGAGATAGTAGCAAGGGTGGTAACAACTGAATCTCAAGTGCATATTATTTTTAAATCTTATCTCTTTTGTGACTTGTGTAGCCACTAAGGAAAAAGAAGCACTTGAGGATATACATCAATTGTTGATTATGAAATAAAGGTCTAATTGGAAGATGAATGAATATTATCATATGGTGAACAATCCAAAATTATGTGACGTATTCTCTATCTAGTTAATTTGGATTTGATTCTTCTTTATTAGACACTCACCATAATATGGATTAAGTCAGCCCTTTAGACTTCATTGAACAACCATGCATATTATTCATGTCATTCAAAATATATTGTGCATGAGGGTTCAAGGGAAATTTAGTCCATATTATGAGGTTTCTCTATTTTAGCAACTCGCTTGCCTTCCACATATAAAGGGTTGCTAAATAAGAAACTAGTGCTTGTGCTACTAATGTCATCTCTTGTGTTGAGTTTATCCATAGAAAATCTATGTTAAGAGATGTGCTTGTTTTAAATTGGATAAATCACAAGCTTAAAGGATACTATTCAACTAAAGTAAGAAGAAGTTGATAAGAGGCCAAGGTATGAAAACTTCTTCTCCTTCAGTTGTTTTAGTATTCTATCCTTAGTGTGATGTACCATAGTATAGGTTAAATTCCTTTCAATATAAAATGTTCAATAGTGCATATAACTTTGACATCAACTATACATGTGCACTAATTTAAAGGAATTTAGTCTATCCTTTTGGTTTTCAATAATGATGATTCATTTGCCATGCACATATAAGGATCATCATTTGTGAAACCCTCCCTTGTGTTTCTAATGCTCTCTTTTCTAAGTGTCTCAATAAGGTCCTTCCAAGTGCTTTCAAGATGGATTCAAAATCTACGGATATAAGAATCTTGGTTGTTTCAATCATTGAGTTTCAATGGGTCTCATATCAAGTATGATTGAACCAAGCCAAGATAAATGAATTTCAAGATCGCCTGGTTGGATGAAATCATAAAGAGAAAAGAAATCACAGTAAATCAAGAAGGGAGTTATATTTTTTTTGTCAACCAAATAATGAAGATATAGTGACATATTTATATGATATCCTTCATTATGAGGTTGAGGTTCATATTAGCATGCTTTACCCTCCAACATTTCAATTGATATACTTTTAGTTCTTAAACTTTTAATTGGTTTAATTTTCATCATCTATGTAAAGCATGTTATGTTAAACCAAGATATAGTACAAACATCTCCTTTAACCTTGTATTGTTAATGTGCATAAGTGTACTTTGTGTACTCTTGCATGCACAAATTGATGGAGAGTTTAGCCTGTATCTTGTGAGACTAATGATTTCTTTCAAGTTCATGTTGTGTAGTCTCACACCTTGGAGAACATCAAATGAGGATGAATGGTTCCATAGAAATGAAAATGAGTTTCTCTTGAACCTATCAAGAAAATGAGTTTCTCTTGATCGTTTGAAGAGGATGAGTTTCTCTTTGAAATGTCAAGCCTATCAAAAGCAAGAAGATGGAAATTCATGATTATAATGGAGACCATGTGGCATAGAACAAAGGTGTGTCACTCCATGAACTATTGTATTACATTTGTGTATCTAGGCTCTTACATGCTAGTGTGTGCATGTATATGCAATATCTTAAGTCACATCATAAGGTTGCACTTGTGGTGACGATTAAAGAATCTCTAGATATTTGATTAATACCTCTTGTGGTGATATCATAAGTTAGTCTTAAGTCATCTTAGTGAGGTATGAGTCAAACATGCTAACTTCTCAAGAATCTTGACTTAAAATATTGCATATCATGTCTATTAGTATACCTTTTGATTATGAGTAATTCCTTAAATTGGTACAATTTCATATTTTCATACTTTATTTGTACCAAGGTTCAAATTGTAGAACTTAATCCCCGGGCCTCACAAGTCCAAGTGCATAAGCTAAACAAGTATTCATCACTTGTATGCATACATTTAGGGGGAGAATAGTCTATGATTTGAATCTTTGAGACTAACTTCATTTTCAAGTCTATCATGTGTGTAGTCTCAAATTAGAAAGGAATCTTCAGGCAAAGACAATCGCTTCCACTGCAAATTTGATGGGTATCAAAGATTATTTGCTCCACTAAATGTATATTTTATACATTTCATAAGAGAATGAGTTTCTCTTTTATATGCTACTCCAACATCATCTAAAACTGGTAAACATGTATCATATTCTTTTGGTTTGCATATGTCTAAAGTAGCATAACTTATAAATTCTCTTGTCTAGAACTTAATTGATTAAATAGTGCACATGTTCCTTATGTTGTATAATTATATTCAATTGATACTCTTTTTATGCCAATGGTACTTTAAGTTGCAAATAAGTACTCTCAACAGATATCAATTGAATTCATATATGTGTGCACTAAAACTTGAGGAGAACTTAGTGTAATATGCTATTAGTGATCTATTTATCTATCAAATTGTATCAATTAGTGTTTTTTCAATTGATATTTTTCATACATGATCACTAGTTGCATAATCCATACTTGTGCAATTTTCATGTTGCCTCTTGTTGTGATAAGAAAATGCTAGGTGACATCTAGACTCCAGGTATCAAGATTTATCTTTCAGTTAGTATGACAATCTTCATTTGATATCTTGGACCTATGTCACAATTATGCCAACAAGAGCTTGCAAATGAATTCTAAATCCAACACAAGTCTGGAAACCCCTTGAAAAGGTAAAACGCAAAGGTACATCACTTATGACACTTATCCATTACCTTTGTGCCATATAAGGACCCCTTTCATGATAGTGTGTTCACATCTCGCTTAATCATAATTTCTACCCTTTATATTCTTTGTATCCTTTTTGGAGATTTATGACAAAGGGGGAGAAATTTTGCATTAAAGCTTATCTTTATTTTTGAAAAGGGGAGAAATAATTAACAAAAAGGGGGAATCATAAGAAAAACATAAGATGTAGAAAGTTGATGAGTGTATACTATGTCATGAGCATCATGTTTATTTTATGACACACTGCACCCTATGAATAGTATGATAAGTTGTCTCCATACTTTGACCTAAATATGTGCTTTTGGCATTTGAGTACAAAAGTGTTATTTTCTGAAATGCACATATTTAGGGGGAGGAAACTATATCATAGGATTTAAAATCTTATTTATCAAATCTTATGTAAGCTTTAAATGTGTTGTCATCAATCACCAAAAAGGGGGAGATTGAAAGTGCATTCATCCCTTTTGTGAGTTTTGGTGATTTGGATAACAACACATTTAAAGGTCTAACGAGTTTGCTAAGTGTTGAACAGGAAATTCAGTATGATGAACATACTTGAATAGTGTATAATGATCAGTGAACGAAGGTTCAACACGAGGTTAAATAACCAGTGAGACAATGAAAATGGATATAATATGGTCTCTATATTGGTTTGAATATATGGACAAGTCCTGAGAAATCACTATGCATAAATATGATCATAATAGAGGTTGAAGTGATTAAGAGGATTGGTCAAGTCAAAGTGGATAAGATATAAGGAATCGTGAATTGGCTTGACCATATTACTATCAGTCCATATATGCTTCTATGAGAATCAAACTAAAGCTTGATTAATCTTAACAGTTATATCTAGAAGACATTCAAGCAAGGTTCACAATATTGAAGAAATGATTCTCTCAATGGATGCTCAATAGGATGTGACTCAAGAATGGCTTGATAGGGTGAAGATAGCAAGGAAAGGGCTTCGAGGAACTAAGCGAAGGTGAAGGCCAAGCGACGGCTTGTAGACCGAGGTACCATGGCTAAGGTGAAGAAGAGAGTACTTGCACTAAGTCGATGAACTAATCAGCTATGAAGAGTTACAACATGTTGATGCATCAGTAAGGTGACTTGAAGCCATGATTTGAACTCATATAAGGTGATATGGTACAAGTCACAGGGTTTGATTTGAGTTTGCTTCAAAAGGTGAGACAAAGATGTTTTTGATCCTTATGAAGCAATGCCATGGAGAAATCACACATGAGACACCAATGACTCAAGGAGTTTTCTTAATTAATTTTATTTAACTTGAGTATAGGAATCGTCGTACTATAAAGGGGGATGCAAAAAGAAGGTTGGTGTTTGCCAAAGCTCAAACCTCTCTATTCAAAAGCTATTTTTGAAAAGAAAAAATCTCTTTAAAATTCTTTGGTTGACCATGGTTAGGGTTGAGAAACCTAGAGTGTTCTTGCTGAAAAGCAGCTGAACTTGTTCAGCTGCAGCTGAGCTGGACTTCAGCTGAGCTGAGCTCCTTCAGCTGCAGCTGAGCTTTTCAGCTGAGCTGGACTTCAGCTGAGCTGAGCTTCTTCAGCTACAGCTGAGCTTTTCAGCTGAGCTGAACTTCAGCTGAGTTGAGCTTCTTCAGCTGCAGCTGAGCTTTTCAGCTGGGCTGAACTTCAGCTGAACTCAACTTCAGCTGTGAACCTCTTTGACCATACACCAGCTGAACTTGCCTCCGGGCAGTTGAGCTGGGGTTTTCTCTCCTAAACTCTCTGGTCAAGACCAGCTGAACTGGTCCTGAGGGGCAGTTCAGTTGGTCTCTGACCCCTCTGACCTCTGTTCTGCAGTCTGCCAGTCAGACTAGCAAACAGGTCGCCAGAGCTGTCAGGGGCGGTTCAACCGCCCCCCCCCTGGGCGGTTCAACCGGTCTTGGTCAACTTGACCAGTCTGCAGGTCAGTCTGCGCGTCAGTCTGCCAGTCAGACTGGCAGACAGGCTGCCAGGCCTGCCAGGGGAGGTTCAACCGCCCTAGGGGAGGCTCAACCGGTCTCAGGCAGAAAAATCTGCCCAACGGCTAGTTTTGAGCTCCACCTATATATACTACCTCCTACCTCTCTCCCAAAAGCAGTGAGCACGATTTGAACTCCATTTCTAACCCAAGAAACACCTCCCTCTCTCTCTCACACATCTCTTGCCTCTCCCATTTCAAATCTTTGGAGAGAAATCTTTGAGTGAGCTTGAGAGCTGCGGTTTTGTGCTTCATCTCTAAATCTCTCTTGCTCTTCTTCTTCATTCGAGCTTTGGTACTACATCGAGTTCTTTGTGGATTCATTACTCTTGGAGCTTCTAGCTCCTAGACGACTAGGTGTCGCTTGTGAGTCTCCAAATCTTGTGGAAGACCACAAGAAAGTTTGTATTACCCACTCGTTTGAGCAAAGATTAGTGTGTGAGCTTGACCTTTGTGGTTGGCAAAGGGAGGATTAGGGTTGAAAGAGACCCGGCTCTTTGTGGGCGCCTCAACGAGGAAGTAGGTCACCTTGGTGGTGTGACCGAACCTCGGGATAAATCTTGTGTCTCTTGTGTTCTTGCTCATTGTGTTTGTTTGTGTTCTTCGTTCTCTCACCATTGCGTGGAAGATTTGTTTATATCTTTTTGGTGTGTGGATTTTGAGAAGTGCCATTCTCAGATCTACTACTTTGAACCCTGTGGATCATTTAGAACATCTCATTTCCAAAGTTAACTGGGTGAATTTCGAGATCAATTCAGTTTTACCCAGTTTGCTTCTAGTTTTTGTTGAAAAAGTTTTAACTTGCCTATTCACCCCCCCTCTAGGCAACTTTCAATTCCCTATCAGACTCTCCCCATAAAAAATATGAATAAAAGTGAACATATGATCCACATACTAGATATTATACCGATAAGGATAAATATTACATTTTATCTTAACTAAAAAGCTGAAAGCCATGAGTTGAAAAGGAGCCTAACTTATTTTTTATAACCCGTTCTCTTTTAGTTAGCAGTGTGGTACTATATATGTGGAGGCGTTGCGCTGCGTGCGGCTTCCTATTGTGTTGGACTTGAATGGTTTCTTACGTCCTATATGTGGTGAGTCTATTAGTAGGCGAGAAGTGGCATAGAGGTACAGATCTACACGATTCGCACGTGATGCACGACGCACGAAACTAGTGCTTTAAAAAGTAGAGATATATATCCTAGCTTGGGAAAACCTAAATCATGTTAAATCTGAAATATCCTAGTTCTGAAAAGACTGAAAACATGTATCTTGATGCATCTTACATTTTGGTGTTCTTGACAACTGATAATATACCAACATATTCCATCAATAGTGCATCAAAACAAGATTTAATTGCAGAGGTTTGGTGATTCTCTCCTATGTTGATGTCTGTCGTGATAGTTGTACCATTCATGGATGCATCCACACCGAAACATGAGCCTACTAGCGTCCCCCATGCTGAAGGACAATAGCCGCGCACAACAAGTACCGCAAGAACCCAACGGCGCTGCCGCCACTTCAGATGAGGCGAACGTTAACCCAACAACATTCCTGACGAAGAGTCCCGCCGTCGGCTACGGTGACCTCCTTCTTTCATTGTGGATCGACGGTTAGATGTCCGCCGTCTCCCCAGATCACTAGCGGCAAATGGCACTAACGCAAAAGGAGTCGCCCAACTATAAGAATGGGATTGGGTGGAAGTGCGCCAAGAAGCTGCTCTTGGAGATGCCCCATGGCTAGGCCATCGCCGACTCCCTGGAGAAGCTAGAGGAGGGCCTGTTGGCGCGTGGGTGGTTCAGGTCCGGGCACTGCTAGGCACGGTTTTTGGCATAGTGACGCAGCATGCTCGCGAGGAGCCAGATCCTAGTGGCCGTGGGTGGCGTGGAGGAGCACGTCGCCACAGAGCTCTTCCGCGTTGTCACTACTATGGGTGGATATCGAGCCAGCTCGGCTCGTTATACTAACGAGCTAAACATCTAACTCGGCTCGGCTCATTGGGAAGTTCGAGCCAGTTCGTTAGGCTCGCGAGCTACACAACTAAATACAAAGATCTATGTACATATATATATATATATATATAATCGAAAAATCATATTTTAAGTGTTTAACACTACAAATCCAAAACTTTTATAATATTATTATCATATCATCGTCCTAGCTTCTAACTTTTAATATTAAATTAAACAATCAAATATGTATTAACTTACGTATTTACAAACTCATATTATAATAAGATAGCAACAAGCATCATTATAAAGCAATTCATCATCCATTCCACAAACACGTAACATTTCATTGCACAACACTAACATCATATGCTGCTATAAAACAAAGTTCACAAAACCATAACCAATAATCAAATATTAAATATACAATGTAGGTATGTAGCCATGCAATAATGCAAATATTTAAGCACATGACACGTCTACACATGTCCATATCCCATATCATAATTACGAGAAAACAAGACTATGAGAGATAAGACAACACCAACGACTAGACAAACTTGTGTTGTGGCTTGGCTCGTTTGGCTCGCGAGCTAGCTCACGAGCTAACCCGAGCTGGTTGGCTCATTAGAGAACCGAGCTAGAATGCTAGCTTGGCTCGCTACAAAATTAAAACGAGTCGAGCCGAGCTACTAACGAGCCGAGTCGAGCGAGTTATCGAGCCACGAGTATTTCGTGCAGCCCTAGTCACTACCACAACTGTGCCAGTGGATGACCAACTAGATATGAAGGGCGATGAACATGGCAAGTCCAAGCTGACATATGTAGTAAAAGAGAAAGGCACGCGAATAGCCGCTCCTTAGGCCGGAAAGGTTGTAATTGGGCTGTTGTGGGCCGAATACTTCCGGGGTGGATGGTGTGTGTCGAGTAGAGATATTAATACCTCTCTTGTCGTGGAGAAGGGTTATGCATTAAGAGAACTATGAACTCCTGAACCTTCCTCTCTCGTCCTCTCCCTTCATCGTCTTTAATTCCAAATCTGTAGTTCTAGATCCTTGTGTCCTACTACGGTAGCTCACATCTGGTATTTGTCTTTGGCATCTCCTTCCATGGCGTCTGCTCTGATTGACGCAAATCTTACGTTGGCTCTCGAGACACAGACCCGAGCGCTGTTATCCGAACTGGATAAGCATCTCTTGGGGATTGATTCTAAGTGGGAATCTCGCATCGGTGCGCTTGAATCCATGGTCACCGACTCGGTGCGTCACCTCGATGCGTTGTCGGCGGACGTTCGCGCAGATCTGGTGGCTCACCAGGCCACCGTCGATGAGGTGGTGGATGATTGACTCCGTTGTTACGATGCCTCCACCAACACGTGGATCTCTGTTCCCGAATCAACAACTCAGGTGTTCGAGCGCTTGCGTCCACCCATCAATTCCACGATTGAAGGGCTCCAGTCCTCCGTCGAGTCGGAATTCAGCGCTCATGGTTACCAATGAGTGGCCTGAAGATTTGATCGCCATGAATAGTGCATGTATCACGAGGCCAGTAAGTCACTGCTCGCATATGGTGAAGATTTGATCGTCGTCACGAGATCTAAGGATGGTGCATCCGCAGCAGCTACAACCGAGCTCGGCGCCATGGATTTTGGCGCCGAGTTCGGCCACGTCAGCGCCAGCGAGGCTAATACCTCGGCGTATGGCCTGTGGCGCCGAGCAGGGTTACTTCAGCGCCTCCCTCGGTCTATAGCGCCGAGCAAAGGGTCTAAAAACGGGAATAGTTTTTCAAGGGTCTAAACGTGTTTTTTATGAAAAAGGGCTAAAATGCAAAAAATTCGATGGTCATGGCGCCAGGTTTGCTAGTCTATATATGAACGCTTTGCGCGAGAGCACCATGAATTGGTGATTTGTAAATTGTTCCACATTAGACAAAACTTCTCTGTTCAAGACTATGTTGATAGATTTGTGAGCTTGTGGATTTCCTTGTTACTTATGAACACATTGCTGATCCGCTATTTTATACTATGAAATTCATTGATGGCTTGCGTGCGATATTAAACCAGTCATATTGGTTCAACGCCCAACATTCTGGATACTGCCATGGCTTTGTTGCAGGAGGAGGCCGAGTCATCAAGACGGTGTGATCCTGTTCGTGGGGAGGGATCAAGTAATTCACGACCACTGTTGAAGCATTCATCTGCTATACCTTCACGGTGGGATAGAACCAGTGATGGTGGTGTTGATCCAGTCAAGCCCACCTTTACCCCTACTACTTCGTCTGCTGACAGCAAGGTTGCCTCGCTTGGTGCCTACCGACGCGCTATAGGTCTCTGTCCGTTTTGTGCAGACAAATGGGTCAAATGTCACAAATGTGCTCCTGCTATTCGGTTCTATTAGTGAAAAAGAAATATAGCACATAGCGTTTTTGCGTGGACTATAGACACTAATGCTCTCACTATGAAGTCCAAGTGTCCTGTGCCCATTATTGATGAATTGTTAGATGAATTGTCGGGGGACCGCTTGATTTTCTATATTGGACATGCATGCTGGATCCCATCAAATTTTGCTTCAAGCCGTTGAGGAGCATAAGAAGGCATTCCAAACTCATGTTGGACATTTCGAGTTCCGCATCATGCCTTTTAGCCTCACGGGAGCATAAGAAGGCATTCCAAACTCTTGCACCCCTGTCGAGGAAGTGTGTCCTTGTGTTCTTCGACGATATTGTTGTTTACAGCGTGACCCAAATCATCTTCATCACCTAAGCCAAGTTTTCAGTTGTTAGACAAGGAGCAGTGGAAGGTGAAGTACTCTAAATGCTCCTTTGCCCAAAATTCAGTTTCTTACTTAGGACATGTGGTTAGCAATGCAGGAGTTACAGCCGACTCTAAGAAAAATCGTGCCATGATTGATTGGCCGGTGCCCAGCTGTCTGAAGGAGTTAAGAAGCTTCTTAGACCTTGCAGGTTACTACCGAAAATTCATTCAAAATTTGATATAACCTGTCAACCCTTGACAACACTACTCAAAAAGGAGTTCTGTTTATTTGGACAAATGATCACCAGCTAGCCTTCAAGTCACTAAAGCAAGCGTTGAGTTCTGCTCCCGTGCTCTCCGTACTAGATTTTTCATCTCAATTTACAATTGAAACAGATGCTAGTGATCTGTGTGTAGGTGTTGTACTCATGCAAAAAGGGCACCCTATGACATTCCTCAACAAAGCATTGGGTCAAAAAACTAAAGGAGTATCTACCTATGAAAAAGAATATTTAGCCATCATCATTGCGGTCCAACCGTGGAGTGCATACCTGTAACATGGCGAATTTGTAATTGTGACTGGTCATAAAAGCCTGTCACAACTCAATGAACAAAGGCTGCATACACCATGGCAACATAAGATCTTCACAAAGCTATTAGGTTTGCAGTATCCAGTGCAGTATCGTCAGGGTTCTGACAATCGTGTTGCCGACGCCCTTTCTCGTTGTTGTACTGCATAACCTCAAGTAATATCAACTGTGATTCCCCTAGTGGTTACAAGATGTCTAGCAGAGTTATGTTAATGACACTGACACTCAGTCCTTGCTTTCTAAGCTCTCTTTGGACCCGACTGTTGTCTCACGTTTCACACTGTTCGATGGTTTGATACGCTACAAGGGCCGAAATTAGCTGGGTGCTGATAACTCACTGCATACTCGTGTAGTCTTAGCCTTGCATTCTTCAGCTTTGTGTGGTATGTCGGTTACATACGCCCGTGTCAAGAATCTTTTTGCTCGAAAAAATATGAAACCATTTGTTCAGAAGTTTGTCCAAGAATGCCAGACATGTTTGCAAGCTAAGCCTAATAGAGCCTCTTACCCAGGCAAGCTCCAACCCCTTTCACTACCAATGGCTTTTTTGACTAAAAGTAGCCGGGTGAATATGCTAAACCTGAAATTTTCAAAATCAAATTAACAGTTTTACTGGTGCATACCGGTTCCACCGCTACTCGGATGGTTGAACCACTCTGAACCAGTCCAACTGTGAAAGTAAATCTAAGCTATGAACAATGTAGAAAATAATGAGAGTTTCTTTTAGGAGAAGAACACAAAGGATAAACTAGGTGAAGATGGTGAGGAATCTATGTGGAGCAACTCTACAAAATCCACACACAAGGTAAATCGTGTGATGTCTTCCTTGCCAAAGATAGAGCACAATAATTGAATCAATCGCAAGAACACAAAGATACTAGATTTTATCCCGAGCTTCGACCAAACCACAAAGGTGCTCTACTCTCCGTTGCGGAGCCCACAAAAGGTCGGGTCTTTTCCAACTCAATCCTTCACAAGCCGACCACCAAGGTCAAGGCAATCACTTTCTCAATGTTTCTCAACGAGCGAGTGATACAAACTTCTTGAGGCCATCCACAAAGTTGGAAACTCCCAAACAACCTGAACCGTCAAGGAACCCTAGGTTCCAAGAGTAACAAATCTGCACAAGAGGTGTTTGCAACAAGCTCAAGAGATGAGAAAGGGGAGGAAGAGTGAAAACGAAGTTCGGAATCGAAGAACTCAAACCTCACACCAAAGGTCCTGAAAATCCGCATGTCTATTTTTAGCACTAGTTTTATGCAAGTTTGCACCATCACATCAGACTAAACAAGCCTAGGTAAAGTTACCCATCTATTACCTCCTTTATAGTACGACTAAAAATAAACAAAGGCCCTAACTCTATACTAAGTGTCCAACCACTCCTTCGACACCTAGAACTAGTAGCCCTTGACCTTTTAAGGATTCTATCTTGGACGTATCACTGATTTCCATCGTTTAGGGTATTATCACCTTTTCAACCCATTTTCCTGCATTGTGACTTAACTTACTGTCGGGGACCATAATTAGGGGTACACTCAAGACCCCTAAATCTCAGCTGGTAACCCCCATCATCACAAAGCTGCAAAGGCCTGATGGGTGCGATTAAGTCAAGGATCGGTCCATTCAAGGGACATGATCGTGCCTCGCCCGAGCCTAGCCTCGGGCAAGGGAAGCCGACCCCGGAGAACCTACGTCTCGCCCGAGGACCCCCCTCCAGCAACGGGCACACTATCGGCTCGCCCGAGGCCCAGTCTTCACCGAGAAGCAACCTTGGCCACATCGCCACACCGACCGACCAAATCGCAGGGGCATTTAATGCAAAGGTGGCCTGACACCTTTATCCTGACGCACGCCCTCCAGTCGACAGAGCCGAAGTGACCGCAGTCACTTCGCCGCTCTACTGACCGGTCTGACAAGAGGACAGCGCCGCCTGCGCCGCTCCGACTGCTGAGCCACCCGACAGAGTGAGGCTGACATCAGCCAAGGCCGGCCTCGGGCGTCATAGGAAACTCCGCCTCGCCCGACCCCAGGGCTCGGACTCGGGCTCAGCCCCGGAAGACGGCGAACTCCGCTCCGCCCGACCCAGGGCTCGGACTCGGGCTCAGCCCCGGAAGACGGCGAACTCCGCTCCGCCCGACCTAGGGCTCGGACTCGGGCTCAGCCCCGGAAGACGGCGAACTCCGCTCCGCCCGACCCAGGGCTCGGACTCGGGCTCAGCCCCGGAAGACGGCAAACTCCGCTCCGCCCGACCCAGGGCTCGGACATGGGCTCAACCCCGGAAGACGACGAACTCCGCTCCGCCCGACCCAGGGCTCGGACTTGGGCTCAGCCCCGGAAGACGGTGAACTCCGCTCCGCCCGACCCAGGGCTCGGACATGGGCTCAACCCCGGAAGACGACGAACTCCGCCTCGCCCGACCCTAGGGCTCGGACTTGGGCTCAGCCCCAGGAGACGACGGACTCCGCTTCGCCCGACCGCAGGGCTCGAACTCAGCCCTGGCCTCAGCCGACGGTCTCCGCCTCGCCCGACCCAGGGGCTCGGACTCGACCACGGCCACGGAAGACAGACTCGACCTTGACCTCGGAGGAGCCTCCACATCGCCCAACCTAGGGCGCGGACCGACCACGTCGACAAGAGGCGCCATCATTACCCTACCCCGAGCTGACTCAGGCTACGGGGAACAAGACCGGCGTCCCATCTGGCTCGCTCCGCCAGATAGGCAATGATGGCGCCCCGCACGCTCTGTGACGACGGCGGCTCTCGGCCCCCTTACGGAAGCAAGAGGACGTCAGCAAGGACTCGACAGCCCCGACAGCTGTCCTTCCGCCAGGCTCCAGCGCTCCTCCGACGGCCACGACACCACATGAACCGGGTGCCAAAACCTCTCCGGCTGCCACGATGGCATGTACTTAGGGCGCTAGCTCCCCACCGCTAGACACGTTAGCACATTGCTACACTCCCCATTATACACCTGGATCCTCTCCTTACGCCTATAAAAGGGAGGACCAGGGCCCTCTTACAGAGGGTTGGCCCGCGCGGAGAAGGACGGGACGGCGCTCGCGCAAGGCCGCTCGCTCCCACTCCCACGTGGACGCTTGTATCCCCCTACTGCAAGCGCACCCGACTCAGGCGCGGGGCTAACACGAAGGCCGCGGGATCCGCTCTCTCACGCCTGCCTCCCTCCGGCTGCCTCCTTTCCCCCCTTCGCGTTCCGCCTCGCGTCGACCTATCTGGGCTGGGGCACGCGGCGACAATTCACTCGTCGGTCCAGGGACCCCCCAGGTTTCGAAACACCGACAGTTGGCGCGCCAGGTAGGGGCCTGCTGCGTGTTGACGAATAGCTTCCCGTCAAGCTCCAGATGGGCAGTTTCCAGCAACCTTTCCAGCCCGGGACGGTGCTCCGTTTCGGGAATCTTGAGTTCATGTCCCTCGACGGCAGCTACGACATGATACTCCTTCCCCCGCCGTGTGACAGCGACAATGGCGGTCGACGACCCGCTCGCCGGCGGGGAAATCGACGACGCCTTCCCCACGAGGTGGAAGGACGACATTCGGGCTTGTCCCGTCCCCTCCCCCGCCGACGGAGGAGGAGGCGGGGCAACCAAGGCCAAGCGGGAAGCGGCACCTCGTTGGCTGTCGAGCGAGTCGACGGCGCCGGTGCCCCAACGGAGGGCGCGTCGGGCATCGATCTCGCGTCTGAGACGAAGACGAGCGCCGCCTCCTCGCAACACGCCAATCTCAAGCAAACGCACGACGCCAGCACGCTCGTGAGGGACTTGCTGGGCGTCACCCTCGTACCTGAGACAACGGTGCAGTCAGTCCCAGACGCGACCTCGTCACCGACCGTCGACCGAAAGGTACCGACCGATTCCCGTCTCGTGTCTTTTGGATTCGGCCTCGACCCACCAAGCGACTCCGCTTCGGTGAGCACTCTCTTAGAGGCGAGTCCAAACCCTCTAGGTGTGCGGTCACCCTGGGACCGACTGACGGCCGACTCGACCTACGAGCCCTCGGGGTCCGAGGAAGATGGCGAGCCCGACCTCTGTTGGGATTTCTCCGGACTTGGTAACCCCAGTGTCGTGCGGGACTTCATGACCGCATGTGACTACTGCCTTTCCGACTGTTCCGACGGCAGCCGCGGCCTCGACAATGAGGACCGCGACCCAAGTCGTGAATGTTTCCACGTCGATCTAGGGGGTTCCGGCGAAGGCAACCATCTTGGTATGCCAGAAAACGGTGATCCCCCTAGTCTCGTGCCTCGCGTTGACATCCTTCGGGAGCTAGCTGTGGTCCCCATCCCGGCGGGGGGTCCTGACCCACAGCTCGAGCAAATCCGCGAGAGGCAGGCCAGGCTCGACGAGGGAGCAGGAACGCTTGTGCCGATCCGCCGGGACATCGGGCAGGAATGGGCGGTCCAACCCCCGGCCGGAGAAGCACGTCATCTCCCCCAGGACATCCAGCACCGCATCGCCGACGACGTCAGGGTGAGGCCGCCGCCGGATTCCAGCGGAGTCGGCCAGAACCTAGCTGCAGCGGCAATACTCCTCCGCGCGATGCCAGAGCCATCAACCACCGAGGGGCGGCGTATCTAGGGAGAACTCAAGAATCTCCTGGAGGACGCCGCGGTCCGACGGGCCGAAAGCTCTGCCTCCCGAAGGCAGGGGTTCCCCTCAGAACATCGCGCCGCGACTTCCCGATTAATGCGGGAAGCCTCGGTCCACTCCGGGCGCACGCGCAACGCAGCGCCTGTGGCCTCGGGTCCACAGCCGTCGGGCCCACCTCGACGACAGAGCACGCCGAGGCTACCACCCCAGGCGTGGGGGACGCTACGACAGCGGGGAGGATCAGAGTCTTTCGCCCGAACCACCCGGTCCGCAGGCTTTCAGCCGCGCCATACGACGGGCACCGTTCCCGACCCGGTTCCGAACCCCGACTACTATCACAAAGTACTTGGGGGAGACGAGACCGGAACTGTGGCTCGCGGACTATCGGCTGGCCTGCCAACTGGGTGGAATGGACGATGACAACCTCACCATCCGTTACCTCCCCCTGTTCCTCTCCGACACTGCTCAAGCCTGGCTGGAGCACCTGCCCCCGGGGCAGATCTCCAACTGGGACGACCTGGTCCAAGCCTTCGCCGGCAATTTCCAGGGCACGTACGTGCGCCCTGGGAACTCCTGGGATCTCCGAAGCTGCCGCCAGCAGCCGGGAGAGCCTCTCCGGGATTACATTCGGTGATTCTCGAAGCAGCGCACAGAGCTGCCCAACGTCACCGATTCAGATGTCATCGGCGCATTCCTCGCCGGCACCACCTGCCGCGACATGGTGAGCAAGCTGGGTCGCAAGACCCCCACCAGGGCGAGCGAGCTGATGGACATCGCCACCAAGTTCGCCTCTGGCCAGGAGGCGGTTGAGGCCATTTTCCGGAAGGACAAGCAGCCCTAGGGCCGCCCACCGGAAGATGCTCCCGAGGCGTCAACTCAGCGCGGCGCCAAGAAGAAGGGCAAGAAGAAGTCGCAAGCGAAACGCGACGCCGCCGCCGAGTATAAGAACCCTCGGAAGCCTCCCGGAGGTGCCAACCTCTTCGACAAGATGCTCAAGGAGCCATGCCCCTATCATCAGGGGCCCGTCAAGCACACCCTCGAGGAGTGTACCATGCTTCGACGACAATTCCACAAGGCCGGGCCACCCGCGGAGGGTGGCAAGGCCCTCGACGACGCAAAGGAGGAAGATCACAAGGCAGGAGGGTCCCCCGAGGTCCGCGACTACTTCATGATCTACGGTGGGCAAGTGGCGAACGCCTTGGCTCGGCACCGCAAGCAAGAGCGTCGGGAGGTCTGCTCGGTAAAGGTGGCGGCGCCAGTCTACCTAGACTGGTCCGACAAGCCCATCACCTTCGACCGGGCCGACCATCCAGACTACGTGCCGAGCCCGGGGAGATACCCACTCGTTGTCGACCCCATCATCGGCAACGTCAGGGTCAGCAAGGTCCTCATGGACGGAGGCAGCAGCCTCAACATCATCTACGCCGAGACCCTCGGGCTCCTGTGGATCGATCTGTCCTCGGTTCGAACGGGCGCTGCGCCTTTCCACGGGATCGTCCCCGGGAAGTGCGTTCAACCCCTCGGACAACTCGACCTACCCGTCTGCTTCGGGACGCCCTTCAACTTTCGAAAGGAGACCCTCACGTTCGAAGTGGTCGGGTTTCGAGGAACCTACCATGCAGTGCTGGGGAGGCCATGCTACGCCAAGTTCATGGCCGTCCCCAACTACACCTACCTCAAGCTCAAGATGCCGGGCCCCAACGGGGTCATCACCGTCGGGCCCATGTACCGACACGCGTACGAATGCGATGTGGAGTGCGTGGAGTACGCCGAGGCCCTCGCCGAATCCGAGGCCCTCATCGCTGACCTGGAGAGCCTCTCTAGGGAGGCGCCCGACGTGAAGCGCCACACCGACAACTTCGAACCAGCGGAGACGGTCAAGTCCGTCCCTCTCGACCCCTGCAACGACGCCTCCAAGCAGATCCGGATCGGTTCCGAGCTTGACCCCAAATAGGAAGCAGTGCTCGTCGACTTTCTCCACACAAACGCCGACGTTTTCGCGTGGAGTCCCTCGGACATGCCCGACATACCGAGGGAAGTCGCCGAGCACTCTCTGGATATCCGAGCTGGGGGCCGACCCGTGAAGCAACCTCTGCGCCGATTCGACGAAGAAAAGCGCAGAGCCATAGGCGAGGAGATCCACAAGCTACTGGCGGCAGGGTTCATCAAAGAGGTATTCCATCCCGAATGGCTTGCCAACCCTGTGCTTGTGAGAAAGAAAGGGGGGAAATGGCGGATGTGTGTAGACTACACTGGTCTAAACAAAGCATGTCCGAAGGTTCCCTACCCTCTGCCTCGCATCGATCAGATCGTGGATTCCACTGCTGGGTGCGAAACCCTGTCTTTCCTCGATGCCTACTCAGGGTATCACCAGATCAGGATGAAGGAGTCCGACCAGCTCGCGACTTCATTCATCACACCCTTCGGCATGTACTGCTATGTTACAATGCCGTTTGGTTTGAGGAATGCGGGGGCAACGTACCAGCGATGCATGAACCATGTGTTTGGCGAACACATCGGCCGAACGGTCGAGGCCTACGTCGATGACATCGTAGTCAAGACGAGGATGGCCTCCGACCTCCTTTCCGACCTTGAAGCGACGTTCCGATGTCTCAAGGCGAAAGGCGTGAAGCTTAATCCCGAAAAGTGTGTCTTCGGGGTCCCCCGAGGCATGCTCTTGGGGTTCATCGTCTCCGAGCGGGGCATCGAAGCCAACCCGGAGAAGATTGCAACCATCACCAGCATGAGGCCAATCAAGGACTTGAAAGGCGTACAGAGGGTCATGGGATGTCTCACGGCTCTGAGCCGCTTCATCTCCCGCCTCGGCGAAAGAGGTCTGCCTCTATACCGCCTCTTAAGGAAAGCTGAGTGCTTCGCTTGGACTCCCGAGGCCGAGGAAGCCCTCGGGAACCTGAAGGCGCTCCTTACGAACGCGCCCATCTTGGTGCCCCCCGCTGCCGGAGAAGCCCTCTTGATCTACGTCGCCGCAACCACCCAGGTGGTTAGCGCCGCGATCGTGGTTGAGAGACGAGAAGAAGGGCATGCATTGCCCGCCCAGAGGCCAGTCTACTTCATCAGTGAGGTACTGTCCGAGACCAAGATCCGCTACCCACAAATCCAGAAGCTGCTGTACGCGGTGATCCTGACACGGCGGAAGTTGCGACACTACTTCGAGTCTCATCCGGTGACTGTGGTGTCATCCTTCCCCCTAGGAGAGATCATCCAGTCCCGAGAGGCCTCGGGAAGGATTGCGAAGTGGGCGGTGGAGATCATGGGCGAGACGATCTCTTTCGCCCCTTGGAAGGCCATCAAGTCCCAGGTCTTGGCGGACTTCGTGGCTGAATGGGCCGACACCCAGCTCCCGACGGCTCCGATCCAACCGGAGCTCTGGACCATGTTTTTCGACGGATCGCTGACGAAGACGGGGGCCGACGCAGGCCTCCTCTTCGTCTCGCCCCTCGGGAAGCACCTACGCTACGTGCTACGCCTCCACTTCCCGGCGTCCAACAACGTGGATGAGTACGAGGCTCTGGTAAACGGGTTGCGAATCGCCATCGAGCTAGGGGTCCGACGCCTCGACGCTCGCGGTGACTCGTAGCTCGTCATCGACCAAGTCATGAAGAACTCCCACTGCCGCGACCCAAAGATGGAAGCCTACTGCGATGAGGTTTGGCACCTGGAAGACAAGTTCTACGGGCTCGAGCTCAACCACATCGCCCGACGCTACAACGAGACTGCGGACGAGCTGGCTAAAATAGCCTCGGGACGAACAACAGTTCCTCGGACGTATTCTCCCGAGACCTGCATCAACCCTCCGTCAAGACCGAGGACACGCCCGAGCCCGAGGCACCTTCGGCTCCGCCCGAGGCGCCTTCGGCTGAGTCCGAGGTATCCTCGGCTCAGTCCGAGATACCCTCGGCCCAGTCCGAGGTACCCTCGGCACGGTCCGAGGTACCCTCGGCCCCCGAGGGTGAGGCACTGCGCGTCGAGGGGGAACAGAGTGAGGTCACGCCTAATCAAAGCTGGCAGACCCCGTACCTGCAATATCTCCACCGAGGAGAGCTGCCCCTTGACCAAGCCGAAGCTCGGCGGTTGGCGCGGCGCGCCAAGTCTTTCGTCTTGCTGGGAGATGGGAAGGAGCTCTATCACCACAGCCCCTCAGGCATCCTCCAGTGATGCATTTCCATCGCCGAAGGCCAGCAGCTCTTGCAAGAGATACACTCGGGGGCTTGCGGCCATCACGCAGCACCTCGAACCCTCATTGGAAACGCCTTCCGACAAGGATTCTACTGGTCGATGGCGGTGGCCGACGCTACTAGAATTGTCCGCACCTGCGAAGGGTGTCAGTTCTACGCGAGGCAGACCCACCTGCCCGCTCAGGCTCTGCAGACCATACCCATCACTTGGCGGTTTGCTGTGTGGGGTCTGGACCTCGTTGGCCCCTTGCAGAAGGCACCTGGGGGCTACACGCACCTGTTGGTCGCTGATAGTCGCCTAGAGGGGGGGGGTGAATAGGGCGAAACTGAAATTTACAAAATAATCACAACTACAAGCCGGGTTAGCGTTAGTAATAAAGAAACGAGTCCGCGAGAGAGGGTGCAAAACAAATCGCAAGCAAATAAGAGTGTGACACGAGGATTTGTTTTACCGAGGCTCGGTTCTCGCAAACCTACTCCCCGTTGAGGAGGCCACAAAGGCCGGGTCTCTTTCAACCCTTCCCTCTCTCAAACGATCCCACGGATCGAGTGAGCTTTCTCTTCTTCTCAATCAACCGGGAACAAAAACTTCCCCGCAAGGGCCACCACACAATTGGTGCCTCTTGCCTTGGTTACAATTGAGTGATGATCACAAGAACAAGTGAGAAAGAAAAGAATGCGATCCAAGCGCAAGAGCTCGAAAGAACACAAGCAAATCACTCTCTCTAGTCACTATGGTGTTGTGTGGAATTTGGAGAGGACTTGATCTATTTGGTGTGTCTAGAATTGAATGCTAGAGCTCTTGTAGTAGTTGAGAAGTGGAAAACTTGGATGGCAATGAATGTGGGGTGGTTGGGGTATTTATAGCCCCAACCACCAAAAGTGACCGTTGCTGGAAGCTGTCTGTTCGATGGCGCACCGGACAGTCCGGTGCACACCGGACAGTCCGGTGCCCCTGCCACGTCACCATTGCCGTTGGATTCTGACCGTTGGAGCTTCTGACTTCTGGGCCCGCCTGGGTGTCCGGTGCACACCGGACATGTACTGTTTGATGTCCGGTGCACCGGTATGGGCGATCCTGACGTCTGCGCGCGCTGCGCGCGCATTAAATGCACCGCAGGGAGCCGTTGGCGCCGCAGGGAGCCGTTGCTCCGCTGGCACACCGGACAGTCCGGTGCACACCGGACAGTCCGGTGAATTTTAGCGGAGCGGCTGCCGCGCGAACCCGAGGCTGGCGAGTTCCGGAGACCGCGCTTCCTTGGAGCACCGGACATGTCCGGTGCACACCGGACAGTCCGGTGAATTATAGCGCGCCGACTTCCGAGAATTCCCGAGGGCGAAGAGTTTGAGTCGAAGTCCTCTGGGCGCACCGGACATGTCCGGTGCACACCGGACAGTCCGGTGCCTCCAGCCAGAGGTGCCCTCGGTTGCCTCATTGCTCCTTTGTTGAATCCAACACTTAGTCTTCTTATTGGCTAAATGTGAACCTTTTGCACCTGTATAACTTATGCACTAGAGCAAACTAGTTAGTCCAATATTTGTGTTGGGCAATTCAACCACCAAAATTATTTGGGGACTAGATGTAAGCCTAATTCCCTTTCAATCTCCCCCTTTTTGGTGATTGATGCCAACACAAACCAAAGCAAATATAGAAGTGCATAATTGAACTAGTTTGCATAATGTAAGTGCAAAGGTTGCTTGGAATTGAGCCAATATATACTTATATGATGCGCATGGATTGTTTTCTTTGTTTTTGACATATTGGACCACACTTGCACCATAAGTTTTGTTTTCGCAAATTCTTTTGTAAATTCTTTTTCAAAGTCATTTTGCAAGATAGTCAAAGGTAAATGAATAAGATTTGCAAAGCATTTTCAAGATTTGAAATTTTCTTTCTTTGTTCAAATGCTTTTCCTTTGACTAAACAAGACTCCCCCTCAAAAAAGTCTCCTCTTAGTGTTCAAGAGGGTTTTAAGACATCAATTTTGAAAATACTACTTGCTCCCCCTTTAGAACACAAAGAGATACCAATTTTGAAATTTACCAATTGAAAATCATTAATTTTTAAAATTAGGGGGGTGGTGCGGTCCTTTTGCTTTGGGCTCATATTTTCTCCCCCTTTGGCATGAATCGCCAAAAACGGAATCATTAGAGCCCAATAAAGTACTTTCTCTCCCTTTGGTAATAAAATGAATGAGTGAAGATTGTACCAAAGTTGGAGAGATGATGTGGAGCGACGGCGAAGGTTGAGTAGTGGAGCGAAGTGGAAGCCTTTGTCTTCGCCGAAGACTCCTATTCCCTTTCAATATACCTATGACTTGGTTTGAAATACACTTGAAAACACATTAGTCATAGCATATATAAAAGAGACATGATCAAAGGTATATTCATGTGCTATGTGTGCAAGTTTAGCAAAAGAAATTCCTAGAATCAAGAATATTGAGCTCATGCCTAAGTCTGGTAAAAGATTGTTCATCAAGAGGCTTGGTAAAGATATCGGCTAATTGATCTTTAGTATTAATGTAAGAAATCTCGATATCCCCCTTTTGTTGGTGATCCCGAAGAAAATGATACCGAATAGCTATGTGCTTAGTGCGGCTATGCTCAACGGGATTGTCGGCCATTTTGATTGCACTCTCATTGTCACATAGCAAAGGGACTTTGGTTAATTTGTAACCGTAGTCCCGCAGGGTTTGCCTCATCCAAAGCAATTGCGCGCAACAATGGCCTGCGGCAATATACTCGGCTTCGGCGGTAGAAAGAGCGACCGAATTCTGCTTCTTTGAAGCCCAAGACACCAAGGATCTTCCCAAGAACTGACAAGTCCCCGATGTGCTCTTCCTATTAATTCTACACCCCGCCCAATCGGCATCCGAATAACCAATCAAATCAAATGTGGATCCCCGAGGGTACCAAAGCCCAAACTTAGGAGTAAAAGCCAAATATCTCAAGATTCGTTTCACGGCCATAAGGTGTGATTCCTTAGGGTCGGCCTGGAATCTTGCACACATGCAAACGGAAAGCATAATGTCCGGTCGAGATGCACACAAATAAAGTAATGAACCAATCATCGACCGGTATACCTTTTGATCCACGGACTTACCTCCCGTGTCGAGGTCGAGATGCCCATTTGTTCCCATGGGTGTCTTGATGGGCTTGGCATCCTTCATTCCAAACTTGCTTAGGATATCTTGAGTATACTTCGTTTGGCTAATGAAGGTGCCCTCATGGAGTTGCTTGACTTGGAATCCTAGAAAATACTTCAACTCCCCCATCATCGACATCTCGAATTTTTGTGTCATGATCCTACTAAATTCTTCACATGTAGATTTGTTAGTAGACCCAAATATGATATCATCAACATAAATTTGGCATACAAACAAATCATTATCAAGAGTCTTAGTGAATAAAGTAGGATCGGCTTTGCCGACTTTGAAGCCATTTGCAATAAGGAAATCTCTAAGGCATTCATACCATGCTCTTGGGGCTTGCTTGAGCCCATAAAGCGCCTTAGAGAGCCTATAAACATAGTTAGGGTACTCACTGTCTTCAAAGCCGGGAGGTTGCTCAACATAGACTTCCTCCTTGATTGGTCCATTGAGGAAGGCACTCTTCACGTCCATTTGATAAAGCTTGAAGCCATGGTAAGTAGCATAGGCCAATAATATACGAATTGACTCAAGCCTAGCTACGGGTGCATAGGTTTCACCAAAATCCAAACCTTCGACTTGTGAATACCCCTTGGCCACGAGTCGAGCTTTGTTCCTAGTCACCACACCATGCTCGTCTTGCTTGTTGCGGAAGACCCACTTGGTTCCTACAACATTTTGATTAGGACGTGGAACTAAGTGCCATACCTCGTTCCTCGTGAAATTGTTGAGCTCCTCTTGCATCGCCATCACCCAATCCGAATCTTGAAGTGCTTCCTCTACCCTGTGTGGCTCAATAGAGGAAACAAACGAGTAATGTTCACAAAAATGAGCAACACGAGATCGAGTAGTTACCCCCTTATGAATATCGCCGAGGATGGTGTCGACGGGGTGATCTCGTTGTATTGCTTGGTGGACTCTTGGGTGTGGCGGCCTTGGTTGTTCATCCTCCTTGTCTTCATCATTTGCATCTCCCCCTTGATTGTTGCTGTCATTTTGAGGTGGCTCATCTTCTTGATCTTCTTGTTCAACATCTTGAGCCTCATCCTCAACTTGAGTTGGTGGAGATGCTTGCATGGAGGAGAATGGTTGATCTTGTGCATTTGGAGGCTCTTCGGATTCCTTAGGACACACATCCCCGATGGACATGTTCCTTAGCGCTATGCATGGAGCCTGTTCTTCACCTATCTCATCAAGATCAACTTGCTCTACTTGAGAGCCGTTAGTCTCATCAAACACAACGTCACAAGAAACTTCAACAAGTCTAGAGGACTTGTTAAAGACTCTATATGCCCTTGTGTTTGAGTCATATCCTAGTAAAAAGCCTTCTACAGTTTTAGGAGCAAATTTAGATTTTCTACCTCTTTTGACAAGAATAAAACATTTGCTACCAAAAACTCTAAAATATGAAATATTGGGCTTTTTACCGGTTAGGAGTTCATAAGATGTCTTCTTGAGGATTCGGTGAAGATATAACCGGTTGATGGCGTAGCAGGCGGTGTTGACCGCCTCGGCCCAAAACCGATCCGGTGTCTTGTATTCATCAAGCATGGTTCTTGCCATGTCCAATAGAGTTCGATTCTTCCTCTCCACTACACCATTTTGTTGTGGAGTGTAGGGAGAAGAGAACTCATGCTTGATGCCCTCCTCCTCAAGAAAGCCTTCAATTTGAGAGTTCTTGAACTCCGTCCCATTGTCGCTCCTAATTTTCTTGATCCTTAAGCCGAACTCATTTTGAGCTCGTCTCAAGAATCCTTTTAAGGTCTCTTGGGTTTGTGATTTTTCCTGCAAAAAGAATACCCAAGTGAAGCGAGAATAGTCATCCACAATTACAAGACAATACTTACTACCGCCGATGCTTATGTAAGCGATCGGGCCGAATAAATCCATGTGTAGGAGCTCCAGTGGCCTGTCGGTAGTCATGATGTTTTTGTGTGGATGATGAACACCAACTTGCTTCCCGGCTTGGCTTGCGCTACAAATCCTGTCTTTCTCAAAATGAACATCGGTTAGTCCCAAAATGTGTTCTCCCTTTAGAAGCTTGTGAAGATTCTTCATTCCAACATGGGCTAGTCGGCGGTGCCAGAGCCAACCCAAGTTAGTCTTAGCAATCAAGCAAGTGTCGAGTTCAGCTCTATTAAAATCTACTAAGTATAGCTGACCCTCTAACACTCCCTTAAAAGCTATTGAATCATCACTTCTTCTAAAGACAGCAACACCAGTATCAGTAAAAAGACAGTTGTAGCCCATTTGACATAATTGGGATACGGAAAGCAAATTGTAATCTAAGGAATCTACAAGAAAAACATTTGAAATAGTATGGTCAGGAGATATAGCAATTTTACCCAAACCTTTGACCAAACCTTGATTTCCATCCCCGAATGTGATAGCTCGTTGGGGATCTTGGTTTTTCTCATATGAGGAGAACATCCTTTTCTCCCCTGTCATGTGGTTTGTGCACCCGCTGTCGAGTATCCAACTTGAGCCCCCGGATGCATAAACCTACAAAACAAGTTTAGTTCTTTGTTTTAGGTACCCAAACAGTTTTGGGTCCTTTGGCATTAGATACAAGAACTTTGGGTACCCAAACACAAGTCTTGGAGCCCTTGTGTTTGCCCCCAACAATTTTGGCAACTACCTTGCCTGATTTGTTAGTTAAAACATAAGATGCATCAAAAGTTTTAAATGAAATGGCATGATCATTCGATGCACTAGTAGTTTTCTTTCTAGGCAACTTGGCATGGGTTGGTTGCCTAGATCTAGATGTCTCACCCTTATACATAAAAGCATGATTAGGGCCAGAGTGAGACTTCCTAGAATGAATTTTCCTAATCTTGCTCTCAGGATAGCCGGCAGGGTACAAAATGTAACCCTCGTTATCCTGAGGCATGGGAGCCTTGCCCTTAACAAAGTTAGACAAGTTCTTTGGAGGGGCATTAATTTTGACATTGTCTCCCCTTTGGAAGCCAATGCCATCCTTAATGCCAGGGCGTCTCCCATTATAGAGCATGCTTCTAGCAAGTTTAAATTTTTCATTTTCTAAGTCATGCTCTCTAATCTTAGCATTAAGTTGTGCTATGTGATCATTTTGTTTTTTAATTAAGGCTAGGTGATCATGGATAGCATCAATATTAATATCTCTACATCTAGTACAAATGGAAATATGCTCAGTAGATGTAGATGGTTTGCAAGATTTTAATTCAATGACCTTAGCATGCAATAAATCATTTTTAGTTCTAAGGTCGGAAATAGTAGCATTGCAAACATCAAAATCCTTAGCCTTAGCAATTAATTTCTCATTCTCATTTCTAAGGCTAGCAATAGAACAGTTCAATTTTTCAATCCTAGCAATCAAATCATCATTATCATTTCTAGGAATTGAAACATTGCAAATATGAGAATCAACCTTAGCTAACAAATTTGCATTTTCATTTCTAAGGTTGTCTAAAGTCTCATGATAGGTGCTTAGCTCACTAGACAATTTTTCACATTTTTCTCTTTCTAGAGCATAAACATTTTTAACCTTAACATGCTTCTTATTTTCTTTAATAAGGAAGTCCTCTTGAGAATCCAAGAGATCATCCTTCTCATGTATAGCACTAATCAATTCATTTAATTTTTCCTTTTGTTGCATGTTGAGGTTAGCAAAAAGAATGCGCAAATTATCCTCTTCATTTTTATCATCATCCTCATCACTAGATGTTTCATATTTAGTGGAGGACTTTGATTTTACCTTCTTTTTGCCGTCCTTGGCCATGAGACACTTGTGGCCGACGTTGGGGAAGAGGAGGCCCTTGGTGACGGCGATGTTGGCGGCGTCCTCGTCGTCGGAGGAGTCGCTTGAGCTTTCGTCGGAGTCCCACTCCCGACAAACATGGGCATCGCCGCCCTTCTTCTTGTAGTATCTCTTCTTCTCCTTCCTCTTGCCCTTCTTGTCGTCGCCCCTGTCACTATCACTAGACATAGGACATTTTGCAATAAAATGACCGGGCTTACCACACTTGTAGCAAACCTTCTTGGAACGGGATTTGAAATCCTTCCCCTTCCGTTGCCTGAGGATTTGCCAAAAACTCTTGATGATTAGGGCCATCTCCTCGTTGTCGAGCTTGGAGGCGTCAATTGGTTGTCTACTTGGTGTAGACTCCTCCTTCTTCTCCTCCGTTGCCTTGAAGGCCACCGGTTGCGCCTCGGATGTGGAAGGCTCGTCAAGCTCGTTGATCTTCTTGGAGCCCTTAATCATGCATTCAAAACTCACAAAATTCCCGATAACTTCCTCGGGGGTCATTTGTGGATATCTAGGATTGCCACGAATTAATTGAACTTGTGTGGGGTTAAGGAAAATAAGGGCTCTTAGAATAACCTTAACCACTTCGTGGTCATCCCATTTTGCGCTTCCGAGGTTGCGCACTTGGTTCACCAAGGTCTTGAGCCGGTTGTACATGTCTTGTGGCTCCTCCCCTTGGCGAAGACGGAAGCGACCGAGCTCCCCCTCGATCGTTTCCCGCTTGGTGATCTTGGTGAGTTCATCACCCTCGTGCGCCGTCTTGAGTAGGTCCCAAATCTCCTTGGCGTTCTTCAACCCTTGTACTTTGTTGTATTCCTCCTTGCTTAGAGAGGCAAGGAGGATGGTTGTGGCTTGGGAGTTGAAGTGCTTGATTTGGGCCACTTCATCCGTGTCATAGTCCTCATCCCCTACGGATGGTACCTGTACACCATACTCAACAACATCCCATAATCTTTTGTGGAGAGAGGTTAGATGAAATCGCATCAAATTACTCCACATAGCATAATCTTCACCATTAAAAGTTGGTGGTTTGCCTAATGGGACGGATAGTAAAGGTGTATGTTTAGGAATGCGAGGGTAGCGTAGGGGAATCTTACTATACTTCTTACGATCTTGGCGTTTAGAAGTGACGGACGCCGCGTCGGAGCCGGAGGTGGATGTCGATGAAGTGTCGGTCTCGTAGTAGACCACTTTCCTCATCCTCTTGTGCTTGTCCCCACTCCGATGCGGCTTGTGAGAAGAAGATTTTTCCTTCTTCTCCTTGTGGTGAGAAGAGGAAGATCTTTTCTCCTTCCGTTTGGAGGAGTTCTTCTTCTTCTCCCTTCTCTTGGTGCGGGACTCTTCCGATGAAGTGCTCCCTTGGCTTGTAGTGGGCTTGTTATCGCCGGTCTCCATCTCCCTCTTGGTGTGATCTCCCGACATCACTTCGAGCGGTTAGGCTCTAATGAAGCACCGAGCTCTGATACCAATTGATAGTCGCCTAGAGGGGGGGGTGAATAGGGCGAAACTGAAATTTACAAAATAATCACAACTACAAGCCGGGTTAGCGTTAGTAATAAAGAAACGAGTCCGCGAGAGAGGGTGCAAAACAAATCGCAAGCAAATAAGAGTGTGACACGAGGATTTGTTTTACCGAGGTTCGGTTCTCGCAAACCTACTCCCCGTTGAGGAGGCCACAAAGGCCGGGTCTCTTTCAACCCTTCCCTCTCTCAAACGATCCCACGGATCGAGTGAGCTTTCTCTTCTTCTCAATCAACCGGGAACAAAAACTTCCCCGCAAGGGCCACCACACAATTGGTGCCTCTTGCCTTGGTTACAATTGAGTGATGATCACAAGAACAAGTGAGAAAGAAAAGAATGCGATCCAAGCGCAAGAGCTCGAAAGAACACAAGCAAATCACTCTCTCTAGTCACTATGGTGTTGTGTGGAATTTGGAGAGGACTTGATCTATTTGGTGTGTCTAGAATTGAATGCTAGAGCTCTTGTAGTAGTTGAGAAGTGGAAAACTTGGATGGCAATGAATGTGGGGTGGTTGGGGTATTTATAGCCCCAACCACCAAAAGTGACCGTTGCTGGAAGCTGTCTGTTCGATGGCGCACCGGACAGTCCGGTGCACACCGGACAGTCCGGTGCCCCTGCCACGTCACCATTGCCGTTGGATTCTGACCGTTGGAGCTTCTGACTTCTGGGCCCGCCTGGGTGTCCGGTGCACACCGGACATGTACTGTTTGATGTCCGGTGCACCGGTATGGGCGATCCTGACGTCTGCGCGCGCTGCGCGCGCATTAAATGCACCGCAGGGAGCCGTTGGCGCCGCAGGGAGCCGTTGCTCCGCTGGCACACCGGACAGTCCGGTGCACACCGGACAGTCCGGTGAATTTTAGCGGAGCGGCTGCCGCGCGAACCCGAGGCTGGCGAGTTCCGGAGACCGCGCTTCCTTGGAGCACCGGACATGTCCGGTGCACACCGGACAGTCCGGTGAATTATAGCGCGCCGGCTTCCGAGAATTCCCGAGGGCGAAGAGTTTGAGTCGAAGTCCTCTGGGCGCACCGGACATGTCCGGTGCACACCGGACAGTCCGGTGCCTCCAGCCAGAGGTGCCCTCGGTTGCCTCATTGCTCCTTTGTTGAATCCAACACTTAGTCTTCTTATTGGCTAAATGTGAACCTTTTGCACCTGTATAACTTATGCACTAGAGCAAACTAGTTAGTCCAATATTTGTGTTGGGCAATTCAACCACCAAAATTATTTGGGGACTAGATGTAAGCCTAATTCCCTTTCAGTCGCCATCGACAAATTCTCCAAGTGGATCGAGGTCCGACCCCTAAACAGCATTAGGTCCGAACAGGCGGTGGCGTTCTTCACCAACATCATCCATCGCTTTGGGGTCCCAAACTCCATCATCACCGACAACGGTACCCAGTTCACCGGCAGAAAGTTCCTGGACTTCTACGAGAATCACCACATCCGGGTGGATTGGGCTGCCGTGGCTCAGCCCATGACGAATGGGAAAGTGGAGCGGGCTAACGGCATGATCCTGCAAGGACTCAAGCCTCGGATCTACAACGACCTCAACAAGTTCAGCAAGCGATGGATGAAGGAACTCCCCTCGGTGGTCTGGAGTCTGAGGACAACACCGAGCAGAGCCACGGGCTTCACACCGTTCTTTCTAGTCTATGGGGCCGAGGCCATCTTGCCCACATACCTAGAATACGGTTCCCCAAGGGCAAGGGCCTACACCGACCAAAGCAACCGAGCCAACCGAGAAGACTCACTGGACCAGCTGGAGGAGGCTCGGGACATGGCCTTACTACACTCGGCGCGGTACCAGCAGTCCCTGCGACGCTACCACGCCCGAGGGGTTCGGTCCCGAGACCTCCAAGTGGGCGACCTGGTGCTTCGGCTGCGGCAAGACGCCCAGGGGCGACACAAACTCACGCCTCCCTGGGAAGGGCCATTCGTCATCGCTAAGGTCCTGAAGCCCGGAACATACAAGCTGGCCAACAGCCAAGGCAAGGTCTACAGCAACGCTTGGAACATCCAACAGCTACGTCGCTTCTACCCTTAAGATACTTTCAAGTTGCTCGTATACCTCGTTCACACACCAAGTCTGGTCGTCAAGGAAGGGTCAGCCTTGCCTCGGCAAAGCCCGACCCTCCCTCGGGGGCTAGAAGGGGGCAACCCCCTCTGCGTCAAAATTTTCCTCGAAAAAAAGAAAAAAATCTTTTCTGCTAGAATGCCTTTCGTGCTCTTCGACTACTTCAAAAGTGGATCCTGAAAACGACGGAGTACACGTAAGCAGCCAAGGCTGACCGAGCCGAGGGACTCCTACGCCTCCGGGATACGGATACCTCACTCATCACCTTCTGCGATAAGTAACTCGCGTTCGGATAAGTGACTCCGCGGACCGAACAAGTCTTCATGCTCGAGAGCTCCTCTGCCGAAATGATTTTTTGTGTAACACCCCTGGTGTTACTATAACTAAAACTTGAGCATGACATCATAGCATTGGCATTGCATATGATTGATACACTTAGAGTGCATTCACTAGGCAAAAATTTCAAACAAGTTGTATTGTTTTAAGTGTTTTTGCAAATAGCACCCTGGATAGGAAACCTAACCCTAAATAGGGATTAAAGGGGTAAAACTTAACCCAAGATGAGAAAACCTAAAGGCTTTAGGGTAGAGTCATAAAATATCCCCAAAAACAAGGTGGAATCCCATTTATACCCCTGGGATATTAAAAACCTAATTGGAACCCTGAAAAAAAACCCTAAAACTAAACCCTAGGGACCTATGTGCAAAATTAGTCCACTTTTGGGCTAAAATGCAAAAACCAAGGCAAATAAGTATCCTAAGTCATTTGATTCACAAATATGTGGACTTGAAAGCTAAACCCTAAGTTTTGGACTCATTTGCAAAAAGGACCTTGATTTTGATTCCTATGCTAAGTCTGAAAACAGGGTTATAGGCCCAACTTTGGGGCTGTGTAGCTTTCAAAATAATGAGAATTCATGTTAGGTGACCACATCAAAGTTGAAGACCAAACATAGGAGAGCAACTTTGTTTAAGGGTTCAAGCCATGATCTTATGAGAAATTTGGAGAAAAACCCAAGCAAAGATGGACTGTCAGACTGATTCAGTCTGAAATTCAGAGATTCAGTGTAATGGAGCCAACTTGGAGTATGAATCCAACCATGATCTATTGATCAAATGTGCTCAGTCCCTATAGTCGAGGTGTAGATGGATTATAGCACTACAACTTTGCTATAGGTCACTGGGTGTGTTGCCATTTGAAAATCAGAGAAAAAGAAGCTTAAACATTGTCTGTCAGACACTCTGAACAAGTTCCTCGATGGTACAGTGCACAGATTGGACGCCAGCGCGGACAGCTCGACGCCGGTGACCCTTCGCCGTGATTCACGCCACCGCTGTTGGATTCGTGCTCTGGGTGAGTGGATAACGTCGTGCGGTAGAAGCCCCTCGCCGACGGTGAGCTGGAGGTCACTCCGGTGACATCACCGTGGCTCTCTCTCCCTCTTTGCGGCTGAGCGGATTAACACGCCGGCGACCACCGTCTTCCGGCCATGCGCCGCGTGGCTCTCGCTTTCCACTGCACCACCGTGTCTTCCCCTCGCTCTCCCTGGCTCACCGGACTAACCGCCACGCCTCTAGACACGTATTCACTGCGCCGCTTTCTTCCTCATCTCCGGCCGCCGCGCGTCCTCCTCAAAATTCGCGGCCACCGTCTTACTCTCCTATAAATTGAGCCGATGTCTAGCTCCGTGAGGTCGTCAGCTAACTAGCCACCGCTACTCACCCACAATCATCCACCAGTGAGCTCGAATTCGCGTTTTCCCCCAAATCTCTTTCCGCCACCGTGAAACAAGCTTCACCGTCGTCAGCCCCCTTTCCGGTCAGTCCAATCCTCCCTCTCCCTCGTTTAAGTACCCTAATGACTTTACGATGCCTGCCGAGTGTTGGAGCGAAGGCAGAAACGCCACCCTTCGCCCGAAGTCTCCACCGCTTAGCCCCTGCCCTGACAGACAAAGCAGGCAGGGACACCCTTCGCATCATCGGCACCAGAGACAACACGGAGACCCTTCGCTCGATTCGGCACCAGACGAAGGCCTGCGGCGACGCCTCCCCGCGGCGCGGCCTCGTTCAGCTCTGAGGCCCACATAAGATCTGGCCCATTGTAACGGGCCCTGCGTGGCCGCGTTTGTGTTACGGGCCTAATTTGTAAAGGCATACTTGTGATTACAGCTTGTAACCCCGCTTTATGGGAATATTCTGGGGATAAACTAGGTACCTGAGGGCACATGCGTCCTTAACGCAAGGCGCCGTGCACTCGGATACCTATAAATACCCCCGCACAGTGCCCGTGAGAGGCCAGATTAACAGAGCTTTTGCCATCACGCGCGAGTGCCCTGTTGCCATCACCATTCACTCGTGTTGGATCCCCTTGCTGTCGAGAGCAAGTTCCAACATTTGGCGCCCACCGTTCGTGCTACGAGACAACCACCCGCGATGGCACCCAAGAGAGCTAACCCGAAGGCTGACGAGGCTGCGAAGGCAGCACTGCTCGCCGCAAGAAAGGGCAAGGCCCTCGCCCTCACCCAATCCACCCACCAAGAGGCCACTGAAGACGACACCCTCCGCACCTGCGACCCTGAGGGACAACCCTCAGGCTTCGCACCTCCCTCAGGCTTCGCACCTCCCTCAGACTTCGCACCACCGGAGGGCGCGGACCTCGCCGAGGACGGTGAGGTCCTCGGCGTCTCAGCAGAAGAACAGCTACAGCTGCGCGCCCTGCGCCTCAAGAACCGCAACCTCCAGAGGCAGAAGGAGATACTGGAGGCCAAGCGCCAGCGTGTGTCCGCACTCGCCAAAGTGCGGCAGATGATACGCGACGAAGAGCACAAGGCCCAGGAACTCGAGCGGGAGATTGCGCTGATGCAGCGCGAAGGCCACCTCAGCCCGCGACACGAGTCATCCCTCCAGCAGCGCGCACAAAACGAAGACACGCGCGAAGGCCACCCCGGCCTGCAGCATGGGCCACCCCTGCAACACCGCGCGCAACCGGAGGACCCGCGTTTCCCCCAGCGCGACTTCACTTTCCCGCACGCCGCGCCATTCCAAGGGGTCAATTATCTCGATGAGCGAAGCCCCCTGGCGCCTCACCTGCAAGTGACGCCGTGGCCAGCTAACTTCCGGGCTGGGACCTACCCCAAGTACAACGGCAGCACCGACCCGGCTCAATACATAATGAGTTACCAGGTCGCCGTCGCATCGTCCGGGGGGGACGACGCCATAATGGCGAAGTCCTTCATCATCGCCCTCGAGGGCCCCGCACTCACCTGGTTCACCAGGTTGCCTCCGCTGTCCATCGATTCCTGGAGAAGTCTCCGGGACAAGTTCCTCCTCAACTTCCAAGGGTACCGCCCGGACACCGACGCCCTGGCCGAGCTCTCGCTCTGCAAGCAGCTAGAGAGGGAGACCCTGAGGGAATATTACCGCAAATTCCTGACACTCAAGTCACAGCTACCCTCAGTCGATGACCAGATTGCCATCCACTATGCTATCAGTGGTCTTCGCGCTGGCGTCCTTTACAGCCACTGCATCAGAGATCCGCCGAAGAACCTCCAAGAGTTATACCAGCTGTTTGAAAAGTACGCCAGATCCGAGGAGCTCCACCAGCGCAAGATTGAGTCCCAGCGGAAGCCAAAAGATGCTCCACAGTCCAGCCGCACGTGGACAAGGACTCCGCAACCAGACTCCGGTCGAGATGGCCGCGGTCAGCAGCAAGTGCACAACATTGCCAACCAGCAGCCGACCGCTGACCCCCTTCGTCGCCAGGAATATCCCCCCCAGGGCCGCGGAAGTGGAACTCGCGGCAGGGGCCGAGGGCGTGCGCAGCCACCCCCTCCACCGCGCCGATTTTACTGCCTTTTCCATGGCGAAGACTGCGCCCACCAAACCAAAGACTGCCCCGAAGTGAAGGCCACCAGAGACAGAATGGCGAGGGCGTAGCCAGCCGACAACCCCAGAATTGTCGCGCATAATTACCAGCCACCCCCTCCACCATATATCCACGCTCCCGCCCCGCATCCACCGCACCACGCTTACCAACATCATCAGGAAGTACAAATCGTACATCCTCCGCCTCCACCACCACACCAGCAACAACAAAACATCCCCCATGCCCCAAAGCAGGAAGACTTCGCCGATCAACCTTATCGCGGAGTCATTCATATGATAACTGGGGGGTCCAGCACCGACTTCGACACCAAGCGGCAGAAGCGGGACCACTACCGCAGCATAAACCATGTCGCCGTCACGGGCCCAGTTGTGCAGACAAAGTGGTCCCACATACCGCTCACCTTCGACGCACGGGACGTCGACTTGCGCAGCGCACCCCACTGCGATGCCATGGTTATCAATTGCAGCGTGGCAGGCTGGGACTTACACAAGGTCCTCGTTGACAACGGCAGCCAGGCGGACATCATCTTCCTCCACGCCTTCGATCGCATGGGCATCGGCCACAGCCTGCTTAAGCCTTCGGACAACCCATTGTATGGCTTCGGCGGCAAAGGCACCTTCCCCGTCGGCAAAATAGAGTTACCCCTCTCCTTCGGTGTAGCACCCAATGCCCGAAGTGAGCAAGTGACTTTTGACATTGTGGATATGGTATATCCATACAACGCCATCATGGGTCGGGGCTCCATCAATAAGTTTGAAGCTGCCATCCACGGACTGTATTTGTGCATGAAGATACCAGGCCCGCTAGGCGTAATTACAGTCCACGGTAACCAGCAGACAGCGCGCAACATAGAGCGGGACTTTGTGCCTGGTCAGAGGAACGTGCACTGTCTCACGACACAGTGCGAGGTCCCTGCGCCCGCCAGCCCAACTGACAAGCAGCACGACAAGGCTCAGTTGCAGAGTCAGGATGGGACCAAGACTGTCCCCCTCGATCAGGCCACGCCCAAGCAGACAGTCACTATCAGCGAAGACCTTACTTCGCATGAAGAAGAGAAGCTCCTCTGCTGCCTGGCCAAGAATAAAGATGTCTTCGCCTGGTCCGCCCTCGACCTGG
Organism: Zea luxurians; assembly: GCA_029449295.1. Lineage (NCBI taxonomy): Eukaryota > Viridiplantae > Streptophyta > Magnoliopsida > Poales > Poaceae > Zea > Zea luxurians. Next base: position 9,741,335 of record JAOPSE010000057.1, read on the forward strand.
TCGGAGTCAGCCGATCCATAATCGAGCACAGTTTGGGAATTGACCACTCGGTGCGACCAAGAAAGCAAAGGCTCCGCAAAATGTCCGACGAAAAGACAGAGGCCGCCAAGGCGGAGGTGCACCGCCTCCTAGAGGCTAAATTCATTGAGCCAGTGGCTTACCCCACATGGCTCTCCAATGTTGTAATGGTGCAGAAAAAAGCGGGAAATGGCAGATGTGCATAGACTTCACCAGTCTCAATAAGGCCTGCCCAAAAGACAATTTCCCGTTGCCACGGATCGACAAAATAGTCGATAGCGCGGCCGGATGCGAGGTCATGTCTCTCCTCGACTGCTTCTCCGGCTATCACCAGATATACATGAAGGCGGAAGACAAGGCTAGCACCAGCTTTATAACACCCTTCGGCACTTATTGCTTCGTCAAAATGCCAGAGGGTCTCAAGAATGCCGGGTCCACCTTCTCCAGACTCACCAAAACAGTACTCGAAGGGCAGGTCGGCAGAAATATATTTACATATGTGGACGACATCGTCGTCGCCAGCAAAAATAAGGAGGACCATCTCGCCGACCTGGCCGAGACATTCGCAAACATGCGAGATGCACGACTCCGCCTAAACCCGGAAAAGTGCGTTTTCGGTGTTCGCCAGGGCAAGATATTGGGCTACCTGGTGTCACACCGCGGCATCGAGGCCAACCCAACCAAGATCCAGGCCATCATCGACATGTCGCCTCCGCAGTCCGCCAGGGACGTCCAGCGTCTGACAGGCAGATTGGCCGCTCTCAACAGATTCATCTCCAGGTCGGCCGAGCGAAGTCTTCCTTTCCTCAAAACTCTCCGCGGCGCAAAAGACTTCGCCTGGGGGCCGGAGCAAGCAGCGGCCTTCGCCTCATTAAAACAATACTTAACGGAGCTGGCCACCCTCACGAGCCCCGACTCCTCGCTCCCCCTATTGCTCTATGTCGCGGCTTCGCCGCACGCGGTCAGCGCGGCACTAGTGCAGGAGCAGACAGTCGAAGACGCTGTCAGACAGTGCCCTATTTATTACGTCTCCGAGGTCCTGACACCGTCCAAATGCAACATGACAGAGCTGGAGAAGATCGCCTACGCAGTTGTTATGTCCTCGCGCAAGCTGCGCCATTACTTTGAAGCATTCAAGGTCCGCATCACCTCAGACAGGGGGCTCGGCGAACTGTTTAGAAACCCGGAGGCATCGGTGAGGATCGCCAAGTGGGCAGCCGAACTCTCCGGCTACCACATCAGCTTCGAGCCCAGGACAGCCATCAAATCGCAAGTCCTGGCGGACTTCGTCGTCGACTGGACCGGGCCAGTAACACAGCCGGACCCGACCACAGCGAAGGTCTGGACGATCCATTGCGACGGCGCATGGTGCCATGCGGGGGCAGGCGTCGCTGCAATCATAACCTCACCAGTCGGGGTCAAGCACAGATATGCAGCACGACTCAGCTTCAATCTGGAATCCGACAGGTGCACAAATAATATAGCAGAATACGAAGCAGTCATCCTCGGCCTCCGCAAGCTAAGGGCCCTCGGAGTCACCACTTGCATCATCAAAACAGACTCCAAGGTAGTTGCCGGCCAAGTCGAGAAAGACTATGCAGCCAAGGACCCCGCACTCATGCAGTACCTCGCGGCCATCCGAAGTCTCGAGAGGCAGTTCAAGGGGTTCACCGTGCAGCATGTGGACCGGGCCAAGAATGAGGAGGCCGACGCATTGGCCAAGGCCGCGGCCAGGGGCGAAACTTTGCCCTCCAACGTGTTCTTCCATATCATCGGCACGCCAGCAGTCCGGAGCCCCGAAGGGCTCCAAATAACCAATGACAGCGAGGGCCACCGTACAGTTAACCTCATCATGACCGAAGACTGGCGAGCACCCATTACCCTGTTCCTGCAGGGGTATTATCACCCAGCCGACATCAGTGAGGCCAAGCGCCTCAGACATCGAAGCCGAGACTTCGCTCTGATCGAAGGCCAACTCTACAAAAAAGGGGTCAGTCAACCAATGCTTAAGTGCGTCACCGAGGCCGAAGGCATGCAGATTCTACGTGAAGTCCACAGTGGCACGTGCGGCTCGCACGCGGGGCCGAGGGCCCTAGCTGCTAAGGTGATCCGCCAGGGTTTTTACTGGCCCGCAATGATTTGCGCCGCGAATCGGGTCACTCGGTCCTGCGAAGCCTGCCAGAAGTTCTCTCCTCGGTCAGGCGGCCCTTCGCAGTATACAAAGCTGATCGCCCACACATGGCCTCTCCAGCGCTGGGGTCTCGACATTGTTGGACCCCTGCCCACCGCCCAGGGGAACCTTAAGTTCGCCTTCGTCGCGGTAGAGTACTTCACCAAATGGATCGAGGCACGGGCTGTCTCCACAATAACATCAAAGACTGCCCAAAAATTCTTCTGGCAGAACATCGTTTGCCGCTTCGGAGTACCGTCCAAATTAACAGTCGACAACGGCAAGCAGTTTGATAACCAAGACTTCAAGGATTTTTGTTTCTCCATTGGCACCAAGCTTGCCTTCGCCTCAGTCTATCACCCGCAGTCCAACGGGGTCGTGGAGCGCGCCAACGGGAAAATCTTCACAGCTATCAAAAAAATGCTCCTCGATGAAAAAAAGGGCAGATGGAGCGATTTTCTACCTGAGGCAGTCTGGGCACTAAACACGACTGAGTGCAGGGCGACCGGGTTTACCCCCTTCCGTCTTTTATACGGATCGGAGGCCATGACCCCGCAAGAAATAAAGCACGGGTCCCCGCGAACAGTCTCGTCAGCCGTCCCAGATGTGGACGAGCCAACTTCAAAGGATCTCATCGACGGAGACCGTGTCTTCGCCCTACAGGCCCTGAACAAGTATCAAGCCCAGACCAAAGCATGGCGCGACCATTCAGTCACCCCGAGGGAGTTCAGCGAGGGGGACCTCGTACTCATTCGAACAGCTCGGACGGAGTCCAAGGGCAAGCTGGAGCCCAGGTGGGAGGGCCCTTTCATCGTCAAGACAAAAGCTTCCCCCAGCGCTTACAGGCTCACAACGCCAACCGGCGAGGACCTGGAGCACTCCTGGAACATCGACAACCTCCGCAAATTTTTTGTTTGATTACTCAGGGCTGTCTTCGCCCTTGTAATTCGCAAAAACAATCTTGCACCGGCCCGCACTCTTTTCCTCCCGGGGGGTGAGGTTTTTAACGAGGCGGAGCCATGTAATATATGCGTAAAAAATCCCCCGCAAAAAGACATGCGTCGAAAAAGACCGCGATGACGGTCTTCGACATTCGACCACCACGAGGTCACCGCGAGGCTAAGCGCTAGCTACCCTCGCGTGCGACAAATCCGCGCAGAAGTCGCCTAAGGGTGCAGCCGGATTAGCACAACAAGTGCGGAAAAAAATCTAAGTCTATCGCGAAGACTATCCACGCAGAAGTCGCCTAAGGGTGCAGCCGGATTAGCACAACAAGTGCGGAAAAAAATCTAAGTCTATCGCGAAGACTATCCGCGCAGAAGTCGCCTAAGGGTGCAGCCGGATTAGCACAACAAGTGCGGAAAAAAATCTAAGTCTATCGCGAAGACTATCCGCGCAGAAGTCGCCTAAGGGTGCAGCCGGATTAGCACAACAAGTGCGGAAAAAAATCTAAGTCTATCGCGAAGACTATCCGCGCAGAAGTCGCCTAAGGGTGCAGCCGGATTAGCACAACAAGTGCGGAAAAAAATCTAAGTCTATCGCGAAGACTATCCGCGCAGAAGTCGCCTAAGGGTGCAGCCGGATTAGCACAACAAGTGCGGAAAAAATCTGAGTCTATCGCGAAGACTATCCGCGCAGAAGTCGCCTAAGGGTGCAGCCGGTTTAGCACAACAAGTGCGGAAAAAATCTAAGTCTATCGCGAAGGCTATCCGTGCAGAAGTCGCTTAAAAGCGCAGCCGGATTAGCACAACAAGTGCGGAAAAACCGAAGACTATCTGTGCAGAAGACACTTAGGGGTACACCTGGACTAGCACAACAACGGCTGAAACGACAACATCAAACCATCCACGCCAAGACCAACTATAGTCAAGCCAACACAGCGCAGCAAAAACAAATAAGTGAGTACAAAACGCCTTCGCACACACACATGCACGCGAGGGCACACAACTCCACCATACAAGCCTCTACATACACAAGCGAGGGCACCACACTCTACATCGGCTCAACCTTAGGAATAATTCCCATCTCCCTATAATTAAATAACATTATCCTGAGCTCCTCACCCGCAAAAAGCCTTCACAGTTCCCCTTCACCTACACTCACGGCGGTCGGCAGAGACAACAGTTCGTGCCGACCAGCCCCACTCACACGAAGCAGAGCCCGCTCCTCCGCGCTAACCCTACGTTTTGCAACCGCCCTTCGTCGACGGCGCCCGGTGCTAGGGCCTGGCACGTCCGACGCGTCCGCGGCGTGCGGCGAAGCCTCCGCCGCAGCCACGTCCAAGGCCGCAAAATAATCCAAATTCTCCTCCGACGACTCCTCAGTCCACTCAACCGAGCTCCCGGAGTCGGCAAAATCAAAAAACTCAGATGCAGACCCACTATATTCATTACCACCTTCCGCGGTCGAAGCCGCCAAAAACTCAGTAGCAGCGGTTGCGTGCGCAGGCCCAAAATCTTGAACCTGCGCAGCAACCAAAATTCAGTACAACATCCAAAATTCCCCCAACCCTAAACAACCACTACGCCACCTGCGCGGGCCCTGACGCTGCGGGAGCCTCCGCCGTTGGCTCCGCCGCCACTTCCGCCATTGTTTCCTCCGCCTCCGCCGCCGGATCTTCGACGGTCGGCGCAGCTGCTGCGAGGGCATCAGGAGCGCCTTCGGCCACCTTCAGGGGCAGGTCTTCAACCGTCGCAGCAGTTGTGGGGGCGCCTGGTGCGTCTTCCGCGGTCTCCAGGGTTGGCTCCGGGCCAGGCAGGGCGCTGTTCAGTGCTCCGAAGTCGTCCACCTGCTCGCCTCGCTCCGCCTAAAACAAAACATACAAAAAGTCAGCAAACACACGCACAGACCACATCCAGCAAACGCCGAACAAACGACAACGTTACCTGAGCCCTCGCAGCCTCGGCCCGCTCCCTGACCACATCACCACCATACAGACCCCACATCCGGTCATAGAGGGCACCGGCGGACTCCTTCACCACGGGGTCTTCGACCTTATAGATATCTCGCCCAAAATCTTCATCTGCCTGGTCGAAGGCCTCATAGTGCCGGCACCCTTCGCGAGAGAGTGCGTTCATCGCCCCCTCGCAGGTGACCAGGGAGGCGAACGACATTAATCCCCTCAGGACAGTGGGGAGCTCCTGCAGCTCCTCTTGCACCCATTCCAGACAGCGAAGCCCGGCCTCTCGCTCCGGCACCACGAAGTCACCGGTCCGCGCACCCAGCTCGCGATATGTGGCCATAAGCTGTGTGCGCGTCCGTTCGGCCTCCGTTCGCGCCGCGGCTTCGGCCCCCTTCGCGCGGCTCTCCAGAGCGGTGAGCCGCTCCCGCAGGTCTTCGGCGAGATCCTTGGCAAGATTGCCTTCCGCCCGTGCCAGCCTAGCCTCCGCCTGCGCGGCCTGCTCCTTGGCGATGGCCTCGTTGGCCTCCCTCCTCTCCCCCGCCAGCTGGCGCCGGAGGTCAGCCTTTTCCTTCTCCAGGGCGGCCACCTTGTCCGCTAGTTTACGACACTTGCTGTCGGAGGCCGACTTCTCACGGACAGCGTCAGCATGTTGCGTCCGAAGTCTCTCGACTTCGGCAGACAAGGCTGCCGTAAGTGCCCCCGACGCAGTACGGCTGGTGAAGTCAGCCACCTGCAGAGCACACGTAAGGCCATGGCCGTAAATATATATATATATATATATATATATATATATATATATATATATATATATATATATATATATATATATATATATATATATACATAATAGCTCGGCGGACCTGACTCAGTGCCTCCGTCGCCTGACTCAGCGCCTCCGTCACTCCTTTCAGCCGACGGGTCGCCGCGCCAGCCTCGTCCCTGACCAACGCGAGGGCCGACACCTCGCCTCCGGCGCCAAGGGTCCCGTCCCTCGCCTTCGACGACAGCGCAGCCGTCGCGATCGCCGCGGCAGGCACAACTATAGCAAGCCGGCCCTCGTCCGACCCTGCAACGCATCAACGAGTAAAAAAAAAAAGAAAAGAGGCGGCCGGGTGACTTACCCCCAAGATAATCGTCCACGCTAATATCGGTGCCGAAGTCGGCAACGCGTTTGCCCGGCGGCGGCGACGTTCGGGCCGCCTTCGAAGCCTCCGCCACTCCGCTGGCCGGCGGCACCACCTTCGTCAGTTTGGAGACTCCGGCGCCCGCCGTTGTCTCCGGCGCCTTGCTGGGTGCAGAGGCGCCCGCCTTCGCCGCCAACGGCGGCTTGCCTCCGCTGGAGGCCGCAGCCTTCGCCGTTCCCCGCTGCCTTTTCGGCCGCGCTTCGTGAATCCTGACAGTCGCCTGGCGTTTTTGCGCCGCCCCTTGGCGATCCTTGTCCATCACTGCCCACACAACAGCACCGATATTTCGCCCGTAAGGAAAAACTCTCCACTGACGAACCATACGAGATGTAAAACAGTCTTCCTCAGCCGCGCAGGGGATAGGAACATTTCTAGGCCAGTGGCCCCCGGTAACCCTCAGCATCCGAGCCGAAGACTCCCGGAGCTCGGGCGAAGACATCCTCTCCCCCGGGGCCGCACACGTCCTCATTAACTCTCTAGCAAAACTATCAGACACCCCAATTCCTCCCATCGCAGTACCTAATTTCCTCTTTTTTGAGGAGGGGGCGGCCGTCAGCGCAGGGTCGCCTCCAGTCTCCACCGCCGGCTTCTTCCCACGGCGGTCCGCTTCATCTTGACCAGGGTAGCCGTCGTACGGCAATTGATTTAATTCGAAGACCCTGTTCAAACGTTCATTTGACCCGCGAATATCAAAGCTGCGCTGGCCTTCCGTCCTCGCCACGTACCGCCCCACGAGCCGCACCGCCAAGTCCTCCGCATCACGCACAAAGGCGGCCAGGTCACGGTTTCGCAAATTCAGTGCAAAGGCAGGACTTCGCACCACCCTTCCTCCGTGAAAAGGCATCTGGCGAGGGCACACTTCGCCCAGCGCCCAGCCGTGCGCCAAGGGCCAGACCCCGTACGCCACGAACTCTTCAACTAAATCACGACCACTGCTCTGGCCGGCGGCGCACCGAAGGGCCCCTTCGTCTGCATCCTCTTCTGCCACCTCAAAAGGCGGATACGCAGAGTAATAGTGAGAGCACATCTCAGACACGGGAAGTCCTTCATGGCCTTCGACAGTAGCCTCAGCAACGTAAAACCAAAATTCATTCCAATTGCCCCACTTGTTGCGGGCGCACGGAACCAACTCCACTACTGGCATTGTGGTCTTGCCGGTCTTCGGTGTGAATGTGCACGACCCGAACTGGGCAACTCCGTCCTCAACCATCCTCTTCTGCCAATGCAAGCAATAATTCTTCGCAAAAACTTCAACCGACGGCTACCCGCCGTACGAAGTCGTCGCCCAGACATACTTCGCCAGCGCCACCACGGCGTTCGGTGTCAGCTGATGTATTTGAACGTTGAATCTACGCAGGACTTCGCCAACAAACCGGTGCGCAGGCAAGCGGAGACCGGCGACGAAGAACGCCTCGAAAACAACCAACTCACCCTCCGGCTCGGGGACTTCCTCCGTCCCCGGAGCACGAGCGACCCCGCCACCAAAGTAGCCCAAACGCTGCATATCTTCAACGCGGGCCGACGTCATCCGTGACACACCAAAATCAACAGAGTCGCCGGCGCGCAGCTCCTCCACCATCACGCTACTCAACGTCTCCTCAGACAAGGCGGCGGCCGGCGGCGTGGCGTCGGCGGAAGAAGAAGAGGATGGCATTGCTACGTACCGTCGGCGGTGGCGGGCGGTCTGCTTCACTCGAGCCAGAACTCCGACGAGCAAAGGGAGCAGTAGAAGAAAAGGAGCAGAAAGACGGCGGGCGGCTAGGGTTTTCACGGAGCGCGGAAGGCAAAGTGCAAACAGCGCCGACCCCCGCCCCCTTTTTATAGGCAGGGCGCGGCTCTTCGGGAAACCCGCAATCCAACAGTACGATGTCCATCAACGGTCACATCAAAAACCCCCGCGGAACCACTTCGAGCGAGGGCAGCGTCTCCGCCATCTAGCGACGTCTTCGGCACCAGGTGACTTTGTCGAACTGGTCCCTCGGAGGGCAAATGTTGGAGCGAAGGCAGAAACGCCACCCTTCGCCCGAAGTCTCCACCACTTAGCCCCTGCCCTGACAGACAAAGCAGGCAGGGACACCCTTCGCATCATCGGCACCAGAGACAACACGGAGACCCTTCGCTCGATTCGGCACCAGACGAAGGCCTGCGGCGACGCCTCCCCGCGGCGCGGCCTCGTTCAGCTCTGAGGCCCACATAAGATCTGGCCCATTGTAACGGGCCCTGCGTGGCCGCGTTTGTGTTACGGGCCTAATTTGTAAAGGCATACTTGTGATTACAGCTTGTAACCCCGCTTTATGGGAATATTCTGGGGATAAACTAGGTACCTGAGGGCACATGCGTCCTTAACGCAAGGCGCCGTGCACTCGGATACCTATAAATACCCCCGCACAGTGCCCGTGAGAGGCCAGATTAACAGAGCTTTTGCCATCACGCGCGAGTGCCCTGTTGCCATCACCATTCACTCGTGTTGGATCCCCTTGCTGTCGAGAGCAAGTTCCAACACCGAGCCATTGAATTGAGCTAGGAGCCCGCCAATCGCCGGGAACACCTCGGTCTTGCCGCGCTGCTCACGGTCACCATGGCCAGAGCAAAATACTTGACCAATTGTGCAATTAAGCTGGGGAAAATGGTCAGGGTAGATCCGATTTCATGTCCGCCGCTCGAAGAACCCAGCCGTAGCCCCAGTCGGCCGGTCCAGAAGCTCGTCGGAGCTCTGCCGCGTGCGAGCGCCGTCGGGGACTTAGCTGTGTGAAGAAATAGAAAGTCGGGGGCTTATCTGCAAGTTGTCAGTGACTAATTCAAATAGTGTCTGAACCCATTCGCAGTTTGACAGAAACGCAGGGGCCGTTCTGCAAAACCGCCAGGGCGCGGGCGCGCGCAAGCACTTTCCCCCTCCGAGCTGGGCTACTGGGCTGAAATCAGCCCAGTACTATTCATCTGTTTTTCTTTTTCTTTTATCTCCAGAGCCAAAACAATTATAGAAAACAGTAGAAAAATAATAAAATTGTGAAACCAATTTTCCTAGGCTTGTTATTTTCCCTAGAATTTAATAAAAATAGTTTTGTGATTTTTAGTGGAAATAAGAAATTTTAGGGCATTTAAAGGAGTTAAAAGTATTAGTTATGGATTTTTAGAAAATTATTGGTAAGTCCAAAAATGCCCAAACTTTTTATGGGAACTTAAAACAATATTTAGAAGCCTTGGGTAGGGTTTGAGTTGATTTGGACCATGTTTGATAACTTGAACCCAAAACCACCCCCCTGCCCTGTGAACTCCTTTACCGACTCCGGAAACCCTAGGTTCTCGGAGTACCGTGAAGGAAAGTTGTACTCAAGACTTAGATAATAAGTCTATATTATCTTTGCATCCTCATGAGCATCCCATGGCATCCATTCTTATGCATATATATGGTTATGTTAGAACACGAAGAAGAAGAAGAAGTCACTGAAGAGGGGACTCCACCAACCTCAGATCCTCAAGCAGGCAACTGCTTTTATTTCGATATTTGTGGATCAGAGCAGGACTCACCTATTAACAAAGGCAAGCCCCGGTGCATTTGCTACCTTCCTTGATGTTTTTAAAAATCTTTCTCACTTGATTGATGCATTAGGTGATAGGAGTTGATTGCTAAAACAATTCCTGCATTACCTTCCTTGAATTTGATTACCTTCCTTGATCACCCATTTTACAAAAGATTTTGATGCTTAGCCTTGCTTTAGAAAAACAAAATGTTTTGTTTTTACAAAAGATGATGTGGCAAAAGTGGGTGGGATGTTTTTGAAAATAAAATTTGATGGTGGATCCATCAGGGCCTTGATGGATTCAACATCTGGAAAAGATGTACCTCTGCCAGGTACCAAACTTTGGGTTTGAAAAGATTAAGCTGAGACCGGGCGGGTGACTTGCACGAGAAAGGAGTCTCGGTGTAGTGTCTCCGTCTGAGTCGATTAAGGACCGTCTCGATGTAGGCTTGTTGATCGAGGACCCTTTAGCTGGTCACATGCCTCGTCATGGGTAAGCCTTGCCTCGGGCAGACTAAGGCCGGAATAAGATAACACGAAATGGGCGTGGAGCGGTGGCGAGAGTAGCGTGTACCCTCCGTGGCAAGAGGCTGGACGGTGGTGTATCTGTGCTCTCGGTTTGCGTAAACCTGATCCGGTCTTAAGAACCTCGGTGGCGGGTTGACATATGCAAGGGTTAAGTGCTACATATGTCGTGTGATTGGAGATCCTCAGCTGAGTATAATCGATTCGGATCGCCGTACCTTCGCGGTTATGAAGACTTGGTCACTACCCTACACGTAGCATTTCACTAAAGATGATGGGTTTTTGTTAAGAAATTGGCTAGTGCAGGACCGGTGATTGAACTAGGGTAGGAAGAACTCTAGTTGTAGGTAATTGTACTTAACTTGACAAATAAAATTGGATTTTTAAGGATCCATTTTAGTAAGCATTTCTGCAAAACAGAGTCTTTGATTATTGAAAAGCCTTACCTTGACTCCCATATAACCAGCATACCCTTGAGAGTCTTTTCTTTAGACGGGTAAGTCTTGCTGAGTAATTCCATACTCAGGGTTTATCCCTTCGTTGTTTTTAGGTGAGGAAGTAGCAGATTTCTGCTGCTTCTGTGCCAGGGTGGTTCCCAAGGAAGAAAGACAAGACTGAAGTGCGGGAGGACTTGGTCCTCCGTATAGACCTTTTACTTAAAACTTATCGAGAGGGGTTTTTGCCTCCCTTGGTTTGTATAATATTATTACTCTGCACTCGTTTTTAGTTCTGGTCTGTAATAAAACAACTTGAGCTTGCTTTTAAAATAAATGTAAGTTATGTAAATCGCTTCCGCATTTCTTTATCTCCGATGTTCTGTAATGTCTGCAAGACGGGTGAATCGTTCCTGGTAAGGTAAGGAAAGATACCGAACTTGTCAAGTAATTCAGGGGCACCTACAGGGTTGTCTGAAGTCCGTTGGACAAGGACAACTGTAGGTGGGCCTAATTACTTGGGAGGTTCCGTCACAGCTGGTATCGGAGCATAGCCCTTCTTTGCAGACATTATGAGGCATCTTCAAAAGGATTTTCGAAAGTCTTACCTAAAAAAAAATTCTTTTCTCTTCTTACCTAAGTATTCTGAAGAGTCTATCTTAAAGACCAGATAGGAAGAGTGCAATGTATAGAAGGTTGAATCGACTAAGGTTGATTCTGTACTTATTCATGCATCATGCTAAGAATTATGCTAATAAATTTTCCCCCTTAGAAAGATGCCGCCACGCACAAGGCTAACGGCACGTAAGTCAACGGGACCAATTGGAGTACCCCGGCATCAACTAGCCCCTCGACACGAAAGCAGCAGCAGCGGAAGTAATGACCCCATAGGAGACCTTGAAGCCCGAGTGAGTCGACTTCAAGCAGAGCTGCAACACAGGACCGATGCTTGGGTCGCAGACGGAGATAGAATCAATGAACTAAGAAGGGACATCCGTCACCTATAGGATCAGCTTGCTGATCGAGACTTAGCACTTGACTGGGCAGTACAGTCTCATTTGCTGGCATGTGCTAAGGAAGCAAGGGCTCAGGCCCGAATTAAAGAACTTAGCTCAACTGTCGACGACCTGCAGGTCTACTGCAATACGTTGCATGAGGAAGTCCATATACTATACTCACAATTACACCCTAGTGTGCCTGCACACTCTGCTGAGGCGGAAGCCGGACCCTCTCACGTTGCGGGACGCGCGCTGGGTGGGGAGTTAGACCTTTTTGAACCCCCTCCTTCTTTGAGGTTGGTTGACGTCTGGACTCCCACACCTGACGATGAGGCCGCCAAAAGTAACGGAAAGCAGGACTAATGGTGTAATAGAAGTAGAGTAGTGTATTGTAGAATGCACTGTTGTATAATAGGTTGAACTTTTGTATAATGGGTAATGTATCCTGTTATGTAATATCGAGTCTGTATCATTACTTTTTATAGTAATGTAAAATGGAAGGTCTCTTTGGCATATTATGTTTATTTCAAATGTTTTTGCCTCAGATGCCGACCAGGACTCGCGGACAGGACGCAGCCGGAACTTCTGGGGGTCGGGATGTCACCCCAAATCCACCTCCGGTTCCACCCACGCTAGCCGAGGCGATTGCCGCCTTGGTGAATGCCACCGCAGACAATACCCGCTTCCTTAGGGAAATGGCAGGTCAGCAGCAGTTCCAGCAGCAGGCAGGAAGAGGTTTTCAGCAAGGTCCCCGTGAAACCACCTATCTGGACTTCTCCAAAACTCGTCCACCTCTATTCACCAAGGCAGAAGACCCGCTAGAAGCCGACGAGTGGATACGAGTTATTGAACAAAAGTTTGGTCTTCTTCGTTGTTCTAAAACGCAGAAGCCATTGTTCGCGGCACAGCAACTACGTGGCCCTGCCAGTACTTGGTGGGGAAATTTTGTGGCTATCCAACCTGACAACCATCAAATCACTTGGGAAGAATTTAAAGCAGCCTTCCGTGAGCACTACATACCTGAAGGGGTGCTGCATATGAAACAAGAGGAATTCATGAAGCTGAAACAAGGAGGAGACACCATCAATCAGTATCTTAACAAGTTTAATCACCTATCGCAGTATGCCATCGACCAGGTGAATACTGATTTGAAGAAAAAGAACTGTTTTATGAGAGGCCTAAATGACCGGTTGCAGCGAAAGATGGCCACATGTATTGATCTCACATATGGAAAGGCTGTCAGTACAGCCTTATCTGTGGAAGCAAAATATGCAAGTTCTGGGAAGAATAAGGGATTCGGTGGTGAGAGGCCTAATCAGGGCCAGGCAAAGAGGCAACGGTTCGTCATCCGGCCTTCTAGCCAAAACCGCACTTTTTCCCGTCCACCAGCATTCCCTTTCAAACAGCCCATTATTATCCGCCCCAACAATACCTCCACTTCCCCAAATCAGCCGGGTGCCCCAGGCACTCGATTCCCTGCCTTGCCCAGCTCTTCAACCGGGTGTTTCAACTGCGGCAAGTCAGGACATTTTATCAAAGACTGCCCATACCCCAAGCAAAATCAATCCAATGCTCAGCAAGGAACTGGGAAGTCCACTCAGCCCAAGGGAAATGCTGTGGGGAGAAATACCAAGAAAACGGGGCGTGTATACTACACTCAAGTGGCCACTACACCGGAAGGAGAGCCGGTGATGATGGGTACGTTTCCCGTGGCCAGTCACCCTGCAATTATTCTTTTTGATTCTGGTGCTTCACATACCTTCATTAGCAAGAAATTTGTGGAGCAACATCACATTGCATGCCATGAATCTAAAGAGGGATTTAAAATTCATTCACCTGGGGGACACATTTTTACTAGAGAAGTGGCCTATGAAGTGCCAGTAACAATGGCCGGACGGAACTTTCCTGCTAACATGATTGTTCTGAAAGGCTAGGATATAGATGTAATTTTGGGTATGAATTGGTTAACCCAACACAAGGCAATCCTCAACACTGAACTCAGAACCGTCAGGTTGAGCTATAATCAAGAAGAAATTCTTTTGTCTCTCCCCGTAACCAATCCAGCCAAAGCTTCTGGTAGAATATTTGAAGCCATTGTACCGGAGATCAAGAACATTCCGGTAGTATGTGAGTTTCTAGATGTATTTCCGGAAGATTTGCCTGGACTGCCCCCTGAAAGAGATGTAGAATTCGTAATTGAGCTAAAGCCTGGTACGGCTCCTATCTCCCGAAGATCGTACCGTATGCCCCCTAATGAGTTGGCGGAATTGAAGATTCAATTACAAGATCTACTGAATAAGGGATTCATCCGGCCAAGCTCGTCCCCATGGGGTTGTCCCGCCATTTTTGTTAAGAAGAAGGATCAAACCTTGCGCATGTGCGCGGATTATCGACCCCTGAATGAGGTCACCATCAAGAATAAGTACCCTCTTCCAAGGATCGACATCTTATTTGATCAACTAACTGGGGCGAGGGTATTTTCCAAAATTGATCTCAGGTCGGGCTATCACCAAATCCGTATTCGGCCCGAGGATATACCGAAGACCGCATTTACTACGCGGTATGGATTGTTTGAATACTTGGTAATGTCTTTCGGGCTCACAAATGCTCCTGCCCACATCACCTATTTGATGAACTCGGTGTTCATGCCCGAGTTGGACAAGTTCGTGGTGGTCTTCATCGACGATATTTTGATATACTCTAAAAATGAAGAGGAGCATGCTCAACATCTACGGATTGTATTGACGCGCCTGAGGGAACATCAGCTGTATGCCAAGTTCAGCAAGTGCGCGTTCTGGCTGGAGGAAATTCAATTTTTGGGGCACGTGTTATCAGCTAAAGGAATTGCGGTAGATCCTAGCAAGGTCAAAGATATTCTGGAGTGGAAACCCCCAACCACTGTTCACCAAGTCCGGAGTTTTCTTGGACTAGCTGGATATTATCGCAGATTCATACCCGATTTTTCTAAGCTTGTGAAGCCAATCACAAGTTTATTGAAGAATGATATTAAGTTCAATTGGTCTTCTAAGTGTAATGAAGCCTTTGAGCAATTGAAGACATTATTAACCACTGCTCCGGTATTGGCTCAACCGGACATCACTAAGCCTTTTGATGTATATTGTGATGCATCTGGCAGTGGGCTCGGCTGTGTACTGATGCAAGAAGGCCGAGTAATTGCGTATGCTTCAAGGCAGTTGCGCCGACATGAGGAGCATTATCCAACTCATGATCTGGAGCTAGCTGCTGTGGTTCATGCCCTGAAAATATGGCGTCACTATCTGCTGGGAAATATCTGTCACATATATACAGATCATAAAAGTTTGAAGTACATCTTCACCCAGTCAGAGTTAAATATGAGGCAAAGACGATGGCTTGAGCTCATTAAAGACTATGAACTGGAGATCCATTATCACCCAGGCAAGGCCAATGTGGTGGCAGATGCATTGAGTCGTAAGACTTCCTGCCACTGTCTTATGGCAAAGACCTCCGAGAACACTTTATGTCAAGAAATGGAGAAGCTAAACCTGGGGATAATCCAACAAGGGACTCTGAATCAGCTAAAGCTTGAGTCAACCATTTTGCAAAGGATAATTGATGCTCAAAAGGATAATCTGGGTATGAAGCACATACGAGAGAAGATAAGGGCTGGAACAGCCAAATGTTTCAAGGAAGACGATCAAGGTGTGATATGGTTTAAAAACCGCATAGTAGTGCCAAAGAATGAAGAACTCCGCCAGCAAATCTTAGATGAAGCGCATCTTAGTCGCTATTCTATTCATCCGGGAAGCACTAAGATGTATCACGATCTAAAACAGCACTACTGGTGGACGAAGATGAAAATTGAAATTGCACGCTATGTGGCTAAGTGTGACACTTGCAGACGTGTCAAAGCCATACACATGAGGACTGCCGGTCCATTGCAGTCATTACCAATACCAACATGGAAATGGGAAGACATAAGCATGGACTTCATTGTGGGATTGCCCAGGACCACAAAAGGGTATGACTCTATTTGGGTTATCATTGATCGATTTACCAAGATCGCCCACTTCCTCCCTGTCAAGGTAAAATATCACGTCATTACCTATGCGGAGTTGTACATCGCCCGTATTCTCAGTTTGCATGGGGTTCCAAAGACTATAGTGTCGGATCGTGGACCACAATTTGTATCCAAATTTTGGGAAGAACTTCATAAATCCCTGGGTACTAAGTTACTCCACAGTTCGGCCTATCATCCTCAAACCAGTGGACAAACTGAGAGAGTGAACCAAATACTTGAAGATATGCTGCGGGCATGTGTCCTGGATTTCTCACCAAAATGGGATGAATGTTTACCTTTGGCGGAGTTTTCATACAATAATAGTTATCAAGAAAGTATTAGGATGGCACCTTTTGAAGCTTTATATGGACGACGGTGTCGGACTCCGCTAAATTGGTCTGAACCTAGTGAGAGGTGCTTCTTTAGACCTGATCTGGTGAAAGAAGCCGAGGATAAAGTTCAGAAAATTATTCGTAATCTGAAGCAAGCACAAGCTCGTCAGAAGAGTTATGCAGACAAACGGCGAATGCCCTTATACTTCCAGGAAGGAGACTACGTCTACTTAAAGGTTTCACCAATGATGGGAGTATCGCGTTTCGGGGTAAAGGGAAAGCTTGCCCCCAGGTACATTGGTCCATTTCCTATTCTTCAAAGATATGGGCCAGTGGCGTATCAACTTCAACTTCCCGAAACATTGTCTGCGGTACATAATGTGTTCCATGTATCGCAATTGAAGAAGTGTCTTTCGGTTCCCGATCGAACCATTGAAGTGACAGATGTTGTCCTGGAACCAGACTTAACGTACTCAGAACATCCTATTCGAGTTCTGGATCAAAAGGACAGGGTTACCCGGAGAAAGACTCTCAAGTTCTACAAGGTACAATGGAACCAGCATTCTGAGGAAGAGGCTACTTGGGAAACTCAAGATTTCTTGAATAAGAATTTCCCAGGCTTTCTAGACTCATGTAATTTGTAAAGTGTATATGGTTATTGCAATAAAGGAGTAAACCCCCACACCACCCTGCCTTGTACCAGAAATAAGGAAATAAAAATGTGACACATTTCCTTTTCCATTACTCACCCTAGGACTTTAAATCTCGGGACGAGATTCTTTTATGGGGGGAAGGATGTAACACCCCTGGTGTTACTATAACTAAAACTTGAGCATGACATCATAGCATTGGCATTGCATATGTTTGATACACTTAGAGTGCATTCACTAGGCAAAAATTTCAAACAAGTTGTATTGTTTTAAGTGTTTTTGCAAATAGCACCCTGGATAGGAAACCTAACCCTAAATAGGGATTTGTTGGGGGCCTTCGTCCTCCGAAGGTCCTCAAAAACATGATTTGACAATGTTTTCCAAGGGGATTATGTAAACAGGTATCTTCGGACTCAGAACTATGAACATGGAGTACGGTCAGGACGAAGCCTGAACCAGACGAAGGGGGATTAAAATGGAGGACGAGCTGATTACCAAGTTCCGCGAAGGATGGTGCACAGCCGAAGCTGTGCGCAGGGAAGCTTCGTCGCGATAGCAGAGAGGGGAACCGACTTAAAGATGAAAAGACTACTTAGGCCTCGACAGATTTCCATAAGTCATCAGCAAATGTAATGGACATGAATGTAATTTTGTATGGGCTGTGTCTCACGCCTATAAATAGATGAACAGTACTCCCGTACTGTTCACGCTGACTTGGCATTTGCTTTTGCGTCACGCTTGTACTTTTTACCTTCTCTCAGGACCGAAGGTACATTTGTAATTTGAAATCATTTCTATTTTTCCATGTTAATAAAATAGAAATGATTCCATGATGATGTTTATATTATATTTCATGCTGTATATGAATCCTTTGTCATTACTTGTTATATTTACGAAGGTATGTCTCTTGTGACCTTCGTCCGAAGCTCATTATTTCTCGAAGGGGAATAATGTTTTGAAGGATGAAGGACTTTAACACTTAACACTTTTTATGTTGCCTTGTTCTTAACTCTTAGCATTTGAGAACAAGTCCCCAACATTGGCGCCCACCTCCGGTGAACTCACTTCCACTTCGAGTTTTTTGAACACCTTCGGACGCTATAGACCCTCGCTATGGCGCCGAAGAAAGCTTCAGCGACTGGGGCTGCAGCACTGCAACCGCTGGACCCCAACCAGGAGACCGTCTCTCTTCGGGAGGCCCGAAGCCAGAAGATGAAGGCCGTCAGCCCGACGCTTCAGGAGGATGAACTAGACCAAGAGATCAGGGATATGGAGATGCTTCATCAACAGGTGCAGAGGAAAAAGGAAAAGATGGCCAGGCTAGCTGAGCTGCAAAGGCAGATAGACGAAGCTTCTGAAGAAGTTCGTCATCTTACCCACGACGAGCAGAACCGAAGGCCTCAACAAAAAGACCTTCATCAGGAGGGCTTCTTCAACGAAGATGACTGGTATGACAATTTCCGTCATGGAAATTTTGTTTTCGATGATGCCTCTCCTCTGTCCGCTGAGCTGCAGGCTACACCCTGGCCTCCGTCCTATAAGCCACCCCAGCTTCCCATGTTCGACGGCCACTCAGACCCGAAGCAGTTCCTGATGAGCTACGAAGCAACAGTGTCTTCGTATGGTGGCAATGCTGCAGTCATGGCAAAGTCTTTCGTTATGGCCGTCAGGAGTGTTGCTCAGACCTGGTATTCCTCCCTTCGACCGGGAACGATCACTTCATGGCAGAAACTGAAGGATATGCTGTTAACCAGCTTTCAAGGGTTTCAAACGAAGCCGGTCACTGCTCAAGCCTTGTTCCAGTGCACTCAGGATCATGAAGAATACCTTCAGGCGTATGTCAGAAGGTTCTTGCGTTTGAGGGCGCAGGCTCCAACGGTGCCCAATGAAATTGTCATCGAAGCCATGATCAAGGGGCTTCGTCCTGGACCTGCAGCTCAATACTTTGCTAGGAAGCCTCCTCAGACTCTGGAGAAGCTGCTCCAAAAGATGGACGAGTACATTCGTGCCGATAATGACTTTCGCCAAAGAAGGGAGGAGGCCTTCAGATTTTCTGAAATGACCAGGGGCTTCGGAGGAAGATTCTATCCGAGGCATGTCAGGTCCATTCACAACTCCACTCAAAATGATGATAAGGGGAGTCAGCAGAACAGACCACAGAGCTCCTCACAGGCTTCGGGGCAACAGCAAACTTTCTTCCGGCCACCAGCTCCAAGAGGCAGAGGCGCCAGGGGCTTCGGCGGAAGATTTGGAGATCAACCAAGGAGGGTATTTTGCTTATTCTGTGGTGAAAACAAGGGCCATACCACCAGGATGTGCCATGTTACCATCCAGAAACAAAAGGAGCTAGCAGAAGCTGCAGCGCAACAGGGCCAGCCGAAGCAAGTCATGCATACTGCTTCGTACCATCAGCCTTACATCCCGGAATACGTGGGCAATCACCCTGCAGTTTCCGTAGCTTCGGCGAGTCAACCTCAAGCTTCATGGCAACAGCCCCCGCCTCCACCTCCGCTGCAACAAGGCCAACAGCCAGAAGGGAGCCAATATGTTCCGCACCAAAGGGATCTCAGAGAGCAATCTGAAGCTCGCACAGTCAATAGTACTGTGCCAGAGTCGAAGCACATTTATTGACAAATATCCTACTTTGATAGCAGTCTTTTCCGTTTAGTTCTATTTTCTGTGTAATAAAGAACATTTCAGTTTTCATGTAATAGTTTCGTGGTTGGTTATCAGGAAAACCTATCTTCTCCACAGGCTTAAGTTGCTGAAGCTTAAAAATTTGCGGTAACAAGGAGGACCTTCGGATTATTAAAAATCCTTCGAAGCAACAAAAAGTCGTTCTAACGAGCGCAGAGTAAGTTGCCGAAGTTACAAAAAGCCGTTCCAAAGGGAGCGCAGTGTAAGTTTTTTGCTCCAAAGACGTTCCTAAGGGAATGCAGAGCATACAGCGAAAAGTCAACGCTGATACCGCCTAAAGTAAAAGGCGAAGAAGCTCCAAAGACGTTCCTAAGGGAATGCAGAGCTTACAGCGAAAAGTCAACGCTGATACCGCCTAAGTAAAAGGCAAAGAAGCTCCAAAGACGTTCCTAAGGGAATGCAGAGCTAAGATATTTTGTGTGTATCTTCGGAACAAACGTCATTTGCATAACATAACATCATCACATCATTTTGCATAGCATAAGCATCATACATCATGTTGCATATGGCAAAAGAAGGGGACACAGTATCAACCTTCGAAAGGATGCTTTGAGAAAGTGCAAATTGTGCAAAGTCACGAGGGAATACAATGATAATCTCCGGAGTACAGCTTCGGAGAATGTTTTTACGAAGCATGGATGAGCTTCATCAGAGTAATATTGAAATTGTACAGCTTCGGAGAATGTTTTCACGAAGCGCGGATGTGATTCATCAGAATAATTTTAACGGAGAATGTCTTCTTCACGAAGCATGAAAAGAAGGGAAGGTGTTTTTTTCGCCGAAGGCTCAAAAATGGTATGTATGTAGAATTTCATGCATCGTAAAGAGTTGAATAATGAAAAGAGACTTGTATATTACATTCAATTGTACAAAATATTACATAGATCACACTTCAAATGTTTTTCTAATAACACCTAGTCTTCTCTTAACACTACTTCGGCAGCCTCATTTAGAAGTTGTTCAACAACTTTATCCATGATAGCTTCGGCCATTTGTTTAATTTCGTCATCCCCTTTTGTGTGAGGGTCACCAGACGATCCAGCAGGTTCTGAGGGAAGAGAATATTTCTGCATTACTATTACAAACCGCGAACAAAGTTTGAAATAAAAATTACAACACAATAAGAACGACTAATTAATACCTATTTGCCCTTCGGGCTCTGTACTTTTTTCGGCAACTTCTGTCACTTTCCTAGCATCATGGATGCCTTTTTCACTCCTTTGAATGATTTCTTGCGCCATTTCTCGGCCGCCGTTGTCCCAGACATCAGTAAAGAATTTGCCACCAACCATGCTTGCTTCGGCCGAGGGGTCTTTGATGTCTTCGGAGGATAAGGCAGCTTCGGACTGAGCTAAAGATTTTACATGCCCGCAACCTTTCTTCTCCAAGACAGTAGCAACTCCCCTGGCGCCCAAAAAGGCGCAGATGTCGCCGCGGCTACTCAGGATTTCCTCGAAGGCCTCTACTTCGTGACTGATCCATTCCAGTGGACCTTCGGGATTGCCTCTTGAGAAATTCTCTTCACTGGAAAATGCGCCCACGCTGGCGAAGCTGGTTTTAATTTTCTTTACGCATTCCATGGATTTTTCGTAGCATTTTTTCTTAGAAGACTGAAGCTCTTCCGCGGTTGCTTCCAAATGATCAGCCCATTGGTCGCTACATTCCCGTCTTGTTTCTTCAAGTATGTGTTCTTCTTTCGCCCGGGCCAGTTGCTTCTGAAGATCTTTAATCTCGCGTCTGTGAGCTTCGGCCTGAACCTTTGCAGCAGCTTCGTCCTTTTTTATCTTGTCTACTAAAGTAAGCAGAATTTTATCTTTTTCTAGAGCTTCGTTTCTCAGTTTAATAACTTCTGAACGTAAATTGTTGAATGCAATTTCGTAGCTTTCATCTTCGGCACTCTTTTGGGCTCTTAATGCGTTGCTTAGGATTAAACCCTATACGAAAAACAATCCATATAAGAATAAAAGAATGAATTACGTAATAAAAAATTTTTCAAGCGTCTAATTCCCATACCTTTAAGCTATTGTACGCAAGACTGTCCGCGAGATCTTCCTTCGTCATAGCACATAATCCAGCTTCGAGCTTCGGGAAACCCATACTTTTAGACATCTCCCGGCAGACAGATAATTCTTTGTTATCAGGGAGGCAGTATAGGAAGTCATCTTCATTTGTCCCATTGAATACTACTGCCCCCTTCGGATACTTTAACTCTCTAGCATAGTGATTCGCTTCATAAGTCTCTTCTTCAGATAATTTCTTCCCCGAAGCATGTCGCACGATGTAATCGCATGTGCTGGAAGGAGCTTCGGGGGCGGCAGTGTCAACTTCTTCAACCAAAGCTGGTTCTGATATTTTCTCGGTCTCCAAAGATTGTTCCTTGGTGGGCTCTGAAGGCCCAGCTTCAGTTTCAGCTTGTTGTTTCGAAGCTTCAGTAGACGCTTTTGCAAGTTCAACAGTCTTTTTTGGAGTTGTGCTTGAAGACTTAATTGTCTCCAAGACATCTAGTACGTTCACCATTCTTTTTCTTTTTGGGGTCGCCAATGGGCCCTTTTGATTTTTTATTGTTTCGACATTTGCTGAAGGACTTAAGATTTCCGATGCTTTTGGCCCTTCAATCTTCGGTTTTTCTACTTTTTCTGCTGAAGGCGCTTCAGTTTTCTCTTCTATCTTCGGCACTGGAGCTAGTTCTGTAGCTTCAGAGGCCAAAGAGACTTCACCAATAAATTTTGGCACTGTGGCCGGCTCAATAAAACGCGCTCGGTGGGTGAGCACCTTCAACTTTTTCCTTTGCGACGCCGGCTCACTAGTAGCACCCGTGGTAGCTTCTGTCGCAGGAGAAATATTTTTTCTTTTGCGACCCAATACCAGATAGTGATAGTCAGGGTAGACAAACCCGACTGCGTCAAATACCCGGTTGAGCCTTTTCTTCTTTCGGCCTCCGAAGGCTGCTGATAACGCAGTATTCTCGGCCTTCGAATATGCCCCAAGCAGTTCGTCACTTAATGTTTCAATGCTTTTCAACCAGTCATCATCAGGTTCAACAAACTTATCCGCATATTTGAATGTGTATTTCAGTCTGACCAGTCCGCCTTCGTCGGACTCTTTGATGGTCTCCTTCGGCATTTCCCACTTTCCTGCAAGTGGCCACACCCTGAAGGCAATATGCTCTTGGACCAAGTCCCTTGTCCCAATGAAAGAGCAGATTACGCCGAAGGCTCTTTGGCATTCCTCGGCTGCTTCATCCATTTCAACCTTCGGCCTTCGAAGTCCGAAGCGTTGCCAGATGGGGCGCATAATGATATTCTTGACATTTTCTTGCGCTGTTAAGTCATTCTTTACATAGAACCACTCTGTCATCCAGGCTCCGGGCCACCTCTTCCGAAAGGTTGGCACAGGGCGGCTTGACCCGGAGCGGGCACCGAAGCTGTAACACCCAAAGTTGTTGTGATATTGTTCTTTCCCCCAGGGCTTCGTCTCATATAACAACTCATGAATGTTGCAAAAGCTTTTAGCATTTGGTTCTAAACCTTGGCTTCTCGCAGCCCAAACAAACAACCCCATTCTTATGATAGCTTCGGGAGTAATTTGATGAAGGTAGACTTGAAATGTCTTCAGGACTTCAACAACAAAGTTGCTTAGGGGGAATCGAAGCCCAGCCTTGAGAAAGCTTCGGAAGATTACGACTTCATCTTCTCCGGGGGTGGGAGAAGTCTTTTCTCCAGCATCAGCCCTCACAATAGATATATCTCGAAAATACCGCCCCCTCATATTATCAATATGACTCTGCTTAATAGTAGTTTTCCCGAAAACCGTGTGACTTGGCCGCCATGGTCGATCTTCGGACTCTTCCCCACCACTTTCTACATCAAAACTGTCGCTGTCACCAGTATCTTCGGACAAACCTTCAAGAATTTCCTTGGTGATTTTCTCCGTATTGGTCTCCGCCATCGCTATAAGGAACCCCAAGTTCTTCTCTTCGTCAAGACTCAGCTTCGTCTCAGCAGGGATCTTCTTACCTTCAGACATCTTCGGAAACGCTAAAAAACTGTTTTCAAGGCCGAAGCTTCAAAATCAAAAAGATCAGCAAATCTTAGTGCACAAGAGCTAAAAGTTTACTGGGCCGAAGCAAATGGCAAGGGTGCGTACCAAATAAGTTTGCGGTATGATCTTATTTATACCCCCAGGGCGTTGAAAATTGAAAGACCCCGCTTGTCAGTGAATGTTGCTATTCTAGCAAAGGGAAGGTGTTTTTTCGGACCTTCGGCTCAAGGCCTTCGTCCGTATCGCAATCTGAATTTATCATTAACAAATTGATATTGCGAGGGGCTACTGTTGGGGGCCTTCGTCCTCCGAAGGTCCTCAAAAACATGATTTGACAATGTTTTCCAAGGGGATTATGTAAACAGGTATCTTCGGACTCAGAACTATGAACATGAAGTACGGTCAGGACGAAGCCTAAACCAGACGAAGGGGGATTAAAATGGAGGACGGGCTGATTACCAAGTTCCGCGAAGGATGGTGCACAGCCGAAGCTGTGCGCAGGGAAGCTTCGTCGCGATAGCAGAGAGGGGAACTGACTTAAAGATGAAAAGACTACTTAGGCCTCGACAGATTTCCATAAGTCATCAGCAAATGTAATGGACATGAATGTAATTTTGTATGGGCTGTGTCTCACGCCTATAAATAGATGAACAGTACTCCCGTACTGTTCACGCTGACTTGGCATTTGCTTTTGCGTCACGCTTGTACTTTTTACCTTCTCTCAGGACCGAAGGTACATTTGTAATTTGAAATCATTTCTATTTTTCCATGTTAATAAAATAGAAATGATTCCATGATGATGTTTATATTATATTTCATGCTGTATATGAATCCTTCGTCATTACTTGTTATATTTACGAAGGTATGTCTCTTGTGACCTTCGTCCGAAGCTCATTATTTCTCGAAGGGGAATAATGTTTTGAAGGACGAAGGACTTTAACACTTAACACTTTTTATGTTGCCTTGTTCTTAACTCTTAGCATTTGAGAACAAGTCCCCAACAGGATTAAAGGGGTAAAACTTAACCCAAGATGAGAAAACCTAAAGGCTTTAGGGTAGAGTCATAAAATATCCCCAAAAACAAGGTGGAATCCCATTTATACCCCTGGGATATTAAAAAACCTAATTGGAACCCTGAAAAAAACCCTAAAACTAAACCCTAGGGACCTATGTGCAAAATTAGTCCACTTTTGGGCTAAAATGCAAAAACCAAGGCAAATAAGTATCCTAAGTCATTTGATTCACAAATATGTGGACTTGAAAGCTAAACCCTAAGTTTTGGACTCATTTGCAAAAAGGACCTTGATTTTGATTCCTATGCTAAGTCTGAAAACAGGGTTATAGGCCCAACTTTGGGGCTGTGTAGCTTTCAAAATAATGAGAATTCATGTTAGGTGACCACATCAAAGTTGAAGACCAAACATAGGAGAGCAACTTTGTTTAAGGGTTCAAGCCATGATCTTATGAGAAATTTGGAGAAAAACCCAAGCAAAGATGGACTGTCAGACTAATTCAGTCTGAAATTCAGAGATTCAGTGTAATGGAGCCAACTTGGAGTATGAATCCAACCATGATCTAGTGATCAAATGTGCTCAGTCCCTATAGTCGAAGTGTAGATGGATTATAGCACTACAACTTTGCTATAGGTCACTGGGTGTGTTGCCATTTGAAAATCAGAGAAAAAGAAGCTTAAACATTGTCTGTCAGACACTCTGAACAAGTTCCTCGATGGTACAGTGCACAGATTGGACGCCAGCGCGGACAGCTCGACGCCGGTGACCCTTCGCCGTGATTCACGCCACCGCTGTTGGATTCGTGCTCTGGGTGAGTGGATAACGTCGTGCGGTAGAAGCCCCTCGCCGACGGTGAGCTGGAGGTCACTCCGGTGACATCACCGTGGCTCTCTCTCCCTCTTTGCGGCTGAGCGGATTAACACGCCGGCGACCACCGTCTTTCGGCCATGCGCCGCGTGGCTCTCGCTTTCCACCGCACCACCGTGTCTTCCCCTCGCTCTCCGTGGCTCACCGGAGTAACCGCCACGCCTCTAGACACGTATTCACCGCGCCGCTTTCTTCCTCATCTCCGGCCGCCGTGCGTCCTCCTCAAAATTCGCGGCCACCGTCTTACTCTCCTATAAATTGAGCCCATGTCTAGCTCCGTGAGGTCGTCAGCTAACTAGCCACCGCTACTCACCCACAATCATCCACCAGTGAGCTCGAATTCGCGTTT
Source organism: Zea luxurians (assembly GCA_029449295.1). Classification (NCBI taxonomy): domain Eukaryota; kingdom Viridiplantae; phylum Streptophyta; class Magnoliopsida; order Poales; family Poaceae; genus Zea; species Zea luxurians. Next base: position 9,767,075 of record JAOPSE010000057.1, read on the forward strand.
TCCCCCAAATCTCTTTCCGCCACCGTGAAACAAGCTTCACCGTCGTCAGCCCCCTTTCTGGTCAGTCCAATCCTCCCTCTCCCTCGTTTAAGTACCCTGATGACTTTACGATGCCTGCCGAGCCATTGAATTGAGCTAGGAGCCCGCCAATCGCCGGGAACACCTCGGTCTTGCCGCGCTGCTCACGGTCACCATGGCCAGAGCAAAATACTTGACCAATTGTGCAATTAAGCTGGGGAAAATGGTCAGGGTAGATCCGATTTCATGTCCGCCGCTCGGAGAACCCAGCCGTAGCCCCAGTCGGCCGGTCCAGAAGCTCGTCGGAGCTCTGCCGCGTGCGAGCGCCGTCGGGGACTTAACTGTGTGAAGAAATAGAAAGTCGGGGGCTTATCTGCAAGTTGTCAGTGACTAATTCAAATAGTGTCTGAACCCATTCGCAGTTTGACAGAAACGCGGGGGCCGTTCTGCAAAACCGCCAGGGCGCGGGCGCGCGCAAGCACTTTCCCCCTCCGAGCTGGGCTACTGGGCTGAAATCAGCCCAGTACTATTCATCTGTTTTTCTTTTCTTTTATCTCCAGAGCCAAAACAATTATAGAAAACAGTAGAAAAATAATAAAATTGTGAAACCAATTTTCCTAGGCTTGTTATTTTCCCTAGAATTTAATAAAAATAGTTTTGTGATTTTTAGTGGAAATAAGAAATTTTAGGGCATTTAAAGGAGTTAAAAGTATTAGTTATGGATTTTTAGAAAATTATTGGTAAATCCAAAAATGCCCAAACTTTTTATGGGAACTTAAAACAATATTTAGAAGCCTTGGGTAGGGTTTGAGTTGATTTGGACCATGTTTGATAACTAGAACCCAAAACCACCCCCCTGCCCTGTGAACTCCTTTACCGACTCCGGAAACCCTAGATTCTCGGAGTACCGTGAAGGAAAGTTGTACTCAAGACTTAGATAATAAGTCTATATTATCTTTGCATCCTCATGAGCATCCCATGGCATCCATTCTTATGCATATATATGGTTATGTTAGAACACGAAGAAGAAGAAGAAGTCACTGAAGAGGGGACTCCACCAACCTCAGATCCTCAAGCAGGCAACTGCTTTTATTTCGATATTTGTGGATCAGAGCAGGACTCACCTATTAACAAAGGCAAGCCCCGGTGCATTTGCCACCTTCCTCGATGTTTTTAAAAATCTTTCTCACTTGATTGATGCATTAGGTGATAGGAGTTGATTGCTAAAACAATTCCTGCATTACCTTCCTTGATCACCCGTTTTACAAAAGATTTTGATGCTTAGCCTTGCTTTAGAAAAACAAAATGTTTTGTTTTTACAAAAGATGATGTGGCAAAAGTGGGTGGGATGTTTTTGAAAATAAAATTTGATGGTGGATCCATCAGGGCCTTGATGGATTCAACATCTGGAAAAGATGTACCTCTGCCAGGTACCAAACTTTGGGTTTGAAAAGATTAAGCTGAGACCGGGCGGGTGACTTGCACGAGAAAGGAGTCTCGGTGTAGTGTCTCCGTCTGAGTCGATTAAGGACCGTCTCGATGTAGGCTTGTTGATCGAGGACCCTTTAGCTGGTCACATGCCTCGTCATGGGTAAGCCTTGCCTCGGGCAGACTAAGGCCGGAATAAGATAACACGAAATGGGCGTGGAGCGGTGGCGAGAGTAGCGTGTACCCTCCGTGGCAAGAGGCTGGACGGTGGTGTATCTGTGCTCTCGGTTTGCGTGAACCTGATCCGGTCTTAAGAACCTCGGTGGCGGGTTGACATATGCAAGGGTTAAGTGCTACATATGTCGTGTGATTGGAGATCCTCAGCTGAGTATAATCGATTCGGATCGCCGTACCTTCGCGGTTATGAAGACTTGGTCACTACCCTACACGTAGCATTTCACTAAAGATGATGGGTTTTTGTTAAGAAATTGGCTAGTGCAGGACCAGTGATTGAACTAGGGTAGGAAGAACTCTAGTTGTAGGTAATTGTACTTAACTTGACAAATAAAATTGGATTTTTAAGGATCCATTTTAGTAAGCATTTCTGCAAAACAGAGTCTTTGATTATTGAAAAGCCTTACCTTGACTCCCATATAACCAGCATACCCTTGAGAGTCTTTTCTTTAGACGGGTAAGTCTTGCTGAGTAATTCCATACTCAGGGTTTATCCCTTCGTTGTTTTTAGGTGAGGAAGTAGCAGATTTCTGCTGCTTCTGTGCCAGGGTGGTTCCCAAGGAAGAAAGACAAGACTGAAGTGCGGGAGGACTTGGTCCTCCGTATAGACCTTTTACTTAAAACTTATCGGGAGGGGGTTTTGCCTCCCTTGGTTTGTATAATATTATTACTCTGCACTCGTTTTTAGTTCTGGTCTGTAATAAAACAACTTGAGCTTGCTTTTAAAATAAATGTAAGTTATGTAAATCGCTTCCGCATTTCTTTATCTCCGATGTTCTGTAATGTCTGCAAGACGGGTGAATCGTTCCTGGTAAGGTAAGGAAAGATACCGAACTTGTCAAGTAATTCAGGGGCACCTACAGGGTTGTCTGAAGTCCGTTGGACAAGGACAACTGTAGGTGGGCCTAATTACTTGGGAGGTTCCGTCACATTTTGGGCCTTCTCGACTGCGTCGGTAACAGAACCCTATGGACGAGTAAGAGCGCGCGTAAGCGGCAAGGCCGACCGAGCCGAGGGATTCCTACGCCTCCGGGATACGGATACCTCACTCATCACCTTCCGTGAAAAGCAACTCTCGCCCGCACAAACAATTCTGTTACCGACAAATGAGTCCGGATACTTGAAACAAGAGGAAAAGGAACGCAGCTTTACAACACGACGACGGAGTGTTTAGGCCTCGGCGGCCGCAGAAAACATACACACACTACAAGACAACCTGATCCTGCAGGCTCGGACATCGACAGCCGAAGGGGGGCAGCAGCACCCTCGGCATCAACTACACCTTCGGCGGGGTCTGACCTAGCCTCGGACGGCGACGCGGTCGGAGAGCCCCCACTCTGAAGGACAGCATCAGCACCACGCCCGGGCCATCGCCGCCAGGGTCTTCTTCGAGAATCCGGCCCGAGCAGGCGGCTCGGCTGGCCACCCCGAGGCCTCGGCCAGCTGACCCCCAAAGACATCAGCTCGGCTTGTGGCCTCGGCAGCTCAACTCCGGCGTCGGTTCCGCCAGTGGACGACCCGGCCAGGCTCTAGCCAACTACACCTCCTTTTCGAAGCCAACTCTGCCTCCGTCCGTGCTGATACCGCTACCTCCGGCTTTGGCTCATCGAAGGGCGGCCGAGGGGTTCCTTTAACTAAGCCAGAGGGGCCTCGGACAGCAAGGCCGACCGAGCCGAGGGACTCCTACTCCTCCGGGATACGGATACCTCACTCGTCACCTTTGCACGAGGCAACTCACGCTCGGTGATGCGGTTCAGATAATCGACAAGGCGAGTCTCGGTGCTCGAAATGAAGAAAAAACACGGCTCCGTGCCGAAAATACATACACGTTCAGGCCTCGACGGCCACATTGAACAAGACACCGGCATTCAAGGTGCCAATACGAACGGAACTCCGGTTCCGTCCCCACGGCAGCAGCGATGGCCTCTGGGCGGAAGCCGCTGCAACCTTGCCCTCGCCCGCGCCGACGCTCGAGGGGCGAGGACAAGTACAAAGAGCCGGAGGCCCAGAGCACGGATGGTGGCAGTGATCCCATCGGTGACGGGGACTTCTCGGGCCGCATCCACCTCGGCACCTTCGAGTGGAGCATCAGCCCATCGGCAGATCCCCACTCGGATCCTCCTGGACGAGCGGAGCATCGACCTCCGCGCGGAGGCCCCGTACCGTTGCAAAGGTAGGACAGCCCCAGAACACGAACGCCGCTCTAGCGGCGTGCGATGTCTTGGGCGGTCCACCCATGCGCACGGCGCGACAACCGCCCTCATGGCGGGAAGGGGCACCGGGAGCCAAGCCGGCGAGCCCAACTTGCTGGGGCTGGCGACACCCGCCGTCGACCGGCCCCGTGTTGTCGAAGTCCGCCCCGCTCGCAGGGCCAGTGAGCGCCCTCTCCCTTGGATGCTGAAGGGGAGGCTGACCCACGAACCCGCGCGGGAGGTAGAGCTCCAGCTCAGCCCGGCCTCCGCCCCAGCAAGGATGATGAACATCCTTGAAGCTGAGGGCGGAGCCAAGATCATAGCCCGGCTTGCTTCTCCCCGTCCAGAAGCTGGAGGTCACCGTCTTGGGTGACCACCGGCGAGGGGATGCAGCCGGGCTGCCTGATGAAAATCCTTGAAGCCGAACGATGGCTGAAAGGTACCAACTTCCACGAAGTTGCGTTCCTCCGACGACAAGACGGAAGGGTTCCGGGCGTCCCCCGCCCGGGGGCTCGGAAGGTGGAAAGACACGATGCATGAGGGGAGCGCGAAGACATGGTGGCCCTCCAAGGGGGTCGCCCCCTTTTTAAAGGCGACTCTCCCCACTTGCGCCCTCAACCGTTGCGGGTCGAGTCTTCTCCAACACGCTCCAAGATTCTCCCCCCACGGCGCGGGGGCTGGGTCCCACACGTCATGCAAGCCGGTCCAGGGGAGAAGAAGCCAAACCGCCACGCGCGCGCGGTGCATGCAACCACCCGGCGGTTACAAGCACTCCTCCACTTTCGCCCAGACCAGCGGGTGAAAGGGCGGACAGCCATGCAGGCGGCATGCAACCGTGCCAAGTAGGCGCGCCCCTTCGACTCCAACAAGCCCAGCATGGAGGTCCAGGCCCACGCGTCATGCAACCGGCGCGCCGGTTGCTACGTGTGAGCAACTGCACCGCCACTCACGCCACTATCGCGCCTCCTCGACTGTGGAGTCAATACCGTGACTCGAGGCAACCCTGCAGTGCCAGCCAAGCGCGACGGTCAAATGCGGTCAAAATTGGGCCAACAGTAATGGCGGTGACAGGCGGGTAGAAGCAGCGGTCACGTCGTCAGCCAAGCTCACGTCCCATCCAGGGGCAGCGGGGGAGCCCTCTCTCACGGCGTGAAGACGGCGCGCCCATGATCCGTTCCTCGAACGGCTCGCACACGCGCAACGACCGCCTCGCGAACCACTCGCCCCGTCGCATTAACTCCGCGGCAGGACAGGCGGCGCCTCAGGCGGGAGAAGCAAGCGACGCTTCGCCTTCGCCATAATAACCGCGTCGAAAAAGGTACGCCACGTCATTCGACTTCGTATCCTTTTCCTTTTCCTCTTTCTCTCTCTTACAATAGGGACCAGGAAAGGGGACACCCCGAAAAGGACCCTTCTCCGTGAAGGAAACAGGCTCCGAGCCTCCCTACTGATCAGTGGTTCGAAGGCCGGCCCCTCGGAGGGGTTCAACGGCCGCCTCAGATTAACTGGGTTCTGCGCCCACTACTGGTCAGAGGTTCGATGGCCGGCCCCTCGAAGGGTTCAACGGCCGCCTCAGGCCACTCGGGCTCCACGCCCACTACTGATCAGGGGTTCGTAGGCTGGCCCTCGAAGGGTTCACAGTCGCCTCAGACACAGAGCGAGGGATGACCCTGGGTACGTTCGATACATAACCAAGGCTCGGGCTACGCTCCCGAGGTACCCTAGGACATTTCCGAGACCAGCGGGAGCGATCTTGTAACGGAATCCCATCAGAGGGAGGCATCGAGCCCTCGGACCCCGTCGACAGGGGACCGGGTCCGACAGATCACCCGCAGGTACTTTTGGGCGCGCCTCTGGGCCTCTAGCCGACCCCTAACAAATGGGGCACGGACGTCCGCTCGGATTACCCGCCAACAGCTCACCGGAAACACCATGTTCGGCGCCCTCCGAGGACAACATGGCGCTTTCCCCCCTCCTCCTTGCGGAAAGGCGACGCAGGGGCGTATGTAAAGAAGACGAGTATGTCCTTGACCGTCCTCTCGCCCTGTGTAGAGGCTCAGGGGCTGCTCTCGCAAACCCGGCTCCGGCCAAACCGTTGACAGCGTCAACATACCAGCCCGAGAACTTGGGACCCGACCGTGCACTGGGGCTACGGCCAGCTCGCATGAGGGAACAACTAGACCAGTCGAAGTGTTGCGAAACGCACTAAGACCTCGAAGGAGTAAAACTACTCCTCCGAGGCCTCGGGGGCTACACCCGGCGGGTGCGCTCGCGCGCACCCACCGGAACAGAATGCAACCGAAAAAGCTGGTCCCCTTGCAAAAAAGTGCGGCAAAAGCCTCCAAGCGAGTATTAGTACTCCCTTGGAGGCTCGGAGGCTACTGTCGGGGACCATAATTAGGGGTACCCTCAAGACCCCTAAATCTCAGCTGGTAACCTCCATCAGCACAAAGCTGCAAAGGCCTGATGGGTGCGATTAAGTCAAGGATCGGTCCATTCAAGGGACGTGATCGTGCCTCGCCCGAGCCTAGCCTCGGGCAAGGGAAGCCGACCCTGGAGAACCTACGTCTCGCTCGAGGACCCCCCTCCAGCAATGGGCACACTATCGGCTCGCCCGAGGCCCAGTCTTCACCGAGAAGCAACCTTGGCCACATCGCCACGCCGACCGACCAAATCACAGGGGCATTTAATGCAAAGGTGGCCTGACACCTTTATCCTGACACACGCCCTCCAGTCGACAGAGCCGAAGTGACCGCAGTCACTTCACCGCTCTACTGACCGGTCTGACAAGAGGACAGCGCCGCCTGCGCCGCTCCGACTGCTGAGCCACCCGACAGAGTGAGGCTGACAGCAGCCAAGGCCGGCCTCGGGCATCATAGGAAACTCCACCTCGCCCAACCCCAGGGCTCGGACTCGGGCTCAGCCCCGGAAGATGGCGAACTCCGCTCTGCCCGACCCAGGGCTCGGACTCGGGCTCAGCCCCGGAAGACGGCGAACTCCGCTCCACCCGACCCAGGGCTCGGACTCGGGCTCAGCCCCGGAAGATGGCGAACTCCGCTCCGCCCGACCCAGGGCTCGGACTCGGGCTCAGCCCCGGAAGACGGCGAACTCCGCTCCACCCGACCCAGGGCTCGGACTCGGGCTTAGCCCCGGAAGATGGCGAACTCCGCTCCGCCCGACCCGGGGCTCGGACATGGGCTCAACCCCGGAAGACGACGAACTCCGCTCCGCCCGACCCAGGGCTCGGACTTGGGCTCAACCCCGAAAGACGGCGAACTCCGCTCCGCCCGACCCAGGGCTCGGACATGGGCTCAACCCCGGAAGATGACGAACTCCGCCTCGCCCGACCCCAGGGCTCGGACTTGGGCTCAGCCCCAGGAGACGACGGACTCCGCTTCGCCCGACCCCAGGGCTCGGACTCAGCCCTGGCCTCAGCCGACGGTCTCCGCCTCGCCCGACCCAGGGGCTCGGACTCGACCACGGCCACGGAAGACAGACTCGACCTTGACCTCGCAGGAGCCTCCACATCGCCCAACCTAGGGCGCGGACCGACCACATCGACAGGAGGCGCCATCATTACCCTACCCCGAGCTGACTCAGGCTACGGGGAACAAGACCGGCGTCCCATCTGGCTCGCTCCGCCAGATAGGCAATGATGGCGCCTCGCACGCTCTGTGACGACGGCGACTCTCGGCCCCCTTACGGAAGCAAGAGGACGTCAGCAAGGACTCGACAGCCCCGACAGTTGTCTTTCCGCCAGGCTCCAGCGCTCCTCCGACGGCCACGACACCACACGAACCGGGTGCCAAAACCTCTCCGGCTGCCACGATGGCATGTACTTAGGGCGCTAGCTCCCCACCGCTAGACACGTTAGCACATTGCTACACTCCCCATTGTACACCTGGATCCTCTCCTTACGCTTATAAAAGGGAGGACCAGGGCCCTCTTACAGAGGGTTGGCCCGCGCGGAGAAGGACGGGACGGCGCTCGCGCAAGGCCGCTCGCTCCCACTCCCGCGTGGACGCTTGTATCCACCTACTGCAAGCGCACCCGACTCAGGCGCGGGGCTAACACGAAGGCCGCGGGATCCGCTCTCTCACGCCTGCCTCCCTCCAGCTGCCTCCTTTCCCCCTTCACGTTCCGCCTCGCGTCGACCCATCTGGGCTGGGGCACGTGGCGACAATTCACTCGTCGGTCGAGGGACCCCCCGGGTTTCGAAACATCGACACTTACCATATAGCTACAAAATACACGTTAGTCACAATAATCATGTGCTTTCATTAATCATCAAAACCAACTTAGGGGCCTAGATGCTTTCACTCATCAATGGCCTATTCTAATCTCCAAAAAACTAGGCCATAGTGGGATTCAACGCCAGATTGTCATAGGACTGGAGGGCACGATATGCTCCTCTTTGTTCTTTTGCTATCGCTTTGGCCAATGAGAATTAGGTCTATACTCCTACTCACTGAAATGACACATCAAATATTTATGTTACAGACAAGGATGCATTATTAATTGTGGGCAGACAAATATAAGGATAAATAGAAACAAAGACACACTTAATTCTTGTTACCGTACCTAAACTCAAGCAAATTCCTACGTGCAAGGACAAACTGCATCTCTGTAACCACACAGAGAAATGTTCTCAATACGTTCAACGGCGACTTTGGTCTTATCTCACCCGTTGTTGGTGGAGGGTTGGGTGAGGTGGAACCCATGGTTCATAGCGCTCGTGTGTTGATATCCCTCTCTGCTATTCACTGCAAAGTAAGCACCTCACATCAAACATATCAGGATCATCGACCGATAAAAAGAAAAAAAAAACATCTCTTATGGTCCTAAATAGGTTGATGACACCAACTTATTAGTAAATAAATAATAGATATCAACGAACAAAAAATGAAATATTTACAAACAATCATTTACATTAAAACGATAATATATTTAGAAGCAACGTGCAATATGTTTGGATGTCTTGATTGAGACACGTGGACTGGCTCACCGTAATCACAGTTACGCACCAGTAGTTCATGAGAGACAAGCGTATTCTTGCAAGACATGTCCAAATATAAATCTCTAGGACGATCATGTTTTTGCTACTTCTCCTGCCACAAGTCCTACATCTACCAAAAACAAATGATTATATAAGAAGTCTTTTTGCCTTATACAACAATTTAAGCATTTCAAATTAGTGTTGATATATAACTATACAAACAAACTGCCTAGACTAACCCTAAACATTAAAGGCACTGACCACGCATTTGACCTAAGCATAAACATGGAAACTCAACTCTCAAACTAAATAACTAACCTAAACCTAGAGCACATGCAATTGCATTCAACTAAAATTTTATAACATATGCAATCTGTCTAAAATCCTTTACATCTCTAAATAAATATACTTTTTCTTTAACCCCTAGCAATCAAGTGTAATCTTGAAAAAAAAACATCATAGAAAGCTTGGGAGGACCAACTCCTTGTCCTGGTAGATAAGGTCGGTAGCAAAGGTTGGGAGGAAGAACAAAAGAGGAAGGAAGAAGAAAGAGAGGAAGGACACCATACACCGGACTTGTATCTCCTGCCACGGTAGACGGGATGCTTGGTGCTGGTGGCATAACAAGAAGGCCACGTTATAGACAAACCATGCTAGGCAGGTTGACGCGACAGCGCAGTTTAACTATGCCAGGTAGGTTGACATGGTCAAACATGTTATTTTGTGAAAAAAAATATCTCACATTATTTTTAGAAACAGTTTTAACTAGAATTAAAAATGAAAAATCTCTCTTGGAAACAGAAAGATTTTGGCCCAACACAACGGACGGGCCTAATAATAGTATTTCTGAATGGTAAACAAGCTGTGGCAACATTGGCGAAATTCAGAAGAGAAGCGCCCTTCGACCTCACATGCTTTTTAGCATTGTCTTCCGTCCCATGCACCAAACTGATGTCCAACATGGAGTACTATTCATCAATGGAACAGGTTATTCAATAATACTGATCCAACCATCTTTGAATAAAAGAAGTTAACGCTAATGCCCATATCCAATTCCAATCATGGAGTCTACGACGACCGGAGGTTTTTGGCGCTAGTCAAATGCGTGCCCCTATACGTCAGCCAGAGGTCGATAACGATAACAACCTGGCCGCAACTGCAAATTTCCTCCTTTTTTTGTGTGTGTGTGTGCGCCAAGACAGCGGCGTCGTCCCTCGAGTTCCATCACATGTTTATCCCCAAATCCCATCTCCAAAGAAAGGTCAGCTGTGCGTTGTGTGCCAACGAGCGTGTAGAATCGGAGAGAAATAATGGTCTCGTGATGTAACGTTAGTTCAGGCTTTTTACATGTGCGCTGGCTGATGATGTTGCCAAGAATCAATTCACTAGCGCTTGATGGATTTTTGATTGCAGAAAATGCAGGGAGATTACTTGGCCGATCCGTGTCCACGAGCTTCACGGATATTATATTGCCTGATATTTTTATGCCTACGCGTACGAAGTTCCTTTCCAAGGAAAAAGCAAATACAGTACTATATTGGGCGTCGTTTGGCTGGGAAGAAAGCAGAGAGAGAAAGGCAAATAGGCAATTAAATTTAATTAGGCATAAGCACGTCAATTCCGTCTACGTTGTCTCAACGTAACAGGCTCTAAGCTCCTTAGTGGTTTAGGGTCATGCTGCCCCCACGCTCATGCGTTTAGTGCCCATTAGTTCATCCATATAGTCACCAAAAACATTATTTTGCATTGCGCTGTTCATAGAAGGCCTGATTGGTTGTCGGGTGCCCGGGCATCTGGCTCGCGTGAGCCTGTCCCGGTTGAAACGAGCGCGCCTCGCTTCTCTCCGCATGCAGGCGAACGAGCCGAAAAAGGCAGGCGAACGAGCCGAAAAAGGCTTGGTTTGCACCCGCACTTACAGGCTGAGCCGATGTTGTGCACCCAACCAAACACATGCGCATGCGCGGTCAATGCACGTGGTGGGCCTGGGCACTGGCGACCGAGTAACCAATCACACTAAGTTTGAATATAAGTATAAAGATGGATAAACTTCTTAGCAAATTCTTTCCCTTAGACTGCGGCGGACCTGGAAAGAATCAACCGCTCATATATCACCCCAATCCAAAAAAAAGATAATGCCTCCTCTCCTTCATACTTTCGACCAATCTCGTTTCAAAACTGTAGTATCAAGATCCTAAGCAAAATGCTCACAACCCGCCTCCAACATCAGATCATCGACAACATAATTGACACGACCAAACGGGTTTCATCCGGGGGAGATCGATCTCAGAAAGCTTCATCCATGCATGCCCTAGAACTGGTACATGCCTGTCACAAAAGGAGGGCACCTGCAATGGTGATCAAACTCAGATTTTGCAAAAGCCTTCGACACTGTCAATTAGGAAGCACTCCACAAGACCACAAGACCATGGCCGCACGAGCACTCCCTGCTCAGTGGCGCGCCTAGATAAATCAACTCCTAACCACATCAAAGTCTGCAGTCCTATCCCCGGCCCCTGGTTATTCAAATGCAAAAAATGGCCTAAGGCAAGGCGATCCCATTTCACCTTACCTTTTTCTTGCTAGTAGTTGACGCTCTTCAAGCCATGACCATGATGGATGGAGGGGCCCGCCCGACATCCTCTACTAGCCACCGATGAAACTGCCCCTATAATCCAATATGTGGAGTTGTGGACGACACACTCATCGTGACAGAGGCCTCCCTCCCCGGCGTCACATGCATGTCTCAGGCACATCCTTGATCCTTGACACCTTCGCTGAAGCAACCAGACTATGCATCAACTATGATAAGAGCATCCTTGTCCCCATCCACATCGGGCAAGACCGATCGAGAACGTCGACATCCAGAACTCATGTCTGCTTCTGAAACTCATCCACTAGCCGACACGTTCATCCTAGATTGCCTAGGTTCAGAATAACATCGGAGTGGCGCCTGCCGGCGACCACTGGAACACAATCAAGAAGGTGTTCCCTCTGTACAGGGCGTCACCTCTATCAAGGTTGGTGATGGGACGACCACCTGTTTTTGGCTAGATGAATTGCTGGACACTGGACCGATTGCTAACAGTTTCCTCTCCCTCTTGAGCCATGCGAAGAATAAGGAAGCCACGATACGGCAAGTGATCTTAGAAGGCCTACAAGCAATGCCATCTGAAGCCACGCATATCCTCTACCGCGGGTATGGAATTTGATGGCCTTCAGTCCATCCTCCATTCAGTCTCGCTCGGCCATCATGTTGACAAGAGTAAATGCCCCCTGATAGACCCGAGTCATCCGACAGGACGTCTAAAAATGGTGATGCTATATAAACTGATCCAATCTTCAACCGCCTCCCCCATCCCAGAAACAGACTTCATTTGGAGCTCCTTCTGCCCCCGAAAAGTCAAAGTGTTCATGTGGATCCTCATCCAAGACAAAATCAACCACAAGAGAAACTCGGTTAAAAAAGGAGTGCTCAACAATGCCAGGTGTGATCTTTGCCTTCAAGCGGATGAGGATTGTGCACCCACATCCTCTTAAGATACCTGGTCGCCTCCTCCCTCTAGCAAAGCATTGGGATTAGCAACACCGATACCCTCTTCATGACTCTCCTGTGGAAGATTACCCCCTCTTCCATCACGGTCAACACACAACAGTAAAACGACAAAGATCCGACGGCGAAATAATGTCTGACGGCTTCTTTGGTGACCGTCGGACGTACGATTATGTCCGACGATTTCCTACAGCCGTTGGACATAAGATACTACGTCCGACAGGAATGAAGTCATCTTCTGAGCTGCGACATGGTCCTTACAAAGTGTTGAGCCGCAAAACAAAATAGGCAGGCGGACGGTCCGGCCCTGGGGCCGAACGGTCCGCGGTCCAGACTGTCCGCGCCTGTGGGCCGGATGGTCCGCGCGCGTGCAGAACCGATTAGGGTTCCGAGTTTCTTGCTGTGTTTATTGACGAGATTCACAAAATTAGCTTGGGGATTTGTTTGTAACGGGTCCAGCCCCCCTCCTCTATAAATACAGAGGAAATACGGGCGATTTGTAATCATCAATCGAATCAATACCAGTTTATCTCGCATTTATTTCTTGCACAATTAGGAGTACTTCTAGTCTAGTTCTAGTTTAGGCTTCCAATCCCCAAATTCTCCGCTTCTTTTCGACTCTACGTCGATTAGAGGAGTCTAGGTCGGCCTGCCGAGCCTGGACAACTCCTAGGATCTCTCCTCCCCGACGGGGTCCCTCCCGGGAGCGAGATCCAGGCGCCGCCGGCGACCTTTCGCTGCCCCTGCACACGCGCGGACCGTCCGGCCGTCAGGCAGGAAAACCCTAGCCCTGCGCCAGGTCGCGGACCATCCGGCCCCTGGCCACGGACCGTCTGCTCCTGTGCAGAGAGCATCGTCGCGGTTCTTGTTTAGTGATTGACGCCCAAAAAAGGCACCAACACACTTTTTGGCGACTCCGTTGGGGAAAACACATATAGACTCATCAAATCAGCCCTCAATGGTCGGTTCAAGGGATAGCTCTGAAGTCTCCCCCAGCAACATCATAGAGCCGACTTGGGAAACCTTGCCGGCTGACGAACAGCTCCAGTTCGAGGAGCACAAGGAGCAACTGATCCGAGAGGCAAAGGCGAAGTTCCTGGCCAACTTCAAGGTGGACAGGAACAACAAAGTCGTTCGGCAACGGGCGACGGATCCGGCTTCACTCTGCCCCACACCAGATATCCCCAATGTAAGTAACACAAGCGAGCTACAATCTCTTAAGAATTGTGTAGATGAACAGCCAGAACAAATGCAAAATATCATATGGGGTATGCAAAATGATTATAGGAGGCTAGTACGTGCGTTTGATAAATCTACTATTGCAAGTTTTCCTTCGCACGAGGTCGAATTGGGAAAAAATACACGTAATTCATCGGCTACAGGTTGTCATGACCAATCACAATCCCTTTATGGGATGCCGACGGACACGTACCCTGAGCAACCACAAATCGACAGTAAAGTAGCCGATCTACACATGTCTAGACCATCCGCATGTGAGCGCGGACCGTCTGGGCCAACCATGGCTGGTCCTATTTTTAATGAGTTACCAAGATATGCGTCTGAGCCGCCACATGTCACACAAACGCTAAACCACCCAGATAGACCGTCCGCCTATGATCACGGACGGTCCGCACGTCCGACCGGATGATCCGCGTATCCGACCGGACGGTCCGGCATAGGGATGTTGGAGGAAGATCGTTACCTAAATCCTCACCCGTCCCAGCAACACTTTCCTTGACACTATACAATACATCAGCCCATTAATTCGGAGTCTCAGACCCATGGGAGCGAGTACTTTCCGGCCCCGCCTAGAAGGCCAAAAAGGAATAGTCAATCCTATGAACCATATAGGGCAAATAGTAATGCACCATATAACTCAAACCAATGGGGGGAGACAACATGCTAATATCCATTCAATCCCACCTATGGTTGACCAGAGAGCCGGTGGTCTCGTAACGGCTGCCATTGATATAGTAAGGGAAGAAATAGCTGGAGCGTTCCGAGATAAGCTCGGAGTAAGCATGGTCCCTGGGGGGCAATCATATCGAAAACCTAATGACAACCGATTTGATCATCACCCATACCCACAGGGAACTAGGATACCCGAATTCGCAAAATTTTCGGGCACCATATAACTCAAACCAATGGGGGGAGACAACATGCTAATATCCATTCAATCCCACCTATGGTTGACCAGAGAGCCGGTGGTCTCGCAACGGCTGCCATTGATATAGTAAGGGAAGAAATAGCTGGAGCGTTCCGAGATAAGCTCGGAGTAAGCATGGTCCCTGGGGGGCAATCATATCGAAAACCTAATGACAGCCGATTTGATCATCACCCATACCCACAGGGAACTAGGATACCCGAATTCGCAAAATTTTCGGGCACCATATAACTCAAACCAATGGGGGGAGACAACATGCTAATATCCATTCAATCCCACCTATGGTTGACCAGAGAGCCGGTGGTCTCGCAACGGCTGCCATTGATATAGTAAGGGAAGAAATAGCTGGAGCGTTCCGAGATAAGCTCGGAGTAAGCATGGTCCCTGGGGGCAATCATATCGAAAACCTAATGACAGCCAATTTGATCATCACCCATACCCACAGGGAACTAGGATACCCGAATTCGCAAAATTTTCGTGTGATAAAGGAAAAAGCACACGTGAACATATTGGCCAGTTTCTAGCACAATTAGGAGAATTGGTCGACACGGAAGCATTCCGTGTGCGTTTATTTTCGTTATCCTTGACAGGAACGACATTCGCATGGTACGCCACATTGCCTCCTAATTCTATTTCGTCATGGGGGGATTTAGAACAAAAATTCCAAGACCACTTTTTCTCCGGTGACTGAGTTAGATTTGGTAGACCTAGTGGCCTTGCGACAAGGGAAAGATGAATCGGTTAATGACTATATCCGGAGATTCCGGGATACCAGAAACTGATGCTTTCAGATTCATTTGGCAGAAAACAGTTAGCATGATTAGCTTTTAATGGATTGCGATATTATTTAAAGGAAAGATTAGAAGGCATCCAATTTTTCACGTTAGCAAAATTACACCAGAGAGCTTTGGCCTGTGAAAGCCGAAGCAAAAAGACTGCCAAAACCATTCGTCACAATGTCCATATAGTAGAGTGCAACCAAAGTAGCTCGGACGACGAATCAATAGAAGTTTATGTCGCTAAAATGGTTTGGCCAAAGCAGGCCAAATCTTTGGCTTGTTCCTCCTTGCAACCGGTTCAAAAGAAACGACAAGAGGAGGTTAAATTTATATTTAATGTTGGAAAATGTGACAAGATATTCGATGAATTACTCAAAAATGGCAACATTAAAATAAATCATACTGTTCCATCCACCGCCGAACTAAAACGTCGTGCATACTGCCAGTGGCATAACTCATTTTCTCATGCCACTTACGATTGTAATGTATTCCGTCGATAGATTCAATTGGCCATTAACGAAGGACGATTAAAATTTTATGAAATGCAGGTAGACACGGAGCCCTTTCCAACGAACATGAATTGACTTCGAGGGCAAAAAGGTCCTAATTCGGCCCAACACAGCCGATAAGGAAAAGGGCAAAGAAGTCATCATCGACAACACAAGGGAGGCCGATGAAAGATATAAAGTTTCTTGCAGGAAAGTAGTGGCGGAAAAGACTCCTGATGGAGGGGAGACCCTGAAGGTGACCATCACAACCTCCGGTACTGGGGGGCAAGCACAGACAAGGGGACAGGCGCGGGAACCCGTGCTGCGCATCACGGACGGTCTGGCATCTAGACACGGACGGTCCGAAGCATCTCCGGACGATCCGAAACATTCCAGTGGACGATACAGCTACACTCAGGACCCGCAACGACCACGTACATTCAAACCACGACGACCAGAGATAGGTACGTGGAAAACAAATACATTTAAAGCAGCTGGTCGGCTGGTCAAAACCGGCCCGACCTTCGATCAGTTATTGTCCAAGTATGTGAAAAAGAAGGCCAGCCCTAGTGATCGGCCAGCGAAGCGACCTCGCTCGCCCATTCATGAGCAACATCAGGTAAGACCGAATGGACCACCTCACCAATCGGAAAAAATGGAAGGTCATACTGTCCAGTTGAGGCCTAACATACCTGCATGGACACCTCCACCCCCATATCTACCTATGTCATATCCATATACATACATACCTCCACCATATGCCCCAAATCAAATGTGGGGCATGCCACCATATCCATTTGGGATGCCAAAGTACCCCGCTTGGGGGGCACCCCAAACATCTGTATTCAATAGGTTGGCACCTCCAGTACAAGACCGATTGAGCACTACTCAATCCGGTCACCAGACGCAAGCCCAACAAGATTGCCGGACCACTCGGCCGCAGAGGCCGATCAATCCGGCAGGGGGCATATAACTGCAGCGACCAAAAGAACGACAAAAAAGGACATCATCAAAATAGGTACTGCAGATGTTGTCAAACATGAAAATAATGAAGGGCTGATGATTTTTGGTGAATCGGCCAACACAACAAAAAAAGATGATACGATTGCCATCAAAACAGCCGATCCAAAATACTCCATGCCTCGATGGTGCCCGTCGGGATTGACACGATCCCAAAAGCGAAAATTACAGCGCCTAAGAGCGACGGAGAACCAGAGCAGAAAAAATATTTAATGACACACATCCACAGTATCCCCACCGCAAAAGAGGTGGAGGCCAAAGGCCGTTGAGATAAATTAAACGACCACAAAGACAGAGAATGAGATAGCGACTCCATAGCTCCCTACAGGTACGGCAGACAGTCTAGCTATAAAAGATAGACCATCTACGGATGACACGGACCGTCCGACCCTCGAGTCCGGACCATCCGCACTACACCAGGATACCTCCAACGATGTGCTGACGCCCATGGAGGAAGACGACCTACTAGGCGAGGACCTGGTCAACTATGATACTTCTCTAGAGCTGATGAGGACATCACTTCTATACATACCATGAATGGACCGATAACACGATCGTGTGCACGACAGCTAAATCTCCAGGTACGTTCTACCCTAGTCAATTGTGTTTCAGAGCTTACGCTTGGGGCCATGGATGTTTTGATGATTAGAAACCTTGGAGAGGACCAGCAAGGACTTGGGAAAGGCCAAGGTATTGAGGAGGAGCAGCAAGGGCGCCCACAATAGGAAGGAGATCAAGCCCGACTCGGCTGCGACTCCATCTTGGGTTCCAGGACTAGTCTGCACTAAAATGGACGCCCAAGATTCATCCGGACTCCGATTGCAACGGACTTGATATGTTTGGAAAGATAAAGAGATTATCTAACCAACTCAACTGATTCCGCCTTAAAATTCATCTGGAGTCAACAGGAATAGTCGAAACAATTCAGTGTTCAGATTCTATTTTGGTGCTGCGACACCATCTGTTGGGCCATTGGGTCGTGTATCGTGTCGGAGCCCATTAGGGGCGAGTCTAGGGGTCACGCATGCCCTAATACTCTATTTATTCAGAAGCCGCCGCCACATTAGGTTCGGGTTTTGCTTAGATCAATTCTGTCATCGAACAGTAACGCTGTCATCGGTTTGTGAGACCCCATCCCGTAAATCAATATAATTTTGGTTGCATTTCTTTCCTGTTCTTGCTTGTGTTCTTGATTGCGCTTGCAGGGATAAGCCTTCATGGCGAGGTCACTCGTGTGTTACGGGTGATAACCAACGGAGCCGTGGTGTAGTGATTGCGAGGAACCGTTCGCTTGGAGCCTTGGATCATCAACGTCGAGATCTCCAATCAATCAAGTTATTGTATCTTACGGAAGATCGGACCGCATCTTCTATCAATTGGTATCAGATTTCCAGGTTGCTCGTAAGGTATAATCCTACGTTTAGATTAGTTTTATTTCGTCCCATAGTCCACAAAAAGCCAAAAATAATAATAATTACGATCAATTTATTCTGACCTAAAACCATCGCCTTAGCCTTTGCACAATTCAGTTTTAGAGTCCGCAGTTCTGAGTTCGTGTTCTAGGTTGAGTTTGGTTGCTGGTTTAGATTTGTTTTGGTTCAGTTTGATTCTGTCCATCCGATTCCATCCTACAAAACCGACCCTATCTACAAAACAGATCCTATCTCTAAAACCGACCCTATCCACAAAACAGATCCTATCTCTAAAATCGACCCTATCCACAAAACAGATCATGTATCTAAACCGACCATATCCACAAAACAAATCCTATCTCTAAAACCGACCCTATCCACAAAATAGATCCTATCTCTACAATCGACCCTATCAAGAAAATAGATCCTATCTCTAAAACCGACCCTATCCACAAAACCGAACCCCCACCCTTCCAACACCTCGCCAGAAACCCTCATTCGGAATCCAAACTTAAAATGGCCATAACTTTCGCATCGGAACTCGAATCGGGCCCATTTTTTTTCAAATCGCACATAATTAAATTTCACATCCGATTCTTTCCTGCTTTGTCGGATTCGCTGTTTTTAAAATTCCCAAATTCGGCTTGGAAATAGGACTTCTCATTTTCCGAACATTTATTCCGATTTTAGGGCAAACTTGTAGAAATTCCAGAGGACGCGTCATTGCACAAAAAATCTGAAACTTGGTGTGTTTTCTTCTTATGTGCTGCTGCAAAAGAGAAAAATATAAAAAAAATATTTGAAAAAAATCGCAAAAAAAGAGTAGCACATAAACAGAAACGCCAGTGTTCTGTGCACCTCTGTGATTATTTTGCCCCAAGCCTATTTTTTTGCTGCACCTAGATACTTGTAGCTCCTTTCTTGTGCCTTGGTCTAACTGTTCTATTACATTTTCTAGGCCAGCAACTAGGACGAGTACTTGGAACACTTATTTAGCATTGCTATCTGTTACTGACTTGTGTGCCACATATATATATTTAGTCAGCCTTCCTAGAGCTCCAACTTTCTCTCGAGCAGAACAGGTACTCCTTTGCAATCACACCCACGCTCGTTGGACAGTCACAACGGTCACCGTTGGCCACATGCAGTGCTGGTAAGAACCTTGTAAGAGCGGGGTAAGACGCTTCATAATTTGTATTCCACCACCACCACCACCACCCTGAGAGATAGTTGTAGGGTTCACATTGTTTGTTGTCTTTTTGTCTCTGTTTTGTGCTAAAAATGACAGGACCAAAGAACCAAATGGACAAGGAGAAGGGGCCTAAGCTTAATGACGATGAGTGTGTCTCTCAGCTGGAATTGAAGGAGATGATGCGCGCGATGACCGAAGCTTTTAAAAAATACCAGAACTCTGCGGCGACATCCTATGAGCAGCTTGATCGACAAGTTGCTGAACTTGTTACACGCATGGACGTACTGGAGGCTCGTCCCTGAAAGGGAAATGTGCCCTTGGGCCATTTCTAAGTATTTTGGTGATTGAGTGCCAACACAAGTGCTTAAGTGTTAATCTATGCCAATTGATGGACAAAGTGCAAATCAAGAGTAAAGGTATGTTTCTAAGACTTAGTACATTGTTTTGAAGACTAATGTATTGTGTCTAAGTGCTAGAAACAGGAAAAGATCAATTTGGAAAAGACTTGGCTGAGCAGCCAAGACTATGCGCAGTCTGGGTGCACCGGACTGTCCGGTGATGCACCGGACAGTGTCCGGTGCGCCAGGCTGGCGGCTGTCAACTGGCTGCTCTCGGGACTTCGACGCGGTGTACGGCTATAAATCACCGGACTGTCCGGTGGTGCACTGGACTGTCCGGTGAGCCAACAGTCGGCCTGGCCAACGGTCGGCCGCGTAATCCGCGCGCGACGCATGGCAGAGCCAACGGTCAGAAGGGGGCACCGGATAGTGTCCGGTGCGCCAACGGCTCTGAATTTCCAACGGTCGGCTTCGCCAAAGAAGGAAAGAAATCCGCACCGGACTGTCCGGTGCGCCAGGCGACAGAAGGCAAGAATTGCCTTCCTAGAATGCTCTCAACGGTTCCTAGCTGCCTTGGGGCTATAGAAGGGACCCCTAGGCGCATGGAGGAGCACACCAAGCATCCCTTGAGCATTGTTGATCACTCACACTTCATTCTTGCGCACTTGTTCGACATTCTTAGTGATTTGAGCTCCGTTCTAGTGAGAACCTTGAGATATTGTGTTGAGCTCAAGTCTTGGTTTTGTGTGTGCGTATTTGCTGTGGTTTTGAGTGTGTCGCTTCCCTCCCTTACTCTAGTGCTTCATTTTGATTCTTATTGTAAGGGCGAGGGACTCCAAGTTGTGGAGATTCCTCGCAAACGGGAAAGAGTAAAGTAAAGAAGATCACCGTGGTATTCAAGTTGATCATTGGATCACTTGAGAGGAGTTGAGTGCAACTCTCGTCCGTTGGGACGCCACAACGTGGAGTAGGCAAGTTTTGTACTTGGCCGAACCACGGGATAAATCCTCGTGTCTCTTGTGCTTGTCCTTACTGTGTTTATTGTGTCTCACAAGAGAACTCCTCTCTAGCTACTTGGCCTTATTGTGCTAACTCCTAATCAAGTTTTGTTGGATTAAGTTTCAAGTTTTTACAGGATCACCTATTCACCCCCCTCTAGGTGCTCTCAATTGGTATTGGAGCCGTTCTCTTCAAGAGAGGGACTAATCGCCCGAAGAGATGGATCCTAAGGGCAAGGGGATGGTGGTCAACGATAAGGAGAAGGAGTCCTTCGTCAATGATCCAAAGGATGACAAGCCTACTGACTTGGTCGCGAGTCACAAAAGAAAAGATGGGAAGAAGAAGAAAACGAGGCGCATCAAGGAGATCATCTACTACGATGACAGCGACGAGTCCTCTTCTTCCCAAAAGGACAACGACAACGACTATGAGAAAAAGAAGACGGTTAATTCAAACTTCTCTTTTGATTATTCTCGTATTCCACACAGTTCAAATGCACATTTGCTTTCCATTCCTCTTGGCAAACCTCCACACTTTGATGGGGAGGACTACGGATTTTGGAGTCACAAAATGCGTAGCCACTTGTTCTCTCTCCATCCAAGTATATGGGAGATAGTAGAAAATGGAATGCACTTTGATAGTATAGATAGTCCCATGTTCATTAATGAGCAAATTCACAAAAATGCACAAGCTACTACTGTTCTTCTAGCTTCATTGTGCAGGGATGAATACCATAAGGTGAGCGGCTTGGATAACGCCAAGCAGATTTGGGACACCCTCAAGATCTCACATGAGGGGAACGACGTCACCATGCTCACCAAGATGGAGTTGGTGGAAGGCGAACTTGGGAGATTCACAATGATCAGGGGCGAGGAGCCAACCCAAACGTACAACCGGCTAAAGACCCTCGTCAACAAAATAAGGAGCTATGGAAGCACGCGATGGACGGACTACGACGTCGTCCGCCTAATGCTAAGGTCTTTTACTGTCCTTGATCCACATCTTGTGAACAATATTCGTGAGAATCCTAGGTACACCAAGATGACACCCGAGGAGATACTTGGAAAGTTCATAAGCGGGCGGATGATGATCAAGGAGGCTAGATACGTTGATGATGCATTGAATGGCCCAATCCAAGAGCCTCAAACTATTGCTCTCAAGGCAACGAGGAGCAAGGAGGCGCTACCTAGCAAGGTGGCGCAAGTTGAGGCGACCAGACTTAATGCTGAAGAAATGGCCCTCATCATCAAGCGTTTCAAGACGGCGCTAAGGGGTCGCAAGAAGCATCCCAACAAGACCAAGACGAAGGGGAAGCGCTCATGCTTCAAATGTGGTAAGATTGGTCATTTTATCGCTAATTGTCCCGATAATGATAGTGACCAGGAACAAGGGAACAAGAGGGAAAAGAAGAAGTCTTACAAGAAGGCTAAGGGCGAGGCACATCTTGGCAAGGAGTGGGACTCGGATTGTTCGTCGTCCAACTCCGACAACGAAGGACTCGCCGCCACCGCCTTCAACAAGTCGGCCCTCTTCCCAAATGAGCATCACACCTGCCTCATGGCAAGGGAAAAGAAGGTAAGCACTCATAATACTAGCACTTACGCTTCCTCAAGTGATGAAGAATATAGCGATGATGAAATAGACTACTCATGTTTATTCAAGGGCCTAGATAGAACTAAGGTTGATAACATTAATGAATTAATTGATGCCTTGAATTATAAGAATAGGTTACTAGAAAAGCAAGAGGATCTCTTGTATGAAGAACATGATAAGTTTGTAGAGGCACAAAAATCCCTTGCTTTAGAAATTAAAAGAAATAAAATGCTTTCGTGTGAATTGTCTACATGTCATGACTCTATTTCTAGCTTAAAGAGCATAAATAATGATTTGAATGCTAAGTTAGAAATAGCGAATAAATCAACATATTGTGTAGAACATGTTGCAATTTGCAATAGGTGTAAAGATTTTAATGTTGATGCTTGTAGTGAACATCTAGTTTCAATTTCTAAATTGAATGATGAAGTGGCTAGTCTTAATGCCCAACTTAAGACTAGCAAGAGTGAATTTGACAAACTAAAATTTGCAAGGGATGCCTACACGATTGGTAGACGCCCCTCAATTAAGGATGGTCTTGGCTTCAAGAGGGAAGTCAAGAACTTAACAAGCCATAAGGCTTCCATCTCCGCCAAGGAGAAAGGGAAGGCCCCTATGGCTACTAGTGCTCAAAAGAACCATGCTTTCATGTATCATGATAGGAGACATTCTAGGAACATTTATAGAAGTTATGATGCTTTTGATTCTCATGCCATGATTGCTTCTAGTTCTTCTATTATGCATGATAGAAATTTGGCTAAGAAAAATGTTGTTCATCATATGCCTAGAAGGAATAATGTTCATGTTCCTAGGAAAGTAATGAATGAACCTTCTACAATTTATTATGCTTGCAATGCTTCCTTTGCTATTTGTAGAAAGGATAAGAAGGTAATTGCTAGGAAATTAGGGGTCAAATGCAAGGAAGACAAGACTTGCATTTGGGTCCCTAAGACTATTGTAACTAACCTTGTAGGACCCAACATGAGTTGGGTACCTAAGACCCAAGCCTAAATTTGCCTTGCAGGTTTATGCATCCGGGGGCTCAAGCTGGATTATCGACAGCGGATGCACAAACCACATGACGGGGGAAAAGAGGATGTTCTCTTCCTACGTCAAGAACAAGGATCCCCAAGATTCAATCATATTCGGTGATGGGAACCAAGGCAAGGTGAAAGGGTTAGGAAAAATTGCTATTTCATCCGAGCACTCTATTTCTAATGTGTTCTTAGTTGAGTCGCTTGGATATAACTTGTTGTCTGTTAGTCAACTTTGTAATATGGGATATAACTGTTTATTCACAAATGTAGATGTGTCTGTCTTTAGAAGGAGTGATGGTTCATTAGCTTTTAAGGGTGTATTAGACGACAAACTCTATTTAGTTGATTTTGCAAAAGAAGAGGCCGGTCTAGATGCATGCTTAATCGCTAAGACTAGCATGGGCTGGTTGTGGCATCGCCGCTTAGCACCTGTGGGGATGAAGAACCTTCACAAACTTCTAAAGGGAGAACATGTGATAGGTCTAACAAATGTTACTTTCGAAAAAGATAGACCTTGTGCAGCTTGTCAAGTAGGGAAACAGGTGGGAAGCTCTCATCATACCAAAAATGTGATGACCACATCAAGACCTTTGGAGTTGCTTCATATGGACCTCTTCGGACCCGTCGCCTATCTAAGCATAGGAGGAAGTAAGTATGGTCTTGTTATAGTTGATGATTTTTCCCGCTTCACTTGGGTATTCTTTTTGCAGGATAAGTCTGAAACCCAAGGGACCCTCAAGCGCTTCCTAAGAAGAGCTCAAAATGAGTTTGAGCTCAAGGTTAAGAAGATAAGGAGCGACAACGGGTCCGAGTTCAAGAATCTTCAAGTGGAGGAGTACCTTGAGGAGGAAGGAATCAAGCACGAGTTCTCCGCTCCCTATACACCACAGCAAAATGGTGTAGTAGAGAGGAAGAACAGGACTCTCATTGACATGGCAAGGACGATGCTTGGAGAGTTCAAGACCCCTGAGCGATTTTGGTCGGAAGCCGTGAACACGGCTTGCCACGCCATAAACCGGGTCTACCTTCATCGCCTCCTCAAGAAGACTTCATATGAGCTTCTAACTGGTAACAAACCCAATGTATCTTACTTTCGTGTATTTGGGAGTAAATGCTACATTCTAGTGAAGAAAGGTAGAAATCTAAGTTTGCTCCCAAAGCTGTAGAAGGGTTTCTATTAGGTTATGATTCAAATACAAAGGCGTATAGGGTCTTCAACAAATCATCGGGTTTGGTTGAAGTCTCTAGCGACGTTGTATTTGATGAGACTAATGGCTCTCCAAGAGAGCAAGTGGTTGAACTTGATGATGTAGATGAAGAAGATGTTCCGACGGCCGCAATACGCACCATGGCGATTGGAGAAGTGAGGCCACAGGAACAAAAGGAGCAAGATCAACCTTCTTCCTCAACAATGGTGCATCCCCCAACTCAAGACGATGAACAGGTGCATCAAGAGGAGGCGTGTGATCAAGGGGGGGCACAAGATGATCATGTAATGGAGGAAGAAGCACAACCGGCACCTCCAACTCAAGTTCGAGCGATGATTCAAAGGAATCATCCCGTCGACCAAATTTTGGGTGACATTAGCAAGGGAGTAACTACTCGTTCTAGATTAGTTAATTTTTGTGAGCATTACTCCTTTGTCTCTTCTATTGAGCCTTTCAGGGTAGAAGAGGCCTTGCTAGATCCGGACTGGGTGTTGGCCATGCAGGAAGAGCTCAATAACTTCAAAAGAAATGAAGTTTGGACACTGGTGCCTCGTCCCAAGCAAAATGTTGTGGGAACCAAGTGGTTGTTCCGCAACAAACAAGACGAGCATGGGGTGGTAACAAGGAACAAGGCTCGACTTGTGGCAAAAGGTTATGCCCAAGTCACAGGTTTGGACTTTGAGGAGACTTTTGCTCCTGTGGCTAGGCTAGAGTCCATTCGTATTTTGCTAGCATATGCCGCTCACCATTCTTTCAGGTTGTTCCAAATGGATGTGAAGAGCGCTTTCCTCAATGGGCCAATCAAGGAGGAGGTATACGTAGAGCAACCCCCTGGCTTTGAGGATGAACGGTACCCCGACCACGTGTGTAAGCTCTCTAAGGCGCTCTATGGACTTAAGCAAGCCCCAAGAGCATGGTATGAATGCCTTAGAGACTTTTTAATAGCTAATGCTTTCAAGGTTGGGAAAGCCGATCCAACGTTATTCACTAAGACTTGTGATGGTGATCTTTTTGTGTGCCAAATTTATGTCGATGACATAATATTTGGTTCTACTAACCAAAAGTCTTGTGAAGAGTTTAGCAGGGTGATGACTCAAAAGTTTGAGATGTCGATGATGGGCAAGTTAAGCTATTTCCTTGGGTTCCAAGTGAAGCAACTCAAGGATGGGACCTTCATCTCCCAAACGAAGTACACACAAGACTTGATCAAGCGATTTGGGATGAAGGACGCCAAGCCCGCAAAGACTCCAATGGGAACCGACGGACACACCGACCTCAACAAAGGAGGTAAGTCCGTTGATCAAAAAGCATACCGGTCCATGATAGGTTCTTTGCTTTACTTATGTGCTAGTAGACCGGATATTATGCTTAGTGTTTGCATGTGTGCTAGATTTCAATCCGATCCAAGGGAGTGTCACTTAGTGGCCGTGAAGCGAATTCTTAGATATTTAGTCGCTACGCCTTGCTTCGGGATCTGGTATCCAAAGGGGTCTACCTTTGACTTAATTGGATATTCAGACTCCGATTATGCTGGATGTAAGGTCGATAGGAAGAGTACATCGGGGACGTGCCAATTCTTAGGAAGGTCCCTGGTGTCGTGGAGTTCTAAGAAACAAACTTCCGTTGCCCTATCCACCGCTGAGGCCGAGTATGTTGCCGCAGGACAGTGTTGCGCGCAACTACTTTGGATGAGGCAAACCCTCCGGGACTTTGGCTACAATCTGAGCAAAGTCCCACTCCTATGTGATAATGAGAGTGCTATCCGCATAGCGGATAATCCTGTTGAACACAGCCGCACAAAGCACATTGACATCCGGCATCACTTTTTGAGAGACCACCAGCAAAAGGGAGATATCAAAGTGTTTTATGTTAGCACCGAGAACCAGCTAGCCGATATCTTTACCAAGCCTCTAGATGAGTCGACCTTTTGCAGGCTGCGTAGTGAGCTAAATGTCTTAGATTCGCGGAACTTGGATTGATTTATAGCATACATGTGTTCATGCCTTTGATCATGTTCCTTATGCATTTTGTTGTTATTAATGGTGCTCAAGTTGTACAAACACTCCCCGTGTGAGTGATGCACATATTTAGGGAGAGATGTGATACAACTTGATCCTTTGAGACTAACTGTGTGCTTGAGTTTGCTTAATTTAGTCTCAAAGGAGGTTTGAAAGGGAAAAGGTGGACTTGGACCATGTAAGACTTTCACTGAACTCCGATAAGAGGGTAACTTACTCCAAGTTCATCTCAATATCCTTATTGCCTTTGTACTCTTATTTGAAGATTTTGGTGAGGCAATGGGGTTTAAGGGCCAAGATTGATCCCATTTTGGTGCTTGATGCCAAAGGGGGAGAAAATAAGGCCAAAACAATAAATGGATCAGCTACCACTTGAGAATTTTGAAAATAGTAGAATAGAGCTTTTGGTTTGTCAAAAATCTCTTATTGTCTCTTTTGTCAAAAGTTGGCATCTTGTGGGGAGAATGGTTGATTATGGGAAAAAGGGGGAGTTTTTGAAATCTTTGATCAATTTCTCTTGGAATATCTTCCTCTATGCATCAACAAGTGTATTTGACTTAGAGATAGGAAATTAGGTTTAATTTCCAAAAACAAACCAAGTGGTGGCAAAGAATGATCCAAATATGCCAAATTTGAATCAAAACAAAATTGTGTTCACATTTGCACTGATGCTGCACTTCCTTTAGTTGCTTTTTGTTGTGTTGGCATAAATCACCAAAAAGGGGGAGATTGAAAGGGAAATGTGCCCGTGGGCCATTTCTAAGTATTTTGGTGATTGAGTGCCAACACAAGTGCTAAGTGTTAATCTATGCCAATTGATGGACAAAGTGCAAATCGAGAGTAAATGTATGTTTCTAAGACTTAGTACATTGTTTTGAAGACTAATGTATTGTGTCTAAGTGCTAGAAACAGGAAAAGATCCATTTGGAAAAGACTTGGCTGAGCAGCCAAGACTATGCGCAGTCTGGGTGCCCCGGACTGTCCGGTGCGCCAGGCTGGCGGCTGTCAACTGGCTGCTCTCGGGACTTCGACGGCGGTGTATGGCTATAAATCACTGGACTGTCCGGTGGTGCACCGGACTGTCCGGTGAGCCAACAGTCGGCCCGGCCAACGGTCGGCCGCATAATCCGCGCGTGACGCGTGGCAGAGCCAACGGTCAGAAGGGGGCACCGGACTGTCCGGTGCGCCAACGGCTCTGAATTTCCAACGGTCGGCTTCGCCAAAGAAGGAAAGAAATCCGCACCGGACAGTGTCCGGTGGTGCACCGGACTGTCCGGTGCGCCAGGGGACAGAAGGCAAGAATTGCCTTCCTGGAATGCTCTCAACGGCTCCTAGCTGCCTTGGGGCTATAAAAGGGCCCCTAGGCGCATGGAGGAGCACACCAAGCATCCCTTGAGCATTGTTGATCACTCACACTTTATTCTTGCGCACTTGTTCGACATTCTTAGTGATTTGAGCTCCGTTCTAGTGAGAACCTTGAGATATTTTGTTGAGCTCAAGTCTTGGTCTTGTGTGTGCGTATTTGTTGTGGTTTTGAGTGTGTCGCTTCCCTCCCTTACTCTAGTGCTTCATTTTGATTCTTATTGTAAGGGCGAGGGACTCCAAGTTGTGGAGATTCCTCGCAAACGGGAAAGAGTAAAGTAAAGCAGATCACCGTGGTATTCAAGTTGATCATTGGATCACTTGAGAGGAGTTGAGTGCAACTCTCGTCCGTTGGGATGCCACAACGTGGAGTAGGCAAGTTTTGTACTTGGCCGAACCACGGGATAAATCCTCGTGTCTCTTATGCTTGTCCTTACTGTGTTTATTGTGTCTCACAAGAGAACTCCTCTCTAGCTACTTGGCCTTATTGTGCTAACTCCTAATCAAGTTTTGTTGGATTAAGTTTCAAGTTTTTACAGGATCACCTATTCACCCCCCCCCTCTAGGTGCTCTCAGCCCCCCACCACCAACTCTAGCCCTAGCTCAATCTCTTATGGACGACGACGACGATGTTTATGCACCGTGAAAGGGAATTAGGCTTACACCTATTTCCTAATTGATTTTGGTGGTTGAATTGCCCAACACAAATGATTGGACTAACTAGTTTGCTCTAGTCTATAAGTTCTACAGGTGTCAAAGGTTCACAATAAGCCAATAAAAGGACCAAGAAAAGGGTTCAAACAAGAGAGCAAAAGACAACCCGAAAGGCACCCTGGTCTGGCGCACCGGACAGTGTCCGGTGCACCAGGGCACTCGAGGTTAAACTCTTCACCTTCGGGAAATTCAGAGGGCGCTCCGCTATAATTCACCGGACTGTCCGGTGTGCCAGCTGAGCAACGGCTACTTCGCGCACAACGGACGACTGCAACGCATTAAATGCAACGTCTGCACGCGCAGAGGTTAGAGGACGCGCAGTTGGCGCACCAGACAGTCCACAGGACCTGTCCGGTGCACCACGGGACAGCCCAGAGGCCCCACAAGTCAGAGCTCCAATGGTCGAACCCCAACGGTCTGCTGACGTGGCTGGCGCACTGGACAGTGTCCGGTGGCGCACCAGACTGTTCGGTGCGCCATGCAACAGCACACTTCCAACGGCCACTTTGTGGTGGTTGGGGCTATAAATACCCCAACCACCCCACATTCAATGGATCCAAGTTTTTACACTTCTACACCTTACAAGAGCTATAGCATTCGATACAAGACACACCAAAGAGATCAAATCCTCTCCCAACTCCACACTAAGCTTTAGTGATTAGAGAGAGTGATTTGTTGTGTTCATTTGAGCTCTTGCGCTTGGATTGCTTCTTTTCTTTCTCATTCTTTCTTGTGATCATCTCAATTGTAACCGAGGCAAGAGACACCAATTGTGTGGTGGTCCTTGCCGGGACTTGTTGTCCCGTTTGATTAAGAAGAGGAGCTCACTCGGTCGGAGGGACCGTTTGAGAGAGGGAAAGGGTTGAAAGAGACTCGGTCTTTGTGACCGCCTCAACGGGGATTAGGTTTGCAAGAACCGAACCTCGGTAAAACAAATAATTGTGTCTCACTCTTCATTTGCTTGCGATTTGTTTTTCACCCTCTCTCTCGGACTCATTTATATTTCTAACGCTAACCCGGCTTGTAGTTGTGCTTAAGTTTATAAATTTCAGATTCGCCCTATTCACCCCCCTCTAGGCGACTTTCAATTGGTATCAAAGCCCGGTGCTTCATTAGAGCCTAACCGCTCGACGTGATGTCGGGAGATCACGCCAAGAAGGAGATGGTGACCGGCGAGAAGCCCGCTACAAGCCACGGGAAAGCTCCATCGGGAGAGTCCCGCAACAAGGGGAAGGAAAAGGAATCCCCTTCACACAAGTCGTGTCGGAGCGGTGACAAGAAGAAGAAGATGAGGAAAGTGGTCTACTATGAGACCGACACCTCATCGCCATCCACCTTTGGCTCCGACACGCCGTCCATAACTTCTAAGCGCCATGAGCGCAAGAAGTTTAGTAAGATCCCCCTACGCTATCCTCGCATTCCTAAACATACGCCTTTACTTTCCGTCCCATTAGGCAAACCACCAACGTTTGATGGTGAAGATTATGCTAGGTGGAGTGATATGATGCGATATCACCTAACCTCACTCCACAAAAGTATATGGGATGTTGTTGAGTTTGGTGTACATGTACCATCCGTAGGGGATGAAGATTATGATGAGGACGAAGTAGCCCAAATCCAACACTTCAACTCCCAAGCCACAACTATACTCCTCGCCTCTCTAAGTCGAGAGGAGTATAATAAGGTGCAAGGGTTGAAGAGTGCTAAAGAAATTTGGGACGTGCTAAAGACCGCGCACGAAGGAGACGAGGAGACCAAGATCACCAAGCGGGAAACAATCGAGGGGGAGCTCGGTCGTTTCTGTCTTCGCCAAGGGGAGGAGCCACAAGATATGTACAACCGGCTCAAAACCTTGGTGAACCAAGTGCGCAACCTCGGGAGCAAAAAATGGGATGACCACGAAGTGGTTAAGGTTATTCTTAGATCACTTGTTTTCCTTAACCCTACTCAAGTTCAATTGATTCGTGGTAATCCTAGATATACACTAATGACTCTCGAGGAAGTGATAGGAAACTTTGTGAGCTTTGAATTGATGATCAAAGGCTCAAAGAAAATTAACGAGCTTGATGGCCCCTCCACGCCCGAAGCACAACCGGTCGCATTCAAGGCGACGGAGGAAAAGAAGGAGGAATCTACATCAAGTAGAACACCCATCGACGCCTCCAAGCTCGACAATGAGGAGATGGCACTCATCATCAAGAGCTTCCGCCAAATCCTCAAGCAAAGGAGGGGGAAGGATTACAAGCCCCGCTCCAAGAAAGTGTGCTACAAATGTGGTAAGCCCGGTCATTTCATTGCTAAATGTCCATTATCTAGTGATAGTGACAGGGGCGACGACAAGAAGGGGAGAAGAAAGGAGAAGAAGAAATACTACAAGAAGAAGGGCGGCGATGCCCATGTTTGTCGGGAGTGGGACTCCGACAAAAGCTCCACCGACTCCTCCTCCGACGAGGACGCCGCAAACATCGCCGTCACCAAGGGCCTCCTCTTCCCCAACATCGGCCACAAGTGCCTCATGGCAAAGGACGGCAAAAGGAAGAAGGTAAAATCAAGATCCTCCACTAAATATGAAACCTCTAGTGATGAGGATAATGCTAGTGATGAGGAGGATAATTTGCGTACCCTTTTTGCCAACCTAAACATGCAACAAAAGGAAAAACTAAATGAATTAATTAGTGCTATTCATGAGAAGGATGATCTCTTGGACTCTCAAGAGGACTTCCTAATTAAAGAAAATAAGAAGCATGTTAAGGTTAAAAATGCTTATGCTCTAGAAGTAGAAAAATGTGAAAAACTATCTAGTGAGCTAAGCACTTGCCATGATGTTATTACCAACCTTAGAAATGAGAATGCAAATTTAATTGCTAAGGTTGATTCAAATGTTTGTGATGCTTCAATTCCCAATCTTACAAATGATAATGTTGATTTGCTTGCTAAGATTGAAGAATTGAATATCTCTCTTGCTAGCCTTAGGATTGAAAATGAAAAATTGCTTGCTAAGGCTAAAGAATTAGATGTTTGCAATGCTTCCATTTCTAACCTTAGAAGTGAAAATGATATATTACATGCTAAGGTTGTAGAATTAAAATCTTGCAAACCCTCTACATCTACCGTTGAGCATACTTCTATTTGTACTAGATGTAGAGATATTAACATTGATGCTATTCATGATCACATGGCTTTAATTAAACAACAAAATGATCATATAGCCAAGTTAGATGCTAAAATTGCCGAGCATGACTTAGAAAATGAAAAATTTAAATTTGCTAGAAGCATGCTCTATAGAGGGAGACGCCCTGGCATCAAGGATGGCATTGGCTTCCAAAAGGGAGACAATGTCAAAATTAATGCCCCTCCTAAAAGATTGTCTAATTTTGTTAAGGGCAAGGCTCCCATGCCTCAGGATAACGAGGGTTACATTTTATACCCTGCCGGTTATCCCGAGAGCAAAATTAGGAGAATTCACTCTAGGAAGTCTCACTCTGGCCCAAATCATGCTTTTATGTATAAGGGTGAGACATCTAGTTCTAGGCAATCAACCCATGCAAAATTGCCTAAAAATAAAACTCCTATTGCATCAAATGATCATAATATTTCATTTAAAACTTTTGATGCATCCTATGTTTTAACTAACAAATCCGGCAAGGTAGTTGCCAAACATGTTGGGGACAAACACAAGGGCTCCAAGACTTGTGTTTGGGTACCCAAAGTTCTTGTATCTAATGTCAAAGGACCCAAAACCGTTTGGATACCTAAAATCAAGAACTAAACTTGTTTTGTAGGTTTATGCATCCGGGGGCTCAAGTTGGATCATCGATAGCGGGTGCACAAACCACATGACAGGGGAGAAGAAGATGTTCTCCTCCTATGAGAAAAACCAAGATTCCCAACGAGCTATCACATTCGGGGATGGAAATCAAGGTTTGGTCAAAGGATTGGGTAAAATTGCTATATCACCTGACCATTCCATTTCCAATGTTTTTCTTGTAGATTCTTTAGATTACAACTTGCTTTCAGTTTTGCAATTATGCAAAATGGGTTACAACTGTCTTTTTTCAGATGTAGGTGTCACTGTCTTTAGAAGAAGTGATGATTCAATAGCATTTAAGGGAGTGTTAGAGGGTCAACTATACTTAGTAGATTTTGATAGAGCTGAACTCGACACTTGCTTAATTGCTAAGACTAACATGGGCTGGCTATGGCATCGCCGACTAGCACATGTTGGGATGAAGAATCTTCACAAGCTTCTAAAGGGAGAACACATTTTGGGACTAACAAATGTTCATTTTGAGAAAGACAGTATTTGTAGCTCATGTCAGGCAGGGAAGCAAGTTGGTGTTCATCATCCACATAAGAACATCATGACGACCGACAGGCCACTCGAGCTCCTACACATGGACCTATTCGGCCTGATAGCTTACATAAGCATCGGCGGGAGTAAGTACTGTCTAGTTATTGTGGATGACTATTCTCGCTTCACTTGGGTGTTCTTTTTGCAGGAAAAATCTCATACCCAAGAGACCTTAAAGGGATTCTTGAGACGAGCTCAAAATGAGTTTGGCTTGAGGATCAAGAAAATAAGAAGCGACAACGGGACGGAGTTCAAGAACTCTCAAATTGAAGGCTTCCTTGAGGAGGAGGGCATCAAGCATGAGTTCTCTTCTCCCTACACCCCACAACAAAATGGTGTAGTGGAGAGGAAGAATTGAACTCTATTGGACATGGCAAGAACCATGCTTGATGAATACAAGTCTTCGGATCAGTTTTGGGCCGAGGCGGTCAACGCCGCCTGCTACGCCATCAACCGATTATATCTACACCGAATCCTCAAGAAGACATCATACGAACTCCTAACCGGTAAAAAGCCAAATGTTTCATATTTTAGAGTCTTTGGTAGCAAATGTTTTATTCTTGTCAAAAGAGGTAGAAGATCTAAATTTGCTCCTAAAACTGTAGAAGGCTTTTTACTAGGATATGATTCAAACACAAGGGCATATAGAGTCTTTAACAAGTCCTCTGGGCAAGTTGAAGTTTCTTGTGACATTGTGTTTGATGAGACTAACGGCTCTCAAGTAGAGCAAGTTGATCTTGATGAGATAGGTGATGAAGAGGCTCCGTGCGTCGCGCTAAGGAACATGTCTATTGAGGATGTGTGTCCTAAGGAATCTGAAGAGCCACCTCAAGCACAAGATCAACCATCTTCCTCTATGCAAGCATCTCCACCAACTCAAGAAGAGGATGAGGCTTAAAATGATGAAGGAGAAGATCAAGAAGTTGAGCCGCCTCAAGAGGAGAGCAATGATCAAGGGGGAGATGCCCATGATCAAGATGAGGAAGATGAAAAAGTTCCAAGACCGCCACACCCAAGAGTTCACCAAGCAATCCAACGAGATCACCCTGTCGACACCATCCTCGGCGATATCCATAAGGGGGTAACCACTAGATCTCATGTTGCACATTTTTGTGAGCATTACTCTTTTGTTTCCTCTATTGAGCCACAAAGGGTAGAGGAAGCACTACAAGATTCAGATTGGGTGGTGGCGATGCAAGAGGAGCTCAACAACTTCACTAGGAATGAGGTATGGCATTTAGTTCCACGTCATAATCAAAATGTTGTAGGAACCAAGTGGGTCTTCCGCAACAAGCAAGATGAGCATGGTGTGGTGACAAGGAACAAAGCCCGACTTGTGGCAAAGGGATATTCACAAGTCGAAGGTTTGGATTTCGGTGAAATCTATGCACCTGTAGCTAGGCTTGAGTCAATTCGCATTTTACTTGCCTATGCTACTTACCATGGCTTCAAGCTTTATCAAATGGACGTGAAAAGTGCCTTCCTCAATGGACCAATCAAGGAAGAGGTCTATGTTGAGCAACCTCTCGGCTTTGAAGATAGTGAGTATCCTAACCATGTGTATAAACTCTCTAAGGCGCTTTATGGGCTCAAGCAAGCCCCAAGAGCATGGTATGAATGCCTAAGAGATTTTCTTATCACTAATGGCTTCAAAGTCGAAAAGGCCGATCCTACTTTATTTACTAAAACTCTTGACAATGATTTGTTTGTATGCCAAATTTATGTTGATGATATTATATTTGGGTCTACTAACGAATCTACATGTGAAGAATTTAGTTGGATCATGACACAAAAATTCGAGATGTCGATGATGGGGGAGTTGAAGTACTTCTTGGGATTTCAAGTGAAACAACTCCAAGAGGGCACCTTCATTAGCCAAACGAAGTATACTCAAGACATTCTAAACAAGTTTGGAATGAAGGATGCCAAGCCCATCAAGACACCCATGGGAACCAATGGGCATCTCGACCTCGACACGGGAGGTAAATCCATCATTCAAAAGGTATACCGGTCGATGATAGGATCTTTACTCTACTTATGTGCATCACGACCGGATATTATGCTTTCTGTATGTATGTGTGCAAGATTCCAAGCCGACCCTAAGGAAGCTCACCTTATGGCCGTAAAATGAATCTTGATATATTTAGTTCATTCTCCTAAGTTTGGGCTTTGGTACCCTCGGGGATCCACATTTGATTTAATTGGTTATTCGGATGCCGATTGGGCGGGGTGTAAAATTAATAGAAAGAGCACATCGGGGACTTGCCTGTTCTTGGGAAGATCCTTGGTGTCTTGGGCTTCAAAGAAGCAAAATTCCGTAGCTCTTTCTACCGCCGAAGCCGAGTATATTGCCGCAGGCCATTGTTGCGCGCAATTACTTTGGATGAGGCAAACCCTCAGGGACTATGGTTACAAATTAACCAAAGTTCCTCTTCTATGTGATAATGAGAGTGCAATCCGCATGGCGGATAATCCCGTTGAGCATAGCCGCACTAAACACATAGCCATTTGGTATCATTTCTTAAGGGATCACCAACAAAAGGGAGATATCGAGATTGCATATATTAACACTAAGGAACAACTAGCCGATATCTTTACCAAGCCACTAGATGAACAAACTTTTAACAAACTTAGGCATGAGCTAAATATTCTTGATTCTAGGAACTTCTTTTGATGTTTTGCACACATAGCTCATAAATATACCTTTGATCATATCTCTTTTATATGCTATGACTAATGTGTTTTCAAGTGAATTTCAAAAACAAGTCATAGGTGTATTGAAAGGGAATTGGAGTTTTCGGTGAAGACAAAGGCTTCTACTCCACTCCATGACTCAACCTTCACCATCGCTCCGAGCAACTCTCCAACTTTGGTATAATCTTCACTCATATATTGATTGCCAAAGGGGGAGAAAGTAGTTTTTCAAAGGGGCTTATATTTCACTCAAAGTATCCGTTTTTGGCGATTCATGCCAAAGGGGGAGAAAGTATTAGCCCAAAGCAAAAGGACCGCACCACCACCACCTAATTTTAAAACTAATGAGTTTCAAATTGGTATCTTATTGTGTTCAAAAGGGGGAAGTAGTCTTTTCAAAAATGGTGTCTTAAAACCCTCTTGAACACTAAGAGGAGGATTTTATTAAGGGGGAGTTTTGTTTAAGTCAAAGGAAAAGCATTTGAAACAGGGGGAGAAAAATTTCAAATCTTGAAAATGCTTCTCAAAATCTTATTCATTTACCTTTGACTACTTGCAAAAGAACTTTGAAAAGAATTTACAAAAGAATTTGCAAAAACAAAACATGTGGTGCAAGCGAGGTCCAAAATGATAACAATAAAGAAACAATCCATGCATATCTTATGAGTATTTATATTAGCTCAATTCTAAGTAACCTTTGCACTTACATTTATGCAAACTAGTTCAATTATGCACTTCTATACTTGCTTTGGTTTGTGTTGGCATCAATCACCAAAAAGGGGGAGATTGAAAGGGAATTAGGCTTACACCTATTTCCTAATTGATTTTGGTGGTTGAATTGCCCAACACAAATGATTGGACTAACTAGTTTGCTCTAGTCTATAAGTTCTACAGGTGCCAAAGGTTCACAATAAGCCAATAAAAGGACCAAGAAAAGGGTTCAAACAAGAGAGCAAAAGACAACCCGAAAGACACCCTGGTCTGGCGCACCGGACTGTCCGGTGCACCAGGGCACTCGAGGCTAAACTCTTCACCTTCGGGAAATTCAGAGGGCGCTCCGCTATAATTCACCGGACTGTTCGGTGAGTCACCGGACAGTGTCCGGTGCACACTGGACTGTCCGGTGTGCCAGCGGATCAACGGCTACTTCGCGCACAATGGTCGACTGCAACACATTAAATGCAACGTCTGCGCGCACAGAGGTCAGAGGACGCGCAGTTGGCGCACCGGACAGTCCACAAGACCTGTCCGGTGCACCACCGGACAGCCCAGAGGCCCCACAAGTCAGAGCTCCAACGGTCGAACCCCAACGATCTGCTGACGTGGCTGGCGCACCGGACAGTGTCTGGTGGCGCACCGGACTGTCCGGTACGCCATGCGACAGCACACTTCCAACGACCACTTTGTGGTGGTTGGGGCTATAAATTCCCCAACCACCCCACATTCAATGGATCCAAGTTTCTACACTTCTACACCTTACAAGAGCTATAGCATTCAATACAAGACACACCAAAGAGATCAAATCCTCTCCCAACTCCACACAAAGCTTTAGTGATTAGAGAGAGTGATTTGTTGTGTTCATTTGAGCTCTTGCGCTTGGATTGCTTCTTTTCTTTCTCATTCTTTCTTGTGATCATCTCAATTGTAACCGAGGCAAGAGACACCAATTGTGTGGTGGTCCTTGCGGGGACTTGTTGTCCCGTTTGATTAAGAAGAGGAGCTCACTCGATCGAAGGGACCGTTTGAGAGAGGGAAAGGGTTGAAAGAGACCCGGTCTTTGTGACCACCTCAACGGGGATTAGGTTTGCAAGAACCGAACCTCGGTAAAACAAATACTTGTGTCTCACTCTTCATTTGCTTGCGATTTGTTTTTCACCCTCTCTCTCGGACTCGTTTATATTTCTAACGCTAACCCGGCTTGTAGTTGTGCTTAAGTTTATAAATTTCAGATTCGCCCTATTCACCCCCCTCTAGGCGACTTTCACACCGCTGCGACAACGCCTCACACGTAAT
The DNA here is from genome assembly GCA_029449295.1 of Zea luxurians. Lineage (NCBI taxonomy): Eukaryota > Viridiplantae > Streptophyta > Magnoliopsida > Poales > Poaceae > Zea > Zea luxurians. Next base: position 9,804,875 of record JAOPSE010000057.1, read on the forward strand.
CGACAAGGTATGAGAGGTAATGGTAGACGTCGTCATCATAGTCCTGAACCAGACCATGATCCATTTGCTAAGATTAAGTTCTCTATTCCACCGTTCATGGGTTCTTATGATGCTAAAGCTTACTTAGACTGGGAGATGACGGTAGAACAAAAATTTAATTCCCATCTTGTTCCTGAGCAGCATAGGGTTAGACAAGCCACTAGTGAATTTAGATATTTTGCTATCATTTGGTGGAATGAACTTGTTAACACACGTGCTGCACCACAAACATGGAATGCGTTAAAAGAGGAGATGCGAGCTCGCTTTGTTCCCCCTTCTTATAGACGTGATCTTCGAAAAAATTGCAACGCTTAGATCAGGGAGACATGTTGGTACAGGAATACTACCAAGAGCTTCAGAAAGGTATGCTACGATGTGGGGTAGTTGAGGATCCAGAGGATCAAATGGTTAGGTTTTATGGGGGATTGAGGCGGGAGATTCAGGATATTGTTGATTATAAAGAATATCATTCTATACAATGCTTGTTCCATCTTTCTATGTTGGCAGAAAAAGAATTACAGGGCCGTCAACAGCGGAGGAGCAGCACTTTCGCGCCACGCTAGCCACCGGCGCCAGCCAAGGCGTCATCCTCTTCGGGCGTACGGACGTCCACACGCAGCACCGCACCTTTGGCATCATAGGGACACGACAACAGTAAGTCCTTGGTGCCTTCGGGTGTTGCAGCAAAACCTGCTACGACCACCTCTTCCACAGGCCGCTCCTCCAACATCAAGTGCCACCGCTGCCAGGGACTTGGCCATATTCAGCGAGATTGCCCCAGCAAACGGGCATACATTGCTACTGGTGATGGTGGGTATGTTAGTGCTTCTGATGTTGAAGATGAAGATACTGTTGGAGTTAACATTGCAGATACTTATGATGGTGATGAAGAGGTTCTTGGTACAACAGTGACCGAGACCTATAAGGCCTTGATTGTGCAACGAGCTTTGAGTGCCACGACTAGTGACGACGACAACAGACAGCGCCACAACCTCTTCAACATGTTCCTCACATCAAGGATTGCCGTGTACATACCATCATTGGCGGTGGTAGCTACAACAATTTGGTGAACATTGAGGTGGTCAAGAAGCTTGGCTTGACCACATGAGAGCATCCCCACCCTTATCACATTCAATGGTTTAACAATAGCGGTAAGTTCAAGGTAACAAAAACAGCAAGGGTGCATTTTTCTATTGGCTCTTACCATGACTTTGCTGATTTCGATGTGGTGAGTATGGATGATTGCTCTCTTTTACTGGGACGTCCTTGGGAATTTGATACTGATGCTATTTCACCATGGTAGATCTAATAAATATACTTTCATGCATAAGGGAAAGAAAATTGTGTTTCTTCCTATGACTCCCACTGAAATTGTCCACTTTGAACATGAGAAAAAGACTAATGCTAAGCAAAAAGGTGTTTTGAACTCTGAAAATCAGCAACCTATTAAGTTAAAAACTCCTACTTTTCTAGCCACTAAATCTGATCGTGATGAGTTACATGCCTATGTTGGACTTTGCTATGCCTTAGTGTGCAAAAATGCTTTCTATTTCATTGATGATACGTCTATTGCTTTGCCACCGGCTATTGCTAACCTTTTGCAAGAGTATATGGATGTGTTTCCCTCTAAGATACCCTCTGGATTACCACCTGTGCGAGGCATTGAGCACAAGATTGATTTAATTCCAGGGGCGAGCTTGTCCAACCGTGCTGCCTACAGGACCAACCCCGAGGAGACTAAGGAGATTCAGCGCCAGGTCCAGGACCTTCTAGACCACGGGTACATTCATGAGAGCCTTAGTCCTTGTTCTGTTCCTGTTCTTTTGGTTCCTAAGAAAGATGGCATTTGGCGCATGTGTGTTGATTGTAGAGCCATTAATAACATCACAATTCGGTACATATATCCTATTCCTAGATTGGATGACATTCTTGATGAATTAAGTGGTTCTATTGTTTTCTCTAAAATTGACTTGTGTAGTGGATACCACCAGATTCGTATGTCTTTAGGTGATGAATGGAAAACTGCATTTAAAACTAAGTTCGGTCTTTATGAGTGGTTAGTCATGCCTTTTGGGTTAACTAATGCGCCTAGCACTTTCATGAGATTGATGAACGAGGTTTTATGTGCTTTCATTGGTAAATTTGTGGTGGTATATTTTGATGATATTCTTATCTATAGTAAGTCTCATGATGATCATATTGAACATTTACGTGCTGTTTTTGATGTTTTGTGTGATGCACGTTTATTTGGTAACCTTGAGAAGTGCACCTTCAGCACCGATCGTGTGTCTTTTCTTGGATATGTTGTGACATCATAGGGCATTGAGATGGATGAGGCAAAAATTGTTGCCATCACGAGCTGGCCACTTCCAACCACGGTCACGCAGGTTCGAAGTTTTCTTGGTCTTGCAGGATTCTATAGGCGATTTGTGCGGGATTTCAGCACCATTGCAGCACCTCTCCACGATTTGACAAAGAATGGAGTGTCATTTCGTTGGGGACCATCACAACAACAAGCATTTGATGCCCTCAAGTCGAAGCTCACACAAGCACCACTGCTGGAACTTCCTGATTTTGACAAGACATTCGAGCTCGAGTGTGACGCGAGCAGCATTGGGATTGGAGGAGTGCTCATTCAAGGAGGTAAACATGTTGCTTTCTTTAGTGAAAAATTGCATGGTCCAACTCTAAATTATTCTACATATGACAAAGAATTATATGCTTTAGTATGAGTTTTGCAAACTTGGCAACATTATCTATGGTCTAAAGAATTTGTCATACAGTCGGATCCTTAATCTTTGAAGTATCTTAAGGGACAATCTAATCTAAACAAACGACATGCTAAATGGATTGAATTAATAGAATCATTTCCTTACATTTATAAGCATAAAAAAGGAAAGGATAATGTGATTGCTGATGCTTTATCTAGACATTATACTATGATGTCCCAACTTAATCATAAAATCTTTGGTTTGGAGACTATAAAGGAATTATATGATGCTGATTTGGACTTCAAAGATGCTTTTGAAAATTGCAGAGAGGGAAGAACGTGGCAAAAATTTATGCTGCGTGAAGGCCTTCTCTACCGTGCTAACAAGTTGTGTGTTCCAGCTAGCTCCGTTCGTCTTCTACTCTTGCAGGAAGCACATGGAGGTGGCTTGATGGGACATTTTGGTGTTTAGAAGACCGAGGATGTGTTGTTTACTCATTTCTATTGGCCTCGGATGCGGCGTGATGTTGAGCGCTACGTCTCTCGTTGCACCACGTGCAACAAAGCTAAGTCCCGACTTAACCCCCATGGTCTTTATTTGCCTCTTCCTGTTCCTCGTGCACCTTGGGAGGATATTTCTATGGATTTTGTTTTGGGATTTCCTAGAACACAGAGGGGGAGTGATAGTGTTTTTGTCGTTGTCGATCGTTTTTCAATGATGGCACATTTTATACCCTGTCACAAAACTGATAATGCTTCACATGTTGCTAATTTGTTCTTCACTAAGATTGTGCGTTTCATGGTGTGTCAAATACTATTGTTTCTGATAGGGATGCTAAGTTTTAAGTCATTTTTGGAGAACCTTGTGGTTTAAATTGGGAACAAAGTTGCTGTTTTCTACTACTTGTCATCCCCAAACTGACGGGCAAACAGTGGTTGTTAATCACACTTTATCTACCATGTTGCGGGCTGTTTTGAAGGATAATTTGAGGTTGTGGGAGGAATGTTTGCCACATATTGAGTTTTCTTATAACAGATCAATTCATTCCACAACCAAGCTTAGTCTATTTATGGTAGTATATGGTTTTAATCCTTGTGCTCCAATTGATTTGCTACCTTTACCAACTTCTGAAATAGTGAACTTGGATGCTACACAACGTTCTGAATTCATTCTTAAGTTACATGAAACAACTAAGTTGCAAATTGAAAAGATGAATGAAAAGTATCGTATTGCTGCTAATAAAGGCAGGAAGGAAATGAAATTGGAACCTGGTGACTTGGTGTGGGTTCATTTGAGAAAGGATAGGTTTCTTGATTTGAGAAAGTCTAAACTTATGCCATGAGCTGCTGGTCCTTATAAAGTTCTTGCAAAAATTAATGATAATGCATATACACTTGAGTTGCCTCCAGATTTTGGGGTTAGTCCCACCTTTAACATTTCAGATTTGAAGCCATATATGGGTGACGAAGATGAGATCAAGTCGAGGACGACTCCAATTCAAGAGGGGGAGGATGATGGGGACATCACTTCTATACATACCATGAATGGACCAATAACACAATCGCGTGCACGACAGCTAAATCTCCAGGTACGTTCTACCCTAGTCAATTGTGTTTCAGAGCTTACACTTGGGGCCATGGATGTTTTGATGATTAGAAACCTTGGAGAGGACAAGCAAGGACTTGGAAAAGTCCAAGGTGTTGAGGAGGAGCAGCAAGGGCGCCCACAGCAGGAAGGAGATCAAGTCTGACTCGGCTACGACTCCATCTCGGGTTCCAGGACCAGTCTGCACTAAAATGGACGCCCAAGATGCATCTGGACTCCGATTGCGACGGACTTGATATGGTTGGAAAGATAAAGAGATTATCTAACCAACCCAACTAGTTCCACCTTAAAATTCATCCGGAGTCAACGGGAATCGTCGAAACAATTTAGCGTTCAGATTTTGTTTTGGTGTTGTGACACCGTCTGTTGGGCAATTGGGCCGTGTATCACGTTGGAGCCCATTAGGGGCGAGTCTAGGGGTCACACATGCCCTAATACTCTATTTATTCAGCAGTCGCCGCCACATTAGGTTTGGGTTTTGCTTAGATCAATTCTGTCATCGAACAGTAACACTGTCATCGGTTTGTGAGACCCCGTCCCGTAATCAATACAATTTTGGTTGCATTTCTTTCCTGTTCTTACTTGTGTTCTTGATTGCGCTTGCAGGGATAAGCCTTCGTAGCGAGGTCACTCGTGTGTCACGGGTGATAACCAATGGAGTCGTGGTGTAGTGATTGCGAGGAACCGTTCGCTCGGAGCCTTGGATCATCAATGTCGAGATCTCCAATCAATCAAGTTATCGTATCTCACGGAAGATCGGACCGTGTCTTCTATCAAGAGCGCACAGGTATGGACATAAATGTGATTACATTTTCCACCGATTGTACTATTATCGGCGACGATGAACCTGTCGTCGCTCAGTTTGACTTTGGTCCTAAAGAATCTGCCTTCACTAAACTAAAGGAATTGGTAAATCATTTGAAGCCGCTCTTCGTGCGCGGTCACATTGATGGGATACTAATTGCTAAAATGTTGGTAGACGGGGGGCAGCTGTAAATCTAATGCCTTATTCATTATAAAGAAAACTAGGTAAACAAGATGACGAACTTGTCAAGACCAACACGACCCTCAGCGGCATTGGAACTAATAGTTCGATCAAAGCCAAGGGAGTCACGTCCGTTGAGTTAACCATCGGGACTAAGACCCTTACTGCTGCATTCTTCGTTGCTGATGTAGAAGGAAATTACAGTCTAATCCTAGGCAGGGATTGGATTAACGCTAATCAATGTGTACCTTCTACGCTACATCAAATGTTACTACAATGGGTAGGCGGCAATGTAGAACAATTACATGCTGATGCATCGACCTGTATCGCTGTGGCTGATGCCCCTGTACTTTGGACCTATGAGACTGCTACATGTCTCACATGAGTAGATTTTTCTGATTATCAGTTCATAAGTATAAATAAAAAGGGTTTCATTCCTATAATGTTAGAGCCGATGGAGAATCGGCTAAATCCTAAATAAAGTTTAAATGATGAGTACACACAAAATGCATGAGTCCCTGGTCACGGACAGTTCGGCTTCTAAGGCCGGATGGTCCGGTCTTTCACAAAACAGTTCAATCTTTAAGACCGAACATCTACCATAGCATAAAGTCAGTATCACGGATGATCCGGCCCCCGAGACCAGAGAGTCCGCCGTCACACAAAGATCATCTAATTCCTCTATAGGAGACATGATAGAGGAATTCAGAGATCTCGGCAAATTAGGACAGGGCTTTACATCGGCCGATCCTTTGGAGGAAATCGACATAGGAGATGGTAAAACTCTAAGGCTGACTTTTGTGAATTAGAACCTAGAGACTGATCCTAGAGTTGAAATGATCAGTCTATTGAAAGAATACGCTGATTGCTTTGCTTGGAATTACACTGAGATGTCGGGATTAAGCCGTGACATAGTAGAGCATCGGCTGCCATTAAGTCCGGTTTCAGACCTTTCAAGTAGAAAGCTAGAACATTTCGTCCAGACCTTCTCCCACGAATAAAGGACGAAATTCACCGGTTGCTAGAAGCTAATTTTATTAGACCTTGTAGATACGCAGAGTGGGTCTCCAATATTGTGCCAGTAGAGAAGAAGGAGTCAGGTAAGCTCAGAGTATGCATTGATTTTCGCAATTTTAATAGAGCAACTCCTAAAGACAAATATCCCATGCCCATAGCCGACACATTGATCAATAATGCGTCAGGAAATAGAATTATTAGCTTCCTTGATGGTAATGCATAATCATATTTTCATGGCCGAAGAAGATGCATCTAAAACAACCTTTATATGTCCAGGCTTCATTGGTTTATTTGAGTGGGTTGTTATGACATTTGGTCTAAAGAATGCTGGTGCTACTTATCAAAGGGCTATGAATTTGATCTTTCATGAGCTGTTGGGAAACACTGTAGAAGTCTACATTGATGATATTGTAGTTAAATCGGCTGAGTTTAACTCTCATATAGCTGATTTACGCAAAGCCTTTGATAAAATGCGTCGGTATGGTCTGAAAATGAACCCACATAAATGTGCTTTTGGAGTGTCGGCTGGTAAGTTTTTAGGATTCATCATTCATGAACATGGTATAGAAATAGACCATGACCGAATCAAATCCATTCGGAATGTGGGACCTCCAACCTATAAGGTTGAAGTGCAGAAGTTTCTCGGCAAGATAAATTATTTACGAAGGTTTATTTCTAACCTAGCCGGGAAGATTGATGCCTTCACCCCTATCCTTCGGCTTAAGAATGATGTTGAATTCACTTGGGGGCAGAACATCAGGAAACATTTGATCTCATCAAAAAGTATTTGTCTTTGGCTCCCGTATTAAAAGCACCACAAGTGGGAGTACCGTTCAGATTGTATATTGCAGCTGAAGATAAGGTTATTGGGGTCGTTCTGACGCAAGTGACTGGAGGAAAGGAGCATGTGGTAACCTACCTAAGTCGGAGGTTGGTGGATGCTGAAACAAGGTACACTTTTATCGAAAATTTATGCTTATGCCTATTTTACACATGCACCAAGTGTAGATGTTATTTACTGTCTAGTCATTGCACAGTTGCCAGTCAAACCGATGTGATTAAATACATGTTGCAAAACCCGATTATGAGTGGTAGGATTGGTAAATGGCTTATGCACTTATAGAGTATGACTTGGCCTATGAACCATTGAAATCTATGAAAGTCCAGGTCGTAGCAGATTTTATTGTAGAACATCAGATCAATGATACTCATAAACTAGACATATCATACCTCACTATTACTCCCTAGACTTTATATTTTGATGGATCGGTTTGCAATGAAGGGCAAGGAATTGGCATCGTGCTTGTTTCACCAAGTAATGTCTCCTTCGACTTCTCTAGCCGATTGAAAAATTATTGCACTAACAATCAAGCCGAATATGAGGCCCTTTTGTTCGGCTTTGAACTTTTAAATTATATGGGAGTAAAACATGTGAAGACATTTGGTGATTCTCAGCTGGTTGTTCAATAGGTTTTAGAAGAATATCAATGTTTTGATGGTACTATAAATAGTTACCTTGAAAAGTGTTGGGGCATAATTCATTCTTTTGTCGAATTCAGTATTCGACACATCTCTAGAGTTGAGAATCACATGGCTAACAATTTGGCACAAGGTGCATCAGGTTATCGAATAAAGCGAGGGAGATTTCACAACACTGAAAATCTGATAACCGGTATAGGGCCAATCCCCCAGGTCGCGGACCGTCCGAGTGAAGACTCTAGACTGTCCGGGGTTGCCAGGAAAGTTCTCCTGATTGACTCGGCTGATAATGAAGCTGATGCAAGTGATTGGAGGACACCCGTAATTAATTATCTATGAAATCCTAGTGTTAGGACGGATAGGAACGTTCGGCGTACAACTTTCAAGTATGTTTGAATGAGTGATGAACTCTACCACCGAACAGTCAATGACATCCTGCTTAAATGCTTGGGCCCAGGTGATGCTATATTAGCCATGGCCGAAGTACATGAAGGAATTTTTGGTACCCATCAATCGGCTCCAAAGATGAAGTGGTTGTTGCGAAGGTCTGGCTTCTATTGGCCTAACATGATAGCTGACTGTTTTAAGTACTACAAAGGGTGCCAAGTATGTCAAAAATTCGGTGACTTACAGTTGGTCCCTACAGCCGAATTACATCCTATCATCAAGCCTTGGCCTTTCAAGGGATGCAGATTGGACTTTATAGGAGAAATTCATCCTTCATCATCAAAAGGGCATCGGTTCGTGTTAGTTGCCACTGACTACTTTACTAAATGGACGGAAGTCGTTGCTCTAAAGAACATGACACACATAAAGGTGATTGAGTTCATAACTAAGCATATTATCCATAGATTCGGCATTCTCCAGACTCTGACTACAGACCAAGGGGCTTCTTTTATGTCAAAGGAAGTATGTGAGTTTGCTGAACCATATAGAATTAAGTTACTCAATTCATCTCTGTATTATTCTCAGGCCAATGGATAGGCCGAGTCTAGTAATAGGACATTCATTAACCTGATAAAAAAGAAGATATCTGATCATCCTAAGCATTGGCATACGATTTTGTCTGAAGCTTTATGGGCTCATAGAATATCTAAACACTGTGCTACTAAAGTATCTCCATTTGAGCTTGTCTATGGGCAGAAAGCAGTGTTACCTATAGAGATAAGTTTAAATGCTATCAGGTTCGCCAAGCAAAATGATCTAACTGTCAGTGATTATTATAATTCAATGATGGACAATATTGATGAAGTGACCGACAAAAGGGTGACAACCTTAGGAGAAATAGAAAAGGACAAGATCATGGTCGCCAAAGCTTACAATAAGGTCAAAGCTAAATCGTTCCAGGTAGGGGACCTGGTATGGAAGACTGTCCTGCCTCTAAGGAGCAAAGACCGTAAGTTTGGGAAGTGGTCGCCAAGCTGGGAAGACCCTTACAGAGTCATGCAGGTGATGTCTGGTAACGCCACTTGTTGCAAACATTACAAGGCAAAGACTTGCCCAAGGAGTTAAACGGGCGTTTCCTCAAGCAGTATCATCCTAGTATGTGGCAAGATGCCTAAGGAAACCGATGAGATCACATCGTGTTAGTTGCTTTTGGTTCGCTCAGCTCCACCAAAAGGCAAGGGGGCATATGTTGAGCCGCAAAACAGGCAGGCGGATGGTCCGGCCCTGGGGCCGGACGGTACGCGGTCCAGACTGTCCGCGCCTGTGGGCTGGACGGTCCGCGCGCGCGTAGAACCGATTAGGGTTCCGAGTTTCTTGCTGTGTTTGTTGACAAGATTCACGGAATTAGCTCGGGGAGTTTGTTTGTAATGGGTCCAGCCCCCTCCTCTATAAATATAGAGGAATACGATCAATTTGTAATCATCAATCGAACCAATACCAGTTTATCTCGCATTTATTTCTTGTACAATTAGGAGTAGTTCTAGTCTAGTTCTAGTTTAGCCTTCCAATCCCCAAATTCTTTGCTTCTCTTCGACTCTACATCGATTAGAGGAGTCTAGGTCAGCCTGCCGAGCCTAGACAACTCCTAGGATTTCTCCTCCCGACGGGGTCCCTCCCGGGAGCGAGATCCAGGCGCCTCCGGTGACCTTTCGCCGCCCCTGCACACGCGCGGACCGTCTGGCCCCAGTGCACGGACCGTCCGACCGTCAGGCAGGAAAACCCTAGCCCTGCGCTAGGTAGCGACCGTCCGGCCCTGGCCGCGGACCATTCGCTCATGTGCAGAGAGCACCGCCGCGGTTCTCGTTTAGTGATTGGCGCCCAAAAAAGGCACCAACACAAAGCATATGCTGATGATGCTGAGATGGAGCTCGGCAATAAAGCTATCAGATTAGGGAGCACGACGACCCTATTCGGGACTGGTGCACCTACTTTGACTCCATGTAATCTCAAAGGAAACTTGTATTCCCCCAACATGTAATCACCTATGGTTGTCAAACTCTATGTTCCTCAATAAAAATCTGGTGGGGACCTTTCATTCCCCGTTGCTTGTTATCAGAAATGTGAGATGGTTATAATAGACTTGACGGGCCAATATCAATCCTAGTCATTCTAATGAAGATGAGTTCCTAAAGAAATCTTTTGGGGGGTATAACCGTGTTAGCGACAAGTCATATTAGAATCTGGGTATTGTGTTAAATGAGCAATCACTGAGTCGACACCTCCTTGGTGATAGTTGTGTCGCCATCTGGTCACTATGTCAAGTGAGCAAGAATTGAGTCTCTACTTACTTAGTAGCACACTACATTGGTGCCTAGATATAGTAATTAGTTAGTGTGTATGCCCTTCAAGTAGGCCACAATGAGAGTGCTAAGAGACTCTTCTAGGAAGACATAGATAACATGGTTAGAAATATCTCTATTAGTGAGAAGCTTTTCATAAGAGATTTTGGTGCGCATGTTGGTACAACAAGTGTAGGTTTTGAGGCAATTCATGGAGGTTTTGGGTATGTTAGTAGGAATCAATAGGGAGAGGAAGTTTTGGACTTCACAGTAGTTTTTGACCTATTGATAGTCAACACCTTTTTAGAAGTCCCAACTAGACCTCAACCATGAATTCAATTGGCTATAAATAATCATATGCAAGCATTTGGCTCATTTGGATGCATGTTTCAAAGACAACAATGAAGGCTTGAGGGGGGCTTCATCTCAGTCACCCTCCTAATGAAGACTGGGACGATTTCAAAGTGGATCTCTACCAAGTTTAGCTAAAGGTAGAGAATGTACTGAAGGCCACACTTATGGTAGAGGGAACTTCACGCACTGTGGCGACACCCTTCGATGGTTGTCGACATCTATGACCATCACCTCTCTAACGTGGGGTGTGAAGCCCATGACGAGAACCATGTCATGTGTGAAGTTCGTTGCTCACCAGCCCAGTAGTCATGGCCTAGATATGGATCATGGAGGGCACAAGCTTCGACCTTGGGTGAAGAGTGTCCACACTTAGATACATCACCAAAAATATGTAGGCATGGTGGTCCACCTGCAACGTGGGGCCCATTGGTCCGCATTGTGCAATCTGTTACATCAGAGAGGGTACAATAATGGGTGCATGTAATACTTGTGTTGTAACATCCCCTATTTACATTATTGTATAGGATATTCCTTGGATGTAGCAGGTAACCGATGACAAGCTCATACTTTAAGGGGCTACCCCTTGGTTACCCTATAAATACACTTGCTGAAAACGAGTGACGAGACAGTTGACAAGACATTTTGAGAGCCACTATTTCTCACATGTCTCGTTATTTTGCCCTAGTTCTTCTTCTTGTTTGGTTCCCATCTGTTAGATTGACTTTGTACTCACAAGAAGAGATGATAAATGAACATGCTTGGATTGTAAGGTGATACACTGATAGTGAGTTGTCTCTCAACTCAATCTTGTGGTGGTGGTATTTAGTTGTCTCTCAAAGTGATGCAAACTGAAAGGGGAGAAGGTATAAGTATTCAAGGAAAGAACCATCAAAGAGGGTACTTTCAAGGAATAAAATGTCACAAACAACATGTGGGAAAAAATAGCAACCTTCTTTCAAAAGGTGGCCTCAAAAGTGTGTGGAACAACTAAAGGTAGTGGAGGTGAAGCTAAAGATACTTGGTGGTGCAATTATGAAGTCCAAAGGGCTATTAGAAAGAATAAATAATGCTAAAAATGCTTGTACCATGATAGGAGTGTGGAAATATAGAGAAGTACAAGGTACAAAAGAAGACTACAAAGCAAGATGTAAGTGTAGCAATGAGTAGGGTGTATGAGGATCTTTACCAACATTTGAGTATGAAGGAAAGAGATAAGGACATATATAGATGGCTAGGGTCTTTAAGAGGAATACAAGGGGCTACAACCTAGTTAACTACGTTAAGGATGAAATAGAGCACCTATTAGTGAAGGAGAATATTATCAGATATAGATGGAGAGAGAGTCTTTTGACTATGTTTTCAATCGAGAGAATGGGAACACAACCTTTCATTTGGATGACTCTTTTGATGACACGTATAGGTGCTTTATGCATATGATCTAAGGATCTAAGGTTAGAGATGCATTAGATAAGACAAAAGGGGGTAAGGAGATGACCCTGATGGTATCCCAATTGAGGTATGGAGATTCCTTGGGGACATAGCATAGTATGGCTAAGCAAGTTATTCAAACATATCTTTCAATCGAAAAAGATGTCTAATGAATGGAGGATAAGTATATTGGTACCATTCTAAAAGAATAAGGGAGATACTCAGAGTTGTACTAATTATCAAATAATTATGTCGATGAGCCATACCATAAAGCTATGGGAGAGAGTTATTAAGTAGCGTCTGAGAGGAATAATGAGGATCACTTTGAACTAATTTGGTTTCATGCCCAAAAGGTCAACCATAGAAGCAATTTTCTTAATAAGACAAGTGATGGATCAGTTTAGTGAATAGAAGAAAGACCTAGACATGGTTTTCATTGACTTGGAGAAGGCATATGACAAAATATCAATGAATGTTATGTGTTGGGCTTTTGGACAAACTAATGAAATACATTAGGCTCATTAAGGAAATGTACAACAATGTTGTGACTAGTGTTCAAACAAGTCATGGGGACACAGATGACTTCCTGATTAGAATATACTACATCAAGGATCAACTTTGATCCCTTACCTTTATTTACTTAGTGATGGATAAGGCCACAAGAAACATAAAATGGGATATCCCTTGGTGTATGCTTTTTGCACATGGTGTAGTCCTAGTTGATAAAAGTCAGGGAGGGTAAATAGGAAACTAGAGTTGTGGTGAGAGATTCTAGAGTCCAAAGGCTTTAGACATGGTAGAAATAAAACCAAACATATGAGATGTGATTTTGGCACTACTACACATGACAAAGGAGATGCTAGTTTGGAGGGTCAAGTAGGGTCTAAGAAGGAAACATTTAGGTATTTAAGATCAATGCAATAGAGATACGAGGATACTAATGAAGATGTTAGCCATAGAATCAAAGCGTGGTTTATGAAGTTGCGTCAAGAATTTGGTGTTCTATATGACAATAGAGTACCACAACAACTAAAAGGAAAGTTTTAGAGCACGACAATTAAACCTACTATGTTGTATAGTGCAAAATTTTGGCCTACAAAAATATGACATGTTCAATAGATAAGTGTTACAAAAATGTGTATGTTGTGTAGGATTTATGGCCATACAAGAAGGGACCGGGTCCAAAATGATGATATACATGATAGGATAGGTGTAGCACCAATTGAAGAAACGTTCTCCAATATCGGTTGAAATGAATTAGACATGTCCCACGAAGACGTCCACATGCACTAATGTGTAGTGGGATCCTAAAGTGCGATAGCAATAGAAAGAGAGGAAGACCAAATTTGACATTGGAAGAGGTAGATTGAAAGGATGGAATGTTCCCAAAGATTTATCCTTGAATAGGAGTGCATGGAAAACAACTATTCATGTGCCCGAACCATGACTTATGGGTTTTGTTGGGTTTTTACTCTAGTCTATCCCAAGTTGCTTAGGATGAAAGGTTTTTGTTGTTATTGTAGGTATAAGCTCATCGAGAGGAAATAGGGTCCAAACACACTCCCAACTATTATTCTACAACTGCTATAGGCATAGGTTAGTCCGCATGCTAGCTAGGGAGACGACGCTGAAATCTAGCGAGCTTTATAAGTGGCGCTCAGTGGTTTTGAAGATGGAGTCTTCACAACAACTACTAGATTAGTTATTACCCACTCTAGCCTCGTAAGAGCTGACATTTAATAGTCTCTGTCAGAGACTAATATACATAATAAAAGACTATACTCTTTTACATAAAGAAAATATATAGCCTCAACACTTATAAGTGAGTGTATTTGGATTAGTTATAACTAACATACTACTCAAACTAATGGATCAAACAAAAAGTCTAAGGCTAGAGTCAGAACTATAGAAGACTCAAACTGCGATATTCATCATTCATCAAAGCAAAAGAAACACTCTCCACCAACAAATATTCATACCAAAGATGTTTGCGCTTCATCTGCTAATGAGCTTCTATACTATAATTTCTTTGTCATCCAAAGTTGGAGCATAACTCCAAAATCACTTCTTCTAGGTGTTTTTTTAGAAAAAGGAGCAATGTACACTCTTTAAAAGGTACATAAACATAGGATAAGCAACAAACTATGCAATGAAGAAAGTGCAAAATAAGCATCTCCATCTATTGAAGAGGTATGTGCTCCATCATCTTATTGTGCTTTGATCACGTGCCTTCTTCTCCACCTAAACTTGAAGAAATGCTTCAAAACCACTACTATGTGGTTGCATCTGATGACATTCTCTCTCTTCCTCTTTACCCAATAGTGACCAACATAGGATCTAATAAGTCCCTTTGTAAATTACTTGTGCAAATGACTCAAAAGATCTTGCAGTAAAAAAATAATTTCTTCATAACCAAATCGCCCAACATAAGGCCACACCACCGAAATGAATCAAAAACTTAAATTCTTTAGATACATCCTTAAACCAAGACCCAGATAAACTAGTTATATCTTTTGGAGGTGCCAAACCAAATGCAACATAAATGGTCTTCCAAATCTTTCTGCCCACGTGGTAATAAAAAATAAATGTTGTATTAATTCATAAACACTACATAGACAACACTTAGTGTCGCCTTTTACATTTTTATGTTTGTTAAGTTATCTTTTGTGAGGATTGCCTTATTTTTTAGGTACTAAAGAATTTTTTATCTTGGCAGGTATTTTTATCTTCCATAATATAGAATTTCTTGGTAAGAATTGATCTTGAATTAGGGTATAGTAAAGAGAATTTACTAAAAATAAGTCCATTTGTTCAAAATAAATATAAACTTATAATTCTCGTCACCAAGAGACACATTAGCCACTCTTGAAACTAGTTCAAGCCATGGCATCAAGTTTTCTCCCAACAAAGCTCTTTTAAAGGAAACATTAAGAGGAATCTTATTCAAATCACTTGCTATACAAATACCCTTACTGATAACAATTATATACAAATTAGGGAATTTATCCATTAAGGGTGTAAATCCCAACAACTTATCTTCCTAGAATCTCACACAATAACCATTCTTAGATCTAAAGGAGCCAAAAGAAAGAAAAATATTTCTCACACTCATTACCAGACCAGAAGTGAGAGTCTCCTGTTTTTTGACACTTGAGTGATGGATTTTTTGGTGAAAATACTTCTTGTAATAAGCTTTTGACAAGCTCCAACCTATGCCCCTTTAGGGCCCAATTTTTACACTTGAAATTAATATTTTCTAACCTCATACTTAACACACTCGGTGTTACCCTAGGGAGCTTAGGATAACATAGCATGATGGCTTGCTTCTATGTTAAGTGGTTGGCAATGATGCCTAGGGGCAGCACTACCACAACAACAAAGTTTTGTTATAGGTCCACTCTACCATGGTGGGCCGCTCTTCCTAGCATGGTCCACCTTTCCTCTATGTCACCACTTAGTCAAAGCCTCCTAGCATTCACATTGCTCTCTAGAGTACTTTGTTGGGGCCCCAAAAAGATTTCAAAAGAAAGTCAATGGATAATGGCTTAGTATGGTGTAAATGAGCTTCCTGATAGAAAGGCTTTTACCACCTTCATTGAGAATTGTTGCAGGAACCACTTCCATTACCCTAAGAGGCCTATCCTCAAGGAGCACCTCCTTCAAGGCTCCCATGGTGTTAGAGCTTAGGATCCAAAGGTAGAAGATGGCATGACAACTACTCATGGCTTAAGTACTCTCTACTTATTAAAAATTTATTATTTTTCAATTATTCCTTTAGAGAGCACAATTTTTATGTTAAAATGTAGAGTTTATGGCCTTGTATTTAACAAAATCAGACTACCCTAGGAAAGCTAGGGTAAGGTTCCAATTTGGGAGTAGTCGTCTATGGTAAATGGTTTGGCAAAGATGTCTAGTGGTAGCTGATAGTCACCTAGAGGGGGTGAATAGGTGATGCCTGAAATTTAGAACTTAAAAATAAACTCGACCCAATTTAGATGTTAGCACAAATATAGATCAAGTCAGAGTAAGAGAGAAGAGAAGTTCTTTTCACTTGATTACTCTTTCAGATGCAAATTATAACTTGGAGTAATATGACAAGTGAACTTAAGATCTTAGAGTAAGAGAGGAAGAACAAATCGCAATAAGAATAGAGCACACAAGACACAACGATTTCCCCGTGGTTTGGTCAAGCCTCAAATGCTTGCCTACTCCACGTTGTGGTGTCCCAACGGACAAGGGCTAACCATGTCCTCCATGCCCTCTATGGCCTTCGATGAACACTTGCCATCTAGTTAGGGCCCTGAGCCCCTTGATCCTTAGAAGGGCATTGTTTGCATCAACAGGTCGAGTGTGTCATCATTGTCAAATAGGGTATAAACACCAAGTCGGGTGAACAACATTTCATCACTAAATGAATCGACATAGAGTCTAACTAGCTCGCTAAGGGCGTTGGGTTGGAACATCAATTTAATCCTCATCTAGACCTACATCTTGTTGAAGTCATTGGCATAACACCATGTGGCATTGGTGAAAGTTCCCTTTGACCCGGGAACAGGATCTGGATGTCGCCTAGAGGGGGGGGGTGAACATGTACTAAACAAAATGTCATATTTGCACATAGCATGACTTACAAAAAGTTACAGGTTTATCCATATACACCAAGAGAGTTGATCGTTGTGGATATAACAAATGAAAGAACTACCCATGAATGATTCAAAAGATATATCCTATATAACACCAGTCATGATTAAGCAAACATCATTATGATTCATTTAACACAGGCAATCATAAAGCATAACTACTCTAAGGACAGGTAGCACATCAAGCCAACTTAAGAGCAATACTAAATCGCAATGATGTACTTAAAATACACGGGTACCGTCCTTTGGAGAGCAGGTTTTAGATTCTCATCAAGGTCCTTTACTTGATTCACCAATAATGATTCAGGACCTACACACCTTATTTCACTTGAGATGAACATGGGATTAGTGTTTCACAATAAAGGCACCAAAACAATTAACAGCTTAAGCATAGAGTTTAAGATAACCGTCTTAAGCTCTCCCATGGTCTCCAGTCCATCTCAAGGCACCTGCATGGTCTAGTTAGCACAGTTTTGGTACCCATCTTGGGATGGGTCCATAATGATCATCTAAATGTGCCTTTGGTACCCAAATTGCCTTTGTGCTAGTTCTAGGTGATTTCGTTATAGATCTAGCACAAGTGTATGATATGGGTCTCCTACCCGAATAAGATTGACACAAATTCACTTGCTTAGGAATCTTACCTTTATAACATACCTTGGATAGATGACCCTGCTCACCACACTTGTAGCAGAAGCGTCGCTCAACTTGACACGACGCTTGCTGTGTGTTATTTTCCTTGGTGAGGGTCACCTTGGAGGATGCACATCCTTGATTCTTCATGACAGGACATGAAGTGATCGTGTGGTCCTTTTTGTTGCATCCAAAACAACTCCTTGTCCCTTCATTTTTGTCTTTGTACGGACAAGACATGATGAGGTGGCCTAACTTCTTGCACTTGAAACACCTCCTTTTTCCTTTTCCCTTTGTGTACTTGAATGACATGGAGAGAGGGTCAGTGCAAACAACATGATTAATTGAATCTTTACCTTTTTCCAAGCTCATGTTGATTTCTTCATCTTTAGGAGCATTTTTCTTATTGAGCTTGACACTTGCTGCAGTTTTTCCTTTCTCAAGCTTCTTCACCACGTGCCCGTGGATATCTTGAGAGAGTTGAGCAAAGTGTCTTCTCCTCAGTTGTCGTTGCTTCTTATTCCCACATAATTTCTTTTGTGACCCTAAAACTTGTTGCTCAATCAATGATTGGCTTTCTTTTGAGCAGCAGGGGTTAGCACATGATGACATACAATTCAAATGCGCACACGTGCGAGAATGAGGTTCACATGAATTTAAGTTTAAAATTACAACCTCATGAGCAACATTAAGCATGATATGGTCATCAACTAGTTTATTATGAGAATTTGACAACATATCATACTCTTCACCTAGAGCAAGTTTTTCTAAATTTATCATTTCCACTTGACTCTTAAGCATAGAATTCTTAGTCTTAAGTTGAGCAACATCAGATAATACATCATGATTATTTCTTTGCTCAAATAAAATAGATTCATACCGTTGGACCAAATTCCCATGAGAGTGCTTTAGCTCCTCATGTTCTTTGGTCATCTTCTCCAGGCTGCCGTTGGTTTTGATGAGAGTCTCCTCTAGCCTGAGAAGCGTTTCACCTTGTTCCTTGTTTCTTCTCAACAACTTAACCAAGAGAGATTTGTCCGCTTTGTTGAGATGGTTGTAGAAACGGTGAATCTCCTCTTCTTCCACATCATCGGTCTCATTTTCCCTGTCATTAATGTTAGTGAAAGCAATATAGGAAAATGTACCTTGTGATGATGAAGATTCATCCTCGCTGTCATCCTCATATTCTTCCTCATCATGGCTTTTGTCTCCACCATCATTGTTAGCAATAAACCATTTATCACTAGTGGAGAACAAACCTGTCGATGAGGTGGATTCATCGTTTGGGTGCCATCGTTCTTGTTCCTCTCCATCTGAATGGTTAGTAACACAAGTAATATGGGGAGTAGGAGCAACACAATTTGCCACAGAATATTTTTCTTTAATTCTACTCCATAAATCATGAGCATCGACAAATAAATCACTATCACTACTCATGATGGAAAAATAAGCACTTCTAGAAAGAGAGTCAACTAAGATGTTGCAAGCATGGTGATTGAGAGATAAACATCTTAGTTCTTCATTGGAAGGATTTTTACTAAGATCAGAGGGAAAAATACTTCTACTAAAGATTTGTCTCAAATCAGGATCAATATTCATGAAAGCTTTGTAAATAGAGACAGACCAAGATTTGTAATTAGAACCATCGCCTAAAAGAAGTTCTACAGTTACCTCTTGTGACGACATCGTTATCTCCGGACGGCTAAGCCCACACTGGAGAGGCCTAGCTCTGATACCAATTGAAAGTTCCCTTTGACCCGGGAACAGGATCTGGATGTCGCCTAGAGGGGGGGGGGTGAATAGGCGAATAAAACTTATTACTTTAAAACTTAAATTCTTACTCTACTCGAAGACTTAGTACGCAGTGGAATGAGAAGACTCTTCGAGTAGGTCGCAGCGGAATGGAAGATCCTGTCTCAAAAATGTCCTGCACTTCAAATCAAGCTTATACCACAGATAAGTATTGAAGTGCAGATATAAAGGTGAGTAAAACAGAGAGTCAGGATATAATACAGAATAGAGCACACAGACGCAAGGATTTATCCCGAGGTTCGGCCAAGCCTGAAATGCTTGCCTAGTCCTCGTTGGAGTTAGCCACACCTGGGCTTGGAGTCTATTTCAACTCCTTCCTCCGTTTGCTCAGATCTGTCAGTATGACAGATAGAGCCTTTCACTATTGAGTGGGGTTACAACAGAACCGCGGCTGCTTACAAACTTCTTGGCTGCACCCCGGCAGAGTAACGATACGCTCAAGACCTTGCTCTAGCTCTTAGCAGCACTACTCCTCTTCTCTAAAAGCTTATAGCTGTGCCTTCTACACAAACTATAGAGTTACACACAAGAGGGAGAGCGAGAATTGATCCGAGTGATGTCTACACTTGTTGGCTGCACTTGTATCTTGCTTGAGGCGCCTAGGGGTCCCTTTTATAGGCACAAGGGGCCTAGGAGCCGTTGGAGGCAATTCTGGAAGGCCAATCTTGCCTTCTGTCGTCGGGGGCACCGGACAGTCCGGTGCACACCGGACACTGTCCGGTGCCCGATTTCTTTCCATAACAGGCGCTTCCGACCGTTGGAGACCGTTGGAGATCTGAGAGCCGTTGGCGCACCGGACATGTCCGGTGCACACCGGACAGTCCGGTGCCGTCTTCCGACCGTTGGCTCCGCCACGTGTCCCGCGCAGATTGCGCGGCCGACCGTTGGCCCGGCCGACCGTTGGCTCACCGGACAGTCCGGTGCACACCGGACAGTCCGGTGAATTTTAGCCGTACGCCGCCGGCCAATTTCCCGAGAGCGGCCAGTTCGAGCCGAGTCAGCCTGGCGCACCGGACACTGTCCGGTGCACACCGGACAGTCCGGTGCTCCAGACCGAGCTGGGTCTTGGCAGCACACAGCCAAGTCTTTTCTCCTCTTCTCTCTTCTTCTTCTTTCTGTTTCTAACACTTAGACAAATATATTAGTACACAAAACCAATGTACTAAGGCTTAGAAACATACCTTTACTTAATCATTAGATCTATAGCATTTCACATGCTTGAGCTTTGATGTTGGACTCATAAATCATCAAGTCGACTTGACTTGATCTAGATTGACATTTCTTAGTTCCAACATCCTGCAAAGGTCACATAGAACATCTCCAAACATAGGAACAACCCAAACTAAAGATTAAGGTGAACTTAGCTCTTTTGGGCTGCTTCCAGTTCTGGTTTTGGCACTTGTTCTCCTTCTAGTGACCTTGATCTCTTTCTTAGAGCTTGGTCTTGAGCCTTATGACTTACACCACATAACTGTACCTGTTACCTCATTGGTTGTAAGTCACGTCCTTATGTAGTGATCCTTGGTGTGTTATAGCTCTTCTCAACTCGATCACCCTTGACTTTGCAAGCCTTCTTCTTCACCCTTGGCTTTGGGTTCCTCAGCCTCCTTGACCTTCTCCCGTGCACTTGGTACCTCGAAGCTTCTCTTGCCTCCGTCCTTGGCTTGATCAGTTGTCTCCGAGCTTCGCACCTGAGTCTCACTTTATGCAATGTCCATCTTACTTGATGATGTCCATTATGTATCCATAATCTAGTTCTTGGGCCATCACATTTGTTCTCTTGTGTTGAATTAGCTTTACCTTAGGCACCTGTTCAACACTTAGTACACTTGTTAGTCCTTTAATTGAGTTGTCATCCAAACACCAAAACTCACAAGAGAGCTTTCAATTGGTGTGCCTTTAGATGACAACGATGCACCAAGAGGATAATCATGGTGAACCCTGCCCCAACGATCTCTTTAATCTTTAGTATGACCGACTCCTAGGCTTCATTCATGTTGGGGACATCCTCCCACTAGGCTTGGTTGACTATTGGCTTGCCTACTAGCATCTCCAAGTATGAGCTTGGACGTACCAAGACATACACCCATGACATCCTCCAATACTCCCACTTTCTCAATAGGTTAGTGGTGACATATGGGAACCAACACTAGAGCCTAATGTAGAGTTTTAAGTAGACCTTCCCAAAGGGGTTTCACCCATTCAAGTCCTAGACCACAAATAAATGATTGATCAAGTCCACACACGGCCTCACCTCGGTAAATGCTTTGTAGAGGTACATGAAGGTGGATAGGGAAAGCATAGTATTGGACCTAAGATGACCAATCTAGAGGCCATTGTAATCAAAGGTTTGGTGGGAAAAGAAAGAAAGAGGTAAATTGGCACCAACAATGTACTCACCACCCTTGTCCTAAGGAGTTTGTGGCTGAAAGATCACCACATGGACTTGGGTAGAGGCCGATAGTGATATCCATCTTAGGAAATATGAGACATTGTCTAGGCCCTCCCATTGAGCATATGAGTGCTAGGGAGATGGTCAAGCATAGATGAAGTAGCCATCATAGATAATAATTGTTAGAAAAAGGTCACAATGCAAAGAGAGAGGAAGAAGGCAATTGAAGAAGGAAAATACTAAAATATTCAAAAGTTTGCGTGAAAAGGGTAATGTCATGCACATGTCTATTTAAGGTCTTTCTCTCTCTCCCTATCCTTATTTATTGGGTGGAGGACCCAAAACATCACACGACCCACATGAAAAGGTGATACATGTCACATGATAGACATGAAAATGAAACTATCTAGCCACTACAATGATTACGTCCAAGAATCTTGATATACATGATGGGTCAACCTCATTATGCATGCTTGAGGTCCAACCCTTTGCTTGGAATATGTGAGGATTACAAAGTTATCATCAATGCTAAAAATAAGTGTAATCAATTTTATCCTACATAATGATTGGGTTCTAGGTCCGAGATCTACCACAACTTGTCAAAGGGAATATACATAAAACATGGTTGCTACTTGTGCTTCAACTTTCAAGGTAAAGACGATTATGGTTGACAATTGTAACACCCTGAATTTGGGGGTATAAAATTTCTTTGCTCATATTCACAAATTCAGGTGTTACTTCCTTTTCTCATCCTTCCTCATTCTTTTTTTCTCTCATTTCTATAGGAGCTAAGTGCTTATTTTGCTTGTAATTATAGTTTATTATGTTAAACCCTAAGGGAGTATGAATTGTTGCATCATGTTGAACCCTAGATTTCACTTTTGTTTGGTGCATAATTCTCAAAAGGTCTAATTTGAATTTGTGGCACATTTGAATTTGAATCAAATGGAGAAAATAAAAAGAAAAGGGAAAGGAAATTGCAAAATAAAAAGAAAAGAGGAAAGCAGCCCAACCCAGCCGCCCCCCGGCCTTTCGGCCCAGCCGGCCCATCTCTCCCGCGCGCGCGCCTCCCTCCCCTCCTCTCTCTGCGCAGCGGGCCCCACCTGTCGGCGCTCCCGCCCTCCGCGCACCCTCCCCCTCTCTCTCTGCGCAGCCGGTCCCACCTGTCGGCGCCCGCTTTCCCCGTGCGCGCTCGCTCCCTCGCTCTCTCTCTGCTCGCGGGCCCGGGGTGTCAGCCCCGTCTTCCTCGCGTAACCGCCGCCCGAGCTGCTCGCGCCCGCGATCTCCGCGCCCACGTCGCGCGTGGGACTCGCCCCACCTCGCCCCTGGCCACTTGAGCCCCGAACCCCACTCGCCCTCACCCCCTCCCCCCATTTGCGCCCAGTAGACCCTCTCTCCCCCTCGCTGCGCGCACGCAGAGCACCGCCGCCATAACCCCCGCCGTCCCGAGCTCGGTTCCTCGTCGCCGGTGGAGCTCCGCCGCGCCCGTAGCCCCGGTGAGCTCCGCTCTGGCGTCCGCAACCCGGAACGCGCCCCAATTCCCTCTCCCCCTCCCTATTTCTCTCTGCCCGCGCTCACCCGTCGTCCGCCGTGCAGCCGCCACCGTCGGCCCGAGTCTCCGTCGCGTCCCCGTCGCCGCCGAGGAGTCCCCGGAGCCCGCCTTGAGGTAACGGACCTCTCCCGCCCCTATTGCCCTTTGTCTTGCTCTCTGTTGCATGTAATTGCTCGCCGGAGTAGAGAAACCCCGCCGCCGAGCCGCCCCGCCGTGAATCGCCCCCCTCCGGTGCCTCTGCCCCGACCCAGACCCCACCAATGGAGTCCCCGTGCCCTTCCCGACCTCTCTGACCGCTCGGATTGCCCCAAAGCCCCGCCAGTCGCCCGCGCCCCTCGTCTCCGGCGAGCCCTCCGCCGCGGGGACGGGCGCCGCCGCCCCAGCTAGCCGTAGGGGAAGCCCAGGCCGGCCACCCGATCCCCACCGTCCATCCCAGATCGGGCGGCCTCGTTTTAATCAGGCCAAACCCAATCCTGGCCGTCCGCCGGAGATCCAGCGGCCCAGGCCCACTGCCCCCTCACCCCGTCTCTCTGCCCGCTAGGCCCCACTTGTCAGCTCGCCCGCTCGCCCGCGCTGTCAGCCCGGCCCCGCCCGTCAGTCCGCCCGCGCGCTCTGCCCGCCCGGTCCCGCTTGCCAGTCGCCCGCGCCCGCGCTGTCCGCCCGGCCCCGCCTGTCAGCCGCTCCCGCCGCCGCGCGCCCGCGCGCCCGCCCGCAGGATCTAATCCTAGCCGTCGATCTGAGATCCAACGGCTGTAAGCGCCCGATACCCCTTCGCCCGCGCTTTTTCTTAAAGAACCCCCCGGTTTTCTGGAAATTGCGCCCGCCGTCCCTGGTTTCTCGCAGTTAAGTCCTCAGCCCTTTTATTTAATTCAAAATAGGTCCCTAGGGCATATTTTTAACCCCTAAACTTGTAAAATTCATAACTTTGTCATATGAACTCCAAATTAGGTGCTTCAAATTGCAAAATGCTCATAATATTATTATCTATCTGTCTATGCAATGTTTCTCTGCTGTTTCCATGTATTAATTAATAGCTAATCACTAGGATAGGACTAAGACTATTGAAACCTCATTTAGGATAATTGGAAATAAGTAGACTTTAATAAAAGTTGGATTACTTAAGTTTGTGGACTTAAACACTTAAGTTTAGAAACTCAAACCAGATAATTATTTAATCCCACCACCAATTTAGACCTGATTAGTAGATAGTTAATCACTTAGTGTAACCCTCTACCCCCAGACCTAGGGAACTTTAGAGTGCCTATCCCTTTTCTGTTATGAACTTGTGACCCCTCTCTGCTGCATATGTTTGGTATATTGTTTGTGTCTGTTATTTTCCCAAGTGCATAGTGTGAATGATTGCTTTGCGTAGACAACGAGCAGTCTGTGTTTCCCGAGGAAGTTGCAGAGGAAGTCCCTGAGCAACAGTTTGGTGAAGGCAAGTGTCCTCTGACCCATTATGTCCTATTCATTTATAACTTACTACCCCGCATTACTTACTTGAAACCTAAGGATTGACTAGCTTTACACTTTACTTTATCCTTGATGACCTTATGGGCTATTATGGTTAGCATTTTGCTACTGCTTTAACTTAATCAATGAACATGATGTGAATATTTATGATACTGTTATCCTGATGATGTTGATGATCTTGTGATACTCCAGGGGGCTCAGGCTGTTTCCTGAGTACCTCTCCGTAAGGACCTGTTCGTTGAGAGACCACCCGGGATAACAGTGCAACCATGAGGGTGAAATGGGGCGCCCTTAGCTAAATAATTAGAGGAACTAGAGGTGTAGTTGCTTCGCCGTCGTGCCGTCAATGGGGTCCAGGCACAGTGCTTGCTCTGCCGAGGCTGAGTGCCGGGGTTCTTTCGTTTTGCTTTTGTTAGTCACTCTCCTGCGGGGAGGAGTACTGTGTTTATCAAACTGGAGAAACCTAACGGGCAGCTATGATCTCTAGGGAATCTTTGTAACAGCTACGTAGTGATACCCTGCCGGACCACCTAGGTAGTGGTCAATGGGGATTAGCTCTCCCCGGGCAGAAAGGGAATCATGACTCATGGGTAAAGTGTGCGACCTCTGCAGAGGGTAGTGAAACTGATATATCAGCCGTGCTCACGGTTAAGAGCAACCTTGGGATCCTCTTTGATTAGAGATACAAATGGTTCGAGATACGAGGATTATGTTATGATTTTGGTTCGAATATGATGATGTTGTTCCTCGATGAGGAAAGGGTTCATGGGCTGGTTAATGATAAAATCTGGCTTCTACTAATGATAAATACCTGACCAATTAAAAGCAACTGCTTGAGCCTAACCCCACATAAAGCTAGTCCACTTCAGCCAAACGGGACATTTGCTGAGTACGTTGATGTGTACTCATCCTTGCTTTACCACAAAACACCAGGTTGTCCGCATTGTAACCACTGCTCAGGAGAAGGTGAAGCCGTGGAAGGAGACTTCCAGGAGTTTCAAGACTACGATGAATTCTAGGTGTGGGTTGGCGGCAACCCCCAGTCAGCTGCCTGTGAAGGCCTTATCTTTACTGCGTTTCGCTAGCACTTTGATTTATCTGTCAAGTTGATGACTATGTGGATGTCTATGACTCTGTGATGTAATAAGTTTTTACTCTTTTATGTTATTATTCGAGCATTGTGCGATGATGTTCATTTATGTAATCGCTGTGTACGTGAGTTCTGATCCTGGCACGTACATAGTTCGCATTCGGTTTGCCTTCCAAAACCGGGTGTGACATAAGTGGTATCAAAGCCCTTGCTGACTGTAGGACCGCTGACCTAGAGTAGCACTGGTCGTATTAAGGACTATTGACCTTCCCTCTCACCTTGACCTCTGATGTTACTTCAAAAGTCGGTCACCTCGACCAACCCTATGTTTTACTACATATATATGTACTATATTATACCTTGTTAAATTTTTTTTATCTTGTTCTGTCTATGGTTTACTCACTTGTCATATTAGTTCTGCTCTTACTCTTATGCTTACGGTGTCTTTTGTAGATGGCTCGTCTTAGACACACTGCACGTAAGTCGGTGATTCCTTTCCTGCCGTCTCGACTTGCGGAGCGTCCTCTGCACCACACTGTGACCGGTCAGTCGAGTCACCTGGAGAGGCTGCACCACCGCCTGCGTGAGGAGCAGGAACGCCGACGCCAGCACGGACAGCAGCAGGGCTCTTCCTCCTCATCCCAGCATGAGGTGGAGTCCGTGAGGCCCCGTTCCTCTGTTGCCCAGCTGGAGGCGCCCCTTGCACCACCGCGGGACGCCCCGGCTGTTGGAGGAGGTTCTGGAGGAGACCCCGACGACGACGACTCAGACCACAGCACGGAGTCCTCTGAGCCGCAGGAGGCGGAAGGATGGGTCGCCCGACCCATCACCCGTGACGCCGCTCGCGGTTGTCACTTCCACGACGCACTCGACACCTTGCTGCGCCAGGCTTTTGACCGGCACACCTGGTCGATCGAGTATCGTTGTGTGGTCTACCAGCACAGTCGCGGGAGGTACCCGGACCGCTGGGAGGCCACCTGCCTAGTTCGCCGTCCGGAGGATGACCTCCGGGGTGCGGAGGCCGTTTCGGAGCACTATTCCATCTCCGAGAGGGACACTGCAGAGGCGGCTATGCAGGATGCAGCACGGCGTGCACTCTCTCAGTACTGTTCTTTGTTCGGTGGGGTGGCCGACGGTCTTAACCTTCGGTACTACCCCCGCCGCCCTACTGGCAGCACAGAGAGTGTGGTTGTCTCACCTGTTGGTGAGGCTAACCCTAGGTTGAGCAGCACAGTCAACCTAGTCGCAGTGCTTAACACTGAGCTGGATCACTCTCTGGACGAGCTGAGCAGGGCTCGAACGGAGATTGCGGAGTTGCGTGCTGAGCTGGCAGAGCGCCATCACCAGGAGGGTGGTTCTCCCGCTCCTGTTGGGACTCAGCACCCATACCGCTCGCCGCCGCGTGGTCACCACACTTATGGTTCCCCTGTCTGTAAGACCAGGATAGATCTGGATCCTTAGATCGTTAGCGTCGGAGTTTGTAATAATTCTTAAGTCAGATGTCTCAGTCTTAGGTAGTCAGTTTAGTTTGCTTATCAGTTGCTTCCATTTAGTTTAGTTTGCTTATCAGTCGCTTGCATGCTTGTTATGATGAACTCGTACTGGATTTGGATTTTTGTAATGACTGTTGCCAACCTGTGGGTTTCTCCTGCAGTTTGGCCTAGCTATAATATTAATGAAGTCAGTTGTTTAGTTGGGAAGCCATTTACTCTTACTTTCCTTTCTTATCTGGGACGCTGTGTTGAATCATTATGAGGATCAGTGAAGCTCTTTGTTCACTCAGTGTCATGAAGAATTCTGTATTCTCTTTTCTTATGCTGGAGGATTGTAAGATCAACGCTGATGTATGAATGTCTTCCACAGATGTCGGACAACAGGCGCCGATGCAACAGGCGTGCTCAGCAAGAGCAGCATGACCAGCAGGAGGAGCAACCGAGGCAGCCTCCCCCGCCGCCCCCGATGACAGTGGAACAGATGTTCTTGATGCAGACTCAGGCAGTGCAGGCCATTGGGCAGACTCTGGCGGCCATGCAGCAGGCTCAACAGCAACCTCAACCCCAATTGCAAGTGCAGATGCCCCAGATGCCACGAGATAAGCGTGGTGAGTTCATGAGAGGGCACCCTCCTACCTTCGCCCATTCTGCTGACCCCATGGATGCGGAAGACTGGCTGCGCGCAGTGGAGAGAGAACTGCGCACCGCTCAATGTGACGACAGGGAGAAGGTTCTGTATGGTCCCCGTCAGCTAAGGGGAGCAGCCCAGTCCTGGTGGGAGTCCTACCTCGCCACCCATGCTGACCCCGAGGCCATCACCTGGGAGGAATTCAGTGAGAGTTTCCGCAGATACCATGTGCCGGAGGGACTGATGATCGTGAAGAAGGAGGAGTTTCTGGCTCTGAAGCAGGGACCCCTGTCTGTTAGTGAATACAGAGACAAGTTTCTGCAGCTATCTCGTTATGCACCTGAGGATGTCAACACTGATGCTAAAAGGCAGTACAGGTTCATGAGAGGTTTGGTGGATCCCCTGCATTACCAGCTGATGAATCACACCTTCCCCACCTTCCAGCACCTGATCGATAGGGCAGTTATGACTGAGAAGAAGCGTAAGGATATGGAAGATCGGAAGCGCAAGATGAGTGGACCCCAGACCGGAGGCATCAGCCGTCCACGTTTCTCAGGCAGTTCATCTCAGCAAGGCAGGCCCGGTCACCCACAAGGATATCAGAATCAGAACCAGCGTCCGCATCAGCAGCAGTTTCAGAGGCAGTATCAGCAGCAGCAGCAGCAGTATCGTCAGAACAGCCATCAGGGAGGTAATCAGTATCAGAAGCAGAGCAACCAGGCACCTCGCCTTCCTGTCTCAGCAGCAAACCAGAGCAACCAGGCAGCCCCAGCACAAGGAGGAGGCAGAGGATGTTTCCACTGCGGAGAGCAAGGCCACTGGGCGATGCAGTGCCCGAAGAAGGCGGCGCAGCAGCAAACCAACCCCAATGCTCCAACAAGGCAAGGTGTGCTGCAGCCGGTAGCAGGCAATCGTAACCAAGCGTACAACCGTGGAAAGGTGAACCACTTGGAGGCCGAAGCGATCCAGGATGCACCAGATGTGGCAGTAGGTATGTTTTCAGTCGAATCTCATCCCACAAAAGTGCTATTTGATACTGGTGCAACTCATTCATTTGTCACTGCAACCTGGGTAGAATTGCATAACATCTCAGTAGAGGCAATGATGCCGCCCATGAGGATTAATTCAGTTGGTGGCAAGGTGCAAACAGATAAAATATGCTCAAATATAAGGGTGGAAATAAGGGGGATAGGGTTCCCCAGTGACTTAATAGTAATAGACACCCCTGGGATAGATGTCATTTTAGGGATGAATTGGTTAATGAGGTATGAAGCGAATATTAGCTGTGACAAGAGGACCGTAACATTAAAGTCCCCGTCAGGAGAAGAGGTAGTGGCCGAGCTAAGGATGCCCGAATCAGCGGAGGGTGTCTGTCACCAGATTTCAGTTGATAGTAAGGAACCCAACCCGCTCGAGACTATCAAGGTAGTGTCGGACTTTCCGGACGTATTTCCCGAGGAGCTAACGGGTATGCCACCCGAGAGAAAGGTCGAGTTTGCCATAGAGCTTATCCCTGGTACCGCCCCCATTTCCAAAAGGGCCTACCGAGTGTCTGGACCAGAATTGGTGGAACTCAAGAAGCAGATAGATGAGATGTTAGAGAAGGGTTACATCAGACCAAGTACCTCGCCTTGGGCCGCTCCGGTGTTGTTTGTAGAGAAGAAAGATGGTACCAAAAGGATGTGCATAGACTACAGAGCCTTGAATGAAGTCACTGTCAAGAACAAGTACCCCCTGCCAAGGATAGAAGATTTGTTCGACCAGCTCAGAGGTGCCAGCGTATTCTCGAAGATAGATCTGAGGTCAGGCTACCATCAACTCAGAATCCGACCCTCGGATATACCGAAGACAGCATTCATCACCAAGTACGGGTTATATGAATTCACAGTTATGTCCTTCGGTTTGACCAATGCGCCAGCTTTCTTTATGTACCTGATGAACAGTGTGTTCATGGATTATCTGGACAAGTTTGTGGTAGTATTCATCGATGACATTCTCATATATTCCAAAAGTGAGGAAGAGCATGTGGAGCATTTGAAGATGGTATTGCAAAGGCTACGAGAGCAACAGCTGTATGCCAAGCTCAGCAAATGCGAGTTCTGGATTCATGAAGTCTTGTTTCTGGGTCACATCATAAATCAAGAAGGGTTGGCAGTGGATCCAAAGAAAGTAGCAGATATCCTGAACTGGAACGCACCAAAGGATGTTCGTGGGATCAAGAGTTTCATTGGAATGGCTGGGTATTACCGGCGTTTCATCGAAGGCTTCTCAAAGATTGCAAGACCAATGACAGCGTTACTAGCGAAGAAAGTTGAGTTCAAGTGGACCCAAAAGTGTCAGGAAGCATTTGAAGAACTGAAAAATAGATTGACTACAGCTCCGGTGTTAGTCCTGCCTGATGTTCACAAGCCATTCTCAGTGTATTGCGATGCTTCTTACACCGGATTGGGATGTGTGCTAATGCAAGAAGGAAGAGTTGTAGCATACTCATCTCGACAGCTGAAGATCCATGAGAAAAATTATCCCACACATGATCTGGAGTTGGCAGCAGTAGTTCATGCTTTAAAGACCTGGAGACATTACCTGTATGGGCAGAAGTGCGACATCTACACAGATCATAAAAGTCTGAAGTACATATTTACCCAGTCAGAGTTAAACATGAGGCAGCGAAGATGGTTGGAATTGATCAAAGACTATGAGTTGGAGATACATTACCATCCAGGCAAGGCCAATGTGGTTGCAGATGCTCTGAGCAGGAAGAGTCAAGTCAATATGTTGGCCACGTACCCGATGCCATACGAGTTAGCCAAGGAGTTCGACAGACTGAGTCTCGGTTTCCTGAACAGTACGCAAGGAGTAACAGTGGAATTAGAGCCCACCCTAGAGCGGGAGATCAAAGAAGGGCAGAAGGATGATGAAAGCATCAACAAGATCCGGCAGCTAATCTTAGAAGGAAGAGGCAAAGACTTTCGAGAGGACGAAGAGGGAGTAATATGGTTCAAGGACCGATTGTGTGTCCCCGACCTCAAACCTATTCGGGAGCTGATCCTAAAGGAAGCTCATGAGACAGCCTACTCCATACACCCGGGAAGTGAGAAGATGTATCAGGATTTAAAAAGGAGGTTTTGGTGGTATGGCATGAAAAGAGAGATCGCAGAGTATGTCGCCATCTGTGATAGCTGTCAAAGAACCAAAGCAGAGCATCAAAGGCCCGCCGGATTGTTGCAGCCATTGCGGATTCCTCAGTGGAAGTGGGATGAGATCGGGATGGATTTTATAGTTGGCCTACCTCGTACCCGGGCCGGTTATGATTCCATCTGGGTGGTTGTGGACCGCTTAACAAAGGTGGCCCATTTCATACCTGTGAAGACCACATATACCGGAGCAACGTTAGCTGAGTTATACATGTCACGGATAGTTTGCTTTCATGGTGTGCCGAAGAAGATAGTGTCAGATCGAGGAACGCAGTTCACCTCTCATTTTTGGCAGCAGCTACAAGAAGCCTTGGGCACCCATTTGAACTTCAGCTCGGCTTATCATCCACAGACAGACGGTCAGACTGAAAGAACTAATCAGATCCTAGAGGATATGCTGAGAGCCTGTGCGTTGCAAGACAAGTCAGGATGGGACAAAAGGTTACCTTATGCAGAATTCTCCTACAACAATAGTTACCAAGCCAGCTTGAAGATGTCGCCGTTTCAGGCACTCTATGGACGGAGTTGTAGGACTCCACTGCATTGGGACCAGCCTGGTGAGAGACAGGTGTTTGGCCCCGACATTTTGCGTGAAGCCGAAGAGAATATCAAAATGGTTCGGGAGAATCTGAAGATAGCACAATCAAGGCAGCGAAGCTATGCGGACCGAAGGAGAAGAGAACTGAGTTTCGAAGTGGGAGATTACGTCTATCTGAAGGTGTCACCTATCAGGGGAGTCAGAAGGTTCGGAGTTAAAGGCAAGTTAGCACCCCGGTACGTTGGACCATATCAGATTCAAGCAAAGCGTGGAGAAGTGGCTTATCAACTCGACCTACCAGAAAGTTTGTCGGCAGTACACAATGTGTTCCACGTGTCGCAACTGAAGAAGTGTCTACGAGTACCAGAAGAACAGTTGCCAGTGGAGGGTTTGGAAGTCCAGGAGGATCTGACATACATAGAGAAGCCGACGCAGATTCTGGAGTTTGCAGACAGAGTCACCCGGAGGAATACCATCAGAATGTGCAAAGTCAGATGGGGTCACCATTCGGAGGAAGAAGCAACCTGGGAACGAGAAGATGACCTGAAGGCCAAATACCCTGAACTCTTTGCTGACCAACCTTGAATCTCGGGGGCGAGATTCTTTTAAGGGGGATAGGTTTGTAACACCCTGAATTTGGGGGTATAAAATTTCTTTGCTCATATTCACAAATTCAGGTGTTACTTCCTTTTCTCATCCTTCCTCATTCTTTTTTTCTCTCATTTCTATAGGAGCTAAGTGCTTATTTTGCTTGTAATTATAGTTTATTATGTTAAACCCTAAGGGAGTATGAATTGTTGCATCATGTTGAACCCTAGATTTCACTTTTGTTTGGTGCATAATTCTCAAAAGGTCTAATTTGAATTTGTGGCACATTTGAATTTGAATCAAATGGAGAAAATAAAAAGAAAAGGGAAAGGAAATTGCAAAATAAAAAGAAAAGAGGAAAGCAGCCCAACCCAGCCGCCCCCCGGCCTTTCGGCCCAGCCGGCCCATCTCTCCCGCGCGCGCCTCCCTCCCCTCCTCTCTCTGCGCAGCGGGCCCCACCTGTCGGCGCTCCCGCCCTCCGCGCACCCTCCCCCTCTCTCTCTGCGCAGCCGGTCCCACCTGTCGGCGCCCGCTTTCCCCCGTGCGCGCTCGCTCCCTCGCTCTCTCTCTGCTCGCGGGCCCGGGGTGTCAGCCCCGTCTTCCTCGCGTAACCGCCGCCCGAGCTGCTCGCGCCCGCGATCTCCGCGCCCACGTCGCGCGTGGGACTCGCCCCACCTCGCCCCTGGCCACTTGAGCCCCGAACCCCACTCGCCCTCACCCCCTCCCCCCATTTGCGCCCAGTAGACCCTCTCTCCCCCTCGCTGCGCGCACGCAGAGCACCGCCGCCATAACCCCCGCCGTCCCGAGCTCGGTTCCTCGTCGCCGGTGGAGCTCCGCCGCGCCCGTAGCCCCGGTGAGCTCCGCTCTGGCGTCCGCAACCCGGAACGCGCCCCAATTCCCTCTCCCCCTCCCTATTTCTCTCTGCCCGCGCTCACCCGTCGTCCGCCGTGCAGCCGCCACCGTCGGCCCGAGTCTCCGTCGCGTCCCCGTCGCCGCCGAGGAGTCCCCGGAGCCCGCCTTGAGGTAACGGACCTCTCCCGCCCCTATTGCCCTTTGTCTTGCTCTCTGTTGCATGTAATTGCTCGCCGGAGTAGAGAAACCCCGCCGCCGAGCCGCCCCGCCGTGAATCGCCCCCCTCCGGTGCCTCTGCCCCGACCCAGACCCCACCAATGGAGTCCCCGTGCCCTTCCCGACCTCTCTGACCGCTCGGATTGCCCCAAAGCCCCGCCAGTCGCCCGCGCCCCTCGTCTCCGGCGAGCCCTCCGCCGCGGGGACGGGCGCCGCCGCCCCAGCTAGCCGTAGGGGAAGCCCAGGCCGGCCACCCGATCCCCACCGTCCATCCCAGATCGGGCGGCCTCGTTTTAATCAGGCCAAACCCAATCCTGGCCGTCCGCCGGAGATCCAGCGGCCCAGGCCCACTGCCCCCTCACCCCGTCTCTCTGCCCGCTAGGCCCCACTTGTCAGCTCGCCCGCTCGCCCGCGCTGTCAGCCCGGCCCCGCCCGTCAGTCCGCCCGCGCGCTCTGCCCGCCCGGTCCCGCTTGCCAGTCGCCCGCGCCCGCGCTGTCCGCCCGGCCCCGCCTGTCAGCCGCTCCCGCCGCCGCGCGCCCGCGCGCCCGCCCGCAGGATCTAATCCTAGCCGTCGATCTGAGATCCAACGGCTGTAAGCGCCCGATACCCCTTCGCCCGCGCTTTTTCTTAAAGAACCCCCCGGTTTTCTGGAAATTGCGCCCGCCGTCCCTGGTTTCTCGCAGTTAAGTCCTCAGCCCTTTTATTTAATTCAAAATAGGTCCCTAGGGCATATTTTTAACCCCTAAACTTGTAAAATTCATAACTTTGTCATATGAACTCCAAATTAGGTGCTTCAAATTGCAAAATGCTCATAATATTATTATCTATCTGTCTATGCAATGTTTCTCTGCTGTTTCCATGTATTAATTAATAGCTAATCACTAGGATAGGACTAAGACTATTGAAACCTCATTTAGGATAATTGGAAATAAGTAGACTTTAATAAAAGTTGGATTACTTAAGTTTGTGGACTTAAACACTTAAGTTTAGAAACTCAAACCAGATAATTATTTAATCCCACCACCAATTTAGACCTGATTAGTAGATAGTTAATCACTTAGTGTAACCCTCTACCCCCAGACCTAGGGAACTTTAGAGTGCCTATCCCTTTTCTGTTATGAACTTGTGACCCCTCTCTGCTGCATATGTTTGGTATATTGTTTGTGTCTGTTATTTTCCCAAGTGCATAGTGTGAATGATTGCTTTGCGTAGACAACGAGCAGTCTGTGTTTCCCGAGGAAGTTGCAGAGGAAGTCCCTGAGCAACAGTTTGGTGAAGGCAAGTGTCCTCTGACCCATTATGTCCTATTCATTTATAACTTACTACCCCGCATTACTTACTTGAAACCTAAGGATTGACTAGCTTTACACTTTACTTTATCCTTGATGACCTTATGGGCTATTATGGTTAGCATTTTGCTACTGCTTTAACTTAATCAATGAACATGATGTGAATATTTATGATACTGTTATCCTGATGATGTTGATGATCTTGTGATACTCCAGGGGGCTCAGGCTGTTTCCTGAGTACCTCTCCGTAAGGACCTGTTCGTTGAGAGACCACCCGGGATAACAGTGCAACCATGAGGGTGAAATGGGGCGCCCTTAGCTAAATAATTAGAGGAACTAGAGGTGTAGTTGCTTCGCCGTCGTGCCGTCAATGGGGTCCAGGCACAGTGCTTGCTCTGCCGAGGCTGAGTGCCGGGGTTCTTTCGTTTTGCTTTTGTTAGTCACTCTCCTGCGGGGAGGAGTACTGTGTTTATCAAACTGGAGAAACCTAACGGGCAGCTATGATCTCTAGGGAATCTTTGTAACAGCTACGTAGTGATACCCTGCCGGACCACCTAGGTAGTGGTCAATGGGGATTAGCTCTCCCCGGGCAGAAAGGGAATCATGACTCATGGGTAAAGTGTGCGACCTCTGCAGAGGGTAGTGAAACTGATATATCAGCCGTGCTCACGGTTAAGAGCAACCTTGGGATCCTCTTTGATTAGAGATACAAATGGTTCGAGATACGAGGATTATGTTATGATTTTGGTTCGAATATGATGATGTTGTTCCTCGATGAGGAAAGGGTTCATGGGCTGGTTAATGATAAAATCTGGCTTCTACTAATGATAAATACCTGACCAATTAAAAGCAACTGCTTGAGCCTAACCCCACATAAAGCTAGTCCACTTCAGCCAAACGGGACATTTGCTGAGTACGTTGATGTGTACTCATCCTTGCTTTACCACAAAACACCAGGTTGTCCGCATTGTAACCACTGCTCAGGAGAAGGTGAAGCCGTGGAAGGAGACTTCCAGGAGTTTCAAGACTACGATGAATTCTAGGTGTGGGTTGGCGGCAACCCCCAGTCAGCTGCCTGTGAAGGCCTTATCTTTACTGCGTTTCGCTAGCACTTTGATTTATCTGTCAAGTTGATGACTATGTGGATGTCTATGACTCTGTGATGTAATAAGTTTTTACTCTTTTATGTTATTATTCGAGCATTGTGCGATGATGTTCATTTATGTAATCGCTGTGTACGTGAGTTCTGATCCTGGCACGTACATAGTTCGCATTCGGTTTGCCTTCCAAAACCGGGTGTGACAACAATTGTCCCCACAGGTCACAACAATAAGGTCTAGAGATGGGACCCAAGGGATAACTAAATCATGATATGAATCTACTCTACTGTGATGGATCACTTAACCCTAGCATGGTTCAACCCTCTCGTCACGATCAATTGCCCTAGGGACCTAGTTGTCATGATGCGTGTCAATGCTCCTGATGATGAGACATGTAATCTTAACCATGCAAACTCGAATTTTGTTTTCTAGAAAGAAATATGGTCCCACCAATAAGACTAGTCTAGTAGAGGACCCAAGGTCTCTATCAATGCCTAGGCAAGTCCATACACCCAACTACTGCCAAGATGCATTCAAATATCCTAGTATAGAAAGCTACCATGGCTCCACCTGCTAGACCACCATGCCCCAGGGACGTGCCTTGGCTAGCGCAAGTAATTGACACTATGCAACTTTACATCAAGGCACCCTAAAGGAATAACTACACCACAGTCCTATAAGGAGCCACTAAGAGATCCATGGCCCATTAGGCCTTGTGGACCTATAAGGATCGAGGCCCTTATTGCCCTAGATGTCTCATGCTAGGATAATTTAAGTAATCAAAACCACTTATGCCCTGAGGTATAGATTAGAAGTCTAGGTCCCTAGGGCCCCTTGTGCCTTAGGGCGCTTATGAGTAAGTCTTTGTAGAACCTTAGGCCCCTTGTTCACCATGTCCTTGTGCCTTAGGGGAATGGATTTAATCACATTCTAGGATTTTGGATTGATTCTATATTCAACACTAGATTTAGATTTCACACTTCATAGAGGGCAGCCATAAATGTGAATTAGGACCATTTGGATAGAACTCCCACTACAACCAAGAGGTGAGGAGGAGTTAGAAGGTCTCGATGCTCACTGGTGTTTGAGCTTGTAATCTACACCTTCATGTTCATCAATTGGTGAGTACTAGGAGGATGTAGGCTATTATGCTCACTACGACCTAAACCTCTCTAACTGCCCATGTGCTAGCCCTCACTCGTGCCTATGTTCAACATGACCGCTGACGTGTGTCATGTTCCCTCCTAATTCTCTTTTTGTAGTACTCTTTGTACCCTGTTGTTGTTACGCTACTATAGAAATAGTCTAACAATCTTGTTAGCAATTATATTTGTTTTATGTGTTGTTACCTTGGTAAAAATCTTAAAGCTTATGTTAAGAAAGTAGGATATGTTTGACATACTTTACTTTTGAAAGCAATGTAATTGTTCCAAAGTTTAGGTTGCTAATAGGTAAACACCCCTTATGGAATTCATCAAAAAAGCAAGACCTTTTTTTAATGAGTCCCCAAAATTCTTTATAGAACTAAGCAGGAATCTCATCTTCCTAATTGCCTTATTGGGTCTTATTTGGAAAATTGCATTCCTAATCTCCTTCTTTGTAACCTTAGCACAAAAATGTTGGTCTTCCTCTAGGGATACATGTGGGATGTCTTCTCTTTAAATCCCATCCATATAAAATAAATTTCCATCGGTTGGTCCAAATATGTTTTTGTAATATCTCGTGATAAACTTCTTGAGGTTGTCATCTCATTTAATGTTATGTCCATCTTGTTCTAACTGAAAGAATTTTGCCTTTTTGTGTTTACCATTACCTATAATGTGGAAATACTTTGTCTTTCTATGCTCTTGTAGAAGTTTAGTTCATTTGAATCTTTGGTACCAATAGATTTCCTCTTCTCTAAGGATAGAGACCAATATATCTTTTAATTGGTGTTTAAGCTCAATCTCTTGTTAACTTAGCAACCAATATTCGGTCGTTTTATCCAACTCATTAGTTCATCTAATTGCCCCATCCTCTCACGTATTGCCTTAGTCTCCTTATTTTGTTTTGCCAAATATCCATGTCACTTAAGCCTTTGACTCACTCATTCCAGATTTCTACCACCATTTTGTGAAAAACTTGTCGCAATAGCCATCCTAGTTTAGAATAGAACATCAACTCACTATTGCGATGAATTTTTAGCACCAGAGTTAAGAAGTGGGGTGTGGTTAGAAATCTCCTTATTTAAAGCCATAAATGTGGCTAGGGAAATTTTGATTCCCACTCAGTGCTAACAATAACTCTATCTAATTAATGTCTCATTGGTGGGTGCTTGAAGCGAATTGGCACATAGAAATGCTTCCTTAAATTCAGGTCAACCAAGGGAACGAGCGAGTTCCACGGAACCCAGGACCTAAGCATCACCTATCTAACTCAGCTAGAGGAACTTTCTCAAACTGAACGGATTCAAACCTGTTTGGAACATCAATCGAATGGTGTTTAAAAGGTCTTTGTCAAACCCTCCAAGTCTCCAGGCATATGTGGCATTAAAAAGTATTTACAGACGTGGGAATGGGAATGCAAACGACTAGCAGCCTAGCCGCAATGGATCTCTAAAAAGATAAAGCGAGATAAAATTTAAAACTAGGGGGCATGCAAGGCGTGATGCATTATTTTTCTAGTCTGATTGCTCACTAACCCCTTATTAATAAACCCGGATTAGAAAAAGAGCCATGCGGGGTAGATGTTGTCTCCTTTAAGGAGTTTGATAGGGACGGACTCTACTGTTTATTTAGCGCCCAAGTTCATAGCTAGGTAGCAGCCATCGATTCGGTTCTGGCGACAAGATGTTCTCCACTCCCTTGCCATCTTGCTATGGTTCATCCATCAACTCATCACCTGTCTACTCGCACAAACCTCTTTTTTTTTCTGAGAGGCATCATCCCTCCCGTTACATTTGCAAGATATATTCTTTATCAGTCAGTCCATCTGTTCGCACATTATTGTGGAGTTTGGGCTGTATTATTTGACCTGACAGTACTCTTAGACGTCCAGGCTGGAGCCGACGCAAAGCTTGTTTTTTTAATTGATCTATTACTGGCCCCCTTGATCTCATGCGTCGTGATCAAATCAAATCTATTCGTGCTGATGTGGAGGAGTATTATTCAGCCCTGTGTTGTGTAGTATTAGTATATGCAGATCACGTATTGTCAGCAGTACTGTCAGAGTTAACCTAATACCCATGCCGTGCTGTTCTAAGAACTGACTAGAGATTCTTTTTCGTTAAGTGGTGCAATGATATGAAAGCTACGCAAAATTAAACTATTATCGCTGCAATCCAAGAACTCTGGGACGAAGGAATCGCAACCCTCCTTGAACCACGTTACGTTCCAGCCAAGTTTTATGCCTTAGTTTTGACATATCTATTTTTTCTTAGTAACTTATTCCTTTGGGATCCGGTTTCTGAATGCGAGCTTATTTGATCGTCGCACGCAATTGTTGACTGAAGCAATCTCAGAACCTTAACTAGCCTTTTGTTCCGTGAGGTCATATGTTTTTTTTCCTGATCTCTCTACTTGCACATGGAGGAAGCGGGTATACACGGAGTAAGGCTATCTCCAACAATGACATATATAGAAAGTACTATTTTACACTATAGAATGTACTGTTTACATAGTTAAAGTTTGAAATAAGAAGTAAGATAGGGAGACCCATGGAGATAACTGTGGTATCGTCCAATGAGCTATTTCTTTATGTTTTCTTTTGTTCTGTGATTGGACCTCGCATCATTTTTACCTTTACACATATATGATCTACATCATGGTTTTCAAATCGTCCGATTTATCGCGGTTTATCGGTCTTGTCCATCACTTGTAGTCGATTAGGTCCACCTGATCCACCCGATTAGGTGGCATGGTCAACCAAACGTCTAAGTAATCGTCCCTTAATCGCTATTAATCGTCCAGTTATTTAATACTGCGACCTGAAACCTGGATTTGGAAA
Source organism: Zea luxurians (assembly GCA_029449295.1). Classification (NCBI taxonomy): domain Eukaryota; kingdom Viridiplantae; phylum Streptophyta; class Magnoliopsida; order Poales; family Poaceae; genus Zea; species Zea luxurians. The sequence continues at coordinate 9,844,694 of JAOPSE010000057.1, forward strand.
GGTCACGTCTATGTCATATTTTTTGGGACGCCTCATTTTCAAAATCAAATTTACTTTCCAGTTTTCACTTTTGATCTTTGTGTCTCGTGATCTCATCTGTCTTCTCCTTCCTCACCAACCGACTCCTCCCTTCCTCCTCCTCCATGAGGAAATCTCCGGTGGCTCCTCCCCCCCCCTCCCAACCAACGACTGATCAAGAACCGCTAGTCCTCCGTGATCAACTCCGACGACTCATCTCTGATGTCTGACCAACCCCGGTAATCAAAAACTCAAGGGCTGAGCAGTGATCGGGATTTGGTCGAGGAATTCATGGCTTGCGGGATTTGGCCGCTGAGTCACAGATGGGGTGTTGGAGTTGTGAGTTTCGTTCGATGCCATTTAAAGAAAAAGTGTTGGTTAGGAGCCCGGCCTTCACCATTGAGTTGCACGGGTGTGATGCTGGTGCGTTCACCAGCGAGGTGGAGGCTAAGGCTATAAAGATGATTAGGAAGTATCTGATAAAGATTGAGGTAGACAAAAGCTAGGACATTCGAGGATCCAACATTCGACTGAATCAGGTCTTTGAGCTAAATAAGCTATCGTATGTGTCGTATCTGGAGGATGCCTTCGAAGAGGTTGAGGAGGCAGCGGGGGGGCAAAAAAAGCGCCCCGATAAGGGTGCGATGGTAGACGAAGGGAGCTCCAACAGGAAAGCGGAGTTTCCAGCACTAAAGAGAAGGAAAGAGGAGGCCTCTGAGCGCTTTCATCATCTTTGGCATCATCTTCAATGCTAGATTTCTTGTCTTCAGGTTGGGCTTTGTCTACTAGGCCTCCTTTTTTTGTGGCATGTAGCTTGTTGTCAACAATTTCCTCCACATGCTCTTCCTCTTCGACGATGATGCTTATGTTATCCTGCTGAAGGGCTTCAAAAGAGCTAGGAATGGGAACCAAATCGGTTATCCGAATGGGCCATAGCAAAAAAAAGTTTGAAATGCAACTAAACTATAAAGCACTCAAGTTTGAAGTAAGCATGAAAATTTTTTGAGGCCGAGCTCAAAGCAACAAATTGTAGGCCAAGTAAGGAATGTCGTGGGCAACTTGACACTCTTCCCCTCTTTATATAGCTAGAACAACTTGTCAATCGAGGGTCAAGTGCAAAAAGCACTTGATGTCATTGTGGCTCAAAATGCAAATGTGCTTTTGTTAGTAAATCATGTATTTGAAATTTACACGTCTGTTTTCGATAACGAACTCAAAGGGGGTGTTTTATATCCTTCAGTTTGAAGCCATTTGGAACCAAAATTATGGTTTGAGCTTGTTATATAACACAAATTAATATAATGAGAGGCTAGTGATAGGGAGAATTAGATATGTCAATGGGGAATTCCCCACCGAGTTTAGACATCTCATACACATCTCCATAAAGCTACACATATCCCCATTCTCATATCCATACCCATCATGGGTATATGATTCATTCCATACCCATCCCAATTTGGGCATTGGGTCCCCATCCTCAATAAAAAAAGCATAATCATATTATATTTTATGTGACATTAACACCCACACACGACACCCAACAACAATACATCACAAATAAATCTGATATCTAACAAAAAAACATTATTTAACCATGCAAAACAATAAAAACAAAGTGACACGTGCACGGGTGGGCGTCACGGTTGGTGGCTAGCCGCCAGGGTTGGGTGGATGGGTGCTTAAAATAGTTGGGAGAGTTAGGGTTAGTTGTTGGGCTTATTGTCTATTGGGGTGCACACCTAATTTTACCGGGTGAATATTACACATGAGTAATCGGGTTCAGGTTCTGTTTTCCTGTACCCATACCCACATAACCAATGGGGGAAGAATTTCTCCCAAATCTATACCCATGTGGATTAAAATATTCACATACCCTAATCCTAATAGAGGAATTCCCCATGGATTACCCATATAAGATTTAAGGATCGAATCGGGTTAGGATCGGACCATATTTCTATTTATTTTAAACAAAATTTTATTTAGGACCTTAACATTCTGTGAAGAAGTATTTGGTTTATGATCCATTATCACCCCTACCTCTAGGAAAATGTTCTCGATCCTATGAATAAATGAACATGATGACTGCTAGAATGGTTGGTCATTTGTGGAATTTACTTATGTTATTATCACTTGCCATCTAAGAGCTTCCGAAGGTACAATCCTATTCCTGAAGCTCCCATCTGTGCTTGCTAGTACTTTACTCTATTCTTTCCTACCTGAAGCTTTATTTTTTTTATGTCGTATATTTTTTGTTTGATCCATTGATCGCTTTACAGCGTGTTTGGTTAGAGGCATTGAACGGTCCGGAGTCATCCGAACCTACACCCGAGCCTAAAACTGGTTACTGTCACAGGGGCATCTCGTCCGTCATCCACTCGTTCCGATCTAAAGCTAAAACCTAAAAGCTACCCATTCCTTGCAAAACAGACAGACTAACTCATTCCTCCCATCCAAACCTGCAATGAGTGAGTCCATGCTGGATCACTTGGTTCTGGACAGGTTTATTCCACAAAACAAACAGTGCGTTAGAGATCACTCCTACGTATAAAAATAAGCATGAGAGGTAATGAAAAGAATTATAAATTCTTACACTATCCTCTTCCTCTCCGAAACCCTGAGAAAAAGGACCTAACAAATTAATCATGTTGTCGTGTTAATAATATTGTTTCGAAATCGTGATGTCTCAATATATGTATCATACTATAAAATTTAACCTAGAGCTACTAGAATATATGTATCGAATCCGGAACAGTTTGTTTGGCTTTAATCCGTACCGGTTTGTACTTTGTACTACTTCTACAGTGTTTTCTCTATAGATTTTAACTACAACAGTCTAATAACTGACTTTGATCCGAAGCGAACAACCCTGCACTTGAGGTAGGAAGAAGGCAAGAGGTGTTTTTCCCATTGTCCCATTGGTATAGGTGTGGAAGGAACAGAACAATGGAAGGTTCGGCATATATTACTTATGAATCACCAGCAGATGTTAGCAGGCGAATAGTTGAGGTGGCCAATGTACGGAGGCTGGACGATTTCGGTAGCAGAAGATGTTACCAGGCGAAATATATTGTGGAAGTACAGGCACAGTTTGCCGATCCAGCAGTCCACCTGCCACACATCCCCTCCGGCCTCCGCCGCCGATATGTGCGGGTGCGATGGTCCGTCGTTGATATAATGCCAGCAGCTGACACTGACAGACAGACAGCGGCAGCGCACCACAAGAGACCGCAACCACCGAGCGAGCCAGCTAGCCTAAACCACGCACGCTCGGGGGGCGCAGCGCAGCCGGCCGATCGAAGGTCTCGTCGTGTCGCCACCCGCTGTGCCCGTGCCGGCATACCCAGCCGTGGTCCCGGCCGCACGTGAAGCGAATATCAGCAAGGATCCCCAGAGCCGGCGCCCGGCGACTAACTAACCAATGCGATGGCCAGAGCAGGCTGGCGCAGCGAGTGGCGTGGCGTGCTTCGGTGCTTGTCACTTGTGGGATCGTCGCTGTGGTTGCTCGCGATCTTGACGCCGCATGTCCCCGTCCACGGCCATCCGCGGTGTCCGATGCACCCACCCACCACCAGCTGAGCAGCAGCAGGAGCAGCGCGCGATACGGGGCGGTCGAACTAGCGAAGCTTCTGCTGCTGGAACGGGGACGGGATCGCGGGGATCCATCCATCCTCGGCGCTCCCCGATCGACGCTGGCTGGATCTCCGTGTAGATCGATCGCCTCTGAGTTGTACGTACCGAAGCGGATCCGCTCCGACGGTTTCTTTATGCCAGCGGGGTTGTCGTTCATCCTGTCCCGGCGGGGGCGCTGGCGTACCGTACGTAGGCAGTATCAACGTTAAATAAACTAGTCGGCCTCCGTGGCCCGCGCCGCGGCGGTTTCTTTACTCCCTCCGACGTGTCGGAGCCGGAGCGACGACTTGGTCTTTCTCCATTCGGGGCGGGCCGCCGTGTCGGAGCGAGCGAGCGAGCAGCCCAGCACACATGTCGCGCCGCGGTTGGCTGCTGAGTTAGTGCAGCAGCCAGCACGCACGCACGCACGACTCTGCAAGCGATCAGGAGCTGCAGTGGTAGTCGATCGCGAGGTCGCGCGAATAATGGGCACGCGTACGCCCTTCGAGGAGGAGCGAGGGGCCGGATCAGTGCTGTGAGGCGAGGTCGCGACGACCTGCTAGATAGCAAGAATCTCATCAGCTCGCCATTTGAATTGCAAGCAAAGCGAGCGCGCGCGCGCGCGCACAGACACACGCGGGCGGATCACGAACGGATCAAGGCTGCGTGCCGGTGTGTGAGAATAATGGCGCCAGGTCAAGAATCTGTGAAGTGTGTATCGTATCATCGTGGGCGATCGAAGATCACGATCTGATCGATCATCATGTGCCAGTACTAGGGATCAGAACTCGATCATTAGAGGAGCAGCAGTGTTCGATCTGCATGCAGATTTGTATATGTGTGTGTGGTTCGTTCGTTCACTTTATCGTTACGACTAAGCGCCAGCAGCTAGTATATATAGCTAGGGACGAAGAATATTGTTCGTTGTGAACCTATTTTTACTGCCATTTTATATAACCGTCGGTGTTAGAGGATATTAGACATTATTATTTTTACAGGTGAGTAACTGAGAATCACAAGTGTAAATTATGTTCAGAAGCATAAAAACAGATTTAAGAAAATAAAAAAAAAATTATTTAAGGAGAGGCAACGGCTTACCCCACCCGCCCTGTCAAAGTCGTGACATTACTGCGCTACGCGGTTGCTAGGAATCAAATCCCTACCCACTCTCACATGTACCCTACTCTACCACTCTGTCCATGGCATGCTTTGTGTATATTTGTAGTTTTGTTGTCCACATATCACAATCAACTGAGTGTAAATTGTTTGTTTGAAACCGTAAATAAATTCAAATAAAAAATTTATCAACTACAAAGTTCAATAACTTTTGAAGTTCTACAACTTTCATTTTGTCACTTTTTCCATGTAAGGTCGTTCGCAAAATTTGATTTTTAAATTTATCAAATTTAGATGTAATTTTAGATAGCCGAAATGATTTCAAATAAAAAGTTATCAACTATAAAGTTTTATAACTTTTAAAGATCTACAACTTTTTATTTTGGTGACTACATCATACGAGGTCATTTAAAAAACTCAAAAAAATTAAGAAAACTGTCATTAGAAATCGATTTATATAAACGGTTTCTTAATAAAATCTATACAGGGTTATACAGGCGGTTTTCTTAAGAAACCGTCTTTAGAAATACGATTTTTAGTAATGGTTTTTTCTATAAGAAATCGTTAAAAAAATAACATATACAGTTGATATAATAACCTAATCTGTATGTTAAAATATACTGCACCGCATACTTTAAGCTTTTTTAGCCGTGATCGTTCCCTTCGGAAACACACATATACAGCATAGCGTGCCACACGTTCCGCCACTTCCTACAGTGCCACAAGCTAGCCCTTCGTCTCTAGCTACCGCACCGAGACTCAGGTGCTCGTCGTCGTCGTCGTCGCCGTCGTCGTCGCCGTCGTCGCGGCTCGTTTCGTCTCTAGCTGCTGGCCGTGTAACACGATTATTCTGATCGTACCGTCTTAACAATACGTTTAGGTGCTTAATTCCAGCCGCGCTAACGTGCGCGGAGTGACCTCAGCGCTACGTGACGAAGGCAAGGCCGCCGGATCGCTGTCAAATTCGTCTAAAGCTATCTCTTTCGTCTATCTCCTTGCATTGCTTTCTTCCCCAGCCTCAGAAAAAATATACCGTACCGTAGGCTTTACAATCCAGCTGGATCGTGTAGTAACAAAAAAGCCCCAAGCACTGCTTCCCCCCCCCCCCCCCCCGTTTAATATAAATGGTCGTTGTTTCCATGTTTGATTTGAAATGTGTCCGCATAAGGGGAAAGCGTTTTTCTTCTTTTGACGCCAGGTTAATCATGTCATTAACACATCATTAACTTCACGAAAGAGTGATGTCATTTAGAAAAATCATGAGGGCATGTATAACTTAGGGAGTCCTAGTCTAGTTTTTTAAGAAGAAGAGTGTCGGGGACCATAATTAGGGGTACCCCCGAGACTCCTAATCTCAGCTGGTAAACCCCATCAGCACAAAGCTGCGAAGGCCTGATGGGCGCGATTCAGACCAAGGCTCCGCTCAAGGGACACGATCCCGCCTCGCCCGAGCCCTACCTCGGGCAAAGACAGCCGACCCCGGAAGATTCACGCGTCGCCCGAGGGTCCCCTCAAGCAACGGACGCACCATCGACTCGCCCGAGGCTCAGCTCGGGTAGGCTTCGCAGAGAAGCAACCTTGGCCAAATCGCCACACCAACCGACCATATCGCAGGAGCATTTAATGCAAGGATCGCCTGACATCTTATCCTGACGCGCGCTCCAGTCGACAAGGCCGAAGTAACCGCAGTCATTTCGCCGCTCCACTGACCGACCTGACAGGAATACAGCGCCGCCTGCCCTGCTCCGACTGCCGTGCCACTCGCCAGAGTGAGGTCGACAGCGGCTAAGTCCAGCCTCGGGCGACATAGGAAGCTCTGCCTCGCCCGACCCCAGGGTTCGACCCCCGTCTCGGCCTCGGAAGATGGACTTCGCCTCGCCCGACCCCAGGGCTCAGACTCAACCACGACTTAGAAGACGACGAACTCCGCCTCGCCCGACCCCAGGGCTCGGACTCAGCCTCGGCTCCGGAATACGACGAACTCCGCCTCGCCCGACCCTAGGGCTCGGACTCAGCCTCAGCTCCGGAAGACGATGGACTCCGCCTCGCCCGACCCCAGGGCTCGGACTCAACCTCGACCTCGGAGGAATCGCCACCTCGCCCAAACTCGGGTCCGGACCGGCCACGTCGCCAGGGGGCCATCATACCCTGCCCCTAGCTAGCTCAGGCTACGGGGAACAAGACCGGCGTCCCATCTGGCTCGCCCCAGTAAACAAGTAATGATGACACCCCGCACGCTCCATGACGACGGCAGCTCCCAGCCCCTTACGTCAGCAAGGAGACGTCAGCAAGGATCCGACAGCCCCGACAGCTGTACTTCCGCAGGGCTCCAGCTCTCCTCCGACGGCCACGACATCACATGAACAGGGCAGCAACACCGCTCCGACAGCCACGACGGCATGTACTTAGGCTCTAGCTCCTCTCTGCTAGACACGTTAGCACACTGCTACACTCCCCATTGTACACCTGGACCCTCTCCTTACGCCTATAAAAGGAAGGTCCAGGGCTCTCGTACGAGAAGGCTGGCCGCGCGGGAGAACGGGCCGACGCATAAGGCTCTCGCTCTCTCTCTCTCTCTCCCACGCGAACGCTTGTAACCCCCTACTGCAAGCGCATCCATCCGCCCTGAGCACAGGACAACACGAAGGTCGCGGTTTCCCCTTACTGTTCTCCCCCCTTTGTGTCCCGTCTCACACCGACCCATCTGGGCTGGGACACGCAGTGACAATTTACTCGTCGGTCCAGGGACCCCCCGGGGTCGAAACGCCGACAGTTGGCACGCCAGGTAGGGGCCTGCTGCGTGTTGACGAACAGCTTCCTGTCAAGCTCCAGATGAGTAGTTGAAAGGGAATTAGGCTTACACCTAGTTCCTAAATAATTTTGGTGGTTGAATTGTCCAACACAAATATTGGACTAACTAGTTTGCTCTAGTGCATAAGTTATACAGGTGCAAAAAGTTCACATTTAGCCAATAAAAAGACCAAGTGTTGGATTCAACAAAGGAGCAATAAGGGAACCGAGGGCTGCTCTGGCTGAAGGCACCGGACTGTCCGGTGTGCACCGGACATGTCCGGTGCGGCCAGAAGACTCAGACTTCAAACCCTTCGCCCTCGGGATTTCTCGGAAGCCGGCGCGCTAAAATTCACCGGACTGTCCGGTGTGCACCAGACATGTCCGGTGCTCCAAGGAGACGCGGCCTCCGGAACTCGTCAGCCTCGGGTTCGCTCGGCAGCCACTCCGCTAAAATTCACCGGACTGTCCGGTGTGCACCGGACTGTCCGGTGTACCAGCGGAGCAACGGCTCTCTGCGGCACCAACGGCTCCCTGCAGTGCATTAAATGCGCGCGCAGCGCGCGCAGACGTCAGGATCGCCCATGCCGGTGCACCGGACATCAAACAGTGCATGTCCGGTGTGCACCGGACACCCAGGAGGGCCCACAAGTCAGAAGCTCCAACGGTCAGAATCCAACGGCAACCGTGACGTGGCAGGGGCACCGGACTGTCCGGTGTGCACCGGACTGTCCGGTGCGCCATCGAACAGAGGACTCCAGCCAACGGTCACTTGTGGTGGTTGGGGCTATAAATACCCCAACCACCCCACATTCATTGCCATCCAAGTTTTCCAACTCTCAACCACTTACAAGAGCTAGGCATTCAATTCTAAACACATACAAAGAGATCAAATCCTCTCCAATTCCACTCAAACCCTTAGTGACTAGCGAGAGAGATTTGCCGTGTTCTTTTGAGCTCTTGCGCTTGGATTGCTTTCCTTCTTTCTCATTTGTTCTTGAGATCATCACTCAATTGTAACCAAGGCAAGAGGCACCAATTGTGTGGTGGCCCTTGCGGGGAAGCTTTGTTCCCGTTTGATTGAGAAGAAGAGAAAGCTCACTCGATTCGTGGGATCGTTTGAGAGAGGGAAGGGTTGAAAGAGACCCGGCCTTTGTGGCCTCCTCAACGGGGAGTAGGTTTGCGAGAACCGAACCTCGGTAAAACAAATCCCTGTGTCACACTCTTATTTGCTTGCGATTTGTTTTGCGCCCTCTCTCGCGGACTCGTTTCTTTATTACTAACGCTAACCCGGCTTGTAGTTGTGATTATTTTTGTAAATTTCAGTTTCGCCCTATTCACCCCCCCTCTAGGCGACTATCAATTGGTATCAGAGCCCGGTACTTCATTAGAGCCTAACCGCTCGAAGTGATGTCGGGAGAACCCGCCAAGAAGGAGATGGAGACCGGCGACAAGCCCACTACAAGCCAAGGAAGCACCTCATCTTCATCGAAAGAGTCCCGCACCAAGAGAAGGGAGAAGAAGAAGAGATCCTCCAAGCGAAAGGAGAAAAGATCTTCCTCTTCTCATCACAAGGAGAAGAAGGAAAAATCTTCTTCTCACAAGCCGCATCGGAGTGGAGACAAGCACAAAAGGATGAGGAAGGTGGTCTTCTACGAGACCGACACTTCATCGACCTCCACCTCCGGCTCCGACGCGGCATCCGTTACTTCTAAACGCCAAGAGCGTAAGAAGTATAGTAAGATTCCCCTACGCTACCCTCGCATTCCTAAACATACACCTTTACTTTCCGTCCCGTTAGGCAAACCACCAACTTTTAATGGTGAGGATTATGCTATGTGGAGTAATTTAATGCGATTTCATCTAACCTCTCTCCACAAAAGTATATGGGATGTTGTTGAGTTTGGTGTACAGGTACCATCCGTAGGGGATGAGGATTATGACACGGACGAAGTAGCCCAAATCGAGCACTTCAACTCCCAAGCCACAACAATCCTCCTTGCCTCCCTAAGCAAGGAGGAATACAACAAAGTACAAGGGTTGAAGAACGCCAAGGAGATTTGGGACTTACTCAAGACGGCGCACGAGGGTGATGAACTCACCAAGATCACCAAGCGGGAAACGATCGAGGGGGAGCTCGGTCGCTTCCGTCTTCGCCAAGGGGAGGAGCCACAAGACATGTACAACCGGCTCAAGACCTTGGTGAACCAAGTGCGCAACCTCGGGAGCGCAAAATGGGATGACCACGAAGTGGTTAAGGTTATTCTAAGAGCCCTTATTTTCCTTAACCCCACACAAGTACAATTAATTCGTGGCAATCCTAGATATACACAAATGACCCCCGAGGAAGTTATCGGGAATTTTGTGAGTTTTGAATGCATGATTAAGGGCTCCAAGAAGATCAATGAGCTTGATGAACCCTCCACATCCGAGGCGCAACCCGTGGCTTTCAAGGCAATGGAGGAGAAGAAGGAGGAGTCTACACCAAGTAGACAACCAATTGACGCCTCCAAGCTCGACAACGAGGAGATGGCCCTAATCATCAAAAGCTTCCGGCAAATCCTCAAGCAACGGAAAGGGAAAGACTACAAATCCCGTTCCAAGAAGGTTTGCTACAAATGTGGTAAGCCCGGTCATTTCATTGCAAAATGTCCTATGTCTAGTGATAGTGACAGGGGCGACGACAAGAAGGGCAAGAGGAAAGAGAAGAAGAGATATTACAAGAAGAAGGGCGGCGATGCCCATGTTTGTCGGGAATGGGACTCCGACGAAAGCTCAAGCGACTCCTCCGACGACGAGGACGCCGCCAACATCGCCGTCACCAAGGGCCTTCTCTTCCCCAACGTCGGCCACAAGTGTCTTATGGCCAAGGATGGCAAAAAGAAGGTAAAATCAAGGTCCTCCACTAAATATGAAACATCTAGTGATGAGGATAATGATAAAAATGAAGAAGATAATTTGCGTATTCTTTTTGCCAACCTTAACATGGAACAAAAAGAAAAATTAAATGAGCTAATTAGTGCCATCCATGAAAAGGATGATCTCTTGGACTCCCAAGAGGACTTCCTAATCAAGGAAAACAAGAAACATGTTAAGGTTAAAAATGCTTATGCTCTAGAAAGAGAAAAATGTGAAAAATTGTCTAGTGAGCTAAGTATTTGCCATGAGACTTTAGACAACCTTAGAAATGAAAATGCCAACTTAATTGCTAAGGTTGATTCTCATGTTTGCATTGATCCTAGAAATGATAATGTTGATTTGCTTGCTAGGATTGATGAATTGAATGCTTCTGTTGCTAGCCTTAGGAATGAGAATGAGAAGTTAATTACTAAGGCTAGGGATTTTGATGTTTGCAATGCTACTATTTCCAACCTTAGAGCTGAAAATGATTTGTTGCATGCTAAGGTTGTTGAACTAAAATCTTGCAAACCCTCTACATCCAATGTTGAGCATATTTCCATTTGTACTAGATGTAGAGATATTAATGTTGATGCTATCCATGATCACCTAGCTTTAATTAAGAAACAAAATGATCACATAGCACAACTTAATGCTAAGATTAGAGAGCATGACTTAGAAAATGAAAAATTTAAACTTGCTAGAAGCATGCTCTATAATGGGAGACGCCCTGGCATTAAGGATGGCATTGGCTTCCAAAGGGGAGACAATGTCAAAATTAATGCCCCTCCTAAGAACCTATCTAACTTTGTTAAGGGCAAGGCTCCCATGCCTCAGGATAACGAGGGTTACATTTTGTACCCTGCCGGCTATCCTGAGAGCAAAATTAAGAAAATTCATTCTAGGAAGTCTCACTCTGGACCTAATCATGCTTTTATGTATAAGGGTGAGACATCTAGATCTAGGCAACCAACCCATGCCAAGTTGCCTAGAAAGAAAACTATTAATGCATCAAATGATCATAGCATTTCATTTAAAACTTTTGATGCATCTTATGTTTTGACTAACAAATCCGGCAAGGTAGTTGCCAAGATTGTTGGGGGCAAACACAAGGGCTCCAAGACTTGTGTTTGGGTACCCAAAGTTCTTGTATCTAATGCCAAAGGACCCAAAACCGTTTGGGTACCTAAAACAAAGAACTAAACTTGTTTTGTAGGTTTATGCATCCGGGGGCACAAGTTGGATACTCGACAGCGGGTGCACAAACCACATGACCGGGGAGAAAAGGATGTTCTCCTCATATGAGAAAAACCAAGATCCCCAACGAGCTATCACATTCGGGGATGGAAATCAAGGTTTGGTCAAAGGTTTGGGTAAAATTGCTATATCTCCTGACCATTCTATTTCCAATGTTTTTCTTGTAGATTCATTAGATTACAATTTGCTTTCCGTATCCCAATTATGTCAAATGGGCTACAACTGTCTTTTTACTGATATAGGTGTTACTGTCTTTAGAAGGAGTGATGATTCAATAGCATTTAAGGGTGTGTTAGAGGGTCAGCTATACTTAGTAGATTTTGAAAGGGCTGAACTCGACACATGCTTAATTGCTAAGACTAACTTGGGTTGGCTCTGGCACCGCCGACTAGCCCATGTTGGAATGAAGAATCTTCACAAGCTTCTAAAGGGAGAACACATTTTGGGACTAACCGATGTTCATTTTGAGAAAGACAGGATTTGTAGCGCTTGCCAAGCTGGGAAGCAAGTTGGTGTCCATCATCCACACAAAAACATCATGACTACCGACAGGCCACTGGAGCTCCTACACATGGATTTGTTCGGCCCGATTGCTTACATAAGCATCGGCGGTAGTAAGTATTGTCTTGTAATTGTGGATGATTATTCTCGCTTCACTTGGGTATTCTTTTTACAGGAAAAATCACAAACCCAAGAGATCTTAAAGGGATTCTTAAGACGGGCTCAAAATGAGTTTGGCTTAAGGATCAAGAAAATTAGAAGCGACAATGGGACGGAGTTCAAGAACTCTCAAATCGAAGGCTTTCTTGAGGAGGAGGGCATCAAGCATGAGTTCTCTTCTCCCTACACTCCACAACAAAATGGTGTAGTGGAGAGAAAGAATCGAACTCTATTGGACATGGCAAGAACCATGCTTGATGAGTACAAGACACCGGATCGGTTTTGGGCCGAGGCGGTCAACACCGCCTGCTACGCCATCAACCGGTTATATCTTCACCGAATCCTCAAGAAGACATCTTATGAACTCCTAACCGGTAAAAAGCCCAACATTTCATATTTTAGAGTTTTTGGTAGCAAATGTTTTATTCTTGTCAAAAGAGGTAGAAAATCTAAATTTGCTCCTAAAACTGTAGAAGGCTTTTTACTAGGATATGACTCAAACACAAGGGCATATAGAGTCTTTAACAAGTCCTCAGGACTCGTTGAAGTTTCTTGTGACGTTGTGTTTGATGAGACTAACGGCTCTCAAGTAGAGCAAGTTGATCTTGATGATATAGGTGAAGAACAGGCTCCATGCATAGCGCTAAGGAACATGTCCATTGGGGATGTGTGTCCTAAGGAATCCGAAGAGCCTCCAAATGCACAAGATCAACCATCCTCCTCCACACAAGTATCTCCACCAACTCAAGTTGAGGATGAGGCTCAAGATGTTGAACAAGAAGATCAAGAAGATGAGCCACCTCAAAATGACGGCAACGATCAAGGGGGAGATTCAAATGATGAAGACAAGGAGGATGAACAACCAAGGCCGCCACACCCAAGAGTCCACCAAGCAATACAACGAGATCACCCCGTCGACACCATCCTCGGCGACATTCATAAGGGGGTAACTACTCGATCTCGTGTTGCTCATTTTTGTGAACATTACTCGTTTGTTTCCTCTATTGAGCCAACCAGGGTAGAGGAGGCACTTCAAGATTCGGATTGGGTGATGGCAATGCAAGAGGAGCTCAACAATTTCACGAGGAATGAGGTATGGCACTTAGTTCCACGTCCTAACCAAAATGTTGTAGGAACCAAGTGGGTCTTCCGCAACAAGCAAGACGAGCATGGTGTGGTGACTAGGAACAAAGCTCGACTCGTGGCCAAGGGATATTCACAAGTCGAAGGTTTGGATTTTGGTGAAACCTATGCACCCGTAGCTAGGCTTGAGTCAATTCGTATATTATTAGCCTATGCTACTTACCATGGCTTCAAGCTCTATCAAATGGACGTGAAGAGTGCCTTTCTCAATGGACCAATCAAGGAGGAGGTCTATGTTGAGCAACCTCCCGGCTTTGAAGACAGTGAGTACCCTAATCATGTTTATAGGCTCTCTAAGGCGCTTTATGGGCTCAAGCAGGCCCCGAGAGCATGGTATGAATGCCTTAGAGATTTCCTTATTGCAAATGGTTTCAAAGTCGGCAAGGCCGATCCTACTTTATTTACTAAAACTCTTGACAATGATTTGTTTGTATGCCAAATTTATGTTGATGATATCATATTTGGGTCTACTAACAAATCTACATGTGAAGAATTTAGTAGGATCATGACACAAAAATTCGAGATGTCGATGATGGGGGAGTTGAAGTATTTCCTAGGATTCCAAGTGAAGCAACTCCAAGAAGGCACCTTCATTAGCCAAACGAAGTATACTCAAGATATCCTAAGCAAGTTTGGAATGAAGGATGCCAAGCCCATCAAAACACCCATGGGAACCAATGGGCATCTCGACCTCGACACGGGAGGTAAGTCCGTGGATCAAAAGGTATACCGGTCGATGATTGGATCATTGCTTTATTTATGTGCATCTCGACCGGACATTATGCTTTCCGTTTGCATGTGTGCAAGATTCCAAGCCGACCCTAAGGAATCACACCTTACGGCCGTGAAACGAATCTTGACATATTTGGCTTTTACTCCTAAGTTTGGGCTTTGGTACCCTCGGGGATCCACTTTTGATTTGATTGGATATTCGGATGCCGATTGGGCGGGGTGTAGGATTAATAGGAAGAGCACATCGGGGACTTGCCAGTTCTTGGGAAGATCCTTGGTGTCATGGGCTTCAAAGAAGCAAAATTCGGTCGCTCTTTCCACCGCCGAAGCCGAGTATATTGCCGCAGGCCATTGTTGCGCGCAATTGCTTTGGATGAGGCAAACCCTGCGGGACTACGGTTACAAATTAACCAAAGTCCCTCTGCTATGTGACAATGAGAGTGCAATCAAAATGGCCGACAACCCCGTCGAGCATAGCCGCACTAAGCACATAGCCATTCGGTATCATTTTCTTCGGGATCACCAACAAAAGGGGGATATCGAGATTTCTTACATTAATACTAAAGATCAATTAGCCGATATCTTTACCAAGCCGCTTGATGAACAATCTTTTACCCGACTTAGGCATGAGCTCAATATTCTTGATTCGAGAAACTTCTTTTGCTAGTCTTGCACACATAGCTCATAAATATACCTTTGATCATGTCTCTTTTGATATATATGCTATGACTAATGTGTTTTCAAGTGTATTTCAACCAAGTCATAGGTATATTGAAAGGGAATAGGAGTCTTCGGCGAAGACAAGGCTTCCACTCCACTCTACTACTCATCCTTCGCCGTCACTCCACTTCACCTCTCCAACTTTGGTATAACCTTCACTCATTTATTTCATGACCAAAGGGGGAGAATGTACTTCATGGGCTCTAATGATTCCGTTTTTGGCGATTCATGCCAAAGGGGGAGAAAATATGAGCCCAAAGCAAAAGGACCGCACCACCACCCTAATTTTAAATTTAATGATTTTCAATAATAAATTTCAAAATTGGTATCTCTTTGTGTTCTAAAGGGGGAGCAAGTAGTGTTTTCAAAATTAATGGAAAACCCTCTTGAACACTAAGAGGAGACATTATTTTAGGGGGAGTTTTTGTTTAGTCAAAGGAAAAGCATTTGAAACAGGGGGAGAAAATTTCAAATCTTGAAAATGCTTTACAAATCTTATTCATTTACCTTTGACTATCTTACAAAAAGACTTTGAAAAGTATTTACAAAAGAATTTGCGAAAACAAAACTCTTGGTGCAAATGAGGTCCAATATGTCAAAAACAAAGAAACCATCCATGCGCATCATATAAGTTTATATTGGCTCAATTCCAAGCAACCTTTGCACTTACATTATGTAAACTAGTTCAATTATGCACTTTTATATTTGCTTTGGTTTGTGTTGGCATCAATCACCAAAAAGGGGGAGATTGAAAGGGAATTAGGCTTACACCTAGTTCCTAAATAATTTTGGTGGTTGAATTGTCCAACACAAATATTGGACTAACTAGTTTGCTCTAGTGCATAAGTTATACAGGTGCAAAAAGTTCACATTTAGCCAATAAAAAGACCAAGTGTTGGATTCAACAAAGGAGCAATAAGGGAACCGAGGGCTGCTCTGGCTGAAGGCACCGGACTGTCCGGTGTGCACCGGACATGTCCGGTGCGGCCAGAAGACTCAGACTTCAAACCCTTCGCCCTCGGGATTTCTCGGAAGCCGGCGCGCTAAAATTCACCGGACTGTCCGGTGTGCACCGGACATGTCCGGTGCTCCAAGGAGACGCGGCCTCCGGAACTCGTCAGCCTCGGGTTCGCTCGGCAGCCACTCCGCTAAAATTCACCGGACTGTCCGGTGTGCACCGGACTGTCCGGTGTACCAGCGGAGCAACGGCTCTCTGCGGCACCAACGGCTCCCTGCAGTGCATTAAATGCGCGCGCAGCGCGCGCAGACGTCAGGATCGCCCATGCCGGTGCACCGGACATCAAACAGTGCATGTCCGGTGTGCACCGGACACCCAGGAGGGCCCACAAGTCAGAAGCTCCAACGGTCAGAATCCAACGGCAACCGTGACGTGGCAGGGGCACCGGACTGTCCGGTGTGCACCGGACTGTCCGGTGCGCCATCGAACAGAGGACTCCAGCCAACGGTCACTTGTGGTGGTTGGGGCTATAAATACCCCAACCACCCCACATTCATTGCCATCCAAGTTTTCCAACTCTCAACCACTTACAAGAGCTAGGCATTCAATTCTAAACACATACAAAGAGATCAAATCCTCTCCAATTCCACTCAAACCCTTAGTGACTAGCGAGAGAGATTTGCCGTGTTCTTTTGAGCTCTTGCGCTTGGATTGCTTTCCTTCTTTCTCATTTGTTCTTGAGATCATCACTCAATTGTAACCAAGGCAAGAGGCACCAATTGTGTGGTGGCCCTTGCGGGGAAGCTTTGTTCCCGTTTGATTGAGAAGAAGAGAAAGCTCACTCGATCCGTGGGATCGTTTGAGAGAGGGAAGGGTTGAAAGAGACCCGGCCTTTGTGGCCTCCTCAACGGGGAGTAGGTTTGCGAGAACCGAACCTCGGTAAAACAAATCCCTGTGTCACACTCTTATTTGCTTGCGATTTGTTTTGCGCCCTCTCTCGCGGACTCGTTTCTTTATTACTAACGCTAACCCGGCTTGTAGTTGTGATTATTTTTGTAAATTTCAGTTTCGCCCTATTCACCCCCCCTCTAGGCGACTATCAGTAGTCTCCAGCAACCTTTCCAACCCGGGACGATGCTCCGTTTCGGGAGTCTTGAGTTCATGTCCCTCGACGGCAGCTACGACATGATACTTCTTCCTCCACCGCATGACAGCGACAATAGCGGCCGTCAGCCCGCCCGCCGGCGGCGGAATCAACGACGTCTTCCCCACATGGCGGAAGAACAACATCCGGGTTTGTCCCGTCACCTCCCCCACTGGCGGAGGAGGAGGCGGGGCAACCATGGCCAAGCAGGAGGCGGCACCTCGTCGGCTGTCGAGCAAGTCGACGACGCCAGCGCCCCAGCGGGGGGACACGTCGGGCTTCGACCTTGCGTCTGAGACGAAGACGATCGCCGCTTCCTCGCAACATGCCAACCCCAAGCAGACGAACGACGCCAGCACGCTCGCGAAGGACTTGCTGGACGTCGCCCTCGTACCTGAGACAGCGGTGCAGTCCGCCCCTGACGTGACTTCGTCACCGCCTGTCGACCAAGAGGTACCGACCGATTCTCATCTCGTGCCTTTTGGATTTAGCTTCGACCCACCAAGCGACCTCGCTCCGGTGGAAGCCTTCATAGAGGCATGTACCAACCCTCCGGGGTACCATATGCGGTCGCCCTGGGACAGACTGACGGCTGTCTCGACCTACGGCCCCTCGGGTTCCGAGGAAGATGACGAGCCCGACTTTTGTTGGGATTTCTCCGGGCTCGGTAACCCCAGTGCCGTGCGGGACTTCATGACCGCATGCGACTACTGCCTCTCCGATTGTTCCGATGGTAGCCGCAGCTTCGGCGACGAGGACTGCCGCCCGAGTCGTGAATGTTTCCACGTCGATCTAGGGGGTCCCGGCGAAGGAAACCATCTTGGTATGCCGGAGAGCGGCGATCCCCCTAGGCCTACGCCTCACGTTGACATCCTTTGGGAGCTAGCTGTGGTCCTAGTCTCTGCGGGGGGTCAGGACGCACAGCTCGAGCAAATCCACGAGATGCAGGCCAGGCTCGACGAGGGAGCAGGAACACTTGAGCAGTTCCGGCGGAACATCGGGCAGGAATGGGCAGGCCAAGCTCCGGCCGGAGAAGCGCGTCATCTACCACAGGGCATCCAGCACCGCATTGCCGACGACGTCAGGGCAAGGCCGCCACCGGCTTCTAGTGGGGTCGGCCAGAACCTGGCTGTAGCAGCAATACTACTCCGCGCGATGCCGGAACCATCGACCACCGAAGGGCGACGTATCCAGGGAGAGCTCAAGAATCTCCTGGAGGATGCCGTGGTCCGACGGGCCGAAAGCTCTGCCTCCCGAAGGCAGGGGTACCCCTCGGAGCATCGTGCCACGACTTCCCGATTCGTGCAGGAAGCCTCGGTTCACACTGGGCGCACGCGCAACACGGCGCCTGCGGCCCCGGGTTGCCTCGGCAACGAGCACCACCACCGCAACCGTCGAGCCCACCTCGACGAGAGGGTGCGCCGAGGCTACCACCCTAGGCGTGGGGGACGCTACGACAGCGGGGAGGATCGGAGCCCCTCGTCCGAACCACCCGGTCCGCAGGCTTTCAGCCGGGCCATACGACGGGCGCCGTTCCTGACCCGGTTCCGAACCCCGACTACCATCACAAAGTACTCGGGGGAGACGAGGCCGGAACTGTGGCTCGCGGACTACCGACTGGCCTGCCAGCTGGGTGGAACGGACGATGACAACCTCATCATCCACAACCTCCCCCTGTTCCTCTCCGACATCGCTCGAGCCTGGCTGGAGCATCTGCCTCCGGGGCAGATCTCCAACTGGGACGACCTGGTCCAAGCCTTCGCTGGCAACTTCCAGGGCACGTACGTGCGCCCTGGGAACTCCTGGGATCTCCAAAGCTACCGCCAGCAGCCGGGAGAGTCTCTCCGGGACTACATCCGGCGATTCTCGAAGCAGCGCACCGAGCTACCCAACGTCACCGACTCGGACGTCATCGGCACGTTCCTTGCCGGCACCACCTGTCGCGACCTGGTGAGCAAGCTGGGTCGCAAGACCCCCACCAGGGCGAGCGAGCTGATAGACATCGTCACCAAGTTCGCCTCTGGCCAGGAGGCGGTTGAGGCCATCTTTCAGAAGGACAAGCAGCCCCAGGGCCGCCAGCCAGAAGACGTCCCTGAGGTGTCCACTCAGCGCGGCACCAAGAAGAAGAACAAGAAGAAGTCGCAAGCGAAACGCGACGCCACCGACGTGGACCTTGTCGCCGCCGCTGAGTACAAGAACCCTCGGAAACCTCCTGGAGGTGCCAATCTCTTCGATAAGATGCTCAAGAAGCCATGCCCTTATCATCAGGGGCCCGTCAAGCACACCCTTGAGGAGTGCGTCATGCTTCGGCGCCACTTTCACAAGGCCGGGCCACCTGCGGAAGGTGACAGGGCCCACAACAACGACAAGAAGGAGGATCAATAGGCAGAGGAGTTTCCCGAGGTCCACGACTGCTTCATGATCTATGGTGGGCAAGTGGCAAACGCCTCGGCTCGGCACCGCAAGCAAGAGCATCGGGAGGTCTGCTCAGTAAAGGTGGCGGCGCCAGTCTATCTAGACTGGTCCAACAAGCCCATCACCTTCGACTAGGGAGACCACCCCGACCGCGTGCCGAGCCCGGGGAAATATCCGCTCGTTGTCGACCCCGTCATCGGCAACGTCAGGCTCACCAAGGTCCTCATGGACGGAGGCAGCAGCCTCAACATCATCTACGCCGAGACCCTCGGGCTCCTGCAGATCGATCTGTCCTCGATCCGGACAAGCGCGGCGCCTTTTCACGGGATCATCCCCAGGAAACGCGTCCAATCCCTCGGACAACTCGATCTGCCCGTCTGCTTTGGGACTCCCTCCAACTTCCGAAGGGAAACCCTCACGTTCGAGGTGGTCGGGTTCCGAGGAACCTACCACGCAGTACTGGGGAGGCCATGCTACGCCAAGTTCATGGTCGTCCCCAACTACACCTACCTCAAGCTCAAAATGCCGGGCCCCAACGGGTCATCACCGTCGGCCCCACGTACCGACATGCGTACAAATGTGACATGGAGTGCGTGGAGTACGCCGAGGCCCTCGCCGAATCTGAGGCCCTCATCGCCGACCTGGAGAGCCTCCCCAAGGAGGCGCCAGATGCGAAGCGCCACGCTGGCAACTTCGAGCCAGCAGAGACGGTTAAGTCCGTCCCTCTCGACCCCAGCAAGGACGCCTCCAAGCAGATACGGATCGGCTCCGAGCTCGACCCCAAATAGGAAGCAGTGCTCGTCGACTTTCTCCGCGCGAACGCCGAAGTCTTTGCGTGGAGTCCCTCGGACATGCCTAGCATACCGAGGGATGTCGCCGAGCACTCGCTGGATATCCGAGCTGGAGCCCGACCCGTGAAGCAGCCTCTGCGCCGATTCGACGAAGAAAAGCGCAGAGCCCTAGGCAAGGAGATCCACAAGCTAATGGCCGCAGGGTTCATCAAAGAGGTATTCCATCCTGAATGGCTTGCCAACCCTGTGCTTGTGAGAAATAAAGGAGGGAAATGGCAGATGTGTGTAGACTACACTGGTCTAAATAAAGCATGTCCGAAGGTTCCCTACCCTCTGCCTCGCATCGATCAAATCGTGGATTCCACTGCTGGGTGCGAAACCCTGTCTTTCCTCGATGCCTACTCAGGGTATCACCAAATCAGGATGAAAGAGTCCGACCAGCTCGCGACTTCTTTCATCACACCTTTTGGCATGTACTGCTACGTTACTATGCCATTTGGTTTGAGGAATGCGGGTGCGACATACCAAAGGTGCATGAACCACGTGTTCGGAGAGCACATTGGTCGGACCGTCGAGGCTTACGTCGACGACATCGTAGTCAAGACGAGGAAAGCCTCCAACCACCTCTCCGACCTTGAAACGACATTCAAGTGTCTCAAGGCGAAAGGCGTAAAACTCAACCCCGAGAAGTGCATCTTCGGAGTCCCCCGAGGCATGCTCTTGGGGTTCATCGTCTCCGAGCGGGGCATCGAGGCCAACCCAGAGAAAATCGCGGTCGTCACCAACATGGGGCCCATCAAGGACTTGAAAGGCGTACAGAGGGTCATGGGATGTCTTGCGACTCTGAGTCGTTTCATCTCGCGCCTCGGCGAAAGAGGCCTACCTCTGTACCGCCTCTTAAGAAAGACCGAGTGCTTCACTTGGACCCCCGAGGCCGAGGAAGCCCTCAGGAACCTGAAGGCGCTCCTTACAAACGCACCCATCCTGGTGCCTCCCGCTGCCGGAGAAGCCCTCTTAATCTACGTCGCCGCTACCACTCAGGTGGTCAGCGCCGCGATCGTGGTCGAAAGACGCGAAGAAGGGCATGCATTGCCCGTCCAGATGCCGGTCTACTTCATCAGTGAGGTACTGTCCGAGACCAAGATCCGCTACCCACAAATTCAGAAGCTGCTGTACGCGGTGATTCTTACGCGGCGGAAGTTGCGACACTACTTTGAGTCTCATCCGGTGACTGTGGTGTCATCCTTCCCCCTGGGGGAGATCATCTAGTGCCGAGAGGCCTCGGGTAGGATTGCAAAGTGGGCGGTGGAAATCATGGGCGAGACAATCTCGTTCGCCCCTCGGAAGGCCATCAAGTCCCAAGTCTTGGCGGACTTTGTGGCTGAATGGGTCGACACCCAGCTCCCGGCAGCTCCAATCCAACCGGAACTCTGGACCATGTTTTTTGACGGGTCGCTGATGAAAACAGGGGCAGGCGCGGGCCTGCTCTTCATCTCACCCCTCGGGAAGCACCTCCGCTACGTGCTGCGCCTCCATTTCCCGGCATCCAACAATGTGGCCGAGTATGAGGCTTTGGTTAACGGGCTGCGCATCGCCATCGAGCTAGGGGTCCGACGCCTCGACGCTCGCGGTGACTCGCAGCTTGTCATCGACCAAGTCATGAAGAACTCCCATTACCGTGACCCGAAGATGGAAGCCTACTGCGACGAGGTTCGGCGCATGGAGGACAAGTTCTACGGGCTTGAGGTCAACCACGTCGCCCGGCGGTACAATGAGACTGCGAACGAGCTGGCGAAGATAGCTTCGGCGCGAACAACGGTTCCCCCGAACGGCTTCTCCCGGGACCAACATCAACCCTCAATCAAGACCAACGACACGCCCGAGCCCGAGAAGGTCTCGGTCCTGCCCGAGGCGCCCTCAGCTCAGCCCGAGGTGCTCTCGGCTCAGCCCGAGGCACCCTCGACCCCCGAGGGTGAGGCACTGCGTGTCGAGGAAGAGCGGAATGGGGTCCCGCCTGATCGAGACTGGCAGACCCCGTACCTGCAATATCTCAACCGAGGAGAGCTGCCCCTCGACCGAGCCGAAGCTCGGCGACTGGCGCGGCGCGCCAAGTCATTCGTCTTGCTGGGTGACGGGAAGGAGCTCTACCACCGCAGCCCCTCCGGCATCCTCCAGCGATGCATATCCATCGCCGAAGGCCAGGAGCTCTTACAAGAAATACACTCGGGGGCTTGCGGTCATCACGCAGCGCCTCGAGCCCTTGTTGGAAACGCTTTCCGACAAGGTTTCTACTGGCCGACCGTGGTGGCCGACGCCATTAGAATTGTACGCACCTGCCAAGGGTGTCAATTCTACGCAAGGCAGACGCACCTACCCGCTCAGGCTCTGCAAACAATACCCATCACCTGGCCGTTTGCTGTGTGGGGTCTGGACCTCGTCAGTCCCTTGCAGAAGGCACCCGGGGGCTACACGCACCTACTGGTTGCTATCGACAAATTCTCCAAGTGGATCGAGGTCCGACCCCTAAACAGCATCAGGTCCGAACAGGCGGTGGCATTCTTCACCAACATGATCCATCGCTTCGGGGTCCCAAACTCCATCATCACCGACAATGGCACCCAGTTCACCGGCAGAAAGTTCCTGGACTTCTGCGAGGATCACCACATCTGGGTGGACTGGGCCGCCGTGGCACACCCCATGACGAATGGGCAGGTAGAACGTGCCAACGGCATGATTCTGCAAGGACTCAAGCCGAGGATCTACAACGACCTCCATAAGTTCGGCAGGCGATGGATGAAGGAACTCCCCTTGGTGGTCTGGAGCCTGAGGACAACGCCGAGCCGAGCCACGGGCTTCACACCGTTCTTTCTAGTCTATGGGGCCGAGGCCATCTTGCCCATAGACTTAGAATACGGTTCCCCGAGGACGAGGGCCTACGACGACCGACGCAACCAGACCAACCGAGAAGACTCACTGGACCAGCTGGAAGAGGCTCGGGACATGGCCTTACTACACTCGGCGCGGTATCAGCAGTCCCTGCGACGCTACCACGCCCGAGGGGTTCGGTCCCAAGACCTCTAGGTGGGCGACTTGGTGCTTCGGCTGCGACAAGACGCCCGAGGGCGCCACAAGCTCACGCCTCCCTGGGAAGGGCCATTCGTCATCGCCAAGGTTTTGAAGCCCGGGACGTACAAGCTGGCCAACAGTCAAGGCGAGGTCTACAGCAACGCTTGGAACATCCGACAACTACGTCGCTTCTACCCTTAAGATGTTTTCAAGTCATTCATACACCTCGTTTACATGCGCCAATGAAGTCTAACCATCAAGGAAGGGTCAGCCTTGCCTCGGCAAAGCCCGACCCTCCCTCGGGGGCTAGAAGGGGCGAACCCCCTCCAGGTCAAAATTTTCCTCGAAAAAAGTCTTCCATCAAAACGACTTTCGCGTCTCCTGGCTATATCTGTAACAGGACCCCAAGAAACGAATAAGAGTGCATGTAAGTGGCAAGGCCGACCGAGCCGAGGGACTCCTACGCCTCTGGGATACGGATACCTCACCCGTCGCCTACCGCGAAAAATAACTCTTACTTGGGTAAGCAATCCTGCTACTGACGAACGAGTCCGGATACGCAAAACGGGAGGAAAAGAGACACAACCATATATTACGATGATAAAGTGTTCGGGCCCCGACAGCCACAATAAACAAACACCGGCACTCAAGGTGCCATTACAAACGGAACTCCGGTTCCACTCCCGCAGGTACGAACAACCCCCCACATTGGAGGGCCTGCGAGGCGACAAAACCCCTGGTGGCTCGCCGACGCCCGCTCCGGCAGCAGCGACAACGACCTCCGCTCCGAGTGGCCAAACAGCAGCAGCGATGACCTCAGGGCGGACGCTGCTGCGACGAGCTCCTCGCCCACGTCCCCACTCGAGGGGCGAGGACAAGCTATCAAAGCCAAAGAGCCGGAGGCCCGGAGCGCGGATGGTGGCGGCGATCTCGTCGGCAACGAGGACTTCTTTAGCCGCCACCACCTCAACGTCGACGACGGCAGCCATCTGCCCACCGGTAGATCCCCACTCGGATCCTCCCGGACAGGCGAAGCACCGACCTCCACGCAAGAGGCGTCGTACCGGAGCAAAGGCAGGATAGCCCAAGACTTAACCGTCTCCGCCTCAGCCCGGATGACGAAAATCCTTGAAGCTGAGGGCGAGGCGGAGGCCGCAGCCTGGCTTGCTTCTCCCCACCATCGAACTGGTGGTCACCGTCTTGGGTGACCATCGGCGAGGGGATGCAGCCGGGCTGCCTGATGAAAATCCTTGAAGCCGAGCGATGGCTGAAAGGTACCAACTTCCGCGAAGTTGCGTTCCTCCTCCGACGACGAGACGAAAGCAACGCAAACGCTCCCCATCCGGGGGCTCGGAAGGTGGAAGGGTGTGATGCATGAGGAGAGTGCGAAGACATGGTTGCCGCCCGAGGGGGTCGCCCTCCTTTTAAAGGCAACTCTCCCCACTTGCGTCCTCAGCCGTCGCGGGCTGAGTCTTCACCAACATGCTCCAAAGTCCTCCCCCCACGACACAGGGGCTGGGTCCCACACGTCATACAAGATGGCCCAGGACAGAAAAAGCTAGACCGCCGCGCGCGGAGCGCACAACAGCCCAGCGGATACAAGCATTCCTCCACTATCGCCCGGACCAGCGGGTGAAAGGGCGGACCGCCATGCAGGCGACATGCAACCGCACCAAGGGGGCGCACCCTTTCGACTTCGACGCGTCCAGCTTGGAGGTCCAGGCCCACACGTCATGTAACCGGCGCGCCGGTTACTACGTGCAAGAAACTGCACCGCCACTCGCGCTAGTACCGCGCCTTCTCAACTGCGAGACCGGTGTCGCGACTCGAGGCGACCCTACGCATGACCCGACAGTGCCAACCGAGCACATCGTTCACGGGTCAGTCAGCCGCGGGAGAAGGCGCGACGGTCGATACAGCCAGAAATGGGCCGGCAGTAATGGCGGCAGCAGGCGAGCGGAAGCAGCAGTCAAATCACCTGCAGGCTCACGTCCCCTCCTAGGACAGCGAGAGAGCCCTCTCCCACGGCGTGGAGACGACGCGCCCGTGTTTCGTTCCTCGAACGGCCCGCACACGCACAACGGCTGCCATGGCAACCACTCGTCTCGGCGCATTAACTCTGCGGACACCCAGCGGGTGCGCTTGCGCGCACCCACCGAAACGAAATGCAACCAAGAAAGGTCGGTCCCCTTACAAAAAAGTGTGACAAAAAGCCTCCAAGCGAGTGCCAACACTCCCTTTGAGGCTCGGGGGCTACTGTCGGGGACCATAATTAGGGGTACCCCCAAGACTCCTAATCTCAGTTGGTAAACCCCATCAGCACAAAGCTGCGAAGGCCTGATGGGCGTGATTCAGGCCAAGGCTCCACTCAAGGGACACGATCCCGCCTCGCTCGAGCCCGACCTCGGGCAAAGACAGCTGAACCCGGAAGATTCACGCCTCGCCCGAGGGTCCCCTCAAGCAACGGACGCACCATCGACTCGCCCGAGGCTCAGCTCGGGTAGGCTTCGCAGAGAAGCAACCTTGGCCAAATCGCCACACCAACCGACCATATCGTAGGAGCATTTAATGCAAGGATCGCCTGACATCTTATCCTGACGCGCGCTCCAGTCGACAAGGCCGAAGTGACCGCAGTCACTTCGCTGCTCCACTGACCGAAATGACAGGAATACAGCGCCGCCTGCCCTACTCCGACTGCCGTGCCACTCGCCAGAGTGAGGTCGACAGCGGCTAAGTCCAGCCTCGGGCGACATAGGAAGCTCCGCCTCGCCCGACCCTAGGGTTCGGCCCCCGTCTCGGCCTCGGAAGATGGACTTCGCCTCGCCCGACCCCAGGGCTCGGACTCAACCACGACTTAGAAGACGACGAACTCCGCCTCGCCTGACCCCAGGACTCGGACTCAACCTCGACCTCGGAGGAATCGCCACCTCGCCCAAACTCGGGTTCGAACCGGCCACGTCGCCAGGGGGGCATCATTACCCTGCCCCTAGCTAGCTCAGGCTACGGGGAACAAGACCGGTGTCCCATCTAGCTCGCCCCAGTAAACAAGTAATGATGACACCCCGCACGCTCCATGACGACGGCAGCTCCCAGCCCCTTACGTCAGCAAGGAGACGTCAGCAAGGATCCGATAGCCCCGACAGCTGTACTTCCGCAGGGCTCCAGCTCTCCTCCGATGGCCACGACATCACATGAACAGGGCAGCAACACCGCTCCGACAGCCACGACGACATGTACTTAGGGCTCTAGCTCCTCTCTGCTAGACACGTTAGCATACTGCTACACCACCCATTGTACACCTGGACCCTCTCCTTACGCCTATAAAAGGAAGGTCCAGGGCTCTCGTACGAGAAGGCTGGCCACACGGGAGAACGGGCCGACGCATAAGGCTCTCGCTCTCTCTCTCTCCCACGCGAACACTACCAGAAAATGCTATATTTCCGACGGCCACCACTATTTTCGACGGTTCCTAGGGTACCGTCGGAAATAGCGCTATTTCCGATGGCCCACGGCCAGCCGTCGGAAATAGGTCTATTTCCGACGGCCCACCACCTAGGCCGTCGGAAATAAGGGGAGGCCCCCTAACGGCCGTTACCCCGCGCGGCCCCCCCGGCCGCAACGCACACACGCACACACAGCGCGCTGCCGCCCGCACAGCGCGCACAGCGCGCCGCCGCCGCCGCCCCTCGAGCCACCGCGCCCGGCTTGGGCCA
This sequence comes from Zea luxurians, assembly GCA_029449295.1. NCBI lineage: Eukaryota > Viridiplantae > Streptophyta > Magnoliopsida > Poales > Poaceae > Zea > Zea luxurians. Next base: position 9,871,724 of record JAOPSE010000057.1, read on the forward strand.
GCGCCGCCCACGCCGGCACCTCCCCGCCGCCGCCGCCCCTCGAGCCGCTGCGCCCGGCTTGGGCCAGCGCCGGCACCTCGCCGGCACCTCCCCCCGTCGCCGCCCCTCGAGCCGCCGCGCCCCGCTTGGGCCAGCGTCGGCACCTCCCCGCCTACGGCCAGCCCCGGCCGCCCCTTGCCCCCCGGGTAGAGCCCCCCGGGTAGAGCCGAGGCGCCCTACGGCCGGCACCTCCCCGCCTGTGGCGGCACGACTCGCCAGTGCTATGCCGATCGGCCTTGCCGTTCGAAATGTTGGTGCGCCCTTCCATCTGACGCCCTGGGCAGCGACGCGGTGGCGGACGGCTGCACGCTACTACCGACGATCGATACAGGTGTGCTTCCTCAAAAAATCCTCCGCCCAAACTATTATTCCACGTATCATTCTAGCCATGGATGCCACCTCCTCAAGTTTTAGGTCACGGGACACTTTGCTCAGTTCTAGGGTTTGAACGAATCATCGCGGCTAGGTAGTTCAACAACATTTGGCGCTACCGCCGCTACAGAAAGGTCTGCAGAGCGATCGTATGCAGGCCATTTGTCCTATGGTACATGAGCCGCATTCATGGATGAACGCGCGCCGCACAGGGCTACCGGCTGTGTTCCTCCTTGATGGCCGATGCAGGCGACCGTAATAGGCGCAGGACCACCACCCCGCGCGCTCACGGCTCACGCACAGACGGGACAGCATGCGTGAGGGCACGCGCGCACACCATTGGCAGAGGGAACGCCGGGAAGGCATCGCGCGCACGCCGCATACGCATGTCACCATGTTGCTGGCACTAGATGCTAGCCGTCAGATGTTGTTGGGGGTTTAAACTACATAGCCGCTGCAACCTGATCGCCTTTGAGGATTCTGACCTTGGCTTGGCTAATGTGTCCCATGCTGGAGATATTTTCGAGACTCCTGCTTTGCCTGTGCGCGCGGTAGACTGGTTACCATTACTTTCATGGCGGCTGGCTATGTTCATGCTTTTTTTCTTCATGTTTGAACAAATGTAGAAGCGAGATCGAGTATAAGAACAAAATTGTGGTAACTGGTTGGTGAATTATCTATCACTGTTCCCAGAAGAGCCTATATGCGATACTTAACTAAAATAGGTCTAAACTTATGCGTCACCCGTTTCGGTCCAACACATTGCTTAATAAAGTAGTGTGTTGTACCGAAATTGTCCCTTTTTGGACAGCCTTAGAGTGAACGATATATCAAATAGGATTTATGATGAGTCAATGAGTTTGAGCGAGATTTCGACAGCATAACCCTCTTGTTCTCCGTTGCACCATTACGGGCATGCAATGGAGAACAACGGGGTTATGCTGCCGAAATTTTGTTCAAACTCATTGACTTATCATAAATCTGTGATATGTCGTTCACTCTTAGGTGGGTTTAGGACCTATCCTTTCCTATAATTGTAGGACCACCGGCTGATAATATATCTAGAAATTAATGAACTTGTCTTGATCTTTAATTAGTCGAACGATGGGTGATAGTCGTCGTTGGATGTATGAAGGCTGGCGAAAAAATGATCCTTCGCTTGAGTGGATACAGAAAACCAAAGATTTTATCAATCGTGTTTTTTCTTCGTCAAGAAATGGTCGAGTGTGGTGCCCATGCAGTGTTTGCAAAAATTATCAATGTCAAACCAAGAAAGAGATGTCTGGTCATCTTTGCAAAAATGGCTACGTGCCAAATTATGAAGTTTGGGTGCATCATGGTGAGGAGCTTCCCCGTGGATATGCTCCAGAAGGTCAAGACGATTTTGACCCGGATTTAGACCGAATGGAGGAGATGGTTCAGGATTTAAGAGAGGATCTCGATTTAGTGTTTCCAGATAATCCTGAGGATCCTCAACTGCCGGAAGTTAAAAAATTCTTTGAACTTCTCAAGGCAGCAGAAGAGCCATTGCACGAACACACGAGAGTAACCGTTCTTGCTTTTGTGACGCGACTTATGGCTATCAAGTCTAAGTTCGCATTCTCCATCAACTGCTTAAATGAACTTTTGAATTTGATCAGCGACGTATTACCACCAAATCACAAAATGCCCAAAGACGTGTATCAGTCAAGAAAGTTACTCTCTGGCTTAGGTATGGAGTATCAAAAAATTGATGTTTGTCCAGATAACCGTATGCTTTTCTGGAAGGAAAATGAAAAATTAGACAAATGTTTGAGATGCAGCAAATCAAGGTTCTTTGAGGTCGTAAATGAAGATGGAGAAAAATTGACAACAGAAGTAGCAAAGAAGCAACTTCGTTACATGCCTCTCACGCCTCGTGTAAAACAGTTGTTTCTCTCAAAAAACACCGCTAAGCAGATGAGATGGCACAAAGAACGTGAACGCAAGAACCCTCAAGTTATGATGCACCCATCTGATAGTGATGCGTGGAAGGCGCTTGATGATTTTGATTCGGATTTTGCTAGTGAAGCTAGAAATATTCTAATCGGGTTGGTGACGGACGGGTTCTCACCTTTCAATATGACCGCATCGCCGTATTCTTGTTGGCCTGTATTTGCAGTTCCATACAATCTTGCACCTCACCTTTGCATGAAATACGATTACATGTTTCTGTGTCTAATCATTCCTGGACCAGAACACCCTGGAAAACATCTCAATGTAATGTTGGAACCTTTAGTCGATGAGTTGAAAAAATTGTGGGAAGGAGTCGAAGCTTACGATTGCTACAAGAAAGAGAGATTCAATCTTCGAGTTGCGTACTTGTGGTCGATTCATGATTTCATGGCCTACGGTATTTTTGCTGGATGGAGTTGTCATGGAAAGTTGACATGTCCAATATGTGGTAAGGATACAGATTGTTTTCGTCTTGAGTTTGGTGGGAAGATCTGTTACTTTGATTGCCACAGATGTTTCTTGCCTCTCGATCACCCGTTCAGATTTGAGGCAAATCAATTCAGAAAAGACACCATTGTTACCAAAGGCCCACCGAAGCGTTTGAGTGGCGCAGAGATTCATGCTGTGCTCGATAATTTGAAACAAGACGGTACTGGTTACCTGGGATTTGGAATAGAACATAATTGGACACATAAATGTTCTTTGTGGGAACTCCCTTATACGGAGGCCTTGATTCTGATGCACAACATTGATGTCATGCACCAAGAGCGGAATGTTGCTGAAAGCATTATTAGTACATGTATGGATTTTCCCAATAAAACCAAAGATAATATAAAGGCCAGAAAAGATTTAGAGAAAATTTGTAACCGACCAAGCCTGGTCTTGCTTCAGAGTGGTGCTAAGCCACATGCGTCATTTTGTCTAAAATCTAAGCAAAAGAAAGAGGTGATGGTGTGGTTGAAAAACTTAAAATTTCCAGATGGCTATGCCGCAGGATTCAGAAGGTCCGTGAATTTGAGGACAGGAAAAATGAATGGATTGAAGAGTCATGATTATCACATTATTATGGAAAGATTACTTCCTGCAATGTTTCGGGGTTACTTGAATAATGATGTGTGGACGGCGTTAGCTGAGTTAAGCTACTTCTATAGACAACTTTGTGCTAAAGAAATTAAAAAAGATGTGATGGAGAAATTAGAGAAGGAGATTCCAGTCCTTATTTGCAAATTGGAAAAAATATTTCCCCCTGGATTCTTCAATCCGATGCAACATCTACTTGTACACCTTCCATATGAAGCTAAGATTGGGGGTCCTGTGCAGTATAGATGGATGTATCACATAGAAAGGGCACTTAAGAAGCTTAGTGCAATGGTTGGCAACAAGGGAAGAGTTGAAGGGTGTATTGCTGAAGAATTTAAATATAAAGAGATATCAGCCTTCACGAGTGTATACTTTGCAGAAGAACACAATGTAAATGCACCTACATTAAGGTATAATGTTGATCAAGCTGGTCCATGCAGTAAACTCAAAATTTTGTCATTCGAGGGAAAGACAGTTGGAGCATCAACTGAATATCACATTGGACGTGAAGAAAAGTTGGATGCATTACTCTACATGTATGAAAACATGGAAGAGATGACTCCATACTTCAAGTAAGCATTGTAACACCCCGGGATCCACAAACACCCCAGAATGCTACTAAACTACACATCTAACATTCATATATAAAATTTCGACAGCATCTCCTTTGAAAATTGCATAAACGGGGGAAGCAACAAAGTATAAATAGATATCATGATAAGAAAACATATAAGACATTAATAATCTGCTAGCAATGGGAAGACAACCATAACAACATGAACTGAATTAATCAGTGCGCACGACTAGTTAAAAACAAACATCCTTTGACAAGAAGTTTCTAATTAAATCATGGCTGTGTCTAGGCAGCATTATTATGAGAATGAAGGTGGATGTGCTGCTACTTCCCACTCCCCTTGATGAGCAACAAGCACCTGCATTGAGTAATGCAAGAGTGAGATGAAACATCTCAGCAAGCTAATTGTTCTGACGAGATATTTAAACCACAAATTGAATTCATCAACATTTTAAAAGAGTCACAATTAAAAATCAGAAATGCTTGTAGATATAGAACTCAGTAGTCCCACTATAACCAATACCATCTCATTTCCTCGAACAACCACAATAGGTTCTATAACACTTCTCTGCGTCAACAATACCTGCAAATATCACTTCAATGTATGCATAGGAATGCAATGTGTAGGTACTCTATCTTCATACCTCTGGGGGTATAAAACCACATCATCTGCAAATATCACTTCAATGAATGCATATGAATGCAATGCATATGTCCTCTGCCTTCATACCTCTAAGGGTATGAAGCCGCATCGTACCCCTTCTCGGGCAACGTACGATGCTAAGTTGTACCGGTACGGTCGGACCATAGGTCACGACAAAACTTCATATGCAAATGAGTCATGCAATGTATATGGCATGCTACATTTATCAATAAACTTCACTTCCTTCAGATACAACACAAACCTCAAATAATACTTCATTTACCTTCAGATACAATACCAACCTCAGATAATACTTCATTTACCTTCAGGGGTGTGAATTAATCTCATGAGTCATACTCAAATCATAATCATCATCAATATATGATTGAGCATCAGTATAATGCAAGCAAGTAAAGCATCACCATAGAGTCCAATTATGAAAGAATCTGATACTTCTGAATATTAGAGTGTAGGCGATAGAAATAACAGGTCAGAACGGAAGCAACCACCGCTACATTCACTTGCCTTCATCGAAGAAGAAGAAATGTACTAGACATAATCTGGAGTGTAGCCACCTGCTAGTGGGCATAAAACTTAGTACAAATATTTCACAAACATTTGCCATCAATCAACAAAACACTCCTACACTTGAAACCAAGACCCAGTGGAAAGACTCCCACCCTGAACCACATGCCATACAGCAGCAACGCTGTTTGTTAATTTTGTATCTTTAAAATTAAAACAGCGGTGATATCAAACAAATACTCTAGGAGTATCTACACAAAATACACTACAACTTCAGTATTCAATAGATAATTAAATTCTGCCATCTACAAGTTCTAAAACATCTGACAAGATAACTGACTGAATCTGTTTTAGACAGCAGTATGGTTAACTTTAAAATTCGATATCTCCCAAACTGCTGAACCAAAAATTATGAAATTCTGCTGGAAGTAAGAACTTTTATCCCTCTACAAAAGTCTCCATAGTTGGAAGAGCCAATTCGGCCATTTACTAGATGAAACCCACCAGTGAACAGACCCACTCATTTTTGTCAGGTAAACAGGAACAGCCACAGTAAAACAAACATAACTGGAGTTTCACAAATCATATGAATGCACTCTTTAACAATCTGGAAAGCTTATGAAATTATCTACAACTTCTTTTACCAACCCACAGTTTAATTCTGTTGATAAAATTGCCTAAATCTTAAGAGAACAGATTCTGCACAGAATTATGAGACTGAAAAACTGCTATAGTAAAACTGCAATAACTTTCTGGTCGGATGTCCGATTGAGGTGTTCTTCGCGGCCACGGAAAGATCTACAAATTATCTACGACTCATACATAGACTTTTCATTTTTTTGAGGCCACTAAGATCACGAAAAACTGGCATGAACAGAAACTGTCGAATCTGCCATTCTGCAGAAAACTAAATTCGAGATCAAAACCTAACCCCACATCAAATCCAACCTCTAATCCTTTAATTCCCATGATCCACAACCTCCAAAAGCCTATAATAACAGGGAGGAACAAGGATCTCATCCATACCTAGGGTTTCCCCAAGAAATCTTCAAGAGGAGATGGGGAAGAACATCTCCTTGATCCTCTCTTCCTCTTCAATTCAACGTGCCCCTCCTTTTCTCGATCCTTGCTGCGTAAGGGGGAGATCTTGGGGGAGGAAGCAATGGAGGATGGCTGCCATAGGGGGAGGGGGCGTCCAGCCAAGGGGGAGAAAAGGGGGTGGCGGCCAAGAGGGGGGGGTGAAGGGAAAAAAAAGGGGTGGCCACCTAGGGTTTTTGTGGGAGAAAGAAACGACGCCTCAGATGACTTCTATCTTTGCATCCAATGGCCCACAACCCTTTACCTCATCCACGCACCAGAGGTTAACTTTTGGTCAACATTTTTTTTGGGATATTACACTCTACCCCCCTTAAAAAGAATTCGACCTCGAATTCGGCCACTCCAAGCAAAACACCCAAGGTACCCCATATAGCACCACAATTCAAAACATGGGTCCATTATTGGTCTTAATTAACACAAGAACTTCTACCTTGGACTAATTGTCTAAGGAAACTACACGACCTGACATCAAGCATGAAACAACATGTAATGAAGCTCAAAGCATGTCATAGTTGCAATCAACACTACAATTTGACACCATCAAATTTGGATGCAGCTATACATCAACATCAATGTCTTAAGACAACACTCTTTTATGAAGGGGTAATATGCACCAAGCACAACCCTTACCAATTTCAACCATTAATTTTAATTAAATGGTGAAACATCTACACCCGACGAATGTATAAGAAGTTCAAACACCTCACCTTAAAGAACCATGAAACAAGTAGTTCTATTGGAACAAAACTCCTAATCTTCCTAAACCTTATTCTTGCCATCATGAAAGATAATCATGTAATCTAACATTCCTTGCACCCCACCAAAAGGGAGAAAATCTATAGAACTAATGGAGCAATAAAGCCAAAAGAAGCCAATAACATCTTGTGCGGCATAGTTCATCGAAGAAATGCCAAAAACTCTACATAGAGCACTGATAGCCCAACAACAACACAATACTTGCTTAACTCATGTCACTATACTTCATTCAACATCTCAACTAAGAAAAATATCCAACTAGTAAGGATAACCTACACATAATATAAGTCTTCATCTAATGTAGTTCAGAAACTTACATTTCATTCTATCATACGATGCACTCAAAGTACCAGACATACAAAGTCAATAATAATAACCCCTAATCCTTCACACATTTGACAAACATATTAAGCTGATGTAAACACCACATGATCTAGGAGTAGGTGACTAGCCACACCCAACCAACTCTAGGCTAGGCAAGGACTTCCTTCAAGCCAATAGATAGGTGGTCTAAAAAAATGGCTCCACAAGCATGCATCGAAAAGGGAACCATCATATCCTCAATGTATCAATACATAATCAATGGATCAAGAGAATCAAAGATTTATTCTACAATTAGTATGACTAACAGGCAACCACTTTAAACCACATCTAGGCTTTGTGGCAACTAAAACACACAATATGAGAGAGACATGTAAGCCATTCTGGCTATGAAAAGACTTCCCCAAAAATCCATATAAAGTACCAATATTCATTTCTTTTAAAACTGGTTTCTCAACATAAACAATCATTCTTTGCAATGATAGTTGGAGCTATCCACCAACCGCTCAACAACTTAAATTCAAATTGATGATTATCTTGTACCCCAAAACACACAATTCACACTCCTCTTAGAAACATCCACAATCAAGCATATATAACAATATTATTGTAATAAAACTCAACCATGAAAAACATGGTGAAAACAACATAGGCATACTTGTATATCACAAGCATAATAACAACTTCATTCTCACCAATGACCAGCGATATCTACCGCATTAATAAAACAATATCAAATTTTCAGAAATAAATTATATCAAGCATTAAGCCATAAACAACTTACCACATCACCGTAAAGGAATAGGGAGGGGTGAAACTATTGTCATCTGCACTCCAAAGATATTAATATATATCAAAGATATTTGAACCCATACCCTTCCTATATGTGCAAGTGTGTCAAATTTATCTTCAAATTGCCAAGAATCTAAAGCCTATGCTCTGATACCAACTGTAACACCCCGGGATCCACAAACACCCCAGAATGCTACTAAACTACACATCTAACATTCATATATAAAATTTCGACAGCATCTCCTTTGAAAATTGCATAAACGGGGGAAGCAACAAAGTATAAATAGATATCATGATAAGAAAACATATAAGACATTAATAATCTGCTAGCAATGGGAAGACAACCATAACAACATGAACTGAATTAATCAGTGCGCACGACTAGTTAAAAACAAACATCCTTTGACAAGAAGTTTCTAATTAAATCATGGCTGTGTCTAGGCAGCATTATTATGAGAATGAAGGTGGATGTGCTGCTACTTCCCACTCCCCTTGATGAGCAACAAGCACCTGCATTGAGTAATGCAAGAGTGAGATGAAACATCTCAGCAAGCTAATTGTTCTGACGAGATATTTAAACCACAAATTGAATTCATCAACATTTTAAAAGAGTCACAATTAAAAATCAGAAATGCTTGTAGATATAGAACTCAGTAGTCCCACTATAACCAATACCATCTCATTTCCTCGAACAACCACAATAGGTTCTATAACACTTCTCTGCGTCAACAATACCTGCAAATATCACTTCAATGTATGCATAGGAATGCAATGTGTAGGTACTCTATCTTCATACCTCTGGGGGTATAAAACCACATCATCTGCAAATATCACTTCAATGAATGCATATGAATGCAATGCATATGTCCTCTGCCTTCATACCTCTAAGGGTATGAAGCCGCATCGTACCCCTTCTCGGGCAACGTACGATGCTAAGTTGTACCGGTACGGTCGGACCATAGGTCACGACAAAACTTCATATGCAAATGAGTCATGCAATGTATATGGCATGCTACATTTATCAATAAACTTCACTTCCTTCAGATACAACACAAACCTCAAATAATACTTCATTTACCTTCAGATACAATACCAACCTCAGATAATACTTCATTTACCTTCAGGGGTGTGAATTAATCTCATGAGTCATACTCAAATCATAATCATCATCAATATATGATTGAGCATCAGTATAATGCAAGCAAGTAAAGCATCACCATAGAGTCCAATTATGAAAGAATCTGATACTTCTGAATATTAGAGTGTAGGCGATAGAAATAACAGGTCAGAACGGAAGCAACCACCGCTACATTCACTTGCCTTCATCGAAGAAGAAGAAATGTACTAGACATAATCTGGAGTGTAGCCACCTGCTAGTGGGCATAAAACTTAGTACAAATATTTCACAAACATTTGCCATCAATCAACAAAACACTCCTACACTTGAAACCAAGACCCAGTGGAAAGACTCCCACCCTGAACCACATGCCATACAACAGCAATGCTGTTTGTTAATTTTGTATCTTTAAAATTAAAACAGCGGTGATATCAAACAAATACTCTAGGAGTATCTACACAAAATACACTACAACTTCAGTATTCAATAGATAATTAAATTCTGCCATCTACAAGTTCTAAAACATCTGACAAGATAACTGACTGAATCTGTTTTAGACAGCAGTATGGTTAACTTTAAAATTCGATATCTCCCAAACTGCTGAACCAAAAATTATGAAATTCTGCTGGAAGTAAGAACTTTTATCCCTCTACAAAAGTCTCCATAGTTGGAAGAGCCAATTCGGCCATTTACTAGATGAAACCCACCAGTGAACAGACCCACTCATTTTTGTCAGGTAAACAGGAACAGCCACAGTAAAACAAACATAACTGGAGTTTCACAAATCATATGAATGCACTCTTTAACAATCTGGAAAGCTTATGAAATTATCTACAACTTCTTTTACCAACCCACAGTTTAATTCTGTTGATAAAATTGCCTAAATCTTAAGAGAACAGATTCTGCACAGAATTATGAGACTGAAAAACTGCTATAGTAAAACTGCAATAACTTTCTGGTCGGATGTCCGATTGAGGTGTTCTTCGCGGCCACGGAAAGATCTACAAATTATCTACGACTCATACATAGACTTTTCATTTTTTTGAGGCCACTAAGATCACGAAAAACTGGCATGAACAGAAACTGTCGAATCTGCCATTCTGCAGAAAACTAAATTCGAGATCAAAACCTAACCCCACATCAAATCCAACCTCTAATCCTTTAATTCCCATGATCCACAACCTCCAAAAGCCTATAATAACAGGGAGGAACAAGGATCTCATCCATACCTAGGGTTTCCCCAAGAAATCTTCAAGAGGAGATGGGGAAGAACATCTCCTTGATCCTCTCTTCCTCTTCAATTCAACGTGCCCCTCCTTTTCTCGATCCTTGCTGCGTAAGGGGGAGATCTTGGGGGAGGAAGCAATGGAGGATGGCTGCCATAGGGGGAGGGGGCGTCCAGCCAAGGGGGAGAAAAGGGGGTGGCGGCCAAGAGGGGGGGGTGAAGGGAAAAAAAAGGGGTGGCCACCTAGGGTTTTTGTGGGAGAAAGAAACGACGCCTCAGATGACTTCTATCTTTGCATCCAATGGCCCACAACCCTTTACCTCATCCACGCACCAGAGGTTAACTTTTGGTCAACATTTTTTTTGGGATATTACAAGCATAGATTTTCAAAATTGAAGAGCAACATGTGCTCATTACTCCTCGTAACTCTTTTATTTACTTTTTTCAACAGAGAGTACGAACGACAGAATAAGGGTAAACTGTCGACGAGGCTGTATGAAATCATGCTTCGCGAAGGAAAAGAAGGCACTCCCAATTTCATTAATTGGTTTCGAGTTCATGTAAATATCACATCCGTTTTCTTATGTGTTCATAGTTTATCTTTTTAATAGTTCCTCCTATTGATCTATATTCGTAACTGACAGTGCGAAAAAACTTCCAACGTTGACGAGGACTTACGTCAGATGTCACGTGCACTTGTCAAAGTCAGAAGCTATGGTCGTTATGATGTCAAGGGATATCATTTTTGTTCAACCAAATTTGAATGTACTCGACCTTTAGCTGCGACAACAAATACTGGTGTGGTATGTTGGTCTTTTGATGAGCAAGGAAGGGAGATGAATTATTATGGAACTATCAAAGATATATTGGAATTCGACTTCACTGGGGAAAAAATCTGAAAGTTATGTTGTTCAAATGTGATTGGATCGATCCTAAACATGGGATACGACAAAACCAATTTGGTATGGTAGAAGTCAAACACGAGCGTATAATGACTCGTGGTTGTAGTAAATTTGTTCTTGGTTTTCAAGTGGACCAAGTGTATTATATGTCATATCCCTGTATCGAACTTAAAGACTGGTGGGTAGTGTACAACGTAAATCCCCGTGAAAGATTATATTTAAAGGGTGATACAAGTTATCGACAAAATGAGGTGGAAGCTGATGTTGAAGAAATTTATCAAGAAATTGAAGTTCCACCCGTTTTTAATATAGAAACAACAATGGAGCCAGGTTCAGTAGCGGGCGATCTTAATGATGCAATAGTTCCTCCAAAAAGGAAACGAAAGTCGAAGAAGAAAAAGACGCCCGAGAGAAAGTCGACGCGCTTGAGAAGACAACAAATTAATCCTGATTTCGAATATGATTAAGAAGTAAATATTTATTTTGATGAATTAAAATTTAATTTATTGTTATACTATGTTGTTATCTCTTTATTGTTATACTAATATAATTTTCAATATGCAGGATGGCGGCTCGAAAGTTGAAGAATTTTGTGAAGGGCATGACGAAGGGCTCTTCTTATTCTTCAGGAAGAAGCAAAGCACAGGAGTGTCTGTTCCAGGGTACCGAGTCGCTCTCGAGCAGCAGACGACAGGCTTTGATGGAACATCTTCCACCTGATATGCAGGGACAGGTGTGATTACTCTAAATTATTATTTTATTTCAATATAGTAATGTTTATATGAATCTAATGATTAAAGTGTTTCATGTGCAGGATGTTAACGAGACTTGAGAGGAGGAGGCGAGGGGTGAGGATGCGGCCGATTACGATGCGGTCGATGCAGACTATGAGCAGGAAGATGATGCTGGAGGGTGGAGCTGGAGATGGGTGGTCTTCCGGTGGTGGTCAGTTTGAGGGTGGAGGGTCAGCAGACGGATGGGACTCATGGCCTAGTGATGCTGGAGCTTCTAGTGGTGGAGGGTCTTCTCGGGCACGGAAGTCAAGGAAAACACATTGGGTGCCTCCTCCTAAAGTTCCTGCTCGTGAGGAGGATAAGATTCTGATCGTACCGTGTGGCGACGAGTGAGTTGATTCTAATCTTAAATATTTGTTCATACATTATATGAAATTTGTTAATGCTTCTTTTGTACAATGTGGTTGCAGGTCTTGGATTGATGCATCTTTTCAAGGTCAAGGACGTCGCACACAGGTGAATAAAGTTTTGGGAAGTATATGCAAATATCTCTGGCCTGGTGTAGTGATGGAGAAAGGCGTTGAGGTGCCTTGTATGTCTTGGGATCAGTACGGGCTCGTGTTCAATGCGGAACATAGGAATGCCCAAGGTGCTGTGTGGCATGAGTTTTGGGTATGTTCTCTAGCCCAACTTGAATTGATTCAACTATACAATGTGCTAAAAATCTTGTTTCTTGTTTTTTCAGAAACGTTACAGGTTGCCTGAAGATGGAAGTATGAACGATCGTGCACGGATTGTTTTTAACAAGAGCGTGACTACCTTGGTTAGGGATCAGATGTATTATGCTCGGATCCAGGTCACTTCTGATTACATATTAAGGCAGGAAGGACGTCGGCCACGTTCCAAAAGTGAGGCATCAAACAAATACTTAACCGAAGAAGAATATCTTGAGGTAAATTGTTTTTATCCTAATTCATGTCCAAGTGTTAGTACTAACAATACATTGGATCAAAATAAAGTTTTCAGACTCGGTGCCATGGATGGCATCAAATGAGGCTGGTTGGCGGGCTGTATGCAAATATTGGGCAACAGATGGATTTAAAGGTGTTTCATTGAGAAACAACTCAAATCGTGGGCATGATGTTCACCACAGATATGGTGGTGATGGCCACGTTCGTTTGGCAAAGCGCATGGTAAGTGTAATTTATGGTCGTGCATATCATGAATCTTCTATGTGTTTTATGTTATTTTCTTTTGCCTATAGGAAGCTAGTTCTGGTGTTACGCCGAGTGATGTTCAGGTTTACCTTAGAGGTCACAGGGGGTCGGATCCTACAAATCCAGAACAGTTGTGTTCTCAGTCAGCTGCTGAGCGTGTGGTGAGACTTTCGCAACTAGTTACAATGCACTTCTATTCTAAGAGTCGAGAAAAATATAATTGCATTGTTTATTATTTGTCAGTCCTCATATGGTGCTTCCATGATGTCGGAGCATGGGCAAGACTATGATTGGATGAATCAGCCTATCGATCCTCAGGTTGTGTATGCTAGTGGAGGCGGAAAACCTCATGGACGGTGAGTTTGCTATTATTAATTCGTCGATTTGATCTTTTCTAACATGATGGGTTGCGTGTTTAACTTCTTTCTATTTTTTGTAGTTACCCCATGTTTGGTAGTGTTATCGACTCGACTCAGGTGAGGCCTAAAAGGTCTCGCCCATCGAGGTCGTCTAGCCGTGGTCCTCGCTCTAGTACCCAAGGAAACGCCGAGCTGATCCGGGTGCAGGAAGCTTTGAGGTGGCAGGAGGAGTATAACAAGCAACAATAAGAGTACTGGGCTGCTCAATTTGCACGACAGCAGGAGATGATGCAGGTAATTAGATCCTCGTGAGCCTCTACTATAATTGGAGCACATATTTTCTAATATATCCTCGTAACATAGATTTCAATTTCTTTCAGCAAATAGCACTAGGGCAACGTCCAGATTTTTCAGCGATGACTATGCCACCTCCTCCACCTATCCCGCAGTTTGTACCGACTCCACAATTTAGTTGGCCCACACCTGCACCTCAGGTTATATTACTTGACTTTTTCTTTTGACGTTGCATAACAAGAATTTAACTACTAACACATTTTTTTGAATGTTGTAGGTCCCTCCAGGAAACTTGCTAACTCCGGAAAATGAGGACTCTGAAGATGCGGTCGCTTCTTTTGTGGACGGTCTTCTAAACAGCAGAGGAGCTAGCGGATCAAATCAACCCCCTCCATTTGATCAACCTCCTCCATTTGAGTAGCCTGTCTCCTTGTGTTTTTCTCGTACTATGCATGGTGGTATTGTGAACTTGTGAACTTGTGGACATGTGAACTTGTGAACTTGTGCTTTAATTTGTGGACGGGTGAACTTTTTGTGAATTTAAATGTGTGTTTCATGTGAAACGATGAATTATGGATATTTGTGGTATTGTATGTGATTCTGGATGAATTTGTGGTATTGTATGTGCTTTAATTGGTACTGGATATTGTATGAGATTGAATTTGTGGGGTTGTTTGTAAAACAAAATGCAGGAAAATCCTGTTTTTCTGTTTTTTTTAAAACTTCTGACGGCCTATTATTTCCGACGGCCCCGTCGGAAATAAGCTGTGACGGCGTCAGGCGCCGGCGGCCGACCGTCTGCGGGGCCCACCTCGCCTTATTTCCGACGGTCCAACCTGGCCATCGGAAATAAGCTTACTTCCGACGGCCCTGTCGGAAGCGTGGGTACTTCCGACCGGGTATCCCCTACGGCGTTACTTCCGACGGGACCCGCCTTAAGCCGTCGGAAGTAACTACTTCCGACAGTTCAGGACTTATTTCCGACGGTTTAGGCTGTCGGAAACTGGGCGTTTTCCTGTAGTGGAACGCTTGTAACCCCCTACTGCAAGCGCATCCATCCGCCCTGAGCGCAGGACAACACGAAGGCGCGGTTTCCCCTTACTGTTCTCCCCCCTTTGTGTCCCGTCTCGCGCCGACCCATCTGGGCTGGGACACGTAGCGACAATTTACTCGTCGGTCCAGGGACCCCCCGGGGTCGAAACGCCGACAAAGAGACAGCTAAGAAACTGTATGGTATAACTCTAAGACTTTTGATCATAAATACAGTTAAGATGTTAGGCTGTCTCCAGCAACGTCTCCTAAATTTTATCCCCTAAAAGAATATTCTCTGTCCTTTACAACACTCTCTAAAAGATTCTATACTCTATATCTTCTTCATCTCCAGCAATATTCCCTAAATTTCATCCTCTATATCAACAGTGTTACCAGATTTGACATTCTATATTATTTTTTACCGCTCGTCAGCACGTGCACAGAAATCAACATAGTGTATAGAGCACCACCGTACATCCTCTATACATAGCGCATGCATGCCATCCTCTAAATTTTAGAGGACCTTTTAGAGTCTTTTGTTGGAGGGATAAATGATCTGACAAACCTCTATATTTAGAGGACAGGAGCTTTTATAGGATCCTGAAAGGGAATTAGGCTTACACCTAGTTCCTAAATAATTTTGGTGGTTGAATTGCCCAACACAAATATTGGACTAACTAGTTTGCTCTAGTGTATAAGTTATACAGGTGCCAAAGGTTCACACTTAGCCGATAAAAAGACAAAGTATTGGGTTCAACCAAAGAGCAAAGGGACAACCGAAGGCACCTTTGGTCTGGCGCACCGGACTGTCCGGTGTGCCACCGGACATGTCCGGTGCACCAGAGGACTCCAACTCCGAACTGCTCACCTTCGGGAATTTCCAGAGGCGACTCCGCTATAATTCACCGGACTGCCCGGTGTACACCGGACATGTCCGGTGCTCCAAGGAACAGCGGCCTCCAGAACTCGCCAGCCTCGGGAATTCACTTCGGCCACTCCGCTATAATTCACCGGACTGTCCGGTGTACACCGGACTGTCCGGTGCAACAGCGGGGCAATGGATATTTCGGCGCCAACGTCTACCTGCGACGCATTAAATGCGCGCGCTGCGCGCGCAGAGGTCAGACACGCCCATGCTGGCACACCGGACAATCTACAGTGTATGTCCGGTGCACCACCGGACATCAAGGCGGACCCAGAAGACAGAGCTCCAACGGTCGGAACCCAACGGCTTTGGTGACGTGGCTGTCGCACCGGACATGTCCGGTGTGCACCGGACTGTCCGGTGCGCCATCGAACAGACAGCCTCACCAAACGGCTAGTTTGGTGGTTGGGGCTATAAATACCCCCAACCACCCACCATTCATTGCATCCAAGTTTTCCACTTCCCAACTACTTACAAGAGCTCTAGCATTCAATTCTAGACACACCAAAGAGATCAAATCCTCTCCAAATTCCACACAACGCCCTAGTGATTAGAGAGAGAGAGATTTGCTTGTGTTCTTTCGAGCTCTTGCGCTTGGATTGCTTTCTTCTTTCTTGATTCTTTCTTGCAATCAAACTCACTTGTAATTGAGGCAAGAGACACCAATCTTGTGGTGGTCCTTGTGGGAACTTTGTGTTCCAAGTGATTGAGAAGAGAAAGCTCACTCGATCCGCGGGATCGTTTGGGAGAGGGTAAGGGTTGAAAGAGACTCGGCCTTTGTGGCCTCCTCAACGGGGAGTAGGTTTGAGAGAACCGAACCTCGGTAAAACAAATCTGCGTGTCTCACTTCATTATTCGCTTGCGATTTGTTTTGCACCCTCTCTCGTGGACTCTATTATATTTCTAACGCTAACCCGGCTTGTAGTTGTGATTATTTTTGAGAATTTCAGTTTCGCCCTATTCACCCCCCTCTAGGCGACTTTCAATTGGTATCAAAGCCCGGTGCTTCATTAGAGCCTAACCGCTCGAAGTGATGTTGGGAGATCACACCAAGAGGGAGATGGAGACCAGCGACAAGCCCACTACGAGCCAAGGGAGCACTTCATCGGAAGAGTCCCGCACCAAGAGGAAGGAGAAGAAGAAGGACTCCTCCAAACGGAAGGAGAAAAGATCTTCCTCTTCTCACCACAAAGAGAAGAAGGAAAAATCTTCTTCTCACAAGTCGCATCGGAAAGGCGACAAGCACAAGAGGATGAGGAAAGTGGTCTACTACGAGACCGACACTTCATCAACATCGACCTCCGACTCCGATGCGCCGTCCGTAACTTCTAAGCGCCAAGAGCGCAAGAAGTTTAGTAAGATCCCCTTACACTATCCTCGTACATCTAGACCTACTCCATTGCTTTCCGTTCCATTAGGCAAACCGCCAACCTTTGATGGCGAAGATTATGCTAGGTGGAGTGATTTAATGAAATTTCATCTAACCTCACTCCACAAAAGTATATGGAATGTTGTTGAGTTTGGAGCACAGGTACCATCCATAGGGGATGAAGACTACGATACGGACGAAGTGGCCCAAATCGAGCACTTCAACTCTCAAGCTACAACCATACTCCTCGCCTCTCTAAGCAAGGAGGAATACAACAAGGTGCAAGGGTTGAAGAATGCAAAGGAGATTTGGGACCTACTCAAGACCGCGCACGAGGGTGATGAACTCACCAAGATCACCAAGCGGGAAACGATCGAGGGGGAGCTCGGTCGCTTCCGTCTTCGCCAAGGGGAGGAGCCACAAGATATGTACAACCGGCTCAAAACCTTGGTGAACCAAGTGCGCAACCTCGGGAGCAAGAAATGGGATGACCACGAGGTGGTTAAGGTTATTTTGAGATCACTTATTTTCCTTAACCCCACTCAAGTTCAATTAATACGTGGTAATCCTAGATACACACTAATGACTCCCGAGGAAGTAATCGGGAATTTTGTGAGCTTTGAATGTATGATTAAAGGCTCAAAGAAGATCAACGAGCTTGAGGAGCCCTCCACGTCCGAAGCACAACCGGTGGCATTTAAGGCAACGGAGGAGAAGAAGGAGGAGTCTACACCGAGTAGACAACCAATTGACGCCTCCAAGCTCGACAATGAGGAGATGGCTTTAATCATCAAAAGCTTTCGCCAAATCCTCAAGCAACGGAAGGGGAAGGATTACAAATCCCGTTCCAAGAAGGTTTGCTACAAGTGTGGTAAGCCCGGTCACTTTATTGCTAAATGTCCTTTTATCAAGTGACAGTGACAGTGATAACGACAAGACGGGCAAGAGGAGAGAAAAGAAGAGGTACTACAAGAAGAAGGGCGGCGATGCCCATGTTTGCCGGGAGTGGGACTCGGACGAGAGCTCCACCGACTCCTCCTCCGACGAGGACGCCGCCAACATCGCCGTCACCAAGGGACTCCTCTTCCCCAACGTCGGCCACAAGTGCCTCATGGCAAAGGACGGCAAAAGGAAGAAGGTTAAATCTAAATCCTCCACTAAATATGAATCCTCTAGTGATGATAATGATAGTGATGAGGAAAATAATTTGCGTACCCTTTTTGCCGACCTAAACATGGAACAAAAGGAAAAATTGAATGAGCTAATTAGTGCCATCCATGAAAAGGATGATCTCTTGGACTCCCAAGAGGACTTCCTAATCAAGGAAAATAAGAAACATGTTAAGGTTAAAAATGCTTATGCTCTAGAAATAGAAAAATGTCAAAAATTGTCTAGTGAGCTAAGCACTTGCCATGAGACCATTGACAACCTTAGAAATGAAAATGCTAAATTAATTGCTAAGGTTGATTCTCATGTTTATACTGATTCAATTTCCAACCCTAGAGATGATAATGTTGATTTACTTGCTAGGATTGATGAATTGAATATTTCTCTTGCTAGCCTTAGAGTAGAAAATGAAAATTTGATTGCTAAGGCTAAAGATTTTGATGTTTGCAATACTACTATTTCCGACCTTAGAACTAAGAATGATATGTTGCATGCTAAGGTTGTAGAACTAAAATCTTGCAAACCCTCTACATCTACCGTTGAGCACACTTCTATTTGTACTAGATGTAGAGATGTTGATATCAATGCTATTCATGATCACATGGCTTTAATTAAACAACAAAATGATCATATAGCATTATTAGATGCTAAAATTGCCGAGCATAACTTAGAAAATGAAAAGGTTAAATTTGCTAGAAGTATGCTCTATAATGGGAGATGCCCTGACATTAAGGATGGCATTGGCTTCCAAAGGGGAGACAATGTCAAACTTAATGCTCCCCCTAAGAACTTGTCTAACTTTGTTAAGGGCAAAGCTCCCATGCCTCAGGATAACGAGGGTTACATTTTGTACCCTGCCGGTTATCCCGAGAGCAAAATTAGGAGAACTCATTCTAGGAAGTCCCACTCTGGCCCTAATCATGCTTTTATGTATAAGGGTGAGACATCTAGCTCTAGGCAACCAACCCGTGCCAAGTTGCCTAAGAAGAAAACTCCTAATGCATCAAATGATCATAGCATTTCATTTAAGACTTTTGATGCATCTTATGTTTTGACTAACAAATCCGGCAAGGTAGTTGCCAAGTTTGTTGGGGGCAAACACAAGGGTTCCAAGACTTGTGTTTGGGTACCCAAAGTTCTTGTTTCTAATGCCAAAGGACCCAAAACCGTTTGGGTACCTAAAGTC
The DNA here is from genome assembly GCA_029449295.1 of Zea luxurians. Lineage (NCBI taxonomy): Eukaryota > Viridiplantae > Streptophyta > Magnoliopsida > Poales > Poaceae > Zea > Zea luxurians. The sequence goes on from JAOPSE010000057.1 coordinate 9,891,425, forward strand.
AAGAACTAAAACTGTTTTGTAGGTTTATGCATCCGGGGGCTCAAGTTGGATACTCGATAGCGGGTGCACAAACCACATGACAGGGGAGAAGAAGATGTTCTCCTCATATGAGAAAAACCAAGATCCCCAACGAGCTATCACATTCGGGGATGGAAATCAAGGTTTGGTCAAAGGTTTGGGTAAAATTGCTATATCACCTGACCATACTATTTCCAATGTTTTTCTTGTAGATTCTTTAGATTACAATTTGCTTTCCGTTTCGCAACTATGTCAAATGGGCTACAACTGTCTATTTACTGATGTAGGTGTCATTGTCTTTAGAAGAAGTGATGATTCAATAGCATTTAAGGGAGTGTTAGAGGGTCAGCTATACTTGGTAGATTTTGATAAAGCTGAACTCGACACTTGCTTAATTGCTAAGACTAACTTGGGTTGGCTCTGGCACCGCCGACTAGCCCATGTTGGAATGAAGAATCTTCATAAGCTTCTAAAGGGAGAACACATTTTAGGACTAACAAATGTTCATTTTGAGAAAGACAGGATTTGTAGCGCATGCCAAGCCGGAAAGCAAGTTGGCACTCATCATCCACACAAGAACATCATGACAAGTGACAGGCCACTGGAGCTCCTTCACATGGATCTATTCGGCCCGATCGCTTACATAAGCATCGGCGGGAGTAAGTACTGTCTAGTTATTGTGGATGATTATTCTCGCTTCACTTGGGTGTTCTTTTTGCAGGAAAAATCCCATACCCAAGAGACCTTAAAGGGATTCTTGAGACGGGCTCAAAATGAGTTCGGCTTAAGGATCAAGAAAATTAGAAGCGACAACGGGACGGAGTTCAAGAACTCACAAATAGAAGGCTTCCTTGAGGAGGAGGGCATCAAGCATGAGTTCTCTTCTCCCTACACCCCTCAACAAAATGGTGTAGTGGAGAGGAAGAATCAAACTCTATTGGACATGGCAAGAACCATGCTTGATGAGTACAAGACACCAGGTCGGTTTTGGGCCGAGGCGGTCAACACCGCTTGCTACGCCATCAACCGATTATATCTACACCGAATCCTCAAGAAGACATCCTATGAACTCCTAACCGGTAAAAAGCCCAATATTTCATATTTTAGAGTTTTTGGTAGCAAATGTTTTATTCTTGTCAAAAGAGGTAGAAAATCTAAATTTGCTCCTAAAACTGTAGAAGGCTTTTTACTAGGATATGACTCAAACACAAGGGCATATAGAGTCTTTAACAAGTCCTCAGGACTTGTTGAAGTTTCTTGTGACGTTGTGTTTGATGAGACTAACGGCTCTCAAGTAGAGCAAGTTGATCTTGATGAGATAGGTGAAGAACAGGCTCCATGCATAGCGCTAAGGAACATGTCCATTGGGGATGTGTGTCCTAAGGAATCCGAAGAGCCTCCACATGCACAAGATCAACCATCCTTCTCCACGCAAGCATCTCCACCAACCCAAAATGAGGATGAGGCTCAAGTTGATAAAGAGGTAGAACAAAATGATGAGCCTCCTCAAGATGACGGCAATGATCAAGGGGGAGAGGCAAATGATGAAGACAAGGAGGATGAAGAACCAAGGCCGCCACACCCAAGAGTCCACCAAGCAATCCAACGAGATCACCCCGTCGACACCATCCTCGGCGACATTCATAAGGGGGTAACCACTCGATCTCGTGTTGCCCATTTTTGTGAGCATTACTCTTTTGTTTCCTCTATTGAGCCACACAGGGTAGAGGAAGCACTACAAGATTCGGATTGGGTGATGGCGATGCAAGAGGAGCTCAACAATTTCACGAGGAACGAGGTATGGCATTTGGTTCCACGTCCTAACCAAAATGTTGTAGGAACCAAGTGGGTCTTCCGCAACAAACAAGACGAGCATGGTGTGGTGACAAGGAACAAAGCTCGACTCGTGGCCAAGGGGTATTCACAAGTCGAAGGTTTGGATTTTGGTGAAACCTATGCACCCGTAGCTAGGCTTGAGTCAATTCGTATATTATTGGCCTATGCTACTTACCATGGCTTCAAGCTTTACCAAATGGACGTGAAAAGTGCCTTCCTCAATGGACCAATCAAGGAGGAGGTCTATGTTGAGCAACCTCCCGGCTTTGAAGACAGTGAGTACCCTAACCATGTTTATAGGCTCTCTAAGACGCTTTATGGGCTCAAGCAAGCCCCAAGAGCATGGTATGAATGCCTTAGAGATTTCCTTATTGCGAATGGATTCAAAGTCGGCAAGGCCGATCCTACTTTATTCACTAAAACTCTTGATAATGATTTGTTTGTATGCCAAATTTATGTTGATGATATCATATTTGGGTCTACTAACGAATCTACATGTGAAGAATTTAGTAAGATCATGACACAAAAATTCGAGATGTCTATGATGGGGGAGTTGAAGTATTTTCTAGGATTCCAAGTCAAGCAACTCCAAGAAGGCACCTTCATTAGCCAAACGAAGTATACTCAAGACATTCTAACCAAGTTTGGGATGAAGGATGCCAAGCCCATCAAGACACCCATAGGAACAAATGGGCATCTCGACCTCGACATGGGAGGTAAATCCGTCGATCAAAAGGTATACCGGTCGATGATTGGTTCATTGCTTTATTTATGTGCATCTCGACCGGACATTATGCTTTCCGTATGCATGTGTGCAAGATTCCAAGCCGACCCTAAGGAATCACACCTTACGGTCGTAAAACGAATCTTGAGATATTTGGCTTATACACCTAAGTTTGGGCTTTGGTACCCTCGGGGATCCACATTTGATTTGATTGGTTATTCGGATGCTGATTGGGCGGGGTGTAAGATTAATAGAAAGAGCACATCGGGGACTTGCCAGTTCTTGGGAAGATCCTTGGTGTCTTGGGCTTCAAAGAAGCAAAATTCGGTCGCTCTTTCTACCGCCGAAGCCGAGTATATTGCCGCAGGCCACTGTTGCGCGCAATTGCTTTGGATGAGGCAAACCCTGCGGGACTACGGTTACAAACTAACCAAAGTTCCTCTTCTATGTGATAATGAGAGTGCAATCCGCATGGCGGATAATCCCGTTGAGCATAGCCGCACTAAACACATAGCCATTCGGTATCATTTTCTTAGGGATCACCAACAAAAGGGGGATATCGAGATTTCATACATTAACACTAAAGATCAATTAGCCGATATCTTTACCAAGCCACTTGATGAACAATCTTTTACCAGACTTAGGCATGAGCTCAATATTCTTGATTCTAGGAACTTCTTTTGCTGATTTGCACACATAGCTCATAAATATACCTTTGATCATGTCTCTTTGATATATGCTATGACTAATGTGTTTTCAAGTGCATTTCAAACCAAGTCATAGGTATATTGAAAGGGAATAGGAGTCTTCGGCGAAGACAAAGGCTTCCACTCCACTCTACTACTCACCCTTCGCCGTCGCTCCACTTCACTCTCCGTCTTTGGTATAATCTTCACTCATATGTTTTATTTGCCAAAGGGGAGAAAGTAGTTAGGAAAGGGCCTATATTTCATTCCAAGTATCCGTTTTTGGCGATTCATGCCAAAGGGGGAGAAAGTATTGGCCCAAAGCAAAAGGACCGCACCACCACCCTAATTTTTAAAATTAATGATTTTCAATTGGAAAATTTTGAATTGGTATCTCTTTGTGTTCTAAAGGGGGAGCAAGTAGTATTTTCAAAACTTGATATCTCAAAACCCTCTTGAACACTAAGAAGAGATTTTATTTGAGGGGGAGTTTTGTTTAGTCAAAGGAAAAGCATTTGAAACAAAGGGAGAAAATTTCAAAACTTGAAAATGCTTCTCAAAATCCTATTCATTTACCTTTGACTATCTTGCAAAAGGACTTTGGAAAGAATTTACAAAAAGATTTGCAAAAACAAAACATGTGGTGCAAATGTGGTCCAATATGTTAAAAACAAAGAAACAATCCATGCACATCATGTAAGTATTTATATTGGCTCAATTCCAAGCAACCTTTGCACTTACATTATGCAAACTAGTTCAAATTATGCACTTTTATATTTGCTTTGGTTTGTGTTGGCATCAATCACCAAAAAGGGGGAGATTGAAAGGGAATTAGGCTTACACCTAGTTCCTAAATAATTTTGGTGGTTGAATTGCCCAACACAAATATTGGACTAACTAGTTTGCTCTAGTGTATAAGTTATACAGGTGACAAAGGTTCACACTTAGCCGATAAAAAGACAAAATATTGGGTTCAACCAAAGAGCAAAGGGACAACCGAAGGCACCTCTGGTCTGGCGCACCGGACTGTCCGGTGTGCCACCGGACATGTCCGGTGCACCAGAGGACTCCAACTCCGAACTGCCCACCTTCGGGAATTTCCAGAGGCGACTCCGCTATAATTCACCGGACTGTCCGGTGCTCCAAGGAACAGCGGCCTCCAGAACTCGCCAGCCTTGGGAATTCACTTCGGCCACTCCGCTATAATTCACCGGACTGTCCGGTGTACACCGGACTGTCCGGTGCAACAGCGGGGCAACGACTATTTCGGCGCCAACGGCTACCTGCGACACATTAAATGCGCGCGCTGCGCGCGCAGAGGTCAGGCACGCCCATGCTGGCACACCGGACAATCTACAGTGCATGTCCGGTGCGCCACCGGACATCAAGGCAGGCCCAGAAGACAGAGCTCCAACGGTCGGAACCCAACGGCTTTGGTGACGTGGCTGTCGCACCGGACATGTCCGGTGTGCACCGGACTGTCCGGTGCGCCATCGAACAGACAGCCTCACCAAACGGCTAGTTTGGTGGTTGGGGCTATAAATACCCCCAACCACCCACCATTCATTGCATCCAAGTTTTCCACTTCTCAACTACTTACAAGAGCTCTAGCATTCAATTCTAGACACACCAAAGAGATCAAATCCTCTCCAAATTCCACACAACGCCCTAGTGATTAGAGAGAGAGATTTGCTTGTGTTCTTTCGAGCTCTTGCGCTTGGATTGCTTTCTTCTTTCTTGATTCTTTCTTGCAATCAAACTCACTTGTAATTGAGGCAAGAGACACCAATCTTGTGGTGGTCCTTGTGGGAACTTTGTGTTCCAAGTGATTGAGAAGAGAAAGCTCACTCGATCCGCGGGATCGTTTGAGAGAGGGTAAGGGTTGAAAGAGACCCGGCCTTTGTGGCCTCCTCAACGGGGAGTAGGTTTGAGAGAACCGAACCTCGGTAAAACAAATCCGCGTGTCTCACTTCATTATTCGCTTGCGATTTGTTTTGCACCCTCTCTCGTGGACTCTATTATATTTCTAACGCTAACCCGGCTTGTAGTTGTGATTATTTTTGAGAATTTCAGTTTCGCCCTATTCACCCCCGTCTAGGCGACTTTCAGATCCTGCTGGAGCCAGCCTTAGAGTGTATCTGTATCTGGTTCTTATTGGGGCATGCGGGTCCCTCTGGGCTTAGGTGTGGGACGTGCGCCGTCCCATCTCCCCTCAACGTGGCCCCTACCCCTCCATGTGCGGCCACATCCGGCGCCCCTGCTCTTCACGCTGCCTCCTCCCCCATCGGCGCGAGTGACTCTGGTGCGAAGGCCTCGGCGCGCGCCCACTGGCCCGCGCCATGCGTGACCTTGGCCTAGGCGCATTTAGCACGGGCGGCCCCGGCGCAGGCGCTCCAACGCACGGCCAGGCCACCACGGTCCTCCCCGGCACAAGTTTTTCCAGCCTCCCCTTCTCCAAGGACAGCAACCCGTGCGTGTTGGCCGCAGCTCTTTCCGGTGCACTCGGCATGCCCCTGCCCTCCTACGGTGACTCCGGCTTTGTCCCCGACGATCCCCCCTCTAGTGTCATCCCCATCATCGATGTCGCCGCCTTCCGGGCCACCATGCTCGCCTCGAGGTTCCCATACAGCGTCATGACTAGCGAGGCACATGACTTGGTCGTCGAGGGTCGCACCGGCACCGTTGCCTCGACGTACTCCGCCCCTCTAACCGCCTTGCAGCGGCCGCATATCGACGACACCACTTCCACCATGGTTGCTGCCTAAGCCGTTGCGGTGGCCGCTCGTCAGCATGCGTAAGACACCGTGCGTGCCTTGGAGCAGGAGCAGGCGGTCGCCGATGGTTTTCCCCCCTCCAGCGCCGTCCCCATCATCGATGTTGCCACCTTCCGGGCCACCATGCTCGCCCCAGGGTTCCCGTACGACATTATAACCAGCGGGGCACATGACTTGGTCGTCGAGGGTCGCATCGGCACCGCTGCCTCGGCGTATTCTGCCGCGCAGCGGCCGCTCGTCGGCGCGTGCCGGACACCGCGCATGCCTTGGAGCAGGAGTAAGTGGTCACCGATGGTCCCCCTCTAGCATCGTCCCCATCATCGATGCGACCGCCTTTGGGGCGACCATGCTCACTCCGAGGTTCCCATACGGCGTCATGACCAGCGGTGCACACGACTTGGTCGTTAGAGGTCGCACCGGCACCGCTGCCTCGACGTACTCTGCCCCTTAGACCTCCTCGCAGCGGCCACCTACCAACGACGCCACTGTCACCCTGGTCGCTGCCCAAGCCGCTGTGGCGGCCGCTCATCATCGGCGTGCGTAGGACACCGTGTGTGCCTTGGAGCAGGAGCAAGCGGCCGCTGATGCCCTTGAGCGTCAGTTTGTCGACACTTACTGCCGTCTCACGGTCAAGGGTGTCCAGGGCAGCACTCCACCCTCCAATCACGACAGTGTCGGTGACTACACGTCCCCTCCAACCTCTACCACGATCATCTGCAGCATGCTCCATGCGCAGGATTCAGGTCTCCTCAGCATCCGGGCACTCGTCACCAACGTTCTTGGCCCCGACTCCCTTCAGTACGCCTAGTGGCACCAGCAGATTTTGCAGATCTTGTGTCGCTACACCGTCAAAGACCATGTCCTCTCTACCGCCACCGACCTATCTGAGTCCTATTTTTGAATGGACGAGGTGGTGCTCACCTGTATCTTTCGCACCATCACCGCTGAGCTACAGGATATTATCGGTGAGCTAGACAACACTACCCGCTAGTCTGGGTCATGCTCAAGACTCACTTCCGTGGCAACTACCAGGTCTGGAAGCTAAACCTGGAGTCTACCTTCCACCAACTTGTTCAGGGAACCTTTCTGTCACCAAGTACTGCCATCAGATGAAGACATTGGTGGACTCTCTTCGTGTTCTTGGGGCTTATCTCATGGATGAGAGTCTCGTCGTCAATGTCTTGCGTGGCCTGAGCCCTTGCTACGGGCACCTGATGGTCATCCTCAAGCGTAGAAGCCGTTCCCCACCTTCGAGTAGGTCCACAGAGACCTCCTGCTCGAGAAGCTCGAGTCCACCGCTGACACTACCACAGCATTTCATAGCGCCACTCGGGTCGCTCCTTTGGTCTCCAGAAGGCTCCTCACCAGCCCTCTCTACCTCTGCCAGCCTCTAGTGCTCCTCATCAGGCTTCCAGCTTCGAAGGTGGTCGTGGCGGTCGCGACCGCAAGGGTGTTGGCTAGGGCATTCATGGTGGTGGCTGTGCTCCAGTAGGCAGGGGTGTCTCTCAGTGGCCATCTTCTACAACCCATGGAATGGCACCGTCCGTGGGTATCTCTAAGCCACGCCCTTCCGCCCCACCGCTGGCCTTCTATGCTGCTCTGCCCCCGACAACGCCCTAGCTCATCCTCCATACTAGTCGAGGCTCCTTCCGCTCTCAGGCTCTCCAGCTCAGCCCATGTGGGGTCCTTGAGGTGGCGAGTGGGACCAGTAGTCCCTTGCCGACTCCTTTAATACGATGACATTAGCCCCGCCCACTAGTGTCACTGACTAGGTGGCTGACTCTGGCACGTCGTACCATACCACTCTAGACGCTAGTAACCTCTCCTCCACCTCTCCCCCTCACCCCTCTCTCCTTCTTCTATCGTTGTCAGATATGGGTTTGTCCTTCCAGTCACCTCAGTAGGTGACGTGGTCCTTCCCGGCCCCTTTTGTTTAAACAACGTCCTTGTTGCTCCCAACATCATTCAAAATCTTTTTTCTGTTCGTTAGTTCACTACTGACAATTCTTGTTCCATGGAGTTTGACCCGTTTGGTTTGTCCATGAAGGATCTGGCTACCAGGACCCTTCTCGCCAGATGTGATAGCTTTGGGCCCCTCTACACCTTCGCTTGCCTACTACCTCTTCTACGACCCCTACTTACCACACCCTCGCTACTGCTGCTTCATTCATAATTTGGCACCATCGGCTTGGCCACCTCGGGCCTAATGTGATGTACATGTTGTCTAGCAGCTCTTCTGTGTCTTGTAGTCGAGGCTCTTTTGAGCATCTCTGTCATGCATGTAAGCTAGGTCGCCATGTTAGGCTCCCCTTCCCTACCTCCACTTCTAGAGCGCCAGGCATTTTTGATCTGATACACTTTGATGTATGGACCTCACCCATTATCAATATTTCTGGTTTAAGTACTATTTGATCATTCTGGATGATTTTCCCATTATTCATGGACTTTTCACTTGCGTTTGAAGTTTGACACGTTTCCCACGCTCTCTCACTTCTTCGCTTGGGTTTCCACTCAGTTCGGTCGCACCATTCAGAGTGTTCAGTGTGACAATGGGTGGGAGTTCCAAAACTCCGGGTCTCATGACTTCTTCCTCTCCCACGGTGTCCAATTAAGGATGTCTTACCCCTATTCGTCCCCTTAAAATGGCCGGCATGAGCGCATGATTCGCACCACGAACAATGTCATGCGCTCCCTGTTCTTCCAGGCCTCCCTTCCCTCTCGCTACTGGGCTGAGGGCTTGGTAACTACCACCTACCTCCTCAACCGCCTCCCCACCAAGGCGGTTTATCACCCCGCTCCCTTCTCTACTTTGTTTGGCACCTCCCCCTCCGACGACCACCTTCGGGTTTTTGGGTGCGCTTGCTACCCTAACTTCTCTGCCACTACCACCCATAAGCTCGCCCCCCATTTCACTCGATGTGCATTTCTTGGGTACTCCCCAGATCAAAAGGGGTACTAGTGCCTCAATCTATCCTCCCATAGGATTATCGTTTCTCGTCACGTTGTCTTTGACGAGTTTGACTTCCTCTTCATCTCTTCAACTACCTCTCTTACAGAACTCGACTCCCTCTTGGATGACTCTACGGTTCCTTCTATTATTCCTCCCTTCCCTATTTCCTCCATAGGTACTCCTCCCGCGCTGCCACATGTGGCCCTGGTGTCTTCTGTGCCTCCACGTGTGGCCCCAACGCCTACCCACCACAAAGCGTGGCCCCGACGTCTCCGGCGTAGCATCGTGCGGCACTAGAGTCTCCCATGCCACCACACGCGCCACCAGAGTCTCTCGCGCCACCACGCATGTCACCGACGCCACCCACGCAACCACACACAGCCCCGTTGTCTTCACCCTTGCCACGCTTCACTAACCCCTTCCATGTCTAAAAGCGACGTGGCCAGACTGGCGCACCGACCCGCTCTTGCTCCAAGCCACCGGTGTACCATTCCATGCCTATTCACCAGGACACGGGCCACGTCCACCTGATGGTTACCCGGTGGGCTACCGGTGTTCTCATGCCCGTCGACCGCCTCATCCTCTCGGCTTTGTCCTCTCCGCGCTCTCCCCCATACCCAGCTCCGTTCGTAGCTCGCTCGTCAATCCAAATTGGCAGCGTTCTATGGAGGAGGAGTACGAGGCTCTGTAGTCTAACCACACCTAGGACCTAGTGCCAAGCCCTTTAGGCGCCAATGTGGTCATGGGGAAGTGGATATTCAATCAGAAGTTGAAGGCGAACGACTCTTTGGATAGTTACAAGGCTCGGTGGGTCCTACGAGGCTTCACTCAGTGCCTCGGGTTGACTATGACAAGACTTTTAGCCCCGTGGTAAAGCCCTCCACTATTCGGACCATCCTGACCTTGGGGCTCTCCTGAGAGTGGCCAATGCATCAGCTAGACATCAAGAACGCCTTCCTCCACGGCACCCTCATAGAGACAATGTACTGCACCTAGCCGGTTGGCTTTGTGGACTTAGTTCACCCCAGCCTGGTGTACAAGCTCAACCAGTCCCTCTATGGCCTCAAGTAGGCACCCAGAGTGTGGTACAATTATTTCGCCACCTTCTTACTCTCACAGGGCTTTGTCGAGGCCAAGTCGGACACCTCCTTGTTCGCCTTTCGCCATGGCTCAGACACAGCGTATCACCTCCTCTACGTCGACGACATCATCGTCAAGGCCTCCTCCATCGACCTCCTGTATCGCATCATTTCCTCCCTCAAGCCGGAGGTTGCGATGAAGGACTTGGGTGAGCTGCCGCTCTCCCGGGATGTTCCTCCACTAACCTCCTCCGACTTCCTAGGGGTCACCATTGAGCGCCGCTCTCTGGGATCTTCCTCCACCAGCGCCAGTACACCATGGACATCCTAAAGCGTGCTGGCATGGCTGACTGAAAGCCATGCGTGACTCCGGTCGACACTCACGACAAGGCCTCCTTCGACACTAGGCTCCAGTGGCTGACCCCACTTGCTATTGTAGCCTTGCTGGGGCTCTTTAGTACCTCATCTTCACCCGCCCCGACATCGCCTATATATGTCATCCATTAGGTGTGCCTCCACATGCACGACCCCCGGGAGTCGCACCTCACCGCCATGGAAGCAGATCCTGTGGTACCTTTGGGGTACCCTCAACTTCGGCCCTCTTCTTCACCGGTCCGTGGCCACCGAGCTTTGGGTCTACACCGACGCGAACTGGGTGGGTTGTCCTGACACACGCCAGTCCACTTCGGGCTACGTCGTGTTCCTAGGGGACAACCTTGTCTCCTGGTCATCGAAGCGTCAGCCGGTTGTCTCTTGTTCTAGCGCAGAGGCTGAGTACCACGACGTGGCCAACGGCGTGGCCGAGGCGGCGTAGCTCCGCTAGTTGCTACTAGAGCTCCATAGTCCACTAACATGGAGCACCCTGGTCTACTACGACAACATCAACACCGTCTACCTCTCCACCAACCCCGTCCAGCATCAGCGTACGAAGCATGTCGAGATTGACCTCCACTTCATCCCTGAGCACGTCATCATTAGAGATGTTCGTGTCCTTCATGTTTCGACCACCTCGCAGTTCGCCGACGTCTTCACCAAGGGGCTCCCGACGATGGTGTTTGAGGAGTTTAGGTCTAGTCTCAACATCTGTTGTGGTTAGAGTTTTGATTGCCAGGGTGTTAGAGTGTATCTATATTTGGTCCTTATTGGGCCATGTGGGTCCCTCCAGGCTTAGGTTTACTGTTAGTTGGCCCATTAGGGACTCTCCTTTATATTGTACAACTCTCTCTTTGGAATGCACTTAGGGTTTCCAACATAAGAGACAACATATATGGAGAGTCATGTAGAAACAAGCTCTTCATGAAGAGCTCGTCCCTTGTACTTTTTCAATTAACTAGAGACCCCTCAAGAGACGCCAAATTAAATGGGGTTGTACATTGCCTAAGACCACTAATTGTTCCATTGTCATTAAATGAGTTGTAACATAAGCAAACATGATGACATGTCATGCAATTTAACTAAAGGAGATACAATATATAGACTTTTATTGAAAATGAAACTCTAGATACACTATTTTCTAGACATATGTTGATATGACAGCCTTGTGTATGGAACTATATATCCTTTGAGAATGGCCAAACTGAAATCCTCGCCAAGAAATGGTGATCTACTTTTAGTTTGCACCTTAAAATCTTATTAGTGTACTCTTTCCGCTCACAAAAGAGTACACGTCTTGTTTTTTTTCTTCTAAATTTAAAATTTAATTACCTTTAATAAGCTTGACTAAATTTATAAAAAACAGTACCTGTATTTTTATTTTTAAAATGGTTGATTCGAAAATATATGATATAATTAATCTAATGATACTTTGTTCGAAACGTGAATGTCAGCATTTTTAATAGATTTTATTAAATGTAAAATTGGTTATTTTTGTATATGAAGTAGATAGAAAACTTATCGATTATACTAATGAAAAAGAGCACTGGTCCTAACTTTGGTTGACACTATATAACGATGTTTTTTAATGTTAGAGCAAAGTCTGTGCCGAGTGCTCGAGAAAAAGTACTCGGTAAAGAAGGTTTTGTCGATGTACTGTTCGTCGATCCCTCTTTGTCGAGTGTTTTTCAGGCTTTGCCGAGTGCTTCAGTTACTCGGCAAAGCGGTCGATTCCAATAGTGATATATAGCTCTTTAACACGCAAAACTTAGAAAATAAACTCAAAATATGCTTTAATAGGCTCTCTAATTAACTATATATTTTTTCTCTCTTTGAAACCACCCTTATCACTCTCCATTTTAGGCGATGCTATATGGCTATGGTTCTCTAAATGCAACATCTAGTAATTTCTCATGAATTTTTTAACACAAGGAAATTTAGGATAACCTATTAGAGTACGGAGAACAAAATTTGAAGAGAGGCCATTAGAGAGTTGAGAGATATAAGCATAATTCCTAAAATTATGTCAAGTCAACTTTTTGTGTTTGACTGAATTTTATAGAAAAGGGCAAGAATAATTATGGCACCAAATAAGTATAGTATAAAAATATATGTTGTGATGTATCTGGTGGTACAAATTTGGTTTCACACAAATCTCAGTGCTCTTTTCTATAAATTTAATCAATCTTTAAAAGTTTATGTTAAGACAACTCTTGGAATAATTGCTTTATTTAAAGGGAGTAGAATCTATTGCTTATATATGTGGTCTAGACGTCTAGTATCGTCCAATGAGTAAATGGGAGTATCTACATGTGCATAACCTCCTATTCTAATTGTAATGGTCATTTCAGGAATTCATGCGGTCAAACTTATATTTTACTTGAACCAACAAAGTTGTTACAGGGATTCACAACATATATGCAATTCATGCCACCATATTCACCAAAAATAACTTTCATAACATATAATTTCGCTATTTAAAATGTTTTATTTAAATAAATTGCTAGTCAAAGTGTGTGATATTAGAGAACATGTCAAATATGTTATAAATGGCATACATTTGGAATCAGAGAGAGTAGTACCTACTTCTCTCTAACTAACCAACAATGGGGTTTGATGAAAAAGATCCTACGAGATCACCACCTAACAAATAAAAATGAGTTGCCCCTTCTTATTTGATTCTACACATATTTTTCTCGCAAGCGGTAGGGTTTTGTGGCACATGGTATTAGCTATAATCTAAAGATGGCCAGACCACTCGATACAATTAAAAATTGGAAGCAAGAAAAGCTTGGGAGGACAGGTCTCCCCGCCCTTTTTAATAAGAGGGGGGGATATATTTGCCCTGCAAGGAGATCTCTTCCTCCCCATTTTAAAAGGGTCTCGTGCATCATTCAATCAACTCTCTCTACCTCTCTCTCTCTCTCTCCACCTAGCTAGCTTTGTTCATCTTGCTCTCCCAAGTCTTCCTTCTAGTAGCTAGCTAGGTCTTCGGTCTCGGACATGAGCGGGAGCAACTTTGGAGACAGCATGGGGTGGAGCAGTAGTGGGAGATCGTCTGGTCCGAGAAGGGGCAAGAGAGGCGGCGGCGGCGGTGGCACCGACAAGCCCAAGCAACCGCAGCGAGGGCTCGGCGTGGCGCAGCTTGAGAAGATTAGGTTACAGAGCGAAATGGCGGAGTATTTCCATCCTCTCGGCAGCCAGGCCCCCAGCTTGATCCACAGAACGGGCAGCCTCAGCTTGGTAAGTAGTGATGACGGGTACGGTGTCTTTGCAAAGCGTTCCTCTTCTGTGCATCCTGCGGGCATGCTGCCATCATATATTATCAGGAAGTCCTGACTTCTTGTGGTTTTGGAATGGATCCATCTAGCAGGAGGATGCACGGGCGTCGACGTCCTCGCTGTCGTCGTCGCCATCTTCCTCCTTCCATGCTGCCGCCATCTCGTCGGCGTTCCCAATCCATCCAAATTTCGCGGTACATGCATGGACACCTTTCCCTTAGCTTGGAAAGATTACTAGCTAGTAGTTCTTTAGCAAAGAATTGAATTGGTCTGTCAGAAGTTCAGACATGCATATATATATCTAGCCTCTACACATGAGAGAGAGAGACAGAGAGGGGTAATCCAAATGGAAGCTTTAATTTCTTTGATTCAGCGTGGGTATGGGTTTGCCATATAGCACAGGCCAGTGACACATACATGTGAAGATAACAGCACTTAGTCTTTTCTTTTCTGAACACAGCAGTTAGTCTACCACCAGATTCAGTTGAGTTGCGTATATATGTGCTTTCTAGCTAAGTTGGCTGGACTGGACAGAGCTCTAAAAGACTGTTTAGATCGTTGCCTAACTTGCCACACTTTATCTAATATTTCTGTCTAAGATTAGTTTTTTAATTCGAACGACCAACCTTAGACAAAGTGTGGCATAGTTAGCTACAAACCAAACAGGCCATAAATCTCTTCTTTCTTTGCGATTCAATATTTGTTGTAATTTTTCTTGTTTGTGGGTTTCCTTCGACATATCTAGCTCCATCGTCATGTGGTTTCTTTGATCGTGTGGTTCTTCTCAATCGATCTAGTAACACATCTATTTTCATTGTAAAATTAAAAATTCGTTTTAGTTAATTAATAGGTTCATATACAACACTTAATATATATGTTTTCTATATATGTGTAGGTTCATCTTCATCATCCATTTGAATATAGACATAAAAACTAAAAGCTAAAACGACTATTATTTTGAAACAAAGGGAGTATAAATTAATGCGCAGCAAACTCCTATATAAAAGGGCAGTGTATATATATCATCTTCTTTTGTACTTAATTTCCGTCCGAATGCAATATGAACTATTGTGACACCAAGAAGATGTGTAGAGTTCTTACACCATTTCTGGCTTCATCATGTAGATGCCATACGGAGAGACAGACGTACGATACAGTGAATTCCAAGCTCATCCCATCATAAGGTGCGGCAGTCGGTGGCCTGGTGGCAACTCATATATATATATATTGTCACTGCATGCTCACTTGTTCCAATAGCTTTATGTCACAAGCTCCAACTAACGATGCTGATTTGCAACTACCAGATCACCGGTGAGCAGCAGTGCTGTCTATGGCACCCCACATTACGGGCAGCATCCTAACATCACATTGCCTCTCTTTGAATCGCAGGTATGTAGACCATCATATATAAGAGTGAGAGTTGAATGAGTGATCTAGTCACTGTATGTTCACCTAGATGTATGATCTTAATTACCGGCAGTATTTTATATCGAGAGATAACTGAACATGCATGTTTGGTTGCAAAATTTCGGTATAGGTATCTTCCCGGTTGAAGGGACGACATCATGATCGAAGTCAGTCAGCGGACTCAACAAGCTTGAACTCCGACGATCCACAAGACGTGGACCTTGAGCTCAAGCTATGATCCTAAAATGTGACGCGATAGATTTGTTAGTCTGCTTCATGCATGGGCATTTTCCCTTGTGGTGCAATAAGTTTCTGAATTGGTGCCACTAGCTAGTCGCCAGAACCAGTGCAATGCAAGAGGATTATATTTGCCGCCTTTTCTGTAACGATATCGATGCCTGCCACAAGCTAAGAGAGAAATAGTAACGCACTTTTTTAATCAAGACATGCATCATGACGATGTTGTGTTGCCTGGGATCTGGTGATCATATCTATATAGCAGCTAGCTAGCTGTTCTGATTGTACTGCGAAGCATAGACGTGTTGACTCTTGCCCCTGCAGCTGCAAGCGTTATTCATCACTGACACAGTATACGTTCGTACATGGGTTGTCATTAATTAAGTTATGCAGCACAGATTTCATCACTGCTGAGATCAGAAAGAATTTTTCGTATGGGTACGAGCACTTGCATTGTATATATATGCATTCCAGCTGAATATTTTGGTCCAGAAGCACAAGCAAGATGGAAATATAGAATGACAACTTTATCTGCATCCGTGATCTCAAACACAGCTGTCTTCTGTACTACTTCGAGACTTCGAGTACAGCTTGCCTCAGCCATTATATTATTTCTTTCTTGATGTCTGTATATCTTCTCCCCGTATGCACCAAATAATAAGGCCCTTGATCGATCTACCTTTTCATAGATAATATAATATAAGAGTGCGTCTTTTGATCATGCATTCTTAGTGTGCATCTATACAGCATGCATGCTAGCTTAGGCAAGGACGAAACATACATGGGCTTTTGTATTATTGATCGGAAGTTATCATATTGTCATACATTCAGCAGACTTCAAATATATGTAGGCTGCGTTCGCTTGTTCAGGGTTTGTTCAGGATCGGGGGCAGGAATGGTTCCAGGTGATCAAAGCCTATACAAATTAGATAAGCATCTCTAGATTGGTTCTAGGCCATGATTCCGGAACAAACGAACACAACCGTACTGTTCTTGTCATCGGTTTGTTTTAGAGCCTTTAGGTATATATACATGCAGGACACATTATCAGCACGCTGGACTAATACTGATCAGCTAGGTCACGCTAGTAGAAAACGGCTTTATGACTGAGATGCGCACTAATTTGTATAGACGGATTCGGTTAACGCGCGCCAGTTGTAGTAAAATGGTGGCCCCAACTCGAAAAACCGCTAGTGGAAACACATTTTCAATGACAGTTCAGTTAACAAAACCGCTAATAAAAACCGTGTATTTTCACTTGCGGTTGGCTTAAAAAAGAACTTCACCCTGTTCTTTAAGATAATGAGAAGTACCTATTAAATTGCATGCACTAACCAATCCAACCCAAAATCTTAAGCTGATAGGAGGCGTGAACAATTCACTCATATTATATTCTAACACTTCCCCTCACGTCGAGCCTTTCTTGGGTCTCAGAAGTAGAATAGGAGCGAGCAACAATTATTTTAATTACTTTATTTAATCGCGCTAACCAGGATTTGAACTCGAGACCTCTGGCTCTGATACCATATTTAGTTACATACACTAACCAATCCAACCCAAAAGCTTAAGCTAGTAGGAGGGGTGAACAGTTCACTTATATTATATTCCAACAGTACCATCTCCCAGTAGCAAGCTACAATCTCAACGTAGATAAGAAACATACGATGTGTGTGTGATTCAAAATTTGAAAATACTATCTGAATTCTTTTCCAGCATACAAATAAATTGTGTCAACAAAAGACCTTATAGTCACCGACGATGGCTCACATGATTGTCATATCATGCCGACTACTTTCCTCCCTATTGTCATGAGGGCTATAAATCTTGTGTTCTTAAATATGACAATCATACGGTTGTGCTACTTTTTTAAGAAGATTTCACAAAAGCTAGTTGACCACGATGAGTTGGCATCTCTTGAAGAATTCGTAATGGAGACAATATAACAGTTTGAGATATGTTCCCCCATCATTCTTCAATATGATGGTGCACCTTGTGGTGTACTTGGTGCCACAAATAGAGGCATTGGGTCTCATGTACTTGCATGAAATACAGACGTATGAGGGTTTCATGTAAATACTAAATAGCTATGTATCAACTCATGCTCGTCCTGAAGCATCCATGATAGAGGGGTACTGTACCAAAGAAGTCATTGAGTCTAGAGGTCCATTCTGCAATGGTGTGCTAAAAGACCAAATTGCAATAAGTTTGCCTCCATCATGGCATGAGGGTAGGCTGTATGGAACTAGGAGAATGGAACATAAATGTTTCATCCCGCCAGATTACAATATAGTCCTAGAGGTAAATCACAACATCCTACATCAGTTATCGATAATGGAGCCATGGATCTAGCAAAACATCAATGGGCTTCACGAGCAAAATCATGGACATAAGGACGATTGAGTAATGAAGGAACACAAGCATCGGTTTAACACCTAGCTAAGGGTGAGAGACATTCCACATGAGGAAACAATAGAGGAACAAACCATCAAGGGGTTGTCATCTAGGCTATCATGCCAGGTAACGACATGGAAAACCTATTGCATTGATGGATTCATATTTTGTACCAAGTCCAAGGACAAAAAGAACATGACACAAAATAGTGGTGTTCGATGTGAGGCCATAGACGATGAAACTAGTGAGATTAGTACATACATTGTCTTTATTAAGAATATATGAGAACTAGATTGTAGTACATTTCAAATCCTCGTGTTTCAATGCTAATGGGTTGAAGACAAACATGTCATAGTGGACAACTATGGGGTCAGCGATTTTGATGTAAGTAAGGTAGCTACAAATATGACCCTTGGATCCTTTCCAATCGTGTTACACAGGTCTTCTATGTTGAACATATTCTTTCTATGAATGAGAAGAAAAGTATGGACAAGTTATAGGAGTTGATGGTGTATCTAATTTGGAGGATTTTAACCAATTCAATGACATGTCTCTCTTCATAGATCATGCAACCAAGATAAGGAATGTTGAGTGAAACATCCCACACAATTTGTTGCCCTAGGTGTGCCACGATGGACAAGGAAAAACAATAGTTGTCTCGATTATATATTTGTCATTTGTCTATAATCCATTAATGTTATGACTTATGCCTTATCGATGTTTCTACATGGCTACATTTATCCACTTTGCACTATATAGAATATTTTGCAACTTTTTGTGCTAAAGTGTTCACAAATGGAACACTTCTCAACTAAGTTTCAACAACAATCAACTACAACTATCTACTTTGCACTATATAGAATATTTTCTTCATTGTCTTCATTTAAATTTTGGTACACATATTCATATAAGGTATTTATTCATTTTAGAATATAAAATTTAATTTATTGACACATTTATAGTTTTATATCAGTTAAATAAATTACTATATGTGTTTTTTTAGAAAAACAAACTAGTAATATGTAAATGTGGTCAAAAAATCTGAATTTGGCATGGACACATAACTTGATGGTAGAAGCATGGCATAAAAGTTTGAGAAGATTTTTACAACTTTTTGTGCCAAAGTGTTTACAAATGGAACACTTCTCAACTAAGTTTCAACAACAATCAACTACAACTCTCCACTTTGCACAATATAGAATATTTTCTCCATTGTCTCTACTTAAATTTTGGTACACATATTCATATGAGATATTTATTAATTGTATAATAGAAAATTTAGTTTTCTTGGTATATTTACAATTTTATATCAATTAAATGAATTAATACATGCATTTTTTAGAAAAAACAAATTGATAATATGTAAATGTGGTAAAAAAATCTAAAATTTGGCACGAACACAATTTGACGGTAGAAGCATGACATAAAAGTTTGAGAAGATTTTTGCAACTTTTTAGACCAAAGTGCTCACAAATGAAACACTTCTCAACTAAGTTTCAACAACATTCAATTACAACTCTCCATTTTGCACTATATAGAATATTTTCGTCATTATCTTCATTTAAATTTTGGTACACACATTCATATAAGGTATTTATTCATTCTAGAATATAAAATTTAGTAAATATTAGATAGTGTGCTTAATAGTATATAAAGCCCAAGCTAAAGCCTAATCTCTAACATACGTATGTATATATAGGTTCTATATTTGGAACCTGGGCTTCCAATAACTAGAGGAAGCCTTGGCCCAACAGTGTCATCCGGTTCAGCCACACCAAGTTCGGGTGGCTATAAAACACCTCTAGGCTACTAGGGATTAAGTTTTAGAGGTGGCGGCGGTTCCCTCGCTCGGGCATGCGAGCGGCGGCAATCCCCGGGGTGAGCGACGGTGGTGCCTCGAGGCGGGCGACTGGCGGTGACGCTCCCTAAGCGTATGAGCGGCGGCGCACCCCAGGGCTGGTGACGACGTCAGGAGGCGTGGTAGGCTTCCACAGCGGTGGTGGCGGCCATGGGAGACGTAGGTGGCTCCAGCGGTCGCGCGAGACACAGTCGTCTCTAGCTATTGCGGCCACACGAGGAGTGGGTGGCTCTGGCATCCTTCGATGACCAACTCCTCTGATCCGGTTGCCTCGGCGGCATCCTCCAGCGACGAACTCCTCCAATCCTTTGTTTATGCATGCAACTGTTGGTTGAGCCTATACTAAGATTTTTTTTCGTTAATTATGATGTACTGTGTATGTATTTATGCAACTTTCTGTAATGATTTATGCTTCGTGCGATATCAACCATACAACTTTTGCGTGTATGCTATGGAAATCAAAATATCATTCAAAATTTATGTGCATGCAATGAAAACTCTCACGACCTGTCATAATTTTTGGATCTACATTAAAATAGAAACCGCATACATGTGCCTAGTGCTTGCTATATTGTTCAGATCTGCCAAAAAATAGGACTACATACATATGTCTGGTGGGGGATGCGCCTGAATGCATATTCCTAGTAGAGGGACGACATACAATCATGTTTATATTTTTATGCCACTTTGTATACATATTTGTGCTAACATCAAGAGATTTGGAACATCTTTCAGGTAGGATCAGTATTTTACGCTCAAAACTGAAGGTTTTTACGCTCGAACATAGAGATGCGTTCACCAGTGAATCGTATGCCAGATTTCTATGCAGTGTACCACATTGCATAAATACCTACACCGTGTAGTATAATTAGTATCAGCATATATATCATAAACTGATTTTAATAAGCCTAACTGTATGGTTGTTAGAGCAATTCTATATTTATGGAGGAAATAAAGTATTTAAATAATATCTTTTGTTTTCATGCATGTCAATCCATTTTCTTTCATGGCATATTCTTGTCATCCTAAATTAGTGTGCATGCAGCAGGAAACAATTTCTTACACAATGTAACGAATTGCATATATATCTACACCGTGTAGCATAATTACTATCAGTATATAACATAACTGGTTCTAACAAGCTTAGCTGCATGGCTGTTGGAGCGATCCTATATTTATGGAGTCGTCCAATTTTTGTGCACATGCAGTGGAAACGAAAATGTCATCTAAAATTTACGCGTATGCAATGGAAACTCACATGATCTGCAATAATTATCGAATCTATCATAAAAATAAGATCTGCATGCATGCGCCTACGTGTGTGGATGTGGTCCAGTGGCTAGGCAGAGGTTTATGCTATCTTTATGAACTATTTACGCAATTTTGTGAACTATTTACGCTATTACGCAAAAAAACATAACCATAATTTATGGCGTGCATCCCACACGGAGGTTAGGTGTTGGACCAGGAGTTTGAATGACGCGTGGGGGAGTTTTGACCTAGTGCATGGTGGGGGGGCACCCGACAGCCTAGCGTGGGGTGGGTGAGCGCGCCGACGCTGTCCAGCTAGGTCACAGGGTGGTCAGCCAGACTTTCTTCTAACTACTAGAAGCCCTAGGCTCCGTCACAGGGTGGTCAGCCAGACTTTCTTCTAACTACTAGAAGCCCTAGGCTCCCAATATACCCACATTATATATAGTGCTATTTAGCACCTAGATGCTAAATAGCTATTTGGCATCCACACCACCTGAGAGATATAGATGTCCAAATGGGTGGGTCGTGCTGGCCCGACATGGATTGGGACCATGCCGGGCCGGCCCATGGCCCGACGGTTCTAACAGGCCCATAACAACAAATGACGTTTAAATGATAAAAATATCCTAAAAGTATGCATATTTGAGGGTTTAAACCATATTTATTAGCTCTAAACATTTATTTACACCCACATAATCAATAAAAACACATGTTTCTTTTGTTTTATACTCTATATTTAAGTATAATATATGTATTTATACGAAAAAATAGAACAAGATAAAATTGAACTGTGCCGGGTCTAGCCCGCCGTGCCATGCCTTCGACCCAGGCACATCCCAGTGACAGGACCAGGCCAACATGGGCTCGGTTCACTACGTGACATGCTGGGTTCGTGACGGACCAAACCCATGCTAGGTTTTGGGTCGCCCGACAAGCCCGATCCGTCTGGACATCTCTACCTAGAGATCACCAGCACGTTTAGGCCCCTAGCGTTCCTGCGACCAAGCCCCATGTATCACGCTCCCATGCCACATCCGTGCATAATACCTGTTTTTTAGAATGACTAACTCACTAAATGGATCATATCTCAATTGTTCTCATGAATGATTTAGGTTAATAATATAGAATGACTAAGTATTCAGATAATAACTAAGCTTGTTCAGTTTCTTTTTTGTAATGTCTATTTTTTCTAGAATGACTGACTCACTAAATAACTCTTATCTCAGTGATTCTCATAAATGGTTGAGTACAAAAAGATAGAATGACTGAGTATTTATAAAATGTCTGAGTTTATTCACTTCCTTTTCCATAATGTCTATTTTTTGGTATGAAATTATTGTTATCTCAGTAATTCTCATTAATGACTGATACTAAAAGATGGAATGACTGATCCTGATAAAAACATGAGATAAAACTGAGAGCACCTAGAGGGGGTGAATAGGTGACCCTACGAAATTCAACACTAAATAGCCAACACTTGGTTATGAAATGTTAGTGCAATTAAAACCAAGTTGCTAAGGTGTGAACTTCAGAAGAAAACCAATCACAAAGAAGATAGACACAAGACAAAGTGATTGATCCCGTGGTTCGGCCAATGCCTACATCCACGTTGTGGTGACCTCCTTCGGTCAAGGATTGCACTCAATCCCTCTCAAGTGATCCAATGATCAACTTTGAGTACCATGGTTATCTTCTTTAGTAGTCATTTCCCGTTTGCGAGGAATCTCCACAAGTTAGAGCCTCTCGCCCTTATAGTGATGATCACACAAGAAGCACAGAAGTAAGGGAGGGAAATCAACACACGCAAGACTCAATCCGCAGCACACACACACGCACACAAGCCAAGACTTGAGCTCAAAACACGGCTCAGGGAGTTCACAACTCAAACGGAGCTCAAATCACTAACGCAACAATCCAAATGCGTGGAGGCGGAGTCTAGTAGTCTTAAGATGCTTAGTGAATGCTTGGTGTACTGCTCCATGTGAATAGGGGTCCCTTTTATAGCCCCAAGGCAGCTAGGAGCCGTTGGAGATCAACTTGGAAGGCAAATCTTGCCTTCTGTCGAGTGGTGCACCGGACAATCCGGTGCACCACCGGACATGAATAGTAAGCGTCTGGTCCTTCCTAATCGGGCGCAGTCGACCGTTGGGCCTCAGGTCCGGTTGGCGCACCGGACAGTCCGGTGTGACCATCCGACTGTTGGCTCGGCCATGTGTCGCTCATTGATCGCGCAGTCGACCGTTGGTCGCGGGCGCCTTTGGCTCACCGGATAGTCCGGTGCACCACCGGACAGTCCAGTGAATTTTAGTCGCGGCACCTTCTCCTTTTCCCGAGAGCGATGAGTTCGTTGCCGAAGAGCTTGGGCGCGGGCACTGGTGACTCACCGAATAGTCCGGTGCACCACTAGACAGTCCAGTGATTTTTAGCCACGTCGCCCTGCCGATTCCCGAGAGCAGCCAGTTCGCCGCCGGGTCAGCCTGGGCACCGGACAGTCTGGTGTGCCACAAACTGGAGCTGATTTGGCCGAACCGAGCCAATCTTTCTCAATCTCTTTTTCTCTTTTCTTGGCTATGTCTCTAGCACTTAGATAAACATGTTAGTACCAAAACAATTTAATAAGTCTAGAACCATACCTTGTCCTTTGATGTGCACTTTTCACCTCCTTAGCACATAAGAGTTTAAAACAATGTGTTGGGTATTCAATCACCAAAACAATTATAGAAATGGCCCAAGGCCACATTTCCCTTTCAATCTCCCCCTTTTTGGTGTTTTATGCCAACACATTAAAAAGCAACTAAAGATCGCAAATTGAAGACCACTTGGTTTGCTTTTGCAAATCAAATTCTTTTTCCTATCTCTAAGTCAAACACACTTGTTTGGGAAAATAGAGAGATATTCCAAGAGTAAAATTGATCAAGTGCCAAAAACTCCCCCTTTTTCCTATAATAAAAATTCTCCCCCATAAGAGACCAAATTTTGCTATAAGAGGATTTTGACAAAATACAAATTCTAACTTTATTATTTTTCAAAAATCACAAGTGGTTGGCTAATCCATTTTCTTTGGCCTTAATTTCTCCCCCTTTGGCATTGAGCACCAAAACGGAAAAAACTTTTGGCGTAGAAACTAAATATCTAAGAATTCGCTTAACGGCCACAAGGTGACACTCCTTGGGATCGGATTGAAATCTAGCACACATGCATACACTAAGCATAATGTCCGGTCTACTAGCACAGAGATAAAGTAATGAACCTATCATTGACCGGTATGCCTTTTGATCAACAGACTTACCTCCTTTGCTGAGGTCAAGATGTCCGTCAATTCCCATCGGTGTCTTTGTGGGCTTAGAATCCTTCATTCTAAACCTCTTGAAAAGATCTTGAGTGTACTTCGTTTGGGATATGAAGGTGCCGTCCTTGAGTTGCTTCACTTGGAATCCAAGGAAGTAGGTCAACTCGCCCATCATCGACATCTCGAACTTTTGCATCATCACCCTGCTAAACTCCTCACAAGACTTTTGGTTAGTAGAACCAAATATTATGTCATCGACATAAATTTGGCAAACAAAAAGATCATCATTACAAGTCTTTGTGAGAAGAGTGGGATCAGCTTTCCCAACCTTGAAAGCATTAGAAATAAGAAAATCTCTAAGGCATTCATACCATGCTCTTGGGGCTTGCTTATGTCCATAGAGCGCCTTAGAGAGCTTATATACTTGGTCGAGATACCTGTCATCCTCAAAGCCAAGGGGTTGTTCCACGTATACCTCCTCCTTGATTGGCCCATTGAGGAAAGCGCTCTTCACATCCATTTGGAACAACCTAAAGGAATGGTGAGCAGCATAGGGTAATAATATCCGAATTGACTCTAACCTATCCACAGGAGCAAAAGTCTCCTCAAAATCCAAACCTGCGACTTGGGCATAACCTTTTGCCACAAGTTGAGCCTTGTTTCTTGTCACCACTCCGTGCTCGTCCTGCTTGTTGCGGAACACCCACTTGGTTCCCACAACATTTTGCTTTGGACGTGGTACCAGGCTCCAGACTTCATTCCTTTTGAAGTTGTTGAGCTCTTCCTGCATGGCCAACACCCAATCCAGATCCTACATGGCCTCTTCTACCCTGAAAGGCTCAATAGAAGAGACAAACGAGTAATGCTCACAAAAATTAGCTAATCATGAGTGAGTAGTTACTCCCTTGCTGATGTCACCCAGAATCTGATCGACGGGGTGATGTCTTTGGATCGTTGCTTGGACTTGGGTTGGAGGGGCCCGTGGTGCATCTTCCTCCATAACTTGTTCTTCCTGTGCTCCCCCTTGATATTGCCCCTTTTCTTGAGGTGCCTGTTCATCATCTTGAGTCTGGGGATACACCATCGTGGAGGAAGATGGTTGATCTTGTTCTTGTATTTCCTGTGGTTGCACATCACCGATTGCCATAGTTCGCATTGTGGCCGTTGGAACCTCATCTTCATCTACATCATCAAGATCAACTTGCTCTCTTAGAGAGCCATTAGTCTCATCAAATACAACGTCGCTAGAGACTTCAACTAATCCTTGTAACACCCCTGGTGTTACTGTCACTAAAACTTGAGCATAACATCATAAGCATTAGCATTTCATATGTTTGACACACCTAGAGTGCATTCACTAGGCAAAAATTTCAAACAAGTTGTATTGTTATGGCATTTTGTGAATCAAACCCTAGAGTAGGGAGCTCAACCCTAGAATGGGTGTAATAGAGCAAACAAGGCTTAAACAAGTGAAAACTTCAAAGCTTGTTTGAAATAATCATAAAGTATCACCATAGATGAACTCAAGTGGGATCCAAACCCTAAGAGTGCAAGAAACCCTAATTGGAACCCCAGAAAACCCTAAACCTAAACCCTAGGGGGCTAAGTGCAAAATCAGTGCACTTTTGGGCTAAAGTGCAAAAACCATGATAATAAGGTGTCTTAAGTCATAAGGTTCAAAATTATGGAGATTTGCAAGTTAAACCTTGAGCTTTGCACTAATTTGCAAAAGAGCCACACTTAAACCCTTTTGGCTAAGTCTGAAATCAGTGTAATTAACTCAACTTTGGAGCCTTATATCTGCCAAATTATAAGGTTTTTGCCCTAGGTCACCACAGCAATATTGTAGATCTATCAAAGGAGAATAACTTTGCTTAAGGGAGTAAGCATGGTTGTTATGAAGAATTTGAAGATAAATGAGCCTGAAGTTAGGCTGTCAGGCTGTTTGAGTCTGAACTTCAGACTAACAGTGGGGCTGCATGAACTTAGGGCTCGAATTCAATCATGATCGAGTAAGAATTTGGCTTGGGTTGCTATGAAAAAATTGTATCTGGATCATTAGGCTATAACTTTGCTAAAGAGTGATGATCTTGTTACTACCTGAAATTGGGAGCAAATCTCCCTGCAAATCGCTCTGTCGGCTGTCTGCACCCAGCTCACCATGATACAGTGCACCCCAAACTGAATCAGATCATGGGTTCATTCCCCCTCGTTGCCGGTGATCCTTCGCCGTGATTGTTGATTGATCGTCGCATTCATGCTCGGACCGATTGAATAGCGTTCAGGGTCAAGTAAATATCACCGCTGTGGATAAGCTCCGGCCAGTAAACTATTCCGGCCATCGTATCGAGCTCGCCACGGTGGAATCGGATGAGCTCGCCAGTGACCGCCATCTCACGGCCTTGCGCCACGTATCTGGACACATCCGTCGCGTTGCCGTGACTCGCTATAACCGTCTGATCATCACCGGTGAGAGCTGCCACGGTTGATGCCACGAATTCTTTGCGCCAGTGAACTCCAACTCCTCCGACCGCCGCGCGTCTCACCCGAATTCATGGCCACCGCTCTTGCTTGCTATAAATTGAGCGTGCCATCGGGTCCGTAGGATGATCATACACCAAACCACCAAGTATTGCCTCCAGTCATACAACACTGAGCTCCAATTTCATACTTCCCCCAATCTGCTCAAAACACCGCAAGAACACCCTCACCGCGGCCAGCTTATTCCAGGTCAGTCCTAGCGCCTTGATCGTTTATTCTAACGTTCTTAGGTCTTCCTCAAGCTCCTCAACCCCTCTGATTGAACTAGACCGCCATGAATCACCGGGAAAACATTGTTCTTTGGGTTGTCTGCGCTGTCACCGTGGCCAGAGACATTTGGGTAGCCGTTCATGAAATTGAATTAGGGGAAACACTCCTCAGGGCTGGAATTAGGTTTAAACCAAAGATAAGTACCGGTCTTAGCGTAATCCGGCCAGTATTGGCTCGCCGGAGCTCAGCTCCCCGCCGGTCACAGTCGTGGGCCGAGTCTGTTGAAGAAAAGAAAACGCAGGGATGTCTTTGTTAAGTGTTAGTGAGACTGTGGAACAGTGCAAGGGATTCTTTAAAGAATTTTAGAATGATAGGGTCCTTTCTGCAAATCTGCACGTACGGACGCGCGCGCACGCATTTCCACCTAGGGTTGGGCTGCCTGAGCTAGTTTCGGCCCAAGACTGTTCCCTCCTTTTCCTTTTCTTTTTCTACCAGAACTAAAACAATTCTAGAAAATAGTAGGAAAATGGTAAAAATGCCAAACAAATTTTACTAGATTCCTAATTTTCCATAGAATTTAATAAAAATAGTTTTAGGATTTTTAATCCAAAATGGAAATTATAGAGTATTTAAAACAGTATAAAACCTTATCTCTGGATTTTTAGAAAATATATAATGATTCCAAAAATCTCCAAACTTTTTGGATGACCCTTATATATTATTTAGAAGCCTTGTGTAAAGTTTGGTATGATTTGGGCCATGTTTGATACTTAGAACCCAAAACCCTACCCCCTGCCGTGTGAACTTCACTGTTGACTCTGGGAACCCTAAGTTCTCGAAGATCCGTGAAGGAAAATTATATTCAAGACTTTAGATAATAAACTCTTATTATCTCTGCACTCTCATGAGCATTACATGGGCATTAATTATTATGTATGGTTATATTTAGAAAACGAAGAAGAAGTAGAAGAAGAGAAGACTCCACCACCACCACCTGAGGAACATCAGGCAGGCAGCTGTTTCTATTTTGACATCTGTGGAACTGAGCCTAATTCACTTGTGAAACAAGGCAAGCCCCGATGCATTTGCCACCTCCTTGTTACTTTTTAAACTCTTTCTCACTTACTTGATGCATTAGGTGATAGGAGTTATGTGCTAAACTATTGCTGCATCTCCTTCCTTAGATTACTTCCTAATCCATGTTTTACAAAAAGTTTTCTTATGCTTAGTTTTGCTTTAGATAAACAAAATGTTTTGTTTTCTCAAAGAGGATGTTGCAAAGTGGGTGGGCTGTTTTCGAAAATAAAACTTGATGGTGGATCCATCATGGCCATGATGGGTTCAACATCGGAAAAGATGTACCTCTGCCAGGTACCAAACTTTGGGGTTTGAAATGATTAATCTGAGACCAGGCGGGTGACTTGCACGAGAAGAGAGTCTTGGTGTAGTGTCTCCGTCTGAGTCGATTAAGGACCGTGTCGATGTAGGCTTGCTGACCGAGGACCCTTTAACTGGTCACATGCCTCGTCATGGGTAAGCTTTGCCTCGGGCAGACTAAGGCCAGAATAAGATACCACACAATGGGAGTGGAGAGATGGCGAGAGTAGTGTGTACCCTTCGTGGCAAGAGGCTGGACGGTGGTGTATCTGTGCTCTCGGTTGGCGTGAACCTGATCTGGTCTTTAGAACCCCGGTGGTGAGTTGACATATGCAAGGGTTAAGTGCTACATATGTCGTGTGATTGGAGATCCTCTGCTGAGTATAATCGATTCGAATCGTCGTACCTTCGCGGTTATGAAGACTTGGTCACTGCCCTATACGTAGAACTCCAGTAAAGATGAAGGGTTGTTAAGAAATTGGCTAGTGCAGGTCAAGTGTTTGAACTAGGGTAGCAAGAACTCTAGATACATGTAATCTTACTTAACCTGACAAGTAAAATTGGATTTTTAAGGATCCACTTTTAGTAAGCATTTCTGCAAACAGAGTCTTTGATTATTGTAAGCCTTACCTTGACTCCCTTAAAGCCAGCATCCCCTTGAGAGTCTTTTCTTTAGTCGGGTAAGACTTGCTGAGTAATTCCATACTCAGGGTTTTATTCCCTGTTATTTTTAGGTGAAGAAGCGACAAACTTTTGTTGCTTCTGTTCTAAGGTGATACCAAAGGAAGAGTATCAGGAGTGAAGCTACGGGAGGAAAGGATCCTCCATAAAACTTTGTGTTTGAACTCATCGGGAGGGGTTTTT
Source organism: Zea luxurians (assembly GCA_029449295.1). NCBI lineage: Eukaryota > Viridiplantae > Streptophyta > Magnoliopsida > Poales > Poaceae > Zea > Zea luxurians. The sequence continues at coordinate 9,920,573 of JAOPSE010000057.1, forward strand.
GCCTCCCATGGTTTGTAATATTAATACTCTGCACTCGTATATTATATTCTGGTCTATAAATATTTAACTTGGTCTTACTTTTAAATAAAGGTAAGTTTATGTATCCGCTTCCGTATTCTCGTATCTCCGATGCTTGTAATGTCTGCGTGACGGGTGAAACGCTCTTGGGAAAGGTAAGAAAAGCAGATACCAAACTTGTCAAATGATTCAGGGGCACCTGCAGGGTTGTCTAAGGTCCGTTGGACAAGGACAACTGTAGGTGGGCCTAATGACTTGGGAGGTTCCGTCACAGCTGGTATCGGAGCGAAGCCCATCTCTGCAGATCTTATGAGGCATCTTCAAAAGAATTTTCTAAGACTTACCTAGAAAATTTATTTCTTTCTTATCTAGCTTCCTTCTGAAGTACTTAATTAAAGACTAGGTATAGAGTGCAATGTATAGAAGGTGTGAATCGACTAAGGTTGATTCTGTAATTACACATGCATCATGCTAAAAACTATGCTAATAAGTTTTCCCCCTTTAGAAATGCCGCCACGCACAAGAAAGATTGCGCACAAGTCATCCGGGCCAATCGGTGTACCCCGTCATCAACTTGCTCCACGACATGAAGATAGCAGTAGTGGTAGCAACGATCCAATTGGGGATCTGGAAGCCTAAGTGGATTAGCTTCGAACATAACTCCATCGCAGGAACGACATATGGGTCGCGGATGGCGAAAGAATAAATGAATTAAGAGCAGACATCCGCTACCTGCAAGATCAGCTCGCGGAACAAGATCTAGCGCTCGATTGGGTGATTAACTCTCGTTCGCTTGCCTGGGCTAAGGAGGCAAAAGCTCGAACCCGCGTGGAGGAGCATGCTCAGCACTTGCGGGTTGTATTAACGCGCTTGAGAGAACATCAGTTATATGCCAAGTTCAGTAAATGCGCATTTTGGCTGGAAGAAATTCAATTTCTGGGACATGTATTATCTGCCAAGGGGATTGCGGTGGATCCCAGCAAAGTCAAGGATATTTTGGAGTGGAAACCCCCAACCACTGTACATCAATTCTGAAGTTTCCTTGGACTGGCTGGCTATTACCGCCAATTCATACCAGATTTTTCCAAGCTTGTGAAACCAATCACAAGTTTATTGAAGAATGATAATAAGTTTAATTGGTCTTCAAAGTGTAATGAAGCCTTTGAACAACTGAAGGTATTATTAACCACTGCTCTGGTATTGGCTCAACCGGATATTGAAAAGCCCTTTGATGTGTATTGTGACGCATCGGGCAGTGGTCCCGGCTGTGTATTAATGCAAGAAGAACGAGTAATAGCTTATGCTTCAAGGTAGTTATGATGGCATGAGGAACATTATCCAACTCATGACCTGGAGTTAGCTGCAGTGGTTCATGCCCTAAAAATCTGGCGTCATTATCTACTAAGAAATGTCTGTCACATTTATACAGATCATAAAAGCTTGAAGTATATCTTCACCCAGTTAGAGTTGAACATGAGACAAAGGTGATGGCTTGAGCTTATTAAGGATTATGAACTAGAGATTCATTATCACCTAGGCAAAGCTAATGTAGTGGCAGATGCCTTGAGTTGCAAGACTTTTTGTCATTGTCTTACGATGGAGACTTCTGACATTATGTTATGTCAAGAAATGGAGAATTTGAACCTGGGAATGATTCAGCATGGAATTTTAAATCAACTAAAGCTTGAGTCAGTCCTTTTGCAAAGGATAATTGATGCTCAAAAAGATAATGAGGGTATGAAGCACATTCATGAGAAGATAGAAGCCGAAAAAGCCAAGTGCTTTAGGAAAGACGATCAAGGCATTGTATGGTTCAACAACTGCATAGTTGTGCCAAAGAATGAAGAAATCCGCCAACAAATATTAGATGAAGCACATCTTAGTCGCTATTCTATTCATCCCGGAAGCACTAAGATGTATCATGATCTAAAACAACATTATTGGTGGACAAAGATGAAGATTGAAATTACACGCTATGTGGCAAGATGTGACACTTGCAGACGTGTTAAAGCCATACATGTGAAGACTGTCGGTCCATTACAATCTTTACCTGTCCCTACATGGAAATGGGAAGATATTAGTATGGACTTTATTGTGGGATTGCCCAGGACTACTAGAGGATATGATTCTATCTGGGTTATTGTTGATCGACTTACAAAGATTGCCCACTTTCTTTTCTGTTAGGGTAAAGTATACAGTGGCCATATATGCAGAATTATACATTGCACGTGTTCTCAGTTTGCATGGTGTTCCGAAGACGATAGTGTCGGATCGTGGACCACAATTCGTGTCTAAATTTTGGGAAGAACTTCACAAAGCACTGGATACTAAGTTGCTCCATAGTTCGGCCTATCTTCCTCAAACCAGTGGACAGACTAAGAGGGTGAATCAAATACTTGAAGACATGCTACGGGCTTGTGCTTTGGAATTCCCACAGAAATGGGATGATTGTTTACCATTAGCGGAGTTTTCATACAATAATAGCTATCAAGAAAGCATCAAGATGGCACCATTTGAAGCTTTGTATGGCCGACGGTGTCGCACTCTGTTAAACTGGTCTGAACTAGGTGAAAGGAGTTTCTTCAGGCTAGATATGGTAAAAGAGACCGAAGAAAAAGTTCAACGAATAATTCATAATTTGAAGAAAGCTCAAGCTCGTCAGAAAAGTTATGCAGACAAACGACGAATGCCCTTGTATTTTCTGGTGGGAGATTATGTCTATCTGAAGGTCTCCACAATGAGGGGTGTAACACGTTTCGGGGTAAAAGGGAAGCTTGCACCTCGATACATTGGTCCTTTCCTTGTCCTTGAACAATGCGGGCAAGTGGCATACCGACTTCAACTACCCGAAACCTTGTCTGCTGTACATAATGTGTTCCACGTGTCTCAACTGAAGAAATGTCTTCGGGTTCCCGATCGAACCATTGAAGTAACAGATGTTTCCTTAGAGCCAGACTTGACCTATTCAGAACACCCTATTAGAGTCTTGGATCAAAAGGACAGAATTACCCGAAGAAGAACTCTCAATTTTTACAAGATACAGTGGAACCAACATTCAGAAGATGAGGCTACATGGGAAACTCGAGACTTTTTAGAAAAGAATTTCCCAGGCTTTCTAGCCTCATGTAAATTGTGATATGTATATAATTGTTGCAATAAAGGAGTGAGCCCCAGACCACCCCTGCCTTGTACCAGAAATAAGGAAATAAAAGAGTGAAGCATTTCCTTTTCCATTACTTACCCTAGAACTTTTAATCTCGGGACGAGATTCTTTTATGGGGGGGGGGAAGGATGTAACACCCCTGATGTTACTATCACTAAAACTTGAGCATAACATCATAAGCATTGGCATTTCATATGTTTGACACACCTAGAGTGCATTCACTAGGCAAAAATTTCAAACAAGTTGTATTGTTATGGCATTTTGTGAATCAAACCCTAGAGTAGGGAGCTCCACCCTAGAATAGGTGTAATAGAGCAAACAAGGCTTAAACAAGTGAAAACTTCAAAGCTTGTTTGAAATAATCATAAAGTATCACCATAGATGAACTCAAGTGGGATCCAAACCCTAAGAGTGCAAGAAACCCTAATTGGAACCCCAGAAAACCCTAAACCTAAACCCTAGGGGGCTAAGTGCAAAATCAGTGCACTTTTGGGCTAAAGTGCAAAAACCATGATAATAAGGTGTCTTAAGTCATAAGGTTCAAAATTATGGAGATTTGCAAGTTAAACCTTGAGCTTTGGACTAATTTGCAAAAGAGCCACACTTAAACCCTTTTGGCTAAGTCTGAAATCAGTGTAATTAACTCAACTTTGGAGCCTTATATCTGCCAAATTATAAGGTTTTTGCCCTAGGTCACCATAGCAATATTGTAGATCTATCAAAGGAGAATAACTTTGCTTAAGGGAGTAAGCATGGTTGTTATGAAGAATTTGAAGATAAATGAGCCTGAAGTTGGGCTGTCAGGCTGTTTGAGTCTGAACTTCAGACTAACAGTGGGGCTGCATGAACTTAGGGCTCGAATTCAATCATGATCGAGTAAGAATTTGGCTTGGGTTGCTATGACAAAATTGTAGCTGGATCATTAGGCTATAACTTTGCTAAAGAGTGATGATCTTGTTACTACCTAAAATTGGGAGCAAATCTCCCTGCAAATTGCTCTGTCGGCTGTCTGCACCCAGCTCACCATGGTACAGTGCACCCCAAACTGAATCAGATCACGAGTTCATTCCCCCTCGTCGCCGGTGATCCTTTGCCGTGATTGTTGGTTGATCATCGCATTCGTGCTCGGACTGATTGGATAGCGTTCAGGGTCAAGTAAATATCACCGCTGTGGATAAGCTCCGGCCAGTAAACTATTCCGGCCATCGTATCGAGCTCGCCACGGTGGAATCGGATGAGCTCGCCGGTGACCGCCGTCTCACGGCCTTGCGCCACGTATCTGGACATATCCGTCGCGTCGCCGTGACTCGCTATAACCGTCTGATCATCGCCGGTGAGAGCTGCCATGGTTGATGCCACGAATTCTTTGCGCCAGTGAACTCCCACTCCTCCGACCGCCGCGCGTCGTCACCCGAATTCACGACCACCGCTCTTGCTTGCTATAAATTGAGCGTGCTGTCGGGTCCGTAGGATGATCATACACCAAACCACCAAGTATTGCCTCCAGTCATACAACAGAGAGCTCCAATTTCATACTTCCCCCAATTTGCTCAAAAACACCGCAAGAACACCCTCACCGCGGCCAGCTTATTCCAGGTCAGTCCTAGCGCCTTGATCGTTTGTTCTAACGTTCTTAGGTCCTCCTCAAGCTCCTTGACCCCTCTGATTGAACTAGATCGCCATGAATCACCGGGAAAACGTTGTTCTTTGGGTTGTCCGCGCTGTCACCGTGGCCAAAGACATTTGGGTAGCCGTTCATGAAATTGAATAAGGGGAAACACTCCTCAGGGCTGGAATTAGGTTTAAACCAAAGATAAGCACCGGTCTTAGCGTAATCCGGCCAGTATTGGCTCGCCGGAGCCCAGCTCCCTTCCGGTCACAGTCGTGGGCCGAGTTTGGTGAAGAAAAGAAAACGCAGGGATGTCTTTGTTAAGTGTCAGTGAGACTGTGGAACAGTGCAAGGGATTCTTTAAAGAATTTTAGACTGACAGGGTCCTTTCTGCAAATCTGCACGTGCGGACGCACGCGCGCATTTCCACCCGGGGTTGGGCCGCCTGGGCTGGTTTCGGCCCAAGACTGTTCCCTCCTTTTCTTTTTCTTTTTCTACCAGAAATAAAACAATTCTAGAAAATTGTAGAAAAATGGTAAAAATACCAAACCAATTTTGCTAGATTCCTAATTTTCCATAGAATTTAATAAAAATAGTTTTAGGATTTTTAATCCAAAAGGGAAATTATAGAATATTTAAAACAGTATAAAACCTTATCTCTGGATTTTTAGAAAATATATAATGATTCAAAAAATCTTCAAACTTTTTGGATGACCCTTATATATTATTTAGAAGCCTTGTGTAAAGTTTGGTATGATTTCGGCCATGTTTGATACTTAGAACCCAAAACCCTACCCCCTGCCCTGTGAACTTCACTATTGACTCCGGAAACCCTAAGTTCTCGGAGATCCGTGAAGGAAAATTGTATTCAAGACTTTAGATAATAAACCCTTATTATCTTTGCACTCTCATGAGCATTACATGGGCATTCATTATTATGTATGGTTATATTTAGAAAACGAAGAAGAAGTAGAAGAAGAGAAGACTCCACCACCACCATCTGAGGAACATCAGGTAGGCAGCTGTTTCTATTTTGACATCTGTGGAACTGAGCCTGATTCACCTGTGAAACAAGGCAAGCCCCGGTGCATTTGCCACCTCCTTGTTACTTTTTAAACTCTTTCTCACTTACTTGAAGCCTTAGGTGATAGGAGTTGTGTGCTAAACTATTGCTGCATCTCCTTCCTTAGATTACTTCCTAATACATGTTTTACAAAAGTTTTCTTATGCTTAGTTTTGCTTTAGATAAACAAAATGTTTTGTTTTCTCAAAGAGGATGTTGCAAAGTGGGTGGGCTGTTTTCGAAAATAAAACTTGATGGTGGATCCATCATGGCCATGATGGGTTCAACATCGAAAATGATGTACCTCTGCCAGGTACCAAACTTTGGGGTTTGAAATGATTAAGCTGAGACTGGGCGGGTGACTTGCACGAGAAGAGAGTCTCGGTGTAGTGTCTCCGTCTGAGTCGATTAAGGACCGTGTCGATGTAGGCTTGCTGACCGAGGACCCTTTAACTGGTCACATGCCTCGTCATGGGTAAGCTTTGCCTTGGGCAGACTAAGGCCAGAATAAGATACCACACAATGGGAGTGGAGAGATGGCGAGAGTAGTGTGTACCCTCCGTAGCAAGAGGCTAGACGGTGGTGTATCTGTGCTCTCGGTTGGCATGAACCTGATCTGGTCTTTAGAACCCCGGTGGTGAGTTGACATATGCAAGGGTTAAGTGCTACATATGTCGTGTGATTGGAGATCCTCTATTGAGTATAATCAATTCGGATCGCCGTACCTTCGCGGTTATGAAGACTTGGTCACTGCCCTATACGTAGAACTCCAGTAAAGATGAAGGGTTGTTAAGAAATTGGCTAGTGCAGGTCAAGTGTTTGAACTAGGGTAGCAAGAACTCTAGATACATGTAATCTTACTTAACCTGATAAGTAAAATTGGATTTTTAAGGATCCACTTTTAGTAAGCATTTCTACAAACAGAGTCTTTGATTATTGTAAGCCTTACCTTGACTCCCTTAAAGCCAGCATCCCCTTGAGAGTCTTTTCTTTAGTTAGGTAAGACTTGTTGAGTAATTCCATACTCAGGGTTTTATTCCCTGTTGTTTTTAGGTGAAGAAGCGACAAACTTTTGTTGCTTCTGTTCTAAGGTGGTACCAAAGGAAGAGCACCAGGAGTGAAGCTGCGGGAGGAAAGGATCCTCCATAAAACTTTGTGTTTGAACTTATCGGGAGGGGTTTTTGCCTCCCATGGTTTGTAATAATAATACTCTACACTCGTATATTATATTCTGGTCTGTAAATATTTAACTCGGTCTTACTTTTAAATAAAGGTAAGTTTATGTAACCGCTTCCCCATTTTCGTATCTCCGATGCTTGTAATGTCTGCGTGACGGGTGAAACGCCCTTGGGAAAGGTAAGAAAAGCAGATACCGAACTTGTCAAGTGATTCAGGGGCACCTGCAGGGTTGTCTGAGGTTCGTTGGACAAGGACAACTGTAGGTGGGCCTAATGACTTGGGAGGTTCCATCACAATCTTGATGATTTGTTGAATACCCTATACGCCTTTGTATTTGAGTCATATCCTAGTAAAAACCCTTCTACTGCCTTGGGAGCAAATTTCGAATGTCTACCTTTCTTCACCAGAATGTAGCATTTGCTCCCAAATACACGGAAATAGGAAACATTGGGTTTGTTACCAGTTAGGAGCTCGTAGGAAGTCTTCTTGAGGAGACGGTGCAGATAGAGCCGTTTTATGGCATGGCAAGCTGTGTTCACAGCTTCCGACCAAAACCGCTCAGGCATCTTGTACTCTCCAAGCATCATTCTCGCCATGTCGATTAGCGTCCTGTTCTTCCTCTCTACCACACCGTTTTGTTGTGCTGTGTAGGGAGCGGAGAACTCGTGCTTGATGCCTTCCTCCTCAAGATACTCTTCAACTTGTAAATTCTTGAACTTGGACCCATTATCGCTTCTTATCTTCTTCACCTTTAGCTCAAACTCATTTTGAGCTCTCCTTAAGAAGCGCTTTAGGGTCCCTTGGGTTTCGGATTTGTCCTACAAAAGAAGACCCAAGTGAAGCGAGAAAAATCATCAACTATCACAAGACCATACTTACTTCCCCCGATGCAGAGATAGGCAACGGGACCAAAGAGATCCATGTGAAGAACTTCCAGTGGTCTTGATGTCGTCATCACATTCTTGCTGTGATGAGTGTTTCCCACCTATTTCCCTGCCTGGCATGCTGCACAAGGTCTATCTTTCTCAAAACAGACATTGGTTAGTCCTAACACATGATCTCCCTTTAGAAGCTTGTGAAGGTTCTTCATCCCAACATGTGCTAGACGGCGATGCCAAAGCCAGCCCATATTAGTCTTAGTTATTAAGCATGCATCTAGATCGACATTCTTCTTCAAAAAATCAACTAAATAGAGTTTGTCGTCTAATACACCCTTAAAGGATAATGAACCAACACTCCTTCTAAAGACAGATACATCAACATTTGTAAATAAACAATTGTAGCCCATGTGACACAATTGACTTACAGACAGTAGATTGTACCCGAGCGACTCTACTAAAAATACATTTGATATTGAGTGCTCATTTGATGGCTATCTTTCCCAATCCTTTAACCTTGCCTTGGTTCCCATCTCCAAAGATAATAATATCCTGGGAATCCCTGTTCTTGACGTAGGAGGTGAACATCTTCTTCTCCCCCATCATGTGGTTTGTGCATCCGTTGTCGATAATCCAGCTTGAGCCCCCGAATGCATAAACCTGCAAGGAATTTAAGCTTGGGTTTTAGGTACCCAACTCTTGTTGGATCCTACAAGGTTAGTCACAATAGTTTTGGAACCCATATGCAAGTCTTGTCTCCCTTGCATTTGGATTCCAATTTCCTAGCAACTATTTTTGCATTTTTGCATAAAAGTACAAAGGAAGCATTGCAAGCATGATAGACAGTAGTAGGACCATTGCAAGTTTTTCTAGGCGCATGAGACACAACATGATTATGCCTAGGCCTATTTCTACCATGTGCATAAGTAGAGCTTGATGCAAACATAGCATGTCAATCATGATAAATAGGTAAAGCAGCATGATTATAACTCCTATCATGATGAGAAACTTTCTTAACATGAGCATAAAGATAAGCATGGTTCTTTTGATCATGTGAAGAATATGAGCTACTAACCATAGGAGCCTTCCCTTTCCCTTTGTTGAGATCGAAAGTCCTTTGGCTTGTTAAGTTCTTGGTTTCCTTTCAAAAACTAAGTCCATCCTTAATTGAGGGGTGTCTACCAACGATATAGGCATCCCTAGCAAATTTTAGTTTCTCAGAATCATTTTTGCGGGTCTTAAGTTGATCATTAAGACTTGCAACATCATTATTTAGTTTAGCAATAGTGGCAGCATGTTCATCAAAATCAACGTCTTTACACCTATTTCAAATAACTACATGTTCCACACATGAACTAGCTGCTTTCTCTAGCTTAGCATTTAATTCATCATTTACATTCTTTAAACTAGAGATAGATTCATGACAAGTAGACAACTCAGAGGATAGCATTTCATTTTTCTTAATTTCTAGAGCAAGAGATTTTTTAACACTAATAAACTTATCATGTTCCTCATACAAAATATTTTCTTGCTTCTCTAGCAATCTATCCTTTTCATTAAAGGCATCAATTAATTCATTTATTTTGTCCACTTTAGTTCTATCTAATCTTGTAAACAAAACAGTGTAGTCTACTTCATCATCTGAAGACTCTTCATCACTAGAAGAAGTATACTTGGGAGTGTCCCGAATACATACCTTCTTTTCCTTAGCCATAAGGCACGTATGGCGTTCGTTGGGGAAGATCGAAGATTTGTCGAAGGCCAAGGCAGCCAGTCCTTCATCGTTGGAGTCGGATGAAGAGCAGTCAGAGTCCCATTCCTTTCCAAGATGCCCCTCACCCTTCGCCTTCCTGTAGTTCCTCTTTTTCTCCTTCTTCCCATGCTTTTCTTGTGCCTGGTCATTCTCATTATCGGGACATTGAGCAACAAAATGACTAGTCTTACCGCATTTGAAGCAGGAGCGTTTTCCCCTTGACTTGTTCTTGTTGGGGTACTCCTTTTGTCCTTTTAGTGCGGTCTTGAAGCGCTTTATTATGAGTGCCATCTCATCATCGTTGAGCCCGGTAGCCTCCACTTGTGCTACCTTGCTCGGTAGTGCATCCCTGCTACTTGTTGCTTAGAGAGCAACGGGCTGCGGCTCGTAGACGGGGAGTGGACTGTTCAAGGCATCATCCACGTATTGTGCCTCCTTTACCATCATGCGCCCGCTCACGAATTTTCCGAGGATTTCCTCAGGCGTCATCTTGGTGTACCTGAGGTTCTCATGAATAAGATTTACAAGATGGGGGTCAATAACTGTAAATGACCTGAGCATGAGTCAGACGACATCATGATCCGTCCATCTTGTACTCCCGTAGCTTCGGATTTTCTTAACCAGGGTCTTGAGCCTGTTGTAGGTCTGTGTTGGCTCCTCTCCCCTGATCATAGCAAACCTTCCCAGCTCGCCTTCCACCAGTTCCATCTTGGTGATCATGGTGGCGTCATTACCCTCATGAGATATTTTGAGAGTGTCCCTGTCGGCGTTTCGACCTGGGGGGTCCCTGGACCGACGAGTAAATTGTCGCTGCGTGTCCCAGCCCAGATGGGTCGGCGCGAGATGGAGCACAAGGGGGGAAAACCGGTGAGGGGAAACCGCGACCTCGTGTTGTCCTGCGCCTAGGGCGGATGCGCTTGCAGTAGGGGGTTACAAACGTTCGCGAGGGAGAGAGAGAGAGGGGGCGTGAGGCTGCCCGTTCTCCCGCGCGGCCACCTTCTCGTACGAGGGCCATGGACCTTCCTTTTATAGACGTAAGGAGAGGGTCCAGGTGTACAACGGGGGGTGTAGCAGTGTGCTAACGTGTCTAGCAGAGAAGAGCCAGAGCCCTATGTACATGCCGACGTGGCTGTCGGAGAGGTGTTGGAGCCCTGTTCATGTGGCGTCGTGGCCATCGGAGGAGCGCTTGAGCCCTGTAGAAGCACAGCTGTTGGGGCTGTCGGATCCTTGCTGACGTCTCCTTGCTTCCGTAAGGGGCTGAGAACCGCCGTTGTCATGTAGCACGCGGGGTGTCATCATTACTTGTTTTACCGGGGCGAGCCAGATGGGACACCGGTCTTGTTCCCCATAGCCTGGGCTAGCTAGGGGTAGGGTAATGATGGCCCCCCTCGTGGCGTGGTCGGCCCGAGCAAGGTGGTGGCTCCTCCGAGGTCGAGGTTGAGTCCGAGCCTGGGGGCCGGGCGAGGCGGAGACCATCGTCCGGAGGTCGAGCTTGAGTCCGAGCCTGGGGGTCGGGCGAGGCGGAGACCGTCGTCCGAGGTCGAGGTTGAGTCTGAGCCCTGGGGTCGGGCGAGGCAGAGACCGTCGTCCGAGGTCGAGGTTGAGTCCGATCCCTGGGGTCGGTCGAGGTGGAGACCGTCGTCCGAGGTCGAGGTTGAGTCCAAGCCCTGGAGTCGGGCGAGGCGGAGACCATCGTCCGAGGTCGAGGTTGAGTCCGAGCCCTAGGGTTGGGCGAGGCGGAGACCGTCATCCGAGGTCGAGGTGGAGTCTGAGCCCTAGGGTCAGGCGAGGCGGAGATTCCTATGGCACCCAAGGCTGGACTTGGCTGCTGTCAGCCTCACCCTGGCGGGTGGCACAGCAGTCGGAGCAGCGCAGGCGACGCTGTTTTCCTATCAGGTCAGTCAGTGGAGGGGCGAAGTGACTGCGGTCACTTCGGCCTTGTCGACTGGAGAGCATGCGTCAGGATAAGGTGTCAGGCGATCCTTGCATTAAATGCTCCTGCGATCCGGTCGGCCGGCGAGGCGATCTGGCCAAGGTTGCTTTTCCGCGAAGCCTGCCCGAGCTGGGCCTCGGGCGAGTCGAAGGTGCGTTCGTTGCTTGAGGAGACCCTCGGGCGAGGCGCGAATCTGCCTTGGTCTACCGTTCCTGCCCGTGGCTGGGCTCGGGTGAGGTGAGATCGTGTCCCTTGAGTGGACAGAGCTTTGACCGGAATTGCGCTCATCAGGCCTTTGCAGCTTTGTGCTGATGGGGGTTACCAGTTGAGATTAGGAGCCTTGGGGGTACCCCTAATTACGGTCCCCGACAGTCCCAAATCTGTTTAGCGTTGTCCAGGCTGCTGACCTTGTTATATTCATCCCTACATAGAGATGCTAGAGAAACAGTAGTGGCTTGGGCATTTTTATGAATTTGTTCATTTATGAAAGGGAAATAGGGTTTAACCTTTTCCTAAATATAATTTTGGTGGTTGAATGCCCAACGCAAATATTTGAACTAACTAGTTTGCTCTAGACTATATGCTCTACAGGTGCTAAAGGTTCAACACAAACCAATAAAAAGTTCAAGTTAGGGTTCAAAAGAAAGGAGCAAAAAGAAACCGAAGAGCTCCCTGGTCTGGCGCACCGGACTGTCTGGTGCACCACTGGATAGCGTCCGGTGCACCAGGGGGAGCGACTCCAAACTCTTCACCTTCGGGTTTTTGAGGCCGCGCTCCGCTATAATTCACCGGACTGTCTGGTGTGCCACCGGACTATCCGGTGTGCCACCGGAGCAACGACTAGCGAGCGCAACTGTCAACTCCAACGGTCGCCTGCAACGTGAACAGTGCGCGGACAGTTCACGCAGAGTCAGAGCAGCGCCAGAAGGCGCACCGGACAGTAAACAGTGCCTGTCCGGTGCGGCACCGGACTGTCCGGTGCCCCATGAAGACAGAGCTCTAATGGTCGAAACTGTCAGAACCCTAATGGTTGGGTGACGTGGCTGGCGCACCGGACACTATCTGGTGGCGCACTGGACTGTCCGGTGCGCCCATCGACAGCAGCCATCCCCAACGGTTGAATTGGTGGTTGGGGCTATAAATACCCCCCAACCACCTCCACTCCAACCATCCAAGCATTCACTACTCCTCATTCAATACAAGAGCAATACACAACACTCCAAGACACAAATCAAAGCCTTCGATCAAATCAAAGTCCACAACTCAACTCTAGTTCTTAGGACTTATGAGAAGATCGACTTGTGTTCTTTTGTTGCTCTTGTTGCTTGGTTGGCTTTCTTATTTCTCTCATTCTTACTCTCAAAGCCTTGTAAGCAAAGCAAGAGACACCAATTGTGTGGTGGTCCTTGCGGGGTCTAAGTGGCCCGGGAAATCAAGGAAGAAAGCTCACTCGGTCTAGGTGACCGTTTGAGAGAGGGAAAGGGTTGAAAGAGACTCGGTTTGTATGACCACCTCAACGGGGAGTAGGTTTTCAAGAACCGAACCTCGGTAAAACAAATCACCATGTCATTCGCTTTTGATTTCTTTTCCCTCTCTTTCAGACCCAATCTTAATTCTAACGCTAACCCCGGCTTGTAGTTGTGCTTTAAGTTTATAATTTTCAGATTTCGCCTATTCACCCCCCTCTAGGCAACTTTCAATTGGTATCAAAGCTCGGTACTTCATTAGAGTCTAACCACTCAAAGTGATGTTGGGAGATCATGCCAAGAGGGAGATCATGACTGGCGACAAGTCCACAAGCTACGGGAAGGCTCCATCGAGGGAGTCCGGCAACAAGCTAAAGGAGGGATCACCTCCTCACAAGTCGCATCGGAGCGGCGACAAGAAAAAGAAGATGAAGAAGGTGGTCTACTACGAGACCGACTCTTCATCGTCATCCACCTCCAGCTCCGACGCGTCGTCCGTCACTTCTAGGCACCATGAGCGCAAGAAGTTTAGTAAGATCCCCCTACACTATCCTCGCATTTCCAAACGCGCTCCTTTACTTTTCGTCCCATTAGGCAAACCACTGGTTTTTGATGGTGAAGATTATTGTATGTGGAGTGATAAAATGAGGCATCACCTAACCTCACTCCACGCTAGCAAATGGGACATTGTTGAATTTGGAGCATAGGTGCCATCGCGGGGGGATGAGGGCTATGATTCGGACGAAGTCGCCTAAATCAAGCACTTTGATTCCCAAGCAACTACTATACTCCTCGCCTCTCTATGTCAAGAGGAGTATAATAAGGTGCAAGGGTTGAAGAGCGCTAAAGAGATTTGGGACGTACTAAAGACTGCGCACGAAGGAGACGATGTGACCAAAATCACCAAGCGGGAAATGATCGAGGGGGAGCTCGGTCGGTTCGTCCTCAACCAAGGAGAGGAGCCACAAGCCATGTACAACCGGCTCAAGACCTTGGTGAACCAAGTGCGCAACCTCAGGAGCACAAAATGGGATGACCATGAAATGGTCAAGGTTATTCTAAGATCACTTGTTTTTCGCAATCCTACACAAGTTCAATTAATACATGGTGATCCTAGATATAAGCTAATGTTTCCCGAGGAGGTTATAGGAAAGTTTGTGAGCTTTGAATTAATGATCAAAGGCTCCAAACAAATCATCAACTTAGAGCAAGGCGGCACCTCCACACCCGAGGTGCAACCCGTCACATTTATGGCGATGGAGGAGAAGAAAGAAGAGTCTACATCAAGTAGGCTCCCCATTGATGCCTCCAAACTTGACAATGAGGAGATGGCGCTCATCATCAAGAGCTTCTGTCAAATCCTCAAACAAAGGAAGGGGAAGGACTACAAGCCCCGTTCCAAAAGGGTGTGCTACAAATGTGGTAAGCCCGGTCATTTTATCGCTAAATGCCCTATGTCTAGTGATAGTGACAGGGATAACGACAAGAAAGGGAGGAAGAAAGAAAAGAAAAAGTACTACAAGAAGAAGGGCGACGATGCCCACATGTGTCGAGAATGGGACTCCGATGAGAGCTCCACCGACGAGGACGCCGCCAACATCTCCATCAACAAGGGACTTCTCTTCCCCAACGTCGGCCACAAATGCTTCATGGCAAAGGACGGCAAGAAAAAGAAGGTACAAGTTAGAACCACCCCCAAGTATACTACATCTAGTGATGAGGGTAGTTCTAGTGATGATGAAGAAAACTTGCTTAGTCTTTTTGCCAACCTTAACATGCAACAAAAGGAAAAATTAAATGAATTAATAGGTGTTATTCATGAGAAGGATGAACTCTTGGATAGCCAAGAGGAATTCCTTATTAAGGAAAATAAGAAGTATGTTAAGGTGAAGAATGCCTATGCTCAGGAAGTAGAAAAATGTGAAAATTTGTCTAATGAGATTAGGGTTTGCCATGATTCAATTTCCAACCTTAAAACTGAGAATGCCAATTTATTTGCTAAGGTTGAGAAGTTAAATGCTTGTGATGATTCAATTACCAATCTTAGAAATGATAATGCTAGTTTAATTGCTAAGATTGATAAATTGAATGAGTATATTTCCTGCCTTAAATCTGAGAATGATAAATTAATTTCTAAGGCTAAAGATTTGAATGTTTGCAATGTTTCTATTTCTAATCTTAGAAATGAGAATGCCATGTTACATGCTAAGATTGATGAATTAAATGCTTGCACACACATTTCCCGGCTCATGTAACTTATAGAAAATCTCTAATTGGCATACCATACCAGACTCGTCCATACCAGTGGACACGGACTATTCGAATAGGTTTCAACTCTGCGCAGAGGTGTACACTTTACCCACTAGTCCGGCTCTGCGATCTCATGGCCAATGAGATCCGAATCCGAATCTCTTTCCTTCCTCGTACGTCCTAACCTTAACGGTTATCCGGAAGGAGTCAGGCCACCACCATGTCCAAACCGGACAAAACTTTCCCCCTCCTTATCCTCCCAGTGCTCCCTAGCCTTCATAACCTTGGGGTCGGACCGCACGAGTTCAGATTGAGTGACTGCCCAAACAGTCTTGAGTGGTTGTACTACGAAAGAGTACATGTAGTGAAGATGACAAACCGGTCCTTATGTGAGGGGACAATCCTTCTGCTCACGCCTAAACCAGTTGAGCCAACACCTTAGGCCCTCCCATAAACCAGGGAGTCCCTGATCATCCCACTCCCAAGGTGATGAGGGTGAATACCCTTCATCGCACATCCCCCTTTTTTTAAAGAGACCTTATTTGAAGAAACATATTGCCCTTTCTCCCAATCCACATTTCATATCCATATGGTATATGTTAATGCGGGCCATCTCTCACTCACAATGCAAATATCCCACCCTGGAATCCCAGCCTAGGTAGTGGTAGAAAGAATAGGTAATTTATGCATCAAGGGAAGGATGGACTTGCCTTCGTCGAAGCTTTCCTGGCACAAAAGGTCTACTTCTGGGAGGTCGGGCTCTGGCCCTTCTTCCGGGGCTACAGGTTCCGGATCAACGGTCCCCGCTTCTTCTAGTAGAAACATTTAATAAAACAATACATCAACAGAGGTTCTTCAATTGCAGTGTGTCATATACTAACATTATTATTACTTGGGACTTTAGAAATCATTTGGATAATTTTTGGTGCATAAAATATTAAGAAATACTAATTAAATGAGAAAAGGGTGAAGAAAAGAAAAAGAAAAGGAATTCCTTCGCAGGTGGGCCGGGGGGGATTTTTGGCCCAGCCAGGCGCGGGGCACGCGCGCGCGAGGGCAACGGCCCAGCTGCGGCCCAAGGGCGGGGAGACGGCGCAGGCGCGCGGGAGCGACGGCGTCACTGCGGGGCCCACACGTCAGCAAGAGTGGAGGGGGGGAACGGCGCAGCGGGTCGACGGCGCGGGCGAACCGGCCGTCCGCGGGGAAAGAAAACCGGTCGCCGGTGGGCTCGGTGGCGATTCGCCGCCGGTGACCCGGTTCTTGGACCACGGGGAGGTGCCTTAGCACGGGCAGGGGCTGGCGAATCTAGGGGTAGGCTTGATTTGGCTAGAGGGGGCCGGGAGGGGGCTGTCCGCGGGGAGGTGGCGGAGCTCTGCGGTGGGGATCGCCGCCGGTGAGCTTCGGCGAGGGATTGGGGCGAGGGAGTGGTGTGCTGTGTTCGCGGTAGTGTGAGGAAGCTGGTAGGCTAATTCAATCGCTCGCTGGACCATCAGAGAGGGGAGCAGAGGGGGAAGAACTCACCGAAGGGGGAGAAGACGGTGACGTTTCGCGGAATTGAGCTCGGCGAGGGGAGAAAGGTGGTGGCCGAGGCCGGTGCGAGGAAGGAGGTGCCCGGGGCGACCTTTTTATAGGCGCCCGAGGGAAGGGGAGCGGAGGAGCTCGGCGGGCGCCGGTGAGGTGCACAGCGCCGGCATTAATGTCGCACAGCGGCGACGACGAGACCTCAAGGCGAGGGGGGGGCGGTACCGGCAAGGACGCGGTCAAGCGGCGAGGACGGGGCGGTGCCGAACTCCCTTGTGCGGCGAGGGGATGGGCGAGGGGACGGCGGTGAGGGGACGGCGGTGAGTCGTACGCGAGGAAGACGACGACACGGCCGACCAGTGGGGCCGGTCTGCCAGTGAGAGGGAGCGTGCGAGAGAGAGAGAGGCTGGCAGGTGGGGCTGGCTCGTCAGAGAGAGAGAGGGAGGGGAGCGCGCGAGCGGCTGCGCGCGCGGGAGCAGGCCGGCTAATGGGCCGAAAGGGGGAAGCGCGGGCGCGAGGGAGAGGGGAGGCGGCCGCGGCTTGGGCCGAATTCGGCCCAGCAGGGGGAAGAGCTTTTTCTTTTTAATTTCTAAATCCCATTTCCATTTTTGTTTCTTTTCTTTTTGAATAAATTATTTAGAAGATAATCTAGGTGTTGGAAAATAAAATCTAAGTGAGGTGTTTATGATCAAACAAAGTGTATGCATATAATGGGAAAAAAATCTAAGGGAGTTTTGGGATAGATAATAAGAAAAAAAGGGGTTAGATTAGGGTTTCAAACCTGGGTTAGAATTTTGGAATGTTACAAACCTACCCCACTTAAAGGAATCTCGCCCTCGAGATTTAGACGGGCCTCGAGAAAAGGTAAGGGTATTCCTTCCTCAGGGAGTCCTCACTTTCCCAGGTGGCTTCCTCTTCTCCATCTCTGCTCCACTGAACCTTACAGAGTCTCACTTCTGAGTTGCGGGTCCTTCGGACTGCTGAGTCGAGAATCTTCACTGGCTTTTCTCGGTACTGGAGATCCTTTTGAATCTGAATTGCCTCTGCCTTGATGTGGTTTTCTGGTACTTGCAGGCATTTGCGGAGCTAGGACACATGAAACACGTTGTGAATGTCTGACATGGATTCTGGTAGCTCAAGGCGGTATGCTGCGGGTCCCACTCGGCTTATGACGGGGTAGGGGCCGACGAAACGCGGTGCTAGCTTTCCTTTCATTTGGAACCTTTTGACACCACGCATCGGGGAGACCTTGAGATAAACGAAATCTCCTTCTTCAAATCTGAGTTCTCTTTGTCTGTTGTCTGCGTAACTTTTCTATCGACTCTGAGCTTCAAGTAACCTCTTGCGGATCAGGGCAACTTTCTCTTCGGTTTCTTTAACAAAGTCGGGTCCTTCAAGTGTCCTTTCCCCTACATTGGACCACATTAGGGGGGTCTGGCATTTTCTTCCATATAATGCTTCGAACGGTGACATTTTGATGCTGGCCTGATGGCTGTTGTTGTACGAGAATTCGGCGTACGGCAAACTGGACTCCCAATCCTTGTCGAATGTTAACACACAGGCTCTTAGTAAATCCTCGAGGATCTTGTTGACTCTTTCTGTTTGGCCATCCGACTGGGGGTGATAAGCGGTGCTGAAATCTAACTTGGTGCCCATTGCTTGCTGAAGGCCTTTCCAAAATTTTGAGGTGAACTGCGTTCCTCTGTCTGACACTATTTTTCGCGGAATGCCATGGAGCCTGACTATCTCCTTAAGATATATCCGGGCAAGGGCGGCTCCTCCAAAAGTGGTTTTTACTGGAACGAAGTGTGCCACCTTGGTGAGACGATCGATTATTACCCAGATATAATCATTCCCTTCCTGTGTTCGGGGCAGTCCGGTTACGAAATCCATGCCTATTTCTTCCCACTTCCATTCAGGCACTGGGAGGGGTTGCAGTAGGCCTGCAGGCTTTTGGTGTTCGGCTTTTGTTCGCTGACAGGTGTCACACCGAGCCACATACTGTGTGCTATTTCCTTCTTCATCCCTTTCCACCAGTATCTAGTTTTGAGGTACAGGTACATCTTGGTGGTTCCTGGGTGGATGGAGTAAGCTGAGTTGTGGGCTTCATCGAGCAGGACTTCTCGTGCCTCTCCCATTGGTACACACAGACGGTTCTTGAACCAAAGAACTCCTTGTTCGTCTGTCCTAAGATCCGGAAGTTGCTCCTTGCGAGCTCTTTCCATAAGTCTGGCTGTCTCTGCGTCCAGGCGTTGCGCCTTGCATATGAGATCTTCTAGCATTGGCTTGACTTCCAGGCTACCGTTGTTTCCCAGACATGCATTTAGCTGAGCTGATTCCTTCTTCCAATCTTCTAAAAGGTCGGTCCCCTTTATCCCGAAAGGTTTTCGGATGAGGGCGTCTGCTACCACGTTGGCCTTCCCGGGGTGGTAATGGATTTCGAGGTCATAATCCTTGATCAATTCAAGCCATCTTCTTTGATGAAGGTTCAGGTCTGGCTGAGTGAAGATGTACCTCAGACTCTTGTGATCGGTGAAGATGTGGCATTTGTTCCCAATCAGATAGTGCCTCCATATTTTCAGGGCGTGCATTATGGCTGCCAACTCCAAGTCGTGGGTGGGGTAGTTCTGCTCGTGTGGCTTGAGTAAGCGGGATGCATAGGCAATGACTTTCTCATTTTGCATCAAGACACACCCTAAGCCCTGCCTTGAAGCATCACAGAAGATGACGAAGTCCTGGTGTATACCTGGTAGTGTCAAAACGGGCACGGTGGTAAGCTTTTCCTTGATGATCTGGAAACTTTCCTCACATTTCGGGGTCCATACAAACCTATTGTCCTTTTTGAGAAGTTCGGTCATAGGTTTCGCTATGCTGGAGAATCCTTTGATAAAGCGGCGGTAATACCCTGCCAGTCCCAGAAAGCTTCGCACTTCACTGACGTTGGATGGTTGTTTCCATTTTGAAACTGCTTCTACCTTGGATGGGTCTACTTCTGTAATACCAAAAAATGTATTCAAAGAAAGTAGAGTTGATCTCCTTCAATGTTTTGCCATCTACTCATTTCAACATGGAACATCCTAATTGAGTGAACAAATAACTAATAAAAGTACTCCATGCATCATATTGGAGTTTTATTTGTGCATTGAATAAAGATGATAGTAATTTGAGAAAATTTGAATTTAACCCAAAGAAATAATTTAGGATGTTAGAAGTAATATATATAGAAGAGAAAGAAGAAATACTATGGAGCACAAAATAAATCCATAACTAAATAAATTCATCCCACTGATATGTTTAAGCTGAATACTTAAATTGAGTACAAATTCTTTTGCTAAATTTGAATTCAAATTTTAGATTTGAATAAAGTTTGAACTTGTAGTTGGCAATAAAACAGAAAATAGAAGCAAGAAAATAATTATGTGGAGCAACATGACCAAAAGTAATTACTTGTGTAGGGTAATAAACAAATAAATAAATAAAGTAAAATGAATACTACATCACTTGTTGGTTTATGATTTTGAATATTAAATTTGAAACCAGAGTCAAAATTTGAATTTGGAAATGGTTCAAAATAAATAGAAATGGAAGGAAAACGGAAAATATAAAAAAAGGGGATCACCCACCTGCGCACTGGGCCGAAATCATCTCTGCTCGGCCCATCTCACCCTCCCCGCGCCAGCCCACTAACCGGCTAGCCCAAACCCCCTCATGCGCGCGCCGCTGGCACTGACGACCGGGCCCCGCTGCTCAGTTCACCTCCCCGCGCGCGACTCACTGGTCGGTGGACCCACGTCGTCAGATCTTCCCCTCCGTTGGCGCCTGTAACAGAACCCGAGCTCGCCGGGGACAGTTGATCTCGGCCGGGATTTTCGCTTGGATTCCGCGGACCCGCTCCGCATCCCCATGCTTTAAAGCCTCGTCCCCATCATCCGAAGCACCGGACCCTCTCCCTCGGCCGCCTAACCCCAAACCGTGTCGCGCCCCAAAAACACCACCGCCGCCGTTCGTGGTCAACCGTGCTGAATCATCTTCACCAGTAGTCGACCGGGAGGGAGAGCCATAGACTCGTCATCGTTCGGGTGAGTCGTATTGTCGAGCAGTATCGGCATCGGGTGGTCGGCGATTTCTCACCGTCGTGGAGCATCTGCTCGCGGCCGCAACTCTCCGTGGCCAGGGCGCTTCACGGTGCGATACTCGGTATGGACCCGTACACCGTGCTCGCCAAGTCCTCCTCTACGCTTAGCTTGGTCCAATTTGGGTTTGGCGCTCGGGAACGGCCAATTGGCAGCCTCGCCGGCGTGCTCCGCCGAGCGTGCGGGGCGGCGCCGCCGTGCGGGTGTGCTCCGGTGGGGGATGCTGGTGCACCGTTCGATCGCGCACGTGTGGCTAAGATTAGTTGGTGGATACCGCTTCGCCCGATCGCGATCTGGGATGTTGATCTTCCATCGGACGGTCGGCGGGCATCGCGCGACTCATTAAAAGTGGACTGTTGGATCGGGATCCGACCACTGGCTTTGGATACCGCTTTGGGCATTATGATAGTCTAATCTGGGCCACTGGTTTTGGATCGGACGGATCACAGTGCCTCGTACCCCTTCAGCGCGACTGTTTTACAGAAAAGACCCTACACTTGGGTATAATCAACCCGCAGTACACATGACGTATAAAGTATTTACGCGGTGACCCAGAATTCTTATAGAATACCCCCTGCACTCCTCTGATTTAATGCGCGCAGTCCAAGGGAATAGAAAATCCAGTAAAATGAAATAGAAAATGATTTTCAATACAAAAATAAATCCAGAGACTTGTTTAATTCATAGTTAATTCATTTTAACTCCAAATTGAGTCATTCTAGTTGCAATAATTTTGTATTAATATTGTCTAGCAAATAGTAACACTGTTTATTCATGAAACTTGAATTAAAATTGTTCACTTGGATTAATCTATTCTGAGCATTAAATAATTTCAGAAATCTATAACTTAATAATCGTAGCTCCGAATTTAGTGATTGCGGTTCCTATAATTTTGTAATAGTATTCTCTATTAAATAGTACCACTGTTTTTACATGAAGTACACATTTAAATCTATTTCCCACTTAATCCTATTTTAAATGCATAAAACTTTGGAAAATCCATAACTTAAAATCTATACCTCCAGATTTAATGATTCCAGTTCCTGTGATCTTAGTTTAATGTCTAGATTATTACTGTGTATTTTATTTACATGTCTGTTGTAATGTTAATTTTGCCTATACCATGTCTGTTTGTAATGCTACGACTAGCGTGAGGACACGTGTCATCTGAAGATCATCCTGGTACCTGGAATCTCAAGTCCCAGGCAAGTTGTGCCCTTGATCACTTCTTTTTACCCACTCATGTTCTAATTAATCATAATGATCTGCATAGGTTAATTTTGAAGGGACCCAATAGGATACCCTAGTTTGTCTATCTTTATACCTTGTTTACCACTGAACTTTTTGGGTAGTACTTGCTAGTGCTTTATGTGGTTTTGGGTATGAAGGTACATTATTCATGATCACACTTTTATTATATGTTTATTATTACTGTTCATGATAAGATCATTATGTTAATTGGAACATGGAGCGACCACCCGGGAAAACAGTGCTACCACAAGGGAGGAATGGGACCCCTTGGCTGAATAATTAGGAAAGCTAGTGGAAGACTACCTTACCCGAAAGGGGCAAGGGCAGTAGGGGAGTGGTCAGTGTAGGGAGGCCCTCGGGAGGATTTTGCTGCGATGGCGGTCCTGCAAGGGATTCCTGCATTGGAGCTTCCTATAAACTGTAGCGGGTTTTCTGAAGCTAGTGGAACTTTGTAAAGGCCTCGTAGTGTCACCCTGCCTCGCCTCCTCGGTAGAGGTGTATGGGAAGTCGCGATCCCTTGGCAGATGGGTAACATGACTTGTGGGTAAAGATGCGCAACCTCTGCAGAGTGTAAAACTGGTATACTAGCCGTGCTCACGGTCAAGAGCAGCTCGGACCCTCACATGATTAATTTATGGAACTAAATTCAATTTGTCATATGCATTGCATCGCAGGTGATATTGTTACTTTTGTTCTATTACTTAATTGGGTTTGGTATTTACTTATACTTAGTAATTGCTAATAAAATTTTGACCAACTTTAAAAGCAATGCTCAGCTCTAACCATCCTCTTTGGTAAGCCTTACACTTCACGTGAGCTCCCACCTTTGGCGAGTTCATGCACATTATTCCCCACAACTTGTTGAGCGATGAACGTATGTGAGCTCACTCTTGCTGTCTCACACCCCCCCACAGGTCAAGAACAGGTACCGCAGGATGAAGCGCATGGAGGATGCCGTGATGTGTTCGCGAGAGGTCTAGGCCGTCGTCTCCCAGTCAACTTTGGGTTGCTGGACCGTTGTCTCCCTATAATGTAATTATTTATTTTGTATAGAACTCCTGTTATATATAAAGTTGTGACATTCGATCCTGTGCCATGATTCATCATATGTGTGAGACTTGGTCCCAGCACACCTGGTGATTATGTTCGCGCCCGGGTTTTGGACCCCTAAAATCCGGGTGTGACAGGAGTGGTATCAGAGAAATGTTGACTGTAGGACGAAACCTAGATAGAACTGGACAACCCTTATCTACTTACCTTTACTACTCTGATTCTTTCTAAACTTTTCTTAATCTTTTCTCATCTATTTCCGCTTACTCTGATTATTCTTACCTTTTCATTCTAAAGACAATTGTGGATTTCACACTTTGAAATCCTGTAACTATGGTGACCTTTAGGAATAGGAGACCTACTCTTAGGAACAAAATCAAAACTATTATTATAGGTATATATATGCTTGAATGTTTGTTCTTGTGATACATGTCTGATTTGGATTTGTGATTGAGTGTGATGAGTTGTGGAGTAATGTCCACAATTAACATCTGCATATACATAATGCTTATAAAACTAACTAGACAAACTAGATTATCCCTCATTAAAGTATCTAGCCTAACAATATTCATCTCAACTTAAAAGATTCTATCCTACACTCATAGACCTATCTTATCTCAAAAGATCCTAACTTATCCTAATGTATCTAGATCCATCTTATCTTGAAAAGATTTTATCTCATCTTAATAGATCTAACTAACCTCAAGGGATTCTACCTTATCCTTATGGATTCATCTTGCCCTAATTAGCATATTTATCCACCCTAGTTTAAACAACCATGATCTAATGCAAATTAATTAGATCTTATCTAGTCAAACTAGTCATACCAATCTAATCTAGATCCCATCTAATCTAATATGATCTAATGTGGTCTGCTTAAACATATTAGTGATAATGGTAGAAGAGATTAAACCCTACAAGCCATGTATTAACTTAACCTAGAGCCATGATGAATGGTATAACCTTTCTATTCCCATCTAACAACAAACAAACTTTTAACCTACATCTTGTAGTCTATCTCACCCATATATATCTCTCATCTTGACAGATTCTATCTTACCCTTGGATATTCACCTTATACGATTGGTTACCCCAATCTGGACATAAAACAAAGATTAAGCCCTACTAAAGAATCTTTAGATTATAACCAGCTACTAGCTTATTCATTTCGCTTATTGAATAATTTCCTTTGCAAAACTATTACCATATGCTTCTAACTTTCATGGTCAATACCAGGAAAGGAAAGATTATCACGTAACAGCAAACAGAAATGAATCCTCCAAATCCTCCACCTGTTGAAATCGATCAAGTGGTTGCTGCCCAAAGACTGGTAATACAACAATTAACAGACCTGGTGACCGAGATGCAAAATCAGATAAGACAAGAACGCGAGGAAATACGTCAGGTCCGCCAAGAAATAAGGCAAGCGCGGTTGGAGAGAGAACAACAACAACAACCTCCACCAGCTCCACCAAGCTACATAAACATATATATAAATTACTACTAAGATCTAGATGTTACTTTAGTTAGTAGATGATATGATATTATTTTTGAAGGAATAATAAGGTCTAATCGACCCCATGTGTTGCTAATAAAGTATGCATCATGATGAGATTTTTGTTTGTGCATATGTTTTGAGATAACTTGGTTATATACCCTTTTCTTACAAATCTCGAGGACGAGATTTCTGTTAAGGGGGGTAGGATTTGTAATACCTAAAATGTATTCAAAGAAAGTAGAGTTGATCTCCTTCAATGTTTTGCCATCTACTCATTTCAACATGGAACATCCTAATTGAGTGAACAAATAACTAATAAAAGTACTCCATGCATCATATTGGAGTTTTATTTGTGCATTGAATAAAGATGATAGTAATTTGAGAAAATTTGAATTTAACCCAAAGAAATAATTTAGGATGTTAGAAGTAATATATATAGAAGAGAAAGAAGAAATACTATGGAGCACAAAATAAATCCATAACTAAATAAATTCATCCCACTGATATGTTTAAGCTGAATACTTAAATTGAGTACAAATTCTTTTGCTAAATTTGAATTCAAATTTTAGATTTGAATAAAGTTTGAACTTGTAGTTGGCAATAAAACAGAAAATAGAAGCAAGAAAATAATTATGTGGAGCAACATGACCAAAAGTAATTACTTGTGTAGGGTAATAAACAAATAAATAAATAAAGTAAAATGAATACTACATCACTTGTTGGTTTATGATTTTGAATATTAAATTTGAAACCAGAGTCAAAATTTGAATTTGGAAATGGTTCAAAATAAATAGAAATGGAAGGAAAACGGAAAATATAAAAAAAGGGGATCACCCACCTGCGCACTGGGCCGAAATCATCTCTGCTCGGCCCATCTCACCCTCCCCGCGCCAGCCCACTAACCGGCTAGCCCAAACCCCCTCATGCGCGCGCCGCTGGCACTGACGACCGGGCCCCGCTGCTCAGTTCACCTCCCCGCGCGCGACTCACTGGTCGGTGGACCCACGTCGTCAGATCTTCCCCTCCGTTGGCGCCTGTAACAGAACCCGAGCTCGCCGGGGACAGTTGATCTCGGCCGGGATTTTCGCTTGGATTCCGCGGACCCGCTCCGCATCCCCATGCTTTAAAGCCTCGTCCCCATCATCCGAAGCACCGGACCCTCTCCCTCGGCCGCCTAACCCCAAACCGTGTCGCGCCCCAAAAACACCACCGCCGTCGTTAGTGGTCAACCGTGCTGAATCATCTTCACCAGTAGTCGACCGGGAGGGAGAGCCATAGACTCGTCATCGTTCGGGTGAGTCGTATTGTCGAGCAGTATCGGCATCGGGTGGTCGGCGATTTCTCACCGTCGTGGAGCATCTGCTCGCGGCCGCAACTCTCCGTGGCCAGGGCGCTTCACGGTGCGATACTCGGTATGGACCCGTACACCGTGCTCGCCAAGTCCTCCTCTACGCTTAGCTTGGTCCAATTTGGGTTTGGCGCTCGGGAACGGCCAATTGGCAGCCTCGCCGGCGTGCTCCGCCGAGCGTGCGAGGCGGCGCCGCCGTGCGGGTGTGCTCCGTTGGGGGATGCTGGTGCACCGTTCGATCGCGCACGTGTGGCTAAGATTAGTTGGTGGATACCGCTTCGCCCGATCGCGATCTGGGACGTTGATCTTCCATCGGACGGTCGGCGGGCATCGCGCGACTCATTAAAAGTGGACTGTTGGATCGGGATCCGACCACTGGCTTTGGATACCGCTTTGGGCATTATGATAGTCTAATCTGGGCCACTGGTTTTGGATCGGACGGATCACAGTGCCTCGTACCCCTTCAGCGCGACTGTTTTACAGAAAAGACCCTACACTTGGGTATAATCAACCCGCAGTACACATGCCGTATAAAGTATTTACGCAGTGACCCAGAATTCTTATAGAATACCCCCTGCACTCCTCTGATTTAATGCGCGCAGTCCAAGGGAATAGAAAATCCAGTAAAATGAAATAGAAAATGATTTTCAATACAAAAATAAATCCAGAGACTTGTTTAATTCATAGTTAATTCATTTTAACTCCAAATTGAGTCATTCTAGTTGCAATAATTTTGTATTAATATTGTCTAGCAAATAGTAACACTGTTTATTCATGAAACTTGAATTAAAATTGTTCACTTGGATTAATCTATTCTGAGCATTAAATAATTTCAGAAATCTATAACTTAATAATCGTAGCTCCGAATTTAGTGATTGCGGTTCCTATAATTTTGTAATAGTATTCTCTATTAAATAGTACCACTGTTTTACATGAAGTACACATTTAAATCTATTTCCCACTTAATCCTATTTTAAATGCATAAAACTTTGGAAAATCCATAACTTAAAATCTATACCTCCAGATTTAATGATTCCAGTTCCTGTGATCTTAGTTTAATGTCTAGATTATTACTGTGTATTTTATTTACATGTCTGTTGTAATGTTAATTTTGCCTATACCATGTCTGTTTGTAATGCTACGACTAGCGTGAGGACACGTGTCATCTGAAGATCATCCTGGTACCTGGAATCTCAAGTCCCAGGCAAGTTGTGCCCTTGATCACTTCTTTTTACCCACTCATGTTCTAATTAATCATAATGATCTGCATAGGTTAATTTTGAAGGGACCCAATAGGATACCCTAGTTTGTCTATCTTTATACCTTGTTTACCACTGAACTTTTTGGGTAGTACTTGCTAGTGCTTTATGTGGTTTTGGGTATGAAGGTACATTATTCATGATCACACTTTTATTATATGTTTATTATTACTGTTCATGATAAGATCATTATGTTAATTGGAACATGGAGCGACCACCCGGGAAAACAGTGCTACCACAAGGGAGGAATGGGACCCCTTGGCTGAATAATTAGGAAAGCTAGTGGAAGACTACCTTACCCGAAAGGGGCAAGGGCAGTAGGGGAGTGGTCAGTGTAGGGAGGCCCTCGGGAGGATTTTGCTGCGATGGCGGTCCTGCAAGGGATTCCTGCATTGGAGCTTCCTATAAACTGTAGCGGGTTTTCTGAAGCTAGTGGAACTTTGTAAAGGCCTCGTAGTGTCACCCTGCCTCGCCTCCTCGGTAGAGGTGTATGGGAAGTCGCGATCCCTTGGCAGATGGGTAACATGACTTGTGGGTAAAGATGCGCAACCTCTGCAGAGTGTAAAACTGGTATACTAGCCGTGCTCACGGTCAAGAGCAGCTCGGACCCTCACATGATTAATTTATGGAACTAAATTCAATTTGTCATATGCATTGCATCGCAGGTGATATTGTTACTTTTGTTCTATTACTTAATTGGGTTTGGTATTTACTTATACTTAGTAATTGCTAATAAAATTTTGACCAACTTTAAAAGCAATGCTCAGCTCTAACCATCCTCTTTGGTAAGCCTTACACTTCACGTGAGCTCCCACCTTTGGCGAGTTCATGCACATTATTCCCCACAACTTGTTGAGCGATGAACGTATGTGAGCTCACTCTTGCTGTCTCACACCCCCCCACAGGTCAAGAACAGGTACCGCAGGATGAAGCGCATGGAGGATGCCGTGATGTGTTCGCGAGAGGTCTAGGCCGTCGTCTCCCAGTCAACTTTGGGTTGCTGGACCGTTGTCTCCCTATAATGTAATTATTTATTTTGTATAGAACTCCTGTTATATATAAAGTTGTGACATTCGATCCTGTGCCATGATTCATCATATGTGTGAGACTTGGTCCCAGCACACCTGGTGATTATGTTCGCGCCCGGGTTTTGGACCCCTAAAATCCGGGTGTGACAACTTCTATCCCTTCTACAGTCAAGATATGCCCTAAGAAGGCTATCTTTTCTAACCAGAACTCACACTTGCTGAGCTTAGCATAAAGTTGATGCGCCCTAAGTCTTCCGAGGACGATTCGAAGGTGACACTCATGGTCCTTGCGATTCTTGGAATAGATGAGGATGTCGTCGATGAAGACCACGACAAACTTATCCAATTCTTCCATAAATACCTTATTCATGAGGTTCATGAAAAAAGCGGGTGCGTTTGTTAGCCCAAACGGCATCACTGTGAATTCATATTGTCCGTATCTGGTGACGAATGCAGTCTTCTGAATATCTGCTTCCTTGATCCTCAGTTGGTGATATCCTGACCTGAGGTCTATCTTGGAGAAATATTTGGCTCCTTGCAGCTGGTCGAAGAGGTCGTCGATCCGAGGGAGAGGGTACTTATTCTTGATTGTAACTTCATTCAAGGACCGGTGATCAATACACATTCTCATACTTCCATCCTTTTTGGTAACGAAAAGGACGGGTGCTCCCCAGGGAGACGAACTGGGATGGATGTACCCTTTTTGTTGCAGCTCTGCAATCTGGAGTTTTAATTCTGCTAACTCGGTGGGGGCCATGCGGTATGGTCGCTTTGCGATGGGCGCAGTGCCAGGAATGAGATCTATATAGAACTCCACTCCTCTTTCTGGTGGCATTCCTGGCAACTCTTCCGGGAATACATCCACGAATTCTTCTATTACGGACATGTTTTCTGCTGCCAGATTAAACATCATTGGATCATTGGTGGGCGGTTGGGCTTGACAGGAAACTGCTTTTCCTTGGCGGTCGGTGAGAAGGACGGTCTTACTTGCGCAGCTTATGATACCCTTGTGCTTAGTTAGCCAATCCATTCCTAGGATCACATCAATCCCTTAGGATGGCAAGACGGTTAAGTCCGCTAGGAACACTACCCCACTTAAAAGAATTCTGACTTGGGAGCACCTGAGTTGGCACAGGAGGTCTGATCCCGGGGTTCGGGTGACCAAAGGGATTGCTAGGGGCGTAGAGGGGATGCTATGCTTTTCCACAAACTTAGTGGCTATAAATGAATGGGATGCTCCTGAATCAAAAAGCACAGTAGCAGGAGTAAATTCAACAAGGAACTCACCGAGCACTACTCCCGGAGCTTGCTGGGCTTCCTGAGCGTCGACATGGTTGACTCGTGCTCTGCCCTGGTACTAGGTCCTGCTCTGCTGACTGTTGGAGGGAGGTGCCTTGGAGGTAGGTGCTGAGGGAATCTTGGGGCCATTCACCGAGTTGGAGTAGGTGGGTCCGGGTGCCTTCAACTGGGGGCAGTTATTCTTGAAGTGACGGGGGTCTCCGCAGTGCCAACAGGCATTTGCTGGTGGTTGGTTGCTTGCAACGGAGGGGGCCTGAAGGGAGCTCTAACTCTGCTGACTATAGCGCTATGGAGTGGGTCTAGATGGTCTATTGAAGCTTAGTCCCCTGGGGGAGTCCAAATGGTCGAGCTCTCTGGTGACGATCTTGCTGCTGAGCTCGGAGAACTTGGAATTTCCTCTTGAGGTGCCCTTTTTCTTCCTCTTTTGCCCTTTCCGCTTGGATGGCTTTGTTGGAGAGGTGAGAGAAGTTGAGGAAGTCTTGGCTGGCGAGGATGGTCTTA
Organism: Zea luxurians; assembly: GCA_029449295.1. Classification (NCBI taxonomy): domain Eukaryota; kingdom Viridiplantae; phylum Streptophyta; class Magnoliopsida; order Poales; family Poaceae; genus Zea; species Zea luxurians. The sequence continues at coordinate 9,950,773 of JAOPSE010000057.1, forward strand.
AGCTCAGGTCTTAGCCCTTTCAGAAAATGGGCCATCTTTCTAGACTCGGTGCTGACATCATCAGGCGCGTAACGTGCCAACTCTGTGAACTTGTGCACATATTCGCTGACAGTTCTTCCACCTTGAGTTAGTTCTCGGAACTCATCTTCCTTGAGTTGAACTATCCCTTGGGGTACATGGTGCTCACGGAAGGCTGTTTTGAATTCTGCCTAGGTAGCATCTCTGACGACCTCGCTGAAGGTGTCCCACCATGCTAGGGCCATCCCAGACAGTTGATGAGCAGCTAGTTGAACACGCTAATTTTCGGGGCATCCGATGGCTTCCGGTTTCCTCTTGATCGTGCGTAGCCAGTCATCTGCATCGAGGGGATTGCTGGACCCCGCGAACGTGGGAGGCTTGAGTCTCAAAAATTCTCCCATCCTGTCCTGCGGTCTTCCACCACCTGGGCGCTGGTTTTCCAGACTTCTAGTGAGGACTTCAATGAGTCGGGTTTGATTGGCTAGAACTTGGGCTAGGTCTAGTGGTAGTTCCGGTGGTGCGGGGAGGTGGGTCTCACTCCCTTCTCCGCCAGCCTCTCCTTCAACTCTTAGGGGAAAACCTGCTCCAATCCCGGAGGCGGTAGGCATGGTTTTATCCGAAGCCATATGCCATGGGAAAAGAGTTACTACCATGCACATGCCAAATTTTTTTACTAGTTACTTTATTCATTACATCGGGTCATTACAGCACACAACTACCACAAGCTCATTACACGCGAGTGCTATCGAGGGTACTCCCGAACTCCTTCTCTAAAGTGTCCTCAAATTCCTTGAGAAGGTCATCAAGGCTAGCTAGGGACATTTCCTCGGTGGCGGATGAGCTTCTTATCCCGGCAGGGGGTAGGGCTGGAGGGGCTTCTTCCTTCTGCTCAGTCTGACATCCTTGGCTTTTGGTCTTCTTGCGGATTTTTCTTGCGGGGGTGAGCTTCTTCAGTTTCTTGTCGTAATCCATCTTCAGAGTGCGGTAGGCCTCACGAGTATTGGTTTCCTCGCCTTCTGCTATTTCGAGGCTCTCTTGAAGGGACGCCTTTTCCCTTGCAAGTTCCCTGACTTTTTGCTCCAGGCTTTCCACCCGGGAGGTTAGGTGAGTGCAGTGGAGGGCAAGGTCATCGTATTGGTTATCGAGGGTGTGGAGGTATCCAGCCATGTAGACGATGGTGGGGTCATCCTCGACAGGGTCTCTACCTGACAGGGCCTGAAGTCTTTTCCTCCAAGTGGGGGTATTCTTGTTGCTGGGTGGGAAGTAGCGAAGGGGGGTTTCAAAGATTACTTTGCTGTAGTTCTGGCATAGTTGTCGGAGGGCTGTTCGGGCAACATTCTGGCAAGTATCTGGGAAGCGGTATCCGGTAAAAGTGACTTGGAAAGAAGGATGGTTCGGATAGTTTTGGCTTTCTCCCAGGTAGACTGCCATAGAGCATTTTTCCATTCCGTTCTCGAGATACTCCTTCCAGACGTACTCTGGCTTCTTGCGGATTCCCATGCGAAGCGCACAACTTCGCAATAGGTGTGGGAACCCTTCCACCTCTGAGCAGTAGGACGTCCTAATGGCTAGAGAGTCTTCCATCTGGAATAGGAAAAGAAAGGCCTGTTAACATCGGGGGAGACGACAGAAGACTTTTCTTGGGGTAAGAGGTATTTTCTTTTTAGGGCAAGTTTTAGGGTCAGGGCTGCGACCTACGGCCAGTCCTATGGCTTTGATACCACCTGAAGCGTCCCGATCCTTTGGGACTCAAATGTGACACAATTACTAGTCCCAGGAGGCTAGTAAACACATTCCTTACTTCAAATAGTACAGAGTTTAGATAAAGGTTATTACAATACCGGGGTACAAGCTCGAGAGAGCCAGAATAAGAAACGCAGTAGGAAAATATACTAGCCCAAGCCACAGGCAGAACTGGGTGCAGGCACAGCCCTCTCAATCAAGCATAGCAGAAAAGAAGTCTTCGGCTGCTGAAAAACATAAATAAATTTGGGTGAATACACTAGGTATTCCGCAAGCCCACCCCGCTCCCGTAAAGAGAAAGAGACCTATATTATACATGCTTTATTTGGTGGAGTTGAAGTCACTCTTCATTTTCTTAGAGAAAGGCAGTTGCTGTAAGGTTTTTCCCAAGGACTTAAAAGTAACAAAATACTCGACCACCACTGAGCTTCCCACTCCCGTGGCCTTGTTTTCTTTCTCCCTACAAACTTACACACACATTTCCCGGCTCATGTAACTTATAGAAAATCTCTAATTGTCATACCATACCAGACTCGTCCATACCAGTGGACACGGACTATTTGAATAGGTTTCAACTCTGCGCAGAGGTGTACACTTTACCCACTAGTCTGGCTCTGTGATCTCATGGCCAATGAGATCCGAATCCGAATCTCTTTCCTTCCTCGTATGTCCTAACCTTAACGGTTATCTGGAAGGAGTCAGGCCACCACCATGTCCAAACCGGACAAAACTTTCCCCCTCCTTATCCTCCCAGTGCTCCCCAGCCTTCATAACCCTGGGGTCGGACCACACGAGTTCAGATTGAGTGACTGCCCACACAGTCTCGAGTGGTTGTACTATGAAAGAGTACAGGTAGTGAATATGACAAACCGGTCCTTATGTGAGGGGACAATCCTTCTGCTCACGCCTAAACCAGCTGAGCCAACACCTTAGGCCCTCCCCTAAACCAGGGAGTCCCTGATCATCCCACTCCCAAGGTGATGAGGGTGAATACCCTTCATCGCACATCCCCCTTTTTTTAAAGAGACCTTATTTGAAGAAACATATTGCCCTTTCTCCCAATCCACATTTCATATCCATACGGTATATGTTAATGCGGGCCATCTCTCACTCACAATGCAAATATCCCACCCTGGAATCCCAGCCTAGGTAGTGGTAGAAAGAATAGGTAATTTATGCATCAAGGGAAGGATGGACTTGCCTTCGTCGAAGCTTTCCTGGCACAAAAGGTCTACTTCCGGGAGGTCAGGCTCTGGCCCTTCTTCCGGGGCTACGGGTTCTGGATCAACGGTCACCGCTTCTTCTAGTAGAAACATTTAATAAAACAATACATCAACAGAGGTTCTTCAATTGCAGTGTGTCATATACTAACATTATTATTACTTGGGACTTTAGAAATCATTTGGATAATTTTTGGTGCATAAAATATTAAGAAATACTAATTAAATGAGAAAAGGGTGAAGAAAAGAAAAAGAAAAGGAATTCCTTCGCAGGTGGGCCGGGGGGGGGATTTCGGCCCAGCCAGGCGCGGGGCACACGCGCGCGAGGGCGCCGGCCCAGCTACGGCCCAAGGGCGGGGAGACGGCGCAGGCACGCGGGAGCAACGGCGTCACCACGGGGCCCACACGTCAGCGAGAGCGGAGGGGGGGAACGACGCCGCGGGTCGAGGGCGCGGGCGAACCGGCTGTCCGTGGGGAAAGAAAACCAGTCGCCGGTGGGCTCGGCGGCGATTCGCCGCCGGTGACCCGGTTCTTGGACCACGGGGAGGTGCCTTAGCACGGGCAGGGGCTGGCGAATCTAGGGGTAGGCTTGATTTTGCTAGAGGGGGCCGGGAGGGGGCTGTCCGCGGGGAGGTGGCGGAGCTCCGCGGCGGGGATCGCCGCCGGTGAGCTTCGGCGAGGGATTGGGGCGGGGGAGTGGTGTGCTGTGTTCGCGGCAGTGTGAGGAAGCTGGTAGGCTAATTCAATCGCTCGCTGGACCATCAGAGGGGGAGTAGAGGGGGAAGAACTCACCAGAGGGGGAGAAGACGGTGGCGCTTCGCGGAATTGAGCTCGGCGAGGGGAGAAAGGTGGTGGCCGAGGTCGGTGCGGGGAAGGAGGTGTCCGGGGCGACCTTTTTATAGGCGCCCGAGGGGAGGGGAGCGGCAATGTGGCAGAACCACCCGAATTATTCCAGCTTAAGTGCCTAAGTCATGCCTCAAGGGCTGTGACACACTTAAATCGGAATAACCCGTCAGTCCTTCAGATCTAGTCTGATAGAGCCACTTAACCAGGATCAAATTCCACAATCTCACTCGAAGGTGAGTCACAGAAGAAATACAATAAAACAGGAAACCTCAAATTAAGTACTGAATTATTACATAAATCGGAGTTCTGGAGTAGCAAATAAAGTTTATAAAGTAAAGTGCAGCGGATAATCGATGTCGTCGGCAATGAGGAAATGGGCAAGGCCTAGCCCACTACTCCTCATGCTCCTCTCCTGCCGGAGCAACATCCCACTCGACCGTCCAACCCGGTGGCAGGGTGGTAGGCCAAGTCACACCATCAATCAAATCATGCATGGTACCTGCAAAAATGGTGCCACAAGCAAGGCTGAGTATACTAATACTCAGCTAGACTTACCCGGTGTGAGGAGTCTACTCCTCTACCTCTAGACTATAAAGCTGTTTGGCTGAGGGGTTTGGTTTGCCAAAAGCACTAGCTGTTACTAAAAGCAATTTTTAGCTTTTCCAAATTTTACCATCATTAACTTAGCTAGATTTGCTCCTTCTAAGCATACATGGTAACAATCAATTAGTTCAATCAACAAGTTATCTCATGTAACCACATTTCACTTCTTACTCGATGCAGTACAAGGAATCAAGCAGTCTCATTAGCTGCGAGAAGCAGACGATTCGAATCGAGTTTTAACCTTGCAAGGTAAACCTAAACACACGGCATGTCAGGGTACTTCGACCCTGCACATGACAACCGTCCCCATCGATTCCCCGTTCGCGTCCAGGCCTCACCGCCTTGGCATACAATGCTCCACTGGCCCCGGCTGCCGCCGTGCAGTGACCGCACTTGTACCCACCATAGCTAGCATGGGAGACCCAGTCTCAGGTCGCATGAGGGATAAAGTCTGCGCCCGGCTTCACTCAGGTACTAGGTTTACCGGTCACCATATTTCCCGGCATGTGCTTAGTACGTTCAAAAGCTTGACTCAGGTATCCACACATTAATCCTTAAATTCATTTTCCCGTCTCATGGACAAAGCATCCTCCCTGGATCCAAGTCCATAGACTAACATATATCCCGTTATCAAGATGAATACAATCAACTCCTGACCTCGCGCGAGTGCTAGAAAAATCACTCGACTTCTACCGAGATCCTGATTAGCAAGCAGCTACTCGACCTAGTATGCTAGTATTCATCTCAAAAAGGAATCCTAAGTTCATGCAACTAGAGGTTTCAAGCAACTCCTACACTTAAGTGCACATTACAATCCTACAAGCATTAAGTGTAGTAAAATAGCATAATTAATAGGTTATGCATAAAACCGGGGCTTGCCTTCAATTGCTGGGGCTGCGGGGAGATCCTCGATAGCAGCCTCTGAAGCCTGCTCCTGGTCCTCCTCTTGGACAGGTCCTTGCTCGGGGATGAGCACGTACTCTCCGTCGGCAAGATTACAATCTAATGAATGCAATGCGTAAGATATATGCATGATATGATATGTGCTTTTAGAAATCACAACTTAAAAGGTGTATGATCTTTCTTGAATTAAACAAAGTTAACTTTACTTATGCAAGACCTTTGGGTGGTATACTTGGTAACTGGTTCAAATTTAGCCAAGGTAAAAGGTAGGTTTAATTTTGGGGTTCCTCTGAATTCTTTTTAAGTCTTAGGGATAAATGATAAGTACTCAAGTTAGACTTATTGAGGTGGGGTTTATTTCTTCTTTCCTTTTCCTTTATTCTCTTTAATGTTTTGGAGTAGGTTTGAATTACAAGTTGCTTTTATAAAATTCTAAAAATTCTGTAAAAATTACAGTGGCTTGCTACTGGTGTGTGTTTCTCTGTCTTAAAATTTGGGGATCAGAAAGTGAATAGTTTTCTCTGCACAAAATTATTAAACTCTAGGGTAGCAGGGGTGCTTTGAACTACAACTATTATTTAACAGTGGGTAATTCTTCAGAACTCATTTTTGCTGGCTTTCAGGTGTTATAACATGACTTGATACAAATTTCTAGTCATTAATACCTTTTAATTATTTTTCTATGGTTTTCTCAAGTTTCTAGCCAAATGGGTGCTTTCTACTACCACTACACTTGAAAAATATCAAACAACAGAGTTCTTATTTTTCTTGGTTATTATTTTGTGCAAGAGCAATCATTCTGAAGTTTGGCATCTTTTTGCTTAAGGGAAGGGGTGGTATGCATTATTTGAATTAAATGGCTTTTCTCTTAAATCATTAGCAATTGGTAAGAGTTTGCCTCCTTTTCATGGGTTTGCAATTTTTTTCTCTGGTAGTTTACCTTATCATAGACTTAGCTAATTTTTGGTTGCCCATTATCACATTATTTGAGGTTGTTCATGATTTAGTTGGAAAATGCCTTATTATCACCTTGTATTTATTTCCCTTACTTAAAAAGTTGGACTGAGGTGCTCTGTATTTTTGTAGTGGGGCTCTGGTGGTTATAAGTTCACTGGATTTTTGTTAAGCATTTTGGTTATAGTTTTGCCTTTTTAATAATTGTTTTTTAGTCTTATTTAGGCTAAACAAATCATTTTAATTTAAAACTGATCCAAATTAATGGTCTCTGTATTTTTCCTAGGTTCTCTGTTACATAAGCAAACTAGGAAAAATAATATTAATCACTGCTCATTAATTTCTAATATCTTTCTGATTTTCTTTGAGTTTTGGACAAAACATCTTTAAATGAGAAACTACATCATAATTTCTAATGCTGGGGTTCCTACTATTTTTAAACAGTGTCTAAAAGAGGTTTGAATACCCACAAATTTTTTTTAAGTCTAGCACAGAAGAAAAACTAATTTTCCTTGATTAAATAAGGTTTAGTGGGTTTCTGATTTTAATTTTAAACTCTAAAATTTTGAACAGAAAGCATAGGGTCTACTATTTTTAGAAGATAGATTATAATATACAGAGGCTAGCAAAATTGGTTTGACATTTTTTTATTAAGAATTCATCAAGTTATGAATTTTACAAGTTCTCTGGTTATTTAAAAAGAATATCAGAATCGATTTAATTGAAAATCTACTTTGCACTGGGGTCCCTGGCGGTTTTCTAAGTTTTCTTCGCGAATCAGTCCTCAGGCTACTATTCACCTGAGTCTCTGACATTACAGAAAACCCCTCGGGTTCTACAAAAACCTAACCTGAGGTCCTTCTTCTACCTTAAACAGTAGCCGCGGCGGGGAAAAGGGCGGAGGGGCTTACCAGCGGCGAGACTGTTCCGGTGAAGAGGTCGAGGATGAAGGGGAGGTCTCGGGGATCACAACGGTGTGCGGAACACCGTCGGAGATGGCCAGAGTCGGTCGGTCCACGCGCGCAGGCGGGGATGCTCGTCGGCGGCGAGGAGACCGGCCTGGTCACGGCGAGATAGTTCAATCAAATGGGTCAGGGAGGTCCACGGGATGCCAGAGAAGTCATGAGCGAGAGGAATTGGGCGGAGACTCACTGGATAGCTCGGTCCACGCGCGACGGCGGAAGACCGAAGTCCGGTGAAGTCAATCTCGGGCCTCCGGTGAAGTCCGGCCGGGTCCGAGGGCTTGGCAAGCTTCACGGGCTACTGGCGGAGCTAGCCGAAGCGCTGGCTTGACTTGAGGGTGGCTGGAGGGAGCTGGCCACGGTGGCCGAAGCTCGGGTGGCAATGGCGGGCGGAAATTAAGCTCGCCGGAGCTAAGGAAAAGTGGCTGGTCGAAGGGGGTGAGTGCGGGGCGAAGTGAGGCGCGCCCGGGGAGGCTTTATAGGCGCGGGCGGGCACGGCCGAGGGCGTGGGCGCGCGGCAGACTTGACCGGACGCCGAAGAGCGCGCGCGCGCGGGTTGGGCGAGCTCTGGCGTGCCGACCAGGGTCGAACACGTGTGCCCGTGCGTTCTGCCCAAGTTCTGGCGCGTGTAGTCGCTCATCCGAGCCTGCTCTCGCCTTGGTCAGTGCACAAAACCTCTTCTCCTCCCTACAAGCTACCATTCTTGTGTGGGGGTCATAGGATTTTGCCTACTGGTTGCAGAGATATGGAGCCAGGAAATCCGGTCTGTCTCCCTGCGCAAATCCGAGGCAAATCCAAGGTTTAGTCGTGTCTAGGGCTCGCGTCCCAATGCCATCTTCTGGCACACGACAGAGGGGTTAGTTAGACACATTTTTGTCAATGGGGCCATTAGGATTTGAGTTAGGGATCAAGGTGAACATCCCTGATCTTTGGCTCAAGGTCTGAATTTCAGAAATCTGAAATTCAGAATTCTCATTAAGTCCACACATGGAAAGCTTGTTTTGGGGTTTTATTTGAGCTATTTTGGCTAAGCTTTCTCAACCTTTCTTGTTGCCCATTAAATATACTTCAATTTTTATAATTGGCTCAAGTCAAAATTTTAAACTTTTCACTCCCTTTTTCTTACTTTTTTGAATTTTGCTCATGGGGCTCATTTAGGGTTTTTAAACTAGGGTTGCATAATCTTATCTTTTAAAGGACTCAATTGCTTTGATCATGACACTTTTAAGTATATACTTGGTGACTTCATCATTACTTAAGTTATTTTGATGCTCATGCTTACTTTGGTTCACATAAAATGATGGCTCTTGGTTTGGCTTTTTGAGAAAAACCCTGAGTGACACTGGGGTGTCACAGCCTTCCCCCCTTAAAGGAATCTCGTCCCGAGATTCGGGCCAGAGTCCTCCCGGGGTGAAGCGAAGGGTGAGACTTCTAGGAAAAAGGGGGTGATGATTGCCATTATTAGGATAAACTGCTCTTCGAATGTCATTCTCTTTGCAACTTCAGAAGGAAGTCCTTTTAAGTTTTACTTTATAGTTACCTCATTCTGAATTAAGATCATATTTTTGGAAATTAGATTCGAAAGGCAGGAGGAGGGGTTTGGGGGTGATTACGTACCAGCTTCCTTAGGTAGGCAATCGGAAAAGTTGGATCTCAGGAATTCCTCGGTTTCCCAAGTAGCTTCCTCCTCTGAGTGATTACTCCACTGGACCTTGAACATCTTGATCGATTTAGCCCGAGTTGATCTTTCCTTGCAATCCAGAATTTTGGAGGGGTACTCTTGGTACGATAGATCTGACTCTATCTCCAATTCTGGCTCTGCTAAGATTTCAGTCGGTAATCGAACACACTTCTTCAGCTGAGATACATGGAAAACATTGTGAATGGCAGACATCTTTGAAGGTAACTTCAGCTTGTATGCCACGGGTCCACATGCTTCTATGATCTCATAAGGTCCAATGTAACGAGGAGCTAGTTTGCCTTTGATCCCAAACCTCTGCATTCCCTTGGTGGGTGATACCTTGAGGTATACAAAACTTCCCACCTCGAACTGGAGAGGTTTCCTTCTTCTATCATGATAACTCTTCTGTCTGGCCTGAGTAGCTTCTAGATTCTTCCTGATTAGCTTGACCTTCCTCTCGGCTTCAGTCACTAAATCAGGTCCAAAAACTTCTCTTTCACCAGGCTGAGACCAATTGAGTGGTGTCCTGCACCTTCTTCCATAGAGAGCTTCAAAAGGTGCCATCTTTAGGCTGGATTGATAACTATTGTTATAAGCAAACTCTGCCAAGGAGAGGTGCTTATCCCAGTTCTTGCCACAATCGATCGCACAAGCTCTCAGCATATCTTCCAGGATTTGGTTTACCCTTTCCGTCTGACCATCAGTCTGTGGGTGGTAAGCTGAACTCCTGATTAGCTTGGTTCCCAAAGACTTTTGCAATTGTTCCCAAAATCTGGCAACAAATTGGGCTCCTTGGTCAGAAACAATGGTTCGAGGCAGTCCGTGCAAACACACGATCCGGTCAATATACAATTCTGCATATCTCTGAGCCTTATCAGTGGTGTGCACAGGAAGAAAATGTGCCACTTTCGTCAATCGGTCCACAATAACCCAAATTGAATCATGATGACGAGAGGTGTTGGGCAGACCCACAATGAAATCCATGCTGATGTCGTCCCACTTCCACGAAGGTACGGGTAGTGGTTGCAAAGCTCCAGCTGACTTCAAGTGGCTTGCCTTTACCCTCTGACAGGTGTCACACTCTGATACATACTGGGCTATCTCCCTCTTCATTCTGGTCCACCAGTACAAAGGCTTCAAATCATGGTACATCTTGGTGCTTCCCGGATGCATAGAAAATTTGGAGAGATGAGCTTCATCCAAAATTTTCCTCTTGAGATCCTGGTCTTTAGGAATTACCAATCTGCTTTTGAACCATAACACACCCTTCTCATCCTGGCGGAAACAATTATACTTCTCAACCTTCTGATGGAGATTCTTCTTGATAATCTGCACTCCCTTGTCACTGAGCTGGGCCATGATGATCTGGTCTTGCAAAGCTGGCTCAACAGAAACGTGAGACAAAGAACCAGAAGGAATTACTTCAATTCGCATCTTGCTCAACTCATCACACAAGGTGTTAATGCGAGAATCCATCAGAACACAGTTGCACTGCAACTTCCGACTCAAGGCATCAGCTACCACATTAGCTTTTCCCGGGTGGTAATGTACCTCCAGGTCATAATCCTTGATCAGCTCTAGCCATCTTCTCTGCCTCATGTTAAGATCAGCCTGAGTAAAAATGTACTTAAGGCTCTTATGATCAGTGAAGATGTTGCAGTGGGTTCCCATTATATAGTGCCTCCACATCTTCAATGCATGAACCACTGCTGCTAACTCAAGGTCATGAGTGGGATAATTTTGCTCATGAGGCCTGAGTGCTCTTGAAGCATAAGCAATGACTCAGTTGTCTTGCATCAAGACACAACCTAGCCCGGTGCCCGAGGCATCACAATATACATCAAAAGGTTTGCTGCTGTCGGGTTGCGCCAATACTGGTGCTGTGGTCAGATGCTGCCTTAATGCATGGAAGGCATCTTCGCACTTCTGACTCCACACAAATTTGACCTCTTTCTTCAGCAACTCAGTAATAGGCTTCGCAATTCGAGAGAAGTCCGGAATAAATCTTCGGTAATAACCAGCTAATCCCAGAAAACTCCGAATCTAGCGAACAGTCGTTGGTGGCTTCCAGTTCATCACCTCTTGCACTTTATCAGGATCAACAGCTATTCCAGCTTGAGAGATAGTGTGACCCAAGAATTTGATTTCCTTTAGCCAAAAATCACACTTGGATAACTTGGCATAAAGGTGGTGCTCTCGCAGACGTTGAAGTACTACATGCAAATGCCCGGCATGTTCTTCTTCGTTCCTTGAGTACACCAGAATATCATCGATGAAAACCACCACGAACTTATCCAATTCCGGCATAAAAACAGAATTCATCAGATACATGAAATATGCTGGTGCATTTGTCAGCCCGAATGACATCACCAAGAATTCATATAGCCCATATCTGGTTGAGAATGCCGTCTTCGGAATATCACTTGCTCGTATTTTGATCTGATGGTAGCCAGAGCGAAGGTCTATTTTGGAAAACACCTTGGCTCCGACCAACTGGTCAAAGAGAACATCAATACGAGGCAAAGGATACTTGTTCTTGATAGTTACCGCGTTAAGAGGGCGGTAATCTATACACAGCCTCAAGCTTTCATCCTTCTTCTTCACAAACAGTGCTGGACATCCCCAAGGCGAAGTGCTTGGGCGAATGAAACCCTTATCCAGCAACTCTTGCAATTGCTTCTTCAACTCTGCCAACTCAGCGGGTGGCATTCGGTAGGGCCTCTTAGAAATTGGGGTCGTTCCCGGTTGCAACTCGATGGCGAATTCAATATCCCGGTCCGGTGGCATTCCTGGCAATTCATCAGGAAAGACATCTGCATACTCACAGACCACTGGGATCTTCTTCAGGGGTATCTCCGTCATAGAGAAAGCACATGACTGAGAAGAACCCTGACTAGGCAAAATCAAAGTGAAATTCCCGCAGAAAGGAGAATTAACTTCCACGGTACGATTGGCTACATCAAGCACAACTTGGTGCAAGGTCATCCAATTTGCCCCTAGAATAATATCCACATTCTCCAATCCCAACACAAGAAGAGTGGTTTTGATAATGTGGCTTCCCAGTTGAATAGGCACACTTTGGTTTAATTGATTAGTTGCAATTTTACCCCCAGGTGTGACTATCATGAATGACCCTTTTGAGTGAGAGAATGGCAGTTTGCAATTAGCACTGAACCTTTGGCTAATGAAACTATGAGATGCACCAGAATCAAATAGAATTAAAGCAGGTTGATTATAAACTGAAAAGATACCAGTCATGATAGGAGCTCCTTCTGGCACTTCCTCTAGAGCAGTGAAGTTGAGCTTCCCTTGCCTGACTTGCACCTTCTGCTTTCTTCCCTTGTCTTGATTTGGTGCTGGCATCTGTTTCTGCTGGTTCCTGGGACAATTCTTGGCATAGTGGCCCACATTGCCACAAGTGAAACACTTGTTCCCATTGCCCTGGCGGAACTGCGGCTGCTGCGGAGGCTGATTGTTCCTTGGGGCGGGAGCTGGGTAGCGGTTGGGTGCCGGCTGCTGCTGCTGCTGAGGCGGCCTAATCACCCATCTGCCTGCCTGCTGCTGAAAAACCCTGCTCTGATTGTGGGAAACAATCCGGAACCTCTGAGCCTGAGCAGATGGTGCTGCCATTGGTGCCTTTCTCTTCTTCTCTGCCCGGTGAGCAACAATGCAATCCTCCTGGGAGATGGCCATGTTGACCAACTCATTGAAGCTATCAGCCCGGACAGTGTTGAGTCGTTCCCGCAGCTTGGTATTGAGACCCCTGCGGAAGCGATCCCTCTTTTTCTCGTCAGAATTGGCATGATACCCTGCATACTGACATAAGTCGTTGAAGGCTTGTGCATACTGCAGTACCGTGCGGGTTCCTTGATTGAGGGCCAAAAATTCATTCAACTTCCGATCAAGAATGCCAGCTGGAATGTGGTGTCCTCTGAAGGCAGTCTTGAATTCCTCCCAAGATACCTCACGATCAGCGGGGAGCATAGCACGGAAGTGATCCTACCAAGTCCGAGCAGATCCGCGAAGCTGCTGCGCGGCGAAGCGGGTCTTGGTAGCATCAGGGCAGTCTCCCGTGAGGAGGGGAAACTTGGACTCGACGACACGAAGCCATACGTCGGCGTCCAACGGATCCTCTGCCTTGGCGAACAAGGGCGGCTGCGTGCTCAGAAACTCCTGGTATGTTGCCATAGCCGGAGGTCGCTAAGGCTGGCCTCCACCATGCTGCTGGGGGTGGGGCTGGCGCTGCAAGAGCTGTCGCAGAATCTCATTCTGCTGGGCCATCAGCTCCTGCACTGTGGGAGCTGGAGGAGGTGGCGGGGGAACTTGCTCGTTCTGCCCGCGACGCTGCCTAGCTGCCATCTGAAAACAGAGATTGTCGCCATTGTTATTCCATCTCACAGTTTCGAACGGCAAGATATCATTTCATATGGGAAAAAAATGCCATAGTCATAATATTAGGTTCGAAATGAAGATATCATGGTGACAAAGATCCCACAGATTCCAAAAGTTCACTGGGTTACATTAATCAGGGGAAAGTACCCACAAGCCTAGTCCAAAATGTGATACTACTAAGCTCACATAGGTTTCTATCCGCCCGAAAGTGTCGAAGCGACTACTTAACCCTGAGCGGTGGAAGCGACACTGGATACGGGTGAAGGAGGCATCGCGGAGGTAGTCCCATTGGCACCAGGGGCTGGTCCTAACTCCTCGGGAGCCTCTTCTCCCTCGCTTCCTGCTTCATTGGCCTCCATCTCCAGGTGGTGCATGTCCAAGTGGCCATTTGCTTCCTCGAGTTCCCTCTGCACATCGTGAAGCTGGTTCTCCAAGACATCAATAGTGTTGTCTCGGATCTCCACTTGCTGCTCTAGGGTAGCGATACGCTGGCTCAGCCTCTCCACCTGCAGATCCTTCTCCACCAACTCTGTGGATAGGTCGACCACAAAATCTTCCCGACTGTCGAGAGTGAGCTTGGCAGTCCGAGCGGTGTTAGCAAGAAGTGTCATAGCATTGCTCTGAAGGGCCTGAAGGCGGTACAGCGCACTCATGCACTGAACAGTGACCCTCCCAACCAAGTCAGGATACATGGCCCACACATCCTTCACGTGGCTCACGCGGTTACACCACATGGGATCATCCTTCTTCTCAGCAGGGAAGAGTCCCAAGGGGTGCATCACCATCTCCAGGGGATGGTAGCCACAGAAAGTCGTCAGAGCCTTCATGGCTGCTGCCTCAACGGTGTCGTCCGTCCTGAGTCCAATCGTCTCAGAATCAAGAGAACGCCAACCCGGCTGAAGGGGATGAGCCTCCAAAGTCAGCCAGACCCGACAACGAGGTACCCGATGCTCCTCATACAACTGCACCGTGTACAAAGGGGGCGTAGGGTAACCAGCGGAGTTAAGCACTTCCCACAAGATGGAAGGAAAGCCATCGCGAGAAAGGAAGTCAGAACTGAAACGAGAGTCTCCTCCACTGGCGGGGGTGGGTGAATTCATCTGCGGAAGGGAATCAAAGATAAAGATTATGGTGGAAGGAAAAAGAAAAAGAGAGCCCGGATGGTTTTAAAGAAAAAGGGGTTAGCTCAAATTTTTAATTCCTCTTTATGTTTTATAATGCATGCATGCTGGAAGAAACGTTACCTCTCAAAAAGAAAATAGGGTGCCTTTTTAGGGCATCCTAAAATATAAGTATTGGCCCACGGGGCCTAATTAATTAGCCACCTATTTCCCTCTATGCCTAAGGCCTTTCGTTCTAGGTCTAGCGGTCTAGTCCTGACGATCTATAGAAATTTCTAAGCAAGTTTTAGATTTTGAAAATTGGTATTCATGGTTTATTGTCCTTCTCTATGGTGGAATTTGCTCCAATACCAGCTGTGGCAGAACCACCCGAATTATTCCAGCTTAAGTGCCTAAGTCATGCCTCAAGGGCCGTGACACACTTAAATCGGAATAACCCGTCAGTCCTTCAGATCTAGTCTGATAGAGCCACTTAACCAGGATCAAATTCCACAATCTCACTCGAAGGTGAGTCACAGAAGAAATATAATAAAACAGGAAACCTCAAATTAAGTACTGAATTATTACATAAATCGGAGTTCTGGATAGCAAATAAAGTTTATAAAGTAAAGTGCAGCGGATAATCGATGTCGTCGGTAATGAGGAAATGGGCAAGGCCTAGCCCACTACTCCTCATGCTCCTCTCCTGCCGGAGCAACATCCCACTCGACCGTCCAACCCGGTGGCAGGGTGGTAGGCCAAGTCACACCATCAATCAAATCCTGCATGGTACCTGCAAAAATGGTGCCACAAGCAAGGCTGAGTATACTAATACTCAGCTAGACTTACCCGGTGTGAGGAGTCTACTCCTCTACCTCTAGACTATGCAGCTGTTTGGCTGAGGGGTTTGGTTTGCCAAAAGCACTAGCTGTTACTAAAAGCAATTTTTAGCTTTTCCAAATTTTACCATCATTAACTTAGCTAGATTTGCTCCTTCTAAGCATACATGGTAACAATCAATTAGTTCAACCAACAAGTTATCTCATGTAACCACATTTCACTTCTTACTCGATGCAGTACAAGGAATCAAGCAGTCTCATTAGCTGCGAGAAGCAGACGATTCGAATCGAGTTTTAACCTTGCAAGGTAAACCTAAACACACGGCATGTCAGGGTACTTCGACCCTGCACATGACAACCGTCCCCATCGATTCCCCGTTCGCGTCCAGGCCTCACCGCCTTGGCATACAATGCTCCACTGACCCCGGCTGCCGCCGTGCAGTGACCGCACTTGTACCCACCATAGCTAGCATGGGAGACCCAGTCTCAGGTCGCATGAGGGATAAAGTCCGCGCCCGGCTTCACTCAGGTACTAGGTTTACCGGTCACCATATTTCCCGGCATGTGCTTAGTACGTTCAAAAGCTTGACTCAGGTATCCACACATTAATCCTTAAATTCATTTTCCCGTCTCATGGACAAAGCATCCTCCCTGGATCCAAGTCCATAGACTAACATATATCCCGTTATCAAGATGAATACAATCAACTCCTGACCTCGCGCGAGTGCTAGAAAAATCACTCGACTTCTACCGAGATCCTGATTAGCAAGCAGCTACTCGACCTAGTATGCTAGTATTCATCTCAAAAAGGAATCCTAAGTTCATGCAACTAGAGGTTTCAAGCAACTCCTACACTTAAGTGCACATTACAATCCTACAAGCATTAGGTGTAGTAAAATAGCATAATTAATAGGTTATGCATAAAACCGGGGCTTGCCTTCAATTGCTGGGGCTGCGGGGAGATCCTCGATAGCATCCTCTGAAGCCTGCTCCTGGTCCTCCTCTTGGACAGGTCCTTGCTCGGGGATGAGCACGTACTCTCCGTCGGCAAGATTACAATCTAATGAATGCAATGCGTAAGATATATGCATGATATGATATGTGCTTTTAGAAATCACAACTTAAAAGGTGTATGATCTTTCTTGAATTAAACAAAGTTAACTTTACTTATGCAAGACCTTTGGGTGGTATACTTGGTAACTGGTTCAAATTTAGCTAAGGTAAAAGGTAGGTTTAATTTTGGGGTTCCTCTGAATTCTTTTTAAGTCTTAGGGATAAATGATAAGTACTCAAGTTAGACTTATTGAGGTGGGGTTTATTTCTTCTTTCCTTTTCCTTTATTCTCTTTAATGTTTTGGAGTAGGTTTGAATTACAAGTTGCTTTTATAAAATTCTAAAAATTCTGTAAAAATTACAGTGGCTTGCTACTAGTGTGTGTTTCTCTGTCTTAAAATTTGGGGATCAGAAAGTGAATAGTTTTCTCTGCACAAAATTATTAAACCCTAGGGTAGAAGGGGTGCTTTGAACTACAACTATTATTTAACAGTGGGTAATTCTTCAGAACTCATTTTTGCTGGCTTTCAGGTGTTATAACATGACTTGATACAAATTTCTAGTCATTAATACCTTTTAATTATTTTTCTATGGTTTTCTCAAGTTTCTAGCCAAATGGGTGCTTTCTACTACCACTACACTTGAAAAATATCAAACAACAAAGTTCTTATTTTTCTTGGTTATTATTTTGTGCAAGAGCAATCATTCTGAAGTTTGGCATCTTTTTGCTTAAGGGAAGGGGTGGTATGCATTATTTGAATTAAATGGCTTTTCTCTTAAATCATTAGCAATTGGTAAGAGTTTGCCTCCTTTTCATGGGTTTGCAATTTTTTTCTCTGGTAGTTTACCTTATCATAGACTTAGCTAATTTTTGGTTGCCCATTATCACATTATTTGAGGTTGTTCATGATTTAGTTGGAAAATGCCTTATTATCACCTTGTATTTATTTCCCTTACTTAAAAAGTTGGACTGAGGTGCTCTGTATTTTTGTAGTGGGGCTCTGGTGGTTATAAGTTCACTGGATTTTTGTTAAGCATTTTGGTTATAGTTTTGCCTTTTTAATAATTGATTTTCAGTCTTATTTAGGCTAAACAAATCATTTTAATTTAAAACTGATCCAAATTAATGGTCTATGTATTTTTCCTAGGTTCTCTGTTACATAAGCAAACTAGGAAAAATAATATTAATCACTGCTCATTAATTTCTAATATCTTTCTGATTTTCTTTGAGTTTTGGACAAAACATCTTTAAATGAGAAACTACATCATAATTTCTAATGCTGGGGTTCCTACTATTTTTAAACAGTGTCTAAAAGAGGTTTGAATACCCACAAATTTTTTTTAAGTCTAGCACAGAAGAAAAACTAATTTTCCTTGATTAAATAAGGTTTAGTGGGTTTCTGTTTTTAATTTTAAACTCTAAAATTTTGAACAGAAAGCATAGGGTCTACTATTTTTAGAAGATAGATTATAATATACAGAGGCTAGCAAAATTGGTTTGACATTTTTTGATTAAGAATTCATCAAGTTATGAATTTTACAAGTTCTCTGGTTATTTAAAAAGAATATCAGAATCGATTTAATTGAAAATCTACTTTGCACTGGGGTCCCTGGCGGTTTTCTAAGTTTTCTTCGCGAATCAGTCCTCAGGCTACTATTCACCTGAGTCTCTGACATTACAAAAAACCCCTCGGGT
The DNA here is from genome assembly GCA_029449295.1 of Zea luxurians. NCBI lineage: Eukaryota > Viridiplantae > Streptophyta > Magnoliopsida > Poales > Poaceae > Zea > Zea luxurians. Next base: position 9,968,783 of record JAOPSE010000057.1, read on the forward strand.
TCTACAAAAACCTAACCCGAGGTCCTTCTTCTACCTTAAACAGTAGCCGCGGCGGGGAAAAGGGCGGAGGGGCTTACCGGCGGCGAGACTGTTCCGGTGAAGAGGTCGATGATGAAGGGGAGGTCTCGGGGATCACAACGGTGTGCGGAACGCCGTCGGAGATGGCCGGAGTCGGTCGGTCCACGCGCGCAGGCGGGGATGCTCGTCGGCGGCAAGGAGACCGGCCTGGTCACGGCGAGATAGTTCAATCAAATGGGTCAGGGGGGTCCACGGGATGCCAGAGAAGTCATGAGCGAGAGGAATTGGGCGGAGACTCACTGGATAGCTCGGTCCACGCGCGACGGCGGAAGACCGAAGTCCGGTGAAGTCAATCTCGGGCCTCCGGTGAAGTCCGGCCGGGTCCGAGGGCTTGGCAAGCTTCACGGGCTACTGGCGGAGCTAGCCGAAGCGCTGGCTTGACTTGATGGTGGCTGGAGGGAGCTGGCCACGGTGGCCGAAGCTCGGGTGGCAATGGCGGGCGGAAATTAAGCTCGCCGGAGCTAAGGAAAAGTGGCTGGTCGAAGGGGGTGAGTGCGGGGCGAAGTGAGGCGCGCCCGGGGAGGCTTTATAGGCGCGGGCGGGCACGGCCGAGGGCGTGGGCGCGCGGCGGACTTGACCGGACGCCAGGGAGCGCGCGCGGGGGGGTTGGGCGAGCTCTGGCGTGCCGACCAGGGTCGAACACGTGTGCCCGTGCGTTCTGCCCAAGTTCTGGCGCGTGTAGTCGCTCATCCGAGCCTGCTCTCGCCTTGGTCAGTGCACAAAACCTCTTCTCCTCCCTACAAGCTACCATTCTTGTGTGGGGGTCATAGGATTTTGCCTACTGGTTGCAGAGATATGGAGCCAGGAAATCCGGTCTGTCTCCCTGCGCAAATCCGAGGCAAATCCAAGGTTTAGTCGTGTCTAGGGCTCGCGTCCCAATGCCATCTTCTGGCACACGACAGAGGGGTTAGTTAGACACATTTTTGTCAATGGGGCCATTAGGATTTGAGTTAGGGATCAAGGTGAACATCCCTGATCTTTGGCTCAAGGTCTGAATTTCAGAAATCTGAAATTCAGAATTCTCATTAAGTCCACACATGGAAAGCTTGTTTTGGGGTTTTATTTGAGCTATTTTGGCTAAGCTTTCTCAACCTTTCTTGTTGCCCATTAAATATACTTCAATTTTTATAATTGGCTCAAGTCAAAATTTTAAACTTTTCACTCCCTTTTTCTTACTTTTTTGAATTTTGCTCATGGGGCTCATTTAGGGTTTTTAAACTAGGGTTGCATAATCTTATATTTTAAAGGACTCAATTGCTTTGATCATGACACTTTTAAGTATATACTTGGTGACTTCATCATTACTTAAGTTATTTTGATGCTCATGCTTACTTTGGTTCACATAAAATGATGGCTCTTGGTTTGGCTTTTTGAGAAAAACCCTGAGTGACACTGGGGTGTCACAGGCAAAGCTCGGCGGGCGCCGGTGAGGTGCACAGCACTGGCATTAATGTCGCACAGCGGTGACGACGAGACCTCACGGCGGGGTGGGCGGTACCGGCAAGGACGCGGTCAAGCGGCGAGGACGGGGCGGTGTCAAACTCCCCTGTGCGGCGAGGGGATGGGCGAGGGGACGGCGGTGAGGGGACGGCGGTGAGTCGTACGCGAGGAAGACGACGACGCGGCCGACCAGTGGGGCCGGTCTGCCAGCGAGAGGGAGCGCGCGCGAGAGAGAGAGGCTGGCGGGTGGGGCTGGCTCGTCAGAGAGAGAGAGGGAGGGGAGCGCGCGAGCGGCTGCGCGCGCGGGAGCGGGCCGGCTAATGGGCCGAAAGGGGGAAGCGCGAGCGCGAGGGAGAGGGGAGGCGGCCGCGGCTTGGGCCGAATTCGGCCCAGCAGGGGGGGAAGAGCTTTTTCTTTTTAATTTCTAAATCCCATTTCCATTTTTGTTTCTTTTCTTTTTGAACAAATTATTTAGTAGATAATCTAGGTGTTGGAAAATAAAATCTAAGTGAGGTGTTTATGATCAAACAAAGTGTATGCATATAATGGGAAAAAATCTAAGGGAGTTTTGGGATAGATAATAAGAAAAAAAAGGGGGGGTAGATTAGGGTTTCAAACCTGGGTTAGAATTTTGGGATGTTACATTATGCTATGGCACCTCTGACCCTCCTCGTCGCCCTCACGGTGGTGTCGCTCTGGGTACAGCTCACGTCGCGGCTCTGTTCCGACCGCCCTTCTCAGATGGGTCGCGACGCTCTCCGGCAGATTTCACTACAGCAGCAAAGTTCCTATTTCAGCTTATGAGACGGACACTTCTACCGCGGATGGGATACAGGGAGGCTACCACACATATCCAGCTCTGGCTCCTTGGTGCCCTGGTCTCTCACTCAGAGTTTGACGTTGTGGATTTCCTTATTTGTGAGATCGAGGACACCATTCTGGATGGTCTGCGTGCTCGTCGACAGCTGCCATATGCTCACTACCTATGTCACATTTTTGCTCAGCTGATTCGGCCTCCACAGTTCCAGGGCACACTTGAGGCCTCACACCTTGTCTTTGGGTCCTACCGTCCAGCGCCTGAGGCTCCTGTGCCAGCACCTGCTCCAGTATTTGACACTAAGGCCGAGGATACTGCTCTTCATCAGTTCGAGGCTCAGGACACAGTAGTTGATGATGATGATGATGATGATGATTTTGGGATTCCACCTCCGCCTCCTATGCCTCCACGCTCACATGATCATGAGGCTGGGAGTTCTCGTGCTACCCCTGCTGCCCCTCCTGCCATTGACCCTGCTCTTGCTTCGATTCTCCAGACACTTACTTAGCAGCAGACTCACTTGGCAGCCGAGCAGACCCGCCAGGCAGCAGCCCATCAGCAGTTGTCCGAGAGGATGCTCTTGATGTTTTAAACCATATAGGACAGGCAGGATTCTCTTCAGCAACAGCTTCTTCAGGATCGGGCTGAGAGCAGGGCATTCATGACTCTTATGCTACAGCATTCTAGTATATCGATTCCCCCGGTTCAGTCAGTCCCGCCTCCTCCACTTCAGGCTACTGTTGTGCCAGCGCTTCAGCCAGGAGCCCCTGTTGGTCCTTCTTCCTCTCCGCTCTGGCCGGTCACCCTGGCTTTCACGTCACCGGTCTTCAGCTCCGTCTGCCCTCAGCCGTCAGTGCCACCAGCTTCTGCTGTTCCCACTACTGCTGTGGCGGTGTCTGTGACCACTTCTTCGGCTCCGGCAGCTCCCGCAGCGCAGCTTCCGCCCGAGTCAGTACCAGCTCCAGCTTCTACAGCAGATCCTGGATCCGAGACTGACTCTGACCCCAAGCTGGCGTTCGCCCTACTGCCTCGACCGCGACCGGATGCGCCTTCGCCGCCTCCTCCCACTTCTGATGTGTAGGTTTGGGTGCCCTTTTGGTGTTTGACGCCAAAGGGGGAGAGATATGAGTTGTGAGAGCTAGGGGGAGTTAGGGAGTTAGTAGAGAGTCATTTTGATGCAGTATATGTGCTTGTTACTCTCTGTACTAGCTTCACTTTTGTATGGTGCTTTTGACTCACAAACTCTATATATACTCTTGATGCTTATGTTGACTGTGTGTATTATGTTTTCACCTTATATGTTATCACCAATCTTTTAAGTTCTTGTTCATTGATTTGATTTCACTTTTATATGAACAAGAAACTTACAATGTGTATGTGCTCATTCTTATTATTATGATACACATTCTTTCTGTCAAAGACTACTGAGTATAACTAACCATCTTTTCTATTGATAGAAATTTCAAAACAAACTACTCTCACAAATCTTGTAGGGTTGTCATCAATCACCAAAAAGGGGGAGATTGAAAGCATCTAGGCCCCTGGTTGGTTTTAGTGATTAATGACAACATAATGTTATATGTGACTAACGTGTGTTTTGCAGAGACAAATGGTAAGTTAGGTCGCATTACATGTAGAAGTACTACATCGGTGAAAACAATCCCGGAGATAAGAACTCGAAGCGACGGCTAAAACGACGAAACAAAAGGTGAAGGACTACGGAGTCCGAGTGTCAAGGAGATGTGGACACTCGTAATTTAGTTAGGTCTTTTATTCTCTTTTAAGCCGTACTATAAAGGGGGGTTGTCGATGAGTAGTTTGACCAAGAGAGTTCTAGTGTAGTGTTGGTGCACAATCGCACTCACATACAGTGCTAGGTGTCACTCTAGAACTCACTCACAAGTTAGAACGAAAACCGATTTGAAAATCAGCTGAAAACCAAGGAATAGGGTTTCTGGCCTTGGGGCACCGGACTGTCCGGTGTGCACCGGACTGTCCGGTGTGCACCGGACTGTCCGGTGCACCCTCTGCCAGGTGGGGCCGAGCTGGCCCTGGGGAAGGCTTCCCCGAGCAGAAAACCCGAGAGCGCCAGTTTGAGAAATGAATTTTAGTGGCGCACCGGACAGTGCACCGGACTGTCCGGTGTGCACCGGACAGTGCCTGTTCACTATTTGGTGTGCCATCAGCCCAACGGCTAGCTGTCAGAACTAGCCGTTGGAGTCGACCGTTGGCGCACCGGTGGCGCACCGTTGGCGCACCGGTGGCGCACCGGACTGTCCGGTGCGCCCATGCGCAGAAGATTGCTGGTAACGGCTAGTTGGTGGGTGAGGGCTATTTATACCCCCTCCACCCACCATATTCAATGTCTTGCTGCCCACATTAATTCCAGCACATTGCTAGAGCATTGCAAGCACCAAAAGCCTAGTGAGGAGATTAGAGAATCTTAATCCCGCATTTGTTCCTCATTAGCGCTAGCGAGAGCCACCTAGAGCACACACCACTTGCATTAGGCTTCTCTTGGTCAAGCGAAAGTCTACGGCTTGTTACTCTTGGTGATCGGCATCACCTAGACGGCTTGGTGGCGTTGGGAGCTCGGTGATCACAGTGAAGATCTTGTTGGTGACCCGACTCAAGTTTGTCAGCGGTCTCGAGGGATCCACCGCGCCGGAGTGGCAAAGGATCATCTCGTAGTGAGCACTTGGTTCTTGCGAGGACCAAGGGGGAGCGATACTCTTGCGTGGGTGCTCCAACGAGGACTAGTGGAGAGTGCCGACTCTTCGATACCTCGGGAAAAATTGGAGTCTTCTAAACCTTGCTTTACATTCCGCACTTAATTCAAGCACTTTACATTGTGTATTTGTTTAGCAAGTAATTGAAGTATTGTCTTAGCATTGTTGTATTTCTAGTATTATTTTCTTAGTGCTAGTTGTTGGGGTGAAGTTGGGCTCTTGCTTAGCCTTTGCTTAGGTGTTAATTAGTGTTGATTTTTAGAAAAGCCCAATTCACCCCCCCTCTTGGGCATCGTGATCCTTTCACACGTCATTAATGTATATATATTATTGATGTGTATTTAAATACATGTCACTAAACAGATATGACGTCTGAGGCCAGCGACACGTTTATATATACACATCACTAATGGATATGTATTAGTGACGTGCATTTAAATACATGTCACTAAATAGATATGACGTCTGAAGCCGGTGACGTGTTTATTTCATGTCTGAAGCCAGTGATGCATTTATATATATGTCACTAAACAGATCATAATAGAGACATATAAAATAAAAGATGTCACTGAGTTATTACCATATTTTGTTAGTAATATGTTTTTATAATAGATGTCACATGAACACAGTTATTAGTGACGTGTTTTTAAAAAAGACACTGCAAAAAATTAGTGACGTGTTTTTAACAAGTGTCACAGGTCACGTCCTCTTTAAACCTTTTTTACGTAGTGGGTTAGGGTTCAACCTCGAGCCACCCTTGGATCTGAATATAGGGATGGAATAGGATTTGTGTTAACTCTATTCCCTTTCTCCCTTTATTTTTTCCCGTTCTAGTGTCATTTGAAGTCGCGATTACCGTTAGGGTCCAAATCCCATCAATCTGACCTCTCTGAATTGGACTATTCTTTCTTCTCTTCAGTTCTTATGGATTATGATCACTAGGGATCTTCATATGACTCTGATACCATTGATAGGTTTCTAGGTTCTTAATTAGGATCTAATTGAGTCCCCTCATGTCCATCCAAAACTCGATAATAGAGGTGTTTTAACTAGATGTACTCTTTGGTAGGAGAAAGGGGGAGATTCTAGGAATCATACCTTCAGGACCAAGGTTGAGAGAGACATTAGTCGTTGTCGTTGGGTCGGTCTAGGAGCGTCGTCATCTTATCATCCTTGATCACCCTGCATATTAGGTTTAGGTGGTAGGGCATCATTTGGCCGGTATAGGGGATGCATTGGGCTCAATCGATGCTATAGGAAGGATGAATCCGGTCACGGAGGGCACTAAAGGTGACCGGGACCAAGGGAATGTAGCGATTAGGTTTGTGGGGCATAATGTGTTGGTTTTCGTGTCGATGCTCTACCCTAATAAATATGATTGTGGTCGTGTGCCACAACCAGATAGGATAGAGTTACACCCTTGATTGGCTATATTGATATGCTTAAAAATGTCTTTTATAAAGTTCAACAAAACAATACTACAATATTCTCAAATATTATTGTATCGTATTAGAAATAGGGGTAACAATGAGCTCTAAATCTTAAAAATGTAAGGATCAGATCGAATTAGGGTCGGGCCATATAAGCACGGCCGGCCCTGAGGGGGTGCGGCGAGTGTGGCCGCACCGTACCCCCAAAAACAGAGGACCCCTCTGGCCACTGGACGTTAGCACTTTTTTCCCTGCTAAGCATATCTACCCTAGATATAAATACGCAAGAGCGATGCACTATCGATCAGTTTCGTTTAGATTGTTAAACTAATGTCTCAATTACTTATCTAATATTCACTTCGTTCTAAAATAGTATTTGTTTTAACTCTTAATTTTTATGTCTATATTCAACTAGATGATGAGGAATCAACTAGAGAAGCAAAATAAATTCTATTTTGATACAGAGAGAGTATTTGTCGGTGTTTCGACCCCGGAGGGTCCCTGGACCGACGAGTAAATTGTCACTGCGTGTCCCAGCCCAGATGGGTCGGCGCGAGACGGAGCACGAAGGGGGTAGAAGAGAGGGGAAAAAAGGGGAAACCTGCGGCCTCCGTGTTGTCCTGCGCCCAAGTCGGGTGCGCTTGCAGTAGGGGGTTACAAGCGTCCGCGTGGGGGGAGAGCGAGGGACCCTACGCGCCGTCCCGTCCCCCGCGCGGCCAACCTCTTTGTAAGAGAGCCCTGGACCTTCCTTTTATAGGCGTAAGGAGAGGGTCCAGGTGTACAATGGGGGGTGTAGCAGTGCGCTATCGTGTCTAGCAGAGAGGAGCTAGTGCCCTAAGTACATGCCGTCGTGGCAGCCAGAGAGGTTTTGGCACCCTATTCATGTGATGTCGTGGCCGTCAGAGGAGCGTTGGAGCCTTGCGGAAGGACAGCTGTCGGGGCTGTCGAGTCCTTGCTGACGTCTCCTTGCTTCCGTAAGGGGCTGAGAGCCGTCGTCGTCATGGAGCACGCGGGGCGCCATCATTATCTGTTTACGAGGGCGAGCCAGATGGGACGCCGGTCCTGTTACCCGCAGCTTGAGCTAGCTAGGGATAGGGTAATGATGGCCCCCCTGTGACGTGGCCGGTCCGAGCCCTGGGTCGAGCGAGGCGGAGGCTCCTCCGAGGTTGGGGTCGAGTCGGTCTTCCGAGGTCGAGGTCCTGTCCGAGCCCTGGGGCGGGCGAGGCGGAGACTGTCGTCCGAGGCCAAGGCCGAGTCCGAGCCCTGGGGTCGGGCGAGGCGGAGTTCCTCGTCTTCTGGGGCCGAGCCCGAGTCCGAGCCCTGGGGTCGGGCAAAGCGGAGTTCGTCGTCTTCCGGGGCTCAGCCTGAGTCCGAGCCCTGGGGTCGGGCGAAGTGGAGTTCGTCGTCTTCCGGGGCCGAGCCCGAGTCCGAGCCCTGGGGTCGGGCGAAGCGGACTTCATCGTCTTCCGGGGCCGAGCCCAAGTCCGAGCCCTGGGGTCGGGCGAGGCGGAGTTTCCTATGGCGCCCGAGGCCGGACTTGGCTGCTGTCAGCCTCACTCTGTCGAGTGGCACAGCAGTCGGAGCGACGCAGGCGACGCTGTCTTCTTGTCAGGCCGGTCAGTGGAGCGGCGAAAGTGACTGCGGTCACTTTCGGCTCTGTCGACTGAAGAGTGCGTGACAGGATAAGGTGTCAGGCCATCCTTGCATTAAATGCTCCTGCGATTCGGTCGGTCGGTGTGGCGATCTAGCCAAGGTTGCTTCTTGGCGAAGACTGGGCCTCGGGTGAGCCGAAGGTGTGTCCGTCGCTTGAGGGGGTCCTCGGGCGAGACGTGAATCTTCCGGGGTCGGCTGCCCTTGCCCGAGGCTGGGCTCGAGCGAGGCGAGGTCGTGTCCCTTGAGTGGACCGAGCCTTGGCTTAATCGCACCCATCAGGCCTTTGCAGCTTTGTGCTGATGGGGGTTACCAGCTGAGATTAGGAATCTTGGGGGTACCCCTAATTATGGTCCCCGACAGTAGCCCCCGAGCCTCGAAGGGAGTGTTTATACTCGCTTGGAGGCTTTTGTCGCACTTTTTTGCAAGGGGACCGGCCTTCCTCGGTTGCTTTTTGTTCCAGTGGGTGCGCGCGAGCGCACCCGCCGGGTGTAGCCCCCGAGGCCTCGGAGGAGTAGTTTGACTCCTTCGAGGTCTTAGTACGTTTCGTAATGCTTCGGCCGGTCTGGCTACTCCCTCATGCGAACTGGCCGTAGCCCGGGTGAACAGTCGAGTCCCAAGTTCTCGGGCTGGTATGTTGACGCTGTCAACGGTTTGGCCGGAGCCGGATTTGCGAGAGCAGCCCCCAAGCCTCCGCACAGAGCGAGAGGACGGTCAGGGACAGACTCGGCTTTTTACATACGCCCCTGCGTCGCCTTTCCGCAAGGAGGAGGGGGGAAAGCGCCATGTTGCCCTTGAAGGGCGCCGAACATGGTGTCTCTAGTGAGTTGCTAACGGGTAATCCGAGTGGACGCCCGTGCCCCATTTGTTAGGGGTCGGCTAGTGGCCCGAAGGCGCGCTCCAAAAGTACCTGCGGATGACTTGCCGGACCCGGTCCCCTTTTGACGGGGTCTGAGGGCTCGATGCCTCCCTCTGGTGGGATTCCGTTACAAAATCGTTCCCGTTGGTCTCGGAAATGTCCTAGGGTACCTCGGGAGCGCAACCCGAGCCTCGGTTATGTATCGAACGTACCCAGGGTCATCCCTCGCTCTGCGTCTGAGGCGGCTGTCGAACCCTTCGGTGGCCAGCCTTCGAACCCCTGATCAGTAGTGGGCACGGAGCCCGAGTGGCCTGAGGCGGCCGTTGAACCCTTTCGAGGGGCCGGCCTTCAAACCTCTGACCAGTAGTGGGCGCGGAGCCCGGGTGCTCTGAGGCGGCTGTCGAACCCTTCTGAGGGGCCAGCCTTTGAACCTCTGATCAGTAGGGGGGCTCGGGGCCCGCTTCCTTCGCGGAGAAGGATCCCTTTCGGAGTATCCCCTTTCCCGACCCATGAGGTAAGAGAGAGAAAGAGGAAGTGAAAAGGATACGAAAATCGAATGACGTAGCGCACCTTTTTTGATGCGGTCATTATCGCGGAGGTGAAGCGTCGCCTGCTTCGCCTGCCAAAGGTGCCGCCTGTCCTGCCGCAGAGTTAATGCGACGGGACGAGTGGTTCACGGGGCGGCCGTTGCACGTGCGCGAGCCGTTCGAGGAACGGGACATGAACGCGTCGTCTTCACGCCGTGGGAGAAGGTCCTTTCGCTATCCCAGGAGGGGGCGTGAGCTTGCTGACGACTCGACTACCGCTTCCGCCCGCCTGCCACCGCCATTACTGCCGGCCCATTTCTGGCCGTATCGATCGTCGCGCCCTCTCCCGCGGCTGACTGGCCCGTGACTGATGTGCTCGGTTGGCACTGTTGGGTCATGTGTAGGGTCGCCTCGAGTTGCGGTACTGGTTCCGCAGTCGAGAAGGCGTGGTACTAGCGCGAGTGGCGATGCAGTTTCTTGCACGTAGTAACCGGCGCGCCGGTTACATGACGTGTGGGCCTGGGCCTCCATGCTGGATGCGTCGAAGTCGAAAGGGTGCGCCCCCCGGGTGCGGTTGCACGCCGCCTGCATGGCGGTCCTCCCTTTCACCCTCTGGCCTGGGCGAAAGTGGAGGAGTGCTCGTAACCGCTGGGCAGTTGCGCGCACCGTGGGCGGCGGTTTGGCTCTGTTTGCCCTGCGCTAGCTTGCATGACGCGCGGGGCCCAGCCCTCGTGTCGTAGGGGGAGGACCTTGGAGCATGTTGGAGAAGACTCAGCCCGCGACGGCTGAGGACGCAAGTGGGGAGAGTTGCCTTTAAAAGGAGGGTGACCCCCTTGAAAGGCAACCATGTCTTCGCGCTCTCCTCATGCATTGCGTCTTTCAACCTTTCGAGCCCCCAGATGGGGGGCGCCCGTGGTTCTTCCGCCTTGTCGTCGTTGGGGGAACGCAACTTCGCGGAAGTTGGTACCTTTCAGCCGTCGTTCGGCTTCAAGGATTTTCGTCAGGCAGCCAGGCTGCATCCCCTCGCCGGTGGTCACCCAAGACGGTGACCACCAGTTCCAGGGTGGGGAGAAGCAAGCCGGGCTGCGGCCTCTGCCCCGCCCTCAGCTTCAAGGATCTTCATCATCCTTGCTGGGGCGGAGAGCGAGGCGAGCCGGGGGGTTGCCTCCGCGTGGGTCGGTAACCCTTTTCTTCCAGCTTCTGGTGGTGGAAACCATCCTCCAGCTCTGCGGAGGAGGCGTCCTCCAGCCATGCCGGGGAAGGCGAACTGTTGCTGCCCAGCTAGGATGCAACTTTCCGTCCTCTGTCCTCGCTTTCGTGGTGAGGACGGGAGTGAGGGCCTGCCGACGCGCTTTGGAGCGGCCTGCGCTTGCTGGTGCGGCGTTGGTGGACAGGTGGACGTCGCCGTCGGTGTTGACATGGTGGCAGCGGGAGAAGGCTTCTCTGCCGACGAGATTGCCAACTCCGCCCGCACCCCGGGGCCTCCGTCCCCTGACTCGAATGGCAGGTTCTCGTCCTTCGTGGGTGAGAGCCCTTCAGCCGTAGCATCCGCCCGGAAGCCGTTGCTGCAGCTATTTCGCCGCCCGGGGCGGAGGTCGTTGTCGCTGCTACCGGAGTGGGCGCTGGCGAGTTTCCAGGGGTTTTGTCGCCCCGCAGGCCCTCCAACGTGGGGGGTTGTTCGTACCTGCGGGGGTGGAACCGGAGTTCCGTTTGTAATGGCACCTTAAGTGCCGGTGTTTGTTCATTGTGGCTGTCGGGGCCTGAGCATGCATGTATCTTTTGGCGTGAAGCCGTGTTTTTCCCTCATTCCGAGCACTAGGACTCGCCTGTCAGCTAACTGAACCGCTTCACCAAGTGTGAGTTGCCTCGTGTGAAGGTGATGAGTGAGGTATCTGTATCCCGGAGGCGTAGGAGTCCCTCGGCTCAGTCGGCCTTGCCGCCCGAGGCTTCTCTTGCTTAGTTAAAGGAAACCCTCGGCCGCTCTTCGATGAGCCAGAGCCGGAGGCAGCGGTATCAGCGTGGACAGAGGCAGAGTTGGCTCGAAAAGAAGACTTTGTCGGCCAGAGCCTGACCGGGCCGTCCACTAGCGGGATCAGCGCCGGAGTCGAGTTATCGAGGCCATGGGTCGGGCTGATGTCCCCGGGGGACAGCTGGCTGAGGCTTCGGGGCGACCGGCCGAGTTGTCTGCGCGAGCCGGACTCCTGGAGGAGACCCTGGCGGCGATGGCCCGGGCGTGGTGCTGACGTCGTCCTTCGGAGCGGAGATCCTCCGACTGTGTTGCCGTTCGAGGCTCGGTCGGACTTCACCGAAGGTGGTGTTGACGCCGAGGGTGCTGCTGCTCCCCCTCCATCGAGGTCTGAACCTGCAGGATCGGTTTACCTTGTAGTGTGCGTATGTTTTCTGCGGCCGCCGAGGCCCAAACATATTGTCGCTGTGTTGTAAAGCTGTGTTTCTTTTTCCCTTTGTTTTGAGTATCAAGACTTATTCGTTGGTAACATAATTGTTTGTTCGAGCGAGAGTTACTTTTCACGGAAGGCGATGAGTGAGGTATCCGTATCCCGGAGGCGTAGGAGTCCCTCGGCTCGATCGGTCTTGTCGCTTACATGTACTCTTACTCGTCCGTAGGATTCTGCTAACGATGTAGTCGAAAAGACCCGAAAAATCGTTTCGGCAGAAAGGTCTCCGAGCATTAAGACTTGTTCGGTCGGCGGAATCGCTTATCCGAGCGTGAGTTATTTATCGCAGAAGGTGATGAGTGAGGTATCCGTATCCCGGAGGCGTAGGAGTCCCTCGGCTCGGTCAACCTTGGCTGCTTACGTGTACTCCGTCGATTTCAGGACCCCACTTTTGAAGTAGTCAAAAAGCACGAAAGACGTTCTGGCAGAAAGACTTTTTCCAAGGAAGATTTTGACGCAGAGGGGGTTCCCCCTTCTAGCCCCCGAGGGAGGGTCGGGCTTTGCCGAGGAAAGGCTGACCCTTCCTTGATGGTTAGACTTTGTGTGTGAACGAGGTGTACGAACGACTTGAAAGCATCTTAAGGGTAGAAGCGACGTAGCTGTCGGATGTTCCAAGCCTTGCTGTAGACCTCGCCTTGGCTGTTGGCCAGCTTGTATGTCCCGGGCTTCAGAACCTTGGCGACGACGAACGGCCCTTCCCAGGGAGGCGTGAGCTTGTGCCGCCCTTGGGCGTCTTGTCGCAGCCGAAGCACCAGGTCGCCCACTTGGAGGTCTCGGGACCGAACCCCTCGGACGTGGTAGTGTCGCAGGGACTGTTGGTACCGCGCTGAGTGTAGTAAGGCCATGTCCCGAGCCTCTTCGAGCTGGTCCAGTGAGTCTCCTCGGTCGGTCTGGTTTCTTCGGTCGTCGTACGCCCTCGTCCTTGGGGAACCGTATTCTAAGTCCGTGGGCAAGACGGCCTCGGCCCCATAGACTAGAAAGAACGGTGTGAAGCCCGTGGCTCGGCTCGACGTTGTCCTCAGAGTCCAGACCACCGAGGGGAGTTCCTTCATCCATCGCCTACCGAACTTGTGGAGGTCGCTGTAGATCCTCAGCTTGAGTCCTTGCAGAATCATGCCGTTGGCACGTTTCACCTGCCCATTCGTCATGGGGTGAGCCACGGTGGCCCAGTCCACCCGGATATGGTGATCCTCGCAGAAGTCCAGGAACTTTCTGCCGGTGAACTGGGTGCCGTTGTCGGTGATGATGGAGTTCGGGACCCCAAAGCGATGGATGATGTTGGTGAAGAATGCCACCGCCTGTTCGGACCTGATGCTGTTCAGGGGTCGGACCTCGATCCACTTGGAGAATTTGTCGATGGCGACCAGCAGGTGCGTGTAGCCCCCGGCTGCCTTCTGCAAGGGACCGACGAGGTCCAGTCCCCACACAGCAAATGGTCAGGTGATGGGTATTGTCTACAGAGCCTGAGCGGGCAGGTGGGTCTGCCTCGCGTAGAATTGACACCCTTGGCAGGCGCGGACAATTCTAGTGGCGTCGGCCACCGCGGTCAGCCAGTAGAAACCTTGTCGGAAGGCGTTTCCAACAAGGGCTCGGGGCGCTGCGTGATGACCGCAAGCCCCCGAGTGTATTTCTTGTAAGAGCTCCTGGCCTTCAGCGATGGATATTGTCGGGGACCATAATTAGGGGTACCCTCAAGGCTCCTAATTCTCAGCTGGTAACCCCTATCAGCACAAAGCTGCAAAGGCCTGATGGGAGCGATCAAGTCAGGGATCAGTCCATTCGAGGGACTCGATCACGCCTCGCCCGAGCCTAGCCTCGGACAAGGGCAGCCGACCCCGGAGGATCTCCGCCTCGCCCGAGGCCCCCCTCCAGCGGCGAACACGTTCCCGGCTCGCTCGAGGCCCTGTCTTCGCCAAGAAGCAACCCCGACCAAATCGCAGGAGCATTTAATGCAAAGGTGGCCTGACACATTTATCCTAACGCGCGCCCCTCAGCTGACAGAGCCGAAGTGACCGCCGTCACTTCGCCGCTCCACTGACCAGTCTGTCAGAAAGACAGCGCCGCCTGCGCCGCTCCGACTGCGGTGCCACTTGACAGAGTGAGGCTGACAGGCAGTCAGGCCCGGCCGCACGCACCATAGGAAACTCCGCTCCGCCCGACCCAGGGCTCGGACTCGGGCTAAGCCCCAGAAGACGGCGAACTCCGCTCCGCCCGACCCAGGGCTCGGACTCGAGCTAAGCCCTAGAAGACGGCGAACTCCGCTCCGCCCGACCCAGGGCTCGGACTCGGGCTAAGCCCCAGAAGACGGCGAACTCCGCTCCGCCCGACCCAGGGCTCGGACTTGGGCTCAGCCCCGGAAGACGGCGAACTCCGCTCCGCCCGACCCAGGGCTCGGACTTGGGCTCAGCTCCAGAAGACGACGAACTCCGCTTCGCCCGGCCCTAGGACTCAAATTCCGCCCTGGCCTCAGCCAACGGCCTCCGCCTCGCCCGACCTAGGGGCTCGAACTCGGCCTCGGCCACGGGAGACGGACTCGACCTCGACCTCGGAGGAGCCTCCACATCGCCCAACCTAGGGCGCGGACCGGCCACGTCAAAAGAAGGCGCCATCATTACCCTACTCCAGGCTGACTCAGGCAACGGGGAACAAGACCGGTGTCCCATCTGGCTCGCTCCGCCAGATAGGCGATGATGGCGCCCCGCACGCTCCCTGACGATGGCGGCTCTCGGCCCCCTTACGAAAGCAAGAGGACGTCAGCAAGGACTCGACGGCCCCGACAGCTGTCCCTCCGCCAGGCTCCAGCGCTCCTCCGACGGCCATGACATCACACAAACCGGGCGCCAAAATCTCTCCGGCCGCCACGATGGCGTTTACTTAGGGCGCTAGCTCTCCTCCGCTAGACACGTAGCACTCTGCTACACCCCCCATTGTACACCTGGATCCTCTCCTTACGCCTATAAAAGGAAGGACCAGGGCCCTCTTAGAGAGGGTTGGCCGCACGGGGACGAGGACGAGACGGGCGCTCGCGTAAGGCCGCTCGGTCCTTCCCCCGTGTGGACGCTTGTAACCCCCTACTGCAAGCGCACCCGACCTGGGCGCGGGACGAACACGAAGGCCGCGGGATTTCCACCTCTCTCACGCCCATCTCCGGCCTCCTCGCTTTCCCCCCTTCGCGCTCGGCCTCGCGTCGACCCATCTAGGCTGGGGCACGCGGCGACACTTCACTCGTCGGCTCAGGAACCCCCCGGTCTCGAAACGCCAACAGTTGGCACGCCAGGTAGGGGCCTGCTGCGTGTTGACGAACAGCTTCCCGTCAAGCTCCAGATGGGTAGTCTCCAGCAACCTCTCCGGCCCGGGACGGTGCTCCGTTTCGAGAGCCTTGAGTTCATGTCCCTCGACGGCAGCTACGACATGATACTCTTTCCATCGCCGGGCGATAGCGACAGCGACGGCCGACAGTCCGCCCGCCGGCGGCGGGATCGACGACGTCTTCCCCGCGTGGTGGAAGAACAACCTTCGAGCTCGCCCCGTCCTCTTCCCCGTCGACGGAGGAGGAGGAGGCGGGGCAACCAAGGCCAAGCAGGAGGCGGCGCCTCGTCGACCGTCGAGCGAGTCGACAACGCCAGCACTCCAACAGGGGGCGCGTCGGGCATCGGCCTCGCGCTTGAGACGAAGACGAGCGTTGTCTCCCCGCGACACGTCAATCCCGAGCAAACGGACGACGCCAGCACGCTCGCGAAAGGCTTGCTGGGTGTCACCCTCGTACCTGAGACGACGATGCAGTCAGCCCCTGACGTGACCTCATCACCGCCCGTCGACCAAGAGGTACCGACCGATTCCCATCCCACGCCTTTCGGATTTAGCCTCGACCCGCCTAGCGGCTCCGCTTTGGTGGACGCTCTCGTAGAGGCGAATCCGAACCCTCTGGGGTTTCGTATGCGGTCACCTTGGGACCGGCTGATGGACGTCTCGACCTACGGGCCCTCTGGGTCTGAGGAAGACGACGAGCCCAGCTTCTGTTGGGATTTCTTCGGACTTGGCAACCCCAGTGCCATGCGGGACCTCATCACCGCATGCGACTACTGCCTTTCCGACTGCTCCGGCGGTAGCCGTAGCCTCGGCGACGAGGACTGCGGCCTGAGCCGCGAATGTTTCCACATCGATCTAGGGGGTCCCTCCGAAGGCAACCATCTCGGCATGCCGGAGGACGGTGATCTCCCTAGGCCGGTGCCTCGCGTTGACATCCCGCGGGAGCTAGCTGTGGTCCCCGTTCCGGCGGGGGGTCACGACCCACAACTCGAGCAAATCCGCGGGGTGCAGGCCAGGCCCGACGAGGGAGCAGGAGCGCTCGAGCCAATCCGCCGGGACGTCGGGCAGGCATGGGCGGGCCAACCTCCGGCCGGAGAAATGCGTCATCTACCCCAGGGCTTCCAGCACCGCATCGCCGACGATGTCAGGGTCAGGCCGCCACCCGCATCCAGTGGGGTCGGCCAGAACCTGGCTGCAGCAGCAATGCTCCTCCGCGCGATGCCGGAGCCATCAACCACCGAGGGGCGGCGAATCCAGGGAGAGCTCAAGGATCTCCTGGAAGGCGCCACGGTCCGGCGGGTCGAGAGCTCCGCCTCCCGAAGGCAGGGGTACCCCTTGGAACATCATGCCGCGACTTCCCGATTCATGCGGGAAGCCTCGGTCTGCACCGGGCGCACGCGCAACACAGCGCCTGCGGCCCCGGGTCGCCTCGGCAACGAGCACCATCACCGCGATCGTCGGGCCCACCTCGACGAGAGGGTGCGCTGAGGCTACCACCCCAGGCGTGGGGGACGCTACGACAGCGGGGAGGATCGGAGTCCCTCGCCCGAACCACCCGGTCCGCAGGCCTTCAGGCGGGCCATACGACGGGCGCCGTTCCTGACCTGGTTCCGACCCCCGACTACTATCACAAAGTACTCGGGGGAGACGAGACCGGAACTATGGCTCGCGGACTACCGTCTGGCCTGCCAACTGGGTGGAACGGACGATGACAACCTCATCATCCGCAACCTCCCCCTGTTCCTCTCCGACACCGCTCGTGCCTGGTTGGAGCACCTGCCTCCGGGGCAGATCTCCAACTGGGACGACCTAGTCCAAGCCTTCGCCGGAAATTTCCAGGGCACGTACATGCGCCCCGGGAATTCCTGGGACCTCCAAAGCTGCCGTCAGCAGCCGGGAGAGTCTCTCCGGGACTACATCCGGCGATTCTCGAAGCAGCGCACCGAGCTGCCCAACATCACCGACTCGGATGTCATCGGCGCGTTCCTCGCCGGCACCACCTGCCGCGACCTGGTGAGCAAGCTGGGTCGCAAGACCCCCACCAGAGCGAGCGAGCTGATGGACATCGCCACCAAGTTCGCCTCCGGCCAGGAGGCGGTCGAGGCTATCTTCCGGAAGGACAAGCAGCCCCAGGGCCGCCCATCGGAAGATGCCCCCGAGGCGTCAGCTCAGCGTGGCGCCAAGAAGAAGGGCAAGAAGAAGTCGCAAGCAAAGCGCGACGCCGCCGACGCGGACCTTGTCGCCGCCGGCGAGTACAAGAACCCTCGGAAACCCCCCGGAGGTCCCAACCTCTTCGACAAGATGCTCAAGGAGACGTGCCCCTATCACCAGGGGCCCATCAAGCACACCCTTGAGGAGTGCGTCATGCTTCGGCGCCACTTCCATAGGGCCGGGCCACCCGCGGAGGGTGGCAGGGCCCACGACGACGACAAGAAGGAAGATCACCAGGCAGGAGAGTTCCCCGAGATCCGCGACTGCTTCATGATCTACGGCGGGCAAGCGGCGAACGCCTCAGCTCGGCACCGCAAGCAAGAGCGCCGGGAGGTCTGTTCGGTGAAGTTGGCGGCGCCAGTCTACCTAGACTGGTCCGACAAGCCCATCACCTTCGACCAAGCCGACCATCCCGACCATGTGCCGAGCCCGGGGAAATACCCGCTCGTCGTCGACCCCGTCATCGGCGACGTCAGGCTCACCAAGGTCCTCATGGACGGAGGCAGCAGCCTCAACATCATCTACGCCGAGACCCTCAGGCTTCTGCGTATCGATCTGTCCTCGGTCCGAGCGGGCGCTGTGCCCTTCCATGGGATCATCCCCGGGAAGCGCATCCAGCCCCTCGGACAACTCGATCTTCCCGTCTGCTTCGGAACACCCTCCAACTTCCGAAGGGAGACCCTGACGTTCGAGGTGGTCGGGTTTCGAGGAACCTACCACGCGGTATTGGGGAGGCCCTGTTACGCGAAGTTCATGGCCGTCCCCAACTACACCTACCTCAAGCTCAAGGTGCCAGGCCCCAACGGGGTCATCACCGTCAGCCCCACGTACAAACACGCGTTCGAATGCGACGTGGAGTGCGTGGAGTACGCCGAGGCCCTCGCCGAGTCTGAGGCCCTCATCGCCGACCTGGAGAGCCTCTCTAAGGAGGTGCCAGACGTGAAGCGTCATGCCGGCAACTTCGAGCCAGCGGAGACGGTTAAGTCTGTCCCCCTCGACCCCAGCAGCGACGCCTCCAAGCAAGTCCGGATCGGCTCCGGGCTCGATCCCAAACAGGAAGCAGTGCTCGTCGACTTTCTCCATGCAAACGCCGACGTCTTCGCGTGGAGTCCCTCGGACATGCCCGGCATACCGAGGGATGTCGCCGAGCACTCGCTGGACATCCGAGCCGGAGCCCGACCCGTCAAGCAGTCTCTGCACCGATTCGACGAGGAGAAGCGCAGAGCCATAGGCGAGGAGATCCACAAACTAATGGCGGCAGGGTTCATCAAAGAGGTATTCCATCCCGAATGGCTTGCCAACCCTGTGCTTGTGAGAAAGAAAGGGGGAAAATGGCGGTTGTGTGTAGAATACACTGGTCTGAACAAAGCATGTCCGAAGGTTCCCTACCCTCTGCCTCGCATCGATCAGATCGTGGATTCCACTACTGGGTGTGAAACCCTATCTTTCCTCGATGCCAACTCAGGGTATCACCAAATCAGGATGAAAGAGTCCGACCAGCTCGCTACTTCTTTCGTCACACCCTTCGGCATGTACTGCTATGTCACCATGCCATTCGGCTTGAGGAATGCGGGCGCGACGTACCAGCGGTGCATGAACCATGTGTTCGGTGAGCACATTGGCCACACGATCGAGGCCTACATCGATGACATCGTAGTCAAGACGAGGAAAGCTTCCGACCTCCTTTCTGACCTTGAAGTGACATTCCGATGTCTCAAGGCGAAAGGTGTCAAGCTCAATCCCGAAAAGTGTGTCTTCAGGGTGCCCCGAGGCATGCTCTTGGGGTTCATCGTCTCCAAGCGGGGCATCAAAGCCAACCCGGAGAAGATCGCAGCCATCACCAGCATGGGGCCCATCAAGGACTTGAAAGGCGTACAGAGGGTCATGGGATGTCTCGCGGCCCTGAGCCGCTTCATCTCACGCCTCGGCTAAAGAGGTCTACCCCTATACCGCCTCTTAAGGAAGGCCGAGCGCTTCACTTGGAACCCTGAGGCCGAGGAAGCCCTCGGGAACCTGAAGGCGCTCCTCACGAAGGCGCCTATCCTGGTGCCCCCAGCTGCCGGAGAAGCCCTCTTGGTCTACGTCGCCGCGACCACTCAGGTGGTTAGCGCCGCGATTGTGGTCAAGAGGCAAGAAGAGGGGCATGCATTGCCCGTTCAGAGGCCAGTCTACTTCGTCAGCGAGGTACTGTCTGAAACCAAAATCCGCTACCCACAAGTTCAGAAGCTGCTGTACGCGGTGATCCTGACACGGCGGAAGTTGCGACACTACTTCGAGTCTCATCCGGTAACTGTGGTGTCATCCTTCCCCCTGGGGGAGATCATCCGTTGCCGAGAGGCCTCGGGTAGGATTGCGAAGTGGGCGGTGGAAATCATGGGCGAAACAATCTCGTTCGCCCCTCGGAAGGCCATCAAATCCCAAGTCTTGGCGGACTTCGTGGTTGAATGGGTCGACACCCAGCTACCAACAGCTCTGATCCAACCGGAGCTCTGGACCATGTTCTTCGATGGGTCACTCATGAAGACAGGAGCCGGCGCAGGCCTACTTTTCATCTCGCCCCTCGGGAAGCACCTACGCTACGTGCTACGCCTCCACTTCCCGGTGTCCAACAATGTAGCTGAGTACGAGGCTCTGGTCAACGGGTTGCGGATTGCCGTCGAGCTAGGGGTCCGACGCCTCGACGCTCGCGGTGACTCGCAGCTCGTCATCGACCAAGTCATGAAGAACTCCCACTGCCGCGACCCGAAGATGGAGGCCTACTGCGATGAGGTTCGGCGCCTGGAAGACAAGTTCTACGGGCTCGAGCTCAACCACATCGCTCGGCGCTACAACGAGACTGTGGACGAGCTGGCTAAAATAGCCTCGGGGCGAACAACGGTTCCCCCGGATGTCTTCTCCCGAGATCTGCATCAACCCTCCGTCAAGATCGACGACGCGCCCGAGCCTGAGGCACCCTCGGCCCAGCCCGAGGTACCCTCGGCACAGTCCGAGGCACCCTCGGCTCGGCCCGAGGTACCCTTGGCCCCCGAGGGCGAGACGCTGCGCGTCGAGGGGGAGCAAAGCGGGGTCACGCCTGATCAAAACTGGCGGACCCCGTACCTGCAATATCTCCACCGATGAGAGCTACCCCTTGACCGAGCCAAAGCTCGGCGGTTGGCGCGGCGCGCCAAGTCGTTCGTCTTGCTGGGAGAAGGGAAGGAGCTCTACCACCGCAGCCCTTCAGGCATCCTCCAGCGATGCATCTCCACCACCGAAGGTCAGGAACTCCTCCGAGAAATACACTCGGGGGCTTGCGGCCACCACACAGCACCTCGAGCCCTTGTCGGAAATGCTTTCCGACAAGGTTTCTACTGGCCAACGGCGGTGGCCGACGCCACTAGAATTGTTCGCGCCTGCGAAGGGTGTCAGTTCTATGCAAGGCAGACCCACCTGCCCGCTCAGGCTCTGCAGACGATACCCATCACATGGCCTTTTGCTGTGTGGGGTCTGGACCTCGTCGGCCCCTTGCAGAAGGCACCCGGGGGCTACACGCACCTGTTGGTCGCCATCGACAAATTTTCCAAGTGGATCGAGGTCCGACCCCTGAACAGCATCAGGTCCGAGCAGGCGGTGGCGTTCTTCACCAACATCATCCATCGTTTCGAGGTCCCGAACTCCATCATCATCGACAACGGCACCCAGTTCACCAGCAGAAAGTTCCTGGACTTCTGCGAGGATCACCACATCCGGGTGGACTGGGCCGCCGTGGCTCATCCCATGACGAATGGGCAAGTAGAGCGTGCCAACGGCATGATTCTACAAAGACTCAAGCCTCGGATTTACAACGACCTCAACAAGTTCGGCAAGCGATGGATGAAGGAACTCCCCTCGGTGGTCTGGAGCCTGAGAACGACATCGAGCCCAGCCACGGGCTTCACGCCGTTCTTTCTAGTCTATGGGGCCGAGGCTATCTTGCCCACAGACCTGGAATACGGTTCCCCGAGGACGAGGGCCTATGACGACCAAAGCAACCAAGCTAGTCGAGAAGACTCACTGGACCAGCTGGAAGAGGCTCGGGACAAGGCCTTACTACACTCGGCGCGGTACCAGCAGTCCATGCGACGCTACCACGCCCGAGGGGTCCGGTCCCGAGACCTCCAGGTGGGCGACCTGGTGCTTCGGCTGTGACAAGACGCCCGAGGTCGACACAAGCTCACGCCCCCCTGGGAGGGGCCGTTCGTCATCGCCAAAGTTCTAAAACCCGGAACATACAAGCTGGCCAACAGTCAAGGCAAGGTCTACAGCAATGCTTGGAACATCCAACAGCTACGTCGCTTCTACCCTTAAGATGTTTTCAAGTTGTTCATATACCTCGCTCTCACGCAAAGTTTAGTCATCAAGGAAGGGTCAGCCTTGCCTTGGCAAAGCCCGACCCTCCCTCGGGGGCTAAAAGGGGGGAACCCCCTCTGCGTCGAAATTTTCCTCGAAAAAAGATCTTTTCCGCTGGAATGTCTTTCGTGCTTTTCGACTACTTCGAAAGTGGATCCTGAAAACGACGGAGTACACGTAAGCAGCCAAGGCTGACCGAGCCGAGGGACTCCTACGCCTCCGGGATACGGATACCTTAGTCATCACCTTCTGCCATAAGTAACTCACGTTCGGATAAGTGATTCCTCGGACCGAACAAGTCTTCACGTTCGGAAGCTCTTCTGCCGGAGCGATTCTTCGAGCTTTCTCGACTGCGTCGGTGACAGAATCCCATGGACGGGTAAGAGTGCGCGTAAGCGGCAAGGCTGACCGAGCCGAGGGACTCCTACGCCTCCGGGATATGGATACCTCACTCGTCACCTTCCGTGAGAAGCAACTCTCGCTCGCACAAACAGTTCTGTTACCGACAAAAAAGTCCAGATACTCGAAACAAGAGGAAAGAAGACGCGGCTTTACAATACGGCGAGGGTGTGTTTCGGCCTCGGCGGCCGCAGAAAACACACGCTACAAGATAATCCGATCCTGCAGGCTCGGATCTTGACGGCTAAAGGGAGCAGCAGCACCCTCGGCGTCGACAACACCTCTGGCGAGGTCCGACCTAGCCTCGGACAGCGACGCGGTCCAAGGGTCTCCGCTCTAAAGGACAACGTCATCACCAAGCCCGGGCCATCACCGCTAGGGTCTTCTCCAAGAATCCGGCCCGAGCAGGCGGCTCGGCCGGTCACCCCGGGGCCTCGGCTAGCTGTCCCCCAAGGACATCAGCCCGGCCCGAGGCCTCGGCAGGTCAATCCCGGCGTCGGTCCCGCTAACGGACGACCCAGCCAGGCTCCGGCCAACCTGGTCTTCTTTTCGAGCCAACTCTGCCTCTGTTCGCGCTGACACCGCTACCCCTAGCCTCGGCTCATCGAAGAGCGGCCGAGGGTTTCCTCTAACTAAGCAAGGGAAGCCTCGGACAACAAGGCTGACCGAGCCGAGGGACTCCTACGCCTCCGGGATACGGATACCTCACTCGTCACCTTTACACGGGGCGACTCACGCTTGGTGAAGCGGTTCAGACAACCAACAGGCGAGTCTTAGTGCTCGAAAATAGGGAAAAAAACACGGCTCCGTGCCGAATTAACATACATGTTCAGGCCCCGACAGCCACAATGAACAAAAACACTGGCATTCGAAGTGCCATTACAAACGGAACTCTGGTTCCACCTCCGCAGGTATGAACAACCCCACTCGATGGGGGAGGGGCCTGCGGAGCAACAGAAGACCGACGGGCGGCTCGCCGTCGTCCGCTCCGCCAGCAACGACAACGGCCCCCGCTCCGGGTGGCCGAACTGCAGCAGCGAGGGCCTCAGGGCGGATGATGCTGCAATCTTGCCCTCGCCCACGCCGACGCTCGAGGGGCGAGGACAAGTACAAAGAGCCGGAGGCCCGAAGCGCGGATGGTGGCGGTGATCCCGCCGGCAACGGGGACTTCTCGAGCCGCCTCCACCTCGGCACCGACGACAGGGGCGGTCAGCCCTCCGGCAGATCCCCACTCAGATCCTCCCGGGCGAGTGAGGCACCGACCTCCGCGTGGAGGCGCCGTACCGGTGCAAAGGTAGAACCGCCCCAGAACACGAACGCCGCCCTGGCAGCGCGCGATATCTTGGGCGGTCCTCCCGTGTACACGGCGCGGCAGCCGCCTTCCGGCAGGAGGGGGCACCAGGAGCCAAGCCGACGAGCCCGACGCGTTGAGGCTGACGACACCCGCCGTCGACCAGCCCCGCGTTGTCGAAGTCCGACCCGCCCGTAGGGCCAGTGAGCGCCCTCTCCCTCGAACGCCGAAGGAGAGGCCGACCCACAAACCCGCGCGGGAGGTAGAGCTCCGGCTCAACCCGGCCTCCACCCCAGCGGGGATGATGAACATCCTTGAAGCTGAGGGTGGGACCAAGATCGCAGCCCGGCTTGGCTCTCCCCATCCAGGGGCTGGAGGTCACCGTCTTGGGTGACCGCCGGCGGAGGGGTGCAGCCGGGCTGCATGATGAAAATCCTTGAAGTCGAACGACGGCTGAAAGGTACCAACTCCCGCAGAGTTGCGTTCCTCCAACGACGAAGCGGAAAGACGGCGGATATCCCCCATCCGGGGGCTTGGAAGATGGAAAGACACGATGCATAAGGGAGCGCGAAGACACGGTCGCCTTCCAAGAGGGTCATCCTCCTTTAAAAGGCGACTCTCCCTACTTGCGTCCCCAGCCGTCGTGGGCTGAGTCTTCTCCAACACGCTCCAAGGCCCTCCCCCTGCGGCGTGGGGGCTGGGTCCCACATGTCATGCAAGTCGGCCCAGAGCAGAAGAAGCTAAACCGCCGTGCACGGTGCGTGCAACCGCCCAGCGGTTACAAGCGGCTCTCCACTTTTGCCCAGACCAGCGGGCGAAAGGGCGGGCAGCCGTGCAGGCGGCATGCAACCACGCCAAGTGGGTGCGCTTCTCCGACTCCCAACACGCCCGACATGGAGGCCCAGACCCACGCGTCATGCAACCGGCGCGCCGAATTCTTCGTGCATGCAACTGCACCGCCACCTGCGCCACCACCGCGCCTCCTCGACTGCGGAACCAATACCGCGACTCGAGGCGACCCAGCTCACGACCCAGCGGCTCCAGCCTGGCGCGACGGTCAATGCGGCCAAAAACGGGCCGGCAGTAATGGCGGTGGCAGGCGGGCAGGAGCAGCGGTCACGTCGTCAGCCAAGCTTACGTCCCATCCGGGGGCAAGAAGAGAAACCTCTCTCACGGCGTGAAGACAACGCGCCCGTGTTCCGTTCCTCGAACGGCTCGCGCACGCGCAACGGCTGCCCTGCGAACCACTCGCCCTGTCGCATTAACTCCACGGCGGGACAGGCGGCGCCTCTGGCAGGAGAAGCGAGCGACGCTTCGCCTTCGCCATAATGACCGCGTCAAAAAAGGTATGTCGCGTCGCTCGATTTCGTATCCTTTTCCTTTTTTTCCTCTTTCTCTCTCTTGCAACAGGGACCGGGAAAGGGGGATACCCCGGAAGGGATCCTTCCCCGTGAAGGAACCAGGCTCCGAGCCTCCCTACTGATCAGAGGTTCGAAGGCTGGCCCCTCGGAAGGGTTAAACAGCCGCCTCAGAGCACGTGGGCTCCACACCCACTACTGGTCAGAGGTTCGAAGGCCGGCCCCTCGGAAGGGTTCAGCGGCCGCCTCAGGCTACTCGGGCTCCGCGCCCACTACTGATCAGGGGTTCGAAGGCTGGCCCCCGAAGGGTTCACAGCCGCCTCAGACACAGAGCGAGGGATGACCATGGGTACGTTCGATACATAACCAAGGCTCGGGCTGCGCTCCCGAGGTACCCTAGGACATTTCCGAGACCAGCGGGAACAATCTTGTAACGGAATCCCATCAGAGGGAGGCATCGAGCCCTCGGACCCCGTCGCCAGGGGACCGGGTCCGGCAGATCACCCGCAGGTACTTTTGGGCGCGCCTCTAGGCCTCTAGCCGACCCCTAACGAATGAGGCACGGACGTCCGCTCGGATCACCCGCCTGCAGCTCACCGGGGACACCATGTTCGGCGCCCACCGAGGGCAACATGGCGCTCTCCCCCCCTCCTCCTTGTGGAAAGGCGACGCAGGGGCGTATGTAAAAAAGTCGAGTCTGTCCCTGATTGCCCTCTCGCCCTGTGCAGAGGCTCGAGGGCTGCTCTCGCAAACTCGGCTCCGGCCAAACCGTTGACAGCGTCAACATACCAGCCCGAGAACTTGGGACCCGACCGTACACCCGGGCTACGGCCAGCTCGCATGAGGGAACGACCAGACCAGCCAAAGCATTGCACGAGGCGTTAAGACCTCGGAGGAGTCAAACCACTCCTTCGAGGCCTCGGGGGCTACACCCGGCGGGTGCGCTCGCGCGCACCCACCGGAACAAAACGCAACCGAGAAAGGCTGGTCCCCTTGCAAAAAAGTGCGACGAAAGCCTCCAAGCGAGTGCTAACACTCCCTTCGAGGCTTGGGGGCTACTGTCGGGGACCATAATTAGGGGTACCCTCAAGGCTCCTAATTCTCAGCTGGTAACCCCCATCAGCACAAAGCTGCAAAGGCCTGATGGGAGCGATCAAGTCAGGGATCAGTCCATTCGAGGGACTCGATCACGCCTCGCCCGAGCCTAGCCTCGGACAAGGGCAGCCGACCCCGGAGGATCTCCACCTCGCCCGAGGCCCCCCTCCAACGGCGAACACGTTCCCGGCTCGCCCGAGGCCCTGTCTTCGCCAAGAAGCAACCCCGACCAAATCGCAGGAGCATTTAATGCAAAGGTGGCCTGACACCTTTATCCTGACGCGCGCCCCTCAGCTGACAGAGCCGAAGTGACCGCCGTCACATCGCCGCTCCACTGACCGGTCTGTCAGAAAGACAGCGCCACCTGCGCCGCTCTGACTGCGGTGCCACTTGACAAAGTGAGGCTGACAGGCAGTCAGGCCCGGCCGCACGCACCATAGGAAACTCCGCTCCGCCTGACCCAGGGCTCGGACTCGGGCTAAGCCCCGGAAGACGGTGAACTCCGCTCCGCCCGACCCAGGGCTCGGACTCGGGCTAAGCCCCGGAAGACGGCGAACTCCGCTCCGCCCGACCCAGGGCTCGGACTCAGGCTAAGCCCCAGAAGACGGTGAACTCCGCTCCGCCCGACCCAGGGCTCGGACTTGGGCTCAGCCCCGGAAGACGGCGAACTCCGCTCCGCCTGACCCAGGGCTCGGACTTGGGCTCAGCTCCAGAAGACGACGAACTCCGCTTCGCCCAGCCCCAGGACTCAAATTCTGCCCTGGCCTCAGCCAACGGCCTCCGCCTCGCCCGACCTAGGGGCTCGGACTCGGCCTCGGCCACGGGAGACGGACTCGACCTCGACCTCGGAGGAGCCTCCACATCGCCCATCCTAGGGCGCGGACCGGCCACGTCAAAAGAAGGCGCCATCATTACCCTACTCCAGGCTGACTCAGGCTATGGGGAACAAGACCGGCGTCCCATCTGGCTCGCTCTGCCAGATAGGCGATGATGGCGCCCCGCACGCTCCCTGACGATGGCGGCTCTCGGCCCCCTTACGGAAGCAAGAGGACATCAGCAAGGACTCGACGGCCCCGACAGCTGTCCCTCCGCCAGGCTCCAGCGCTCCTCCGACGGCCACGACATCACAGAAACCGGGCGCCAAAATCTCTCCGGCCGCCACGATGGCGTGTACTTAGGGCGCTAGCTCTCCTCCGCTAGACACGTAGCACTCTGCTACACCCCCCATTGTACACCTGGATCCTCTCCTTGCGCCTATAAAAGGAAGGACCAGGGCCCTCTTAGAGAGGGTTGGCCGCACGGGGACGAGGACGAGACGGGCGCTCGCGTAAGGCCGCTCGCTCCTTCCCCTGTGTGGACGCTTGTAACCCCCTACTGCAAGCGCACCCGACCTGGGCGTGGGACGAACACGAAGGCCGCGGGATTTCCACCTCTCTCACGCCCATCTCCGGCCTCCTCGCTTTCCCCCCTTCGCGCTCGGCCTCGCGTCGACCCATCTGGGCTGGGGCACGCGGCGACACTTCACTCGTCGGCTCAGGGACCCCCCGGTCTCGAAACGCCGACAGATATGCACCGCTGGAGGATGCCGGATGGGCTGCGGTGGTAGAACTCCTTCCCGTCACCCAGTAAGACGAACGACTTGGCACGCCGCGCCAGTCCCGAGCCTCGGCTCGGTCGAGGGGCAGCTCTCCTTGGTGGAGATATTGCAGGTACGGGGTCTGCCAGTTTCGATTAGGTTGGACCCCACTCCGCTCTTCCTCGACGCGTAGTGCCTCACCCTCGGGGGCCGAGGGTGCCTCGGGCCGAGTCGAGGGCGCCTCGGGCTGGGTCGAGGCCTTCTCGGGCTCGGGCGTGTCGTCGGTCTTGACTGAGGGTTGATGTAGGTCTCAGGAGAAGACGTCCGGGGGAACCGTTGTCCGCCCCGAGGCTATCTTAGCCAGCTCGTCCGCAGTCTCGTTGTGTCGTCGGGCGATGTGGTTGAGCTTGAGCCCGTAGAATTTGTCCTCCAGGCGCCGAACCTCATCGCCGTAGGCTTCCATCTTCGGGTCGCGGCAGTGGGAGTTCTTCATAACTTGGTCGATGACGAGCTGCGAGTCACCGCGAGCGTCGAGGCGTCGGACCCCTAGCTCAATGGCGATGCGCAACCCGTTGACCAGAGCTTCGTACTCAGCCACGTTGTTGGACGCCGGGAAATGGAGGCGCGGCACATAGCGTAGGTGTTTCTCGAGGGGCGAGATGAAGAGCAGGCCCGCGCCTGCCCCCGTTTTCATCAGCGACCCATCGAAAAACATGGTCCAGAGTTCCGGCTGGATCGGAGGCGCCGGGAGCTGGGTGTCGACCCATTCAGCCACAAAGTCCACCAGGACTTGGGACTTGATGGCCTTCCGAGGGGCGAACGAGATCGTCTCGCCCATGATTTCCACCGCCCACTTTGCAATCCTACCCGAGGCCTCTCGGCACTAGATGATCTCCCCCAGGGGGAAGGATGACACCACAGTCACCGGATGAGACTCGAAGTAGTGTCGCAACTTCCGCCGCGTGAGGATCACCGCGTACAGCAGCTTCTGAATTTGCGGGTAGCGGATCTTGGTCTCGGATAGTACCTCACTGATGAAGTAAACCGGCCTCTAGACGGGCAATGCATGCCCTTCTTCTTGTCTTTCAACCACGATCGCGGCGCTGACCACCTGAGTGGTAGCGGCGACGTAGATCAAGAGGGCTTCTCCGGCGGCGGGGGGCACCAAGATGGGCGCATTCATAAGGAGCGCCTTCAGGTTCCCGAGGGCTTCCTCGGCCTCAGAGGTCCAAGTGAAGCACTCGGTCTTTCTTAAGAGGCGGTACAGAGGTAGGCCTCTTTCACCGAGGCGCGAGATGAAACGGCTCAGAGCCGCAAGGCATCCCATTACCCTCTGTACGCCTTTCAAGTCCTTGATGGGCCCCATGTTGGTGATGGCCGCGATTTTCTCCGGGTTGGCCTCGATGCCCCGCTCGGAGACGATGAACCCCAAGAGCATGCCTCGGGGGACTCCGAAGACACACTTCTCGGGATTAAGTTTTACGCCTTTCGCCTTGAGACATCGGAATGTCGTTTCAAGGTCGGAAAGGAGGTCGGGGGCTTTCCTCGTCTTGACTACGATGTCATCGACATAAGCCTCGACCGTTCGACCAATGTGTTCGCCGAACACGTGGTTCATGCACCTTTGGTACGTCGCACCCGCATTCCTCAAACCAAATGGCATAGTAACATAGCAATACATGCCAAAAGGTGTGATGAAAGAAGTCGTGAGCTGGTCGGACTCTTTCATCCTGATTTGGTGATACCCTGAGTAGGCATCGAGGAAAGACAGGGTTTCGCATCCCGTAGTGGAATCCACGATTTGATCGATGCGAGGCAGAGGATAGGGAACTTTTGGGCATGCTTTGTTTAGACCAGTGTAGTCTACACACATCCGCCATTTCCCTCCTTTCTTTCTCACAAGCACGGGGTTGGCAAGCCATTCGGGATGGAATACCTCTTTGATGAACCCTGCGGCCATCAGCTTGTGGATCTCCTCGCCTATGGCTCTGCGCTTTTCTTCGTCGAATCGGATATCCAGCTCGGATATCCAGCGAGTGCTCGGCGATATCCCTCGGTATGCCAGGCATGTCCGAGGGACTCCACGCGAAAACTTCGGCGTTTGCGCGGAGAAAGTCGACGAGCACTGCTTCCTATTTGGGGTCGAGCTCGGAGCCGATCCGGATCTGCTTGGAGGCGTCGTTGCTGGGGTCGAGGGGGACGGACTTAACCATCTCCGCTAGCTCAAAGTTGCCGGCATGGCGCTTCACGTCTGGTGCCTCCTTGGAGAGGCTCTCCAGGTCGGCGATGAGGGCCTCGGATTCGGCGAGGGCCTCGGCATACTCCACGCACTCTACGTCGCATTCGTACGCGTGTCGGTACGTGGGGCCGACGGTGATGACCCCGTTGGGGCCCGGCATCTTGAGCTTGAGGTAGGTGTAGTTGGGGACGGCCATGAACTTGGCGTAGCATGGCCTCCCCAGTACCGCGTGGTAGGTTCCTCGGAACCCGACCACCTCGAACGTGAGGGTTTCCCTTCTGAAGTTGGAGGGAGTCCTGAAGCAGACGGGCAGATTGAGTCGTCCGAGGGGTTGGACGCGTTTCTCGGGGATGATCCCGTGAAAAGGCGCCGCACCGGCCCGGACCGAGGACAGATCGATCTGCAGGAGCTCGAGGGTCTCGGCGTAGATGATGTTGAGGCTGCTACCTCCGTCCATGAGGACCTTGGTGAGCCTGACGTTGCCGATGACGGGGTCGACAACGAGCGGATATTTCCCTAGGCTCGGCACGCGGTCGGGGTGATCGCCCTGGTCGAAGGTGATGGGCTTGTCGGACCAGTCTAGGTAGACTGGCGCCGCCACCTTCACCGAGCAGACCTCCCGACGCTCTTGCTTGCGGTGCCGAGCCGAGGCCTTCGCCACTTGCCCACCGTAGATCATGAAGCAGTCACGGACCTCGGGGAACTCCTCTGCCTTGTGATCCTCCTTCTTGTCGTTGTGGTGGGCCCTGCCACCCTCCGCGGGTGGCCCGGCCCTATGAAAGTGGCGCCGAAGCATGGCACATTCCTCAAGGGTGTGCTTGACGGGTCCCTGATGATAGGGGCACGGCTCCTTGAGCATCTTGTCGAAAAGATTGGCGCCTCCGGGAGGTTTCCGAGGGTTCTTGTACTCAGCGGTGGTGACAAGGTCCGCGTCGGCGGCGTCGCGTTTCGCTTGCGACTTCTTCTTGCCTTTCTTCTTGGTGCCACGCTGAGCGGACGCCTCAGGAACATCTTCCGGCTGGCGCCCTGGGGCTGCTTGTCCTTCCAGAAGATGGCCTCAACCGCCTCCTGGCCAGAGGCGAACTTGGTGGCGATGTCCATCGGCTCGCTCGCCCTGGTGGGGGTCTTGCGACCTAGCTTGCTCACTAGGTCGCGGCAGGTGGTGCCGGCGAGGAACACCCCGATGACATCCGAATCGGTGACGTTGGGCAGCTCGGTGCGCTGCTTTGAGAATCGCCGGATGTAGTCCCGGAGAGACTCTCCCGGCTGCTGGCGGCAGCTTCGGAGATCCCAGGAGTTCCTGGGGCGCACGTACGTGCCCTGGAAATTACCGGCGAAGGCTTGAACCAGGTCGTCCCAGTTGGAGATCTGCCCCGGAGGCAGATGATCCAGCCAGGCCCGAGCGGAGTCGGAGAGGAACAGGGGGAGGTTGCGGATGACGAGGTTGTCATCGTTCGTTCCACCCAGTTGGCAGGCCAGCCGGTAGTCCACGAGCCACAGTTCCGGCCTTGTCTCCCCCGAGTACTTTGTGATGGTAGTCGGGGTTCGGAACCGGGCCGGGAACGGCGCCCGTCGTATGGCTCGGCTGAAAGCCTGCGGGCCGCGTGGTTCGGGCGAGGGACTCCGATCCTCCCCGCTGTCGTAGCGTCCCCCACGCCTGGGGTGGTAGCCTCGGCGCACCCTCTCGTCGAGGCGGGCTCGATGGTTGCGGTGGTGGTGCTCGTTGCCAAGGCGTCCCGGGGCCGCAGGCGCTGTGTTGCGCGTGCGCCCGGTGTGGACCGAGGCTTCCCGCACGAATCAGGAAGTCACGGCGCGGTGCTCCGAGGGGTATCCCTGCCTTCGGGAGGCAGAGCTCTCGGCCCGTCGGACCGCGGCATCCTCCAGGAGATTCTTGAGCTCTCCCCGGATCCGCTGCCCTTCGGTGGTTGATGGTTCCTGCATTGCGCGGAGAAGTATCGTTGCCGCAGCCAGGTTCTGGCCGACCCCACTGGAAGCCGGTGGTGGCCTTGCCCTGACGTTGTCGGCGATGCGGAGCTGGATGCCCTGGGGTAGATGATGCGCTTCTCCGGCCGGAGCTTGGTCTACCCATTCCTGCCCGATGTTCCGGCGGAGCGGCTCAAGTGTTCCTGCCCCCTCGTCGAGCCTGGCCTGCATCTCGCGGATTTGCTCGAGCTGTGCGTCCTGACCCCCCGCAGGGACTGGGACCACCGCTAGCTCCCAAAGGATGTCAACGCGAGGCGCAGGCCTAGGGGGATCACCGTTTTCCGGTATACCAAGATGGTTGCCTTCGTCGGGACCCCCTAGATCGACGTGGAAACATTCACGACTTGGGCCGCAGTCTCCGTCGCCGAAGCTGCGGCTACCGTCGGAACAATCGGAAAGGCAGTAGTCGCATGCGGTCATGAAGTCCCGCATGGCACTGGGTTACCGAGCCCGGAGAAATCCCAACCAAAGTCGGGCTCGTCATCTTCCTCGAAACCCGAGGGTCCGTAGGTCGAGACGGCCGTCAGCCGGTCCCAGGGTGACCGCATATGATACCCCGGAGGGTTGGTGCATGCCTCTATGAAGGCTTCCACCAAAGCGGGGTCGCTTGGTGGGTCGAGGCCGATTCCAAAAGGCATGAGACGGGAATCGGTCGGTACCTCTTGGTCGACAGGTGGTGACGTTGTCACGTCGGGGGCGGATTGCACCGTCGTCTCAGGTACGAGGGTGACGCCCAGCAAGTCCTTCGCGAGCGTGCTGGCGTCGTCCGTCCGCTTGGAGTTGGCGTGTCGCGGGGAAACGGCGCTCGTCTTCGTCTCAGACGCGAGGTCAACGCCCAACGTGTCCCCCGTCGGGGCGCCGGCGCCGTCGACTCGCTCGACAGCCGACGAGGTGCCGCCTCTCGCTTGGCCACGGTTGCCCCGCCTCCTCCTCCGTCGGCGGGGGAGGTGACGAGACAAACTCGGATGTTGTTCTTCCGCCTCGTGAGGAAGACGTCGTCGATTCCGCCGCCGGCGGGCGGGTTGTCAGCCGCCATTGTCGCCATCGCGCGGTGGAGGAAGGAGTATCATGTCGTAGCTGCTGTCGAGGGACATGAACTCAAGACTCCCGAAACGGAGCACCGTCCTGGGTTGGAAAGGTTGCTGGAGACTACCCATCTGGAGCTTGACGGGGAGCTGTTCGTCAACACGCAGCAGGCCCCTACCTGGCGCGCCAACTGTCGGCGTTTCGACCCCGGGGGGTCCCTGGACCAACGAGTAAATTGTCGCCGCGTGTCCCAGCCCAGATGGGTCGGCGCGAGACGGAGCACGAAGGGGGTAGAAGAGAGGGGAAAAAAGGGAAACCTGCGGCCTCCGTGTTGTCCTGCGCCCAGGTCGGGTGCGCTTGCAGTAGGGGGTTACAAGTGTCCGCGTGGGGGGGGAGAGCGAGGGACCCTACGCGCCGTCCCGTCCCCCCGCGCGGCCAACCTCTTTGTAAGAGAGCCCTGGACCTTCCTTTTATAGGCGTAAGGAGAGGGTCCAGGTGTACAATGGGGGGTGTAGCAGTGCGCTATCGTGTCTAGCAGAGGGGAGCTAGTGCCCTAAGTACATGCCGTCGTGGCAGCCAGAGAGGTTTTGGCACCCTGTTCATGTGATGTCGTGGCCGTCGGAGGAGCGTTGGAGCCTTGCGGAAGGACAGCTGTCGGGGCTGTCGAGTCCTTGCTGACGTCTCCTTGCTTCCGTAAGGGGCTGAGAGCCGCCGTCGTCATGGAGCACGCGGGGCGCCATCATTATCTGTTTACCGGGGCGAGCCAGATGGGACGCCGGTCCTGTTACCCGCAGCCTGAGCTAGCTAGGGATAGGGTAATGATGGCCCCCTGTGACGTGGTCGGTCCGAGCCCTGGGTCGGGCGAGGCGGAGGCTCCTCCGAGGTCGGGGTCGAGTCGGTCTTCCGAGGTCGAGGTCCTGTCCGAGCCCTGGGTCGGGCGAGGCGGAGACTGTCGTCCGAGGCCAAGGCCGAGTCCGAGCCCTGGGGTCGGGCGAGGCGGAGTTCGTCGTCTTCCGGGGCCGAGCCCGAGTCCGAGCCCTGGGGTCGGGCGAGGCGGAGTTCGTCGTCTTCTGGGGCCGAGCCCGAGTCCGAGCCCTGGGGTCGGGCGAAGCGGAGTTCGTCGTCTTCCGGGGCCGAGCCCGAGTCCGAGCCCTAGGGTCGGGCGAGGCGGAGTTTCCTATGGTGCCCGAGGCCGGACTTGGCTGCTGTCAGCCTCACTCTGTCGAGTGGCACAACAGTCGGAGCGACGCAGGCGGCGCTGTCTTCTTGTCAGGCCGGTCAGTGGAGCGGCGAAAGTGACTGCGGTCACTTTCGGCTCTGTCGACTGAAGGGCGCGTGACAGGATAAGGTGTCAGGCCATCCTTGCATTAAATGCTCCTGCGATTCGGTCGGTCGGTGTGGCGATCTGGCCAACGTTGCTTCTTGGCGAAGACTGGGCCTCGGGCGAGCCGAAGGTGTGTCCGTCGCTTGAGGGAGTCCTCGGGCGAGACGTGAATCTTCCGGGGTCAGCTGCCCTTGCCCGAGGCTGGACTCGGGCGAGGCGAGGTCGTGTCCCTTGAGTGGACCGAGCCTTGGCTTAATCGCACTCATCATGCCTTTGCAGCTTTGTGCTGATGGGGTTACCAGCTGAGATTAGGAGTTTTGGGGTACCCCTAATTATGGTCCCCGACAGTATTATTTACTATACACATGATGGTTGCATCGACGGAGAGAAGATTTTTAAACTTGAAATATTTTTTGAACTATTTAAGGTCAACAATGACTTAAGAGAGGTTAAATGGTTTGACGATTATATGTATCTAAAAGAAGTTGTTGGATAAGATTGATCTTAATAGTATAAGCGATGATTTGTATCACAAAATGTTAGAAGATATTTTTAATGGCATCGGATAACAAGTATGTGTTTTTGCTATATTTTATATTTGTCATCTTATAAACTTGAAAATAGTGCATAATAATTTGTATACGTTGAATATTATATATATTGTGTGTGGATGGGGTTTTCATTTCAGATTTCGCACCGGGCCTCTAAAAAGTCAGGAACGGCCTTGCATATAAGGTTCTAACAAATTGTGAAGAAATATTTAGATTGAGATCCATTACCACCCCTAATTGGAACCGTAGATAAATCTTAGTGTCAACTGTCAAACAAGCCTTCCCGTGTCTTTATTTGACGGGGAGGGAACGATGCTTACTCTTCAGTAAAAACTAAGAAACGGAAAACATTATGCAGCTTTCCGTCTCGGAAAGCAAAATTACAAAACAAAGATTACATCAGATCAGATGGCCCCTAGTCGCTCGCACACGGAATATACTCACTGTGTCTGTGTGTATCGATCGACCGGAGCACCCTAACAACTTCGCTCAGCACAGCCACAGGTTCGCAGGCGCCGTCCATACCTACCAGCTCAGCCAGCGCCTCGATCTTTCTCGCAAAGCCCTCTTGGCAGAACGACGCGTCGAAGCTATCCGCCTCGTCTCCGGACTCCTCCTCTGCCGCCTCCGAACCAGACGTGCCTGCGCCAGACACGGCGTCTGCGTCTGCGTCAGCGCCGCTGGTTTCCGCACGAACGCTCCGGGCCATCACCGCGCCCGACTGGATCATTGGCCGGCTCGTTACGAGGTCGTCTTCGGCGCCAGACCGCCGTGTCCGGTGATGCGCCTCCAGGGCCATGGCCGCGGCGTCAGGCGGAACGCCGGCTGCCGGGGGTGGTGGACCGAGGCGTCGTCGGAGGCCCCCGCCGGAGAGGTCCAGGACGATGTACCGCGGCTGCACCTGCGCCACGGCGAGCTCCATTTCTGCTGCTGCTCTGTTCGGCTGTGTCTCTACAGAAGCCGCAGCCGGTTTGTCAGCTTAGGACTGTGTGTGTTCTAGCTTCTACAAGGAAAAGAGATTTTTTTTAAAAAAAAAAGAATACAGGGTGTGAGTGTAAAGTGTCGGCTAGGAAGGGGAAGAAATCGTGGCGGGTGGGGGGGAGGATAGGTGGTTTGCCTGTCTATCAGCGTGTAGGAGACTAGGGCCTTGGATTTGTGTGGGTGGAGTGCAGAGGATCTGTGTAATGCATGCGGAGCTAACAGCACCCTTAATCCCCTTATAAATAGAGCTAGCGCTAGACTGCTAGTCTCGAACGAATGATGATTTGACTTGCAGATAGTAAAAGAAGCATTCGCCATGTTCGATCGGAACACGAACGCTGAGGTTGAGGTCCAGCGACGCGCTTTTGCTTGGACGAACCGGCCGGTAAAAGTTGTGTCAGGAGGATGCTTCCGGCAAACATGCTCCCTGTCATGAGGCTTTCCGCTTGATCAGGAGGACTCAAAACTAGGCCCTACCACAAACACCCAGCAGACGAATTCCTTTGGGAAGGGTGTTGCGGCAACAGCGTTCGGTGCTGTGTTTTTATACAATACTAGTACTACAATCGGTTCCGTTTTCGGTTAAACCATCTGTGCAATGATGGCGATCAGTGGAAGGCGTGCACGGGGCCGGTCCGCGGAAAGTACAGGGCGGCTCGCGTTTACCTAGGCATTATTGCCTGCACATCGCCCCACTTTGGCTACGTGCATGAAGCCTGGTTCGGCTACGTGCATGAAGCCTGGTTCGGACTTCGGAGACTCGGAGTTGTGCGTGCAGTCGTGCACACGACCGGGAGTAGTGCGCGCGTGCGCCGCCGGGGAGGAGCCGGGAGAAGGCGGGACAGCTCTAAATTTTACATTATCCACCTAAGGCCTTGTTCGGTTATTCTCGATCCATGTGGATTGGAGTGTATTGGGTGGGATCGAGACGGATTTTAACTTGTTATGGATTTAAACCGACTCAATCCCACTCAATCCACATGTATTGGGAGCGAACCGAACAAGCCCTAATTTGGTTACCGGCACCGTTCCATTCTAAATTTTTTTTTTGACTGTCAACGGGGGAAAGGTTCCCCACCTGATTTTTCATTGATATGTTCTTGTCGTCCCTAAAGGCTTTACATAAGTTTATAGACCCGGCTTGCACTACAGTAAACGAAGAAAGTTCCGACGGTCACTCTATCTCCGACGGCTTCCTACGAGGCCGTCGGATATTATCTTATGTCCGACGGCCAACAGGGGCTCTCGGACATAAAGTCTTATGTCCGACGGCTAGTTACGAGGCCGTCGGACATAAGCTTATCTCCGACGGTCACTACACTAGCCGTCGGACATAAGATTATGTCCGACGGCCTCGTAACTAGCCGTCGGACATAAGCTTTTTTAACACACGGTACCGGCCCGGCGCGGTTCATTTTCACGCGCGCGCGCTCGCTTCTCGCTTCTCTCTCTCTCTGCCCGCTCACCGCCGCCGCCGTCGACGCTCGCCGCCGCCGCCGTCGACGCTCGCCGCCGCCGCCGTCGAGGCCCGCCGCCCCGCCGCCCGGCCCCCCGCGGCCCCGCGCGGCCGCCCGCCGCCCGCCGCCCCGCCGCGGCCGCCCGCCGCCCCGCCCGCCGTCGGCCGCCACGCCCAGCCCGCCGTCGACGCCCGCCCCGCCCGCCGTAAGGTATTTAATATTAATGTATTTAATGTATTATTAATATTTTGTATATATTAATATTGTTTTGTAGTTTATTTTATTATATCCGAGGTTCAGAAGTTCTTCGAGCTCCTTAAAGCTGCCGAAGAGCCATTGCATGAGCACACAAAAGTGACCGTCCTTGTATTTGTGACTCGACTTATGGCTATTAAGTCTAAGTTTGCATTCTCAAACAACTGTTACAAGGAACTTTTGAACTTGATCAGTGATGTACTTCCGGAGAATCACAAGATGCCAAAGGACATGTATCAGTCTAAAAAGTTGTTATCTGGCCTCGGTATGGACTACGAAAAAATCGATGTCTGTGAAAATAATTGTATGCTTTTCTGGAAGGAGACCGCAGGTGAGAAGGAGTGTACTGTATGTGGTGAGCGTAGATTCGTTGAGGTTGAAAACGACGATGGTTTGACCGTGACTACGAAGATTGCACGTAAGCAGCTTCGTTACATGCCTCTCATACCTCGGTTGAAACGTTTGTTCATCTCCAAGAATACAGCCAGACACATGAGGTGGCACAAAGAAGGGGTACGTGAGAATCGAAATGTCATGGTGCACCCAGCTGATACAGATGCATGGAAGGCACTAGATGCTTTTGATTCCAGCTTTGCTGATGAAGTGAGGAATGTTCGCTTCGGTTTGGCAACAGATGGTTTCTCGCCATTCAATCTAACTGCAACGTCGTACTCATGTTGGCCCGTCTTTGCTGTTCCATACAACCTTCCACCAGCTCTTTGCATGAAATATGAATTTATTTTCTTGTGTCTTGTAATACCTGGTCCGGATCATCCTGGAACAAAGATCGATGTGATGATGAGGCCCCTGATTGAAGAATTGAAAATTTTGTGGGCAGGAGTCGAGGCGTACGATTGTTACAAGAAACAGAAGTTCAACCTGAGAGCCGCGTTTTTATGGTCTATTCATGATTTTATGGCTTATGGTATCTTTGCTGGATGGAGTTGTCATGGGATTTTGACATGTCCGATATGCGTTGAAGACACTTCATGCTTTCGACTAAAGTTTGGTGGAAAGATATGTTACTTCGATTGCCATAGATGTTTTTTGCCAGAGGATCACCCGTTCAGGTTCGATAGGAACGCTTTTAAAAAGGACACGATTGTGACGAGGGGACCACCCAAGCGTCTAAGTGGTCCAGAGATTCTCGCGAGACTTAATGATTTGAAACTAAACGAACATGGAAATCGTTTTGAAGGTTATGGAACCGAGCATAATTGGACTCACAAATGTGGTCTATGGGAACTCCCTTATATGAAAGCCTTGATTCTAATGCATAACATTGATGTCATGCACCAGGAACGAAATATGGGTGAAAGCATTATCAGCACTTGCATGAATATCACTGACAAAACAAAAGACAACCCTAAGGCAAGGAAAGACTTGGCCTTAATCTGTAGAAGACCAACTATGGAGATAGGAGAGAATCAGAAGAAGCCACGTGCTCCTTTCAGTATTAAACCTAAAAGGAAGAAACAATTGATGAAATGGTTGAAAAACTTAAAGTTCCCAGATGGTTACGCCGCGGGCTTTAGAAGGTCTGTGAATTTGAAGACGGGCAAGTTTTCTGGGTTGAAGAGTCATGACTACCACATAATAATGGAAAGACTCCTTCCTGTTATGTTTCGTGGTTTTGTAAAAAATGATGTCTGGAAAGCATTAGCGGAGCTAAGCTACTTTTATAGACATCTTTGTGCCAAAGAAATAAAGAAAGAGATGATGGAGAAGCTTGAGCAAGAAATACCGATTTTGGTATGCAAACTTGAAAAAATATTTCCACCAGGTTTCTTCAATCCGATGCAACATCTACTTGTTCACCTACCATACGAAGCTAAGGTAGGAGGTCCTGTGCAATATAGATGGATGTATCACATCGAAAGGACACTAAAGAAGCTACGTGCAATGGTTGGTAATAAGAGACGAGTTGAAGGGTGCATCGCTGAAGAATTCAAATACAAAGAGATAGCATCGTTCACGGGCCTGTACTTTGCAGAGGAACACAATGTCAATGCCCATACGTTGCGGTATCATGTCGACGAGCCCCCTATCAGTGATATTGAAATTTTTCAATGGAGGGGCAAAACTGTAGGACCCAGCACAACATACTGTTTCACCAACGACGAATGGAAGACTGCTTTACTCTACATGTATAACAACATGGAAGAGATGAGTCAGTTTCTCCTGTAAGTGTAAACTTTATTTTAGTCATTGCCGCTAGAATTTTTGTTGTGAGACTAAAATGTTTGTTTCCTTGTACTAACAGGGAATTTGATTCTCAAAATTGCATCTCTGGCTGTGAACGTGACCAGATTCGTCGAGAGGGAAAAGATGGGGGACTTAATTTCTTGTGTTGGTTTCGAGATTATGTAGATAAAAATGACAATATACACCCGGACCTTCGACAATTATCCCTAGGAGCAGTAACTGGCAGATGTTATGGTCGGTATGATGTCAATGGTTTTAGATTCCGTTCCACAAGGTTCGAAGATGATCATCCTCTAGCAGCCATGACAAATTCCGGAGTTGTAACTAGAGCTGTCGATGATGAAGGGAAGGTGACTAATTATTATGGAGTCATTAATGATATAATCGAGTACAAGTTTTTTGGAGATAAACAACTCAAAGTGGTGTTCTTTGATTGTGATTGGTTTTCTCCAAACTCAACGCGAGAAAATCAATATGGCATGGTGGAAGTCAAACACAACGACAGATTAAAAGGCCACGACACTATAATCCTTGCCCACCAATGCGAGCAGGTGTATTATATGACATATCCATCTAAGAAAAAGGGTTTGGTTGATTGGAGGGTAGTGTACAAAGTTAATCCTCGTGAACGACTATATGCTCCTGGTGATGCTGGTTATGTTGAAAGTCAAATCGAGCACGAAGTGGGGGCTGCTGAGATTTTCCAAGACGAAGAACTTACAAGCACGTTTAATGTACAAACTGAAATGTTGGAAGAATCTTTATTAGGTGATCAAAATGATGTAGAGGTTCCTCCAAAACGAAAACGAGTGACGAGAAAGAAGAAAGCTACTTGGCGTCCATTAAATCGACGAAAGCAACTAGATCCTGATTTTGATTACGATTACGATTG
The DNA here is from genome assembly GCA_029449295.1 of Zea luxurians. Classification (NCBI taxonomy): domain Eukaryota; kingdom Viridiplantae; phylum Streptophyta; class Magnoliopsida; order Poales; family Poaceae; genus Zea; species Zea luxurians. The sequence continues at coordinate 10,009,289 of JAOPSE010000057.1, forward strand.
ACGAGTATGGAACATGATTTTATTGCATATTTTATTATTTTATTGCATATTTTATGATTTTGTTGCATATTTTATTGTCGATTTATGTACTAACTTGTTGTTGTTAAAATAGGATGTCAAAGAAAATGAAGTCTTTTGCTCGTAGTTTGCTTGGGACGAGGAGTAGCTCGAGGAGCAGCTCGAGGGGTGAGGATTCAGTTTTTCAGGGCTCAGGTTCTACCATGAGCAGACGGAGAGCGCTGGCAGAACATTTGCCTCCACAAGATGTAAGTTAGTTGTTAAATTACATTATTTGAGTTACTTAATATTGTATGATGTACGGTATTTGTTTCATAGGATGCTGAAATTGAGGAACCAGTGGTAGAGGATCATGCAAGAGATGATGTTGAAGATGATGGTGGAGATGATGGTGGAGATGATGCTGGAGACGATGCTGGGGATTCTGGGGCTGGTGGAGATTCCGCAGCTGGGTCTGGAACTTCTCGAGTTAGGAGAATGAGGAAGCTGCATTTTGTTGGACCACCTCCAGAGCTTCCACCCGAATCTCGGGTTTTGATAAAGCCTAGTGGAAAGTGAGTGACATGTCTTTGCTTAAATGTTATTGAAAGTTATGTTTTAATTTCCACATTGTGTATACTATTTCCAGGTCTTGGATCGACGACTCGTTCACAGGCACAGGACACTACAGGCAGGTGAACATGGTGCTTGGTAATCTTGTTCGTCTGCACTGGCCTGGTGTTGTGACTTTGCCTACTGGCGAGTCTGTCCCCGCCACCACTTGGGAGCATTATCGCTATGGTGTCTGTAGAACGTTTGGCAACACACAGGCACTAGTTTGGGATGCATTCTGGGTATGAATTATTTATACTATTTTAGTTATTCCATACATGTTTGCTTTTATGATAACACTAATTTTTTTTGCAGAAACGGTACAAGTTGCCGGACGATGGATCATATGATATGAACGCTCGTTACGTGTTTGAGTATAACGCGAACGATGTCGTTGCAGATGCAATGTACTATGCACGAATTCAGGCTATAAAGGCATGGTACAGAGCAAATGCTGATGATCGACCGATGCCAAATACCAAGGCCGAGTGGTCATCAATTTACTTGACGGAGGAGCAATACCTAGAGGTAAACAGGTTCTTGCCTCTCAAATCGCACGAAGCCATGTATTTGCTTGCTTTATTTAAAAAATTTCATGTAGGTGTCGGTGCCGTGGATGGCCACCCGATCGGAGGGTTATCAGGCATTGTGCAGATGGTGGGCTTCCCCTGAGTTTCGTGCCATTTCCGAAAGGAACAGGGGAAACCGTGGGACCGAGTCGTTCCACAACTACGGTGGTGATGGTCATGTGCGCTTGGCTAAGCGAATGGTAAGTCACAGTTTGTTGTAACTTTTGAATTACATAGAAATGTGTCATTGTAACTTTTATGTACAGGAAGTCAAATTCGGTCGTACGCCCACGGATGTGGAGGTGTATATGCAAGGGCATAGGGGTTCTGATCCTCAGAATCCTGATGTGTTATGCACTCAGACGGCCACCGACCGTCTAGTGAGTTTTTGATACTCTATTATGTGTTTGATATTGTTTGCAAGGGCATATATAGGGGTTATGCACTTATATTTGATATTGTTTGCCTCCAGGCTTCGTATGGGGAGGAGATGGTTCAACGCCATGGGCAGGAGTACGATTGGAGGAGCCAGCCAATCGACCCTCAGGCAGCATATGCTAGCGGAGGAGGACAAGCCCACGGACGGTGAGATTATTTAATTTGGATTACAAAATTGGCATCATATGCTTGCGATTCAACTGAGGCATGAGTTACTATACTAAGTGCATGGTTCACTCTTGTAGGTTGGGTATTTTTGATTCTACGATTGATTCCAGAGAGCTAAGACGCCGTGGACGACAGTCCACATCGTCGTCTTCACAGTCGTCCCGTTCACGATCATCCGCCCACGACATGGAGATGGCAGTGTTGCGTCAACAGGCAGAGTACCATCAATCAGTCTTGAGGGAACAATTGGAGTACCAGAGGCAACAATCTGAGTACCAGAGGCAACAAGCCGAGTACCAGAAGAAGAGGGACGAGTATTATGCAAACCTCCAGGCCCAAAATCAAGCTCTTCTCTCGGTAAGCTGAAGTAACATTTTGTAGCTTATTTTGCAAAACACTTGATGTGTATCTTATTAGCTCAACAATGACTTGTATATAATTTGTAGCAACTAGCCCAACAAGCGGGCGTCCCGATGCCGACATATGGGATGCCGCCTCCGGAGTTTGCACTGCCAATGCCAATGTTGGCGCCTCCACCACCGCCTCCGCCTCCGTCACAATTCCCTATGGTATGTACACATATGCGTGTGTGACATGTTCATAGATGTCTTATGTGTTTAAATGAACAACTGAGTGGTTACTATTTCATGTGCTTGTGTTATAGGGATTTCAGACACCACCCGCTTCAGTTGCCGCACCTGGAGATGGGTCTGGTCAGGACGACCCAACACATTCGTGGGTGAACAATCTTTTCAGCACGCATAGTCCAGCCGGAGGAGGTGGCGATGGATATGAGTGATACTGATGTAAAACACTTGTTGAAACCTTTCATGTGAAAGCCTACCCGTCGAATAATGTTCATTTTGGAGTTTGGACAACTATGTTTATGTAAACACTTATTGCAACCATTTGGAACAATGTTGTTATGTTAAATTTTGTGAATGTGAATGCTTATGTGATTATATTTGTGAATGTGTATACTTATGTGAGTATATTTGTTAATGTGAATGTGTATATGTGTATGAATTCTGTTTTGTATTTGCAAATGTCAGATTTTTTAAAATTCAGATTTTTCTGCAATTTCTGAAAAACGTTATGTCCGACGGCTTTCGTGTAAACCGTCGGACATATGTTGTATGTTATGTCCGACGGCTTTAAGCCGTCGGACATAGGCTATATGTTATGTCCGACGGCTTTAAACCGTCGGACATAGCAGATGTGGGCCCAGGCAGCGGTTAAAACCGTTACTCCGCCTTATCTCCGACGGTCGGATGGGGCCGTCGGACATAAACTATGTCCGACGGCAGCCGTCGGACATAATGTTATTTCCGACGCTTTAACGCCGACCGCTTAAAACCGTCGGAGATAAGATACTGCCGTCGGACATAGCTTATGTCCGACGGTTTAGCTCTTATGTCCGACGGTTTTAGCCGTCGGAAATTTTGTCGTTTACTGTAGTGTTGCCGGGGTGAGGGGGGGGAAGAATTTTCTAAGGTATTACATATTACATGCTAGCAGTTGAGAACACCAGTACCCAGGCGGCTTGCACACCTGCTTCTTTGGAACCATGTCTGTAACTCCAGTTCTTAGCCTCCTCACTGCATTGTCGAAGGATCCGGCTTAAGGGGATTGCTTCCTGCCTGAATACCAAGGCATTCCTACGCTTCCACAGTTGTCAACAACATAGAACCACAAAAGAAGAGAATTCAGTTTTCGGTATGTTCGTTGGCCTCACAATAAGATGCAGTTCGTGGACATCCAAATCAGCAGGTACTTGAAAGCCTATTGCCTGCCAGAATCGTTTTGCAAAGGGGCAATGTAAGACTATGTGGCCCGCCGATTCACTTTCCTGATTGCATTCTTCACATACATCTTCGTCCACAATCCGCTTGCGCAGCAAGTTTCTCTTGCTCTGTATTCTCCCTTGAGTCATTAGCCATGCAAAGAACTTCACCCTAGGTGGTGTTTTGTTATTCCATACGAACGCTGCCAATACATTCTCTGACCTGACCGGTCGCTTCAAAAGCTCATACAAAGCGGACGTCTGGAATTTCCCGTGTGTACTGGTTAACATGCATTTTCTTTCATCAGGTTGCTGAGAAAGTTGAGTACCACTGATGATGTTCTGAGCTTGATGTAACTCTAACTGTGCTTGTGATGACAACCGTGTCACAAGATGAAGTCTATTGGCCATGACATCCGCCACACTAGCCTGCTGCTTCACACAATGTGAAAACAGGGCCGGCAGTTTGGTAGCTAGATCATCCTCTCCATGCCATGCGTCATGCCAGAAGTTCGTGCTGCATCCATCTCCCACAGTTGAGGTACTGACCGCTTGATAGATCGGAAGAAGTGTCCGCAAGCTATCCCAGTGTGGTCCTCCTAGATCCCCCTCCATTGTGGCCATGTTCATGTGTTCTTTTACCCAAACTGCCCATGACGAGTCTGTAGCAGAGTGCAACCTATGTATCAACTTGATCAAAAGACAGATGTTGTGCAGCTTCAAGTCTTTGATCCCCAGCCCCCCATCCTCCTTTGGTGTGCACACTGTGTCCCACGCCACTAAGCAGCTTGCCCCTAAGCATTCGTCGTTTCCATTCCACAAGAAGGATCTACGCCTGCGATCAATATGTGCCACAACTCCATTTGGAACCAAAACAGCCGACATGATGTATATGAGTTGGCTGTCCAAAACCGAATTTATCAAAACCGCTCGACCCATCGGGTTTAACAGTGCAGCTTGCCATCCTGCTAGGTACTTATTTGCCTTGGCAATATGTGGGGCAAAAGACGATAGACGAAGCTTGTGTGGGGACAGTGGTAGTCCCAGGTATGTCTGAGGGAAACCCTCTAGCCTGCAACCAAGGGTGGCAATCATGAGAGGGAGGTGTTGTTCATCAATGTTCATCGGAACTGCGGTGCTTTTTGAGAAGTTGATCTTCAGCCCAGTCGCATCCGAGAAGTCATCTAAATTTTTCTTAAGTGTTTTGACATCTTCTAGGTCTGCACGCAATAATATTAGGGTGTCATCCGCATATTGTAGCACTGGGCATGGTCGGTCATCAATTAGCGGATGTCGAACACCCCTGCTGTGCTTGATCAAGCTCTGTAGGACATCTGCCACAAGTAAGAAGAGGTATGGTGACAGCGGATCTCCCTATCTCAGACCTCTCTTGCACGCGAACCATGGTCCAGGTACTCCATTAAGCAATACAGAGGTTTTGGAAGATGCTAGCAGCTGCAATATCCATCTCTGCCATTTCTGATTGAAACCCCTTGCTCTCAGGACTGTGAGCAACCCGTCCCAATTAACGGTATCAAAAGCCTTTGCAAAGTCTAGCTTGATTACTAGGGCCGGAGTCTTTCTCTTGTGGCAACATTGTATTAACTCCATTGCATAGACAAAGTTTTCAGTGATCGAGCGGCCTTGGATGAAACCAGTTTGATCCAAGTCTATGAGTGAGCAGATGTCCTGTTGCAATCTTGTAGTCATAATCTTGGTAATAATCTTGACGCTGCAGTTTTGGAGGTTGATGGGGCGGAAGGAGTCCACTGTTGTACATCCCGGCTTCTTTGGCAGTAAAACCATGTATGCTCGATTGATTCTTTCCAGTTCAGCTTCCCCCTGCTGAAAGGCATTGAGCAGATCCATAACTTGTGTCTTGACATTCGTCCATGCACACGAGTAGAAGATGGGTCCAAAACCATCCGGCCCTGGTGCACTCAGCTTATTCATTGATCGGATTGCTTGTAGTGCTTCTCTGTCTGTAAAGGGGGCTGTTAGACTTTCAGACGCAAGCTGTCTTCCATTGTAGAGTTCATCTATGTTGAATTTCCATGTGGAGTTTCCTGCTTCCCCCATAATCCCAGAGAAATAGTCTGTGACTGCTGCTATCTTTGATTCATGACTGAACAGTTCCTGCTCCCTGTGCGTGATCTTGCCAATATGATTCCGCCTCAATCTTTGAGTTGCCTGAGCATGGTGGAACGCGGTGTTTGCATCCCCTTCCCTGATCGCCTTCTGTTTCCCTCGCTGTTTCCAATATGCAGCCGTCGCTCTGATGTGTTGTTGGAGACGAGTTTGGCATAATTCCCTGACCTGCATTTCAGCTTCAGATAGCGTCCTGTACTCTTCCAGGAAGTCCAACATCATAATAATGAATTTGCAGTTTTGTACAAAGAAAGGGGGCGCCCTATTACGCCTAGACCAAACCTTCGCTGCAGCTCTGGTGTTCTTGAGGCAGCTCGCGAGGCAAGCAGCAGCATCAGTCGAATGGGTGATAGGCTGCCAGGCGTTTAGAATGGCCGGTAGGAAATTCGGGTTTTTTAGCCAAGCTTTTTCAAATCTAAAGGTTGTAGATTTTGGAATTGTAGTAGCTATTTTTGCTATAATTGGTTTATGGTCAGACGTAGTTCTGACTGAAGAGCTAAGAGAGGCCGATGGATAGCAAGTGGTGAAGTTCTCATTTGTGAAGGCACGATCCAGGCGTGCCAGGGTTGGGGTGCGGCGTTTGTTTGTCCAGGTGAAGAGGCAGTCTAGCAGAGGCAGCTCGATAAGCCCAAGGTCATGGATAGTATCATTAAACAGGTTACAGAGATGTCGATTGGTTCTGCCCCTATTTTTTTCTGAGGCATCCCTGATAAGATTGAAGTCTCCAATGATAAACCAAGGTCCCACAATGTTTGAGTGGATTTCTCCCAGGATGTCAAGAAAAGTTGCTGTATCCCTATGGTCAGACGGCGCATACACATTTGTTATGGTAATTTCAGAGTTTGTGTTGGCTAAAAGAAAGTGACAGGTTAAAGCATATTGGCGAGTGACAAAAGAACTGAGCTCCAGGACGTCAGTGTCCCAAGCCGTGATTAAGCCTCCCCTAGTGCCAGTAGAAGGGATGTCTAGGAATGTATCAGCAAGTTTTGGTGGAAGAAAGGATCGAGCTTTGAACTTAGAAATTTCTTGGGCTTTGGTTTCCTGTAGGCACGCCACAGTGGGAGACAAAGAGGCAATAGCTGCACGAACAAGTTCACATTTTTCCGAGTCGCCAAGACCACGAACATTCCACGACAACACAGACAGACTCTTGACGCTACTCATTTTTAGGACACACAGACACCATCATGCTAAAGCACACAGACACTGGGACAACTAAGAAGCAAAGCCCGATGAACGCACAGAGCAGGCTGAAAACAAAAGAACCGAACACAGACCCCCTCGGGACACACAGAGAGGTGCAGACCGACGTGCCCACTGCACCATGAGCAACAAAGGTGCAGACTATCATTCCTTGGCGAGCGGCACCACCCCAACAGCATTCGCAGCTGAGCACCCCAATCCTGCCGCGCGAACAAGCCTGTGAAGAGCTGGTATCGAGATCGGCGCCATTGAACGACTGAGCAAACCTTTTTTCTGGACTTCCCCCTTCACCGCTGTAGAGCAGCCTTGTAGGGTATCCCTCAGTTCCTTCAACCTGACCGCCTTATTAGTCATATCCACGAAATTTCCGTTAGCTTTTGCCGCCAGCCGACTGCTCTTGCTGGATCGGCTTGGGAACATTGTTTCGAGGTGGGCGACCAGCTCTTTTGTGCCTGGTAGCGTTGAAAGTAGTGGGTGATGTCGGCTGCCGTTTGCTGGAGCAATGGCTTTGAGGAGTGGTGTTTTGTTGAGGAGGCAGTTGTGATTGTGTTTCTGTTGTGCGTGGGCCACTAAGCTGGGTAAGCACAGCGGAGAGGCATAGGAGCTGAGCAGTTGAAAATGCAGAGGACGTCTGGGAGGTGGTGGTGTTGGCTTGTTGTTGGGCGTTACGCACCGGGCTAGCATTTTGTTGTTGTGGAACATGAGGTAGAGCAGCCGGCACCTCAGATAGCATAGGAGGCGCAGGTGGAGGAGGCATATGCTGGAAAAAACGTCTTAGGCGACCATCCGGCCCAAGCTGGTCGGCACGGGGCCAAACCCGCAGCGGCAAGACCTGGGCGATGCATCCGCCCCTGGAAACCCCATCCGTGGTCGTGACCCAAATTTCCGACGGTAGATCAAGGTAGTGGTTCAGTTCTAGCAGCACCCGGATTGGGCCAAAGTTATCACCTGTGAGGCATCGCGGGTCCACTTCTGCCACTTCACAACAGGCACCGAAACAGCCACTCCATTCTAAATTATCACGTACGTTGACTTTAGTTTAAACGTCTATTTGGTTATCTCTACGAAAGGAATGCTAGGTAATTCTGAGGTCATTTATCTACATCTACACATACGCCAGAAATAGTCATACCTAGCTGACCAAGCTCGCGTGAAACTGAGTATGCAGACACAGTAAACCAATCAGATTTAAGGATCAGATAAAATTAAAATCGAGTAATATTTCTATTCATTTTTAAACTATAATTTATTTGTATTCTACCCTTTTATGAAGAATCATTTGGATAACGATCCATTAGACCATTACCACCCTTAGTGGGCTCGTCTGAATTTTTTATTTTAGTTTTTTTCTTTCAAAATTCTAAGTTTACATTGTTTTAACTATTATCGTATTTGTACTTTTGAGGATCGGTATTATGACCTATCACGCCAAGATTGCACGGCTCAATGTTATAGGTTATAATATCGAGATATTACGTCACAATAGAAATCAGAAGATATATATATTCCACACTGTCAGAAATCAGAAGGCTGTAGAATATCTCTACTACTATTAAGGCTGTAAGAGTAGTCGGCCATTCCCGTGTTCTGCCACCATTCCTGTTCTGTCATTCCCGTTCTGCCACCGTTCCCATTCCCATGTCTGTCATTCTCATTCTTTATTCTGTCTTTCTCATTCCCTCCTCCCGCAGAGCTCATTCCCATTCCCATTCCCCCGTACAGCCCACGTCTAGCTAAAATTAAAAAAAAAACACACATGTCTTCAAGGGAATTTGAACCCGTGACCTCTCAAGCAAAGGCCAAGAGTAGCTACCACTACACCACATATGTGTTTATGTCTACATTTATGATAGGAAACATATCTACTACATCTCTCACCAAGCTCACTTGCTACCCTTGCACAATGCGTAGTAGTAGATAAGTATTACCGAGATTCTTGAATTAGATTTTTGGATGGAGGTAATATTATTTAAAGAAGAGCTTTGCATGCAATTTCTTTTGTTTGAATAATGTATTATACTTAAATTACCTTTTTTGCATGCGTGACATTTTTCTTCGTAATATTTGTTCCATAGATCAAACTTCTGAGTCATTTTCATAAACCAACACCAAACATGAATCCATGTTTCTTACTTGAAACCCCAAACAAACACCATGAGCAGGAGACACTCACGTTGGCGTCGCTTATCGATGACGAGAAGAAGCTTGGCGACTGTCAGTTCGACCTCTAGAAGCAGTCCTACGTGGTCGCATGCGCCGCTGTGTACGACAAGCTCCCGCGAAGCCACCACTTGGACGCGGTCCAGAGCAGCTGCACCGCGCTGTCCATCGTTAAGCAGGGGGGCCTCATGGTTGTCGTCAACATTGACGACTCGGGTTGTTCTGGACACCGCATCCGACGACGACGCCATCACGTCGTCTAGCTCATCGTCCACCTAAAGCCCAACCTACCACGTAAGTCGCTACTGAATGGACATGAATTCTTGTGCGCTGGGACAATGGACGTTGCTGACGTTGTGTGAGTGTCCTCGAACATGATGTATGTAGTGGAGTCGCTGATGAGCCCGGGGTGCACTTCGTTTGGTAGCCCAACCAAGAGTCATTGGTACTCGTCATGTCGCGCGCGTCCGACGACTACTATATCGAGGATTGTGGCGTCATCTTAGCGTAGGAGGTGACGTAGAGGAGGATCGACAACAGTGACCAGTTCGTCATCCTCGCCACCGTCAGGGTAGCTTTTGTGCCGACCTGCCTTTAATTCTCTTTGCAAACACACACACTTACCTTTTTGTTTAAGCAAGAGCGTATGGTGGTGCGTGTCTGATGACTAACGATGTACGAGGAAATTTCTTCCAGCATGTGTGGAACGTGTTCTCCAATGATGAGACCATACAAATCGTAGCATATATCGAAGTCTGCATGATACTGATGGTTGCAATGTAGTGGTGAAACTAGATTAAAATAACAAAATTTATGTATGGCTAGGATCACAAATTGATTATGAAACATTTTCTCATAATAATATAACATACATTTTATATATAAGTTATTTTAGTATACTGGTATTATATATTATCGTTGCAACGCACAGGCACTCAGCTAGTATATATATATATATATATATATATATATATATATATATATATATATATATATATATATATATATATATATATATATATATTTATATATATATATATAGGGAAGAGGTAATGGAAGCCCTGGGCTTCCGTTAGTGGGCGAAGCCCCAGCCAGGAGGCCGATCGAGTCGCGTTCGGCGCACTGGACGCCAGCTTGCGTCAGCCATGCATAGGATAGCCACGTATCCCGGCTGAGACGCGACATGCGATATACGCACGCATAAATATATGTACAAATGTGCATAACTCATGCATAAATGGAATCTTTTATGCCACGAATCACGGGAACGAATATTTTGCATGTGCTTGCCGGTTACGACTGCATAACGATGTGATACATGATAGCGTAAACCATGCAAACATTTAAAATCTCCCACCGGTTTTAAGATAAGGAAAGACGTGTTCTTCGTGCGCGTAAATAAAGGCGCAGTTACAGGAGGAAAAAAATACGCACGCATAAATCATGCATAGAAGGGATCTTTTTTACCTTGACTCACGGAAACGAATATTACCATGTGCACACCGTTTACGACTGCATAACGATGTGTAACATGATAGCATAAACCATGCATTATATAAATTTTGAACGGTTTGATATAAGGAAAGACGTGCTGCATAATCGCGTAAATAAAGGGACAGTTACGGTTCGAGGAGCATTAGTAGAAGGAAATAAATTTTAATTTACAGTCGCAGTTCGCGGGTTCTGCTCGGGCGGATTCCAGCATAAAACGTGAGCTAAAACATCGTAAATGAGTACGAAATTTAGCGTAAATCATATATCTGTTTTGTAACAGCAAACGAAGCCCAAAAATTACGGCGTAAAAATCGCGTGCACCCAATCGTGCGCGGGTTCTGGCTAGGGCAGATTCCGCGTAAAACTTGAGCTAAAACATCGTAAATGAATACGAAATTTAGCGTAAATCCTATATTAGCTAAAACAGCGTAGATTGATCACGTTCGATCGTGCACGGATTTTGGCTTGGTCAAATTTCAGCGTAAAACGTGATCCAAACAGCGTAAATGGGTACAAATTTTATCGTACATCATCAATCTATTTCATAACAACGAATGCGGCCTAAATTACGACGTCAAAATCGTGCTCCGATCGTGCTCGGGTTCTAGGTCAGGTGGATTTAAGCGTAAGACGTGATCCGAAACAGCATAAATGGATACGAATTTTAGCGTAAATCAATGATCTGTTTTAAAACGACGAATGTGGCACTTGCTTTTTAGTGGAAGCGTAAAATGCAATAAGAACGAACCCAAGACAAAATCTTTTTTTTGCCGACCTATACATGCGACATGGGGGTGAATTAATAACTGAACGAACCAAAGACAAGAAAGAAAACGATGAAGCCATTTGCTGTTCCTGAATCTTGATTCGTCACGCTCACGCCCGGCCATGGAACTAAGGTCAGAAGAGTAGCCACTAGACAATACAGAGGGCACGACGGTCAGAAGAACAATAACTTGGACTTGGAGATGCATCTGAAGGGGAGCACGGTGCCGTTGGGCCAGAATAAGCGGAGCTGGCACGCCAGGCGCGTCCACTGGTCGACGCCGACGAACCCCGCGACCTTCCATCGCGTCTGGGCCTCCCCATCCACCCGGAACGGCACCACGCCGTCGCGGAGCGCGGACTCCATGGCGGCGCTGCCGGCGTCGCCCAGCGGGGCGCCCTGCGCGCGCCACGTACGCCAGCGGGAGGACGCCCCTGGCGGGCACGCGGAACGGGTAGGCGCGGAGCACCGCCAGCCCGCCCGCACCGCCACGTACGGCACGCGGGGCTGCAGCAGCAGCACCACCACAAGGACGGCCACGGCGCCCAGCAGCACCACGACCGCCAGCACCATGAACAGCACCACCGCCGCCCACTCCGCCGCGCCCCGACTGGTGCCTCCTGAAGCTGTACCGCCGCAGACGCTGAGGCTCCTCGCGCCCCCTCCACGACCGCCAATCCACCGGCTGGAGAGCGCCGCGGCGGCCGAGGCTCTCCTGCTCACGGGCGCCTGCTCGCACGCCCGCACCGCCACGTACGGCACGCGGAGCTGCAGCAGCAGCACCACCACAAGGACGGCCACGGCGCCCAGCAGCACCACGACCGCCAGCACCATGAACAGCACCACCGCCGCCCACTCCGCCGCGCCCCGACTGGTGCCTCCTGAAGCTGTACCGCCGCAGACGCTGAGGCTCCTCCTCGCGCCCCCTCCACGACTGCCAATCCGCCGGCTGGAGAGCGCCGCGGCGGCCGGGGCTCTCCTGCTCACGGGCGCCTGCTCGCACGCCCGAGGGAACCGCCGCCGCCGCTAAAACCTAATCCCTGGCGGCGTGGGGGTGTTTTTATAGTGACGGCGTGGGCAGGATCGTGGGCCCGATTCACGTAATATGCGCAGACTATATTTGCATAAACTGATACACACATCAGCATAACTCGTATTATAATTTAGCGTAAGCACAGGTAGGTACAATAAACCAAAAAGGGTTCGTGCGGTCTGCACACCTGGTCAGGGCTTCCTGTAGTTAAATAGAGCCCAGGGCTCTAAATACTACATCTATATATATATATATATATATATATATATATATATATATATATATATATATATATATATATATATATATATATATATAAACAAAAAATGTAGGGTGTATATATATTGACTGAAATTGCAGATAAATAAGCATCTATCAGTATCCGTCTTTAAGCTATACGTATGGTATATAAATTACCAATCGAAGTCTTGGGTGCTGTAGAGTAGAGATGAAACAGGTGTTCATAACGGAAGCCGTGGTCGAAGTTAAAAGAACAGCAGGGTAGTACTAGTGGTCTGGTACCATTAAGATGAGTAATCAATCCGAGTTTTGAGATCCATCAAGTTCGTTGCTCAACATATGGTGCAGAAGAATGTCAACCATAGTACCCTTCGTCCTCACACTGCAGCACGTCGGCACTTTGTAAGCAAATGATGCAACAGTAACGTATGAAGAACTTAGAGCAAATATGATTCAGTTGATTACCGCATGGATCGCCGCTTGTTTCTTCCTTGTGGGGTAGAATCCTGTAAGGGTGGGCAAATGCCCTCAACATTAGAATCTCCGACAGTTCCCAAAAAAGTAATCGATAAATCAATGAATTATAGAAGTGATTAAAAAGAGTTGGAAGCATATATATTTGCTGGGTTTCTCTATCAGTTTCCAAAATAATTTTGCATCAGAAATCTCGGGCTGTTTCTAAATCACACTAACCACTTTTATATCTTTTTCCTTGTTGTATATTTGCATTACCAACCTTATTCTATTTCTTATTCTTTCCCACATCCTTCCACCTCTAGATTGGCCAACCCATAGGCACGCGTATATTTTTACGTGATTGAGTCGGTTTTCGCTAAGTGCCAAAAGATTGGGAGTTGAGATAAGTTGTTACAGAGTATTTTTAAAAGAAAATCTTGCCAAAAAAACAAGATTAGGAGTGGGTTTTTGAAACTCTTCTTAGGTACAATGATCTGTGTAACTGCTTTTAATGAAATATTTAGTTGGCAAATAAAATGACGACAAAATGATAAGAAAGTTTTTAAAAATCTAAGTGTGCCAAATTCTTCACCAAGTAGCTGGTGCGGATAAAGGTGCTATGCCATATGTGTTGTTAGTTCTACATTGAAATTTCCTTATCAAACCTAGAGAAATTAAACCTCTTAAGTTGTGATAGGCGAATTTTCAAACTTTTTAAAACAATACTATGAAGTCGGGTATATAAAAGTAGTAAAAGGACAGTAACCATGAGAACTGGGTTCTGGCTTCATTAGCAAATACGGTACCGGCATTTCCTTAGTTAATTACTGACTTACACCAATTTTCTGAGTAGAGTAATAATAATCTCTTATGAGCAGAAATACTTGTCTAACCTGCGTATCAGCTTCTCCAGCTTTCTCCAGTTCCATCTCAGCAAAAAACGCCTCCAACACAAATGCCACAATCTGAAAATACAAAAGCCAAGACCATATGGTGACAAGACATCTAATAAACAAAAAGGGTTAAAAACATACTTGGAAGTAAAATTTCTGAATAAAGTTTAAAGCTAATCACAAACCAACCATAACCAACAAAGTTTCTGTTATGAAAATTAGAAAAATCATATCATGCAGAAACCTGGACCAACTGAGAAAAAAAAACAATAGCTTACCAGATTAAGCAGCAGTAATACTGAAATAAGGTAAAAACTGATAAAATAAACCAGGCTCCAAGAACTTCCAGTCAGGTGTGCATAGCTCTGAAAGAATGGTCAATTAACACAAAAGTTCAATTCCAATCGAAACTTAAGAAACTCCAACCAGAATTTAAGTTATTTACTGGGTAATATTACCATGGCTAGAAATACTAATCTTATAAGTGAGAATAATAAAATAAATAATATTTATTAAATTATTAACTCTGATTTTAAGAAATATATTGAACGGAAATATGGTGAACATATTATCACCAGATATGTGTGTAGCTTAATTGGTTCAATACTTCTGGCAGAAATCTTCTAAAAATCGTTTAGACAGAATCTAGAAACCGTGAAAAATTGAGGGGGGAGTTTCAGGGCAATAGACATAACTACACAAGTACTTCAAGCTAGTTCCTTAGATTTTAGAAAATCAAGTCAAGCAAAATAAAAGGACGTGCATAACAAACTGGTTACGTGTCACAGCCCTAAAAGACATGGGTCAAGAAAGAAAGCATATTGTAACATAAGGGTGCATGTGAAATTCTTACCTCCATCCAGACTTGCCAATTGCCCATGACTAACAAATTGAACAGAGTAACCATACCACTTGGGTAGTCATTGAAGTTGAAAAGAAGATAACTATATACGTCAAGGGAAAATTTGACATTAACGGGTATAGTACATTTTGGTTTCGTAGTTAAAGTTGTAGTATAGAGGCTATGTGAGCCAGGACAAACTGTAGAAGTATACGTGAAGATCAAGTAAAAAAAGGATACTCGTTCCCAAAGAGATCTGTTTCTTCCAACTTCAAGTTTCCTGCATACACGATGCCACCAAAAAACTGCAAACAAAACTATCATATTATGAGACAGATTGAGAGATGTAAAAATGCCTATGGTATTTCAACGATGAATGCATGTAGTTCAGCTCAGGAAATGCCCAAGCAACGTGTTTTACAAGTAATTTGTGATCAAAGAGAAAAAAAACATCTAGCTATCAGGTATATGCAGTTATCACTGTTGAATTGTCCATATCTCTTCATTAGCTTAAACTTTTGGGTTGAACTGGTTGGTGCATGCCACTTTATATAGTATCAAAGCTAGATAGAGATCTCAAGTTCAAATCCTGACTAGCGCAATTAAATAAAAATAATCGTTGCTCGCTCCTATTCCACGCCTGAGACCTAAGAGAACCTGAATTATATCCACTCTTAAACTTTTAGATTGAATTGGTTGGTACATGCAACTTAATATGTTCAACTAAACAAACTGAATCAGTAAATTGCAGCCCTTTACACACCGTAGATTTAAGTTAAATTGCTTACTTCATAGCTGTGATAACTAACCATAAATGCTATGTGTTTAATGAGAACAAAGCTCTCAAGTTTATGCATAAAATTTATCACGTTAAAGCACAATTATATTAGGACCTGTAAATAGGGATGGAAAAAAGCTCGATGAGCCGGCTCAAGCTCGCGGCGGCTCGGTGCATAGAACGAACCTGAGCCGAGCCTGTTTTTCTGGCTCGAGAAAAGAGCAAGCCAGCTCGACTCGCTGAAGCTCGCTAGCCGGCTCGTAGCTCGACCCAACAACATTTGTTACATAAAATTCTAATTAGCATATATCATAGGTACTAAATACACAATTACTTTATGTTTTTTGAGATTACTGTACAAAATTAACCTATTTTCTATATTATATTAATAATATATTTATTTTACTAATCTAAAATATGTTACTTAATTTTATTTTTTTGTGATTTTATATTATATTTTGGAGAGCGATTTCACGTTCTCGTGAGTCGAGCTAAACCAACTTTTCAGTCCACCCCTACCTGTAAACCTATGGAGCAATATACACAAAGTATGCAAAACACAGTCCCCAAGTATGGCAACAAGCTAGACATGAGGGTAAAGAATGTTGCAACAAATGCTCTGAAACGCCGAATTTGCAACAAAATTCTTGTTAAACGCAACATCCTTCCAAGGAGAAGATATCGAATCCTGTTAAAACAAAAATCAGAGGAAAATGGATCACATATTTGACAGCAAGATTGTAACAGCAATCAACAAGAAATTGATGTCAGAGGTTTTTATCAGTGCTCTATCATCTTGAAACCTGTTTCAATGACAAAAATACAGAATTTACAATTCTTAGGAGTACAGGCGTACAAGACAGGACAACTCTGGGAGTACACTCTGAATCATCAACACATATAGCTCAAAATAATTGTGACGGTGGCAGGTTCCTAACTTGCATTTGCAATATAATGGAAACTGAATAATAGCTTATCATAGATGCATAATTTTGATTATTCACATGTTTAGAGACTTCCAAGCCCTCTAGACTTCTAGGCATATTTGTAAGGACGATGTGTATTTACAAGGACTAGACTAAAATTTTGAAAGTAGTGCACCCAAAACAGTGAATTACCACTCTCCATTAGAAAGAAAAGGAAGCGTTGATGGGAAGGCAAATGTCAGAGTCTCTCCAATAACTGCAAGAAATGAGAAGTTAGATATTACAACATAATTTACTAGTACACTTATTTTTAAAAATCACTATGACTTCCCCTCATAGAAACGAAATAAATATTCACGTCAAGCATCTTGTCGTGAACTTATTTACAGTGAGAACTTTAGGAGATGTATGCTAACTCCCTGAATATTGAGAAAAAGGTGTCTTTGTAGCTCAGAAGGCTTTATAAACAAACTATATTGTTGTTTTGTAGCTTATTATTATCTTTTACTTGTACATTTTACATATTTGGCTTCTTATGTTATCCTCTGAATGTAAGGACATGCAACTTTCCTGTGTGTTCTAAAAACAGATAGAGAAAATCTTGAAGTTTAACAAGCATCATGCATCTGGCACGGTCATATTTGTTCTGTAAGAAGAAAATCTGTTGTTGAGTCCTTGGTTAATAATGATTGGGTCGATGACATTTAAGGTGGGTTTTCCTGGCAGCATTTTGCAGAATTTTTCAGACTCTAGGATCATATTCAGGATGTGACCTTAACTGATCAGGAAGATAAACATACATGGAAGCTAGAATCAGATGGGGCATACTCCTCAAAATCAGCTTACAGGGCGTTCTTTGAGGGTTCTACTACCTTTGAACCATGGAAGAGAATCTGGAACATGGGCCCCAAACAAATGCAAGATGTTTATGTGGCTGGCTGTCAGAAATAGATGTTGGACTTCTGATCGGTTTGCTAGAAGGGGCCTACCTCATCCAAACAGATGTCCCCTCTGTGATCAAGAGGATGAGACCATCCAACATCTGTTAGCTTCTTGTGTGGTTGCCAGACAAGTCTGGTTTTCTCTGTTCTCTACTCTGAACCTCTCAACCTGGGCCCCCAGACAACAAGATAATAATTTTACTGAATGGTGGAGAAAGGTTTCGAGAAAAATCAATAAGGAGAAAAGAAAAGGATTGAACTCCCTGATCTTCTTAGGAGCCTGGAGTATATGGAAGCATCAGAATGATTGTATTTTTAAGGCTGAATCTCCCTCTGTTAGTCTGATTTTGTCTAAGTTTGGGGATGAGCACAGCCTGTGGTGCCTGGCAGGAGCCAAAAATCTCCAAGCCTTCAGCATTTGTGGAACTAATTAGTTCCTGGTTAGGGTCAGGTCAAGTGTGTGTTTTCTTTCTGTTGCTTATCCTAGAGGTGTGTGTTCCCTTCTCTCATACATGGCCCGTATGAGTTGGGGTTGTATGGAGCCTTCTTTCTCTCTTTGATCAATGAAACGCAGCTCTCCTGCGCTTTCCAAAAGAAAATTTGTTCTGTACGAAAACATGGCCAAAATTAGGAAAGTTGATTACCACTCAAATTAGATCTAAGACTAAACACTGGAAAACAGTACCTTACTACCTTATCTAGACATGTAAACATTATTATGTAACATATATAGATTTCTGTTTTTAAAAGTCATTGCAAAGCACGATCCATCGAATTCACAGGTTTTTGTTGTAAAAATGGAACTTATCTTTTAATACCAAAATTTCACAGTGCAAGCGACTTTTTCTTAATATAATGCAAAATGAAAAAAAGGAACAATACAAGTAAACTCTTCTAGAACTGAGGTTACACTTACAAATAGTCCAAGTAATCACAAAATCAAATTTATTCTGACCCTCCATCCAATAGGCGCCAAATCCTAATGAAAATATTTTAAGTGCCATCTCCACAACATAGATCCATCCTACAACATAAGTTTAGTATTAGCATTCATGGTAATAAAGGAAAGACAATATATGGTTTATAAATTCCATGAGAGTGGTTAAGGACCTGTTCACCACAATATACTTACCAAAGACAAATTCCACTTCTTGCCACACTTTCTGTGAAGAGCTGTTCTCTATATCTAGCTGCAAAGATCACAGCCAAGAGATTGCATTTTATTTTACTCAAACTATCATGTGCTAATACATTAATTTCAATTCCAGTTTATATTTTAAAACAAAGGTACACTATTGTATGTATTATATACTTTTTCTCAAATACGCTGCTGTTCGAACCAGAAATGAGCCGGCGGACTGTCCGGCCCTGAGGCCGGACGGTCCGCGGTCCGGACGGTCCGCGCCTGTGGGCCGGACGGTCCGCGCGTGCGCAGAGCAGATTAGGGGTCCGAGTTTTGTGCTACGGTTGTTAGCTAAAATCGCGGGATAAGCTCGGGAATTAGTTTGTAAAGGGTCCAGCCCCCCTCCTCTATAAATAGAGAGGTATACGGCCGATTTGTAATCATCAATCGAATCAATACAACTTATATTTCGCATTTTATCCTAGGAGTAGTTCTAGTCTAGTTTAGGTTTAGTCTTCCAATCCCCAAATTCTCCGCCTCTCCTCGACTCTACGTCGATTAGAGGAGTCTAGGTCGGTCTACCCGAGCCTAGACACCACCTAGGATCTCTACTCCCCGACGGGGTCCCTCCCGGGAGCGAGATCCAGGCGCCGTCGGTGATCTTCCGCCGTCCCTGCGTACGCGCGGACCGTCCGGCCCCAGGGCGCGGACCGTCCGGCCGTCAGGCAGGAGCCCTAGCCGCGCACCAGGCCGCGGACCGTCCGGCCCCAGGCCGCGGACAGTCCGCCCTTGCGTAGAGAGCACCACCGCGCCTCGCACCAGGCCGCGGACCGTCCGGCCCCTGCGCGCGGACCGTCCGCCCCTGTGCAGAGGGCACCGCCACGGTTCTTGTTGAGTGTTTGGCGCTCCGAAAAGGCGTCAACATACTTTTTGGCGACTCCGCTGGGGAAAACACATCTAAGCTCATCAGATCGGCCCTCAATGGCCGGTTCAAAGGATAGCTCTGATATTTCTCTAAGCAACATCATAGAGCCGACTTGGGAAACCTTGCCGGCTGACGAGCAGCTCCAGTTTGAGGAGCATAAGGAGCGGATGATCCAGGAGGCGAAAGCAAAGTTCTTGGCCAACTTCAAAGTGGACAGGAACAACAAGGTCGTCCGACATCGGGCGACGGATCCGGCTTCGCTCCAACCCACGCCAGATATCCCCAATGTAAGTAATACCAACGATCTGCAATCTCTTAGAAATTATGTAGAAGATCAGCGTGAACAAATGCAGAACATCATAGGGGGTATGCAAAACGATCTTAAGAGACTAGTACGTGCATTCGATAAATCTAGTACCGCAAATTTTCCTTCGCACGAGGTTGAGTTAGGAGATAACGCGCGTAACACATCGGCTACAGGTTGTCACGACCAGTCACAACCCCTTTATGGGATGCCGATGGACACATACCCTAAGCAACCGCAAATCGGCAGCAAACCAGCCGATCTGCACATGCCCGGACCGTCCGCACGTGAGCGCGGACCGTCCGGGCCAACAGCAGTTGGGCCTATTTTTAATGAGTTACCTAGATATGCGCCCGAGCCACCACATATGACACAGAACCCAAATTACCCAGTCGGACGGTCCGCATACAATGACGGACGGTCCGCATATGACCACGGACGGTCCGGGTACATATCCGGACAGTCCGCGCATGAGTCTTTTGAGGAGGATTATTACCTGAATCCTCGCCCGTCCCAGCAACACTTCCCATCACATTACGCAATGCACCAGCCCATTAATTCAGGATCCAGAGCCCAGGAAAGCTTTCCGGCCCCACCTAAAAGGCCGGAAAGAAACGATCAAACCTATGAGCCATATAGGGCAAATGGGAATGCACCACGTAGCTCAAACCAATGGGGGAGCGACAACATACTAATATGCAACCAACTCCACCTATGTTTGACCAGAGAGCCGGTGGTCTTGCACCGGCTGCCATTGATATAGTGAGGGAAGAAATAGCCGGGGCGTTCCGAGATAAGCTCGGAGTAAGCATGGTCCCTGGGGGGCAATCATATCGGAAACCTTATGACAGCTGATTTGATCACCACCCGTACCCACAGGGAACTAGAATACCCGAATTCGCGAAATTTTCGGGTGATCAAGGGAAAAACACGCGCGAACATATAGGCCAGTTCTTAGCACAATTGGGAGAATTGGCAGACACAGAGGCATTTCGCGTGCGTTTATTTTCATTATCGCTAACAGGAACCGCGTTTGCATGGTATGCCACTTTACCTCCTAATTCCATTTCATCATGGGGGATCTAGAACAAAAATTTCATGATCATTTTTTCTCCGGTGATTATGAATTGGATTTGGTAGATTTAGTGTCATTGCGACAGACAAAAGACGAATCGGTTAATGATTACATCCGGAGATTCCGCGATACAAGAAACCGATGCTTTCAAATTCATTTAGCAGAAAAACAGCTAGTAGGATTAGCCTTTAACGGTCTACGATATTATTTAAAAGAGAGATTAGAAGGCATCCAATTTACACTAGCACAGTTACACCAGAGGGCTTTGGCTTGCGAAAGCCGGAGCAAAGAAACTGCTAAAACAATGCGTCACAACGTACATATAGTAGAATGCGACCAAAGTAGCTCAGAAGACGAATCAACAGAAGTGTATGCTGCTGAAATGGTTTGGCCAAAACAGGCCAAATCTTCGGCTTGTTCCTCCTTGCAGCCGGTTCAAAAGAAACGGCAAGAGGAGGTTAAGTTTACGTTTAATGTTGGTAAATGTGATAAAATATTTGACGAACTACTCAAAAATGGCAATATTAAAATAAATCACACTGTTCCATCCGCCGACGAGCTAAAACGTCGTGCATACTGCAAGTGGCATAACTCATTTTCTCATGCCACTAATGATTGTAATGTATTCCGACGACAATCGGACATTAATGAGGGACGATTGAAATTTCAGGAAATGCAGGTGGATACAGAGCCATTTCCAATGAACGTGATCGACTTCGAGGGCAAGAAAGTCCTGGTTCGGCCAAACACGGCCGATAAAGGCAAAGGCAAAGAGGCAATCATCGGCAATTCTAAAAGGGCCGATGAGGATCATAAAGTTTCTTGCAGGAAAGTGGTAGCCGAGAAGACTCCCGATGGAGGGGAGACCCTAAAGGTGACCATCACAACCTCCAGTACTGGGGGGCAAGCGCAGACAGGGAGACAGATACAGGAACCCGTGCTGCGTATCCCGGACGGTCCGGCACGTAGGAGCGGACGGTCCGGGACCTCACCGGACGGTCCGGAGAGCTCCGGCGGACGGTCCGGCCATGCTCAGGACTCGCAGCGACCACGTACCTTCAAACCACGACGACCAGAGATAGGTACGTGGAAAACAAATACATTTAAAGCAGCTGGTCGGCTGATCAAGCCTGGCCCGACTTTCGATCAATTGTTGTCTAAATATGTGAAAAAGAAGGCTGGCCCCAGTGACCGGCCACCGAAGCGACCCCGCTCACCCATTCATGAGCAACGTCAGGTCAGGCCGATTGGACCACATCACCAATCGGAAGAAATGAAAGGTCCTATTGTACAATTGAGACCTAACATGCCGACATGGACCCCTCCACCTCCTTATCCATCTATGCCATATCCATACACATACTTACCTCCACCATATGTCCCAAATCAAATGTTGGGCATGCCACCATATCCATTTGGGATGCCACAGTACCCCGCCTGGGGGGCACCCCAAACATCCGTTTTTGATAGGTTGGCACCACCAGTGCAAGACCGATTGAGCACTGCTGAATCCGGTCACCAGGCACAGGCCCAACAAGGTTGCCGGACTACTCGGCCTCCTAGGCCGACCAATCCGGCAGGGGGCATATGCCTGTAGCAACTCAAAGAACAACAAAAAAGGACATCATCAAAATAGGTACTGCAGATGTTGTCATACAGGGAGACAATAAAGGGCCGATGATTTTCGGCGAATCGGCCAACACGACCGAAAAGGATACGGCTACCATTAAAATAGCCGATCCAAAATACTCCATGCCTCGATGGTGCCCAGCGGGATTGACACGATCCCAAAAGAGAAAATTACAGCGCCTAAGAGCAAAGGAGAGCCAGGAGGAGGCGGAAAAGGCATTTAATGACACACATCCACTATACCCGCCACCGCAAAAGAAATGGAGACCGAAGGCCGTTGAGAAAAAACAAACGGCCACAGAAATAGAAAGTCAACCTGCACCAGGTGCGGACCGTCCGGCCCCCGCGTGCGGACCGTCCGCCGTTCACCAGGAAGGCTCTGGACGACCTGCACCAGGCGCGGACCGTCCGGCCCCCGCGTGCGGACCGTCCGCCGTTCATCAGGAAGCCTCCAACAACACGACAACATCAATGGAAGAGGACGACCTGCTAGGAGAAGACCTGGTCGACTACGAGGCTTCTCCAGAACGCCCAGGTATGGATGTAAATATTATTACATTTTCTTCCGATTGTACTATCATTGGCGACGATGAACCTGTTGCTGCCCAGTTTGATTTTGGTCCTAAAGAAGCCGCCTTTACTAAACCAAAGGAATCGGTAAATCATTTAAAGCCGCTCTTCGTGCGCGGTCACATTGATGGAATACCGATTGCTAAGATGTTGGTGGATGGAGGGGCGGCTGTAAATCTAATGCCTTATTCATTATACAGAAAATTAGGAAAACAAGATGACGAACTTGTCAAAACCAACATGACCCTCAGCGGTGTTGGGGATAGTTCGATTAAAGCTAGGGGAGTCATGTCCGTTGAATTAACCATCGGGACTAAGACCCTTGCTGCTACATTCTTCGTCGCTGATGTAGAAGGAAATTACAGTTTAATTCTAGGCAGAGATTGGATTCATGCCAATCAATGTATACCTTCTACATTACATCAAATGTTAATACAATGGGTAGGCGATGATATAGAACAAGTACATGCTGATGTATCGGCCTGCATCGCTGTGGCCGATGCTCCTGTACTCTGGACTTATGAGACTGCTACATGTCTCACAGGAGTAGATTTTTCTGATTATCAGTTCATAAGTATAGATAAGAAAGGTTTCATTCCTGTAATGCTAGAGCCGATGGAGAATCGGCTGAATCCTAAATAGAGTTTAAACGATGAATACACACAAAGTTCATGAGTCTTTGATCACGGACAATTCGGCCCTCAAAGCCGGATGGTCTGGTCTATCACAGAACAGTTCGGACTTTAAGACCGAACATCTACCACAGCGAAAAGATAGTATTACGGATGATCCGGTCCCCGAGACCGGAAAGTCCGCCATCACACAAAGATCATCTGATTCCTCTGTGGGGGACATGATAGAGGAATTCAGAGATCTTGATAAACTAGGACAGGGGTTTACATCGGCTGATCCTTTGGAGGAGATTGACATAGGAAATGGTAAAACTCCAAGACCGACTTTTGTAAACAAGACCCTGGAGACCGATTCTAGAAATGAGATGATCGGTCTATTGAAGGAATATTCAGATTGTTTTGCTTGGAATTACACTGAAATGCCTGGACTAAGCCGAGAGATTGTCGAACATCGGCTGCCCATTAAGTCTGGTTTCAGACCTTTCAAGCAGAAAGCTAGAAAGTTTCGTCCAGATCTTCTCCCACGAATCAAGGACGAAATCCACCGGCTGCTAGAAGCTAATTTTATTAGACCTTGCAGATACGCAGAGTGGGTCTCCAATATTGTGCCGGTGGAGAAGAAGGAGTCAGGTAAACTTAGAGTATGCATTGATTTTCGTAATTTAAATAAAGCAACTCCTAAAGATGAATATCCCATGCCCATAGCCGACACATTAATCAATAATGCATCAGGAAATAGAATTATTAGCTTCCTTGATGGTAATGCCGGATATAATCAGATTTTCATGGCCGAAGAAGATGCGTCTAAAATGGCCTTTATATGTCCAGGCTTCATTGGTTTATTTGAATGGGTTGTCATGACATTCGGTCTTAAAAATGCTGGTGCCACTTATCAGAGGGCTATGAATCTGATCTTCCATGAGTTGTTAGGAAACACTGTGGAAGTCTACATTGATGATATTGTAGTCAAATCGGCTAAGTTTAGTTCTCATATAGCTGATTTGCGCAAAGCCTTTGATAAAATGCGTCGGTATGGTTTAAAAATGAACCCACGTAAATGTGCTTTTGGAGTGTCGGCTGGTAAGTTTTTAGGATTTGTCATCCATGAACATGGTATAGAAATAGACCCTGACCGAATCAAGTCTATTCGGAATGTGGGGCCTCCGACTTGTAAGGTCGAAGTGCAGAGGTTTCTCGGCAAGGTGAATTATTTACGAAGGTTTATTTCTAACCTAGCCGGGAAGATTGATGCCTTCACCCCTATCCTTCGGCTTAAGAATGATGCTGAATTCACTTGGGGGGCAGAGCAGCAGGAAGCATTTGATCTCATTAAAAAATACTTATCTTCGGCTCCCGTGTTAAAAGCACCACAAGTAGGAGCACCATTCAGATTATACATTGCAGCTGAAGACAAGGTTATTGGGGCTGTTCTGACACAAGAAACTGAGGGGAAGGAGCATGTGGTGACATATCTAAGCCGAAGGTTGGTGGATGCTGAAACAAGGTACACTTTTATTGAAAAGTTATGCTTATGCTTGTTTTATGCATGCACCAAATGTAGATGTTATTTACTGTCTAGTCATTGCACTGTTTCTGGTCAAGCCGATGTAATCAAATACATGTTGCATAACCCAATTATGAGTGGTAGAATTGGTAAGTGGGCTTATGCACTCATAGAATATGACTTGGCCTATGAACCATTGAAATCTATGAAAGGCCAAGTCGTAGCGGATTTTATTGTAGAACATCGGGTTAATGATATTCATGAACTAGACATGTCATACCTCACTATTACTCCTTGGACTTTATATTTTGATGGATCGGTTTGCAATGAAGGGCAAGGAATTGGCATTGTGCTTGTTTCACCAAGTAATGTCTCCTTTGACTTCTCTAGCCGATTGAAAACTTATTGCACTAATAATCAAGCTGAATATGAGGCCCTCCTATTCGGTTTAGAACTTTTAAATGGTATGGGAGTAAAACATGTGAAGGTATTTGGTGATTCTCAGCTGGTTGTCCAACAAGTGTTAGAAGAATATCAATGTCTTGATGGTACTCTAAATAGTTATCTTGAGAAATGTTGGAGCATAATCCATTCTTTTGACGAATTCAGTATTTGGCATATCTCTAGAGTTGAGAATCATAGAGCTAACGATTTGGCACAAGATGCATCAGGTTATCGGATAAAGAGAGGGAAATTTCACAAAACTGAAAATCTGATAACCAGTGCAGAGCCAAATTCCCAGGTCGCGGACCGTCCGCGTGATGACGCCGGACCGTCCGAGGTTACCAGAAATGTTCTCTTAATCGATTCGGCTGACAATGAAGCCGATGCAAGTGATTGGAGGACACCTATACTTAATTATTTGCAAAATCCCAATATCAGGACAGATAAGAACATTCGGCGAACAGCTTTCAAGTATGTTTTGATGAGTGATGAACTTTACCGCCGAACGGTTAATGATGTCCTGCTTAAGTGCTTGGGCCCAGATGATGCTATATTAGCCATGGCCGAAGTACATGAAGGAATTTGTGATACCCATCAATCAGCTCCAAAGATGAAGTGGTTGTTGCGAAGGTCTGGTTTTTATTGGCCTAGTATGATAGCTGATTGTTTCAAGTACTACAAGGGTTGCCAAGTGTGTCAAAAATTCGGCGACCTACAGTTGGTCCCTGCAGCCGAATTACATCCTATCATCAAGCCTTGGCCGTTCAGAGGATGGGGATTAGACTTTATTGGAGAAATTCATCCTTCATCATCAAAGGGGCATCGGTTTGTGTTAGTTGCTACTGACTATTTCACCAAATGGACTGAAGCCGTTGCTCTAAAGAACATGACGCACAAGGAGGTAATTGATTTCATAACTGAGCATATTATTCATAGATTCGGCATTCCCCAGACCTTGACTACAGATCAAGGTACTTCTTTTATGTCAAAGGAGGTACGTGAATTTGCTGAATTATACAGAATTAAGCTGCTTAATTCGTCTCCATATTATGCTCAGGCCAATGGACAGGCCGAGTCTAGTAATAGGACGTTGATTAATTTGATAAAGAAGAAGGTATCTGATAATCCTAAACATTGGCATAAGATTTTGTCTGAAGCTTTATGGGCTCATAGAATATCTAAACATAGTGCTACTAAAGTATCTCCTTTTGAGCTTGTCTATGGGCAGGAAGCAGTGTTACCTGTGGAAATAAGTTTGAATGCTGTCAGGTTTGCCAAACAAAATGATCTAACTGCTACTGAATATTATAATTCAATGATGGATAATATTGATGAGGTGACTGACAAGAGGATGATAGCTTTGGGAGCAATAGAAAAGGACAAGATCATGGTAGCCAGGGCCTACAACAAGAAGGTCAAAGCAAAATCATTTCAAGTAGGAGACCTGGTGTGGAAGACCATTCTGCCTCTAAGGAATAAAGACCGAAAGTTCGGGAAATGGTCGCCAAGCTGGGAGGGTCCTTATAAAGTGAAACAGGTGATGTCTGGTAACGCTTATTTACTACAAACATTACAAGGCAAGGATTTACCTAAGGCTTTGAATGGGCGTTTCCTCAAACAGTATCATCCTAGTATGTGGCAAGATGCCTAAGAAAACCGATGTGTTCACATCGAGTTAGTTGCTTTTGGTTCGCCCAGCTCCACCAAAAGGCAGGGGGGGCATATGTTCGAACCAGAAATGAGCCGGCGGACTGTCCGGCCCTGAGGCCGGACGGTCCGCGCGTGCGCAGAGCAGATTAGGGGTCCGAGTTTTGTGCTACGGTTGTTAGCTAAAATCGCGGGATAAGCTCGGGAATTAGTTTGTAAAGGGTCCAGCCCCCCTCCTCTATAAATAGAGAGGTATACGGCCGATTTGTAATCATCAATCGAATCAATACAACTTATATTTCGCATTTTATCCTAGGAGTAGTTCTAGTCTAGTTTAGGTTTAGTCTTCCAATCCCCAAATTCTCCGCCTCTCCTCGACTCTACGTCGATTAGAGGAGTCTAGGTCGGTCTACCCGAGCCTAGACACCACCTAGGATCTCTACTCCCCGACGGGGTCCCTCCCGGGAGCGAGATCCAGGCGCCGTCGGCGATCTTCCGCCGTCCCTGCGTACGCGCGGACCGTCCGGCCCCAGGGCGCGGACCGTCCGGCCGTCAGGCAGGAGCCCTAGCCGCGCACCAGGCCGCGGACCGTCCGGCCCCAGGCCGCGGACAGTCCGCCCTTGCGCAGAGAGCACCACCGCGCCTCGCACCAGGCCGCGGACCGTCCGGCCCCTGCGCGCGGACCGTCCGCCCCTGTGCAGAGGGCACCGCCACGGTTCTTGTTGAGTGTTTGGCGCTCCGAAAAGGCGTCAACAGCTGCATATCATTGCATTAAGAAACATCTATTATATATTTTGTTTCCGCAGAAACAAGACATCGAACAATCAAGGCTTTCAATGAAACAAAGCAAACATAATATGTTTTTTTCACCATGCCAGTAAAAGGATATATATGGTGATGAATCCTCACAAAATTTTGTAATGATTGCTGTTCTAGCAGAGTTTTAGAATTCTTGTTCAAAAAATGTCAAGATTACATATTTCATTTTTGTTTTGTGTGCATTCTCATATCATCATATGAGTACCTAGAACATCATCATCAGGGAAGTGATGATTAGTGTGGTATCATGGCATCCAGCACATGGAAAACATGCTGCACTTGATTGATAGATCATACAAGTTCGTGACATGGAGGAGACATTTTTTTTGAAACGTAATGGCAGTGCCTCTCAAATAAGAAGAATGGAATTGACCCTGTTTTAAGGAAAAACCGGACCCAAAACCTACACAGAGTGCACGACAGAGAAACCGGTGGAAGGACCCCTCAAACAATCCAGACAATGGCAGCCTCACACAAAAACTTATCAAGAGTCATCATTGTCCAGAGTCATCGTTGCCGAGCTCAACATAAGGGACAAGTAGCTCCGACGTCCAAGACGGGTTGTACACGGCCAAAGGAACTCGACGACGACTACACCCAAACACCGGCACACAAGGCAAAAGACCGCGGTGTGCCATCGTTGCCCAGCCTCGACACACCCTACGCAAGGCAGCTCCGATTCTTCACCAACGAGCTTGGAGCCACAGCGCCGAGCACCGGGAGCAAACAGACGCCCGGAGTGCCAAAGGCCCAAGCAACAACGGGCAGTTGGATTGGGCATCAACACGCGCCGCACAACACTCGAACCAACTAGAACAACAAAATCGGTCGGTTGGATTGGGACATCAACACATGTCCCACAACGCTTTTGCTCTACTCCACTCACACCTCGTCGTGTGGTCCCTATAGCCTGGCTCAAGTCATCGTTGCCGAGCTTAGCACCGAGGCTTAGCAGCTCCGACTTCCTGCACCAGACCACAAACCAACTCCTACAAACAAAACCAACATCACCCGAAAGAGTCCATTGGGCGTCATCGTTGCTGAGCCAAGTCGCACCTCATCAACATAGCAGCTCCGACTTCGCCGCAGCACACATCACCAAGCAAGTCGGCTGGCGCGATCCTCAAAAGTGACGCCTCCAAGGAAGGGTGCGACGTATGGAGCCGTCGTTGCCTGACCCGAAGGTCAGGGTTTACACCCCCAGAAGATAGCACGCTATGCAAAGGGACAAGGATATGTCGATAGACGCTTCCAAGGAAGTAAACGACGCCCCATAGCGACGTCATCATCGGCCCAGAGAGCGGACAAGGCTTGCACCACCGCCACTCGTCCCAATGCACACGGCTGAGGAGCTACTCTGGTGGGGCAGTGATTGTACCCTTCGACGAGAAGACTGCCGAGCGGTCACCACCGCCCACCATCGGCACGTCCGATAGCCTCGACCCTCGCTTGCACACCATGAAGAGGTAGCCAGGTCCTACAGGTCACACCACCATGACATCACTAGAGAACCACCGCTCAGCCGCCGACAGTCGTGCAACCACCACACCGCCAGCAACAGCAGAGCAGGCCGACATCAGCTATGCCACCACGGCACCATCGACAAGACAAAGCAGTCCAAGCCGAAGCCACAACACCACCCCCAAGTCGATGCAGTACACCCTCCACCTCGCACACCATTGTGACTGCTGATGAGCGCAACCACCTCGAGGGTCTAACCCCCACCACCAGGAGATGCATGTCGTGCTACAACTACCCGTGGCGTCGATCGACAGCTAGCGAGGGCCAGTGGCCGCCGCACCCCCGCCAGCAACCCGGCGACAGCCAGCGCGCGGCCCTGTACCTCCTCCCTGAGCCGCCAGGAGTAGCCATCCCAGATCCGCGTAAGAGGGCCGCAACGACCGGCCACGACGCGGATTCGGCCAGACCACAAACAGTCGCTGCTCCACGAGTAGGCATCACCACCATCACTGCGCCTCCACCTACGACGCCCACGTGGGCGCATGGCTCCGCCACGGTCACCATGACCACGCCCCGGCCACGAGTTCCCTCCCCTCGTGGATCTAGGCGCTCACAACGCCAACTGGGTGTATGCCTCGCCGTCATTGTCCTAGGGGCCCACGCGGGCATCCTGGCCAACCCCTCTGGCAGCGTTGAGACGGAGAGAAGGGGAGAGTGGAACGGTGGCGGCTAGGGTTTGGTGCCGCCCGAGTCGGCCACGCGGGGGATCGACGCAGGGGCTAGTCGAGATTGGAGCAACTTCTGGAGCTTAGCACACATGGAGAAGACATGAGATGAGATGGTGTGAAATCAAATAAAGAAAGTTAGCTACTTCATGCCTACAACAACAACAAAGCTTTTAGTCCCAACCAAGTTGGGTGCTACTTGCTAAAGTTGAAATTCAACAGAAGCCACAAAATTAAGCTACATCATGCCTCTGCTTCAAAATTACTTGTCTTACAAAATAACTAACCCAACTAGTAAAACTAATGTATACTCTTTAACTACAGTTGTTAATGTATATACAAGTTTTAGAAGAAGAATCCTAACATATTACAAGTTTAAACATGAATATGAACAAACCAACCTTCCTGAAGGTTCCTCATGCAGGACAAAAACATATATTTAACATGGATCACATACTTAGTGAATGAAACATTATAGTTTACCTTCTAGCAATACAACGAATTGCTCTCATTTTTTTCATTTGTAAAAGAAACGCATAAAATTTGAGGCTTTGCAACATGTAGTCAAATGATTCAATACATTTGACCTCTAAGAAGTCAAAAGCATGAAGGTTATAGATCACAATCATATTTATTGTTCAAATTATCATTTTATGCAGCCAAGTAAATATTAAGAAAATATGACTGTTCATTACGAAATTGAGACAAATATAAAATGTGGAGAAAAAGGAAATAATGTTGCAACGCCATACCGTTGTTTCAATAACGACAGCAATTAGGTTCACCAGAAGAACAAAGACAACAATATACTCAAACAGGCGACTCCGTACAAAGGACTTCAACCTTTCACACTGTGGTGAATGGTAGAAAGATGGGTACTTCTCCAGATATGAAGGCTGCAAAGACGAAAACAAAAATACAAACCGGTCAAATTTTCAGTTACAAACGCATGGAATCAACAAAAAAATTTCTCGAAAAACGCAGGAGGACTGCGCCTCAATATATTAAGTAGGAAGGAAGAAAAGGGCCAGAAACAAGCATAAAGAAAACAACCCATGCACAACTAAAAAGATACAACTATTCTCAGACAATGGTACTGAGAGCAACTAGAAAGGATAGACCCTTAGCTCTTGCAACCAGCCATTTCTCCCTTTCAATAAAAGTAAATGATTGAAATATCACTAGTTTTGATCTGAAAAACATCACTTTTGTATTAATGGTAGACGCATAATTTTCTAATCTAATTAGTTCTGACAACTAGTGCTTTTCTGCTCTCCCAAAAATTAAATACACAAATCCTAAGGCATTATTAGTAGTAGTTGGAACAGTGCATCAAATCAGCCCCTTGATGCCCCCTTTTTGGTCAAGAGTAACAGGACTATCTCTAGTGATTTTAGGAGCTTGGAGTATTTGGAGGCACCGTAATGAGTGTGTTCCTTGACTTTAGCCAGTGATGA
The DNA here is from genome assembly GCA_029449295.1 of Zea luxurians. NCBI lineage: Eukaryota > Viridiplantae > Streptophyta > Magnoliopsida > Poales > Poaceae > Zea > Zea luxurians. Next base: position 10,041,050 of record JAOPSE010000057.1, read on the forward strand.
TTGTAGGCTGTGGTGTCTTGCTGATTCTAAGGGGTTGTCCTTTCTCCCAGCTTTTGTCCATGACCTAGATTGGGGCCTGGTGGTGCTTCCCTGGTGTGTTATTTGGCTGTGTGTGTGTAAGCACGCGGGCGTGGGTGTGGGTGGGTGTGTGTGTGTGTGTGTTGGCCCTTGTGCTGTTTTTTCCTCCATATTTTATGGAATAATGTGCAGCTCTCCTGCGTGTTTGAGAAAAAAATAGTTGCAGCCCTTGTAAAATGATAGAATTGCAATAAGAATATGATTTCATAAAACTATGAGTTGAAAACTTGAAATATGCTTTTACAGAATTATAGCTTCTGCTTGTACATTACACAAATGTTTACACTGAATCAAGCCTCGTCCAAATATGAGCACGGTTTTCATGACACATGATAAACACAGTATTATGAGCAATTGAAGCAGTCAACATACTGGTGGTTCTTTCTGGAATTTTATTGCAATAGTATTGCATAGGTCAGCAAATTCCTCGGAGGTAACCTGTATAAGGGTATATGACTTAGAACCATCAGTATTGATATGAAAGTATATATATGTTTTGACAAATCAAAGGTTAGAGGTCATAGATAACAGACTGGGCACCTAGCAGAATTTCAACATTATATTTTCTTAATTTTCCCTGAATTTTTTAATTACTGTCCAAAAACTTAAAAACTTTCAGAAAGTAGAGAAATCAATCATTGACTAACATTTCTGCACAGATGCTTAAACATAAGCATGCAGCACAAGATGTACACTGGTTTATTCCACCAGATGGAGCAATCAAATGCCTACTTTTTCTTCATCATGGTGCTAATGAACTTTAAGAAATAATTCATTCCCTGATTTATAAATGGTAGACATTCAAATGTACATGAAAAATATGAAACAGATGCGAACCACAAACATTTTGGAGCTCAATAACATTCCATCTTGAGATAATATTTTGAATATCGACGACACATTATTTTTAAAAATTCAAAATTCCAATAAGCCTTTAGAAAAATCACGAACACTAAAAAAGGCATAATCAATATACCAAATTATTATAGTAGCCCCTTTTTGTGTGTAGGCTTGAAGGTGGGGTCATACCTTGAAATCACCACTCCGATCAAGCTCGGAAAAGATTAGTTCAAAATCTTCCCTCGAGGTTTTGGGCAACGACCTAAAAAGAGGTTCCATGACATGATCTAACAGCCACCAACAATTCAATGATGTGTACATAAAATGTTAAATCTTTAGCATGTTGAATCCCTACTATGTTAAATTAACAAAGAAAGAATCAAGTAACTCAAGACCGCCATAACCACTGTTGCAAAATGTTATTATGCACCAATCGCTACACCAAAAGTGCAAAACTGAAAACAAACAGCATAAGATGATGCATAATTAGAGTAGTTAAAGGGTATAGTAAATTTTGGGGATGAAACCAAAAAAGATATTTCAGATTACGAATACTGAAATATAATTAGAGTGCCGGAACAAAAATACTGATATTAGTTAGCATCATCCTACCCTTACTGAGAAAAAATCTATTGGTTATGAACAAGACAGTTCTCCAGGAAGATTTGACAAGATCTAATGCACCAGAAGGTGAAAGGAGACACTTTGGTTACCTGTACTTGTTTAGCTCATCCAGTAACGATATGCACTGTTCTTTGTTAAGGTAACCCTGACCCTGATGCACAGAAAAAGGGAACATATAATACTGCTGAATTGGATAGTACATCAATGTCCAAGCAAACATAAAAAAGGACTCACGTTAGTATCGATGAGATCAAATGCCTTCTGTAGAATACTTTTCCTTATAGAGTCCATTTGAGCAAGTTGTTTTGCAAGCTGGATTCACCAAAAAAGTTCCAAGTATGCATTCAGCTTACATTTTGGCATAGCAAGAACACAGAAGAATTCAGAAGATAAGAATACTAATGATCAAGAGAATTCGGATGCAAGGAAGGATTCTACCTGCTCTTTAAAGCTATCATAAATGACAGCAAGAATTAAATTTGTTAGGAAATAAACTCCTAACAGCACATAAATAACAATAAACAGGGCGTTCCAACGAGAGCTCCTAATCAAGAGATGTGTGAGCATGTGTCAGTGAATCTGAAGAAATTATCAAAACCCTTCAGGAATAATGATGTGTGGCTTACTTGTAAGCAGGGACCCATACGTCAGGATTATTGGATGTGGTGAACAGGACAAACATCTGATATAATGTTGTACCGTATGATGTGAAAATGGTCTTTCCTTGTGGTGTGTCCTCAAATGTTACATAGGCTAGCCAGCTTGCAAATAATAGGAACAACAGTGACAGAGCCTACAAATGCCAGTGGCAAAATCATATGATGAAACTGAAAAGGATAATGCATATAACAAACATACAGGCATATGATACCATGAGTGATATAAAAAAACAAAACCTTACCAAAACATTAAGGTATGTCCCAACAATACCAACCAGCGTAACAGCGCACATTCGCAGTTCCCTATTGCAGAAAAGGAATATTTACTCAGTGTGTCAAAAACAGAGCAGTCCTTAACCAACAATGAATGTGCTCAGTGAGCGTATCTCAAGTTCCTTGTTTATAAACAGTAGCGTTTTTTTCTCGAACATGCAGGAGAGCTGCGCATCATTATATTAAAAAGAAAATAGTGGTCCAAAATGGACCAGAGAATTACATTACAAAAGCCTCCTTATGGAGGCCAAAACCATAAAAACATAAAAGAATCCATAGGAAAAGACTATACACAGGATCCCACCAAAAGGCCTAAAAAACTAATAGCCCTGGAACAGCTGCCGCACCCACGCCCATCCTCGTTCCTACCCACGCATTGGACATCATTCCTGCTCTCACCTCTGCTGCTACTGCGATCACGTGGGCTCCACCCTCCTTGGGCTCACCCTGCTCCGTCGCGGTCCCCCATGCCGCTCCCACTCGTCCCCTTCATCCGGCTCCATGGGGCCTCCCTACTGCCAGATCCCTTGACGCCCGTCCTTCGTCATGCGGCGGTCCACGTGCATACCTATCGTGTGTGTGTGTGTGTGTCTCCCTTCACGATGGCCAGCTTCTCTGTGGAACGTTCGTGGCCTTTGATCGAGTCATGAACACTGCCCTTCGTGACTGCGTCGAGCTCTACCACCCTTCGACCTCCGTTCACCCTCATGAGGGCCACCATGCTACTGGGTTGTTTGTGTTCCGCCGTGCCGAGATTGTCTCCATGACGATTGAGGCATTGCAGTCTTCACCACTCATGCTCGCCATCAGCATGCTCGCCACTGATGGCCCCAACTCCACTCCCGGTGGCTCTGTGGGGGTGCCTCCCGTCTCTCTCCTCGTTCACCATGTCATCGCAACCCACTCCTACTCCCACCGACTGGGTTGATTACTCCGGTGCCTCGTACCACACCACTCTAGATCCCAGTACTCTTTCTTTACCCCATCCCTACCCCTTCTTCCATCATTGTCAGTAATGATCGACTCTGCCTGTCACCTCAGTAGGCAACACGGTTCTTCCTGACCCTTTGTACCTCAACAACATCTTTGTTGCCCCAACAACATACATAATCTTATCTCGGTTCGTTGCTTCACCACTAACAACCATTGTTCCATGGAATTTGATCCCTGGGGGCTCACCATATGGGATCTTACCACTCGTGCCATGGTCGCACGATGTGACAGCTTCGACCCCCTCTATCATATTCGCTTTCCTGCCCCACCTCCCTCATCCCGTGTTGCCAAACCCTATGCCCTCGTTGTCACTGCCTCTGTCTCCACTTGGCACCGTCATCTTGGCCACCCAGCCACGACGTCCTTTCTAGATTCTCGTCCACCTTGGCCATTCCCCACCCTCGCGGCAATGCTACCTCGCCTTGCCATGCTTGTCAGCTTGGTTGCCACACTCGCTTACCCTTCACATCTTCCATGTCCCACACCGCTTGGCCCTTTGATCTCGTCCACTGTAACCTTTGGACATCCCTGATACCAAGCCTTTTCGATAATCAGTACTATCTGGTCATCCTAGATGACTTCTCTCACTACCTTTAGACTTTTCCCCTCCGCCGCAGGTCTGACATCTTGCCCACCCTATCTCACTTCTTCGCATGGGTATTAACTCAATTCGGTTGCACCATCCGTGGTGTTTAGTGTGACAACGAGTGTGAGTTCGATAAATCCACATCTCGTACCTTCTTTCTCTCGCGCGGCTTGCACCTACAGATGTCATGTCCTTACACCTCCCCTCAGAACGGCAAGATCGAGCGCATGATTCACGGCATCACCAACCTCATTCACACCCCCCTGTTTTAGGCCTTCCTGCTTGTTACTGGGATGAGGGCCTCCACACTGCCACCTACCTCCTGAACTGCCTCCCTTCCAAGGCGGTCAATCACCCCACTCCTTTGCCCTCTTCGGCATCGCCCATCCTATACGCATCTCTATGCCTTTGGTTGTTCCTGCTATCCTAACACCTTCGACACGGCCCCCAACAAACTTTCGCCCTGATCCATTCGCTGCCTTTTCCTCAGGGTAACAGTGCCTCGATCTTCTCACCCACTACATCATCGTCTCTCAACATGTTTTTTTATGAAGATGTCTTTCCCCTTGCTGGCTCCTCCCCACCTCTCGACCTCAACTCTCCCCTGGATGTTGATCCCGTCGAAGTACCTCCTCTTCCCCTACCCCCGCTCACAATGACCTCTTCTGCTCCATGTGTGGCCCTGTCGTCTTCGACCGCGTCACACACGACCTCGTCGTCTCCACTTGTGCCACATGCGACCTTATTGCCACCGTTCGCGCCACGCACGACCTCGTTGCCTCCACCTGTGCCACGCATGGCCCCGCTTCTCTAACCACCTTTAGCCCGCTTCGTCGATCTCGCCCGTGTCTATCAGTGGTGTGTGCGATCCGGTCCACCGGTCTCCTCCGACACACCACCCCTTGCCCCGACCCGCTCCCATGATGTGCCGTCAGTGCACCATTTGGTAGACATCCATCGTGACACCCGCCACGTCCACCCGCTGGTCACACACCGATCGACTAGTGTTCTCCGGCCAGTTGATCGGTTGGTGTGCTCCGACTCCCTCCTCTGTCCCCTCCTCTGTTCGTACCGCGCTCGCCGATCCCCAAAGGTGTTGTGTTATGGAGGAGTATGCGGCCTTGCTAGCCAACCACACCTGGGACTTGGTGTCGTGTCCCCAGGCACCAACGTGGTCTATTTGGTCTATTTTGGACCTTGTTATGTTATTAATATAATGATACGCAATTCCTATTCATGTGTTGCTAGCTATCAAGGTCCCAACATGGTTCATCAAAGTAATCAATAAATTAAGAAGAGCTTTATTGTGGAAAGGTAGACAACAGATTAATAGTGGTGCATGTCCTGTGGCTTGGGATAAGGTGTAGAGGCCATTTGAGTAGGGCGGCCTTGGGATCCTAAAGTTGGAGCACATGAGTTGGCTCTGCAAGTTCGTTGGCTCTTATTAGAAAAAAAAAATTGGGGCTTTGAGAGTTTGGAATGGCTTAGAAATACTAGTTTACAAGAATGTCTCATCCTTTTTTCCATTGAAACTGTTACTATGATTGGTAACGGTTTGACAACCCTATTTATGTCCAACAGATGGCTGATGGGTCGTAGCATACTAATGTTGCTCCGACTGTGTTTGAGGCAGTTCCAATTAGATTGAGGGGAAAAAGATTGGTGGATGACGCTTTAGGGGACTAGAGATGGGTTTCTGATATCTAAGGTAATTTGTCGATGGTTGGCCTTTTCAAATTTTCCAGCTCTGGGATATCCTACATGAAGTGACTCTTTCTAACCAAGATGATCGGCACTTTTGGTGTCAGTCTATCTGGCCTTCTACAATGGGTCTATTGTTTTTGAACCTTGGAAGCGTATCTGAAAAACTGGGGCTCTTGGTAAATGCAAAACATTCTTATGGCTTGTTGTTCAGAACAGATGTTGGATAACTGATCGACTAACCAAAAGAGGCTTAGCCCATCCAAAACAGTGTGTACTATGTGATCAAGCTAACGAAGATATTCAACACATTCTCACTTCTTGTGTCTTTGCTAGAGAATTTTGGTTCAGAGTATTTTCTACGATGTGGTTGGCCTCAAGGACACCTAACCAAGAAGATGTAACCTTTGCTGATTGGTTGAGAAGTATAGTCTCTAATCTACCAAAACCAACTAGAAAAGGACTCAATTTCGTGATTATTCTTGCGCTTTGGAAGCACAGGAATGCAATAATCTTTGACAAGATTCAACCCAACTTGCTGACAGCTCTCCACTTCTTCGAAACTGAGCGTCATCTATAGTATTCGGGGAACGAAGTTATGAGAACCTTAGGTCAAGGTCAGAGTTTGAGCCAGTATTTAATGTTGTTTTAGGTGCGTGGTCAGGCCCTACCTAGTATCTTTTCCCGGTTCTAAGTTTTTGTGTGTGTTCTTGCAGCCCCTTGCTTGGTCAAAGATAGGGGTGCATGCTGTATTGGAACCCCTCCCCTTCTTCCCTTTTCTCTCTTAATTCAAAGATACGCAACTCTCTTGCGTATTCTAGAAAAAATATACATTGCTTTGGTTGGAAGCCCTCCTACTATGTTCATTATGGTAGCAGAAGTAGCACCAGTTTGTGCAGATAAACACATACCTGATTGTCATAATTAGAAACACAACACGAATGTACGGAGCTACTCTGAAAGGTCCAGAACTAAGCATAAACACAAGTATGTCGCATGCTAAGATGAAGAGAAGAAGAACCTGCAATGCGAAGCAGAACCATGAACAAATTACAATGACTGGAGCAGCAAAAACACATACCCAAACCCAACTCGATAGGTGATCACAGATGTGCATTGCAGCTATCTTGGTTAATTCATCAAAGGATGATGACAGAGTACACTTTATATTTATAGAAGAGAGCTAGGACTAGATTTGTTACCCAAGAAGATATAAGCGAAGGCAAACATGTTACCTTCAATTTATTCATGGAGTTCTTCCAGAATAGATTTAAACCTTCGTAGGAAAGTGGGTAGAAGATATCCAAGACAAGAATGACAAGGGTTAGCGCCTGAAATTAAGAGTAAGAAACATAAAGCTCTGATTTTCAAACTCCTTATAAGAAGCTATATAATTTTCATTCAAAACATGCACAATTGCAAACTATGATAGCTCCAACTCCAACTGAAAGTCAGAAAACTTGTAAAATAATGCTTCAGGGAAACTGAAGGTAAATATACATGCCCTGAAACACACTACTGACCATAATAACGCTTTAAGGTTTGAGTCATTAAGTTCTTGCCTGGGCACTGAAGCACAAGCACTACACATGTCAAGGAAGCGTTACCTCATATATGAGTGATTCTGTTTTGCTTAAGTATGGCAACTGCCCAAGAAAGTAAAGATCCCTTTGATCACAAGTATGTGGGGCGTACTTTTGACACCAGAGAGGCTTCTGAAAATGCAAATAAAATATCTCATTAATTGTTGTAATGGTCCTTGTGATGGCATTATGCCATTATTTTTGCCAAAGCAAACTTGGTTCACTTAAGATGTCTAGTTTCAGCTAGAGTAACAAAAGGTCAATCTTGACCTAAGAACTTATAACAAATGGAGATCCCAAATATTGGAAACTAACCTCTAGGAAATTCAATAGAATCAAAGCAAATAGGTTAAGTGACCAGAGCCAATCCAATCGGAGATACACGAAATAAAATCGCATGGCCCTCTCAAACCTTGTGTCATTCAAGACATCCTCGGGTATACCGACACCATCTTCTGCCTGTCAATCAAAACTGTAATGAGATTTTCAAACATGCCACAGGAAATGACAGCAAAAACTAGTTTCAGATTGACAAATAAGCTTCATCGTTAATTGTTCATTTCTTGTCAAGGAAAAGTGCCTTTTATCTCCAATAAAGCAATAACTATAGCCCTGCTCTCCAGTAACTACAGCCCAGCTCTCAGGAATAACCTTGTTCTGTAGTAAGTAGTAAAAATGTCAATTCTTGTAAAGTAAAAAAAGCTGTGTCAGATGTAAATATTTCTTGACACCGTATCTGTGAAATCACTAGCGACCTACAACATCACAATTCACAACTACCCCAAATCCTACAACACAGCACAGTAGTGCATCATCTTGAAACAAGCATCAAACATATGGCAACCACACACTCAGGTCAACAGTGAACTCCACAAGCACTGGAACGTAAATGCTGCTCCATATATGCACAAACAGTTAAGTATCCCCAGAGGACGCAGCACTCCAGACCACCCGAAACTAGCATAAACAGCACATGAAGCGGTACCTCAGCTTCATCTCGAGGTTCCAAACAGCGCAAAAACTCTGAAGGAAAGTTTGTGCAACAACCCACAACCCAGAGCTCATCGTTGCATCTCACCACGTAAGCACGCAACTGTCGAACAGGAAATTTACCAAACACCATTCGTCCACGCCACCAACACCACGCTACCTCACCCACGTCAACAGGCTACCAGCAGTCCAGCACCTCAAATCTCAGCTACAGAGAAGCATCACAGCATTTCACTTAACGAAGCAAAGCGGGGAGTGGGAGAGCAGTGAGAGGCGGAGAGGGAACCGACGAGGTCGACGAGTGCTGCCGCCTTCTGGTAGCGGTCGCCGTAGGCGAGCGCGTCCGAGCGGCGGTGGTACTGCCTCGTGCCCCGCACGCCGCTGCCAAGACCAGAGCGGGCCCCTCCGGCGGACGCGGAGCCGCGGAAGCCACGGCCCTCCTCCTCCACCACCTCGGTGATGAGCGGCGCCTCCACTTCCGTCATCGCTCCACCTTGACGGGGACAAACGCCAACGGAGATCTGGAACGGCGAGCCAAATCTGGGATTAAAGTGCTAGACTTCCACTCATCAAAGCGGAAGTGGAAGCGGGAGCGGGGGTGGGGTTAAATTAATCCGAGGCGAACGAGAACGTGTTCAGTTAGCAGCCCGCCACGCTTGCGAACAAGTCTGTCGGGTCATATGGCGATTTCTAGCTTTGGAGCGCAGTTATCGGCAGGTACCACGTAACGGAGGGAGAGGGACGCCACGCGATGAACACGCGTTTGCACGCTGCTTGCAGTGTCTGCCGGTTCATTGGTGAGCGCTGGTGCTTGGTGTTTGTGTACGCACTTTGATCGTGCACGTCGACAATTGCCGAAACGAGTGGCTTTCGGAACGGGCGCGGAGACGGACATGGACAAGGACAAGGACAACGTCGACACGATCAGTACGGTTCGCAGATAGGTGTGTTTGGTTCGGCTGAACCAAATATGTTGTAAAAAAAAGTCTAGAATCTCAACTAAATAGATATAACAGCATAATCGATTTTTAAAAATCTATAAATTTCTCAAATTAAATTCAGGATCTCAGATATTTATATTTATGTCATCTATGTTACAAACTGTCAGTCTGTCAATGTATTCATAGAATCTAGTTGACGGTTGTTTCAATAAAATAAATTCCGGTTTTTTTACAATCGTGGGCTCAGCTTTCTCACATTTAGAATCGGATTTACAGAAATCTACCGCTGAACAAACGAACCCTAAAAAGCATATTCTATTATCCACACACCCCGGAGCAAGAGCACTATTGACATGTTTGTTCATAGAACCTAGAAAAGTCAACATAGCATGCAAGTTTGGCTCTATTTTTCAGACAACATTGGTCTACCACAGCATAGCTAGAACATGATGGGCGTCGACGTCGGTGTTGGAATTTCTTCGTTTCCCTTAGACGCTTAATACAAAAATAAGGTATAACTAAACAGTTGATCGTGCTTTACTGCTTTATTACGGTTACTTAGTTGTTCGTGCTTTGCTATGATTTTTATATCATATAAATATATATTGAGATATTTATTTAAATATAATTATTGTTTATTTCTAAACACTAAGTTATGTGTGGTCTCATGGTTAGTCTCAAATTTTTGGAGAGGAGGCGTAGGTTCGAGTGCTCGCACTATTTTTTGTGCAGTGTGGTAGCTGCTCGGACGGGGTCGGGTGCTAGGTAGGCACGAACGCTAGGGTCCATAGGGCTGAGAGAGCGTTGCGTGGGCGTGGGGGCCTATAGGGCACGGTGCTGAGGCAGGACGCGTGGGCGGGAGAACCAGTCGGGACGTGTAGGACGGGCCTAAAGTGTCCGCGTGGAGGAGTGAAGCTGCCGTAGCACCAGGTGCCCACATTGGGTTCTTAATAGAGTAGTATAGTTTATACACAAGTAAAGATGCGAAATTCATACACATATAACCAATAGAACACATATTGTGGGGGAAAGATCTCCGGGCTCCTCGTGGAGCCCACGAGCCGGCAGGAGGATGAGGGAAAAGTCCACCCCAGAAGGACCGGTCCCCGGATAGTCCCGAGGCACCGAGCCTGGGATCGGGCGAGGCAGAGCCAGAAGGGGGTTGGACGAACCGAGAGAAAGCCACTCGAGTGAATTTCACGTCTGACCTAGGACTGACCCACCATAAGTGATTGACCGCATTAATTGCGCCTAGCACCGAGCTGTAGCAGAAAAAGACGGTCCTCCTTTCACTCATGACCTATCAAGCCTAGGCTGAGTGCACTAGCCGTCTACAAAACCCACAACATGATGAGCCACACCGAGACCCAGGCTACAGAGGCTAGAGATCGGTGTGGCGCACGAACAATAATGATGGCGCCAGAGCTCTTCGCCGTCTATACTGAAAGCTCTCTTGTGAGTTTTGGTGTTTGGATGACAACTCAATTAAAGGACTAACAAGTGTACTAAGTGTTGAACAGGTGCTTAAGGTAAAGCCTACAGGGTTCAACACAAGTGAACAATTGTGATGGTCCAAGAACTGGATTATGGATACATGATGGACATCACAAGTAAGATGGACATTGCATAAAGTGAGACTCGGGTGCGTAGCTAGGAGACAACTGATCAAGCCAAGGACGGAGGCAAGAAGAGCTTCGAGGTACCAAGTGCACGGGAGAAGGTCAAGGAGGCTGAGGAACTGAAAGGGAAATGTGTCCTTGGCCATTTCTAAGTATTTTGGTGATTTAGTGTCCAACACAAGTGCCTAAGTGTAAAAAGGTGGACAAAGTACAAATAAAGAATTAAGGTATGTTTCTCAGACTTAGTACATTGTTTTATGGACTAATGTATTGTGTCTAAGTGCTGGAAACAGGAAAAATCCAATTGGAAATGTCTTGGCTCGAGCAGCCAAGAATCTGCTGAGTCTGCAAGCACCGGACTGTCCGGTGGTGCACCGGACAGTGTCCGGTGCGCCAGGCTGGCTCGAGCGAAGTGGCCGCTCTCGGGAATTCACCGGCGACGTACGGCTAAAATTCACCGGACTGTCCGGTGTGCACCGGACTGTCCGGTGAGCCAACGGTCGACCGGGCCAACGGTCGGCCGCGCAATCTGCGCGGGACACGTGGCCGAGCCAACGGCTAGAAGACGGCACCGGACTGTCCGGTGTGCACCGGACATGTCCGGTGCGCCAACGGCTCCAGGTCTGCCAACGGTCGGCTTCGCTATTTAAGGAAGGAAATCGGGCACCGGACAGTGTCCGGTGTGCACCGGACTGTCCGGTGCCCCCGATGACAGAAGGCAAGAATGGCTTTCCAAACTTGTGCTCAACGGCTCCTAGCTTCCTTGGGGCTATAAAAGGGACCCCTAGGCGCATGGAGGAGAACACCAAGCATATCCTAATCATTTCTAAGCACCAAGACATCGATTTCGCGCGTTCTTTTCATTGTGATAGCATATAGAGCTCTAGTGGAGTTGTGAACTCATTGAGTTGTGTTGCGAGCTCTTGTTGCGACTTGTGTGCGTGTTGACACTCTGATTCTTGTGTCTTGTGTGTGTTGCTAATCGCTCCCTTGCTCCGTGTTCTTTGTGAATTTCAAGTGTAAGGGCGAGAGGCTCCAAGTTGTGGAGATTCCTCGCAAACGGGATTGAGATAAAGCAAGAAAAACACCGTGGTATTCAAGTGGGTCTTTGGACCGCTTGAGAGGGGTTGATTGCAACCCTCGTCCGTTGGGACGCCACAACGTGGAGTAGGCAAGCGTTGGTCTTGGCCGAACCACGGGATAACCACCGTGCCATCTCTGTGATTGATCTTTGTTGGTTATTGTGTTTTGTTGAGGATTCCTCTATAGCCACTTGGCAATTATTGTGCTAACAATTAACCAAGTTTTGTGGCTTAAGTTTTGAAGTGTTACAGGATCACCTATTCACCCCCCCTCTAGGTGCTCTCAATTGGTATCAGAGCCGTTCTCTTCAAGAAAGGGACTAACCGCCTGAAGAGATGGATCCTAAAGGCAAGGGGATGGTGATCAACGACAAGGAGAAGGAGTCCTTCGTCAACGAGCCCAATGATGACAGGCCCACCGACTCAGGCTCCGGCCACAAAAGAAAAGACGGGAGGAAGAAGAAGACAAGGCGCATCAAGGAAATTGTCTACTACGACAGCGACGAATCTTCCTCCTCCCAAAAGGACGACGACGACTACGATAGAAGAAAGACGGCGCTTAAAGGTCGCAAGGGGCAGCCAAGCAAGACCAAAGCCAAGGGGAAGCGCTCATGCTTCAAATGCGGTAAGCTTGGTCATTTTATTGCTAACTGTCCCGACAATGATAGTGATCAGGACCAAGGGAACAAGAGGGAGAAAAAGAAGCATTACAAGAAGGCCAAGGGCGAGGCACATATTGGAAAGGAGTGGGATTCGGATTGTTCCTCCTCCGACTCTGACAATGAAGGACTCACCGCCACCGCCTTCAACAAGTCATCCCTCTTCCCCAACGAGCGTCACACTTGCCTCATGGCAAGAGAGAAGAAAGTAAGCACTCATACTAGTACTTATGCTTCCTCGAGTGAAGACGAGTCTAGTGATGATGATGAGATAGACTACTCATGCTTATTCAAGGGATTAGATAGAACCAAGGTAGACAAAATTAATGAATTAATTGATGCCTTGAATGACAAGAATATGCTTTTAGAAAAACAAGAGGATTTGTTGTATGAAGAACATGACAAATTTGTAGAAGCACAGAAATCTCTTGCTCTAGAAATTAAGAGGAATGAAATGCTCTCTAGTGAATTATCTTCTTGTCATGAAACTATTGCTAAGTTAAAAAGTTTTAATGATGATTTAAATGCTAAACTAGAAGTAGCTAGTAAATCTAATTCTTGTGTAGAAATTGTTGAAACTTGTAATAGGTGTAAAGATTTTGACATTGATGCTTGTAGTGATCATTTAGTTTCAATTTCCAAATTAAATGATGAATTAGTTAGTCTTAATGCCCAACTTAAGACTAGCAAGAATGAATTTGACAAGCTAAAATTTGCAAGGGATGCCTACACGATTGGTAGACACCCCTCAATTAAGGATGGACTTGGCTACAAGAGGGAAGCCAAGAACTTGACAAGCCATAAGGCTCCCATCTCCGCTAAGGAGAAAGGGAAGGCCCCTATGGCTAGTAGTGTGCAAAAGAACCATGCCTTTATGTACTATGATAGAAGACAACCTAGAAATGCTTATAGGAGTTGTAATGTATATAATGCCTTTGATTCTCATGCCATGGTTGCTTCTAGTTCTTCTTATGTGCATGATAGAAATGTTGGTAGGAGAAATGTTATTCATAATATGCCTAGGAGAAATGTCGTTAATGTTCCTAGGAAAGTTAATGAACCTTCTACAATATATCATGCTTTAAATGCTTCTTTTGCTATTTGTAGAAAGGATAGGAAGATAATTGCTAGAAAGTTAGGGGCAAGATGCAAGGGAGACAAAACTTGCATTTGGGTCCCTAAGGATATTTGTGCTAACCTTGCAGGACCCAACATGAGTTGGGTACCTAAGACCCAAGCCTAAATTTACCTTGCAGGTTTATGCATCCGGGGGTTCAAGCTGGATTATTGATAGCGGATGCACAAACCATATGACGGGGGAGAAGAAGATGTTCACCTCCTACGTCAAGAATAAAGATTCCCAAGATTCAATAATATTCAGTGATGGGAATCAAGGCAAGGTAAAAGGGTTAGGTAAAATTGCAATCTCAAATGAGCACTCTATCTCTAATGTGTTTTTAGTAGAGTCTCTTGGATATAATTTGCTATCTGTTAGTCAATTATGCAATATGGGATATAACTGTTTGTTTACAAATGTAGATGTGTCTGTCTTTAGAAGATGTGATGGTTCACTAGCTTTTAAGGGTGTACTAGACGGCAAGCTTTACTTAGTTGATTTTGCAAATGAAGAGGTCGGTCTAGATGCATGCTTAATGGCTAAGACTTGCATGGGCTGGCTGTGGCATCGCCGCTTAGCACATGTGGGGATGAAGAACCTCCACAAGCTTCTAAAGGGAGAACACGTGATAGGTCTAACCAATGTTCATTTCGAAAAAGATAGACCTTGTGCAGCTTGTCAAGCAGGGAAACAGGTGGGAGGCTCTCATCACACCAAAAATGTGATGACAACATCAAGACCCCTGGAGTTGCTACATATGGACCTCTTTGGACCTGTCGCCTATCTGAGCATAGGAGGAAGTAAGTATGGTCTAGTTATCGTTGATGACTTTTCCCGCTTCACTTGAGTGTTCTTTTTGCAGGATAAGTCTGAAACCCAAGGGACCCTCAAGCGCTTCCTAAGGAGAGCTCAAAATGAGTTTGAGCTCAAGGTGAAGAAGATAAGGAGCGACAACGGGTCCGAATTCAAGAACCTTCAAGTGGAGGAGTTTCTTGAGGAGGAGGGGATCAAGCACGAGTTCTCCGCTCCCTACACACCTCAGCAAAATGGTGTGGTAGAGAGGAAGAACAGGACGCTCATAGATATGGCGAGAACTATGCTTGGAGAATTCAAGACCCCCGAGTACTTTTGGTCGGAAGCCGTGAACACGGCCTGCCACGCCATCAATAGGGTCTACCTTCACCGCCTCCTCAAGAAGACGTCATATGAGCTGCTAACCGGTAACAAACCTAATGTATCGTATTTTCGTGTTTTTGGGAGTAAATGCTACATTCTAGTGAAGAAGGGTAGGAATTCCAAATTTGCTCCCAAAGCCGTAGAAGGGTTTTTATTAGGTTATGATTCAAATACAAAGGTGTATAGGGTCTTCAACAAATCATCGGGTTTGGTTGAAGTCTCTAGCGACGTTGTATTTGATGAGACTAATGGCTCTCCAAGAGAGCAAGTTGTTGATCTTGATGATGTAGATGAAGAAGACGTTCCAACGGCCGCGATACGCACCATGGCAATTAGAGATGTACGGCCTCAGGAACATTTGGAGCAAGATCAACCGTCTTCCTCAACTATGGTGCATCCCCCAACTCAAGATGACGAACAGGTACCTCAAGTGGAGGCACATGATCAAGGGGGAGCACAGGATGTTCAAGAGGAAGAAGCACCTCAGGCACCTCCAACCCAAGTTCGAGCGACGATTCAAAGGGATCATCCCGTCGACCAGATATTGGGTGATATTAGCAAGGGAGTAACTACTCGCTCAAGATTAGTTAATTTTTGTGAGCATTACTCTTTTGTCTCTTCTATTGAGCCTTTCAGGGTAGAAGAGGCCTTGCTAGATCCGGACTGGGTGTTGGCCATGCAGGAGGAACTCAACAACTTCAAGCGCAACGAAGTTTGGACACTGGTGCCTCGTCCCAAGCAAAATGTTGTGGGAACCAAGTGGGTGTTCCGCAACAAACAGGACGAGCACGGGGTGGTGACGAGGAACAAGGCTCGACTTGTGGCAAAAGGTTATGCCCAAGTCGCAGGTTTGGACTTTGAGGAGACTTTTGCTCCTGTGGCTAGGCTAGAATCAATTCGTATCTTGCTAGCATATGCCGCTCACCATTCTTTCAGGTTGTACCAAATGGATGTGAAGAGCGCTTTCCTCAACGGGCCGATCAAGAAGGAGGTGTACGTGGAGCAGCCCCCTGGCTTCGAGGATGAACGGTACCCCGACCACGTGTGTAAGCTCTCTAAGGCGCTCTATGGACTTAAGCAAGCCCCAAGAGCATGGTATGAATGTCTTAGAGACTTTTTAATTGCTAATGCTTTCAAGGTTGGGAAAGCCGATCCAACTCTTTTTACTAAGACTTGCAATGGTGATCTTTTTGTGTGCCAAATTTATGTCGACGACATAATATTTGGTTCTACTAACCAAAAGTCTTGTGAAGAGTTTAGCAGGGTGATGACGCAGAAATTCGAGATGTCGATGATGGGCGAGTTGACCTACTTCCTTGGGTTCCAAGTGAAGCAACTCAAGGACGGCACCTTCATCTCCCAAACGAAGTACACACAAGATTTGCTAAAGAGGTTTGGGATGAAGGACGCCAAGCCCGCAAAGACGCCGATGGGAACCGACGGACACACCGACCTCAACAAAGGAGGTAAGTCCGTTGATCAAAAAGCATACCGGTCCATGATAGGTTCTTTGCTTTATTTATGTGCTAGTAGACCGGATATTGTGCTTAGCGTATGCATGTGTGCTAGATTTCAATCCGATCCGAAGGAGTGTCACTTAGTGGCTGTGAAGCGAATTCTTCGATATTTAGTCGCTACGCCTTGCTTCGGGATCTGGTATCCAAAGGGGTCTAACTTTGACTTGATTGGGTACTCAGATTCCGACTATGCTGGATGTAAGGTCGATAGGAAGAGTACATCGGGGACGTGCCAATTCTTAGGAAGGTCCCTGGTGTCATGGAACTCTAAGAAACAAACTTCTGTTGCCCTATCCACCGCTGAGGCCGAGTACGTTGCTGCGGGACAGTGTTGTGCGCAACTACTTTGGATGAGGCAAACCCTCCGGGACTTTGGCTACAATCTGAGCAAAGTCCCACTCCTATGTGATAATGAGAGTGCTATCCGAATAGCGGAAAATCCTGTTGAGCACAGCCGCACAAAGCACATTGACATCCGGCATCACTTTTTGAGAGACCACCAGCAAAAGGGAGATATCGAAGTGTTTCATGTTAGCACCGAGAACCAGCTAGCCGATATCTTTACCAAGCCTCTAGATGAGAAGACCTTTTGCAGGCTGCGTAGTGAGCTCAATATCTTAGATTCGCGGAACTTGGATTGAAATATAACATACATATGTTTATGCTTTTGATTATGTTCATTCTACATATTGTTGCTTATTGTGGTGTTCAAGTTGTACAAACACTCCCTGGACCTCACAAGTCCTGTTTGCAAGTGATGCACATATTTAGGGGGAGCTGTGCTACAACTTGACCCTTTGAGACTAACCATGTACTTGAGTTTCGTTGTTTTAGTCTCCAAGGAAAATTGAAAGGGAAAAGGTGGACTTGGACCATGCAAGACTTCCACTGCACTCCGATGAAAAGAGTAACTTTTCCAAGTTCATCTTCATACTCTTATTGCCTATTTGCTCTTAGTTGAAGATTTTGGTGAGGCAATGGGGTTAAAGGGCCAAGATTGATACCGTTTTGGTGCTTGATGCCAAAGGGGGAGAAAATAAAGGCCAAAGCGATAAATGGATCAGCTACCACTTGAGAGATTTTGAAAATAGTAGAATAGAGCTTTTGGTCTGTCAAAACTCTTTTGTTGTCTCTCTTGTCAAAAGTTGGCTTCTTGTGGGGAGAAGTATTGATTATAGGAAAAAGGGGGAGTTTTTGAAATCTTAAATCAATTTCTCTTAGAATGACTCTCTTTATGTCTTAACATGTGTGTTTGACTTAGAGATAGAAATTTGAGTTTGATTTGCAAAAACAAACCAAGTGGTGGCATAGAGTGATCCATATATGTCAAAATTGAATCAAAACAATATTGAGTTCTTATTTGATTTGATTTTGTACTTGTTCTACTTGCTTTATGTTGTGTTGGCATAAATCACCAAAAAGGGGGAGATTGAAAGGGAAATGTGCCCTTGGCCATTTCTAAGTATTTTGGTGATTTAGTGTCCAACACAAGTGCCTAAGTGTAAAAAGGTGGACAAAGTACAAATAAAGAATTAAGGTATGTTTCTCAGACTTAGTACATTGTTTTATGGACTAATGTATTGTGTCTAAGTGCTGGAAACAGGAAAAATCCAATTGGAAATGTCTTGGCTCGAGCAGCCAAGAATCTGCTGAGTCTGCAAGCACCGGACTGTCCGGTGGTGCACCGGACAGTGTCCGGTGGTGCACCGGACAGTGTCCGGTGCGCCAGGCTGGCTCGAGCGAAGTGGCCGCTCTCGGGAATTCACCGGCGACGTACGGCTAAAATTCACCGGACTGTCCGGTGTGCACCGGACTGTCCGGTGAGCCAACGGTCGACCGGGCCAACGGTCGGCCGCGCAATCTGCGCGGGACACGTGGCCGAGCCAACGGCTAGAAGACGGCACCGGACTGTCCGGTGTGCACCGGACATGTCCGGTGCGCCAACGGCTCCAGGTCTGCCAACGGTCGGCTTCGCTATTTAAGGAAGGAAATCGGGCACCGGACTGTCCGGTGCCCCCGATGACAGAAGGCAAGAATGGCTTTCCAAACTTGTGCTCAACGGCTCCTAGCTGCCTTGGGGCTATAAAAGGGACCCCTAGGCGCATGGAGGAGAACACCAAGCATATCCTAATCATTTCTAAGCACCAAGACATCAATTTCGCGCGTTCTTTTCATTGTGATAGCATATAGAGCTCTAGTGGAGTTGTGAACTCATTGAGTTGTGTTGCGAGCTCTTGTTGCGACTTGTGTGCGTGTTGACACTCTGATTCTTGTGACTTGTGTGCGTTGCTAATCCCTCCCTTGCTCCGTGTTCTTTGTGAATTTCAAGTGTAAGGGCGAGAGGCTCCAAGTTGTGGAGATTCCTCGCAAACGGGATTGAGATAAAGCAAGCAAAACACCGTGGTATTCAAGTGGGTCTTTGGACCGCTTGAGAGGGGTTGATTGCAACCCTCGTCCGTTGGGACGCCACAACGTGGAGTAGGCAAGCGTTGGTCTTGGCCGAACCACGGGATAACCACCGTGCCATCTCTGTGATTGATCTTTGTTGGTTATTGTGTTTTGTTGAGGATTCCTCTATAGCCACTTGGCAATTATTATGCTAACAATTAACCAAGTTTTGTGGCTTAAGTTTTGAAGTGTTACAGGATCACCTATTCACCCCCCCTCTAGGTGCTCTCAGGAACCCAAAGCCAAGGGTGAAGAAGAAGGCTTGCAAAGTCAAGGGTGATCGAGTTGAGAACAGCTACGGCACATCAAGGATCACTACATAAGGACGTGACTTACAACCAATGAGGAAATATCAATAAGTATGTGGTGTAAGTCATAAGGCTCAAGACCAAGCTCTAAGAAGGAGATCAATGTCACTAGAACGAGAACAAATGTCAAAAACAGAACTAGAAGTAGCCCAAAAGAGCTAAGTGCATCTTGACTTTTAGTTTGGGTTGTTCCTATGTTTGGAGATGTTCTATGTGACCTTTGCAGGATGTTGGAGCTAAGAAATGTCAATCTAGATCAAGTCAAGCTGACTTGATGATTTATGAGTCCAACATCAAAGCTCAAGCATGACAAATGCTATAGATGTAATAATTAAGAGAAGGTATATTTCTAGACTTAGTACATTGATTTTGTGGACTAATATACTTGTCTAAGTGTTAGAAACAGAAAGAAGAAGAAAAGAAAAAAGATGCAAAAGGCTTGGCTGTGTACAGCCAAGACTCAGCTCAGTCTGGCACACCGGACTGTCCGGTGGTGCACCGGACAGTGTCCGGTGCGCCAGGTTGAACCCCGGTGAACAGGCCGCTCTCGGGAGGAGTCTGGCGACGTACGGCTATAATTCACCGGACTGTCCGGTGGTGCACCGGACTGTCCGGTGAGCCAACGGTCGGCTTGGGCAACGGTCGGCCGCGCGATCTGCGCGTGACGCGTGGCCGAGCCAACGGTCAGATGGGGGCACTGGACTGTCCGGTGTGCACCGGACAGTGTCCGGTGCGCCAACGGCTCCAGGACTGCAACGGTCGACTGCTCCATTTATGGAAGGAGATCAGGCACCAGACAGTGTCCGGTGGTGCACCGGACTGTCCGGTGCGCCACCCGACAGAAGGCAAGATTTGCCTTCCTGGATTGCTTCCAACGGCTCCTAGGCCTCTTGTGCCTATAAAAGGGACCCCTAGGCGCCTCTAGCAAGGTACAAGTGCAGCCAACAAGTGTAGACATCACTCGGATCAATTCTCACTCTCCCTCTTGTGTGTAACTCTCTAGTTTGTGTAGAAGGCACAGCTATAAGCCTTTAGAGAGAGAAGTGCTGCTAAGAGCTAGAGCAAGGTCTTGAGCGTATCGTTACTCTGCCGGGGTGCTGCCAAGAAGTTTGTAAGTAGCTGCGGTTTTGGTGTAACCCAACTCAACATAGTGAAAGGCTCTATCTGTCATATTGACAGATCTGAGCAATCGGAGGAAGGAGTTGAAATAGACTCCAAGCCCTGGTGTGGCTAACTCCAACGAGGACTAGGCAAGCATTTCAGGCTTGGCCGAACCTCGGGATAAATCCTTGCGTCTGTGTGCTCTGTTCTGTATTGTATCCTGACTCTCTGTCTTACTCGACTTTATATCTGCACTTCAATACTTATTTGTGGTATAAGCTTGATTTGAAGTGCAGGACATTTTGAGACAGGATCTTCTATTCCGCTGCAACCTACTCGAAGAGTCTTCTCACTCCACTGCGTACTAAGTCTTCGAGTAGAGTAAGAATTTAAGTTTTAAAGTAATAAGTTTTATTCGCCTATTCACCCCCCTCTAGGCGACATCTAGATCCTGTTCCCGGGTCAAAGGGAACTTCCAATTGGTATCAGAGTTAGGCCTCTCCAGTGTGGGCTTAGCCGTCCGGAGATGACGATGTCGTCACAAGAGGTAACTGTAGAACTTCTTTTAGGCGATGGTTCTAATTACAAATCTTGGTCTGTCTCTATTTACAAAGCTTTCATGAATGTTGATTCTGATTTGAGACAGATCTTTAGTAGAAGTATTTTTCCCTCTGATTTTATAAAAATCCTTCTAATGAAGAACTAAGATGTTTATCTCTCAATCACCATGCTTGCAACATCTTAGTTGACTCTCTTTCTAGAAGTGCTTATTTTGCCATCATGAGCAGTGATAGTGATCTATTTGTTGATGCTCATGATGTATGGAATAGAATTAAAGAAAAATATTCTGTGATAAACTGTGATGCTCCTACTCCCTATATTACTTGTGTTACTAACCATTCAGAGGGAGAAGAACAAGAACGATGGCACCCAAACGATGAATCCACCTCGTCGACAGGTTTGTTCTCCACTAATGATAAATGTTTTATTGCTAACAATGACGGTGGAGACGAAAGCCATGATGAGAAGGAATATGGGGATGATAGTGAGGATGAATCTTCATCATCACAAGGTACATTTTCCTATATTGCTTCCACTGACATTAATGACAGGGAAAATGAGACCGATGATGTGGAAGAAGTGGAGATTCGCCGTTTCTACAACCATCTCAACAAAGCGGACAAAGCTCTTTTGGTTAAGTTGTTGAGAAGGAACAAGGAACAAGGTGAGATGCTTCTCAAGCTAGAGGAGACTCTCATCAAAACAAACAACAGCCTGGAGAAGATGACCAAAGAACATGAGGAGCTAAGGTGCTCTCATGATGTCTTGGTCCAACAGTATGATTCAATGTTAATTGAGCAAAGTAATAATGATGATGCTCTATCTAATATTGCTCAACTTAAAACTGAAAATTCTATGCTTAGAAGTCAAGTAGAAACAATGAATTTAGAAAAGCTTGCTCTTAGTGAAAAGTATGATACGTTGTCATACTCTCATAGTAAACTAGTTGATGATCATATCATGCTCGATATTGCTCATGAGGTAGTAATTACTAGTTTAAACTCATATGAACCTCATTCTTGCACTAGTAATCAATTGGTCAAAATATCATCATGTGCTGACCTCCACCGCCCCAAGAAAGGCCAATCTTTGTTTGAGAAACAAGTTGCAGGATCAAAAAGGAAATTGCTTGGGAACAAGAAACAAAGACAATTAAGGAGAAGATGCCTTGCTCGACTTCCGCAAGATATCTACGAACACGTGGTGAAGAAGCTTGAGGAAGGAGAAACCGCAGCAAGGGTCAAACTCCATAAGAAGGATGTTCCCAAAGCAATAAATAAAGAAATCAACATGAACAAGGAAAAAGGTAAAAATTCAATTAATCATGTTGTTTGCACTGATCATCTCTCCATGTCATTTAAGTACAAAAAGGGAAAAGAAAAAAGGAGGTGCTTCAAGTGCAAGAAGTTAGGCCACCTCATCGCGTCTTGTCCGTACCAAGACAAGAATGAAGGGACAAGGAGTTGTTTTGGATGCAACAATAAGGACCACACGATCACTTCATGTCCGGTCATGAAGAATCAAGGATGTGCATCCTCCAAGGTGACCCTCACCAAGGAAAATAACAAACAGCAAGCGTCATGTCAGGTTGAGCGACGTTTCTGCTACAAGTGTGGTGAGCAGGGTCATCTATCCAAGGTATGTTATAAAGGTAAGATTCCTAAGCAAGTGAATTTGTCTCAATTTTATTCGCGTAGGAGACCCAAATCATACACTTATGCTAGATCTATAACGAGATCACCTAGAACTAGCACAAAGGCATTTTGGGTACCAAAGGCACATTTAGATGATCATTATGGACCCATCCCGAGATGGGTACCAAACTGTGCTAACTAGACCATGCAGGTGCCTTGAGATGGACTGGAGACCATGGGAGAGCTTAAGACGGTTATCTAAAACTCTATGCTTAAGCTGTTAATTGTTTTGGTGTTTATTGACCCAAGGTTGAATTATTGTGAGACACTAATCCCATGTTCATCTCAAGTGAAATAAGGTGTATAGGTCCTTAATCATTATTGGTGAATCAAACAAAGGACCTTGATGAGATTCTTCAACTTGCTCTCCATAGGATGGTAACCTTGTATCGCAATAAGGTGTATAGGTCCTTAATCATTATTGGTGAATCAAACAAAGGACCTTGACGAGATTCTTCAACTTGCTCTCCATAGGATGGTAACCTTGTACCGTAAGTACTTTGTTGATAATCAGTATTGCTCGGTGTGTTACCTGTCCTTGGAGTAGTTATGTCTCTTGATTGCCTGTGTTGAGTATCTTTCAATCAATGATTAGTGATTTCCAAGGTTGTAACCATGCGTGCTTAATCATGATTAGGTGCTCTCAATTGGTATCTTATCATTGCTTAATCATTCTTTGGGTAACTTATCATTTGAGATATCCACCACGATCAACTCTTGTTGTGTTCGTGAATAAACCTGCATCCTGTTGTGAGTTATGCTATATGGTTTTAATGATTAGCCTGTGTGAAAATATGACATATTGCTTAGTTTATATGATGACCCTATTTTGGCACTATGTGTTATGCCTCTAATGCATTCTCTCGAGCTATGAAGTGCATAAATAATAGGGAACTTTCAGTTGGTTTGTGGTAATAACTGGTGCTCTCATGGCCATACTGGTAAAAGGCAAAGGTATGGAAAATGGAACTGTGCAATTTTATTGAATATCTTGAAGTTCCATTGATTGTGATCATAGTTGTGTTCTTGCATTTCATTGGTAGTATCATGGCTTAGGAGACTTATGCCTAAAAATGTTGTTTCTTTTGGTATATCCAAGGAACCTTCTTAATTATGATGTGCTTAGACTTTGCGCTTTATATGCATGATCGTGTTGTTTTTCAATTGGTATATATTGTGCAATGATTGTCAAGTATGAAGCATGTCTAGATTGCTCGTAAAATGTTATAACTCTTAAGGCGTGCATTGTTGGATTAAGTCAATCTTTCATTTGATATTCAAATTGGTATCTTTGTGTGATGAAAGTGATAGAGTATGCCTTGACCAAGGTATGTTGTGATCCCCTCTAGTTCTGAGGAAGCTAGAATGTGCAAAGTGCAAGTCATTCAAATACTTGATGCACAAGTGTAGGGGGAGCACACATAACTTGCGTCTTTTAAGACTAATGGTATCTTGAGCGATCTTGTGTAGTCTCAAGGTGGAAAAGAGAAGATGAGCAAGAAATGGAGCAATCAGGACTTGGGTACCTCTGTAAGTCAAGAAATTAGTATCTCAAGTCATGAGTAAGTGCATATTTTTAAGATTGCTCATGCTCTATAACATCTGGTGATAATAGATGCTTATTCTTAAATATCATGGAGCTATGATAATGAATGAACTTTGCAATTGGTATCTTTCAATTGGTAGCCGTAATAGTTTGCTTCAATTGACATCTTTTGATAATCATTAGAATAGAAGTTTCTTCTTGTGCCCAATACTATGACTTGTTCTAAGTTTGGTGTCTTAGCAACAAGAAAAAATTAGGATAAAGAATTAGGCACAAGTGTGGAGAAGCTCTCGAGAGATTAAATACTTTCAAGATGGGAAGTACACTACAACATGGTAAAGGTACAAAAGGAAGTATTAATCTTTTTGCATATATGTATCTTACCTGAATGTTGATAGTGCATATGTTCAATAAGTAAGGGGGAGTTTTGATAGTCGTTTTTTCCTCCTTAACACCCTGCTGTCCCTTGACATCATCCTATGTTCTTGCTTGAGTATGGTTTTTGGTGTTTGATGTCAAAGGGGGAGAATTTGTGTATTAAAGCTTATCTCAACCTGAGAGGAAAGCTTATCCTAAGGGGTGATGTGTTAGCTTTACTAGTGTGTTATTCATATGCTTCTTGCAGTATTATATGTGTTGCATCATATGGACTAGTGTTTCTGCCGCGATGAATTATTATTTGGCTTCTATAGTGTAATAGATAGTCATGTGGTTAATGGTGCTTTAAGATTGCTTTAAATCGGTATCTTAGTTTAAATTAGTATCTTAATGGTGAATAGTGGTAGGTTGATATTCCTGTGATATATCCACTAATTTGAATGGTGTTTAACTCTGATTATGTGCATTTGTGTGTTTGATTATGTGCATTTGTGTGTTATAGTATCATGGTTTGATTCTTGACACAATGCATCCTAAAAAGTGCTAAGGTGTAGAAATGTTTCGAATTGCCTAAGTATGTGCAAATTGGCGTCTGAGGTCAAGATTATGTTTTTGAAGTAAGCACATATTTAGGGGGAGCATTCTAAAACTTAGAATTCAAAATTTGTGCTTCAAATCTTATTCTTATGTAAGCTTTAATTGTGTTGCCATCAATCACCAAAAAGGGGGAGATTGAAAGCTCTCTTGTGAGTTTTGGTGTTTGGATGACAACTCAATTAAAGGACTAACAAGTGTACTAAGTGTTGAACAGGTGCTTAAGGTAAAGCCTACAGGGTTCAACACAAGTGAACAATTGTGATGGTCCAAGAACTAGATTATGGATACATGATGGACATCACAAGTAAGATGGACATTGCATAAAGTGAGACTCGGGTGCGTAGCTAGGAGACAACTGATCAAGCCAAGGACGGAGGCAAGAAGAGCTTCGAGGTACCAAGTGCACGGGAGAAGGTCAAGGAGGCTGAGGAACCCAAAGCCAAGGGTGAAGAAGAAGGCTTGCAAAGTCAAGGGTGATCGAGTTGAGAACAGCTACGACACATCAAGGATCACTACATAAGGACGTGACTTACAACCAATGAGGAAATATCAATAAGTATGTGGTGTAAGTCATAAGGCTCAAGACCAAGCTCTAAGAAGGAGATCAATGTCACTAGAACGAGAACAAATGTCAAAAACAGAACTGGAAGCAGCCCAAAAGAGCTAAGTGCATCTTGACTTTTAGTTTGGGTTGTTCCTATGTTTGGAGATGTTCTATGTGACCTTTGCAGGATGTTGGAGCTAAGAAATGTCAATCTAGATCAAGTCAAGCTGACTTGATGATTTATGAGTCCAACATCAAAGCTCAAGCATGACAAATGCTATAGATGTAATAATTAAGAGAAGGTATATTTCTAGACTAAGTACATTGGTTTTGTGGACTAATATACTTGTCTAAGTGTTAGAAACAGAAAGAAGAAGAAAAGAAAAAAGATGCAAAAGGCTTGGCTGTGTACAGCCAAGACTCAGCTCAGTCTGGCACACCGGACTGTCCGGTGGTGCACTGGACAGTGTTCGGTGCGCCAGGTTGAACCCCAGTGAACAGGCCGCTCTCTGGAGGAGTCTGGCGACGTACGGCTATAATTCACCGGACTGTCCGGTGGTGCACCGGACTGTCCGGTGATCCAACGGTCGGCTTGGGCAACGGTCGGCCGCGCGATCTGCGCGTGACGCGTGGCCGAGCCAACGGTCAGATGGGGGCACCGGACTGTCCGGTGCGCCAACAGCTCCAGGACTGCAACGGTCGACTGCTCCATTTATGGAAGGAGATCAGGCACCGGACAGTGTCCGGTGGTGCACCGGACTGTCCGGTGCGCCACCCGACAGAAGGCAAGATTTGCCTTCCTGGATTGCTTCCAACGGCTCCTAGGCCTCTTGTGCCTATAAAAGGGACCCCTAGGTGCCTCTAGCAAGGTACAAGTGCAGCCAACAAGTGTAGACATCACTCGGATCAATTCTCACTCTCCCTCTTGTGTGTAACTCTCTAGTTTGTGTAGAAGGCACAGCTATAAGCCTTTAGAGAGAGGAGAAGTGCTGCTAAGAGCTAGAGCAAGGTCTTGAGCGTATCGTTACTCTGCCGGGGTGCTGCCAAAAAGTTTGTAAGCAGCCGCGGTTTTGGTGTAACTCAACTCAACATAGTGAGAGGCTCTATCTGTCATATTGACAGATCTGAGCAATCGGAGGAAGGAGTTGAAATAGACTCCAAGCCCTGGTGTGGCTAACTCCAACGAGGACTAGGCAAGCATTTCAGGCTTGGTCGAACCTCGGGATAAATCCTTGCGTCTGTGTGCTCTGTTCTGTATTGTATCCTGACTCTCTGTCTTACTCGACTTTATATCTGCACTTCAATACTTATTTGTGGTATAAGCTTGATTTGAAGTGCAGGACATTTTGAGACAGGATCTTCTATTCCGCTGCAACCTACTCGAAGAGTCTTCTCACTCCACTGCGTACTAAGTCTTCGAGTAGAGTAAGAATTTAAGTTTTAAAGTAATAAGTTTTATTCGCCTATTCACCCCCCCCTCTAGGCGACATCCATAGGGGTGTAATCGGATCGAATACGGACGGATATCAATGAAATCATATTTGTTTTCATATTTTTAGTCGGATTCGAATTCGAATACAGATAGCTTCGAATACGAATACAAATACGGATGTTCTCGAATACAAATACGGATAGTCGTGGATCGAATACGGAGCTAATCGGACACGGATAGCGTCGGTAACGAATATTTTTGTCGGATATCATGTAAGACACCATTCCACACATATCATAGTTGTAATCATTTAGCCCCTCCTTTAGTCCAAACATTTTTTAGGATTATATGTGCACATATGCTACACCTCCATAAAAATCCATGAATTTTTAAGGCTATTTTGAGTATTATTAATTTCTTTATGTAGAAAATCATTAAAATGCAATTAAATTCATAAAATATTGAGAACTATGATATGTGGTTTCACGTGTTATTATGATATGTGGTTTCACTTATTATTATGGTGGTTGTAATGATTACGGGTTTCATAAATAAGTGGAAATGAAATGAAATAATTGATGACATCTTGTGGTTTTTATGGTTCAAACATTTTTTAGGATGCTATATGGACATATGTTACTCATACGCCAATTTTCGTGAATTTCTGAGACTATTTGTATATTATTAATTTCTTTTTGTAGAAAATCATCAAAATGCATTTAAATCCATAAAATATTATAGTATCGACCAAAAATTGCAAATAAGTTATCAAGACTAATAAACATTCCATAAGAAGATAACCTCAAGTCCCTACATGAAAATGAGAAAGTGAAGTAAAGGTTATGTTGAAACTTGGATACTTAAGCTGATTTCATGTGTAACTCACACAACAAGTGTAAGAAAATGAAAAGAATCACTGACATCTTATGGACTTTATGGTCCAAACATTTTTTAGAATTTTATGTAGACAAATATGAACCCTCCGTCAAATGTTATGAATTTCTAAGGCTATTTGTGTGTTATTAATTTCTTTTAAAAAATCATCAAAATGTAATTAAAACCATAAAATAAATTAGTGTCTACCAAAAATTGCAAATAAGTTACCAGGACCAATAAACATTCTATTAAAGATAATATGAAGTCCCTATGTGAAAATGATAAAGTGAAGTATTGATTATGTTAAAATTTGGATAGTTAAGGTGATATCACATGTAACTCACGTAACAAGTGAAAGTGAATTGAAAGAAATATTGGCAATCTTTAGATTTTATAGCACAAACATTTTTGAGGATGCTATATGGGCATATATTGCTCCTCCGTCAAATTTCATGATTTTTTGAGACTATTTGTGTATTATTATAATTTTTTCTACAGAAAATTATCAAAATGCATTTAAATTCATAAAATATTCCACTATCGACCGAAAATTGCAAATATGTTACCAGGAACAATAAACATTATATAAGAACATAACCTCAAATCCCCATATGAAAATGATAAAGTAAAGTATTGATTATGTTGAAACTTGGATATTTAGGGCGATTCCACATGTAACTATCTGAATATCTGAAATCTGAAATCTGGTAAGACATCTGGGTAGATGTCCGGATATCCGAAATATGAAATCCGGACAGTTATCCGAGAAGATATCCGGATATCCGAAATCCGACGGATATCAGTCATATCATATCCGTATCCGATATCCGAACTGTACTATTCGAATTCGAATCCGAAATCCGAAAATTCTGCGGATATCCGAAAAAAACTATCCAATCGAATAATTAGCCTCTTCGGACGGTCGGATGGTCAGATAATATCCGTACCATTTACACCCCTAGACATCCAGATCCTGTTCCCGGGTCAAAGGGAACTTTCACATACAGCCAGTCTTAAAGAACATGGCCAGAGAAGCTTAGACGACCGAGGCACGTGCCAACAAGCATGACCTTACCGAGGTAGAACGCCCCATTTTACCACGGCGCAGTAGCTCCTTCCTTGAGAAGCTACTGATAACTGACCCCTACCTTGGTGATAGCACCTAGAAGGGGTGAATAGGTGATCCTGCACAACTTGCTCCAAACAACACAAATTTGGTCTAATAAATGAGTTAGAGTGAATTAAAACCAAGTTTGGATGAGAAGAGAAGATAGAAGAGAACTCTTCACTTGATTGCTCTCTTAATATGAGTATTAAACTAGGAGCAATATCACAAGTGAATATGAGCACTAAGAAAGACAAGAATCATAATAAAGTAAGGTGGAAGAGACACAACGATTTTTCTTGTGGTTCGGCCAATGCATACTCCACGTTATGGTGATCTCCTTTGGTCAAGGGTTGCACTCAACCCCTCTCAAGTGATCCAAAGATCAAAGTTAAGTGCCACATATGGCTTCCTTATATCTTGATCCCATTTGTGAGGAATCTTCCCAAGTTGGAGTCTCTCACACCTTACATAAATGATCAAAATCAAATTCGGAGTAAGGAAGAGAGTAAGAACATGCAAAAGGAGCAAAATCATAGCAACAACGCGCACACAAGCAAAGAAGAGAGCACAAGGACAAAACAACAGAGTGATAGCTCAGAAACGCGCTCAAATCTCTCTCAAACACTTCGAAAGCATGGTTGCGGAGTCACGGAGTTGTAGTGTGCTCTTAGAATGCTTGGTGTCTTGGTAGAGGCACCTAGGGGCCTCTTTTATAACACCAAGGGGCCAAGGAGTCATTGCTCCTTTGTTTGGAAACTGAAAATTGTTTTCTATCCGCGGGTGCACCGGACAACCTCGGCTGCAACGCTTGTCATATCCTGTGATTGGCCGCCTTCCTGTCGGGTGGGCAGCAGACTGTTCAGTGGCATACTGGACTGTACGGTGACCCCTCCTGGCAGTTGGTGCGTTGACGTGGCCGGCGAGCTGATCGTTGCACGACCGAGTAGCTGTTGGGCGCATGGCACACCGAACTGTCCGGTGAATTATAGCTGGCGAGCCTGAACAAAAACCGAGAGTGCCCAGTTGACCAGGTCGGACACCGGACTGTCCGGTGCAAACCAGACTATCCGGCGCACACTAGACTATCCGGCGCACACCAGATTGGCCCATGTTTGGATCTTTTGATCCAAACTCCTTCACTTCCTTTTGACTCTTTTTGATAGGTTCCCTAACACCTAGACAAACATAGTTAGCAACTAAAATAGTTGACTAAGTGGTAGAACCATACATTTTTCACTTCTTTTCATAAATATTTTCAAATATGCCCAATCTCAAGCCCAAAAAGTGCTTTTCTCTACAATAAATGTTAGAGTCCGAACACAAGTACTAGAAACACTGTAAATGATCTATGCAACATATTTAAAAGTGCAAACCTCACACTTATAGCGTTGTCCACAAAGTTGCATATTTTGGGTCCATGTTTGTGCTCTTTTGGACTTCTCATCTTCAATTTGCTTTATCTAAACTTGTGCCCATATACACATCAAGAGTTTTAGTTAAAAGTGGTGTGTTGAGCATTTAATCACCAAAACAACTAGAAATGGCCCAAGGGCATATTTCCCTCTCAATCTCCTCCTTTTTGGTGATTTATGCCAACACACCTAAAGCAACTAAAAATTACTAACTTAACTACATATGAGCCATCAAGATGTGCAAATTGAAGTCCAGCTAAAAACCAATTGAAGATTCATATTATTTGGCATATTTGGATCGTTTTGCCACCACTTCGTTTGTTTTCGCAAAACAAAATCATTTTTCTAACTTCTAAGTCAAAATACTTTAGTTTTGCAGATCAAACCATTTTTCAAGACTAATTTTGATCAAAATACCAAAAAGATTTCTCCCCCATAAGAGAATAGTTTTGTGCAGTTGGACACCTTCCCCTTGCCTTTGGAGTCCATCTCTTTGGACAGTTAGACCCAACCGAAAGAGATAGGCTCTGATACCAATTGAGAGCACATAGAGGGAGAGTGAATAGGTGATCCTGCAAAAATCAACTTAAAACACAAACTTGGTCTGAAATACTAGAGTTAGCGTAATTCAAACCAAGTTTGAGAGAGAAGAAGAGAGAAAAGTTCCGTTCACTTGATTGCCCTTCCAAGATGTAAATTAAACTAGGAGCAATATCATAAGTGAATAGAGAAAACTTAGAAAGAGAGAAAATCGCAAGAAAGTAAATGAACACAGAACACATGCGATTTTTCTCGTGGTTTGATCAAGCCTGAGATGCTTGCCTACTCCACGTTGTGGTGTCACAATGGACAAGAATTGCACTCAACCCCTCTCAAATGATCTAAAGATCAAATTTGTGTGCCACAATCTTCCTTATCACTTTTATCCCTGTCCGCAAGGAATTTTCCACAAGTTGGAGTCTCTTGCAGCCTTACACATGATCAGAGTTACAAATTGAAGTAAGCGAAGGAGAGAGTACAAGCACAAGAGATCAAAACCAGCAACTCAACACACAAAAGGGAGAAACGCAATCATACAATACAAAAGTATGAAGAATGACACTAAGATGGCGCATGAATCTCACTACAATCACACGATTGAGTTGTGGCAGAATGTCAGAGTGTTGAGAGTCTCTTGGGATGCTTGTGTACTAAATGAAGACGCCTAGGAGCTGCTTATATAGGCCAAAGAGTCATAGGAGTTGTTGCCTCCTTCCTTGTAAAATCAACAGATCTGGGCTGTCTGCGGGCGCACTAGATTAGCCCGGAGCATCACCGGACCGGGTCCACGTGCCCCGAGCCCAGGATTTGATTGGGCCCCTACCTGATCTGATGGGCACCGGACCGGTCCGATGCACCTCTAGACCGGGTGCCACGTTAGTGTTGGCCAGCGCGCGCCCGCTGAAGAGTAGTCGTTGGAGGCGGTCAGGCGCACCATTGGATCATGGATAGTGAAGGTTCGATGAATTTTATAATTAAATTCCTGAGAGCTCACTGTTCATGTACGGAGGTGGTCTAATGCACCTCAGACTAGTCTAGTTCGCCAGGCTGCCTAGCGCCTAAGTCTAGTCCCCCATGGACCTAGTCCGGTGCACCACTAGACCAGTCCGGTGAGGCTTAGATTGACACAACTTAGGCTCTTTTGAGCCTAAGTCCTCCAATCTTTTTTGGCTATTCTTGGGAACTTCCCTACTGATAGTCATTTAGAGGAGGGTGAATAGGCGAAACCTGAATTTTACAAACTTAAACTTGCACTTAGGCCGGGCTTAGCGTTAGGATTAAATCGGAGTACGGAAGATTGTTTCTCTTGCTATGAGTTGCTCAAATTGATGTGGATAACTTTTGGAGCAAACTCAAATCAATATTAGCAAGGAAACTTTAGAGAGATGAAAGAGGGGAAACAAATCAAGTGAAGATCAATGCAAGTGAACACGATGATTTGTTTTATTGAGGTTCGGTTTCAAATAACCTAGTCCCCGTTGAGGAGGCCACAAAGGCCGGGTCTATTCCAACCCTTTCCATCTCTCAATAGGTCACTCAGACCGGTCGAGGCTTCTCCTAAATCACTTGGGTCACTAAGACCCCGCAAGGATCACCACACACTTAGGTGTCTCTTGCTATCTTTACAAAGCACTTAGAAAATGAGAATAAGAAAGGAGAAAGCAATCCAAGCAACAAGAGCAACAAAATAACACAAAACACCTTCTCTCAAGTCATTAAGCGATTGAGTTGATTTTGAGGCTTGGAGAGGATTTGATCTTTGGGATGTGTCTTGGAGTGAATGCTACTGCTCTTGTAGTGAATGTGAAGTTCAGAAAACTTGGATGGCTTGAATGGAGGTGGTTGGGGGTATTTATAGCCTCCAACCACTTCCTAGCCGTTGGCTAAGTTTGCTGTCGATGGGCACACCGGACAGTCCGGTGGTGCACTGGACAAGACACTATTCAATGTCCGGTGTGTGCCACGTCAGCTGCCCATTGAGGTTTGGAGCGGTTGACCGTTTAAGTTCTTTGTCTTGTAGTTGCACCGGACAGTCTGGTGGCACACCGGACATGTCTGGTGCGTTCTGACTTCCTGCTCTAACTTCTGACTTTCACTGTTCACCTTTTCCAGTCGACCGTTGGGCGTAGGTTACCGTTGCTTCGTTGGCTCACCGGATATGTCCGGTGCACACCGGACAGTCTGGTGAATTATAGTAGAGCGTGTCCCTGTAAAACCCGAGAGTGACTAGTTTGGATGGTGCTCGGCCTAGGCACCGGACACTGTCCGGTGCACCACTTGAAAGGGAAATAGGCCTACACCTTTTTCTAAATAGATTTTGGTGGTTGAATTGCCCAACACAAATATTTGGACTAACTAGTTTGCTCTAGTCTATAAGTTTTACAGGCGCCAAAGGTTCACAATAGACCAATAAAATGACCAAGAAAGGGTTCAAACAAAGAGAGTCAAAGACAACCGAAGTGTGCCCTGGTCTGGCGCACCGGACTGTCCGGTGTGCCACCGGACAGTGTCCGGTGTACCAGGGAACTCAGCTCCAAACTCGTCACCTTCGGGAAAATCAGAGGGCGCTCCGCTATAATTCATCGGACTGTCCGGTGAGGCACCGGACAGTGTCCGGTGACACACCGGACTGTCCGGTGTGCCAGCGGAGCAACGACTACTTCAAGCGCCAACGGTCGACTGGAACGCATTTAATGCGCGCCTGTGCGCGCAGAGGACAGAGCACGCGCAGTTGACGCACCGGACAGTCTACAGTACTTGTCAGGTGCACCACCGGACAGCCAGAAGACCTCACCTGTCAGAGCTCCAACGGTCAAACCCTAACGGCCGGGTGACGTGGCTGGCGCACCGGACTGTCCGGTGCGCCCGTCAACAGTAGCCTCCACCAAACGGCTAGTTTGGTGGTTGGGGCTATAAATACCCCAACCACCCCACCATTCATTGCATCCAAGTCTTCCACCTTCCAACACATTACAAGAGCTATAACATTCAATTCTAGGCACAACCAAAGAGATCAAATCCTCTCCCAAGTCCGGAATCACTCCAAATCAATAGTGACTAGAGAGAGTGACTTTTGTGTTCATTTGAGCTCTTGCGCTTGGATTGCTTCTTTTCTTTCTCATTCTTTCTTGTGAACATCTCAATTGTAACCGAGGCAAGAGACACCAATTGTGTGGTGGTCCTTGCGGGGACTTAGTGTCCCGTGTGATTGAGAAGAGAAGCTCACTCGGTCTAAATGACCGTTTGAGAGAGGGAAAGGGTTGAAAGAGACCCGGTCTTCGTGACCACCTCAACGGGGAGTAGGTTTGCAAGAACCAAACCTCAGTAAAACAAATCCTTGTGTCTCACTCTTTATTTGCTTGCGATTTGCTTTTCACCCTCTCTCTCGGACTCGCTTATATTTCTAACGCTAACCCGGCTTGTAGTTGTGATTAACTTTGTAAATTTCAGTTTCGCCCTATTCACCCCCCTCTAGGCGACTTTCAATTGGTATCAGAGCCCGGTGCTTCATTAGAGCCTAACCGCTCGAAGTGATGTCGGGAGATCACGCCAAGAAGGAGATGGTGACCGGTGACAAGCTCGCTACAAGCCACGGGAAGGCTCCATCGGGAGAGTCTCGCAACAAAGGGAAGGAGAAGGAATCCTCTTCCCACAAGTCGCATCGGAGTGGCGACAAGAAAAAGAAGATGAGGAAAGTGGTCTACTACGAGACCGATTCTTCATTGCCATCCACCTCCGGCTCCGACGCGCCATCAATAACTTCTAAGCGCCATGAGCGCAAGAAGTATAGTAAGATTCCCCTACGCTACCCTCGTATTTCAAAGCGTACTCCTTTACTTTCCGTTCCACTAGGCAAACCACCGGTTTTTGATGGTGAATATTATAATATATGGAGTGACAAAATGAGGCATCATCTAACCTCACTCCACACAAGCATTTGGAACGTTGTTGAGTTTGGTGTACAGGTACCATCCGTAGGGGATGAAGACTATGATTCGGATGAAGTGGCCCAAATCCACCACTTCAACTCCCAAGCCACTACTATACTCCTCGCCTCTCTAAGTCGAGAGGAGTATAATAAGGTGCAAGGGTTGAAGAGCGCAAAGGAAATTTGGGACGTGCTCAAGACCGCGCACGAAGGAGACGAGGTGACCAAGATCACCAAGCGGGAGACGATCGAGGGGGAGCTCGGTCGCTTCATGCTTCACCAAGGAGAGGATCCGCAAGCCATGTACAACCGCTTGAAGACCTTGGTGAACCAAGTGCGCAACCTCGGGAGCACCAAATGGGATGACCATGAGATGGTCAAGGTTATTCTAAGATCCCTCGTTTTTCTTAACCCTACGCAAGTTCAATTAATTCGAGGTGATCCTAGATACAAGCTAATGTCTCTCGAGGAAGTCATAGGGAAATTTGTGAACTTTGAGCTAATGATTAAAGGCTCAAAGAAAATCATCGAGCAAGGCACCTCCTCCACGCCCGAGGCATAACCCGTCGTATTCAAGGCAATGGAGGAGAAGAAGGAAGAGTCTACACCAAGTAGGCTCCCCATCGACGCCTCAAAGCTCGACAATGAGGAGATGGATTTAATCATCAAAAAGATTTCGACAAATCCTCAAGCAAAGGAGGGGGAAGGACTACAAGCCCCGCTCCAAAAAGGCTTGCAACAAGTGTGGTAAGCCCGGTCACTTCATAGCAAAATGTCCTATTTCTAGTGACAGTGACAGGGGCGACGACAAGAAGGGGAGAAGAAAGGAGAAGAAGATATACCACAAGAAGAAGGGCGGCGATGCCCATGTTTGACGGGAGTGGGACTTCGACGAGAGCTCCACCGACTCCTCCTCCGACAAGGACGCCGCCAACATCGCCGTCAACAAGGGACTCCTCTTCCCTAACGTTGTCCACAAGTGCCTCATGGCAAAAGACGGCAAAAAGAAAAAGGTTAAATCTAAATCCTCCACTAAATATGCCACCTCTAGTGATGAGGCAAATTCTAATGATGAAGAGGATGATTTATTTACTCTTTTTTCCAACCTCAACATGCAACAAAAGGAGAAGTTGAATGAATTGATTAGCACTATTCATGATAAGGATGATCTCTTGGATAGCCAAGAGGACTTCCTAATTAAGGAAAATAAGAAGCATGTTAAGGTTAAGAATGCTTATGCTCTAGAGATGGAAAAATATGAAAAACTAACTAGTGAGCTAAGCACTTGCCATGATATTATTGCCAACCTTAGAAATGAAAATGCTAGATTAATTGCTAAGGTTGATTCAAATGTTTGTGATGATTCATATGCCAGTCTTAGAAATGATCATGCTATTTCTATTGCTAAGATTGAAAAATTAAATGCCTCTCTCGCTAGCCTTAGAATTGAAAATGAAAAATTGATTGCTAAGGCTAAAGACTTAGATGTTTGCAATGCTTCCATTTTCGATCTTAGAAGTGAAAATGATATTTTACATGCTAAGATTGTTGAACTAAAAACTTGCAAACCCTCTACATCTACCATTGAGCATGTTTTCATTTGCACTAGATGTAGAGATGTTGACATTGATGCTATTCATGATCACATGGCTTTAATTAAATAACAAAATGATCATATAGCAAAATTAGATGCTAAAATTACCAAACATGAGCTAGAAAATGAAAAATTTATATTTGCTCGTAGTATGCTTTATAGTGGGAGACGCCCTGGCATCAAGGATGGCATTGGCTTCCAAAGAGGAGACAATGTCAAACTCAATGCCCCTCCTAAAAAATTATCTAACTTTGTTAAGGGCAAGGCTCCCATGCCTCAGGATAACGAGGGTTACATTTTGTACCCTGTCGGTTATCCCGAGCATAAGATTAGGAGAATTCATTCTAGGAAGTCTCACTCTGGCCCTAATCATGCTTTTATGTATAAGGGTGAGACATCTAGCTCTAGACAATCAACTCGTGCTAAATTGCCTAAGAAGAAAACTCCTAGTGCATCAAATGAACCTAGCATTTCATTTAAAACTTTTGATGCATCTTATGTTTTGACTAACAAATCCGGCAAAGTAGTTGCCAAGTATGCTGAGGACAAACACAAGGGATCAAAGACTTGTGCTTGGGTACCCAAAGTTCTTGTATCTAATGTCAAAGGACCCAAAACTGTTTGGGTACCTAAAATCAAGAACTAAGTTTGTTTTGTAGGTTTATGCATCCGGGGGCTCAAGTTGGATCATCGATAGCGGGTGCACAAACCACATGACAGGGGAGAAAAAGATGTTCTCCTCCTATGAGAAAAACCAAGATCCCCAACGAGCTATCACATTCGGGGATGGAAATCAAGGTTTGGTCGAAGGTTTGGGTAAAATTGCTATATCACCTGACCATTCCATTTCAAATGTTTTTCTTGTAGACTCATTAGATTACAACTTGCTTTCCGTTTCTCAATTATGTAAAATGGGCTACAACTGTCTTTTCACGGATACATGTGTCACTGTCTTTAGAAGAAGTGATGATTCAATAGCTTTTAAGGGAGTGTTAGAGGGTCAGCTATACTTAGTTGATTTCAATAGAGCTGAACTCGACACTTGCTTAATTGCTAAGACTAACATGGGTTGGCTCTGGCATCACCGACTAGCCCATGTTGGGATGAAGAATCTTCACAAGCTTCTAAAGGGAGAGCACATTTTGGGACTAACAAATGTGCATTTTGAGAAAGACAGGATCTGTAGCGCATGCCAAGCAGGGAAGCAAGTTGGTGTTCATCATCCACATAAGAACATCTTGACGACTGACAGGCCACTTGAGCTCCTCCACATGGACCTATTCGGCCCGATCGCTTACATAAGCATCGGCGGGAGTAAGTATTGTCTAGTTATTGTGGATGACTATTCTCGCTTCACTTGGGTATTCTTCTTACAGGAAAAATCTCAAACCCAAGAAACCTTAAAGGGATTCTTGAGACGGGCTCAAAATGAGTTCGGCTTAAGGATCAAGAAAATTAGAAGCGATAATGGGACGAAGTTCAAGAATTCACAAATTGAAGGCTTCCTTGAGGATGAGGGCATCAAGCATGAGTTCTCTTCTCCCTACACACCACAACAAAATGGTGTAGTGGAGAGGAAGAATAGAACTCTATTGGACATGACAAGAACCATGTTTGATGAGTACAAGACTTCAGATCGGTTTTGGGCCAAGGCGGTCAACACCGCTTGCTACGCCATCAACCGGTTGTATCTACATCGAATCCTCAAGAAGACATCTTACGAACTCCTAGCCGGTAAAAAGCCAAATGTTTCATGTTTTAGAGTCTTTGGTAGCAAATGTTTTATACTTGTTAAAAGAGGTAGAAAGTCCAAATTTGCTCCTAAGGCTGTAGAAGGCTTTTTACTAGGATATGATTCAAACACAAGGGCATATAGAGTCTTTAACAAGTCCACTGGACTAGTTGAAGTTTCTTGTGACATTGTGTTTGATGAGACTAACGGCTCTCAAGTAGAGCAAGTTGATCTTGATGAATTAGATGATGAAGTGGCTCCATGCGTCGCGCTAAGGAACATGTCCATTGGGGATGTGTATCCTAAGGAATCCAAAGAGCCCATTCAAGCACAAGATCAACCATCCTCCTCCATGCAAGCATCTCCACCAACTCAAGATGAGGATGAGACTCAAGATGATGAAGAGGAAGTTCAAGAAGATGAGCCACCTCAAGACGACGACAATGATCAAGGGGGAGATGCAATTGATCAAGACAAGGAGGATGAGCAAGTTCCAAAACCGCCACACCCAAAAGTCCACCAAGCAATCCAACGAGATCACCCCGTGAACACCATCCTCGGCGACATTCATAAGGGGGTAACCACTAGATCTCGTGTTGCACATTTTTGTGAGCATTACTCTTTTGTTTCCTCTATTGAGCCACACAGGGTAGAGGAAGCACTTCAAGATTCGGATTGGGTGATGGCGATGCAAGAGGAGCTCAACAACTTCACGAGGAATGAGGTATGGCATTTAGTTCCACGCCCTAACCAAAATGTTATAGGAACCAAGTGGGTCTTTCACAACAAACAAGACAAGCATGGTGTGGGGACAAGGAACAAAGCTCGACTTGTGGCCAAGGGATATTCACAAGTCGAAGGTTTGGATTTCGGTGAAACCTATGCACCCGTAGCTAGGCTTGAATCAATTCGCATTTTTACTTGCCTATGCTACTTACCATGGCTTCAAGCTTTATCAAATGGACGTGAAGAGTGCCTTCCTCAATGGACCAATCAAGGAAGAGGTCTATGTTGAGCAACCTCCCGGCTTTGAAGACAGTAAGTACCCTAACCATGTTTATAGACTCTCTAAGGCGCTTTATGGGCTCAAGCAAGCCCCAAGAGCATGGTATGAATGCCTAAGAGATTTTCTTATTGCTAATGGCTTCAAAGTCGGAAAAGCCGATCCTACACTCTTTACTAAA
This sequence comes from Zea luxurians, assembly GCA_029449295.1. Taxonomy (NCBI): domain Eukaryota; kingdom Viridiplantae; phylum Streptophyta; class Magnoliopsida; order Poales; family Poaceae; genus Zea; species Zea luxurians. The sequence continues at coordinate 10,080,471 of JAOPSE010000057.1, forward strand.
ACACTTGCAAATGATTTGTTTGTATGCCAAATTTATGTTGATGATATCATATTTGGGTCTACTAACAAATCTACTTGTGAAGAGTTTAGTAGGACATGACACAAAAATTCGAGATGTCAATGATGGGGGAGTTGAAGTATTTTCTAGGATTCCAAGTCAAGCAAATCCAAGAGGGCACCTTCATTAGCCAAACCAAGTACACTCAAGACATTCTAACCAAGTTTGGGATGAAGGACGCCAAACCCATCAAGACACCCATGGGAACTAATGGGCATCTCGACCTCGACACGGGAGGTAAATTCGTAGATCAAAAGGTATACCGGTCGATGATAGGTTCTTTACTCTATTTATGTGCTTCACGACCGGATATTATGCTTTCCGTATGCATGTGTGCAAGATTCCAAGCCGATTCTAAGGAAGCTCACCTTAGGGCCGTAAAACGAATCTTGAGATATTTAGTTTATACTCCTAAGTTTGGCCTTTGGTACCCCAGGGGATCCACATTTGATTTAATTGGTTATTCCGATGCCGATTGGGCAGGGTGCAAAATTAATAGAAAGAGCACATCAGGGATTTGCCAGTTCTTGGGAAGATCTCTAGTGTCTTGGGCTTCAAAGAAGCAAAATTCTGTGGCTCTTTCAACCGCCGAAGCCGAGTATATTGCCGCAGGCCATTGCTGCGCGCAATTACTTTGGATGAGGCAAACCCTTAGGGACTATGGTTACAAATTAACCAAAGTTCCTCTTCTATGTGATAATGAGAGTGCAATCCGCATGGCGGATAATCCCGTTGAGCATAGCCGCACTAAACACATAGCCATTCGGTATCATTTTCTAAGGGATCACCAATAAAAGGGGGATATCGAGATTGCATATGTTAGCACCAAAGAACAATTAGCTGATATCTTTACCAAGCCATTGGATGAACAAACTTTTACCAAACTTAGGCATGAGCTAAATATTCTTGATTCTAGAAACTTTTATTGATGTTTTGCACACATAGCTCATATGTATACCTTTGATCATCTCTTTCATGTGCTATGACTAATGTGTTCTTTCAAGTCCTTTTCATGCTAAGTCATAGATTGAAAGGAAAAAGGAGTCTTCGGCGAAGACAAGGCTTCCACTCTGCTCCATCGAATCATTCATCCTTCGCCGTCGCTCCGCACAACTCTCCAACTTTGGTATAATCTTCACTTCTATACTTCTATCCAAAGGGGGAGAGAGTAGTTTCAAAGGGCTTATATTTCACTCAAATATCCGTTTTTTGCGATTCATGCCAAAGGGGGAGAGAGTATTAGCCCAAAGCAAAAGGACCGCACCACCACCAATTTCAAAAATGTAATCTTTTATTTGGTATTAAAAAGAAGTTTTTAAATTGATATCTTATTTTGATATAATTTCAAATTGGTATACCCTCTTCAAAATTAATATCTAAAACCCTCTTGAACAATAAGAGGAGGATTTCATTAAGGGGGAGTTTTGTTTAGTCAAAGGAAAAGCATTTGAAACAGGGGGAGAAAATTTCAAAACTTTAAAATGCTTCTCAAAATCCTATTAATTTACCTTTGACTATTTGCAAAAGAACTTTGAAAAGAATTTCCAAAACATTTTTGCAAAACAAAACATGTGGTGCAAGCATGGTCCAAAATGTTAATAAGAAGAAAAGCCATCCATGCGCATCTAGTAAGTAATATTTATTGGTTTCATTCCAAGCAACCTTTGCACTTACATTATGCAAACTAGTTCAATTCTACACTTCTATATTTGCTTTGGTTTGTGTTGGCATCAATCACCTAAAAGGGGGAGATTGAAAGGGAAATGGGCTTACACCTTTTCCTAAATAGATTTTGGTGGTTGAATTGCCCAACACAAATATTTGGACTAACTAGTTTGCTCTAGTCTATAAGTTTTACAGGTGCCAAAGGTTCACAATAGACCAATAAAATGACCAAGAAAGGGTTCAAACAAAGAGAGTCAAAGACAACCGAAGTGTGCCCTGGTCTGGCGCACCGGACAGTGTCCAGTGTACCAGGGAACTCAGCTCCAAACTCGTCACCTTCGGGAAAATCAGAGGGCGCTCCGCTATAATTCACAGACTGTCCGGTGAGGCATCGGACAGTGTCCGGTGACACACCGGACTGTCCGGTGTGCCAGCGGAGCAACAGCTACTTCAAGCGCCAACGGTCGACTGCAACGCATTTAATGCGCGCCTGCGCGCGCAGAGGACAGAGCACACGCAGTTAGCGCACCGGACAGTCTATAGTACTTGTCCGGTGCACCACCGGACAACCAGAAGACCCCACCTGTCAGAGCTCCAACGGTCGAACCCTAACGGCCGGGTGACGTGGCTGGCGCACCGGATTGTCCGGTGCGCCCGTCGACAGCAGCCTCCACCAAACGGTTAGTTTGGTGGTTGGGGCTATAAATACCCCAACCACCCCACCATTCATTGCATCCAAGTCTTCCACCTTCCAACACATTACAAGAGCTATAACATTCAATTCTAGACACAACCAAAGAGATCAAATCCTCTCCCAAGTACGGAATCACTCCAAATTAATAGTGACTAGAGAGAGTGACTTTTGTGTTCATTTGAGCTCTTACGCTTGGATTGCTTCTTTTCTTTCTCATTCTTTCTTGTGAACATCTCAATTGTAACCGAGGCAAGAGACACCAATTGTGTGGTGGTCCTTGCGGGGACTTAGTGTCCCGTGTGATTGAGAAGAGAATCTCACTCGGTCTAAGTGACCGTTTGAGAGAGGGAAAGGGTTGAAAGAGACCCGGTCTTCGTGACCACCTCAACGGGGAGTAGGTTTGCAAGAACCGAACCTCGGTAAAACAAATCCTTGTGTCTCACTCTTTATTTGCTTGTGATTTGCTTTTCACCCTCTCTCTCGGACTCGCTTATATTTCTAACGCTAACCCGGCTTGTAGTTGTGATTAACTTTGTAAATTCCAGTTTCGCCCTATTCACCCCCCCTCTAGGCGACTTTCACCACTGGCAGCACCAATGCTAGTCTTTGCTCCATACTTTGTTGATTCCCCAACTTAGCTTCTTTCTTGGTTTGTGTTGAACTTTATGCATCTGAGATAAATGATGACTAGGCAAACTAGTTAGTCCATATGGTTTGTGATGGATGTTAAACACTAAAATCGATTATGAGAAATGATTAAGCCCATTTCCCTTTCACCTACAAATTAGACAAACATAATTAACACATAACCCAATTGACTAAGTGTGGGAAACTGACATTTTTGCCTTAGTTTCTCCTGGATTGGCTAAAACCAAGTCTAAAATGCACTTTTGCTACACAAAGAGTTAGAGCCCAGTAGCGAGTGCTAGAAACATTGTAATGGACCTATGCAACATGTCTAAGCGTGCAAACCTCATAGATTTATCATTTCGTTCCAAGTTGCATTTCTGACCTCCTGTTTAGCTCAACCTAAGTCCAAATTGCACATTTCTCACATGATTGAGTTAGAGATCAAAGTAAAGTGCTAGAAACATAGTATTAGGCATATGCAACTTATTCAAACACTCAAACCTCATTTTCTTACTATTTTACCACAAGTTGTACTTTGTAGCCTCTATTTTAGCTCAATGGACTTAGTGCCTTCAATTAAACCTATGCTCGTACTCATATTAATGAGGTGTTTGGTTTGAGAAATAAGCTAGTCCATCATCTTCTCACTCCCCACTTTTTGTTTGGTTTGTGGAATGAAATGAGTTGATCCATCACCACCCCATTCCTTATAATTAGTTAGTACTAATATGAGGAATGCGGTCATTCCATTAAATTTGAAGAATAGACTCATGATGCACCACCTCATCTTGAATGGAGTGATTCCTCGAACCAAACACTCCCTAAACTTATTAGTTTAAAGTGGTGTGTTGGACATTTAATCACCAAAACAGATAAAAATGACTATCTAGCATATTTTCGTTTCAATGCTGAATGTCTAATCACGCCGATGTCTAGGTGGGGCGATGATGAAATAGAAGTTGTCTGCCATGGTTAGGGAGAAGAAATGAGAGAGACACAAAGCTTGATTATGAGTTAGACGAAGTGTTGACAAACGAAAATTATATTCTATTTTATTTTCATTTTATTAAACAACCAAATGGTATTATAACGTATGGATCAAGTTTTATGATGGTATTCCAGGAAGCTCACTCGATAGATAGCAAAGTTACAAAACTCAACTTTTATAGTGACATAATTCCAAATTTCTTAGAACTCGTTCAGAACCAAGAATAACGAAAAAGATTGACGGACCAAAATTCTTTACTATTAAAATTAAATAATAAAAGTTTTTGTCCTTCAATTCCCTCCATTACATTTCCCAAACAAAGTCTCTGCCCCCTCGAGTATTTTCTGATTGAGCAATGCACCCCGTTCCGCCTTCATACCCTGCTCATCAGCCCGGATAAGATAACGCCCATCTGCACGGGCCACGCGAAGCGTTCGAGCTCCTCCCACGGCAGCCATGGTCACCGCCACCACCTCCCCGCTCTTCTCCCTCTCCTCCCTCCGCGCCTCCCTCCCTTCCCCCACCCGATTTCACACGTCTCTCTCGCTCCGAGCCCTCTCCCCACGTGCTCGTCTCTCTGCCGCCCTCCCATTCGCCTCCCCACTCGGTACGCTTTCTCCGGCACCTCAGGTTTCAATTCCTCGACGGCTTGACAATATCTCTGCGCTTACCTATCGGTTTTGTGTGGGGAATGGCAGTTTCAGGTGGGTACGGGACCTGGGCGGCGACTTCAATCTCGTCCGCGGGAAGGTTGAGACGGCGGGGGCTGGAGGTGGTGTGCGAGGCCACGACTGGGCGGCGGCCGGACTCGGTTAAGAAGAGGGAGCGCCAGAACGACAAGCACCGCATCCGCAATCACGCGCGCAAGGCCGAGATGCGCACTAGGATGAAAAAGGTACCTGCGTGAATGAGTGATGCTTAGTGGCAGCGCGCCAGCGACTATATATATATGACCTCTCTCCTTATTGGCTTATTGCTTATAATTTCCCCAGTAATTTAACCGCATTGTGAGATAAAAATTCTCGAGTGGCACGATGTAGTTAGAAAGGAAGTTTAGCTTTGGAGAAGCTCTTGCAAGATTGTAGTGCCAGTACATTTTGTTGAATTAGTTTTGTCTTGAAATAAGCATGTCAATCAGCTTGTTAGAAGGGCTCCATTTGTGAATCATACAGCCCAATCTACGTGTTGAGTTTGTTCTTGGCTGACGTTAAGTAATTTTTTGGGTTACTTTGGCAGATTGGCTGGCTGCTTTATGTTAGCCAGTATTTATCACGGGCCAATGTGTTTTGATTTAGGGGCATGGAGGACAGGGGAGCTGAACAGATTCTGAGTTTTTTTAGTCTAGCGGTATCAAAAAACAAAAAATGTGTATTGATTTGTATTTAGATGAATATTAGAATGTCAGGTCATTATTTTAGTATAAGTGGAAGTCAATATTTTGTTATTATTTATGAATCATTGCCCTCAAAGGGAAAAAAACAGCCCAAGGAAAAGAATAGACATAGTTAATGAATTTCATTCCATGACTAGTGACTATCCTCAGTAGACCCGTAAAACACTATTTTGTATAGTAGACTCTACTGTTTATAAAGTGAAGTTTAAGATAGGATGTAGAATAGGAAGTCTGCTAGAGTGGAGATAGCATTGTCTTTTGCGTTAACAACAGTTTCTTTTGTGTTGATGTAATGAATCTTCTGACACGAATGAAACTGATAATGGTCAATGGGGACGAGAATACGAAATTACACTTCTTATGCGGCAACCAGTATCATCATGATTTTTGTACACAGTTTAAGCATCGCATACTCTGCTCTATGAAAAACAGTCATAAACCGTTTGCTCTTCCATCAGGTCTTAAGAGCTCTTGAAAAGCTTAGGAAGAAACCTGACGCGCAGCCTGAAGAAATAATTGAGATAGAGAAGCTGATCGCTGAGGCATACAAAGCCATCGACAAGACGGTGAAGGTTGGCGCCATGCATAGGAACACGGGGAACCATCGGAAGTCTCGACTGGCAAGGAGGAAGAAGGCCATCGAGATACTCCGTGGTTGGTATGTCCCAAATGCTGAACCTGTCGCTGCCACCTAGGATTCTTGAGAAATCGCTATCATGTGTCAGCTTTTCATTTTGGGCGACTTTGCTATTCACGGGTCTCAACAGCTTGCCAGGTTCTCTATTGAAATGGTCTGTTCATACCTTTTCTGCTATGCGTTTGCTCTGTACTAGCAGTTTGACTACCGGCTAGAGTGGGCAGCTCTTCTCCCCTGTTTCTGTTGTTGTTCGCCTCAACATTGTAAAACTGAATTCAGAAAATTTTAAATATAGCTGTCATCTGGTAAGTCTTGATTTGTTAAGCTGAACAAATTGTATCAGTAGTTAGTATGCATAGTGAAAACAGACTTCCTGAAGTGCAGATGATGTTTTCAATTGTTTCAAGCTCCACACTTTTTTTCATAGGTCCGATTACCCGGCATGTCATTAATAATAAGCCCCGTTTGAGTCCTTGGAACTGAATTCCACTCTAATAATTGTAATTTAGGCACACGTGAATTAATCTAATATTGTTTTATGTAGAATATATTTGTATGCTAGGCTACATTTCTACTATTAGATAGTGAGTCAAAGAGCATGCTATAAATTAATTTATAGAGTACAAATATAGTACGTGAAGTGGTGATACATAAAATTGATTTCCATCCCTTACCTTTATAAATTTAAGATAGACTTATATCTAAACTTTGGAAAGCAATAAAATGTTAACTTCTAAACCAAATAACCTATTTTATTGAGTAGATTCTAATTCTTCCAAAATAAATAGATACAAACGGCCTCTAAGAAGGTACCGGTACAACTTTTCACAACCTAGGCCGCATAGACATGAAATGTTTCGGGGATGTTTGATTCTCCTAACTAAAGTTTAGTTCGTAGCACATTGAAGGTTAGAATGCCCATTATAAGTATTAAACATAACATAATTACAAAACTAGTTATATAGATAAAAGTTAAAGGATGATACGAATTTATTAAGCTTAATTAATCCTGGATTAGTAAATGTTTAATGTAGCATTACAAAAGTGAATCATAGCCTAATTAGGCTTCATAGAGTCGCATTACCGTATAGTCCTTATGTAACTATACTAGATTTAATACTTCTAACTGGCATTCAAAATTTCAAACATCCGATTATGACATACTAAAATTTAGTCTCCTAATCCAAACGAGCTCTTAGGTAGTGTTTGGTTGGAGAGCCAAGTAGAACGGAGCCGTTCTGTTTCAGTTTTGTTGCTGTTTGGTTACAAAGTAACTAGAACAGAATGGCTCCAATTAGGGAATATTCTCCTCAGATCCGGAACCATTCCGCTCCAAAAAATCAACGGAACGGAGCCGCTCCGTTCCCATCCCGCTCTCACAGTCACGCTCCGCTCCGTTCACTCTGCAACCAAACAAAAAACAGAGCCGCTCCGTTCCAGATTACCAAACACAGAACAGAACGGCTCTGTTCCTAGAATCAGGGATGGAACGGCTCCGTTCTACTTGGCTCCTCAACCAAACACTACCTTAGTTTCCCTCCTATCAAGAACCAGGTGTAACAAACAGACTTTCTGCAAGACTATCTCAAGAAGCCTCTTATATTTCATTTCAAACTCCACTCTATAAATATCTACAACAGTGTTTTACATATTCATATACACAATCTGATGGGTGGCCACAGCCTAACAGCTTACATAGTCATATACACAATCTGCTAGAGCCTAACAGCTTCCCAAGGTCCATACTACCTGGTCTCCTTGAGTTTCCTACAAATTGAGCTGGGTCGTTCGTATTGTACTTCAAAAAAAGGACTAGAAAAGATTAGCATACATGCTTCGCAAGGCTTCTCAGCCAGGACCGTGGACAGCAGGAGCCAAGAGGCATATAGATGCTGAACGGAAGATAACATTCTCGTAGTCACTGCAGCTAGAGAAACACATGGTTTGCCAAGGGCAAAACGCCCGAACATCATAACAACCAGCAAAGCTCGTGCACAAGCTTCCGAATCTGAGCTATAATCAATGGAGTTAATACATAGCATTATATATGAGAATAATCTACCTGACCTAATAACCCGCTAGGCGCAAAAAGGGGCAAAATTTGCAGGTTAAAGCTTCACCATGCCAGAAAGGCAGCCTTGAAGACGAGGTCAAGTTTTCGTACTATATATATAGTTATATACCTACACATGCTGATGGCTGTGCAAAGGGAAATGATCGTATCAGTCGTCACTTTCAACAGATCGATCACTTCCCCAATCATCTAATGAAGCGTGCCCAAGTAGCTAGCTTTTTTTTACGCTATTACACCTGATGGCTTCAAGGATTGATACATCGTCATGCAAGGTGAATGGTGCGCTGAAAAATGGAGTGGAAAGTACATACGGGTTAGGACCAAGACACGTTAATTTGGAGGGAGCATCAGTTTTGAGTTCTGGTAGTACCAGTTGAAGTCCAAACCAGCAAACTTTGAGTTTTCTGAGATCTCAATTTCCACCCTTGCTTTTCTGGATGCCTGCTCATAAACAAATGCTACTGTTAGTACCTACTAGACTATCAAAAAATTTCAGTGTGTTCTTAAAATTATTAAGCTTGTTGTAGTATGAGCCCTTTCGGGTGCATGCATAAGCATAAGTCAAGGAGTTGTGTGCGACTCAAGTCACCAAGTAGATTGAGGTCAATCTGGACTCAAAAACCTGTGTGGACTAGCCAGCAAGCAATGTGGAATCAGCTAGGTGCTGCCTTATATGTAACTATGTAATTTTCTTCTAGGTGTGTTGCAAAGAAATATGAAATTCGTCTCCTGCCTTGTGTGTTCTGCATTTGTTGCTTTTCACCATGTATACTTGAGTTCGTGTGAAACCTCTAAGTTCTGAACCAACAAAACCATTTGTATATGACAAAGATTGATTTTATACTAATATACTATACGGTATTCATGATCTGAATAATATTACTATCCAAAGTGCCTAATCACTAGCACAGTTGTAGTAATACAAATTTGAAATCAGGTATCTGGTAAGATATTTTTGTAAACAAGTCTAGATAAGGACATTTATGTCAACCACATTTTATAGAACATTTGAAACATGCAATGACACAAGTTTTGGATCAGACCATCTAAGTCAACCATAGTAGGTTGAACATTTGAAACACAAATAAACCCAATCTATGCACATCCAGATATTACAACTGAGTTGCAAGCTGCTTTTGGAGGGCAAATATTTTTGACAGCTGTAGATCGAGAAAAATACCTTGACCAATAAGAATGGAAGGCAGATACCATTCACACTCTCTGCTGGCCTCTGTAGTAACTGGTTGCGAAACTTGATATTCTGGAGGTCATCAAACTTGAAATAGACAAGGAAAAATCATGAGATGAGACGATAGTAAATTAGTAACTACACCAATTAGGAAGCACTAGCTATATCTCTAAATGATAGTAAAGAAGAGTTTTTACTTCCAAAACAAAGCAAAGAAGAGTTATTGCTACTTGCTAGATTCGCAAACAACTTACCTGTCTTTCAATTTCCTGGAGAAGTTTTTTCTTGTTCTTAATCCTGATCATGAGTTCTTTGCGAGTTTCCTTTGAAATAGAACATGACAGGGGTCACATAAAAAACCCTCCTCAATTATTATTTACCAGCCTGCACTACAAAGCACAAATACTGACCTCCAACTTTATCTTTTCATATTGGAAATTAGACAAGCCCATCCATTTTATCTCCTTTTCATCTTTTGTGATAACACGTAGTGCGATTAGCACATTAAAAGCATCATACACTCTCCTCCTGATATTCTTCTCATCAAACTACACAGATAAGTTTATTTTCTTTAGATCAGCATTTGGGGGGAAAGTTCACAGTGAGATCAAATTTGTGCAACTTAATAATACAAAATAACCTCTTGACCAATAAGAGTCAACTTCAGCTCTCCACAAATTTCATCTGCAACCTGGAAAAGACAGTAACTAGTTGAGGTAGCTTACAGCCCAAAATGGGAAAGAAAGAAAGCATAACATGTGATGCTAAAATATGTAGAAGGAATGCCATGCATAAAAAATAATACTGCACTAAAATACCAATGTAGTATTTTGGAGATACCTTTCAGCATTTATATTGTTAGACTACCCGTCTAGGATTCTAGGGTTTGGGGTATTCCCCATGTAATTACCGTCTCACCCCTCACTGTAATGGGCCTGGCCCAGTTACTAAGTCTATTAATACTACTCCCCATCCCTGGTTAGGGGCATGGGTTCTTATTCTAACATGGTATCAGACTAGGTTTAGGGTTTTCCTTCACAGCCGCCGGCGTCTTCCTCTGTTTCCTGCCAGCCGCCAGGGGCCCCTGCAGCCGCCGGGGGGGGGGGGGGGGGGGGGGGGTTTCCCCCACTGTAGCGCCAGGGAGCGCCTCCCGTCGCTCCTCCCCTGCGCGCCCGTCGCGCACTGGGCCTCTGCCCCTGCGCGGCCGCCGCCGCCGACCTCCAGCCCCGCCACCGGCGCCGCCAGCCCCACGCGCGTCCCGTCTCCGACCGCCCCGTCTGGACGCCACCCCGACGCGACCCCGTCCGGTCGCCGCCACCTCCCCCTCCGCTTCGCGCGCCCCTGCTCACGCGCTGCATCCGCGCCAGGAGGCTGCGCTGGCCGAGGGCCGCGCCAGCCTTCCCGACTCGGCAGCGCCGTGCCTGGGTACCTGCCCCGCGCCGCGGCCATCCCGCGCCCGCGCCGTGCACCTGGGCGTGCCGTGCCGGGTGCGCCCTCGCCGTGCATCTGGGCGTGCCAAGCAGTGCTCGCACCTGGTGAAGCCTGATGCCGCGCGCCCCTGCGCCCGTCGCCCCAGCCGACCGTGCTGCGCGCGCCCGTCTGGACGGCCCTCCGCGCTCCTCGCGCCGTTGCGCTTCTCCTACCAGCGGTGTCCCCACCCACATCGATTCCATGGCGTCACCCCCGCCAGTCGCTCTCGTGACTGTGCGTGTCCTCCTCCACGACGGCCAGCTCATCCGGGGCATGTTCGTGTCCTTCGATCCAGTCTGGAACCCTATTCTTCGGGACTGCGTCGAGATCCACCCTCAGGCGGGCCGTCACGTGCCTGGACCGCTTGTCTTCCCACGTGCTGCGATCGCCTCCCTTGCGGTTGAGCCCGTGTCATCCCCCTCCCTTCCTACTGCCTCTGTCGGGGCACCCTCTTTGGCCCTCTCCGCTCACACCGTACCTTCGCCACTTCCACCTCCCCGAACCACCACCGATTGGGTGGTTGACTCCGGAGCCTCCTTCCACACTACCCCCACCACCAATTCATTACTCCACTCCCATCCACCCCACCCCTCACATCCTACCTCCATCGTCGTCGGTAACGGTTCCACCCTCCCGGTTACCTCAGTAGGTACATCGGTTCTTCCAGGACCATTCTGCCTTAACGACGTCCTTGTTGCTCCCGGACTGACTCATCCCCTCCTCTCGGTTCGTCGCTTCACTAGTGACAACCAGTGCTCTATGGAGTTCGACCCCTGGGGCCTCACCATACGCCACCTCCCCACACATGATGTGCTCGCTCGCTGTGACAGCTCCGGCCCCCTCTATTCTCTTCATTTGCCCTCCACTCCCCACACCAAAGTAGCCTCATCTCATGTTCTCGCTACTACCACCACCTCCTCCGCCATTTGGCACCGTCGCCTCGGGCACCCTGGACCTGACGTCATGTCCCAGCTTTCCGGCCACTCAGACATATCATATACTCGGGGCTCTTCTGAGCGCCTCTGCCATGCTTGTCAGCTCGGCCGTCACTCACGTCTCCCTTTTTCCACTTCCACGTCCAGGGCTGTTCAGGCCTTTGATCTTGTCCACTGTGACCTCTGGACGTCTCCTGTCCTTAGCCTCTCCGGCTACAAGTACTACCTAGTCATTCTGGATGACTACTCCCATTTCCTTTGGACTTTCCCCCTTCGGCTGAAGTCCGACACGTTTACCACCCTCACTCACTTCTTCACCTGGGTACACACCCAGTTCCGGCGCCCGGTCCGTGCCCTGCAGTGCGACAATGGCCGCGAGTTCGACAACAACGCCTCCCGTTCTTTCTTCCTCACTCACGGCGTCCAGTTGCGTCTCTCGTGTCCCTACACCTCTGCTCAGAACGGCCGGGCCGAGCGTATGATTCGCACCACCACCAACATGATCCGCTGCCTTCTCTTTCAGGCATCTCTTCCTGCCACCTACTGGGCAGAGGCCCTTCATACTGCCACGCATCTCCTCAACCGTCTTCCCTCGAAGGCGGTAAGCCACCCTACTCCTCACTTTGCCCTATACGGCACAGCCCCTTCCTACGACCACCTGCGCGTGTTCGGCTGTGCCTGCTACCCTAACACTTCCGCTACCGCCCCTAACAAGCTTTCCCCTCGCTCCACTCGATGCCTCTTCCTCGGCTACTCCCCTGACCACAAGGGGTATCGGTGCCTAGACCTCACCTCCCACCGCATCATCATCTCTCGTCACGTCGTCTTTGACGAAGATGTGTTTCCCCTTGCTGGCTCCACCCCACCCACCGACCTTGACTCCCTCCTCGAGTCCGATCCGATTCCTCCCCCACCTTCGGCTCCCCGTCTTGCGCCGTTACCTGCTCCTCGTGCGGCCCCCACGACCCCGCCTGCGCCACGCGAGGCCCCGTCGACCACGCCTGCGCCACGCGCGGCCTCGTCGGTTTCCGCGACACGCGCGACCCCGTCGACCCCGCCTGCGCCACGCGCGGCCCCGTCGACCACGCCTGCGCCACGCGCGGCCCCGTCGGTCCTGCCTGCGCCACGCGCGGCCCCGTCGGTCCTGCCTGCGCCACGCGCGGCCCCGTCGACCCCGCCTGCGCCACGCGCGGCCCCGTCGACCCCGCCTGCACCACGCGCGGCCCCGTCGACCCCGCCTGCGCCACGCGCGGCCCCGTCGACTCCGGCTCGATTCGCCAACCCCGCCCTCGTCTACCATCGCCACGGCCACGCCACTACCTCGGCGCCCCCCGACTCGGGCCCGTCGACGAGCGCGGCCCGATTCGCCGACCCCGCCGTCGTCTATCACCGCCGTGAGCCGGCCCCACCAGCCGCTCCCGACGTTCCGGCGGCTCACACCGAGCCGGCCGTATACCACCCGGTCGCCATCCATCGCGACCCCGGGCACATCCACCCGATGGTGACTCGGCGCGCTACTGGCGTTCTCTGCCCCGTCGACCGACTGATCCTGGCTGCGGATACGTCCAGCACTCCACCCGGCGCTTCCCCGGTGCCCTCCTCCGTTCGCACTGCCCTTGCCGACCCACATTGGCGTCGTGCTATGGAGGAGGAGTACGCGGCCCTCTTGGCCAACCACACCTGGGACCTGGTGCCGTGTCCACCAGGCACCAACGTGGTCACCGGCAAGTGGCTATTTCGCCACAAGCTGACCTCGGCTGGCTCCCTCGACCGCTACAAGGCCCGTTGGGTCCTTCGGGGTTTCACACAGCGCCCCGGAGTGGACTACGACGAGACCTTCAGCCCCGTCGTCAAGTTCGCCACTGTTCGCGCCGTCCTCTCCCTCGCCCTCTCCCGCGACTGGGCGATCCATCAGCTCGATGTCAAGAATGCCTTCCTGCATGGCACTCTGACGGAGACTGTCTACTGCAGCCAGCCCACCGGCTTCGTCGACGCTGACCGTCCGGATCTGGTCTGCCGGCTGAACCGGTCCCTGTACGGCCTCAAGCAGGCGCCACGGGCATGGTACAGTCGCTTCGCCTCCTACCTGGCCTCCATCGGCTTCGTCGAGGCCAAGTCGGACACGTCCCTGTTCATCTACCGGCGCGGCGACGACACCGTCTACCTCCTGCTCTACGTCGACGACATTGTGCTCACGGCATCCACCACCGATCTTCTACACCGCACGATCGTCGCCCTTCAGCGGGAGTTCGCGATGAAGGACCTGGGGCCCCTACACCACTTCCTCGGCATCACCGCCGAGCGCCGGCCCCAGGGTCTCTTCCTCCACCAGCGCCAGTACGCCATCGACATCCTGGAGCGGGCTGGCATGTCTGACTGCAAGCCCTGCTCCACGCCTGTCGACACTCAGGCCAAGCTCTCTGAGGACGATGGGCCTCCGGTCGCCGACGCGACGTCCTACCGGAGCCTGACCGGCGCGCTCCAGTACCTCACCTTCTCCCGGCCCGACATCGCATACGCCGTCCAGCAGGTGTGCCTGCATATGCACACTCCGCGGGAGCCCCATCTCACTGCGCTCAAGCGGATTCTGCGCTACCTCCGCGGCTCCCTCGACTACGGCCTCCTTCTCCGACCATCACCAACGTCAGAGCTCGTGGTCTACACCGACGCTGACTGGGCTGGCTGTCCCGACACGCGCCGGTCCACCTCCGGTTACGCCGTGTTCCTGGGCGCCAACCTCGTCTCTTGGGCCGCCAAGCGTCAGCCCGTCGTCTCTCGCTCCAGCGCTGAGGCCGAGTACCGTGCCGTGGCCAACGGCGTGGCAGAGGCCTCCTGGCTGCGCCAGCTCCTCCACGAGCTCCACAGTCCCCTCCAGCGCGCCACCCTCGTCTACTGCGACAACGTCAGCGCGGTCTACCTCTCCACCAACCCCGTGCAGCATCAGCGCACAAAGCATGTGGAGATCGACCTGCACTTCGTCCGCGAGCGTGTCGCTGCCGGTGACGTTCGGGTTCTCAGCGTCCCCACCACGCTGCAGTTCGCCGACATCTTCACCAAGGGACTACCGTCGAGTGTATTCTTAGACTTTCGTTCCAGTCTCAACATCTGTACAGGATAGAGTTGTGACTGCGGGGGGGTGTTAGACTACCCGTCTAGGATTCTAGGGTTTGGGGTATTCCCCATGTAATTACCGTCTCACCCCTCACTGTAATGGGCCTGGCCCAGTTACTAAGTCTATTAATACTACTCCCCATCCCTGGTTAGGGGCATGGGTTCTTATTCTAACATATATGACACACTAATGATTTTATATCAGGCATTTATGATGTGTCATATGCATGTGAGTTTAAAGTTCATCTCAGCTACAGGTTAAAATAAACACTATAAAGTAGGATAATGTCATATAAACTAAAAAAATCTAGATATAGTTGCATTCTATCCATAATTTTATCTAAAAGTCTAATGAAAATGGCATGTTTCAACAGTAGAGTTACAGAAATGCATGTGTTAGACCGTGTCCAGTAGCTTACTCATATGGTCACCCAAAACATTGTTTTACATTGTTCGCATAATAAAGTTTGAATATGAGGATGAAGACGGGTAAGTTGCTCGAGATAACCTTAGGGGGTGTTTGTTTGAGATTATAATCTGTCCAGATTATATAACCCAACAACTTTTGAACTTATAATCTGTCCAGATTATATAATCCAACGTTCAAAAGTTGGATTTATAGTCATAAGTTCAAAAGTTGTTGGATTATATAATCTGGACAGATTATAAGTTCAAAAGTTGTTGGATTATATAATCTGGACAGGTTATAATTCCAAACAAACACCCCATTAGTGTTATGTTGGATTTGTAGTCATACAAGAAGCCAGTTCGGAATAACAATATATGTGACGGGCTATTCGGAATAACAATATATGTGATAGGCTAGAGGTAGCACCATCAAAACGAAAACTTGTCCAACACTAGTTGAGATGGGTTGGACATATCCAAAGAAGGCCCCTACCCAGGGACATCGGTGCATAGCGGAATCCCAAGGCAAGACAATAATCGAAGAGTAGGCGGCGGAGGGGGGGGGGGCTGAACCTGACTTGGGAGTCAGTAAAAAGGGAGTTGGCATGGCGGAATGTACCCAAAGAATTGTCCTTGAATAGTAATATTATTATTATTAGCGCCTTTTCATTTCCTTTGAGTTGTTTGTTTCATGCTGGTTTTCATGTTGGGTATCATCTCTAGCCTACTCCAACCTGCTTGGGGTTTGAAGGTTTTGTTGTTGCAGTCATCATTATGAAGCATGATCTAATAGTGAGAGTTAGGGATACATATATAAGAGAATACCTCACTGTAAGTAGTACGTCCTTTGGTCTCAACCTTTTTAGAAACTGCAATGTCAAATCAAATGATGCCATCATGGTTACATCAGAGTAGCAGGTTAGCAACTTAAGTTTACATCATCAAAGGAAAACGTCTAAAACAACTGCTATTTGCTAAAAATAAATATTTCAATTAAACTGCGCTCTATGCACTTTTGCTTCACGTTTATCCTAACAAATATTCTATTACACAACCCCCTATGTCCTAGGCTCCTAGCACATGTAAATTGTAAACCAAAAGAGCCTCAATGGTGGATGAATCATGTTGCACATAAATCATAAGCACCAAAAAGGTGCCTGCAGGCTGCAGCACCCAACATAGCATGCTCCAAATGCAACCATCTCATCACACTAAGCGATAACTTTTTTAGCCAATATAAACAATGTCAGACTCAAATAAATCCACTGTCTTTCAGATCAAAATCCACAGGAAGAGAGCGTCATCAAGTCACAGTGAATATTTTCCAACCTAAGCCTTGCTTTGTATAATTTTGTCGAAAGGTGAGCTGAGTAACATTCACATGTACTATTTCCGAACAAATAGAAATTCTTGGGATAACCACACTACAAAAAATTGTTTCAGCAGAAGCAAATCGATTTCAGGTGAAATCAGCCTGAGGACGTGATTATACACAAAACAAAACAGATGCAGCATACATATGTGGAGGTATAGGCAGTAGCAACTAGCAACCAAATCGATGAAAGACCACCCTACATAAAGGGGTGTAATTACCACACTTTGTTGTCACAAGTGTGGCGCGCCATACTGTCAGGCCAAGAAAGCAACCACAACTTCAGTAGTACTAACTTCGTTCTCGAATATTTATCGCCGCTAGTTCATTTTTGAACTAAATCGCGACAAATAAAAAGAAACGGAGGGAGTAATTGGCAAGAAAACGAGTCACTGATAGTAGGGTCCCAGTGAAGAAGAAGGTTTGACACACTTAAGCAGTGGCTACTAACTAAAGACCTGCCACAGTTGGTCGTGGCTCCCCGAGCCCTAAGGTTTGACATTGTGTAGCCCCGATAGCCCAGCCAAATCTCTTCCACTATATGCTTATGGGATTACACCAAGTTATCATCTAGACAGGACTAAAGGCTCACAAGAATCAAGATTTCACAGTATTTAACACCAAGAGAAAGATTGAGGGGCTGCTAGCATAGGGTTCAGATTTTCCACCTCATGAGGGCAATTTCCTAACAGAAACTCTACGCAAATTCTATAAAGCTAGACCAAAATTGGATTAAGTAGAAAATTTGCATCCCCACCGGTTCCCCCAACGGCTAGATGTCACGACTACACCTACACGTCTTCTGTCGAGAACAAAAGCCGCAAATGGTCGATTGGCGACGGCGATGCGCGACGTCTCACCTATCTTGCTGAACTCGCGGAGCCCCCACCCGGCGATCCGCTGCGTACCAGCCTTCCCCTTCCTCGCCTTCTTGTTCTTATCACCCTCCTCTTCTCCCTCAGCTGCATTGCCGCCGACGCTTCGCCTGCGCGAACAAACCCAAAAAATCCCAAAAACCCTCGGTTGAAGGCTGACATAAAGCGTTCGTCAAGAAATCGGAAAGTGAGCGACAGAATGGTCGGTACCGTCCGGGAAGCGGAGGGATCCCAGCTCCTTCGCTGATGCGCAGGCTGGTGAGCTCGTCTGCCGCCGCAGCATCGCCGCAGGGGGACGCCATTACGGTGCTCTCTCGGTCTCCTAGGGAGGGACAGAGATGTAGGTTACCTAGGAGCAAGAGCGCACAAAGATACGGCGGCCCAGGGACGTGGAGCAGTGGAGGTATTCAGCCGGTGGGCGGTGGCCATATCTGGCCGTTGGTCGAGTTTGGTGGTCTTTTTTTCGAATTTTATTCTAAGAACGTAAGAATTTCGTATGAATCACGCATGAATGTGTTTTATAGAAATCAGTTCAGTTTTAAAAGAAAAAAAACACATAAAGAAAGGATTTTTTTGTTCCAATATGCCCTAACTCTCACGAGTACCGTGCTCTACCGATTTTGTTCGTCGACTATAAAACCAGGGTTTTAGCCCCCCTTAAAATTTAAAACCGTTTGTTTTTTGCTTCTTGGATAGTTTTAAACCCTAGTTTTGCTGACGTGACGTTAAATGTACAAACGCAAATCTCTACTAACCATTAAGGGGGCAGTGTAGACTGCCCCCGCTCGTACCAGCGCACGCCCACGCGCCCCCAACAGCCGCTCGCCCGCAACAACCGCCGTTCAACGCGCCCTCACCCGCCGAGCCCGCAACAGCCGCCGCTCTCCCGCAACAACCGCCGTTCAACGCGCCCTCACCCGCCGCGCCCGCAACAGCCGCCGCGCCCGCGCGCCCACGATCCCTCAGCCACCGCGCCCGCAACAGCCGCCGCGCCCGCGCCCTCACGACCAGCCGTACGACCCGCCGGAGCTACGCTTCCCCGCCGAACTCGCAGCTCGCGGCATCTCCTCCACGCCCGCGGCATCGTACGGCTCGCCTGCGGCAGCTTCTCCAGCTGCGATGCACGCCCGCGACAATCAATCCTCTGCCGTACTCCTCCCCCTCCGTGAATCACGGGCGCGCGGCACTCTGAAACCGCCCATCCCGCAGCCATCCGCAGCCGAAGCGCCCGCACGTACCAGCGACAGCCGCGAATCCCGCCTGCAGCCATCAGCAGCCGAAGCGCCCGCACGTACCAGCGCCAGCCGCGAATCCCGCCCGCACACCCCACAGCATGCCGCCACCTCTCAGCAACCGTCACCAACACCCGCACGCCCGCCCGCGCTTCGCCCCAAGCTCAAAACCCCGCGCGTCCCGGCCTCGACTTCCCCTGATCAATCCCCTGTGAGCTACGGGGTTTTGATTTTAATTGTCGACTTCCCCTGGTCAATCCCCTGTGAGCTCAGTGCAAAGGAGACGCACAAAGGAGAAGGAGCTTGCCGCGCCACCGGATAGGAAAGATATCTGCTATTGCTCAACCGCGCAGGGCTTGACGAAGGTATGATCCACTCTCCAATGAAGTCTGGAATTATTATGTTTGTTTACACTCAGTTCGCTACGGGGTTTTGATTTTAATTGTCGACTTCCCCTGATCAATCCCCTGTGAGCTCAGTGCAAAGGAGACGCACAAAGGAGAAGGAGCTTGCCGCGCCACCGGATAGGAAAAATATCTGCTATCGCTCAACCGCGCAGGGCTTGACGAAGGTATGATCCACTCTCCAATGAAGTCTGGAATTATTATGTTTGTTTACACTCAGTTCGCTACGGGGTTTTGATTTTAATTGTCGACTGTGTATTGTTGTGCTTGATCCTGAGGAATTAAGTCTCATGTGGATTGCATTCTCGGATTATGTAGACACGGGAAAACACATTTTACAAATGCCATTAGGTAGTGAATGTCATAGGAACTTTACTGATTTCAGCATAGTCACCCCTGTGAGCTCAGTTCTACAATGCCTCCAATTTTGTCTTTTCCACCATCCATCTTTACTTTCACCCCACAAAACAAACCTACAAATGAGTTTCCTTGCCTTTTCTGATGCTTTATTCGCAAATTGTAGCAGTTGTCATACTTCAGGTAATCAATACCCTGAAAAGCAACAGATTTCGTATTCATGAATTAGTACAATTTCTGCATGTTTATAGATAGTTCAGGTCCTGGAATCACAAATAAGTATATGTACTCATCTGCGGTAGGTCAATAAGGATCGAACATCTAACTATAAATCCACATCCTAAATGTGCAGATACAGCAGTTTAAATAATTGTGCTTTTCGCCTCCTCCCTGCCTCTGTAATTTGTATATAATCAGGAAAATCACGTAGGATGCTCTGCTGTTCTAAAACGACAAGATCCAGTTCCCAATGAAAAACATATATTTGCTCATCCAATTAGCCAAAACCCAAGCACTCTGGCACATTCAGAAAAATACAGTACTGCTTAATTACTTGTCAGTTGCTCCTTAATGTAGCCAATGACTCATTAGGAGTGTGAAACTCATATTTTTAGGTTGGCTAGGGTCTGATTTTATAAACCTTCTCTGCTCCCTCCCGCTGAAAGCCGTCGAGGTGGTTCTAGACTGAAGCACCACAAACGTTCAGACCTCTGTCTGGTTGCGTGGCCACCTGTATAAAATGGTGTATTTATCTTTTTTTATTTTTCATGCACTGCTCGGTTTCATAAGATGATCATTTGCAACAGCCATGCACAGATAGCGCGACATCTGTGTGGGGTCTCACCACACCATGTTTTCTAGATGAAATTTGCATGATTTGTTAGTCACTACCTACATTCTTTTTGCAGCAAACGAAAACTTTCTTTCAGTGTTCTGTAGCCTACTTTGGATCACTCTAACATGTAACTTGTTGAGTATTGCTTAGTAATCACTGTTCAGCGGCTGCACCACGGTAGGCTGCATACTCTTGTGCATAGCGTTGCTTGCCGACCTGGTTCTGCTCCACATATGGTTATAACAGATGCTCTGAAAGTCTGTTTTTTTCTCTAAGCAAACATGCATGATCACCAGGAAGTTACTGTGTCGAAGACAATGCACTCTAAATAGTATGTTCGAGCTAGAGTAGTCCGTTATGTACATTAGGTTCTCTTTTCTGTTCTTATAAGCAGCGACATTTCAGTTTACATTTATTCGATTGATTAATGGAGCTGGTAGATCAACTTATCAATCTCTCATTCTATATAGATACTTCCAATCAATTAAAATATTTTTTACCTGCTATTTTGTTGGGTTCTGATTCTGAAAGAAACACAAACCAGAAGCTTGATAAATGATAGATACAGTTTCAATAACTAAAACTATTGGTCTGATTATTCTGCATTTGTTCATTGGCTATGATGCAAGCTACACCATAGTATTTGACTGTCGTTGCAGAGTTATTTTCAATGCATCATTGAATTGACAAGTTTGTGGGATTTATGGTACATTTCAGGTTGTGCGGAATTGGTAAAGGGAACCAAGGACAAGCATTTGAGGGTTTAGGGACCTGACAGAATCCGTACTAAGGTTCTCCACATCACCACTCGCGTGTCCCTTACGGTGAAGGTATCAAGCTGTCTGCTGGTTGTTTTTTGTTTAATTGTACTGCTTGAGTTTTTAGTGCTTTCATTAATTGGAATACGTAATATATTGATTTGTTCACTATTCACTAATTTATAATTTTTTTAAGCATTAAAGTGCTCGCAGTTCACACAATATTATGCTATTGTTAATTTTATTTTGGATTCCATTTTTTCTTACAATGATGTTTCTTACTACTATAACATGTAAAACCACTGTATCTATCCTGCACCATGGGAGGTGATTTTTGTTATTTACGTTATTATCTACTCCCTGTGTTCCTAATTATTGGTCACTTTGTCTTTTCTATCTGTATAATATTCCTAACTTGTGTGTATTTTGGGTATTTATTGGGGTAGTGTAAAGTTTATATGCATACTTCCTGTATGTAGAGGTTGATGCTATTTATCTAATGATAGTAGTAAGGCTTAGCTAATAGTATGATTTGTGTACGGTGAGTTGCATCCGTTCACAATTCTCTTTCTCACGTGCTTCTCTTCCTTCTTGTTTGGATCTGCCATTAAACACAAGAACAAACACCATTTACTGCTCAAATAGAAAACACTCATTATCAATTTTGCACAGTGGGGTTACCAGATTTGCAAGCCAACAGATCAGGAAATGCACCATCCCAGCATACTCCCGTTGCAAGCAGCTAGGCTTCTTCTATCTTGCAGAAGCTCACCCAACTCCCGCATCGCTTGGTTCCGCTTCGACTGAAGTTCATTCATGTCCCTGGCTTCATACTACAATACAAGGACTCACTGCAGACCTTGGTCTCTTACTCCTTCAAGTTGACTTGGGAAACACAGTATTGGTAATCGACCAGCAATGCCTCCATATCCTTTGCGCTACCCACCCAAATCTCTGCTAAAGTGTTGTAAGTACCTGATGAGCAGGCACAGCTTAGGCATGCATTCCACGACCATTCAGCTCACAGGCATCATGCATGCAGCCCGGTACATACAAGATGAGCTAGCAGGAACGCATCAAATGCATCAAAATCGGTACTCTGTAGGTTAACATAGTCACTACTCAGTAATTAAATGAGCATGCATACCAACTGAATTGCTAAAATAAATACACTCCAATAAATCTGAAATCTGCACAGATACACAGAAAGTGTCTGACACATATATTGCAAACTATAATTCCGCTAATCGAGCAAATCCACTCACTGACTTGTTTCTATTAAATTGAGTTTAGTAATCATTTCATAAATTTCGTCAGTGCAAAATGCTGTGGTAACAAAAACAAAATAGTTCAATAATTTAGTTTCCAACTGTTCATCTTACATGTTCTTCTACAACAGCATGAACAGCAGCATCAGGTAGTATTGGCTTCCCAATAACTGTTTGAGCTTGTGAACCAAGCATGAGAACTCGATTTAAGACCAACTGCAGTAAAGTCAAGCAGACAACATGACTATCAGTAAATCATGGATAGAATAAAACACAACGTATGTCACAATGAGACCAATGCTGGCTGCTAGCATCAGAAAAGGAATTCATGAATCCACATAGTGGATTTCTCTTCATAACTTGGTAGTTTCCAATATACTAAAGAAACATCATGAAAAACAGATACAGTCATACTACAAAAATCCAACCAAAACAAGATGACCTGGACAAGAAAACATCATGAAAAACAGATACAGTCCTTTTTCCTCTGCCCCACCGGCGTTCCCTCTCCCCTACCCAACTCCTGTCGCCTCCGCCTTGCCCGAAATTTTGAAGTTCAACATTCTTATATGCCCTTACCTGGAATTGATTTGTAGAATGTATTTGCAACAATTACTGGGTACATACGAAGGAAAAAGAACTACTGAAAAAGCCAATCTGTAGTATAATAACACCTTACCACGAATATCTAACTGAATCGACACATAAAGTAATTTTGAGGTTCAACATTCAGACTATTTCTTTGCAACATGAAAATAGTTTTACACAGTTTAGGACCATGTTCTCAACACACTGCCAAGGTGTTTCTCCACAATCACATCTTGTGATAATCAATGTGGTTAGTAGTTAGTGTGTGCATGCATTCAGAAAAATGTAAAGCCGGGAAATAGCAGTGTTCGATTACCTGTATAGCTCTCACACTGAATAGACCAAGGTCAGCAAACATTGCCTCAGTTCCTGTTTTACAATAAATACAATGCACATTACATCACTTATGGTTAACATTAGCGATGATTTATTTCTTTCGATACCATTATGTAAGCCCAATGTTTCTGGTGACAGTGCCACAAATGTGCTGCGTTTCTTAAGCCAGAGGGGAGAGAATTTGAAACACTTAAGCTTAAGGCTGTTTTCAGCTCCTCCTACCAAACATGTTCTCTCAAAACTTCTCCCTAAACGCTGTGTTCAGCTCCTCTCGTAGTACAAGAACCAATGTAAATCTGAAAATATTAACTTCTCCTAGCTTTATCTCTGCTATCTTTCCTGACAACATGTGGCCACTGCTTGTGCGTGGGAATGATAGCACGGTCTAGGGGGAGGGGAGACGGCGTCGAGGACGGTGAGCGGGGGCACGGCAGGGATCACGGGTGGGCATCACGCGGGGGCACCGGGGCAGGGATCACGGGCGTTGTCTCAGGCCGTGCGCAGCAGGGGCGGGTGGGGCGGGCAACGCGAGGATGGACGCCGGGCGGGGGCATGGCGAAACTGTGGACGCCCTCTTTACAGCCTTATAGAGTAGTAGTAGATTACTCGCCTGATGGACCTTGTGGGAGGGAAAGAGCTTGTTCTACGTGCGTGCCACCGAGTCAGGACCAAAATAAATATAATTAGATTAGTATCGGACAACTAGACAGATTTGAGAAATGAGCAACAAAAACATTGTGTCTAATGTAATCTACAGAGCAAGTTGAAATTGATACCAACGTGAGAGGCGCATACCCAATATGGAATTTGTTTGCAATTAGAAAGTAGTCTTGCGACATTTAATAAGTCCAACAAAATATAGTTTGTAACTAGCGTATCCCATTTGTGCTCTTATAATAAGTCAAACAAACAGATACTTGGTGGCTCACAACAAATAAGAAAATTACAAGTTTATGAGTATTGAGTGCAATGCTTTGCACTCCTGAATAATTTCATCCTCATCAAGAAAACTCACCACTATATTAGGTCTGTTCTTTTCAACTGCCAGTAAGGTTTTAGGCATTGTGTCATCAAAGGTATTTAGTATGAGCTGTAGACGCCGTACTTGAGCATGCCATCCACCTCTGCATGAGCTGCAGACTCGTGAACTGCAAGCCTTAATCACAGTCACACCTACAGTCCAAACTAAGTGCTCAACCAACCAGCCCACACGTTTATGAGTCAGACCTACAGTCCTAAATAAGTGCTCAACCAACCGACCCACACTGCTCCTATGTCGTGCCATATAAATGCATTGGACTATTTTACAATTTAGTTTAAAATATTTTCAAATGATAATAGGTTTTGATGGAGCCAGTCGTATTGAACCGTGAAAGAGTTGCATTGGACAAGAAAACCAGGATGCCTGTGTAAGTTATATTATAAACAATAGTTAACACAAGCTTTCGCTATCAAATTTATGAATGTTATTTAGTCGCATGTTTAATATAGCTTCAGGTTGTTCGACGACTATAGCGATGAAGATTTTTATGGGGTACAACGGAAGTATAGTATTGTCGCTCGAGTTGAAGTTAAATTCCCGATTGAACCACGTTATCGTGACAGGCAACATTACATTTTGTCTGACATCAATGTAAGACAACCCCTTTTTAGGTTTCATTTACATAACTATATATAATGTTCGTACCACAATCTATTTTGTGCTGAAATCAAATTAGGGAGCCAAGATCGAGGCCATTGCAACGCGGTATGAGATAGTCAAATACTTCAACAGTTTGCTCCATGAAAAGCATGTCTACAAGATGCACAACGTATGGTTTGGTCTTAATCCGGGTGCATTTAATTTTCGACATCTAAATGGTACCATGGAGTTGTATTTCACCCACCAAACTGTCGTAGAGCCATACACTGTCCCAGTTCAAATGCCGCCATTTCCAAAACATATATTCTTGAACCTTGATGATATTGCCGAGCTGCCAAACAGGACTTTAGTTGGTAAGAATATATCGATCTACTAACCCTATTAAAAATTCCTTTACACAACATTGAGTATTAATCCATATTTAATTGTGCTTTTTGTAGACATTATGGCTATTGTCGTCCACTTGGATACAATCCATCGCACAATGTGGGGTACATTCAGGAAGATTGTTATAATGGATGCTAGGTATATTCCATTAATATATTACCAATATGATGTTAAATCTATTAGTACTAATAAATTCTTCACAAAATCAATGGCACAAGGTGGTCTTTACATACCATTAAAGTTTGGGGCGATTTACTAAACAAAAATGCACTCCGTTGGGCGTTGGCTAATGAGAATTATAGCATCATAATTGGGACCATGTTTCGGCGGTTCAGAAAACAAGGTACAACATATGTTTACGCCTTGCTAACACATTATTCACTATTTTTTCTTTTATAATGATTCTTATATTCAATATATTAAATATGCTATTCTAGAGTGTCTCGAATCAACTGACCATACAACAATACACTTCAAACCGTTCCATCACAACACCCATTATTTTGAACGTAAGTATTTTCTAAGGTTACCTACATCACAATTATGTACTTGTTTTAATTATATTGTGAACTGAGTATACATGTGATTAAATGTTGCACTCATTGCAGCAATTCAAAAGGCTTTGGTGGCGCGGAACGATCGTCAGTTTGCCGTTAGATATCTTGACGACCAAAGGCGTAGATAGAGTCTGTAACTTTTGCAAATCTGAATTTTATGATGGAATACATGTACTGTTATTGATGCAACTTACATGTGTCAATATTTGTAAAACATTTTGTTCTACTGGGACATATCTCAATGAATATGTGGACGATCAAATGGTTTAGCCCGTACGTTTTCCATTTACAGCATTATATTGGTTTAATGTTGTGTCATTTTTGACATTCAAATCGTAACTTCGCTCGTGAAATAACGTCAAATGTACAGATCAAATCCGGAACAATTTTAATGTACATTCGGTATACCGAAGCCCATCTATAGGAGCTAGGCATGCTCCAGGAAGATATGACACATCACCAGAGTTATGCAAACAATTACTTAGCGCGTCACCCATATCCATCTATGCAGTTCAAACTTGGAATATAATACACTATCTTATACAGACACCAACATCGTTCTCTTATCACCTCTCTCTAGGTCTTATCTCTTTATACTCTCGGTTATGATGCTTGTTTCTATAACCTCTATTACCAAGGGCATCTTTTTTGATCTTCTATCCGCTTGGTTTATTGCAGTCATATCATTTCACCCTTAGTTCTTGCAGCATATTATTTTTATGCTCATGTTTTCTCGGGTACTGTTGTTGTTATAGATCAAATGGGACATAATGCCGATCGCAAACCATTCACAGACATCTCTAGCAATATCATTAGAGGTAAAGGTCAATACACAAACTGACCTTACATCGTCGAAACGTAGTAAGTAGGGAACACTAATACACAAACTTACATTATAGGTGATCAAAATGAATTGCTCGGACCAATGCTCGATGCTAAGGAGCGTAAGCGAAAAAGGGATAGGGAAAGATATGCAGCGATGTCCGTTGAACAAAAGAACGAGAAGAATAGGAAGCGTCGTGAAGCACGTCAACGAAACAAGGGACACAATGTGATACCCAATGTGTCAGGAGGTGATGACAACTGTCCAATTTTAATTAATAAATCTACGCATAAACCTACAATTGGAAAGTAATTGTGTTCATATTTTATAGGTGACCAAAATGAACAGCTTAGGTTGTACAATCAGACACCAAGGCGGAAAGAGGGAAAGTTAGAGTACATAAGAAAACGTAGAGCACTGCAAGCTAGCACTTTGAATCAGGGGTCCATCGCCATGGAGGTCCCAACATATACCTCTGAGGTTCTACACTCTACAACAGATGTATTGGAACCTGATTCATCCTCTGATAACGCATGCGACTGGGTTATCCCTGAATACACCAGTACACCTTTCATGCCAGCTTCAACACAAACTGAGGATGTCGGTTCACCCGATATGTCTACTGAGCCACTCAAACGTAAACATCATGTTCGGCCTGGTGAAAGACAAGCTATCTTAGCCCGTCAAAACAAGAAATTTGAAGCAAACATTGCACGTAACGTGGCTACTTTGACTGAGGATACTATTAGTGACGTCGGACAAATGGATGATTCGACACAACCCGGTTCAACTATAGAGATGAACAACACTGGTAATTATACTAACCAATTGTAAATGGATCTTGCACGGCGACGATAAAATATAGTCCGACTAAATGTGTGTTTCCATCAGTACAATATAGGAATACACGCCAAAGTGCGATCGTGGCAACAAATGGGAGTGCACACATGGTCGAACAAAGAAGTGTGTTGGAGCAAAGCCAGTCGATCCCAAGGTTCATTTCCAATGGTAATTGTCAAAAATCTTTATTGAGGTTATATATTTTCTCAACCCTGAATGCCATGTCTTTTACTTGGATTGTATTTTCACGATCCAGTTGATGACGATGATGAGGGTGTCATATTCGGAGAGGATAATGATGAGAACGAGGGATATCTATTCGCTGGTAATTGTACTTATGTCAATTTCTATTCCTATAACAATGCGTATCTAAAATTCCATTGTCTTAATCGTTCTTTTCCAAAACAAATATCAGATGAGGACACTAACGATGACTTCGAGATAGATGGTACTCAAGATCAATCTGTTGTCACTGATGTGCCTGACCCGTACGACAAGGTCTACAGTAACATCCCTGAAGAAACACATATGCTGAAGCACGTTCCCGACTGTGGTTATTGCACTGCGAAGAAGTTTGAGTATGAGCCGCCTGGGTTTTGCTGTCGAGGTGGGAAGGTTGAGCTAGCCCCACTAGAGACCCCTCCCCAGCTCATGAGGTTGTGGGATAGTGCAGACTCTGATGCTAGGCACTTTCGTGATAACATCAGGTTTTTTAATGGCCATTTTTCTTTCACTTCCCTGTACTGTTGCCTCGACAGTATGACAACTAATATGAGAGATTCTGGTATATACACATTCCGTGCACAAGGCATGATGTACCATAATATCAAGTCATTCGGTAGTGAATGTGGGGCAGAGCACAAACATCTGGAGCTTTATTTTTACGATGATGATCCCAGTCTCGAGCATCGATACCGTAAGTGTCGTGAAGATCAGATTCAGAAAGACCAAGAGGTTATTAAACAGATAGTTGGCATACTTCGTGGAAATCCGTACTCTGAGCACCTTAGGAGCATGGGTCATGTTGAGAACCTTGCTGACTATCACATCGCATTGAACCTTGACCAGACGTTGAACCAGAAGACATATAACACACCTCTCACTTCGGAGGTGGCCGCTGTCTGGATCGAGGGGAGCGAACGGCGAGGCCAGTTCAGCAAGAGTGTTATGCTACATGGGAAGGATAGGTCAAGCCACGGCATCCGCTCATACCATGGATGCTACGATGCGCTATCATATCCACTGTTCTTCCCTAGAGGTGAGCTTGGATGGCATGCAAATATCCCAAAGGTTGGTGTATCCATGGGCGAAGTGGATGCATACCGGGCGACGCATAGGGCAAGTAATGGAAATGATGAAGATGCGGGTTAGTTGTTTTTTGTAATTTCTAAGTTGTTCACATTATTAAATATGTTTTCGGCATCACTAAATAATCGATTCTTGCGTATGCAGAACCTCCTACCCATCTATGTGTGTCCGTGCGTGATTACTACTGCTACAAATTTCAGATACGTCCAGGGGTATTCAATCCGATACTTCATGGTAAACGACTTTTCCAGCAGTTCGCGGTCGACACATACATTAAGATTGAGAGCTCCCGTTTAGATTTCATACGTAAGAACCAGGATCGGTTAAGGGCAGACCTATATCAGGGCTTGGTGGATAGCATGTTAGATGGAGATGTTAGAGGAGAGAAGGTTGGAAAGCGAACTGTGTTGTCACCGTCGTTTATTGGCGGTCCTCGTGACATGAGACGTCGATATATGGATGCTATGGCTCTGGTGCGGAAGTTTGGTAAACCAGACATCTTTCTTACCATGACATGTAACCCTAACTGGGATGAGATAAAGAGCGAGCTTTTACCTGGACAGACACCGCAAGATCGTCCTGATCTTGTAGTGCGTGTCTTTCATGCGAAACTATAGGAGCTAAAGCATAGGTTGACTAAACAGGATATACTCGGTAAAGTCCGAGCCTACGTCTATGTCGTGGAATTTCAGAAACGAGGTTTGCCACATGCCCATTTTCTACTCATCATGCAAAGGAAGTACAAGCTCACGTGCCCTGAACAGTATGACCTTTTGATCTCAGCTGAGATCCCGTCCAACAAGTACCCTGAACTGCGAAAGATGGTTATCAAGCATATGATGCATGGCCCGTGCGGGTCGCTAAACCCTAACTGCCCATGCACTAAGGGTCGTGCATCGTGCAAGCATCAATACCCCCGGCATTTCCATGAGGCAACCATGCAAGGGAAGGATTCATATCCTAATTACAGACGTCGTGATGATGGGCGTAAGGAAAAGGTTCGAGGATGTGAATTGGACAATAGATGGGTTGTCCCTTACAACCCTTACCTGCTTCGGCTCTTCAACTGTCACATCAATGTTGAGGCGTGTGGGAGCATCAAGGCTGTTAAGTACCTGTTCAAGTACATATACAAAGGCCATGATCGTGCGTCTGTTGTTATGAGAGATGCGAGTAAGGAAAATGGTGATGTAGATGAGATCCAGCAGTATAGAGATGCAAGGTGGGTGACTCCTCCGGAAGCCTTATGGAGGATATATGGATTTGAGCTTAGTCAGAACTCTCCATCTGTGATGCAGCTGCAACTCCATCTTCCAAACATGCACATGGTGACGTTTCACGAGCGACAAATGGTCGAGCGAGTCGTCAACCGTCCAGGTGCTGATAGGTCAATGATTACAGCATATTTTGAGGCGAATAAGCTGTACGAGGAGGCCCGGGGCATCCTGTATCGTGACTTCCCTGAGTGGTACACTTGGCAGCAGGGCAAAGTGTGGCAAAGGAGGAAACGGAATACGGGTGGACAAGTCGGTAGAATCGTCTCTGCTCTACCATCTGAGGGGGAGCGCTTCTATCTTCGGCTCCTCCTAAATCATGTTACTGGTGCTACCTCCTATGTGGATCTAAGGACAGTAGACGGTGACACACTACCATCGTTTCGTGAGGCAGCACAAAGAAGGGGATTACTTGAAGCAGACAACACAATAGATGAGTGTCTCAATGAAGCTGCTCTTTACCAAATGCCATCAGCGCTACGGAGGTTGTTTGCAACGATACTGGTTTTCTGCGAGCCGAATGATGTGGCCGAATTGTGGCAGAGACACCTTGACACAATGTCCGAGGATTATCATCGTATTACTCAGAGTAAACGCCATTTGCAGCAGATGGTCTTGATTGACATTAGAAACATGTTGCAGTCAATGGGTAAAGACATAAAGACATTCCCTCTACCTGCTATCATCGATAGATATGACGATTCACAAGGTATTGATAGAGAGATTTACGAGGAGGAAATTATCGAGGCGACGGCAGAAGATGTTGCTTTGCAAGAAACCCTAAATGAGGAGCAGAAGTCTGCCTATGAAAAGATCTTATCTGTTGTTGACACCAGTAATGGCGGTGTGTTCTTTGTGGATGGGCCTGGTGGTACTGGAAAGACCTATCTGTATAAGGCATTGCTTGCGGTGCTACGTAGTCAGGACAAGATTGCAGTTGCAACAGCTACATCTGGGGTTGCGGCTTCCATAATGCCTGGTGGGAGAACTGCCCATTCACGCTTCAAGATACCACTTACTATTGATGATGGTGCTATATGTACCTTCACGAAACAAAGTGGGACATCAAAGTTGCTACAGAAAGCGTCGCTCATTATTTGGGACGAGGCATCAATGGCTAAGAGACAATCAATTGAAGCGTTGGACAACAGCATGCGTGATATCATGGGACGCCCTGATCTGCCCTTTGGTGGGAAGACTATTGTGTTTGGTGGAGATTTCAGACAAGTACTCCCTGTTGTACGTAAAGGGTCAAGGGCTCAGATAGTTGCTGCCTCTCTACGGAGTTCTTACCTATGGGAATCAATGAGCCACCTAAAGCTTGTTCGCAACATGAGAGCAAAGAGCGACCCATGGTTTGCAGAATATTTGTTGCGTGTCGGTGGTGGAACTGAGGAAGTGAACAACGATGGTGATGTTCGTCTTCCAGATGAGGTATGTGTGCCATATACCGGTGATGACCGCGACCTTGACAGATTGATAGATGACATTTACCCCAGTCTAAACGAAAACATGTCTAATACAAGCTACATCACTTCAAGAGCAATATTGACTACTCGGAACGACTGGGTTGATATGATAAATATGAGGATGATCGATCGTTTTCAACGGGAGCAGATGATGTACCATAGCTTTGACACCGCGGTGGACGATCCTAATAACTATTATCCATCGGAATTCCTAAACACGCTGACTCCTAATGGACTACCCCCGCACGTTCTGAAGCTCAAAATTGGGTGCCCAGTCATGTTGCTTAGGAATATAGACCCTGCTAACGGACTTTGCAACGGTACACGGCTGGTGGTACGTGGTTTCCAAAAAAATAGTATCGATGCTGAAATTGTCCTTGGTCAGCATGCTGGAATGCGGGTTTTCTTGCCTCGTATACCCCTGTGCCCTTCTGATGACGAGATGTTCCCTTTCCATTTTAAAAGGAAGCAGTTTCCGGTAAGACTAAGTTTCGCCATGACTGTTAACAAGTCCCAGGGACAGACGATTCCTAATGTTGCTGTGTACTTGCCTGAACCAGTATTCTCTCATGGCCAGCTATATGTTGCTCTCTCAAGGGCCACAACTCGGTTGAATGTGAAGGTACTTGTAATTCCAGTCACTGATGATAAAATGAATAAGGGGGTGGAAAAGAAGTCAACAATAAATGGCGTAACATACACAAAGAATATTGTCTATAAGGAGGTCCTTACGCCGTAGCTGTACTGTGAATTTATTTCTGTTGGTATAATGTCTGTGAACTCGGCCAACACTGTATGTGAACACTATATTTCTAAAGATGTGTGTGCTGGTATCGGATGTCGTGAGCATCTTGTAGAACATGTGCGCGTTCGTGCGAGCAAAAAAAATCTCTTGGCCTGATCTATTTTTTCTGTTTGATTTAAATCAATCAAGGACTTCATTAAGTGCACTCTTTATCTCTAGAACTTCAAAGTCATCCCAATTGAATTGCTCACAATCTGAATCCAAACTGTTTTCTTGACTTCTGTTTGAAATCTGGGGAAACAATCTTCTCCTTTTCAAACAGAAATGGTCAGTTGCTAGCATGTAGAGTCTGAAATTCCAAACCTTATATCAAGGTCCTCTGAGCGTTGAACTGCCTCCTTCGCTGCGTTAACAGCTTGATTGGTCATTCCGAGAGTTGAACAGAAACGCCTCTGCAATTTTTATCAGTTTATAAGCTAGCAACTGAATAATTTTCTTGAAGATTTCAGTTGCTCGGTCCTTGAAGAGTAAAGACAAAATCAAATAATTACTACATAGCAGTAATTTACCTGAATTAAGTTATGAGGTATTCAGGAATGTGTTAAACGTGTAATCTATCTTCAAAAAGAGAAGAAATGCTACCATGTAGAACATGGACCCTACTCTCAGGGTATGTTTGAAATGTAGGAAAGAGGAATACATGAACTGCATTTTCAGAATTGGACTGCTCGGTTCTGTCTGCTCGGTTTTCAGAAACATACAGGAACTGCATTTTCAGAATCTTGCTACTTCAGAATTTACTGACCAGGGACTAACTGCAGCTAACTGAACTAGGACTAGGGAAAAACTGAAGATAACTGAACTGAAGCTAACACGATTAGACTAGGACTAACTGAAGCTAACTAAAAATAACTGAAGCCAACTGAATTGGACTGAAGCAGCCATACCAAACTGAAATTGCAGATGTGCTAGAACTGGCAGCTGTCTGAAAATCTGGCAGCCATACCAAACTGGGCTTCTGAAAACACTGATATCGCCAACTGCATTTTCACTAGCACATCTGCAGCTGTAGCAAACTAGCACAACTTCCATTTGCATTTGCATCTGCATTTTCACAAGCAAGCTAGCACATGTGCATTTGCATTTTCACTAGCAGACTAGCACAACTGCCATACCTGAAAATCAGTGAGAGCTGCCAGCTCCCAGCTCTCCATCGTGGGGTTCACCGCAATGCACTATAAATAAGATATAAATAAAGCCTTTAAGCTTGTTACCAGTGCCTGTCCATGTCTTCAGGAGGCTGGGGCACACTTTTCCCGACTCATACAGATTTGGATTCAGGCGGAGACCACCAGAGTGATAGTGAACAGACTGGAAAGAAAAATTTACACCATTTGATATTTTAAAAAAAAAGAGCTGTAAGATTTATACAAGAACAATAGAGACTGGAATGGAAGAGCTTACAGGTGGTTCATGAGGGTAATCAGGAGGAAAGAAAATATCGAAGAAAAAAAAGATTGTCATGGTAAGGTGTTCTAGGTGCCCCAACGATGCAAGCCCTCAGAAGATCCATCCTTTCCTCATAAACTCTCACATGAATACCATCTGCATAGTTAAAACAAAGCATACATATAAACATCATACTAGAATTAAAAGTAATATGGTTTCCATGACATGGAATATTTGCCAGTCGAATGTAATGATTTACACCTAGCCTAAAACACCAATGCAAGTATGCCAGCACTCAATGTTATGGTACAGATTTGCTACCGATAGTAGACTATCTCTAAGAAATAATGAGTGAAATAAATAGCTAATGAAGTTTCAGATTTACTAACAGGTACTTGTTACAGAAATTAAAGCTACTGAAGTTTCGGATTTACTGAATTAAACGGTAGAAAAGCTCAAAATAACACCTGGTAGGTCATTTTGCAGGATGTTCCATTCCAGTCGCACCTTCTTCAGCCAACCTCTTGTAACCTAAAAATAGAAAATAATCATCATTACACATAATGCCCCTTTCACACCAATGATTATTGTTCGAGAAAAATGTCAGTGAAAGCTTCAGAAGCTGCATTACACTTTCATGGCCATTTTCCTTCACAAAATGATGATCCAAACAGTCAGTGACTACATCGAATCTTTTTGAGACGGCATCCTCTGAAGAGAGAATTGGCTTGTCAATCTTCGCCACAAACTTCACTATCTGTTCTTCTTTTGGCGTTTCTTCTGCACATGGCTGCATTTCTGCCATCTTCACAATTTCATATCGAGGATCTACCAAAACCTGGATAACATATTCACTTAAGAACTCTGGAAAAAATGAGCTTGGCTGAATTTGTTCAACAAATAACTTACTGAGCTTGGAGATGGAGAACCATGAATACCAAACAAACTAGCAGCCACATTTGTCAGGAAGTCAAAAGCTGTCTTGGGAAATAGAAAAGCAGTGGCTTTGCACAAGGAGCCAGTGCAGTCTTCAGTAGACTCCAGAGCAATCTGAACAAAACAAAAAAATGTTCAGTCATCACTTAATACAGTTTAAAAAGTTGAGAAAGAGAGGGAGAGGGAGGGAAACAGACCTCATGGTTCAATTCCTCCTGCTCAGCCTCGTCTAATGAATCACCAATTGTATGTTCCTCATTCATTGATTCTACAGAACTATTATCAAGAAGCTTGTCCAATCCAATTATCTCAAAATGTTGCACCTGCCATTGTACCAGCTTTGCAGACTAAACAAGGGATGCATAGTAATAGTTGTCGTCCTGCTTAAGAATGAATTCACCTGCATCAATTGGGCTGGGATGAACTGGTTTGAAGCGTTGCTCGGTTCTGAATGGAAACATGCTTGTCCGATATTCAGCTCTCTTCCTGTTGGCCCACCATCTGTTGCATCAGGTTGCCCTTTTGTTAATGACAATAAACAAAAATGTTAGTGTTCAGATTTACGTGTAGGACATCAGAGACAAAAATCCTTAACAGAATCCTCCTGTATCCAGATTAGTGTGCAGTGAGACACATGAAACAATTGTCCCTTGGTATGAGGATATCGTGAGAGAGCATCTACAGCAGTGTTCTTTGATCCTTTCTTATAGATGATTCTATATTGTAAACCAGCTAACTTGTAAATCAAGAGGTAACAATTTGGCATTCAAGAACGTGTGCGAAGAGTCAGAATCAATTAACACCAACAATTCCCGATTCTGCAACATTCCCTGCATCCGAAATGTGCTAGGAGTATCCTGACCGACCCAAGCAGCCATAGATAAAACCATCATTATTTGTTGTTCAGGTTCAAAAACTTCTTCAGTTATTTCTTCTGAACCCAATAGTTCCCAGACTTCCTCATTTGCATGCAATTGCACCGTAGTAGCACATCTGTGACCATGAGACCATTTCTCTGCACATCGATCACATAAGCCCCTTGATCTTTGATAACTTTTGAGTGAAGCTACCCGATCAAGCACCAAAGGGTGTCGAGCTGTATCAGAAGTTGCTTTGTCCATTACTGCTGCCTGAACTGGTAGCCGTTCTGTCCAAGCTGTCTCTGCAGATGTTGATCCCGATTTCCAAACCTTGCTGGCTAATGGTTCAAAGCGTCGACGCCGACTGGATTCCACAACCTCCTCCTGCACAATAGCGAGAGAACAAGCAGTATCCAAGTTGTGTGGTCTCTGAACCATAACAATTGTTTTGATTTCGTCCCTCAGACCGTCTACAAAACACATCGCATAATAAAGTGGATCGGTATGGGACTCATAAGCAGCTAACTCGTCCACCAGAGATGCGAATTGTTCCACATATTCAGAGACAGGGCCATTCTGCCTGATATGAAAATTATAATAAAGTTGTGCGGGCGGGGTTTTCGACGTGCGTGGTTGGCGAGATGTTTGCGGCGGCGAGGATCCCAAAGGGCAAGCGGAGGCGGGGGCGGGGGCGGTCTACGCTCTGCCCTTAATAGTTAGTAGAGATAACTAAAGTGCAGTATGTTAGTCTCTAGAAAATAATGTTACGTAAATCTGCATTCAAATGATTGACTGTAGACTGCCGGCGCCTCCCCTCTACAATATGTTTATATCATTTTATTTGCAATATTAATTTTTCATTATTATGTTATCACTAATGCATGTAAAATTGTTTAGCTGGTTATAGTAGAAACATTTGAATCGTGTATCAAATAATACATAGTAACAATGATTATAGGTTTTTGTCTCCTGTGGATGGAATCTAAAGAGGAAAATGTTGCACTTACAATCATCCAAAGAGATAATACATTATCTATAGATGAATCTCTACTAATGTCCTTGTCACATAACAAGCCAAAAAAATCGGTGACTACTACAATAGTTCCGAAAGGTATGATAACTTCCATACTACCGTATGGATCAATTTGTATTGTTTTTATTGCAAGTGATTTATGTTTGATCTCATGATTATTTCGTTCGTAGATTATATTTGCACGCAGGGTGATCTTGCACTCATCGATTGGATTAAAGAAATCCCTTGTGAACCAAGGGTAGAAGTCGTGCTTATTGATGATGCTTTTGTGGAAAGGAAGTGGATGGAATGCCTATTTCAACCGGACGCATATCTAGGTGATGAGGTAATTCATGATAATTCAACTAGCTAGGAGCACCACACTTCCAAGATACTCACCCTGGTATTTTAAACCATAACTTACATACTTGCAGGTGATAGACTGTTACATAAATTTAATAAAAGCTCAAGAGCATCTAAAATGCCGATCTGGAGGTCGTGTACACATAGAAAATGCTTTTCAGTTCAACTTTCTAAAGCGAGACGGTGATGTTGAAACTAAAACAGATGAGTTATATCCAAGTAAAGACATGGCACAAATATCTAGCGCTGAAAGAAGGGTTTTACTTTATCTAGACCATGACATGGTAAATACGAGATTGCAATCTACACGGTTAGTGTTTACATGTATTATTATGCAATATTTATAATTGACTTGTAGGTGTTTATTCCAATAAATATCCGAGAAATGCACTGGTATCTTGCCGTGATCAATGCAAGAAATATGGAGATACAAGTGCTTGACTCACTTGGTACATCATCCGGTCGCAATGACCTCATTGACACTGTGAGTTTATACAAACTCAACAATTACGAATCCCTTATTAACTTAAAATCTCAACTTCTAATTCTATGTTTTTATAATAATAATAATAAAGATAAAAGGACTACAAAGACAAATTGATATGGTATCTCAGCGTAAGGAGTTAAAAGATCACAGGTGGCCAGACCTCCGAGTTGCTTCTTGGCCACTTAGAGAAATAGAAATGGAATATGCAAAGCAAACAGATAGGTACACCATATATTCTTATGTGTTGCTATTAATATTCATTGCTGTTAATCTTAACATTTTATCATCTGGTTGATGTAGCTCCTCGTGTGGCCTCTTTCTACTAAACTATATCGAATACTGGACAGGGGATGAACTATCTGATAATTTTACCCAGGTATATTATTACTACTATGACATTATGCGTGCATCATGGACGCCGTGAATTGTGGTAGAGCTTTCTTTCAGGCTGTAGACTTGTTTGCATCCCTACTGTTCCAAGTCGTGCTCGCTTTTGTTGTTTGTTGTACGACCGGCGATTTTTTATGATTGGTTCAGTCGTTTTGCTTTGCATACACTGTGAACATAACTGCAATCTGCATATTTATCACATGCACAGATTTTCTTGTTGGCAGTTTGCACTTTCTGATGGGTCTCTTTTTTAACAATAAATAAATTACATGTGGCTATAACATGAATATCTGTTTGTTGTCTTCTGTTATTATTATGTCAATCCAATTGATACATATAATTGCTAAATAAATTGTTTCTTATTTGCAGGACGACATGTCACACTTTAGGAAAAAATTGGCTGCTATATTACTATCCTCAGATATAAACAAGAGAAAGGGGTGTCCGTTATACAAGTATGACAAAGAAGTCGATGCTGGATGCTCCTCTGATGTTCAGATATTAGATAGTCCCACAAATCCTAAGAAGAGGAAACTACCTTGTGTATCTGAAGAAAACAAAGTATTGATGGAAGATGGTGATGGCCCCATCACTCAAGCAGACTTAGAAAGGTGGTTTGTTCATGATTGGGATAAAAGAACTCCTATAAAAATCCCGACCGATGAGTGCACTAATGAGTTTTTACTGAGTGGCCTTTCCACAAAGGACATGCCAGTGACCAAAGCTGATTTAATAGATGTTCTATGTGATTACATCATGACAATCCAAGATGATACGACATTAGAGTAAGTGCTCATTGTTTTATCTATTTTATATGTACCAACTACGTAAAGTTTTGATATATACTTTTGTCATGTTGCATTACAGGATGACATGGGTGCGAAGTTTCAACCCTTTTAAGATAGAAATATCTGTCAAAGACCTGCAAAACGTATTAAGAGTAAATCTAGATATGACTCTAAAATGTTTTGACATGGCTGTTCGATTGTTGGCAATTAAAGAGTCACATATGTCGAAAGATGAAATGATAAAGGATAAAAAACATTATATGGACATGCGCTTCTGGGTAAGTTTGTTTCCAATCAATAATGTAGTAATATATTGT
This sequence comes from Zea luxurians, assembly GCA_029449295.1. Classification (NCBI taxonomy): domain Eukaryota; kingdom Viridiplantae; phylum Streptophyta; class Magnoliopsida; order Poales; family Poaceae; genus Zea; species Zea luxurians. The sequence goes on from JAOPSE010000057.1 coordinate 10,119,394, forward strand.
ATCTATACATATAATCCTAATGTGGACATGTATATATATTTATCTAGAGAATGGTTGGTTTTGGTAAACTTGCAAAGTACCATCAGGATCCTACAGCAGAAGAGTTAACCAAAACACTCGACTGTTGGCCTTCATTGAACTATTATATCACTGGTTGTAAATATGTAAGTATGTGTTCATTTCGAATGTATTTATAAAAGGCACTCCGTTGCAATCCTAATGACTGGTATTTTGTAGGTTCTTATGCCATGGAAATTCAACGGATGCTACGCACTTTTCATAATCGATCATGGTAAAAAGCACGTAACTTTTATGGACTTTACACCCACTGAAGATTGGTGTAAACACATGCCATACAAGAAGTTTGCAGAAGCAATTATCATGGCCTCTAAGAAATATAAGATTGCCTACAATAAGAAACGTTCTGGATGGGCACATGATATTTTTAAGTGGGAACATACAATTCGGTCTGGTCTTCCATTGGACTTAAAAGGGTATTTTCTTAATATCATGTTCTCAACAGTTTAAATTTTTTCTATGATAACCATTGTATATAATATAGTTGGCCAAACATTATTCTGTAGGGTTAATACAAGCTACTTCGTTCTACAAGCTATGGTCATGTGGGGGAGTGGTAGACGAATGGAATTTAATAGGGTGAGTGGAGTACGTTTGGTTCATGTTCAAACATACATTTCAGTTACATAATATAAATTTGACGTATTGTTCTCTTATGTCTTTGTGTGTAGGATACAAAGATTCTTCGAAGGAACTTTGTAATTGATCTATTAAGTTACGAGGAGAATTCATGCCGCTATGCTATCCCTCCAAACATACAACAACGACTTATCAGTATCGCTAAAAAAGATTAAATTAATGTACGGTTGTCGACATATTTGACTATTATTAGAAATTGTAAGACAAGTTGATTCGTTCAAAACCGATGGTGCATCAACAATATGCGTGTAGAACTACATATTTTTCATGTCTTCTTTTTCTCGTGTATTATTTTTCAAGTCCGAAGAACATCTGCCATGATATACACTTTCTTGTGCAGACCACTTTTTTGTGTGCTTGCAATTGCAACTATATTACCTTTTCGTCCTGTGGAGAGGTTAGTCCACCTAATGTTTTCAGGTCCCAGTGAATGCACAGGCAGTGGCTTTGTTTTCTTTCCTAAACATTATAACACATTTGTAACCTTTTTCTATAATATTATACCATATTTGTACATGAGTTATTGTGATATTTTATCTTCCCGTTGCAACGCACGGGCATCCACCTAGTGAGTTTTAAAATTGAAGGAAGTTAAAAAAACTGAATTTGTAGTTAAAAAGAAAAATCAGACAACAATAATAGTTGAAGATGATGAATTAGGGGAATGTTTGTTTCCTTGCTGGATTATATAATCTGGTTTATATGTTTACACAAATTATTAATGATCAAAAAGTCAAACAATAATCTAAATTAAGCACCTAATGATCTGTTTATGGATTATTATAATCTAGATACCTAGATTATATAATCTACTCCAATATAAATTTCTACTATTAATTTTCTGGTATTATTACTCGATCCGGAAAGAGTATTATGATGTTATATATTTTTTAGGGCTTGTTCAATTATTTTCGTTCCGTGTGGATTGGAGGGTATTGCGTCAGATTGAGATATATTTTGACTTATTATGAATTTAAACCGACTTAGTACCATTCAATCCACATGGATTCCTGTTAAAACAAACAAGCCCTTACATGTCCTGCTCACCTCTCCTGGATACCAGATACTCATGAAGTAATTAAATCGCAATGATGCAAGATACTTGTTTTGTATAGTAGGAAATACTTGAATCTGTCTAGCTGGCTATACAATTATAATGAGCTATAGGAGTATTTGCGTAGCCACCTTGATCCCTGAAAGCGTGCGTGCGGCCACCAAGACTGCATCCATTTATTATGCATCTATGCGCCCACAAATCAACTTCCCAAATCTAGATAAATTACATGCTCAATAACTTAACACCACGTTCTCACATCCGTGTGTGTAACATATTTAGGGTTTAAAATGATGTACAGTGTTATTTAACCGTTCATGGTCAAACACCAAGTACAAACACAACTCTCGTGGTAGTACCAAAATTTAATCGTCATTGCACGAGAGGTCCTTTGTATACCATTATTACTAAAATATTTTTTGAAGAATGGCTAGTTTTATTGATAGATACTGTTATAAAATGTATTTGAGGTGGATTGAGGGAAATTGTAGGTGATTAAATCATCTCCTATTCAAATTTGAATAGGAGGGAATTTAATTCCCTCCAATCCCCCTTAATCCAACCTGTCGGTGTCGATCTGGGCGTCAATCACTGCGATGAGTATCGGCGGCGATGCTCTCTGCAGAAATGTGGACAGTCCGCGGCCGAGGGTCAGACAGTCTGTGACCTAGCGCAGAGGCTAGGGTTTCTGTCCGATGAACCGGACGGTCCGCGCCTGGTGGCCGGACGATCCGCGAGTGCGCAGAGATGACAGAGTTCGCCAACATCACCTGGATCTCGCTCCCGGGAGGGACCCCGTCGAGAAGGAGAGATCCTAGGGTTTGTCTTGGAATCGACAGACCATCCAAGATGCCTCTAAACGATGTAGAGCCGGAGAGATGTGAAGATTAGAGAGGGAAATATATATTACTGTCTACTCCTAGGGCAAAAGGTAAATAACAGAATCAATTGATTGTTGATTCGATTGTTGGTTATTCAATCGACCGTACCCCTTCAAATATATAAGGGGAGGTCTAGACCTGTTTCTAGGCGTCCTCCAATAGCTTCCGCGAGATTAAAGGGATAAACACGCGAGGAGATAGGAGTTTAATCGCCAGATCTAATCCTATCACGAACCGTCTGTGCCTATAGTCGGACTGCCCATAGGCCTGACCGTCCTGGCCTCAATGCCAGACCGTCTAGTCATGCCCAGTGCCACAAATGGTGTTCAACATTCACCTCAATCCATATGTATTAAGGTATAAATTAGTTTAATTTACACCTTTAATCCACCTCAATTCATGTGGATTGGGATAAATACTAGAGTACCCAAACAAAACTTAAGGGTTTTTGGAGGTGTCCATTTTATTTAGGGATGGTAAAAAATGTCTCTCAAGATGGATTTATACACATGGGCAGAAGTTATTCATCTTTGTAAATACATTAACAAAGATGAGTCTCTTGAGGGTGTGTACAACCCCATTAATTAAGAGGTCCCTTGAGAAGTCTCTAGAGGGCCAAGTGCAAAAAAATCAAGACGCACGCTCTTCACGAAAAGCCCGTCTCTGCACGACTCTCTATATTGTCTCTTAGCTACGTTAATGTTCTAGGGGCTCAAGTTTGTATGATGCAGTTTCTTAGTCGTTTCTTCTACTTAGAAAACTGAGCAAAGGTCTCTAGGTTGTACGTGCCCTAAGAGGATTGTCTCTATTAATGAGACCGGGCCCACTACGAATCTAGCGGCTCATCTCATCATGATAAAGAATTCACAGAATATAAGCGATGTTGTCCTTGATGTAATTGTCGGGGACCATAATTAGGGGTACCCCCAAGACTCCTAATCTCAGCTGATAACCCCCATCAGCACAAAGCTGTAAAGGCCTGATGGGCACGATTAAGGCCAAGGCTCAGTCCACTCAAGGGACACGATCTCGCCTCGCTCGAGCCCAGCCTCGAGCAAAGGCAGCCGACCCCGGAGGATTCACGTCTCGCCCGAGGGCCCCCTCAAGCAACGGACATACCTTCGGCTCGCCTGAGGCCTAGTCTTCGCAGAGAAGCAACCTTGGCCAGATCGCCACGCCAACCGACCGTATCGTAGGAGCATTTAATGCAAGGATCGCCTGACACCTTATCCTGACGCGCGCTCTTCAGTCGACAGAGCCGAAGTGATCGCAGTCACTTCGCCGCTCCACTGACCGACCTGACAAGAAAACAGCGCCGCCTGCCCCGCTCCGACTGCCGTGCCACTCGCCAGAGTGAGGTCGACAGCGGCTAAGTCCATCCTCGGGCGACATAGGAAGCTCCGCCTCGCCCGACCCCAGGGTTCGGCCCCCGTCTCAGCCTCGAAAGATGGACTTTGCCTCGCCCGACCCCAGGGCTCGGACTCAACCACGACTTAGAAGACGACGAACTCCACCTCGCCCGACCCTAGGGCTCGGACTCAGCCTCGGCTCCGGAAGACGACGAACTCCGCCTCGCCCGACCCCAGGGCTCGGACTCAGCCTCGGCTCCGGAAGATGGACTTCGCCTCGCCCGACCCTAGGGCTCGGACTCAACCACGACTTAGAAGACGACGAACTCTGCCTCGCCCGACCCCAGGGCTCGGACTCAGCCTCGACCTCGGAGGAATCGCCACCTCGCCCAAACTCGGGTCCGGACCGGCCACGTCGCCAGGGGGGCCATCATTACCTGGCCCCTAGCTAGCTCAGGCTACGGGGAACAAGACTGACGTCCCATCTGGCTCGCTCCAGTAAACAAGTAATGATGACACCCCGCACGCTCCATGACGACGGCAGCTCCCAGCCCCTTTACGTCAGCAAGGAGACGTCAGCAAGGATTCGACAACCCCGACAGTTGTACTTCCGCAGGGCTGCAGCGCTCCTCCGACGGCCACGACATCACATGAACAGGGTGCCAAAACCTCTCCGACTGCCACGACGGCATGTACTTAGGGCTCTAGCTCCTCTCTGCTAGACACGATAGCACACTGCTACACCCCCATTGTACACCTGGACCCTCTCCTTACGCCTATAAAAGGAAGGTCCAGGACTCTCATACGAGAAGGTTGGCCGCGCGGGAGAACGAGCTGACGCATAAGGCTCTCGCTCTCTCTCTCTCTCTCCCACGCGAACGCTTGTAACCCCCTACTGCAAGCGCATCCAGCCGCCCTGGGCGCAGGACAACACGAAGGCCGCGGTTTCCCCTCATTGTTCTCCCCCCTTTGTGTCCCGTCTCGCGCCGACCCATCTGGGCTGGGGCATGCAGCGACAATTTACTCGTCGGTCCAGGGACCCCCTGGGGTCGAAACGCCGACAGTTGGCGCGCCAGGTAGGGCCTGCTGCGTGTTGACGAACAGCTTCCCGTCAAGCTCTAGATGGGTAGTCTCCAGCAACCTTTCTAACCCGGGACGATGCTCCGTTTCGGGAGTTTTGAGTTCATGTCCCTCGACGGCAGCTACGACATGATACTCCTTCCTCCGCCGTGTGACAGCGACAATGGCAGCCGTCAGCCCGCCCGCCGGCGGCGGAATCAACGATGTCTTCGCCGCATGGCGGAAGAACAACATCCGGGTTTGTCCCGTCATCTCCCCCACCGACGGAGGAGGAGGCGGGGCAACCATGGCCAAGCAGGAGATGGCACCTCATCGGCTGTCGAGCAAGTCGACGACGCCGGCGCCCCAGCGGGGGACATGTCGGGCTTCGACCTTGCGTCTGAGACGAAGACGAGCGTCGTTTCCCCGCAACACGCCAACCCCAAGCAGACGAACGACGCCAGCACGCTCGCGAAGGACTTGCTGGGCGTCGCCCTCATACCTGAGACAACGGTGCAGTCCGCCTCTGACGCAACTTTGTCACCGCCCGTCGACCATGAGGTACCGACCAATTCCCATCTCATGCCTTTTGGATTCAGCTTCGACCCACCAAGTGACCTCGCTTCGGCGGAAGCCTTCATAGAGGCATGTACCAACCCTCCGGGGTACCATATGCGGTCGCCCTGGGATAGACTGACGGCCGTCTCGACCTACGGACCCTCGGGTTCCGAGGAAGATGATGAGCCCGACTTTTGTTGGGATTTCTCCGGGCTCGGTAACCCCAGTGCCATGCGGGACTTCATGACCGCATGCGACTACTGCCTCTCCGATTGTTCCGATGGTAGCCGCAGCTTCGGCGATGAGGACTGCGGCCCAAGTCGTGAATGTTTCCACGTCGATCTAGGGGGTCCCGGCGAAGGCAACCATCTTGGTATGCTGGAAAACGGCGATCCCCCTAGGCCTGCGCCTCGCGTTGACATCCTTCGGGAGCTAGCTGTGGTCCCAGTCCCTGCGGGGGGTCAGGACGCACAGCTCGAGCAAATCCGCGAGATGCAGGCCAGGCTCGACGAGGGAGCAGGAACACTTGAGCAGTTCCGGCGGAACACCAGGCAGGAATGGGCAGACCAAGCTCCGGCCGGAGAAGCGCGTCATCTACCCCAGGGCATCCAGCACCGTATCGCCGACGATGTCAGGGCAAGGCCGCCACCGGCTTCCGGTGGGGTCGGCCAGAACCTGGCTGCAGCAGCAATACTACTCCGCGCGATGCCAGAACCATCGACCACCGAAGGGCGACGTATCCAGGGAGAGCTCAAGAATCTCCTGGAGGATGCCGCGGTCCGACGGGCCAAAAGCTCTGCCTCCCGAAGGCAGGGGTACCCCTCGGAGCATCGCGTCGTGACTTCCCGATTCGTGCGGGAAGCCTCGGTCCACACCGGGCGCACACGCAACACGGCGCCTGCGGCCCCGGGTCGCCTTGGCAACGAGCACCACCACCGCAACCGTCGAGCCCACCTCGACGAGAGGGTGTGCCGAGGCTACCACCCCAGGCGTGGGGGACGCTACGACAGCGGGGAGGATCGGAGCCCCTCGCCCGAACCACCCGGTCCGCAGGCTTTCAGCCGGGCCATACGACGGGCGCCGTTCCCGACCCGGTTCCAAACCCCGACTACCATCACAAAGTACTCGGGGAGACGAGGCCGGAACTATGGCTCGCGGACTACCGACTGGCCTGCCAACTGGGTGGAACGAACGATGACAACCTCATCATCCGCAACCTCCCCCTGTTCCTCTCCAACACCGCTCGAGCCTGGCTGGAGCATCTGCCTCCGGGGCAGATCTCCTGAGAGCGCCTAGAGGGGGGGGGGTGAATAGGTGATCCTGTAACACTTCAAAACTTAAGCCACAAAACTTGGTTAATTGTTAGCACAATAATTGCCAAGTGGCTATAGAGGAATCCTCAACAAAACACAATAACCAACAAAGATCAATCACAGAGATGGCACGGTGGTTATCCCGTGGTTCGGCCAAGACCAACGCTTGCCTACTCCATGTTGTGGCATCCCAACGGACGAGGGTTGCAATCAACCCCTCTCAAGCGGTCCAAAGACCCACTTGAATACCACGGTGTTTTGCTTGCTTTATCTCAATCCCGTTTGCGAGGAATCTCCACAACTTGGAGCCTCTCGCCCTTACACTTGAAATTCACAAAGAACACGGAGCAAGGGAGGGATTAGCAACGCACACAAGACACAAGAATCAGAGTGTCAACACGCACACAAGTCGCAACAAGAGCTCGCAACACAACTCAATGAGTTCACAACTCCACTAGAGCTCTATATGCTATCACAATGAAAAGAACGCGCGAAATCGATGTCTTGGTGCTTAGAAATGATTAGGAGATGCTTGGTGTACTCGTCCATGCGCCTAGGGGTCCCTTTTATAGCCCCAAGGCAGCTAGGAGCCGTTGGGAGCAATCTTGGAAGGCTGATCTTGCCTTCTGTCGACTGGCGCACCGGACAGTCCGGTGCACACCGGACACTGTCCGGTGTTAAAGTCGCCTAGAGGGGGGGTGAATAGGGCGAAACTGAAAATCTCAAAAATAATCACAACTACAAGCCGGGTTAGCGTTAGAAATATAATAGAGTCCGCGAGAGAGGGCGCAAAACAAATCGCAAGCGAATAATGAAGTGAGACACGCGGATTTGTTTTACCGAGGTTCGGTTCTCTCAAACCTACTCCCCGTTGAGGAGGCCACAAAGGCCGGGTCTCTTTCAACCCTTCCCTCTCTCAAACGGTCCCTTGGACCGAGTGAGCTTCTCTTTCTCAAATCACTTGGGAATCAAACTTCCCGCAAGGACCACCACACAATTGGTGTCTCTTGCCTCAATTACAAGTGAGTGTTTGATCACAAGAAAGAATGCCAAAGAAAAAGAAGCGATCCAAGCGCAAGAGCTCAAATGAACACTACAAATCACTCTCTCTAGTCACTAGGGCTTTGTGTGGAGTTGGGAGAGGATTTGATCTCTTTTGGTGTGCTTTGCAATGAATGCTAGCTCTTGTATAGTGGTTGGAAGCTGGAAAACTTGGATGCAATGAATGGTGGGGTGGTTGGGGTATTTATAGCCCCAACCACCAAACTTGACCGTTGGTGGAGACTGTCTGTCGTATGGTGCACCGGATAGTCCGGTGCACACCGGACATGTCCGGTGCGACAGCCACGTCACCAAATAGCCGTTGGGTCAACCGTTGGAGCTCTGTCTCTGGGCTCGCCTTGATGTCCGGTGGCGCACCGGACATGTACTGTAGAGTGTCCGGTGCGCCTGCTCCCGCGTGCCTGACGACTGCGCGCTTCTGGCGCGCATTAAATGCGCCTGCAGGTGACCGTTGGCGCGAAGTAGCCGTTGCCCCGACGTTGCACCGGACAGTCCGGTGTACACCGGACATGTCCGGTGAATTATAGCGGAGCAGCCTTTGCGAATTCCCGAGACTGGCGAGTTCCTGAGCCGCGTCTCAAATGAGCACCGGACACTGTCCGGTGTACACCGGACAGTCCGGTGAATTTTAGTGCGCTGGCTCTGGAAATTTCCCGAGGGCGACGAGTTTGAGCTGAAGTCCTCTGGTGCACCGGACACTGTCCGGTGGCACACCGGACAGTCCGGTGCGCCAGACCAGAGGAGCCTTTGGTTGCTCCTTTGCCCTTTTGTTGAACCCAACACATGGTCATTTTATTGGCTAAGTGTGAACCTTTTGCACCTGTATAACTTATACACTAGAGCAAACTAGTTAGTCCAATATTTGTGTTGGGCAATTCAACCACCAAAATTATTTAGGGACTAGGTGTAAGCCTAATTCCCTTTCAATCTCCCCCTTTTTGGTGATTGATGCCAACACAAACCAAAGCAAATATAGAAGTGCATAATTGAACTAGTTTGCATAATGTAAGTGCAAAGGTTGCTTGGAATTGAGCCAATATAAATACTTACATGATGCGCATGGATTGTTTTCTTTGTTTTTGACATATTGGACCATATTTGCACCACAAGTTTTGTTTTTGCAAACTCTTTTGTAAATTCTTTTCAAGGTCCTTTTGCAAGATAGTCAATGGTAAATGAATAAGATTTTGCAAGTTTTAAGACATCAATTTTGAAAATACTACTTGCTCCCCCTTTAGAGCACAAAGAGATACCAATTTTGAAATTTTTCATCCGATTGACAAACATTAGTTTTAAAATTAGGGTGGTGGTGCGGTGGTGGTGCGGTCCTTTTGCTTTGGACTCATATTTTCCCCCCCTTTGGCATGAATCGCCAAAAACGGAATTATTAGAGCCCTTAGAAGTACTTTCTCCTCCTTTGGTCATAAAATAAATGAGTGAAGATTATACCAACGTTGGAGAGTGATGCGGAGCGACGGCGAAGGATGAGTAGTAGAGCGGAGTGGAAGCCTTTGTCTTCGCCGAAGACTCCAATTCCCTTGCAATATACCTATGACTTGGTTTGGAATACACTTGAAAACACATTAGTCATAGCATATAAAAGAGACATGATCAAAGGTATTCTTATGAGCTATGTGTGCAAGTTTAGCAAAAGAAATTCCTAGAATCAAGAATATTAAGCTCATGCCTAAGTCTGGTAAAAGATTGTTCATCAAGTGGCTTGGTAAAGATATCGGCTAATTGATCTTTAGTGTTAATGTATGAAATCTCGATATCCCCCTTTTGTTGGTGATCCCGAAGAAAATGATACCGAATGGCTATGTGTTTAGTGCGGCTATGCTCAACGGGATTATCCGCCATGCGGATTGCACTCTCATTATCACATAGAAGAGGAACTTTGGTTAATTTGTAACCGTAGTCCCGCAGGGTTTGCCTCATCCAAAGCAATTGCGCGCAACAATGGCCTGCGGCAATATACTCGGCTTCGGCGGTAGAAAGAGCGACCGAATTTTGCTTCTTTGAAGCCCATGACACCAAGGATCTTCCCAAGAACTGGCAAGTCCCCGATGTGCTCTTCCTATTAATCTTACACCCCGCCCAATCGGCATCCGAATAACCAATCAAATCAAAAGTGGATCCCCGAGGGTACCAAAGCCCAAACTTAGGAGTATAAGCCAAATATCTCAAGATTCGTTTTACGGCCGTAAGGTGTGATTCCTTAGGGTCGGCTTGGAATCTTGCACACATGCATACGGAAAGCATAATGTCCGGTCGAGATGCACATAAATAAAGCAATGAACCAATCATTGACCGGTATACCTTTTGATCCACGGACTTACCTCCCGTGTCGAGGTCGAGATGCCCATTTGTTCCCATGGGAGTCTTGATGGGCTTGGCATCCTTCATTCCAAACTTGCTTAGAATGTCTTGAGTATACTTTGTTTGGCAAATGAATGTGCCCTCTTGGAGTTGTTTGACTTGAAATCCTAGAAAATACTTCAACTCCCCCATCATAGACATCTCGAATTTCTGTGTCATGATCCTACTAAATTCTTCACATGTAGATTTGTTAGTAGACCCAAATATAATATCATCAACATAAATTTGGCATACAAACAAATCATTATCAAGTGTTTTGGTGAATAAAGTAGGATCGGCTTTGCCGACTTTGAAGCCATTTGCAATAAGGAAATCTCTAAGGCATTCATACCATGCTCTTGGGGCTTGCTTAAGCCCATAAAGCGCCTTAGAGAGCCTATAAACATGGTTAGGGTACTCACTGTTTTCAAAGCCGGGAGGTTGCTCAACATAGACCTCCTCCTTGATTGGTCCATTGAGGAAGGCACTCTTCACGTCCATTTGATAAAGCTTGAAGCCATGGTAAGTAGCATAGGCCAATAATATGCGAATTGACTCAAGCCTAGCTACGGGTGCATAGGTTTCACCAAAATCCAAACCTTCGACTTGTGAATACCCCTTGGCCACGAGTCGAGCTTTGTTCCTTGTCACCACACCATGCTCGTCTTGCTTGTTGCGGAAGACCCACTTGGTTCCTACAACATTTTGATTAGGACGTGGAACTAAAGGCCATACCTCATTTCTTGTGAAATTGTTGAGCTCCTCTTGCATCGCCATCACCTAATCTGAATCTTGAAGTGCTTCCTCTACCCTGTGTGGCTCAATAGAGGAAACAAAAGAGTAATGTTCACAAAAATGTGCAACACGAGATCGAGTAGTTACCCCCTTATGAATGTCGCCGAGGATGGTGTCGACGGGGTGATCTCGTTGTATTGCTTGGTGGACTCTTGGGTGTGGCGGCCTTGGTTGTTCATCCTCCTTGTCTTCATCATTTGCATCTCCCCCTTGATCGTTGCCGTCATTTTGAGGTGGCTCATCTTCTTGATCTTCTTGTTCAACATCTTGAGCCTCATCCTCAATTTGAGTTGGTGGAGATGCTTGCATGGAGGAGGATGGTTGATCTTGTGCATGTGGAGGCTCTTCGGATTCCTTAGGACACACATCCCCAATGGACATGTTCCTTAGCGCTATGCATGGAGCCTGTTCTTCACCTATCTCATCAAGATCAACTTGCTCTACTTGAGAGCCGTTAGTCTCATCAAACACAACGTCACAAGAAACTTCAACAAGTCCTGAGGACTTGTTAAAGACTCTATATGCCCTTGTGTTTGAGTCATATCCTAGTAAAAAGCCTTCTACAGTTTTAGGAGCAAATTTAGATTTTCTACCTCTTTTAACAAGTATAAAACATTTGCTATCAAAAACCCTAAAATATGAAATATTTGGCTTTTTACCGGTTAGGAGTTCATAGGATGTCTTCTTGAGGATTCGGTGAAGATATAACCGGTTGATGGCGTAGCAAGCGGTGTTGACCGCTTCGGCCCAAAACCGATCCGGTGTCTTGTACTCATCAAGCATGGTTCTTGCCATGTCCAATAGAGTTCGATTCTTCCTCTCCACTACACCATTTTGTTGTGGAGTGTAGGGAGAAGAGAGCTCATGCTTGATGCCCTCCTCCTCAAGGAAGCCTTCAATTTGAGAGTTCTTGAACTCCGTCCCATTGTCGCTTCTAATTTTCTTGATCCTTAAGCCGAACTCATTTTGAGCCCGTCTCAAGAATCCCTTTAAGGTCTCTTGGGTATGAGATTTGTCCTGCAAAAAGAACACCCAAGTGAAGCGAGAATAATCATCCACAATAACTAGACAGTACTTACTCCCGCTGATGCTTATGTAAGCGATCGGGCCGAATAGGTCCATGTGTAGGAGCTCCAGTGGCCTGTCACTAGTCATGATGTTCTTGTGTGGATGATGAGTGCCAACTTGCTTCCCGGCTTGGCATGCGCTACAAATCCTGTCTTTCTCAAAATGAACATTGGTTAGTCCTAAAATGTGTTCTCCCTTTAGAAGCTTGTGAAGATTCTTCATTCCAACATGGGCTAGTCAGCGGTGCCAGAGCCAACCCAAGTTAGTATTAGCAACCAAGCAAGTGTCGAGTTCAGCTCTATCAAAATCTACCAAGTATAGCTGACCCTCTAACACTCCCTTAAATGCTATTGAATCATCACTTCTTCTAAAGACAGTAACACCTATATCAGTAAATAGACAGTTGTAGCCCATTTGACATAATTGGGATACGGAAAGCAAATTGTAATCTAAAGAATCTACAAGAAAAACATTGGAAATAGTATGGTCAGGTGATATAGCAATTTTACCCAATCCTTTGACCAAACATTGATTTCCATCCCCGAATGTGATAGCTCATTGGGGATCTTGGTTTTTCTCATATGAGGAGAACATCTTTTTCTCCCCTGTCATGTGGTTTGTGCACCCGCTGTCGAGTATCCAACTTGAACCCCCGGATGCATAAACCTACAAAACAATTTTAGTTCTTGACTTTAGGTACCCAAACGGTTTTGGGTCCTTTAGCATTAGAAACAAGAACTTTGGGTACCCAAACACAAGTCTTTGATCCCTTGTGTTTGCCCCCAACAAATTTGGCAACTACCTTGCCGGATTTGCTAGTAAGCACATAAGAAGCATCAAAAGTTTTAAATGAAATAGCATGATCATTTGATGCATTAGGAGTTTTCTTTCTAGGCAACTTGGCACGGGTTGGTTGCCTAGAACTAGATGTCTCACCCTTATACATAAAAGCATGATTAGGGCCAGAGTGAGACTTCCTAGAATGAATTTTCCTAATTTTGCTTTCAGGATAACCGGCAGGGTATAAAATGTAACCCTCGTTATCTTGAGGCATGGGAGCTGTAACACCCTGAATTTGGGGGTATAAAATTTCTTTGCTCATATTCACAAATTCAGGTGTTACTTCCCTTTTCTCATCCTTCCCCAATCTTCTCTTTCTCATTTCTATAGGAGAAAAGTGGTTATTTTATTTGTAACTATAGTCTATTAGCTCAAACTCCAAGGGAGTATGAATTGTTGCATCATGTTGAACCCTGGATTTCACTTTTGTTTGGTGCATAATTCTTAGAAAGTCTAATTTGAATTTGTGGCTTATTTGAATTTGAATCAAATAGAGAAAATAAAAAAAGAAAAGAGAAAACAATTCCAGATTAAAAAGAAAAGGAAAAGAAGCCCACTCCCCGCCCCCCTCAGCCTTTCGGCCCAGCTAGGCCCATCCCGCGCGCGCGCGCCTCTCCCCCCCTCCTCTCTCTGCCCTGGCGGGCCCACCCGTCAGCGCGGCCGCCTTCCGCGCGCCCGCTTCCCCCGCTCTCTCTGCCCTGGCGGGCCCACCCGTCAGCGCGGCCGCCTTCCGCGCGCCCGCTTCCCCCGCTCTCTCTGCCCTGGCGGGCCCGCCCGTCAGCGCAACCGTTCTCCGCGCCCGCGCCCGCTTTCCCTCTCTCTCTGCTCGCGGGCCCGGGCTGTCAGCTCCCTCGTCCTCGTGTAACTGCCGCCCGAGCTGCGCGCTGCCGCGGTCTCCGCGCCCACGTCGCGCGTGGAGCTCGCAACTGCCCCGCCCCCGGCCACTTGAGCCCGGAACCCCACTCGCCCTCTCCCCCTCCCTCATTTGCGCACCTGCAGGCCCCTCTCTCACCTCCCCCTCGCTGCGCGCACGCCAGAGCGCCATCGCCGCGAACCGCCGCCGTCCCGAGCTCGTTTCCCCGTCGTCGTTGGAGCTCCGCCGTGCCCTTTGCCACGGTGAGCTTCGCCCCGACGTCCACAACTCGGGACGCGCTCCAATTTTCCCTTCCCCTCCCTATTTCCCTCTGCCCGCGCTCACCCGCCGTCCACCGTGTAGCCGCGGAGGTCCGCCACCGTCGCCCCGGGTCACCGTCGCGTCATCGCCGCCACCGAGGAGTCCCCGGAGCCCGCCTTGAGGTAAAGAACCTCTCCCGCCCCTATTGACCTTTGTTTTGCTCTCTGCTGCGTTTAATTCCTCGCCGGAGTAGATTTATGCCGCCGCCGAACCACTCTGCCGTGAACCGCCCCCCTCCGGTGCCCTTGCCCCGACCCAGACCCCACCAAAGAATTCCCCGTGCCCTTCCCAACCTTCCCGGCCACTCAGGTCGCCCCAGAGACCCGCCAAGCGCCCGCGCCCCTCGTCTCCGGCGAGTCCTCCGCCGCGGGGACGAGCGCCGCCGCCCCAGCTAGCCGTAGGAGAAGCCCAGGCCGGCCACCCAATCCCCACCGTCCGTCCCAGATCGGGCGGTCCCGTTTTAATTAGGCCAAACCTGATCCTGGCCGTCCGCCGGAGATCCAGCGGCCCAGGCCCGCTTCCCCCACACCCCGTCTCCCTGCCGTTTGGGTCCCGCCTGTCAGCCCGCCCGCGCGCTCGCGCTGCCCGCCGGTCCCGCCTGTCAGCCCGCCCGCGCGCTCGCGCTGCCCGCCGGTCCCGCCTGTCAGCCCGCCCGCGCGCTCGCGCTGCCTGCCGGTCCCGCCTGTCAGCCACCCAGGCCGCCGCACGCCCGCGCGCCCGCCCGCAGGATCTAATCCTGGCCGTCCGCCTGAGATCCAATGGCCGTAGGAGTCCGTTACCCCTTCGCCCACGCGTTTTCTTAAAGAGCCCCCCGGTTTTCTGGAATTTGAACCCGCCGTCCCTGGTTTCTTACAGTTAGGTCCTCGGACCTTTTATTTAATTCAAAATAGGTACTTAGGGTATATTTTTAACCCCTAAACTTGTAAAATTCATAACTTTGCCATATGAACTCCAAATTAGGTGCTTCAAATTGCAAAATGCTCATGATGTTTTTGTCTATCTATTTAAACAATGTTTCCCTGCTGTTTCCATGTCCCAATTAATGGTTAATCATTAGGATAGGATTAAGGTTATTGGAACCTTATTTGAGATAAATAAAAGATAGTAGACTTTAATAAAAGTTGGAGCACTTAAGTTTATGGACTTAAACACCTAGGTTTAGGAACTTAAAACCAGATAATGATTTAATCCCACCACTGACTTAAACCTGAGTAGTGGATAATGAATCCTTTTGTATAGTCCTCTACCCTAGACCTAGAGAATACCAGAGTGCCTATCCCTTTTCTATTATGAACTTGTGATCTCTCTCCTGCATATGTTTGGTATATTGTTTTTGTTTGTTATTTCCCAAGTGCATAGTGTGAATGATTACTTTACGTAGACAACGAGCAGTCTGTGTTTCCCGAGGAAGTTGCAGAGGAAGTCCCTGATCAGCAGTTTGGTGAAGGCAAGTGTCCTCTGACCCATTATGTCCTATTCATTTATAACTTACTACCCCGCATTACTTACTTGGAACCTAAGGATTGACTAGCTTTACACTTTACTTTATCCTTGATGACCTTATGGGCTATTATGGTTAGCCTTCTGCTACTGCCTTAACTTAATCAATGAACATGATGTGAATATTTATGATACTGTTATCCTGATGATGTTGATGATCTTGTGATACTCTAGGGGGCTCAGGCTGTTTCCTGAGTACCTCTCCGTAAGGACCTGTTTGTTGAGAGACCACCCGGGATAACAGTGCAACCATGAGGGTGAAATGGGGTGCCCTTAGCTAATTAATTAGAGGAACTAGAGGTGTAGTTGCTTCGCCGTCGTGCCGTCAATGGGGTCCAGGCACAGTGCTTGCTCTGCCGAGGCTGAGTGCCGAGGTTCTTTCGTTTTGCTTTTGTTAGTCACTCTCCTGCGGGGAGGAGTACTGTGTTTATCAAACTGGAGAAACCTAACGGGCAGCTATGATCTCTAGGGAATCTTTGTAAAAGCTACGTAGTGATACCCTGCCGGACCACCTAGGTAGTGGTCAATGGGGATTAGCTCTCCCCGGGCAGAAAGGGAATCATGACTCATCGGTAAAGTGTGCGACCTCTGCAGAGGGTAGTGAAACTGATATATCAGCCGTGCTCACGGTTAAGAGCAGCCTTGGGATCCTCTTTGATTAGAGATACAGATGGTTCGAGATACAAGGATTATGTTATGGTTTTGGTTCGAATATGATGATGTTGTTCCTCGATGAGGAAATGGTTCATGGGTTGGTTAATGATAAAATCTGGCTTCTACTAATGATAAATACCTGACCAACTAAAAGCAACTGCTTGAGCCTAACCCCACATAAAGCTAGTCCACTTCAGCCAAACAGGACATTTGCTGAGTACGTTGATGTGTACTCATCCTTGCTTTACCACAAAACACCAGGTTGTCCGCATTGTAACCACTGCTCCGGAGAAGGCGAAGTCGTGGAAGGAGACTTCCAGGAGTTCCAAGACTACGACGAATTCTAGGTGTGGGTTGGCGGCAACCCCCAGTCAGCTGCCTGTGAAGGCCTTATCTTTACTGCGTTTCGCTAGCACTTTGATTTAACTGTTAAGTCGATGACTATGTGGATGTCTATGACTCTGTGATGTAATTAAGTTAATACTTTCTTAAGTTATTATTCGAGCAATGTGCATTGATGTTCATTTATGTAATCGCTGTGTACGTGAGTTCTGATCCTGGCACGTACATAGTTCGCACTTGGTTTGCCTTCCAAAACCGGGTGTGACATAAGTGGTATCAAAGCCGTGCTGACTGTAGGACCGCTGACCTAGAGTAGCACTGGTCGTACTAAGGACTATTGACCTTCCCTCTCACCTTGACCTCTGATGTTACTTCAAAAGTCGGTCACCTCGACCAACCCTATGTTTTACTACATATATATATATATATACTATATTATACCTTGTTAAAATTTTTATCTTATTCTGTCTATGGTTTATTCACTTGTCATATTAGTTCTGCTCTTACTCTTATGCTTACGGTGTCTTTTGTAGATGGCTCGTCTTAGACACACTGCACGTAAGTCGGTGATTCCTTTCCTGCCGTCTCGACTTGCGGAGCGTCCTCTGCACCGCACCGTGTCCGGTCAGTCGAGTCACCTGGAGAGACTGCACCACCGCCTGCGTGAGGAGCAGGAACGCCGGCGGCAGCACAGAGAGCAGCAGGGCTCTTCCTCCCCAGCCCAGCAAGAGGTGGAGTCCGTGAGGCCCCGTTCCTCTGTGTCCCAGCTGGAGGCGCCCCCTGCACCACCGCGGGACGCCCCGGCTGTTGGAGGAGCTACTGGAGGAGGTCTTGGAGGAGACCCCGACGACGACGACTCAGACCACAGCACGGAGTCTTCTGAGCCGCAGGAGGCGGAAGGATGGGTCGCCCGACCCATCACCCGTGACGCCGCTCGCGGTTGTCACTTCCACGACGAACTCGACACCTTGCTGCGCCAGGCTTTCGACCGGCACACCTGGTCGATCGAGTATCGTTGTGTAGTCTACCAGCACAGTCGCGAGAGGTACCCGGACCGCTGGGAGGCTACCTGCCTAGTTCGCCGTCCGGAGGATGACCTCCGGGGTGCGAAGGCCGTTTCGGAGCACTATTCCATCTCCGAGAGGGACACTGCAGAGGCGGCTATGCAGGATGCAGCACGACGTGCACTCTCCCAGTACTGTTCTTTGTTCGGTGGCGTGGCCGACGGTCTTAACCTTCGGTACTACCCCCGCCGCCCTACTGGCAACACAGAGAGTGTGGTTGTCTCCCATGTTGGTGAGGCTAACCCTAGGTTGAGCAGCACAGTCAACCTAGTCGCAGTGCTTAACACTGAGCTGGATCACTCTCTGGACGAGCTGAGCAGGGCTCGAACGGAGATTGCGGAGTTGCGTGCTGAACTGGCAGAGCGCCATCACCAGGAGGGTGGTTCTCCCGCTCCTGTTGGGACTCAGCACCCATACCGCTCGCCGCCACGTGGTCACCACACTTATGGTTCCCCTGCCTGTAAGACCAGGATAGATCTGGATCCTTAGATCGATAGCGTCGAAGTTTGTAATAATTCTTAAGTCAGATGTCTCAGTCTTAAATAGTTAGTTTAGTTTGCTTATCAGTTGCTTCCAATTAGCTTAGTTTGCTTATCAGTTGCTTGCATGCTTGTTATGATGAACTTGTGCTGGATTTGAATCTTTGTAATGACTGTTGCCAACCTGTGGGTTTCCCCTGCAGTTTGGCCTAGCTATAATGTTAGTAAAGTCAGTTATTTAGTTGGGAGACCATTTACTTCTACTTTCCTTTCTATCTAAGAAGCTGTGTTGAATCATAATGAGGATCAGTGAAGCTCTTTGTTCACTCAGTGTCATGAAGAATTCTGTATTCTCTTTTCTTATGCTGGAGGGTTGTAAGATCAATGCTGATGTATGAATGTCTTCCACAGATGTCTGACAACAGGCGCCGATGCAACAGGCGTGCTCAGCAAGAGCAGCAGGACCAGCAGGAGGAACAACAAAGGCAGCCTCCCCCACCACCCCCGATGACAGTGGAGCAGATGTTCTTGATGCAGACTCAGGCAGTGCAGGCCATTGGGCAGACTCTGGCAGCCATGCAGCAGGCTCAACAGCAACCCCAACCCCAGTTGCAAGTGCAGATGCCCCAGATGCCACGGGATAAGCGTGGTGAGTTCATGAGAGGGCACCCTCCTACCTTCGCCCATTCTGCCGACCCCATGGATGCAAAAGACTGGCTGCGCGCAGTGGAAAGAGAACTGCGCACCGCCCAATGTGACGACAGGGAGAAGGTTCTGTATGGTCCCCGTCAGCTAAGGGGAGCAGCCCAGTCCTGGTGGGAGTCCTACCTCGCCACACATGCTGACCCCGAAGCCATCACCTGGGAAGAATTCAGCGAGAGTTTCCGCAGGTACCATGTGCCAGAGGGACTGATGATCGTGAAGAAGGAGGAGTTTCTGGCTCTGAAGCAGGGACCCCTGTCTGTTAGTGAATACAGAGACAAGTTTCTGCAGCTATCTCGTTATGCACCTGAGGATGTCAACACTGATGCTAAGAGGCAGTACAGGTTCATAAGG
This sequence comes from Zea luxurians, assembly GCA_029449295.1. NCBI lineage: Eukaryota > Viridiplantae > Streptophyta > Magnoliopsida > Poales > Poaceae > Zea > Zea luxurians. The sequence continues at coordinate 10,138,717 of JAOPSE010000057.1, forward strand.
GGTTTGGTGGATCCCCTGCATTACCAGCTGATGAATCACACCTTCCCCACCTTCCAGCACCTGATCGATAGGGCAGTTATGACTGAGAAGAAGCATAAGGATATGGAAGATCAGAAGCGCAAGATGAGTGGACCCCAGACCGGAGGCATCAGCCGTCCACGTTTCTCAGGCAGTTCATCTCAGCAAGGCAGGCCCGGTCACCCACGGGGATATCAGAATCAGAATCAGCGTCCGCATCAGCAGCAGTTTCAGAGACAGTACCCATAGCAGCAGCAGTATCGTCAGAACAGCCAGCAGGGAGGTAATCAGTATCAGAAGCAGAACAACCAGGCACCTCACCTTCCTGCCCCAGCAGCAAACCAGAGCAACCAAGCAGCCCCAGCATAAGGAGGAGGCAGAGGATGTTTCCACTGTGGAGAACAAGGCCACTGGGCGATGCAGTGCCCGAAGAAGGCGGCGCAGCAGCAGACCAACCCCAATACTCCAACAAGGCAAGGTGTACTGCAGCCGACAGCAGGCAATCGTAACCAAGCGTACAACCGTGGAAAGGTGAACCACTTGGAGGCCGAAGCGATCCAGGATGCACCAGATGTGGCAGTAGGTATGTTCTCAGTCGAATCTCATCCCACGAAAGTGCTATTTGATACTGGTGCAACTCATTCATTTGTCACTGCAACCTAGGTAGAATTGCATAACATCTCAGTAGAGGCAATGATGCCGCCCATGAGGATTAATTCGGTTGGTGGCAAGGTGCAAACAGATAAAATATGCTCAAATATAAGGGTGGAAATAAGGGGGATAGGATTCCCCAGTGACTTAATAGTAATAGACACCCCTGGGATAGATGTTATTCTAGGGATGAATTGGTTAATGAAGTATGAGGCGAGTGTTAGCTGTGACAAGAGGACCGTAACATTGAAGTCCCCGTCAGGAGAAGAGGTAGTGGCCGAGCTAAGGATGCCTAAATCAGCGGAGGGTGTCTGTCACCAGATTTCAGTTGATAGTAAGGAGCCCAACCCGCTCGAGGCTATCAAGGTTGTGTCGGACTTTCCGGACGTATTTCCCGAGGAGCTAACGGGCATGCCACCCGAGAGAAAAGTCGAATTTGCCATAGAGCTTATCCCTGGTACCGCCCCCATCTCCAAAAGAGCCTACCGAGTGTCTGGACCAGAATTGGTGGAACTCAAGAAGCAGATAGATGAGATGTTAGAGAAGGGTTACATCAGACCAAGTACCTCGCCTTGGGCCGCTCCGATGTTGTTTGTAGAGAAGAAAGATGGTACCAAAAGGATGTGCATAGACTACAGGGCCTTGAATGAAGTCACTGTCAAGAACAAGTACCCCCTGCCAAGGATAGAAGATTTGTTCGACCAGCTCAGAGGTGCCAGCGTATTCTCGAAGATAGATCTGAGATCAGGTTACCATCAACTCAGAATCCGACCCTCGGACATACCGAAGACAGCATTCATCACCAAGTATGGGTTATATGAATTCACAGTTATGTCCTTTGGTTTGACAAATGCGCCAGCCTTCTTTATGTACCTGATGAACAGTGTGTTCATGGATTATCTGGACAAGTTTGTGGTAGTGTTTATCGATGATATTCTCATATACTCTCGAAGTGAGGAAGATCATGTAGAGCATTTGAAGATGGTATTGCAAAGACTTCGAGAGCATCAGTTGTATGCCAAGCTGGGCAAATGCGAGTTCTGGATTCATGAAGTCCTGTTTCTGGGTCACATCATAAATCAAGACGGGTTGGCAGTGGATCCAAAGAAAGTGGCAGATATCCTAAACTGGAAAGCACCAAAGGATGTTCGTGGGATCAAGAGCTTCATTGGAATGGCTGGGTATTACAGGCGTTTCATCGAAGGCTTCTCAAAGATTGCTAGACCAATGACAGCGTTACTAGCGAAGAAAGTTGAGTTTAAGTGGACCCAAAAGTGTCAGGAAGCATTTGAAGAACTGAAAAATAGATTGACTACAACTCCGGTGTTAGTCCTGCCTGATGTTCACAAGCCATTCTCAGTGTATTGCGATGCTTCTTACACCGGATTGGGATGTGTGCTAATGCAAGAAGGAAGAGTTGTAGCATACTCATCTCGACAGCTGAAGATCCATGAGAAAAATTATCCCACACATGACCTGGAGTTGGCAGCAGTAGTTCACGCTCTAAAGACATGGAGACATTACTTGTATGGACAGAAGTGCGACATCTACACAGATCATAAGAGTCTGAAGTACATATTCACCCAGTCAGAGTTAAACATGAGACAGCGAAGATGGTTGGAATTGATCAAGGACTATGAGTTGGAGATACATTACCATCCAGGCAAAGCCAATGTGGTTGCAGATGCTCTGAGCAGGAAGTGTCAAGTCAATATGATGGCCACGTACCCAATGCCATATGAGTTAGCTAAGGAGTTCGACATACTGAGTCTCGGTTTCCTGAACAGTACGCAAGGAGTAACAGTGGAATTAGAGCCCACCCTAGAGCGGGAGATCAAAGAAGGGCAGAAGGATGATGAAAGCATCAACAAGATCCGGCAGCTAATCTTAGAAGGAAGAGGCAAAGACTTTCGAGAGGATGAAGAGGGGGTAATATGGTTCAAGGACCGATTGTGTGTCCCCGACCTCAAACCTATTCGGGAGCTGATCCTAAAGGAAGCTCATGAGACAGCCTACTCCATACACCCGGGAAGCGAAAAGATGTACCAGGATTTAAAAAGGAGGTTTTGGTGGTATGGCATGAAAAGAGAAATCGCAGAATATGTCGCCATCTGTGATAGCTGTCAGAGGACCAAAGCAGAGCATCAAAGGCCCGCCGGATTGTTGCAGCCATTGCGGATTCCTCAGTGGAAGTGGGATGAGATCGGGATGGATTTTATAGTTGGCCTACCTCGTACCCGGGCCGGTTATGATTCCATCTGGGTGGTTGTGGACCGCTTAACAAAGGTGGCCCATTTCATACCTGTGAAGACCACATATACCGGAGCAACGTTAGCTGAGTTATACATGTCACGGATAGTCTGCCTTCATGGTGTGCCGAAGAAGATAGTGTCAGATCGAGGAACGCAGTTCACCTCTCATTTTTGGTAGCAGCTACAAGAAGCTTTGGGCACCCATTTGAACTTCAGCTCGGCTTATCACCCGCAGACAGACGGTCAGACTGAAAGAACTAACCAGATCCTAGAAGATATGCTGAGAGCCTGTGCGTTGCAAGACAAGTCAGGATGGGACAAAAGGTTACCTTATGCAGAATTCTCCTACAACAATAGCTACCAGGCCAGCTTGAAGATGTCACCGTTTCAGGCACTCTATGGACGGAGTTGTAGGACTCTGCTGCATTGGGACCAGCCTGGAGAGAGACAGGTGTTTGGCCCCGACATTTTGCTTGAGGCCGAAGAGAATATCAAAATGGTTCGGGAGAATCTGAAGATAGCACAATCAAGGCAGCGAAGCTACACGGACAGAAGGAGAAGAGAACTGAGTTTTGAAGTGGGAGATTACATCTATCTGAAGGTGTCACCTATCAGGGGAGTCAGAAGGTTCGGAGTTAAAGGCAAGTTAGCACCCCGGTACGTTGGACCATATCAGATTCAAGCAAAGCGTGGAGAAGTGGCTTACCAACTCAACCTACCAGAAAGTTTGTCGGCAGTGCACAACGTGTTCCACGTGTCGCAATTGAAGAAGTGTCTGCGAGTACCAGAAGAACAGTTGCCAGTGGAGGGTTTGGAAGTTCAGGAGGATCTGACATACATAGAGAAGCCAACGCAGATTCTGGAGTTTGCAGACAGAGTCACCCGGAGGAATACCATCAGAATGTGCAAAGTCAGATGGGGTCACCACTCGGAGGAAGAAGCAACCTCGGAACGAGAAGATGATCTGAAAGCCAAATACCCTGAACTCTTTGCTGACCAACCCTGAATCTCGGGGCGAGATTCTTTTAAGGGGGATAGGTTTGTAACACCCTGAATTTGGGGGTATAAAATTTCTTTGCTCATATTCACAAATTCAGGTGTTACTTCCCTTTTCTCATCCTTCCCCAATCTTCTCTTTCTCATTTCTATAGGAGAAAAGTGGTTATTTTATTTGTAACTATAGTCTATTAGCTCAAACTCCAAGGGAGTATGAATTGTTGCATCATGTTGAACCCTGGATTTCACTTTTGTTTGGTGCATAATCCTTAGAAAGTCTAATTTGAATTTGTGGCTTATTTGAATTTGAATCAAATAGAGAAAATAAAAAAAGAAAAGAGAAAACAATTCTAGATTAAAAAGAAAAGGAAAAGAAGCCCACTCCCCGCCCCCCTCAGCCTTTCGGCCCAGCTAGGCCCATCCCGCGCGCGCGCCTCTCCCCCCCTCCTCTCTCTGCCCTGGCGGGCCCACCCGTCAGCGCGGCCGCCTTCCGCGCGCCCGCTTCCCCCGCTCTCTCTGCCCTGGCGGGCCCACCCGTCAGCGCGGCCGCCTTCCGCGCGCCCGCTTCCCCCGCTCTCTCTGCCCTGGCGGGCCCGCCCGTCAGCGCAACCGTTCTCCGCGCCCGCGCCCGCTTTCCCTCTCTCTCTGCTCGCGGGCCCAGGCTGTCAGCTCCCTCGTCCTCGCGTAACTGCCGCCCGAGCTGCGCGCTGCCGCGGTCTCCGCGCCCACGTCGCACGTGGAGCTCGCAACTGCCCCGCCCCCGGCCACTTGAGCCCGGAACCCCACTCGCCCTCTCCCCCTCCCTCATTTGCGCACCTGCAGGCCCCTCTCTCACCTCCCCCTCGCTGCGCGCATGCCATAGCGCCATCGCCGCGAACCGCCGCCGTCCCGAGCTCGTTTCCCCGTCGTCGTTGGAGCTCCGCCGTGCCCTTTGCCACGGTGAGCTTCGCCCCGACGTCCACAACCCGGGACGTGCTCCAATTTCCCCTTCCCCTCCCTATTTCCCTCTGCCCGCGCTCACCCGCCGTCCACCGTGTAGCCGCGGAGGTCCGCCACCGTCGCCCCGGGTCACCGTCGCGTCATCGCCGCCACCGAGGAGTCCCCGGAGCCCGCCTTGAGGTAAAGAACCTCTCCTGCCCCTATTGACCTTTGTTTTGCTCTCTGCTGTGTTTAATTCCTCGCCGGAGTAGATTTATGCCGCCGCCGAACCACTCCGCCGTGAACCGCCCCCCTCCGGTGCCCTTGCCCCGACCCAGACCCCACCAAAGAATTCCCCGTGCCCTTCCCAACCTTCCCGGCCACTCAGGTCGCCCCAGAGACCCGCCAAGCGCCCGCGCCCCTCGTCTCCGGCGAGTCCTCCGCCGCGGGGACGAGCGCCGCCGCCCCAGCTAGCCGTAGGAGAAGCCTAGGCCGGCCACCCAATCCCCACCGTCCGTCCCAGATCGGGCGGTCCCGTTTTAATTAGGCCAAACCTGATCCTGGCCGTCCGCCGGAGATCCAGCGGCCCAGGCCCGCTTCCCCCACACCCCGTCTCCCTGCCGTTTGGGTCCCGCCTGTTAGCCCGCCCGCGCGCTCGCGCTGCCCGCCGGTCCCGCCTGTCAGCCCGCCCGCGCGCTCGCGCTGCCCGCCGGTCCCGCCTGTCAGCCCGCCCGCGCGCTCGCGCTGCCTGCCGGTCCCGCCTGTCAGCCACCCAGGCCGCCGCACGCCCGCGCGCCCGCCCGCAGGATCTAATCCTGGCCGTCCGCCTGAGATCCAACGGCCGTAGGAGTCCGTTACCCCTTTGCCCGCGCGTTTTCTTAAAGAGCCCCCCAGTTTTCTGGAATTTGAACCCGCCGTCCCTGGTTTCTTACAGTTAGGTCCTCGGACCTTTTATTTAATTCAAAATAGGTACTTAGGGTATATTTTTAACCCCTAAACTTGTAAAATTCATAACTTTGCCATATGAACTCCAAATTAGGTGCTTCAAATTGCAAAATGCTCATGATGTTTTTGTCTATCTATTTAAACAATGTTTCCCTGCTGTTTCCATGTCCCAATTAATGGTTAATCATTAGGATAGGATTAAGGTTATTGGAACCTTATTTGAGATAAATAAAAGATAGTAGACTTTAATAAAAGTTGGAGCACTTAAGTTTATGGACTTAAACACCTAGGTTTAGGAACTTAAAACCAGATAATGATTTAATCCCACCACTGACTTAAACCTGAGTAGTGGATAATGAATCCTTTTGTATAGTCCTCTACCCTAGACCTAGAGAATACCAGAGTGCCTATCCCTTTTCTATTATGAACTTGTGATATCTCTCCTGCATATGTTTGGTATATTGTTTTTGTTTGTTATTTCCCAAGTGCATAGTGTGAATGATTACTTTACGTAGACAACGAGCAGTCTGTGTTTCCCGAGGAAGTTGCAGAGGAAGTCCCTGATCAGCAGTTTGGTGAAGGCAAGTGTCCTCTGACCCATTATGTCCTATTCATTTATAACTTACTACCCCGCATTACTTACTTGGAACCTAAGGATTGACTAGCTTTACACTTTACTTTATCCTTGATGACCTTATGGGCTATTATGGTTAGCCTTCTGCTACTGCCTTAACTTAATCAATGAACATGATGTGAATATTTATGATACTGTTATCCTGATGATGTTGATGATCTTGTGATACTCTAGGGGGCTCAGGCTGTTTCCTGAGTACCTCTCCGTAAGGACCTGTTCGTTGAGAGACCACCCGGGATAACAGTGCAACCATGAGGGTGAAATGGGGTGCCCTTAGCTAATTAATTAGAGGAACTAGAGGTGTAGTTGCTTCGCCGTCGTGCCGTCAATGGGGTCCAGGCACAGTGCTTGCTCTGCCGAGGCTGAGTGTCGAGGTTCTTTCGTTTTGCTTTTGTTAGTCACTCTCCTGTGGGGAGGAGTACTGTGTTTATCAAACTGGAGAAACCTAACGGGCAGCTATGATCTCTAGGGAATCTTTGTAAAAGCTACGTAGTGATACCCTGCCGGACCACCTAGGTAGTGGTCAATGGGGATTAGCTCTCCCCGGGCAGAAAGGGAATCATGACTCATGGGTAAAGTGTGCGACCTCTGCAGAGGGTAGTGAAACTGATATATCAGCCGTGCTCACGGTTAAGAGCAGCCTTGGGATCCTCTTTGATTAGAGATACAGATGGTTCGAGATACAAGGATTATGTTATGGTTTTGGTTCGAATATGATGATGTTGTTCCTCGATGAGGAAATGGTTCATGGGTTGGTTAATGATAAAATCTGGCTTCTACTAATGATAAATACCTGACCAACTAAAAGCAACTGCTTGAGCCTAACCCCACATAAAGCTAGTCCACTTCAGCCAAACAGGACATTTGCTGAGTACGTTGATGTGTACTCATCCTTGCTTTACCACAAAACACCAGGTTGTCCGCATTGTAACCACTGCTCCGGAGAAGGCGAAGTCGTGGAAGGAGACTTCCAGGAGTTCCAAGACTACGACGAATTCTAGGTGTGGGTTGGCGGCAACCCCCAGTCAGCTGCCTGTGAAGGCCTTATCTTTACTGCGTTTCGCTAGCACTTTGATTTAACTGTTAAGTCGATGACTATGTGGATGTCTATGACTCTGTGATGTAATTAAGTTAATACTTTCTTAAGTTATTATTCGAGCAATGTGCATTGATGTTCATTTATGTAATCGCTGTGTACGTGAGTTCTGATCCTGGCACGTACATAGTTCGCACTTGGTTTGCCTTCCAAAACCGGGTGTGACAGGAGCCTTGCCCTTAACAAAGTTAGACAAGTTCTTAGGAGGGGCATTAAGTTCGACATTGTCTCCCCTTTGGTAGCCAATGCCATCCTTGATGCCAGGGCGTCTCCCATTATAGAGCATACTTCTAGCAAATTTAAACTTTTCATTTTCTAAGTTATGCTCGGCAATTTTTGCATCTAATAATGCTATATGATCATTTTGTTGTTTAATTAAAGCCATGTGATCATGAATAGCATTGATATCAACATCTCTACATCTAGTACAAATAGAAACATGCTCAACATTAGATGTAGAGGGTTTGCAAGATTTTAGTTCTACAACCTTAGCATGTAACATATCATTCTTAGTTCTAAGGTCGGAAATAATAGTATTGCAAACATCAAAATTTTTAGCCTTAGCAATCAAATTTTCATTTTCTACTCTAAGGCTAGCAAGAGACTCATTCAATTCCTTAATCTTAGCAAGCAAATCATCATTATCATTTCTAAGATTGGGAATTGAATCAATACAAACATGAGAATCAACCTTAGCAATTAATCTAGCATTTTCATTTCTAAGGTTGTTAATGGTCTCATGGCAAGTGCTTAGCTCACTAGACAATTTTTCACATTTTTCTACCTCTAGAGCATAAGCGTTTTTAACCTTAACATGTTTCTTGTTTTCCTTGATTAGGAAATCCTCTTGGGAGTCCAAGAGATCATCCTTTTCATGGATAGCACTAATTAGCTCATTTAATTTTTCTTTTTGTTCCATGTTAAGGTTGGCAAAGAGGTTATGCAAATTGTCTTCCTCACCACTAGCATTATCATCACTAGAAGATTCATATTTAGTGGAGGATTTAGATTTAACCTTCTTCCTTTTGCCGTCCTTTGCCATGAGGCACTTGTGGCCGACGTTGGGGAAGAGGAGTCCCTTGGTGACGGCGATGTTGGCGGCGTCCTCGTCGGAGGAAGACTCGGTGGAGCTCTCGTCGGAGTCCCATTCCCGGCAAACATGGGCATCGCCGCCCTTCTTCTTGTAGTACTTCTTCTTTTCTCTCCTCTTTCCCTTCTTGTCGTCGCCCCTGTCACTGTCACTAGACATAGGACATTTTGCAATAAAATGACCGGGCTTACCACATTTGTAGCATACTTTCTTGGAGCGGGGTTTGTAGTCCTTCCCCCTCCGTTGCTTGAGGATTTGGCGAAAGCTTTTGATGATTAAAGCCATTTCCTCATTGTCGAGCTTGGAGGCGTCAATTGGTTGTCTACTTGGTGTAGACTCCTTCTTCTCTTCCGTTGCCTTGAAGGCCACCGGTTGTGCCTCGGACGTGGAGGGATCATCAAGCTCGTTGATCTTCTTTGAGCCCTTGATCATACATTCAAAGCTCACAAAATTCCCGATAACTTCCTCGGGGGTCATTAGTGGATATCTAGGATTACCACGAATTAATTGAACTTGAGTAGGGTTAAGGAAAATAAGAGCTCTTAAAATAACCTTAACCACCTCGTGGTCGTCCCACTTTTTGCTCCCGAGGTTGCGCACTTGGTTCACCAAAGTTTTGAGCCGGTTGTACATATCTTGTGGCTCCTCCCCTTGGCGAAGACGAAAGCGACCGAGCTCCCCCTCGATCGTTTCCCGCTTGGTGATCTTGGTGAGTTCATCACCCTCGTGCGCTGTCTTGAGTAGGTCCCAAATCTCCTTTGCATTCTTCAACCCTTGCACTTTGTTGTATTCCTCCTTGCTTAGAGAGGCGAGGAGAATGGTTGTGGCTTGGGAGTTGAAATGCTCGATTTGGGCCACTTCGTCCGTATCATAATCCTCATCCCCTATTGATGGTACCTGTGCTCCAAACTCAACAACATTCCATATACTTTTGTGGAGTGAGGTTAGATGAAATTTCATTAAATCACTCCACCTAGCATAATCTTCGCCATCAAAAGTTGGCGGTTTGCCTAATGGAACGGAAAGTAATGGAGTATGTCTAGATGTGCGGGGATAGTGTAAGGGGATCTTACTAAACTTCTTGCGCTCTTGGCGCTTAGAAGTTACGGACGCCGCGTCGGAGCCAGAGGTGGATGTCGATGAAGAATCGGTCTCGTAGTAGACCACCTTCCTCATCCTCTTCTTCTTGTCCCCACTCCGATGCGGCTTGTGGGAAGAAGATTTTTCCTTCTTCTCTTTGTGATGTGAAGAAGATCTTTTCTCCTTTCCTTTGGAGGAGACCTTCTTCTTCTCCTTCCTCTTGGTGCGGGACTATTCCGATGAAGTGCTCCCTTGGCTTGTAGTGGGCTTGTCGCCGGTCTCAATCTCCCTCTTGGTGTGATCTCCCGACATCACTTCGAGCGGTTAGGCTCTAATGAAGCACCGGGCTCCGATACCAATTGAAAGTCGCCTAGAGGGGGGGTGAATAGGGCGAAACTGAAAATCTCAAAAATAATCACAACTACAAGCCGGGTTAGCGTTAGAAATATAATAGAGTCCGCGAGAGAGGGCGCAAAACAAATCGCAAGCGAATAATGAAGTGAGACACGCGGATTTGTTTTACCGAGGTTCGGTTCTCTCAAACCTACTCCCCGTTGAGGAGGCCACAAAGGCCGGGTCTCTTTCAACCCTTCCCTCTCTCAAACGGTCCCTTGGACCGAGTGAGCTTCTCTTTCTCAAATCACTTGGGAATCAAACTTCCCGCAAGGACCACCACACAATTGGTGTCTCTTGCCTCAATTACAAGTGAGTGTTTGATCACAAGAAAGAATGCCAAAGAAAAAGAAGCGATCCAAGCGCAAGAGCTCAAATGAACACTACAAATCACTCTCTCTAGTCACTAGGGCTTTGTGTGGAGTTGGGAGAGGATTTGATCTCTTTTGGTGTGCTTTGCAATGAATGCTAGCTCTTGTATAGTGGTTGGAAGCTGGAAAACTTGGATGCAATGAATGGTGGGGTGGTTGGGGTATTTATAGCCCCAACCACCAAACTTGACCGTTGGTGGAGACTGTCTGTCGTATGGTGCACCGGATAGTCCGGTGCACACCGGACATGTCCGGTGCGACAGCCACGTCACCAAATAGCCGTTGGGTCAACCGTTGGAGCTCTGTCTCTGGGCTCGCCTTGATGTCCGGTGGCGCACCGGACATGTACTGTAGAGTGTCCGGTGCGCCTGCTCCCGCGTGCCTGACGACTGCGCGCTTCTGGCGCGCATTAAATGCGCCTGCAGGTGACCGTTGGCGCGAAGTAGCCGTTGCCCCGACGTTGCACCGGACAGTCCGGTGTACACCGGACATGTCCGGTGAATTATAGCGGAGCAGCCTTTGCGAATTCCCGAGACTGGCGAGTTCCTGAGCCGCGTCTCAAATGAGCACCGGACACTGTCCGGTGTACACCGGACAGTCCGGTGAATTTTAGTGCGCTGGCTCTGGAAATTTCCCGAGGGCGACGAGTTTGAGCTGAAGTCCTCTGGTGCACCGGACACTGCCCGGTGGCACACCGGACAGTCCGGTGCGCCAGACCAGAGGAGCCTTTGGTTGCTCCTTTGCCCTTTTGTGGAACCCAACACATGGTCATTTTATTGGCTAAGTGTGAACCTTTTGCACCTGTATAACTTATACACTAGAGCAAACTAGTTAGTCCAATATTTGTGTTGGGCAATTCAACCACCAAAATTATTTAGGGACTAGGTGTAAGCCTAATTCCCTTTCACGGTGCCAGATTTCTTTCCTTAAATAGCGAAGCCGACCGTTGGCAGCCTGAGAGCCGTTGGCGCACCGGACATGTCCGGTGCACACCGGACAGTCCGGTGCCATCTTCTAGCCGTTGGCTCGGCCACGTGTCCCGCGCAGATTGCGCGGCCGACCGTTGGCTCGGCCGACCGTTGGCTCACCGGACAGTCCGGTGCACACCGGACAGTCCGGTGAATTATAGCCGTACGTCGCCGGTGAATTCCCGAGAGCGGCCACTTCGCTCGAGCTAGCCTGGTGCACCGGACACTGTCCGGTGCACCACCGGACACTGTCCGGTGCACCACCGGACAGTCCGGTGCTCCCAGACTCAGCAGAGTCTTGGCTGCTCGAGCCAAGACATTTACAATTGGATTTTTCCTGTTTCCAGCACTTAGACACAATACATTAGTCCATAAAACAATGTACTAAGTCTGAGAAACATACCTTTATCCTTGATTTGTACTTTGTCCACCTCTTTACACTTAGGCACTTGTGTTGGACATTAAATCACCAAAACACTTAGAAATGGCCCAAGGGCACATTTCCCTTTCATCTCCAACTAGGACGACCTGGTCCAAGCCTTCGCCGGCAACTTCCAGGGCACATACGTGCGCCCTGGGAACTCCTGGGATCTCCGAAGCTGTCGCCAGCAGCCGGGAGAGTCTCTCCGGGACTACATCCGGTGATTCTCGAAGCAGCGCACCGAGCTGCCCAACGTCACCGATTTGGACGTCATCGGCGCGTTCCTCGCCGGCACCACCTGCCGCGACCTGGTGGGCAAGCTGGGTCGCAAGACCCCCACCAGGGCGAGCGAGCTGATGGACATCGCCACCAAGTTCGCCTCTGGCCAGGAGGCGGTTGAGGCCATCTTCCGAAAGGACAAGCAGCCCCAGGGCCACCAGCCGGAAGACGTTCCCGAGGCGTCCGCTCAGCGCGGCACCAAAAAGAAGAACAAGAAGAAGTCACAAGCGAAACGCGACGCCACCGACGTGGACCTTGTTGCCGCCGCTGAGTACAAAAACCCTCGGAAACCTCCTGGAGGTGCCAATCTCTTTGATAAGATGCTCAAGGAGCTATGCCCCTATCATTAGGGGCCCGTCAAGCACACCCTTGAGGAGTACGTCATGCTTCGGCGCCACTTTCACAAGGCCGGGCCACCTGCGGAAGGTGGCAGGGCCCACAACAACGACAAGAAGGAGGATCACAAGGCAGAGGAGTTTCCCGAGGTCCACGACTGCTTCATGATCTGCGGTGGGCAAGTGGCGAACGCCTCGGCTCGGCACCGCAAGCAAGAGCGTCGGGAGGTCTGCTCGGTAAAGGTGGCGGCACCAGTCTACCTAGACTGGTCCGACAAGCCCATCACCTTCGACCAGGGCGACCACCCCGATCGCGTGCCAAGCCCGGGGAAATATCCGCTCGTTGTCGACCCCGTCATCGACAACGTCAGGCTCACCAAGGGATCATCCCTCAACATCATCTACGCCGAGACCCTCGGGCTCCTGCAGATCGATCTGTCCTTGATCCGGACAGGCACGGTGCCTTTTCACGGGATCCTCCCCGGGAAATGCGTCCAACCCCTCGGACAACTCGATCTGCCCGTCTGCTTCGGGACTCCCTCCAACTTCCGAAGGGAAACCCTCACGTTCGAGGTGGTCGGGTTTCGAGGAACCTACCAAGCAGTGCTGGGGAGACCATGTTACGCCAAGTTCATGGCCGTCCCCAACTACACCTACCTCAAGCTCAAGATGCCGGGCCCCAACGGGGTCATCACCGTTGGCCCCACGTACCGACACGCGTACGAATGCGATGTGGAGTGCGTGGAGTACGCCGAGGCCCTCGCCGAATCCGAGGCCCTCATCGCCGACATGGAAAACCTCTCCAAGGAGGTGCCAGATGCGAAGCGCCACGCCGGCAACTTCGAACCAGTAGAGGCGGTTAAGTCCGTCCCTCTCAACCCCAGCAACGATGCCTCCAAGCAGATCCGGATCAGCTCCGAGCTCGACCCCAAATAGGAAGCAGTGCTCGTCGACTTTCTCCGCACGAACGCCGAGGTTTTTGCGTGGAGTCCCTCGGACATGCCTGGCATACCGAGGGAAGTCGCCGAGCACTCACTGGATATCCGAGCTGGAGGACAAGTTCTACGGGTTCGAGCTCAACCACGTCGCTCGACGATACAACAAGACTGCGGACGAGCTGGCTAAGATAGCCTCAGGGCGGACAACGGTTTCTCTGGACGTCTTCTCCCGAGACCTACGTCAACCCTCAGTCAAGACCAACGACACGCCCGAGCCTGAGAAGGTCTCGACCCTGCCCGAGGCGCCCTCAGCTCAGCCCGAGGCACCCTCGCCCCCCGAGGGTGAGGCACTGCGCGTCGAGGGAGAACGGAATGGGGTCTCGCCTGATCGAGACTGACAGACCCCGTACCTGCAATATCTCCACCGAGGAGAGCTGCCCCTCGACCGAGCCGAAGCTCGGCGACTGGCGTGGCGCGCCAAGTCATTCGTCTTGCTGGGTGACGGGAAGGAGCTCTACCACCGCAGCCCCTCCGGCATCCTCCAGCCATGCATATCCATCGCCGAAGGCCAGGAGCTCTTACAAGAAATACACTCAGGGGCTTGCGGTCATCATGCATCTCCTCGAGCCCTTGTTGGAAACGCTTTTCGACAAGGTTTCTACTGGCCGACCGCGGTGACTGATGCCACTAGAATTGTCCGCACCTGCCAAGGGTGTCAATTCTACGCAAGGCAGACACACCTACCTGCTCAGGCTCTGCAGACAATACCCATCACCTGGGCATTTGCTGTGTGGGGTCTGGACCTCGTCGGTCCCTTGCAGAAGACACCTGGGGGCTACACGCACCTACTGGTCGCCATCGACAAATTCTCCAAGTGGATCGAGGTCCGACCCCTAAACAGCATCAGGTCCGAACAGGCGATGGCATTCTTCACCAACATCATCCATCGCTTCGGGGTCCCGAACTCCATCATCACCAACAACGGCACCCAGTTCACCGGTAGAAAGTTCCTGGACTTCTACGAGGATCACCACATCCGGGTGGACTGGGCCGCCTTGGCACACCCCATGACGAATGGGCAGGTAGAATGTGCCAACGGCATGATTCAGCAAGGACTCAAGCCGAGGATCTTCAACGACCTCAACAAGTTCGGCAGGCGGTGGATGAAGGAACTCCCCTTGGTGGTCTGGAGCCTGAGGATAATGTCGAGTCGAGCCACGGGCTTCACACCGTTCTTTCTAGTCTATGGGGCCGAGGCCATCTTGCCCACAGACTTAGAATACGGTTCCCCGAGGACGAGGGCGTACGACGACCGATGCAACCAGACCAACCGAATAACTCACTGGACCAGCTAGAAGAGGCTCGGGACATGGCCTTACTACACTAGGCACGGTATTAGCAGTCCCTGCGATGCTACCACGCCCGAGGGGTTCGGTCCCGAGACCTCCAGGTGGGTGACTTGGTGCTTCGGCTGCGACAAGACGCCCGAGGGCGCCACAAGCTCACGCCACCCTGGGAAGGGCCATTCATCATCGCCAAGGTTTTGAAGCCCGGAACATACAAGCTGGCCAACAGTCAAGGCGAGGTCTACAACAATGCTTGGAACATCCGACAGCTACGTCGCTTCTACCCTTAAGATGTTTTCAAGTCGTTCATACACCTCGTTTACATACGCCATTAAAGTCTAACCATCAAGGAAGGGTCAGCCTTGCCTCGGCAAAGCCCGACCCTCCCTCGGGGGCTAGAAGGGGGGAACCCCCTCCGTGTCAAAATTTTCCTCGAAAAAAGTCTTTCTGCCAGAATATCTTTCGTGCTTTTCGACTACCTCGGTAGTGGGATCATGAAAACGACGAAGTATACGTAAGCAGGCAAGGCCGACCGAGCCGAGGGACTCCTACGCCTCTGGGATACGGATACCTCACTCATCACCTTCTGCGAGAAGTGACTCGCATTAGGATAAGCGATTCCGCTGACCGAACAAGTCTTAATGCTCGAAAACATTTCTACCGAAACGATTTTTCGTGCCTTCTCGACTATATCGATAGCAGAATCCTACGGACGAGTAAGAGTACACGTAAGCGGCAAGGCCGACCGAGCCGAGGGACTCCTACGCCCCCGAGATACGGATACCTCACTCGTCACCTTCCGTGAAAAGTAACTCTCGCTCGGACAAACAATTCTGTTACCGACAAATAAGTCCTGATACTCAAAACAAGGGGAAAAGAAACGCAGCTTTACAACGCGACGACAGTATGTTTGGGCCTCGGCGGCCGCAAAAAACATATGCATACTACAGGCGAACCGATCCTGCGGGCTCAGACGTCGATGGAGGAGGAGCAGCAGCACCCTGGACGTCAACTCCACCATCGGCGAAGTCCGACCGAGCCTCGGACGGCAACACGGTCGGAGGATCTCCGCTCCAAAGGACGACGTCAGCACCACGCCTGGGCCATCGCCGCCAGGGTCTCCTCCAGGAACCCGGCCCGAGCAGACGGCTCGGCCGGCCGCCCCGAAGCCTCAGCCAGCCGTCCCCGAGGACACCAGCCCGGCTCGTGGCCTCGACAACTCGACTCCGGCATTGGTCCCGCCAGTGGACGACCCGGCCAAGCCCCGGCCGACGAAGCTCCCTTTTTCGAGCCAACTCTGCCTCTGTCCGTGCTGGCACCGCTGCCTCCGGCTCCGGCTCATCGCAGGGCGGCCGAGGGTTCCTTTAACTAAGCAAGAGAAGCCTCGGACGGAAGGCCGACTGAGCCGAGGGACTCCTACGCCTCTGGGATACGGATACATCACTCGTCACCTTCCGCACGAGGCAACTCACGCTTGGTTAAGCGGTTCAGCTAGCCGACAGGCGAGTCCTAGTGCTCGAAATGAGGAAGAAACACGGCTTCACGCCAAAATACACAGGTGTTCAGGCCCCGACAGCCACAATGAACATACACCGGCACTCAAGGTGCCATTCCAAACGGAACTCCGGTTCCACTCCCGCGGGTATGAACAACCTCCACATCGGAGAGCCTGCGGGACGACGAACTCCAGGCGACCCACCAACACCGCACCAGCGAGCGCCGACCGCCCCAAAGCGCACCGGTAGGTCCTCACTCCCGTCCTCGCCACGAAAGCGAGGACAGAGGACGGAATGTTGCATCCTAGCTGGGCAGCAACAGTTCGCCTTCCCCGACATGGCTGGAGGGCGCCTCCTCCGCAGAGCTGGGGGATGGTTTCCACCCCTAGGAGCTGGAAGAGGTGGGACGCCAGCCCACGCGAAGGCAGGCCCCAGCTCGCCTCGCTCTCCGCCCCAGCAAGGATGATGAACATCCTTGAAGCTGAGGGAGGGGCGGAGGTCGCAGCCCAGCTCGCTTCTCCCCACCATCGAACTGGTGGTCACCGTCTTGGGTGACCACCGGTGAGGGGATGCAGCCGGGCTGCCTGATGAAAATCCTTGAAGCCGAACGATGGCTGAAAGGTACCAACTTCCGCGAAGTTGCGTTCCTCCTCCGACGACGAGACGAAAGCAACGCGAGCGCTCCCCATCCGGGGCCTCGGAAGGTGGAAGGGTGCGATGCATGAGGAGAGTGCGAAGACATGGTTGCCGTCCAAGGGGGTCACCCTCCTTTTAAAGGCAACTCTCCCCACTTGCGTCCTCAGCCGTCGCGAGCTGAGTCTTCACCAACATGCTCCAAAGTCTTCCCCCTACGATGTGGGGGCTGGGTCCCACATGTCATGCAAGCTGGCCCAGGACGGAAGACGCCAAACCGCCGCGCGCGGTACGCGTAACTGCCCAGCGGTTACAAGCGCTCCTCCACTTTCGCCCAGACCAGCGGGTGAAAGGACGGACCGCCATGCAGGCGGCATGCAACTGCACCAAGGGGGCGCACCCTTTCCACTTCGACGCGTCCAGCATGGAGGCCCAGGCCCACACGTCATGTAACCGACGCGCCGATTACTACGTGCGAGAAACTGCACCGCCACTCGCGCCAGTACCACGCCTCCTCGACCGCGGAATCGGTGCCACGACTCGAGGCGACCCTGCGTATGACCCGACAATGCCAATCGAGCACATCGGTCACGGGTTAGTCAGCCGCGAGAGAAGGCGCGACGGTCGATACGACCAGAAATGTGCCGGCAGTAATGGTGGCTGCAGGCAGGCGAAAGCAGCAGTCAAATCGCCTGCAGGCTCATGTCCCCTCCTGGGACAGCAAGAGAGCCCTCTCCCACGGCGTGAAGACGACGCGCCCGTGTTTCGTTCCTCGAATGGCTCGCGCACGCACAACGGCTGCCCCACGAACCACTCGTCCCGTCGCATTAATTCTGCGGCAGGGCAGGTGACACCTTTGGCAGGCGAAGCAGGCGACGCTTCACCTCCGCCATAATGACCGCGTCAAAAAAGGTGCGCCATGTCATTCGATTTCGTATCCTTTTCCACTTCTCCTTTCTCTCTCTTGCTACAGGGACCGGGAAAGGGGATACTCCGAAAGGGATCCTTCTCCATGAAGGAAGCGGGCCCCGAGCCCCCCTACTGATAAGAGGTTCGAAGGCTGGCCCCTCGGAAGGGTTCAACAGCTGCCTCAGAGCACTCAGGCTCCGCGCCCACTACTGGTCAGAGGTTCGAAGGCTGGCCCCTCGAAAGGGTTCAAACTTCAACGACTGCCTCAGGCCACACGGGCTCCACGCCCACTACTGATCAGGGGTTCGTAGGCTGGCCCCCGAAGGGTTCGACAGCCGCCTCAGAGCATGCAGAGCGAGGGATGACCCTGGGTACGTTCGATACTGTCGGTGTTTCGAAACCTGGGGGGTCCCTGGACCGACGAGTGAATTGTCGCCGCGTGCCCCAGCCCAGATGGGTCGACGCGAGGCGGAACGCGAAGGGGGGAATGGAAGCAGCCGGAAGGAGGCAGGCGTGAGAGAGTGGATCCCGTGGCCTTCGTGTTAGCCCCACGCCTGAGTCGGGTGCGCTTGCAGTAGGGGGATACAAGCGTCCACGCAAGAGTGGGAGCGAGCGGCCTTGCGCGAGCGCCGTCCCGTCCTTCCCCGCGCGGGCCAACCCTCTGTAGGAGGGCCCTGGTCCTTCCTTTTATAGGCGTAAGGAGAGGATCTAGGTGTACAACGGGGGGTGTAGCAGAGTGCTACGTGTCTAGCGGAGGAGAGCTAGTGCCCTAAGTACATGCCGTCGTGGCAGCCGGATAGGTTTTGGCACCCGGTTCGTGTGGTGTCGTGGCCGTCGGAGGAGCGCTGGAGCCTGGCGGAAGGACAGCTATCGGGGCTGTCGAGTCCTTACTGACGTCCTCTTGCTTTTGTAAGGGGGTCGAGAGCCGCCGTTGTCACAGAGCGTGCGGGGCGCCATCATTGCCTATCTGGCAGAGCGAGCCAGATGGGAGGCCGGTCTTGTTCCCCGTAGCCTGAGTCAGCTCGGGGTAGGGTAATGATGGCGCCTCCTGTCGACGTGGTCGGTCCGTGCCCTAGGTTGGGCGATGTGGAGGCTCCTCCGAGGTCGAGGTCGAGTCGGTCTTCCGTGGCCGTGGTCGAGTCCGAGCCCCTGGGTCGTGCGAGGCGGAGACCGTCGGCTGAGGCCAGGGCTGAGTCCGAGCCCTGGGGTCGGGCGAAGCGGAGTCCGTCGTCTTCTGGGGCTGAGCCCAAGTCCGAGCTCTGGGTCGGGCGGAGCGGAGTTCGTCGTCTTCCGGGGTTGAGCCCATGTCCGAGCCCTGGGTCAGGCGGAGCGGAGTTCGCCGTCTTCTGGGGCTGAGCCCGAGTCCGAGCCCTGGGTCGGGCGGAGCGGAGTTCGCCGTCTTCCGGGGCTGAGCCCGAGTCTGAGCCCTAGGTCAGGCGGAGCGGAGTTCGTCATCTTCCGGGACTGAGCCTGAGTCCGAGCCCTGGGTCGGACGGAGCGGAGTTTGCCGTCTTCCGGGGCTGAGCCCGAGTCCGAGCCCTAGGGTCGGGCGAGGCGGAGTTCGCCGTCTTCCGAGGCTGAGCCCATGTCCGAGCCCTGAGGTCGGGCGAGGCGGAGTTTCCTATGACTGTAACACCCTGAATTTGGGGGTATAAAATTTCTTTGCTCATATTCACAAATTCAGGTGTTACTTCCCTTTTCTTATCCTTCCCCAATCCTCTCTTTCTCATTTCTATAGGAGAAAAGTGGTTATTTTATTTATAATTATAGTCTATTAGCTCAAACTCCAAGGGAGTATGAATTGTTGCATCATGTTGAACCCTAGATTTCACTTTTGTTTGGTGCATAATTCTCAAAAAGTCTAATTTGAATTTGTGGCTTATTTGAATTTGAATCAAATGGAGAAAATAAAAAGAAAAGAGAAAACAAATTCCAAAATAAAAGAAAAAGGAAAAGAAGCCTGCTTCCCCCCGCCCCCTCGGCCTTTCGGCCCATCAGGCCCATCCCGCGCGTGCGCCCTCCCCGCCTCCCTCTCTCTCTACGCCGCGGGCCCGGCCTGTCAGCCCCGCGTTCCCCGCGCGCGCTCGCTTCCCCTTCCTCTCTCTCTGCCCTGGCGGGCCCGCCCGTCAGCGCAACCGTCCCCCGCGCCCGCGCCCACTTTCCTCTCTCTCTCTGCTCGCGGGCCCGAGCTGTCAGCTTCTCCGTCTTCGTGTAACCGCCGTCGCGCGTGCCGCGGACTCCGCGCCCACGTCGCGCGTGGGGCTCGCCCCAACCCCGCCCTTGGCCACTTGAGCCCCGAACCTCGCTCGCCATCTCCCCCTCCCTCATTTGCGCACCCGCAGACCCCTCCCTCACCTTCCCCTCGCTGCGCGCACGCCAAAGCGCAGCCGCCATTAAACCGCCGCCGCCCGAGCTCGTTCCTCCGTCGCCGTTGGAGCCCCGCCGTGCCCTCTGCCACGGTGAGCTCCGCCCCGACGTCCACAACCCGGGACGCGCTCCAATTTCCCCTTCCCCTCCCTATTTCCCTCTGCCCGCGCTCACTCGCCGTCCATCGTGCAGCCGCCGGGGTCCGCCACCGTCGACCCGGGCCGTCGTCGCGCCGTTGCCGCCACCGAGGAGTCTCCGGAGTTCGCCTTGAGGTAAGGAACCTCCCCTGCCCTCTCCCTTCCCCTCTACTGCACCCTGACGCGTTTAATTGCTCGCCGGAGTCCCTTAGCGCCGCCGCCGAGCCGCTTCGCCGTGAACCGCCCCCCTCCGGTGCCCCTGTCCCGACCTAGTCCCCACCAAAAGGTTCCCCGCGCCCTCCCCAACCTCCCCGGCCATTCAGATCGCCCCAAGGACCCGCAGGGCCCCTGCGCCCCTCGTCTCCGGTGAGCACCTCCGCCGCGGGGACGGGCGCCGCCACCTCAGCTGGCTGGGGAAGGAGACAGAAGCCAGCCGCCCCATCCCCGCCGTCCATCTCAGATCGGGCGGCCCCGTTTTAAATAGGCCGAGTCCAATCCTAACCGTCCGCCCAAGATCCAACGGCCCAGAGCCGTTTCCCCCGCACCCCGCCTCCCTGCCAACTGGGCCCCGCCCGTCAGTCTGCCTGCGCCCCGCTCTGCCGCCCGGCCCCGTCTGTCAGCCCCGTGCCCGCGCTGCTCGCCCGGCACCGCCTGTCAGCCGCTCCCGCCGCCGCACGCTCGCGCGCCCGCCCGCGATCTAATCTCGGGCGTTGATCTGAGATCCAACGGCTATAAACGCCCGATACCCCTTCGCCCGCGCGTTTTCTTAAAGAGACCCCCGGTTTTCTAGAATTTGAACCCGTCGTCCCTGGTTTCTTACAGTTAGGTCCTCGGACCTTTTATTTAATTCAAAATAGGTCCTTAGGGTATATTTTTAACCCCTAAACTTGTAAAATTCATAACTTTGCCATATGAACTCCAAATTAGGTGCTTCAAATTGCAAAATGTTCATAATATTATTATCTATCTGTTTATGCAATGTTTCCCTGCTGTTTCTATGTCCCAATTAATGGTTAATTATTAGGATAGGATTAGGGTTATTGGAACCTTATTTGAGATAATTAGAAGTTGGTAGACTTTAATAAAAGTTGGAGCACTTAAGTTTATGGACTTAAACACCTAAGTTTAGGAACTTAAAACCAGATAATGATTTAATCCCACCACTGACTTAAACCTGATTAGTGGATAATGAATCACTTTGTATAGTCCTCTACCCCAGACCTAGGGAACACCAGAGTCTATCCTTTTTCTTTATTATGAACTTGGGATCTCTCTGCTGCATATGTTTGGTATATTGTTTTTGTTTGTTATTTCCCAAGTGCATAGTGTGAATGATTACTTTACGTAGACAACGAGCAGCTTGTGTTTCCCGAGGAAGTTGCAGAGGAAGTTCCTGATCAGCAGTTTGGTGAAGGCAAGTGTCCTCTGACCCATTATGTCCTATTCATTTATAACTTACTACCCCGCATTACTTACTTGAAACCTAAGGATTGACTAGCTTTACACTTTACTTTATCCTTGATGACCTTATGGGCTATTATGGTTAGCATTCTGCTACTGCCTTAACTTAATCAATGAACATGATGTGAATATTTATGATACTGTTATCCTGATGATGTTGATGATCTTGTGATACTCTAGGGGGCTCGGGCCTTTTCCCTGAGTACCTCTCCGTAAGGACCTGTTCGTGGAGTGACCACCCGGGATAACAGTGCAACCATGAGGGTGAAATGGGGTGCCCTTAGCTAATTAATTAGAGGAACTAGAGGTGTAGTTGCTTCGCCGTCGTGCCGTCAATGGGGTCCAGGCACAGTGCTTGCTCTGCCGAGGCTGAGTGCCGAGGTTCTTTCGTTTTGCTTTTGTTAGTCACTCTCCTGCGGGGAGGAGTACTGTGTTTATCAAACTGGAGAAACCTAACGGGCAGCTATGATCTCTAGGGAATCTTTGTAAAAGCTACGTAGTGATACCCTGCCGGACCACCTAGGTAGTGGTCAATGGGGACTAGCTCTCCCCGGGCAGAAAGGGAATCATGACTCATGGGTAAAGTGTGCGACCTCTGCAGAGGGTAGTGAAACTGATATATCAGCCGTGCTCACGGTTAAGAGCAGCCTTGGGATCCTCTTTGATTAGAGATACAGATGGTTCGAGATACAAGGATTATGTTATGGTTTTGGTTCGAATATGATGATGTTGTTCCTCGATGAGGAAATGGTTCATGGGTTGGTTAATGATAAAATCTGGCTTCTACTAATGATAAATACCTGACCAACTAAAAGCAACTGCTTGAGCCTAACCCCACATAAAGCTAGTCCACTTCAGCCAAACGGGACATTTGCTGAGTACGTTGATGTGTACTCATCCTTGCTTTACCACAAAACACCAGGTTGTCCGCATTGTAACCACTGCTCCGGAGAAGGCGAAGTCGTGGAAGGAGACTTCCAGGAGTTCCAAGACTACGACGAATTCTAGGTGTGGGTTGGCGACAACCCCCAGTCAGCTGCCTGTGAAGGCCTTATCTTTACTGCGTTTCGCTAGCACTTTGATTTAACTGTTAAGTTGATGACTATGTGGATGTCTATGACTCTGTGATGTAACAAGTTAATAATCTTTTAAGTTATTATTCGAGCAATGTGCATTGATGTTCATTTATGTAATCGCTGTGTACGTGAGTTCTGATCCTGGCACGTACATAGTTCGCACTTGGTTTGCCTTCCAAAACCGGGTGTGACATAAGTAGTATCAAAGCCGTGCTGACTGTAGGACCGCTGACCTAGAGTAGCACTGGTCGTACTAAGGACTATTGACCTTCCCTCTCACCTTGACCTCTGATGTTACTTCAAAAGTCGGTCACCTCGACCAACCCTATGTTTTACTACATATATACATATATACTATATTATACCTTGTTAAAATTTTTATCTTATTCTGTCTATGGTTTATTCACTTGTCATTTTAGTTCTGCTCTTACTCTTATGCTTACGGTGTCTTTTGTAGATGGCTCGTCTTAGACACACTGCACGTAAGTCAGTGATTCCTTTCCTGCCGTCTCGACTTGCGGAGCGTCCTGTGCACCGCACCGTGTCCGGTCAGTCGAGTCACCTGGAGAGACTGCACCACCGCCTGCGTGAGGAGCAGGAATGCCGGCGCCAGCACAGAGAGCAGCAGGGCTCTACCTCCCCACCCCAGCAAGAGGTGGAGTCAGTGAGGCCCCGCTCCTCTGTTGCCCAGCTAGAGGCGCCCCCTGCACCACCGCGGGACGCCCCGGCTGTTGGAGGAGCTACTGGAGGAGACCCCGACGACGACGACTCAGACCACAACATAGAGTCCTCTGAGCCACAGGAGGCGGAAGGATGGGTCGCCCGACCCATCACCCGTGACGCCGCTCGCGGTTGTCACTTCCACGACGCACTCGACACCTTGCAGCGCCAGGCTTTTGACCGGCACACCTGGTCGATCGAGTATCGTTGTGTAGTCTACCAGCACAGTCGCGGGAGGTACCCGGACCGCTGGGAGGCTACCTGCCTAGTTCGCCGTCCAGAGGATGACCTCCGGGGTGCGGAGGCCGTTTCGGAGCACTATTCCATCTCCGAGAGGGACACTGCAGAGGCGGCTATGCAAGATGCAGCACGACGTGCACTCTCCCAGTACTGTTCTTTGTTCGGTGGGGTGGCCGACGGTCTTAACCTTCGGTACTACCCCCGCCGCCCTACTGGCAGCACAGAGAGTGTGGTTGTCTCCTCTGTTGGTGAGGCTAACCCTAGGTTGAGCAGCACAGTCAACCTAGTCGCAGTGCTTAACACTGAGCTGGATCACTCTCTGGACGAGCTGAGCAGGGCTCGAACGGAGATTGCGGAGTTGCGTGCTGAGCTGGCAGAGCGTCATCACCAGGAGGGTGGTTCTCCCGCTCTTGTTGGGACTCAGCACCCATACCGCTCGCCGCCACGTGGTCACCACACTTATGGTTCCCCTGCCTGTAAGACCAGGATAGATCTGGATCCTTAGATCGTTAGCGTCGAAGTTTGTAATAATTTTTTAAGTCAGATGTCTCAATCTTAAAATAGTTAGTTTAGTTTGCTTATTAGTTGCTTGCATTTAGTTTAGTTTGCTTACCAGTTGCTTCCATTCAGTTTAGTTTGCTTATCAGTTGCTTGCATGCTTGTTATGATGAACTTGTGCTGGATTTGAATCTTTGTAATGACTGTTGCCAACCTGTGGGTTTCCCCTGCAGTTTGGCCTAGCTATAATGTTAGTAAAGTCAGTTATTTAGTTGGGAAGCCATTTACTTCTACTTTCCTTCCTATCTGAGAAGCTGTGTTGAATCGTAATGAGGATCAGTGAAGCTCTTTGTTCACTCAGTGTCATGAAGAATTTTGTATTCTCTTTTCTTATGCTGGAGGATTGTAAGATCGACGCTGATGTATGAATGTCTTCCACAGATGTCTGACAACAGGCGCCGATGCAACAGGCGTGCTCAGCAAGAGCAGCATGACCAGCAGGAGGAACAACAGAGGCAGCCTCCCCCGCCACCCCCGATGACAGTGGAGCAGATGTTCTTGATGCAGACTCAGGCAGTGCAGGCCATTGGTAGACTCTGACAGCCATGCAGCAGGCTCAACAGCAACCCAACCCCAGTTGCAAGTGCAGATGCCCCAGATGCCACGGGATAAGCGTGGTGAGTTCATGAGAGGGCACCCTCCTACCTTCGCCCATTCTGCCGACCCCATGGATGCAGAAGATTGGCTGCGCGCAGTGGAAAGAGAACTGCGCACCGCCCAATGTAACGACAGGGAGAAGGTTCTGTATGGTCCCCATCAGCTAAGGGGAGCAGCCCAGTCCTGGTGGGAGTCCTACCTCGCCACCCATGCTGACCCCGAAGCCATCACCTGGGAAGAATTCAGCGAGAGTTTCCGCAGGTACCATGTGCCGGAGGGATTGATGATCGTGAAGAAGGAGGAGTTTCTGGCTCTGAAGCAGGGACCCCTGTCTGTTAGTGAATACAGAGACAAGTTTCTGCAGCTATCTCGGTATGCACCTGAGGATGTCAACACTGATGCTAAAAGGCAGTACAGGTTCATGAGGGGTTTGGTGGATCCCCTGCATTACCAGCTGATGAATCACACCTTCCCCACCTTCCAGCACCTGATCGATAGGGCAGTTATGACTGAGAAGAAGCGTAAGGATATGGAAGATCGGAAGCGCAAGATGAGTGGACCCCAGACCGGAGGCATCAGCTGTAACACCCTGAATTTGGGGGTATAAAATTTCTTTGCTCATATTCACAAATTCAGGTGTTACTTTTCTTTTCTCATCCTTTCCCAATCTTTTCTTTCTCATTTCTATAGGAGAAAAGTGCTTATTTTATTTGTAATAATAGTGTGCTAGGTTAAACCCTAAGGGAGTATGAATTGTTGCATCATGTTGAACCCTAGATTTCACTTTTGTTTGGTGCATAATTCTCAAAAGGTCTAATTTGAATTTGTGGCTTATTTGAATTTGAATCAAATGGAGAAAATAAAAAGAAAAGAGAAAGGAAATTACAAAATAAAAAGAAAAGGAAAAGCAGCCCGTTACCTCAGCCCGCTCGGCCTTTCGGCCCACCAGGCCCAACCCGCGCGCCCGCGCGCGCGCTCTCCCTCCCGCCCCTTCTCTCTCTGCGCAGCGGGCCCCACCTGTCGGCGCGGCGGCCTTCCGTGCGCCCGCTCTCCCTCTCTCTGCTCAGCCAGCCCCACCTGTCGGCGCTCCCGCCTCACCGCGCATGCGCCATCTCCCTCGCTCTCTCTCTGCCCGTGGGCCCCTTCGGTCAGCCCCGCTTTCCTCGCGCCCGCACCCGCTTTCTTCTCTCTCTCTGCGCCGCGGGCCCCGGCTGTCAGCTTCGCCGTTCTCGCGTAACCGCCGCCGAGCCGCGCGCGCCCGCCTTCTCCGCGCCCACGTCGCGCGTGGGGAGCTCGCCCCACCTCGCCCTCGGCCACTTGAGCCCCGAATCTCACTCGCCCTCTCCCCCTCCCTCATTTGCGCACCAACCGGCCCTCTCTCTCGCCCTCTCCCTCGCTGCGCGCACGCCCAGAGTGCCATCGCCGCGAACCGCCGCCGCCCGAGCTCGTTTCCCGGTCGCCGTTGGAGCTCCGCCGTGTCCATTGCCACGGTGTGTTTCGCCCCGACGTCTGCGACCCGGAACGCGCTCCAATCTCCCCTTCCCCTCCTTATTTCGCTCTGCCCGCGCTCACCCGCCGTTCGCCGTGCAGCCGCCACCGTCGACCCGGGCCACCGTCGCGTCTCCGTCGTCGCCGAGGAGTCCCCGAAGTTCGCCGTGAGGTAAGGAACCTCTCCCGCCCCTATTGGCCCTTGTCTTGCACTCTAGCGCGCTTGATTTCTCGCCGGAGTCGCTTAGCGCCGCCGCCGAGCCGCTTCGCCGTGAACCGCCCTCCTCCGGTGCCCCTACCCCGACCCAGACCCCACCAATAGGTTCCCCGTGCCCTCCCCAACCTCCCCGGCCACTCAGGTCGTCCCGGGAGCCCGCAGGGCCCCCGCTCCCCTCGTCTCCGGCGAGCTTCTTCGCCGCGGGGGCGAGCGCCGCCGCCCCAGCTAGCCGAAGAAGACAGCAGCCAGCCATCCCATCCCCGCCGTCCATCTCAGATCGGACGATCCCGTTTTAATTAGGCCAAGTTCAGTCGTAGCCGTCCGCCCAAGATCCAACGGCCCAGGGCCGCTTTCGCCCGCGTCCCGCCTCCCTGCCAGATGGGCCCGCCTGTCAGCCCGCCCGCGCGCTCTCTGCCGCTGGGCCCCGCCTGCCCGCGCGCCCGCGCGCCCGCGCTGCCCGCTGGCCCCGCTTGTCAGTCGCCGCGCCCGCGCTCGCGCTGCCCGCTGGCCCCGCCTGTCAGCCACCCCGAGCCGCCGCGCGCCCGCGCGCTCGCCCGCAGGATCTAATCCTGGCCGTTGATCTGAGATCCAACGGCTGTAGGCACCCGATACCCCTTCGCCCGCGCTTTTTCTTAAAGAACCCCCCGGTTTTCGGGATTTTGCGCCGCCGTCCCTGGTTTCTCGCCGTTAAGTCCTCAGCCCTTTTATTTAATTCAAAATAGGTCCTTAGGGCATATTTTTAACCCCTAAACTTGTAAAATTCATAACTTTGCCATATGAACTCCAAATTAGGTGCTTCAAATTGCAAAATGTTCATAAAATTGTTATATATCTGTTTATGCACTGTTTCCCTGCTGTTTCCATGTTCCAATTAATGGTTAATCATTAGGATAGGATTAAGGTTATTGGAACCCTATTTGAGATAAATAAAAGATGGTAGACTTTAATAAAAGTTGGAGCACTTAAGTTTATGGACTTAAACACCTAAGTTTAGGAACTTAAACCAGATAATTATTTAATCCCACCACTGACTTAAACCTGATTAGTGAATAATGAATCCTTTTGTATAGTCCTCTACCCCAGACCTAGAGAACACCAGAGTGCCTATCCCTTTTCTGTTATGAACATGTGACCTCTCTCTGCTGCATATGTTTGGTATATTGTTTTTGTTTGTTATTTCCCAAGTGCATAGTGTGAATGATTGCTTTACGTAGACATCGAGCAGTCTGTGTTTCCCGAGGGAGTTGCAGAGGAAGTTCCTGATCAGCAGTTTGGTGAAGGCAAGTGTCCTCTGACCCATTATGTCCTATTCATTTATAACTTACTACCCCGCATTACTTACTTGAAACCTAAGGATTGACTAGCTTTACACTTTACTTTATCCTTGATGACCTTCTGGGCTATTATGGTTAGCATTTTGCTACTGCCTTAACTTAATCAATGAACATGATGTGAATATTTATGATACTGTTATCCTGATGATGTTGATGATCTTATGATACTCTAGGGGGCTCAGGCTGTTTCCTGAGTACCTCTCCGTAAGGACCTATTCGTTGAGAGACCACCCGGGATAACAGTGCAACCATGAGGGTGAAATGGGACGCCCTTAGCTAATTAATTAGAGGAACTAGAGGTGTAGTTGCTTCGCCGTCGTGCCGGCAATGGGGTCCAGGCACAGTGCTTGCTCTGCCGAGGCTGAGTGCCGAGGTTCTTTCGTTTTGCTTTTGTTAGTCACTCTCCTGCGGGGAGGAGTACTGTGTTTATCAAACTGGAGAAACCTAACGGGCAGCTATGATCTCTAGGGAATCTTTGTAAAAGCTACGTAGTGATACCCTGCCGGACCACCTAGGTAGTGGTCAATGGGGATTAGCTCTCCCCGGGCAGAAAGGGAATCATGGCTCATGGGTAAAGTGTGCGGCCTCTGCAGAGGGTAGTGAAACTGATATATCAGCCGTGCTCACGGTTAAGAGCAGCCTTGGGATCCTCTTTGATTAGAGATACAGATGGTTCGAGATACAAGGATTACGTTATGGTTTTGGTTCGAATATGATGATGTTGTTCCTCGATGAGGAAATGGTTCATGGGTTGGTTAATGATAAAATCTGGCTTCTACTAATGATAAATACCTGACCAACTAAAAGCAACTGCTTGAGCCTAACCCCACATAAAGCTAGTCCACCTCAGCCAAACGGGACATTTGCTGAGTACGTTGATGTGTACTCATCCTTGCTTTACCACAAAACACCAGGTTGTCCGCATTGTAATCACTGCTCAGGAGAAGGCGAAGTCGTGGAAGGAGACTTCCAGGAGTTTCAGGACTACGACGAATTCTAGGTGTGGGTTGGCGGCAACCCCCAGTCAGCTGCCTGTGAAGGCCTTATCTTTACTGCGTTTCGCTAGCACTTTGATTTAACTGTTAAGTCGATGACTATGTGGATGTCTATGACTCTGTGATGTAATAAGTTGATACTCTTTTAAGTTATTATTCGAGCAATGTGCATTGATGTTCATTTATGTAATCGCTGTGTACGTGAGTTCTGATCCTGGCACGTACATAGTTCGCACTTGGTTTGCCTTCCAAAACCGGGTGTGACATAAGTGGTATCAAAGCCGTGCTGACTGTAGGACCGCTGACCTAGAGTAGCACTGGTCGTACTAAGGACTATTGACCTTTCCTCTCACCTTGACCTCTGATGTTACTTCAAAAGTCGGTCATCTTGACCAACCCTATGTTTTACTACATATATATACTATATAATACCTTGTTAAAATTTTTATCTTATTCTGTCTATGGTTTATTCACTTGTTATATTAGTTCTGCTCTTACTCTTATGCTTACGGTGTCTTTTGTAGATGGCTCGTCTTAGACACACTGCACGTAAGTCGGTGATTCCTTTCCTGCCGTCTCGACTTGCGGAGCGTCCTCTGCACCGCACCGTGTCCGGTCAGTCGAGTCACCTGGAGAGACTGCACCACCGCCTGCGTGAGGAGCAGGAACGCCGGCGCCAGCACAGAGAGCAGCAGGGCTCTTCCTCCTCATCCCAGCATGAGGTGGAGTCTGTGAGGCCCCGTTCCTCTGTTGCCCAGTTGGAGGCGCCCCCTGCACCACCGCGGGACGCCCCGGCTGTTGGAGGAGCTACTGGAGGAGGTCTTGGAGGAGACCCCGACGACGACGACGACTCAGACCACAGCACGGAGTCTTCAGAGCCGCAGGAGGCGGAAGGATGGGTCGCCCGACCCATCACCCGTGACGCCGCCCGCGGTTGTCACTTCCACGACGCACTCGACACCTTGCTGCGCCAGGCTTTCGACCGGCACACCTGGTCGATCGAGTATCGTTGTGTGGTCTACCAGCACAGTCGCGGGAGGTACCCGGACCGCTGGGAGGCTACCTGCCTAGTTCGCCGTCCGGAGGATGACCTCCGGGGTGCGGAGGCTGTTTCGGAGCACTATTCCATCTCCGAGAGGGACACTGCAGAGGCGGCTATGCAGGATGCAGCACGACGTGCACTCTCCCAGTACTGTTCTTTGTTCGGTGGCGTGGCCGACGGTCTTAACCTTCGGTACTACCCCCGCCGCCCTACTGGCAGCACGGAGAGTGTGGTTGTCTCCCCTGTTGGTGAGGCTAACCCTAGGTTGAGCAGCACAGTCAACCTAGTCGCAGTGCTTAACACTGAGCTGGATCACTCTCTGGACGAGCTGAGCAGGGCTCGAACGGAGATTGCGGAGTTGCGTGCTGAGCTGGCAGAGCGCCATCACCAGGAGGGTGGTTCTCCCGCTCCTGTTGGGACTCAGCACCCATACCGCTCGCCGCCACGTGGTCACCACACTTATGGTTCCCCTGCCTGTAAGACCAAGATAGATCTGGATCCTTAGATCGTTAGCGTCGAAGTTTGTAATAATTCTTAAGTCAGATGTCTCAGTCTTAAATAGTTAGTTTAGTTTGCTTATCAGTTGCTTCCAATTAGCTTAGTTTGTTTATTAGTTGCTTCCATTCAGTTTAGTTCGCTTATCAGTTGCTTGCATGCTTGTTATGGTGAACTTGTGCTGGATTCGAATCTTTGTAATGACTGTTGCCAACCTGTGGGTTTCCCCTGCAGTTTGGCCTAGCTATAATGTTAGTAAAGTCAGTTATTTAGTTGGGAAGCCATTTACCTCTACTTTCCTTCTTATCTGAGAAGCTGTGTTGAATCATAATGAGGATCAGTGAAGCTCTCTGTTCACTCGGTGTCATGAAGAATTCTGTATACTCTTTTCTTATGCTGGAGGATTGTAAGATCAACGCTGATGTATGAATGTCTTCCACAGATGTCTGACAACAGGCGCCGATGCAACAGGCGTGCTCAGCAAGAGCAGCATGACCAGCAGGAGGAACAACAGAGGCAGCCTCCCCCACCACCCCCGATGACAGTGGAGCAGATGTTCTTGATGCAGACTCAGGCAGTGTAGGCCATTGGGCAGACTCTGGCAGCCATGCAGCAGGCTCAACAGCAACCCCAACCCCAGTTGCAAGTGCAGATACCCCAGATGCCACGGGATAAGCGTGGCGAGTTCATGAGAGGGCACCCTCCTACCTTCGCCCATTCTGCCGACCCCATGGATGCAGAAGACTGGCTGCGCGCAGTGGAAAGGGAACTGCGCACCGCCCAATGTGACGACAGGGAGAAGGTTCTGTATGGTCCCCGTCAGCTAAGGGGAGCAGCCCAGTCCTGGTGGGAGTCCTACCTCGCCACACATGCTGACCCCGAAGCCATCACCTGGGAAGAATTCAGCGAGAGTTTCCGCAGGTACCATGTGCCGGAGGGACTGATGATCGTGAAGAAGGAGGAGTTTCTGGCTCTGAAGCAGGGACCCCTGTCTGTTAGTGAATACAGAGACAAGTTTCTGCAGCTATCTCGTTATGCACCTGAGGATGTCAACACTGATGCTAAAAGACAGTACAGGTTCATGAGAGGTTTGGTGGATCCCCTGCATTACCAGCTGATGAATCACACCTTCCCCACCTTCCAGCACCTGATCGATAGGGCAATTATGACTGAGAAGAAGCGTAAGGATATGGAAGATCGAAAGCGCAAGATGAGTGGACCCCAGTCCGGAAGCATCAGCCGCCCCCGTTTCTCAGGCGGTTCATCTCAGCAAGACAGGCCTGGTCACCCACAAGGATATCGGAATCAGAACCAGCGTCCGCATCAGCAGCAGTTTCAGAGGCAGTATCAGCAGCAGCAGCAGTATCGTCAACACAGCCAACAAGGAGGTAATCAGTATCAGAAGCAGAACAACCAGGCACCTCGCCTTCCTGCCCCAGCAGCAAACCAGAGCAACCAAGCAGCCCCAGCACAAGGAGGAGGCAGAGGATGTTTCCACTGTGGAGAACAAGGCCACTGGGCGATGCAGTGCCCAAAGAAGGCGGCGCAGCAGCAGACCAACCCCAATGCTCCAACAAGGCAAGGTGTACTGCAGCCGACAGCAGGCAATCGTAACCAAGCGTACAACCATGGAAAGGTGAACCACTTGGAGGCCGAAGCAATCCAGGATGCACCAGATGTGGCAGTAGGTATGTTCTCAGTCGAATCTCATCCCACGAAAGTGCTATTTGATACTGGTGCAACTCATTCATTTGTCACTGCAACCTGGGTAGAATTGCATAACATCTCAGTAGAGGCAATGATGCCGCCCATGAGGATTAATTCAGTTGGTGGCAAGGTACAAACAGATAAAATATGCTTAAATATAAGGGTGGAAATAAGGGGGATAGGTTTCCCCAGTGATCTAATAGTAATAGACACCCCTGGGATAGATGTCATTCTAGGGATGAATTGGTTAATGAAGTATGAAGCGAATGTTAGCTGTGACAAGAGGACCGTAACATTGAAGTCCCCGTCAGGAGAAGAGGTAGTGGCCGAGCTAAGGATGCCTAAATCAGCGGAGGGTGTCTGTCACCAGATTTCAGTTGATAGTAAGGAGCCCAACCCGCTCGAGGCTATCAAGGTTGTGTCGGACTTTCCGGACGTATTTCCCGAGGAGCTAACGGGCATGCCACCCGAGAGAAAAGTCGAATTTGCCATAGAGCTTATCCCTGGTACCGCCCCCATTTCCAAAAGAGCCTACCGAGTGTCTGGACCGGAATTGGTGGAACTCAAGAAGCAGATAGATGAGATGTTAGAGAAGGGTTACATCAGACCAAGTACCTCGCCTTGGGCCGCTCCGGTGTTGTTTGTAGAGAAGAAAGATGGTACCAAAAGGATGTGCATAGACTACAGAGCCTTCAATGAAGTCACTGTCAAGAACAAGTACCCCCTGCCAAGGATAGAAGATTTGTTCGACCAACTCAGAGGTGCCAGCGTATTCTCGAAGATAGATCTGAGGTCAGGCTACCATCAACTCAGAATCCGACCCTCGGACATACCGAAGACGGCATTCATCACCAAGTATGGGTTATATGAATTCACAGTTATGTCCTTCGGTTTGACAAATGCGCCAGCTTTCTTTATGTACCTGATGAACAGTGTGTTTATGGATTATCTGGACAAGTTTGTGGTAGTGTTCATCGATGATATTCTCATATACTCTCGAAGTGAGGAAGATCATGTAGAGCATTTGAAGATGGTATTGCAAAGACTTCGAGAGCATCAGTTATATGCCAAACTGAGCAAATGCGAGTTCTGGATTCATGAAGTCTTATTTCTGGGTCACATCATAAATCAAGATGGGTTGGCAGTGGATCCAAAGAAAGTAGCAGATATCCTGAACTGGAAAGCACCAAAGGATGTTCGTGGGATCAAGAGCTTCATTGGAATGGCTGGGTATTACAGGCGTTTCATCGAAGGCTTCTCAAAGATTGCTAGACCAATGACAGCGTTACTCGCGAAGAAAGTTGAGTTCAAGTGGACCCAAAAGTGTCAGGAAGCATTTGAAGAACTGAAAAATAGGTTGACTACAGCACCGGTGTTAGTCCTGCCTGATGTTCACAAGCCATTCTCAGTGTATTGCGATGCTTCCTACACCGGATTGGGATGTGTGCTAATGCAAGAAGGAAGAGTTGTAGCATATTCATCTCGGCAGCTGAAAATCCATGAGAAAAATTACCCCACACATGACCTGGAGTTGGCAGCAGTAGTTCATGCTTTGAAGACATGGAGACATTACCTGTATGGGCAGAAGTGCGACATTTACACAGATCATAAAAGTCTGAAGTACATATTCACCCAGTCAGAATTAAACATGAGGCAGCGAAGATGGTTGGAATTGATCAAAGACTATGAGTTGGAGATACATTACCATCCAGGCAAAGCCAATGTTGTTGCAGATGCTCTGAGCAGGAAGAGTCAAGTCAATATGTTGGCCATGTACCCAATGCCATATGAGTTAGCCAAGGAGTTCGACAGACTGAGTCTCGGTTTCCTGAACAGTACGCAAGGAGTAACAGTGGAATTAGAGCCCACCCTAGAGCGGGAGATCAAAGAAGGACAGAAGGATGATGAAAGCATCAACAAGATCCGGCAGCTAATCTTAGAAGGAAGAGGCAAAGACTTTCGAGAGGATGAAGAGGGGGTAATATGGTTCAAGGACCGATTGTGTGTCCCCGACCTCAAACCTATTCGGGAGCTAATCCTAAAGGAAGCTCATGAGACAGCCTACTCCATACACCCGGGAAGTGAAAAGATGTACCAGGATTTGAAGAGGAGGTTTTGGTGGTATGGCATGAAAAGAGAGATCGCAGAATATGTCGCCATCTGTGATAGCTGTCAAAGAACCAAAGCAGAGCATCAAAGGCCCGCCGGATTGTTGCAGCCATTGCGGATTCCTCAGTGGAAGTGGGATGAGATCGGGATGGATTTTATAGTTGGCCTACCCCGTACCCGGGCCGGTTATGATTCCATCTGGGTGGTTGTGGACCGCTTAACAAAGGTGGCCCATTTCATACCTGTGAAGACCACATACACTGGAGCAACGTTAGCTGAGTTATACATGTCACGGATAGTCTGCCTTCATGGTGTGCCGAAGAAGATAGTGTCAGATCGAGGAACGCAGTTCACCTCTCATTTTTGGCAGCAGCTACAAGAAGCTTTGGGCACCCATTTGAACTTCAGCTCGGCTTATCACCCGCAGACAGACGGTCAGACTGAAAGAACTAATCAGATCCTAGAAGATATGCTGAGAGCCTGTGCGTTGCAAGACAAGTCAGGATGGGACAAAAGGTTACCTTATGCAGAATTCTCCTATAACAATAGTTACCAGGCCAGCTTGAAGATGTCACCGTTTCAGGCACTCTATGGACGGAGTTGTAGGACTCCGCTGCATTGGGACCAGCCTGGAGAGAGACAGGTGTTTGGCCCCGACATCCTGCTTGAAGCCGAAGAGAATATCAAAATGGTTCGGGAGAATCTGAAGATAGCCCAATCAAGGCAACGAAGCTATGCAGACCGAAGGAGAAGAGAACTGAGTTTCGAAGTGGGGGATTTCGTCTATCTGAAGGTGTCACCTATCAGGGGAGTCAGAAGGTTCGGAGTTAAAGGCAAGTTAGCACCCCGGTATGTTGGACCATATCAGATTCAGGCAAAGCGTGGAGAAGTGGCTTACCAACTCAACCTACCAGAAAGTTTGTCGGCAGTGCACAATGTGTTCCA
The DNA here is from genome assembly GCA_029449295.1 of Zea luxurians. Classification (NCBI taxonomy): domain Eukaryota; kingdom Viridiplantae; phylum Streptophyta; class Magnoliopsida; order Poales; family Poaceae; genus Zea; species Zea luxurians. The sequence continues at coordinate 10,173,974 of JAOPSE010000057.1, forward strand.
TGTGTCGCAATTGAAGAAGTGTCTACGAGTACCAGAAGAACAGTTGCCAGTGGAGGGTTTGGAAGTCCAGGAGGATCTGACATACATAGAGAAGCCAACGCAGATTCTGGAGTTTGCAGACAGAGTTACCCGGAGGAATACCATCAGAATGTGCAAAGTCAGATGGGGTCACCACTCGGAGGAAGAAGCAACCTGGGAACGAGAAGATGATCTGAAAGCCAAATACCCTGAACTCTTTGCTAACCAACCCTGAATCTCGGGGGCGAGATTCTTTTAAGGGGGATAGGTTTGTAACACCCTGAATTTGGGGGTATAAAATTTCTTTGCTCATATTCACAAATTCAGGTGTTACTTTTCTTTTCTCATCCTTTCCCAATCTTTTCTTTCTCATTTCTATAGGAGAAAAGTGCTTATTTTATTTGTAATAATAGTGTGCTAGGTTAAACCCTAAGGGAGTATGAATTGTTGCATCATGTTGAACCCTAGATTTCACTTTTGTTTGGTGCATAATTCTCAAAAGGTCTAATTTGAATTTGTGGCTTATTTGAATTTGAATCAAATGGAGAAAATAAAAAGAAAAGAGAAAGGAAATTACAAAATAAAAAGAAAAGGAAAAGCAGCCCGTTACCTCAGCCCGCTCGGCCTTTCGGCCCACCAGGCCCAACCCGCGCGCCCACGCGCGCGCTCTCCCTCCCGCCCCTTCTCTCTCTGCGCAGCGGGCCCCACCTGTCGGCGCGGCGGCCTTCCGTGCGCCCGCTCTCCCTCTCTCTGCTCGGCCAGCCCCACCTGTCGGCGCTCCCGCCTCACCGCGCATGCGCCATCTCCCTCGCTCTCTCTCTGCCCGTGGGCCCCTTCGGTCAGCCCCGCTTTCCTCGCGCCCACACCCGCTTTCTTCTCTCTCTCTGCGCAGCGGGCCCCGGCTGTCAGCTTCGCCGTTCTCGCGTAACCGCCGCCGAGCCACGCGCGCCCGCCTTCTCCGCGCCCACGTCGCGCGTGGGGAGCTCGCCCCACCTCGCCCTCGGCCACTTGAGCCCCGAATCTCACTCGCCCTCTCCCCCTCCCTCATTTGCGCACCAACCGGCCCTCTCTCTCTCGCCCTCTCCCTCGCTGCGCGCACGCCCAGAGCGCCATCGCCGCGAACCGCCGCCGCCCGAGCTCGTTTCCTGGTCGCCGTTGGAGCTCCGTCGTGTCCATTGCCACGGTGAGTTTCGCCCCGACGTCTGCGACCCGGAACGCGCTCCAATCTCCCCTTCCCCTCCTTATTTCGCTCTGCCCGCGCTCACCCGCCGTTCGCCGTGCAGCCGCCACCGTCGACCCGGGCCACCGTCGCGTCTCCGTCGTCGCCGAGGAGTCCCCGAAGTTCGCCGTGAGGTAAGGAACCTCTCCCGCCCCTATTGGCCCTTGTCTTGCACTCTAGCGCGCTTGATTTCTCGCCGGAGTCGCTTAGCGCCGCCGCCGAGCCGCTTCGCCGTGAACCGCCCTCCTCCGGTGCCCCTACCCCGACCCAGACCCCACCAATAGGTTCCCCGTGCCCTCCCCAACCTCCCCGGCCACTCAGGTCGCCCCGAGAGCCCGCAGGGCCCCCGCTCCCCTCGTCTCCGGCGAGCTTCTTCGCCGCGGGGGCGAGCGCCGCCGCCCCAGCTAGCCGAAGAAGACAGCAGCCAGCCATCCCATCCCCGCCGTCCATCTCAGATCGGACGATCCCGTTTTAATTAGGCCAAGTCCAGTCGTAGCCGTCCGCCCAAGATCCAACGGCCCAGGGCCGCTTTCGCCCGCGTCCCGCCTCCCTGCCAGATGGGCCCGCCTGTCAGCCCGCCCGCGCGCTCTCTGCCGCTGGGCCCCGCCTGCCCGCGCGCCCGCGCGCCCGCGCTGCCCGCTGGCCCCGCTTGTCAGTCGCCGCGCCCGCGCTCGCGCTGCCCGCTGGCCCCGCCTGTCAGCCACCCCGAGCCGCCGCGCGCCCGCGCGCTCGCCCGCAGGATCTAATCCTGGCCGTTGATCTGAGATCCAACGGCTGTAGGCACCCGATACCCCTTCGCCCGCGCTTTTTCTTAAAGAACCCCCCGGTTTTCGGGATTTTGCGCCGCCGTCCCTGGTTTCTCGCAGTTAAGTCCTCAGCCCTTTTATTTAATTCAAAATAGGTCCTTAGGGCATATTTTTAACCCCTAAACTTGTAAAATTCATAACTTTGCCATATGAACTCCAAATTAGGTGCTTCAAATTGCAAAATGTTCATAAAATTGTTATCTATCTGTTTATGCACTGTTTCCCTGCTGTTTCCATGTTCCAATTAATGGTTAATCATTAGGATAGGATTAAGGTTATTGGAACCCTATTTGAGATAAATAAAAGATGGTAGACTTTAATAAAAGTTGGAGCACTTAAGTTTATGGACTTAAACACCTAAGTTTAGGAACTTAAACCAGATAATTATTTAATCCCACCACTGACTTAAACCTGATTAGTGAATAATGAATCCTTTTGTATAGTCCTCTACCCCAGACCTAGAGAACACCAGAGTGCCTATCCCTTTTCTGTTATGAACATGTGACCTCTCTCTACTGCATATGTTTGGTATATTGTTTTTGTTTGTTATTTCCCAAGTGCATAGTGTGAATGATTGCTTTACGTAGACATCGAGCAGTCTGTGTTTCCCGAGGGAGTTGCAGAGGAAGTTCCTGATCAGCAGTTTGGTGAAGGCAAGTGTCCTCTGACCCATTATGTCCTATTCATTTATAACTTACTACCCCGCATTACTTACTTGAAACCTAAGGATTGACTAGCTTTACACTTTACTTTATCCTTGATGACCTTCTGGGCTATTATGGTTAGCATTTTGCTACTGCCTTAACTTAATCAATGAACATGATGTGAATATTTATGATACTGTTATCCTGATGATGTTGATGATCTTATGATACTCTAGGGGGCTCAGGCTGTTTCCTGAGTACCTCTCCGTAAGGACCTGTTCGTTGAGAGACCACCCGGGATAACAGTGCAACCATGAGGGTGAAATGGGACGCCCTTAGCTAATTAATTAGAGGAACTAGAGGTGTAGTTGCTTCACCGTCGTGCCGTCAATGGGGTCCAGGCACAGTGCTTGCTCTGCCGAGGCTGAGTGCCGAGGTTCTTTCGTTTTGCTTTTGTTAGTCACTCTCCTGCGGGGAGGAGTACTGTGTTTATCAAACTGGAGAAACCTAACGGGCAGCTATGATCTCTAGGGAATCTTTGTAAAAGCTACGTAGTGATACCCTGCCGGACCACCTAGGTAGTGGTCAATGGGGATTAGCTCTCCCCGGGCAGAAAGGGAATCATGGCTCATGGGTAAAGTGTGCGGCCTCTGCAGAGGGTAGTGAAACTGATATATCAGCCGTGCTCACGGTTAAGAGCAGCCTTGGGATCCTCTTTGATTAGAGATACAGATGGTTCGAGATACAAGGATTATGTTATGGTTTTGGTTCGAATATGATGATGTTGTTCCTCGATGAGGAAATGGTTCATGGGTTGGTTAATGATAAAATCTGGCTTCTACTAATGATAAATACCTGACCAACTAAAAGCAACTGCTTGAGCCTAACCCCACATAAAGCTAGTCCACCTCAGCCAAATGGGACATTTGCTGAGTACGTTGATGTGTACTCATCCTTGCTTTACCACAAAACACCAGGTTGTCCGCATTGTAATCACTGCTCAGGAGAAGGCGAAGTCGTGGAAGGAGACTTCCAGGAGTTTCAGCACTACGACGAATTCTAGGTGTGGGTTGGCGGCAACCCCCAGTCAGCTGCCTGTGAAGGCCTTATCTTTACTGCGTTTCGCTAGCACTTTGATTTAACTGTTAAGTCGATGACTATGTGGATGTCTATGACTCTGTGATGTAATAAGTTGATACTCTTTTAAGTTATTATTCGAGCAATGTGCATTGATGTTCATTTATGTAATCGCTGTGTACGTGAGTTCTGATCCTGGCACGTACATAGTTCGCACTTGGTTTGCCTTCCAAAACCGGGTGTGACATCAGCCGTCCACGTTTCTCAGGCAGTTCATCTCAGCAAGGCAGGCCTGGTCACCCACAGGGATATCAGAATCAGAATCAGCGTCCGCATCAGCAGCAGTTTCAGAGGTAGTATCCACAGCAGCAGCAGTATCGTCAGAACAGCCAGCAGGGAGGTAACCAGTATCAGAGGCAGAACAACCAGGCACCTCGCCTTCCTGCCCCAGCAGCAAACCAGAGCAACCAAGCAGCCCCAGCGCAAGGAGGAGGCAGAGGATGTTTCCACTGTGGAGAACAAGGCCACTGGGCGATGCAGTGCCCGAAGAAGGCGGCGCAGCAGCAGACCAACCCCAATGCTCCAACAAGGCAAGGTGTACTGCAGCCGACAGCAGGCAATCGTAACCAAGCGTACAACCGTGGAAAGGTGAACCACTTGGAGGCCGAAGCGATCCAGGATGCACCAGATGTGGCAGTAGGTATGTTCTCAGTCGAATCTCATCCCACGAAAGTGCTATTTGATACTGGTGCAACTCATTCATTTGTCACTGCAACCTGGGTAGAATTGCATAACATCTCAGTAGAGGCAATGATGCCGCCCATGAGGATTAATTCGGTTGGTGGCAAGGTGCAAACAGATAAAATATGCTCAAATATAAGGGTGGAAATAAGGGGGATAGGATTCCCTAGTGACTTAATAGTAATAGACACCCCTGGGATAGATGTCATTCTAGGGATGAATTGGTTAATGAAGTATGAAGCGAATGTTAGCTGTGACAAGAGGACCGTAACATTGAAGTCCCCGTCAGGAGAAGAGGTAGTGGCCGAGCTAAGGATGCCTAAATCAGCGGAGGGTGTCTGTCACCAGATTTCAGTTGATAGTAAGGAGCCCAACCCGCTCGAGACTATCAAGGTTGTGTCAGACTTCCCGGACGTATTTCCCGAGGAGCTAACGGGCATGCCACCCGAGAGAAAAGTTGAGTTTGCCATAGAGCTTATCCCTGGTACCGCCCCCATTTCCAAAAGAGCCTACCGAGTGTCTGGACCAGAATTGGTGGAACTCAAGAAGCAGATAGATGAGATGTTAGAGAAGGGTTACATCAGACCAAGTACCTCGCCTTGGGCCGCTCCGGTGTTGTTTGTAGAGAAGAAAGATGGTACCAAAAGGATGTGCATAGACTACAGAGCCTTGAATGAAGTCACTGTCAAGAACAAGTACCCCCTGCCAAGGATAGAAGATTTGTTCGACCAGCTTAGAGGTGCCAGCGTATTCTCGAAGATAGATCTGAGGTCAGGCTACCATCAACTCAGAATCCGACCCTCGGACATACCAAAGACGGCATTCATCACCAAGTATGGGTTATATGAATTCACAGTTATGTCCTTCGGTTTGACCAATGCACCAGCTTTCTTTATGTACTTGATGAACAGTGTGTTCATGGATTATCTGGACAAGTTTGTGGTAGTGTTTATCGATGATATTCTCATATACTCTCGAAGTGAGGAAGATCATGTAGAGCATTTGAAGATGGTATTGCAAAGACTACGAGAGCATCAGCTGTATGCCAAGCTGAGCAAATGCGAGTTCTAGATTCATGAAGTCTTGTTTCTGGGTCACATCATAAATCAAGATGGGTTGGCAGTGGATCCAAAGAAAGTAGCAGATATCCTGAACTGGAAAGCACCAAAGGATGTTCGCGGGATCAAGAGCTTCATTGGAATGGCTGGGTATTACAGGCGTTTCATCGAAGGCTTCTCAAAGATTGCTAGACCAATGACAGCGTTACTAGCGAAGAAAGTTGAGTTTAGGTGGACCCAAAAGTGTCAGGAAGCATTTGAAGAACTGAAAAATAGACTGACTACAGCTCCGGTGTTAGTCCTGCCTGATGTTCACAAGCCATTCTCAGTGTATTGCGATGCTTCTTACACCGGATTGGGATGTGTGCTAATGCAAGAAGGAAGAGTTGTAGCATACTCATCTCGACAGCTGAAGATCCATGAGAAAAATTATCCCACACATGACCTGGAGTTGGCAGCAGTAGTTCACGCTCTAAAGACATGGAGACATTACTTGTATGGACAGAAGTGCGACATCTACACAGATCATAAGAGTCTGAAGTACATATTCACCCAGTCAGAGTTAAACATGAGACAGCGAAGATGGTTGGAATTGATCAAGGACTATGAGTTGGAGATACATTACCATCCAGGCAAAGCCAATGTGGTTGCAGATGCTCTGAGCAGGAAGAGTCAAGTCAATATGATGGCCACGTACCCAATGCCATATGAGTTAGCCAAGGAGTTCGACAGACTGAGTCTCGGTTTCCTGAACAGTACGCAAGGAGTAACAGTGGAATTAGAGCCCACCCTAGAGCGGGAGATCAAAGAAGGGCAGAAGGATGATGAAAGCATCAACAAGATCCGGCAGCTAATCTTAGAAGGAAGAGGCAAAGACTTTCGAGAGGATGAAGAGGGGGTAATATGGTTCAAGGACCAATTGTGTGTCCCCGACCTCAAACCTATTCGGGAGCTGATCCTAAAGGAAGCTCATGAGACAGCCTACTCCATACACCCGGGAAGTGAGAAGATGTATCAGGATTTAAAAAGGAGGTTTTGGTGGTATGGCATGAAAAGAGAAATCGCAGAATATGTCGCCATCTGTGATAGCTGTCAAAGGACCAAAGCAGAGCATCAAAGGCCCGCCGGATTGTTGCAGCCATTGCGGATTCCTCAGTGGAAGTGGGATGAGATCGGGATGGATTTTATAATTGGCCTACCCCGTACCCGGGCCGGCTATGATTCCATCTGGGTGGTTGTGGACCGCTTAACAAAGGTGGCCCATTTCATACCTGTGAAGACCACATACACCGGAGCAACGTTAGCTGAGTTATACATGTCACGAATAGTTTGCCTTCATGGTGTGCCGAAGAAGATAGTGTCAGATCGAGGAACGCAGTTCACCTCTCATTTTTGGCAGTAGCTACAAGAAGCTTCGGGCACCCATTTGAACTTCAGCTCGGCTTATCACCCGCAGACAGACGGTCAGACTGAAAGAACTAACCAGATCCTAGAAGATATGCTGAGAGCCTGTGCGTTGCAAGACAAGTCAGGATGGGACAAAAGGTTACCTTATGCAGAATTCTCCTATAACAATAGCTATCAGGCTAGCTTGAAGATGTCACCGTTTCAGGCACTCTATGGACGGAGTTGTAGGACTCCGCTGCATTGGGACCAGCCTGGAGAGAGGCAGGTGTTTGGCCCCGACATTTTGCTTGAAGCCGAAGAGAATATCAAAATGGTTCGGGAGAATCTGAAGATAGCACAATCAAGGCAGCGAAGCTATGCGGACCGAAGGAGAAGAGAACTGAGTTTCGAAGTGGGGGATTTCGTCTATCTGAAGGTGTCACCGATCAGGGGAGTCAGAAGGTTCGGAGTTAAAGGCAAGTTAGCACCCCGGTACGTTGGACCATATTAGATTCAAGCAAAGCGTGGAGAAGTGGCTTACCAACTCAACCTACCAGAAAGTTTGTCGGCAGTGCACAATGTGTTCCACGTGTCACAATTGAAGAAGTGTCTGCGAGTACCAGAAGAACAGTTGCCAGTGGAGGGTTTGAAAGTCCAGGAGGATCTGACATACATAGAGAAGCCAACGCAGATTCTGTAGTTTGCAGACAGAGTCACCCAGAGGAATACCATCAGAATGTGCAAAGTCAGATGGGGTCACCACTCGGAGGAAGAAGCAACCTGGGAACGAGAAGATGATCTGAAAGCCAAATACCCTGAACTCTTTGCTGACCAACCCTGAATCTCGGGGCGAGATTCTTTTAAGGGGGATAGGTTTGTAACACCCTGAATTTGGGGGTATAAAATTTCTTTGCTCATATTCACAAATTCAGGTGTTACTTCCCTTTTCTTATCCTTCCCCAATCCTCTCTTTCTCATTTCTATAGGAGAAAAGTGGTTATTTTATTTATAATTATAGTCTATTAGCTCAAACTCCAAGGGAGTATGAATTGTTGCATCATGTTGAACCCTAGATTTCACTTTTGTTTGGTGCATAATTCTCAAAAAGTCTAATTTGAATTTGTGGCTTATTTGAATTTGAATCAAATGGAGAAAATAAAAAGAAAAGAGAAAACAAATTCCAAAATAAAAGAAAAAGGAAAAGAAGCCCGCTTCCCCCCGCCCCCTCGGCCTTTCGGCCCATCAGGCCCATCCCGCGCGCGCGCCCTCCCCGCCTCCCTCTCTCTCTGCGCCGCGGGCCCGGCCTGTCAGCCCCACGTTCCCCACGCGCGCTCGCTTCTCCTTCCTCTCTCTCTGCCCTGGCGGGCCCGCCCGTCAGCGCAACCGTCCCCCGCGCCCGCTTTCCTCTCTCTCTCTGCTCGCGGGCCCGAGCTGTCAGCTTCTCCGTCTTCGCGTAACCGCCGTCGCGCGTGCCGCGGACTCCGCGCCCACGTCGCGCGTGGGGCTCGCCCCAACCCCGCCCTTGGCCACTTGAGCCCCGAACCTCGCTCGCCATCTCCCCCTCCCTCATTTGCGCACCCGCAGACCCCTCCCTCACCTTCCCCTCGCTACGCGCACGCCAAAGCGCAGCCGCCATTAAACCGCCGCCGCCCGAGCTCGTTCCTCCGTCGCCGTTGGAGCCCCGCCGTGCCCTCTGCCACGGTGAGCTCCGCCCCGACGTCCACAACCCGGGACGCGCTCCAATTTCCCCTTCCCCTCCCTATTTCCCTCTGCCCGCGCTCACTCGCCGTCCATCGTGCAGCCGTCGGGGTCCGCCACCGTCGACCCGGGCCGTCGTCGCGCCGTTGCCGCCACCGAGGAGTCTCCTGAGTTCGCCTTGAGGTAAGGAACCTCCCCTGCCCTCTCCCTTCCCCTCTACTGCACCCTGACGCGTTTAATTGCTCGCCGGAGTCCCTTAGCGCCGCCGCCGAGCCGCTTCGCCGTGAACCGCCCCCCTCCGGTGCCCCTGTCCCGACCTAGTCCCCACCAAAAGGTTCCCCGCGCCCTCCCCAACCTCCCCGGCCATTCAGATCGCCCCAAGGACCCGCAGGGCCCCCGCGCCCCTCGTCTCCGGCGAGCACCTCCGCCGCGGGGACGGGCGCCGCCACCTCAGCTGGCTGGGGAAGGAGACAGAAGCCAGCCGCCCCATCCCCGCCGTCCATCTCAGATCGGGCGGCCCCGTTTTAAATAGGCCGAGTCCAATCCTAACCGTCCGCCCAAGATCCAACGGCCCAGAGCCGTTTCCCCCGCACCCCGCCTCCCTGCCAACTGGGCCCCGCTCGTCAGTCCGCCTGCGCCCCGCTCTGCCGCCCGGCCCCGTCTGTCAGCCCCGTGCCCGCGCTGCCCGCCCGGCCCCGCCTGTCAGCCGCTCCCGCCGCCGCGCGCTCGCGCGCCCGCCCGCGATCTAATCTCGGGCGTTGATCTAAGATCCAACGGCTATAAACGCCCGATACCCCTTCGCCCGCGCGTTTTCTTAAAGAGACCCCCGGTTTTCTAGAATTTGAACCCGCCGTCCCTGGTTTCTTACAGTTAGGTCCTCGGACCTTTTATTTAATTCAAAATAGGTCCTTAGGGTATATTTTTAACCCCTAAACTTGTAAAATTCATAACTTTGCCATATGAACTCCAAATTAGGTGCTTCAAATTGCAAAATGTTCATAATATTATTATCTATCTGTTTATGCAATGTTTCCCTGCTGTTTCTATGTCCCAATTAATGGTTAATCATTAGGATAGGATTAGGGTTATTGGAACCTTATTTGAGATAATTAGAAGTTGGTAGACTTTAATAAAAGTTGGAGCACTTAAGTTTATGGACTTAAACACCTAAGTTTAGGAACTTAAAACCAGATAATGATTTAATCCCACCACTGACTTAAACCTGATTAGTGGATAATGAATCACTTTGTATAGTCCTCTACCCCAGACCTAGGGAACACCAGAGTGCCTATCCCTTTTCTTTATTATGAACTTGGGATCTCTCTGCTGCATATGTTTGGTATATTGTTTTTGTTTGTTATTTCCCAAGTGCATAGTGTGAATGATTACTTTACGTAGACAACGAGCAGCTTGTGTTTCCCGAGGAAGTTGCAGAGGAAGTTCCTGATCAGTAGTTTGGTGAAGGCAAGTGTCCTCTGACCCATTATGTCCTATTCATTTATAACTTACTACCCCGCATTACTTACTTGAAACCTAAGGATTGACTAGCTTTACACTTTACTTTATCCTTGATGACCTTATGGGCTATTATGGTTAGCATTCTGCTACTGCCTTAACTTAATCAATGAACATGATGTGAATATTTATGATACTGTTATCCTGATGATGTTGATGATCTTGTGATACTCTAGGGGGCTCGGGCCTTTTCCCTGAGTACCTCTCCGTAAGGACCTGTTCGTGGAGTGACCACCCGGGATAACAGTGCAACCATGAGGGTGAAATGGGGTGCCCTTAGCTAATTAATTAGAGGAACTAGAGGTGTAGTTGCTTCGGCGTCGTGCCGTCAATGGGGTCCAGGCACAGTGCTTGCTCTGCCGAGGCTGAGTGCCGAGGTTCTTTCGTTTTGCTTTTGTTAGTCACTCTCCTGCGGGGAGGAGTACTGTGTTTATCAAACTAGAGAAACCTAACGGGCAGCTATGATCTCTAGGGAATCTTTGTAAAAGCTACGTAGTGATACCCTGTCGGACCACCTAGGTAGTGGTCAATGGGGACTAGCTCTCCCCGGGCAGAAAGGGAATCATGACTCGTGGGTAAAGTGTGCGACCTCTGCAGAGGGTAGTGAAACTGATATATCAGCCGTGCTCACGGTTAAGAGCAGCCTTGGGATCCTCTTTGATTAGAGATACAGATGGTTCGAGATACAAGGATTATGTTATGGTTTTGGTTCGAATATGATGATGTTGTTCCTCGATGAGGAAATGGTTCATGGGTTGGTTAATGATAAAATCTGGCTTCTACTAATGATAAATACCTGACCAACTAAAAGCAACTGCTTGAGCCTAACCCCACATAAAGCTAGTCCACTTCAGCCAAACGAGACATTTGCTGAGTACGTTGATGTGTACTCATCCTTGCTTTACCACAAAACACCAGGTTGTCCGCATTGTAACCACTGCTCCGGAGAAGGCGAAGTCGTGGAAGGAGACTTCCAGGAGTTCCAAGACTACGACGAATTCTAGGTGTGGGTTGGCGGCAACCCCCAGTCAGCTGCCTGTGAAGGCCTTATCTTTACTGCGTTTCGCTAGCACTTTGATTTAACTGTTAAGTTGATGACTATGTGGATGTCTATGACTCTGTGATGTAACAAGTTAATACTCTTTTAAGTTATTATTCGAGCAATGTGCATTGATGTTCATTTATGTAATCGCTGTGTACGTGAGTTCTGATCCTGGCACGTACATAGTTCGCACTTGGTTTGCCTTCCAAAACCGGGTGTGACAATGACGCCCGAGGCCGGCCTTGGCTGCTGTCAGCCTCACTCTGTCGGGTGGCTCAGCAGTCGGAGCGGTGCAGGCGGCGCTGTCCTCTTGTCAGACCGGTCAGTAGAGCGGCGAAGTGACTGCGGTCACTTCGGCTCTGTCGACTGGAGGGCATGCGTTAGGATAAAGGTGTCAGGCCACCTTTGCATTAAATGCCCCTGCGATTTGGTCGGTCGGCGTGGCGATGTGGCCAAGGTTGCTTCTCGGTGAAGACTGGGCCTCGGGTGAGCCGATAGTGTGCCCGTTGCTGGAGGGGGGTCCTCGGGCGAGATGTAGGTTCTCCGGGGTCGGCTTCCCTTGCCCGAGGCTAGGCTCGGGCGAGGCACGATCATGTCCCTTGAATGGACCGATCCTTGACTTAATCGCACCCATCAGGCCTTTGCAGCTTTGTGCTGATGGGGGTTACCAGCTGAGATTTAGGGGTCTTGAGGGTACCCCTAATTATGGTCCCCGACAGTAGCCCCCGAGCCTCCAAGGGAGTACTAATACTCGCTTGGAGGCTTTTGCCGCACTTTTTTGCAAGGGGACCAGCCTTTTTCGGTTGCATTCTGTTCCGGTGGGTGCGCGCGAGCGCACCCGCCGGGTGTAGCCCCCGAGGCCTCGGAGGAGTAATTTTACTCCTTCGAGGTCTTAGTGCGCTTCGCAACACTTCGGCTGGCCTAGTTGTTCCCTCATGCGAGCTGGCCGTAGCTCGAGTGCACGGTCGGGTCCCAAGTTCTCGGACTGGTATGTTGACGCTGTCAATGGTTTGGCCGGAGCCGGGTTTGCGAGAGCAGCCCCCGAGCCTCTGCACAGGGCGAGAGGACGGTCAAGGACAGACTCGTCTTTTTTACATACGCCCCTGCGTCGCCTTTCCGCAAGGAGGAGGGGGGAAAGCGCCATGTTGTCCTCGGAGGGCGTCGAACATGGTGTTTCCGGTGAGCTGCTGGCGGGTAATCCGAGCAGACGTCCGTGCCCCATTTGTTAGGGGTCGGCTAGAGGCCCAGAGGCGCGCCCAAAAGTACCTGCGGGTGATCTGCCGGACCCGGTCCCTTGTCGACGGGGTCCGAGGGCTCGATGCCTCCCTTTGATGGGATTCCGTTACAAGATCGTTCCCGCTGGTCTCGGAAATGTCCTAGGGTACCTCGAGAGCGTAGCCCGAGCCTTGGTTATGTATCGAACGTACCCATGGTCATCCCTCGCTCTGTGTCTGAGGCGGCTGTGAACCCTTCGAGGGCCAGCCTACGAACCCCTGATCAGTAGTGGGCGTGGAGCCCGAGTGGCCTAAGGCGGCCGTTGAACCCTTCGAGGGGCCGGCCATCGAACCTCTGACCAGTAGTGGGCACAGAACCCAATCGATCTGAGGCGGCCGTTGAACCCCTCCGAGGGGCTGGCCTTCGAACCTCTGATCAGTAGGGAGGCTCGGAGCCTATTTCCTTCATGGAGAAGGGTCCTTTTCGGGGTATCCCCCTTTCCTGGTCCCTGTTGTAAGAGAGAGAAAGAGGAAAAGGAAAAGGATGTGAAGTCGAATGACATGGCATACCTTTTTCGACGCGGTCATTATGGCGAAGGCGAAGCGTCGCTTGCTTCTCCCGCCTGAGGCGCCGCCTGTCCTGCCGTGGAGTTAATGCGATGGGGCAAGTGGTTCGCGAGGCGGTCGTTGCGCGTGTGGGCGCCGTTCGAGGAACGGATCACGGGCGCGCCGTCTTCACGTCGTGAGAGAGGGCTCCCCCGCTGCCCCTGGATGGGACGTGAGCTTGGCTGATGACGTGACCGCTGCTTCTTCTCGCCTGTCACCACCATTACTGCCGGCCCAATTTTGGCCGCATTTGACCGTCGCGCTTGGCTGGCACTGCAGGGTTGCCTCGAGTCGCGGTATTGGCTCCACAGTCAAGGAGGCGCGGTAGCGGCGTGAGTGGCGGTGCAGCTGCTCACACGTAGCAACCGGCGCGCCGGTTGCATGACGCGTGGGCCTGGACCTCCATGCTGGGCTCGTTAGAGTCGAAGGGGCACGCCCGCTTGGCACGGTTGCATGCCGCCTGCATGGTTGTCCGCTCTTTCACCCACTGGTCTGGGCGAAAGTGGAGGAGTGCTTGTAACCGCCGGGTGGTTGCATGCACCGCGCGCGCGTGGCGGTTTGGCTTCTTCTCCCCTGGACCGGCTTGCATGACGTGTGGGACCCAGCCCCCACGCCGTGGGGGGGGGGGAGAATCTTGGAGCGAGTCGGAGAAGACTCAACCCGCAACGGTTGAGGACGCAAGTGGGGAGAGTCGCCTTTAAAAGGGGTGCGACCCCCTTGGAGGGCAACCATGTCTTCGCTCTCCCCTCATGCATCGTGCCTTTCCACCTTCCGAGCCCCCGGATGGGGGACGCCCGCAATCCTTCCGCCTTGTCGTCGGAGGAATGCAACTTTGCGAAAGTTGGTACCTTTCAGCCATCGTTCGGCTTCAAGGATTTTCATCATGCAGCCCGGCTGCATCCCCCGCCGGTGGTCACCCAAGACGGTGACCACCAGCTTGATGGTGGGGAGAAGCGAACCGGGCTGCGGCCTCTGCCCCGCCCTCGACTTCAAGGATCTTCATCATCCTTGCTGGGGCGGAGGGTGAGGCGAGTCGGGGGCCGCCTCCGCGTGGGTCGGTAACCCTTTTCTTCCCCCGACGTCTGGGGGAGAAAGGCATCTTCCAACTCCACGAAGGCTTCCCTCAGCCACGCCGGGGTAGGCGGACCGGCGCTGCTCAGCCAGGGTGCAGCATTCCGTCCTCCGTCCGGACGACGGTCGCGCCGCGTGCGGGCCGGCCACGTCCAGGCCTTCCTCACGCCGACAGTCGCGTCAGTGGGTCGCCCAGCATGTCGTGTGCCGCGAGGGCGGCGCTCATGTTCTGGGCGGCTCCGGCGAGGGCGAGGACCTGCCGGTGCGCTTTGAGGCGTCCGGCGCCCGCTGGCGCGGTGTTGAGGCGGTGGCAGCCGGAGAAGGCTTCTCTACCGACGAGATTGCCAACTCCGCCCGCACCCCTGGGCCTCCGTCTCCCGGCTTGAATGGCTGGTTCTCATCCTCGGTGAACGATGGCCCTACCCGCCCCGAAGCCGTTGCTGAAGCTGCTTCGTCGCCCGGGGCGGAGGTCGTTGTCGCTGTTGCCGGATCGGGCGGCGGCGAGCCACCCGTCGGCCCTCAATTGCTCCGTGGGTCCCCCAATCTTGGGGGGTTGTTCGTTCCCGCGGAGACGGAACCGGAGCTCCGTTTGTAATGGCACCTTGAGTGCCGGTGTTTTGTTCATTGCGGCTGTCGAGGCCTGAACATGTATGTATTTTCGGCGCAGAGCCGTGTTTTTTCTTCATTTCGAGCACTGAGACTCGCCTTGTTGATTATCTGAACCGCTTCACCAAGTGTGAGTTGCCTCGTGCAAAGGTGACAAGTGAGGTATCCGTATCTCGGAGGCGTAGGAGTCCCTCGGCTCGGTCGGCCTTGCTGTCCGAGGCCCCTCTTGCTTAGTTAAAGGAACCCCTCGGCCGCCCTTCGATGAGCCGAAGCCGGAGGTAGCGGTGTCAGCATGGACGGAGGCAGAGTTGGCTTCGAAAAGGAGGTGTAGTTGGCCAGAGCCTGGCCGGGTCGTCCACTGGCGGAACCGACGCCGGAGTTGAGCTGCCGAGGCCACAAGCCGAGCTGACGTCTTTGGGGACAGCTGGCCGAGGCCTCGGGGTGGCCGGCCGAGCCGCCTGCTCGGGCCGGATTCTCGAAGGAGACCCTGGCGGCGATGGCCCGGTTGCGGTGCTGATGTCGTCCTTCAGAGTGGGGGCCCTCCGACCACGTCGCCGTCCGAGGCTAGGTCAGACCCCGCCGAAGGTGTAATTGATGCCGAGGGTGCTGCTGCCCCCTTCGGCTGTCGACGTCCGAGCCTGCAGGATCAGGTTGTCTTGTAGTGTGTGTATGTTTTCTGTGGCCGCCGAGGCCTAAACACACCGTCGTCGTGTTGTAAAGCTGCGTTCCTTTTCCTCTTGTTTCAAGTATCCGGACTCATTTGTCGGTAACAGAATTGTTTGTGCGGGCGAGAGTTGCTTTTCACGGAAGGCGATGAGTGAGGTATCCGTATCCCGGAGGCGTAGGAATCCCTCGGCTCGGTCGGCCTTGCCGCTTACGCGCGCTCCTACTCGTCCATAGGGTTCTGTTACAGACGCAGTCGAGAAGGCCCGAAAAATCATTTCGGTAGAGGAGCTCTCGAGCATGAAGACTTGTTCGGTCCGTGGAGTCACTTATCCGAACGCGAGTTACTTATCGCAGAAGGTGATGAGTGAGGTATCCGTATCCCGGAGGCGTAGGAGTCCCTCGGCTCGGTCAGCCTTGGCTGCTTACGTGTACTCCGTCGTTTTCAGGATCCACTTTTGAAGTAGTCGAAGAGCACGAAAGGCATTCTGGCAGAAAAGATTTTTTTCTTTTTTCGAGGAAAATTTTGACACAGAGGGGGTTGCCCCCTTCTAGCCCCTGAGGGAGGGTCGGGCTTTGCCGAGGCAAGGCTGACCCTTCCTTGACGACCAGACTTGGTGTGTGAACGAGGTATACGAGCAACTTGAAAGCATCTTAAGGGTAGAAGCGACGTAGCTGTTGGATGTTCCAAGCGTTGCTGTAGACCTCGCCTTGGCTGTTGGCCAGCTTGTACGTTCCGGGCTTCAGGACCTTGGCGATGACGAATGGCCCTTCCTAGCGAGGCGTGAGTTTGTGCCGCCCTCGGGCGTCTTGTCACAGCCGAAGCACCAGGTCGCCCACCTGGAGGTCTCGGGACCTAACCCCTCGGGCGTGGTAGCGTCGCAGGGACTGCTGGTACCGCACTGAGTGTAGTAAGGCCATGTCCCGAGCCTCCTCCAGCCGGTCCAGTGAGTCTTCTAGGTTGGCTCGGTTGCTTTGGTCGGTGTAGGCCCTCGCCCTCGGGGAACCGTATTCCAAGTCTGTGGGCAAGATGGCCTCGGCCCCATAGACTAGAAAGAACGGTGTGAAGCCCATGGCTCAGCTCGGCATTGTCCTCAGGCTCTAGACCACCGAGGGGAGTTCCTTCATCCATCGCTTGCCGAACTTGTTGAGGTTGTTGTAGATCCGAGGCTTGAGTCCTTGTAGAATCATGCCGTTGGCACGCTCTACTTGCCCATTCGTCATGGGGTGAGCTACGGCGGCCCAGTCCACCCGGATGTGGTGATCCTCACAGAAGTCCAGGAACTTTCTGCCAGTGAACTGGGTGCCGTTGTCGGTGATGATGGAGTTTGGGACCCCGAAGCGATGGATGATGTTGGTGAAGAACGCCACCGCCTGTTCAGACCTGATGTTGTTTAGGGGTCGGACCTCGATCCACTTGGAGAATTTGTCGATGGCGACCAACAGGTGCGTGTAGCCCCCGGGTGCCTTCTGCAAGGGGCCAACGAGGTCCAGACCCCACACAGCAAATGGCCAGGTGATGGGTATGGTCTGTAGAGCCTGAGCGGGCAGGTGGGTCTGCCTTGCGTAGAACTGACACCCTTCGCAGGTGCGGACAATTCTAGTAGCGTCGGCCACCGCCGTTGGCCAGTAGAATCCTTGTCGGAAGGCATTTCCAACGAGGGTTCGAGGTGCTGCGTGATGGCCGCAAGCCTCCGAGTGTATCTCTTGCAAGAGCTGCTGGCCTTCGGTGATGGAAATGCATCGCTGGAGGATGCCTGAGGGGCTGCGGTGGTAGAGCTCCTTCCCATCTCCCAGCAAAACGAAAGACTTGGCGCGCCGCGCCAACCGCCGAGCTTCGGCTTGGTCGAGGGGCAGCTCCCCTCGGTGGAGATATTGCAGGTACGGGGTCTGCGAACTTTGATTAGGCGTGACCTCGCTCGGTTCCCCCTCGACGCGTAGTGCCTCACCCTCGGGGGCCGAGGGTACCTTGGACCGTGCCGAGGGTACCTCGGACTGGGCCGAGGGTATCTCGGACTGGGCCGAGGGTACCTCGGACCGTGCCGAGGATACCTCGGACCGTGTCGAGGGTGCCTCGGGCAGAGCCAAAGGTGCCTCGGGCTCGGGCGTGTCCTCGGTCTTGACGGAGGGTTGATGCAGGTCTCGGGAGAATACGTCCGGGGGAACTGTTGTTCGTCCCGAGGCTATTTTAGCCAGCTCGTCCGCAGTCTCGTTGTAGCGTCGGGCGATGTGGTTGAACTCGAGCCCGTAGAACTTGTCTTCCAGGCGCCGAACCTCATCGCAGTAGGCTTCCATCTTCGGGTCGCGGCAGTGGGAGTTCTTCATGACTTGGTCGATGACGAGCTACGAGTCACCGCGAGCGTCGAGGCGTCGGACCCCTAGCTCGATGGCGATTCGCAACCCATTTACCAGAGCCTCATACTCCACCACATTGTTGGACGCCGGGAAGTGGAGGCGTAGCACGTAGCGTAGGTGCTTTCCGAGGGGCGAGACGAAGAGGAGGCCTGCGCCAGCCCCCGTCTTCATCAGCGACCCATCGAAAAACATGGTCCAGAGCTCCGGTTGAATCGGAGCCGTCGGGAGCTGGGTGTCGGCCCATTCAACCATGAAGTCCACCAAGACCTGGGACTTGATGGCCTTCTGAGGGGCGAACGAGATCGTCTCGCCCATGATCTCCACCGCCCACTTCGCAATTCTACCCGAGGCCTCTCGGGACTGGATGATCTCTCCCAGGGGGAAGGATGACACCACAGTCACCGGATGAGACTCGAAGTAGTGTCGCAACTTCTGCCGTGTCAGGATTACCGCGTACAGCAGCTTCTGGATTTGTGGGTAGCGGATCTTGGTCTCGGACAGTACCTCACTGATGAAGTAGACTGGCCTCTGGACGGGCAATGCATGCCCTTCTTCTCGTCTCTCAACCACGATCGAGGCGCTAACCACCTGGGCGGTTGCGGCGACGTAGATCAAGAGGGCTTCTCCGGCAGCGGGGGGCGCCAAGATGGGCGCGTTCGTGAGGAGCGCCTTTAGGTTCTCGAGGGCTTCCTCGGCCTCGAGAGTCCAAGCGAAGCACTCGGCCTTCCTCAAGAGGCGGTACAGAGGCAGACCTCTTTCGCCGAGGCGGGAGATGAAGCGGCTCAGAGCCGCGAGACATCCCATGACCCTCTGCACGCCTTTCAAGTCCTTGATTGGCCCCATGCTGGTGATGGCTGCAATCTTCTCTGGGTTGGCTTTGATGCCCTGCTCGGAGACGATGAACCCCAAGAGCATGCCTCGGGGGACCCCGAAGACACACTTTTTAGGATTAAGCTTCACGCCTTTCGCCTTGAGACATCGGAACCTCGCTTCAAGGTCGGAAAGGAGGTCAGAGGCCTTCCTTGTCTTGACTATGATGTCATCGACATAGGCCTCGACCGTTCGGCCGATGTGTTCGCCAAACACATGGTTCATGCATCGCTGGTACGTTGCCCCCGCATTCCTCAAACCAAACGACATTGTAACATAGCAGTACATGCCGAAGGGTGTGATGAATGAAGTCGCGAGCTGGTCGGACTCCTTCATCCTGATCTGGTGATACCCTGAGTAGGCATCGAGGAAAGACAGGGTTTCGCACCCATCAGTGGAATCCATGATCTGATCGATGCGAGGCAGAGGGTAGGGAACCTTCGGACATGCTTTGTTTAGACCAGTGTAGTCTACACACATCCGCCATTTCCCCCCTTTCATTCTCACAAGCACAGGGTTGGCAAGCCATTCGGGATGGAATACCTCTTTGATGAACCCTGCCGCCAGTAGCTTGTGGATCTCCTCACCTATGGCTCTGCGCTTTTCTTCGTCGAATCAGCACAGAGGTTGCTTCACGGGTCGGGCCCTAGCTCGGATATCTAGAGAGTGCTCGGCGACTTCCCTCGGTATGCCGGGCATGTCCGAGGGACTCCACGCGAAAACGTCGGCGTTTGCGCGGAGAAAGTCGACGAGCACTGCTTCCTATTTGGGGTCGAGCTCGGAACCGATCCGGATCTGCTTGGAGGCGTCGTTGCAGGGGTCGAGAGGGATGGACTTGACCGTCTCCGCTGGTTCGAAGTTGCCGGCATGGCGCTTCACGTCGGGCGCCTCCCTAGAGAGGCTCTCCAGGTCAGCGATGAGGGCCTCGGATTCGGCGAGGGCCTCGGCGTACTCCACGCACTCCACATCGCATTCGTATGCGTGTCGGTACGTGGGCCCGACGGTGATGACCCCGTTGGGGCCCGGCATCTTGAGCTTGAGGTAGGTGTAGTTGGGGACGGCCATGAACTTGGCGTAGCATGGCCTCCCCAGCACTGCGTGGTAGGTTCCTCGAAACCCAACCACTTCAAACGTGAGGGTCTCCTTTCAAAAGTTGGAGGGCATCCCGAAGAAGACGGGTAGGTCGAGTTGTCCGAGGGGTCGAACGCGCTTCCCGGGGACGATCCCGTGGAAAGGCGCAGCGCCCATCCGGACCGAGGACAGATCGATCCACAGGAACCCGAGGGTCTCGGCGTAGATGATGTTGAGGCTGCTGCCTCCGTCCATGAGGACCTTGGTGAGCCTGACGTTGCCGATGATCGGGTCGACAACGAGTGGGTATCTCCCTGGGCTTGACACGTAGTCCGGATGGTCGGCCCGGTCGAAGGTGATGGGCTTGTCAGACCAGTCTAGGTAGACTAGCGCCGCCACCTTTACCGAGCAGACCTCCCGACGCTCTTGCTTGCGGTGCCGAGCCGAGGCGTTCGCCACTTGCCCGCCGTAGATCATGAAGCAGTCGCGGACCTCGGGGAGCTCTCCTGCCTTGTGATCTTCCTCCTTTGCGTCGTCGAGGGCCTTGCCACCCTCCGCGGGTGGCCCGGCCTTGTGGAAGTGTCGTCGAAGCATGGCACACTCCTCAAGGGTGTGCTTGACGGGCCCCTGATGATAGGGGCACGGCTCCTTGAGCATCTTGTCGAAGTGGTTGGCACCTCCGGGAGGTTTCCGAGGGTTCTTGTGCTCGGCGGCGGCGACAAGGTCCGCGTCGGCGGCGTTGCGTTTTGCTTGCGACTTCTTCTTGCCCTTCTTCTTGGCGCCACGCTGAGTTGACGCCTCGGGAGCATCTTCCGGTGGGCGGCCCTGGGGCTGCTTGTCCTTCCGGAAAATGGCCTCAACCGCCTCCTGGCCAGAGGCAAACTTGGTGGCGATGTCCATCAGCTCGCTCGCCCTGGTGGGGGTCTTGCGACCCAGCTTGCTCACCAGGTCGCGGCAGGTGGTGCCGGTGAGGAACGCGCCGATGACATCTGAATCGGTGACGTTGGGCAGCTCTGTGCGCTGCTTCGAGAATCGCTGGATGTAGTCCCGGAGAGACTCTCCCGACTGCTGGCGGCAGCTTTGGAGATCCCAGGAGTTCCCAGGGCGCACATACGTGCCCTGAAAATTGCCAGCGAAGGCTTGGACCAGGTCGTCCCAGTTGGAGATCTGCCCCGGGGGCAGGTGCTCCAGCCAGGCTCGAGCAGTGTCGGAGAGGAACAGGGGGAGGTTGCGGATGATGAGGTTGTCATCGTCCGTTCCACCTAGTTGGCGGGCCAGCCGATAGTCCGCGAGCCACAGTTCTGGTCTCGTCTCCCCCGAGTACTTTGTGATAGTAGTCAGGGTTCGGAACCGGGTCGAGAACGGTGCCCGTCGTATGGCGCGGCTGAAAGCCTGCGGACCGGGTGGTTCGGGCGAAGGACTCTGATCCTCCCCGCTGTCGTAGCGTCCCCCACGCCAGGGGTGGTAGCCTCGGCGCGCCCTGTCGTCGAGGTGGGCCCGACGGCTGTGATGATGACGCTCGTTGCCGAGGCGACCTGGGACTGCAGGCGCTGTGTTGCGCGTGCGCCCGGAGTGGACCGAGGCTTCCTGCATGAATCGGGAAGTCGCGGCGCGATGTTCCGAGGGGAACCCCTGCCTTCGGGAGGCAGAGCTTTTGGCCCGCCGGACCGCGGCGTTCTCCAGGAGATTCTTAAGCTCTCCCTGGATACGTCGCCCCTCGGTGGTTGATGGCTCCGGCATCGCGCGGAGAAGTATTGCCGCTGCGGCTAGGTTCTGGCCGACTCCGCTGGAATCCGGCGGTGGCCTCACCCTGACGTCGTCGGCGATGCGGTGCTGGATGTTCTGGGAGAGATGACGCGCTTCTCCGGCCGGGGGTTGGACCGCCCATTCCTGCCCGATGTCCTGGCGGATCGGCACAAGCGTTCCTGCTCCCTCGTCGAGCCTGACCGTCCTCTCGCGGATTTGCTCGAGCTGTGGGTCAGGACCCCCCGCCGGGACGGGGACCACAGCTAGCTCCCGAAGGATGTCAACGCGAGGCACGGGCCTAGGGGGATCACCGTTTTCCGGCATACCAAGATGGTTGCCTTCGCCGAGACCCCCTAGATCGACGTGGAAACATTCACGACTTGGGCCGCGGTCCTCATTGTCGAGGCCGCGGCTGCCGTCGGAACAGTCGGAAAGGCAGTAGTCACATGCGGTCATGAAGTCCCGCACGGCACTGGGGTTACCAAGTCCGGAGAAATCCCAACAGAGGTCGGGCTCGCCATCTTTCTCGGACCCCGAGGGCTCGTAGGTCGAGTCGGCCGTCAGTCGGTCCCAGGGTGACCGCACATGATACCCTAGAGGGTTTGGACTCGCCTCTAAGAGAGTGCTCACCGAAGCGGAGTCGCTTGGTGGGTCGAGGCCGAATCCAAAAGACACGAGATGGGAATCGGTCGGTACCTTTCGGTCGACGGTCGGTGATGAGGTCGCGTCTGGGACTGACTGCACCGTTGTCTCAGGTACGAGGGTGACGCCCAGCAAGTCCCTCGCGAGCGTGCTGGCGTCGTGCGTTTGCTTGAGATTGGCGTGTTGCGGGGAGGCGGCGCTCGTCTTCGTCTCAGACGCGAGATCGATGCCCGACGTGCCCTCCGTTGGGGCGTCGGCGCCGTCGACTCGCTCGATAGCCAACGAGGTGCCGCTTCCCGCTTGGCCTTGGTTGCCCCGCCTCCTCCTCCGTCGGCGGGGGAGGGGACGGGACAAGCCCGAATGTCGTCCTTCCACCTCGTGGGGAAGGCGTCGTCGATTTCCCCGCCGGCGAGCGGGTCGTCGACCGCCATTGTCGCTGTCGCACGGCGGGGGAAGGAGTATCATGTCGTAGCTGCCTTTGAGGGATATGAACTCAAGATTCCCGAAACGGAGCACCGTCCCGGGCTGGAAAGGTTGCTGGAGACTGCCCATCTGGAGCTTGACGGGAAGTTGTTCGTCAACGCGCAGTAGGCCCCTACCTGGCGCGCCAACTGTCGGTGTTTCGAAACCCGGGGGGTCCCTGGACCGACGAGTGAATTGTCGCCGCGTGCCCTAGCCCAGATGGGTCGACACGAGGCGGAACGCGAAGGGGGGAAAGGAAGCAGCCGGAGGGAGGCAGGCGTGAGAGAGTGGATCCCGCGGCCTTCGTGTTAGCCCCGCGCCTGAGTCGGGTGCGCTTGCAGTAGGGGGATACAAGCGTCCACACGGGAGTGGGAGCGAGCGGCCTTGCGCGAGCGCCGTCCCGTCCTTCCCCGCGCGGGCCAACCCTCTTTAGGAGGGCCCTGGTCCTTCCTTTTATAGGCGTAAGGAGAGGATCCAGGTGTACAACGGGGGGTGTAGCAGAGTGCTACGTGTCTAGCGGAGGAGAGCTAGCGCCCTAAGTACATGCCGTCGTGGCAGCCGGAGAGGTTTTGGCACCCGGTTCGTGTGGTGTCGTGGCCGTCGGAGGAGCGCTGGAGCCTGGCGGAAGGACAGCTGTCGGGGCTGTCGAGTCCTTGCTGACGTCCTCTTGCTTCTGTAAGGGGGCCGAGAGCCGCCGTCGTCACAGAGCGTGCGGGGCGCCATCATTGCCTATCTAGCGGAGCGAGCCAGATGGGACGCCGGTCTTGTTCCCCGTAGCCTGAGTCAGCTCGGGGTAGGGTAATGATGGCGCCTCCTGTCGACGTGGTCGGTCCGCGCCCTAGGTTGGGCGATGTGGTGGCTCCTCCGAGGTCGAGGTCGAGGTCGAGTCTGTCTTCCGTGGCTGTGGTCGAGTCCGAGCCCCTGGGTCGGGTGAGGTGGAGACCGTCAGCTGAGGCCAGAGCTGAGGCCGAGCCCTGGGGTCGGGCGAAGCGAGTCCGTCGTCTTCTGGGGCTGAGCCCAAGTCCGAGCCCTGGGTCGGGCGGAGCGGAGTTCGTCGTCTTCCGGGGTTGAGCCCATGTCCGAGCCCTGGGTCGGGCGGAGCGGAGTTCGCTGTCTTCCGGGGCTGAGCCCGAGTCCGAGCCCTGGGTCGGGCGGAGCGGAGTTCGCTGTCTTCCGGGGCTGAGCCCGAGTCCGAGCCCTGGGTCGGGCGGAGCGGAGTTCGTCATCTTCCGGGGCTGAGCCCGAGTCTGAGCCCTGGGTCGGGCGGAGCGGAGTTCGCCGTCTTCCGGGGCTGAGCCCGAGTCCGAGTCCTGGGGTCGGGCGAGGCGGAGTTCGCCGTCTTCTGGGGCTGAGCCCATGTCCGAGCCCTGGGGTCGGGTGAGGCGAAGTTTCCTATGACGCCCGAGGCTGGCCTTGGCTGCTGTCAGCCTCACTCTGTCGGGTGGCTCAGCAGTCGGAGCGGTGCAGGCAGCGCTGTCCTCTTGTCAGACCGGTCAGTAGAGCGGCGAAGTGACTGCGGTCACTTCGGCTCTGTCGACTGGAGGGCGTGCGTCAGGATAAAGGTGTCAGGCCACCTTTGCATTAAATGCCCCTGCGATTTGGTCGGTCGGCGTGGCGATGTGGCCAAGGTTGCTTCTCGGTGAAGACTTGGCCTCGGGCGAGCCGATAGTGTGCCCATTGCTGGAGGGGGGTCCTTGGGCGAGACGTAGGTTCTCCGGGGTCGGCTTCCCTTGCCCGAGGCTAGGCTCGGGCGAGGCACGATCATGTCCCTTGAATGGACCGATCCTTGACTTAATCGCACCCATCAGGCCTTTGCAGCTTTGTGCTGATGGGGGTTACCAGCTGAGATTTAGGGGTCTTGAGGGTACCCCTAATTATGGTCCCCGACAGATAGATAACCAAGGCTCGGGCTACGCTCCCGAGGTACCCTAGGACATTTCCGAGACTGTCGGGAACGATTTTGTAACGGAATCCCACCAGAGGGAGGCATCGAGCCCTCGGACCCCGTCAAAAGGGGACCGGGTCCGGCAAATCACCCGCAGGTACTTTTGGAGCGTGCCTCCGGGCCACTAGCCGACCCCTAACAAATGGGGCACGGGCGTCCACTCGGATTACCCGTTAGCAACTCACTGGAGACACCATGTTCGGCGCCCTCCGAGGGCAACATGGCGCTTTCCCCCCCCCCTCCTCCTTGCGGAAAGGCGACGTAGGGGCGTATGAAAAAAGCCAAGTCTGTCCTTGACCGTCCTCTCGCTCTGTGCGGAGGCTCGGGGGCTGCTCTCGCAAACCCGGCTCCAGCCAAACCGTTGACAGCGTCAACATACCAGCCCGAGAACTTGGGACTCGACTACGCACCCGGGCTACGGCCAGTTCGCATGAGGGAACCACCAGACCGGCCGAAGCATCACGAAACGCGCTAAGACCTCGAAGGTGTCAAACCACTCCTCCGAGGCCTCAGGGGCTACACCCGGCGGGTGCGCTCGTGCGCACCCACCGGAACGAAATGCGGCCGAGAAAGGCCGGTCCCCTTGCAAAAAAGTGCGACAAAAGCCTCCAAGCGAGTATCAACACTCCCTTCGAGGCTCGGGGGCTACTGTCAGGGACCATAATTAGGGGTACCCCCAACACTCCTAATCTCAGCTGGTAACCCCCATCAGCACAAAGCTATAAAGGCCTGATGGGTGCGATTAAGGCCAAGGCTTAGTCCACTCAAGGGACACGATCTTGCCTCGCCCGAGCCTAGCCTCGGGCAAAGGCAGCCGATCCTGGAGGATTCACGTCTCGCCCGAGGGCCCCCTCAAGCAACGGACATACCTTCGGCTCGCCTGAGGCCCAGTCTTCACAGAGAAGCAACCTTGGCCAGATCGCCATGCCAACCGACCGTATCGCAGGAGCATTTAATGCAAGGATCGCCTGACACCTTATCCTGACGCGCGCTCTTCAGTCGACAGAGCCGAAGTGACCGCAGTCACTTCGCCGCTCCACTGACCGACCTGACAAGAAAACAGCGCCACCTGCCCCGCTCTGACTGCCGTGCCACTCGTCAGAGTGAGGTCGACAGCGGCTAAGTCCAGCCTCGGGCGACATAGGAAGCTCCGCCTCGCCCGACCCTAGGGTTCGGCCCCCGTCTCGGCCTCGGAAGATGGACTTCGCCTCGCCCGACCCCAGGGCTCGGACTCAACCACGACTTAGAAGACGACGAACTCCGCCTCACCCAACCCCAGGGCTCGGACTCAGCCTCGGCTCCAGAAGATGGACTTCGCCTCGCCCGACCCCAAGGCTCGGACTCAACCATGACTTAGAAGACGACGAACTCCGCCTCGCCCAACCCCAGGGCTCGGGCTCAGCCTCGGCTCCGGAAGACGACGAACTCCGCCTCGCCCGACCCCAGGGCTCGGACTCAGCCTCGACCTCGGAGGAATCGCCACCTCGCCCAAACTCGGGTCCGGACCGGCCACGTCGCTAGGGGGGCCATCATTACCCTGCCCCTAGCTAGCTCAGGCTACGGGGAACAAGACCGGCGTCCCATCTGGCTCGCCCCAATAAACAAGTAATGATGACACCCCGCACGCTCCATGACGACGGCAGCTCCCAGCCCCTTTACATCAGCAAGGAGACATCAGCAAGGATCCGACAGCCCCGACAGCTGTACTTCCGCAGGGCTCCAGCGCTCCTCCGACGGCCACGACATCACATGAACAGGGTGCCAAAATCTCTCCGACTGCCACGACGGCATGTACTTAGGCCTCTAGCTCCTCTCTGCTAGACACGATAGCACACTGCTACACCCCCCATTGTACACCTGGACCCTCTCCTTACGCCTATAAAAGGAAGGTCCAGGGCTCTCATACGAGAAGGTTGGCCGCGCGGGAGAACGGGCCGACACATAAGGCTCTCCCTCTCTCTCTCCCACGCGAACGCTTGTAACCCCCTACTGCAAGCGCATCCATCCGCCCTGGGCGCAGGACAACACGAAGGCCACGGTTTCCCCTTACTGTTCTCCCCCCTTTGTGTCCCGTCTCGCGCCGACCCATCTGGGCTGGGACACGCAGCGACAATTTACTCATCGGTCCAGGGACCCCCCGGGGTCGAAACGCCGACAGTAATTCTTAGACAGTGGGTCATATAGCCAACGAAGGCAAAGCATGAAGCAAGAGTTAAAAACTCATATTAGTAACTCAAATTGTCTCCACCTTTTTAGTGTTAAGCCTATTAAAATGTGGAGATCATAATATCTTACACATCTGCCCTTGATGTCAAGAATATTCCTTCAAGCGGGGTATTATGGTCCAATCCACGTGAGAATATAAATGACATTTGCCTATTCCTAGAGGCTTGGATCACCTAGTCCTTCGCCAAGGGGCTCCCTTCATGTCCTTCATCTAGAGTAGTCGCGTTGCTTTGCTTTGTTGTAGCATGCTCTATCATCCCCTTTTCAACTACATCACACCTCTTTATTCTTAGCCAATATGTCTATCCAACGAAAAGAGTGAATTTCAACATGAAGAGCTTTGGCTGAGGGGTGACACCTCATAGGTAGAGAGGGCCCCAAAGAAAGGTCTTATGTCCAACAAGTAGAGAAACCCTAGCTTCTTTCTCCTGAGAGCACCTAGAGGGGGGTGAATAGGTGATCCTGTAGAACTTGAAACTTAGTGCCACAAAAACTTGATTAGGGGTTAGCACAATAAGGCCAAGTGGCTAGAGAGGAGTCTTAGCAAAACACAATAACCACAAAGAGATCAACACAGAGATGGCACAATGGTTTATCCCGTGGTTCGGCCAAGTCCAATACTTGCCTACTCCACGTTGTGGCGTCCCAACGGACGGGGGTTGCACTCAACCCCTCTCAAGCGGTCCAAAGACCCACTTGAATACCACGGTGTTTTGCTTGCACTTTACTATATCCCGCTTGCGAGGAATCTCCACAACTTGGAGCCTCTCGCCCTTACAAAGATGTTCACAAAGAGTCACGGAAGTAAGGTTGGGATGAGCAACGCACACAAGACACAAAATCAGAGCAACAACACGCACAAAAGTCACAACACGAGCTCTCAACACAACCCGAGGAGTACACTACTCAAATGGAGCTCTAGTTGCTATCACAAAGAATCGAATGCGCGGAATTAAAGTGTTGGTGCTTGGGAATGCTTAGAGAATGCTTGGTATACTACTCCATGCGCCTAGGGGTCCCTTTTATAGCCCTAAGGCAGCTAGGAGCCGTTGAGAGCATTCCAGGAAGGCAAATCTTGCCTTCTGTCGCCTGGCGCACTGGACAGTCCGGTGCACCACCGGACACTGTCCGGTGCGGAACTCTTTCCTTATTTGGCGAAGTCGACCGTTGCAGATTAGAGCCGTTGGCGCACCGAACACTGTCCGGTGCACACCGGACAGTCCGGTGCCCCCTTCTGACTGTTGGCTCGACCACGCGTCACGCGCGGATTCCTCGGCCGACCGTTGGCCCAGCCGACCGTTGGCTCACCGGACAGTTCGGTGCACCACCGGATAGTCCGGTGATTTATAGTCGTATGCCGTTAATCACTTCCCGAGAGCGACGACTTCGCCTGTGAATGCACCACCGGACAGTCCGGTGCACCACCGGACAATCCGGTGTTTTATAGCCGTACGTCGTTGATCGCTTCCCGAGAGCAGCCAGTTGACAGTCGCCAGCCTGGGGCACCGGACACTGTCCGGTGCACCACCGGACAGTCCAGTGCACCCAGACCGAGTTGTCTTTGGCTGAACAAAGCCATCTCTTTTCCAATTTGATTTATCCTGTTTCCAGCACTTAGACACAATACATTAGTTCTTAAAACAATGTACCAAGTCTAGAAACATACCTTTAGACTTGATTTGCACTTTGTCCATCACTTTGCATAGATTACCATAAGTCCACTTGTGTTGGCACTCAATCACCAAAATACTTAGAAATGGCCCAAGGGCACATTTCCCTTTCAATCTCCCCCTTTTTGGTGATTTATGCCAACACAACAAAAAGCAACTAAAGGAAGTGCAACATCAATACAATTGAGACTAAAGGAAGTGCAACATCAATACAATCATTCTTTGCCACCACTTGGTTTTGTTTTTGCAAATCAACCTCAGCTTTCTATCTCTAAGTCAAACACACTTGCTGAGACATAAAGAGAGTTGTTCCAAGAGAAATTGATCAAAGATTTCAAAAACTCCCCCTTTTTCCCATAATCAACTATTCTCCCACAAGAAGCCAGCTTTTGATAAAAAAAGACAACAAGAGAGTTTTGACAAACCAAAAGCTCTATTCTATTATTTTCAAAATTCTCAAGTGGTAGCTGATCCATTTATTGCTTTAGCCTTATTTTCTCCCCCTTTGGCATCAAGCACCAAAACGGGATCAATCTCGGCCCTTAAACCCCATTGCCTCACCAAAATCTTCAAATAAGAGTACCAAGGCAATAAGGATATTGAGATGAACTTGGAGTAAGTTACCCTCTCATCGGAGTGCAGCGGAAGTCTTGCATGGTCCAAGTCTACCTTTCCCTTTCAATCCACCTTTGAGACTAAATCAAGCAAACTCAAGCACACGGTTAGTCTCAAAGGGTCAAGTTGTAGCACATCTCCCCCTAAATATGTGCATCACTTGCAAAAGGACTTGCGAGGTCCGGGGAGTGTTTGTACAACTTGAGCACCATAAGTAAACAACAAAATGCATAAGGAACATGATC
The DNA here is from genome assembly GCA_029449295.1 of Zea luxurians. NCBI lineage: Eukaryota > Viridiplantae > Streptophyta > Magnoliopsida > Poales > Poaceae > Zea > Zea luxurians. Next base: position 10,203,185 of record JAOPSE010000057.1, read on the forward strand.
AAAGGCATAAACACATGTATGCTATAAATCAATCCAAGTTCCACGAATCTAAGACATTTAGCTCACTACGCAGCCTGCAAAAGGTCTTCTCATCTAAAGGCTTGATAAAGATATCGGCTAGCTGGTTCTCGGTGCTAATATAAAACACTTCGATATCTCCCTTTTGCTGGTGGTCTCTCAAAAAGTGATGTCGGATGTCAATGTGCTTTGTGCGGCTGTGCTCAACAGGATTATCCGCTATGTGGATAGCACTCTCATTGTCACATAGGAGTGGGACTTTGCTCAGATTGTAGCCAAAGTCCCGGAGGGTTTGCCTCATCCAAAGTAGTTGCGCGCAACACTGTCCTGCGGCAACATACTCGGCCTCAGCGGTGGATAGGGCAACAGAGGTTTGTTTCTTAGAGCTCCACGACACCAGGGACCTTCCTAAGAATTGGCACGTCCCTGATGTACTCTTCCTATCAACCTTGCATCCAGCATAATCGGAGTCTGAATATCCAATTAAGTCAAAAGTAGACCCCTTTGGATACCAGATCCCGAAGCAAGGCGTAGCGACTAAATATCTAAGAATTCGCTTCACGGCCACTAAGTGACACTCCCTTGGATCGGATTGAAATCTAGCACACATGCATACACTAAGCATAATATCCGGTCTACTAGCGCATAAATAAAGCAAAGAACCAATCATGGACGGGTATGCTTTTTGATCAACGAACTTACCTCCTTTGTTGAGGTCGACGTGTCCGTCAGTTCCCATCGGAGTCTTTGCGGGCTTGGCGTCCTTCATCCCAAACCGCTTTAGCAAGTCTTGCGTGTACTTCGTTTGGGAGATGAAGGTGCTGTCCTTGAGTTGCTTCACTTGGAACCCAAGGAAGTAGTTCAACTCGCCCATCATCGACATCTCAAACTTTTAAGTCATCACCCTGCTAAACTCTTCACAAGACTTTTGGTTAGTAGAACCAAATATTATGTCATCGACATAAATTTGGCACACAAATAAGTCACCATCACAAGTCTTAGTAAATAAAGTTGGATCGGCTTTCCCAACCTTGAACGCATTAGCAATTAAAAAGTATCTAAGGCATTCATACCATGCTCTTGGGGCTTGCTTAAGTCCATAGAGCGCCTTAGAGAGCTTACATACGTAGTCGGGGTACCGTTCGTCCTCGAAGCCAGGGGGTTGCTCCACGTACACCTCCTCCTTGATTGGCCCGTTGAGGAAGGCGCTCTTCACATCCATTTGGAACAACCTGAAAGAATGGTGAGCGGCATATGCTAGCAAAATACGAATGGACTCTAGCCTAGCCACAGGAGCAAAAGTCTCCTCAAAGTCCAAACCTGCGACTTGGGCATAACCTTTTGCCACAAGTCGAGCCTTGTTCCTTGTCACCACCCCGTGCTCGTCTTGTTTGTTGCAGAACACCCACTTGGTTCCCACAACATTTTGCTTGGGACGAGGCACCAGTGTCCAAACTTCATTTCTCTTGAAATTATTGAGCTCCTCTTGCATGGCCAACACCCAGTCCGGATCTAGTAAGGCCTCTTCTACCCTGAAAGGCTCAATAGAAGATACAAAGGAGTAATGCTCACAAAAATTAACTAATCTAGAACGAGTAGTTACTCCCTTGCTAATGTCACCCAAAATTTAGTCGACGGGATGATTCCTTTGAATCGTCGCTCAAACATGGGTTGGAGGTGCCGGTTGTGCTTCTTCCTCCATCACATGATCATCTTGTGCTCCCTCTTGATCACACGCCTCTTCTTGATGAACCTGTTCATCGTCTTGAGTTGGGGGATGCACCATTGTTGAGGAAGAAGGTTGATCTTGCTCCTTTTGTTCCTGTGGCCGCACATCTCCAATCGCCATGGTGCATATTGCGGCCGTTGGAACGTCTTCTTCATCTACATCATCAAGATCAACAACTTGCTCTCTTGGAGAGCCATTAGTCTCATCAAATACAACGTCGCTAGAGACTTCAACCAAACCCGATGATTTGTTGAAGACTCTATACGCCTTTGTATTTGAGTCATAACCTAATAAAAACCCTTCTACAGCTTTGGGAGCAAACTTAGAATTTCTACCTCTCTTTACTAGAATGTAACATTTGCTCCCAAATACACGAAAGTAAGACACATTGGGTTTGTTACCGGTTAGAAGCTCATACAAAGTCTTCTTGAGGAGGCGGTGAAGGTAGACCCGGTTGATGGCGTGGCAAGCCGTGTTCACGGCTTCCGACCAAAACCGCTCGGGGGGTCTTGAACTCTCCAAGCATCGTCCTCGCCATGTCTATGAGCATCCTGTTCTTCCTCTCTACCACACCATTTTGCTGTGGTGTGTAGGGAGCGGAGAACTCGTGCTTGATCCCTTCCTCCTCAAGGTACTCCTCCACTTGAAGGTTCTTGAATTCGGACCCGTTGTCGCTCCTTATCTTCTTCACCTTGAGCTCAAACTCATTTTGAACTCTTCTTAGGAAGCGCTTGAGGGTCCCTTGGGTTTTAGATTTGTCCTGCAAAATGAACACCCAAGTGAAGCGGGAAAAATCATCAACTATAACAAGACCATAATTACTTCCTCCTATGCTTAGATAGGCGACGGGTCCGAAGAGGTCCATATGAAGCAACTCCAAAGGTCTTGATGTGGTCATCACATTTTTGGTATGATGAGAGCTTCCCACCTGTTTACCTGCTTGACAAGCTGCACAAGGTCTATCTTTTTCGAAAGTTACATTAGTTAGACCTATCACGTGTTCTCCCTTTAGAAGCTTGTGAAGGTTCTTCATCCCCACATGAGCTAAACGGCGATGCCACAACCAGCCCATGCTAGTCTTAGCAATTAAGCATGCATCTAGACCGACCTCCTCTTTTGCAAAATCAACTAAATAGAGTTTGTCGTCTAATACACCCTTAAAAGCTAATGAACCATCACTTCTTCTAAGGACAGACACATCTACATTTGTGAATAAACAATTATATCCCATATTACAAAGTTGACTTACAGATAACAAATTATATCCAAGCGACTCAACTAAAAACACATTAGAAATAGCAATCTTTCCTAACCCTTTCACTTTGCCTTGGTTCCCATCACCGAATATGATTGAATCTTGGGAATCCTTGTTCTTGACGTAGGAGGTGAACATCTTCTTCTCCCCTGTCATGTGGTTTGTGCATCCGCTGTCGATAATCCAGCTTGTACCCCCGGATGCTTAAACCTGCAAGGCAAATTTAGGCTTGGGTTTTAGGTACCCAACTCTTGTTGGGTCCTACAAGGTTAGTCACAATGGTCTTAGGGACCCAAATGCAAGTTTTATCTCCCTTGCATTTTGCCCCTAACTTCCTAGCAATCACCTTCTTATCCTTTCTACAAATAGCAAAGGAAGCATTGCAAGCATGATATATTGTAGAAGGTTCATTTATTTTCCTAGGAACACTAGCAACATTTCTCCTAGGCATATGATGAATGACATTTTTCCTAGGCAAATTTCTATCATGCATAATAGAAGAACTAGAAGCAGTCATGGCATGAGAATTAAAAGCATCATAACTTCTATAATTATTCCTAGAATGTCTCCTATCATGGTACATGAAAGCATGGTTCTTTTGAACACTACTAGCCATAGGGGCCTTCCCTTTCTCTTTGGCGGAGATGGAAACCTTATGGCTTGTTAAGTTCTTGACTTCCTTCTTGAAGCCAAGACCATCCTTAATTGAGGGGTGTGTACCACTCGTGTAGGCATCCCTTGCAAATTTTAGCTTATCAAATTCACTTTTGCTAGTCTTAAGTTGGGCATTAAGACTAGCCACTTCATCATTCAATTTAGAAATTGAAGCTAGGTGTTCGCTACAAGCATCAATATTGAAATCTTTACACCTATTGCAAATTGTAACATGTTCTACACAAGATATTGATTTATTAGCTATTTCTAACTTAGCATACAAATCATCATCTATGCTCTTTAAGCTAGAAATAGAGTCATGGCATGTAGACAATTCACAAGAAAGCATTTCATTTCTTTTAATTTCTAAAGCAAGGGATTTTTGAGCCTCTACAAACTTATCATGTTCTTCATACAAAAGATCATCTTGCTTTTCTAATAATCTATTCTTATCATTCAAAGCCTCAATCAATTCATTAATCTTATCAACCTTAGTTCTATCTAAGCCCTTGAATAAACATGAATAGTCTATTTCATCATCGCTAGATTCTTCATCACTTGAGGAAGCATAAGTACTAGTATTACGAGTGCTTACCTTCTTTTCCCTTGCCATGAGGCAAGTGTGATGCTCGTTGGGAAAGAGGGATGACTTGTTGAAGGCGGTGGCGGCGAGTCCTTCGTTGTCGGAGTCGGACGACGAACAATCCGAGTCCCACTCCTTGCCAAGGTGTGCCTCGCCCTTAGCCTTCTTGTAAGACTTCTTCTTTTCCCTCTTGTTCCCTTGTTCTTGGTCACTATCATTATCGGGACAATTAGCGATAAATGACCAATCTTACCACATTTGAAGCATGAGCGCTTCCCCTTCGTCTTGTTCTTGCTGGGATGCCCCTTGCGACCCTTTAGTGCCGTCTTGAAGTGCTTGATGATGAGGGCCATCTCTTCATCATTAAGCCCAGCCGCCTCAACTTGCGCCACCTTGCTAGGTAGCGCCTCCTTGCTCCTCGCTGCCTTGAGAGCAATAGTTTGAGGCTCTTGGATTGGGCCATTCAATGCATCATCGACGTATCTTGCCTCCTTGATCATCATCCGCCCGCTTACAAACTTTCCAAGTATCTCCTCGGGCGTCATCTTGGTGTACCTAGGATTCTCACGAATATTGTTCACAAGATGTGGATCAAGGACAGTAAAAGACCTTAGCATTAGGCGGACGACGTCGTGGTCCGTCCATCGCGTGCTTCCATAGCTCCTTATTTTGTTGACGAGGGTCTTGAGCCGGTTGTACGTTTGGGTTGGCTCCTCGCCCCTTATCATTGCGAATCTCCCAAGTTCGCCCTCCACCAACTCCATCTTGGTGAGCATGGTGACGTCGTTTACCTCATGTGAGATCTTGAGGGTGTCCCAAATCTGCTTGGCGTTATCCAAGCCGCTCACCTTATGGTATTCGTCCCTGCACAATGAAGCTAGAAGAACAGTAGTAGCTTGTGCATTTTTGTGAATTTGCTCATTAATGAACATGGGACTATCAGTACTGTCGGGGACCATAATTAGGGGTACCCCCAAGACTCCTAATCTCAGTTGGTAACCCCCATCAGCACTAAGCTGCAAAGGCCTGATGGGTGCGATTAAGCCAAGGCTCGGTCCACTCAAGGGACACGACCTCGCCTCGCCCGAGCCCAGCCTTGGGCAAAGGCAGCCGACCCCGGAAGATTCACGTCTCGCTCGAGGCCCAGTCTTCGCCAAGAAGCAACCTTGGCTAGATCGCCACACCGACCGACCAAATCGCAGGAGCATTTAATGCAAGGATGGCCTGACATCCTATCCTATCATGCGCCCTTCAGTCGACAGAGCCGAAAGTGACCGCGGTCACTTTGCCGCTCCACTGACCGGCCTGACAAGAAGACAGCGCCGCCTACGTCGCTCCGACTGCTGTGCCGCTCGACAGAGTGAGGCTGACAGCAGCCAAGTCTGGCCTCGGGCGCCATAGGAAACTCCGCCTCGCTTGACCCCAGGGCTCGGACTCGGGCTTGGCCCCGGAAGACGACGAACTCCGCCTCGCCCGACCCAGGGCTCGGACTCAGGCTCGGCCCCGGAAGACGACGAACTCTGCCTCACCCGACCCAGGGCTCGGACTCGGGCTCGGCCCCGGAAGACGACGAACTCCGCCTCGCCCGACCTAGGGCTCGGACTCGGGCTCGGCCCCGGAAGACGACGAACTCCGCCTCGCCCGACCCCAGGGCTCAGACTCAGTGTGACGGAACCTCCCAAGTAATCAGGCCCACCTACAGTTGTCCTTGTCTAACAGACATCAGACACCCTATAGATGTTCCTAAGTTACTTGACAAGCTCGGTATCTTTCCCGACCTTACCAGGAACGTTTCACCCGTCTTGCAGACATTACAGAACATCGGAGATATAGAAGTGCGGAAGCAATTACATAAACTTACATTCATTTAGAAAGTAAGATCAAGTTACTTATTACAGACCAGAGCTATAAACGAGTGCTGAGTACACATATCAAGGGAGGCAAAAATTCCTCCAAAAACTATCAAACAAAAAGAGCCTATGTGGAGGACCAAGTCCTCCCGTATCTTCATTCTTGTTTTTCTTCATCAGATACCACCTTGGAGCAAAAGCAACAAAAATTTGTCGCTTCCTCACCTAAAAACAACAAAGGGATAAACCCTGAGTATGGAATTACTCAGCAAGTCTTACCCGACTAAAGAAAAGACTCTCAAGGGTATGCTGGATAAATAGGAATCAAGGAGAGGCTTTACCAAAGATCAACTTATACTTTTGCGGAAGTAGCTTACTAAAGTGAGTCCTTACTTTCAATCTTTTAACGCCATATTAGGTATTAATAGACTCTATTTGAATCTAGTCTAATTTCACATCACATCAAGACAACATCATTTTTATCCATAGTGTTCACGTCCTGACTCTAGGTTGCAGGGAAGTGACCAAGTCTTCATAACCGCGAAGGTACGGCGATCCGAATCGATTATACTCAGCTGAGGATCTCCAATCACACGACATATGTAGCACTTAACCCTTGCATATGTCAACCCGCCACCGGGGTTCTTAAGACCGGATCAGGTTCACGCAAACCGAGAGCACAGATACACCACCGTCCAGCCTCTTGCCACGGAGGGTACACGCTACTCTCGCCACCGCTCCACTCCCATTTCGTGTTATCTTATTCCGGCCTTAGTCTGCCCGAGGCAAGGCTTACCCATGATGAGGCATGTGACCAGTTAAAGGGTCCTCGGTCAGCACGCCTACATACGCGTTAATCCTTAACCAACCTGGGTAGAACATCACCTGTTCCTACCCCCAAGTCTCAATTTACGTATTTCCATCCTTAGGATTGTGTCTGTTCCTTAGGATGAAAGAGCATCACAGGGAACTTTGCAGTAAGATCCCACCATTGCTCCAAATGAAAATATTCTTGCAGGTAGAAGCCATCCTCTCCCGGGTTAAATTGAGGACAACCTCTATCCACAAGATCTAAGCAAGGCTAAGCATTTTTGTAAATCATAATTTTGATACTTCACAGAAGTATCTATAAAGGTATGGATATCAAGGAAAGCAATGCATCAAAGGGTTTCAAGCAATTCCTATGAACCTAATGCACATTTCACTAGACTTAAAGTGTGCGAAAAGTATTTTAAAAACACAAGGAAAGGGGTTGCATGCACCGGGGCTTGCCTTTGTTATCAGGTGTGTCCTGCTCGGATCCACAAATATCGAAATACAAGCAGTTGTCTGATTGAGGATCAGAGGATGGTGGTATCCCTTCTTCAGAGACTTCTTCTTCTTCTTCGTGCTCTAACATAACCATATACATGCATAAGAATGGATGTCATGGGATGCTCATGAGGATGCAAAGATAATATAAACTTATTATCTAAGTCTTGAGTACAACTTTCCTTCACAGTACTCCGAGAACCTAGGGTTTCCGGAGTCAGTAAAGGAGTTCATGGAGCAGGGGGGGTGGTTTTGGGTTTAGTGATCAAACAAGGTTCAAATCAAACCAAACTCTACCCATGGCTTCTAAATAATGTGAAAAGCTCACATAAAAAGTTTGGGAAATTTTGGACTTATTATTTATTTTCTAAAAAATCCAGAATCAATGGTTTAGGCTATTTTAAATACCCTAGAATTCCCTATTTGATCTAAAAATCATGAGTTTATTTTTATTAAATACTAGGGAAAATAACAAGCCTAGGAAAATTGGTATCATATTTTTAGGATTTTTCTATAATTTTCTACAAATTTCTAAAGCTCTGCGGAAAAAGAAAAAGGAAAAGCTTCAACAGTAACGGGCTGAAATCAGCCCAGACGGCCCAGATCCGCGCGAAATCGCGCGCGCCCGCGCCTGCGAGGCGATCTTGCGCAGAGGCCCTCGGCGTTTTGCCTAACTGGAGATAGGTTCGTTTACTGTTTTTCTAAGTCACTGACACTTCACAAAAAGACCCTCCGGTTTCTCTCTATTCTGTGTTTCGAGTCCCCGACGGCGCTCGCGCACCGCCGCGCTCCGGCGAGGTCTTGGACCGGTCGATTCGGACAAGTACTAGCGCCCAGCTTAGGATTAAACCAAATTCGAGTTCTAAAGATCATTTCCCCCAACATAATTGCCCGAATGCCCAACTAACGAACTCTGACCACGGTGACCGTGCACGGTGTGGCCAAATCGTCGTGTTCCCGACGACTGGGGGTCTCCCGGTTCAATTCGGTGGCTCGGCATGCATCACAGGGTTACTAGAATCCTCAAACGAGGGAGCAATCGGTATGAACTGACCTGGTTCACGCTGGCCGCGGTGAGCTCACTCCTACGGTGGCGGAAAACCAATTTGGGGGAAACGTGAAATTCAAGCTCGTCGGTGAACAACTGGAGGCAATACGGGGTGTCGAGGTGCTTGACTACCTTATGAAGCTTATGGTACACTCAATTTATAGGCGCCGGGGGCGGTGGCCGCGAATTTGGATGAGACACACGGTGGTCGGAGATGGAGAAGAATCACTGGCCGCGGTGAATACGTGTCTACTGCCGTGGCAAGCACCCCGTCGATGATGGGATGGCCTAGAGGAGTCACGATGACGAGGTGTAAAGACAGAGCCACGCGGCGGACGCCGGTGATGGCTCAACGGCGGTGAAATCCTTATCCCCGAGCGGAGAGCAAGGGGGAGGAAAGCGCTACAGCTGGCCGGAGTGGCTTACAGCTCACCGGCGGCGAGGACTCACACCGGCTATGCTTATCCAAAGACCACTGAGCACGAATCGTGACGAGCCGCGATGGACGGCGGCGGCTACCGGCGACGAGCACGAATAGAATCTTCTTCAGTTAATCAGGCACTATACCATGGAAGCACCCCTTCAGTGCACCTGACAGGCGATGTTTAGGGTCAGTTTTCTTCCAAATTCCTGTGGCAACACCCCCAAGTCACTGCATCAAAGTTGTGGTGCTACGTACCAGCTACAATTCGATTATAGGGATCAAGCTGAGTTGAGCACTGGATCATGCTTAAATTTGAGCTGGAAGTTGATGTCAGTCTTCGGTTAGTCTGAATTTCAGACCAAACAACCTGACAGCCAGTTTTTGAGTGGGTTTTTCTCTAAATTTCTCATAACAACTAAGCTCACACTCTTTAGCAAAGTTGTTCTCCTATAACTGGTCTTCAACTTTGATGTGGTGACCTAGGGCAAAAACCCTTTTGTTTAGAAGTTACAAGGTCACAAAGATGGGCACAATACACTGAATTTCAGACTTAATCAAAAGAGTTCAAATAGGGCTCTTTTGCAAATAAGTCCACAACTCAGGGTTTGGCTTGCAAATTCACATATGAGTGACCTAAATACCTTAAGACACTTATTTGACTTGATTTTTGCACTTTAGTCCAAAAGTGGACTAATTTTGCACTTAGGTCCCTAGGGTTTGGTTTTAGGGTTTCCCAGGGTTCTGATTAGGGTTTCTGGTATCCCAGGGGTATAAAAGGAATTCAAGTTTGTTTTTAGAGTCATTTTATGACTTTTACCCTAAAGTCTTTTAGGTTTCCTCAACTTAGGTTAAGTTTTACCCTTTTAATCACTATTTAGGGTTAAGTTCTTTAACCAGGGTCCTATTTGTAAAACCTTAAAACAATACAACTTGTTTGAAATTTTTGCCTAGTGAATGCACTCTAGGTGTGTCAAACATATGCAATGCCAATGCTTATGATGTCATGCTCAAGTTTTAGTTATAGTAACACCAGGGGTGTTACATCCTTCCCCCCATAAAAGAATCTCGTCCCGAGATTTAAAGTCCTAGGGTGAGTAATGGAAAAGGAAATGTGTCATGTTTTTATTTCCTTATTTCTGGTACAAGGCAAGGGTGGTGTGGGGGTTCATTCCTTTACTACACAGCTATACAAACTTTACAACTTACAAGAGGCTAGAAAGCCTGGGAAATTCTTATCTAAGAAGTCTTGGGTTTCCCATGTAGCCTCATCTTCCGAATGCTGGTTCCACTGTATCTTATAAAACTTAAGAGTCCTTCTCCGGGTAACCCTGTCCTTTTGATCCAGAACTCGAATGGGATGCTCCGAGTACGTTAAAAGTGGTTCCAGGACAACATCAGTCACTTCAACGGTTCGATTGGGAACCCGTAGACACTTCTTCAATTGCGATACATGGAATACATTATGTACAGCAGACAATGTTTCGGGTAGGTGGAGTCGGTACGCCACTGGTCCACATTGCTCAACCACCAGGAATGGACCAATGTACCTGGGTGCAAGTTTTCCTTTAACCCCGAAACGTGATATACCCTTCATTGGTGAAACTTTCAAGTAGACATAATCGTCTACTAGAAAACATAAGGGTTGTCGTCGTCGTTCTGCATAACTCTTTTGTCGAGTCTGAGCTTTCTTCATATTATGAATAATTTTCTGAACCTTTTCTTCGACCTCTTTCACCATATCAGGCCTAAAGAAGTATCTTTCTCAAGGTTCAGACCAATTTAGCGGGATTCGACATTGTCGCCCATACAGAGCTTCAAAGGGTGCCATCTTGATACTTTCTGATAGCTATTATTATACGAGAATTCCGCTAAGGGCAAACATTCATCCCATTTTTGTGGGAATTCCAGAACACATGCCCGCAGCATATCTTCAAGTCTTTGGTTCACTCTCTCAGTCTGTCCACTGGTTTGAGGATGATAGGCCGAACTGTGGAGCAACTTAGTACCCAGAGATTTATGAAGTTCTTCCCAAAATTTGGATACGAATTGCGATCCATGATCCGACACTATGGTCCTCAGAACACCGTGCAGACTAAGAATACGAGCAATGCACAATTGGGCATAGACAGTAACTGGGAATCGGTCTTGACTGGTAGAAAATGAGAAATTTTCGTAAGCCGATCAACAATAACCCAGATAGTCATACCCTTTTGTAGTCCTGGGTAACCCCATGATAAAGTCCATACAATATCTTCCCATTTCCACGTGTGCAACTTGCTTTATCTGATGACACTATACTATCTGAGTCTGTTGGGTGGCAATTATGCAACTTTACCCAAATAGAATCAGATGCACCATCTTGGGTAAAACACACAAGAAGAGGTTTACCAACAAGTGGTTACAGTAAGTTCATAGCACACGAGACGAGTGTGAATGTCGAATAACATCACTGTCAACTTGTGTTAGCCAGAGAATCCAAATTCACGAAAGGCGATATTGATTCAAGAAAAATCACCAGTGGAGGGATCTAAAAATGCGGACTTTGCAACTAGTCCATTTTATCGGGCACTAGACATGGCTCGACCCAATCACTTATGCTGGAAAAGCATACATGAGACAATCGATCCACGACTAGAGCGATGGTTAGGTGGTTATTGACCGACTGAATCTCATTTTGGTAAGCACTTTCTTTAAGGTAGGTTGAACCAAAGTTAGTTTAGACAACTTGATAAAACGATCTCTAAATTCAACATTCGGTCAACGGGCAGTTACAAGTTAGTCAAAACCAACTTGTTGAACTACTTTTGACACTGAGCAAGTCCTCTCAGTACCATTGGTAAGCCAAGGGGTTGAGAGTTCATCTTTGCAAGCAAAAGGTCATGCACTTGGGTAAAAATCCATTTGGTCAGGTTGTTCATCCGTTTCTTCATGCGAGATGAACGGACAAGGTTCGGAAATACCTGGAAAAGAGGAGAGCGAATGAACAAACTCCTGCATCTTAACAGCAGGGAAAGTCAATCTCCAATTTGAGAGCTAATTAGTTGTTTCTCCAACACTAAAAAGCTCCAAGACTTCACCTTTACACAAAGAATGCAAAGGGAACTTGTGCGAGTAGTCACTACCAAGATCAAAAGAAATAAGACCACATATGAAAGTGGTATGGCCTTTTGATCCAATGGAAATGATAGATGTTGCTTGATCTCTTTTCAAACAACAAGAAACTGTTTTAAGGAAGGAGTCCACAGAAGATCACACATCAGTGTAGTTTCACAATGGATCATGACCAGAGACTTCGATACCAACATGCGCCAAGCAGCAGAATCTTGTGTGTACATTCACAGGAGGCTCTCAGTTTCGCCGTGGTACCATAAGTTCTTAACCATAACACCATTATAAAACTGGCACTAATAATGAATCTCATGTGGTAAGAATAATTTGTGTAGAGATAACATATTGATATAATCTCATAATGGATTATGACTACTGACTGTGATACAAGCGTGCATCGAGCAGCACAACCTTGTGTGTATACCCACAAGAGGCCCTCGGTTTTGGCGCAGCATCATCAATTTTAGTCATAACGCCAATACCAGACATAACTAATAAGGAATCTCACATAACACAACTAGACTGATCAAGGATGACAAGGTACAAAAGAGACTCCACCTGTAAGTACGATCACAAGTAGAGACCCAAATAGATCATGGCCCAAGGAAGTGAACAAGGCAGGGCCATAACCTAATCTTGATGAAAGAAGTATGATGGGAGACTGTTAATTCAGCCCAAGCATATTTCTATGCCCATCATAGGGATCACCAGGTCAAGGATTAAGTTGGTATGCCTTCGATAGATATGAAGAAACCAAAGGCATCAAATTCAAGGAAAATGGTCGGTCATGTCTTTCCTAGGTTGGGTTAATAGAGCAACACGACGATCCGCAAGGAGAGGCCAAATACACTTGAGACTTCAACCTGCATCAGCTGATCAAGAGAATGGCTCTAAAAGGAGGCATGACTTGAGATCCTTGTTTGAAGTCTAGGTACACCTTAGGTTTGACAAGGAATTATCTAGGCATTTATTGGTACGGGTGTGGTCATGAAGTGATAACGGAAAATTCGACTTTGGGTCGGGTCATGGTTCACTAAATACGAATATAGCCTAATTTTTGGGTTTAGGCAATCAGGTCACCAACTCTCTATTGGTCATAACTCAATCTGATGGTTCTTAGATCAGGGTTGAGAATTGCTTTTTGCTGGGCTAACCAGTTCATGCCCAAGATAACATCTATGTCTTGGCCTTTCAGAACGATCATATTAATAGGAAAGTTCCGTCCGGCCAATGTTACGGGCACTTGGTAAGCCACTTTTTTTTTACTTTTGGTAGCTTTACTGTCGGGCGTAGAAAACCATTCCTCAACCAACTTCATAAAGGGAGGGGGATACTGAAAAAAAATCCAATGCACCATCAAGTGCTTCTCCCGCTACATGAGAAGGTCCGGCTTCCATCCCGACAGAACTCACAGGGACGTTCGGGTGCAGTTGTGAATACAACTCATGAACTTCTTCATGTAGTGTATTATAATAGACCTGCAAGTTATCCATGGCTAAGCTAAGCTCCTCCACTCGGGCTCGAGCTTTGGCTTCCTTAGCCCAGGCGAATAGACGGGAGTTAACCGCCCAATCGAGTGCTAAATCTCGTTTTGTGAGTTGGTCTTGCAAGTAGCGGATGGCTGCATCCGCGATCCATAGATCATTCCTGTGACAGAGTTCTGACTGAAGCAGTTCAATTTGTGCTTCCAGATCCCGATAGGATCGTTGCTACCACTGCTACTTTCTTCATGTCTTATTATGCCAATGGGTCTAGTAGATTTGCGCGCGGTCTTTCTGATGCGCGACATCATTTCTCTAAGGGGGAAATTTTATTAATATAGTGCTTAGCATGATGCATGAATAAGTACAGAATCAACCTTGGTCGATTCAACCTTCTATACATTGCACTCTTCCTATCTGGTCTTTAAGATAAACTCTTCAGAGTACTCAGGTAAGAAGAGAAAAGAATCTTTAGGTAAGACTTTTGAAAATCTTTTTGAAGATGCCTTATAATATCTGCAAAGAAGGGCTACGCTCCGATACCAGCTGAGGCGGAACCTCCCAAGTAATCAGGCCCACCTACAGTTGTCCTTGTCTAACAGACATCAGACACCCTGTAGATGTTCCTAAGTTACTTGACAAGCTCGGTATCTTTCCCGACCTTACCAGGAACGTTTCACCCGTCTTGCAGACATTACAGAACATCGGAGATATAGAAGTGCGGAAGCAATTACATAAACTTACATTCATTTAGAAAGTAAGATCAAGTTACTTATTACAGATCAGAGCTATAAACGAGTGCTGAGTACACATATCAAGGGAGGCAAAAATTCCTCCCAAAAACTATCAAACAAAAAGAGCCTATGTGGAGGACCAAGTCCTCCCGTATCTTCATTCTTGTTTTTCTTCATCAGATACCACCTTGGAGCAAAAGCAACAAAAATTTGTCGCTTCCTCACCTAAAAACAACAAAGGGATAAACCCTGAGTATGGAATTACTCAGCAAGTCTTACCCGACTAAGGAAAAGACTCTCAAGGGTATGCTGGATAAATAGGAATCAAGGAGAGGCTTTACCAAAGATCAACTTATACTTTTGCGGAAGTAGCTTACTAAAGTGAGTCCTTACTTTCAATCTTTTAACGCCATATTAGGTATTAATAGACTCTATTTGCATCTAGTCTAATTTCACATCACATCAAGACAACATCATTTTTATCCATAGTGTTCACGTCCTGACTCTAGGTTGCAGGGAAGTGACCAAGTCTTCATAACCGCGAAGGTACGGCGATCCGAATCGATTATACTCAGCTGAGGATCTCCAATCACACGACATATGTAGCACTTAACCCTTGCATATGTCAACCCGCCACCGGGGTTCTTAAGACCGGATCAGGTTCACGCAAACCGAGAGCACAGATACACCACCGTCCAGCCTCTTGCCATGAAGGGTACACGCTACTCTCGCCACCGCTCCACTCCCATTTCGTGTTATCTTATTCCGGCCTTAGTCTGCCCGAGGCAAGGCTTACCCATGATGAGGCATGTGACCAGTTAAAGGGTCCTCGGTCAGCACGCCTACATACGCGTTAATCCTTAACCAACCTGGGTAGAACATCACCTGTTCCTACCCCCAAGTCTCAATTTACATATTTCCATCCTTAGGATTGTGTCTGTTCCTTAGGATGAAAGAGCATCACAGGGAACTTTGCAGTAAGATCCCACCATTGCTCCAAATGAAAATATTCTTGCAGGTAGAAGCCATCCTCTCCCGGGTTAAATTGAGGACAACCTCTATCCACAAGATCTAAGCAAGGCTAAGCATTTTTGTAAATCATAATTTTGATACTTCACAGAAGTATCTATAAAGGTATGGATATCAAGGAAAGCAATGCATCAAAGGGTTTCAAGCAATTCCTATGAACCTAATGCACATTTCACTAGACTTAAAGTGTGCGAAAAGTATTTTAAAACACAAGGAAAGGGTTGCATGCACCGGGGCTTGCCTTTGTTATCAGGTGTGTCCTGCTCGGATCCACAAATATCGAAATACAAGCAGTTGTCTGATTGAGGATCAGAGGATGGTGGTATCCCTTCTTCAGAGACTTCTTCTTCTTCTTCGTGCTCTAACATAACCATATACATGCATAAGAATGGATGTCATGGGATGCTCATGAGGATGCAAAGATAATATAAACTTATTATCTAAGTCTTGAGTACAACTTTCCTTCACGGTACTCCGAGAACCTAGGGTTTCCGGAGTCAGTAAAGGAGTTCATGGAGCAGGGGGGGTGGTTTTGGGTTTAGTGATCAAACAAGGTTCAAATCAAACCAAACTCTACCCATGGCTTCTAAATAATGTGAAAAGCTCACATAAAAAGTTTGGGAAATTTTGGACTTATTATTTATTTTCTAAAAAATCCAGAATCAATGGTTTAGGCTATTTTAAATACCCTAGAATTCCCTATTTGATCTAAAAATCATGAGTTTATTTTTATTAAATACTAGGGAAAATAACAAGCCTAGGAAAATTGGTCTCATATTTTTAGGATTTTTCTATAATTTTCTACAAATTTCTAAAGCTCTGCGGAAAAAGAAAAAGGAAAAGCTTCAACAGTAACGGGCTGAAATCAGCCCAGACGGCCCAGATCCGCGCGAAATCGCGCGCGCCCGCGCCCGCGAGGCGATCTTGCGCAGAAGCCCTCGGCGTTTTGCCTAACTGGAGATAGGTTCGTTTACTGTTTTTCTAAGTCACTGACACTTCACAAAAAGACCCTCCGGTTTCTCTCTATTCTGTGTTTCGAGTCCCCGACGGCGCTCGCGCACCGCCGCGCTCCAGCGAGGTCTTGGACCGGTCGATTCGGACAAGTACTAGCGCCCAGCTTAGGATTAAACCAAATTCGAGTTCTAAAGATCATTTCCCCCAACATAATTGCCCGAATGCCCAACTAACGAACTCTGACCACGGTGACCGTGCACGGTGTGGCCAAATCGTCGTGTTCCCGGCGACTGGGGGTCTCCCGGTTCAATTCGGTGGCTCGGCATGCATCACAGGGTTACTAGAATCCTCAAACGAGGGAGCAATCGGTATGAACTGACCTGGTTCACGCTGGCCGCGGCGAGCTCACTCCTACGGTGGCGGAAAACCAATTTGGGGGAAACGTGAAATTCAAGCTCGTCGGTGAACAACTGGAGGCAATACGGGGTGTCGAGGTGCTTGACTACCTTATGAAGCTTATGGTACACTCAATTTATAGGCGCCGGGGGCGGTGGCCGCGAATTTGGATGAGACACACGGTGGTCGGAGATGGAGAAGAATCACTGGTCGCGGTGAATACGTGTCTACTGCCGTGGCAAGCACCCCGTCGATGATGGGATGGCCTAGAGGAGTCACGATGACGAGGTGTAAAGACAGAGCCATGCGGCGGACGTCGGTGATGGCTCAACGGCGGTGAAATCCTTATCCCCGAGCGGAGAGCAAGGGGGAGGAAAGCGCTACAGCTGGCCGGAGTGGCTTACAGCTCACCGGCGGCGAGGACTCACACCGGCTGTGCTTATCCAAAGACCACTGAGCACGAATCGTGACGAGTCGCGATCGACGGCGGCGGCTACCGGCGACGAGCACGAATAGAATCTTCTTCAGTTAATCAGGCACTGTACCATGGAAGCACCCCTTCAGTGCACCTGACAGGCGATGTTTAGGGTCAGTTTTCTTCCAAATTCCTGTGGCAACACCCCCAAGTCACTGCATCAAAGTTGTGGTGCTACGTACCAGCTACAATTCGATTATAGGGATCAAGCTGAGTTGAGCACTGGATCATGCTTAAATTTGAGCTGGAAGTTGATGTCAGTCTTCGGTTAGTCTGAATTTCAGACCAAACAACCTGACAGCCAGTTTTTGAGTGGGTTTTTCTCTAAATTTCTCATAACAACTAAGCTCACACTCTTTAGCAAAGTTGTTCTCCTATAACTGGTCTTCAACTTTGATGTGGTGACCTAGGGCAAAAACCCTTTTGTTTAGAAGTTACAAGGTCACAAAGATGGGCACAATACACTGAATTTCAGACTTAATCAAAAGAGTTCAAATAGGGCTCTTTTGCAAATAAGTCCACAACTCAGGGTTTGGCTTGCAAATTCACATATGAGTGACCTAAATACCTTAAGACACTTATTTGACTTGATTTTTGCACTTTAGTCCAAAAGTGGACTAATTTTGCACTTAGGTCCCTAGGGTTTGGTTTTAGGGTTTCCCAGGGTTCTGATTAGGGTTTCTGGTATCCCAGGGGTATAAAAGGAATTCAAGTTTGTTTTTAGAGTCATTTTATGACTTTTACCCTAAAGTCTTTTAGGTTTCCTCAACTTAGGTTAAGTTTTACCCTTTTAATCACTATTTAGGGTTAAGTTCTTTAACCAGGGTCCTATTTGTAAAACCTTAAAACAATACAACTTGTTTGAAATTTTTGCCTAGTGAATGCACTCTAGGTGTGTCAAACATATGCAATGCCAATGCTTATGATGTCATGCTCAAGTTTTAGTTATAGTAACACCAGGGGTGTTACACTCAGGCTCAACCCCGAAAGACGACGAACTCCACCTCGCCCGACCTGGGGCTCGGACACGACCTCGACCTCGGAAGACCGACTCAACCCCGACCTCGGAGGAGCCTCCGCCTCGCCCGACCTAGGGCTCGGACCGACCACGTCATAGGGGGGGCCATCATTACCCTATCCCTAGCTAGCTCAGGCTACGAGTAACAGGACCGGCGTCCCATCTGGCTCGCCCCGGAAAACAGATAATGATGGTGCCCCGCGTGCTCCATGACGACGGCGACTCTCAAACCCTTACGGAAGCAAGGAGACGTCAGCAAGGACTCGATAGCCCCGACAGCTGTCCTTCCGCAAGGCTCCAACGCTCCTCCGACGGCCACGACATCATATGAACAGGGTGCCAAAACCTCTCTGGCTGCCACGAAGGCATGTACTTAGGGCACTAGCTCCTCTCTGCTAGACACGATAGCGCATTGCTACACCCCCATTGTACACCTGGACCCTCTCCTTACGCCTATAAAAGGAAGGTCCAGGGCTCTCTTACGAGAAGGTTGGCCGCGCGGGAGGACGGGACGACGCGTAGAGTCCCTCGCTCTCCCCCCACGCGGACGCTTGTAACCCCCTACTGCAAGCGCACCCGACCTGGGCGCAGGACAAACATGGAGGCCACGGGCTTTCCCCTCTCTTCTACCCCCCTTCGTGCTCCGTCTCGCGCCGACCCATCTGGGCTGGAACACGCAGCGACAATTCACTCGTCGGTCCAGGGACCCCCCGGGGTCGAAACGCCGACAGTTGGCGTGCCAGGTAGGGGCCTGCTACGTGTTGACGAACAGCTCCCCGTCAAGCTCCAAATGGGTAGTCTCCAGCAACCTTTCCAACCCGGGACGGTGCTCCGTTTCAGGAGTCTTGAGTTCATGTCCCTCGACGGCAGCTACGACATGATACTCCTTCCTCCGCCGCACGACGGCGACAATGGCGGACCGCCGGCGGCGGAATCGACGACGTCTTCCCCACGAGGCGGAAGAACGGCGTCCGAGTTTGTCCCGTCACCTCCCCCGCCGGAGGAGGAGGAGGCGGGGCAACCATGGCCAAGCAGGAGGCGGCACCTCATCGGCTGTCGAGCGAGTCGACGGCGCCGGCACCCCGACGGGGGACACGTCGGGCGTCGACCTCGTGTCTGAGATGAAGACGAGCGCCGTTTCCCTGCAACACGCCAACTCCAAGCGGACGGACGACGCCAGCACGCTCACGAAGGACTTGCTGGGCGTCACCCTCGTACCTGAGACGATGGTGCAGTCTGCCCCTGACGTGACAACGTCACCACCTATCGACCAAGAGGTACCGACCGACTCCCGTCTCATGCCTTTTGGATTCGGCCTCGACCCACAAAGCGACCCCGCTTTGGTGGAAGCCTTCATAGAGGCATGCACCAGCCCTCCGGAGTATCATATGCGGTCACCCTGGGACCGACTGACGGCCGTCTCGACCTACGGACCCTCGGGTTCCGAGGAAGATGACGAGCCCGACTTTGGTTGGGATTTCTCAGGGCTCGGTAACCCCAGTGCCATGCGGGACTTTATGACCGCATGCGACTACTGCCTTTCCGATTGTTCTGACGGTAGCCACAGCTTCGGCGACGGAGACAGCGGCCCAAGTCGTGAATGTTTCCACGTCGATCTAGGGGGTCCCGACGAAGGCAACCATCTTGGTATACCGGAAAACGGTGATCCCCCTAGGCCTGCGCCTCGCGTTGACATCCTTCGGGAGCTAGCTGTGGTCCCAGTCCCTGCGGGGGGTCAGGATGCACAGCTCGAGCAAATCCATGAGATGCAGGCCAGGCTCGACGAGGGGGCAGGAACACTTGAGCCGCTCCGCCGGAACATCAGGCAGGAATGGGTAGACCAAGCTACGGCCAGAGAAGCGCGTCATCTACCCCAGGGCGTCCAGCTCCGCATCGCCGACGACGTCAAGACAAGGCCGCCACCGGCTTCAAGTGGGGTCGGCCAGAACCTGGCTGCAGCAGCGATACTTCTCCGCGCAATGCCGGAACCATCAACCACGAAGGGCGGCGGATCCGGGGAGAGCTCAAGAATCTCCTGGAGGATGCTGCGGTCCGACGGGCCGAGAGCTCTGCCTCCCGAAGGCAGGGATACCCCTCGGAGCACCGCGCCGCGACTTCCCGATTCATGCGAGAAGCCTCGGTCCACACCGGGCGCACGCACAACACAGCGCCTGCAGCCCCGGGACGCCTTGGCAACGAGCACCACCACCGCAACCATCGAGCTCGCCTCGACGAGAGGGTGCGCCGAGGCTACCACCCCAGGCGTGGGGGACGCTATGATAGCGGGGAGGATCGGAGCCCCTCGCCCGAACCGCCCGGGCCGCAGGCTTTCAGCCGAGCCATATGATGGGCGCCGTTCCCGACCCGGTTCCGAACCCCGACAACCATCGCAAAGTACTCGGGGGAGACAAGACCGGAACTGTGGCTCGCGGACTACCGGCTGGCCTGCCAACTGGGTGGAACGGACGATGACAACCTCGTCATCCGCAACCTCCCCCTGTTCCTCTTCGACTCCGCTCGGGCCTGACTGGAGCATCTGCCTCCGGGGCAAATCTCCAACTAGGACGACCTGGTCCAAGCCTTCGCCGGTAATTTCCAGGGCACGTATGTACGCCCTGGGAACTCCTGGGATCTCCGAAGCTGCCGCCAGCAGTCGGGAGAGTCTCTCCGGGACTACATCCGGTGATTCTCAAAGCAGCGCACCGAGCTGCCCAACGTCACCGACTCGGATGTCATCGGCGCGTTCCTCGCCGGCACCACCTGCCACAACCTGGTGAGCAAGCTGGGTTGCAAGACCCCCACCAGGGCGAGCGAGCTGATGGACATCGCCACCAAGTTCGCCTCTAGCCAGGAGGCGGTTGAGGCCATCTTCCGGAAGGACAAGCAGCCCCAGGGCCGCCAGCCGGAAGATGTTCCCGAGGCGTCCGCTCAGCACGGCACCAAGAAGAAAGGCAAGAAGAAGTCGCAAGCGAAACGCGACGCGGCCGACGCAGACCTTGTCGCCGCCGCTGAGTACAAGAACCCTCGGAAACCTCCCGGAGGCGCCAATCTATTCGACAAGATGCTCAAGGAGTCGTGCCCCTATCATCAGGGACCCATCAAGCACACCCTTGAGGAATGCGCCATGCTTCGGCGTCACTTTCACAGGGTCGGGCCACCTGCGGAGGGTGGCAGGGCCCCCCACGACGACAAGAAGGAGGATCACCAGGCAGAGGAGTTCCCCGAGGTCCGCGACTGCTTCATGATCTACGGTGGGCCAGTGGCAAACGCCTCGGCTCGGCACCGCAAGCAAGAGCGTCGGGAGGTCTGCTCGGTAAAGGTGGCGGCGCCGGTCTACCTAGACTGGTTCGACAAGCCCATCACCTTCGATCAGGGCGATCACCCCGACCGCGTGCCGAGCCCGGGGAAATACTCGCTCGTTGTCGACCCCGTCATCGGCAACGTCAGGCTCACCAAGGTCCTCATGGATGGAGGCAGCAGCCTCAACATCATCTACGCCGAGACCCTCGAGCTCCTGCAGATCGATCTGTCCTCGGTCCGGGCCGGTGTGGCGCCTTTTCACGGGATCATCCCCGGGAAACGCGTCCAACCCCTCGGACGACTTGATCTGCCCGTCTGCTTCGGGACTCCCTCCAACTTCAGAAGGGAAACCCTCACGTTCGAGGTGGTCGGGTTCCGAGGAACCTACCACGCGGTACTAGGGAGGCCATGCTACGCCATGTTCATGGCCGTCCCCAACTACACCTACCTCAAGCTCAAGATGTCGGGCCCCAACGGGGTCATCACCATTGGCCCCACGTACCGACACGCGTACGAATGCGACGTAGAGTGCGTGGAGTACGTCGAGGCCCTCGCTGAATCCGAGGCCCTCATCGCCGACCTGAAGAGCCTCTCCAAGGAGGCGCCAGACGTGAAGCGCCATGCCGACAACTTTGAGCCAGCGGAGACGGTTAAGTCCGTCCCACTCGATCCCAGCAACGACGCCTCCAAGCAGATCCAGATCGGCTCCGAGCTCGACCCCAAATAGGAAGCAGTGCTCGTCGACTTTCTCCACGCAAACGCCGAAGTTTTCGCGTGGAGTCCCTCGGACATGCCTGACATACCGAGGGATGTCGCCGAGCACTCGCTGGATATCCGAGCTGGAGCCCGACCCGTTAAGCAACCTCTGCACTGATTCGACGAAGAAAAGCGCAGAGCCATAGGCGAGGAGATCCACAAGCTGATGGCCGCAGGGTTCATCAAAGAGGTATTCCATCCCGAATGGCTTGCCAACCCCGTGCTTGTGAGAAAGAAAGGAGGGAAATGGCGGATGTGTGTAGACTACACTGGTCTAAACAAAGCATGCCCAAAAGTTCCCTATCCTCTGCCTCGCATCGATCAAATCGTGGATTCCACTGTAGGATGCGAAATCCTGTCTTTCCTCGATGCCTACTCAGGGTATCACCAAATCAGGATGAAAGAGTCCGACCAGCTCGCGACTTCTTTCATCACACCTTTTGGCATGTACTGTTATGTTACTATGCCATTTGGTTTGAGGAATGCGGGTGCGACGTACCAAAGGTGCATGAACCACGTGTTCGGCGAACACATTGGTCGAACGGTCGAGGCTTATGTTGATGACATCGTAGTCAAGACGAGGAAAGCCTCTGACCTCCTTTCTGACCTTGAAACGACATTCCGGTGTCTCAAGGCAAAGGGCGTAAAACTCAATCCCGAGAAGTGTGTCTTCGGAGTCCCCCGAGGCATGCTCTTGGGGTTCATCGTCTCCAAGCGGGGCATCGAGGCCAACCCGGAGAAAATCGCGGCCATCACCAACATGGGGCCCATCAAGGACTTGAAAGGCGTACAGAGGGTCATGGGATGCCTTGCGGCCCTGAGCCGTTTCATCTAGCGCCTCGGCGAAAGAGGCCTACCTCTGTACCGCCTCTTAAGAAAGACTGAGTGCTTCACTTGGACCTCCGAGGCCGAGGAAGCCCTCGGGAACCTGAAGGCACTCCTTACGAACGCGCCCATCTTGGTGCCCCCCGCCGCCGGAGAAGACCTCTTGATCTACGTCGCCGCTACCACTCAGGTGGTCAGCGCCGCGATCGTGGTTGAGAGACAAGAAGAAGGGCATGCATTGCCCGTCCAGAGGCCGGTTTACTTCATCAGCGAGGTACTATCCGAGACCAAGATCCGCTACCCGCAAATTCAGAAGCTGCTGTACGCGGTGATCCTAACGCGGCGGAAGTTGCGACACTACTTTGAGTCTCATCCGGTGACTGTGGTGTCATCCTTCCCTCTAGGGGAGATCATCCAGTGCCGAGAGGCCTCGAGTAGGATTGCAAAGTGGGCGGTGGAAATCATGGGCGAGACGATCTCGTTCGCCCCTCGGAAGGCCATCAAGTCCCAAGTCTTGGCGGACTTTGTGGCTGAATGGGTCGACACCTAGCTCCCGGCGGCTCCGATCCAGCCGGAACTCTGGACCATGTTTTTCGATGGGTCGCTGATGAAAACAGGGGCAGGCGCAGGCCTGCTCTTCATCTCGCCCCTCGGGAAACACCTACGCTACGTGTTGCGCCTCCATTTCCTGGCGTCCAACAACGTGGCTGAGTAGGAAGCTCTGATCAACGGGTTGCGCATCGCCATTGAACTAGGGGTCCGACGCCTCGATGCTCGCAGCGACTCGCAGCTCGTCATTGACCAAGTTATGAAGAACTCCCACTACCGTGACCCGAAGATGGAAGCCTACTGCGATGAGGTTCGGCGCCTGGAGGACAAGTTCTACGGGCTCGAGCTCAACCACATCGCCCGACGACACAACGAGACTGCGGACGAGCTGGCTAAGATAGCCTCGGGGCGGACAACGGTCCCCCCGGACGTCTTCTCCCGAGACCTACATCAACCCTCAGTCAAGACCGACGACACGCCCGAGCCCGAGAAGGCCTCGGCCCAGCCCGAGGCATCCTTGGCACAGCCCGAGGCGCCCACGTCTCAGCCCGAGGCACCCTCGGCCCCCGAGGGTGAGGCACTGCGCGTCGAGGAAGAGTGGAGTGGGGTCCAGCCTAATCGAAACTGGCAGACCCCGTACCTGCAATATCTCCACCAAGGAGAGTTGCCCCTCGACCGAGCCGAGGCTCGGCGACTGGCGCGGCGCGCCAAGTCGTTCGTCTTACTGGGTGATGGAAAGGAGCTCTACCACCGCAGCCCATCTGGCATCCTCCAGCGGTGCATATCCATCGCCGAAGGCCAGGAGCTCTTATGAGAAATACACTCGGGGGCTTGCGGTCATCATGCAGCGCCCCGAGCCCTTGTTGGAAACGCCTTCCGACAAGGTTTCTACTGGCCGACCGTGGTGGCCGACGCCACTAGAATTGTCCGCGCCTGCCAAGGATGTCAGTTCTACGCAAGGCAGACCCACCTACCCGCTCAGGCTCTGCAGACAATACCCATCACCTGGCCGTTTGCTATGTGGGGACTGGACCTCGTCGGTCCCTTGCAGAAGGCACCCGGGGGCTACACGCACCTGCTGGTCGCCATCGACAAATTCTCCAAGTGGATCGAGGTCCGACCCCTAAACAGCATCAGGTCCGAACAGGCGGTGGCATTCTGCACCAACATCATCCATCGCTTTGGGGTCCCGAACTCCATCATCACCGACAACGACACCCAGTTCACCGGCCAAAAGTTCCTGGACTTCTGTGAGGATCACCATATCCAGGTGGACTGGGCTGCCATGGCTCACCCCATGACGAATGGGCAAGTGGAACGTGCCAACGGCATGATTCTGCAAGGACTCAAACCGA
Source organism: Zea luxurians (assembly GCA_029449295.1). Taxonomy (NCBI): domain Eukaryota; kingdom Viridiplantae; phylum Streptophyta; class Magnoliopsida; order Poales; family Poaceae; genus Zea; species Zea luxurians. The sequence continues at coordinate 10,228,037 of JAOPSE010000057.1, forward strand.
GGATCTACAGCGACCTCCACAAGTTCGGAAGGCTGTGGATAAAGGAATTCCCCTCGGTGGTCTGGAGTCTGAGGACAACGTCGAGCCGAGCCACGGGCTTCACACCGTTCTTTCTAGTCTATGGGGCCGAGGCCATCTTGCCCACAGACTTAGAATACGGTTCCCCGAGGACGAGGGCGTACGACGACCAAAGAAACCAGACGGACCGAGAAGACTTACTGGACTAGCTCGAAGAGGCTCGGGACATGGCCTTACTACACTCGGCGCGGTACCAGCAGTCCCTACGACGCTACCACGCCCGAGGGGTTCGGTCCCGAGACCTCCAAGCAGGCGACCTGGTGCTTCGGCTTCGACAAGACGCCTCGAGGGTGGCACAAGCTCACGCCTCCCTGGGAAGGGCCGTTCGTCATCGCCAAGGTTTTGAAGCCCGGGACATACAAGCTGGCCAACAGCCAAGGCGAGGTATACGGCAACGCTTGGAACATCCGACAGCTACGTCGCTTCTACCCTTAAGATGCTTTCAAGTCGTTCGCACACCTCGTTCACATTCAAAGTCTAACCATCAAGGAAGGGTCGGTCTTGCCTCGGCAAAAAGCCCGACCCTCCCTCGGGGGCTAGAAGGGGGGAACCCCCTCTGCGTCAAAATTTTCCTTAGAAAAAGTCTTTCTGCCAGAGCGCCTTTCGTGCTTTTTGACTACTTCGAAAGTGGGGTCCTGAAAACGACGGAGTACACGTAAGCAGCCAAGGCCGACCGAGCCGAGGGACTCCTACGCCTCCGGGATACGGATACCTCACTCATCACCTTCTGCGATAAGTAACTCACGCTCGGATAAGCGATTCCGCTGACCGAACAAGTCCCAATGCTCGGAGACCCTTCTGCCGAAACGATTTTTCGGGCCTTCTCGACTACATCGTTAGCAGAATCCTACGGACGAGTAAGAGTACACGTAAGCGGCAAGGCTGATCGAGCCGAGGGACTCCTACACCTCCGGGATACGGATACCTCACTCATCACCTTCCGTGAAAAGTAACTCTCGCTCAAACAAACAATTCTGTTGCCGACAAATAAGTCTTGATACTCGAAACAAAGGGAAAAAGAAACGCAGCTTTACAACATAACGACAGCACGTTTGGGCCTCGGCGGCCGTAGAAAACATACGCACACTACAAGGTAAACCGATCCTGCAGGTTCGGACCTCGATGGAGGGGGAGCAGCAGCACCCTCGACGTCAACACCACCTTCGGCGAAGTCCGACTGAGCCTCGAACGGCAACACAGTCGGAGGATCTCCGCTCCGAAGGACGACGTCAGCACCACGCCTAGGCCATCGCCGCCAGGGTCTCCTCCAGGAGTTCGGCTCGAGCAGACGACTCGGCCGGTCACCCCGAAGCCTCAGCCGGCTGTCCCCCGAGGACATCAGCCCGGCCCATGGCCTCGGCAACTCGACTCCGGCGCCGGTCCCGCCAGCGGATGACCCAGTCAGGCTCCGGCTAACGAAGTCTTCTTTTCGAGCCAACTCTGCCTCTGTCCACGCTGATACCGCTGCCTCCGGCTCTGGCTCATCGAAGAGCGGCCGAGGGTTTCCTTTAACTAAGCAAGAGAAGCCTCGGGCGGCAAGGCCGACTGAGCCGAGGGACTCCTATGCCTCCGGGATACGGATACCTCACTCATCACCTTCTCATGAGGCAACTCACACTTGGTGAAGCGGTTCAGTTAGCCGATAGGCGAGTCCCAGTGCTCGGAATGAGGGAAAAACACGGCTTCACGTCGAAAGATACATACATGTTCAGGCCCCGACAGCCACAATGAACATACGCCAGCACTCAAGGTGCCATTACAAACGGAACTCCGGTTCCACCCCCGCAGGTACGAACAACCCCCCACGTTGGAGGGCCTGCGGGGCGACAAAACCCCTGGAAACTCACCGGCGCCCACTCCGGTAGCAGCGACAACGACCTCCGCCCCGGGCGGCGAAACAGCTGCAGCAACGGCTTCCGGGCAGATGCTGCGGCTGAAGGGCTCTCACCCGCGAAGGACGAGAACCAACCATTCGAGTCAGGGGACGGAGGTCCAGGGGAGCAAGCGGAGTAGGCAATCTCATCGGCAGAGAAACCTTCTCCGGCTGCCACCACCTCAACACCGCACCAGCGGGCGCCGGGCGCCCCAAAGCGCACCGGCAGGTCCTCGCTCCCGCCCTCGCCGAGGCCGCCCCAGAACATGAGCGCCGCCCTCACGGCACACAACGTGCTGGGCAATCCTCTAGCGCGGCTGTCGGCGCGAGGAAGACCCGGACATGGCCGGCCCGTACGCGGCGTGACCATCGCCCGGACAGAGGACGGAATGCTGCACCCTGGCTGGGCAGCAGCAGTTCGCCTTCCCCGGCATGGCTGGAGGAAGCCTCCGCAGGGCTGGAGGATGCCTTTTTCCCCAAACGCTGGGGGAAGAAAAGGGTTACCAGCCCACACGGAGGCAACCCCCCACTCGGTGCGCCCCTCCGCCTCAGCCCGGATGACGAAAATCCTCGAAGCTGAGGGCGGGGTGGAGGCCGCAGCCCAGCTCGCTTCCCTCCACCAAACTGCCCATTGGTGGGGGAATGCAGCCGGGCTGCACGACAAAAATCCTTGAAGCCGAACGATGGCTGAAAGGTACCAACTTCCGCGAAGTTGCGTTCCCCCAACGACGACAAGGCGGAAGAACCACGGGCGCCCCCCATCTGGGGGCTCGAAAGGTGGAAAGACACAATGCATGAGGAGAGCGCGAAGACATGGTTGCCCTTCAAGGGGGTCGCCCTCCTTTTAAAAGGCAACTCTCCCCACTTGCGTCCTCAGCCGTCGCGGGCTGAGTCTTCTCCAACACGCTCCAAGGCCCTCCCCCAACGACACGGGGGCTGGGCCCCACGCATCATGCAAGCTGGCTGTAACACCCCGTCCAATCCCTGGACCGGCGGTACTTACTCCTGGCAGCTCTCTAGGATCATATATTGTCCCCACAGACCAACACGAGTCTTTTGTGCGCACTTTGTCCTCACTCATGCGCACCCGAGAAAACTTCCCGGTCGGTCACCCATCCCAAATTGCTCCAAGCCAAGCACGCTTAACTTGGAGGTTCTTTCGAGATAGACTTCCGAAAAAGAAGATGCACCTTGTTGGTATGATTACACTATTAATTCTATTAAGCCTTGGGCCAGGACATCCCATCCCAGGGGCCAGGATATCACAATCCACCCCCCTTAGAAGACCGACGTCCTCGTCGGTCAACCCCAATCCAGGAACCTCCCCTCTTGGCCACGTCTGTATGTCTAGTGTCGTCATATGCCATGCCATGTGACCACTCCGGGCCCACATGCACCATGCGCCATATACCCGAACCCCCTAGCCCACACACGCCCATGAAACCGCGAGGGTCGGCTCTGATACCACTTGTAACACCCCGTCCAATCCCTGGACCGGCGGTACTTACTCCTGGCAGCTCTCTAGGATCATATATTGTCCCCACAGACCAACACGAGTCTTTTGTGCGCACTTTGTCCTCACTCATGCGCACCCGAGAAAACTTCCCGGTCGGTCACCCATCCCAAATTGCTCCAAGCCAAGCACGCTTAACTTGGAGGTTCTTTCGAGATAGACTTCCGAAAAAGAAGATGCACCTTGTTGGTATGATTACACTATTAATTCTATTAAGCCTTGGGCCAGGACATCCCATCCCAGGGGCCAGGATATCACACTGGCGCAGGGGAGAGAGGGCCAAACCGCCGCCCATGGTGCGCACGACTGCCCTGCGGTTACAAGCATTCCTCCACTCTCGCCCAGGTCAGCGGGTGAAAGGGCGGGCCGCCATGCAGGCGGCGTGCAACCGCACCGAGGGGGACGCACCCTTTCGACTTCGACACGTCTAGCATGCAGGCCCAGGCCCACACGTCATGTAACCGACGCGCCGGTTACTACGTACAAGAAACTGCACCACCACTCGCTCCAGTACCGTGCCTTCTCGACTGCGGAACCTATACCACGACTCGAGGCGACCCTGCGCATGACCCGACAGTGCCAATCGAGCACATCAGTCACGGGCCGGTCAGCCGCGGGAGAGGGCGCGATGGTCGATATGGCTAGAAATGGGCCGGCAGTAATGGCGGTGGCAGGCGGGCGGAAGCGGCAGTCGAGTCGTCAGCAAGCTCACGTCCCCTCCTGGGATAGCGAAAGGACCTTCTCCCACGACGGAAGACGACACGTCCGCGTTCCGTTCCTCGAACGGCTCGCGCACTCGCAATGGCCGCCCCATGAACCACTCGTCCCGTCGCATTAACTCTGCGGCAGGACAGGTGGCACCTTTGGCAGGCGAAGCAGGCGACGCTTCACCTCCGCCATAATGACCGCGTCAAAAAATGTGCGCCACGTCATTCGATTTCGTATCCTTTTCACTTCCTCTTTCTCTCTCTTACCTTAGGGGTCAGAAAAGGGGATACTCCGAAAGGGATCCTTCTCCGCGAAGGAAGCGGGCCTCGAGCCCCCCCTACTGATCAGAGGTTCAAAGGCTGGCCCCTCGGAAGGGTTCAATAGCCGCCTCAGAGCGCTCGGGCTCCGCGCCCACTATTGGTCAAAGGTTCAAAGGCCGGCCCCTCGAAAGGGTTCAACGGCCGCCTCAGGCCACTCGGGCTCCGCGCCCACTACTGATCAGGGGTTTGAAGGCTGGCCCCCGAAGGGTTCGACAGCTGCCTTAGACGCAGAGCAAGGGATGACCCTGGGTACGTTCGATACATAACCGAGGCTCGGGCTGCGCTCCCGAGGTACCCTAGGACATTTCCGAGACCAACGGGAACGATTTTGTAACGGAATCCCACCATAGGGAGGCATCGAGCCCTCGGACCCTGTCAAAAGGGGACCAGGTCCGACAAGTCACCCGCAGGTACTTTTGGGGCGCGCCTCTGGGCCACTAGCCGACCCCTAACAAATGGGGCACGAGCGTCCACTCGGATTACCCGTTAACAACTCACTGGAGACACCATGTTCGGCGTCCTCCGAGGGCAACATGGCGCTTTCCCCCCTCCTCCTTGCGGAAAGGCGACGCAGGGGCGTATGTAAAAAGTCGAGTCTGTCCCTGACCGTCCTCTCGCTCTGTGCGGAGGCTCGGGGGCTGCTCTCGCAAACCCGGCTCCAGCCAAACCGTTGACAGCGTCAACATACCAGCCCGAGAACTTGGGACCCGACTGTTCACCCGGGCTACAGCCAGTTCGCATGAGGGAGCAGCTAGACCGGCCGAAACATTATGAAACGTACTAAGACCTCGAAGGAGTCAAATTACTCCTCCGAGGCCTCGGGGGCTACACCCGGCGGGTGCGCTCGCGCGCACCCACCGGAACAAAAGACAACCGAGGAAGGCCGGTCCCCTTGCAAAAAAGTGCGACAAAAGCCTCCAAGCGAGTATAAACACTCCCTTCGAGGCTCGGGGGCTACTGTCGGGGACCATAATTAGGGGTACCCCCAAGACTCCTAATCTCAGTTGGTAACCCTCATCAGCAGTAAGCTGCAAAGGCCTGATGGGGGCGATTAAGCCAAGGCTCAGTCCACTCAAGGGACACGACCTCGCCTCGCCTGAGCCCAGGCTCGGGCAAAGGCAGTCGACCCCGGAAGATTCACGTCTCGCCCGAGGCCCAGTCTTCGCCAAGAAGCAACCTTGGCTAGATCGCCACATCGACCGACCAAATCGCAGGAGCATTTAATGCAAGGATGGCCTGACATCCTATCCTGTCATGCGCCCTTCAGTCGACAGAGCCGAAAGTGACCGCGATCACTTCGCCGCTCCACTGACCGGCCTGACAATAAGACAGCTGCCTGCGTCGCTCCGACTGCTGTGCTGCTCGACAGAGTGAGGCTGATAGCAGCCAAGTCCGGCCTCGGGCGCCATAGGAAACTCCGCCTCGCCCGACCCCAGGGCTCGGACTCGGGCTCGGCCCCGGAAGACGACGAACTCCGCCTCGCCTGACCCAGGGCTCGGACTCGGGCTCGGCCCCGGAAGACGACGAACTCCGCCTCGCCCGACCCAGGGCTCGGACTCGGGCTCGGCCCCGGAAGACGACGAACTCCGCCTCGCCCGACCCCAGGGCTCGGACTCAGGCTCGGCCCCGAAAGACGACGAACTCCACCTCGCCCGACCCGGGGCTCGGACACGACCTCGACCTCGGAAGACCGACTCAACCCCGACCTCGGAGGAGCCTACGCCTCGCCCGACCCAGGGCTCGGACAGACCACGTCACAGGGGGGGGCCATCATTACCCTATCCCTAGCTAGCTCAGGCTACGAGTAACGGGACCGGCGTCCCATCTGGCTCGCCCCGGAAAACAGATAATGATGGCGCCCCGCGTGCTCCATGACGACAGCGACTCTCAAACCCTTACGGAAGCAAGGAGACGTCAGCAAGGACTCGACAACCCCGACGCTGTCCTTCCGCAAGTCTCCAATGCTCCTCCGACGGCCACGACATCATATGAACTTGGTGCCAAAACCTATCTGGCTGCCACGAAGGCATGTACTTAGGGCACTAGCTCCTCTCTGCCAGACACGATAGCGCATTGCTACACCCCCCATTGTACACCTGGACCCTCTCCTTACGCCTATAAAAGGAAGGTCCAGGGCTCTCTTACGAGAAGGTTGGCCGCGCGGGAGGATGGGGCGACGCGTAGAGTCCCTCGCTCTCCCCCCACGCGGATGCTTGTAACCCCCTACTGCAAGCGCACCCGACCTGGGCGCAGGACAAACACGGAGGCCGCGGGCTTTCCCCTCTCTTCTACCCCCTCTTCGTGCTCCGTCTTGCGCCGACCCATCTGGGCTGGGACACGCGGCGAAAATTCACTCGTCGGTCCAGGGACCCCCCGTGGTCGAAACGCCGACAAGTACTATCAAATTTCATTCCACTCTCTACTATCTCCCATATGCTTGGATGGAGAGAGAACAAGTGACTACACATTTTGTGACTCCAAAATCTGTAGTCCTCTCCATCAAAGTGAGGAGGTTTGCCGAGAGGAATGGAAAGCAAATGAGCATTGGAACTTTGCGGAATACGAGAATAATCAAAGGAAAAGTTTGAATTAACCGTCTTCCTTTTCTCGTAGTCGTTGTCGTCGTTGTCCTTTTGGGAAGAAGAGGACTCGTCGCTGTCGTCGTAGTAGATGATCTCCTTGATGCGCCTCGTTTTCTTCTTCTTCCCGTCTTTTCTTTTGTGGCCCGACCCCGAGTCAGTAGGCTTGTCATCCTTTGGGTCATTGACAAAGGACTCCTTCTCTTTATCATTAATCATGATCCCCTTGCCCTTAGGATCCATCTCTTCAGGCGATTAGTCCCTCACGTGAAGAGAACGACTTCGATACCAATTGAGAGCACCTAGAGGGGGGGTGAATAGGTGATCCTGTAGAACTTGAAACTTAGTGCCACAAAAACTTGATTAGGGGTTAGCACAATAAGGCCAAGTGGCTAGAGAGGAGTCTTAGCAAAACACAATAACCACAAAGAGATCAACACAGAGATGGCACAGTGGTTTATCCCGTGGTTCGGCCAAGTCCAATACTTGCCTACTCCACGTTGTGGCGTCCCAACGGACGAGGGTTGCACTCAACCCCTCTCAAGCGGTCCAAAGACCCACTTGAATACCACGGTGTTTTGCTTGCACTTTACTATATCCCGCTTGCGAGGAATCTCCACAACTTGGAGCCTCTCGCCCTTACAAAGATGTTCACAAAGAGTCACTGAAGTAAGGTTGGGATGAGCAACGCACACAAGACACAAAATCAGAGCAACAACACGCACAAAAGTCACAACACGAGCTCTCAACACAACCCGAAGAGTACACTACTCAAATGGAGCTCTAGTTGCTATCACAAAGAATCAAATGCGCGGAATTGAAGTCTTGGTGCTTGGGAATGCTTAGAGAATGCTTGGTATACTACTCCATGCGCCTAGGGGTCCCTTTATAGCCCCAAGGCAGCTAGGAGCCGTTGAGAGCATTCCAGGAAGGCAAATCTTGCCTTCTGTCACCTGGCGCACCGGACAGTCCGGTGCACCACCGGACACTGTCCGGTGCGGAACTCTTTCCTTATTTGGCGAAGCCGACCGTTGCAGATTAGAGCCGTTGGCGCACCGGACACTGTCCGGTGCACACCGGACAGTCCGGTGCCCCCTTCTGACCGTTGGCTCGGCCACGCGTCGCGCGCGGATTCCTCGGTCGACCGTTGGCCCAGCCGACCGTTGGCTCACCGGACAGTCCGATGCACCACCGGATAGTCCGTTGATTTATAGTCGTACGCCGTTAATCACTTCCCGAGAGCGACGACTTCGCCTGCGAATGGCTCACCGGACAGTCCGATGCACCACCAGACAGTCCGGTGATTTATAGCCGTACGCCGTTGATCGCTTCCCGAGAGCAGCCAGTTGACAGTCGCCAGCCTGGGGCACCGGACACTGTCCGGTGCACCACCGGACAGTCCGGTGCACCCAGACCGAGCTGTCTTTGGCTGAACAAAGTCATCTCTTTTCCAATTTGATTTCTCCTGTTTGCAGCACTTAGACACTTAAAACAATGTATCAAGTCTAGAAACATACCTTTAGACTTGATTTGCACTTTGTCCATCACTTTGCATAGATTACCATAAGTCCACTTGTGTTGGCACTCAATCACCAAAATACTTAGAAATGGCCCAAGGACACATTTCCCTTTCATCTCCCCTCATCATGAACTCAGCCGCATCCATCTTCTACCTTTTTCTCTTGGCTCACTCTATCCACCTCAATCGTTTATTCGTCTCTCTTTGACTCTTCAGATAATGGCAGTGTGCACGTGCTACTCCAAGTGTGTCGCTCATGGCAGCGCGCAGGGGTAGCTTTCGACGACACGTGGAAAGGGGTATGTAGGAAACGGAGTTGGTGGGCCTCCACAACAATCTCATTTGGCATATTAGCTCGTTGGGCTATTTTATTAATTCCTTGAATTTTTATAGAGACGGGCATATGCCCGTATAGGCTAATCCTTATTTATAATGATACACGCATGGAAGCAAACTCTATGTCCCTATCCACCTCGACAAATGTTATTTGACAATCTCTGAAGATGTTTAATATAGTAGTGTAAATTCAAATAAAAAAACATGATGGATCGAATTGGTCAACATTTGACGATTCAAAACAAAAAAACATGATGGATCCAATCTTTACAAATATAATGGGACATAAGATTTGTTGTGGATCTCACATCGTCGATTCCTACATTAAAGATCTCAGACAGGAGATGCATAGGTTCGTGGAATCAATGTGTTATGATGGCCCCATGTGTGTTGAGCAGAGGAGATTGAAGGCGACAAATAAGAAGAGAGCACAGGATGCAAGAGAATGAGAGGCGGCTAGAGTCGAGAAACAAATGTTGGGGAATCTTGCTGGTCGTCTGAGTGCAAGTGAGTGAGAAAAAGGACATGTTGGTTTTGCTTGTACGTTGTATTTATCTTGTCTTTGCAAACTTATTTGTCCCATTATATCTGTAGAGATTGGATGTGCCGTGAACTATCTCACAAATGAGGCTCATGCAAGATACGTTCAGGAAAAAATGACGACGGTGGAGCTGATGGAGGAGGACACATCAAGGTGGAGCCAATAGAGATCAACCGTCGAAATACTGTCCTAAATGTAACATGGGACATTAAACCCTCAACTGATATGTCGGGGTCGTTTAAATTGCAACTAATCTTCTCACAAGCTCTAGCGAAAATCTAGCCAAAAGAGAGCCTTTCATCAAACATCACCATCACCTTCTTCATTCCATCAAAACTAACATTCCCATAAACTTCTTCCTCCACACTTCCTCCATGGTATAGTGTCATTACTCACTAGGGTGTCCATCTATTGCAAACATGGATCCATAACTCAATAACCTATAAAGATGGTACCTGACTAACACTATCAACTAATGTCTAACTAATTATTATCCCCATCTACTAAACTACTAATGCATAAATACTTACTAAGTAATAGCTACTTACTAACTTAAAAATATATGCTAATACCTATATACTTACTAATCTAATAATGCCTAAATACTTAATACTAATTATATACTAAAAAATAACTAACCACACCAAGCAGTTATATTATCGATTAATATTGTGTGAAAACGGGTATACCTGAGGTCGCGGTGTGGTCAAGCTACTGGTGGGGGAGGTGGTGGAATCGGACGACCTTCTATCTACAAAAAATAACATAATAGTCTCAGTAAAAAATTCGGCGGCACCTCCCCTATATGATGAGATTTCTAAAACCCGTAGAGAAACGAACAACATGATGGCTGACATCCACACTTTCCAACATAGAAAACAGCATGATGGCTGACATCTAAGTAGCTATCAAACTATATTCACTAACAACTAAGTAGCTAGCTAATTATATCCGCTAAATATACTAAGCAAAACGAAATAAACTAAGTAACTAAACTAGCAAGCTAAATGAAATAAACAGAGATAGCAAACTAAGTAACCTAGGTGTGCGACATTGACCTCAAGACGACGAAGGCGCGATGAGGCAAGGCTCGAGGAGGCGAGGCAACACGACGTTGGTGAGGCGGTGGCGGGCTCCGGACCGGCAACGACGCGTGACGGTTGTGAGAAGGAGACGGTGGTGGGGCTCGGCCGTGGGGAGGAGGGCCGGTCATGGGGAGGAGGGTCGGCCAGCTACAGGGCTCAGCGGGGAGGAGGGCCGGGGACTAGGACCGAGGCTCGGCGGGGAGCTTAGGCCGAGGACGAGGACGGCGCGACGGGACCGCGTGGCGAGGAGGCATGGTGGGGCGGTGTAGTGGGGACGACGGCGTAGCGGGGACACCGGCGGCGAGACGCGGGCGACGGCGGCGAGAGAGTGAGGGTGAGGAAGAGAATGGGAAGGAGGAGCATGACACGCGTCTAAAGCCCTAGCTCGGCGTCACAACCTATAGCGCCGAGTAAAGAGACCAAAACAAGCAATAAGTCGTCTAAAGGTATAAACGTGATTTTTTGGAAAATGACCAAAATACAAAAAAAAAACGGTCCCTCGGTCTCAGTCGGAGCTCTGCAGGAGGAAGAAAGGCGTCGACGACACGTGAGGCGGCAGATGCGTCCGTGTATGTGTACCACAGAGGCGGGCGAGAGGGCACACAACTGCACAAGGTGCTGAAGTGCCGAACGAAGGGTAGCGTCACCACCCACATAGCCGAGCAGGGCAGGGCCGTCTGCGAGAGCATGACTCCAGGCTAGCTCCAGCAATACACCCTAAAAGGTTCTGTACCTTAAATATAGAGGACCAAATGGTCCTCTACGCCCTTCAGCAGCGTCCTCTAAACGATCCTCTAAATTTAGAGAACGCTACTGGATTCTCTATATATAGAGTTTCTCTAAATGGTCCTCTATCCATTTGAATACTTTAAATTACCGGTTTAGCAAAACTAAAATATGTACAATACATTTGAGAGTATAACAAATACGTATGTACAAAAAAATAAAAATAAAAAATGTCTCTAATATATATATTTGAGTATAGAGGACGTGATTTAGAGGACGTTGTTGGAGAGGAATGGGATATAGAGGATAGAATCTTTTAGAGGAGACTGTAAAGTACGGATATAGAGAATGGATATAGAGGATGTTGCTGGAGACAGCCACGAGCCAGAGGCGGCCAGCCACGCCAACAGCGCCAAGCGCGGCAAGCCACTCTAAAATTTATAGCTCTAATAAATTTTAAGTTTTCTATACACGACGATTGTTGTATATGTTTTATAATCCTTCCGTATCAACATAATAGTCGTTTTAGTTCTTAGTTTTTATGTCTATATTCAAATGGATGAAGATAAATCTAGACACATATATAAAACACATACATTAAGTGTTGTATGAATCCATTAATTAACTAAAATGAATTTTAATTTAGGATAGAGAGAATATTAAAGTTATAACTTTATTTCCTTGCAATTTCTGTAGTCATGATTTATATATTTTGGATTTTAGAAAAAATAACGAGCGACCCACAAACTTAGTAAAATCTAATATACATTTACACAAAATTAATTAAAAAAATAAAAAGTCTATACTTAGATAAGTACAAAACTAATATACTATAAAAACAATTAATAAATTATAAATAACTCATAAAAACAAAATATAATATATCTGTGTCACGGAGCCTGAGTGATTACTATATACTCCGCTCTGGCAAGATAAATACGCACTCCAAGGCCGCGCACACACGCAGACCGAAACGCGAGCACCATCAACAAAGCAGGCAGGCAGCAGCAGCGTTCGTTCACAATGACAGCTAGTCTTGCCTGAGCTCCAAAGAGCGCGAGGGGCTACACGAGCGCATTGGCGCCGCGCGCCCGCAGCGTGGCCTGCCGCCGCCGATCGCCGGCACCCCATTGCTGCGTTGGCTTGGCTGAACAGCTTAGCCAGCTTGCTGCGCCATCAGGCAGCCGAAACGCGGCGTCCCCGCGAATGGCGGGCCGCCGTCTGGTGACGCTGACGCTGCTGGCGGCCGCGTTCCTGGCCGCCGCCCCGGGCGGCGCAGGCAGCAAACCATCGGCGAAGTTCGAGCTGATCCACCGGGGGCAGGCGCCGTGGGACGAGGTGGCGCGCATGGACCAGGAGCGCACGGCGTTCATCTCCTCGCACGCGCGTCGCCGCGCGACGGAGGCGGGCCGGGCCAAGCCCAAGCCCAAGGAGAAGGCCAAGGCAGCGCCGGCCGACGAGGCCTTCGCCATGCCGCTCTCATCGGGCGCGTACACGGGGACGGGGCAGTACTTCGTGCGCTTCCGCGTGGGCACGCCCGCGCGGCCGTTCCTGCTCGTGGCCGACACCGGCAGCGACCTTACCTGGGTCAAGTGCCGCCGCCACGCCGCATCCTCGCCCGCGCCAGCCCCGGGCTACAACTACGGCTACGGCGGCCCAGCGTCGAATGACTCCTCATCGCTCTCGGCGGCGGCATCCTCCCCCGCGCGCGTGTTCCGGCCGGACAGGTCCCGGACGTGGGCGCCCATCCCGTGCTCCTCCGACACCTGCACGGCGTCCCTGCCCTTCTCGCTCGCCGCCTGCCCCACGCCCGGCAGCCCCTGCGCCTATGAATACCGGTGAGTCCCCGCCCGCCACCCCACCACACGCTCGCAAACATAAGCACGACGGCATTAACCCGTGTATATAAACCTCTGCGCGTTAATGGCGGTCCTCCCCTCCGTCGACCCAACGATCTGACTGGGGTCTGGGGGGTCGGGGGGGGTGGGGGGGTGCGTGGTTAATTCTGGGGGTGTTTGGTTGCCCCTGCTAAAGTTTAGCCCGGGTCACATCAAGCGTTTGACTTTCAAATAGGAGTATGAAATATAGACCCAACCAACTGGACTAGATTCGTCTCGTCTTTTAATCTTCGGCTGACAAATTTGTTTTATAATCCGACTACATTTAATACCCGAAACGGAGGTTCAAACATTCGATTGGACAGGGGCTAAACTTTAGTTTGGGGTAACCAAACGGGGCCATCTATCCTGGCATTGATGAGATGCAAGCAGCAACAGCAGCGGCGGCAGCCTGCAATTAGTGGCTGCCTTGTTGGTTGTTGGGTGAGTGAGAGTGAGTAGCAGACCGTGCCGCCGGCAACGGCGAAGCAGCGCGGGGTGGGCATCGGGGGCGGGTGTTCAATGCGCCACAGCTTTCCGCCCTCTCTGGCTGGTCAGAGTATTATCGCCGCGGCAGGATAGGTTTGCCACTGTAGCACCGTGCGCTCGTCGTGATTGGGGGCCGGCCACTCAATGCGATGCGAGCCGAGCTGACAGCTGAGCCTTTTCACCCATGTCTCTTTCTGGTTGCAACTCCGGCCGATTTCATCTCGAGGGCGGGGAGGGGTTGTGGGTGGAAGACGATTGCGTTGCGCCGGAGCTGTGGCGATGGCGATCGGCGGATCGTCGCTTTCTCGGGGACCAAGCAGATCCATTCACCAAACTCGTCGTCCACGTCATGCCGCGCCGCCCCTTTTGCAGTCACGGAGACATGGCGCGGCCATCACGCGTTCAGCGCCCCCTGCTCACCCAAAAGCTGAGCGCCCGGGGCAAACAACGACGACACCGGCGCTTGCCCCCCGACGCCGACCGATCTCCCTGCCGTTCGGCCTCGGTGGCGTCGGCGTCCCGATAAGCATCATGTTACGTGCACGCGCGCGCGCATGTGCGCTGGATCCTACCTAGCTCCAGAAAAGGACGCCCATGGAGAGTAGGCAAGCGCGAGGGCATCCATCGATGCCGACGGCGTGTCAGCAGCATGCTCCTCGGTCCTCTGTTCGTCGTCGTTCGTGCCTTGGGTCGACGCGGGGTGTGGTGTCGCTGAATGCTGAACTGCTGAGCAAGTGAGCCAGTGGCGGCGTTCGTATCTAGGCGAGGCTTTGGAGCTTGCTGTTGCCGTGTCCTGCCAACGGCGGAAGGGGAGCCGGCACCCGAACGTGGCGGTGGCCGCGAGCCGGAGAGTAGCCACGCTCTGCCCCTGCGCCGTCACGTGCGTGCGACGCCGGATTGGGGTTATCCACCCATGGGTGGTCGTGTCAGCTTGTCAGGGCGCTGAGCATATTCCTTGGCGAAAGGGGCGGTGAAATAGCTAGGCTGTTGGCTGTTGCTTTTATCCGCCCTTTTACTGACGTCATTGTGCAGAGAGCCACGAGAGAAGGGATGCATGGATGGCGCCCAAGCAAGTTTGGCAACGGTAGAGAGCGCTTCGGGATTCCACGGGTGGACTGGCCCTGGAGTTCGTGTCCAGTGCAGGCGCAGCGACATGTCTCTCAACATGGCCAAAAGGACATGCGGCCCGGTCTCATCATGTTCTTTTGCCCGGCAACTTGATCATCGAAGGCCCGACCACCTGTCTGGAAAAAAACATTTTCCCCATTTTAATGATAACATTGTGTTTAGGAGTATTGCCTTATCTTCATACTACTAGTAGTACCTACTACAAGTAGGGGTATATCGATCGTCAGATACGCACATGGACATGGTGCCCTGTATACATGGATGGATCTAGGGGGATGACCAACGACGTGGAGGGCGCCAAGCGTCACAGATACAATCCATTCTCGTGCACCGTACCAGCACTGCACCACCATACCCCGAGCCACGTTCTCTCCGGTCAAAGCTCCTCCTGGCTGGATTAGAATAGCTAATCCTCCAGTCCGAATGCACGCCGCTAGTGAACAAAAATAGCTTGGCATTCAGTGAGCTGCATCGGCGATGATTGCCATCGCTGTCCCTGTGACGAGGCAGGTAACGTAAAGGCTGCCAGCCAGGTCAGGTCGGCACTGCACTGCCATGCTCTAGGCCGATGTCCTTTTGCACACAGTCTCCGTGCTCGTGACGTTCAATGGTTCTGCTCAATAGGGCCTCTGCATCTGCTGGATGCGAGTCACATGCAGGCCAGCCATGGCGCAACACTTCTGTTGCCTGCAAGCTGAAAGCGCGCAACGCCAGTATTCTGTTTATGCTGCTACAGAAAATTGTTGTTTCTTGGTCAAACGGAACCTGGTAGTCGCTCTCGGGAGAATTTTCAGTTAGCGTACCGTACCGTACCGTACAGGCAGCTAAAACCGAGTACTAACTGTTTGACTTCAATTTGCGAATGAGATGCTTTGTTTAGTCGGAGTAGACGAGGATTCACCATGCTATGGTAGCGGCGGCCGGCGGCCGGCAGCCGGTCAGAGATGCAGGATCCCTGAATCGCGCCGCGCCATGTGCCATGCGCGGTGACTAACCGCCACGTTTTTTTTTCCTCGCGGGATCCGCGGGCACCCATGCAGGTACAAGGACGGGTCGGCGGCGCGCGGCACGGTGGGCACCGACTCGGCGACCATCGCGCTGTCGGGGCGGCGGGCCGGCAGGAAGCAGCGGCGAGCCAAGCTGCGGGGCGTCGTGCTGGGCTGCACCACGTCCTACACCGGCGAAAGCTTCCTGGCCTCCGACGGGGTGCTCAGCCTCGGCTACAGCAACGTCTCCTTCGCGTCCCGCGCCGCGGCGCGCTTCGGCGGCCGGTTCTCCTACTGCCTCGTCGACCACCTGGCCCCGCGCAACGCCACCAGCTACCTCACCTTCGGCCCCAACCCGGCCGTGTCCTCGGCCTCGGCCTCGAGGACCGCCTGCGCGGGCTCGGCCGCGGCGCCCGGCGCGCGGCAGACGCCGCTGCTGCTCGACCACCGGATGCGCCCGTTCTACGCGGTGGCCGTCAACGGCGTCTCCGTCGACGGGGAGCTCCTCAGGATCCCGCGCGTCGTCTGGGACGTCCAGAAGGGCGGCGGCGCCATCCTCGACTCCGGGACGAGCCTGACGGTGCTCGTGAGCCCGGCGTACCGCGCCGTGGTGGCGGCGCTGGGCAAGAAGCTGGCCGGGCTGCCCAGGGTGGCCATGGACCCGTTCGACTACTGCTACAACTGGACGTCGCCGCTGACGGGCGAGGACCTCGCCGTGGCTGTGCCGGCGCTGGCCGTGCACTTCGCGGGGTCCGCGCGGCTGCAGCCGCCGCCCAAGAGCTACGTGATTGACGCGGCGCCCGGCGTGAAGTGCATCGGCCTGCAGGAGGGCGACTGGCCCGGGGTGTCCGTCATCGGCAACATCCTGCAGCAGGAGCACCTGTGGGAGTTCGATCTCAAGAACCGACGACTAAGGTTCAAGCGGTCGCGGTGCATGCAATGATTGGACTTGGACGGCCGTCATGGCGTCATCCAATCGTTCCTCCCTCCACTTCTTCATTTTTTACCCCTCGGTGGTGGTGATCTTTGCTTATTCTTTTTTTTCTTCTTTTTTTTACCCATGTTCAGATACTGATGCAATGAGAAAGTGTACCTTCTTGCAATGCAAAGTGATAGCTGTAATCAGTTTTCCTTCGGTTTTCCAAAAAAAACTAAATTTAGAATTAAGTAGACCTCCCAAAAAAATTAAAATGAGAGTGGACATATAGATACTGCATTATATCTTAGCCAAAAGTCCGAGAAAGCTATGAGCTGAAAAAGAGGTTTGCGTCTATTTTATAACTTATTCGGTTGCTCGTCGTTCTTCATCTAACAAGTGGTACTATCCAGAAGCGTTGCACCGCGTGCGGCTTTGTGTCATGTTAGAACGCGCACGGTACGATCTGATTATAGAAGGGGAGATTGGGGAGATTGAGTAGAAATCTGTATACGATCCGATTACACTCATAACCTGCGTGTTTTCTCACAATCCGTCCGAAACGTAATAGCATGATTGTTATGTGAGACGTGGAGGTACTCTATGTGCTTTACATGTGATGCATGAAACTCATTCTTCAAGGGTACAGAGATTGCACAATCGTAGCCTAGTCTCAAAATTTCTACTCAATCTCCCCGTCCGTGGGTCAGGGTTAGGAGTTGTCGGGGACCATAATTAGGGGTACCCTCAAGACTCCTAATCTCAGCTGGTAACCCCCATCAGCACAAAGCTGCAAAGGCCTGATGAGTGCGATTAAGTCAAGGCTCGGTCCACTCAAGGGACACGATCTCGCCTCGCCCGAGCCCAGCCTCGGCAGCCGACCCCGGAGGATTCACGTCTCGCCCGAGGACCCCCTCAAGCAACGGACACACCTTCGGCTCGCCCGAGGCCCAGTCTTCGCCAAGAAGCAACCTTGGCCAGATCACCACACCGACCGACCGTATCGCAGGAGCATTTAATGTAAGGATGGTCTGACACCTTATCCTGACACGCGCCCTTCAGTCGACAGAGCCGAAGTGACCGCAGTCACTTCGCCGCTCCACTGACCGGCCTGAGAAGAAGACAGCGCCGCCTGCGTCGCTCCGACTGCTGTGCCACTCGACAGAGTGAGGCTGACAGCAGCCAAGTCCGGCCTCGGGCGCCATAGGAAACTCCGCCTCGCCCGACCCCAGGGCTCGGACTCGGGCTCGGCCCCGGAAGACGACGAACTCCGCCTCGCCCGACCCCAGGGCTCGGACTTGGGCTCGGCCCCGGAAGACGACGAACTCCGCCTCGCCCGACCCCAGGGCTCGGACTCGGCCTCGGCCCCGGAAGACGACGAACTCCGCCTCGCCCGACCCCTCGGACTCGGCCTTGGCCTCGGACGACAGTCTCCGCCTCGCCCGACCCAGGGCTCAGACTCGACCTCGACCTCGGAAGACAGACTCGACCTCGACCTCGGAGAAGCATCCACCTCGCCCGACCTAGGGCTCGGACCGACCACGTCGCAAGAGGGGCCATCATTACCCTACCCCTAGCTAGCTCAGGCTACGGGGAACAAGACCGGCGTCCCATCAGGCTCGCCCCGGTAAACAAATAATAATGATGGCGCCCCGTGTGCTCCGTGACGACGGTGGCTCTCAGCCCCTTACGGAAGCAAGGACTCGACAGCCCCGATAGCTGTCCTTCCTCAAGGCTCCAGCGCTCCTCCGACGGCCACGACATCACATGAATAGGGTGTCAAGACCTCTCCGGCTGCCACGACGACATGTACTTAGGGCGCTAGCTCCTCTCTGCTAGACACGTTAGCACATTGCTACACCCCCCACTGTACACCTGGGCCCTCTCCTTACGCCTATAAAAGGAAGGACCAAGGCTCTCTTACGAGGAGGTTGGCCGCGCGGGAGGACGGGACGACGCGTAGAGTCCCTCGCTCTCCCCCACGCGGACGCTTGTAACCCCATACTGTAAGCGCACCCGACCTGGGCGCAGGACAACACGAAGGCCGCGGGTTTCCCCTTTTTGCCTGCCTCCCTCCTCTCTTCTCCCCCCTTCGTGCTCCGTCTCGCACCAACCCATCTGGGCTGGGACACGCGGCGACAATTTACTCGTCGGTCCAAGGACCCCCAGGGGTCGAAACGCCGACAGTTGGCGCACCAGGTAGGGGCCTGCTGCGTGTTGACGAACAGCTTCCCGTCAAGCTCCAGATGGGTAGTCTCCAGCAACCTTTCCAACCCGGGACGGTGCTCCGTTTCGGAAGTCTTGAGTTCATGTCCCTCGACGGCAGCTACGACATGATACTCCTTCCTCCGCCGCGCGACAGCGACAATGGCGGCCGACAACCCGCCCGCTGGCGGCGGAATCAACGACGTCTTCCCCACGTGGCGGAAGAACAACATCCGAGTTTGTCCCGTCACCTCCCTCGCCGACGGAGGAGGAGGCGGGGCAACCGTGGCCAAGCAGAAGGCGGCACTTCGTCGGCTGTCGAGCGAGTCGACGGCGCCGGTGCCCCGACGAGGGACACGTCGGGCGTCGACCTCGCGTCTGAGACGAAGACGAGCGCCGTTTCCCCGCAACACGCCAACTCCAAGCGGGCGGACGACGCCAGCACGCTCGCGAAGGACTTGCTGGGCGTCGCCCTCGTGCCTGAGACGACGGTGCAGTCCGCCCCTGATGTGACTTCGTCACCGCCTGTCAACCAAGAGGTACCGACCGATTCCCATCTCGTGCCTTTTGGATTCAGCCTCGACCCACCAAGCGACCCCGCTTTGGTGGAAGCCTTCATAGAGGCATGCACCAACCCTCCGGGGTATCATATGCGGTCACCCTGGGACCGGCTGACGGCCGTCTCGACCTACAGACCCTCAGGTTCCGAGGAAGATGACGAGCCCGACTTTGGTTGGGATTTCTCCAGGCTCGGTAACCCCAGTGCCATGCGGGACTTCATGACCGCATGCGACTACTGCCTTTCCGATTGTTCCGACGGTAGCCGCAGCTTCGGCGACGAAGACTGTGGCCCCAGTCATGAATGTTTCCACGTCGATCTAGGGGGTCCCGACGAAGGCAACCATCTTGGTATACCAGAAAACGGTGATCCCCCTAGGCCTGTGCCTCGCGTTGACATCCTTCGGGAGCTAGCTGTGGTCCCAGTCCCTGCGGGGGGTCAGGACACACAGCTCGAGCAAATCCGCGAGATGCTGGCCAGGCTCGACGAGGGAGCAGGAACACTTGAGCCGCTCCGTCGGAACATCGAGCAGGAATGGGCAGACCAAGCTCTGGCCGAAGAAACGCGTCATCTACCCCAGGGCATCCAGCTCCGCATCGCCGACAACGTCAGGGCAAGGCCACCACCGGCTTCCAGTGGGGTCGGCCAGAACCTGGCTGCAGCAGCAATACTTCTCCGCGCAATGCCGGAACCATCAACCACCGAAGGGCGGCGTATCCGGGGAGAGCTCAAGAATCTCCTAGAGGATGCTGCGGTCCGATGGACCGAAAGCTCTACCTCCCGAAGGCAGGGATACCCCTCGGAGCATCGCGCCGCGACTTCCCGATTCATGCGGGAAGCCTGAAAGTCGCCTAGAGGGGGGGGGGGTGAATAGGGCGAAACTGAAATTCTCAAAAATAAACACAACTACAAGCCGAGTTAGCGTTAGAAATAAAATCAAGTCCGCGAGAGAGGGCGCAAAACAAATCGTAAGCGAATAATGAAGTGAGACACGTGGATTTGTTTTACCGAGGTTCGGTTCTTTCAAACCTACTCCCCGTTGAGGAGGCCACAAAGGCCGGGTCTCTTTCAACCCTTGCCTCTCTCAAACGGTCCCTCGGACCGAGTGAGATTCTCTTTCTCAAATCACTTGGGAATCAAACTTCCCGCAAGGACCACCACACGATTGGTGTCTCTTGCCTCAATTACAAGGAGTGTTTGATCACAAGAAAGAATGCGAAAGAAAAAGAAGCGATCCAAGCGCAAGAGCTCAAATGAACAGTACAAATCACTCTCTCTAGTCACTAGGGCTTTGTGTGGAGTTGGGAGAGGATTTGATCTCTTTTGGTGTGCTTTGCAATGAATGCTAGCTCTTGTATAGTGGTTGGAAGCTGGAAAACTTGGATTGCAATGAATGGTGGGTGGTTGGGGGTATTTATAGCCCCAACCACCAAACTAGCCGTTTGGTGAGGCTGTCTGTTCGATGGCGCACCGGACAGTCCGGTGCGACAGCCACGTCACAAAGCCGTTGCAATTTGACCGTTGGAGTTCTGACTTCTGGGCCCGCCTGGATGTCCGGTGCACACCGGACATGAACTGTAGATTGTCCGGTGCGCCTGCTCCCGCGTGCCTGACGACTGCGCGCTTCTGGCGCACATTAAATGCGTCGCAGGTAGCCATTGGCGCCGAAATAGCCGTTGCCCCGCTGTTACACCGGACAGTCCGGTGTACACCGGACAGTCCGGTGAAATTTTAGCGGAGCAGCCGAAGTGAAAACCCGAGGCTGGCGAGTTCCTGAGGCCGCTCTTCCTTGGAGCACCGGACAGTCCGGTGAATTATAGCGGAGTGGCCTTCGGAAATTCCCGAGAGTGAAGAGTTTGAGGTCGGAGTCCCCTGGTGCACCGGACATGTCTGGTGGCACACCGGACAGTCCGGTGCGCCAGACCAGAGGTGCCTTCGGTTGACCCTTGCTCCTTTATTTGAACCCAATACTTGGTCTTTTTATTGGCTACGTGTGAACCTTTTGCATCTGTATAACTTACACACTAGAGCAAACTAGTTAGTCCAATATTTGTGTTGGGCAATTCAACCACCAAAATTATTTAGGAACTAGGTGTAAGCCTAATTCCCTTTCAATCTCCCCTTTTTGGTGATTGATGCCAACACAACCAAAGCAAATGTAAAAGGCATAATTTGAACTAGTTTGCATAATGTAAGTGCAAAGGTTGCTTGGAATTGAGCCAATATAAATACTTACATGATGTGCATGGATTGTTTCTTTGTTTTTAACATATTGGACCACATTTGCACCACAAGTTTTGTTTTGCAAATTCTTTTGTAAATTCTTTTCAAAATCCTTTTGCAAGATAGTCAAGGGTAAATGAATAAGATTTTTGCAAAGCATTTTCAAGTTTTGAAATTTTCTCCCTTTGATCCAAATGCTTTTCCTTTGACTAAACAAAACTCCCCCTAAATGAGATCCTCCTCTTAGTGTTCAAGAGGGTTTTGATATACCATTTTTGAAATACTATTTCCTCCCCCTTTTGAACATAGTAAGATATTAATTTGAAATTGACCAATTGAAAATCTCCAAAATTTTTAAAGTTAGGTGGTGGTGTGGTCCTTTTGCTTTGGGCTCATATTTTCTCCCCCTTTGGCATGAATCACCAAAAACAGAATTATTAGAGCCCAACGTAGTACTTTCTCCTCCTTTGGTCACAAAATAAGTGAGTGAAGATTATACCAAAGTTGGAGAGATGCTCGGAGTGACGGCGAAGGATGAGTAGTAGAGTGGAGTGGAAGCCTTTGTCTTCGCCGAAGACTCCAATTCCCTTTCAATATACCTATGACTTGGTTTGAAATACACTTGAAAACACATTAGTCATAGCATATATAAAAGAGATATGATCAAAGGTATACTTGCGTGCTATGTGTGCAAATTAGCAAAAGAAATTCCTAGAATCAAGAATATTTAGCTCATGCCTAAGTTTGGTAAAAGATTGTTCATCAAGTGGCTTGGTAAAGATATCGGCTAATTGATCTTTAGTGTTAATGTAAGAAATCTCGATATCCCCCCTTTTGTTGGTGATCCCGAAGAAAATGATACCGAATGGCTATGTGTTTAGTGCGGCTATGCTCAACGGGATTATCCGCCATGCGGATTGCACTCTCATTATCACATAGAAGAGGAACTTTGGTTAGTTTGTAACCGTAGTCCCGCAGGGTTTGCCTCATCCAAAGCAATTGCGCACAACAATGGCCTGCGGCAATGTACTCGGCTTCGGCGGTAGAAAGAGCGACCGAATTTTGCTTCTTTGAAGCCCAAGACACCAAGGATCTTCCCAAGAACTGGCAAGTCCCCGATGTGCTCTTCCTATTAATCTTACACCCCGCCCAATCAGCATCCGAATAACCAATCAAATCAAATGTGGATCCCCGAGGGTACCAAAGCCCAAACTTAGGAGTATAAGCCAAGTATCTCAAGATTCGTTTTACGGCCGTAAGGTGTGATTCCTTAGGGTCGGCTTGGAATCTTGCACACATGCAAACGGAAAGCATAATATCCGGTCGAGATGCACATAAATAAAGCAATGAACCAATCATCGACCGGTATATCTTTTGATCCACGGACTTACCTCCCGTGTCGAGGTCGAGATGCCCATTTGTTCCCATGGGTGTCTTGATGGGCTTGGCATCCTTCATTCCAAACTTGGTTAGGATGTCTTGAGTATACTTCGTTTGGCTGATGAAGGTGCCCTCTTGGAGTTGCTTGACTTGGAATCCTATAAAATACTTCAACTCCCCCATCATCGACATCTCGAATTTCTTTGTCATGATCCTACTAAATTCTTCACATGTAGATTCGTTAGTAGACCCAAATATGATATCATCAACATAAATTTGGCATACAAACAAATCATTGTCAAGAGTTTTAGTGAATAAAGTAGGATCGGCTTTGCCGAATTTGAAGCCATTAGTAATAAGGAAATCTCTAAGGCATTCATACCATGCTCTTGGGGCTTGCTTGAGCCCATAAAGCGCCTTAGAGAGCCTATAAACATGGTTAGGGTACTCACTATCTTCAAAGCCGGGAGGTTGCTCAACATAGACCTCCTCCTTGATTGGTCCGTTGAGGAAGGCACTCTTCACGTCCATTTGATAAAGCTTGAAGCCATGGTAAGTAGCATAGGCTAATAATATGCGAATGGACTCAAGCCTAGCTACGGGTGCATAGGTTTCACCAAAATCCAAACCTTCGACTTGTGAATACCCCTTGGCCACGAGTCGAGCTTTGTTCCTAGTCACCACACCATGCTCATCTTGCTTGTTGCGGAAGACCCACTTGGTTCCTACAACATTTTGGTTAGGACGTGGAACTAAGTGCCATACCTCGTTCCTTGTGAAATTGTTGAGCTCCTCTTGCATCGCCATCACCCAATCCGAATCTTGTAGTGCTTCCTCTACCCTGTGTGGCTCAATAGAGGAAACAAAAGAGTAATGCTCACAAAAATGTGCAACACGAGATCGAGTGGTTACCCCCTTATGAATGTCGCCGAGGATGGTGTCGACGGGGTGATCTCGTTGTATTGCTTGGTGGACTCTTGGGTGTGGCGGCCTTGGTTGTTCATCTTCCTTGTCTTCATCATTTGCGTCTCCCCCTTGATCATTGCCGTCGTCTTGAGGTGGCTCATCATTGTCTTCTTCATCTTTATCGACTTGAGCTTCGTCCTCGTTTTGGGTTGGTGGAGATGCTTGCGTGGAGGAGGATGGTTGATCTTGTGCATGTGGAGGCTCTTCGGATTCCTTAGGACACACATCCCCAATGGACATGTTCCTTAGCGCGATGCACGGAGCCTGTTCTTCACCTATCTCATCAAGATCAACTTGCTCTACTTGAGAGCTGTTAGTCTCATCAAACACAACGTCACAAGAAACTTCAACAAGTCCTGAGGACTTGTTAAAGACCCTATATGCCCTTGTGTTTGAGTCATATCCTAGTAAAAAGCCTTCTACAGTTTTAGGAGCAAATTTAGATTTTCTACCTCTTTTGACAAGAATAAAACATTTGCTACCAAAAACTCTAAAATATGAAATATTGGGCTTTTTATCGATTAGGAGTTCATAGGATGTCTTCTTGAGGATTCGGTGTAGATATAATCGGTTGATGGCGTAGCAGGCGGTGTTGACTGCCTCGGCCCAAAACCGATCCGGTGTCTTGTACTCATCAAGCATGGTTCTTGCCATGTCCAATAGAGTTCGATTCTTCCTCTCCACTACACCATTTTGTTGTGGAGTGTAGGGAGAAGAGAACTCATGCTTGATGCCCTCCTCCTCAAGGAAGCCTTCTATTTGTGAGTTCTTGAACTCCGTCCCATTGTCGCTTCTAATTTTCTTGATCCTTAAGCCGAACTCATTTTGAGCCCGTCTCAAGAATCCCTTTAAGGTCTCTTGGGTATGAGATTTTTCCTGCAAAAAGAACACCCAAGTGAAGCGAGAATAATCATACACAATAACTAGACAGTACTTACTCCCGCCGATGCTTATGTAAGCAATCGGGCCGAATAAATCCATGTGTAGGAGCTCCAGTGGCCTGTCACTAGTCATGATGTTCTTGTGTGGATGATGAGTGCCAACTTGCTTCCCGGCTTGGCATGCGCTACAAATCCTGTCTTTCTCAAAATGAACATTTGTTAGTCCTAAAATGTGCTCTCCCTTTAGAAGCTTATGAAGATTCTTCATTCCAACATGGGCTAGTCGGCGGTGCCAGAGCCAACCCAAGTTAGTCTTAGCAACCAAGCAAGTGTCGAGTTCAGCTCTATCAAAATCTACCAAGTATAGCTGACCCTCTAACACTCCCTTAAATGCTATTGAATCATTACTCCTTCTAAAGACAGTAACACCTACATCAGTAAATAGACAGTCGTAGCCCATTTGACATAATTGGGATACGGAAAGCAAATTGTAATCTAAAGAATCTACAAGAAAAACATTGGAAATAGTATGGTCAGGTGATATAGCAATTTTACCCAATCCTTTGACTAAACCTTGATTTCCATCCCCGAATGTGATAGCTCGTTGGGGATCTTGGTTTTTCTCATATGAGGAGAACATTTTCTTCTCCCCTGTCATATGGTTTGTGCACCCGCTGTCGAGTATCCAACTTGAGCCCCCGGATGCATAAACCTGCAAAACAATTTTAGTTCTTGACTTTAGGTACCCAAACGGTTTTGGGTCCTTTGGCATTAGAAATAAGAACTTTGGGTACCCAAACACAAGTCTTGGAACCCTTGTGTTTGCCCCCAACAAACTTGGCAACTACCTTGCCGGATTTGTTAGTAAGCACATATGATGCATCAAAAGTTTTGAATGAAATAGCATGATCATTTGATGCATTAGGAGTTTTCTTCTTAGGCAACTTAGCACGGGTTGGTTGCCTAGAGCTAGATGTCTCACCCTTATACATAAAAGCATGATTAGGGCCAGAGTGAGACTTCCTAGAGTGAATTCTCCTAATTTTGCTCTCGGGATAACCGGCAGGGTACAAGATGTAACCCTCGTTATCCTGAGGCATGGGAGCCTTGCCCTTAACAAAGTTAGACAAATTTTTAGGAGGGGCATTAAGTTTGACATTGTCTCCCCTTTGGAAGCCAATGCCATCCTTGATGCCCGGGTGTCTCCCATTATAGAGCATACTTCTAGCAAATTTAAACTTTTCATTTTCCAAGTTATGCTCGGCAATTTTAGCATCTAGTTTTGCTATATGATCATTTTGTTGTTTAATTAAAGACATGTGATCATGAATAGCATTAACATCAATATCTCTACATCTAGTGCAAATAGAAGTGTGCTCAACAATAGATGTAGAGGGTTTGCAAGATTTCAATTCTACAACCTTAGCATGTAACAAATCATTTTTAGTTCTAAGGTCGGAAACAGTAGCTTTGCAAACATCAAAATCCTTAGCCTTAGCAAGCAATTTTTCATTCTCAATCTTAAGGCTAGCAACAAAAATGTTTAATTCTTCAATCCTAGCAAGCAAATCATCATTATTTCTAGGATTGGGAATTGAAACATCACAAACATGAGAATCAACCTTAGCAATTAAATTAGCATTTTCATTTCTAAGGTTGGCAATAGTGTCATGGCAAGTGCTTAACTCACTAGATAGTTTTTGACATTTTTCTACTTCTAGAGCATAAGCATTTTTAACCTTAACATGTTTCTTGTTTTCTTTAATTAGAAAATCCTCTTGGGAATCCAAAAGGTCATCCTTTTCATGAATAGCACTAATCAATTCATTTAATTTTTCCTTTTGTTCCATGTTAAGATTGGCAAAAAGGGTAAGCAAGTTATCCTCCTCATCACTAGTATTATCATCACTAGAGGATTCATATTTTGTGGAGGATTTAGATTTAACCTTCTTCCTTTTGCCGTCTTTTGCCATGAGGCACTTGTGGCCGACGTTGGGGAAGAGAAGCCCCTTGGTGACGGCGATGTTGGCGGCGTCCTCGTCGGAGGAGGACTCGGTGGAGCTCTCGTCGGAGTCCCACTCGCGGCACACGTGGGCATCGCCGCCCCTCTTCTTGTGGTACCTCTTCTTTTCTCTTCTCTTGCCCTTCTTGTCGTTGTCCCTGTCACTGTCACTTGATAATGGACATTTAGCGATAAAGTGACCGGGCTTACCACACTTGTAGCAAACCTTCTTGGAACGGGATTTGTAATCTTTCCCCTTCCGTTGCTTGAGGATTTGGCGAAAGCTTTTGATGATTAAAGACATCTCCTCATTGTCGAGCTTGGAGGCGTCAATTGGTTGTCTACTTGGTGTAGACTCCTCCTCCGTCGCCTTAAATGCCACCGGTTGTGCTTCGGACGTGGAGGGATCATCAAGCTCGTTGATCTTCCTTGAGCCCTTGATCATACATTCAAAGCTCACAAAATTCCTGATAACTTCCTCGGGGGTCATTTGAGTATATCTTGGGTTGCCACGAATTAATTGAACTTGAGTGGGGTTAAGGAAAATGAGAGATCTTAGAATAACCTTAACCACCTCGTGGTCGTCCCACTTCTTGCTCCCAAGGTTGCGCACTTGGTTCACCAAGGTCTTGAGTCGGTTGTACATATCTTGAGGCTCCTCCCCTTGGCGAAGACGGAAGCGACCGAGCTCCCCCTCGATCGTTTCCCGCTTGGTGATCTTGGTGAGTTCATCACCCTCGTGCGCGGTCTTGAGTAGGTCCCAAATCTCCTTTGCATTCTTCAACCCTTGCACTTTGTTGTATTCCTCCTTGCTTAAAGAGGCAAGGAGTATGGTTGTGGCTTGGGAGTTGAAGTGCTCGATTTGGGCCACCTCGTCCTCATCATAGTCTTCATCCCCTACGGATGGTACCTGTACACCATACTCAACAACATCCCATATACTTTTGTGGAGTGAGGTTAGATGAAATCGCATTAAATCACTCCACATAGCATAATCTTCACCATTAAACGTTGGTGGTTTGCCTAATGGGACGGAAAGTAAAGGTGTATGTTTAGGAATGCGAGGGTAGCGTAGGGGGATCTTACTATACTTCTTACGCTCTTGGCGCTTAGAAGTGACGGATGCCGCGTCGGAGCCGGCGGTGGATGTCGATGAAGAATCGGTCTCGTAGTAGACCACCTTCCTCATCCTCTTCTTCTTGTCCCCACTCCGATGCGGCTTGTGGGAAGAGGATTTTTCCTTCTTCTCTTTGTGATGTGAAGAAGATATTTTCTCCTTCCCTTTGGAGGAGTCCTTCTTCTTCTCTTCGTGGTGTGAAGAAGATCTTTTCTCCTTCCGTTTGGAGGAGTCCTTCTTCTTCTCCTTCCTCTTGGTGCGGGACTCTTCCGATGAAGTGCTCCCTTGGCTCGTAGTGGGCTTGTCGCCGGTCTCCATCTCCCTCTTGGTGTGATCTCCCGACATCACTTCGAGCGGTTAGGCTCTAATGAAGCACCAGGCTCTGATACCAATTGAAAGTCGCCTAGAGGGGGGGGGGTGAATAGGGCGAAACTGAAATTCTCAAAAATAAACACAACTACAAGCCGAGTTAGCGTTAGAAATAAAATCAAGTCCGCGAGAGAGGGCGCAAAACAAATCGTAAGCGAATAATGAAGTGAGACACGTGGATTTGTTTTACCGAGGTTCGGTTCTTTCAAACCTACTCCCCGTTGAGGAGGCCACAAAGGCCGGGTCTCTTTCAACCCTTCCCTCTCTCAAACGGTCCCTCGGACCGAGTGAGCTTCTCTTTCTCAAATCACTTGGGAATCAAACTTCCCGCAAGGACCACCACACGATTGGTGTCTCTTGCCTCAATTACAAGGAGTGTTTGATCACAAGAAAGAATGCGAAAGAAAAAGAAGCGATCCAAGCGCAAGAGCTCAAATGAACACTACAAATCACTCTCTCTAGTCACTAGGGCTTTGTGTGGAGTTGGGAGAGGATTTGATCTCTTTTGGTGTGCTTTGCAATGAATGCTAGCTCTTGTATAGTGGTTGGAAGCTGGAAAACTTGGATTGCAATGAATGGTGGGTGGTTGGGGGTATTTATAGCCCCAACCACCAAACTAGCCGTTTGGTGAGGCTGTCTGTTCGATGGCGCATCGGACAGTCCGGTGCACACCGGACATGTCCGGTGCGACAGCCACGTCACCAAAGCCGTTGCAATTTGACCGTTGGAGTTCTGACTTCTGGGCCCGCCTGGATGTCCGGTGCACACCGGACATGAACTGTAGATTGTCCGGTGCGCCTGCTCCCGCGTGCCTGACGACTGCGCGTTTCTGGCGCGCATTAAATGCGTCGCAGGTAGCCGTTGGCGCCGAAATAGCCGTTGCCCCGCTGTTACACCGGACAGTCCGGTATACACCGGACAGTCCGGTGAAATTTTAGCAGAGCAGCCGAAGTGAAAACCCGAGGCTGGCGAGTTCCTGAGGCCGCTCTTCCTTGGAGCACCGGACAGTCCGGTGAATTATAGCGGAGTGGCCTTCGGAAATTCCCGAGAGTGAAGAGTTTGAGGTCGGAGTCCCCTGGTGCACCGGACATGTCCGGTGGCACACCGGACAGTCCGGTGCGCCAGACCAGAGGTGCCTTCGGTTGACCCTTGCTCCTTTATTTGAACCCAATACTTGGTCTTTTTATTGGCTACGTGTGAACCTTTTGCACCTGTATAACTTACACACTAGAGCAAACTAGTTAGTCCAATATTTGTGTTGGGCAATTCAACCACCAAAATTATTTAGGAACTAGGTGTAAGCCTAATTCCCTTTCAAAGCCTCGATCCACACCAGGCGCACGCGCAACACAGCGCCTGCGGCCCCGGGTCGCCTCGGCAACGAGCACCACCACTGCAACCATCGAGCCCACCTCGACGAGAGGGTGCGCCGAGGCTACCACCCCAGGCGTGGGGGACGCTACGACAGCGGGGAGGATCGGAGTCCCTCGCCCGAACCACCCGGTCCGCAGGCTTTCAGCCGAGCCATATGACGGGCGCCGTTCCCGACCCGGTTCTGAACCCCGACTACCATCACAAAGTACTCGGGGGAGACAAGGCCGGAACTGTGGCTCGCGGACTACCGGCTGGCCTGCCAACTAGGTGGAACGGATGATGACAACCTCATCATCCGCAACCTCCCCCTGTTCCTCTCCGACTCCGCTCGAGCCTGGCTAGAGCATCTGCCTCCGGGACAGATCTCTAACTGGGACGACCTGGTCCAAGCCTTCGCTGGTAACTTCCAGGGCACGTACGTGCGCCCTAGGAACTCCTAGGATCTCCGAAGCTACCGCCAGCAGCCGGGAGAGTCTCTCCGGGACTACATCTGGCGATTCTCCAAGCAGCGCACCGAGCTGCCCAACGTCACCGATTCGGATGTCATCGACGCGTTCCTCGTCGGCACCACCTGCCGCGACCTGGTGAGCAAGCTGGGTCGCAAGACCCCCACCAGGGCGAGCGAGCTGATGGACATCGCCACCAAGTTCGCCTCTGGCCAGGAGGCGGTTGAGGCCATCTTCCGGAAGGACAAGCAGCCCCAGGGCCGCCAGCCGGAAGATGTTCCCGAGGCGTCCACTCAGCGCGGCACCAAGAAGAAAGGCAAGAAGAAGTCGCAAGCGAAACGCGACGCCGCCGACGCGGACCTTGTCACCGCCGCTGAGTACAAGAACCCTCGGAAACCTCCCGGAGGCGCCAATCTCTTCGACAAGATGCTCAAGGAGCCGTGCCCCTATCATCAGGGACCCGTCAAGCATACCCTTGAGGAGTGCGCCATGCTTCGGCGCCACTTTCACAGGGCCGGGCCACCTGCGGAGGGTGGCAGGGCCCACCACGACGACAAGAAGGAGGATCACAAGGCAGAGGAGTTCCCCGAGGTCCGCGACTGCTTCATGATCTACGGTGGGCAAGTGGCGAACGCCTCAGCTCGGCATCGCAAGCAAGAGCGTCGGGAGGTCTGCTCGGTAAAGGTGGCGGCGCTAGTCTACCTAGACTGGTCCGACAAGCCCATCACCTTCGACCAGGGCGATCACCCCGACCGCGTGCCGAGCCCGGGGAAATATCCGCTCGTTGTCGACCCCGTCATCAGCAACGTCAGGCTCACCAAGGTCCTCATGGACGGAGGCAGCAGCCTCAACATCATCTACGCCGAGACCCTCGAGCTCCTACAGATCGATCTATCCTCGGTCCGGGCCGGTGCGGCGCCTTTTCACGGGATCATCCCCGGGAAACGCGTCCAACCCCTCGGACAACTTGATCTGCCCGTCTGCTTCGGGACTCCCTCCAACTTCAGAAGGGAAACCCTCACGTTCGAGGTGGTCGGGTTCCGAGGAACCTACCACGCAGTGCTGGGGAGGCCATGCTACGCCAAGTTCATGGCTGTCCCCAACTACACCTACCTCAAGCTCAAGATGTTGGGCCCCAATGGGGTCATCACCATCGGCCCCATGTACCGACACGCGTACGAATGCGACGTGGAGTGCGTGGAGTACTGAAAGGGAAATGTGCCCTTGGGCCATTTCTAAGTGTTTTGGTGATTTAGTGTCCAACACAAGTGCCTAAGTGTAAAAGAGGTGGACAAAGTACAAATCAAGGATAAAGGTATGTTTCTCAGATTTAGTACATTGTTTTATGGACTAATGTATTGTGTCTAAGTGCTGGAAACAGGAAAAATCCAATTGGAAATGTCTTGGCTCGAGCAGCCAAGAATCTGCTGAGTCTGGGAGTACCGGACAGTGTCCGGTGGTGCACCAGACAGTGTCCGGTGCGCCAGGCTGGTTCGAGCGAACTGGCCGCTCTCGGGAATTCACCGGCGATGTACGGCTATAATTCACCGGACTGTCCGGTGTGCACCGGACTGTCCGGTGAGCCAACGGTCGGCCGGGCCACGGTCGGCCGGGCCAACGGTCGGCCGCGCAATCTGCGCGGGACACGTGGCCGAGCCAACGGCTAGAAGATGGCACCGGACTGTCCGGTGTGCACCGGACATGTCCGGTGCGCCAACGGCTCTCAGGCTGCCAACGGCCGGCTTCGCCATTTAAGGAAAGAAATCTGGCACCGGACAGTGTCCGGTGTGCACCGGACTGTCCGGTGCGCCAGACGACAGAAGGCAAGAATTGCCTTCCCTGATTGCTCTCAACGGCTCCTAGCTGCCTTGGGGCTATAAAAGGGACCCCTAGGCGCATGGAGGAGTACACCAAGCATCTCGATAACATTTCTAAGCACCAAGACATCGATTTCGCGCATTCGTTTCATTGTGATAGCATATAGAGCTCTTGTGGAGTTGTGAACTCATTGAGTCGTGTTGCGAGCTCTTGTTGCGATTTGTGTGCGTGTTGACACTCTGATTCTTGTGTCTTGTGTGCGTTGCTAATCCCTCCCTTGCTCCGTGTTCTTTGTGAATTTCAAGTGTAAGGGCGAGAGGCTCCAAGTTGTGGAGATTCCTCGCAAACGGGATTGAGAAAAAGCAAACAAAACACCGTGGTATTCAAGTAGGTCTTTGGACCACTTGAGAGGGGTTGATTGCAACCCTCGTCCGTTGGGACGCCACAACGTGGAGTAGGCAAGCGTTGGTCTTGGCCGAACCACGGGATAACCACCGTGCCATCTCTGTGATTGATCCTTGTTGGTTATTGTGTTTTGTTGGGGATTCCTCTTTAGCCACTTGGCAATTATTGTGCTAACAATTAACCAAGTTTTTGTGGCTATAAGTTTTTGAAGTTTTACAGGATCACCTATTCACCCCCCCTCTAGGTGCTCTTAATTGGTATCAGAACCGTTCTCTTCAAGAAAGGGACTAACCGCCCGAAGAGATGGATCCTAAGGGCAAGGGGATGGTGATCAACGACAAGGAGAAGGAGTCCTTCGTCAACGAGCCCAATGATGACAGGCCCACCGACTCAGGCTCGGGCCACAAAAGAAAAGACGTGAGGAAGAAGAAGACAAGGCGCATCAAGGAAATTGTCTACTACGACAGCGACGAATCTTCCTCCTCCCAAAAGGACAACGACGACTACGACATACGAAAGACGGTTAACTCAAACTTTTCTTTCGATTATTCGCGCATTCCGCATAGCTCAAATGCTCAATTGCTCCCCATTCCACTTGGCAAGCCCCTCACTTTGATGGAGAGGACTACGGATTTTGGAGCCACAAAATGCGTACTCACTTGTTTTCTCTCCATCCAAGCATTTGGGAGATTGTGGAAAGTGGAATGAAATTTGATAGCTCAGATAGCCCTGTGTTTATTAATGAACAGATTCATAAAAATGCACAAGCTACTACTGTGTTGCTAGCCTCTTTGTGCAGGGACGAGTATCACAAGGTGAGCGGCTTGGACAATGCCAAGCAGATCTGGGACACCCTCAAGATCTCTCATGAGGGGAACGACGTCACCTTGCTCACCAAAATGGATTTGGTGGAGGGCGAGCTTGGAAGGTTCGCGATGATAAGGGGTGAGGAGCCAACTCAAACATACAACCGGCTCAAGACCCTTATCAACAAAATAAGGAGCTACGGAAGCACGCGATGGACGGACCACGACGTCGTCCGACTGATGCTAAGGTCCTTTACCGTTCTTGATCCTCATTTGGTGAATAATATTCGTGAGAATCCTAGGTACACCAAAATGTCGCCCGAAGAAGTCCTCGGAAAATTCGTTAGCGGGCGAATGATGATCAAGGAGGCGAGGTACGTGGACGACGCCTTGAATGGTCCGATCAACGAGCCGCAACCCCTTGCTCTCAAGGCAACAAGAAGCAAGGAGGCGCTACCTAGCAAGGTGGCACAGATTGAGGCGGCTAGACTTAATGATGAAGAGATTGCCCTCATCATCAAAAGATTCAAGACGGTGCTTAAGGGTCGCAAGGGATAGCCAAGCAAGACCAAAGCCAAGGGGAAGCGCTCATGCTTCAAATGCGGTAAGCTTGGTCATTTTATTGCTAACTGTCCCGACAATGATAGTGAACAGGACCAAGGGAGCAAGAGGGAGAAGAAGAAGGCATACAAGAAGGCAAAGGACGAGGCACATCTAGGCAAGGAGTGGGATTCGGATTGCTCCTCCTCCGACTCCGACAATGAAGGACTCGCCGCCACCGCCTTCAACAAATTGGCCCTCTTTCCAAACGAGCGTCACACATGCCTTATGGCAAGAGAGAAGAAGGTATGTACTCAAAACTCTACTTATGCTTCTTCAAGTGAGGACGAATCTAGTGATGAGGATGAAATAGATTATTCATGTTTGTTTAAGGGCCTAGATAGAACCAAGGTAGACAAAATTAATGAATTGATTGATGCCTTGAATGATAAGAATATGCTTTTAGAAAAGCAAGAGGATTTGTTGTATGAAGAACATGATAAATTTGTAGAAGCACAAAAGTCTCTTGCTCTAGAAATTAAAAGGAATGAAATGCTCTCTATTGAATTATCTTCTTGTCATGAAACTATTGCTACGTTAAAAAGTTTTAATGATGATTTAAATGCTAAACTAGAAGTAGCTAGTAAATCTAATTCTTGTGTAGAAATTGTTGAAACTTGTAATAGGTGTAAAGATTTTGACATCGATGCTTGTAGTGATCATTTAGTTTCAATTTCCAAATTAAATGAGGAATTAGCTAGTCTTAATGCCCAACTTAAGACTAGCAAGAATGAATTTGACAAGCTAAAATTTGCAAGGGATGCCTACACGATTGGTAGACACCCCTCAATTAAGGATGGACTTGGCTACAAGAGGGAAGCCAAGAACTTGACAAGCCATAAGGCTCCCATCTCCGCCAAGGAGAAAGGGAAGGCCCCTATGGCTAGTAGTGTGCAAAAGAACCATGCCTTTATGTACCATGATAGGAGACAATCTAGAAATGCTTATAGGAGTTGTAATGCATATAATGCCTTTGATTCTCATGCCATGTTTGCTTCTAGTTCTTCTTATGTGCATGATAGAAATGTTGGTAGGAGAAATGTTGTTCATAATATGCCTAGGAGAAATGTTGTTAATGTTCCTAGGAAAGTAAATGAACCTTCTACAATATATCATGCTTTAAATGCTTCTTTTGCTATTTGTAGAAAGGATAGGAAAATAGTTGCTAGGAAATTAGGGGCAAAATGCAAGGGAGACAAAACTTGCATTTGGGTCCCTAAGGATATTTGCACTAACCTTGTAGGACCCAACATGAGTTGGGTACCTAAGACCCAAGCCTAAATTTGCCTTGCAGGTTTATGCATCCGGGGGTTCAAGCTGGATTATTGACAGCGGATGCACAAACCATATGACGGGGGAGAAGAAGATGTTCACCTCCTACGTCAAAAACAAAGATTCCCAAGATTCAATAATATTCGGTGATGGGAATCAAGGCAAGGTAAAAGGGCTAGGTAAAATTGCAATCTCCAATGAGCACTCTATCTCTAATGTGTTTTTAGTAGAGTCTCTTGGATATAATTTACTATCTGTTAGTCAATTATGTAATATGGGATATAATTGTTTATTTACAAATGTAGATGTGTCTGTCTTTAGAAGATGTGATGGTTCACTAGCTTTTAAGGGTGTACTAGACGGCAAACTTTACTTAGTTGATTTTGCAAAAGAAGAGGCCGGTCTAGATGCATGCTTAATGGCTAAGACTTGCATGGGCTGGTTGTGGCATCGCCGCTTAGCACATGTGGGGATGAAGAACCTCCACAAGCTTCTAAAGGGAGAACACGTGATAGGTCTAACCAATGTTCATTTCGAAAAAGATAGACCTTGTGCAGCTTGTCAAGCAGGTAAACAAGTAGGAGGAGCGCATCACAGCAAGAATGTGATGACCACGTCAAGACCTCTGGAGCTGCTGCATATGGACCTCTTCGGACCCGTCGCCTATCTGAGCATAGGAGGAAGTAAGTATGGTCTAGTTATTGTTGATGACTTTTCCCACTTCACTTGGATGTTCTTTTTGCAGGATAAGTCTGAAACACAAGGGACCCTCAAGCGCTTCCTAAGGAGAGCTCAAAATGAGTTTGAGCTCAAGGTGAAGAAGATAAGGAGCGACAACGGGTCCGAATTCAAGAATCTTCAAGTGGAGGAGTTCCTTGAGGAGGAGGGGATCAAGCACGAGTTCTCCGCTCCCTACACACCTCAGCAAAATGGTGTGGTAGAGAGAAAGGAGAGGACGCTCATAGATATGGCGAGGACTATGCTTGGAGAGTTCAAGACCCCCGAGTGCTTTTGGTCGGAAGCCGTGAACACGGCTTGCCACGCCATCAACAGGGTCTACCTTCACCACCTCCTCAAGAAGACCTCATACGAGCTGCTAACTGGTAACAAACCCAATGTATCGTACTTTCGTGTATTTGGGAGTAAATGCTACATTCTAGTGAAGAAGGGTAGGAATTCCAAATTTGCTCCCAAAGCCGTAGAAGGGTTTTTATTAGGTTATGATTCAAATACAAAGGCGTATAGGGTCTTCAACAAATCATCGGGTTTGGTTGATATCTCTAGCGACGTTGTATTTGATGAGACTAATGGCTCTCCAAGAGAGCAAGTTGTTGATCTTGATGATGTAGATGAAGAAGACGTTCCAACGGCCGCGATACGCACCATGGCGATTGGAGATGTACGGCCTCAGGAACATTTGGAGCAAGATCAACCGTCTTCCTCAACTATGGTGCATCCCCCAACCCAAGATGACGAACAGGTACCTCAAGTGGAGGCGCATGATCAAGGGGGAGCACAGGATGTTCAAGTTGAAGAGGAAGAAGCACCTCAGGCACCTCCAACCCAAGTTCGAGCAACGATCCAAAGGGATCATCCTGTCGACCAGATATTAGGTGATATTAGCAAGGGAGTAACTACTCGTTCAAGATTAGTTAATTTTTGTGAGCATTACTCTTTTGTCTCTTTATTGAGCCTTTCAGGGTAGAAGAGGCCTTGCTAGATCCGGACTGGGTGTTGGCCATGCAGGAGGAACTCAACAATTTCAAGCGCAATAAGTTTGGACACTGGTGCCTCGCCCTAAGCAAAATGTTGTGGGAACCAAGTGGGTGTTCCGCAACAAACAGGACGAGCACGGGGTGGTGACAAGGAACAAGGCTCGGCTTGTGGCAAAAGGTTATGCCCAAGTCGCAGGTTTGGACTTTGAGGAGACATTCGCTCCTGTGGCTAGGCTAGAATCAATTCGTATCTTGCTAGCATATGCCGCTCACCATTCTTTCAGGTTGTACCAAATGGATGTGAAGAGCGCTTTCCTCAACGGGCCGATCAAAGAGGAGGTGTACGTGGAGCAACCCCCTGGCTTTGAGGATGAACGGTACCCCGACCACGTGTGTAAGCTCTCTAAGGCGCTCTATGGACTTAAGCAAGCCCCAAGAGCATGGTATGAATGCCTTAGAGACTTTTTAATTGCTAATGCCGATCAAGGTTGGGAAAGCCGATCCAACTCTTTTTACTAAGACTTGCGATGGTGATCTTTTTGTATGCCAAATTTATGTCGATGACATAATATTTGGCTCTACTAACCAAAAGTCTTGTGAAGAGTTTAGCAGGGTGATGACGCAGAAATTCGAGATGTCGATGATGGGCGAGTTGAACTACTTCCTTAGATTTCAAGTGAAGCAACTCAAGGACGGCACTTTCATCTCCCAAACGAAGTACACACAAGACTTGCTAAAGCGGTTTGGGATGAAGGATGCCAAGCCCGCAAAGACGCCGATGGGAACTGACGGACACACCGACCTCAACAAAGGTGGTAAGTCCGTTGATCAAAAAGCATACCGGTCCATGATAGGTTCTTTGCTTTATTTATATGCTAGTAGACCGGATATTATGCTTAGTGTATGCATGTGTGCTAGATTTCAATCCGATCCTAAGGAGTGTCACTTAGTGGCTGTGAAGCGAATTCTTAGATATTTAGTCGCTACGCCTTGCTTCGGGATCTGGTATCCAAAGGGGTCTAACTTTGACTTAATTGGGTACTCGGATTCCGACTATGCTGGATGTAAGGTCGATAGGAAGAGTACATCAGGGACGTGCCAATTCTTAGGAAGGTCTCTGGTGTCATGGAACTCTAAGAAACAAACCTCCGTTGCCCTATCCACCGCTGAGGCCGAGTACGTTGCCGCAGGACAGTGTTGCGCGCAACTGCTTTGGATGAGGCAAACCCTCCGGGACTTTGGCTACAATCTGAGCAAAGTCCCACTCCTATGTGACAATGAAAGTGCTATCCGAATAGCGGAAAATCCTGTTGAGCACAGCCGCACAAAGCACATTGACATCCGGCATCACTTTTTGAGAGACCACCAGCAAAAGGGAGATATCGAAGTGTTTCATGTTAGCACCGAGAACCAGCTAGCCGATATCTTTACCAAGCCTCTAGATGAGAAGACCTTTTGCAGGCTGCGTAGT
This sequence comes from Zea luxurians, assembly GCA_029449295.1. Lineage (NCBI taxonomy): Eukaryota > Viridiplantae > Streptophyta > Magnoliopsida > Poales > Poaceae > Zea > Zea luxurians. Next base: position 10,266,320 of record JAOPSE010000057.1, read on the forward strand.
GAGCTCAATATCTTAGATTCACGGAACTTGGATTGAATTGTAGCATATATGTGTTTATGCCTTTGATCATGTTCATTCTGCATTTTGTTGCTTATTGTAGTGCTCAAGTTGTACAAACACTCCCTGGACCTCACAAGTCCTTTTTGCAAGTGATGCACATATTTAGGGGGAGCTGTGCTACAACTTAACCCTTTGAGACTAACCATGTACTTGAGTTTGGTTATTTTAGTCTCCAAGGAGAATTGAAAGGGAAAAGGTGGACTTGGACCATGCAAGACTTCCACTGCACTTCGACGAGAAAGAGTAACTTTTCCAAGTTCATCTTTATACTCCTATTGCCTTTGTGTTCTTATTTGAAAATTTTGGTGAGGCAATGGGGTTAAAGGGCCAAGATTGATCCCGTTTTGGTGCTTGATGCCAAAGGGGGAGAAAATAAAGGCCAAAGCAATAAATGGATCAGCTACCACTTGAGAAATTTTGAAAATAGTAGATTAGAGCTTTTGGTTTGTCAAAACTCTTTTATTGTCTTTTATGTCAAAAGTTGGCCTCTTGTGAGGAGAAGTGTTGATTATGGGAAAAAGGGGGAGTTTTTGAAATCCTTGATCAAATTTCTTTGGAAAACCTCTCTTTATGTCTCTACAAGTGGTTTTGACTTAGAGATAGGAATTTGAGTTTGATTTGCAAAAACAAACCAAGTGGTGGCATAGAGTGATCCATATATGTCAAATTGAATCAAAACAATTTTGAGTTCTAATTTGAATTGATTGTGTACTTGTTCTACTTGCTTTATGTTGTGTTGGCATAAATCACCAAAAAGGGGGAGATTGAAAGGGAAATGTGCCCTTGGGCCATTTCTAAGTCTTTTGGTGATTTAGTGTCCAACACAAGTGCCTAAGTGTAAAAGAGGTGGACAAAGTACAAATCAAGGATAAAGGTATGTTTCTCAGACTTAGTACATTGTTTTATGGACTAATGTATTGTGTCTAAGTGCTGGAAACAAGAAAAATCCAATTGGAAATGTCTTGGCTCGAGCAGCTAAGAATCTGCTGAGTCTGGGAGCACCGGACTGTCCGGTGGTGCACCGGACAGTGTCCGGTGCGCTAGGCTGGTTCGAGCGAATTGACCGCTCTCGGGAATTCACCGGCGACGTACGGCTATAATTCACCGGACTGTCCGGTGTGCACCGGACTGTCCGGTGAGCCAACGGTCGGCCGGGCCAACGGTCGGCCGCGCAATCTGCGCGGGACACGTGGCCGAGCCAACGGCTATAAGATGGCACCGGACTGTCCTGTGTGCACCGGACATGTCCGGTGCGCCAACGGCTCTCAGGCTGCCAACGGTCGGCTTCGCCATTTAAGGAAAGAAATCTGGCACCGGACAGTGTCCGGTGTGCACCAGACTGTCCGGTGCGCCAGACGACAGAAGGCAAGAATTGCCTTCCCTGATTGCTCTCAACGGCTCCTAGCTGCCTTGGGGCTATAAAAGGGACCCCTAGGCGCATGGAGGAGTACACCAAGCATCTCGACAACATTTCTAAGCACCAAGACATCGATTTCGCGCATTCGTTTCATTGTGATAGCATATAGAGCTCTTGTGGAGTTGTGAACTCATTGAGTCGTGTTGCGAGCTCTTGTTGCGATTTGTGTGCGTGTTGACACTCTGATTCTTGTGTCTTGTGTGCGTTGCTAATCCCTCCCTTGCTCCGTGTTCTTTGTGAATTTCAAGTGTAAGGGCGAGAGGCTCCAAGTTGTGGAGATTCCTCGCAAACGGGATTGAGAAAAAGCAAACAAAACACCGTGGTATTCAAGTAGGTCTTTGGACCACTTGAGAGGGGTTGATTGCAACCCTCGTCCGTTGGGACGCCACAACGTGGAGTAGGCAAGCGTTGGTCTTGGCCGAACCACGGGATAACCACCGTGCCATCTCTGTGATTGATCCTTGTTGGTTATTGTGTTTTGTTGGGGATTCCTCTTTAGCCACTTGGCAATTATTGTGCTAACAATTAACCAAGTTTTTGTGGCTATAAGTTTTTGAAGTTTTACAGGATCACCTATTCACCCCCCCTCTAGGTGCTCTCAAGTACGTCGAGGCCCTCGCCGAATCCGAGGCCCTCATCGCCGACCTGGAGAGCCTCTCCAAGGAGGCGCCAGACATGAAGCGCCATGCCGGCAACTTCGAGACAGCGAAGACGGTTAAGTCCGTCTCTCTCGACCCCATCAACGACGCCTCCAAGCAGATCCGGATCGGCTCCAAGCTCGACCCCAAATAGGAAGCAGTGCTCGTCGACTTTCTCCGCGCAAACGCCGAAGTTTTCGCGTGGAGTCCCTCGGACATGTCTGGCATACCGAGGGATGTCGCCGAGCACTCACTGGATATTTGAGCTGGAGCCCGACTCGTGAAGCAACCTCTGCGCCGATTCGACGAAGTAAAGCGCAGAGCCATAGGCGAGGAGATCCACAAGCTGATGGCCGCAGGGTTCATCAAAGAGGTATTCCATCCCGAATGGCTTGCCAACCCCGTGCTTGTGAGAAAGAAAGGAGGGAAATGGCGGATGTGTGTAGACTACACTGGTCTAAACAAAGCATGTCCAAAAGTTCCCTATCCTCTGCCTCGCATCGATCAAATCGTGGATTCCACTGTTGGATGCGAAACCCTGTCTTTCCTCGATGCCTACTTAGGGTATCACCAAATCAGGATGAAAGAGACCGACCAGCTCGTGACTTCTTTCATCACACCTTTTGGCATGTACTGCTATGTTACTATGCCATTTGGTTTGAGGAATGCGGGTGCGACGTACCAAAGGTGCATGAACCATGTGCTCGGCGAACACATTGGTCAAACGGTCGAGGCTTATGTCGATGACATCGTAGTCAAGACGAGGAAAGCCTCCGACCTCCTTTCCGACCTTGAAACGACATTCCGGTGTCTCAAGGCGAAAGGCGTAAAACTCAATCCCGAGAAGTGTGTCTTCGGAGTCCCCCGAGGCATGCTCTTAGGGTTCATCGTCTCCGAGCGGGGCATCGAGGCCAACCCGGAGAAAATCGTGGCCATCACCAACATGGGGCCCACCAAGGACTTGAAAGGCGTACAGAGGGTCATGGGATGCCTTGCGGCTCTGAGCCGTTTCATCTCGCGCCTCAGCGAAAGAGGCCTACCTCTATACCGCCTCTTAAGAAAGACCGAGTGCTTCACTTGGACCTCCGATGCCGAGGAAACCCTCGGGAACCTGAAGGCGCTCCTTACGAACACGCCCATCTTGGTGCCCCCCGCCGCTGGAGAAGCCCTCTTGATCTACGTCGCCGCTACCACTCAGGTGGTCAGCGCCGCGATCGTGGTTGAGAGACAAGAAGAAGGGCATGCATTGCCTATCCAGAGGCCGGTTTACTTCATTAGTGAGGTACTGTCCGAGACCAAGATCCGCTACCCGCAAATTCAGAAGTTGTTGTACGCGGTGATCCTGACGCGGCGGAAGCTGCGACACTACTTCGAGTCTCATCCGGTGACTGTGGTGTCATCCTTCCCCCTGGGGGAGATCATCCAGTGCCGAGAGGCCTCGGGTAGGATTGCAAAGTGGGCGGTGGAAATCATGGGCGAGACAATCTCGTTCGCCCCTCGGAAGGCCATCAAGTCCCAAGTCTTGGCGGACTTTGTGGCTGAATGGGTCGACACCCAGCTCCCGGCGGCTCCGATCCAACCGGAACTCTGGACCATGTTTTTCGATGGGTCGCTGATGAAAACAGGGGCAAGCGCGGGCCTGCTCTTCATCTCGCCCCTCGAGAAGCACCTACGCTACGTACTGCGCCTCCATTTCCCGGCGTCCAACAACATGGCTGAGTATGAAGCTCTGGTCGACGGGTTGCGCATCGCCATCGAGCTAGGGGTCCAACGCCTCGACGCTCGCGGCAACTCGCATCTCGTCATCGACCAAGTTATGAAGAACTCCCACTGCCGCGACCCGAAGATGGAAGCCTACTGCGATGAGGTTCGGCGCCTGGAGGACAAGTTCTACGGGCTTGAGCTCAACCACATCGCCCGACGATACAACGAGACTACGGACGAGCTGGCTAAGATAGCCTCGGGGCGGACAACGGTTTCCCCGGATGTCTTCTGTAACGCCCCGAATTTTTTGCAGTTGAATTTTTTTTCTTTTCTTTACTCGCCAAAATTCGGGCGTTACCTTTTCTTTTTCTTTTTCCCTCGCTAGACCTTGATCTTTTCCAAAGCTAGCGGGATTCGGTTTGGATCTCCCGTGTAAAGAAAAACTCTAAAAATACTTTATGTTGTTTGATGCACCATGCCGAACCATGCATTTTTTGGTTGCTTTGAAAGTGCAAATGCATTCATGTAGGAAGATCGGATTTCGAAAATGAGGAGAAAACCTTTTCTTTCTTTTTCTCTCTCTTTCTCTCTTCTCTTTTTCTCTCTCTCCCGCGCCGTGGGCCGACCCCGGCCGGCCCAGCCGCCCTTGCGCGCCCCCCCTCTTGGGCCTGAATCGGCCCAGCCGACCCCCCATCCCCCCTTTTTTCCCCAAACCCTCTCCCTCTCCCTCTCATTTCCCCTCTCTCTCTCCCTAGCGCCGCCCCTACCCCCTGCCCAACCGCCGCCCTGCCCTAGCGCTCGGCCGCCGCTCCCCGCCGTCGGCCGCCCCCGCCGGTGAGCCCCCCTCCTCCCTCTCTCCCTCCTCTCTCCCTCTCCCCTCTCCCCTCCTCTCTCCTCGGCAGCCCGCGCCCGGCCGCGCCGTGGCCGCTGGCCGCCCTGGCCGCGCCCCCAGCCGGCCGCTGCCGCGCCGCCCTGGCCCCCGGCCAGCCCCAGCCGGCCCCGGCCGCCCCCTGGCCAACCCCGCCCGCGCCCCGGCCGCGCGTCTGGCCGCGCGCCTGGCCGGCTCGGCCGCCTGCCAGCCCGACCCCCCCCCCCCCCCCGCGCGCCCGCCTGGCCGGCCGGTTCAACCGGGCCAGCTCGGCCGCCCCGGCCCCCAGCTCGGCCGCCCACGCCCGCGCCAGCCCCCAGCTCGGCCGCCCTGCCTAGGGCCGGTTCAACCGCCCCCCCCTGTTTTTTTTATTTTTTTTATTTTATTTATTTTATTTACTTTCTGTGATCATAGTTACTTTATTTTAGGTAGGCTAATCATTGTTCATGCTATTGAAATAGGAAGTTTAATTTAGAATTTCGTTGCGCTAGTTGATTCATCTAGTAAATTGTTTATCTCGTTCAATGTTGATCAACCTAAAATGATTAGGTTTCCATTAGTGTATATAACAGAATTCTTTTGTTAAGAACCAATTGTAACTAATCATTAGTGCATAAGATTTAACCCCTGCGAGACCTTTTCCCGTTTCTTTCTAATCATAATAAATGCGATATCGAATGTCATACTTGATGCATATTCGCTTTACTTGTTACCTTGTATGGTGTACTGTTCTTTTGTATTAAATATGTGGATGTATGTATGTTTGCGCTCGCATAGAGAACGATCCGGTCGAAGAGCCCGAGGAATTCGCAGGAGAAGCCCCTGAGCAGCAGTCGGTTGGTGGAGGCAAGTGTCCTTTGACCTATCTCTGTCCTAATCATTCTTTAATTCACCTCCCGCATTACACATTTATACCTAAGGATTGACTAGCTTTTGTTATCCATGTCCTTGTTTACCTATTTGGGTCAGATTATTACTGCTTAGTTTGATGCTATTGCTCAACTCTAATCAATGAACATGATGTGATTATCTATGATACGCTGTTTTCCCTTCTTATTTATGATTATATTTGTGACCTTTAAGGGGACTCGAGCGGTTTCTCGAGTGCCTCTCCGTAAGGACCTGTTCAATGGATGACCGCCCGGGAAAACAGTGCAACCATGAGGGTGGAATGGGACGCCCTTAGCTGAATAATTAGAGGAACCGGGGTGTAGTCCGCTTAGCCGTTGTGCCGTCAATGGGGCTCGGTGTATGCGGCTCGCTCTGCCAAGGTTGATTTGTCCCTTGGGGAGGAGTGCGGTACATTTAGGAAACCTAACGGGCGGCTACAGCCTCGGGGAATCTTTGTAAAGGCTTCGTAGTGAATCCCTAGCCATTCACCTTGGGAGTGAATAAGGGTCTTGCAAGCCCGGGCTAGAAAGGGAATCACGGCTTGTGGGTAAAGTGCGCAACCTCTGCAGAGTGTTATGAAACTGATATATCAGCCGTGCTCGCGGTTATGAGCGGCCAAGGGAGCTCCAGAGATTAGTGATACTTGATCAGAGACATTTTGGTACAGGTGGCAATGAGATTGATAGTTCTAATTATGATTATGGTAATGGTAAGTGGTATTCTTTCCGTTTGGAAAGGATACATTGGGCTAATAACTTGGGTTAATGTTAAAACCTGGCTTTCTACTAGTAAGTAATAACCTGACCAACTAAAAGCAACTGCTTGACTTATCCCCACATAAAGCTAGTCCACTACAGCCAAACAGGATACTTGCTGAGTATGTTGATGTGTACTCACCCTTGCTCTACACACCAACCCCCCCCCCCCCCAGGTTGTCAGCATTGCAACCACTGCTCAGGAGAAGATGAAGCTGTGGAAGGAGACTTCCAGGAGTTCCAAGACTATGACGAGTTCTAGGCGTGGGTTAGCGGCAACCCCCAGTCGGCTGCCTGTGAAGGCCGTGTTATCTACGTTTCTTTTCCGCACTTTGATTTATTGTAAGAACTATATGGACGTCTCAGACGTATGATGTAATCGACTATTATTTCCCCTTTTTAATACTATTTGAGCACTGTGTGATGATGTCCATGTTATGTAACTGCTGTGTACGTGAATAACTGATCCTAGCACGTACATGGTTCGCATTCGGTTTACCTTCTAAAACCGGGTGTGACATCTTCTCCCGAGACCTACAGCAACCCTCAGTCAAGACCGACGACACGCCCGAGCCCGAGAAGGCCTCGGCCCAGCCTGAGGCACCCTCGGCTCAGCCCGAGGCACCTTTGGCACAGCCCGAGGCGCCCTCGGCTCGGCCCGAGGCACCCTCGGCCCCCGAGGGTGAGGCACTGCGCGTCGAGGAAGAGCGGAATGGGGTCCAACCTAATCGAGACTGGCAGACCTCGTACCTGCAATATCTCCACCAAGGAGAGCTGCCCCTCGACCGAGCCGAGGCTCGGCGACTGGCACGACGCGCCAAGTCGTTCGTCTTACTGGGTGACGGGAAGGAGCTCTACCACCGCAGCCCCTCCGGCATCCTCCAGCTGTGCATATCCATCGCCGAAGGCCAGGAGCTCTTACAAGAAATACACTCGGGGGCTTGCGGTCATCACGCAGCGCCCCGAGCCCTTGTTGGAAACGCCTTCCGACAAGGTTTCTACTGGCTGACCGCGGTGGTCAACGCCACTAGAATTGTCCGCACCTGCCATGGGTGTCAATTCTACGCAAGGCAGACCCACCTGCCCGCTCAGGCTCTGCAGACAATACCCATCACCTGGCCGTTTGCTATGTGGGGACTGGACCTCGTTGGTCCCTTGCAGAAGGCACCCGGGGGCTACACGCACCTGCTGGTCGCCATCGACAAATTCTCCAAGTGGATCGAGGTCCGACCCCTGAACAGCATCAGGTCCGAACAGGCGGTGGCATTCTTCACCAACATCATCCATCGCTTTGGGGTCCTGAACTCCATCATCACCAACAACGACACCCAGTTCACCGGCAGAAAGTTCCTGGACTTCTGCGAGGGTCACCACATCCGGGTGGACTGGGCCGCCGTGGCTCACCCCATGACGAATGGGTAGGTGGAACGTGCCAACGGCATGATTCTGCAAGGACTCAAGCCGAGGATCTACAACGACCTCCACAAGTTCGGCAGACGATGGATGAAGGAACTCCCCTCGGTGGTCTGGAGTCTGAGGACAACGCCGGGCCGAGCCACGGGCTTCACATCGTTCTTTCTAGTCTATGGGGCCGAGGCCATCTTGCCCACGGACTTAGAATACGGTTCCCTGAGGATGAGGGCGTACGACGACCGAAGCAACCAGACCGACCGAGAAGACTCACTGGACCGGCTCGAAGAGGCTCCGGACATGGCCTTACTACACACGACGCGGTACCAGCAGTCCCTGCGACGCTACCACACCCGAGGGGTTCGGTCCCGAGACCTCCAAGTGGGCGACTTGGTGCTTCGGCTGCGACAAGACGCCCGAGGGCGGCACAAGCTCACGCCTCCCTGGGAAGGGCCGTTCGTCATCGCCAAGGTTCTGAAGCCCGGGACATACAAGCTGGCCAACAGCCAAGGCGAGGTCTACAGCAACGCTTGGAACATCCGACAGCTACGTCGCTTCTACCCTTAAGATGTTTTCAAGTTGTTCGTGCACCTCGTTCACGTACAACGTCTAACCATCAAGGAAGAGTCAGCCTTGCCTCGGCAAAGCCCGACCCTCCCTCGGGGGCTAGAAGGGGGGAACCCCCTCTGCGTCAAAATTTTCCTCGGAAAAAGTCTTTCTGCCAGAACGTCTTTCGTGCTTTTTGACTACTTCAAAAGTGGGATCCTGAAAATGACAGAGTACACGTAAGCAGCCAAGGCCGACCGAGCCGAGGGACTCCTACGCCTCCGGGATACGGATACCTCACTCATCACCTTCTGTGATAAGTAACTCACGCTCGGATAAGCGATTCCGCTGACCGAACAAGTCTTAATGCTCGGAGACCTTTCTGCCGAAACGATTTTTCGGGCCTTCTTGAGTACATCGTTAGCAGAATTCTACGGACGAGTAAGTGTACACGTAAGCGGCAAGGCCGATCGAGCTGAGGGACTCCTACGCCTCTGGGATACGGATACCTCACTCACCACCTTCCGTGAAAAGTAACTCTCGCTCTGACAAACAATTCTGTTGCCAACAAATAAGTCTTGATACTCGAAACAAAGGGAAAAAGAAACGCAGCTTTACAACACAACGACAGTATGTTTGGGCCTCGGCGGCCGCAAAAAACATACGCACACTACAAGATAAACCGATCCTACAGGTTCAGACCTCAATGGAGGGGGAGCAGCAGCACCCTCGGCGTCAACACCACCTTTGGTGAAGTCCGACCGAGCCTCGAACGACAACACAGTCGGAGGATCTCCGCTCCGAAGGACGACGTCAACACCACGCCCGGGCCATCGCCGCCAGGGTCTCCTCCAGGAGTCTGGCTCGAGCAGACGGCTCGGCCGGTCGCCCTGAATCCTCAGCCAGCTGTCCCCCGAGGACATCAGCCCGGCCCATGGCCTCGGCAACTCGACTCCGGCGCCGGTCCCGCCAGTGGACGGCCCGGTTAGGCTCCGGCCGACGAAGTCTTCTTTTCGAGCCAACTCTGCCTCTGTCCACGCTGATACCGCTGCCTCCGGCTCCGGCTCATCGAAGAGCGGCCGAGGGTTTCCTTTAACTAAGCAAGAGAAGCCTCGGGCGACAAGGCCGACCGAGCCGAGGGACTCCTACGCCTCCGGGATACGGATACCTCACTCGTCACCTTTGCACGAGGCAACTCACACTTGGTGAAGCGGTTCTGTTAGCTGACAGGCGAGTCCTAGTGCTCGAAAATGAGGGAAAAACATGGTATTACACCCAAAAATACCTACATGTTCAGGCATCGACAGCCACAATGAACAAACACCGGCACTCGAGGTGCCATTACAAACGGAACTCCGATTCCACCCCCGCAGGTACAAACAACCCCCACGTTGGAGGGCCTGCGGGGCGACAAAACCACTGGTGACTCGCCGATGCCCGCTCCGGTAGCAGCGACAACGATGCCCGCTCCGAAGTGGCCAAACAGCAGCAGCGATGACCTCAGGGCGGACGCTGCTGCGACGAGCTCCTCGCCCACGCCCCCACTCGAGGGGCGAGGACAAGCAGAAGGCCGTAGAGTCGGAGGTCAGTCCGCGGGTGGCACCGACTATCCCGTCGGCAGAGAAACCTCTTCCGGCTGCCTCGGTGGGAGGTGGCACCGAAAGTAGCGCCGGAGCCGCTCAGGCCAGGGAGCCGGGCAAGCGGCAATTGCCAGTGCCACGAGCGGCGAACGCCCTTCCCCCCGATCACTGAGGGAAGGAGCGGGCCGCTGCCCGCGCGGAGACAGGCCCCAACTCGGCGCACTCCCCTCCCCAGTACTGATGACGAACATCCTTGAAGCTGAGGGAGGGGTAGAGGCCGCAGCCCGGTTTGCTTCTCCCCACCATCGAACTGGTGGTCACCGTCTTGGGTGACCACCAGCGAGGGGATGCAGTCGGGCTGCCTGATGAAAATCCTTGAAGTCGAACGATGGCTGAAAGGTACCAACTTCCGCGAAGTTGCGTTCCCCCAACGACGACAAGGTGGAAGAACCGCGGGCGCCCCCGATCTGGGGGCTCGGAAGGTGGAAAGACGCGATGCATGAGGGGAGCGCGAAGACATGGTTGCCTTTCAAGGGGGTCACCCTCCTTTTAAAGGCAACTCTCCCCACATGCGTCCTCAGCCGTCGCGGGCTGAGTCTTCTCCAACACGCTCCAAGGTCCTCCCCCTACGACACGGGGGCTGGGTCCCACGCGTCATGCAAGCTGGCCCAGGGCAAACAAAGCCAAACCGCCGCGCACGGTGCGCGCAACTGCCCAGCGGTTACGAGCATTCCTCCACTTTCGCCTAGGCCAGCGGGTGAAAGGGCGGACTGCCATGCAGGCGGCATGCAACCGCACCCAGGGGGGCGCACCCTTTCGACTTCGACGCGTCCAGCATGGAGGCCCAGGCCCACACGTCATGTAATCGGCGCACCGGTTACTACGTGCAAGAAACTGCACCGCCACTCGCGCCAGTACCGCGCCTTCTCTACTGCGGAACCAGTGCCGCGACTTGAGGCGACCCTACGCATGACCTGACAGTGCCAACCGAGCACATTGGTCACGGGTCAGTCAGCCGCGTGAGAGGGCGCGACGGTCGATACAACCAGAAATGGGCCGACAGCAATGGCAGTGGCAGGCGGGCGAAAGCGGCAGTCAAGTTGTCAGCAAGCTCATGTCCCCTCCTAGGATAGCGAGAGGACCTTCTCCCACGGCGTGAAGACGACGCGTCCGCGTTCCGTTCCTCGAACGGCTCGCGCACGCACAACGGCCGCCCCGTGAACCACTCGTCCCGTCGCATTAACTCTGCGGCAGGACAAGCGGCACCTTTGGTAGGCGAAGCAGGCGACGCTTCACCTCCGCCATAATGACCGCGTCAAAAAAGGTGCACCACGTCATTCGATTTCGTATCCTTTTCCACTTCCTCTTTCTCTCTCTTGCCTCAGGGATCGGGAAAAAGGATACTCTGAAAGGGATCCTTCTCCGCGAAGGAAGCGGGCCCCAAGCCCCCTACTGACCAGAGGTTCGAAGGCTGGCTCCTCGGAAGGGTTCAACAGCCGCCTCAGAGCACTCGGGCTCCGCGCCCAGTACTGGTCAGAGGTTCGAAGGCCGGCCCCTCTGAAGGGTTCAACGGCCGCCTCAGGCCACTCGGGCTCCGCGCCCACTACTGATTAGGGGTTCGTAGGCTGGCCCCCGAAGGGTTCAACAACCGTCTTAGACGCAGAGCGAGGGATGACCCTGGGTACGTTCAATACATAACCGAGGCTCGGGCTGCGCTCCCGAGGTACCCTAGGACATTTCTGAGACCAACGGGAACGATTTTGTAACGGAATCCCACCAGAGGGAGGCATCGAGCCCTCGGACCCCGTCAAAAGGGGACCGGGTCCGGCAAATCACCTGCAGGTACTTTTGGAGCGCGCCTCCGGGCCACTAGCCGACCCCTAACAAATGGGGCACGGGTGTCCACTCGGATTACCCATTAGCAACTCACTGGAGACACCATGTTCGGCGCCCTCCGAGGGCAACATGGCGCTTTCCCCCCTCCTCCTTGCGGAAAGGCGACACAGGGGCGTATGTAAAAGCTGAGTCTATCCCTGACCGTCCTCCCGCTCTGTGCGGAGGCTCGGGGGCTGCTCTCGCAAACCCGGCTCCGGCCAAACCGTTGACAGCGTCAACATACCAGCCTGAGAACTTGGGACTCGACTGTGCACCTGGGCTACGGCCAGTTCGCATGAGGGAACAACCAGACCGGCCGAAGCATTACGAAACATACTAAGACCTCGAAGGAGTCAAACTACTCCTTTGAGGCCTCGGGGGCTACACCCGGCGGGTGCGCTCGCGCGCACCCACCGGAACAAAACGCAACCGAGGAAGGCCGGTCCCCATGCAAAAAAGTGCGACAAAAGCCTCCAAGCGAGTATCAACACTCCCTTCGAGGCTCGGGGGCTACTGTCGGGGACCATAATTAGGGGTACCCCCAAGACTCCTAATCTCAGCTGGTAACCCCCATCAGCACAAAGCTGCAAAGGCCTGATGGGTGCGGTTAAGTCAAGGCTCGGTCCACTCAAGGGACACGATCTCGCCTCGCCCGAGCCCAGCCTCGGGCAAGGGCAGCCGACCCCGGAGGATTCACGTCTTGCCCGAGGACCCCCTCAAGCGACGGACACACCTTCGGCTCGCCCGAGGCCCAGTCTTCGCCAAGAAGCAACCTTGGCCAGATCACCACACCAACTGACCGTATCGCAGGAGCATTTAATGCAAGGATGGCCTGACACCTTATCCTGACACGCGCCCTTCAGTCGATAGAGCCGAAGTGACCACAGTCACTTCGCCGCTCCACTGACCGGCCTGACAAGAAGACGGCGCCGCCTGCGTCGCTCCGACTGCTGTGCCACTCGACAGAGTGAGGCTGACAGCAGCCAAGTCCGGCCTCGAGCGCCATAGGAAACTCTGCCTTGCCCGACCCCAGGGCTCGGACTCGGGCTCGGCCTCGGAAGACGACGAACTCCGCCTCGCCCGACCCCAGGGCTCGGACTCGGGCTCGGCCCCGGAAGACAACGAACTCTGCCTCGCCCGACCCCAGGGCTCGGACTCGGGCTCGGCCCCGAAAGACGACGAACTCCGCCTCGCCCGACCCCAGGGCTCGGACTCGGCCTCGGCTCCGGAAGACGACGAACTCCGCCTCGCCCGACCCCAGGGCTCGGACTCGGCCTTGGCCTCGTATGACAGTCTTGAGAGCACCTAGAGGGGGGGGTGAATAGGTGATACTGTAAAACTTGAAAACTTAAGCCACAAAAACTTGGTTAAGCGTTAGCACAGTAAATGCCAAGTGGCTAGAGAGGAGTCTCAACAAAACACAATAACCACAAGAAATCAATCACAGAGATGGCACGGTGGTTATCCCGTGGTTCGGCCAAGACCAACGCTTGCCTACTCCACGTTGTGGCGTCCCAACGGACGAGGGTTGCAATCAACCCCTCTCAAGCGGTCCAAAGACCCACTTGAATACCACGGTGTTTTGCTTGCTTTTCTCAATCCCGTTTGCGAGGAATCTCCACAACTTGGAGCCTCTCGCCCTTACACTTGAAGTTCACAAAGAAGCACAGAGCAAGGGAGGGATTAGCAATGCACACAAGACACAAGAATCAGAGTATCAACACGCACACAAGTCGCAACAAGAGCTCGCAACACAACTCAATGAGATCACAACTCCACTAGAGCTCTATATGCTATCACAATGAAACAAATGCGCGGAATCGAGGTCTTGGTGCTTAAGAATGTTGTAGGAATGCTTGGTGTGCTCCTCCATGCGCCTAGGGGTCCCTTTTATAGCCCCAAGGCAGCTAGGAGCCGTTGAGAGCATTCTAGGAAGGCTGATCTTGCCTTCTGTCGACTGGCGCACCGGACAGTCCGGTGCACACCGGACACTGTCCGGTGCCCGATTTCTTTCCAAAAATGGCGCAGTCGACCGTTGGCAGCCTGAGAGCCGTTGGCGCACCGGACATGTCCGGTGCACACCGGACAGTCCGGTGCCTCCTTCTAGCCGTTGGCTCGGCCACGTGTCCCGCGCAGATCGCGCGGCCGACCGTTGCCCCGGCCGACCGTTGGCTCACCGGACAGTCCGGTGCACACCGGACAGTCCGGTGAATTATAGCCGTACGTCGCCAATGAATTCCCGAGAGCGACGAGTTCGCCTGTGAACGGCCCACCGGACAATCCGGTGCACCACCGGACAGTCCGGTGAATTATAGCCGTACACCGCCGTCGAAGTCCCGAGAGCAGCCTGTTCGCCAGAGCCAGCCTGGCGCACCGGACACTGTCCGGTGCACCACCGGACAGTCCGGTGCTCCAGGCTGAGCAGAGTCTTCGCTGCTCGAGCCAAGGCATTTTCAATTGGATTTTTCCTGTTTCCAACACTTAGACACAATACATTAGTCCATAAAACAATGTACTAAGTCTGAGAAACATACCTTTATCCTTGATTTGTACTTTGTCCACCTTTTTACACTAGGGCACTTGTGTTGGACACTAAATCACCAAAATACTTAGAAATGGCCCAAGGGCACATTTCCCTTTCAATCTCCCCCTTTTTGGTGATTTATGCCAACACAACATAAAGCAAGTAGAACAAGTACAAAAACAATTCAAATAAGAACTCAAAATTGTTTTGATTCAAATTTGACATATATGGATCACTCTTTGCCACCACTTGGTTTGTTTTTGCAAATCAAACTCAAATTTCTATCTCTAAGTCAAACACACATGTTAAGACATAAAGAAAGTCATTCCAAGAGAAATTGATTCAAGATTTCAAAAACTCCCCTTTATCCCATAATCAACACTTCTCCCCACAAGAAGCCAACTTTTGACAAGAGAGACAATAAAAGAGTTTTGACAAACCAAAAGCTCTAATCTACTATTTTCAAAATTTCTCAAGTGGTAGCTGATCCATCTATTGCTTTGGCCTTTATTTTCTCCCCCTTTGGCATCAAGCACCAAAACGGGATCAATCTTGGCCCTAGAACCTCATTGCCTCACCAAAATTTTCAATAAGAATACAAAGGCAATGAGAGTACATGAGATGAACTTGGAATAAGTTACCCTCTCATCGGAGTGCAGTGGAAGTCTTTTCATGGTCCAAGTCCACCTTTTCCCTTTCAAACCTCCTTTGAGACTAAATCAAGCAAACTCAAGCAAACAGTTAGTCTCAAAGGGTCAAGTTGTACCACAACTCTCCCTAAATATGTGCATCACTTGCACAAGGACTTGTGAGGTCCGGGGATTGATTGTACAACTTGAGCACCACAAGTAAGCAACAAAATGCATAAGGAACATGATCAAAGGCATAAATACATGTATGCTATGAATCAATCCAAGTTCCGCGAATCTAGGACATTTAGCTCACTACGCAGCCTGCAAAAGGTCTTTTCATCTAAAGGCTTAGTGAAGATATCGGCTAGCTGGTTCTCGGTGCTAACATGAAACACTTCGATATCTCCCTTTTGCTGGTGGTCTCACAAAAAATGATGCCGGATGTCAATGTGCTTTGTGCGGCTGTGCTCAACAGGATTTTCCGCTATTCGGATAGCACTCTCATTGTCACATAGGAGTGGGACTTTGCTCAGATTGTAGCCAAAGTCCCGGAGGGTTTGCCTCATCCAAAGTAGTTGCGCGCAACACTGTCCTGCGGCAACATACTCGGCCTCAGCGGTGGATAGGGCAATAGAAGTTTGTTTCTTAGAGTTCCACGACACCAGGGACCTTCCTAAGAATTGGCACGTCCCCGATGTACTCTTCCTATCGACCTTACATCCAGCATAGTCGGAATCTGAGTACCCAATCAAGTCAAAGTTAGACCCCTTTGGATACCAGATCCCGAAGCAAGGCGTAGCTACTAAATATCGAAGAATTTGCTTCACAGCCACTAAGTGACACTCCTTAGGATCGGATTGAAATCTAGCACACATGCATACGCTAAGCATAATATCCGGTCTACTAGCACACAAATAAAGTAAAGACCCTATCATAGACCGGTATGCTTTTTGATCAACAGACTTACCACCTTTGTTGAGGTCGGTGTGTCCGTCGGTTCCCATCGGCGTCTTGCGGGCTTGGCGTCCTTCATCCCAAACCGCTTTAACAAATCTTGCGTGTACTTCGTTTGGGAGATGAAGGTGCCATCCTTGAGTTGCTTCACTTGGAACCCAAGGAAGTAGTTCAACTCGCCCATCATCGACATCTCGAATTTCTGCGTCATCACCCTGCTAAACTCTTCACAAGACTTTTGGTTTGTAGAACCAAATATTATGTCATCGACATAAATTTGGCACACAAAAAGATCACCATCGCAAGTCTTAGTAAAAAGAGTTGGATCGGCTTTCCCGACCTTGAAAGCATTAGCAATTAAAAAGTCTCTAAGGCATTCATACCATTGTCTTGGGGCTTGCTTAAGTCCATAGAGCGCCTTAGAGAGCTTACACACGTGGTCGGGGTACTGTTCATCCTCGAAGCCAGGGGGTTGCTCCACGTACACCTCCTCCTTGATCGGCCCGTTGAGGAAAGCGCTCTTCACATCCATTTGGTACAACCTGAAAGAATGGTGAGCGGCATATGCTAGCAAAATACGAATTGATTCTAGCCTAGCCACAGGAGCGAATGTCTCCTCAAAGTCCAAACCTGCGACTTGGGCATAACCTTTTGCCACAAGTCGAGCCTTGTTCCTTGTCACCACCCCGTGCTCGTCCTGTTTGTTGCGGTACACCCACTTGGTCCCCACAACATTTTGCTTGGGGCGAGGCACCAGTGTCCAAACTTCATTGCGCTTGAAGTTGTTGAGTTCCTCTTGCATGGCCAACACCCAGTCCGGATCCAGGAAGGCCTCTTCTACCCTGAAAGGCTCAATAGAAGAGACAAAGGAGTAATGCTCACAGA
The DNA here is from genome assembly GCA_029449295.1 of Zea luxurians. Taxonomy (NCBI): domain Eukaryota; kingdom Viridiplantae; phylum Streptophyta; class Magnoliopsida; order Poales; family Poaceae; genus Zea; species Zea luxurians. Next base: position 10,283,059 of record JAOPSE010000057.1, read on the forward strand.
AATTAACTAATCTTGAACGAGTAGTTACTCCCATGCTAATATCACCCAAAATTTGGTCGACAGGATGATCCCTTTGAATTGTCGCTCGAACTTGGGTTGGAGGTGCCTGAGGTGCTTCTTCCTCTTCAACTTGAACATCCTGTGCTCCCCCTTGATCACGCGCCTCCTCATGATGAACCTGTTCATCGTCTTGAGTTGGGGGATGCACCGTAGTTGAGGAAGATGGTTGATCTTGCTCCAATTGTTCCTGAGGCCGCACATCTCCAATCGCCATGGTGCGTATCGCGGCCGTTGGAACGTCTTCTTCATCTACATCATCAAGATCAACAACTTGCTCTCTTGGAGAGCCATTAGTCTCATCAAATACAACATCGCTAGAGACTTCAACCAAACCCGATGATTTGTTGAAGACCCTATACGCCTTTGTATTTGAGTCATAACCTAATAAAAACCCTTCTACAGCTTTGGGAGCAAATTTAGAAGTTCTACCTTTCTTCACAAGAATATAACACTTGCTCCAAAATACACGAAAATAAGACACATTGGGTTTGTTACCAGTCAACAGCTCATATGAAGTCTTCTTGAGGAGGCGGTGAAGGTAGACCCTGTTGATGGCGTGGCAAGCCGTGTTCACGGCTTCCGACCAAAAATGCTCGGGGGTCTTGAACTCTCCAAGCATAGTCCTCGCCATATCAATGAGCGTCCTATTCTTCCTCTCTACCACACCATTTTGCTGAGGTGTGTAGGGAGCGGAGAACTCGTGCTTGATCCCCTCCTCCTCAAGGAACTCCTCCACTTGAAGATTCTTGAATTCGGACCCGTTGTCGCTTCTTATCTTCTTCACCTTGAGCTCAAACTCATTTTGAGCTCTCCTTAGAAAGCGCTTGAGGGTCCCTTGGGTTTCAGACTTATCCTGCAAAAAGAACACCCAAGTGAAGCGGGAAAAGTCATCAACAATAACTAGACCATACTTACTTCCTCCTATGCTCAGATAGGCGACAGGTCCGAAGAGGTCCATATGCATCAGCTCCAGAGGTCTTGAAGTGGTCATCACATTCTTGCTGTGATGTGCTCCTCCCACTTGTTTACCTGCTTGACAAGCTGCACAAGGTCTATCTTTTTCGAATTGCACGTTAGTCAAACCTATCACGTGTTCTCCCTTTAGAAGCTTGTGAAGGTTCTTCATCCCCACATGTGCTAAGCGGCGATGCCACAGCCAGCCCATGCTAGTCTTAGCAATTAAGCATGCATCTAGACCGGCCTCCTCTTTTGCAAAATCAACTAAATAAAGTTTGCCGTCTAGTACACCCTTAAAAGCTAGTGAACCATCACATCTTGTAAAGACAGACACATCTACATTTGTAAATAAACAATTATATCCCATATTACATAATTGACTGACAGATAGTAAATTATATCCAAGAGACTCAACTAAAAACACATTAGAGATAGAGTGCTCATTTGATATTGCAATCTTGCCTAAACCTTTCACCTTGCCTTGGTTCCCATCACCGAATATGATTGAATCTTGGGAATCCTTATTCTTGACGTAGGAGGTGAACATCTTCTTTTCCCCCGTCATATGGTTCGTGCATCCGCTGTCGATAATCCAGCTTGAACCTCCGGATGCATAAACCTGCAAGGCAAATTTAGGCTTGGGTCTTAGGTACCCAACTCTTGTTGGGTCCTACAAGGTTAGTCACAATTGTCTTAGGGACCCAAATGCAAGTTTTATCACCCTTGCATTTTGCCCCTAATTTCCTAGCAACTATCTTCCTATCCTTTCTACAAATAGCAAAGGAAGCATTTAAAGCATGATAAATTGTAGAGGGTCCATTCATAACTTTCCTAGGAACATGAACAATATTCTTTCTAGGCACATGATGAATATTTTTTCTAGGCATATCTCTATCATGGATATAGGAAGAACTGGGAGCAAACACAGCATAAGAATCATAGGCATGTGAATCAAAAGCATTACAATTCCTATGAGACTGTCTTCTATCATTGTACATAAAAGCATGGTTCTTTTTAGTACTACTTGCCATAGGAGCCTTCCCTTTCTCCTTGGCGGAGATGGGAGCCTTATGGCTTGTTAAGTTCTTGGCTTCCCTCTTGAAGCCAAGCCCATCCTTAATTGAGGGGTGTCTACCAATCGTGTAGGCATCCCTAGCAAATTTTAGTTTATCAAAATCACTTTTGCTAGCCTTAAGTTGGGCATTAAGACTAGCCATTTCATCATTTAACTTTGCAATAGAAGCTATGTGTTCACTACAAGCATCAATATCAAAATCTTTACATCTATTGCAAATAACAACATTTTCCACACAAGTTGTTGATTTACTAGCTATTTCTAACTTGGCATTCAAATCATCATTAATGCCCCTTAAGCTAGAAATCGTCTCATGGCAGGAAGATAATTCACAAGAAAGCATTTCATTTCTCTTAACTTCTAAGGCATGAGATTTTTGTGCTTCTACAAATTTGTCATGTTCTTCATACAACAAGTCCTCTTGTTTTTCTAAAAGCCTATTCTTATCATTCAAGGCATCAATCAATTCATTAATTTTATCTACCTTGGTTCTATCTAGGCCCTTAAATAAACATGAATAATCTATTTCATCCTCATCACTAGATTCGTCCTCACTTGAAGAAGCATAAGTAGAGTTTTGAGTACATACCTTCTTCTCCCTTGCCATAAGGTATGTGTGACGCTCGTTGGGGAAGAGGGATGACTTGTTGAAGGCGGGTGGCGGCGAGTCCTTCATTGTCGGAGTCGGACGAGGAGCAATCCGAATCCCACTCCTTGCCAAGATGTGCCTCGCCCTTTGCCTTCTTATAGTTCTTCTTCTTCTCCCTCTTGTTCCCTTGATCCTGATCAATATCATTGTCGGGACAGTTAGCAATAAAATGACCAAGCTTACCACATTTGAAGCATGAGTGCTTCCCCTTTGTCTTGGTCTTGCTTGGCTGCCCCTTGCGACCCTTTAGCGCCATCTTGAATCTTTTGATGATGAGGGCCATCTCTTCATCATTAAGTCCGGCCGCCTCAATTTGTGCTACCTTGCTGGGTAACACCTCCTTGCTCCTTGTTGCCTTGAGAGCAACAGGTTGAGACTCATTGATTGGACCGTTTAGAGCGTCGTCCACGTACCTCGCCTCCTTGATCATCATTCGCCCGCTTACAAATTTTCCAAGGACTTCTTCGGGCGACATTTTGGTGTACCTGGGATTCTCACGAATATTATTCACCAAATGAGGATCAAGAACGGTAAAGGACCTTAGCATCAGTCGGACGACATCGTGGTCCGTCCATCGCGTGCTTCCGTAGCTCCTTATTTTGTTGATAAGGGTCTTGAGCCGGTTGTATGTTTGTGTCGGCTCCTCGCCCCTTATCATCGCGAATCGTCCAAGCTCGCCCTCCACCAACTCCATTTTGGTGAGCAAGGTGACGTCGTTCCCCTCATGAGAAATCTTGAGGGTGTCCCAGATCTGCTTGGCATTGTCCAAGCCGCTCACTTTATGGTACTCGTCCCTGCACAAGGAGGCTAACAACACAGTAGTAGCTTGTGCATTTCTATGAATTTGTTCATTAATAAAAATGGGACTATCCGAGCTATCAAACTTCATTCCATTCTCAACAATCTCCCATATGCTTGGATGGAGAGAGAATAGGTGACTACGCATTTTGTGGCTCCAAAATCCGTAGTCCTCCCCATCAAAGTGTGGAGGCTTGCCGAGAGGAATGGAGAGCAAATGTGAATTTGAACTTTGAGGAATACGCGAATAGTCGAAATAAAAGTTCGAGTTAACCGTCTTTCGCTTGTCGTAGTCGTTGTCGTCGCTGTCCTTGTGGGAAGAAGTGGACTCATCACTGTCGTCGTAGTAGACGATCACCTTAATGCGCCTTGTCTTCTTCTTCTTCCCATCTTTTCGTCTATGACCCGAGCCCGAGTCGGTAGGCTTGTCATCCTTTGGCTCGTTGACGAAAGACTCCTTCTCTTTATCGTTGATCACGATACCCTTCCCCTTAGGATCCATCTCTTCGGGCGGTTAGTCCCTTTGTGAAGAGAACGGCTCTGATACCAATTGAGAGCACCTAGAGGGGGGGTGAATAGGTGATCCTGTAAAACTTGAAAACTTAAGCCACAAAAACTTGGTTAAGCGTTAGCACAGTAAATGCCAAGTGGCTAGAGAGGAGTCTCAACAAAACACAATAACCACAAGAAATCAATCACAGAGATGGCACGGTGGTTATCCCGTGGTTCGGCCAAGACCAACGCTTGCCTACTCCACGTTGTGGCGTCCCAACGGACGAGGGTTGCAATCAACCCCTCTCAAGCGGTCCAAAGACCCACTTGAATACCACGGTGTTTTGCTTGCTTTTCTCAATCCCGTTTGCGAGGAATCTCCACAACTTGGAGCCTCTCGCCCTTACACTTGAAGTTCACAAAGAAGCACAGAGCAAGGGAGGGATTAGCAACGCACACAAGACGCAAGAATCAGAGTGTCAACACGCACACAAGTCGCAACAAGAGCTCGCAACACAACTCAATGAGATCACAACTCCACTAGAGCTCTATATGCTATCACAATGAAACAAATGTGTAACACCCTGAATTTGGGGGGTATAAAATTTCTTTGCTCATATTCACAAATTCAGGTGTTACTTTTCTTTTCTCATCCTTCCCCAATCTTTTCTTTCTCATTTCTACAGGAGAGAAATGCTTATTTTATTTGTAATAGTAGTGTGATAGGTTAAACCCTAAGGGACTATGAATTGTTGCATCATGTTGAACCCTAGATTTCACTTTTGTTTGGTGCATAATTCTCAAAAGGTCTAATTTGAATTTGTGGCACATTTGAATTTGAATCAAATAGAGAAAATAAAACGAAAAGAGAAAGGAAATTACAAAATAAAAAGAAAAAGGGAAGAAGCCCGTTACCTCAGCCTGCTCGGCCTTTCGGCCCACCAGGCCCAACCCGCGCGCCCGCGCGCGCTCTCCCTCCCGCCCCTTCTCTCTCTGCGCGAGCGGGCCCGCCTGTCGGCGCGGCCGCCGTCTCCGCGCTCGCTCCCTCGCTCTCTCTGGTTGCCCGGTCCCACCTGTCGGCGCCCCCGCCCGCGCGTGCGCCATCTCCCTCGCTCTCTCTGCCCGTGGGCCCTCCCGGTCAGCCCCGCTTTCCTCGCGCTCGCGCCCGACTTCTTCTCTCTCTCTGCGTCGCGGGTCCCGGCTGTCAGCTTCGCCGTTCTCGCGTAACCGCCGCCGAGCCGCGCGCGCCCGCCTTCCTCGCGCCCACGTCGTGCGTGGGGAGCTCGCCCCACCTCGCCCTCGGCCACTTGAGCCCCGAGCCCCACTCGCCCTCACCCTCTCCCCCATTTGCGCTCCAGTAGACCCTCTTTCCCTCTCGCTGCGCGCACGCAGAGCGCCGCCGCCATAACCCCGCCGTCCCGAGCTCGGTTCCCCGTCGCCGTTGGAGCTCCGCCGCGCCCTTAGCCCCGGTGAGCTCCACCCCGACGTCCGCAACCCGGAACGCGCCCCAATTCCCTCTCCCCCTCCCTATTTCTCTCTGCCCGCGCTCACCCGTCGTCCGCCGTGCAGCCGCCGCCGTCGACCCGGGCCACCGTCGCGTCTCCGTCGCCGCCGAGGAGTCCCCGGAGCCCGCCTTGAGGTAAGGGACCTCTCCCGCCCCTATCGCCCCTTGTTTTGCTCTCTGCCGTGTGTAATTCCTCGCCGGAGTAGAGTAATCCCGCCGCCGAGCCGCCCCGCCGTGAATCGCCCCCTCCGGTGCCTCTGCCCCGACCCAGACCCTACCGGAGAACTCCCCGCGCCCTCCCCGACCTCCCCGACCACCCAGGTCACCCCAGAGTCCCACCAATCGCCCGCGCCCCTCGTCTCCGGCGAGCCCTCCGCCGCGGGGACGAGCGCTGCCGCCCCAGCTAGCCGTAGGGAAGACCCAGGCCGCCCATCCGATCTCCGCCGTTCAACCCAGATCGGGCGGCCCTGATTCAACCCGCCCGGACCTAATCATGGCCGTTCGCCGGAGATCCAGCGGCCCAGGCCCACTGCCCCCTCACCCCGTCTCTCTGCCCGTTAGGCCCCACTTGTCAGCTCGCCCGCGCGCTCGCGCTGTCCGCCCGGCCCCGCCTGTCAGTCCGCTCGCGCGCTCTGCCCGCCCGGTCCCGCCTGCCAGTCGCCCGCGCTCGCGCTGTCCGCCCGGCCCCGCCTGTCAGCCACCCCGAGCCACCGCGCGCCCGCGCGCCCGCCGCAGGATCTAATCCTGGCCGTTGATCTGAGATCTAACGGCTGTAAGCGCCCGATACCCCTTCGCCCGCGCTTTTTCTTAAAGAACCCCCCGGTTTTCTGGATTTTGCGCCCGCCGTCCCTGGTTTCTCGCAGTTAAGTCCTCAGCCCTTTTACTTAATTCAAAATAGGTCCCTAGGGCATATTTTTAACCCCTAAACTTGTAAAATTCATAACTTTGCCATATGAACTCCAAATTAGGTGCTTCAAATTGCAAAATGTTCATAAAATTATTATCTATCTGATTATGCACTGTTTTCCTGCTGTTTCCATGTTCCAATTAATGGTTAATCTTTAGGATAGGATTAAGGTTATTGGAACTCTATTTTGGGATAAATAAAAGGTAGTAGACTTTAATAAAAGTTGGAGCACTTAAGTTTATGGACTCAAACCCTTAAGTTTAGGAACTTAAGCCAGATAATTATTTAATTCCACCACTGACTTAAACCTGAGTAGTGGATAATGACTCATTTTGTATAGTCCTCTACCCCAGACCTAGGAAACACCAGAGTGCCTATCCCTTTTCTGTAATGAATTTGTGACCACCCTCTGCTGCATATGTTTGGTATATTGTTTTTATTTGTTATTTCCCCAAGTGCATAGTGTGAATGATTACTTTACGTAGACAACGAGCAGTCTGTGTTTCCCGAGGAAGTTGCAGAGGAAGTCCCTGAGCAACAGTTTGGTGAAGGCAAGTGTCCTCTGACCCATTATGTCCTATTCATTTATAACTTACTACCCCGCATTACTTACTTGAAACCTAAGGATTGACTAGCTTTACACTTTACTTTATCCTTGATTACCTTTTGGGTTATATGGTTAGCATCCTGCTACTGCCTTAACTTAATCAATGAACATGATGTGAATATTTATGATACTGTTATCCTGATTATGTTGATGATCTTGTGATACTCTAGGGGGCTCAGGCTGTTTCCTAAGTACCTCTCCGTAAGGACCTGTTCGTTGAGAGACCACCCGGGATAACAGTGCAACCATGAGGGTGAAATGGGGCACCCCTAGCTAAATAATCAGAGGAACTAGAGGTGTAGTTGCTTCGCCGTCGTGCCGTCAATGGGGTCCAGGCACAGTGCTTGCTCTGCCGAGGCTGAGTGCCGAGGTTCTTTCGTTTTGCTTTTGTTAGTCACTCTCCTGCGGGGAGGAGTACTGTGTTTATCAAACTGGAGAAACCTAACGGGCAGCTATGATCTCTAGGAAATCTTTGTAACAGCTACGTAGTGAGACCCTGCCAGACCACCTAGGTAGTGGTCAATGGGGATTAGCTCTCCCCGGGCAGAAAGGGAATCATGACTCATGGGTAAAGTGTGCGACCTCTGCAGAGGGTAGTGAAACTGATATATCAGCCGTGCTCACGGTTAAGAGCAGCCTTGGGATCCTCTTTGATTAGAGATACAAATGGTTCGAGATACAAGGATTATGTTATGATTTTGGTTCGAATATGATGATGTTGTTCCTCGATGAGGAAATGGTTCATGGGTTGGTTAATGATAAAATCTGGCTTCTACTAATGATAAATACCTGACTAACTAAAAGCAACTGCTGGAGCCTAACCCCACATAAAGCTAGTCCACTTCAGCCAAACGGGACATTTGCTGAGTACGTTGATGTGTACTCATCCTTGCTTTACCACAAAACACCAGGTTGTCCGCATTGTAACCACTGCTCCGGAGAAGATGAAGCCGTGGCAGGAGACTTCCAGGAGTTCCAAGACTACGACGAATTCTAGGTGTGGGTTGGCGGCAACCCCCAGTCAGCTGCCTGTGAAGGCCTTATCTTTACTGCGTTTCGTTAGCACTTTGATTTAACTGTTAAGTTGATGACTATGTGGATGTCTAAGACTCTGTGATGTAACCGGTTATTACTCTTTTATGTTATTATTCGAGCATTGTGCGATGATGTTCATTTATGTAATCACTGTGTACGTGAGTTCTGATCCTGGCACGTACATAGTCCGCATTCGGTTTGCCTTTCCAAAACCGGGTGTGACATAAGTGGTATCAAAGCCGTGCTGACTGTAGGACCGCTGACCTAGAGTAGCACTGGTCGTACTAAGGACTATTGACCTTCTCTCTCACCTTGACCTCTGATGTTACTTCAAAAGTCGGTCATCTCGACCAACCCTATGTTTCACTACATATATATATATATACTAAATTATACCTTGTTAAAATTTTTTATCTTATTCTGTCTATGGTTTATTCACTTGTCATATTAGTTCTGCTCTTACTCTTATGCTTACGGTGTCTTTTGTAGATGGCTCGTCTTAGACACACTGCACGTAAGTCGGTGATTCCTTTCCTGCCGTCTCGACTTGCGGAGCGTCCCCTGCACCGCACCGTGTCCGGTTAGTCGAGTCACCTGGAGAGGCTGCACCACCGCCTGCGTGAGGAGCAGGAACGCCGACGCCAGCACAGAGAGCAGCAGGGCTCTTCCTCCTCATCCCAGCATGAGGTGGAGTCCGTGAGGCCCCGTTCCTCTGTTGCCCAGCTGGAGGCGCCCCTTGCACCACCGCGGGACGTCCCGGCTGTTGGAGGAGCTACTGGAGGAGGACCTGGAGGAGACCCCGACGACGACGACTCAGACCACAGCACGGAGTCTTCTGAGCCGCAGGAGGCGGAAGGATGGGTCGCCCGACCCATCACCCGTGACGCCGCTCGCGGTTGCCACTTCCACGACGCACTCGACACCTTGCTGCGCCAGGCTTTCGACCGGCACACCTGGTCGATCGAGTATCGTTGTGTAGTCTACCAGCACAGTCGCGGGAGGTACCCGGACCGCTGGGAGGCTACCTGCCTAGTTCGCCGTCCGGAGGATGACCTCCGGGGTGCGGAGGCCGTTTCGGAGCACTATTCCATCTCCGAGAGGGACACTGCAGAGGCGGCTATGCAGGATGCAGCACGACGTGCACTCTCCCAGTACTGTTCTTTGTTCGGTGGCGTGGCCGACGGTCTTAACCTTCGGTACTACCCCCGCCGCCCTACTGGCAGCACAGAGAGTGTGGTTGTCTCCCCTGTTGGTGAGGCTAACCCTAGGTTGAGCAGCACAGTCAACCTAGTCGCAGTGCTTAACACTGAGCTGGACCACTCTCTGTACGAGCTGAGCAGGGCTCGAACGGAGATTGCGGAGTTGCGTGCTGAGCTGGCAGAGCGCCATCACCAGGAGGGTGGTTCTCCCGCTCCTGTTGGGACTCAGCACCCATACCGCTCGCCGCCGCGTGGTCATCACACTTATGGTTCCCCTGTCTGTAAGACCAGGATAGATTTGGATCCTTAGATCGTTAGCGTCGAATTTTGTAATAATTCTTAAGTCAGATGTCTCAGTCTTAGCTAGTAAGTTTAGTTTGCTTATCAGTTGCTTCCATTTAGTTTAGTTTGCTTATCAGTTGCTTTCATGCTTGTTATGATGAACTTGTGCTGGATTCGAATCTTTGTAATGACTGTTGCCAACCTGTGGGTTTCCCCTGCAGTTTGGCATAGCTAGTAATGTTAATGAAGTCAGTTATTTAGTTGGGAAGCCATTTACTCCCACTTTCCTTTCTATCTGAGAAGCTGTGTTGAATCATAATGAGGATCAGTGAAGCTCTTTGTTCACTCAGTGTCATGAAGAATTCTGTATTCTCTTTTCTTATGCTGGAGGGTTGTAAGATCAATGCTGATGTATGAATGTCTTCCACAGATGTCTGACAACAGGCGCCGATGCAACAGGCGTGCTCAGCAAGAGCAGCATGACCAACAGGAGGAACAACTGAGGCAGCCTCCCCCGCCACCCCCGATGACAGTGGAGCAGATGTTCTTGATGCAGACTCAGGCAGTGCAGGCCATTGGGCAGACTCTGGCAGCCATGCAGCAGGCTCAACAGCAACCTCAACCCCAATTGCAAGTGCAGATGCCCCAGATGCCACGAGATAGGCGTGGTGAGTTCATGAGAGGGCACCCTCCTACCTTCGCCCATTCTGCTGACCCCATGGATGCAGAAGACTGGCTGCGCGCAGTGGAAAGAGAACTGCGCACCGCTCAATGTGACGACAGGGAGAAGGTTCTGTATGGTCCCCGTCAGCTAAGGGGAGCAGCCCAGTCCTGGTGGGAGTCCTACCTCGCCACACATGCTGACCCCGAAGCCATCACCTGGGAGGAATTCAGTGAGAGCTTCCGCAGATACCATGTGCCGGAGGGACTGATGATCGTGAAGAAGGAGGAGTTTCTGGCTCTGAAGCAGGGACCCCTGTCTGTTAGTGAATACAGAGACAAGTTTCTGCAGCTATCTCGGTATGCACCTGAGGATGTCAACACTGATGCTAAAAGGCAGTACAGGTTCATGAGGGGTTTAGTGGATCCCCTGCACTACCAGCTGATGAATCACACCTTCCCCACCTTCCAGCACCTGATTGATAGGGCAATTATGACTGAGAAGAAGCGTAAGGACATGGAAGATCGGAAGCGTAAGATGAGTGGGCCCCAGTCCGGAAGCATCAGCCGTCCACGTTTCTCAGGCAGTTCATCTCAGCAAGGCAGGCCCGGTCACCCACAGGGATATCAGAATCAGAATCAGCGTCCGTATCAGCAGCAGTCTCAGAGGCAGCATCAGCAACAGCAACAGCAGTATCGTCAGCACAGCCAGCAAGGGGGTAATCAGTATCAGAAGCAGAACAACCAGGCACCTCGCCTTCCTGCCTCAGCAGCAAACCCGAGCAACCAGGCAGCCCCGGCACAAGGAGGAGGCAGAGGGTGTTTCCACTGCGGAGAGCAAGGCCACTGGGTGATGCAGTGCCCGAAGAAGGCGGCGCAGCAGCAGACCAACCCCAATGCTCCAACAAGGCAAGGTGTACTGCAGCCAACGACAGGCAATCGTAACCAAGCGTACAACCGTGGAAAGGTGAACCACTAGGAGGCCGAAGCGATCCAGGATGCACCAGATGTGGCAGTAGGTATGTTTTCAGTCGAATCTCATCCCACGAAAGTGCTATTTGATACTGGTGCAACTCATTCATTTGTCACTGCAACCTGGGTAGAATTGCATAACATCTCAGTAGAGGCAATGATGCCGCCCATGAGGATTAACTCAGTTGGTGGCAAGGTGCGAACAGATAAAATATGCTCAAATATAAGGGTGGAAATAAGGGGGATAGGATTCCCCAGTGACTTAATAGTAATAGACACCCTTGGGGTAGATGTCATCCTAGGGATGAATTGGTTAATGAAATATGAAGCGAATGTTAGCTGTGACAAGAGGACCGTGACATTGAAGTCCCCATCTGGAGAGGTAGTGGCCGAGCTAAGGATGCCTAAATCAGCGGAGGGAGATTGTCACCAGATTTCAGTTGATAGTAAGGAGGTCAAACCGCTTGAGGCTATCAAGGTTGTGTCAGACTTTCCGGACGTGTTCCCCGAGGAGCTAACGGGCATGCCACCCGAGAGAAAAGTTGAGTTTGCCATAGAGCTTATCCCTGGTACCGCCCCCATTTCCAAAAGAGCCTACCGAGTGTCTGGACCAGAATTGGTGGAACTCAAGAAGCAGATAGACGAGATGTTAGAGAAGGGTTACATCAGACCAAGTACCTCGCCTTGGGCCGCACCGGTGTTGTTTGTAGAGAAGAAAGATGGTACCAAAAGGATGTGCATAGACTACAGAGCCTTGAATGAAGTCACTGTCAAGAACAAGTACCCCCTGCCGAGGATAGAAGATTTGTTTGACCAGCTCAGAGGTGCCAGCGTATTCTCGAAGATAGATCTGAGGTCAGGCTACCATCAACTCAGAATCCGACCCTCGGACATACCGAAGACAGCATTCATCACCAAGTACGGGTTATATGAATTCACAGTTATGTCCTTTGGTTTGACAAATGCGCCAGCTTTCTTTATGTACCTGATGAACAGTGTGTTCATGGATTATCTGGACAAGTTTGTGGTAGTGTTTATCGATGACATTCTCATATATTCCAAAAGTGAGGAAGAGCATGTGGAGCATTTGAAGATGGTATTGCAAAGGCTACGAGAGCAACAGCTGTATGCCAAGCTGAGCAAATGCGAGTTCTAGATTCATGAAGTCTTGTTTCTGGGTCACATCATAAATCAAGAAGGGTTGGCAGTGGATCCAAAGAAAGTGGCAGATATCCTGAACTGGAAAGCACCAAAGGATGTTCGTGGGATCAAGAGTTTCATTGGAATGGCTGGGTATTACAGGCGTTTCATCGAAGGCTTCTCAAAGATTGCAAGACCAATGACAGCGTTACTAGCGAAGAAAGTTGAGTTCAAGTGGACCCAAAAGTGTCAGGAAGCATTTGAAGAACTGAAAAATAAATTGACCACAGCACCTGTGTTAGTTCTGCCTGATGTTCACAAGCCATTCTCAGTGTATTGCGATGCTTCTTACACTGGATTGGGATGCGTGCTAATGCAAGAAGGAAGAGTTGTAGCATATTCATCTCGGCAGCTGAAGATCCATGAGAAAAATTATCCCACACATGATCTGGAGTTGGCAGCAGTAGTTCATGCTTTGAAGACCTGGAGACATTACTTGTATGGACAGAAGTGCGACATCTACACAGATCATAAAAGTCTGAAGTACATATTCACCCAGTCAGAGTTAAACATGAGGCAGCGAAGATGGTTGGAATTGATCAAAGACTATGAGTTGGAGATACATTACCATCCGGGCAAAGCCAATGTGGTTGCAGATGCTCTGAGCAGGAAGAGTCAAGTCAATATGTTGGCTATGTACCCAATGCCATATGAGTTAGCCAAGGAGTTCGATAGATTGAGCCTTGGTTTTTTGAACAGTACGCAAGGAGTAACAGTGGAATTAGAGCCCACCCTAGAGCGGGAGATCAAAGAAGGGCAGAAGGATGATGAAAGCATCAACAAAATCTGGCAGCTAATCTTAGAAGGAAGAGGCAAAGACTTTCGAGAGGATGAAGAGGGGGTAATATGGTTCAAGGACCGATTGTGTGTCCCCGACCTCAAACCTATTCGGGAGCTGATCCTAAAGGAAGCTCATGAGACAGCCTACTCCATACACCCGGGAAGTGAAAAGATGTATCAGGATTTAAAAAGGAGGTTTTGGTGGTATGGCATGAAAAGAGAGATCACAGAATATGTTGCCATCTGTGATAGCTGTCAGAGAACCAAAGCAGAGCATCAAAGGCCCGCCGGATTGTTGCAGCCATTGCGGATTCCTCAGTGGAAGTGGGATGAGATCGGGATGGATTTTATAGTTGGCCTACCTCGTACCCGGGCCGGTTATGATTCCATCTGGGTGGTTGTGGACCGCTTAACAAAGGTGGCCCATTTCATACCTGTGAAGACCACATATACCGGAGCAACGTTAGCTGAGTTATACATGTCTCGGATAGTTTGCCTTCATGGTGTGCCAAAGAAGATAGTGTCAGATCGAGGAACACAATTTACCTCTCATTTCTGGCAGCAGCTACAAGAAGCTTTGGGTACCCATTTGAACTTCAGCTCGGCTTATCATCCGCAGACAGACGGTCAGACTGAAAGAACTAATCAGATCCTAGAAGATATGCTGAGAGCCTGTGCGTTGCAAGACAAGTCAGGATGGGACAAAAGGTTACCTTATGCAGAATTCTCCTATAACAATAGTTACCAAGCCAGCTTGAAGATGTCGCCGTTTCAGGCACTCTATGGACGGAGTTGTAGGACTCCGCTGCATTGGGACCAGCCTGGAGAGAGACAGGTGTTTGGCCCCGACATTTTGCTTGAAGCCGAAGAGAATATCAAAATGGTTCGGGAGAATCTGAAGATAGCACAATCAAGGCAGCGAAGCTATGCGGACCGAAGGAGAAGAGAACTAAGCTTCGAAGTGGGGGATTTCGTCTATCTGAAGGTGTCACCTATCAGGGGAGTCAGAAGGTTCAGAGTTAAAGGCAAGTTAGCACCCCGGTACGTTGGGCCATATCAGATTCAAGCAAAGCGTGGAGAAGTGGCTTATCAACTCAACCTACCAGAAAGTTTGTCAGCAGTGCACAATGTGTTCCACGTGTCACAATTGAAGAAGTGTCTGCGAGTACCAGAAGAACAGTTGCCAGTGGAGGGTTTGGAAGTCCAGGAGGATCTGACATACATAGAGAAGCCAACGCAGATTCTGGAGTTTGCAGACAGAGTCACCCGGAGGAATACCATCAGAATGTGCAAAGTCAGATGGGGTCACCACTCGGAGGAAGAAGCAACTTGGGAACGAGAAGATGATCTGAAAGCCAAATACCCTGAACTCTTTGCTGACCAACCCTGAATCTCGAGGGCGAGATTCTTTTAAGGGGGATAGGTTTGTAACACCCTGAATTTGGGGGGTATAAAATTTCTTTGCTCATATTCACAAATTCAGGTGTTACTTTTCTTTTCTCATCCTTCCCCAATCTTTTCTTTCTCATTTCTACAGGAGAGAAATGCTTATTTTATTTGTAATAGTAGTGTGATAGGTTAAACCCTAAGGGACTATGAATTGTTGCATCATGTTGAACCCTAGATTTCACTTTTGTTTGGTGCATAATTCTCAAAAGGTCTAATTTGAATTTGTGGCACATTTGAATTTGAATCAAATAGAGAAAATAAAACGAAAAGAGAAAGGAAATTACAAAATAAAAAGAAAAAGGGAAGAAGCCCGTTACCTCAGCCTGCTCGGCCTTTCGGCCCACCAGGCCCAACCCGCGCGCCCGCGCGCGCGCTCTCCCTCCCGCCCCTTCTCTCTCTGCGCGAGCGGGCCCGCCTATCGGCGCGGCCGCCGTCTCCGCGCTCGCTCCCTCGCTCTCTCTGGTTGCCCGGTCCCACCTGTCGGCGCCCCCGCCCGCGCGTGCGCCATCTCCCTCGCTCCCTCTGCCCGTGGGCCCTCCCGGTCAGCCCCGCTTTCCTCGCGCTCGCGCCCGACTTCTTCTCTCTCTCTGCGTCGCGGGTCCCGGCTGTCAGCTTCGCCGTTCTCGCGTAACCGCCGCCGAGCCGCGCGCGCCCGCCTTCCTCGCGCCCACGTCATGCGTGGGGAGCTCGCCCCACCTCGCCCTCGGCCACTTGAGCCCCGAGCCCCACTCGCCCTCACCCTCTCCCCCATTTGCGCTCCAGTAGACCCTCTTTCCCTCTCGCTGCGCGCACGCAGAGCGCCGCCGCCATAACCCCGCCGTCCCGAGCTCGGTTCCCCGTCGCCGTTGGAGCTCCGCCGCGCCCTTAGCCCCGGTGAGCTCCACCCCGACGTCCGCAACCCGGAACGCGCCCCAATTCCCTCTCCCCCTCCCTATTTCTCTCTGCCCGCGCTCACCCGTCGTCCGCCGTGCAGCCGCCGCCGTCGACCCGGGCCACCGTCGCGTCTCCGTCGCCGCCGAGGAGTCCCCGGAGCCCGCCTTGAGGTAAGGGACCTCTCCCGCCCCTATCGCCCCTTGTTTTGCTCTCTGCCGTGTGTAATTCCTCGCCGGAGTAGAGTAATCCCGCCGCCGAGCCGCCCCGCCGTGAATCGCCCCCCTCCGGTGCCTCTGCCCCGACCCAGACCCTACCGGAGAACTCCCCGCGCCCTCCCCGACCTCCCCGACCACCCAGGTCACCCCAGAGTCCCGCCAATCGCCCGCGCCCCTCGTCTCTGGCGAGCCCTCCGCCGCGGGGACGAGCGCTGCCGCCCCAGCTAGCCGTAGGGAAGACCCAGGCCGCCCATCCGATCTCCGCCGTTCAACCCAGATCGGGCGGCCCTGATTCAACCCGCCCGGACCTAATCATGGCCGTTCGTCGGAGATCCAGCGGCCCAGGCCCACTGCCCCCTCACCCCGTCTCTCTGCCCGTTAGGCCCCACTTGTCAGCTCGCCCGCGCGCTCGCGCTGTCCGCCCGGCCCCGCCTGTCAGTCCACCCGCGCGCTCTGCCCGCCCGGTCCCGCCTGCCAGTCGCCCGCGCTCGCGCTGTCCGCCCGGCCCCGCCTGTCAGCCACCCCGAGCCACCGCGCGCCCCGCGCGCCCGCCGCAGGATCTAATCCTGGCCGTTGATCTGAGATCTAACGGCTGTAAGCGCCCGATACCCCTTCGCCCGCGCTTTTTCTTAAAGAACCCCCCGGTTTTCTAGATTTTGCGCCCGCCGTCCCTGGTTTCTCGCAGTTAAGTCCTCAGCCCTTTTACTTAATTCAAAATAGGTCCCTAGGGCATATTTTTAACCCCTAAACTTGTAAAATTCATAACTTTGCCATATGAACTCCAAATTAGGTGCTTCAAATTGCAAAATGTTCATAAAATTATTATCTATCTGATTATGCACTGTTTTCCTGCTGTTTCCATGTTCCAATTAATGGTTAATCTTTAGGATAGGATTAAGGTTATTGGAACTCTATTTTGGGATAAATAAAAGGTAGTAGACTTTAATAAAAGTTGGAGCACTTAAGTTTATGGACTCAAACCCTTAAGTTTAGGAACTTAAGCCAGATAATTATTTAATTCCACCACTGACTTAAACCTGAGTAGTGGGTAATGACTCATTTTGTATAGTCCTCTACCCCAGACCTAGGAAACACCAGAGTGCCTATCCCTTTTCTGTAATGAATTTGTGACCACCCTCTGCTGCATATGTTTGGTATATTGTTTTTATTTGTTATTTCCCCAAGTGCATAGTGTGAATGATTACTTTACGTAGACAACGAGCAGTCTGTGTTTCCCGAGGAAGTTGCAGAGGAAGTCCCTGAGCAACAGTTTGGTGAAGGCAAGTATCCTCTGACCCATTATGTCCTATTCATTTATAACTTACTACCCCGCATTACTTACTTGAAACCTAAGGATTGACTAGCTTTACACTTTACTTTATCCTTGATTACCTTTTGGGTTATATGGTTAGCATCCTGCTACTGCCTTAACTTAATCAATGAACATGATGTGAATATTTATGATACTGTTATCCTGATTATGTTGATGATCTTGTGATACTCTAGGGGGCTCAGGCTGTTTCCTGAGTACCTCTCCGTAAGGACCTGTTCGTTGAGAGACCACCCGGGATAACAGTGCAACCATGAGGGTGAAATGGGGCACCCCTAGCTAAATAATCAGAGGAACTAGAGGTGTAGTTGCTTCGCCGTCGTGCCGTCAATGGGGTCCAGGCACAGTGCTTGCTCTGCCGAGGCTGAGTGCCGAGGTTCTTTCGTTTTGCTTTTGTTAGTCACTCTCCTGCGGGGAGGAGTACTGTGTTTATCAAACTGGAGAAACCTAACGGGCAGCTATGATCTCTAGGGAATCTTTGTAACAGCTACGTAGTGAGACCCTGCCGGACCACCTAGGTAGTGGTCAATGGGGATTAGCTCTCCCCGGGCAGAAAGGGAATCATGACTCATGGGTAAAGTGTGCGACCTCTGCAGAGGGTAGTGAAACTGATATATCAGCCGTGCTCACGGTTAAGAGCAGCCTTGGGATCCTCTTTGATTAGAGATACAAATGGTTCGAGATACAAGGATTATGTTATGATTTTGGTTCGAATATGATGATGTTGTTCCTCGATGAGGAAATGGTTCATGGGTTGGTTAATGATAAAATCTGGCTTCTACTAATGATAAATACCTGACTAACTAAAAGCAACTGCTGGAGCCTAACCCCACATAAAGCTAGTCCACTTCAGCCAAACGGGACATTTGCTGAGTACGTTGATGTGTACTCATCCTTGCTTTACCACAAAACACCAGGTTGTCCGCATTGTAACCACTGCTCCAGAGAAGATGAAGCCGTGGCAGGAGACTTCCAGGAGTTCCAAGACTACGACGAATTCTAGGTGTGGGTTGGCGGCAACCCCCAGTCAGCTGCCTGTGAAGGCCTTATCTTTACTGCGTTTCGTTAGCACTTTGATTTAACTGTTAAGTTGATGACTATGTGGATGTCTAAGACTCTGTGATGTAACCGGTTATTACTCTTTTATGTTATTATTCGAGCATTGTGCGATGATGTTCATTTATGTAATCACTGTGTACGTGAGTTCTGATCCTGGCACGTACATAGTCCGCATTCGGTTTGCCTTTCCAAAACCGGGTGTGACAAAATGCGCGGAATCGAGGTCTTGGTGCTTAGGAATGTTGTAGGAATGCTTGGTGTGCTCCTCCATGCGCCTAGGGGTCCCTTTTATAGCCCCAAGGCAGCTAGGAGCCGTTGAGAGCATTCTAGGAAGGCTGATCTTGCCTTCTGTCGACTGGCGCACCGGACAGTCCGGTGCACACCGGACACTGTCCGGTGCCCGATTTCTTTCCAAAAATGGCGCAGTCGACCGTTGGCAGCCTGAGAGCCGTTGGCGCACCGGACATGTCCGGTGCACACCGGACAGTCCGGTGCCTCCTTCTAGCCGTTGGCTCGGCCACGTGTCCCGCGCAGATCGCGCGGCCGACCGTTGCCCCGGCCGACCGTTGGCTCACCGGACAGTCCGGTGCACACCAGACAGTCCGGTGAATTATAACCGTACGTCGCCGATGAATTCCCGAGAGCAACGAGTTCGCCTGTGAACGGCCCACCGGACAGTCCGGTGCACCACCGGACAGTCCGGTGAATTATAGCCGTACACCGTCGTCGAAGTCCCGAGAGCAGCCTGTTCGCCAGAGCCAGCCTGGCGCACCGGACACTGTCCGGTGCACCACCGGACAGTCCGGTGCTCTAGGCTGAGCAGAGTCTTCGCTGCTCGAGCCAAGGCATTTTCAATTGGATTTTTCCTGTTTCCAACACTTAGACACAATACATTAGTCCATAAAACAATGTACTAAGTCTGAGAAACATACCTTTATCCTTGATTTGTACTTTGTCCACCTTTTTACACTAGGGCACTTGTGTTAGACACTAAATCACCAAAATACTTAGAAATGGCCCAAGGGCACATTTCCCTTTCAAGTCTCCGCCTCGCTCGACCCGGGGCTCGGACTCGACCTCGACCTCGGAAGACAGACTCGACCTCGACCTCGGAGGAGCATCCACCTCGCCCGACCTAGGGCTCGGACCGACCACGTCGCAAGAGGGGCCATCATTACCCTACCCCTAGCTAGCTCAGGCTACGGGGAACAAGACCGGCGTCCCATCAGGCTCGCCCCGGTAAAAAAATAATAATGATGGCACCCCGCGTGCTCCGTGACGACGGCGGCTCTCAGCCCCTTACGGAAGCAAGGAGACGTCAGCAAGGACTCGACAGCCCCGACAGCTGTCCTTCCTCAAGGCTCCAGCGCTCCTCCGACGGCCACGACATCACAGGAACAAGGTGTCAAGACCTCTCCGGCTGCCACGACGGCATGTACTTAGGGCGCTAGCTCCTCTCTGCTAGACACGTTAGCACATTGCTACACCCCCCACTGTACACCTGGGCCCTCTCCTTACGCCTATAAAAGGAAGGACCAGGGCTCTCTTACGAGGAGGTTGGCCGCGCGGGAGGACGGGACGACGTGTAGAGTCCCTCGCTCTCCCCCACGCGGACGCTTGTAACCCCCTACTGCAAGCGCACCCGACCTGGGCGCAGGACAACACGAAGGCCACGAGTTTCCCCTTTTTGCCTGCCTCCCTCCTCTCTTCTCCCGCCTTCGTGCTCCGTCTCGCGCCGACCCATCTGGGCTGGGACACGCGACGACAATTTACTCGTCGGTCCAAGGACCCCCGGGGTCGAAACGCCGACAGGAGTGTAATCAGGTTGTATACATATGGATATTACTTGTTTCACATACTTCTTTTCGGATTCGAATCGTATACGGATGTTATCGTATTGTGTCAGATAAGATTTAAATAAATATCAGCATCTTAAATTTAGGGACTATGTGTATGTTGAGGACTAGAATTAAGGATCAAGGGATTTAGAACGTTAGAGCATCTTTATTTATAAACATTGAAACAGAATATGTAAATAGAGTTAAAAAAAATTCCTAAAATTTGACATGAACATATATCATGATGATAAAATTTTGATATGAAAGTTTTAAAAGATTCTACAACTTTTGTGTCCAAGTGTTCACAAATCACAGATAAAACACATCTTAATAAACATTCAACTACAACTCCCCACTTCACACTATATAGGGTATTCATTCATTTTGGAATGATAAATTTAATTTTCTCGGAAAATTTCTATTTTATATCAATTAAATGAACCACTACATACATTTCTATAGGAATTGTAAAAGAATATGTAAATGTGGTAAAAATAATTTTAAAAAATTGACATGGACACATATCTTGATGATAAAAACATGACATAAAAGTTTTAGAATATTTTGTAATTATTTGTATCAAAGTGTTCACAAATGGAACACATCTCAACTAAATTTTGTAAACATTCAACTATAACTCTCCACTTTACATTATATAGATTAATTTCTTCATTTTTCATTTACATTTTAATGCACACATTCATAGAGTGTATTCATTCATTTTGGAATGACAAGCACATTTACTATTTTATATCAATTAAATGAATTACTATATACCTGTTTTATAGAAATTGTAAAAAATAAATTTTGATATGACCACATATCTTGATGATAAAAGTATGACATATATTAATAAACATAACATATATTTTAATTGTTAAATAATATATATGTATTTATTAATAAATACTATGTACTATGCTCAGAATTTACTTGAAACATGATTTTTTTACTAACTATAAAACCATGGACAAAACAGATTGATACTCGTTATGACGTTATGTTTCAAGTAAAGTAAGTATCTGAATACGAATCAAAATCCAAACAATTTGTTTTGTAATTGTATCCGATAACATTCGTATTCGTATTTGAAGCGACACCCGAATTTAATTTCATGCATATTCAATTAGAATCCATCCCTAAATGCAAGCGTGGGGGAGGATGGATCGGATGTGCGCGCGAGTGGATAGGTGACAAGTGCATTCATAAACCACTGTAGAAAAATGTTTCTGGGGCGCGGGAGCGGATGTGGAAATGGTGCACTTTCTCGTACGGGTTCCTGCTACACGTGTGGCCGCATTGGACACACCAACAAGCTGTGCGAGGTCCGGTTGGAGACCGTGAAATGCAACAGTTCTTTATAAGGCTGAGTAGATTGTGTTTATGCTTATAAAAAATATTGTGTTTATGGTTATAGAAAGTATTGTTTTGTTTTGTACTGTAGGTTGTAATATTTATATAATGAGTTTAAAATACGAGATAAAATAAAAATGTTTCTGATGCCAGCCTAAGAATATTTAAAATATATCCTTTAAGCTTTTTAAAACTCAAATTTTGAGCTGATTTTGAAACACACCTTTCGAAGCTTTATTTTCAGCGAGAATGGTATCTTCGTGTTGGTTGGACCGAGTAGTAGTAATTTATCTTTTACACAATAAAATCAATACGAAGGCATGAATGCATCGAACGCACTTTCATTGACCTGTAAAACTTTTATTTTATAAACTTTATTTAGCGGTTTTTTTTAAATTTATAACTCAAAAATAGAAACTTCTTGTCCGCACAAGTTCCCACTGGCCTTGAGCCCACTAGAATTGGACTTCCTTGTCGGCCCTATGTTCAGGCATTGTGGCCTTGTGGGTTTGAGTTTGGGCCTTGTGACCCCGAGCTCCAACAGCGTAAAGACCCACCATATTCATGTTCACGCAGCCTTATTGCGCGTGCTTTTTAAATGCGGGCCGAGCCTCGTATAGGTCCGTGAGAAACGAATTTCATTTCCGTTCCTGCAAGATTAATAAAGCTGGAGGTTGACTTTTGCACCGGGCTCTATTTTTTTTAGTGGGCAACCAAACTACTTGATACTACTACCATGGAAGAGCATCTTGACTAAACGCCAATGATTAGCAGCAATATTCTTAGCTGGGCCATTGACCTCACGCTCAGAATCAGAACATCGTGGAGGCGTTTTTTTTTTGTACCGGTGGATAGACAATTTGCGGCTTGATTGGTGCTGATGAGCCGAAAGGCGACCGTGACCGATCACCGGCCACGGTGTTCCGCCCACATGCCTAGAAACAGCATGCCCATTGGTTGCTGGCACACGCTTACTCTGCCTGCAGTGGTTAGGTTTAGGTTCGCCCTCGGTCAGTACTGTTAACTAACTTTAGTTAGGTTTATGTGGCCAAATACTGACTTTGCCTTTGAGGGGTCTCACATCTCTATATAAGTAACTTGTACATCTTTTCATAGGGGAGAGAAAAGAAAGATGTCAGATGCCCAACCCTATATCCTGTGTCTCGTGTATTTCTTCTGTCGTGCTTATGGTAAGGGAGACGGATCCTCTACAGGTTTTTGTGCCTCTACTGCGCGAGCGCGACTTTCGGCGTTGTTCCGTGGTGACGTGCGGTTATTGCTCTTCCGATTATCTGAACAGATCTAGAAGAACAGAAAACATACCGCTTAATTGCGTAGATGAATTAAAAACCTGTCGCGTAGGAGAGTTCGGTGTTGGAACTTGCATTCCCGGGCAGATTGATTCCAACAGGGGAGTGAGAGAGATGTGAACACGGTTTAACTTGAGGCGGCAATTGCTCTATTAATTCAGCCTCTCAAAGGCACTGTACGGGGGTATTTATAGGCGCCTGAGTGCCCAACGTCTCAATGTAAGGACGCATGTGCCCTCAGGCACCCGGTCTATCCCCGAAATATTCCTGTAAAGGAGGGTTACAGACTGTCATTACAGAAAAGCTATTACAAATCGGGCCCGTAACACACTTATCCGAGCGGGGCCCGTTACAATGGGCCGAATCCCACGTGGGCCTCCAGGTGGAGTGAGGACGTGGGACGGGCGACATCGCCGTAGGCCTTCGTCTTGTAGTGTAGAAGACGAAGGGTGGACCTCGCCGGTGAGAGCACCTAGAGGGGGGGGGGGGTGAATAGGTGATCCTGTGAAACTTTAAAACTTAAGCCACAAAAACTTGTTAAGTGTTAGCACAATGATTGCCAAGTGGCTAAAGAGAAGTCTCAACAAAACACAATACCACAAGAGATCAAGCACAGAGGTGACACAGTGGTTTATCCCGTGGTTCGGCCAAGACCAACGCTTGCCTACTCCACGTTGTGGCGTCCCAACGGACGAGGGTTGCAATCAACCCCTCTCAAGCGGTCCAAAGACCCACTTGAATACCACGGTGTTTTGTTTTGCCTTTCACTATCCCGTTTGCAAGGAATCTCCACAAATTGGAGTCCCTTGCCCTTACAAGTATATGATCACAACGAAGCACAGAGTAAAGGAGGGAAGCAACACACACAAATCCACAGCGAAACGCGCACACACACGGCCAAGAATCGAGCTCACAAGAGTATCACAAAGTTCTCACTAGAACGGAGCTCGAATCACTTAGAATGACAAACGAATGCGCAAAGACTGAGTGTGGATGATCAAGAATGCTCAAAGGTTGCTTGTGTGTCTCCTCCATGCGCCTAGGGGCCCCTTTTATAGCCCCAAGGCAGCTAGGAGCCGTTGAGAGTAAATCTAGAAGGCTATCCCTGCCTTCTGTCGTCGGGGGCACCGGACAGTCCGGTGCACACCGGACACTGTCCGGTGCCCGATTTGTTTCCTTAAACAGCGAAGCCGACCGTTGCAGACCGTTGGCAGATCTGGAGCCGTTGGCGCACCGGACATGTCCGGTGCACACCGAACAGTCCGGTGCCGTCTTCCGACCGTTGGCTCGGCCACGTGTCCCGCGCAGATTGCGCGGCCGACCGTTGGCTCACCGGACAGTCCGGTGCACACCGGACAGTCCGGTGAATTTTAGCCGTACTCCGTCGGCGAATTCCCGAGAGCGGCCAGTTCGCGCCGAGTCAGTCTGGCGCACCGGACACTGTCCGGTGCACACCGGACAGTCCGGTGCTCCAGACCGAGCTGAGTCTTGGCTGCACTCAGCCAAGTCTTTTACTCCTCTCTTCTTTTCTTCTACTTTCTGTTTCTAACACTTAGACAAGTATATTAGTATTCAAAACCAATGTACTAAGGCTTAGAAACATACCTTTAATCTTGATTTGTACTTTGTCCACCATTTTACAATTAGGCACCTGTGTTGGGCACTAAATCACCAAAATATTTAGAAATGGCCCAAGGGCACATTTCCCTTTCAATCTCCCCCTTTTTGGTGATTTATGCCAACACAACATAAAGCAAGTAGAACAAGTACAAAAACACTTCAAATAATAACTCAAATTATTTTGATTCAATTTTGACATATATGGATCACTCTATGCCACCACTTGGTTTGTTTTTGCAAATCAAACTCAAATCTCTATCTCTAAGTCAAACACACATGTTGAAGCATAAAGAGAGTCATTCCAAAAGAGATTGATCAAAGAGTTCAAAAACTCCCCCTTTTTCCCATAATCAATACTTCTCCCCACAGGAAGCCAACTTTGATAAGAGAGACAACAAAAAGAGTTTTGACAAACCAAAAGCTCTACTCTAAACCAAAAGCTCTACTCTACTATTTTCAAAATCTCTCAAGTGGTAGCTGATCCATTTATTGCTTTGGCCTTTATTTTCTCCCCCTTTGGCATCAAACACCAAAACGGGATCAATCTTGGCCCAATAACCCCATTGCCTCACCAAAAACTTCAATTAAGAGCAAATGGCAATAAAAGTTCATGAGATGGACTTGGAATAAGTTACCCTCTCATCGGAGTGCAGTGGAAGTCTTTCATGGTCCAAGTCCACCTTTTCCCTTTCAATTCTCCTTTGTGACTAAAACAAGCAAACTCAAACATATGGTTAGTCTCAAAGGGTCAAGTTGTAACACATCTCCCCCTAAACATGTGCATCACTTTGCAACGGACTTGTGAGGTCCAGGGAGTGTTTGTACAACTTGAGCACCATGATAAGCTACAAAATGCAAAAAGGAACATGATCAAAAGCATGAATACATGTATGCTACAATTCAATCCAAGTTCCGCGAATCTAAGACATTTAGCTCACTACGCAACCTGCAAAAGGTCTTCTCATCTAGAGGCTTGGTAAAGATATCGGCTAGCTGGTTCTCGGTGCTAACATGAAACACTTCGATATCTCCCTTTTGCTGGTGGTCTCTTAGAAAGTGATGCCGGATGTCAATGTGCTTTGTGCGGCTGTGCTCAACAGGATTTTCCGCTATTCGGATAGCACTCTCATTATCACATAGGAGTGGGACTTTGCTCAGATTGTAGCCAAAGTCCCTGAGGGTTTGCCTCATCCAAAGTAGTTGCGCGCAACACTGACCTGCGGCAACGTACTCGGCCTCAGCGGTGGATAGGGCAACGGAGGTTTGTTTCTTAGAGTTCCATGACACCAGGGACCTTCCTAAGAATTGGCACGTCCCCGATGTACTCTTCCTATCGACCTTACATCCAGCATAGTCGGAATCTGAGTACCCAATCAAGTCAAAGTTAGACCCCTTTGGATACCAGATCCCGAAGCAAGGCGTAGCAACTAAATATCTAAGAATTCGCTTCACCGCCACCAAGTGACACTCCTTAGGATCGGATTGAAATCTAGCACACATGCATACGCTAAGCATAATATCCGGTCTACTAGCACATAAATAAAGTAAAGACCCTATCATTGACCGGTATGCTTTTTGATCAACGGACTTACCTCCTTTGTTGAGGTCGGTGTGTCCGTCGGTTCCCATCAGAGTCTTTGCGGGCTTGGCGTCCTTCATCCCAAACCGCTTTAGCAGATCTTGCGTGTACTTTGTTTGGGAGATGAAGGTACCGTCCTTGAGTTGCTTCACTTGGAACCCAAGGAAGTAGTTCAACTCGCCCATCATCGACATCTCGAATTTCTGCGTCATCACCCTGCTAAACTCTTCACAAGAACACGTGGTCGGGGTACCGCTCATCCTCGAAGCCAGGGGGTTGCTCTACGTACACCTCCTCCTTTATTGGCCCGTTGAGGAAAGCGCTCTTCACATCCATTTGGTACAACCTGAAAGAATGGTGAGCGGCATATGCTAGCAAGATACGAATGGACTCTAGCCTAGCCACAGGAGCAAAAGTCTCCTCAAAGTCCAAACCTGCGACTTGGGCATAACCTTTTGCCACAAGTCGAGCCTTGTTCCTTGTCACCACTCCGTGCTCGTCCTGTTTGTTG
The DNA here is from genome assembly GCA_029449295.1 of Zea luxurians. NCBI lineage: Eukaryota > Viridiplantae > Streptophyta > Magnoliopsida > Poales > Poaceae > Zea > Zea luxurians. The sequence continues at coordinate 10,309,373 of JAOPSE010000057.1, forward strand.
CGGAACACCCACTTGGTTCCCACAACATTTTGCTTGGGACGAGGCACCAGCGTCCAAACTTCATTGCGCTTGAAGTTGTTAAGTTCCTCCTGCATGGCCAACACCCAGTCCGGATCTAGCAAGGCCTCCTCTACCCTGAAAGGCTCAATAGAGGAGACAAAAGAGTAATGTTCACAAAAATTAACTAATCGAGACCGAGTAGTTACTCCCTTGCTAATGTCACCCAGAATTTGGTCGACGGGATGATCCCTTTGAATCATCGCTCGAACTTGGGTTGGAGGTGCCGGTTGCGCTTCTTCCTCCATCACGTGATCATCTTGTGCTCCCCCTTGATCACACGCCTCCTTTTGATGAACCTGTTCATCGTCTTGAGTTGGGGGATTCACCGTGGTTGAGGAAGAAGGTTGATTTCGTTCATCTTTTTCCTGTGGCCGTACTTCTCCAATCGCCATGGTTCGTATAGCGGCCGTCGGAACATCTTCTTCATCTACATCATCACAATCAACAACTTGCTCTCTTGGAGAGCCATTAGTCTCATCAAATACAACGTCGCTAGAGACTTCAACCAAACCCGATGATTTGTTGAAGACCCTATACGCCTTTGTATTTGAATCATAACCTAATAAAAACCCTTCTACAGCTTTGGGAGCAAACTTAGAATTTCTACCCTTCTTCACTAGAATGTAGCACTTGCTCCCAAAAACACGAAAGTAAGATACATTGGGTTTGTTACCGGTTAGTAGCTCATACGAAGTCTTCTTAAGGAGTCGATGAAGATAGACCCTGTTGATGGCGTGGCAAGCCGTGTTCACAGCTTCCGACCAAAAACACTCGGGGGTCTTGAACTCTCCAAGCATTGTCCTCGCCATATCGATTAGCGTCCTGTTCTTCCTCTCTACCACACCATTTTGCTGTGGTGTGTAGGGAGCGGAGAACTCGTGCTTGATCCCTTCCTCCTCAAGAAACTCCTCCACTTGAAGGTTCTTGAATTCGGACCCGTTGTCGCTCCTTATCTTCTTCACCTTGAGCTCAAACTCATTTTGAGCTCTCCTGAGGAAACGCTTGAGGGTTCCTTGGGTTTCAGACTTATCCTGCAAAAAGAACACCCAAGTGAAGCGGGAAAAGTCATCAACAATAACTAAACCATACTTACTTCCTCCTATGCTTAGATAGGCGACGGGTCCGAAAAGGTCCATATGTAGCAGCTCCAGAGGTCTTGATGTGGTCATCACATTCTTGCTGTGATGTGCTCCTCCCACTTGTTTACCTGCTTGACAAGCTGCACAAGGTCTATCTTTTTTGAAATAAACATTTGTTAGACCTATCACGTGTTCTCCCTTTAGAAGCTTGTGGAGGTTCTTCATCCCCACATGTGCTAAGCGGCGATGCCACAGCCAGCCCATGCAAGTCTTAGCCATTAAGCATGCATCTAGACCAGCCTCTTCTTTTGCAAAATCAACTAAGTAAAGCTTGCCGTCTAGTACACCCTTAAAAGCCAGTGAACCATCACATCTTCTAAAGACAGACACATCTATATTTGTAAATAAACAATTATATCCCATATTGCACAGTTGACTAACAGATAGCAAATTGTAACCAAGAGACTCAACTAAAAACACATTTGAGATTGAGTGCTCATTAGAAATTGCAATTTTACCTAACCCTTTTACCTTGCCTTGATTCCCATCACCGAATATAATTGAATCTTGGGAATCCTTATTTTTGACGTAGGAGGTGAACATCTTCTTCTCCCCCGTCATATGGTTTGTGCATCCGCTGTCGATAATCCAGCTTGAACCCCCGGATGCATAAACCTGCAAGGCAAATTTAGGCTTGGGTCTTAGGTACCCAACTTATGTTGGGTCCTGCAAGGTTAGCACAAATATCCTTAGGGACCCAAATGCAAGTTTTATCTCCCTTGCATCTTGCCCCTAACTTCCTAGCAATTACCTTCTTACCCTTTCTACAAATAGCAAAGGGAGCATTGCAAGCATAATAAATGGTAGAAGGTTTGTTCACAACTTTTCTAGGAACATGAGCAAAATTTCTCCTAGGCATATGTACACCATTTCTCCTACACATATCTCTATCATGCTTATAAGAAGAACTAGAAGCCAACATGGCATGAGAATCATAAACATGTGAATCAAAATCATTATAAGCATTTCTAGCATGTCTCCTATCATGGTACAAGAAAGCATGGTTCTTTTTAGCACTACTAGCCATAGGGGCCTTCCCTTTCTCCTTGACGAAGATTGGAGCCTTATGGCTGGTTAAGTTCTTGGCCTCTTTCTTGAAGCCAAGACCATCCTTAATTGAGGGGTGTCTACCAACCGTGTAGGCATCCCTTGCAAATTTTATCTTATCAACTTCACTTTTGCTAGTCTTAAGTTGGGCATTAAGACTAGCCAATTCCTCATTTAATTTGGAAATTAAAACTAGGTGTTCACCACAGGCATCAATATCGAAATCCTTACACCTAGTGCAAATCATAACATGTTCTACACAAGAATTAGATTTATTTGCTACTTCTAATTTAGCATTTAAATCATTGTTAACACCTTGTAAAGTAGAAATGGTTTCATGACAAGTAGATAGTTCACTAGAGAGCATTTCATTTCTTTTAATTTCTAGAGCAAGAGAGTTTTGTGCACTAACAAATTTATCATGCTCCTCATATAGAAGATCCTCTTGTTTTTCTAGTAATCTATTCTTGTCATTCAAAGCATCGATCAACTCATTAATCTTATTAATTTTAGATCTATCTAATCCCTTGAATAAGCATGAGTAATCTATCTCATCATCATCACTAGACTCATCCTCACTTGAAGAAGCATAAGTACTAGTATCATGAGTGCTTACTTTCTTTTCCCTTGCCATGAGGCAAGTGTGACGCTCGTTGGGGAAGAGGGACGACTTGTTGAAGGTGGTGGCGGCGAGTCCTTCATTGTCGGAGTCGGAGGAGGAGCAATCCGAATCCCACTCCTTTCTGATATGTGCCTCGCCCTTGGCCTTCTTGTAATGTTTCTTCTTCTCCCTTTTGTTCCCCTTTTCCTGGTCACTTTCATTATCGGGACAGTTAGCAATGAAATGACCAATCTTACCACATTTGAAGCACGAGCGCTTCTCCTTTGTCTTGGTCTTGCTTGGCTGTCCCTTGCGACCCTTAAGCGCCGTCTTGAAGCGCTTAATGATGAGGGCCATCTCCTCATTATTTAGCCCGGCCGCCTCAACTTGCGCCACCTTGCTAGGTAGCGACTCCTTGCTCCTTGTTGCCTTGAGAGCAATGGGTTGAGGCTCGTGGATTGGACCGTTCAACGCTTCGTCGACGTATCTTGCCTCCTTGATCATCATCCGCCCGCTTACGAATTTTCCAAGCACTTCCTCGGGCGTCATCATCGTGTACCTGGGATTCTCACGAATATTGTTTACGAGATGAGGATCAAGAACGGTAAAGGACCTTAGCATTAGGCGGACGACGTCGTGGTCCGTCCATCGCGTGCTTCCGTAGCTCCTTATTTTGTTGATAAGGGTCTTGAGCCGGTTGTACGTTTGAGTTGGCTCCTCTCCCCTTATCATGGCGAACCGTCCAAGCTCGCCCTCCACCAACTCCATCTTGGTGAGCATGGTGATGTCGTTTCCCTCGTGAGAGATCTTGAGGGTGTCCCATATGTGCTTGGCGTTGTCCAAGCCGCTCACCTTATTGTACTCTTCCCTGCACAAAGATGCTAAGAGAACAGTAGTAGCTTGTGCATTTCTATGAATTTGTTCATTTATAAGCATAGGGCTATCCGAGCTATCAAATTTCATTCCATTCTCCACAATCTCCCATATGCTTGGATGGAGAGAGAATAAGTGACTACGCATTTTGTGACTCCAAAATCCGTAGTCCTCCCCATCGAAGTGTGGAGGTTTGCCAAGAGGAATGGAAAGCAAATGCGAATTCGAACTATGTTGGATACGAGAATAATCAAATGAAAAGTTCGAATTGACCGTCTTCCTGTAGTCGTTGTCGTCGTCTTTTTGGGAAGAAGTGGATTCATCACTATCGTCGTAGTAAATGATCTCCTTGATGCGCCTCGTCTTCTTCTTCCTCCCTTCCTTCCGTCTATGGCCCGAGCCGGAGTCGGTAGGCTTGTCGTCCTTCGGCTCGTTGACGAAGGGTTCCTTCTCTTTGTCGTTGATCACTATACCCTTCCCCTTAGGATCCATCTCTTCGGGCGGTTAGTCCCTTGTGAAGAGAACGGCTCCGATACCAATTGAGAGCACCTAGAGGGGGGGGTGAATAGGTGATCCTGTGAAACTTTAAAACTTAAGCCACAAAAACTTGTTAAGTGTTAGCACAATGATTGCCAAGTGGCTAAAGAGAAGTCTCAACAAAACACAATACCACAAGAGATCAAGCACAGAGGTGACACAGTGGTTTATCCCGTGGTTCGGCCAAGACCAACGCTTGCCTACTCCACGTTGTGGCGTCCCAACGGACGAGGGTTGCAATCAACCCCTCTCAAGCGGTCCAAAGACCCACTTGAATACCACGGTGTTTTGTTTTGCCTTTCACTATCCCGTTTGCAAGGAATCTCCACAAATTGGAGTCCCTTGCCCTTACAAGTATATGATCACAACGAAGCACAGAGTAAAGGAGGGAAGCAACACACACAAATCCACAGCGAAACGCGCACACACACGGCCAAGAATCGAGCTCACAAGAGTATCACAAAGTTCTCACTAGAACGGAGCTCGAATCACTTAGAATGACAAACGAATGCGCAAAGACTGAGTGTGGATGATCAAGAATGCTCAAAGGTTGCTTGTGTGTCTCCTCCATGCGCCTAGGGGCCCCTTTTATAGCCCCAAGGCAGCTAGGAGCCGTTGAGAGTAAATCTAGAAGGCTATCCCTGCCTTCTGTCGTCGGGGGCACCGGACAGTCCGGTGCACACCGGACACTGTCCGGTGCCCGATTTGTTTCCTTAAACAGCGAAGCCGACCGTTGCAGACCGTTGGCAGATCTGGAGCCGTTGGCGCACCGGACATGTCCGGTGCACACCGAACAGTCCGGTGCCGTCTTCCGACCGTTGGCTCGGCCACGTGTCCCACGCAGATTGCGCGGCCGACCGTTGGCTCACCGGACAGTCCGGTGCACACCGGACAGTCCGGTGAATTTTAGCCGTACTCCGTCGGCGAATTCCCGAGAGCGGCCAGTTCGCGCCGAGTCAGTCTGGCGCACCGGACACTGTCCGGTGCACACCGGACAGTCCGGTGCTCCAGACCGAGCTGAGTCTTGGCTGCACTCAGCCAAGTCTTTTACTCCTCTCTTCTTTTCTTCTACTTTCTGTTTCTAACACTTAGACAAGTATATTAGTATTCAAAACCAATGTACTAAGGCTTAGAAACATACCTTTAATCTTGATTTGTACTTTGTCCACCATTTTACAATTAGGCACCTGTGTTGGGCACTAAATCACCAAAATATTTAGAAATGGCCCAAGGGCACATTTCCCTTTCAGCCGGTCATTCTGCTTCCTGTCGGCGCAGCGAGGTAGACGAAGGCTGGAGCGGAGGGTAGCGTCTTCGCCTTCGTCCCAACATTTGCCCTCCGAGGGACCAGTTCGACTAAGTCATCTGGTGACGAAGACGTCGCTAGATGGTGGAGACGCTGCCCTCGCTCGAAATGGTTCCGCGGGGGTTTTTGATGTGACCGTTGACGGACGCGGCACTGTTGGACTGCGGGTTTCCCAAAGCGTCGCATCCTGTGTATAAAAAGGGAGGCGGGGCAGCGCTGGTCATTCTCTCTTTCTGAGCGCCGCAAAACCCTAGCCTCCTTTTGAAACCGTTCGTCCGCTCGCCTGCCCTCCTTGCTCCTGCTCGTCGGAGTTCTGGCCCGCGTCAAGCAAACCGCCCGCCGCCGCCGACGATACGTAGCCATGCCGTCCTCTTCCTCGTCTGCTGCAAATACACCGCCGGCCGGCGCATCGTCTGACACTCTGAGCGACATGGCGACGGAGGAGCTCCGTCCTGGTGATACAGTTGAGTTTGGCGTGTCGCGGATTTCCTCGGTCCGCGTCCAGGATATGCAGCAGCTTGGATATTTTAGCAGCGGAGTGGGGCGTGTCCCGAGGGCGGAGGAGGTCCCTGAGCCAGAAGGCGAGTTGGTCGTTTTTGAAGCGTTTTTCACCGCTGGCCTTCGTCTGCCTGCGCATCGATTCGTGGCGGAGGTGCTGCGGAGATTCGAGGTCCATGTCCACCAGCTGACGCCAAATGTCGTGGTGGCCCTGGCAAAGTATGTTTGGGCGGTGACTTCGTATGGTGGTCAGCCCTCTGTGGAGGTCTTCGCGAAGCATTACTGTCTGCATTGGCAAAAGAGGAAAATTGGACATGAGATTGCACAGTTTGGATCGTGCACGTTTACACCGAGGACCGGCAAGACTTCGATGGAAGTCGTGGAGTTGGTTCCCTGCGCCCGCAATAAGTGGGGCAACTGGTGGGATTTCTGGTTTTACGTTTTCGAAGGCGCAGTTGAAGACCACCCAGGACTGCCCGTGGCCATCATTGTCGGTGTTCCGAGACCGGGGGGTCCCTGGGCCGACGAGTGAATGTCGCCGCGTGCCCCAGCCCAGATGGGTCGAGCGCGAGGGCGAGCGCGAAGGGGGGAGAGCGAGGCGGCCGGAGACCGGCGTGAGAGAGGTGGGAATCCCGCGGCCTTCGTGTTCGTCTCGCGCCCAGGTCGGGTGCACTTGCAGTAGGGGGTTACAAGCGTCCACGCGGGAGAGGGATCGAGCGGCTCCAGGCGAGCGCCTGTTCTCGTCCTCATCCCCGCGCGGTCAACCCTCTCTAAGAGGGCCCTGGTCCTCCCTTTTATAGACGTAAGGAGAGGATCCAGGTGTACAATGGGGGGTGTAGCAGGGTGCTACGTGTCTAGCGGAGGTGAGCTAGCGCCCTAGGTACATGCCGTTGTGGCAGCCGGAGAGATCTTGGCACCCAGCTGGTGTGATGTCGTGGCCGTCGAAGGAGCGATGGAGCTTGGCGGAGGGACAGCTGTCGGAGCGGTTGAGCCCTTGCTGACGTCCTCTTGCTTCCGTAAGGGGGCGGAGAGCCGCCGTCGTCACAGAGCATGCGGGGCGCCATCATTGCCTATCTGGCGGCGCGAGCCAGATGGGACGCCGGTCTTGTTCCCTGTGGCCCGAGTCAGCTCGGGGTAGGGTGATGATGGCGCCTCATGTCGACGTGGCTGGTCTACGCCCTAGGTTGGGCGATGTGGAAGCTCCTCCGAAGCCGAGGTTGAGTCCGAGCCCCCGGGTCGGGCGAGGCGGAGATCGTCGTCTTCTGGGGCCGAGCCCAAGTCCGAGCCCTAGGTCGGGCGAGGCGGAGATCGTCGTCTTCTGGGACTTAGCCCGAGTCCGAGCCCTGGGTCGGGCGAGGCGGAGATCGTCGTCTTCTGGGACTTAGCCCGAGTCCGAGCCCTGGGTCGGGCGAGGCGGAGATCGTCGTCTTCTGGGACTTAGCCCGAGTCCGAGCCCTGGGTCGGGTGGAGCAGAGTTCGCCGTCTTCTGGGACTTAGCCCGAGTCCGAGCCCTGGGTCGGGCGGAGTGGAGTTCGCCGTCTTCCGGGACTTAGCCCGAGTCCGAGCCCTGGGTCGGGCGGAGTTAACCGTCTTCCGGGACTTAGCCCGAGTCCGAGCCCTGGGTCGGGCGGAGTTCGCCGTCTTCCGGGACTTAGCCCGAGTCCGAGCCCTGGGTCGGGCGGAGCGGAGTTCGCCATCTTCCGGGACTTAGCCCGAGTCCGAGCCCTGGGTCGGGCGAAGCGGAGCTTCCTATGGTGCCTCCGGCAGGGCCTGACCGCTTGTCAGTCTTACTCTGTCCAGTGGCACTGTAGTCGGTGTGGCGTAGGCGGCGCTGTCCTTTCGTCAGGCCGGTCAGTGGAGCGGCGAAGTGACGGCGGTCACTTCGGCTCTGCCGGCGGGGGGTGCGTGCCAGGATAAGGGTGTCAGGCCACCTTTGCATTAAATGCTCCTGTGACTTGGTCGGTCGGTGCAGCGACTTGGTCAGGGTTGCTTCTTAGCGAAGGTAGGGCCTCGGGCGAGCCGGGAATATGTTCGCCGCTAAAAGGGGGGCCTCGGGCGAGACGGAAATCCTCTGGGGTCGGCTGCCCTTGTCCGAGGCTAGGCTCGGGTGAGGCGTGATCGTGTCCCTCGAATGGACTGATCCCTGACTTAATCGCACCCATCAGGCCTTTGCAGCTTCATGCTGATGGGGGTTACCAGCTGAGAATTAGGAGCCTTGAGGGTACCCCTAATTATGGTCCCCGACAGTAGCCCCCGAGCCTCGAAGGGAGTGTTTGCACTCGCTTGGAGGCTTTCGTCGCACCTTTTTGCAAGGGGACCAGCCTTTCTCGGTTGCGTTTTGTTTTGGTGGGTGCGCGCGAGCGCACCCGTCGGGTGTAGCCCCCGAGGCCTCGGAGGAGTGGTTTCACTCCTTCGAGGTCTTACTGCCTCACGTAGTGCTTCGGCTGGTCTGGTCGTTCCCTCATGCGAACTGGCCGTAGCCCAGGTGTACGGTCGGGTCCCAAGTTCTCGGGCTGGTATGTTGACGATGTCAACGGTTCGGTCGGAGCCGGGTTTGCGAGAGCAGCCCCCGAGCCTCTGCACAGAGCGAGAGGGCGGTCAGGGGTAGACTCGGCTTTTTTACATATGCCCCTGCGTCGCCTTTCCGCAAGGAGGAGGGGGGGGGGAAGCGCCATGTTGCCCTCGATGGGCGTCGAACATGGTGTCTCCGACGAGCTGCAAGCAGGTAATCCGAGTGGACGTCAGTGCCCCGTTCGTTAGGGGTCGGCTAGGGGCCCAGAGGCACGCCCAAAAGTACCTGCGGGTGATCTGCCAGACCCGGTCCCCTGGCGACGGGGTCCGAGGGCTCGATGCCTCCCTCTGGTGGGATTCTGTTACAAGATCGTTCCCGCCGGTCTCGGAAATGTCCTAGGGTACCTCGGGAGCACAGCCCGAGCCTTGGTTATGTATCGAACGTACCCATGGTCATCCCTCGCTCGGCGTCTGAGGCGGCTGTGAACCCTTCGGGGGCCAGCCTTCGAACCCCTGATCAGTATTGGGCGTGGAGCCCGAGCAGCCTGAGGCGGTCGTTGAACCCTTTCGAGGGGCCGGCCTTCGAACCCCTTACCTGTAGTGGGTGTAGGGCCCACGCGATCTGAAGCGGCTGTTGAACCCTTCCGGGGGGCCAGCCTTCGAACCTCTGATCAGTAGGGGGGCTCGGAGCCTGGTTCCTTCTCGGGGAAGGATCCTTTTCGGGGTATCCCCCTTTCCCGGCCCCTGTTGCAAGAGAGAGAAAGAGGAAAAATGGAAAAGGATACGAAATCGAACGACGCGGCGTACCTTTTTGGACGCGTTCATTTTGGCGAAGGGGAAGCGTCGCCTGCTTCTCCTGCCAGAGGCACCGCGTGTCCCGTCGCGGAGTTAATGTGACGAGGCGAGTGGATGGAGAGGCGACCGTTGCGCGTGCGCGAGCCGTTCGGGGAACGGATCACGGGCGCGTCGTCTTCACGCCGTGGGAGAGGGTTCTCTCGCTGCCCCCGTATGGGACGTAAGCTTGGCTGACGACGCGACCACTGCGCCTGCTCGCCTGCCACCGCCATTACTGCCGGCCCACTTCTGGCCGTGTTGACCATCGCGCCAGGCTGGTGCTGCTGGGTCGCGCGCCGGGTCGCCTCGAGTCGCGGTATTGGTTCCGCAATCGAGGAGGTGCGGTGGTGGCGCGGGTGGCGATGCAGTTACTCACACGTAGCAAACGGCGCACCGGTTGCACGACGCGTGGGCCTGGGCCTCTATGCCGGGCGTGTTGGGAGTCGGAGGAGCGCGCCCACTTGGCGCGGTTGCATGCCGCCTGCATGGCTGCCCACCCTTTCGCCCGTTGGTCTGGGCAAAAGTGGAGGGTCGCTTGTAACCGCTGGGCGGTTGTGTGCACCGCGCGCGGCGGTTTGGCTTCTTCTGCCCTGAGTTGGCTTGCATGACGTGTGGGACCCAGCCCCCGCGCCGTAGGGGAGGACCTTGGAGTGTGTTGGAGAAGACTCAGCCCGTGACGGCTGGGGGCGCGAGTAGGGAGGACCGTCCTTAAAAGGAGGGTGACCCCTTTGGAGGGTGACCATGTCTTCGCGCTCCCTTATGAATCGTGTCTTTCCACCTTCCAGGCCCCCGGATGGGGGAGATCCGCCGTCTTTCCGCCCCGTCGTTGGGGGAACGCAACTCCGCGGGAGTTGGTACCTTTCAGCCATCGTTCGGCTTCAAGGATTTTCATCATGCAGCCCGGCTGCACCCCTCCACCGGCGGTCACCCAAGACGGTGACCTCCAGTTTGATGGTGGGGGAAAGCGAGCCGGGCTGCGGCCTCCGCCCCTCCCTCAGCCTCAAGGATTTTCATCACTAGCGCTGGGGAGGGGAGTGTGCTGAGTTGGGGTCAGCCCCTGCGTGGGTAGTGGCCCGCTCCTTCCCTCAGTGATCGGGGGGAAGGGCGGGAGTCGTCCGTGGCGCTGACAGCTGCACCGTGCCCGGCTTGCTGGGCCGAGCGGCTTCGGAGCCGCTCCCGGTGCCGCCTCCCGCCACGGCAGCTGGAAGAGGTTCCGCCGCCGACGAGTTTGCCGGCGCCACCCGCGGACCGACCTCCAACTCTACGGCCTTCTGCCCGTCCTTGCCTCTCGAGTTTGGGCACGGGCGGGGGCCTCCTGGCAACAGCATCCGCCTTGAGGTCATCACTGCTGCTGTTTGGCCCCTCGGGATAGAAGTCGTCATCGTCGCCACGGCTGGGGCGGGCGACGACAAGCCGTTCGTCGATCCTCTGTTGCTCCGCAGGCCTCTCCCCCGTCGAGTGGGGTTGTTCGTACCTGCGGAGGCGGAACCGGAGTTCCGTTTGTAATGGCACCTTGAGTGCCAGTGTTTTTGTTCATTGTGGCTGTCGGGGCCTGAACATGTATGTAGTTTCGGCACGGAGCCGTGTATTTTCCTCCTTTCCGAGCACTGAAACTCGCCTGTTGGTTGTCTGAACCGCTCCACCAAGCGTGAGTCGCCCCGTGTACAGGTGACGAGTAAGGTATCCGTATCCCAGAGGCGTAGGAGTTCCTCGGCTCGGTCGGCCTTGTTGTCCGAGGCTTCTCTAACTTAGTTAAAGGAACCCCTCGGCCGCTCTTCGATGAGCCGAGGCCAGGGGTAGCGGCATCAACATGGGCAGAGGCAGAGTTGGCTTGAAAAGGAAACCTGGTTGGCCGGAGTCTGGCCGGGTCGTCCGTCGGCGGGACCGACGCCGGAATTGACCAGCCGAGGCCTCGGGTCGGGCTGACGTCCTCGGAGGGCAGCTGGCCGAGGCCCCGGGTGACCGACCGAGCCGCCTGCTCGAGCCGGATTGATGTCCTTGGAAGGTAACTGGCCAAGGCCCCGGGGCGACCGGCCGAGCCGCCTGCTCAGGCCGGATTCCCGGAGAAGACCCTAGCAGCAATGGCCCGGGCGTGGTGATGACGTCGTCCTCCAGAGTGGAGATCCTCGGACCGCGTCGCCGTCCGAGGCTAGGTCGGCCCTCGCCGAAGGTGTCGTCGATGCCAAGGGTGCTGCTGCTTCTTTCAGCCGTCAAGATCCGAGCCTGCAGGATCGGATTGTCTTGTAGCGTGTGTTTCCTGCGGCCGCCGAGGCCTAAACACACCCTCGCCGTGTTGTAAAGCTGCGTCTCTTTTCCTTTTATTTCGAGTATCTGGACTTTTTTGTTGGTAACAGAAATGTTTGTGCGAGCAAGAGTTGCTTCTCGCGGAAGGTGATGAGTGAGGTATCCGTATCCCAGAGGCGTAGGAGTCCCTCGGCTCGGTCGACCTTGCCGCTTACGCGCACTCTTACCCGTCCATGGGGCTCTGTCACCGACGCAGTCGAGAAGGCTCGGAGGATCGCTTCGGCAGAAGAGCTTTCGGGCGTGAAGACTTGTTCGGTCCGCAGAATCACTTATCCGAACGTGAGTTACTTATCGCAGAAGGTGATGAGTGAGGTATCCGTATCCCGGAGGCGTAGGAGTCCCTCGGCTCGGTCAGCCTTGGCTGCTTACGTGTACTCCGTCGTTTTCAGGATCCACTTTCGAAGTAGCCAAAAAGCGCGAAAGACATTCTGGTAGAAAAGATCTTTTTTCGAGGAAAATTTCGACGCAGAGGGGGTTCCCCCCCTTTTAGCCCCCGAGGGAGGGTCGGGCTTTGCCGAGGCGAGGCCGACCCTTCCTTGATGACTAAACTTTGCGTGGGTGCGAGGTATATGATCAACTTGAAAACATATTAAGGGTAGAAGCGACGTAGCTATTGGATGTTCCAGGCGTTGTCGTAGACCTCGCCTTGGCTGTTGGCCAGCTTGTATGTTCCGGGCTTCAGAACCTTGGCGATGACGAATGGCCCCTCCCAGGGAGGCGCGAGCTTGTGCCGCCCTCGGGCGTCTTGTCGCAGCCGAAGCACCAGGTCGCCCACCTGGAGGTCTCGGGACCGGACCCCTCGGGCGTGGTAGCGTCGTAGGGACTGCTGGTACCGCGCCGAGTGTAGCATGGCCTGGTCCCGAGCCTCCTCCAGCTGGTCCAGCGAGTTTTCCCGGCTGACTTGGTTGCTTTGGTCGGTGTAGGCCCTCGTCCTCGGGGAGTCGTATTCTAAGTCTGTGGGCAAGATGGCTTCGGCCCCATAGACTAGAAAGAACGGCGTGAAGCCCGTGGCTCGGCTCGGCGTTGTCCTCAGACTCCAGACCACCGAGGGGAGTTCCTTCATCCATCGCTTGCCGAACTTGTTGAGGTCGTTGTAGATCCGAGGCTTGAGCCCTTGTAGAATCATGCCGTTGGCACGCTCCACCTGCCCATTCGTCATGGGATGAGCCACGGCGGCCCAGTCCACCTGGATGTGGTGATCCTCGCAGAAGTCCAGGAACTTTCTGCCGGTGAACTGGGTGACGTTGTCGGTAATGATGGAGTTCGGGACCCCGAAGCGATGGATGATGTTGGTGAAGAACGCCACCGCCTGCTCGGACCTGATGCTGTTCAGGGGTCGGACCTCGATCCACTTGGAAAATTTGTCGATGGCGACCAGCAGGTGCGTGTAGCCCCCGGGTGCCTTCTGCAAGGGGCCGACGAGGTCCAGACCCCACACCACAAAAGGCCAGGTGATGGGTATCGTCTGCAGAGCCTGAGCGGGCAGATGGGTCTGCCTCGCGTAGAATTGGCACCCTTCGCAGGTGCGGACGATTCTGGTAGCGTCGGCCACCGCCGTCGGCCAGTAGAAGCCTTGCCGGAAAGTGTTCCTGACAAGGGCTCGAGGCGCTGCGTGATGGCCGCAAGCCCCCGAGTGTATCTCTCGCAGGAGTTCCTGACCTTCGGCGATGGAGATGCATCGCTGGAGGATGCCTGAGGGGCTGCGGTGGTAGAGCTCCTTCTCATCTCCCAGCAAGACGAACGACTTGGCACGCCGTGCCACCCGCCGAGCCTCGGCTCGGTCGAGGGGCAGCTCTCCTCGGTGGAGATATTGCAGGTACGGGGTCTGCCAGTTTTGATTAGGCGCGACCCCGCTTTGCTCCTTCTCGACGCGCAGTGCCTCACCCTCGGGGGCCGAGGGTACCTCGGACTGAACCGAGGGCGCCTCGGGTCGAGCTGAGGGTACCTCGGACTGAGCCGAGGGCGCCTCGGGCTGGGCCGAGGCTACCTCGGGCTCGGACGTGTCGTCGATCTTGACGGAAGGTTGATGCAGGTCTCGAGAGAAGATGTCCGGGGGAATCGTCGTTCGCCCCGAGGCTATTTTAGCCAGCTCGTCCGCAGTCTCGTTGTAGCGCCGAGCGATGTGGTTGAGCTCGAGCCCGTAGAACTTGTCTTCCAGGTGCCGAACCTCATCGCAGTAGGCCTCCATCTTCGGGTTGCGGCAATGGGAGTTCTTCATGACTTGGTCGATGACGAGCCGCGAGTCACCACGAGCATCGAGGCGTCGGACCCCTAGCTCGATGGCGATCCGCAACCCGTTGACCAGGGCCTCATATTCAGCCACATTGTTGGACGCCGGGAAGTGGAGGCGTAGCACGTAGCGTAGATGCTTTCCGAGGGGTGAGATGAAGAGTAGGCCTGCGCCGGCTCCTGTCTTCATCAGCGACCCGTCGAAGAACATGGTCCAGAGCTCCGGTTGGATCGGAGCCGTCGGTAGCTGGGTGTCGACCCATTCAGCCACGAAGTCCGCCAAGACCTAGGACTTAATGGCTTTCTGAGGAGTGAACGAGATTGTCTCGCCCATGATCTCCACCGCCCACTTTGCAATCCTACCCGAGGCCTCTCGGCACTGGATGATCTCCCCCAGGGGGAAGGATGACACCACAGTTACCGGATGAGACTCGAAGTAGTGTCGCAGCTTCCGTCGCGTTAGGATCACCGCGTACAGCAGCTTCTGGACTTGTGGGTAGCGGATCTTGGTTTCGGACAGTACCTCGCTGACGAAGTAGACTGGCCTCTGAACGGACAGTGCATGCCCCTCTTCTTGCCTCTCGACCACAATCGCGGCGCTGACCACCTGGGTGGTCGCGGCGATGTAGACCAGGAGGGCTTCTCCGGCAGCTGGGGGCACCAAGATAGGCGCCTTTGTGAGGAGCGCCTATAGGTTCCCGAGGGCTTCCTCGGCCTCAGGGGTCCAAGTGAAGCACTCGGCCTTCCTTAAGAGGCGGTACAGAGGTAGACCTCTTTCGCCGAGGCGTGAGATGAAATGGCTCAGAGCCGCGAGGCATCCCATGACCCTCTGTACGCCTTTCAAGTCCTTGATGGACCCCATGCTGGTAATGGTTGCGATTTTTCCGGGTTGGCTTCGATGCCCCGCTCGGAGACGATGAACCCCAAGAGCATGCCTCGGGGCACCCCGAAGACACACTTTTCGGGATTGAGCTTGACGCCTTTTGCCTTGAGACATCGGAATGTCGTTTCAAGGTCGGGAAGGAGGTCGGAGGCTTTCCTCGTCTTGACTACGATGTCATCGACGTAGGCCTCGACCGTGCGGCCAATGTGTTCGCCGAACACATGGTTCATGCACCGCTGGTACGTCGCGCCCGCATTCCTCAAACCGAACGGCATGGTGACATAGCAGTACATGCCGAAGGGTGTAATGAAAGAAGTCGCGAGCTGGTCGGACTCTTTCATCTTGATTTGATGATACCCTGAGTAGGCATCGAGGAAAGACAGGGTTTCGCACCCAGCAGTGGAATCCACGATCTGGTCGATGCGAGGCAGAGGGTAGGGAACCTTCGGACATGCTTTGTTGAGACCAGTGTAGTCTACACACATCCGCCATTTCCCCCCTTTCTTACTCACAAGCACAGGGTTGGCAAGCCATTCGGGATGGAATACCTCTTTGATGAACCCTGCCGCCATTAGCTTGTGAATCTCCTCGCCTATAGCTCTGCGCTTCTCCTCGTCGAATCGGCGCAGCGGCTGCTTGACGGGTCGGGCTCCGGCTCGGATGTCCAGCGAGTGCTCGGCGACATCCCTCGGTACGCCGGGCATGTCCGAGGGACTCCACGCGAAGACGTCGGTGTTCACGCGGAGAAAGTCGACGAGCACCACTTCCTATTTGGGATCGAACCCGGAGCCGATCCGGATCTGCTTGGAGGTGTCGCTGCTGGGTCGAGGGGGACGGACTTAACCGTCTCCGCTGGCTCAAAGTTGCCGGCGTGACGCTTCACGTCTGGCACCTCCTTAGAGAGGCTCTCCAGGTCGGCGATGAGGGCCTCGGACTCGGCGAGGGCCTCGGCGTACTCCACGCACTCCACGTCGCATTCGAACACGTGTTTGTACGTAGGGCCGACGGTGATGGCCCCGTTGGGGCCCGGCATCTTGAGCTTCAGGTAGGTGTAGTTGGGGACGACCATGAACTTCGCGTAGCATGGCCTCCCCAGTACCGCGTGGTAGGTTCCTCGGAACCCAACCACCTCGAACGTCAGGGTCTCCCTTCGGAAGTTGGAGGATGTTCCGAAGCAGACGGGAAGGTCGAGCTGTCCGAGGGGTTGGACGCGCTTCCCGGGGATGATCCCATGGAAGGGCGCAGCGCCTGCCCGGACAGAGGACAGATCAACACGCAGGAGCCCGAGGGTCTCGGCGTAGATGATGTTGAGGCTGCTGCCTCCGTCCATGAGGACCTTGGTGAGCCTGACGTCACCGATGACGGGGTCGACGACGAGCGGGTATTTCCCCGGGCTCGGCACATGGTCGGGGTGATCGTCTCGGTCGAAGGTGATGGGCTTGTCGGACCAGTCTAGATAGACTGGCGCCGCCACCTTGACCGAGCAGACCTCCCGGCGCTCTTGCTTGCGGTGCCGAGCCGAGGCGTTCACCGCTTGTCCACCATAGATCATGAAGCAGTCGCGGACCTCGGGGAACTCTCCTGCCTGGTGATCTTCCTTCTTGCCGTCGTCGCGGGCCTTGCCACCCTCCGCGGGTGGCCCGACCCTGTGGAAGTGGCGCTGAAGCATGACGCACTCCTCAAGGGTGTTCTTGACCGGTCCCTGGTGATAGGGGCACGGCTCCTTGAGCATCTTGTCGAAGAGGTTGGCACCTCCGGGGGGCTTCCGAGGGTTCTTGTACTCGGCGGCGGCGACAAGGTCCGCGTCGGCGGCATCGCGTTTCGCTTGCGACTTCTTCTTGCCCTTCTTCTTGGCGCCGCGCTGAGTTGACGCCTCGGGAGTACCTTCCGATAGGTGGCCCTGGGGCTGCTTGTCCTTTCGGAAGATAGCCTCGACCGCCTCCTGGCCGGAGGCGAACTTGGTGGCGATGTCCATCAGCTCGCTCGCCCTGGTTGGGGTCTTGCGGCCCAGCTTGCTCACCAGGTCACGGCAGGTGGTGCCAGCGAGGAACGCGCCGATGACATCCGAGTCGGTGATGTTGGGCAGCTCGGTGCGCTGCTTCGAGAATCGCCGGATGTAGTCTTGGAGAGACTCTCCCGGCTGCTGTCGGCAGCTTCGGAGGTCCCAGGAATTCCCGAGGCGCACATACGTGCCCTGGAAATTGCTGGCGAAAGCTTGGACTAGGTCGTCCCAGTTGGAGATCTGCCCCGGAGGCAGGTGCTCCAACCAGGCACGAGCGGAGTCGGAGAGGAACAGGGGGAGGTTGCGGATGATGAGGTTGTCATCGTCCATTCCACCTAGCTGGCAGGCCAGACGGTAGTCCGCGAGCCACAGTTCCGGTCTCGTCTCCCCCGAATACTTCGTGATAGTAGCCGGGGGTCGGAACCGGGTCGGGAACGACGCCCGTCGGATGGCTCGGCTGAAGGCTTGCGGACCGGGTGGTTCGGGCGAGGGACTCCGATCCTCCCCGTTGTCGTAGCGTCCCCACGCCTGGGGTGGTAGCCTCGGCGCACCCTCTCGTCGAGGTGGGCCCGTCGGTCGCGGTCGTGGTGCTCGTTGCCGAGGCGACCCGGGGCCGCAGGCGCGGTGTTGCGCGTGCGCCCGGTGTAGACCGAGGCTTCCCGCATGAATCGGGAAGTCGCGACATGAGGTTCCGAGGGGTACCCCTGCCTTCGGGAGGCAGATAGGGGTGAAAACGGGCGGATACAGACGGATATTAGCTCATCCTGTATCCTACCCTAATGTATTTAAAACGGATTCGGGATCAGATACGGATAGTTAGAAACGGGACGGATACGGATACAGGGACCGGATATTTATCCGGGCGGATAAGTGACGGATACGGATATTATTTGATCGGATATCGGATACTTGTCGGATAATGCATTAATTGGTTATCAAAAAATATTCTTGTTCGACCACGAAATTGCAAGTAAATTAATACTAATAAGCATTTAATAGAAGATAATCTCAAGTTCCCACGTAAAAATGGTAAAGTGAAGTATTGATTATGTTGAAACTTGGATACTTAGAGTGATTTCACGTGTAACTCACGCAATAAGTGGAAATAAAATAGAAGAAACGTTGACATCCTGTGGATTTTATGGTCCCATTATTTTTTATGACTATATGTGGCCATATGTTGTACCTTCGTATAATTTCATAGATTTCTGAGGCTATTTATACATTATTAATTTCTTTCTACATAAAATCATCAAAGTATAATTAAAATTCATAAATACACTAGTTTTGATCCAAAATTGCAAAAAGCTTACCAAAACAAATAAACATTCTATTCAAATAAAACCTCAAGTCGCCACATGAAAATGATAAGTGAAATATTAATTATGTTGAAACTTCGATACATAAAATGATTTCACATGTAACTCACGCAATAAGTGGGAGTAGAATGGAAGAAACACCAACATCTTGTGGATTTTATAGTCCAAATGTTTTTGAGAACTATATGTGGATATATGTTGTGTCCCCGTAAAAATTCATGAATTTTTTAGGCTATTTGGTTTATTATTAATTTCTTGTTGTAGAAAATCATCAAAATACAATTAAATTCATAAAAATATTGTAGCGTTGACCGAAAATTGCAAATAAGTTACCAATATTAATAAATAGTTTATAAAAAGATAATCCTAAGTTCCCACATGGATATAATCTTAAGTCCCCACATGAAAATGATAAAGTCTATTATTTTGATATAAATTTAGACATTATTTTAATGATTTTGGCCTAAAGATATGTTTAAACAAAAATGTGATGTACTACAAAGTTAAAGATCTCTTCGAGCTCTACAATTTTTATATAAACTTTATCTTCATCCGATTTTATACGTAAAAGTTATGATTTTATAATTATATTATTTTGCAGAAAAAGAAAAAACGGGTACCCGAATTCCGGGTACCCGTATCCGACCCGAATATCCGGGTATTTACCGGGTAGTACTCGCTCCGTATCCGACCCGAATCCGAAGCCATACTATCCGGGTATTACCCGTATCCGTCCCGAATCTAAAAAATACCCGTATCCGTATCCGAAAAATGGTCCCGAATTAGTATCCGTATCCGGTACCCGTTTTGGGTACCCTACCCGTTTCGGGTACCCTACCCGTTTTCACCCCTAGAGGCAGAGCTCTCGGCCCGTCAGACCGCGGCGCCTTCCAGGAGATTCTTGAGTTCTCCCTGGATTCGCCGCCCCTCGGTGGTTGATGGCTCTGGCATCGCGCGAAGAAGCATTGCTGCTGCCGCCAGGTTCTGGCCGACCCCACTGGATGCGGGTGGTGGCCTGAGCCTGACGTCGTCGGCGATGCGGTGCTGGAAGCCCTGGGGTAGATGACGTATTTCTCCGGCCGGAGGTTGGCCCGCCCATGCCTGCCCGACGTCCCGACGGATCGGCTCCAGCGCTCCTGCTCCCTCGTCGGGCCTGGCCTGCACCCCGTGGATTTGCTCGAGCTGTGGGTCATGACCCCCCGCCTGAACGGGGACCACAGCTAGCTCCCGTGGGATGTCAACGCGAGGCACCAGCCTAGGGAGGTCACCGTCCTCCAGCATGCCGAGATGGCTGCCTTCGGGGGGACCCCCTAGATCGACGTGGAAGCATTCGCGACTTGGGCCGCGATCCTCGTCGCCGAGGCTTCGGCCACCGTCGGAACAGTCAGAAAGGCAGTAGTCGCATGCGGTCATGAAGTCCCGCATGGCACTGGGGTTACCAAGTCCAGAGAAATCCCAACAGATGCTGGGTTTGTCGTCTTCCTCGGACACAGAGGGCCCGTAGGTCGAGACGTCCGTCAGCCGGTCCCAAGGTGACCGCACACGAAACCCCAGAGGGTCTGGATTTGCCTCTACGAGAGCGCCCGCCAAAGCGAAGTCGCTAGACGGGTTGAGGCTGAACCCAAAAGACGCGGGATGGGAATCGATCGGTACCTTTTGGTCGACGGGCGGCGATAAGGTCGCGTCGGGGACTGACTGCGCCGTCGTCTCAGGTACGAGGGTGACATCCAGCAAGCTTTTCGCGAGCGTGCTGGCGTCGTCCGCTTGCTCGAGATTGGCGTGTCGCGGGGAGACGGCGCTCGCCTTCATCTCAAACGCGAGGTCGACGCCTGGTGCGCCCCCCATTGGGGTGCCGGGACCGTCGACTCGCTCGACAGCCGACGAGGCGCTGTCTCCTGCTTGGCCTTGGTTGCCCCGCCTCCTCCTCCGTCGACAGGGGAGAGGACGGGGTGAGCTCGAAGGTTGCTCTTCCACCATGCGGGGAAGACGTCGCCGATTCTGCCGCCGGCAGGCGGGTTGTCGGCCGCCACTGTTGTTGTCGCACGGCGGTGGAAGGAGTATCATGTCGTAGCTGCCGTCGAGGGACATGAACTCAAGACTCCCGAAACGGAGCACCGTCCCGGGTTGGAGAGGTTGCTGGAGACTGCCCATCTGGAGCTTGACGAGAAGCTTGTTCGTCAACATGCAGCAGGCCCCTACCTGGCGCGCCAACTGTCAGCGTTCCGAGACCAGGGGGTCCCTGGGCCGACGAGTGAATGTCGTCGCGTGCCCCAGCCCAGATGGGTCGAGCGCGAGGGCGAGCGCGAAGGGGGGAGAGCGAGGCGGCCGGAGACCGGCGTGAGAGAGGTGGGAATCCCGTGGCCTTCGTGTTCGTCTCGCGCCCAGGTCGGGTGCGCTTGCAGTAGGGGGTTACAAGCGTCCACGCGGGAGAGGGAGCGAGCGGCTCCAGACGAGCGCCTGTTCTCGTCCTCGTCCCCGCGCGGCCAACCCTCTCTAAGAGGGCCCTGGTCCTCCCTTTTATAGACGTAAGGAGAGGATCCAGGTGTACAATGGGGGGTTTAGCAGGGTGCTACGTGTCTAGCGGAGGTGAGCTAGCGCCCTAGGTACATGCCGTTGTGGTAGCCGGAGAGATCTTGGCACCCAGCTGGTGTGATGTCGTGGCCGTCGAAGGAGCGATGGAGCTTGGCGGAGGGACAGCTGTCGGAGCGGTTGAGCCCTTGCTGACGTCCTCTTGCTTCCGTAAGGGGGCGGAGAGCCGCCGTCGTCACAAAGCATGCGGGGCGCCATCATTGCCTATCTGGCGGCGCGAGCTAGATGGGACGCCGGTCTTGTTCCCTGTGGCCCGAGTCAGCTCGGGGTAGGGTGATGATGGCGCCTCCTGTCGACGTGGCGGGTCTACGCCCTAGGTTGGGCGATGTGGAAGCTCCTCCGAAGCCGAGGTTGAGTCCGAGCCCCCGGGTCGGGCGAGGCGGAGATCGTCGTCTTCTGGGGCCGAGCCCAAGTCCGAGCCCTAGGTCGGGCGAGGCGGAGATCGTCGTCTTCTGGGACTTAGCCCGAGTCCGAGCCCTGGGTCGGGCGAGGCGGAGATCGTCGTCTTCTGGGACTTAGCCCGAGTCCGAGCCCTGGGTCGGGCGAGGCGGAGATCGTCGTCTTCTGGGACTTAGCCCGAGTCCGAGCCCTGGGTCGGGCGGAGCGGAGTTCGCCGTCTTCCGGGACTTAGCCCGAGTCCGAGCCCTGGGTCGGGCGGAGCAGAGTTCGCCGTCTTCCGGGACTTAGCCCGAGTCCGAGCCCTAGGTCGGGCGGAGCGGAGTTCACCGTCTTCCAGGACTTAGCCCGAGTCCGAGCCCTGGGTCGGGCGGAGTTCGCCGTCTTCCGGGACTTAGCCCGAGTCCGAGCCCTGGGTCGGGCGGAGCGGAGTTCACCGTCTTCCGGGACTTAGCCCGAGTCCGAGCCCTGGGTCGGGCGAAGCGGAGTTTCCTATGGTGCCTCCGGCAGGGCCTGACCGCTTGTCAGTCTTACTCTGTCCAGTGGCACTGTAGTCGGTGTGGCGTAGGCGGTGCTATCCTTTCGTCAGGCCGGTCAGTGGAGCGGCGAAGTGACGGCGGTCACTTCGGCTCTGCCGGCGGGGGGTGCGTGCCAGGATAAGGGTGTCAGGCCACCTTTGCATTAAATGCTCCTGCGACTTGGTCGGTCGGTGCGGCAACTTGGTCAGGGTTGCTTCTTCGCGAAGGTAGGGCCTCGGGCGAGCCGGGAATATGTTCGCCGCTAAAAGGGGGGCCTCGGGCGAGACGGAAATCCTCCGGGGTCGGCTGCCCTTGTCCGAGGCTAGGCTCGGGTGAGGCGTGATCGTGTCCCTCGAATGGACTGATCCCTGACTTAATCGCACCCATCAGGCCTTTGCAGCTTCATGCTGATGGGGGTTACCAGCTGAGAATTAGGAGCCTTGAGGGTACCCCTAATTATGGTCCCCAACAGTGATGTGTTCCCATTATTATGTGGCGTACTCGCAGTTTGATGTGGCGGAGGATGATGAAGACCAGGGAGCCCTTCGGTGCGCTGCCCACATGAGTAGCGGGCGCGATTTAGTGGAGGAATTTATCGGGTATGGGGTATGGCCCTTGGCGCATGGCTGGGCACTGGGCGAAGTATGCCCTCGCGAGATGCCTTCCCGGGGCGGGCAGCGGGTGCGAAGTCCAGCCTTCGCGTTGGATTTGCATGGTCGGGATCCCACCGCATTCGTGCGCGAAGTGGAAGACGGTGCGGCGAGGATCGTGGGGTGCTATGTGCTGAAGACAGAGGGTGTGCGAAGCTAGGATATCCGTGGGGCCAACGATAGATTGAATCGGGTCTTTGAACTGAATGGCTTGCCATACGGTGGTTATCCCGGGGAAGACGCCGTCGACCGCCGCGGGAAAGGTCCAGTGGCCGTGACTGAAGAAGACCCCTCGCAGGAGGCCGCCCTAGCCGCTAAGAAGAAGAAATTAGGTACTGCAGTGGGGGAACTGGGGGTTTCCGATAGTTTTGCTATGGAGTTGATGGGGACGTGCGCAGCCCTCGGGGGAAGGATGACTTCGCCCGAGCTCCGCGAGTCTTCGGCGCGAATGCTGGAGGTTACCGGGGGTCGATGGCCCAAGAATGTTCCGATCCCCCGCGCAGCTGGCGAAGACTTCTTTTTGTCTCGCATGGCCCGTGACTTGAAGGTATTTCCTTAAAGACGGAATATTGCTGCTGTTGTGTCAGCAGTGATGAACAAGGACCGTCAAGACGTTGCGCAGAAGCGTCGGGCGGTCGTCAGGATCGTAGATCCTAGGCGTGAGGCGAAGAGGGCGCTGGGGAGCGTGAAGGCTGCCACCTCCAGTAGTAGCCAGCCGATGCCGGCTGCGAAACCGGCAGCGCCCAGATCCAGCAAAGCATCGGCGAGCGCAAAGACTGCCGCCTCTGGCGGAACCAAGCCTCCCCCGGGTGGATCCGTGAAAGGACGGGAGCTGCCTTCGCCGGAGAGACGTGTTAGCGACTTCGGCACGGACATCAGTGTCAAGGATTATTTTGTTGGTAAGTTTTTTTTTGAGCTAGTTGTTTGACCGGTGATATGTCGCAGGGTCGGGTGAAGGGCAGTTGGTTGTTGTCCCGCCTTCGGCGGCAACCGCGTTGCCAACGGCGGTGGCTGGGGCGAAGGGTGCCGCGCGAGACCCATGGGCCGCTTTCTGCGCGAGCGGCGAGATTCCATCTGCCGCTGCCGCTAAGGACGTGGCGGGCTCCATGTCCCAGCGGCTGAGGGAGGCGTCGCAGCAGCTGTCGCAGCAGCTGAAGCAAGTAAGTTGTGCTGGACTTTGACGTTTGTTGTTTGCATGAGGTTTTAGGTCTCATGTGCTTTTGTTAGGCGGCCGACTTCGCCGACCGCGTGGCGTCGGGTGTCCTGACTGTGGACGCGGCTACTGAAGTCGAGAGACTTTGGGCGCAGCACGCGGATGCCGTCCGGGAGAAGTCGGCGGCGGAAAGCAAGAACCACAGGCTGGCAGAGAAAGTGGCCACCTTGGAGGCCGAGAAGACGGACCTCCGGCGCCAGCTGGTGGAGGAGAGGAGGGAGGCGAACCAAGCCATTGCTGAGGCGCAGGCTGCGCAAGCGGAGGCCAAAGTGGCGCGGGCGGAGAGCAGTCTCGCCAGTCAACGCGCCGAAGAGCTGGAGGCAAGGTTCAACGGCTTGCGCGGTCGCGTGGACAAGGCCAAGGCCTCTACACGCTCGGAAATTGAGCGGACACACACACAGTTCGTGGAATCGTACCGCGAGCTGGGTGCGCGGACTGCTGACTTCGAAGTACCCGACCGGGAAGCAGGCCTTCGCTTCCTCGAATGGTTGCAGGAGGAGCTGTTGATGCTCCCGACCATTGTGGAGGGTTTCATGTCCTTCGCCTCCCTCGTCACCTGCGAGGGGGTCGTGAATGCGTTGTCCCGCGAGGGCTGCAGGCACTACGAGGTCTTCGACCAATCAGACGAGAACTTTGAACGCGAGATCTTCAAGGCCGGCGACCCTGTGGTGAAGTAGTCAGCGGGGGCACTTTTCGATAGGATGTGGGGTCCGCATGGTCGGGAGGCGGTCAGGGAGCGATCCGACCGGGCGAGAGAGCAGGTGAAGGTCATTTTTTGTGTGGTTGTGTGTGTGGGTATGCGTGGTTTTTGCTGAGTGACTGTGATGTTGCTGCAGATAGAGCGTGCTGAGGACGTCGAGGACTTTGGAGCTCTGGTCGGCACGTCGCCCGAGGCTACGGAGGTCAACCCGGTGCTGCCCTCGGATGCTAGTGAAGGCCTCTCGGCTATGCCCGTGCCTACTGTGGCTGGCGAAGACCCTGTGTCGGCCCCTGCGCCGACGGTCGAGGATGCCTTGAAGGTGGTGGCAGAGCCGGCAGTCGAAGACCCCACGGCCGCGTCCGCGCCTTCGCAGGTGGCTAAATAGGTGGGGGGAGTTTGTAAATCTCGTCTGAGTGTTACTGAACTTCGGTTGCTGCGTAGGTTCAGGGTTTTGGGCCTGCGCACGCAACCGCTACTGACAATGCTAATTTTGTGGCTTCGACCGTGGTTGCTGAAGACGATTCTGATGATCCTATGTCTAAGTTTTTTGAGTCTGATGATTCTGGGAGTTCGATTGTGTGGACATAGGGGTCTTCAGATGAGGACTTAGACTATTTTGCAGCATTGGATGTGGCTGCAGCGGAGACTTCTCTGCGTGTGACGGGTGAGGATATTCCGGGTGCGAGTGCTGGGCGTAGGCGGCGAAGGGCGGTGGCGAAGCAGAGAGTGAGTGAGTTGTCGCGAAGTGATAGGCGTCATCATGGTGAGGTGGAGGGTGGTCGTCTTCGTGTGGACGGGACTGCCAAACGGGAATTGTTGTCTTTGTCGGCTGGGGCAAGTGTAGGTGAGGGTGAGCTGCGAAATCTTTTTGAGGGTTAGGAATTGAGGATAATGTTGTTCAACTATAGGGAGATGGGTATCATCCCGAAGGTTGAGCCGTTGTAATGTGTGATGCCCTTGCTGTGTGTGTGTAACTATGATTTGTATGATGAGGCTGCGTGCCTTCGTTGAACCGGCCGAGCCCGTAGGCGGCTTGTGTTCGGGTGCTTTTGGGGAAGTCTTCGATTTTGCGCATTTGTTGAGTTAGTCCGGCTGCACCCGTAGGCGTATTTTGCGCGGAGTCTTTTGGAGAAGACCTCGATTTTGCGCACTTGCCTGTAGGCGACTTTTGCATGGATAATCTTTGGAAAAGACTTCGATTTCGCGCACTTATTGTGCTGTTCCGGCTGCACCCGTAGGCGACTTTTGCACGGGTAGTCTTTTGATTTTTCGCACTTATTGTGCTATTCCGGCTGCACCCGTAGGCGACTTTTGCACGGATAGTCTTTTCAAAAAGACTTCGATTTTTCGTACTTATTGTGATATTCCGGCTGCACCCGTAGATGACTTTTGCACGGATAGTCTTTTGAAAAAGACTTCGATTTTTCGCACTTATTGTGCTATTCCGGCTGCACCCGTAGGCGACTTTTGCACGGATAGTCTTTTGAAAAAGACTTCGATTTTTCGCACTTATTGTGCTATTCCGGCTGCACCCGTAGGCGACTTTTGCACGGATAGTCTTTTGGAAAAGACTTCGATTTTTCGCACTTATTGTGCTATTCCGGCTGCACCCGTATGCGACTTTTGCACGAAGTGTCGCACGCGAGGGTAGTAAGCGCTGCCCCTCGCGGTGACTTTGGTGTGGTCGAATGCCGAAGTCTGTCGATGCGGTCTTTTTCGACGTGTCTTAATTTTTGCGGGGGATTTTTGTGGGTATATTGCATGGCTCCGCCTCATTAAAAACCTCACCCCGGGAGGAAAAGAGTACGGGCCAGAATGATAATGTTTGGTTAATTACAAGGGCTTGATGGCCCTGAGGAGTCAAACAAAAAATTTGCGGAGATTATCTATGTCCCAGGAATGCTCCAGGTCTTTGCCAGATTGCGTTGTTAGCCTATACGCGCTGGGAGACGACTTCGTCTTGACGATGAATGGTCCTTCCCACTTCGGCTCCAGCTTACCTCGTGACTCTGTCCGGGTTGTTCGGACGAGTACGAGGTCCCCTTCGTTGAATTCTCTCGGGACGACTGCGTGGTCGCGCCAGGTCTTTGTTTGGGCTTGATATTTATTGAGGGCCTGCAGGGCGAAGACGCGGTCTCCGTCGATGAGATCTTTGGAGGTTAGCTCGTCTACGTCGGGTGAGGCTGAAGCGCTTGTCCTTGGGGACCCATGCTTGATTTCCTGCGGGGTCATGGCCTCTGAGCCGTATAGCAGGCGAAAGGGAGTGAATCCGGTCGCCCGACACTCGGTCTTGTTCAGCGCCTAGACTGCTTCAGGTAGCAGGTCGGCCCATTTACCCTTCTTGTCGTCAAGAAGCATTTTCTTGATCGCCGTGAAAATCTTGCCGTTGGCGCGCTCCACGATGCCGTTGGATTGTGGGTGATATACCGAGGCGAAGGCAAGCTTGGTGCCAATGGAGAAGCAGAAGTCCCTGAAGTCTTGGCTGTCAAATTGTTTGCCATTGTCAACTGTGAGCTCGGACGGGACTTCGAATCGGCAAACAATGTTTTGCCAGAAGAATTTTTGGGCAGTCTTCGATGTTATCGTTGATACTGCTCTTGCCTCGATCCACTTGGTGAAATACTCGATGACGACGAAGATGAACTTGAGGTTCCCTTAGGCCGTGGGTAGTGGCCCGATAATGTCCACGCCCCAGCGCTGAAGGGGCCACGTGTGGGCGATTAGCTTTGTGAACTGCGAAGGGCTTCCCGAGCGTGGAGAAAACTTTTGGCTGGCTTCGCACGACCTTGTGACCCGATTCGCGGCGCAGATCATAGCAGGCCAGTAGAAGCCTTGACGGATCACCTTGACAGCTAGGGCCCTAGGCCCCGCGTGAGAGCCGTAAGTTCCGCTGTGGACTTCGCGCAGGATCTGGACGCCTTCGATCTCGGTGACACATTTAAGCATGGGTTGACTGACCCCCTTCTTGTAAAGTTGTCCCTCAATGAGAGCGAAGTCCCGGCTTCGGTGTTTGAGGCGCTTAGCCTCGTTGATATCGCTTGGATGGTAATATCCCTACAGGAACATGGTTATTGGTGCCCGCCAGTGTTCGGTCATGATGAGGTTGACTATGCGGTGGCCTTCGGTGTCGTTGGTTATTTGGAGGCCCTCTGGGCTGCAAACGGCTGGCGTGCCGATGACATGGTAGAATACGTTGGAGGGCAGGGCCTCGCCTCTGGTGGCTGCCTTGGCCAATGCGTCGGCTTCCTCGTTCTTGGCTCGGTCCACGTGCTGCAAGGTGAAGCCTTTGAACTGTCTCTCGAGACTGCGGACAGCCACGAGGTACTGCATAAGTGCGGGGTTCTTTGCTGCGTAATCTTTCTCGACTTGGCCGACAACTACTTTAGAGTCTATTCTGATTATGCATGTGGTGACACCAAGTGCCCGTAGCTTGCGAAGGCCGAGGATGACAGCTTCGTACTCTGCTACGTTGTTGGTGCATTTGTCGGACTCCAAAGCAAAGCTGAGACGTGCTGCATATCTGTGCTTGACCCCTGTGGGTGAAGTAATGACTGCCGCTGCGCCTGCCCCCGCATGGCACCATGCGCCATCGCAGTGGATGGTCCACACCTTCTCTGCAGCTGTGTTCGGCTGCGTTATTGGCCCGGTCCAGTCAACGATGAAATCTGCCAGGACTTGTGACTTGATGGATGTCCTGGGCTTGAAGGTGATATGGTAGCCGGAAAGCTCGACTGCCCATTTGGCGATCCAGACAGATGCCTCCAGATTTCTGAATAATTCGTCGAGTCCCCTGTCCGAGGTGACCCGCACCTTGAACGCTTCAAAATAGTGGCATAACTTGCACGAAGCCATAACGACTGCATAGGCAATTTTTTCCAGCTCCATCATGTTGCATTTGGATGGCGTGAGTACTTCGGAGACGTAATAAACTGGACACTGCCTGGTCGTGCCCTCTCTGTCCTGTTCTTGAACCAGCGCTGTGCTGACCGCGTGCGGTGAAGCTGCGACGTAGAGCAACAAGGGTAGCAAGGGGTTGGGGCTTGTAAGAATTGCCAGCTCTGAGAGGTGCTGCTTTAGTGATGCGAAGGCCGCCGCTTGCTCTGGTCCCCATGCAAAGTCCTTTGCGCCGCGTAGCGTTTTGAGGAAAGGTAAGCTTCGCTCGGTGGACTTGGAAATGAATCTGTTGAGGGCGGCCAATCTGCCTGTCAGTCGTTGGACGTCTCTGGCTGACTGCTGGGGCGTCATGTTGATGATAGCTTGGATCTTGCTCGGGTTGGCTTCGATCCCGCGGTGCGACACCAGGTAGCCTAGTATCTTCCCCTGGCGAACGCCAAAGACACACTTTTTGGGGTTTAGGCGAAGTCGTGCGTCCCGCATGTTCGCGAATGTTTTTGCGAGGTCGGCCAGGTGGTCCTCTTTGCTTTTGCTGGCGACGACGATGTCGTCCACATACGTAAATATGTTTCTGCCGACTTGGCTCTCGAGCACTGTCTTGGTGAGGCGAGAGAACGTGGACCCAACGTTCTTTAGTCCCTCCGGCATTCTGATGAAGCAGTACGTGCCGAAGGGTGTTATGAAACTGGTGCTGGCCTTGTCTTCCTCCTTCATATATATCTGGTGATAGCCGGAGAAGCAGTCAAGGAGTGACATGACTTCACACCCAGCCGCGCTATCGACGATCTTGTCGATCCGAGGCAGGGGGAAATTGTTCTTGGGGCAGGCCTTGTTGAGGCTGGTGAAATCAATGCACATCCGCCACTTGCCACTCTTCTTTTGCACCATGACTACGTTGGCTAGCCACGTAGGGTAGGCGACTGGTTCGATGAATTTGGCCTCAAGCAGGCGGTGTACCTCGGCCTTGACGGTTCTATCTTCTCATCTGACATTTTGCGTAGCCTCTGCTTCTTCGGCCTCACCGAAGGGTCGATGCCCAAGCTATGCTCAATAATGGTGCGACTGACTCCGACCAGGTCGAGGGCGGACCAGGCGAAGACGTCCTTATTTTTGGAAAGATAGGAGATGAGTCTCTCCTCATCATGCGAAGTAAGGTCCTCGCTTATGATGACCGTTTGCTTGGGTGTTGCCTGGTCAAGGGGAACTGTCTTCGTCCCATCGTTGCTTTGCAGCTGTGCCTTTTCATGCCCATTGGCGGTTGGGCGGGTAGCCTCGGGGACCTCGTGCTACGCCGTGAGGCAGTGTACGTTCCTTTGCCCTGGAACGAAGTCTCTTTCTATGTTGCGCGCGACCTGCTGGTTGCCATGGACTATGATCACGCCTTGCGGGCCCAGGATTTTCATGCGCAGGTAAAGTCCGTGAATGGCTGTCTCAAACTTGTTGATGGAGCCCCGACCCATTATGGCGTTGTACGGGTACACCATGTCGACGATGTCGAAAGTGACCTACTCACTTCGTGCATTGGGTGCTACACCGAAGGACAGGGGTAGCTCTATTTTGCCCATAGGAAGGTGCCCTTGCCGCCGAAGCCATATAAGGGGTTGTCCGAAGGTTTCAGCAAGCTGTGGCTGATGCCCATGCGGTCGAAGGCGTGGAGGAAAATGATGTCCGCCTGGCTGCCATTGTCAACTAAGACTTTGTGTAGGTCCCAGCCTGCCACGCTGCAGTTGATGACCATGGCGTCGATGTGGGGTGCGCTGCGCAGGTCGAGATCTCTGGCGTCGAAAGTCAACGGCACATGGGACCACTTTGTCTGCATGACTGGACCTGTGACGGCGACGTGGTTGACGCTGCGGTAATGGTCCCTCTTCTATCTCTTCATGTCGAAGTCGACGCTGGACCCCCCAGTGATCATGTGAATGACTCCGCGATATGGCTGATCAGCGAAGTCTTCTTGTTTTGGTGCTTGGGGGTGGTTTGGGTGGTGGATGTTTGGCTGTTGCGGGGGTGGAGGTGGGAGTGGGGGAGGTACGATTTGTACCTCCTGGTGGTGTTAGTATGCGTGGTTAGGTGGATGTTGTGCGGGGTCGTGGTTGTATGGTTGTGGGAGTTGTTGATATGTGTGCGCGACAACTCTTGGGTTGTCGGCTGGTTGCGCTCGGGACATCCTGTCCCTGGTGGCCTTCGTTTCCGGGCAGTCCCTTGTTGGGTGCGCACAGTCTTCGCCGTGAAACAAGCAGTCAAATCGGCGCGGCTGTTGCGCTCGCCCTCGGCCCCGACCACGAGTTCCATTGCCGCGGCCCTGGGTGGGATAATCTTGGCGACGAGGGGCCCCACCAGTGGGGTGCTGGTTGGCGATGTTATGTACCTGCTGCTGACTGCGGCCATCCCGACCGGAATCTGACTGCGAAGGTCTCGTCCATGTTCGGCTGGACTGCGGAGGGTCCTTGGGTTTCCTCTGGGACTCAACCTTGCGCTGGTGGAGCTCTTCGAATCTGGCATATTTTTCGAACAGTTGATACAGCTCCTGGAGGTTCTTGGGTGGATCCCTGATGCAGTGGCTGTAAAGGACGCCAGCGCGAAGGCCACTGATGGCGTAGTGAATGGCGATTTGGTCATCAACCGAAGGCAGTTGTGACTTGAGAGTCAGAAACTTGCGGTAGTACTCCCGCAGAGTTTCTCTCTCCAGCTGCTTGCAGAGTGACAATTCGGCCAAGGCATTGGTGTCTGGGCGGTACCCTTGGAAGTTGAGCAGAAATTTGTCCCAGAGACTTCTCCAGGAGTCAATGGACAACGGGGGCAACCTGGTGTACCAGGTGAGAGCGGGGCCTTCGAGGGCGATGATGAATGACTTGGCCATCGTGGCGTCGTCCCCTCCGAATGATGCAACGGTGACTTGATAGCTCATGATATACTGTGCTGGGTCAGTGTTGCCATTGTACTTAGGGTAGGTCCCTGCCCTGAAGTTGGCGGGCCCTGGTGACACTTGCAGTTGCGGCGCCAGGGGGCTCCGCTCGTCAAGGTAATTGATGCCTTGGAAAGCTGCAGCGTGCGGGATGAAGGGTCCGCGCTGAGGAACGAAAAGGTCTCCGACTGGCGCGCGCTGCTAGAGGGGCGGGCCGTGCTGCAGATCATATTGGCCTTCGCGCTGCATGAGCGCAATCTCGTGCTCAAGCTCTTGAGCCCTCTGCTCCTCATCCCGTATCATTTGGCGCACCTTGGCCTGCGTAGAGACACGTTGGCGCTTGGCCTCGAGGATTTCCTTCTGCTTCTGGAGGTTACGATTTTTGAGGCGCAGGGCCCGTAGCTGTAGCTGTTCTTCTGCGGAGATACCGAGGACCTTGCCGTCCTCTGCTACGTCCTCGCCCTCTGGTGGTGCGAAGCCTGGGGGTGGCGCTTGTGGCTGTCCTTCGGAGCTGCAGGTGCGAAGGGTGCCTTCTGGAGTGTGTTGATCGTTGCGCTGTCTCTTGCTATGTGCTTCGTCTTTGCCAGCTCCTTGGTGGGTGTTGTCGGCGAGGGCCTTGCTCTTTTTCTCAGCTAGCAGGGCTGCCCTCACTGCTTCATCGACGGATGGGGCTGCCTTCGAGTTAGCTCTTTTGGGTGCCATCGCGGGTGGTTTTCTCGTAGCACGAACGGTGGGCGCCAATGTTGGAACTTGCGTTCCCGGGCAGGTTGATTCCAACAGGGGAGTGAGAGAGATGTGAACACGGTTTAACTTGAGGCGGCAATTGCTCTGTTAATCCAGCCTCTCAAGGGCACTGTACGGGGGTATTTATAGGCGCCTGAGTGCCCAACGTCTCAATGTAAGGACGCATGTGCCCTTAGGCACCCGGTCTATCCCCGGAATATTCCTGTAAAGGAGGGTTACAGACTGTCATTACAGAAAAGCTATTACAAATCGGGCCCATAACACACTTATCCGAGCGGGGCCCGTTACAATGGGCTGAATCCCACGTGGGCCTCCAGGTGGAGTGAGGACGTGGGACGGGGCGACATCGCCGTAGGCCTTCGTCTTGTAGTGTAGAAGATGAAGGGTGGACCTCGCCGGTCGTTCTGCTTCCTGTCGGCGTAGCGAGATAGACGAAGGCTGGAGCGGAGGGTAGCGTCTTCGCCTTCGCCCCAACATTCGGCTAGCCCGGGGACCTACCGTCATGTTGAAGAGTCGGTGCAGATCGGATCCCGCAGCAACGTTGAGGTAAAGCGTGCTGATAACGTGTTAAGAACTACGTTACTATGGATCACCAAATTCGCTCTCTTCCCTCCCATTAGCAGTAGAGGCGCCAGAAGCTGTAGAAGATCCATCTCTCTTTCTATAAGCACGACAGAGGAAACACACGAGACACAATGTAGGGTTGGGCCTCTGGCCTCTTTCTCATCTATGTATTATGATGGGGTGTATATGTTCCTTATATAAAGATATGAGATATCTCAGGAGCAAAGTCGGTATTTGTCTATATAACCCTAACTAGGTGTCGGGGACCATAATTAGGGGTACCCCAAGACTCCTAATCTCAGCTGGTAACCCGCATCAACACAAAGCTGAAAAGGCCTGATGGGTGCGATTAAGTCAAGGCTCGGTCCACTCAAGGGACACGACCCCGCCTCGCCCGAGCCCAGCCTCAGGCAAGGGCCACCGACCCCGGAGGATTCACGTCTCGCCCGAGGACCCCCTCAAGCGACGGACACACCTTCGGCTCGCCCGAGGCCCAGTCTTCACCAAGAAGCAACCTTGGCCAGATCGCCACACCGACCGACCGTATCGCAGGAGCATTTAATGCAAGGATGGCCTGACACCTTATCCTGACGCGCGCCCTTCAGTCGACAGAGCCGAAGTGACCGCAGTCACTTCGCCGCTCCACTGACCAGCCTGACAAGAAGACAGCGCCGCCTGCGTCGCTCCGACTGCTGTGCCACTCGACAGAGTGAGGCTGACATCAGCCAAGACCGGCCCCGGGCGCCATAGGAAACTCCGCCTCGCCCGACCCTAGGGCTCGGACTCAGGCTCGGCCCTGGAAGACGACGAACCCCGCCTCGCCTGACCCCAGGGCTCAGACTCGGGCTCGGCCCCGGAAGACGACAAACTCCGCCTCGCCCGACCCCAGGGCTCGGACTCGGCCTTAGCCTCGGATAGGGATGAAAACGGTCGGAAACGGTATTTATTCGGTAATCAGTTTTTTAGTCGTTTTTCTTTGATTACGAATAAATAGAATATAGAATATACAATACAAATTTGTATTCTTGTTGTTAACATCCAGCTTGTTAAGATTCATAAAAGGTAAACCTCAAATTCATCCTATATTTTCTCAAATAATAGATATAAACTTAGGTATGGATTCGGAAACAAATTCGGTAATTTTTTCAACTTTTTGTGTTGTAGAGAGCAAATAATACATTAAACAATTTATGTAATATTTTATTCATATTTGCACTAATGTGCTTGATAACATAAGAAAAGATCAACATCAAATTTTATACATATCTATTTTAAAATATTAAATTTGTCCTAACAGTTCGGTTTACCACTTTCATCGCTAGCCTCGGACGATAGTCTCCGCCTCGCCTGACCCGGGGCTCGGACTCGACCTCGGCCTTGGAAGACCGACTCGACCCCGACCTCGGAGGAGCCTCCGCCTCGCCCGACCCAGGGCTCGGACCGACCACGTCACAGGGGGGCCATCATTACCCTATCTCTAGCTAGCTCAGGCTACGGGGAACAAGACCGGCGTCCCATCTGGCTCGCCCCGGTAAACAGATAATGATGGTGCCCTTCGTTGTCACACCCGGTTTTGGAAGGCAAACCAAGTGCGAACTATGTACGTGCCAGGATCAGAACTCACGTACACAGCGATTACATAAATGAACATCAATGCACATTGCTTGAATAATAACTTAAAAGAGTATTAACTTATTACATCACAGAGTCATAGACATCCACATAGTCATCGACTTAACAGTTAAATCAAAGTGCTAGCGAAACGCAGTAAAGATAAGGCCTTCACAGGCAGCTGACTGGGGGTTGCCGCCAACCCACACCTAGAATTCGTCGTAGTCTTGGAACTCCTGGAAGTCTCCTTCCACGGCTTCGCCTTCTCCTGAGCAGTGGTTACAAAGCGGACAACCTGGTGTTTTGTGGTAAAGCAAGGATGAGTACACATCAACGTACTCAGCAAATGTCCCGTTTGGCTGAAGTGGACTAGCTTTATGTGGAGTTAGGCTCAAGCAGTTGCTTTTAGTTGGTTAGGTATTTATCATTAGTATAAGCCAGATTTTAGCATTAACCAACCCATGAACCATTTCCTCATCGAGGAACAACATCATCATATTCGAACCAGAACCATAACATAATCCTTGTATCTCGAACCATCTGTATCACTAATCAAAGAGGATCCCAAGGCTGCTCTTAACCGTGAGCACGGCTGATATATCAGTTTCACTACCCTCTGCAGAGGTCGCACACTTTACCCACGAGTCATGATGCCCTTTCTGCCCGGAGAGAGCTACTCTCCATTGACCACTACCTAGGTGGCCCGGCAGGGTATCACTACGTAGCTGTTACAAAGATTCCCTAGAGATCGTAGCTGCCCGTTAGGTTTCTCCAGTTTGATAAACACAGTACTCCTCCCCGCAGGAGAGTGACTAACAAAAGCAAAACGAAAGAACCTCGGCACTCAGCCTCGGCAGAGCAAGCACTGTGCCTGGACCCCATTGACGGCACGACGGCGAAGCAACTACACCTCTAGTTCCTCTAATTAATTAGCTAAGGGCGTCCCATTTCACCCTCATGGTTGCACTGTTATCCCGGGTGGTCTCTCAACGAACAGGTCCTTACGGAGAGGTACTCAGAAAACAGCCTGAGCCCCCTAGGGTATCACAAGATCATCAACATCATCAGGATAACAGTATCATAAATATTCACATCATGTTCATTGATTAAGTTGAAGCAGTAGCAAAATGCTAACCATAATAGCCCATAAGGTCATCAAGGATAAAGTACAGTGTAAAGCTAGTCAATCCTTAGGTTTCAAGTAAGTAATGCGGGACAGTGTATTATAAAGTAAATGGGACATAATGGGACTGAGGACACTTGCCTTCACCAAACTGCTGATCAGGAACTTCCTCTGCAACTCCCTCGGGAAACACAGACTGCTCGTTGTCTACGTAAAGTAATCATTCACACTATGCACTTGGGAAATAACAAACAAAAACAATATACCAAACATATGCAGCAGAGAGATCACAAATTCATAATAGAAAAGGGATAGGCACTCTGGTGTTCCCTAGGTCTGGGGTAGAGGACTATACAAAGTGATTCATTATCCACTAATCAGGTTTAAGTCAGTGGTGGGATTAAATCATTATCTGGTTTCAAGTTCCTAAACTTAGGTGTTTGAGTCCATAAACTTAAGTGCTCCAACTTTTATTAAAGTCTACTATCTTTTATTTATCTCAAATAGGGTTCCCATAACATTAATCCTATCCTAATGATTAACCATTAATTGGGACATAGGAACAGCAGGGAAACATTGCATAAACAGATAGATAATAATTTTATGAACATTTTGCAATTTGAAGCACCTAATTTGGAGTTCATATGGCAAAGTTATGAATTTTACAAGTTTAGGGGTTAAAAATATACCCTAAGGACCTTTTTTGAATTAACTAAAAGGGCTGAGGACCTAACTGCGAGAAACCAGGGACGGCGGCCGCAAAATCCAGAAAACCGGGGGTCTCTTTAAGAAAACGCGCGGGCGAAGGGGTATCGGGCGCTTACAGCCGTTAGATCTCAGATCAACGGCCAGGATTAGATCCTGCGGCGGGCGCGCGGGCGCGCGGCGGCTCGGGGTGGCTGACAGGCGGGGCCGGGAGGGCAGCGCGGGGCGCAGGCGGGGCGACTGACAGGCGGGGCCAGCGGGCATCGCGGGCGCAGGTGACTGGCAGGCGGGACCGGGCGGGCAGAGCGAGCGCGCGGGCGAATGGCTGACAGGCGGGGCCCAGTTGGCAGAGAGGCGAGGTGCGAGGAAACGGCTCTGGGCCGTTGGATCTTGGGCGGACGGTTGAGGTTGGGTTCGGGTTATTTGAATCTGTGCCGTCCGATCTAAGATAGACGGCGGGGATGGTGCGGCTGCTTCTGCCTCCTTCCTCAGCCAGCTGAGGCGGCGGCGCCCGTCCTCGCGGCGGAGGAGCTCGCCGGAGACGAGGGGAGCGGGGGCCCTGCGGGTTCCCGAGGCGACCTGAGTGGCCGGGGAGGTTGGGGAGGGCACGGGGAACCTATTGGTGGGGTCTGGGTCGGGGCAGGGGCACCGGAGGAGGGCAGCTCACGACGAAACGGCTCGGCGGCGGCGCTAAGGGTCTCCGGCGAGGAATTAAGCGCGACAGAGTGCAAGACAAGGGCCAATAGGGGCGGGAGAGGTTCCTTACCTCACGGCGAACTCCGGGGACTCCTCAGCGGCGACGGAGACGCGACGGTGGCCCGGGTCGACGGTGGCGGCTGCACGGAGGACTACGGGTGAGCGCGGGCGGAGGAATTCGGGGAAGGAGAGGGGAAATTGGGGCGCGTCCCGGGTTGTGGACGTCGGGGCGGAGCTTACCGTGGCAATGGACACGGCGGAGCTCCAACGGCGACGGAGGAACAAGCTCGGGCGGCGGCGGTTCGCGGCGATGGCGCTTGGGCGTGCGCGCAGCGAGGGAGAGGGCGAGAGAGGGGGCCGGTTGGTGCGCAAATGAGGGAGGGGGAGAGGGCGAGTGAGGTTCGGGGCTCTAGTGGCCGAGGGCGGGGTTGGGGCGAGCTCCCCACGCGCGACGTGGGCGTGGAGAAGGCGGGCACGCGCAGCTCGGCGGCGGTTACGCGAGGACGAGGGAACTGACAAGCCGGGCCCGCGACGCAGAGAGAGAGAAGAAAGCGGGCGCGAGCGCGAGGAAAGCGGGGCTGACGGGCCGGGCCCACGGGCAGGGAGAGCGAGGGAGCGGGCGCACGCGGGGAACGGCTGCGCCGACAGGCGGGGCCCGCGGGCAGAGAGAGGGAGAGCGGGCGCACGGAAGGCAGCCGCGCCGACAGGCCGGGCCCGCGGGCAGAGAGAGGAGAGGCGGGAGAGGCGCGCGCGCGCGAGGTGGGCCGACTGGGCCGAAAGGCCGAGGGGGGCGGGGAAGCGGGCTCCTTTCCTTTTTTCTTTTATTTTGGAATTGTTTTTCCCTTTTCTTTTTATTTTCTCCATTTGATTCAAATTCAAATAAGCCACAAATTCAAATTAGACCTTTTGAGAATTATGCACCAAACAAAAGTGAAATCTAGGGTTCAACATGATGCAACAATTCATACTCCTTTAGGGTTTAACCTATCACACTATTGTTACAAATAAAATAAGCACTTTTCTCCTATAGAAATGAGAAAAAGAAGATTGGGGAAGGATGAGAAAAGAAAAGTAACACCTGAATTTGTGAATATGAGCAAAGAAATTTTATACCCCCAAATTCAGGGTGTTACAAACCTATCCCCCTTAAAAGAATCTCGCCCCCGAGATTCAGGGTTGGTCAGCAAAGAGTTCAGGGTATTTGGCTTTCAGATCATCTTCTCGTTCCCAAGTTGCTTCTTCCTCGGAGTGGTGACCCCATCTGACTTTGCACATTCTGATGGTATTCCTCCGGGTGACTCTGTCTGCAAACTCCAGAATCTGCGTTGGCTTCTCTATGTATGTCAGATCCTCCTGGACTTCCAAACCCTCCACTGGCAACTGTTCTTCTGGTACTCGCAGACACTTCTTCAATTGCGACACGTGGAACACATTGTGCACTGCCGACAGACTTTCTGGTAGGTTGAGTTGGTAAGCCACTTCTCCACGCTTTGCTTGAATCTGATATGGTCCAACGTACCGGGGTGCTAACTTGCCTTTAACTCCGAACCTTCTGACTCCCCTGATAGGTGACACCCTCAGATAGACGAAATCCCCCACTTCGAAACTCAGTTCTCTTCTCCTTCGGTCCGCATAGCTTCGCTGCCTTGATTGTGCTATCTTCAGATTCTCCCGAACCATTTTGATATTCTCTTCGGCTTCAAGCAAAATGTCGGGGCCAAACACCTGTCTCTCTCCAGGCTGGTCCCAATGCAGCGGAGTCCTACAACTCCGTCCATAGAGCGCCTGAAACGGTGACATCTTCAAGCTAGCCTGATAGCTATTGTTATAGGAGAATTCTGCATAAGGTAACCTTTTGTCCCATCCTGACTTGTCTTGCAACGCACAGGCTCTCAGCATATCTTCTAGGACCTGGTTAGTTCTTTCAGTCTGACCGTCTGTCTGCGGGTGATAAGCCGAACTGAAGTTCAAATGGGTGCCCAAAGCTTCTTGTAGCTGCTGCCAAAAATGAGAGGTGAACTGCGTTCCTCGATCTGACACTATCTTC
The DNA here is from genome assembly GCA_029449295.1 of Zea luxurians. Taxonomy (NCBI): domain Eukaryota; kingdom Viridiplantae; phylum Streptophyta; class Magnoliopsida; order Poales; family Poaceae; genus Zea; species Zea luxurians. Next base: position 10,347,871 of record JAOPSE010000057.1, read on the forward strand.
TTCGGCACACCATGAAGGCAAACTATCCGTGACATGTATAACTCAGCTAACGTTGCTCCGGTATATGTGGTCTTCACAGGTATGAAATGGGCCACCTTTGTTAAGCGGTCCACAACCACCCAGATGGAATCATAACCGGCCCGGGTACGAGGTAGGCCAACTATAAAATCCATCCCGATCTCGTCCCACTTCCACTGAGGAATCCGCAATGGCTGTAACAATCCGGCGGGCCTTTGATGCTCTGCTTTGGTTCTTTGACAGCTATCACAGATGGCGACATATTCTGCGATTTCTCTTTTCATGCCATACCACCAAAACCTCCTTTTTAAATCCTGGTACATCTTCTCACTTCCCGGGTGTATGGAGTAGGCTGTCTCATGAGCTTCCTTCAGGATCAGCTCCCGAATAGGTTTGAGGTCGGGGACACACAATCGGTCCTTGAACCATATTACCCCCTCTTCATCCTCTCGAAAGTCTTTGCCTCTTCCTTCTTGCATTAGCTGCCGGATCTTGTTGATGCTTTCATCATCCTTCTGCCCTTCTTTGATCTCCCGCTCTAGGGTGGGCTCTAATTCCACTGTTACTCCTTGCGTACTGTTCAGGAAACCGAGACTCAGTCTGTCGAACTCCTTGGCTAGCTCATATGGCATTGGGTACGTGGCCATCATATTGACTTGACTCTTCCTGCTCAGAGCATCTGCAACCACATTGGCTTTGCCTGGATGGTAATGTATCTCCAACTCATAGTCTTTGATCAATTCCAACCATCTTCGCTGTCTCATGTTTAACTCTGACTGGGTGAATATGTACTTCAGACTTTTATGATCTGTGTAGATGTCACACTTCTGCCCATACAAGTAATGTCTCCAGGTCTTTAAAGCATGAACTACTGCTGCCAACTCCAGGTCATGTGTGGGATAATTTTTCTCATGGATCTTCAGCTGCCGAGATGAATATGCTACAACTCTTCCTTCTTGCATTAGCACACATCCCAATCCGGTGTAAGAAGCATCGCAATACACTGAGAATGGCTTGTGAACATCGGGCAGGACCAACACCGGAGCTGTAGTCAGCCTATTTTTCAGTTCTTCAAATGCCTCCTGACACTTTTGGGTCCACTTAAACTCAACTTTCTTCGCTAGTAACGCTGTCATTGGTCTAGCAATCTTTGAGAAGCCTTCGATGAAACGCCTGTAATACCCAGCCATTCCGATGAAGCTCTTGATCCCACGAACATCCTTTGGTGCTTTCCAATTCAGGATATCTGCTACTTTCTTTGGATCCACTGCTAATCCATCTTGATTTATGATGTGACCCAGAAATAAGACCTCATGAATCCAGAACTCGCATTTGCTCAGTTTGGCATACAACTGATGCTCCCGTAGCCTTTGCAATACCATCTTCAAATGCTCTACATGATCTTCCTCACTTCGAGAGTATATGAGAATATCATCGATAAACACTACCACAAACTTGTCCAGATAATCCATGAACACACTGTTCATCAGGTACATAAAGAAAGCTGGCGCATTGGTCAAACCGAAGGACATAACTGTGAATTCATATAACCCGTACTTGGTGATGAATGCCGTCTTCGGTATGTCCGAGGGTCGGATTCTGAGTTGATGGTAGCCTGATCTCAGATCTATCTTCGAGAATACGCTGGCACCTCTGAGCTGGTCGAACAAATCTTCTATCCTTGGCAGGGGGTACTTGTTCTTGACAGTGACTTCGTTCAAGGCTCTGTAGTCTATGCACATCCTTTTGGTACCATCTTTCTTCTCTACAAACAACACCGGAGCGGCCCAAGGCGAGGTACTTGGTCTGATGTAACCCTTCTCTAACATCTCATCTATCTGCTTCTTGAGTTCCACCAATTCTGGTCCAGACACTCGGTAGGCTCTTTTGGAAATGGGGGCGGTACCAGGGATAAGTTCTATGGCAAACTCAACTTTTCTCTCGGGTGGCATGCCCGTTAGCTCCTCGGGAAATACGTCCGGAAAGTCCGACACAACCTTGATAGTCTCGAGCGGATTGGGCTCTTTACTATCAACTGAAATCTGGTGACAGACACCCTCCGCTGAATTAGGCATCCTTAGCTCGGCCACTACCTCTTCTCCTGACGGGGACTTCAATGTTACGGTCCTCTTGTCACAGCTAACATTTGCTTCATACTTCATTAACCAATTCATCCCTAGAATGACATCTATCCCAGGGGTGTCTATTACTATTAAGTCACTGGGGAATCCTATCCCCCTTATTTCCACCCTTATATTTGAGCATATTTTATCTGTTTGCACCTTGCCACCAACCGAATTAATCCTCATGGGCGGCATCATTGCCTCTACTGAAATGTTATGCAATTCTACCCAGGTTGCAGTGACAAATGAATGAGTTGCACCAGTATCAAATAGCACTTTCGTGGGATGAGATTCGACTGAGAACATACCTACTGCCACATCTGGTGCATCCTGGATCGCTTCGGCCTCCAAGTGGTTCACCTTTCCACGGTTGTACGCTTGGTTACGATTGCCTGCTGTCGGCTGCAGTACACCTTGCCTTGTTGGAGCATTGGGGTTGGTCTGCTGCTGCGCCATCTTCTTCGGGCACTGCATCGCCCAGTGGCCTTGTTCTCCACAGTGGAAACATCCTCTGCCTCCTCCTTGTGCTGGGGCTGCTTGGTTGCTCTGGTTTGCTGCTGGGGCAGGAAGGCGAGGTGCCTGGTTGTTCTGCTTCTAGTACTGATTACCTCCTTGCTGGCTGTTCTGACGATACTGCTGCTGCTGCTGTGGGTACTGTCTCTGAAACTGCTGCTGATGCAGACGCTGATTCTGATTCTGATATCCTTGTGGGTGACCAGGCCTGCCTTGCTGAGATGAACTGCCTGAGAAACGTGGACGGCTGATGCCTCCGGACTGGGGTCCACTCATCTTGCGCTTCCGATCTTCCATATCCTTACGCTTCTTCTCAGTCATAACTGCCCTATCGATCAGGTGCTGGAAGGTGGGGAAGGTGTGATTCATCAGCTGGTAATGCAGGGGATCCACCAAACCTCTCATGAACCTGTACTGCCTTTTAGCATCAGTGTTGACATCCTCAGGTGCATAACGAGATAGCTGCAGAAACTTGTCTCTGTATTCACTAACAGACAGGGGTCCCTGCTTCAGAGCCAGAAACTCCTCCTTCTTCACGATCATCAGTCCCTCCGGCACATGGTACCTGCGGAAACTCTCGCTGAATTCTTCCCAGGTGATGGCTTCGGGGTCAGCATGTGTGGCGAGGTAGGACTCCCACCAGGACTGGGCTGCTCCCCTTAGCTGACGGGGACCATACAGAACCTTCTCCCTGTCGTCACATTGGGCGGTGCGCAGTTCTCTTTCCACTGCACGCAACCAGTCTTCTGCATCCATGGGGTCGGCAGAATGGGCGAAGGTAGGAGGGTGCCCTCTCATGAACTCACCACGCTTATCCCGTGGCATCTGGGGCATCTGCACTTGCAACTGGGGTTGGGGTTGCTGTTGAGCCTGCTGCATGGCTGCCAGAGTCTGCCCAATGGCCTGCACTGCCTGAGTCTGCATCAAGAACATCTGCTCCACTATCATCGGGGGTGGTGGGGGAGGCTGCCTCTGTTGTTCCTCATGCTGGTCATGCTGCTCTTGCTGAGCACGCCTGTTGCATCGGCGCCTGTTGTCAGACATCTGTGGAAGACATTCATACATCAGCATTGATCTTACAACCCTCCAGCATAAGAAAAGAGAATACAGAATTCTTCATGACACTGAGTGAACAAAGAGCTTCACTGATCCTCATTATGATTCAACACAGCTTCTCAGATAGAAACACAGCTTCTCAGATAGAAAGGAAAGTAGAAGTAAATGGCTTCCCAACTAAATAACTGACTTTACTAACATTATAGCTAGGCCAAACTGCAGGGGAAACCCACAGGTTGGCAACAGTCATTACAAAGATTCAAATCCAGCACAAGTTCATCATAACAAGCATGCAAGCAACTGATAAGCAAACTTAAGCTAATTGGAAGCAACTGATAAGCAAACTAAACTAACTATTTTAAGACTGAGACATCTGACTTAAGAATTATTACAAACTTCAACGCTAACGATCTAAGGATCCAGATCTATCCTTGTCTTACAGGCAGGGGAACCATAAGTGTGGTGACCACGTGGCGGCGAGCGGTAAGGGTGCTGAGTCCCAACAGGAGCGGGAGAACCACCCTCCTGGTGATGGCGCTCTGCCAGTTCAGCACGCAACTCCGCAATCTCCGTTCGAGCCCTGCTCAGCTCGTCCAGAGAGTGATCCAGTTCAGTGTTAAGCACTGCGACTAGGTTGACTGTGCTGCTCAACCTAGGGTTAGCCTCACCAACAGGTGAGACAACCACACTCTCTGTGCTGCCAGTAGGGCGGCGGGGGTAGTACCGAAGGTTAAGACCGTCGGCTACGCCACCGAACAAAGAACAGTACTGGGAGAGTGCACGTCGTGCTGCATCCTGCATAGCCGCCTCTGCAGTGTCCCTCTCGGAGATGGAATAGTGCTCCGAAACGGCCTCCGCACCCCGGAGGTCATCCTCCGGACGGCGAACTAGGCAGGTAGCCTCCCAGCGGTCCGGGTACCTCCCGCGACTGTGCTGGTAGACTACACAACGATACTCGATCGACCAGGTGTGCCGGTCGAAAGCCTGGCGCAGCAAGGTGTCGAGTGCGTCGTGAAAGTGACAACCGCGAGCGGCGTCACGGGTGATGGGTCGGGCGACCCATCCTTCCGCCTCCTGCGGCTCAGAAGACTCCGTGCTGTGGTCTGAGTCATCGTCGTCGGGGTCTCCTCCAAGACCTCCTCCAGTAGCTCCTCCAACAGCCGGGGCGTCCCGCGGTGGTGCAGGGGGCGCCTCCAGCTGGGCAACAGAGGAACGGGGCCTCACGGATTCCACCTCTTGCTGGGATGAGGAGGAAGAGCCCTGCTGTTCTCTGTGCTGGCGTTGGCGTTCCTGCTCCTCACGCAGGCGGTGGTGCAGTCTCTCCAGGTGACTCGACTGACCGGACACGGTGCGGTGCAGAGGACGCTCCGCAAGTCGAGACGGCAGGAAAGGAATCACCGACTTACGTGCAGTGTGTCTAAGACGAGCCATCTACAAAAGACACCGTAAGCGTAAGAGTAAGAGCAGAACTAATATGACAAGTAAATAAACCATAGACAGAATAAGATAAAAATTTTAACAAGGTATAATATAGCATATATATATGTAGTAAAACATAGGGTTGGTCGAGGCGACCGACTTTTGAAGTAACATCAGAGGTCAAGGTGAGAGGGAAGGTCAATAGTCCTTAGTACGACCAGTGCTACTCTAGGTCAGCGGTCCTACAGTCAGCACGGCTTTGATACCACTTATGTCACACCCGGTTTTGGAAGGCAAACCAAGTGCGAACTATGTACGTGCCAGGATCAGAACTCACGTACACAGCGATTACATAAATGAACATCAATGCACATTGCTCGAATAATAACTTAAAAGAGTATTAACTTATTACATCACAGAGTCATAGACATCCACATAGTCATCGACTTAACAGTTAAATCAAAGTGCTAGCGAAACGCAGTAAAGATAAGGCCTTCACAGGCAGCTGACTGGGGGTTGCCGCCAACCCACACCTAGAATTCGTCGTAGTCTTGGAACTCCTGGAAGTCTCCTTCCACGGCTTCGCCTTCTCCTGAGCAGTGGTTACAAAGCGGACAACCTGGTGTTTTGTGGTAAAGCAAGGATGAGTACACATCAACGTACTCAGCAAATGTCCCGTTTGGCTGAAGTGGACTAGCTTTATGTGGAGTTAGGCTCAAGCAGTTGCTTTTAGTTGGTCAGGTATTTATCATTAGTATAAGCCAGATTTTAGCATTAACCAACCCATGAACCATTTCCTCATCGAGGAACAACATCATCATATTCGAACCAGAACCATAACATAATCCTTGTATCTCGAACCATCTGTATCACTAATCAAAGAGGATCCCAAGGCTGCTCTTAACCGTGAGCACGGCTGATATATCAGTTTCACTACCCTCTGCAGAGGTCGCACACTTTACCCACGAGTCATGATGCCCTTTCTGCCCGGAGAGAGCTACTCTCCATTGACCACTACCTAGGTGGCCCGGCAGGGTATCACTACTTAGCTGTTACAAAGATTCCCTAGAGATCGTAGCTGCCCGTTAGGTTTCTCCAGTTTGATAAACACAGTACTCCTCCCCGCAGGAGAGTGACTAACAAAAGCAAAACGAAAGAACCTCGGCACTCAGCCTCGGCAGAGCAAGCACTGTGCCTGGACCCCATTGACGGCACGACGGCGAAGCAACTACACCTCTAGTTCCTCTAATTAATTAGCTAAGGGCGTCCCATTTCACCCTCATGGTTGCACTGTTATCCCGGGTGGTCTCTCAACGAACAGGTCCTTACGGAGAGGTACTCAGAAAACAGCCTGAGCCCCCTAGGGTATCACAAGATCATCAACATCATCAGGATAACAGTATCATAAATATTCACATCATGTTCATTGATTAAGTTGAAGCAGTAGCAAAATGCTAACCATAATAGCCCATAAGGTCATCAAGGATAAAGTACAGTGTAAAGCTAGTCAATCCTTAGGTTTCAAGTAAGTAATGCGGGACAGTGTATTATAAAGTAAATGGGACATAATGGGACTGAGGACACTTGCCTTCACCAAACTGCTGATCAGGAACTTCCTCTGCAACTCCCTCGGGAAACACAGACTGCTCGTTGTCTACGTAAAGTAATCATTCACACTATGCACTTGGGAAATAACAAACAAAAACAATATACCAAACATATGCAGCAGAGAGATCACAAATTCATAATAGAAAAGGGATAGGCACTCTGGTGTTCCCTAGGTCTGGGGTAGAGGACTATACAAAGTGATTCATTATCCACTAATCAGGTTTAAGTCAGTGGTGGGATTAAATCATTATCTGGTTTCAAGTTCCTAAACTTAGGTGTTTGAGTCCATAAACTTAAGTGCTCCAACTTTTATTAAAGTCTACTATCTTTTATTTATCTCAAATAGGGTTCCCATAACATTAATCCTATCCTAATGATTAACCATTAATTGGGACATAGGAACAGCAGGGAAACATTGCATAAACAGATAGATAATAATTTTATGAACATTTTGCAATTTGAAGCACCTAATTTGGAGTTCATATGGCAAAGTTATGAATTTTACAAGTTTAGGGGTTAAAAATATACCCTAAGGACCTTTTTTGAATTAACTAAAAGGGCTGAGGACCTAACTGCGAGAAACCAGGGACGGCGGCCGCAAAATCCAGAAAACCGGGGGTCTCTTTAAGAAAACGCGCGGGCGAAGGGGTATCGGGCGCTTACAGCCGTTAGATCTCAGATCAACGGCCAGGATTAGATCCTGCGGCGGGCGCGCGGGCGCGCGGCGGCTCGGGGTGGCTGACAGGCGGGGCCGGGAGGGCAGCGCGGGGCGCAGGCGGGGCGACTGACAGGCGGGGCCAGCGGGCATCGCGGGCGCAGGCGACTGGCAGGCGGGACCGGGCGGGCAGAGCGAGCGCGCGGGCGAACGGCTGACAGGCGGGGCCCAGTTGGCAGAGAGGCGAGGTGCGAGGAAACGGCTCTGGGCCGTTGGATCTTGGGCGGACGGTTGAGGTTGGGTTCGGGTTATTTGAATCCGTGCCGTCCGATCTAAGATAGACGGTGGGGATGGGGCGGCTGCTTCTGCCTCCTTCCTCAGCCAGCTGAGGCGGCGGCGCCCGTCCTCGCGGCGGAGGAGCTCGCCGGAGACGAGGGGAGCGGGGGCCCTGCGGGTTCCCGAGGCGACCTGAGTGGCCGGGGAGGTTGGGGAGGGCACGGGGAACCTATTGGTGGGGTCTGGGTCGGGGCAGGGGCACCGGAGGAGGGCAGCTCACGACGAAACGGCTCGGCGGCGGCGCTAAGGGTCTCCGGCGAGGAATTAAGCGCGACAGAGTGCAAGACAAGGGCCAATAGGGGCGGGAGAGGTTCCTTACCTCACGGCGAACTCCAGGGACTCCTCGGCGGCGACGGAGACGCGACGGTGGCCCGGGTCGACGGTGGCGGCTGCACGGAGGACTACGGGTGAGCGCGGGCGGAGGAATTCGGGGAAGGAGAGGGGAAATTGGGGCGCGTCCCGGGTTGTGGACGTCGGGGCGGAGCTTACCGTGGCAATGGACACGGCGGAGCTCCAACGACGACGGAGGAACAAGCTCGGGCGGCGGCGGTTCGCGGCGATGGCGCTTGGGCGTGCGCGCAGCGAGGGAGAGGGCGAGAGAGGGGGCCGGTTGGTGCGCAAATGAGGGAGGGGGAGAGGGCGAGTGAGGTTCGGGGCTCTAGTGGCCGAGGGCGGGGTTGGGGCGAGCTCCCCACGCGCGACGTGGGCGCAGAGAAGGCGGGCGCGTGCAGCTCGGCGACGGTTACGCGAGGACGAGGGAACTGACAAGCCGGGCCCGCGACGCAGAGAGAGAGAAGAAAGCGGGCGCGAGCGCGAGGAAAGCGGGGCTGACGGGCCGGGCCCACGGGCAGGGAGAGCGAGGGAGCGGGCGCACGCGGGGAACGGCTGCGCCGACAGGCGGGGCCCGCGGGCAGAGAGAGGGAGAGCGGGCGCACGGAAGGCAGCCGCGCCGACAGGCCGGGCCCGCGGGCAGAGAGAGGAGAGGCGGGAGAGGCGCGCGCGCGCGAGGTGGGCCGACTGGGCCGAAAGGCCGAGGGGGGCGGGGAAGCGGGCTCCTTTCCTTTTTTCTTTTATTTTGGAATTGTTTTTCCCTTTTCTTTTTATTTTCTCCATTTGATTCAAATTCAAATAAGCCACAAATTCAAATTAGACCTTTTGAGAATTATGCACCAAACAAAAGTGAAATCTAGGGTTCAACATGATGCAACAATTCATACTCCTTTAGGGTTTAACCTATCACACTATTGTTACAAATAAAATAAGCACTTTTCTCCTATAGAAATGAGAAAAAGAAGATTGGGGAAGGATGAGAAAAGAAAAGTAACACCTGAATTTGTGAATATGAGCAAAGAAATTTTATACCCCCAAATTCAGGGTGTTACATTCGTGCTCCATGACGACGGCGGCGCTCAGCCCCTTACGGAAGCAAGGAGACGTCAGCAAGGACTCGACAGCCCCGACAGCTGTCCCTCCGCAAGGCTCCAACGCTCCTCCGACGGCCACGACATCACATGAACAGGGTGCCAAAACCTCTCTGGCTGCCACGACGGCATGTACTTAGGGCACTAGCTCCTCTCTGCTAGACACGATAGCACACTGCTACACCCCCATTGTACACCTGGACCCTCTCCTTACGCCTATAAAAGGAAGGTCCAGGGCTCTCTTACGAGAAGGTTGGCCGCGCGGGAGGACGGGACGACGCGTAGAGTCCCTCGCTCTCCCCCCACGCGGACGCTTGTAACCCCCTACTGCAAGCGCACCCGACCTGGGCGCAGGACAACACGGAGGCCACGGGTTTCCCCTTTTTCCTCTCTTCTCCCCCCATTCGTGCTCCGTCTCGCGCCGACCCATCTGGGCTGGGACACGCAGCAACAATTTACTCGTCGGTGCAGGGACCCCCCGGGGTCGAAACGCCGACAGTTGGCGCGCCAGGTAGGGGCCTGCTGCGTGTTGACGAACAGCTTCCCGTCAAGCTCTAGATGGGTAGTCTCCAGCAACCTTTCCAACCCGGAACGGTGCTCCGTTTCAGGAGTCTTGAGCTCATGTCCCTCGACGGCAGCTGCGACATGATACTCCTTCCTCCACCGCGCGACGACAACAATGGTGGCCGACAACCCTCCCACCGGCGGCGGAATCGACGACGTCTTCCCCACGAGGCGGAAGAACAACCTTCGAGTTTGTCCCGTCACCTCCCCCGCCGACGGAGGAGGAGGCGGGGCAACCGTGGCCAAGCAGGAGGCGGCACCTCGTCGGCTGTCGAGCGAGTCGACGGCGCCGGCGCCCCAACGGGGGACACGTCGGGCTTCGACCTCGCATCTGAGACGAAGACGAGCGCCGTTTCCCCGCAACACGCCAACTCCAAGCGGACGGATGACGCCAGCACGCTCGCGAAGGACTTGCTAGGCGTCACCCTCGTACTTGAGACGACGGTGCAGTCTGCCCCTGACGTGACTTCGTCACCGCCTGTCGACCAAGAGGTACCGACCGATTCCTGTCTCGTGCCTTTTGGATTCAGCCTCAACCCACCAAGCGACCCCGCTTTGGTGGAAGCCTCCATAGAGGCATGCACCAACCCTCCGGGGTATCATATGCGGTCACCCTGGGACCAGCTGACGGCCGTCTCGACCTATGGACCCTCGGGTTTCGAGGAAGATGACGAGCCCGACTTTGGTTGGGATTTCTCCGGGCTCGGTAACCCCAGTGCCTTGCGGGACTTCATGACCGCATGCGACTACTGCCTCTCCGATTGTTCCGACGGTAGCCGCAGCTTCGGCGACGAAGACTGCGGCCCAAGTCGTGAATGTTTCCACGTCGATCTAGGGGGTCCCGACGAAGGCAACCATCTTGGTATACCGGAAAACGGTGATCCCCCTAGGCCTGCGCCTCGCATTGACATCCTTCGGGAGCTAGCTGTGGTCCCAGTCCCTACGGGGGGTCAGGACGCACAGCTCGAGCAAATCCGCGAGATGCAGGCCAAGCTCGACGAGGGAGCAGGAACACTTGAGCCGCTCCGCCGGAACATTGGGCAGGAATGGGTAGACCAAGCTCCGGCCGGAGAAGTGCGTCATCTACCCCAGGGCATCCAGCTCCGCATCGCCGACGACGTCAGGGCAAGGCCACCACCGGCTTCCAGTGGGGTCGGCCAGAACCTGGCTGCAGCAGCGTACTTCTCCGCGCAATGCCTGAACCATCAACCACCAAAGGGCGGCGTATCCGGGGAGAGCTCAAGAATGTCCTGGAGGATGCCGCGGTCCGACGGGCTGAAAGCTCTACCTCCTGAAGGCAGGGGTACCCCTCGGAGCATCACACCGCGACTTCCCGATTCATGCGGGAAGCCTCGGTCCACACCAGGCGCACGCGCAACACAGCGCCTGCGGCCCCAGGTCGCCTCGGCAACGAGCACCACCACCGCAACCATCGAGCCCACCTCGACGAGAGGGTGCGCTGAGGCTACCACCCCAGGCATGGGGGACGCTACGACATCGGGGAGGATCGGAGTCCCTCGCCCGAACCACCCGGTCCGCAGGCTTTCAGCCGAGCCATACGACGGGCGCCGTTCCCGACCCGGTTCCGAACCCCGACTACCATCACAAAGTACTCAGGGGAGACAATGCCGGAACTGTGGCTCGCGGACTACCGGCTGGCCTGCCAACTGGGTGGAAATGACGATGATAACCTCGTCATTCGCAACCTCACCTGTTCCTCTCCGACTCCGCTCGAGCCTGGCTGGAGCATCTGCCTCCGGGGCAGATCTCCAACTGGGACGACCTGGTCCAAGCCTTCACCGGTAACTTTCAGGGCACATACGTGCGCCATAGGAACTCTTGGGATCTCCAAAGCTGCTGCCAGCAGCCGGGAGAGTCTCTCCGGGACTACATCCGACGATTCTCAAAGCAGCGCACCGAGCTGCCCAACGTCACCGATTTGGATGTAATCGGCGCGTTCCTTGCCGGCACCACCTGCCGCGACCTGGTGAGCAAGCTGGGTCGCAAGACCCCCACCAGGGCGAGCGAGCTGATGGACATCGCCACCAAGTTCGCCTCTGGCCAGGAGGCGGTTGAGGCCATCTTCCGGAAGGACGAGCAGCCCCAGGGACGCCAGCCGGAAGATGTTCCCGAGGCATCCGCTCAGCACGGCACCAAGAAGAAAGGCAAGAAGAAGTCGCAAGCGAAACGCGACGCCGCCGACGCGGACCTTGTCGTCGCCGCTGAGTACAAGAACCCTCGGAAACCTCCCGGAGGCGCCAATCTCTTCGACAAGATGCTCAAGGAGCCGTGCCCCTATCATCAGGGACCCGTCAAGCACACCCTTGAGGAGTGCGCCATGCTTCGGCACCACTTTCACAGGGCCGGGCCACCTGCGGAGGGTGGCAGGGCCCACCACGACGACAAGAAGGAGGATCACAAGGTAGAGGAGTTCCCCGAGGTCCACGACTGCTTCATGATCTACGGTGGGCAAGTGGCGAACGCCTCGGCTCGGCACCGCAAGCAAGGGCGTCGGGAGGTCTGCTCAGTAAAGGTGGCGGCGCCAGTCTACCTAGACTGGTCCGACAAGCCCATCACCTTCGACCAGGGCGATCACCCTGACCGTGTGCCGAGCCCAGGGAAATATCCGCTCGTTGTCGACCCCGTCATCGGCACGTCAGGCTCACCAAGGTCCTCATGGACGGAGGCAGCAGCCTCAACATCATCTACGCCGAGACCCTCGAGCTCCTGCAGATCGACCTATCCTCGGTCCAGGCCGATGCGGCGCCTTTTCATGGGATCATCCCCGGGAAACACGTCCAACCCCTCGGACGACTCGATCTGCCCGTCTGCTTCGGGACTCCCTCCAACTTCAGAAGGGAAACCCTCACGTTCGAGGTGGTCGGGTTCCGAGGAACCTACCACGCAGTGCTGGGGAGGCCATGCTACGCCAAGTTCATGGTCGTCCCCAACTACACCTACCTCAAGCTCAAGATGTCGGGCCCCAACGGGATCATCACCGTCGACCCCACGTACCGACACCCGTACGAATGTGACGTGGAGTGCGTGGAGTACACCGAGGCCCTCGCCGAATCCGAGGCCCTCATCGCCGACCTGGAGAGCCTCTCCAAGGAGGCGCCAGACGTGAAGCGCCATGCCGACAACTTTGAGCCAGCGGAGACAGTTAAGTTCGTCCCTCTCGACCCCAGCAACAACGCCTCCAAGCAGATCCGGATCGGCTCCGAGCTCGACCCCAAATAGGAAGCAGTGCTCGTCGACTTTCTCCGCGCAAACGCCGAAGTTTTCGCGTGGAGTCCCTCGGACATGCCTGGCATACCGAGGGATGTCGCCGAGCACTCGCTGGATATCCGAGCTGGAGCCCGACCCGTGAAGCAACCTCTGCGCCGATTCGACGAAGAAAAGCGCAGAGCCATAGGCGAGGAGATCCATAAGCTGATGGCCGCAGGGTTCATCAAAGAGGTATTCCATCCCGAATGGCTTGCCAACCCCGTGCTTGTGAGAAAGAAAGGAGGAAAATGACGGATGTGTGTAGACTACACTGGTCTAAATAAAGCATGGCCAAAAGTTCCCTATCCTCTGCCTCGCATCGACCAAATCGTGGATTCCACTGCTGGATGTGAAACCCTGTCTTTCCTCGATGCCTACTCAGGGTATCACCAAATCAGGATGAAAGAGTCCGACCAGCTCGCGACTTCTTTCATCACACCTTTTGGCATGTATTGCTATGTTACTATGCCATTTGGTTTGAGGAATGCGGGTGCGACGTACCAAAGGTACATGAACCACGTGTTCGGCGAACACCTTGGTCGAACGGTCGAGGCTTACATCGACGACATCGTAGTCAAGACGAGGAAAGCCTCCGACCTCCTTTCCGACCTTGAAGCGACATTCTGGTGTCTCAAGGCGAAATGCGTAAAACTCAATCCCGAGAAGTGTGTCTTCGGAGTCCCCCGAGGCATGCTCTTGGGGTTCATCGTCTCCGAGCGGGGCATCGAGGCCAACCCGGAGAAAATTGCAGCCATCACCAACATGGGGCCCATCAAGGACTTGAAAGGCGTACAGAGGGTCATGGGATGCCTTGCGGCTCTGAGCCATTTCATCTCGCGCCTCAGCGAAAGAGGCCTACCTTTGTACCGCCTCTTAAGAAAGACCGAGTGCTTCACTTGGACCTCCGAGGCCGAGGAAGCCCTCGGGAACCTGAAGGCGCTCCTTACGAACGCGCCCATCTTGGTGCCCCCCGCCGCCGGAGAAGCCCTCTTGATCTACGTTGCTGCTACCACTCAGGTGGTCAGCGCTGCGATCGTGGTTGAGAGACAAGAAGAAGGGCATGCATTACCCGTCCAGAGGCCGGTTTACTTCATCAGTGAGGTACTATCTGAGACCAAGATCTGCTACCCGCAAATTCAGAAGCTGTTGTACGCGGTGATCCTGACGCGGTGGAAGTTGCGACACTACTTCGAGTCTCATCCGGTGACTGTGGTGTCATCCTTCCCCCTGGGGGAGATCATCCAGTGCCGAGAGGCCTCGGGTAGGATTGCAAAGGGGGCGGTGGAAATCATGGGCGAGACGATCTCGTTCGCCCCTCGGAAGGCCATCAAGTCCCAAGTCTTGGCGGACTTTGTGGCTGAATGGGTCGACACCTAGCTCCCGGCGGCTCCGATCCAGCCAGAACTCTGAACCATGTTTTTCGATGGGTCACTGATGAAAACAGGGGCAGGCGCGGGCTTGCTCTTCATCTCGCCCCTCGGGAAACACCTACGCTACGTGTTGCGCCTCCATTTCCCGGCGTCCAACAACGTGGCTGAGTACGAAGCTCTGGTCAACGGGTTGCACATCGCCATTGAGCTAGGGGTCCGACGCCTCGACGCTCGCGGCGACCCGCAGCTCGTCATCGACCAAGTTATGAAGAACTCCCACTGCCGTGACCCGAAGATGGAAGCCTACTGCGATGAGGTTCAGCGCCTGGAGGACAAGTTCTATGGGCTCGAGCTCAACCACATCGCCCGATGATACAACGAGACTGCGGACGAGCTGGCTAAGATAGCCTCGGGGCGGACAACGGTTCCCTCGGATGTCTTCTCCCGAGACCTACATCAACCCTCAGTCAAGACCGACGACACGCCCGAGCCCGAGAAGGCCTCGGCCCAGCTCGAGGCACCCTCGGCTCAGCCCGAGGCACCCTCGGCACAACCCGAGGCGCCCTCGGCTCGGCCCGAGGCACCCTCAGCCCCCGAGGGTGAGGCACTGCGCGTCGAGGAAGAGCGAAATGGGGTCCAGCCTAATCGAAACTGGCAGACCCCGTACCTGCAGTATCTCCACCAAGGAGAGCTGCCCCTCGACTGAGCCGAGGCTCGGTGACTGGCGCGGCGTGCCAAGTCGTTCGTCTTACTGGGTGACGGGAAGGAGCTCTACCACCGCAGCCCCTCCGGCATCCTCCAGCGGTGCATATCCATCGCCGAAGGCCAGGAGCTCTTACAAGAAATACACTCGAGGGCTTGCGGTCATCACGCAGCGCCCCGAGCCCTTGTTGGAAACGCCTTCCGACAAGGTTTCTACTGGCCGACCGCGGTGGCCGACGCCACTAGAATTGTCCGCGCCTGCTAAGGGTTTCAATTCTACGCAAGGCAGACCCACCTGCCCGCTCAGGCTCTACAGACAATACCCATCACTTGGTCGTTTGCTGTGTGGGGACTGGACCTCGTCGGTCCCTTGCAGAAGGCACCCGGGGGCTACACGCACCTGCTGGTCGCCTTCGACAAATTCTCCAAGTGGATCGAGGTCCGACCCCTGAACAGCATCAGATCCGAACAGGCGGTGGCGTTCTTCACCAACATCATCCATCGCTTTGGGGTCCCGAACTCCATCATCACCGACAACGACACCTAGTTCACCGGCAGAAAGTTCCTGGACTTCTGCGAGGGTCACCACATCCGGGTGGACTGGGCCGCCGTGGCTCACCCCATGACCAATGGGCAGGTGGAACGCACCAACGACATGATTCTGCAAGGACTCAAGCCGAGGAACTACAACGACCTCCACAAGTTCGGCAGGCGGTGGATGAAGGAACTCCCCTCGGTGGTCTGGAGTCTGAGGACAATGCCGAGCCGAGCCACGGGCTTCACACCGTTCTTTCTAGTCTATGGGGCCGAGGCCATCTTGCCCATGGACTTAGAATACGGTTCCTCGAGGACGAGGGCGTACGACGACCGAAGAAACCAGACTGACCGAGAAGACTCACTGGACCAGCTCGAAGAGGCTCGGGACATGGCCTTACTACACTCGGCGCGGTACCAGTAGTCCCTGCGACGCTACCACGCCCGAGGGGTTCGGTCCCGAGACCTCCAAGTGGGCGACTTGGTGCTTCGGCTGCGACAAGACGCCCGAGGGCGGCACAAGCTCATGCCTCCCTGGGAAGGGCCGTTCATCATCGCCAAGGTTCTGAAGCCCGGGACATACAAGCTGGCCAATAGCCAAGGCGAGGTCTACAGCAACGCTTGGAACATCCGACAACTACGTCGCTTCTACCCTTAAGATGCTTTCAAGTCGTTCGTACACCTCGTTCACGTTCAAAGTCTAACCATCAAGGAAGGGTCAGCCTTGCCTCGGCAAAGCCCGACCTTCCCTTGGGGGCTGGAAGGGGGGAACCCCCTCTGCGTCAAAATTTTCCTCGGAAAAAGTCTTTCTGCCAGAACGTCTTTCGTGCTTTTTGACTACTTCAAAAGTGGGATCCTGAAAACGACGGAGTACACGTAAGCAGCCAAGGCCGACCGAGCCGAGGGACTCCTACGCCTCCGGGATGCGGATACCTCACTCATCACCTTCTGCGATAAGTAACTCACGCTCGGATAAGCGATTCCGCTGACCGAACAAGTCTTAATGCTCGGAGACCTTTCTGCCGAAACGATTCTTCGGGCCTTCTCGACTACATCGTTAGCAGAATCCTACGGACAAGTAAGAGTACACGTAAGCGGCAAGGTCGATCAAGCCGAGGGACTCCTACGCCTCCGGGATACGGATACCTCACTCATCACCTTCCGTGAAAAGTAACTCTCGCTCGGACAAACAATTCTGTTACCGACAAATAAGTCTTGATACTCGAAACAAAGGGAAAAAGAAACGTAGCTTTACCACACAACGACAGTATGTTTGGGCCTCGGCGGCCGCAGAAACATAGGCACACTACAAGGTAAACCGATCCTGCAGGTTCGGACCTCAATGGAGGGGGAGCAGCAGCACCCTCGGCGTCAACACCACCTTCGGCGAAGTCCGACCGAGCCTCGAACGGCAACACAGTCGGGGGATCTCCGCTCCGAAGGACGACGTCAGCACCACACCCGGGCCATCGCCGCCAGGGTCTCCTCCAGGAGTCTGGCTCGAGCAGACGGCTCGGCTGGTCGCTCCGAAGCCTCAGCCAGCTGTCCCCCGAGGACATCAGCCCGGCCCATGGCCTCGGCAACTCGACTCCGGCGCCGGTCCCGCCAGTGGACGGCCCGGTCAGGCTCCGGCCGACGAAGTCTTCTTTTCGAGCCAACTCTGCCTCTGTCCATGCTGATACCGCTGCCTCCGGCTCCGGCTCATCGAAGAGCGGTCGAGGGTTTCCTTTAACTAAGCAAGAGAAGCCTCGAGCTGCAAGGCCGATCGAGCCGAGGGACTCCTACGCCTCCAGGATACGGATACCTCACTCGTCACCTTCGCACGAGGCAACTCACACTTGGTGAAGCGGTTCAGTTAGCTGACAGGCGAGTCCTAGTGCTCGGAATGAGGGAAAAACACGGCTTCACGCCAAAAGATACATACATGTTTAGGCCCCGACAGCCACAATAAACAAACACCGACACTCAAGGTGCCATTACAAACGGAACTCCGGTTCCACCCCCGCAGGTACGAACAACCCACCACGTTGGAGGGCCTGTGGGGCGACAAAACCCCTAGTGACTCGCTGGCGCCCGCTCCGG
Organism: Zea luxurians; assembly: GCA_029449295.1. Taxonomy (NCBI): domain Eukaryota; kingdom Viridiplantae; phylum Streptophyta; class Magnoliopsida; order Poales; family Poaceae; genus Zea; species Zea luxurians. The sequence goes on from JAOPSE010000057.1 coordinate 10,365,539, forward strand.
TAGCAGCGACAACGACGCCCGCTCCGAAGTGGCCAAACAGCAGCAGCGATGACCTCAGGGCGGACGCTGCTGCGACGAGCTCCTCGCCCACACCCCCACTTGAGGGGCGAGGACAAGCTATCAAAGCCAAAGAGCCGGAGGCCTGGAGCGCGGATGGTGGTGGTGACCCCGTCGGCGACGAGGACTTCTTCAGCCGCCGCCACCTCAGCGCTGACGACGGAAGCCATCTGCCCACCGGCAGATTCCCACTCGGATCCTCCCGGACGATCGAAGCACCGACCTCCACGCAGAGGTGCCGTACCGGGGCAAAGGCAGGACAGCCCCAGAACACGAACGCCGCCCTAGCAGCGTGCGACGTCTTGGGCGGTCCCCTGGTGCGCGCGGCGCGACAACCGCTCTTGCGGCGGGAGGGGGCACCGGGAGCCGAGCCAGGCCAACTGAGCCAGTGAGCCCAACGCGCTGAAGCTGACGACGCTCGCCGTCGACCAGCCCCGCGTTGTTGAAGTCCGGCCCTCCCGCTAGGCTGGTGAGCACCCTCTCCCTTGAATGCTGAGGGAGAAGGTGACCCACGAACCCGCGCGGGAGGTAGAGCTCCGACTTAGCCTGGCCTCCGCCCCAGCCAGGATGACGAAGATCCTTGAAGCTGAGGGCGGGACCAAGATCGCAGCCCGGCTCGCTTCTCCCCACCATCGAACTGGTGGTCACCATCTTGGGTGATCACCGGCGAGGGGAAGCAGCCGGGCTGCCTGATGAAAATCCTTGAAGCCAAACGATGGCTGAAAGGTACCAACTTCCGCGAAGTTGCGTTCCCCCAACGACGACAAGGCGGAAGAACCGCGGGCGCCCCCCATCTGGGGGCTCGGAAGGTGGAAAGACGCGATGCATAAGGGGAGCGCGAAGACATGGTTGCCTTTCAAGGGGGTCACCCTCCTTTTAAAGGCAACTCTCCCCACTTGCGTCCTCAGCCGTCGCGGGCTGAACCTTCTCCAACACGCTCCAAGGTCCTCCCCCTACGACACGGGGGCTGGGTCCCACGCGTCATGCAAGCTGCCCCAGGACAGAAGGAGCCAAACCGCCGTGCGCGAAGCGCACAACGGCCCAGCGGTTACGAGCATTCCTCCACTTTCGCCCAGGCCAGCGGGTGAAAGGGCGGACCGCCATGTAGGCAGCGTGCAACCGCACCCGGGGGGGGGGGGGGCGCACCCTTTCGACTTCGACGCGTCCAGCATGGAGGCCCAGGCCTACACGTCATGTAACCGGCGCGCCGGTTACTACGTGCAAGAAACTGCACCGCCACTCGCGCCAGTACCGCGCCTTCTCGACTGCGGAACCAGTGCCGCAACTCGAGGCGACCCTGCGCATGACCCGACAGTGCCAACCGAGCACATCGGTCACGGGTCAGTCAGCCGCGGGAGAGGGCACGATGGTCGATACAGCCAGAAATGGGCCGGCAGTAATGGCGGTGGCAGGCGGGCGGAAGCGACAGTCAAGTCGTCAGCAAGCTCACGTCCCCTTCTGGGATAGCGAAAAGACCTTCTCCCACGGTGGAAGACGACGCGTCCGCGTTCCGTTCTTCGAACGGCTCGCGCACGCACAACGGCCGCCCTATGAACCACTCGTCCCGTCGCATTAACTCTGCGGCAGGACAGGCGGCACCTTTGGCAGGCGAAGCAGGCGACGCTTCACCTCCGCCATAATGACCGCGTCAAAAAAGGTGCACCACATCATTCGATTTTGTATCCTTTTCACTTCCTCTTTCTCTCTCTTGCCTCAGGGATCGGAAAAGGGGATACTCCGAAAGGGATCCTTCTCCGCGAAGGAAGCGGGCCCCAAGCCCCCCTACTGATAAGAGGTTCAAAGGCTGGCCCCTCGGAAGGGTTCAACAGCCGCCTCAGAGCACCCGGGCTCCGCGCCCACTACTGGTCAGAGGTTCGAAGGCCGGCCCCTCGAAAGGGTTCAACAGCCGCCTCAGGCCACTCGGGCTCTGCGCCCACTAATGGTCAGAGGTTCGAAGGCCGGCCCCTCGAAAGGGTTCAACGGCCGCCTCAGGCCACTCGGGCTCCACGCCCACTACTGATCAGGGGTTCGTAGGCTGGCCCCCGAAGGGTTCGACAGCTGCCTCAGACGCTGAGCGAGGGATGACCCTAGGTACGTTCGATACATAACCGAGGCTTAGGCTGCGCTCCCGAGGTACCCTAGGGCATTTCCGAGACCAACGGGAACGATTTTGTAACGGAATCCCACCAGAGGGAGGCATCGAGCCCTCGGACCCCGTCAAAAGGGGATCGGGTCCGGCAAGTCACCCGCAGGTACTTTTGGAGCGCGCCTCCGGGCCACTAGCCGACCCCTAACAAATGGGGCACGGGCGTCCACTCGGATTACCCGTTAGCAACTCACTGGAGACACCATGTTCGGCGCCCTCCGAGGGCAACATGGCGCTTTCCCGCCCTCCTCCTTGCGGAAAGGCGACGCAGGGGCGTATGTAAAAAGCCGAGTCTGTCCCTGACCGTCCTCTCACTCTGTGCGGAGGCTCGGGGGCTGCTCTCGCAAACCCGGCTCCGGCCAAACCGTTGACAGCGTCAACATACCAGCCCGAGAACTTGGGACTCGACTGTGCACCCGGGCTACGACCAGTTAGCATGAGGGAACAACCAGACCGGCCGAAGCGTTACGAAACGTACTAAGACCTCGAAGGAGTCAAACTACTCCTCCGAGGCCTCGGGGGCTACACCCGGCGGGTGCGCTCGCGCGCACCCACCGGAACAAAAAGCAACCGAGGAAGGCCGGTCCCCTTGCAAAAAAGTGTGACAAAAGCCTCCAAGCGAGTATCAACACTCCCTTCGAGGCTCGGGGGCTACTGTCGGGGACCATAATTAGGGGTACCCCCAAGACTCCTAATCTCAGCTGGTAACCCCCATCAGCACAAAGCTGAAAAGGCCTGATGGGTGCGATTAATGAAAGGTAATTAGGCTTACACCTAGTCCCTAAATAATTTTGGTGGTTGAATTGCCCAACACAAATAAAAGGACTAACTAGTTTGCTCTAGTGTATAAGTTATACAGGTGCCAAAGGTTCACACTTAGCCACTAAAAAGATCAAGTATTAGGTTCAACAAAAGAGCAAAGGATCAACCAAGGCACCTCTGGTCTGGCGCACCGGACTGTCCGGTGGGCCACCGGACATGTTCGGTGCACCAGAGGGACTTCGAGGCTGAACTCTTCACTCTCAGGAAATTCCAGAGGCGACTCCGCTATAATTCCGGACTGTCCGGTGTACACCGGACATGTCCGGTGCTCCAAGGAAGAGCGGCCTCCGGAACTCGCCAGCCTCGGGAATTCATTGAAGCTGCTCCGCTATAATTCACCGGACTGTCCGGTGTACACCGGACTGTCCGGTGTAACCGCGAGGCAACGGCTACTTCGGCGCCAACGGCTACCTGCGACGCATTAAATGCGCGCGCAGAGGTCAGGCACGCCCATACTGGCGCACCGGACAATCTACAGTGCATGTCCGGTGCGCCACCGGACATCCAGGCGGGCCCAGAAGACAGAGCTCCAACGGTCGGAACCCAACGGCTTTGGTGACGTGGCTGTCGCACCGGACATGTCCGGTGTGCACCGGACTGTCCGGTGCACCATCGAACAGACAGCCTCACCAAACGGCTAGTTTGGTGGTTGGCGCTATAAATACCCCCAACCACACACCATTCATTGCATCCAAGTTTTCCACTTCCCAACTACTTACAAGAGCTCTAGCATTCAATTCTAGACACACCAAAGAGATCAAATCCTCTCCAAATTCCACACAACGCCCTAGTGATTAGAGAGAGAGATTTGCTTGTGTTCTTTCGAGCTCTTGCGCTTGGATTGCTTTCTTCTTTCTTGATTCTTTCATTGCGATCAAACTCACTTGTAATTGAGGCAAGAGACACCAAACTTGTGGTGGTCCTTGTGGGAACTTTGTGTTCCAAGTGAGTGAGAAAAGAAAGCTCACTCGGTCCGAGGGATCGTTTGAGAGAGGGTAAGGGTTGAAAGAGACCCGGCCTTTGTGGCCTCCTCAACGGGGAGTAGGTTTGAGAGAACCGAACCTCGGTAAAACAAATCCGCGTGTCTCACTTCATTATTCGCTTGCGATTTGTTTTGCACCCTCTCACGCGGACTCTATTATATTTCTAACGCTAACTCGGCTTGTAGTTGTGATTATTTTGAGAATTTCAGTTTCGCCCTATTCACCCCCCCTCTAGGCGACTTTGAATTGGTATCAGAGCCCGGTGCTTCATTAGAGCCTAACCGCTCGAAGTGATGTCGGGAGATCACACCAAGAGGGAGATGGAGACCGGCGACAAGCCCACTACGAGCCAAGGGAGCACATCATCGGAAGAGTCCTGCACCAAGAGGAAGGAGAAGAAGGACACCTCCAAACGGAAGGAGAAAAGATCTTCTTCCTCACACCACAAAGAGAAGAAGGAAAAATCTTCTTCCCACAAGTCGCATCGAAAAGGCGACAAGCACAAGAGGATGAGGAAGGTGGTCTACTACGAGACCGACACTTCATCAACATCGACTTCCGACTCCGATGCGCCGTCCGTAACCTCTAAGCGCCAAGAGCGCAAGAAGTTTAGTAAGATCCCCTTACACTATCCTCGTACATCTAGACATACTCCATTACTTTCCGTTCCATTAGGCAAACCGCCAACTTTTGATGGCGAAGATTATGCTAGGTGGAGTGATTTAATGAAATTTCATCTAACCTCACTCCACAAAAGTATATGGAATGTTGTTGAGTTTGGAGCACAGGTACCATCCATAGGGGATGAAGACTATGATACGGACGAAGTGGCCCAAATCGAGCACTTCAACTCCCAAGCTACAACCATACTCCTCGCCTCTCTAAGCAAGGAGGAATACAACAAGGTGCAAGGGTTGAAGAATGCAAAGGAAATTTGGGACCTTCTCAAGACCGCGCACGAGGGTGATGAACTCACCAAGATCACCAAGCGGGAAATGATCGAGGGGGAGCTCGGTCGCTTCCGTCTTCGCCAAGGGGAGGAGCCACAAGATATGTACAACCGGCTCAAAACCTTGGTGAACCAAGTGCGCAACCTCGGGAGCAAGAAATGGGATGACCACGAGGTGGTTAAGGTTATTTTGAGATCACTTATTTTCCTTAACCCCACTCAAGTTCAATTAATTCGTGGTAATCCTAGATACACACTAATGACTCCCGAGGAAGTAATCGGGAATTTTGTGAGCTTTGAATGTATGATCAAGGGCTCAAAGAAGATCAACGAGCTTGATGAACCCTCCACGTCCGAAGCACAACTGGTGGCATTTAAGGCGACGAAGGAGAAGAAGGAGGAGTCTACATCGAGTAGACAACCCATTGACGCCTCCAAGCTCGACAATGAGGAGATGGCTTTAATTATCAAAAGCTTTCGCCAAATCCTCAAGCAACGGAGGGGGAAGGACTACAAACCCCGCTCCAAGAAAGTGTGCTACAAATGTGGTAAGCCCGGTCATTTTATTGCAAAATGTCCTATATCTAGTGACAGTGACAGGGGCGACGACAAGAAGGGAAAGAGGAGAGAAAAGAAGAAGTACTACAAGAAGAAGGGCGGCGATGCCCATGTTTGCCGGGAGTGGGACTCCGACGAGAGCTCCACCGAGTCCTCCTCCGACGAGGACGCCGCCAACATCGCCGTCACCAAGGGACTCCTCTTCCCCAACGTCGGCCACAAGTGCCTCATGGCAAAGGACGGCTAAAGGAAGAAGGTTAAATCTAAATCCTCCACTAAATATGAATCCTCTAGTGATGATAATGATAGTGATGAGGAAAATAATTTGTGTACCCTTTTTGCCGACCTAAACATGCAACAAAAAGAAAAATTAAATGAATTAATTAGTGCCATCCATGAGAAGGATGATCTCTTGGACTCCCAAGAGGACTTCCTAATCAAGGAAAATAAAAAGCATGTGTCGGGGACCATAATTAGGGGTACCCTTAAGGCTCCTAATTCTCAGCTGGTAACCCCCATCAGCACGAAGCTGCAAAGGCCTGATGGGTGCAATTAAGTCAGGGATCAGTCCATTCGAGGGACACGATCACGCCTCACCCGAGCCTAGCCTCGGACAAGGGCAGCCGACCCCGGAGGATTTCCGCCTCGCCCGAGGCCCCCCTTTTAGCGGCGAACATATTCCCGGCTCGCCCGAGGCCCTGCCTTCGCTAAGAAGCAACCCTGACCAAGTCGCCGCACCGATCGACCAAGTCGCAGGAGCATTTAATGCAAAGGTGGCCTGACACCCTTATCCTGGCACGCACCCCCCACCGGCAGACCCAAAGTGACCGCCGTCACTTTGCCGCTCCACTGACCGGCCTGACGAAAGGACAGCGCCGCCTACGCCACACCGACTACAGTGCCACTGGACAGAGTAAGACTGACAAGCGGTCAGGCCCTGCCGGAGGCACCATAGGAAGCTCCGCTTCGCCCGACCCAGGGCTCGGACTCGGGCTAAGTCCCAGAAGACGGCGAACTCTGCTCCGCCCGACCCAGGGCTCGGACTCGGGCTAAGTCCCGGAAGACGGCGAACTCCGCCCGACCCAGGGCTCGGACTCGGGCTAAGTCCCGGAAGACGGTGAACTCTGCTCCGCCCGACCCAGGGCTCGGACTCGGGCTAAGTCCCGGAAGACGGCGAACTCCGCTCCGCCCGATCCAGGGCTCGGACTCGGGCTAAGTCCCAGAAGACGACGATCTCCGCCTCACCCGACCCAGGGCTCGGACTCGGGCTAAGTCCCGGAAGACGGCGAACTCCGCTCTGCCCGACCCAGGGCTCGGACTCGGGCTAAGTCCCGGAAGATGGCGAACTCCGCCCGACCCAGGGCTCGGACTCGGGCTAAGTCCCGGAAGACGGCGAACTCCGCTCCGCCCGACCTAGGGCTCGGACTCAGGCTAAGTCCCGGAAGACGGCGAACTCCGCTCCGCCCGACCCAGGGCTCGGACTCGGGCTAAGTCCCAAAAGACGACGATCTCCGCCTCGCCCGACCTAGGGCTCGGACTCGGGCTAAGTCCCAGAAGACGACGATCTCCGCCTCGCCCAACCCAGGGCTCGGACTCGGGCTAAGTCCCAGAAGACGATGATCTCTGCCTCGCTCGACCCAGGGCTCGGACTTGGGCTCGGCCCCAGAAGACGACGATCTCCGCCTCGCCCGACCCAGGGGCTCGGACTCAACCTCGGCTTCGGAGGAGCTTCCACATCGCCCAACCTAGGGCGTAGACCAGCCACGTCGATAGGAGGTGCCATCGTCACCCTACCCCGAGCTGACTCGGGCCACAGGGAACAAGACCGGCGTCCCATCTGGCTCGCGCCGCCAGATAGGCAATGATGGCGCCCCGCATGCTCTGTGACGACGGCGGCTCTCCGCCCCCTTACGGAAGCAAGAGGACGTCAGCAAGGGCTCAACCGCTCCAACAGCTGTCCCTCCGCCAAGCTCCATCGCTCCTTCGACGGCCACGACATCACACCAGCTGGGTGCCAAGATCTCTCCGGCTGCCACAACGGCATGTACCTACGGCGCTAGCTCACCTCCGCTAGACACGTAGCACCCTGCTACACCCCCCATTGTACACCTGGATCCTCTCCTTACGTCTATAAAAGGGAGGACCAGGGCCCTCTTAGAGAGGGTTGGCCGCGCGGGGACGAGGACGAGAACAGGCGCTCGCCTGGAGCCGCTCGCTCCCTCTCCCGCGTGGACGCTTGTAACCCCCTACTGCAAGCGCACCCGACCTGGGCGCGAGATGAACACGAAGGCCGCGGGATTCCCACCTCTCTCACGCCGGTCTCCGGCCGCCTCGCTCTCCCCCCTTCGTGCTCGCCCTCGCGCTCGACCCATCTGGGCTGGGGCACGCGGCGACATTCACTCGTCGGCCCAGGGACCCCCCGGTCTCGGAACGCCGACAGTTGGCACGCCAGGTAGGGGCCTGCTGCGTGTCGACGAACAAGCTTCCCGTCAAGCTCCAGATGGGCAGTCTCCAGCAACCTCTCCAACCCAGGACGGTGCTCCATTTCGGGAGTCTTGAGTTTATGTCCCTCGACGGCAGCTACGACATGATACTCCTTCCACCGCCGTGCGACAACAACAGTGGCGGCTGACAACCCGCCTGCCGGCGACGGAATCGGCGACGTCTTCCCCGCATGGTGGAAGAGCAACCTTCGAGCTCACCCCGTCCTCTCCCCCGTCGACGGAGGAGGAGGCGGGGCAACCAAGGCCAAGCAGGAGACTGCGCCTCGTCGGCTGTCGAGCGAGTCGACGGTCCCGGCACCCCAACGGGGGGCGCACCAGGCGTCGACCTCGCGTTTGAGACGAAGGCAAGCGCCGTCTCCCCGCGACACGCCAATCCCGAGCAAGCGGACGACGCCAGCACGCTCGCGAAAAGCTTGCTGGATGTCACCCTCGTACCTGAGACGACGGCGCAGTCAGTCCCCGACGCGACCTTATCGCCGCCCGTCGACCAAAAGGTACCGATTGATTCCCATCCCGCGTCTTTTGGGTTCAGCCTCAACCCGTCTAGCGACTTCGCTTTGGCGGGCGCTCTCGTAGAGGCAAATCCAGACCCTCTGGGGTTTCGTGTGTGGTCACCTTGGGACCGGCTGACGGACGTCTCGACCTACGGGCCCTCTGGGTCTGAGGAAGACGACGAACCCAGCATCTGTTGGGATTTCTCTGGACTTGGTAACCCCAGTGCCATGCGGGACTTCATGACCGCATGCGACTACTGCCTTTCCGACTGTTCCGACGGTGGCCGAAGCCTCGGCGACGAGGATCGTGGCCCAAGTCGCGAATGCTTCCACGTCGATCTAGGGGGTCCCCCGAAGGCAGCCATCTCGGCATGCCAGAGGACGGTGACCTCCCTAGGCCGGTGCCTCGCGTTGACATCCCACGGGAGCTAGCTGTGGTCCCCGTTCAGGCGGGGGGTCATGACCCACAGCTCGAGCAAATCCGCGGGGTGCAGGCCAGGCTCGACGAGGGAGCAGGAGCGCTGGAGCCGATCCGTCGGGACATCGGGCAGGCATGGGCGGGCCAACCTCCGGCCGGAGAAATACGTCATCTACCCCAAGGCTTCCAGCACCGCATCGCCGACGACGACAGGCTCAGGCCACCACCCGCATCCAGTGGGGTCGGCCAGAACCTGGCGGCAGCAGCAATGCTTCTTCGCGCGATGCCAGAGCCATCAACCACCGAGGGGCGGCGAATCCAGGGAGAACTCAAGAATCTCCTGGAAGGCGCCGCGGTCCGACGGGCCGAGAGCTCTGCCTCCCGAAGGCAGGGGTACCCCTCGGAACCTCATGCCGCGACTTCCCGATTCATGCGGGAAGCCTCGGTCTACACCTGGAGCACGCGCAACACCGCGCCTACGGCCCCGGGTCGCCTCGGTAACGAGCACCACCACCACGACCGACGGGCCCACCTCGATGAGAGGGTGCGCCGAGGCTACCACCCCAGGCGTGGGGGACGCTACGACAGCGGGGAGGATCGGATTCCCTCGCCCGAACCACCCGATCTGCAAGCCTTCAGCCGAGCCATCCGACGGGCGCCGTTCCCGACCCGGTTCCGACCCCCAGCTACTATCACGAAGTATTCGGGGGAGACGAGACCGGAACTGTGGCTCGCGGACTACCGTCTAGCCTGCCAACTAGGTGGAACGGACGATGACAACCTCATCATCCGCAACCTCCCCCTGTTCCTCTCCGACTCCGCTCGCGCCTGGTTGGAGCACCTGCCTCCGGGGCAGATCTCCAACTGGGACGACCTAGTCCAAGCTTTCGCCGGCAATTTCCAGGGCACGTATGTGCGCCCTGGGAATTCCTGGGACCTCCGAAGCTGCCGACAGCATCCGGGAGAGTCTCTCCGAGGCTACATCCGGCGATTCTCGAAGCAGCGCACCGAGCTGCCCAACATCACCGACTCGGATGTCATCGGCGCGTTCCTCGCTGGCACCACCTGCCGCGACCTGGTGAGCAAGCTGGGCCGCAAGACCCCAACCAGGGCGAGCGAGCTGATGGACATCGCCACCAAGTTCGCCTCCGGCCAGGAGGCGGTCGAGGCTATCTTCCGAAAGGACAAGCAGCCCCAGGGCCGCCCATCGGAAGGTACTCCCGAGGCGTCAACTCAGCGCGGCGCCAAGAAGAAGGGCAAGAAGAAGTCGCAAGCGAAACGCGACACCGCCGATGCGGACCTTGTCGCCGCCGCCGAGTACAAGAACCCTCGGAAGCCCCCCGGAGGTGCCAACCTCTTCGACAAGATGCTCAAGGAGCCGTGCCCCTATCACCAGGGACCGGTCAAGCACACCCTTGAGGAGTGTGTCATGCTTCGGCGCCACTTCCACAGGGCCGGGCCACCCGCAGAGGGTGGCAAGGCCCGCGACGACGACAAGAAGGAAGATCACCAGGCAGGAGAGTTCCCCGAGGTCCGCAACTGCTTCATGATCTATGGTGGACAAGCGGCGAACGCCTCGGCTCGGCACCGCAAGCAAGAGCGCCGGGAGGTCTGCTCGGCCAAGGTGGCGGCGCCAGTCTATCTAGACTGGTCCGACAAGCCCATCACCTTCGACCGAGACGATCACCCCGACCATGTGCCGAGCCCGGGGAAATACCCGCTCGTCGTCGACCCCGTCATCGGCGACGTCAGGCTCACCAAGGTCCTCATGGACGGAGGCAGCAGCCTCAACATCATCTACGCCGAGACCCTCGGGCTCCTGCGTGTTGATCTGTCCTCTGTCCGGGCAGGCGCTGCGCCCTTCCATGGGATCATCCCCGGGAAGCGCGTCCAACCCCTCGGACAGCTCGACCTTCCCGTCTGCTTCGGAACACCCTCCAACTTCCGAAGGGAGACCCTGACGTTCGAGGTGGTAGGGTTTCGAGGAACCTACCACGCGATACTGGGGAGGCCATGCTACGTGAAGTTCATGGCCGTCCCCAACTACACCTACCTGAAGCTCAAGATGCCGGGCCCCAACGGGGTCATCACCGTCGGCCCTACGTACAAACACGCGTTCGAATGCGACGTGGAGTGCGTGGAGTACGCCGAGGCCCTCGCCGAGTCCGAGGCCCTCATCGCCGACCTGGAGAGCCTCTCTAAGGAGGTGCCAGACGTGAAGCGTCACGCCGGCAACTTCGAGCCAGCGGAGACGGTTAAGTCCGTCCCCCTCGACCCCAGCGGCGACACCTCCAAGCAAATCCGGATCGGCTCCGGATTCGATCCCAAATAGGAAGCAGTGCTCGTCGACTTTCTTCGTGCGAACGCCGACGTCTTCGCTTGGAGTCCCTCGGACATGCCCGGCGTACCGAGGGATGTCACCGAGCACTCGCTGGACATCCGAGCCGGAGCCCGACCCGTCAAGCAGCCGCTGCACCGATTCGACGAGGAGAAGCGCAGAGCTATAGGCAAGGAGATTCACAAGCTAATGGCGGCAGGGTTCATCAAAGAGGTATTCCATCCCGAATGGCTTGCCAACCCTGTGCTTGTGAGAAAGAAAGGGGGGAAATGGCGGATGTGTGTAGACTACACTGGTCTCAATAAAGCATGTCCGAAGGTTCCCTACCCTCTGCCTCGCATCGACCAGATCGTGGATTCCACTGCTGGGTGCGAAACCCTGTCTTTCCTCGATGCCTACTCGGGGTATCATCAAATCAAGATGAAAGAGTCCGACCAGCTCGCGACTTCTTTCATCACACCCTTCGGCATGTACTGCTATGTCACCATGCCGTTCGTTTTGAGGAATGCGGGCGCGATGTACCAGCGGTGCATGAACCATGTGTTCGGCGAACACATTGGCCGCACGGTCGAGGCCTACATCGATGACATCGTAGTCAAGACGAGGAAAGCCTCCGACCTCCTTTCCGACCTTGAAACGACATTCTGATTTCTCAAGGCAAAAGGCGTCAAGCTCAATCCCGAAAAGTGTGTCTTCAGGGTGCCCCGAGGCATGCTCTTGGGGTTCATCGTCTCCGAGCGGGGCATCGAAGCCAACCCGGAAAAAATCACAGCCATTACCAGCATGGGGCCCATCAAGGACTTGAAAGGCGTACAGAGGGTCATGGGATGCCTCGCGGCTCTAAGCCGTTTCATCTCACGCCTCGGCGAAAGAGGTCTACCTCTGTACCGCCTCTTAAGGAAGGCCGAGTGCTTCACTTGGACCCCTGAGGCCGAGGAAGCCCTCGGGAACCTGAAGGCGCTCCTCACAAAGGTGCCTATCTTGGTGCCCCCAGCTGCCGGAGAAGCCCTCCTGGTCTACGTCGCCGCGACCACCCAGGTGGTTAGCGCCGCGATTGTGGTCGAGAGGCAAGAAGAGGGGCATGCACTGCCCGTTTAGAGGCCAGTCTACTTCGTCAGCGAGGTACTGTCCGAAACCAAGATCCGCTACCCACAAGTCCAGAAGCTGCTGTACGCGGTGATCCTAACGCGACGGAAGCTGCAACACTACTTCGAGTCTCATCCGGTAACTGTGGTGTCATCCTTCCCCCTGGGGGAGATCATCCAGTGCCGAGAGGCCTCGGGTAGGATTGCAAAGTGGGCGGTGGAGATCATGGGCGAGACAATCTCGTTCGCTCCTCGGAAAGCCATTAAGTCCCAGGTCTTGGCGGACTTCGTGGCTGAATGGGTCGACACCCAGCTACCGACGGCTCCGATCCAACCGGAGCTCTGGACCATGTTCTTCGACGGGTCGCTGATGAAGACAGGAGCCGGCGCAGGCCTACTCTTCATCTCACCCCTCGGAAAGCATCTACGCTACGTGCTACGCCTCCACTTCCCGGCGTCCAACAATGTGGCCGAATATGAGGCCCTGGTCAACGGGTTGTGGATCGCCATCGAGCTAGGGGTTCGATGCCTCGATGCTCGTGGTGACTCGCGGCTCGTCATCGACCAAGTCATGAAGAACTCCCATTGCCGCGACCCGAAGATGGAGGCCTACTGCGATGAGGTTCGGCGCCTGGAAGACAAGTTCTATGGGCTCGAGCTCAACCACATCGCTCGGCGCTACAACGAGACTGCGGACGAGCTGGCTAAAATAGCCTCGGGGCGAACGACGGTTCCCCCGGACATCTTCTCCCGAGACCTGCATCAACCTTCCGTCAAGATCGACGACACGTCCGAGCCCTAGGTACCCTCGGCCCAGCCCGAGGCGCCCTCGGCTCAGTCCGAGGCACCCTCAGCTCGACCCGAGGCGCCCTCGGTTCAGTCCGAGGTACCCTCGGCCCTCGAGGGTGAGACACTGCGCGTCGAGAAGGAGCAAAGCGGGGTCGCGCCTAATCAAAACTGGCAGACCCCGTACCTGCAATATCTCCACCAAGGAGAGCTGCCCCTCGACCGAGCCGAGGCTCCGCGGGTGGCGCGGCGCGCCAAGTCGTTTGTCTTGCTGGGAGATGAGAAGGAGCTCTACCACCGCAGCCCCTCAGGCATCCTCCAGCGATGCATCTCCATCACCGAAGGTCAGGAACTCCTGCGAGAGATACACTTGGGGGCTTGCGGCCATCACGCAGCGCCTCGAGCCCTTGTCGGGAACACTTTCCGGCAAGGCTTCTACTGGCTGACGCGGTGGCCGACGCTACCAGAATCGTCCGCACCTGCGAAGGGTGCCAATTCTACGCGAGGCAGACCCATCTGCCCGCTCAGGCTCTGCAGACGATACCCATCACCTGGCCTTTTGCGGTGTGGGGTCTGGACCTCGTCGGCCCCTTGCAGAAGGCACCCGGGGGCTACACGCACCTGCTGGTCGCCATCGACAAATTCTCCAAGTGGATCGAGGTCCGACCCCTGAACAGCATCAGGTCCGAGCAGGCGGTGGCGTTCTTCACCAACATCATCCATCGCTTCAGGGTTCTGAACTCCATCATTACCGACAACGGCACCCAGTTCACCGGCAGAAAGTTCCTGGACTTCAGCGAGGATCACCACATCCGGGTGGACTGGGCCGCCGTGGCTCATCCCATGACGAATGGGCAGGTGGAGCGTGCCAACGGCATGATTCTACAAGGGCTCAAGCCTCGGATCTACAACGACCTCAACAAGTTCGGCAAGCGATGGATGAAGGAACTCCCCTCGGTGGTCTGGAGTCTGAGGACAACGCCGAGCCGAGCCACGGGCTTCACGCCGTTCTTTCTAGTCTATGGGGCTGAAGCCATCTTGCCCACAGACTTAGAATACGGCTCCCCGAGGACGAGGGCCTACACTGACCAAAGCAACCAAGTCAGCCGAGAAAACTCGCTGGACCAGCTGGAGGAGGCTCGGGACCAGGCCTTGCTACACTCGGCGCGGTACCAGCAGTCCCTGCGACGCTACCACGCCCGAGGGGTCCGGTCCCGAGACCTCCAGGTGGGCGACCTGGTGCTTCGGCTGCGACAAGACACCCGAGGGCGGCACAAGCTCGCGCCTCCCTGGGAGGGGCCAATCGTCATCGCCAAGGTTCTGAAGCCCGGAACATACAAGCTGGCCAACAGCCAAGGCGAGGTCTACGACAACGCCTGGAACATCTGTAACACCCTGAATTTAGGAGTATAAATTTTTTTTCTAATATCCATCAAATTCAGGTGTTACTTTCTTGTTCCTATTTCTTTTCGCTCCTTTATTTCATTTCTTTCCAAGTAATAGGAAATTTTACCCCAGTTATAGATGTTAATAAAACCCTAAGGGAATAATGATTGATGCATTATGCTGAAATGTATTTGTTTTTGTCTGATGATTTGCTTTGGTGTGTATCTATTTAATTTGTGGCTCAATATTGTAAATAAATTTGATAGCAGAAATAGAAAATAAAATAAAAGGAAAAGACATAGCTCCTCTTCCCCTCAGCCCAGCTCGGCCTCGTGGCCCACTCTCGCATTTTCCCCTCGCCGTGCCCTGCACCAACGCCCCGCGCGTGGCCCGCATAGCAGCACCGCGCTGCAGCCCAGCCCCCTTCGCATGCGCGCTGCAGCCCAGCTGCTCACATGCTCGCCCAGCGCTAGCAGCAGCCGCCAAGCCACGTTCAGCACCTTCCATCTTCTCTAACCTCTTCCCCACGACGCATGCTACAGGTTCCTAGAACTCAAAAAATGCCCCTGCTTGTTTTCATTGCTGCGTAGTCTCTCTCCTCCTCGAGGCCATACTGCTTGGCAGACGACCCCCTCGGCGCGGCTCTTACCGGCGAGGTCAGCCGCCGGCGAGCTTGCTCAGCCACATGGCCCACGCTCGCTTCCCCTGCAAGCAGATCGCCATCGTTGTGCCCCTCCAAACTCTGGTGTGGCTCACCATGTCTGTCCACGTCGTCGTCTGACGTCGCGTCACCAAGGTAAGGCACGTTCTCTCCTTCTCTATCACGTAGCGTCGCAGCCTCGTCAGCCATGGACACCGCTGCAAGCTTCTCTGCGCACTGGACGAGCAGGTAGTGATAACCGAGCGGCTAACAGCGTCTTCGCCCGCACCCTGCCGAGCTTGCGTGACCTTGGCTAGCTGCTTGCCCGCATAGCCATGGCGGCGGCCAGCTCAACCCCTGTAGACGCAGCCCCTATGGCCGAGTCCCTCTCCAGCGTGTAGCAAGCCGAGCGGCAAGTCTCTCTCCGGCGAGCCGCCGATGAGGCCTCCCTGGACATGCATGCACCGTGAGCAAAAGAATTAACCGTCCGAGCAGTTGCAGCCGTGAAGAAGGGAGAGAAAAATGGAGCGGCATGTGCATGCGTGAGATTAGGAAAAGGAGAATGCAACTGCTCTCGTCGTGGGTGTTGTGCGGCTGCGCATAGGAAAGAACAAAAGAAAACTGCTTAGGCCCATGTGCATGTGTGCATGCACGAAACGTTCTCCATTACCACACCAAATCCCAATCATTACCCTTTGCTTAGCTCTGTTTCCGACCAATAAATTTGCACCATGTCGCTTAAGTTCATGAATTATGAAGTAATTAATATATTTTACATCCTAAATTAGGTTCAACTCGTTTTAGTTGCGTTAAGTTTGCAATAGTGTCGATTACGTGTTAATAACATTATTTCGTCGCGACATAGGTTTAATTAATTATTTTGTCTGTTGATTATTAAAATAAGCAATTTAGCGAAAGCTAATTTATAGTGTTTAACCCGCGCTTTTACAAATAAATGTTAATATAAATAATGTCAACTTAAATGCATTTTATTTATCCCTAAGTGTAAACGCTTATATGTTAGTGATCCTCGCGTGTCGCGCGTGCGGATCGTGCGCATCACCGCATATTGTCTACGCGCTAAGTCGCGTGTGTCCGTGCGTCGTCGTATATTATTCACGCGTTGTTTGCGCGTCGTCGGGATTCTGACGACCTTCGTCTACCCCTTCGTTTACCCTTCGTCTACCCCCCGTATACCCCTGGAACATCGTTTTGATTTTAAAATCTAATTTAAGAATTCGATTTGCACTAACATGATTAATCTTAACTGAAATATTCTTTGCTAATAATTGCTTAGATTAATCATGCTTTTGTTTATTAGTTTCGCATGTCGGTTCGCGCGTGCCGTAGCGTTGTTTTGCGCGCGTCAACTCATTTCGTTCGCGAGTATCTCTCATGTCGATCACGTGTATCCTATGGCGTCCACTCGTGATAATAAATTGTTTTCGCTTACGAACACTCACGTTAATAATGCTAATCTGTCGGGTCGTATAATTTAGATACTTAACCTAAGACTCGCTTGGTTAATATTTATCAGATTAATATTCTAATCAGATTAAATGTGTAGTGTTCAACTTGGGATTTTATAATAAATACTAACATGGATAATATTAATTTAACTACCTTCGATTTATGTAACATTCGTTTAGTATAAACATGTCACCTGATCAGTTATTCTCGTCTGTCGCGGGTGCTGTTCCGCGCAGTGGCGCGCTGCTTCGCGCGTCGTTCACGTGCTGTCTGCGCGTTGTTCGTGCGTGATGGGCTCGTGGTCGCGTGCTGGTTCGTGTCGGTTCGCGCATCGTTCGCGCTGGTCGTGCGCATTATTTCGTGTGTCGTCAGCGTGCTGTGTCGCGCATGTCCGCGTGTCGTTTGCACGCTGTCGTACTGTTTCGCTTGTCATAAATTCGTCTCGCGTAGAATCTCTTGTGTTATTTAAATTACTTATTTATTGGACAGTTGTTAGTGTAGCAGATTAATCAAACTAAATAGTAGATATAATTTATAATTGATAAGGTCGAATTAATTGTTAGCGTTAATACTTGTTTAGCGTAAACGCGATATTTTCCCGGCCGTCGCTTCGAGTTCGACATTTCTTTCCCTCGCGTGACCATAGAATCGAGCCCTGTTTTATGCTGCATATCTTTATATCATTTTATCTTGTATGGTGTAATGTTATTATGTATTTATATATGTTTGTTTGCTTGTGCTTGTTCGTCTTCGCTTCTTGTTGCGATTAGATCGCGATTTGTTCCCGCGCTTCGAGGAATCGATGATCAAGCTTCGGCGAGCAAGTGATCTAGCTCTTCGAGTTCTATGAGGCTGAAGACCCTGAGCATCTGTTTGGTGAAGGCAAGTGTCCTCTGACCCATTATGTCCTATCTATTTATAATTCACTGTCCCGCACTACTTAATCGAAACCTAAGGATTTACTAGCTTTCTATTTACCTTATCCTTGTTTACCTTTCGGATTACTATGGTTAGCTACATGCTAGCGCTTTACTTTAAGCAATGAACATGATGAGATACAATGATGATACTATGATTTTATTCTGGATATGATGATATACTGGTGGCATTTAGGGGACTCGGGCTGTTTCCTGAGTACCTCTTCGTAAGGACCTGTTCGTTGAGAGACCACCCGGGATAACAGTGCAACCATGAGGGTGAAATGGGACGCCCTTAGCTAATTAATTAGAGGAACTGGAGGTGTAGTTGCTTCGCCGTCGTGCCGTCAATGGGGTCCAGGCATAGTGCTTGCTCTGCCGAGGCTGGGTGCCGAGGTTCTTTCGATTTGCTTTTGTTAGTCACCCTCCTGCGGGGAGGGGTACTGTGTTTATCAAACTGGAGAAACCTAACGGGCGGCTATGACCTCTAGGGAATCTTTGTAAAAGCTACGTAGTGATACCCTGCCGGACCACCTAGGAAGTGATCAATGGGGAGTCATGATCCCCGGGCAAAACGGGAATCACGGCTCATGGGTAAAGTGTGCAACCTCTGCAGAGGGTAATGAAACTGATATATCAGCCGTGCTCACGGTTATGAGCGGCCTTGGGATCCTCTTTGATTAGAGATACAAATGATCTGAGATACAATGGTTCTATTTATTATTTTGGTTCGATGACAATAATGATGTTCCTCGATGAGGAAATGATTCACGGGTTGGTTATATGATAAAACTTGGCTTCCACTAATAATAAATACCTGACCAACTAAAAGCAACTGCTTGAGCTTAACCCCACATAAAGCTAGTCCACCTCAGCCAAACGGGACATTTGCTGAGTACGTTGATGTGTACTCACCCTTGCTTTCACAAAACACCAGGTTGCCTTTGGTGCAATCTATGCTCAGGTAAAGAAGAAGGCGTCGAGGTGGATCTCCAGGAGTTCCAGGACGTTGATGAGTTCGAGGATTAGGCTAGCGACCTACCCCAGTCAGCTGCCTGTGGTGGGTTGTTTACGTTGGCTACATTTCGATTCTGCGTACTTTGATTTATATTATGTAAATGACTCTGGTCTTTAATATTATTAATTACTCTTTATTGTTATTCGAAGCATTATGCTATGATGAGTCATTTATGTAATCGCTGTGTACGTGAATTTCTGATCCTGGCACGTACATGGTTCGCATTCGGTTTACCTTCCAAAACCGGGTGTGACATAAGTGGTATCAAAGCCGTGCTGACTGTAGGACCGCTAGCCTAGAGTAGCATTGGCCGTTTTAAGGACTTATTGATTATTACTTCACCTCATCCTTGATTCTGCTTCAAAATATTAGTCACCTCGACTAATCCTATGTTATGCTTCTATATATCACCTTGCTAAATGTATTTTTATTCTAGTATTGTCTATGCTTTACTCATTCATTCTATTAGATCTGATCTCACTCTTGTGCTTACGATATCTTTGTAGATGACCCCTGACCATAGCCTTTAGTCTTTTGGGATTCTTTCCTCTTCAATATTAAATTGCTACCATTTGGCAATCTTTATTCCCCTGGTATTGACATGCTCGTATCCCTGGATTCTTTAATACTCTTGTTTTAATACCTACCTGTAATAAAAACTCTGCTGCCTATTTAAACATTTCAGTTTATATGTCCATGATCTTATTGTCTTTTGAGACCCTTTCCTATTCTGTTGTTAAGTTGCCATCTTTCGGCAATTTGTACTCTCTTGGTTTTGGTATGCTCGTATCCTTAGAACCTTGCACAATCTTATCTTTTATATATCCTTGTCTTTATATCCCAATGTCTATTTAAAACATTTCGACTTACATGCCCTTGACCACCCTTGTTTCTTGATGATCCATGAGCGATCATTCTATTTTGCACATCCTTGATGATCTCATCATTTCCTTATAACTTCCCTCGGTCATAATTTCTATTACTTCAACCATTCTGTTGGAACCTTACCTATGTCACCCTTGATTGTCTTATCCACTTCACCACTTCGTGAGTCTTGCCTTAACTCTATCCTTGGTTGTGTTTTTCACGATTTCCATCCTTACCTTGTTACATCTATATCTTACCCTAAAGCTTATATCATTTAGTCCTCTAAAACCTTCTCTCTTCCATCTCAATTTTTGAGTTGTATTTTACCTATTTTCTCTTGGTCGTATCCTCTTCCTTGTCGCTTGCGAATTTTCAACTCCATCCTTTGTTGTGCTACTGTTTAGTGTTGCCTTTACCTTTCCCATTTCTCGGTCGTACCTTGGTGATTACATTATTTCTGTTATCTAAAATCTCCAATCTCCTATCCCAATTTGAGAACGGTGTTTTACTTATCTTATCCTTGACAACATCCTATTCTTTACTGCGTGTAAGCCTTGACATACCTCCATTCTTTATTGTACTTATACCACTGGCTCTTCTATGCCTTCACCTTTTCCCCTATACACTTGTCTGTTATCGCCTTTAACCCTTGCAATATTTATGTTTCTACCTAAATGCTTACCTTGAACTTATCCTTTAAAAGCCTCTCCTTTATTTTGAGAAAGTTTGAGAGTTGCGAGTTACCTATCTCTCCCTTGATTTCTTTTCACTTCTTGTCGCCTTACAAGTTTTGTGTTAATTCCATCCCTTGCTGTGTTTTTATTTGCTATCACCCTCCCTTGTCGTCCATCGATCTTACCCTTGATACTCATCTTTATTCCTAGTTCTTAAAAATCCCCTCTCTTCCACCTCAATTTGAGAGTGGCAGTTTACCTATCTGGCCCTTGGACGCACCCTCTCCTTTTCCATTTGTAGGTCTTATCTTAACTCCATCCTTTATGGTACTTATATCCTTTGTCTTATGCCCAATTACATCCTCTCCTACATCCGTGTCCGTTATTACCTTTAAAACCCTCGTGATATATGCCCTTGCCTTCCTGCTTACCTTGAACCTACCCTTTGAAGCGTCCTCTTTTCCATCCATGTTTGGGGAAAATGCCTCACCTACTTCACCATTGATTGCTTTCCCTTCTTTGATGCCTCACAAGTTTTGTCTAAAATACATCCTTGGTTCTATTTGTCTCTTATCACCTTAACCCTTGTCATCCCTTGATCTTTACCAAGATGCTTATCTTGCACCTGCATTTTAAAGCC
The DNA here is from genome assembly GCA_029449295.1 of Zea luxurians. NCBI lineage: Eukaryota > Viridiplantae > Streptophyta > Magnoliopsida > Poales > Poaceae > Zea > Zea luxurians. The sequence continues at coordinate 10,386,291 of JAOPSE010000057.1, forward strand.
TCCTCTCCCATTTCATTTCAAGAGTGATGTTTTACCTATCCCACTCTTGTTCGTTCCCTTTTTCCTCTATCGCATTGCAAGTCTTGTCCTATCTCTATCTTTTGGTGTGCTTTTGCCTTTCACCTCCCCTACCTTTGTAATCTCTAGATCTTTCCATGATGTCACTTATGCATACCTTTTGAACTATCATCTTTTCCATCTCGATTTGATAATGGTGTTTTACCTATCCTGGCCTTTGTTCCATTATCTCCCTTGTCGGTTAAAATCATTGCTTTAGCTCCATCCTTTACTATTCTCATGCCCCTATCGTGCATGTTTTATCGCTCCCCTTGTCTTTCGATGGCCTTATAGTAGTTCCCACATTGTAAGAAAAGACCACCATTTAATTAAAAGGAACGTATAGCAACGAGATGTTTGTTGATGTGTGCTCATGATGTTTGTCCTTCTGCTATGACTGATTTGCTTCTTTGGAATGAGTGTTGATGTGTTGTGGCCCTTGGTCCGCAATGGCATCTGTTTACTAGGTGAGTGCCATAGAGTTAAGCAGTTGGGTTCTCCCCCTGCTCTCTCTAATCCGTCTATACTTACCTTTTCTCGCTATTCTTTCCTCTTGCACCTGTCCATTTGGCAACCTCCAACTCCTACAAATCAGTCAAGATCAGAGTCAGCAGCATCTTCACCAAGTGCATATCAACGCTCCTGTTAAGGGGGTTAGCCGCAAACCCTAATGAAGACAACGCGATCAACATCAACCAATAAGATCAAAGTGGCGCAGCGAAAGCGTGTGTGGGTCCTAACCCACAGGTCCAGGAGATCCTCAAGAATTGCATCAATCGGTCTCAAGCATCTGATAGTTAAAGCAACCGGTCCACAAGTTAACCTTGCAGAGTCAAAGTCAACTCAAGGAAGCCATGAACAACCTATGAACCAACCTTGTCGTCCTTGCTAGCCTCTTCTTGAATCTCGGGGGCGAGATTCTGTTAAGGGGGTTAGATTTGTAACACCCTGAATTTAGGAGTATAAATTTTTTTCTAATATCCATCAAATTCAGGTGTTACTTTCTTGTTCCTATTTCTTTTCGCTCCTTTATTTCATTTCTTTCCAAGTAATAGGAAATTTTACCCCAGTTATAGATGTTAATAAAACCCTAAGGGAATAATGATTGATGCATTATGCTGAAATGTATTTGTTTTTGTCAGATGATTTGCTTTGGTGTGTATCTATTTAATTTGTGGCTCAATATTGTAAATAAATTTGATAGCAGAAATAGAAAATAAAATAAAAGGAAAAGACATAGCTCCTCTTCCCCTCAGCCCAGCTCGGCCTCGTGGCCCACTCTCGCATTTTCCCCTCGCCGTGCCCTGCACCAACGCCCCGTGCGTGGCCCGCTTAGCAGCACCGCGCTGCAGCCCAGCCCCCTTCGCATGCGCGCTGCAGCCCAGCCGCTCACATGCTCGCCCAGCGCTAGCAGCAGCCGCCAAGCCACGTTCAGCACCTTCCATCTTCTCTAACCTCTTCCCCACGACGCATGCTACAGGTTCCTAGAACTCAAAAAATGCCCCTGCTTGTTTTCATTGCTGCGTAGTCTCTCTCCTCCTCGAGGCCATACTGCTTGGCAGACGACCCCCTCGGCGCGGCTCTTACCGGCGAGGTCAGCCGCCGGCGAGCTTGCTCAGCCACATGGCCCACGCTCGCTTCCCCTGCAAGCAGATCGCCATCGTTGTGCCCCTCCAAACTCTGGTGTGGCTCACCATGTCTGTCCACGTCGTCGTCTGACGTCGCGTCACCAAGGTAAGGCACGTTCTCTCCTTCTCTATCACGTAGCGTCGCAGCCTCGTCAGCCATGGACACCGCTGCAAGCTTCTCTGCGCACTGGACGAGCAGGTAGTGATAACCGAGCGGCTAACAGCATCTTCGCCCGCACCCTGCCGAGCTTGCGTGACCTTGGCTAGCTGCTTGCCCGCATAGCCATGGCGGCGGCCAGCTCAACCCCTGTAGACGCAGCCCCTATGGCCGAGTCCCTCTCCAGCGCGTAGCAAGCCGAGCGGCAAGTCTCTCTCCGGCGAGCCGCCGATGAGGCCTCCCTGGACATGCATGCACCGTGAGCAAAAGAATTAACCGTCCGAGCAGTTGCAGCCGTGAAGAAGGGAGAGAAAAATGGAGCGGCATGTGCATGCGTGAGATTAGGAAAAGGAGAATGCAACTGCTCTCGTCGTGGGTGTTGTGCGGCTGCGCATAGGAAAGAACAAAAGAAAACTGCTTAGGCCCATGTGCATGTGTGCATGCACGAAACGTTCTCCATTACCACACCAAATCCCAATCATTACCCTTTGCTTAGCTCTGTTTCCGACCAATAAATTTGCACCATGTCGCTTAAGTTCATGAATTATGAAGTAATTAATATATTTTACATCCTAAATTAGGTTCAACTCGTTTTAGTTGCGTTAAGTTTGCAATAGTGTCGATTACGTGTTAATAACATTATTTCGTCGCGACATAGGTTTAATTAATTATTTTGTCTGTTGATTATTAAAATAAGCAATTTAGCGAAAGCTAATTTATAGTGTTTAACCCGCGCTTTTACAAATAAATGTTAATATAAATAATGTCAACTTAAATGCATTTTATTTATCCCTAAGTGTAAACGCTTATATGTTAGTGATCCTCGCGTGTCGCGCGTGCGGATCGTGCGCATCACCGCATATTGTCTACGCGCTAAGTCGCGTGTGTCTGTGCGTCGTCGTATATTATTCGCGCGTTGTTTGCGCGTCGTCGGGATTCTGACGACCTTCGTCTACCCCTTCGTTTACCCTTCGTCTACCCCCCGTATACCCCTGGAACATCGTTTTGATTTTAAAATCTAATTTAAGAATTCGATTTGCACTAACATGATTAATCTTAACTGAAATATTCTTTGCTAATAATTGCTTAGATTAATCATGCTTTTGTTTATTAGTTTCGCATGTCGGTTCGCGCGTGCCGTAGCGTTGTTTTGCGCGCGTCAACTCATTTCGTTCGCGAGTATCTCTCATGTCGATCACGTGTATCCTATGGCGTCCACTCGTGATAATAAATTGTTTTCGCTTACGAACACTCACGTTAATAATGCTAATCTGTCGGTCGTATAATTTAGATACTTAACCTAAGACTCGCTTGGTTAATATTTATCAGATTAATATTCTAATCAGATTAAATGTGTAGTGTTCAACTTGGGATTTTATAATAAATACTAACATGGATAATATTAATTTAACTACCTTCGATTTATGTAACATTCGTTTAGTATAAACATGTCACCTGATCAGTTATTCTCGTCTGTCGCGGGTGCTGTTCCGCGCAGTGGCGCGCTGCTTCGCGCGTCGTTCACGTGCTGTCTGCGCGTTGTTCGTGCGTGATGGGCTCGTGGTCGCGTGCTGGTTCGTGTCGGTTCGCGCATCGTTCGCGCTGGTCGTGCGCATTATTTCGTGTGTCGTCAGCGTGCTGTGTCGCGCATGTCCGTGTGTCGTTTGCACGCTGTCGTACTGTTTCGCTTGTCATAAATTCGTCTCGCGTAGAATCTCTTGTGTTAATTAAATTACTTATTTATTGGATAGTTGTTAGTGTAGCAGATTAATCAAACTAAATAGTAGATATAATTTATAATTGATAAGGTCGAATTAATTGTTAGCGTTAATACTTGTTTAGCGTAAACGCGATATTTTCCCGGCCGTCGCTTCGAGTTCGACATTTCTTTCCCTCGCGTGACCATAGAATCGAGCCCTGTTTTATGCTGCATATCTTTATATCATTTTATCTTGTATGGTGTAATGTTATTATGTATTTATATATGTTTGTTTGCTTGTGCTTGTTCGTCTTCGCTTCGTGTTGCGATTAGATCGCGATTTGTTCCCGCGCTTCGAGGAATCGATGATCAAGCTTCGGCGAGCAAGTGATCTAGCTCTTCGAGTTCTATGAGGCTGAAGACCCTGAGCATCTGTTTGGTGAAGGCAAGTGTCCTCTGACCCATTATGTCCTATCTATTTATAATTCACTGTCCCGCACTACTTAATCGAAACCTAAGGATTTACTAGCTTTCTATTTACCTTATCCTTGTTTACCTTTCGGATTACTATGGTTAGCTACATGCTAGCGCTTTACTTTAATCAATGAACATGATGAGATACAATGATGATACTATGATTTTATTCTGGATATGATGATATACTGGTGGCATTTAGGGGACTCGGGCTGTTTCCTGAGTACCTCTCCGTAAGGACCTGTTCGTTGAGAGACCACCCGGGATAACAGTGCAACCATGAGGGTGAAATGGGACGCCCTTAGCTAATTAATTAGAGGAACTGGAGGTGTAGTTGCTTCGCCGTCGTGCCGTCAATGGGGTCCAGACATAGTGCTTGCTCTGCCGAGGCTGGGTGCCGAGGTTCTTTCGATTTGCTTTTGTTAGTCACCCTCCTGCGGGGAGGGGTACTGTGTTTATCAAACTGGAGAAACCTAACGGGCGGCTATGACCTCTAGGGAATCTTTGTAAAAGCTACGTAGTGATACCCTGCCGGACCACCTAGGAAGTGATCAATGGGGAGTCATGATCCCCGGGCAAAACGGGAATCACGGCTCATGGGTAAAGTGTGCAACCTCTGCAGAGGGTAATGAAACTGATATATCAGCCGTGCTCACGGTTATGAGCGGCCTTGGGATCCTCTTTGATTAGAGATACAAATGATCTGAGATACAATGGTTCTATTTATTATTTTGGTTCGATGACAATAATGATGTTCCTCGATGAGGAAATGATTCACGGGTTGGTTATATGATAAAACTTGGCTTCCACTAATAATAAATACCTGACCAACTAAAAGCAACTGCTTGAGCTTAACCCCACATAAAGCTAGTCCACCTCAGCCAAACGGGACATTTGCTGAGTACGTTGATGTGTACTCACCCTTGCTTTCACAAAACACCAGGTTGCCTTTGGTGCAATCTATGCTCAGGTAAAGAAGAAGGCGTCGAGGTGGATCTCCAGGAGTTCCAGGACGTTGATGAGTTCGAGGATTAGGCTAGCGACCTCCCCCAGTCAGCTGCCTGTGGTGGGTTGTTTACGTTGGCTACATTTCGATTCTGCGTACTTTGATTTATATTATGTAAATGACTCTGGTCTTTAATATTATTAATTACTCTTTATTGTTATTCGAAGCATTATGCTATGATGAGTCATTTATGTAATCGCTGTGTACGTGAATTTCTGATCCTGGCACGTACATGGTTCGCATTCGGTTTACCTTCCAAAACCGGGTGTGACAACATCCAACAGCTACGTCGCTTCTACCCTTAAGACGTTTTCAAGTTGATCATATACCTCGCACCCACGCTAAGTTTAGTCATCAAGGAAGGGTCGGCCTTGCCTCGGCAAAGCCCGACCCTCCCTCGGGGGCTAAAAGGGGGGAACCCCTCCTCATCAAAGTTGAGGGACCTCTTTGCGTCCAAGATTTTTAAATTAAAAAAAGCTTTTTGCTTTTTGCGTTCCCCCGGCTATGTCGGAAGCAAGGCCCCAAGGAGCGAACGCGGGTGCATGTAAGCGGCAAGGCCGACTGAGCCGAGGGACTCCTACGCCTTTGGGTTAGGAACACCTCACTCGTCACCCGCCGCGAAAAGTGACCCCTACTTGGGAAAACCACCCTGTTACTAAACAGGCGAAGCCGGACACGCAAAAAGGAAAGGAGTACGACTTCATGCAACGGTAACAAAGTGTTCAGGCCTCAGCGGCCGCAGAAGGACACACGGGCATCTGACAGAAACTGATCCAACAGAGTTAGGCGTCGCCCCGGGAAGGAGCCGCACCTTCGGCTTCGTCCTCACGATCGGTAAAGTTCATCCCGGCTTCCGGCGACGGCGCAGGTGGAAGGATCTCTGCCTCGAAGGTGGTCGCCAGCACTGCGCTCGGACCCGCGGCGACCGCATCGAGCCTCTGGACTTCTGCCAGGGCGGCTTCGTCCTCGTCGGGAAGGCAATACCCCTCGCTAACCTGCTCCAGGTCCACAACATAGTGGGAAGCGAGTACGGCGAAGGCCCGCCTGACGCCGTGGTGCAACGCCTCGCGGAGCCTGCCGCGCACATGATCGCCCAAGACTTGAAGGCGGCTTCGAGGGGAGCTTCCTGAGGGGATGTCGCCGGAGCCAAGGACCCGGTAAACGTCCGAGACGGCCTCGGACATGGCCGCGTGGTCGGCTTCCCTCTGCTCGGCCGCCCCGGCAAGCGCCTTGGCGGACTCATCGAGGGCGGACTCGAGCTCTGCGAACAGCCAAAGGAAGGATCTCAAACACAAGCAGAGGAAACAAGCATAAACGAAAACCGAAGATGGCCAAGGCGTACCTCCGGCTCGGGTACGCTGCTCCGAGGCTGCGACCTGGGCTGCGGCTAGGTCGGCCGCAAGGGTTTCAGCCCGGCTTTCGGCCTCAGCAGCCCGGCCCCGAGACTGGTCCCGCTCCTTGACGACCCGGGCGAACTCCGACTGCTGTCGTTGCGCTTCTGCACACGCCGCGGCCGCCTCCGCGCGCGCCGCTGCCGCCTCGGCTCTCAGATCGGTGCAGAGCAACCGAAGGTCCGCCATCTCGGCACCCTGCTGGGAGAGGCGCGCAGTAGCCCCGGCAAGCGAGGTCCTCAGGGATCGCAGCGAGCCCCAGACGTCGACCTCACGGTGGATGAACGACGACTTGGCGGCGCGTCGATCCGTCAGATCCTGAGGGAAGGAAACGGGGCGTCACGAAAGGCGCCTTGGTCACGAAAGAGAAAAGGTACGCCTGAAACCGTTACCTGGAGGATTTTGGGGACGTCCCTGCAAAAAACCTCCAGCGACGACCGGAGCGACCCCACCGTTGCTTCGGCGCACTCGCGGAGCTCGTCCCAGGACTGGTCCTCCCGCTCATCGTCGAGAACAAAGCCGGGATCCGAGGCCTCACGGGTTCGGAACCGGAGCAACTGGCGCCGGCCCTCGGAGCTCCGTCGCACAGCGACGAGGCTGCCGCCCGGCGGGACGGATCGCGCCTCCACGCCCCCCTCTTCCGAGGCACCGAGCGCCGACGCCTCAGCCGTCTCGACGTCGGCAGCGGCCGGTCGCTCCCCGACTGGGACGGCGGCGACTTCGGTAGCGACAGGTGCCGGCATCGCCGGCACGTCCGGTGGGCCCAGGGCCACGTCCGCGTCGGCGGCCACCCCCATCACGACGGCCGCCCCGGCAGAAGCGCCAGCCTCGGGAACCCGCTCCACGACGACTGGTGCCGCCTGAGCCCCCTGCTGTGGAGTGCCTTGCGAGAAGGTCACCTGAACGGCAGGGCCCGGAGTGGCGCTGGCCATGCAAGCCGGTGTCGTCTTAAGGGCCTTCCGGGGCGCCAGGTCAGTCAGCCCATGGCTTCGCTTGCTGGGGAAAAAAGGAAAAAATCACGGCCAGTACATACGGAAGAAAAACCAGGGCGAAGACGTTCCAGGATACTCACCTGCTTCGGGCCATGATCAACCGTGCCTGGGGGAGGTCTCTCAGACCTCGACCCCCGGCAACGCCGCCGAGGTTCGCTTCGCCGGCGGCTTCGGCATCACCCTTGCTTTGGGCGCCCTGGACGCCTGGGAGGCGGGCTGCTCAGGCACCGCCACGACGACCTGGGGGCCGCTCCCCTGCGCTGCCGACGTGGGCGGCGGCTCTCGGGGAGCAGACGCCCCGGCCTGGCTCCCCGGGGTCGCTTCGGCTCCTCCAGCCGAGGGGTCAAGTACCCTCCCGGATTGCCCCCGCTCCTCGGGCCGGGAACCCGGCGTCCTGACTCCGAGGACCGACGGCGTCAACCCGCTCGGGGGCTGGATTGATGGCTCCAGGCCTGACCCCAAGTCGGGGCTGAGGCCAAGGCGGGCAGCCATGTCGTCTTCTTCGTCACCATCTTCGTCATCGTCGTCGTCGTCGGGCGTTTCCGGCGACGGCTCCCTCGGGAGTCCCTCCCTCTCCTGCCGGCGACGAAGCTTTTCCAAGGCGTCCCGAGCCCGCCTCCGCTCGCGGGCCCGGGCCTTCTCCGCGTCCTTCTTTTTCTTCTTCTTCTCCGCGGCGACCCGCCGCGCTGCTCGGTCCGCCGCATCTTGCGGGACCCATGGCAGGGAAGACTTGTGCCACCCTACCTCCTGAAGACGGGTGGAAATCCTAGCCTTAGAAACCAGGGGCGATCCGACGCTAGAAGGAAGAAATGGACACTCACCAGAGTCACGCACCCTTGGTCAGGGCGCATCAAAGGCTGGGAGAGGGCGCTGGGGTCCGGCTTCCCCAACGCAACGGACACCCGCCCGTGGAGGACGTCGGGGGGAAGGGGATCAGAGGACATCCGCGAGCCCTCCAACTCCGCCTCCGGTGTCATTTCCCAAAGCGGCAGTCGTCGCTCCGCCAAGGGAAGCACCCTCCGGCGGTGGATGGCGGCAATAACCCCGGCAGCAGTGAGTCCCCCCTTCCTCAACACCTCCAAGGCCTTGAGGAGGGGTTCAAGGTTCTTCTGTCTTTCATGAGGGGTCCCGTGGCGCCAAGCATCAGCGGCGGCGGTGACTACTCGCTGAGAGAACGGCGGGAGCAACTCGCCGTCATTCCGGAGGTAGAACCACCGGCGCTGCCACCCCTTGTTCGAGGACGCGAGGATGGCGGGAATATACAGCGACGCCTGCGACTGCCTCAGCAGGAGGGTGCAGCCACCGGCCCGCACCGCTGCGCGGACCTTCCTCTCCCCTGTCGGCGAGGCAAAAAGCTCCACGAAAAAGAGATGGGTCCACAGATCCCAATGGGGGGCAATCCCCAAGTACCCCTCGCACACCGCTACGAAGATGGCGGCCTGCGAGATGGAGTTGGGGCTGAGATTGTGCAACTCCACCCCGTAGTGGTGTAGGATCGCCCGCATAAAGCGGCTCGCCGGCACACCAAAGCCCCGCTCGTGGAAGGAGACGAAGCTCACGATGTACCCCGGCGGTGGGGATGGAGCGGCTCCGCCCACGGGGGGGATCCATTCCGGTCGCTGCTCATCGGTGAGAGGGCAAAGTAAACCCTCGCCAACGAGATCCTCTAGATCACTCGCCGTCACCGTGGAGAAGGGCCATGGGTCGCGCGGCGAGATGATGGTCACCCGGTCAGCCATCGCCGAGCGGAAGGGGTGGCGGCGCAAAGGACAGGGAGGGCGGTTACCTTTTCTCCGGCTAAGTCTCTCAGGCTGCGAAAAACCTAAGAGGGAGACAGGAAGCAGAGCAAAGAACCATCGCCCGGCCCTCTCCCGAGTATATGAAGACCAAGGCGTGGCCGGTTCAAACGTTCCGCTCGGACCGGACGTGGGATTCAAAAACGCGAAGCGAAACAGCCGTTCCTCGAGCGGCTCGCGCACGCGCAACGGTCGCCTCTCCAACCACTCGCCCCATCACATTAACTCCGCGACAGGACAGGCAGCGCCTCTGGCAGGAGAAGCAGGCGACGCTTCCCCTTCGCCAAAATGAACGCGTCCAAAAAGGTACGCCGCGTCGTTCGATTTCGTATCCTTATCCATTTTTCCTCTTTCTCTCTCTTGCAACAGGGACCGGGAAAGGGGGATACCCCGAAAAGGATCCTTCCCCGAGAAGGAACCAGGCTCCGAGCCCCCCTACTGATCAGAGGTTCGAAGGCTGGCCCCCCGGAAGGGTTCAATAGCCACTTCAGATCGCGTGGGCCCTACACCCACTACTGGTCAGGGGTTCGAAGGCCGGCCCCTCGAAAGGGTTCAACGACCGCCTCAGGCTGCTCGGGCTCCGCGCCCAATACTGATCAGGGGTTCGAAGGCTGGCCCCCGAAGGGTTCACAGCCGCCTCACGCCAAGCGAGGGATGACCATGGGTACGTTCGATACATAACCAAGGCTTGGGCTGCGCTCCTGAGGTACCCTAGGACATTTCCGAGACCGGCGGAAACGATCTTGTAACAGAATCCCACCAGAGGGAGGCATCGAGCCCTTGGACCCCATCGCCAGGGGACCGGATCTGGCAGATCACCCGCAGGTACTTTTGGGTGTGCCTCTGGGCCCCTAGCCGACCCCTAACGAACGGGGCACGGACGTCCACTCGGATTACCCGCTTGCAGCTCGTCGGAGACACCATGTTCGACGCCCATCGAGGGCAACATGGTGCTTCCCCCCCCTCCTTGCGGAAAGGCGATGCAGGGGCGTATGTAAAAAAGCCGAGTCTACCCCTGACCGCCCTCTCGCTCTGTGCAGAGGCTCAGGGGCTGCTCTCGCAAACCCGGCTCCGGCCGAACCGTTGACAGCGTCAACATACCAGCCCGAGAACTTGGGACCCGACCGTACACCTGGGCTACGGCCAGTTCGCATGAGGGAACGACTAGACCAGCCGAAGCACTACGTGAGGCAGTAAGACCTCGAAGGAGTGAAACCACTCCTCCGAGGCCTCGGGGGCTACACCCGGCGGGTGCGCTCGCGCGCACCCACCGGAACAAAACGCAACCGAGAAAGGCTGGTCCCCTTGCAAAAAGGTGCGACGAAAGCCTCCAAGCGAGTGCAAACACTCCCTTCGAGGCTCGGGGGCTACTGTCGGGGACCATAATTAAGGGTACCCTTTGTCGGTGTTTTGGATCCGACCGCACACCCGGGGTTGCCCCTCAAGGTGTTTTTAGGAGTAGGATGGTGTCGACGACTGTAGCAAAATGGTTCGTGCCAATTGCACGTGGGACAGTGGACAATGTTTACAGGTTCGGGCCGCTTAGAGATGCGTAACACCCTACGTCCTGTGAGTATGCTGGGTGAATGAGGTTACAAGAGAGCTCTCTGAATCGAGAATGCCGAGAGTTGAAGTGGGTGGCTAAGTAGTAGGATCGATCGTTCTGAAGGGGTGCCCCCTAGGCCTTATATATTCGACCGTGGAGCAATACATGTGGATATGATAACAACGTGCGCCTAAAAGATAGTGAACTACTCGAGTCTATCTCCCTATGTTTCTGCCGACCTATCCCTGCGTGGCTCCGTTGCATGAGAGCTCCAGCGCGGGAAAGTCGGATCTCTGTTGCGATCGCTCGCTCGACTTGTGGACCGTCCAGGTTTACACCGACCCGGCCTCGTGTCAACCTGCTCTGCTGATTATTCTTCCCCAGGCCCACGAAAGGATGGCCTCACGATTTATCGGGCCCTTGGGCCTTTCGTGAGGTCTTTTACTCTTTTAGTGGACCCGGGGGATATCTGTCCCCCACAAGCCCCCGATCTTTGGGTTAATTTAGAAGTAATCAGCCCAAAGATCCCAGGTCCAGCTTGCAGGTGATTTGAAGAGAACGACTTCTTACTGTTTCCCCCTGCTTTTGATCCTTCTCAAACTGAAGCTTTATTTCGTACCCGTGCCTTAGAGGTCGGCATTTCGCTTTGTAGGACCCTAAACTTCATTGGGTGCACCGGAGGTGCACCCAATGGGTGTAGCCCCCGAGCTTCGAGTAGATTTTTAGAAAATAATCTACTCGAAGGTCTTCACCAAAAATTACTCCCATTTTTACTCCTGCATTTCGGTTGAGTGCTAAATTTGTCTTTAATCTTGTCCCATGCGTTAGGAGTCGGCACTATCTTGGCTTGGAATGATGATTCATGGGGTGCACCGAAGGTGCACCCAATGGGTGTAGCCCCCGAGCTTCAAGTGGATTTTTGAGGATAATCCGCTCGAAGGTCTTCCTTTTGTGTCCTTTTGCTGAAGATTATCCTTTCTGCTTGTAAAAAATCGGCATGATGTCATCCGCACTATGTCATCAATATTATGCTTCAGAGGTCAGCATGTATTTTGTCTTTTGCAGCCGAGTTCGCAATCCATCCATATCTTGCTAGGTAGTGTAATTTATTTGCTCTGTGACTGATTGGACATCTGATGGACGTTCTCTGTCTAGTCTTCAAGTCGCTTCTGTCGACCATATTTTGTACTTCACTGGCTATATTTGGCTTTCCTCTAATCCTCACCGATATCTCATTTTTGTCTTGAGGTATTCACTGCGTGTCCTGCACAGATGTGACCGTTTTGAAAAATATACTGATAATTCCTGGGCGTCCACCCAATGGGTGTGGGCAAGGGACGGTTTGGTACGCTGAGTGTTTTAGCCGGCTGCTTCTGAATAGTAATGTGATGTGACGGCGGGTGTAATCATATCCTCCGCGCTGTTGACTGGAGTCCCAATGGGTGTTGTGTTGCGTGAAACGGCGTCAGCTGCCTGACGTGTCTTCAGACGGGTTGAAGTGCTTATTGAATGCTTTGCGACTGTTCAGTGACCGCGGTTGGAGGTGAGCGGTTGCCTTCTCCTTCTATAAATAATGCCGTTGTCTCTCTGGCTTTTTCACATCTCTTCGCTGTTCTTCTGCTGCTTCCCTCTCTTCTCTCCCTTTTTCCGTGGCCTCCTTGATTTCTACCATACTAACTTGACCCATTTGAATCCCAATTCAATTCTGCAAATCTCCATTTTCGTCCATTTATGCGAGGCCTTTCTTGGCGTGCTGCCGCATTTCGGTCTGTGGAAATACTTGTATCATTGTCGCCCTGGGATGGCCGGGGGACAACACCAGTTGGTCGGGGGTGCCAGCTTGGAGATGCGCCGCGAGAGGAAAACTGAATATCTCGAGATCCCTCTCAAGGACAGTATTAAGGGATGGCACCTGGAATGGTTTATAGTTGAGAATTATGGGAATTCTCTCCCCTCCCGGTCGGGAAGACAGCCGGACGTTCGCACCCCAAGCTAGACCGAGTCTCCCACAGATCAGGAAGTAGCTGAGGCAGGTGTGTTGCTAGCTGAAGTTGGACTGCTGAAAGAGAGGGGTCTGACTGCTGAAGCTGTGGTTACTGATTTTGTTTTCAAGAATATTCAGCCATTGAAAGACAGGGCCTACCCAGCTTATCTGTATCGAGGGCTAGCTGACTCAACTCGGGTTACTAACAGAAGAATTCCTTCTGCAGACTTGGTGAGTCGACTAGAGATGATCCTTAGGGGTAAAGTGTCAAATGTTGGTGCTCCAGTGGCATACTCGGCCTGGAACTTGCCTCCTCCCAAAGCCTTCACTTTTTTGTGTCGAATCCTCCTGCTACTGACGGCAGTTTGGGCCTTAGAGTGCGGCCCTCTGCTGAAGAAGTTAGTGCCTTGGTTGCCACACTCGGGGGAATTCCTGATGATGAACGGCAGGTTTATTTCGAGGTGCCCCTGAACCCTAATGATGCGGAGATAGGTGCCATGCTTGATTTGCTGGCTGAGGACTCTTCTGACGCTGCTCCTGCTGGGGCATTAGTGGTGGCGCCCCTCTCAGAGGCTGGTGTGACCTTAAATACTCAAAAACCTGCTGGTACTCGCCCGAGGCGCCCTTGCCGAGCCAATCCATCCGATCCTTCTGCTGATGAACAGAAAAAGAAAAGGAGACGCCTTCGGCAGGTACCCAGTTTGGGTCGGGATGTTGGTACTTTGGTTCCTGATGCTGAAGAAGTGCTTGCGACTGAATTTACTGACGCTGATCCCAATGGGTGTCCCGAATCAGTTGCTGATCCCAATGGGTGTGCTGCCTGTGTCGCTAATGTGGATGATGGGGAGGGAGAAAATGAAGTTCCTTTGACTCGGAAAAATAGTCGGCAATTCATTGCTAGCGGTGGAAGTAGTGGAGTTCCCTCTCCTGCTTTGTCTGCTCTCATTGGTCTGCAAGAACTGTCCCTGGCCAATTTTGATCAGACTCTCGAGGATATGGTTCCAGAGGACTTGTTATCGGAGCCAGTGGATGATGGTGCAATGGAGGCTTGCGCTGACGTGCTTGATGCTGGGTTGAGGTCATCCCGTGCCTCGTCGACCTTAGAGCGCGATCTCGAGGGTCGGGAGACTGACTTGGATCGTCCTGGTCCTATGGAAGTAACTGAGGGCCTGTCAACCTTAGAGGTGGTTACTGCAGAGAGCTTGGACCTCAAGAATGGTGCTGACACATGCCCAGCCCCCGAGGATGTCGCCAGGGATGACTTGGCTCGGGTGAAGAGTGTAAGCCACTGCCCAGCCCCCGAGGGTGCTGCCGGGGATAATCCGGCTCAAGTGGGCAGTGCAAACTATGACCCAGCCCCCGAGGGTGCCCGAGCAGGGTCTCCTTCCTGTACTTCCATGGACGTTCATGCGGGATCTCCTCCACACTCTGGCTGTATGGTCGTAGCCCAAACCGTGGACCAGGGAGTCGCTTTAGAGGGCAGCGTCCCCGCTGATCAAGTGTTTGGCTCTGTTGAAGGCACCGAGCTGATTCCTACTGGTTCATTGCAAGCTGCTTCGGGTGGTGGCCTCACGCCTGATTATCAACTGATCTCTCCTGATTTGGGGATCCCTTCGTTCTTTTCTAACCTCCAGGTACTGTGATGTATTTTAGCTTGGTTTTCACATTGTGTGAACTGCCGTCATTACACTCATCTGTTTTCCTCATCAGGCTTTGGTGGATGGGATGGCTGGCCAGCTGAGGCTACAGGGTGCTTCTATCCCAGAAGTAGCTTCGTCACTTACATGTTGGAATCCAGTGTCGCTTCAACATCGTATCTCTGAATTGGAGGCAACCAACACTGGTTAGTGCCCTTTTGCTTTTCTTTGCCTTCACTGTAGACTGCTCTATATTTTGACCACTATTTTGTTTGATTATCTTTTGCTAGGCATGACTCAGCAGATTTCCACTCTTGAAGAAAAACATTCCCGAGATCAAGCTGAATTGGCCCAGCGATGCTCTGACTTTGAGGAAAAGTACTCTCAGAGTCAGGTTGAGTTGGGTCAGGTCTCCGCTGCTTTAGATGACGCCAATGCACTGAGTTCTTCTCTTCATGCTCAGCTCGACTCTGAAAAGGTGATTTATGAAACTGCGCTTTGCCTTGTTGTGCTGCCATTACTTGCTTGGTGTTTGAGGGGGTTGACTTTTGTTTGCAGGAAGAAAAACGCATCCTTGCTGCTTCTAGAGACAATCTTGAAAGGTTGTATCGTGATTCTAGCAACTCGCTGACTATCTTGGAGAGAAGTCATCGCTTCACCATGGAAGAATTAGACCTCCAACGTTGTAAGATGCAGGAATCCGTGGATGAGGTAACCCGGCTCAAGCAGTTGATATCAGCAAAGGATGCTACTATCAAAGAACTCCGAGCTTCCAAAAAATCCATTGTCCAGGAGTTAGATGGGCAGACTCCGAGCTTCCATCCTAGCAACTCGCTGACTGATGGGCAGACTGAGAGGACCAACCAAGTGCTAGAGGATATGTTAAGAGCTTGTGCTCTTAAACATGGTGGAAGTTGGGATAAGAGTTTACCTTATGCGGAGTTCTCTTATAATAATAGCTATCAGGCCAGTTTGAAGATGTCACCGTTTGAGGCTTTATATGGCAGAAAGTGCAGGACTCCACTATATTGGGATCAGACTAGAGAAAGACAGTTCTTTGGGCCTGAACTTATTCAAGAGGCAGAAGAACAAGTTCGAATGATAAGAGAAAAATTTGAGAATTGCACAATCAAGGCAAAAGAGCTATGCTGATAATAGGAGAAGACTACTGGAGTTTACGGAAGGTGATCATGTGTACCTCAAGGTGTCACCACTTCGTGGAATGAGGAGATTTAAAGTTAAGGGCAAATTGCCCCCTCAGCTCGCTTTATTGGACCCTTTAGAGTTTTTAGGCGAGTTAGAGAGATGGCCTATCAACTCGAGCTACCTGATAATCTATCTGATGTGCATAATGTATTTCATGTGTCTCAACTTAAGAAGTGTCTCCGTGTCCCTGAGAAATAGTTACCAATGGAAGAGCTTAGTGTTCAGGGTGATTTGACTCACACGGAGTATCCTATTAAGATTTTGGATACTTTGACTCGAATTACGAGAAATAAGGTGATAAAGATGTGCAAAGTACAATGGAATCACCATGGAGAAGATGAAGCTACTTGGGAGAGAGAAAAAGAGCTTCGTATAGATTATCCCCACCTTTTCCCTAGATCTTCCTAAATCTCGAGGACGAGATTATTTTTAAGGGGGGTAGGATTTGTAATACTCAAAATTGTATATAAGGAATAATGGAGTGATGTCCTCATTTTGTGTGCCTTAATTGCATCATGAAAAGAGCATACATAAAATCAGGGATGATTAAATTAAACCAATAATGCTAAAATAAAAGAAAGTGCATTTTGTTGGAGTTTTGTATGTTTGTGCATTAAATAAAACAATGAGGATAAAAATAATAGGGTAATAATTATTTGAAGCTTGATTAAACCCTAAATTTGAAAATAGGGTTTTGAAAATGAGAAGGAGAAAGTATATATAAAAAAATATAAAACAAATTTCATAAATGTCCCAAATTGGTACTTCCTAAGTTTACAATAAAATTCGAGGACAAGTTCTGCACAAGGTTTGAATTTAAAATTTGAATTCAAATTGAAGTTGGGATAGAAATAAAAAAAGAAGAAATCCTAATTGGGCCAAACTCCCCAAACCGGCCCATCCTCTCACCTCTCTCTGCGCGGCCCAAACCGCGCGATCACCGCGCGCACGCTTCCACTACGGCAAACCCTAGCCGCCAGCCGGTTACCCTGCACCTCTGCCAGGTGGGCCCATGGCCTCAGCCTCACTCCCGCCGTGTGCCAGCCTCGTTCTTGCGCGCTGGAGCCGCTGGGGGTGGGCCACATGGACGGGGTGGCCATCTTCTCCGCGGAGGCTGGGCGCAGAGCTCAACGACCGCGTCAAGCTCCGACAATCGCGCAGCCGCACGGACCCCCTGCCCTCATTACCAGGCGCGGGTTAACTCGGCGTCACCCCACACTCTCCCCACGCCACCTCTTCCCCAACGGAGCCACCGCAACGGCCGCTGGAGCTCGGGCCGAATTCCTTGCGTTGGGCGCGCCTCTATGCGGCATAAAACCCCATCGGATTGCGGTAGCTTCTCCCTGTTTTCTCCATCGCCTCGACCTCGCGCAGGCCCTAACGTAGTCCTGAGACTCTACCCCGACGCCAAATCGAGCTAGCCAACCGTACTCGTGTGAGCGGAGCGGGAGAGGAAGGTCCGCCGTCGACGCCTAGCGCCTTCGGCGTCGCTCGTGTTCCGGGAAGGAGTAAAAGGGGCATCGCCAGACACTATAGAAGCTCGCCATGGACCAAATTTGGAGGGAAATCGATCTGTCCGACGACAATTCGTCGCCGGAGCTCTCTTCACCGTGCAGAGTCGCCTGGTGTCGTGAACAGCGCCACTGCCACCTCAATCGCTGGTGAGACGCCCTTCTTTGAGCTCGCAATCGCCAATGCTTCGTGTAGCGTTGTTTGATTTGGGGGTTGGGGCTCTAGAACGCGGAAGCTGGGAGCTCCGGTGAACTCACCGCCGCGATAGAGTGATGTCCGCCGCGTAGTCTGTCGTGGGGAGGAAGAGAGTCGCGTGGGCCGTTGATCGTTCGATGTGTGGTCGAGATCGAACCGCGCGCCTGTTCTCATCGCAACGCCCTCACGGGTAATCTAAGCCCTCCGATCGGTATCTGGCGGTTAGAGTTAGAGCGCTCTTCAATAACATCCAAACCGTTGGATGGGGATCTAACGTACCACAGCGCGTACCGGTTCGGGTCAGGGATAATTTAATCTTCGCCCTCCAACTGTGATCGCTCGGCTCAGAATAGACGATACCCTTTCGCCGAGCCATAATTGCAAAAGAGCCCCCGAAGTATTTAGATATCAACCCGCAGTCCGCGGTACAGAATTCTGAGTCTTGGGAATTCTTCTGAAATAACCCCTGTGCTAACCAGAAATTGAGGCCCGGTCCAGAGAATAAATAAAATAGGTAAATAAATACAGAAATTGATTTTTAATATAAAAAGAATTCCTAAAACTTGTTTATTGCATAGAAAATTCATTCTAGCTCCAAATTGAACCATTCCAACTTCTAAAATTTTGTAATAATATTCTCTATCATTTAGTGTCTCTGTTTTGGCATAAAAACTGTAAGAACATTAATTTAACATTTAATCCTATTTTAATCACATTAAACCTAAGGAAATTCATAACTTGAATTCTATAACTCCAAATTTAGTGATTCCAGTTCCTATGATTTCATTTTAATGTGTAGATTTTTACTGTAT
This sequence comes from Zea luxurians, assembly GCA_029449295.1. Classification (NCBI taxonomy): domain Eukaryota; kingdom Viridiplantae; phylum Streptophyta; class Magnoliopsida; order Poales; family Poaceae; genus Zea; species Zea luxurians. The sequence goes on from JAOPSE010000057.1 coordinate 10,404,383, forward strand.
ATTCTATTTACATGTTTGGTGTGATGTTGATTTTTGCTATACTATGTATGTATTGTGTTGATGCGAATAGACGAGCAAGCCACTGTGGAATCCGAGGTTCAACAAGTAGAGGTAGCTGAGCAGGAGCTCATTGAAGGCAAGTTGTGCCCTTGATCACTTACTTTTCCCAGCCATGTTCTTATTAATTTTAATGATCTGCATAGGTTAATTTTGATGGGATCCTTTATGTACCCCAGTTTTGATTACCTCTATACCTTGTTCACCCCTGGAATATTTTTGGGTAGTACTTGCTATTGCTTTATGTGGATTGGGTATGGAGATACACTACTCATGATTATTCTGTTATTATTTTGTTATTATTACTGTTCATGTTAAGATCATTAAATTAATGGGAACATGGAGCGACCACCCGGGAAAACAGTGCTACCACAAGGGTTTAATGGGACGCCCTTGGCTGATTAACTAGGAAAGCTAGTGGAGGTCTTCCTTACCCGAAAGGGGCAAGGGCAGTAGGGGAGTGATCAGTGTAGGGAGGTCCTTGTTTGATTTTGCTGCGATGGCGGTCAGGCAAGAACCCTGCACTGGAGCTTCCTATAAACTGTAGCGGGATTTCTGAAGCTAGTGGAACTTTGTAAAGGCCTCGTAGTGTTACCCTGCCTCACCTCCTCGGTAGAGGTGTATGGGATTGGCCGTCTCTTGGCAGATGGGTAACATGACTTGTGGGTAAAGATGCGCAACCTCTGCAGAGTGTAAAACTAGTATACTAGCCGTGCTCACGGTCATGAGCGGCTCGGACCCTCACATGATTAATTATGGAACTTAAATTTAATTTGACATTTGCATCGCATTTGGGATTACTTTACTATTACTTTTCTTTATTATTATTAAGGTTTGGTATTTACTTACACCTAGTAATTGCTAATAAAATTTTGACCAACTTATAAAAGCAATGCTCAGCTTCAGCCTTTATTTCATTGATCAGCCTTACACTACATGAACTCCCACCTTTGGTGAGTTCATGCCACATTATTCCCCACGACTTGTTGAGCTATGAACGTATGTGAGCTCACTCTTGCTGTCTCACCCCCCCCCCCACAGGAGAAGAACAGGTGGTCGAAGAGGAGCCGCCTAACACTGAGGCATTCGACTTGATCTAGGTGGCGTTTCTCAGTCGACATTGGCGCCGACGATCCTTAGTTCGTTTTATATTTATTCTTTTATTTTGTAATAAGTCTTCCGCTATGTAATAAATACTCTGATGTTTTGTGACATTTATCTCTATACACTGTTATTATATGTGTTGTCTTCTTGGCGCATGTATGAGATGCACCCGGCTTTGTCCTTTAAAATCGGGTGTTACAGAAGTGGTATCAGAGGAAATGTTGACTGTAGGACGAAACCTAGATAGAAATGGACAACCCTTACCTACTTATCTCATTCTGATTCATTCTATACTTACCTTACTCTGATTCTTTCTACACTCATCTTGATCCTATCCCACCTTCTACTGTTCTACTCTGATCATTCTTACCTTTTCTACTCTTAGATAAGATGGATTTCACACCTTGGAATCCCTACCCCTATGACATTTTTAAGAGATAGGAGACCTAAGACAAAAAAATTATTATTTTCTCTATTAAAAATGTTGGTTGATTGTTCTGATGAGAAATGCTTGATTTGCTTCTTTGATTGATTGAAACATTATAGTATAGACGGGCATCTTAACATGTACCACCATAAGGTAATGTATTAGCTTTAGTGGATAACACACTAATCTACTTAGCTAATAAATCCCCCGTAGTAACATTTCTCGTAATTACTCGCCTTGTCTACAAATCTTCCTTCTTTCCCTGTGTTTCTAACCCAGATGGGCTACCCCTATACTGTTAGAAGAGAGCAGTATAGACTTGATCCTTGGTATGTCATGGTTAAGAAAGACAAGGACAATTTATACACCAGGCTAAGGGAACCTTAGAACTCACCAGTGCCAAAGGAGAAAGATTCGAAGTTGAGATTTCAGTAACTACCACCATCAGACTAGCGATATTCTTAGTAGATGAGAAGTTTGTGGGTGGCAACATCCGTGCAGTTAGAGATTTTCCGGATGTCTTTCCAGAGGAGTTACCAGGGATGCCACCTGATAGAGAAGTTGAGTTTGTTATTGATCTCTTACCTGGAACCGCCCCTATTTCTAAGCGACCATACAGGATGGCTGTAGAGGAGTTGAAGGAACTTAAGAAGCAGTTAACTGAGTTACAAGAAGCGGGGTTATTCGTTCGAGTTCCTCACCTTGGGGAGCAGCGGTGTTATTTGTACAAAAGAAGGATGGATCGCAACGGATGTGTGTGGACTATAGATCACTTAATGATGTTACTGTGAAAAACAAGTATCCATTACCCCGCATTGAGGATTTATTTAATCGGATAAGAGGTGCAAGGGTATTCTCGAAGATTGATCTCCGATCGGGTTACCATCAAAAGAAGATTAGGCCATCGGATATTCCTAAAACAACTTTCTCGACTCGATATGGATTATATGAGTTCTCTGTTATGTCATTTGGATTAGCTAACGCACCAGCTTATTTTATGGATTTGATGAATAAGGTGTTTATGGAGTATTTGGATAGATTCGTCATGGTGTTCATCGACGATATTCTTATCTATTCTAAGAGTGAAGCGATCATGAGGAACATCTGAGATTGGAGCTACAGAAGTTACAAGATAATCAACTCTATGCCAAGTACAGCAAATGCGAGTTTTGGAATGACGAGGTGCCATTCCTTGGACATATCATTTCTAATGGAGGGATATCAGTGGATTCTGCTAAAGTCAAGGAGATAGTGGTGTGGAGCATACCCACTACAGTTGCTGAGGTTCGGAGTTTCTTGGGATTTGTAGGATATTATCGAAGATTTATTAAAGGATTTTATAAGATCGCTAAGCCTATGACCTCACTTCTGGAGAAGGAAAGAGAATCTAAGTGGGACGATAAGTGCCAAGATAGCTTTGATCAATTAAAGAAGAGGTTGATGTCGCCACCAGTGTTGCTTATGCCAGACCCACAGAAAGGATTTGATATCTATTGGGATGCATGTGGCCAAGGCTTAGGATGTGTGCTCATGCAAGAAGGTCATGTGATTGCCTATGCATCTCGTCAGTTGTGGAAGCATGAACTGAACTACCCCACTCATGACTTGGAATTGGCTGCCGTTGTGCATGCACTTAAGATTTGGAGACACTACATCATGGGAACTAAGTGCCAAGTGTATACGGATCATAAGAGTTTGAAGTACATATTCACTCAGAAGGATCTCAACCTTAGGCAACGCCGTTGGTTGGAGCTCATTAAGGATTATGATTTGGAGATTCACTATCACCCAAGCAAGGCAAATTTGGTTGCAGATGCCTTGAGTCGGAAGGAGCATGTTCACTCCGCTTTTGTTGTCCAGCTACCTGATGAATTAGCAAAAGATTTTGAGAGACTCAACCTGGGAATTGTTACACATACGGAAGGAGTGACTATTGAATTGGAACCTACCTTGGAGCAAGAAATTCGTAAAGGGTCAGATTGGTGATGCCAAAATCCAGGAGATCAAGGATTTGATAACAGAGGGTAGAGGTCCGGAATTCACGGAAGATGAGCAAGGCACAATATGGTTCAAGGATTGGATATGAGTTCCCAAGATTGATAGCCTTCGTGAGACTATACTAAAGGAAGCCCATGACTCAAATTAATCTATTCATCCTGGTAGTACCAAGATGTATCAGGATTTGAAGCAAAAGTATTGGTGGTATGGATTGAAGAGAGATGTGGCTGCACATGTGGCTATGTGCGATGTGTGCCAAAGAGTTAAAGCTGAACACCAGAGGCCAGCTGGACTATTGCACCCATTGAAGATACCCGAGTGGAAATGGGAAGAGATTGGTATGGATTTCATCACTGGATTGCCTCGCACCCAGAAAGGATATGATGCTATATGGGTGATCGTGGATAGACTGACTAAAGTGGCTCACTTTATTCCTGTGAAGACTACTTATAAAGGTTCTCAGCTAGCAGAATTATATATGGCTCGGATTGTGTGTTTTGCATGGGTGCCAAAGAAGATTGTGTCAGACCGGGGATCACAGTTTACCTCTCGATATTGGAAGAAGTTACACGAGTCCTTGGATACGAGATTGAATTTTAGCTCGGCTTACCATCCACAGACTGATGGGCAGACTCAGAGGACCAACCAAGTGCTAGAGGATATGTTAAGAGCTTGTGCTCTTAAACATGGTGGAAGTTGGGATAAGAGTTTACCTTATGCGGAGTTCTCTTATAATAATAGCTATCAGGCCAGTTTGAAGATGTCACCGTTTGAGGCTTTATATGGCAAAAAGTGCAGGACTCCACTGTATTGGGATCAGACTAGAGAAAGACAGTTCTTTGGGCCTGAACTTATTCAAGAGGCAGAAGAACAAGTTCGAATGATAAGAGAAAAATTTGAGAATTGCACAATCAAGGCAAAAGAGCTATGCTGATAATAGGAGAAGACTACTGGAGTTTACAGAAGGTGATCATGTGTACCTCAAGGTGTCACCACTTCGTGGAATGAGGAGATTTAAAGTTAAGGGCAAATTGCCCCCTCAGCTCGCTTTATTGGACCCTTTAGAGTTTTTAGGCGAGTTAGAGAGATGGCCTATCAACTCGAGCTACCTGATAATCTATCTGATGTGCATAATGTATTTCATGTGTCTCAACTTAAGAAGTGTCTCCGTGTCCCTGAGAAATAGTTACTAATGGAAGAGCTTAGTGTTCAGGGTGATTTGACTCACACGGAGTATCCTATTAAGATTTTGGATACTTTGACTTGAATTACGAGAAATAAGGTGATAAAGATGTGCAAAGTACAATGGAATCACCATGGAGAAGATGAAGCTACTTGGGAGAGAGAAAAAGAGCTTCGTATAGATTATCCCCACCTTTTCCCTAGATCTTCCTAAATCTCGAGGACGAGATTATTTTTAAGGGGGTAGGATTTGTAATACTCAAAATAGTATATAAGGAATAATGGAGTGATGTCCTCATTTTGTGTGCCTTAATTGCATCATGAAAAGAGCATACATAAAATCAGGGATGATTAAATTAAACCAATAATGCTAAAATAAAAGAAAGTGCATTTTGTTGGAGTTTTGTATGTTTGTGCATTAAATAAAACAATGAGGATAAAAATAATAGGGTAATAATTATTTGAAGCTTGATTAAACCCTAAATTTGAAAATAGGGTTTTGAAAATGAGAAGGAGAAAGTATATATAAAAAAATATAAAACAAATTTCATAAATGTCCCAAATTGGTACTTCCTAAGTTCACAATAAAATTCGAGGACAAGTTCTGCACAAGGTTTGAATTTAAAATTTGAATTCAAATTGAAGTTGGGATAGAAATAAAAAAAGAAGAAATCCTAATTGGGCCAAACTCCCCAAACCGGCCCATCCTCTCACCTCTCTCTGCGCGGCCCAAACCGCGCGATCACCGCGCGCACGCTTCCACTACGGCAAACCCTAGCCGCCAGCCTGTTACCCTGCACCTCTGCCAGGTGGGCCCATGGCCTCAGCCTCACTCCCGCCGCGTGCCAGCCTCGTTCTTGCGCGCTGGAGCCGCTGGGGGTGGGCCACATGGACGGGGTGGCCATCTTCTCCGCGGAGGCTAGGCGCAGAGCTCAACGACCGCGTCAAGCTCCGACAATCGCGCAGCCGCACGGACCCCCTGCCCTCATTACCAGGCGCAGGTTAACTCGGCGTCACCCCACACTCTCCCCACGCCACCTCTTCCCCAACGGAGCCACCGCAACGGCCGCTGGAGCTCGGGCCGAATTCCTTGCGTTGGGCGTGCCTCTATGCGGCATAAAACCCCATCGGATTGCGGTAGCTTCTCCCTGTTTTCTCCATCGCCTCGACCTCGCACAGGCCCTAACGTAGTCCTGAGACTCTACCCCGACGCCAAATCGAGCTAGCCAACCGTACTCGTGTGAGCGGAGCGGGAGAGGAAGGTCCGCCGTCGACGCCTAGCGCCTTCGGCGTCGCTCGTGTTCCGGGAAGGAGTAAAAGGTGCATCGCTAGACACTATAGAAGCTCGCCATGGACCAAATTTGGAGGGAAATCGATCTGTCCGACGACAATTCGTCGCCGGAGCTCTCTTCACCGTGCAGAGTCGCCTGGTGTCGTGAACAGCGCCACTGTCACCTCAATCGCTGGTGAGACGCCCTTCTTTGAGCTCGCAATCGCCAATGCTTCGTGTAGCGTTGTTTGATTTGGGGGTTGGGGCTCTAGAACGCGGAAGCTGGGAGCTCCGGTGAACTCGCCGCCGCGATAGAGTGATGTCCGCCGCGTAGTCTGTCGTGGGGAGGAAGAGAGTCGCGTGGGCCGTTGATCGTTCGATGTGTGGTCGAGATCGAACCGCGCGCCTGTTCTCATCGCAACGCCCTCACGGGTAATCTAAGCCCTCCGATCGGTATCTGGCGGTTAGAGTTAGAGCGCTCTTCAATAACATCCAAACCGTTGGATGGGGATCTAACGTACCACAGCGCGTACCGGTTCGGGTCAGGGATAATTTAATCTTCGCCCTCCAACTGTGATCGCTCGGCTCAGAATAGACGATACCCTTTCGCCGAGCCATAATTGCAAAAGAGCCCCCGAAGTATTTAGATATCAACCCGCAGTCCGCGGTACAGAATTCTGAGTCTTGGGAATTCTTCTGAAATAACCCCTGTGCTTACCAGAAATTGAGGCCCGGTCCAGAGAATAAATAAAATAGGTAAATAAATACAGAAATTGATTTTTAATATAAAAAGAATTCCTAAAACTTGTTTATTGCATAGAAAATTCATTCTAGCTCCAAATTGAACCATTCCAACTTCTAAAATTTTGTAATAATATTCTCTATCATTTAGTGTCTCTGTTTTGGCATAAAAACTGTAAGAACATTAATTTAACATTTAATCCTATTTTAATCACATTAAACCTAAGGAAATTCATAACTTGAATTCTATAACTCCAAATTTAGTGATTCCAGTTCCTATGATTTCATTTTAATGTGTAGATTTTTACTGTATATTCTATTTACATGTTTGGTGTGATGTTGATTTTTGCTATACTATGTATGTATTGTGTTGATGCGAATAGACGAGCAAGCCACTGTGGAATCTGAGGTTCAACAAGTAGAGGTAGCTGAGCAGGAGCTCATTGAAGGCAAGTTGTGCCCTTGATCACTTACTTTTCCCAGCCATGTTCTTATTAATTTTAATGATCTGCATAGGTTAATTTTGATGGGATCCTTTATGTACTCCAGTTTTGATTACCTCTATACCTTGTTCACCCCTGGAATATTTTTGGGTAGTACTTGCTATTGCAGGGTATGGAGATACACTACTCATGATTATTCTGTTATTATTTTGTTATTATTACTGTTCGTGTTAAGATCATTAAATTAATGGGAACATGGAGCGACCACCCGGGAAAACAGTGCTACCACAAGGGTTTAATGGGACGCCCTTGGCTGATTAACTAGGAAAGCTAGTGGAGGTCTTCCTTACCCGAAAGGGGCAAGGGCAGTAGGGGAGTGGTCAGTGTAGGGAGGTCCTTGTTTGATTTTGCTGCGATGGCGGTCAGGCAAGAACCCTGCACTGGAGCTTCCTATAAACTGTAGCGGGATTTCTGAAGCTAGTGGAACTTTGTAAAGGCCTCGTAGTGTTACCCTGCCTCGCCTCCTCGGTAGAGGTGTATGGGATTGGCCGTCTCTTGGCAGATGGGTAACATGACTTGTGGGTAAAGATGCACAACCTCTGCAGAGTGTAAAACTAGTATACTAGCCGTGCTCACGGTCATGAGCGGCTCGGACCCTCACATGATTAATTATGGAACTTAAATTTAATTTGACATTTGCATCGCATTTGGGATTACTTTACTATTACTTTTCTTTATTATTATTAAGGTTTGGTATTTACTTACACCTAGTAATTGCTAATAAAATTTTGACCAACTTATAAAAGCAATGCTCAGCTTCAGCCTTTATTTCATTGATCAGCCTTACACTACATGAACTCCCACCTTTGGTGAGTTCATGCCACATTATTCCCCACGACTTGTTGAGCTATGAACGTATGTGAGCTCACTCTTGCTGTCTCACACCCCCCCCCCCACAGGAGAAGAACAGGTGGTCGAAGAGGAGCCGCCTAACACTGAGGCATTCGACTTGATCTAGGTGGCGTTTCTCAGTCGACATTGGCGCCGACGATCCTTAGTTCGTTTTATATTTATTCTTTTATTTTGTAATAAGTCTTCCGCTATGTAATAAATACTCTGATGTTTTGTGACATTTATCTCTATACACTCTGTTATTATATGTGTTGTCTTCTTGGCGCATGTATGAGATGCACCCGGCTTTGTCCTTTAAAACCGGGTGTTACATGTTACTCCCAAAGCTCAGCGCGACAGAGCCATGGACAAGGCTATTCGGGCGGGACGGATCTTGATGAGGAGACCCGGCGTGGTTGTTCCCGAAGACATAAGGGCTGATGTGAATGCTGCCCCTGATTCCTCGAGTCGCCCTTCTTCGTCAGTCGCTCCTGAAAAAGACATTGCGAAATAGAGAAACATTTTGCGTGCTTTAAGCGCGCGGTTAGCATGATTGAGTATTTGTTAGAGGATATCGGTTCAGCATTCGAATGATATAATTACTCTCTTATTGTCTCAGAATTCATCAGTTCGTAGATTTGCAGTGGTGAAAATGACGCGCGATGATTATGAAATTTGTTTGCGGGATATAGAAGTCATCCCTGTACGGGTAATCATAATTACGTCAGATCGCCTTAAGTCGCTGCTGGCTTAAGTCATTTATTTTTGTTAGTAGGGTGTAGTGGTCACCCTGAATTGCATAGGCATGAGCATGTTGCACCGGCTTAAGTCGCCACTGACTTTAGCCGACTGCTCCATTAGTAGGGCATAGTGGTCACCCCGAGTTAAGTAAGCGTGAGCATGTTGCACCGCCTTAGGTTGTTGCCAACTTAAGCCGATTGCTCCGTTGGCAGGGCATAGTGGTCGCCCCAAGTTAAGTAAGCGTGAGCATGTTGCACCGCCTTAAGTCGTTGCCGACTTAAGCCGATTGCTCCGTTGGTAGGGCATAGTGGTCGCCCCAAGTTAAGTATGTGTGAGCATGTTGCACCGCCTTAAGTCGTTGCCGACTTAAGCCGATTGCTCCGTTGGCAGGGCATAGTGGTCGCCCCAAGTTAAGTAAGCGTGAGCATGTCAACCGTGAACAAACTGAGTATATTTAAAGCCTTTCTTTATTGATGACACTTTTCCATTTTACAGAGTACATCGTCGTCCGATAGCTTTCGAAATGCAGCTAGGGATAAAACTTCCTGAGGTGTTCTATGTTCCAGGAATTCCCGACTTCTGTGCCATCCATCTGAGTGAGACAATAGGATCCTGGCCGAGTGAATTCTGCTATCATGAAGGGTCCTTCCCATAAGGGCGACAACTTGTGCCGTCCTTCCCCCGTTAGAATTCGGCGGAGGACGAGATCTCCTACTGAGAAGGATCGTTGCCACACGGCTTTGTCGTGATAGCGCCTTAGAGTCTGCTGATACCGTGCTGATTGGATTACCGCATTTAGCCGTTCTTCTTCAAGTACATCAATGTCCTCCAGCCTGGTGGCTTCAACTTCTGCTATGTTTTCGAAGATCAACCTTGGCACCCCGAACTTGAGATCGGCGGGTAGCACTGCCTCTGACCCATAGACCATGAAGAAAGGAGTGTTTCCATGCAAAGCTCGGCTGGGTTGGGTTCTTAGGCTCCAAACGACATAGGGCAATTCCCTTATCCACTTTCCTGCGAACTTTTCATTCTTGTCAAAGACCTTTTTCCTGAGTGCCTCCAGTATCATCCCGTTGGCTCGCTCAACTTGCCCGTTGGCCCTTGGATGTGCTACAGACGCATACTTGATCTGAATGCTCTTTTGCTCGCAGAAGTCGAAGAACTCTGAACTTGTGAAGTTGGATCCTAAGTCAGTTATGATGTTGTTTGGTATCCTGAATCTGAATATTATGTCTTGTATGAATTCCACGGCCTTAGCAGAGGTTAAAGATGCGATGGGCTTGAATTCTATCCATTTAGTGAATTTGTCGATTGCTACTAATACATGAGTGTATCCCCCTTGAGCTTTCTTGAAAGGTCCAATCATATCCAGTCCCCAGCATGCGAAAGGCCAAGTTACTGGTATGGTCTGCAGTTGCTGTGCTGGCAGATGTTGTTGTTTTGACAAGTATTGGCAAGCTTCGCACCTCTGAACTAACTCGGCTGCATCATTCTTTGCTGTTGGCCAATAGAATCCTGACCTGAAGACCTTCCCGACTAGTGTTCTGGAGGCTGCATGTATTCCACATCGCCCAGCATGGACCTCCTCCAGAAGTTGCTTCCCAGTGGTCGAAAGAATGCACTTCATGAGGACGCCTGATGCACCCCTTCTGTACAAGTTCTCCCCAATGAGTGTATAGTGAGCCGACTGCCTGGCAATGCGCTCTGCCAAGTTCTTGTCGTCTGGTTCTTCCTCATTTTTTATATACTTAATGATCGACCTTCTCCAGTCATCAGAGTCTGATTCGGGTTGATCTATAATGTTGCATTCTTCTGTTTGATCCATTGAGATACTCGGCTGTATTATTTCTTGCACAAAGACTCCGGGTGGGACCTGAGTTCGACTGGATCCTAACTTGGATAGTACATCGGCTGCTGTGTTCCGATCTCTTTCTACATGATGAAATTCCAGACCCTCACATTTGTCTTCCAACTTTCGGACGGCAGTACAGTATTTTCCCATTGAATCGTTTGAACAATCCCACTCTTTGTTTATCTGGCTAATGACTACCAGAGAGTCTCCGTATACCATCAATCTCTTGATGCCCAATGATATGGCGATGTTCAATCCATGGATCAAAGCTTCATACTCGGCTGCATTGTTAGAGGCTGGAAACAGCAACTGGAGGGCATATTTGAGGTGCTCGCCTCCAGGTGCGGTGAAGAGAATTCCTGCTCCTGCTCCCTGCAGCTTCAGTGAGCCATCAAAATACATCTTCCATACTTCTGCCGTTTCTGGGTTCTCTGGTATTTGTTGTTCAGTCCATTCTGAAACGAAGTCAACCAATGCTTGAGATTTTATGGCAGTACGAGGTCGGAATTCAATGTCATGAGACCCCAGTTCACAGGCCCACTTAGCTATTCGGCCAATTGCTTCCTTGTTGCGAAGAATATCCCCTATCGGAAAGCCGGTGACTACTTTGACTTTGTGATCATCAAAGTAGTGACGCAGCTTGCGGGCAGTCAGAAGTACTGCATATAATAGCTTCTGCACTTGAGGATATTTTTTCTTCGATGGACCCAGAACTTCGCTGATGAAATAAACAGGATGTTGCACGGGGTAGGCATGTCCTTCTTCTGCTCGCTCGACTACCAGCGCGGTGCTTACCACGTGAGTCGTGCAAGAGATATATAGCAACAGATCTTCAGCCGGTTGGGTTGACGTGGCTCGTTGTGGTGGTTTCAGTACTGGTGGTGTTGTCAAGAATTTCTTCAGTGCATCTAGAGCTTCCTGTGCCTCTGAAGTCCACTGAAACTTATCCACCTTTTTGAGTAGCTTGTAAAACGGTAGACCTTTCTCCCCCAGCCTGGATATAAATCTGCTCAGAGCTGCCATACATCCAGTAAGTCGCTGAACCTTCTTTTGTGATCGAGGTGCTTCCATCTTCATGATGGCTTCAATCTTATCCGGATTAGCCTCAATTCCCCGGTTGCTGACAATAAACCCGAGTAACTTTCCTGTCGGTACCCCGAAAACACATTTCTCGGGATTAAGCTTCCATCTATACCACCTCAGACTGTTGAAAACCAGTTGTAAGTCTTCGATGAAGTTTTCTGAGTTCTCTGTTTTGATAACCACATCATCCACGTAGGCCTCCACACGCTTGCCCCAGTGATCGGCTAAGCATGTTTGAATGGCTCTCTGGTAGGTTGCTCCAGCGTTTTTGAGGCCAAACGGCATGGAGGTATAACAGAAAGCACCAAATGGAGTAATGAATGCTGTTTTTTCTTCATCTTCCTTTGCCAAACTAATCTGGTGGTATCCGGAATAGCAATCCAGGAAAGACAGCACAGAACACCCAGCGGTGGAGTCCACCACCTGATCTATCCTCGGGAGCCCGAAGGGATCCTTCGGACAGTGTTTGTTGAGATCAGTATAATCAACACACATGCGCCAATCCACTTTATTCTTTTTGAGTACAAGAACAGGGTTGGCTAACCACTCGGGATGTAACACTTCTCTAATGAACCCGTCTGCGACCAAGCGGGCCAGCTCAGCACGAATGGCCTCTCTCTTGTCGGGCGTGAAACGTCGTAGCTTTTGCCGAATCGGCCTTGCCTGGGGGTAGACCTTCAGTTTGTGCTCGGCCAGTTCTCTTGGGACTCCCCGCATATCCGCAGGTTGCCATGCGAATACGTCTCGGTTATCTTGCAGAAACTGGACGAGCGCGCTTTCCTATTTGTCGTCCAAGCTGGAGCTGATGATGGCAGTCTTGCGTTCATCAGCGAACCCCAGGTTGATCCTCTTGGTTTCTTCAACCGGCCGCATAGAAGTCACGGTCTGAGCTTCATTCGCCGGTACTGCGAGGTCCTCTTCAGGCTTAGAGTTCGCTAGTGTCGAAGAAATCGCCGACGGCTTGGTGGTGAGGGCTGCTTGGATGGCCACTCGGAAACACTCTGCGGCGCCTTGGAAGTCGGCGCGCATAGTTATGATTCCTTGCGGCCCTGGCATCTTCAGTATCATGTACGCGTAATGAGGGATGGCCATGAATTTGGCCAGTCCCGGCCTCCCGATGATGGCGTTGTACCCACAGTCGAAGTTCGCCACTTCGAACCTCAGGAACTCGGTTCTGTAGTTCTCCGGAGTTCCGAGGGTGACTGGCATGTAGATGTGGCCCAGCGGGTATTCCCCTTCCGTCGGCACGATGCCGAAGAAAGGGGTGTCCGACTCGTGGAGCTCTTTGAGGTGAACTCCCAGGCCTTGGAGTGTCCGGGGGAAGGTGACGTTGATGCTGCTCCCCCCGTCCACTAACACCTTCTTCACCCGGCTCTCTCGGATCACCGGATCGACGAGAAGCGGGTATTTGCCCGGGTGGTCAAAGTTGAGCCATTGATCTGCCCGAGTGAAAGTGATCGGGTGCTCCGACCACCGGTATGGGGCAGGAGGGCCGGTGGTCGCCACCAGTATCTGGCGATCGTTGAGCTTTTGCTGTCTTTTGTTCTCCTGCGATCCGTGTCCGCCGAAGATGACGTTGACCTCCCTGTCAACGCGTGGGAAGGCTCCTCCTCCTCCTCCCTCCTCCTGCTGATGGAGTTGTCGTGGTTCATCTGGTCCTCCCCTCGGCGGAGGAGGAGGTAGAGGTTGGAAGGGTCGGCCGTGTCCGACGGAATGCTTGAAGTCCCGGCAGTTACGAAGAGTGTGGCGCATGTCCTTGTGGTACGGGCACTGGGCGTCGAGGATGTTGTCCAGCGTGCGTTCGCCTCCGCGAGGTCCTCCTCGGGCACGAGAGGCAGGTGGTCCGGCGGCGTGTACTTCTTCGCGAGGCCTCTTCTCCCATCGTTTGTCGGGTTGCTGGTTCGCGTCGCGTCGTGGTGCTGCCGGTGCGGGCTTTGCTCCTCCGATAAGGTCCTGGGCCCGCTCGTCGGCGGTGATGTAGAGGTCGGCTTCCCGGAACAGCTCCTCGGAGGTAGTCGGCGCCTTCTGTAGTATGGCTCGGACGAAAGCCGAGTCATTGGATCCTCTGTAGAAGTCCTGGATCACGGCCGCCTCCGTGACCTCGGGGATACGATTTCTCATGGTCTGAAACCTTTTGAGGTACGACCGGAGAGTCTCGTCCCCCCGGCGCTTGATGGATTTGAGGTCCCACGGTTGCGCCGGCTTGTCGGAGAGGGACTGGAAGTTGGCGGTGAAGCGTCGACTGAAGTCGCCCCAGTCGTCGATGCAGTGTCGGGGTAGATGTCGCAGCCATTGCAGCGCGTCTTGCCCAAGGACAATGGGTAAGTACGCGGTCATCACGTCTTCGGATGCCCCGGCAGCTCGAGCAGCGGTGGTGTAGACGGCTAGCCAACCCCCTGGATCTTGCTTAGGTTCATATTTATCGACATTGGATACCTTGAAGTTTGGGGGCCATTGAATGGCCCTAAGGCGTGGAGTGAGGGCTGACACTCCGCATGTGTCCTCCTGTCGTCTGTGATGATGTCTGTCCCGGGGAGGAGAGTAGTTGTCGTGGTTCCTCGACTGTCCCCGGGCAGTTCCACCACTCGAGGACGTTGTAGATTCGGTTCCGGTGGCTTGGCTCCGAGCGGGGATGCCATGATCCCTGTCGTATTCCTCCCGGCGGCGTATCTCATTCTCATGCCGTCGTTCGCGCAAAGCATTGATAGAACTCCGCGCGTCCCGGCGACTGTTGATGGCGTGCCGCAAATCGTTCGGCGGGTGAGCGAGAGGTAGAAGATGGTTGGCCGCCTGGGTGAGCAGGCGTCGATAGCCCTCGGCGTCTGGAGTCCGAGGGAGTCCGTCAGCTATCCGAGCTAGCACTCCTCCGACTTCACTCGGCGTATTCATGGCTTGGGCGAACTCGGGGTTCAGGTTGCGGCCGAGTAGTGGATTTTCTCGGTGTTGCCTTGCGTTTTGCTCGGCTTGTTCCTGAGCTCGTCGACGGTCACGTCGTCGGGAGTTCCTTCGTTCCCTAAAGACGCGTTCTTCTAGAGTCTCTCCTATCTCCGAGACCTCGTCTCACGAGACAGGCTGCTCCGGATCCCGTTCTCCGGCCGCGTGATGTCGTTGAATGTTCCTACGCCGGTTCCTCCACCGGCGGGATTCTCGTTGAGGCGGTTCTTCTCCGGGTGCGGTCGGCTCGTCGTCGGAGACGGTAGGCGACTCCACTCTCCCGATGAAGAGGACGTCGGGGTAGAATGGTACTGTCGTCGCGGCGACTTTCTTTCTGTTCTCCTTTGAGGGCAGAGGAACGGAAAGAACGACTTGCTTTCCCTTGGTCTCCTTCTTCCTCGCGATCTGTGTCCATTCTTTTGTCGGGGAAGTTGACAGTGGAGTTCTCCGGGTCAGCGGGCCCTCGGTTCCCGATTTTCCGGAGACGATCTTTTTCCGGAGAGCTGGAGGTTGCGCTTCTCCGGCATTCTCGGAGTTTGATGGAGGAGATTTCTTTTCCGGTGGATCCGCAATGCGGTGTAGAGTTCCCTCTTCATCCACTACGGATGAGATTGTTCCGAAGCAGAATACGGATCCGGGACGCAGGGTGATCTTGCTGTAGAAGGTGACGGCCATTGAGCTAGCTTGGATCGTCGACACCCCCCTACCTGGCGCGCCAGCTGTCGGTGTTTTGGATCCGACCGCACACCCGGGGTTGCCCCTCAAGGTGTTTTTAGGAGTAGGATGGTGTCGACGACTGTAGCAAAATGGTTCATGCCAATTGCACGTGTGACAGTGGACAATGTTTACAGGTTCGGGCCGCTTAGAGATGCGTAACACCCTACGTCCTGTGAGTATGCTGGGTGAATGAGGTTACAAGAGAGCTCTCTGAATCGAGAATGCCGAGAGTTGAAGTGGGTGGCTAAGTAGTAGGATCGATCGTTCTGAAGGGGTGCCCCCTAGGCCTTATATATTCGACCGTGGAGCAATACATGTGGATATGATAACAACGTGCGCCTAAAAGATAGTGAACTACTCGAGTCTATCTCCCTATGTTTCTGCCGACCTATCCCTGTGTGGCTCCGTTGCATGAGAGCTCCAGCGCGGGAAAGTCGGATCTCTGTTGCGATCGCTCGCTCGACTTGTGGACTGTCCAGGTTTACACCGACCCGGCCTCGTGTCAACCTGCTCTGCTGATTATTCTTCCCTAG
Source organism: Zea luxurians (assembly GCA_029449295.1). NCBI lineage: Eukaryota > Viridiplantae > Streptophyta > Magnoliopsida > Poales > Poaceae > Zea > Zea luxurians. The sequence continues at coordinate 10,420,356 of JAOPSE010000057.1, forward strand.
GCCCACGAAAGGATGGCCTCATGATTTATCGGGCCCTTGGGCCTTTCGTGAGGTCTTTTACTCTTTTAGTGGACCCGAGGGATATCTGTCCCCCACACCCTTAAGGCTCCTAATTCTCAGCTGGTAACCCCCATCAGCACGAAGCTGCAAAGGCCTGATGGGTGCGATTAAGTCAGGGATCAGTCCATTCGAGGGACACGATCACGCCTCACCCGAGCCTAGCCTCGGACAAGGGCAGCCGACCCCGGAGGATTTCCGTCTCGCCCGAGGCCCCCCTTTTAGCGGCGAACATATTCCCGGCTCGCTCGAGGCCCTGCCTTCGCTAAGAAGCAACCCTGACCAAGTCGCCGCACCGACCGACCAAGTCGCAGGAGCATTTAATGCAAAGGTGGCCTGACACCCTTATCCTGGCATGCACCCCCCGCCGGCAGAGCCGAATTGACCGCCGTCACTTCGCCGCTCCACTGACCGGCCTGACGAAAGGACAGCGTCGCCTACGCCACACCGACTACAGTGCCACTGGACAGAGTAAGACTGACAAGCGGTCAGGCCCTGCCGGAGGCACCATAGGAAGCTCCGCTTCGCCCGACCTAGGTCTCGGACTCGGGCTAAGTCCCGGAAGACGGCGAACTCCGCTCCGCCCGACCCAGGGCTCGGACTCGGGCTAAGTCCCGGAAGACGGCGAACTCCGCCTGACCCAGGGCTCGGACTCGGGCTAAGTCCCGGAAGACGGCGAACTCCGCTCCGCCCGACCCAGGGCTCGGACTCGGGCTAAGTCCCGGAAGACGGCGAACTCCGCTCCGCCCGACCCAGGGCTCGGACTCGGGCTAAGTCCCAGAAGACAACGATCTCCGCCTCGCCCGACCCAGGGCTCGGACTCGGGCTAAGTCCCGAAAGACGGCGAACTCCGCTCCGCCCGACCCAGGGCTCGGACTCGGGCTAAGTCCCGGAAGACGGCGAACTCCGCCCGACCCAGGGCTCGGACTCGGGCTAAGTCCCGGAAGACGGCGAACTCCGCTCCGCCCGACCCAGGGCTCGGACTCGGGCTAAGTCCTGGAAGACGGCGAACTCCGCTCCGCCCGACCCAGGGCTCGGACTTGGGCTAAGTCCCAGAAGACGACGATCTCCGCCTCGCCCGACCCAGGGCTCGGACTCGGGCTAAGTCCCAGAAGACGACGATCTCCGCCTCGCCCGACCCAGGGCTCGGACTCGGGCTAAGTCCCAGAAGACGACGATCTCCGCCTCGCCCGACCCAGGGCTCGGACTTGGGCTCGGCCCCAGAAGACGACGATCTCCGCCTCGCCCGACCTGGGGGCTCGGACTCAACCTCGGCTTCGGAGGAGCTTCCACATCGCCCAACCTAGGGCGTAGACCAGCCACGTCGACAGGAGGCGCCATCATCACCCTACCCCGAGCTGACTCGGGCCACAGGGAACAAGACCGGCATCCCATCTGGCTCGCGCCGCCAGATAGGCAATGATGGCGCCCCGCATGCTCTGTGACGACGGCGGCTCTCCGCCCCCTTACGGAAGCAAGAGGACGTCAGCAAGGGCTCAACTGCTCCGATAGCTGTCTCTCCGCCAAGCTCCATCGCTCCTTCGACGGCCACGACATCACACCAGCTGGGTGCCAAGATCTCTCCGGCTGCCACAACGGCATGTACCTAGGGCGCTAGCTCACCTCCGCTAGACACGTAGCACCCTGCTACACCCCCTATTGTACACCTGGATCCTCTCCTTACGTCTATAAAAGGGAGGACCAGGGCCCTCTTAGAGAGGGTTGGCCGCGCGGGGACGAGGACGAGAACAGGCGCTCGCCTGGAGCCGCTCGCTCCCTCTCCCGCGTGGACGCTTGTAACCCCCTACTGCAAGCGCACCCGACCTGGGCGCGAGACGAACACGAAGGCCGCGGGATTCCCACCTCTCTCACGCCGGTCTCCGGCCGCCTCGCTCTCCCCCTTCGCGCTCGCCCTCGCGCTCGACCCATCTGGGCTGGGGCACGCGGCGACATTCACTCGTCGTCCCAGGGACCCCCCCGGTCTCGGAACGCCGACAACATGTTAAGGTTAAAAATGCTTATGCTCTACAAGTTGAAAATGTGAAAAATTGTCTAGTGAGCTAAGCACTTGCCATGAGACTATTGACAACCTTAGAAATGAAAATGCTAGATTAATTGCTAAGGTTGATTCTCATGTTTGTATTGATTCAACTTCCAATCTTAGAAATGACAATGTTGATTTACTTGCTAGGATTGATGAGTTGAATATTTCTCTTGCTAGCCTTAGAGATGAGAATGAGAAATTATTTGCTAAGGCTAAAGATTTTGATGTTTGCAATACTACTATTTCCGACCTTAGAACTAAGAATGATATCTTGCATGCTAAGGTTGTAGAATTAAAATCTTGCAAACCCTCTACAACTACCGTTGAGCACACTTCTATTTGTACTAGATGTAGAGATGTTGATATCAATGCTATTCATGATCACATGGCTTTAATTAAACAACAAAATGATCATATAGCAATGTTAGATGCTAAAATTGCCGAGCATAACTTAGAAAATGAAAAGTTTAAATTTGCTAGAAGTATGCTCTATAATGGGAGACGCCCTGGCATCAAGGATGGCATTGGCTTCCAAAGGGGAGACAATGACAAACTTAATGCCCCTCCTAAAAACTTGTCTAACTTTGTTAAGGGCAAGGCTCCCATGCATCAGGATAACGAGGGTTACATTTTGTACCCTGCCGGTTATCCCGAGAGCAAAATTAGGAGAACTCATTCTAGGAAGTCTCACTCTGGCCCTAACCATGCTTTTATGTATAAGGGTGAGACATCTAGCTCTAGGCAACCAACCCGTGCTAAGTTGCCTAGAAAGAAAACTCCTAGTGCATCAAATGATCATAGCATTTCATTTAAGACTTTTGATGCATCTTATGTGCTTACTAACAAATCCGGCAAGGTAGTTGCCAAGTTTGTTGGGGGCAAACACAAGGGCTCCAAGACTTGTGTTTGGGTACCCAAAGTTCTTGTTTCTAATGCCAAAGGACCCAAAACCGTTTGGGTACCTAAAGTCAAGAACTAAAATTGTTTTGTAGGTTTATGCATCCGGGGGCTCAAGTTGGATACTCGACAGCGGGTGCACAAACCACATGACAGGGGAGAAGAAGATGTTCTCCTCATATGAGAAAAACCAAGATCCCCAACGGGCTATCACATTCGGGGATGGAAATCAAGGTTTGGTCAAAGGATTGGGTAAAATTGCTATATCACCTGACCATACTATTTCCAATGTTTTTCTTGTAGATTCTTTAGATTACAATTTGCTTTCCGTATCCCAATTGTGTCAAATGGGCTACAACTGTCTATTTACTGATGTAGGTGTCACTGTCTTTAGAAGAAGTGATGATTCAATAGCATTTAAGGGAGTGTTAGAGGGTCAGCTATACTTGGTAGATTTTGATAGAGCTGAACTCGACACTTGCTTAATTGCTAAGACTAACTTGGGTTGGCTCTGGCACCGCCGACTAGCCCATGTTGGAATGAAGAATCTTCATAAGCTTCTAAAGGGAGAACACATTTTAGGACTAACAAATGTTCATTTTGAGAAAGACAGGATTTGTAGCGCATGCCAAGCCGGGAAGCAAGTTGGCACTCATCATCCACATAAGAACATCATGACAAGTGACAGGCCACTGGAGCTCCTACACATGGATTTATTCGGCCCGATCGCTTACATAAGCATCGGTGGGAGTAAGTACTGTCTAGTTATTGTGGATGATTATTCTTGCTTCACTTGGGTGTTCTTTTTGCAGGAAAAATCTCATACCTAAGAGACCTTAAAGGGATTCTTGAGACGAGCTCAAAATGAGTTCGGCTTAAGGATCAAGAAAATTAGAAGCGATAATGGGACGGAGTTCAAGAACTCTCAAATTGAAGGCTTCCTTGAGGAGGAGGGCATCAAGCATGAGTTCTCTTCTCCCTACACCCCACAACAAAATGGTGTAGTGGAGAGGAAGTATCGAACTCTTTTGGACATGGCGAGGACCATGCTTGATGAGTACAAGACACCGGATCGGTTTTGGGCCGAGGCGGTCAACACCGCTTGCTACGCCATCAACCGGTTATATCTTCACCGAATCCTCAAGAAGACATCCTATGAACTCCTAACCGGTAAAAAGCCAAATATTTCATATTTTAGAGTTTTTGGTAGCAAATGTTTTATTCTTGTCAAAAGAGGTAGAAAATCTAAATTTGCTCCTAAAACTGTAGAAGGCTTTTTACTAGGATATGACTCAAACACAAGGGCATATAGAGTCTTTAACAAGTCCTCAGGACTAGTTGAAGTTTCTTGTGACGTTGTGTTTGATGAGACTAACGGCTCTCAAGTAGAGCAAGTTGATCTTGATGAGATAGGTGAAGAACAGGCTCCGTGCATCGCGCTAAGAAACATGTCCATTGGGGATGTGTGTCCTAAGGAATCCGAAGAGCCTCCACATGCACAAGATCAACCATCCTCCTCCACGCAAGCATCTCCGCCAACCCAAAATGAGGACGAGGCTCAAGTTGATGAAGGAGAAGATCAAAGAGATGAGCCTCCTCAAGATGACGGCAACGATCAAGGGGGAGATGCAAATGATCAAGACAAGGAGGATGAACAACCAAGGCCACCACACCCAAGAGTCCATCAAGCAATCCAACGAGATCACCCCGTCGACACCATTCTCGGCGACATTCATAAGGGGGTAACCACTCGATCTCATGTTGCACATTTTTGTGAGCATTACTCTTTTGTTTCCTCTATTGAGCCACACAGGGTAGAGGAAGCACTTCAAGGTTCGGATTGGGTGATGGCGATGCAAGAGGAGCTCAACAACTTCACTAGAAACGAGGTATGGCATTTAGTTCCACGTCCTAACCAAAATGTTGTAGGAACCAAGTGGGTCTTCCGCAACAAGCAAGACGAGCATGGTGTGGTGACAAGGAACAAAGCTCGACTCGTGGCCGAGGGTTATTCACAAGTCGAAGGTTTGGATTTTGGTGAAACCTATGCACCCGTAGCTAGGCTTGAGTCAATTCGCATATTATTAGCCTATGCTACTTACCATGGCTTCAAGCTTTACCAAATGGACGTGAAGAGTGCCTTCCTCAATGGACCAATCAAGGAGGAGGTCTATGTTGAGCAACCTCCCGGCTTTGAAGATAGTGAGTACCCTAACCATGTTTATAGGCTCTCTAAGGCGCTTTATGGGCTCAAGCAAGCCCCAAGAGCGTGGTATGAATGCCTTAGAGATTTCCTTATTGCAAATGGCTTCAAAGTCGGTAAGGCCGATCCTACTTTATTCACTAAAACTCTTGACAATGATTTGTTTGTATGCCAAATTTATGTTGATGATATCATATTTGGGTCTACTAACGAATCTACATGTGAAGAATTTAGTAGGATCATGACACAGAAATTCGAGATGTCGATGATGGGGGAGTTGAAGTATTTTCTAGGATTCCAAGTCAAGCAACTCCAAGAGGGCACCTTCATTAGCCAAACGAAGTACACTCAAGACATTCTAACCAAGTTTGAAATGAAGGATGCCAAGCCCATCAAGACACCCATGGGAACAAATGGGCATCTCGACCTCGACACGGGAGGTAAGTCCGTGGATCAAAAGGTATACCGGTCGATGATTGGTTCATTGCTTTATTTATGTGCATCTCGACCGGACATTATGCTTTCCGTATGCATGTGTGCAAGATTCCAAGCCGACCCTAAGGAATCACACCTTACGGCCGTAAAACGAATCTTGAGATATTTGGCTTATACTCCTAAGTTTGGGCTTTGGTACCCTCGGGGATCCACATTTGATTGATTGGTTATTCGGATGCCAATTGGGCGGGGTGTAAGATTAATAGAAAGAGCACATCGGGGACTTGCCAGTTCTTGGGAAGATCCTTGGTGTCTTGGGCTTCAAAGAAGCAAAATTCGGTTGCTCTTTCTATCGCCGAAGCCGAGTATATTGCCGCAGGCCACTGTTGCGCGCAATTGCTTTGGATGAGGCAAACCCTGCGGGACTATGTGTTGGGGGCCTTCGTCCTCCGAAGGTCCTCAAAAACATGATTTGACAATGTTTCCCAAGTGGATTATGTGAACAGGTATCTTCGGATTCAGAATTATGAACATAAAGCACGGTCAGGACGAAGCCTAAACCAGACGAAGGACGAGCTGATTACCAACTACGAAGGATGGTGCACAGCCGAAGCTGTGCGCAGGGAAGCTTCGTCGCGATAGTAGAAAGGGGAACCGACTTGAAGATGAAAAGACTACGTGGGCCTTGACAGATTTCCATAAGCCATTAACAAATGTAATGGACATGGATGTAATTTTACGTGGGCTGCGTCCCGCGTCTATAAATAGATGAACAGTACTCCCGTACTGTTCACGCTGACTTGGCATTGGCATTTGCATCACGCCTGTACTTTTTACCTTCTCTCAAGACCGAAGGTACATTTGTAATTTGTAATCATTTCTATTTCTCTGTGCTAATAAAATAGAAATGATTCTATGATTTACATTTCATGTTTTGTATGAATCCTTCGTTACTACTTGTTATATTTACGAAGGTATGTCTCTTGTGATCTTCGTCCGGAACTCATTATTCCCGAAGGGGAATAATGTTTGATAGGACGAAGGGCCTTAACATTTAACACTTTTTATGTTGCCTTGTTCTTAATCCGAAGCATTTGAGAACAAGTCCCCAACACTATGGTTACAAACTAACCAAAGTTCCTCTTCTATGTGATAATGAGAGTGCAATCCGCATGGCGGATAATCCCGTTGAACATAGCCACACTAAACACATAGCCATTCGGTATCATTTTCTTTGGGATCACCAACAAAAGGAGGATATCGAGATTGCATACATTAACACTAAAGATCAATTAGCCGATATCTTTACCAAGCCTCTTGATGAACAAACTTTTACCAAACTTAGGCATGAGCTCAATATTCTTGATTCTAGGAATTTCTTTTGCTAATTTGCACACATAGCTTATAAGTATACCTTTGATCATGTCTCTTTCATACATGCTATGACTAATGTGTTTTCAAGTGTATTTCAAACCAAGTCATAGGTATATTGAAAGGGAATTGGAGTCTTCGGCGAAGACAAAGGCTTCCACTCCACTCTACTACTCATCCTTCGCCGTCACTCCGAGCATCTCTCCAACTTTGGTATAATCTTCACTCATTTATTTTATGACCAAAGGAGGAGAAAGTACTTCGTTGGGCTCTAATGATTCCGTTTTTGGCGATTCATGCCAAAGGGGGAGAAAATATGAGCCCAAAGCAAAAGGACCGCACCACCACCTAATTTTTAAAATTAATGATTTTCAATTGGAAAATTTCAAATTGGTATCTCTTTGTGTTCTAAAGGGGGAGCAAGTAGTATTTTCAAAATTTGATATCTCAAAACCCTCTTGAACACTAAGAGGAGATTTTATTTGAGGGGGAGTTTTGTTTAGTCAAAGGAAAAGCATTTGGATCAAAGGGAGAAACTTTCAATCTTGAAAATGCTTCGCAAAAATCTTACTCTTTTACCTTTGACTATCTTGCAAAAAGTCTTTGAAAAGAATTTACAAAAGAATTTGCAAAACAAAACTTGTGGTGCAAGTGTGGTCCAATATGTTAAAAACAAAGAAACAATCCATGCACATCATGTAAGTATTTATATTGGCTCAATTCCAAGCAACCTTTGCACTTACATTATGCAAACTAGTTCAATCATGCACTTTTATATTTGCTTTGGTTTGTGTTGGCATCAATCACCAAAAAGGGGAGATTGAAAGGGAATTAGGCTTACACCTAGTCCCTAAATAATTTTGGTGGTTGAATTGCCCAACACAAATAAAAGGACTAACTAGTTTGCTCTAGTGTATAAGTTATACAGGTGCCAAAGGTTCACACTTAGCCAATAAAAAGATCAAGTATTGGGTTCAACAAAAGAGCAAAGGATCAACCAAGGCACCTCTGGTCTGGCGCACCGGACTGTCCGGTGGGCCACCGGACATGTCCGGTGCACCAGAGGGACTTCGAGGCTGAACTCTTCACTCTCGGGAAATTCCAGAGGCGACTCCGCTATAATTCACCGGACATGTCCGGTGCTCCAAGGAAGAGCGGCCTCCGGAACTCGCCAGCCTCGGGAATTCATTGAAGCTGCTCCGCTATAATTCACCGGACTGTCCGGTGTAACCGCGGGGCAACGGCTACTTCGGCGCCAACGGCTACCTGCGACGCATTAAATGCGCGCGCTGCGCGCGCAGAGGTCAGGCACGCCCATACTGGCGCACCGGACAATCTACAGTGCATGTCCGGTGCGCCACCGGACATCCAGGCGGGCCCAGAAGACAGAGCTCCAACGGTCGGAACCCAACGGCTTTGGTAACGTGGCTGTCGCACCGGACATGTCCGGTGCGCCATCGAACAGACAGCCTCACCAAACGACTAGTTTGGTGGTTGGGGCTATAAATACCCCCAACCACCCACCATTCATTGCATCCAAGTTTTCCACTTCCCAACTACTTACAAGAGCTCTAGCATTCAATTCTAGACACACCAAAGAGATCAAATCCTCTCCAAATTCCACACAACGCCCTAGTGATTAGAGAGAGATTTGCTTGTGTTCTTTCGAGCTCTTGCGCTTGGATTGCTTTCTTCTTTCTTGATTCTTTCATTGCGATCAAACTCACTTGTAATTGAGGCAAGAGACACCAAACTTGTGGTGGTCCTTGTGGGAACTTTGTGTTCCAAGTGAGTGAGAAGAGAAAGCTCACTCGGTCCGAGGGACCGTTTGAGAGAGGGTAAGGGTTGAAAGAGACCCGGCCTTTGTGGCCTCCTCAACGGGGAGTAGGTTTGAGAGAACCGAACCTCGGTAAAACAAATCTGCGTGTCTCACTTCATTATTCGCTTGCGATTTGTTTTGCACCCTCTCACGCGGACTCTATTATATTTCTAACGCTAACCCGGCTTGTAGTTGTGATTATTTTGAGAATTTCAGTTTCGCCCTATTCACCCCCCCTCTAGGCGACTTTCAATTAAGTCAAGGCTCGGTCCACTCAAGGGACACGACCCCGCCTCGCCCGAGCCCAGCCTCGGGCAAGGGCCGCCGACCCCGGAGGATTCACGTCTCACCCGAGGACCCCCTCAAGCGACGGACACACCTTCGGCTCGCCCGAGGCCCAGTCTTCACCAAGAAGCAACCTTGGCCAGATCGCCACACCGACTGACCGTATCGCAGGAGCATTTAATGCAAGGATGGCCTGACACCTTATCCTGACGCGCGCCCTTCAGTCGACAGAGCCGAAGTGACCGCAGTCACTTCGCCGCTCCACTGACCAGCCTGACAAAAAGACAGCGCCGCCTGCGTCGCTCCGACTGCTGTGCCACTCGACAGAGTGAGGCTGACATCAGCCAAGACCGGCCCCGGGCGCCATAGGAAACTCCGCCTCGCCCAACCCTAGGGCTCGTACTCGGGCTCGGCCCCGGAAGACGACGAACTCCGCCTTGCCCGACCTCAGGGCTCGAACTCGGGCTCGGCCCCAGAAGACGACGAACTCCGCCTCGCCCGACCCTAGGGCTCGGACTCGGCCTTGGCCTCGGACGACAGTGTCCGCCTCGCCCGACCCGGGGCTCGGACTCGACCTCGACCTCGGAAGACCAACTCGACCCCGACCTCGGAGGAGCCTCCGCCTCGCCCGACCTAGGGCTCGGACCGACCACGTCACAGGGGGGGCCATCATTACCCTATCCCTAGCTAGCTCAGGATACGGGGAACAAGACCGGCGTCCTATCTGGCTCGCCCCGGTAAACAGATAATGATGGCGCCCCGCGTGCTCCATGTCGACGGCGGCTCTCAGCCCCTTACGGAAGCAAGGAGACGTCAGCAAGGACTCGACAGCCCCGACAGCTGTCCCTCCGCAAGGCTCCAACGCTCCTCCGACGGCCACGACATCATATGAACAGGGTGCCAAAACCTCTCTGGCTGCCACGACGGCATGTACTTAGGGCACTAGCTCCTCTCTGCTAGACACGATAGCACACTGCTACACCCCCCATTGTACACCTGGACCCTCTCCTTACGTCTATAAAAGGAAGGTTCAGGGCTCTCTTACGAGAAGGTTGGCCGCGCGGGAGGTCGGGACGACGCGTAGAGTCCCTCGCTCTCCCCCATGCGGACGCTTGTAACCCCCTACTGCAAGCGCACCCGATCTGGGCACAGGACAACACAGAGGCCGCGGGTTTTTCCCTTTTTTATCTCTTCTCTCCCCTTTCGTGCTCCGTCTCGCGCCGACCCATCTGGGCTGGGACACGCGGCGACAATTTACTCGTCGGTCTAGGAACCCCCGGGGTCGAAACGCCGACACTAGGGTTACTTAACACGTACGTGCCAACGGCGAGTAATGTACACCAAGGGCAGCTCCAAAGCCTGCCTATCGCGTGTGTGCTCATCTTCCATTGATCTCTTCCTTTTCCGCTTTTTTTTTTGCATCCTTAGTACCTTGCGCCTAGAACGACGGTTAATCTTAATTACCTTGTTTTGTGGTGATCTCGTCGTGAGGATCGTATAGCCTACGTTGGACTGAAAAAGAATCTATACTGACTTCTACTGTTTCTACATATTTTATACATATTTTATGTTTATATATTGCATTATATATTGCAGCAGCTAGAGCAGCTGGCTTTAAGCAGCCCCTAAGCCTCTTTCACGAACCTGATGCTCATGCGGTAGCCTGCCAAGCAAAGCAAGTCACGCAGACGCGGCCCAGAATCTATCGCATGCACCAAATCCAACTTTGAGATGTGCAGGGCACGAGCAGCTTTTACGTGTCGCCGTCGCACGGCCGGCCGGCAGCGGCAGCGGCACGCGACGGCGTACCGAGACGCGGACGGCCAGCCCACAGTCCCACACCGACTAGACGAAGACGACCCAGTCAGACACCACCGTTTCAAACTTTCAATCTTCGACCCCCGAGGCCCGCACAGCTGAAACCAAACAGAGCGCCTGGCAGCAGATCCCATCTGCGGTTTGCGACCGCCCCGGGGGGGAGGCGGTTTTGAGCTAGTGCCTTTCAGAAAATCCTTGCACAAATTTCTCTGCACCATCCGTAGACAAACGAACAGTGAGACACCAAATAGCACCGTCCCGTACCAGGGGCATGATCAAGCTCTCCAGAAATGTCTGGCAAATGTCTAGCTATTTGTTATTCAGAGGTATCATGCCGTCGGTCTCCAACGGATCACGTATATAGTCATGTTTTATACGATAGACTGCAATGTTTATTTAAAATAAGAGATGAAGTAGTGAATGAGATGGAGGAGAAAAAACGGTGGAAAAAAAATCATATGCCACTATTTGTTATCCAGAAATAAACCCTATTAGAAAGCGGATATGTCTTAAGCCCACCCAAGAATGTCAGCCATTACGTGTTATTAGTCTGACTCGTGTACCTTCCACTCGTGATTTTAGCAGCATAACTCAGTTGTTCTCCGGATGACGGAGAACAACTGGGTTATGCTGCTGAAATCACGAGCAGAAGGTACACGAGTCAAAGACCAAATAACACGCAAAGGCTGCCATTATCAGGTTGTCCAAAATACGCTGGACAATTCGGACTACACACCTCACAAGTAAATGTGAGATGCGTCGTTCCCAAACGGGTGACACATATGTTTTCCTAAGTGTGTGTCCTACACGTAAGTAATTGATCCAACAACATTATAAATATGGAGAAATGCTAAAGTACAACAATACCAATAAAGGTAGAAATGGTTAACAAATGTAGCAACAAATCTAACATGCTATCATGACAATAAAAAAGTTAGACAAATAAACTAGCAGATAAGTAATCACCTCGATCTAGGCAGGGAAGCGCGGACGTTGGTGGCGATATCGCCTATATATGTTAGAATGATGATTTAGAACAAAATAATTGACTAAAATTTAGCAAAGTATACCACACTAATGTCCCTGCATTTGTCTTCTCATGTATAACTTTTCCTACACTTGTATCATATACACATAAGTAAATGTGGCAAAATAGTAAAGATTTATAGGGGCATGATATTGGATCGGTTGCATCGCAATAAACAACAACTTTGTCATTATAATCAATAATGATTTTGCATCACAATAATGGTTTTGTATCACACAGTTTAGCTTTTTTTATCTCTCCTAAATCAATTATTTCATCACAATAAACAACAACATCACCCAAATATAAGACCATAAAATCAATTACTTCATCGCAATAAACAACAACATCACTGAATTCAATTACTTCATCACTGAATGTATCACAATAAACTAAATTATACCAAGGCCGCCAGCGTGGAGGCTTGGGTTGGCAGTGGCTCCGGGGTGGAGGCGCGGAGTGGCGACAGCGTGGAGACTTCGGGCGTGGCGGAGAAGGCTTGACTCCAGGAGCGGTGTGGAGACTCCGGGTGGTGGAAGCTCCAAGCGGTGCCCAACACCGGCGGCGGGTGGAGAGGAGGCCAGTGGCGGAGGAAAACGATGGCGGTTACTGCGTTTGTGAGAGAGACTAGCCAGAGAAAGAAAAGGGAATAGGAGGAGCCGGCGGCACACAGTTTCTTAAAACGACTAAGAACGTCGGTCAGGGCAAGGCCGACATTCTTAATGCTTTAAGAACTGTTGGGGGCCTTCGGCTTCCGAAGGTCCTCAAAAATATGATTTAACAATGTTTCTAGAAGTACAATGCATGAACAGGTACCTTCGGACTTGAGTTGAAACCACAGCGTGAAGAAGCACGAGAAGGAGTACGAAGGATAGCGCAAAGCCGAAGCTGTGCGCAGGAGAGCTTCGGCATGATAACAGAAAAAGGAAACCGACTTAAAGATGAAAAGGCTATTTAAACCTCGATGGACTACTATAGAGTTGTTAGCAAATGTAAAGTGCATGAGTGTAATTTCACATGGGCTGCGTCCCGTGCCTATAAATAGATGAACAGTAACTCTGTACTGTTCACGTTGACTTGACATTGATCCTTACGTCATGCTGATACTTTTACCTTCTTTCAAGTCGAAGGTACACTTATAATCTAATATTGTTTCTATTTTTCCATAGTAATGAAATAAAAATGAGATAGTGATAATATATGACTGTTTATATTATTTTTTATGGTTCATATGATTCTTTCTTCATCCTCATATGTTATGTTAACGAAGGCATGTCCTTCGTTACCTTCGTCCGAAAATCATTATATCCTAAGGGAAATAATGCTTCGAAGGATGAAGGGCTTTAACGTATAATGTTTATTGTGTTGCCTTGTTCTTAATTCGAAGCACTTGAGAACAAGTCACCAACATTGGCGCCCACCTCTGGTGAACCCTTTTTCGACCACCTTCAGCAAGCATTGACCTTCGTCATGCCACCAAAGAAAGTTTCGACAACAGGGGCTACCGTTCTGCAGCCGCTAGATTCGAACCAGGAGACCCTTTCTCTTCGGGAAGCCCGAAACCAGAAGAGGAAGGCTACTAGTCCAACACCACAAGAGGATGAGTTGGACCAGGAAATCAGGAATATGGAGATGCTTCATCAGCAGGTCCAGAAGAAGAAGGAGAAGATGGCTCGGTTAGCTGACCTGCAAAGGCAGATTGACGAAGCTACCAAAGAAGTGCGTCATCTTGCTCAAGATGAGTAGAATCAAAGGCCATACCACAGGGAATTGCACCAAGAGGGCTTCTTCAACGAGGATGACTGGTATGAGGATTTCCATCACAGAAATTTTGCTTTTCATGATGCTTCTCCTCTGTCAGCAGAACTGCAGGCTACGCCCTGGCCTCCATCTTACAAGCCATCCTAGCTCCCCATGTATGATGGACACTCAGATCCGAAGCAGTTTCTGATGAGCTACGGAGCAACTATATCTTCGTATGGTGGCAACACTGCTGTCATGGCAAAATCCTTTATCATGGCAGTCAAAAATGTTGCACAAACTTGGTATTCCTCTCTTCGACCAGGAACAATCACATCATGGCAGAAGCTGAAGGACATGCTGATCACCAGTTTTCAAGGGTTTTAGACGAAGCCGGTTACCGCTCAAGCCTTGTTCCAGTGCACGCAAGACCAAGAGGAATACCTCCAGGCGTATGTCCGAAGGTTCTTGCGTCTGAGGGCATAAGCGCCAACAGTGCCCAATGAAATTGTCATTGAGGCCATGATTAAGGGGCTTCGGCCAGGACCTTCAGCCCAGTACTTCGCCAGGAAACCCCCTCAAACCCTGGAGAAACTGCTTCAGAAAATGGATGAATACATCCGTGCTGACAATGATTTTCGACAGAGAAGGGAGAAAGCTTACAGGTTCTCCGAAATGGCCAGGGGCTTCAGAGGGAGGATCCACCCTAGGCACGTCAGATCAATCCATTCCACTCAGAATGATGACAGGGGAAGTCAACAACAGAGGCCGCAATATTCTTCCCAGGCTTCGGGGCAGCAACAGAGTTATCCTCGGCCCCCAGCTCCAAGGGGCAGAGGCGCCAGGGGCTTCAGAGGAAGGTTTGGGGATCAGCCCAGGAAGATTTATTGTCTATTCTACGGTGAGGACAAGGGCCACACTACCAGGATGTGCCACGTCACCATCCAGAAACAAAAAGAGATAGCAGAAGTTGCAGCCCAACAGAGTCAGCCGAAGCAGGTTATGCATACTGCTTCGTATCACTCGCCGTACATTCCAGAGTACGTGGGTAACCATCCTGCAGCCTCTGTTGCTTCGGCAAGCCAATCTCAGGCATCTTGGCAGCAGCCTCCACCCCCACCACTATTGCAACGAGGCCAGCAGCCAGAAGGGAGCCAGCACATTCATCAGCAACGGGACTTCAAAGAGGAGTCCGAAGCTCGCACAGTCAACAACACTGTGCCAAAATCGAAGCACATCTACTAGAAGATATCCTACTTCTGAAACAGTTCTGGCATTCGTTATCATTTTTCTTTTTTAATAGAGAATTCAATTCCTTGTAATAGCTTCGTCTTGGTCATAGTGGAAATATATCTCTTTTACATACTCACGAAGTCCAAAAAATTGGCGAAGCACGAAAGTTGCTCTCAAGGGGGAGCGGGGTTCATAATCATATTACAAGTTTTGTCGAGGCAAGAAAAAGTAGTTCTAAGGAACGCAGTGTACGTCTCCCGAAGCAACAAAAAGTCGTTCCTAAGAGAGCGCAGTGTAAGTTTTCTGCTCAAAAGTCGTTCCAAAGGGAATGCAGAGCTTACAGCGAAAAATAAACGCTGATTCCGCCAAAGTAAAAGGCGAAGCGTGAAAAGTCAATGTGAATACCGCTGAAGTAAAAGGCGAAGAAGCTCCTAAGGGAGGCTTACAGCGAAAAATAAACGCTGATTCCGCTGAAGTAAAAGGTGAAGAAGCTCCTAAGGGAGGCTTACAGCGAAAAGTCAGCGCTGATACACCAAAAAATAAGCGGTGAAGCCGAAAAGTAAACGGCAAAAAGTAGAATGGGTGTGTATTTTCGGCACAAATAACATTTTGCATAGCATAACATCATTACATCATTTTGTATAGCATAACATCATACATCATCTTGCATCAATGGCGCGAGAAGGGGATTCAATGTTGATCTTCGGGGAATGATTTGAAAAAGTAGTGCCAAGGTGTTTTTTCGCCGAAGGCTCAAAAGCGGTATGTATGTAAGATTTCATGCGTCGTAAAGAATTCAGTTACAAGCAGCTTAAATATTGCATTCAAAATTATAAAAATACTACGCACTTTGTTCAGCAAATATTATATTACAAATGTTTTTACAATAGAAGCTATTCTTCTTTTAAAACTGCTCTTGCAGCTTCGTTCAACAGTCGATTAACAGCTTCGTCTAGAATAGCTTTGGCCACTTTAGTAACTTCATCTTCTCTTTCTGCTTCGGGGTTGGCCGTCAACTCGAGGGGCTCTGGAGGAGGAGATAGTTCAGCTGCGATATAAAACGTAAATAAGTCCGAAGTCGCAAAATTAGTAAATAAAGTTAAAAAGTTATTAAGTAATACCTATTCGCCTCTCAAGTTCCGCTGCTTTCTCAACTGCCTTCGCCGCTTCTTTTGAATCATAAGAATCTTTTTCACTCTTTTTTATCATTTCATGCGCCATCCCTCAGCCACCATTCTCCCAGATGTCAGTAAAGAATTTTCCGCCAATTAAGCTTGCTTCGGCCGAGGGATCTTTTGTATCTTCAATAGATAAAGCGGCTTCGGCTTGAGCCAAAGTTTTCACATGGTCGCAGCCTGATTTCTCTAAAATAGCTGCGATTCCTCTAGCACCCGAGAAAGCGCAGATATCTCCGCGACCACTCAAAACTTCTTCAAAAGCTTCTGCTTCGTTATTGATCCAATCAATTAGTCCTTTAGGATCACCCCTTACGAAGTTGTCTTCGTTAGAAAATATGCCAACATTGGCGAAACTAGTTTTTATTTTCTTAACACACTCTATAGATTTTTCATAGCACCTCTCCTTGGATGCACGAAGTTCATCAACTGTTTTTTGTAAGTGGTTCCTCCAATATATACTAATATCTCGTTCAGCCTCTGCAACACCGCATTTTTCTTTAGCTTCGAATAGCTGTTTCCGAAGATCTTTGATTTCGTATTTTTGAGCTTCAGCTTGGGCTTTGGAAGCAGCTTCGTCTTCCCTTATTTTGTTCAACAATGAGTGTAGTATTTTGTCTTTTTCAAGACCTTCGTTCCTTAGTTCAATCACTTCGGAACGAAGGTTGTTCAAGGCTATGGTATACCCTTCATCTTCGACACTTTTTTGCGCCCTGAGGGCATTGCTAAGAATAAGGCCCTGCAAAAAATGCGGTATTAATTGTAAGTAAATGGAAGATTTTGTCTTTAAATACAAAAATCTAACTTTCTCACTTTTAAGCTATTGTATGCTAAGCTGTCGGCCAACTCATCTTTTGATAGCACTGAGAGCCCATCTTCTAGTGTAGGGAAACCGAAGCTCTTGCTCATCTCTCGGCAGACAGAAATCTCTTTACTGTCTGGGAGACAATACAAGAAGTCTTCTTCCCCGCTGCCGTTGAATACTAGGGCCCCCTTTGGATATTTCAATCTTTGAGCATAAAATTGAGCCTCTTGCTTTTCTTTTTCAGATAATCTTTTTCCCGAAGCATGTCGTATAATATAATCAGTAGCTTCAGATGATGTTCCGGGAATAGGAACGGCGGTTTTTCCAGTCACAATTGCTTCTGCAGCTTCTTTCTCTATCTTGTCTCCGATTTCCAAGGATTTCTCCTTGGCAGGCTCTGAAGGCCCAGCTTCGGTCTCGACTTGGACCTTGGAAGCTTTGGTCTCGATGTGTGTTTCCGAAGTGTAGGAAACGGGTGATGCCTAAGAGGGGGGGTGAATTAGGACTTCTAAAACTTTTACTAAACTAGGCCACAATTAAATCCCTAGAGCAAAACTTATGCAAATAATCAAAACTAGAATGTGCAAACTAGGTTTTGTCTAAGTGTAGCTATCTCTACCGCAAAGGCTAAGTTTCAATCTACACTAAATAAGTATGATTACAAGATTGAAACCTAAATGCTTAATATAAATGCGGAATGTAAAGAGCTAAGTAGAGAAGCAAACTCTCGTGGATGACGCCGGTATTTTTACCGAGGTATCCGGAACCACGCAAGGTCCCGACTAATCCTCGTTGGTGCCCCTACGCAAAGGGAAGCCCACGCGAGGGCCAAGCACCACGGTCGAGTAACTCCGTAGAGAGCCACGGGCCTTCTCCACGCGCAAGTGGTGCTCCGCTTCCGGCTCCTCTCGGACGCTCCCCGCCGTCTCCACTATCGAGCTTCCGGCCGAAACGCCGCGGGCCTCGTTCCCTTCGGTACACGGTGGCGGCCATGACACAAACGCGGTTGTCACGGTCTCGCAAGACTCTCGCCCCACTCGGTACAATTACAACGACTCACACAAGAGCCGAGGGGTTGTGTGGTTTTACAAAACTCACTCAACTAACTAGGGTTCACCTAGAGCAAGCGCTAAAGCGGTCTAACTAACCTAAGCACTTCGCAAAGCACCTACGCTAATCACCGAGTGATTCTATTAAGCACTTGGGTGTTTGAGCTCTTGGAAATATGCACTATGTGTCTTGGTATGTTGCTTGGGCTCCCACACTTGAGAATGGCCGGTTGGGGTGGTATTTATAGCCTCCACACCCCCAACTAGCCGTTGGACAGAAAGCAGCAGCTTTCTGTCGTCGGGTGCACCGGACAGTCCGGTGCACCACCGGACATCCACTGTGCAGTGTCCGGTGCACACCACGTCAGCCGACCGTTGGCGCCTGTAGCAGTCGACCGTTGGATCCGACCGTTGCCGTCTGCCCGTGGCACACCGGACAGTCCGGTGCACACCGGACAGTCCGGTGCTACAGCTAGAGAGCGCATGTCCGTGGCCTCTCTGCGCAGACTGTCCGGTGCCACACCGGACATCAATGTCCGGTGCACCACCAGGCGCTGGCTGACAGCTCGCATCTTGGATTCCTTTGCTGATTTCTTCGGGCTTCTTTAGTTCTTGAGTATTGGACTCCTATGCATCTTTTTATGTCTTCTTTTGAGGTGTTGCATCCTTATTGCCTTGGTCCAAATCTCTTCGCATCCTGTGAACTATAATTATAAACACTGGCAAACATATTAGTCCACAGGTTGTGTTAATCATCAAACACCAAAACTCAATTAGCCAAATGGCCCGGGATCCATTTTCCTTACAATCTCCCCCTTTTTGGTGATTGATGACAACATAACCAAAGCAAGCAAATAATACAAGTGTTTGAATTAAAATATGCAATCTACTTGCTAAGATGCATGATTGTCCCCACAATGTGATATTATGGACTTAAGCCTCCGCCTAACTCCATAATTCACTTACTTCCTATTTTTGGACCAAATAACCAAAACCACTGGAAAAACCATTTGTAGATATAAAATTTTAAATTGGTGTTTGGTGTTTGATATAGTTTTCATTGCTTTGGTCCCTAAACTTCTCCCCCTTTGGCATCAACCACCGAAAAGGAAGACATTAAAAGCATGTAGGAAGTAAATAAAAGCTTGCCCTCAACAAGAATTGTATCAAATGATATCACAAGAAGGATATTAAATTGAACCATATGAATGATACCAGTTGAAATGATTATTCCCCCTAAATGAGTGTTCTCTTTAGAAAGAGGTTTCTCCCCTTTTTAGAGATGAAGAAATACTCCCCCTGACAGAGATCCTCTACTTAGGAAAAACATGTGAAAATTAGAGGTGCAAGACATGATTTGAAAAGACTAACTTCCCTTATGCATAGGTAACAGAATATGAGTTAACTACTTATGCATTTTTAGCAACATGGAAGCATATGATATGAATTATAGTCTAATCAAATTTTGGAGAAGACATGTAAATGATACTGAAAGTTGTCTCAAAAGATACCAATTGAAAGTCAATGGTGAGCTTGAGAGACATGAGAGTTCTTGGAGATTTTGCAGTGGAAGATTGTTGTCTTTTTCTGGGGATCTTATTTTCCTTACAATGAGACTATCACATGAAATAGACTTGAAAAGGTGTTAGTCTCAAAGTGTTAGATTATAGAGTAATCTCCCCCTAAAGGTGTGCATACAAGTTTTGAATACTTGTAGGAGACATGCACTTTGATTTGATATCAAGAGGGGCAAATTATCTACAATCCTAACTTTGGCACATATAAGTTAAATGATACAACTTGTAAAAATCAAAATTTTCAATTGATGCATCATTTACTATGGAGTGATATAAAAGCTATGTGCCGTGCTTAAATAAACATTTTAAGCCATGTAGGTTTGCTTAAGTATATGAATTAAAAACAAGCAATCCTACCATATGATTTACCTAGTATGCATGATTTTAAACAAAAGTACATAACAAATGTAATACTAGGCAAGAAAGGTAAACTAGATAAAAGGTAAATAGATACGCATATCTAAAAACGAAGAATACAATAAAACTAGTTACCTTAGTCATGGGTGGGAAATTTGGGTCCAAAATTTTCACTAACCCACTTGGCAATAGACTTGATCCAATATGATGTATCCCATGATATACATCCCAATTTTGCCAAGTCTCCAAATTTCCCGTAGACCTTCGGTCCACTCACTTCCCTTTCGGGATCCAAACCTTCTTGGTGCTTTTCATGGTTGAAATTATCTCATTCGGCACCTAGATGCGTTTGTCCCCTTTTCCTTTGTTGGCTTGCTTGTTGGCCTTGATTGCTATCACTTTTCCATTCTTTTTCTTCTTGATCAAATATGGTGTAGCATCCTTTTTGTTCACCTTTTTGATGTAGGTGTTGGAGATTTTGCTTGATGGCTTTTGCTTGAGCTTTTGCCTTTGTTTATCCCCGGTCATCGCCTTGCATTGGAAAGACTTGTGGCCTTCCATGTGGCATAGCCTACAAATCACAGTTTCTCCCTCCATAGGCTTGTTCACTCCCGTAGTGGTGTTATCCTGTGGAGGTCGGATTTGTTTGGCTTTGCCTTTCTTGTCATACAAAGCCTTGCCAAGGCGAGCCACTTCTTGCCTTAATTGTTCATTTTCCTTTGCAACCTTATCCGAACACGTCTCTACAACAATATTCTCAACAACGACTTGGTTGCAAGGGTTAGAATCATCAATTAAATCAAAGCAGGAAGTAAAAGCATCTTTCTTAATTATTTTAGGTATTTCAACTAAAGATGCTGCTGGGGTGCTACCAATGTTTTCTAGCTTAGTAGTTAGCTCATTGTTGTGTATGCTAAGAATTTCCATTTTCTTTAGCAAATTTTCAATAGCTTCTTGGGAGCTAGCTAACTTAGCCTTAAGTTTTTCATTCTTTTTAATAAGGCTATCATCAGTAGCAGTGGATGGAGCACTAGATTCTAATAGCTCAATTTTAGTTGATAGCTCACTATTTAAGTTTGCAAAAGTTTCAAATTTTTCTAGCAAACCTTTGTAATCATTTTGAGAGCTAACCACTTATTTTTCAAAGTTTTAAGTTGAGCTTTTTGCTTAGTGCAGACATCCTGGAAAAATTCTACAACTTTCGCAAGCTCATCTACAGAGGGCTTTCCCTCACCTTCATCATCACTACTACTTTCATCACTAGAGGATGGAATGCTTTTGTTACCTCTTGCCATAAGGCATTTGTGTGATGACCGTGATGAGCGTGATGAGGACCGGTGGCTGCACGTCCTTGGAGGTTCATCTTCACTTGAAGAATCATCCCAAGTTCTAACACTTGTTAGCGCCTTGCCTTTGCTCCTCTCCTTTTTGGGTTTGGCCATATTTGGACAGTTGTCCCTGAAGTGGCCCTTCTCCCCACATGCGAAGCATCCTCTCTTCCTTTGCTTTTTCCTGTCAATGTTAAAGAGAAGATCCTCGACCTGCAGGGGCACACCCATTAGATTAATCTTGCGAATCATCCTCATTACTTTTCCGACGCGTCGGATTGTTTCTTTGTCCTCGGAGGATGATGTGCATGGTTGATTATCTTCATCATCATCACTTTCTTCTTCTTCCTCTTCTTCACTTGAGGAACTGGGAGTGGGAGCCTTCTTTTTTCCCTTCCTTTCATCACATGCAAAAGCATATGGTCTTGAGGAAGTTGGCTCCTCTCCCCGACTCATTTTTCGCGACATCTCAAAAGCCGCAATTTTCCCAATCACGATGGTCGGGGTCATATTACTCAAATCCTCCATGTTGTGAAGGATGGTGATGATGCTCCCATATCTTTGTTGTGGTAGTAGGGAGATAATCTTCCTCACAATGTCCGCATCACCTAGCTTATTAATGCCAATCGAATTGAGCTCATTGATAATTAGATTCAAACGAGAATACATGTCTCTAACAAGCTCATCATCTTTCATAGCAAAAGAATTATACTCATTTAGGACTAGGCAATGTTTTTGCTCACGGACATTTGATGTGCCGTCATGGAGCTCATGCAATTTTAGCCAAATCTCATTAGCAGTTTTCAGGGTAAATACTTGATTGAAAATATTCATGCTAAGAGATTCATACAAGCAATTTTTGGCTCTAGCATTTAAATGGATTTCTTTTTCCTCACTCGTGGTGGGTTTCTCGGGATTCTTGAGGGGTTTCATCCCGTCACGAGTGACTCTCCAAACACCTAGATCAACGGCCTCTAGGTAACAAGCCATTCTAGCACTATAATATGGGAAGTTAGTGCCGTCGAAGTGGGGTGGCCTATGGGTATCCATCCCTCCTCTAAAAGGCGTCGGCTCTTTTAGCAGTGAAGCTAAAACGTTTCAAATGAGCCAAACCTGGCTTTGATACCACTTGTAGGAAACGGGTGACGCCTAAGAGGGGGGTGAATTAGGACTTCTAAAACTTTTACTAAACTAGGCCACAATTAAATCCCTAGAGCAAAACCTATGCAAATAATCAAAACTAGAATGTGCAAACTAGGTTTTGTCTAAGTGTTGCTATCTCTACTGCAAAGGCTAATTTTCAATCTACACTAAATAAGTATGATTACAAGATTGAAACTTAAATGCTTAATATAAATGCGGAATGTAAAGAGTTAAGTAGAGAAGCAAACTCTCGTGGATGACGCCGGTATTTTTACCGAGGTATCCGGAACCACGCAAGGTCCCGACTAATCCTCGTTGGTGCCCCTACGCAAAGGGAAGCCCACGCGAGGGCCAAGCACCACGGTAGAGTAACTCCGTAGAGAGCCACGGGCCTTCTCCACGCGCAAGTGGTGCTCCGCTTCCGGCTCCTCTCGGACGCTCCCCACCATCTCCACTATCGAGCTTCCGGCCGAAACGCCGCGGGCCTCGTTCCCTTTGGTACACGGTGGCGGCCGTGACACAAACGCGGTTGTCACGGTCTCGTAAGACTCTCGCCCCACTCGGTACAATTACGATGACACACAAGAGCCGAGGGGTTGTGTGGTTTTACAAAACTCACTCAACTAACTAGGGTTCACCTAGAGCAAGCGCTAAAACGGTCTAACTAACCTAAGCACTTCGCAAAGCACCTACGCTAATCACCGAGTGATTCTATTAAGCACTTGGGTGTTTGAGCTCTTGGAAATATGCACTATGTGTCTTGGTATGTTGCTTGGGCTCCCACACTTGAGAATGGCCGGTTGGGGTGGTATTTATAGCCTCCACACCCCCAACTAGCCGTTGGACAGAAAGCAGCAGCTTTCTGTCGTCGGGTGCACCGAACAGTCCGGTGCACCACCGGACATCCACTGTGCAGTGTCCGGTGCACGCCACGTCAGCCGACCGTTGGCGCCTGTAGCAGTCGACCGTTGGATCCGACCGTTGCCGTCTGCCCGTGGCACACCGGACAGTCCGGTGCTACAGCCAGAGAGCGCTTGTCCGTGGCCTCTCTGCGCAGACTGTCCGGTGCCACATCGGACAGTCTGGTGCACACCGGACATCAATGTCCGGTGCGCCACCAGGCGCTGGCTGACAGCCCGCATCTTGGATTCCTTTGCTGATTTCTTCGGGCTTCTTTAGTTCTTGAGTATTGGACTCCTATGCATCTTTTTATGTCTTCTTTTGAGGTGTTGCATCCTCATTGCCTTGGTCCAAATCTCTTCGCATCCTGTGAACTATAATTATAAACACTGGCAAACATATTAGTCCACAGGTTGTGTTAATCATCAAACACCAAAACTCAATTAGCCAAATGGCCCGGGGTCCATTTTCCTTACACGAAGCTTCGACAGCTTTCTTCGGAGTAGAGCTTGAAGTTTTTATTGTTTCTAGCACATCTAATACGTTGACCATTCTCTTTCTCTTGGGGGTTGTCGAGAGATCCTTTGGTGCCTTTGGCATTGTCACCTCCGCCGAAGGACTTATTACTTCCAATATTCTCGTTTTCTCAACCTTCATCTCTTCAATGTTAATGGCCTTCGGCTCATCTGATTTGGCTGATGATGCCTTCGGCGATACAGCCGGTTCAATTTTCTGCGTAATCGTAGGTTTTTGCCTTCGGTCACCGAAGAGGTCTCACCGCCAAATTCAGGCACTATGGCTGGTTCAATATAGCGTGGTCGATGAGTAAGGACCTTCACCCTTTTCCTCTTCGGCGCGGGCTCGCTTGGAGCAGCTGAAGCATCATCTCTCCCGGAATCTCCACTTTTTCTTTTTTGCCCCCGGGGCGGGTAATGGTAGTCAGGATACATGAACCCAATGGCATCAAAAACTCTGTTTAGTCTCTTCTTTTTCCGGTTCCCGAAGGCTGCAGATAATGCGTTATCTTCTGCTCTGGAGTACAGCCCAAGCAGATCATCGCTTGTAGCTTCGACGCTTTTCAGCCAGTCGTCGTCTGACTCGATAAACTGATCTCTAAACCAGAAGGTATATTTTAGTCGAACTAGACCACCTTCGTGGGGATTGCTGATGGATTCTTTTGGCACCTCCCAGTCGGCTAACAATGGCCGTATCCTGTAGGCCACGTGCTCTTGAACTAAGTCCCTTGTCCCGATGAAAGAGCAGACTAAGCCAAAAGCCTTGCGACATTCTTTGGCCGCTTCGTCAATTTCTACCTTCGGTTTCCGGAGCCCGAAGCGTTGCCAGATAGGGCGCATGATTATATCTTTAATGTCTTATCGTGCCTTTAAATCATTCTTTAATAAAACCATTCTTTTGTCCAGTCTCTAGGCCATCTCTTCCGAAAAGTCGGTACTGGGGAGCTTGAACCAGAACGAGCAACAAAGCTATAGCAGCCGAAATTATTATGATACTGTTCTTTACCCCAGGGCTTCGTCTCATATAACAATTCATGCATGCTGCAGAAACTTTTTGCATTTGGCTCCAAGCCTTGACTCCTTAAAGCCCACACGAAGATTCCCATTCTTATAATAGCTTCGGGGGTAATCTGGTGAAGGTAAATCTGAAATATCCTCAAAACCTCGACTACGAAGCTGCTCAGAGGAAGCCGAAGCCCAGCCTTCAAAAAGCTCCAGAAGATCACGACTTCATTCTCCTCTGGAGTAGGACAAGTTTTCTCTCCATCGTCAGCCCTCACAACAGATATATCCCGAAAGTATTTCCCCCTCATGTTGTCAAGATGGCTTTGTTTAATACTTGATTTTCCAAAAACTGCATGGCTTGGTCGCCAGGGTCGATCTTCGGAGTCTTCCCCGCCGCTCTCCACATCATAGCTGTCACTATCACTAGTGTCTTCAAACAAACCCTCCAAAGTTTCCCTAGCAATCTTCTCTGCATTTGTCCTTGCTATCGATTCAATAAAGCCAAGATTCATCTCCTCAGAAAGGCTCAGCTTCGGTTCAGCGATAGCTTTCTTATCCTCAGACATCTTCGAAAGTGCTGAGAAAAGTGCTCTCAGAGCCGAAGCTTAAAATTTTAAAAAAAATCTAGGCAAGTGTTGATGCGCAAGAGCTAAAAATTGAGTAAGCAAGAGCAGATGGCAAAAGAGCGTGCCAAATAAGCTCGTGGTGCGCTCTTATTTATACGCCTGGTGCGTTGCGTGCTGGAGAGCCCGCTTGTCAGTGGTTGTTGCTATTCTAGCAAAGGGAAGGTGTTTTTTCGGACCTTCGGCTCAGGGCCTTCGTCCTTGTCGTAATCTAAATTTATCATTCTAACAAATTAATATTGTGAGGGGCTACTGTTGGGGGCCTTCCACTACAGGAATTCACTTAATTCCCGTCGGCCAGAAACCGACGGGAATAAGCATATACCGACGGGAATTACTTAATTCCCGTCGGTTTAGGGCTTATTCCCGTCGGTTTTCAGCCGCCAGGCGTCCCTTGTCGGGGATACGTTTATCCCCGTCGGCGACCGACGGAAATTATTAATTCCCGTCGGCCATTAACTAGCCGACGGCAATTAATGCTAACTCCCGTCGGCTCACCAGGCCGACGGGAGTTATTAGTTAATTCTCGTCGGTTCACCAGGCCGACGGGAGTTATTAGTTAATTCCCGTCGGCCTGGGTTCACCAGGCCGACGGGAGTTATTAGTTAATTCCCGTCGGTTCCCTAGGCCGACGGGAATTAACTGGGCCGATGAGAGTTATTAGTTAATTCCCGTCGGTTCGACCATAGCCGACGGGAATTAACTGGGCCGACGAGAATTACCCTATACTGCTACAAAAACAGCACGAAATTAGGACACTATTTCTGCACACATAACATATATCACACATAACATAAATAACAGATAACAGCCACATTACAAACACATGCATTCATAATAAAATCACGCATTACAAACATAACATCCACCAACATTTCAAATATAAGTTCAACCACCACATCGAGTCAACGAGTACGACATAGTATTGAAATATAAGTAAGACATATGTTCAAGTACGACCAAGAGTCCACGAGTTAAGAAACATGTTCATGTGTTTAGAGATAACCACCACTTGGGTGGTTAGAGCTTTGACCGCTGCCGCCACCACCACCAGGAGGAGGGAACGCGAAGAGCGAGTCAACAAATCCAGTCCCTGCTGCGGGATCAGATCCACTACCACCCGCTTCGGGCGTAACCTATGCAAGTTAGCAAATATCATCACGTTAAATGCAAATATCAAAAAAGTATACAAGTATATAAATTAATGGAGAGTTATCAAATGTACCCTATCTCCAGGTGCAGGTATATGTGTCGGAGGGGTGGTGAACTGTGGTGGTGGAACTGGTGTGTTTGCAAATTGGCTCCATTGTGGTGGCGGTGGAAAATTTGATGTCATGCCCTATTGCTGCATTAACTGTTAAACATATATGTGTTACTACCGAAGATGTTGTATTGAAATATAATAATTTAGAGTTCGGATTATGTGTACTCACTTGATACATCGCTTGGTTATGTGCATTGCAAGCCTCCATAAATTCGCGTTGTTGTCTCATCTCTTCGCGCATCCTCATAATCTCCAACTCCTGCTCGTTCGGTCGACGAGAGCATGAGCTACGGGAAGATGAACCCGTCCTCTGAGATCTCACCGACGACGAGTCAATGAATCCGTCGAAGAGTGCGTATCTATAAGTTATTCAAAAAATGTGATTATTGTATAATCAATTTAGTGTCAACCATATAATTTCATAAGTTAGAGCTTACCGTCCATGCGCTTTGCCACCACCACTTGCGTACACCACCGAGGGATCCACCGGTTCATGGCGCCAGTCGAAGTCAGGGCCATGGCGACGAACCATCTCCTCCCCATATGCCGCCTATACATCATTGACAACCTTACAAATGCAAGAATTTATATACTTTGAACGTTTGAACTTTTGAGCCAAAACTCACCAAGCGATCCGTGGCTGTCTGGCTGCAGAGCTGGTCAGGGTTGTTCGGGTCTGGTCCTTTGTGGCCCTCCTGGTAGACCTCAATGTCACTAGGCTTTTGGCCACTCGTAGCTTCCTGTATAAACAAAAAACATTCATAAGCAATCGTATTATTTGCTGATCGACATAGATAGATCAAACTTACCATTCTTTTAGCTTTTCGTATCATGTCGTCACCGCCAAACTTGTGGTTAGGATTGGTTCCTCGACATTGTCTGTGATGCGCTGACGCTTTCTGGAAGCCTTCGGAAGCCCAATATCGACACCAAGCATAGTACGCATCAGGCACGGGCGCCATCCATGGAACCATCACCTGCACACACACAATGTTACATATTATCAATCACAACAATAAATATAAAGGGTAAAACAAATTGAATACTAACCTCACGATATTGATCCTCAGTCAAATATATCTTTGACGACCCTTCCTTTTTAGTCAAGGGGCCTGCTTCTTCCGGATGCTTTTGAAAATACAGGTTTGTAGCCTGAATTCTCGCATAGTATATGGCATCCTTCACCAGCTTCTTTGCGTTGTTTTGGAAGACACGTTCAGCGTGCCCCATGTAATCCTCTCCGTCAGGCAACCGATATCGAAGCTACAACATAAAGAATACAAATACAATGGTATAAGTCATAGATTTACAATATTAAGAAACATAACAAAAATAATAAAGAATTCATACCCAAAAGTCATTACGCACAAGTCCCTGTCTGTCGGTGTGGTTTCGTTCCTTTTTAAACTTGTACTCGTCCCAGGTACTGACGAGCACCTCATCCTCGGTATCACCGTTTGACACCTTCACTATACCAGGGTAGTGAAGGCGGCAAAGAGAACCCAACGTAAGGTTAACCTGAGTGTGGTGTCCCTTGCCATCAAAGGACAGGTCCTCCCAATTCCTGCATTACACAAAAACATTAACAATACACATAATAGTTATATGAGATAAGTTAATATATTACACTCACCGATCTCCATGTGGCATGATTAAAGTCCTATCAGCCTCTCGCTCTATCGCGTGATGAGGCTTTACTGAGTGGCTTTTTCTTGAGCGACGTGTGCGTGTCGCTGAAGAGCCTCCCGAGCCATCATCCATCGGGTTGTCAGCCGGTTCGCCCTGTTGGCCCCACTGGTCCCACGCCTGTTGCTGCTCTCTCTGGTGGTCCCACTGGTCCCATGGCTGGTGATGCTGTGCGGCCTGGTCCCATGTCACGTGCTCTACCTCCTCATTGTGCTCCACCTCCTCATTGTGCTGCTCAGCCTCATTGTGCTGCTCCTCCTCAATGTGCTGCTCCTCAGTGTGCTGCTCATCCTGGTACATACAACTCAAGATTTATTTGTAAATATGTAAACAAATTTATTTGTACAAGATATGTTACCTCATCTCCATGTACCGCGCTCAACAGCTCTCGACGTCTGCTGCTGCTCGAAGAACTGCCCTGAAAAAGGCCCAGGCCCTTGAACAGCCCCTTTACTGACTTCTTTGATTTTGGCGGCATCCTGCATAAAAAATAAGAAAACAACTTTACTTGTTAAATATAAACAAATTAGGATAAAAAATGACATAATACTTAAAATATAAACAAATTAAATAACAAAACAACTTTACTTGTTAAATATCATCAAAATCAGGATCTATTTGTTCTCTTCTATGCAGAGGTCGCCATGTTACTTTTCTCCTAACAGGTTGTCTTCTCCTTTTCTCGGGAAAAGTTAAGTCGTTAACGTCTGCAACTAGTGAATCTAATGCCGGTGCAGGATCAATATGAAAACTAGTTGGCAACTCTTCTTCTTGAAACACCTCATCAACCTGCTCAAGGTGACCAATTTGATATTCGTCCTCACCAGGAGTGTATAGGCGTTCGCGGGGATTTACATTGTACACAACCCTCCATTTAGACAACTTTTTGCATGGATATGTCGAGAAATAAACTTGGTCTGCTTGATGGGCAAGGATATACGTGTCGTGTCCTTGAAGCAATTTTTCAGGTTGGATCTGTGTCATCCCAAATTCGGTCCTATAATACTTCGGGTCATACCATTTACACTCAAAGAAAACTAGCGCTAAAGGCTTATTTCCAGCAAATGTAATCTCGATTATATTTTTGATTTTCCCGTAATAGCAGGCTTCGTGTCCTTCCATGTCGGTTGCCCTAGTAACGACTCCACTATTTTGAGTGGCGGCCATAGGATGACTTGATTCGAAAATGCTTGAACGAAAGCGATATCCATTGACGTCGTAACGTCCATAGCTTTTGGCAGTTACGCTTCCAATAGATAACTGACGTAAGTCATCATTCAAATTCATTTCCTCCCCAAACTGTCAATTATGCCACAAAGTATTAGCAAATTCTGTAATATTAGTTAACTGAAATTAGCTGTCGGAGCCACATAATTAAGACTTACACGGTCCCGAAGCCACATAATGAAATTAGGTCGCCCATGCATACCATCGCGTCGCAATTTATCTATGTCTCTCGCTGTTGGCCTACCGAGACACCTCATGTTTTGTTCATCAAACTCGCTGTCAAATATTATTGTATGACATGAGATATTTGATAACATAAACTAATTCACATATGAACAATTTAAGAAAATAAGTCTTACACAAAGTATTTCTCCACCTCAGGCATATTCGTGAACATGTACAGTAAAGCAGACTTCCGTTCTTCCATACTGAGGTGATATGCCTTGGGTGGACCAACGGCTTTGCCGTTTGTCTGAAAAATCGAAAGATCACTACACGGAGGCATCTCTCGTTCATCATCATGGTACCTTTTCTTTCGAGCAAATACATTATGTTCTTCTGCAAAGTAACAACTTGTGAAGTGTGCTACCTCCTTTAGTTTAAATTGTTCCGCAATACATCCTTCAACTCTTGCCTTATTGCCCACCATTGCTCTAAGCTTCTTTAATGCTCTTTCTATATGAAACATCCACCTATACTGAACAGGACCACCGACCTTAGCCTCATATGGAAGATGTATAAAGAGATGCTGCATAGGATTGAAGAAACCCGGTGGAAATATTTTTTCCAATTTGCACAAAAGCACCGGTGCCTCTTTCTCCAGCTGTTCCATCACATCTCTTCTGATTTCTTTAGCACACAACTGTCTGTAGAAATAGCTAACTTCAGCTAACGTTTTCCACACAGCTTCGGAAATGTACCCACGAAACATTACAGGCATGAGCCTCTCCATAATTATGTGGAAGTCATGGCTCTTCAGTCCATTCATCTTCATTGTCTTCAAGTTCACAGATCTTCTAAAACCAGCGGCATAACCATCGGGGAATTTAATATCCTTCATCCACTTCATCACTTCTCTCCGTTGCTTAGATTTCAGACAATAGTCAGCTTTTGGTTTGCCTCCGTTTTCTCTAAGCACTTGGGTTGGACGATCACATATCACTGCTAAGTCCATGCGTGCCTTGTCATTGTCTTTCGTTTTATCAGGGAAATCCATGCATGTATTTATGAGGGCGTGGCAAAAGTTACTCTCTTGATGCATGACGTCGATGTTGTGCATCAAAATCAATGACTTAGCATAAGGAAGCTCCCACAAGCCACATATGTGAGTCCAGTTATGCTCCTCACCAAAACCTTGATACCTTTTACCACTCTCGTCTAGGACAAGTTTCATATGCTCTTCTGTAATTTCTATCCCACTACGTCGCTTGGGCGGTCCCTTCGTGACAATGGTGCCCTTCCTAAATTCCTTTCTCTGCCTTCTGAAGGGGTGATTGAAGGGTAGAAAACATCTATGGCAATCAAAGTAACATATCTTGCCACCAGCACTAAGACGAAAACAATCTGTATCTTTAGCACAATAAGGACACGTCAATCTACCATGCACGCTCCATCCAGAGAAAATACCATACGCCATAAAATCATGAACCGAGAACAGATATGCAACACGAAGATTGAATTTCTGCTTCTTGAAGCAGTCATAGGCTTCCACACCTTGCCATAGCTTCTTTAACTCTTCAATCAGTGGTTGAAGCATCACATTGAGGCGTACGCCAGGATGCTCAGGCCCAGGTATAACAAGACATAGGAACATAAACTCATATTTCATGCAAAGAGCAGGTGGAAGGTTGTACGGTATGGCAATGACAGGCCAACATGAATACGACGCAGCGGTCATATTGAACGGCGTGAAACCATCAGTTGCCAAGCCGATACGAACATTTCTTGCATCGCTAGCAAAATCTGGATCAAATTTGTCAAGAGCCTTCCATGCATCACCATCTGACGGGTGCACCATTAACCCATCTTGTCTGTCCATACAATCTTTATGCCACCTCATGTGCATAGCGGTCTTCCTCGAGAGAAACAAACGTTTCACTCTAGGAGTGAGAGGCATGTACCGAAGCTGTTTATGTGCAACCTTTGTCACCACCTTCTCCCCATCTTCATTTACAAGCTCCACGTACCTTGACTTCCCACATTTTAAGCATTTTTGTTCTCTGCCATGTTCCTTCCAAAAAAGCATACAGTTGTCTTGGCAAACATCAATCTTCTCATACTCCATACCAAGACCTTCAAGCAATTTTTTGGACTGGTACATGTCTTTGGGCATCTTGTGACCCGTAGGAAGAACCTCGCTAATCAAATCCACAAGCTCCTTGTAACAATTAATTGAAAATGCAAATTTTGACTTGATTGACATCAGTCGGGTCACGAATTCGAGGACGGTCACGTCAGTGTGCCCGTGAAGAGGCTCTTCTGACGCTTTGAGTAGGTCGAAGAACTTCTGAACCTCCGGTGTAGGTGAATCATGATGATCTGGTGCCAGTTCAGGCTGCAGATCCTCAAGCATCTGGTCCATCCTATCAACATCATCTTCACCGTCATCAACTTCTACTTCTGCTGCTCGTTCAGCATCTTCACCGTGGAGATACCAGACCTTATAGCCTGGCACGAAACCATGCGAGCACAGGTGTAGTGTGACCTGCCTCTTGGTGTGGCTCGTCATATTTCTACATTTATTGCATGGACACCTAATATTATCTATTTGTGACAAAGCAGCTGCATGGTCCAGAAATATTTGCGTCTTGGCAAACCATTCACTAGTGTGACACCCACCCTTCTTGAAACCTTCATACATCCAATCACGTCTATCACCCATTATTGCGGCTGTGTACGAGTAAAGAGTGTGTGTGAGACAATCACGTTTCTACACGTCACACACATATATACATACATATATACATCTATAGGTAAGTAGTAAAACTATATATATACATAAATAATTATATATACACATAAATAACATCAAATTAATCAATATCGAAACATTCATACATCCTAATATTATAAGTTAAATCTAATCAATAAATAACATCAAATTTAACAATTCAATGGTATAAGTTAAATCTACTATAAGAATACAATAAATAATTACCTAACATGAAGCCACACATGTGATATTAAATTAACTATAATCACACTCTAATCACATGTGTTATTAAATTAATACTAATCATATGAAAGTTAACTCCCGTCGGCCATAAAAAACCGACGAAAATAAACATGTACACACATAATTAACATTCACAATCCAATGCATTAACATGTACACACATAATTAACTCACGTGGGTGTCGTAGTTGGTTCGGAGATGCGGTCGGGGGCGGAGGCGGCGCTTGGACGCGGCGGCGGCGCTCGAGGAGGCAGCGACGACGCTCCGAGAGACCCGGCGGCGATGTGGGCGGTGTGGGGCACGGCGGAGACGAGCGAGGGGGGGCACGGCCGCGACGGACGGGCGGGCGCGCGGCGGGGACGGGCGGCCGGGCTCGCGGCGGCGCTGACGGGCGCGCGGCGGTGGGGCGGCAGGGCGCTCGACGCCGCGAGAGGACGGGCAGCTGACGGGCGGCGGACAGGCGACGCCGGGGCGCCCGGGTGCACGGCGTCGGGCTCCGAGGGGCGGCGTCGGGCGGCGTGGACGGGCGGCGCTCTGAGGGGCGGCGTCGGGCTCGGCCGGGAAGGCACGCCGGCGGGGAGTGGCGGCGGCGCGGCGGCGGTTAGAGGCGGTGGCGAGAATAGGGCAGGCGGCGGCGGCGGCTAGGAAGAAAGACAGAGAAGAAATGAGCCCGCGCGGGCGAACCCGCGCTCATAAAAGCCTAATCCCCGTCGGCCTGCGCTCTGGCCGACGGGAGTTAAGTAATCCCCGTCGGCCTATTTTCTGGCTGACGGGAGTTAAGTTAACTCCCGTCGGCCTACTCTCTGGCCGACGGGCGTTACGTTATTCCCGTCGGCTTCAGTGTAGCCGACGGGAGTTACGTTATCCCCGTCGGCTTTTTCCCTGGCCGACGGGAATTATCCTGGCCGACGGGAATCATTAGGATTCCTGTAGTGTTCGGCTTCCGAAGGTCCTCAAAAATATGATTTAACAATGTTTCTGGAAGTACAATGCATGAACAGGTACCTTCGGACTTGAGTTGAAACCACAGCGTGAAGAAGCACGAAAAGGAGTACGAATGATGGCGCAAAGCTGAAGCTGTGCGCAGGAGAGCTTCGGCATGATAACAGAAAAAGGAAACCGACTTAAAGATGAAAAGGTTATTTAACCCTCGATGGACTACTATAGAGTTGTTAGCAAATGTAAAGGGCATGAGTGTAATTTCATATGGGTTGCATCCCGTGCCTATAAATAGATGAACAGTAACTCTGTACTGTTCACATTGACTTGACATTGATCCTTACGTCACGCTGGTACTTTCACCTTCTTACAAGTCGAAGGTACACTTGTAATCTAATATTGTTTCTATTTTTCCATAGTAATGAAATAAAAATGAGATAGTGATAATATATGACTGTTTATATTATTTTTTATGGTTCATATGATTCTTTCTTCATCCTCATATGTTATGTTAACGAAGGCATGTCCTTCGTTACCTTCGTCCGAAAATCATTATATCCTAAGGGAAATAATGCTTCGAAGGATGAAGGGCTTTAACGTATAATGTTTATTGTGTTGCCTTGTTCTTAATTCGAAGCACTTGAGAACAAGTCACCAACAAGAACGTCGGCCGAACTGAAGCCGACATACTTAAACTTAGGTATGTCGGTCTGTACTTGGTCCGACGTACTTAACTTTAAGAACGTCGGTTCTAAGGAACCGACATTCTTAACTAGGCCGACATATTTTCTCTGTTTTTCTATAGGACGGGGTAGACACGCCAGGGTGGTCCACGTGATGGACCATTGGATCTATCACCTAGGGAGATGAATAGGTCTATATATATTCATTTTGTACTGATGAACTGCTCTATAATATATAACTTACTATCGGTGTTAGAAACTCTATAGTTAACCTCTACCATGTCTCATATTTTTTTTGCTGGTGGACATCGTAACGTAACACGATTTCCAGGCACTGATAAGATAAATACCCTACTGCAGACATCGCTAGTTGATAGGGCTTTTTCGGTTTTTACAATAACTCGTTCGACTCAGCGGCGACACACGCATGTATAGCACGCCTTCGCCTCTTTCTCAGCTACTCAAGGTACATAGATACGATTAACTATATAAACTATATAACCACCGTCCCATCAATTATCTATACCATGCTGAAGAATTATACATAGTTTATTTAATATGGACTTTTAGTATTATACATATATAGTTTTTTCAACCACTTAAGGTAGATAAAACATGATCAACTATATAAACAATATACCTGTCCTATTAATTACCCATAAGGTGCTAAAGAATTGCACATAATTTGTTTAATATGAATTTTTAGAACTATTAAATATTTTAAATAGATCAGACTAAGCGTATAAAATACTAGTAGATGTGACGATCATATGGTACCCTACTTGGCCGACGGGACATGATATATTCCACGGCAATAAAAGGCAAAAAATGCTAAGGAGTAAGGAAGATGCCCTGCCGTTGTTTTATCATCTCTTTTCCCAGAACAGGGAATTCTTTTGTTTTGACACCATGGAAAAGATGCCCTGGAAAAGGTAAATGTTTTTTTTTTCCTTGAGAGAGGGTTATATTACATATCTGCAAGAACAAAGAACTGACAAAGTTTAAGAACGGATGGTCTCTGTGAGCCCTCCGGAAAACCAACGCGATAAGGAATTATGGACACTTCTAGCACTCAATTTTCGTTCAGCAGATATCAAATCAGATGGGAAGTGAGGAAAAATAGCCTGATGCGCTTTGATTTTCTTTTGTGGTTTCTCTCATTTTCCCTTGCCCTTTCTCTTGGAGGAGGCTAGCGGCGCATCACACAAAAAATGCTTTCCATTGTACGTGTCTATTGTCCCTGTTTGTTTCAGCCTTTTTCGAGCTTCTGGCCATCAAAAGCTGCTACGGACTGCCAAACGTTCAGCTTTTCAGTCAGCTTCTATAAAATTCATTTGGGTAAAAACCATTCAAAATTAACGTAAACACATAATCGGTTGAGTCGTTGCAATAGTAGGAATCCGTCACTTTCTAAATCTTGAGTCCTATGGATACCTTTACCTTCATTCGCACGTAATCCTAATAATACTTAGATTCTCCCCACAGCCCTCAGAAAAGCTGGTCAGAAAAAAACTGAATCAAACAGACCCATTGTTTACTCACCACTTGCTGCGTAAAGGTGGCAAAGCGTCTCCTTTATAAATAATGGCAGTGTGGGTGGCTATTGCATATTGCTCCCCTCCTTTTTTTTCTCACCTCACCGACTAAGAGGATGTAAAACCTAGAGACTCTAGATCCATTTTTAAAGTAAAAGAGACAACAAAGATGTATGATACAACTCTATGTCTTTAAATTATAAATATAGTTTCTGTCTCTGGTATTTTTTTATTTAAACCCTAAAGACTTTTTAAGGGACAAGATATTAAATGGGAAGGTCCGGAATCCAAAACATACTCACTCGCCCCACAACAAAGAATCGTTACCACTTTTCAAGAAAATCAAACTTTTCTATTTTTGATTAAATATATAAAATTCAATATTGTAATATATTTTTAGTTTTATTAAATTAATCATCGAATGTATTTTTTACTATAAACTTATTTAGATATATATATATTATTATCTTATAAATCTACTAAATCTTAAGAAAAAAGATATAGATTTTATAGTGATATTCTTTAGAAAGTAGTACAGAGTGACAACTATATGCAGGGATCCCTTCCTCTTTTGGCAATTATTTTAGTTTATATGCTAATAAAAATTTTAGATTTATTTATTTCCTATTATATATATATATATATATATATATATATATTTGTCGGGGACCATAATTAGGGGTACCCTCAAGACCCCTAAATCTCAGCTGGTAACCTCCATCAGCACAAAGCTGCAAATACCTGATGGGTGCTATTAAGTCAAGGATCGGTCCATTCAAGGGACACGATCGTGCCTCGCCCGAGCCTAGCCTCGGGCAAGGGAAGCCGACCCCGGAGAACCTACGTCTCGCCCGAGGACCCCCCCCCTCCAGCAACGGGCACACTATCGGCTCGCCCGAGACCTAGTCTTCACCAAGAAGCAACCTTGGCCACATCGCCACGCCGACCGACCAAATCGCAGGGGCATTTAATGCAAAGGTGGCCTGACACCTTTATCCTGACGCACGCCCTCCAGTCGACAGAGCCGAAGTTACCACAGTCACTTCGCCGCTCTACTGACCGGTCTGACAAAAGGACAGCGCCGCCTGCGCCGCTCCGACTGCTGAGCCACTCGACAGAGTGAGGCTGACAGCAGCCAAGGCCGGCCTCGGGCGTCATAGGAAACTCCGCCTCGCCCGACCCCAGGGCTCGGACTCGGGCTCAGCCCCGGAAGACGGCGAACTCCGCTCCGCCCGACCCAGGGCTCGGACTCGGGCTCAGCCCCGGAAGACGGCGAACTCCGCTCCGCCCAACCCAGGGCTCGGACTCGGGCTTAGCCCCGGAAGACGGCGAACTCCGCTCCGCCCGACCCAGGTCTCGGACATGGGCTCAACCCCGGAAGACGACGAACTCCGCCTCTCCCGACCCCATGGCTCGGACATGGGCTCAGCCCCAGAAGACGACGCCTCGCCCGACTCTAGGGCTCGGACATGGGCTTAGCCCCAGAAGACGACGAACTCCGCTCCGCCCGACCCAGGGCTCGGACTTGGGCTCAGCCCCAGGAGACGACGGACTCCGCTTCGCTCGACCCCAGGGCTCGGACTCAGCCCTGGCCTCAGCCGACGGTCTCCGCCTCGCCCGACCCAGGGGCTCGGACTCGACCACGGCCACGGAAGACAGACTCAACCTCGACCTCGGAGGAGCCTCCACATCGCCCAACCTAGGGCGCGGACCGACCACGTCGGCAGGAGGCGCCATCATTACCCTACCCCGAGCTGACTCAGGCTACGGGGAACAAGACCGGCGTCCCATCTAGCTCGCTCCGCCAGATAGGCAATGATGGCGCCCCGCACGCTCTGTGACGACGGCGGCTCTCGGCCCCCTTACGGAAGCAAGAGGACGTCAGCAAGGACTCGACAGCCCCGACAGTTGTCCTTCCGCCAGACTCCAGCGCTCCTCCGACGGCCACGACACCACACGAACCGGGTGCCAAGACCTCTTCGGCTGCCACGATGGCATGTACTTAGGGCGCTAGCTCACCACCGCTAGACACGTTAGCACATTGCTACACTCCCCATTGTACACCTGGATCCTCTCCTTACGCCTATAAAAGGGAGGACCAGGGCCCTCTTACAGAAGGTTGGCCCGCGCGGAGAAGGACGGGACGGCGCTCGCGCAAGGCCGCTCGCTCCCACTCCCG
The DNA here is from genome assembly GCA_029449295.1 of Zea luxurians. Classification (NCBI taxonomy): domain Eukaryota; kingdom Viridiplantae; phylum Streptophyta; class Magnoliopsida; order Poales; family Poaceae; genus Zea; species Zea luxurians. Next base: position 10,458,450 of record JAOPSE010000057.1, read on the forward strand.
CGTGGACGCTTGTATCCCCCTACTGCAAGCGCACCCGACTCAGGCGCGGGGCTAACACGAAGGCCGCGGGATCCCCTCTCTCACGCCTGCCTCCCTCCGGCTGCCTCCTTTCCCCCTTCGCGTTCCGCCTCGCGTCGACCCATCTGGGCTGGGGCACGCGGCGACAATTCACTCGTCGGTCCAGGGACCCCCCGGGTTTCGAAACACCGATAGTTGGCACGCCAGGTAGGGGCCTGCTGCGTGTTGACGAACAGCTTCCCATCAAGCTCCAGATGGGCAGTCTCCAGCAACCTTTCCAGCCCAGGACGGTGCTCCGTTTCGGGAATCTTGAGTTCATGTCCCTCGACGGCAGCTACGACATGATACCCCTTCCCCCGCCGCACGACAGCGACAATGGCGGTCGACAACCTGCTCGCCGACGGGGAAATCGACGACGCCTTCCCCACGTGGTGGAAGGACGACATTTGGGCTTGTCCCGTCCCCTCCCCCGCCGACGGAGGAGGAGGCGGGGCAACCAAGGCCAAGCGGGAAGCGGCACCTCGTTGGCTGTCGAGCGAGTCGACGGCGACGGCGCCCCAACGGAGGGCACGTCGGGCATCGATCTCGCGTCTAAGACGAAGACGAGCGCCGCCTCCCCGCAACACGCCAATCTCAAGCAAACGCACGACGCCAGCACGCCCGCGAAGGACTTGCTGGGCGTCACCCTCGTACCTGAGACAACGGTGCAGTCAGTCCTAGACGCGACCTTGTCACCAACCGACGACCGAAAGGTACCGACCGATTCCCATCTCGCTTCTTTTGGATTCGGCCTCGACCCACCAAGCGACTCCGCTTCGGTGAGCACTCTCTTAGAGGCGAGTCCAAACCCTCTAGGGTATCATGTGCGGTCACACTAGGACCGACTGACGGCCGACTCGACCTACGAGCCCTCGGGGTCCGAGGAAGATGGCGAGCCCGACCTTTGTTGGGATTTCTCCGGACTTGGTAACCCCAGTGCCGTGTGGGACTTCATGACCGCATGTGACTACTGTCTCTCCGACTGTTCCGACGGCAGCCGCGGCCTCGACAATGAGGACCGTGGCCCAAGTCGTGAATGTTTCCACGTCGATCTAGGGGGTCCCGGCGAAGGCAACCATCTTGGTATGCCGGAAAACGGAGATCCCCCTAGGCCCGCGCCTCACGTTGACATCCTTCGGGAGCTAGCTGTGGTCCCCGTCCCGGCGGGGGGTCCTGACCCACAGCTCGAGCAAATCCGCGAGAGGCAGGCCAGGCTCGACGAGGGAGCAGGAACGCTTGTGCCGATCCACCGGGACATCGGGCAGGAATGGGCGGTCCAACCCCCGGCCGGAGAAGCGCGTCATCTCCCCCAGGACATCCGGCACCACATCGCCGACGACGTCAGGGTGAGGCCGCCGCCGGATTCCAGCGGAGTCGGCCAGAACCTGGCTGCAGCGGCAATACTCCTCTGCGCGATGCCAGAACCATCAACCACCGAGGGGCGGCGTATCCAGGGAGAGCTCAAGAATCTCCTGGAGAACGCCGTGGTCCGACGGGCCAAAAGCTCTGCCTCCCGAAGGCAGGGGTTCCCCTCGGAACATCGCGCCGCGACTCCCCGATTCATGCGGGAAGCCTCGGTCCACTCCGGGCGCACGCGCAACACAGCGCCTGCGGTCCCGGGTCGCCTCGGCAACGAGCGTCATCATCACAGCCGTCGGGCCCACCTCGACGACAGGGCGCGCCGAGGCTACCACCCCAGGCGTGGGGGACACTATGACAGCTGGGAGGATCGGAGTCCTTCGCCCGAACCACCCGGTCCGCAGGCTTTCAGCCGCGCCATACGACGGGCACCGTTCCCGACCCGGTTCCGAACCCCGACTACTATCACAAAGTACTCGGGGGAGACAAGACCGGAACTGTGGCTCGCGGACTATCGGCTGGCCTGCCAACTGGGTGGAACGGACGATGACAACCTCATCATCCGCAACCTCCCCCCTGTTCCTCTCCGACACCGCTCGAGCCTGGCTGGAGCACCTGCCCCCGGGGCAGATCTCCAACTGGGACGACCTGGTCCAAGCCTTCGCCGGCAATTTCCAGGGCATGTACGTGCGCCCTGGGAACTCCTGGGATCTCCGAAGCTGCCGCCAGCAGCCGGGAGAGTCTCTCCGGGACTACATCCGGTGATTCTCGAAGCAACGCACAGAGCTACCCAACGTCACCGATTCAGATGTCATCGACGCGTTCCTCGCCGGCACCACCTGCCGCGACCTGGTGAGCAAGCTGGGTCGCAAGACCCCCACCCGGGCGAGCGAGCTGATGGACATCGCCACCAAGTTCGCCTTTGGCCAGGAGGCGGTTGAGGCCATTTTCCGGAAGGACAAGCAGCCCTAGGGCCGCCCACCGGAAGATGCTCTCGAGGCGTCAACTCAGCGCGGCGCCAAGAAGAAAGGCAAGAAGAAGTCGCAAGCGAAACGCGACGCCGCCGACGCGGACCTTGTCGCCGCCGCCGAGTACAAGAACCCTCGGAAACCTCCCGGAGGTGACAACCTCTTCGACAAGATGCTCAAGGAGCCGTGCCCCTATCATCAGGGGCCCGTCAAGCACACCCTTGAGGAGTGTGCCATGCTTCGGCGACACTTCCGCAAGGCCGGGCCACCCGTGGAGGGTGGCAAGGCCCTCGACGACGCAAAGGAGGAAGATCACAAGGCAGGAGGGTTCCCCGAGGTCCTCGACTGCTTCATGATCTACGGCGGGCAAGTGGTGAACGCCTCGGCTCGGCACCGCAAGCAAGAGCGTCGGGAGGTCTGCTCGGTAAAGGTGGCGGCGCCAGTCTACCTAGACTGGTCCGACAAGCCCATCACCTTCGACCAGGCCGACCATCCAGACTACGTGCCGAGCCTAGGGAGATACCCACTCGTTGTCGACCCCATCATCGGCAACGTCAGGCTCACCAAGGTCCTCATGGACGGAGGCAGCAGCCTCAACATCATCTACGCCGAGACCCTCGGGCTCCTGCGAATCGATCTGTCCTCGGTTCGGACGGGCGCTGCGCCTTTCCACGGGATCGTCCCCGGGAAGCGCGTTCAACCCCTCGGACAACCCGACCTACCCGTCTGCTTTGGGACGCCCTCCAACTTTCGAAAGGAGACCCTCACGTTCGAGGTGGTCGGGTTCCGAGGAACCTACCACGCAGTGCTGGGGAGGCCATGCTACGCCAAGTTCATGGCCGTCCCCAACTACACCTACCTCAAGCTCAAGATGCCGGGCCCCAACGGGGTCATCACCGTCGGGCCCACGTACCGACACGCATACGAATGCGATGTGGAGTGCGTGGAGTACGCCGAGGCCCTCGCCGAGTCCGAGGCCCTCATCGCTGACCTGGAGAGCCTCTCTAGGGAGGCGCCCGACGTGAAGCGCCACACCAGCAACTTTGAACCAGCGAAGACGGTCAAGTCCGTCCCTCTCGACCCCTGCAACGACGCCTCCAAGCAGATCCGGATCGGTTCCGAGCTCGACCCCAAATAGGAAGCAGTGCTCGTCGACTTTCTCCGCGCAAACACCGACGTTTTTGCGTGGAGTCCCTCAGACATGCCTGGCATACCGAGGGAAGTCGCCGAGCACTCTCTGGATATCCGAGCTAGGGCCCGACCCGTGAAGCAACCTCTGCGCCGATTCGACGAAGAAAAGCGCAGAGCCATAGGCGAGGAGATCCACAAGCTACTGGCGGCAGGGTTCATCAAAGAGGTATTCCATCCCGAATGGCTTGCCAACCCTGTGCTTGTGAGAAAGAAAGGGGGGAAATGGCGGATGTGTGTAGACTACACTGGTCTAAACAAAGCATGTCCGAAGGTTCCCTACCCTCTGCCTCGCATCGATCAGATCGTGGATTCCACTGCTGGGTGCAAAACCCTGTCTTTCCTCGATGCCTACTCAGGGTATCACCAGATCAGGATGAAGGAGTCCGACCAGCTCGCGACTTCATTCATCACACCCTTCGGCATGTACTGCTATGTTACAATGTCGTTTGGTTTGAGGAATGCGGGGGCAACGTACTAGCGCTGCATGAACCATGTGTTTGGCGAACCCATCGGCCGAACGGTCGAGGCCTACGTCGATGACATCGTAGTCAAGACGAGGAAGGCCTCCGACCTCCTTTCCGACCTTGAAGCGACATTCCGATGTCTCAAGGCGAAAGGCGTGAAGCTTAACCCCGAAAAGTGTGTCTTCGGGGTCCCCCGAGGCATGCTCTTGGGGTTCATCGTCTTCGAGCGGAGCATCGAAGCCAACCCGGAGAAGATTGCAGCCATCACCAGCATGGGGCCAATCAAGGACTTGAAAGGCGTACAGAGGGTCATGGGATGTCTCGCGGCTCTGAGCCGCTTCATCTCCTGCCTCGGCGAAAGAGGTCTGCCTCTGTACCGCCTCTTAAGGAAAGCTGAGTGCTTCGCTTGGACCCCCGAGGCCGAGGAAGCCCTCGGGAACCTGAAGGCGCTCCTCACGAACGCGCCCATCTTGGTGCCCCCCACTGCCGGAGAAGCCCTCTTGATCTATGTCGCCGCAACCACCTAGGTGGTTAGCGCCGCGATCGTGGTTGAGAGACGAGAAGAAGGACATGCATTGCCCGTCCAGAGGCCAGTCTACTTCATCAGTGAGGTACTGTCTGAGACCAAGATCCGCTACCCACAAATCTAGAAGCTGCTGTACGCGGTGATCCTGACACGGCGGAAGTTGCGACACTACTTCGAGTCTCATCCGGTGAATGTGGTGTCATCCTTCCCCCTGGGAGAGATCATCCAGTCCCGAGAGGCCTCGGTTAGAATTGCGAAGTGGGCGGTAGAGATCATGGGCGAGACGATCTCGTTCGCCCCTCGGAAGGCCATCAAGTCCCAGGTCTTGGCGGACTTCGTGGCTGAATGGGCCGACACCCAGCTCCCGACGGCTCCGATCCAACCGGAGCTCTAGACCATGTTTTTCGACGGGTCGCTGATGAAGACGGGGGCCGGCGCAGGCCTCCTCTTCGTCTCGCCCCTCGGAAAGCACCTACGCTACGTGCTGCGCCTCCACTTCCCGGCGTCCAACAATGTGGCAGAGTACGAGGCTCTGGTAAACGGGTTGCGAATCGCCATCGAGCTAGGGGTCCGACGCCTCGACGCTCGCGGTGACTCATAGCTCATCATCGACCAAGTCATGAAGAACTCCCACTACCGCGACCCGAAGATGGAAGCCTACTGCGATGAGGTTCGGCGCCTGGAAGACAAGTTCTACGGGCTCGAGCTCAACCACATCGCCCGACGCTACAACGAGACTGCGGACGAGCTGGCTAAAATAGCCTCGAGACGAACAATAGTTCCCCCGGACGTATTCTCCCGAGACCTACATCAACCCTCCGTCAAGGCCGAGGACACGCCCGAGCCCGAGGCACCTTCGGCTCCGCCCGAGGCACCTTCGGCTGAGTCTGAGGTATCCTCGGTTCAGTTCGAGATACCCTCGGCCCAGTCCGAGGTACCCTCGGCACGGTCCAAGGTACCCTCGGCCCCCAAGGGTGAGGCACTGCGCGTCGAGGGGGAACAGAGCAAGGTCACGCCTAATCAAAGCTGGCAGACCCCGTACCTGCAATATCTCCACCGAGGGGAGCTGCCCCTCGACCAAGCCGAAGCTCGGCGGTTGGCGCGGCGCGCCAAGTATTTCATCTTGCTGGGAGATGGGAAGGAGCTCTACCACCGCAGCCCCTCAGGCATCCTCCAGCGATGCATTTCCATCGCCGAAGGCCAGCAGCTCTTGCAAGAGATACACTCGGGGGCTTGCGGCCATCACGCAGCACCTCGAACCCTCGTTGGAAACGCCTTCCGACAAGGATTCTACTGGCCGACGGCGGTGACCGACGCTACTAGAATCGTCCGCACCTGCGAAGGGTGTCAGTTCTACGCGAGGCAGACCCACCTGCCTGCTCAGGCTCTGCAGACCATACCCATCACCTAGCCGTTTGCTGTGTGGGGCCTGAACCTCATTGGCCCCTTGCAGAAGGCACCCGGGGGCTACACGCACCTGTTGGTCGCCATCGACAAATTCTCCAAGTGGATCGAGGTCCGACCCCTAAACAGCATCAGGTCCGAACAGGCGGTGGCGTTCTTCACCAACATCATCCATCGCTTTGGGGTCCCGAACTCCATCATCACCGACAACGGCACCCAGTTCACCGGCAGAAAGTTCCTGGACTTCTGCGAGGATCACCACATCCGGGTGGACTGGGCTGCCGTGGCTCACCCCATGACGAATGGGCAAGTGGAGCGGGCCAACGACATGATCCTGCAAGGACTCAAGCCTCGGATCTACAACGACCTCAACAAGTTCGGCAAGCGGTGGATGAAGGAACTCCCCTCAGTGGTCTGGAGTCTGAGGACAACGCCGAGCCGAGCCACGGGCTTCACACTGTTCTTTCTAGTCTATGGGGCCGAGGCCATCTTGCCCACAGACCTAGAATACGGTTCCCCGAGGGCGAGGGCCTACACCGACCAAAGCAACCGAGCCAACCAAGAAGACTCACTGGACCAGCTGGAGGAGGCTCGGGACATGGCCTTACTACACTCGGCGCGGTACCAGCAGTCCCTGTGACGCTACCACGCCCGAGGGGTTCGGTCCCGAGACCTCCAGGTGGGCGACCTGGTGCTTCGGCTGCGGCAAGATGCCCGAGGGCGGCACAAACTCACGCCTCCCTGGGAAGGGCCGTTCGTCATCGCCAAAGTTCTGAAGCCCGGAACGTACAAGCTGGCCAACAGTCAAGGCAAGGTCTACAGCAACGCTTGGAACATCCAACAGCTACGTCGCTTCTACCCTTAAGATGCTTTCAAGTTGCTCGTATACCTCGTTCACACACCAAGTCTGGTCGTCAAGGAAGGGTCAGCCTTGCCTCGGCAAAGCCCAACCCTCCCTCGGGGGCTAGAAGGGGGCAACCCCCTCTGCGTCAAAATTTTCCTCAAAAAAAGAAAAAAAATCTTTTCTGCCAGAATGCCTTTCGTGCTCTTCGACTACTTCAAAAGTGGATCCTGAAAACGACGGAGTACACGTAAGCAGCCAAGGCTGACCGAGCCGAGGGACTCCTACGCCTCCGGGATACGGATACCTCACTCGTCACCTTCTGCGATAAGTAACTCGCGCTCGGATAAGTGACTCCACAGACCGAACAAGTCTTCATGCTCGAGAGCTCCTCTGCCGAAATGATTTTTCGGACCTTCTCGACTGCGTCGGTAACAGAACCCTATGGACGAGTAAGAGCGCGCGTAAGCGGCAAGGCCGATCGAGCCGAGAGATTCCTATGCCTCCGGGATACGGATACCTCACTCATCACCTTCCGTGAAAAGCAACTCTCGCCCGCACAAAAAATTCTGTTACTGATAAATGAGTCCGGATACTCGAAACAAGAGGAAAAGAAACGCAGCTTTACAACACGACGACGGTGTGTTTAGGCCTCGGTGGCCACAGAAAGCATACACACACTACAAGACAACCTGATCCTGCAGGCTCGAACGTCGACAGCCGAAGGGGGCAGCAGCACCCTCGGCATCAACTACACCTTCGGCGGGGTCTGACCTAGCCTCGGACGGCGACGCGGTCGGAGGGCCCCCACTCTGAAGGACGGCATCAGCACCACGCTCGGGCCATCGCCGCCAGGGTCTTCTTCGAGAATCCGGCCCGAGCAGGCGGCTCGGCCGGCCACCCCGAGGCCTCGGCCAGCTGTCCCCCAAAGACATCAGCTCGGCTTGTGGCCTCGGCAGCTCAACCCCGACGTCGGTTCCGCCAGTGGACGACCCGGCCAGGCTCTGGCCAACTACACCTCCTTTTCGAAGCCAACTCTGCCTCCGTCCGTGCTGACACCGCTACCTCCAGCTTCGGCTCACCGAAGGGCGGCCGAGGGGTTCCTTTAACTAAGCAAGAGGGGCCTCAGACAGCAAGGCCGACCGAGCCAAGGGACTCCTACTCCTCCGGGATACGGACACCTCACTTGTCACCTTTGCACGGGGCAACTCACGCTTGGTGAAGCGGTTCAGATAATCGACAAGGCGAGTCTCAGTGCTCGAAATGAAGAAAAAACACGGCTCCGTGCCGAAAATACATACACGTTCAGGCCTCGACGGCCGCATTGAACAAAACACCGACACTTAAGGTGCCATTACAAACGGAACTCCGGTTCCACCTCCGCAGGTACGAACAACCCCACTCGCTGGGGGGCCTGCGGAGCAACAGAAGACTGACGAACGGCACGCTGTCACCCGCCCCAGCAGAGGCGACGACGATGACTTCTGCTTCGGGGGGCCGAACAACAGCAGCGATGACCTCAGGGCGGATGCTGCTGCCAGGAGGCCCCCGCCCGTGCCCAAACTCATGAGGCAAGGACGGGCAGAAGGCCATAGAGTTGGAGGTCGGTCCGTAGGCGGCCCCGGATATCTCGTCGGTGGAGGAACCTCTTCCAGCTGCCGTGGCGGAAGGCGGCGCCGGGAGCGGCTCCGAAGCCACTCACGTCCGAGAGCCGGGCACGCGGCAGCTGCCAGCGCCACGGACGGCGAACGCCCTTCCCCCCCGATCACTGAGGGAAGGAGCGGGCCACCGCCCACGCAGGGGCCAACCCCAACTCGGCACACTCCCCTCCCCAGCACTGGTGATGAAAATCCTTGAGGCTGAGGGAGGGGCAGAGGCCGCAACCCGGCTTGCTTTCCCCCGCCATCGAACTGGAGGTCACCATCTTGGGTGACCGCCGGCGGAGGGATGCAGCCGGGCTGCATGATGAAAATCCTTGAAGCCGAACGATGGCTGAGAGGTACCAACTTCCACGAAGTTGCGTTCCTTCGACGACAAGGCGGAAGGACTGCGGGCGTCCCCCATCCGGGGGGCTCGGAAGATGGAAAGGCACGATGCATGAGGGGAGCGCGAAGGACATGGTTGCCCTCCAAGGGGGTCGCCCCCCTTTTAAAGGCGACTCTCCCCACTTGCGCCCTCAACCGTTGCGGGTCGAGTCTTCTCCAACACGCTCCAAGATTCTCTCCCCACGGCGCGGGGGCTGGGTCCCACACGTCATGCAAGCCGGTCCAGGGGAGAAGAAGCCAAACTGTCACGCGCGCGCGGTGCATGCAACCACCCGGCGGTTACAAGCACTCCTCCACTTTCGCCCAGACCAGCGGGTGAAAGGGCGGACAGCCATGCAGGCGGCATGCAACCGTGCCAAGTGGGCGCGCCCCTTCGACTCCAACGAGCCCAGCATGGAGGTCCAGGCCCACGCGTCATGCAACCGGCGCGCCAGTTGCTACGTGTGAGCAACTGCACCGCCACTCACGCCACAACCGCGCCTCCTCGACTGCGGAGTCAATACCGCGACTCGAGGCAACCCTGCAGTGCCAGCCAAGCGCGACAGTCAAATGCGGTCAAAATTGGGCCGGCAGTAATGGCGGTGACAGGCGGGCAGAAGCAGCGGTCACGTCGTCAGCCAAGCTCACGTCCCATCCAGGGGCCGCGGGGGAGCCCTCTCTCACGGCGTGAAGACGGCGCGCCCGTGATCCGTTCCTCAAACGGCGCGCACACGCGCAACGACCGCCTCGCGAACCACTCGCCCCGTCGCATTAACTCCGCGGCAGGACAGGCGGCGCCTCAGGCGGGAGAAGCAAGCGGCGCTTCGCCTTCGCCATAATAACCGCGTCGAAAAAGGTACGCCACGTCATTCGACTTCGTATCCTTTTCCATTTTCCTCTTTCTCTCTCTTACAACAGGGACCGAGAAAGGGGGACACCCCGAAAAGGACCCTTCTCCATGAAGGAAACAGGCTCCAAGCCTCCCTACTGATCAGAGGTTCGAAGGCCGGCCCCTCGGAGGGGTTCAACAGCCGCCTCAGATCGATTGGGTTCTGCGCCCACTACTGGTCAGAGGTTCGATGGCCGGCCCCTCGAAGGGTTCAACGGTCGCCTCAGGCCACTCGGGCTCCGCGCCCACTACTGATCAGGGGTTCGTAGGCTGGCCCTCGAAGGGTTCACAGTCACCTCAGACATAGAGCGAGGGATGACCCTGGTACGTTCGATACATAACCAAGGCTCGGGCTACACTCCCGAGGTACCCTAGGACATTTCCGAGACCAGCGGGAGCGATCTTGTAACGGAATCCCATCAGAGGGAGGCATCGAGCCCTTGGACCCCGTCAAAGGGGACCGGGTCCGGCAGATCACCCGCAGGTACTTTTGGAGCGCGCCTCCGGGCCTCTAGCCGACCCCTAGCAAATGGGGCACGGGCGTCCGCTCGGATTACCCGCCAGCAGCTCACCGGAAACACCATGTTCGGCGCTCTCCGAGGACAACATGGCGCTTCCCCCCCTCCTCCTTGCGGAAAGGCGACGCAGGGGCGTATGTAAAAAAGACGAGTCTGTCCGCGACCGTCCTCTCGCCCTGTGCAGAGGCTCGGGGGCTGCTCTCGCAAACCCAGCTCCGGCCAAACCGTTGACAGTGTCAACATACCAGCCCGAGAACTTGGGACCCGACCGTGCACTCGGGCTACAGCCAGCTCGCATGAGGGAACAACTAGACCAGCCGAAGTGTTGCGAAATGCACTAAGACCTCGAAGGAGTAAAACTACTCCTCCGAGGCCTCGGGGGCTACACCCGGCGGGTGCGCTCGCGCGCACCCACCGGAACAGAATGCAACCAAAAAAGGCTGGTCCCCTTGCAAAAAAGTGCGGCAAAAGCCTCCAAGCGAGTATTAGTACTCCCTTGGAGGCTCGGGGGCTACTGTCGGGGACCATAATTAGGGGTACCCTCAAGACCCCTAAATCTTAGCTGGTAACCCCCATCAGCACAAAGCTGCAAAGGCCTGATGGGTGCGATTAAGTCAAGGATCGGTCCATTCAAGGGACACGATCATGCCTCGCCCGAGCCTAGCCTCGGGCAAGGGAAGCCGACCCCGGAGAACCTACGTCTCGCCCGAGGACCCCCCTCCAGCAACGGGCACACTATCGGCTCGCCCGAGGCCCAGTCTTCACCAAGAAGCAACCTTGGCCACATCGCCACGTGGACCGACCAAATCGCAGGGGCATTTAATGCAAAGGTGGCCTGACACCTTTATACTGACGCACGCCCTCCAGTCGACAGAGCTGAAGTGACCGCAGTCACTTCGCCGCTCTACTGACCGGTCTAACAAGAGGACAGCGCCGCCTGCGCCGCTCCGACTGCTGAGCCACCCGACAGCGTGAGGCTGACAGCAGCCAAGGCCGGCCTCGGGCGTCATAGGAAACTCTGCCTCGCCCGACCCCAGGGCTCGGACTCGGGCTCAGCCCCGGAAGACGGCGAACTCCGCTCCGCCCGACCCAGGGCTCGGACTCGGGCTCAGCCCCGGAAGATGGCGAACTCCGCTCCGCCCGACCCAGGGCTCGGACTCGGGCTCAGCCCCGGAAGACGGCAAACTCCGCTCCGCCCGACCCAGGGCTCGGACTCGGGCTTAGCCCCGGAAGACGGCGAACTCCGCTCCGCCCGACCCAGGGCTCGGACATGGGCTCAACCCCGGAAGACGACGAACTCCGCCTCGCCCGACCCCAGGGCTCGGACATGGGCTCAGCCCCAGAAGACGACGCCTCGCCCGACCTCAGGGCTCGGACATGGGCTCAGCCCCAGAAGACGACGAACTCCGCTCCGCCCGACCCAGGGCTCGGACTTGGGCTCAGCCCCAGGAGACGACGGACTCCGCTTTGCCCGACCCCAGGGCTCGGACTCAGCCCTGGCCTCAGCCGACGGTCTCCGCCTCGCCCGACCCAGGGGCTCGGACTCGAGCACGGCCACGGAAGACAGACTCAACCTCGACCTCGGAGGAGCCTCCACATCGCCCAACCTAGGGCACGGACCGACCACGTCGGCAGGAGGCGCCATCATTACCCTACCCCGAGCTGACTCAGGCTACGGGGAACAGGACCGGCGTCCCATCTGGCTCGCTCCGCCAGATAGGCAATGATGGCGCCCCGCACGCTCTGTGACGACGGCGGCTCTCGGCCCCCTTACGGAAGCAAGAGGACGTCAGCAAGGACTCGACAGCCCCGACAGCTGTCCTTCCGCCAGACTCCAGCGCTCCTCCGACGGCCACGACACCGCACGAACCGGGTGCCAAGGCCTCTCCGGCTGCCACGATGGCATGTACTTAGGGCGCTAGCTCACCACCGCTAGACACGTTAGCACATTGCTACACTCCCCATTGTACACCTGGATCCTCTCCTTACGCCTATAAAAGGGAGGACCAGGGCCCTCTTACAGAAGGTTGGCCCGCACGGAGAAGGACGGGACGGCGCTCGCGCAAGGCCGCTCGCTCCCACTCCCGCGTGGACGCTTGTATCCCCCTACTGCAAGCGTACCCGACTCAGGCACAGGGCTAACACGAAGGCTGCGGGATCCACTCTCTCACGCCTGCCTCCCTCCGGCTGCCTCCTTTCCCCCCTTCGCATTCCGCCTCGCGTCGACCCATCTGGGCTGGGGCACGCGGCGACAATTCACTCGTCGGTCCAGGGACCCCCGAGTTTCGAAACACCGACAATATTATTTTATAAATGTAATACATACAGAGCAAACATTGTACGAAAAGCAATAAGAGGTACCAAAAACAGCTTTATGTTACACCTATAATGATGTTCTCCGAACAATATCACAGCTTTGATAGGATATCCAATATTGCTAATTTTTCTATTTTAAAAAATTGTCTTTATCATTTTATCTAAATTCGAATTTTGTTTTACCGATTTAAACACAGATAATACATACCAAGAATTAGACAATATGCATGCAAACATATTAGGGATTTGATGACTAGAAAGTGTTAGTTTCTTATATTATTTGTGATACGATGATACATTACTTATTATAAATAAGAAACTAACACTTTAAATGTTTTCTGGTCATCAACCCCCATCATGTTATAATGCCCTAATTGTAGTCATTTTCAGGTTTTAATCTTCTCGTACTTCTCATACCACATAAAGTCTTTATCGTGGTTGTAGCCTTCAATTGGATGTGCATATTTGTGCATGACAACGTCAAACATGTATGCTATGATTCACGTTACATGCTTACTGGTGACCCATCAATTCTCGTTATATAATTACCAGTGATCCGTCTCTTTTGTCATCACTGTTGTTCATTGATTAGCTCCCTATAGGTGATATTGAATTTCTTTGACTCTCTAAGGTACTTGCAAGTGTAGAATTCATATAATAGTGTCCGTCAAATTAACTCCCAATAGCTGATATTGAATTCCTGACTCTCTAAGGTACTTGCAAGTGTAGAATTCATACAATAGTGTCCGTCAAAGTTATTTTGACGCATTGAACTATATAATATATGATCGATTAAAAAAAGTTGCAGATAACAACTAGCATGTTGTCATATTTGATCTTGTACTTCTCAGATCTATCGATGAATTCAGGATCCTCGATGTACATCTTCTAATCACTATACAAAAAATATGTGAGTCAATGACCATTTAAACATGATTGTTTATGTAAAGGGATAATTATTATCACTTATAAGGTCAGTACACCCTCAAAGTCCTTGTATGACTCTTTTAGGTAATTTAAAGAGTCAAGTACAAATATAATCCCTACTAAAAATAGACTATAAATACAATCCAGTGACCACTCGTGCACGTGCTGCACCATTCAAAAAATGTTTCAAATATTGAAATATGAAAGCCTTTTGACTTACCTAAAGAAGTAGGGGCAAGGGGACACCCATTTTCCTCGATGGACTTCATGCATATATACACATACATTGTCGCCTGATACTTAAGGTTGCTATGGATAGCTTTATGAGATTTATTCTCTATTCATCGTTCAAGTTCTTAAGATTTTTATGATCATCTAAGTCTTGAAACATGTGTGTGAACACAAGGTTGACTTATCTCTTTGTTATTCGGGTTGATGATGAGTGATTGTCAACATGGGTAGTACTTTGGTGTAGTCGGTGGATTAATCAGAGTATGGAATTATGTATAAGATATGAAATGTTATCTAATCAAATATTTAAGAAGAGATGTAAATGATACGAAATGTAGTCTCGAAGATACCAATTGAAGGCTAAATGAAAGCCAATTGTAGACTTGTGGGACATAGGTATACTTGTTGATTTGCTGTGGAAGCTTATTATCTTTCTCCGGGGACTCCTTTTTCCTTACAATGAGACTATTACATGAAATAAACTTGAAAACAAGTATTAGTCTCAAAGACTTAGATTATAGAGTAATCTCCCCCTGAAGGTGTGCATAAAAGTCTTGAATACTTGTAGGAGACATGCACTTTGATTTGATATCAAGAGGGGTAAATTATCTATAATCCGAGCTTTGGCACATATAGATTAAATGATACCAATTGAGGCATAATTGAAGTATTATACCACTTGAAGTATATGTCATATGAAAATATCAATTGATGTATCATTTTTTCCGGTACACGGTGGTGGCCGTGACACAAACTCGGTTGTTACGGTCTCACAAGACTCACGCCCCACTCGGTACAATTACAACGATTCCCACAAGAACCGGGGTTGTGTGGTTTTTCTAAACTCACTCAACTAAATATGATTCACCTAGAACAAGCGCTAAAGCAGTCTAACTAAGCTAAGCACTTCGCAAAAGTGCCTACACTAATCACCGAGTGATTCTTTTAAGCACTTGGGCGTTTGAGCACTTGGTAATGTCTACAATGTGCCTTGGTATGTTTCTTGGGCTCCCACACCTTGAAATGGTCGGTTGGGGTGGTATTTATAGGCCCCCAACACAATTCTAGCCATTGGAGAAAAGCTGCTGCTCTCTGCGGCACACCGGATAGTCCGGTGGTTCACCGGACAGTCCGATGCATCTAACCGTTGGATCTGACACCGCAGATGACCGTTGACGCTGCATGCTTTCACACAGACAGTCCAGACGTCGCACCGGATAGTCCGGTGCCTTCTCTCCACCAATGCCACCTGGAACTAGCCGTTGGGCTATAGTTCCCTGGTGCACCGGACAGTCCGGCGTGTGGCACCGGACAGTCCGGTGCACTCAGCTAGACAGTCCGTCAGTGGCAGCACTATTCTTCGTTTCTTGGACTTTGCTTGATAGTTGTTGATATTTACTTGTGATCTTCATAATGTCTTCTTTTGAAGAGTTGCTTTCCTTGATGCCTTAGTCCAAGTAACTTTAGCATCCTGTGAACTACAAACATAAACACTAGCAAACACATTAATCCACAGGTTATGTTGATCATCAAACACCAAATCTATTGAGCCAAATGACCCGGGGTCCATTTTCCTTACAACCCCGAGTTAAGTGGATGTGCTCTATGCATCTAGAGGTAGTTTAGACTAGTGAAATAACCCCCTATAATATAGGTGGGAGGGTTGTTGTGTGCAACTACCTATTTATGCCATTCTCTTTTGACTTGAGTTTATTTTGCTCTCTAGTTTCTATTCCCTAGAGTAGTCCTTAGCTTGGAGATTCGCAAGCGATTTGTAACTCCTCATCTATGAACCTGTGATTTTGAGAGGAAGGGTGGCCATAACCATCCGCGGTCTAGCGTTTGTCAAATCATGTGTTCAGTTTGTGGTTGCTACAATTTTTTATTTGAGTCTGTCTTCGCTTTCTGCCCTTCTCTTCTCTCTTTGGATTCTGGGAGAATCATTGAATTTTTGAGTGCTCGTTTGTGTTGGGGGACTGCCTTGGGGTGAAGATCACTCTCTAGACCACCGCAATCACCAGGTTTGAGCAGTTTTTGGTCGTGATCCGAGATCACCTCGTTTTGGTTCATCTGAGAAAACTCCAACACAACCCCAATCAAATGGAGATTTTGAATTAGTTTGCATGTTTGTGATTTGTTCTTGGTCAAATTTCACAAAACACCTTCTTTCCCTCTACGCTTATCGTCTATGAAATTTGAGAGGATTCTATGCAGGTTGGAAGGCGCGACACTACCACCCACCTGCGTGGCACTACCGCGGTCTGGCACTGCCAGCCAATAGAGCGACACTACTGCTTGATCTGTTCTATGTTTTTGCTTTTGGTTTTTTGTAGACAGTTGATGTTGTTCTTCTCTAGCATTTTGGTGTTGTCAATCGGCATTGGACTGATTTGCACAATGCTTCGCTGCTTTAGGAGTCTCGTGGGGCTTTGGGTTTAAGTTGGGATCAAGTCACGGTTCTCTCGAGTAGAGAAATTTTTGTGGCTCCCATTCACCTTCTCTGGTCGTCTCACCGGTCCTTCAATGTGAGGCATCTCTGATTAACGTGCACCAGAGAGCGGTAAGCAAGGCTTTTATTCAATTTCTTGAAGACATGGTACTATATCCTGCAAGGAGAAATCGTGAATTAGCTTCTTTATGTATATAGTGATGCAATAGAGTGAAATTCATAATTAACTTATATGCAAATAAGGTGAATTGTGGAATGTCTACATCCTTGCATCACAATAGCCTATGTATGTGATGGAAGTGTATGATGATTTTGATACATTTAGCCACATTCGAAAGAATCAAGATGCCCAAGAGGGAGGTAAATTGGGCTTCTCTGAAAATTCTTGAATAAATGAAATTTTAATTGCAACACCAACATCACTCGAGTGCCTAATATGTGATAAAGAGTTTTGCACCCTAGATTATGACAAAGATGATGACTTTTCTTTTAAAATGCAACTATTATCTTGATCACTTTCTACCATAGTTTGTCGATGTCCTCCATGAGTGGCTCTAGGAACAACACATGTATTTTAAAGCCATACCACTTTGGTCTAGAAACAAGGATGATCAATATAAGGTATATGTGTTTCTAACATAGCAATGGAGGTAGATTATAGATGTTAAGACTAACCGACCAAGTGACGTGCGAGCTGCTGAGGCTACCGATTAATAGAGACGATCGTTGTAGTATCACTATCTGTCTTCATTAATAGTTACATTAAAGGAGGTGTATGACTTACGATGACTGCCTTGGTTAACATATTGAGGCGACTGACATAGGTCGTCCGGTCCACTCTTGTCAATACTTTGTCTCTATTAATAAATTATTAAGGAAGACAAACACTTAGCTATAGAGTATAGCTACCTTCATTAGTCACTAAACAATGTCTCTTAAAAATACTTATGTACTAGTTTTTGTTTGCTTATAGTGTCAAACATGGTCACTTTCTAGCTTATTATTCTCCCTTGTCGTGTCTGCCCCCGCAGCAGACGTCGTCACTCCATCATCATGCTCCTATACATTTAAATGATAAAAAGCTAAAATAATACATACCTACATTCACACTCACCTACACAGAACATGTATGTTTTTATGATTTATACTCTATATTTATAAATGAAAATTGTAAGAACGTACTTTGCTAGTAATTTAGATAGTTGACTACTATATACATCTATTACAAGTTTAAAAAAGCGAAAGATAAGTTACAAGTGTACAGATGTTGTGACGTGCAAGAGCTTCGACAACTCTGCTATAACACCGGTGTTATGGCACCAACGTAGGTTTTATAACTCATAAGGAAAGCAAGATAGAGAGCGAGATGTAGATATAAACACAAGTAGATGGCGTTTGATAATTGACACTAGATATTATTTACATAAATGTTGACACTCAACAAATATCTCTTGATTTTGAAAAGTTCAGAAAAACATTTGGTATGAAAAGGTTTTACTTAAGCTCTGTTCAACGGTTGCCTCTAAAGCTCCCTAAAGCTTTAGAGGCACTCTCCGCAGTGGGTACCGCTAAACGACATCCTACATTTAGAGACACGTCCTATTACCCCTACATCTACGGTGATCTCTCTCTCTTCCAAACTTTTTTATAAGCTACGAATTAAACACGTAATTAATATGTACGTGCCATTTTAGACTATAACAAATACATATGTGAAAAATCTAATGTAAAATATGTTATGAATATAGTGTATTATACACAGAGGATGAATTTAGAGGGAACAATTACATGAATTAGACTTTAGGGGGAGATATAATAGTAGAAAAGTACATTCTCCGCCTCAAAATATTAGTCGTTTTAACTCTTGCTTTTTATGTCTATATTCAAATGGATGAAGATAAACCTAGGCACATATATAAAACATATCCATTAAATATGGTATGAATCTATTAATTAACTAAAATAAATTTTATTTTAGAACAGAGGGAGTAAGATTTAGTGGGAACCACTGAAAAGACACTTAGCTTTGGCCTCCTGCTCTTGCAACAATAACAACAATCCTAAGAAGCCAGAAAAAACGATTTATTTTGTTCTAACAATATTTCTCTTGAACTTTCTGTATAAACAGGGCCCAAACAAGCAGGCTTATGTCACGCGACTTACAGAGAATCCGAGCCCTGTAGTTCTGCTTTGGCCGTGTGGGATTCTACCAAGACATAATTCGTTTTAAACTAAATATATATTAATTAATTATTAATTTATGAATGAATGTAATTTATATGTATATTTATATTTGTTACGAAATAACTATATTTTAAAATGGTGTGAGTATAGTACGTTTGGTTTCGGAACAGAACGAGTTGGGTTGAAACCGACCCATTTTTATGGGTTGGATTAGACTCGTTCCTTGTTTGGTTTAAGTGACGGATTGAACCTAATTTCTTGTTTGATTACAGGGTTGAAGTGGGTTGGAGCTGCACCGTGATGAGGGATGAATGAAATATGATCACCTTCCTGGTCATATTACACACTAAGGATGATATATTTATTTCCAAAATGAGATTACAATATTCAAAATAAATGAAACCAACACTATTTCAGTATTTGAGAAATCCATAAGCACAACGAAAGAGGGGACCACTGCTTCTCACTTGGTTGTGTCGGTAGAGATATGGAGGTGGTATTGGTGGATGGTGGCAGGGGCTGGTATCACGGCACAACCGCATAACGTCGTTGGGAGGTGTGTACGGGGGGCGTAGCGCGCCGAAGGATAGGCCGGTGTGGGAGTCCGACGACTGAAGAACACACCGGCGCCGGAGGACTCTAACGACGGGCGTGGTCGGGGGCGCAGCGCACCGGAGAGCGGGCCGACGGGGAGCCGATGACTGGAGGAGAACATGCCGACGGTGGTGGTGCGCCCCTGGGCCCCTGCGCAGGCTGCACTCGGGTGAAGATATAGTGTGGCCTCGTGGGTGACAGGGGTGGAGAGAGAGTGGCTCGAAGTGGTTCGCTTGTTTTCGAGAAATCCCTAAAACCCGTATCTTAAAGTAATATTTTGACACAGAACCAACATAAACCGCGAACCTTTAAACCAAACACAGCTTAATGCAGGTTCAATCCGTTCCGAGCCACATCAACGCGCTAAACAAGCTCACCCTAAAATGCAAAAGCCAAAAGGTGATTAAAGAACTGGAAACAGATAGTCGAGCCCGAACGCTACAACTTATTGCAAAGAAACCTGCAAGCAACCCACACTCGTTTCCATCTACAGGATCAAAAGTTCAAAACTGCAGAGACCAAAAATTGCCATCCACCAGGGAAACAAAAGCTTCCACTCAAACAAACTCCCCTCGCTGAAACTCGCCGCCGTCTCCTCGCCTTCCGCCTCAGCACAGGCCCCGTCGCGGTCTCCTAGGCCACGCTCCCGCCTCTCCTCGTTGGCTGCCCGCCTCCGCCGTACGGACCTCCTCCCTCACGGTTTCGTTCACCAGTTGTGACGCGCTCAACCCTGCGCCATGTCATGTCTAGCTGACGCCTCGTTTATCTCGCTCTGCAGCGGCGGCCGGAGCAGGCTAGGTTACCAGCGCCCCCCACTTCGCGGTCGAGCTGGAGGACACGCGTAGCAACGCCGGGTTCTTCTGCGGCGACCTGTGGTGTGGCCTCATGGAGCCCAAGGGCGAGTCAGGCCAGAAGCGTATCCTTCCTTCTCATTTCGCTCCCCGTGCGGTTTCTTTCTCTTCTCGTTCTTCTTACGCCGAGAGGTGGATCCATTGGATGGATTACTGGCGCTCATGCGTCTGCTATTGCTGCCTTTTGATTTGAAGTACTGGAGTATGTAATTTTGTCGCTCCTGTTGCCACTCAACTCCGTTTTTATCCTCCTATATAGAGCTTTCTTTTTTCTTGTAATCTGTCGTTTGGAAAACGAAACCGTCTTTGAATCTGGATTGCCCTTGGATCACAGTTTGCCAGAACTTATCTGCAGTTCTTTTTTTCCTTTTTCTTGAGCGGGCTGTGTAGAATTCTGATCAAAATTTTGATCCATTTTAAATTTAATTATGACAGTTGGCATCATTGAGCCTTTCCATTCCATCATGTTAGCGTCGCTATTGGCAGTTTAGTAATAATATGCTATTATTAGGTGCCCTTCATTATTGGGGTTTGAGAGATGGTGAGGGCTGAGCCAACTCCCATTTATTTGACAGGTGCACCAACAATACGGTGCCTGCACTGAAGGATTCCTGTATATTGGTTAGGTTAGCGTCGCACATTTCAGCCCTCAAATCTAGTTCAGTTGGAGTTCCTTGACCGCCTTTGCATTTGTGAAACAGAAATTAACTTTTTGGTACTTTAATCAAATGGCCTATGTGTTTTTTTACATCTATCCCTTTGATCCATCGATGAAGGACAATTATTAGCTGCATAATATCAGCATGATGCTATGTCTGTTGATCACTGTGCTGTGGTTGGCTGGCCACTCGTGGTGGTGGACAATGACCCTTAAAAGTATATATTCTGTTTGTACAAACCTTGACTTTTCTATCATCTAGCTATTGAAGAAGCAATCGACAGCTTGAAGATTGATGCTAGCATGAAGGCAAGCAATGTCAACTTGGTGAGATTCTCATCCTACACAATCTACTAACTTGCTTATCTTAGCGTATAAGGAACACCTTTATTTCCTTCTTTGCCCTGTGGTTAGTTGGTTGGTTGTGCTATATGTATCTATCTTCTTCTTGATGCCTTTCATCTTCGACCCTTGTAGCCTGCTAAGAAAGACGCAAGTTCTTCTGATGCAGTATCTTGCATTTCCTCCGGCGATGCAGCTAGTACTGTGAAGGAAAGAGAAATGAACCAAGAAACTTCTTTTGGCGACCAAGGGATGTATTACTATGGATATTATTATCCTGGTGGGTAGATTACGTTTTGATTTCTTTAAAAAAGAAGTCATTCATTTGCTGACTTTATTGTTTAGTGCAGGCGCATACGGAGGATGGGATGAGAATGGCTACTTTGTTGGATATAATGGCCTAGAGGTGCACCCAGCAGTAAGTTATAATAATAGTGTACTTTACAAAGTGTCATATATGCCTTTCCTATTGTAGTCCCTAGTGGTCCTAACTAAAAACTGAAGGATGGTGCACTTTGTGCGTCTCTATGGTGGTACCAACAAGCTTTGCACCTGTTAGCTGTCATCTTTTCTTGAATTGTTTGGGAAAGTGTCCAACTATTTTAGTGTCACCCTTTATTGTGCTACACTGCTACTGTTATCCTTGTTCCAAAAATCTCTCTGCTGGATTTGTTAAACGATTTAATTGTCATCACCCTATATGGTGTCATGACCTCATGACTATTCCATTGTACTGCTTGAGTTAAACAAATCTGAATGACTGAAACTGAACGAGTACCTGTTTTTAGTGAGGACCAGTCGTTTTAGACTTTTAGTTGCATGTCTGCTTACAAGGAATTATAGTCAAGTTCTTATATATGCTTTCCAATCCTAATATTGAATGATGTCTTAATTATGGGTGTTGTTTGAAGTACTCAATTTCGAAACTGGTGATTGAATTGTTGCCTTTTTTTAGTTCCTTGTCATCTTTCTTTTCTGGCGCCATCATTTCCAGAATGAACTGTTCATTGACTCCGCAGCTGTTAAAGCTACTCCCTCCGTCCCAAAATGTTTGGCCGTTCTCACTTTTCGATGAGTCAAACATTTTAACTTTGAGCAAATATATATAAGAAAATATCAATATTTATAGTACATAATTAGTGTCATTAGATAGATATTTGAATCTATTTTTGTAGTAAAATTATTTGGAGATATAAATGTTGCTAATTTTTTCTATAAATCTAGTCAAACTTTCTAGCGACAAACATTTTAGGACCGAGGGAGTATTAAATTGCACAAGAACTTCTTTTATATATGCTTTATGATCCATTTCAGGTGGTTCAAGCTGACAATGGTTCATATCTGTGTTATCCTCTGGGGTATGAAAATGGATATGCTTCTTATATTCCGGTTGTTCCTGGAGGCATTGCCAGTGTGGATGGTCAGTATGTCAGCAAAGAACCATATTACTCCAGTGCACTTCCAATTCAGGATCCTAGCACACCTGGCATTTTTGCTCAGCCAATTGCATATGGAACTGAACTAGTACCTGCCTACTCATGGGACCCTTTTGTTCTTCTGGATGGGGTTCAGGGACATCCAGTTGGTGTGCATCATACAAATTATGCTCCAAGACCAAAATATTATTCTAATAAGCATGTTGTTCCTTCTTCGAAAGCTTCCCACAGTGCAAAATCCACAGCAGATACTGTCAAAGGATCATCATCAGCTCTAGAAACTGTACCAAATGCTGCCAATAGCAGCACATCATCAAAGGGTGCAAATAAGGTACTTGAGAAGTCCTATAAAACATTGACCTTGCCAGCTTAGCCCTTGCTTCATAAAGGTAGGAAACTTACTTCACATGCTTGTTCTCATGCTAGGCACCTGGTGCTTCCATAACAAAAGGATATCTTCCATCTAGCAAGTTTGTGATGCACAGTAATAACCAAGCAAAAAGCAGTGTTTATCAAAGCAAAGGCATCAATCTGAAAGAAAGTGGTAGAAGCTGGCACAGCGGTGAGAAGCTTAAAGCGAGAAGTAAGATAAATGGACATGACGATTCTGAATCTAATGAGAACAACCACACTGATAACTCGAAATATAGTTTGAGCCCTCAATCTGATGTTGGATTGTCAAGTGTAGGGGATGCTAACGCCAACATACCTTCACCTGTCGTAATAAGAAAAACTGCATACAATCTTTCAGATTTTGTTACAAAGTATGAGCAAGCTCTATTCTTTGTAATTAAGTCCTACAGTGAAGATGATATTCACAAGAGTATTAAGTACAATGTTTGGGCAAGTACTCCTAACGGAAATAAAAGGCTTGACAATGCCTATAGGCTTGCACAGGAAAGGATGGCAGAAAAAGGAACCAAATGTCCTGTTTTCCTTTTCTTCTCAGTAAGTTGCATGCTACTGTTTGTTCTTAGAGAATTATTTTTCTCATGAGCATGACCTTGAATCTCATAGTAGTATGTCCCCGTGATATCCAAACATTTGTTCTTATTCCATGTATCTAACTGTTGTTTGAGCACTTATGGTCCGTTTGGATGCGAGAATTGGTACCGATTCTCTCCAGAATCACTAAAAACACTTTCAAACGGTCAATGATTCCTGATTCTAGGTAGAAACGTCTGTAGTGATCCTCTCTTTTTGCGCTAGAGATTATAATCACCTCAAGAGTAGTTTGAGTGATTCGGTTTCTAGATTCCCTCAGTGATTGTTTTTTCTACTTATCTTTTTTAGTGCAATAAGATAAAATGAGTTACATTTTGGTTGTTATTTTCCCATAAAATTAATAATTTTTTGAAGTATATATATTTATATAATTGTTTTATAAAAACATTTATTTGGGATACAGAATCTAGCCTAACATTCAAACGGTTTCACGAAGTGGTCTTGATTCAGCACATGAAACGTTTCTCTAGAGAATCTGGAACTAAAACATTTCTATGAGAGTCTAGATCCCTACCAAACGGACCTTAGTTTCGCATGGAAAGTGCATAATAGGTAGTGTGGTTATTTCTAATTTATTGCGTTCTTTCTAATTTATTTATTTTAAAGTGACATGCCATTTGGTTTCTATGTTCCATGGAACTTTAGAATTGTGTTCTAGTAATCATTACAGCCGTCTAAACATGATGCACTAGTTTGTAGGTAGAACATGTCAACCTTTTTCAACTGTTTGATAACATAGCGTTGTCTTGTTTTCTTTGTACTTTCTTTCACATTTGTAGCAAGTTGAATTGCATCAAAGTGGCCCTTTTATGGAAAGGGTTGCATTATTATCTTTATTTTGACCTTTACCTGTTGATTGTAAACTATGATGGTCAGGTTAATGCAAGTGGTCAGTTCTGTGGCGTGGCTGAGATGGTTGGCCCAGTAGATTTCAACAGGAACATGAACTTCTGGCAACAGGACAAGTGGAATGGTTTCTTCTCTGTAAAATGGCACATTATTAAGGATGTTCCCAATCCACAATTTCGCCATATAATTTTGGAGAATAATGAGAATAAACCTGTGACAAACAGCAGGGACACGCAAGAGGTATTCCTTCCAATACCTAGCAAGAGTGTTTGTGGTATTTTTTACAGCAAGAGGTTGAGCTTTGTAAGTTAATTCTCATTTCATGGCAATATGTGAGGAAATCTGTCTATGCATAACATTCAATGCTATTGCCCATGTGATTCTCCTTGCTGTTTAAACAACCAATCCTATTTGTGCTCTGTGTGATTAATGAATCTTCCATGATCTGAATGATTCTCTTGATCCTTCTATTTTGCATGAAACAATGCCAACAACTCTATAAGCATTGGAACCTCTTAGGTTCTTGTTTATTGTGTTCTTCATGTTCCTCTGTTTTACTAGTCAGTCAGGGCCTGTTTGGAAGTAAGGTATTTTTTATAGTTTCTAGGCAATACCATGAATTTTAGTAACACCGGAAGTAAAGTATTTTTTATAGTTTCTAGGCAATACCATGAATTTTAGTAACACCATAGTATTTTATGTCATAGGGTGTTTGGTTGCATTCCTGAAAATTAAGTTTTCAAAACCATAGTATTCTAGATACCATGGTATTTTTGGAGTATTGGAAACTCTACTTCAACCCAAAGTTTTCATGGCATGGCTAGCTTTTTACTAATATCATAGTTTACAATGTTGTATCCAAACAATGTTTATCAAAACCATGGTATTTTTAGAGCTAGCCAAAACCACGGTATTGCCATGACAATTGTAAAGTATAGTATTGTAAAACCATGGTCTTGAGAAACATTGTTGCCAAACGGTCCCTTAGTGTTCCATTCTTGTCTAAATACACTTTTCTTGTACTGCAAAGATGATATTTTGGTTTAATTCAACCACTAATTGTGTATGATTTCAAATCCAGGTCAAATTTTCACAAGGTACAGAGATGTTGAACATTTTCAAGAACTTCGCGTGTAAAGCATCAATACTGGATGACTTTGACTTCTACGAAAATCGGCAGAAAGTAATGCAGGACAGAAGAGGCAAGCCACTTACATCGTTTGGTCACCCATTGGTATGAAATAATGAACTGAATAGTCTGAATTCCTATTCTCTAATGACAATATTATTTGCTGCTATTGTTTCTTCATTGTATTTATGGATCATAATCATATAATGCAAAGAGTTTTATTTGCTGAAAATGGCAGTGGTATGTTTCTTGGTATATGATAGTGGAAGATTATGGGCATTTCAATCAAGACCTAAAACTACTTGTAGGAATAGAAATAATACAATTGACCAAAATAGATAATGAGGATTATCTCCATATCATTTTGTATTTCTTGACAAATGTAATCTGTTTGACTATTCTAAGTGCCTTTTTTCCTGGGTAAAGAAGAACTTGTCATTTTGAATCTTGGGTCCAGTAAATTTTCTATAATTTAAATGAGTCGAGTGGCTTTTGGTGACAGCAGATTTTAGTTGCACATATTAATAATTGCTAATAATAGTAATCTGTCATTTATATTATCATTGACAAATAGCGCGATTATTTGCTCATTGATTTTCATCTTTGCAGCCAAAAACTGAAAAAACTGCAGAAGTTAAAAGGCAAACACAATTGATAAGTGTCACGGAAGTTGGTAGAGCCGATACAACCAAGAAAAATGAGAAGAGCAGCAGTATTCCAGAAATACTCAACGCAGCATGTTAAAGAAAACCCCAAAAAAATCGCAACAGACGGATGATGCCTTGGCTAGTTGACTGGGAAAATGAGATAGCTTCTGGAATGGACTTCAACCTGAATTCCTGAAATCATAAGTTCGATGTGCGCAATGTCAAGAAACCACAATTGGTCATGGGTTCTCTTCCATTTTCTCATGGAAGTGAAGAAACGAAAAAAATGAAGCAATGGAACTGTCTTCCCACGAGAAATGTTCAATGACTGGGAAAAAGGTTCTAGGTTGAGGCCCCTGGTGCTAAGGCATTAGAGCGCCCTCGTCTGTTTTTTTTTCATCTTGGAGGGTCGTTTCTTTTCTTTTGTCGTGTCCCTTTTTCCCCTCTTCTTTTGCCTGCAGCTGAGATTTTGGGAAGCAGCTTGCACTTAGGTCCAAAGAAAGCCAGTTTGCCTTATAGGTGGGTGTGCTTAAGGGAATGTCTGTTGCTTTGTGGGTTGTCCTCTAGGATGTGGTATGCGTTGACTGTTTTTTTAGAATATGTGCACGTTCTAGAAACTGACAGAGAAAAAAAGAAAAAAGAAGGATTGTGAGGGATTAGAAATAAAAAAGGATCTTAAAAAGATACATGGTATCTTATGTTTACTGCTTCTTCCATTATCAAGAAAACCAACAATGGGCCTAGATATTTTCTATCGTAATGACTATATTTACATAAAGTTCAATTAAATTAACTATTTTTATAGAATTTTAGCTAGATTGACTAAGTTATACCATAATAACTAAACTTTTCTATAATTAAGTTAGATTGGCTATTTTTATTAGAATTGAACTAAGTTGGCTAATTTTGCTAAATTAACATTTAGATAGAATAGAGCTAAGTTGGAATATGGGATTACCTTAGGTCCAAGGATCGACAAAGAACCCTATTGCGAAGGTGGTGGTGGTTGTGGCATATGGAATACGGGAAAAGCATCGTTTATCCTATTTGTTGCAACATTGTATGTGAATGGAATAGATAAAACACTATTAACTATGTTAAATGCTAAAAATAATAATAGAATCAGTTGAATGTAGTTAAAACATTGCCTGCTGTTGTGCTATACAGTTAAAAAAATACTCGTCATGCTGCCAATCTTAGACCTGACGCTACCGATCATACTCTTGCATTGCCTCTCTTGCTCATTGTGCAACCTTATTGCTACTTGAATCTAAAGCAACTTCTCTTGTGCCATGGTTCATTGTGTTACGAAAAGTAAGCAGTTGTTGACTGCTTTTCTAACCGGCATTTCTCCAAGGGACGTGCCTCTGCACGATCCCCATGTACGGACGTGGCTTTTGGCCACTCCTTTAGTGTCTCTTTCCTTTGTATAAATATCAAAAGCAATAAAGGATACGGTGCCCCTTTTCATTTCATTCTCGCACAACAGTTTCCATTTCACACGTTATCAACACTTGCTTTTACAAAAAGAGAGCAAAGGCCAAAACAAGAACAGCGGAGGCAAGGAGTTCTTCATCAAAAGAAAAACAGTCGGATTATGCGGAAGTCAATCCAATGGAGGAAGAATTATGCCTTGTAGACAGTGGTACCACCAACTCTATTCTTCGGGAAACAAAATATTTCCAAACTCTCACAAAGAGGTCAGGAAATGTTTTGACAATCGCTGGACGCGATGCAAAAATAGTTGGCTCTGGACGAGCAACTATTACGCTCCCTATGGGTACACAAGTCACTATCGAGGATGCTTTATTGTATCCCGATTCAACTCGTACCCTTCTGAGTTTTCGAGATATTCGGAAGAGTGGTTTACATATTTCTACTCATACAAAAAATAATGAGGAATTTCTCCTCATTTCCAAACCTTCTGGATATGGCGCTAACATTCTAGAAAGAATACCTTCACTTCCATCTGGATTGTACTACACATACATAAAACCAGTACCTCATGTTACGTACAAAGTGATTTTTCAGAATGTAGATTCATTCAAGACCTGGCATGCACGTCTTGGTCACCCTGGAATAGGGATGATGCAGAAAATCACAGGTAATTGCATCGGTCATGATTTAAAGTCTGCCAAATTCCCTAAACCATCTGATTTTATATGTACATCATGTGCAACGGGAAAGCTAATCTTAAGACCATCTCCTCTTAAGATTCATGCTGAACCACTCAAGTTCCTTGAACGGATTCAAGGTGACATTTGTGGACCCATACAACCATTATCTGGACCGTTCAGATACTTCATGGTATTAATTGACGCATCTACTCGATGGTCACACGTGTGTCTTCTGTCTACACGTAACCATGCTTTTGCTAAAATCATGATGCAAGTCATTCGATTGAAAGCACATTATCCTGAACATCAAATCCAGAAAATCCGCCTAGATAATGCGGCTGAATTCTCTTCTAGAGCATTCAATGATTATTGTATGGCCCAAGGAATACACATTGAACATTCTGTGCCTTATGTACATACTCAAAATGGTTTAGCTGAATCTCTTATTAAGAGGATCAAACTTATCGCAAGACCTTTACTTCATGAATGCAATTTACCTACATCCTGTTGGGGTCATGCAGTTTTACACGCTGCTGATCTTATTCAACTTCGCCCAACTGCATATCATACAACATCTCCGTTGCACCTGGTACGAGGAAATCCTCCAAATATATCCCATCTGCGGAAATTTGGATGTGCGGTCTACACCCCTGTATCACCGCCTCAGCGAACAGCTATGGGACCTCATAGGAAATTGGGTATCTATGTGGGATATCAATCCCCATCGATCATCAAATACATAGAGCCCCTTACAGGGGATTTGTACACAGCTCGTTTCGCTGATTGCATCTTTAACGAGGACCATTTCCCGGCATTAGGGGGAGAATTCAAGTATCCTAATGAATGCCAGGAAATCAATTGGGATGACAAATCCATCCTGTCCTCAGATCCTCGAACCCTGGAATCTGAACTTCAAGTTCAGAAAATTATAGAATTGCAACACTTTGCTAATAATCTGCCTGATGCGTTTACTGACTATAATGGTGTCACAAAATCCTTGAATCCTGCTGTCAATGCGCCCAGTCGAGTGGAGGTACCACGAAAAAACCATTCAACCATCTTCTCAACCGAAGAGGGTGAGGGCTGCTAAGCAGGATAATGCTTCTACTAAGCGTCAAAGGAAAGAGAGGAACATTCGATCCTCCAAAACAGTAAACGAAAGTCAACCACCGGTTGATGGACACCAAGTGGATACTGTACATCCACAAACCAGCAATCATGTGCACAATTCAGATGTTGCTGGTACATCGGAACACCCCATATCTACTCTTCCTGTGAATCAAGAAGACTTTCATGGGGTACAGGAGATTTCCATTAATTATACTAGTTCTGGAGAATTGTATGATCGTAAAACTACGGTCATCAATTCATGTTTCTCATCAATCATAGCTGGTAACCTTCTATCTGACCCAGACCCCAAATCCATGGCAGAGTGTCAACAACGCTCGGACTGGATCAAATGGAAGGAAGCAATTAACTCGGAATTATCCTCACTAGCAAAAAGAAAGGTATTCACCTCTGTGATACCTACACCTCCCAGAATCCATCCTGTTGGATTCAAATGGGTTTTCACCCGGAAACGGAATGAGAACAATGAGGTTGTGAGATATAAAGCGAGATTAGTTGCTCAAGGGTTTACCCAGAGACCAGGAATTGATTACAATGAGACATATTCTCCTGTTATGAATGGAATAACCTTCTGGTATTTAATTTCATTGGCAGTACAAAAACGTCTACTTCTGCAGTTGATGGACGTCGTGACCGCATATCTTTACGGGTCACTAGATTCGGACATATACATGAAAGTTCCTGATGGAACACCTGTACCGAATAATGGCAAAAATCGTAACATGTTTTGTGTCAAACTCACCAAATCTCTATATGGCTTAAAACAGTCAGGGAGAATGTGGTACAACCGACTGAAGGAATTCCTTATGAATAAGGGTTATTCTAACAGTGATGATTGCCCATGTGTCTTTATAAAGAAATCTTCTACAGGTTTCTGCATCATATCAGTATATGTGGATGACTTAAACATCATCGGCCATAAACGTGATATTGATGAGGCACGCAATCTTTTAAAGACGGAATTTGAGATGAAGGATTTGGGTAAAACCAAATTTTGCTTGGGTTTGCAACTTGAGCACCTTCCCACGGGCATTCTCATTCATCAGTCTGCTTATGCGCAGAAAGTATTGAGTAAATTCAATATGGATAAAGCATATCCGTCTAAGACTCCTATGATCGTCCGTACCCTAGAAAGGGATAAGGATCCTTTTCGACCACGAGACGAAGGAGAAGAAATTTTAGGTCCTGAGTACCCATATCTTAGTGCAATTGGAGCACTTATGTATCTAGCAAACAATACAAGACCCGATATTGCTTTTGCGGTAAATTTACTTGCTAGATATAGTGCATCCCCTACCAAACGCCATTGGACTGGAATCAAAAATATTCTTCGATACCTCCATGGCACGGCAGATCTCGGTCTATTCTACGGAAGAAATCAAGATCCTAGCCTCATAGGGTACACAGATGCTGGTTATCTTTCAGACCCCCACAATGGAAGGTCTCAAACTGGGTTTGTATTTCTGAATGGTGGAACTGCTATTTCTTGGAAGTCATCCAAGCAAACTCTAGTAACAACATCCACTAATCATTCAGAGATTATTGCCTTGTATGAAGCATCACGTGAATGTGTCTGGCTTCGAAGGGTGATTAATCACATTCAATCATCATGTGGGATTCATTCCATTGAATCACCCACCATTATCTATGAAGATAATGCTGCTTGTGTTGCTCAGATGCAACAAGGTTATATCAAGAGTAATGTTACCAAACATATCTCCCCCAAGTTATTCTATCCTCATCAACTTCAACAGAGTGGTGAGATTAAGGTCATGCAAACTAAGTCTTGTGACAATCTCGCAGACTTATTCACTAAGTCGCTACCTTATTCCACATTTCGGATATGTGTTAAGGGTATTGGCATGCGTCGACTTAGAGATTTGCTTGCATCAGGGGGAGTATCTCTTTGATCAACCTAATACTAGCATCACATTGTACTCTTTTCCTATATGAGTTTTACTATCATGTTTTCTCATGTTAGGTTTTTAATGAGGCAATGTCAACTCAAGCATATGTCAGTCTCTTGATTTTTCCCATCAGGGTTTTTCGATAGAGACACCAAAGACATATCATATACTGTTGATTTTCTCCAAATTTTTCCCACTGGGTTTTTCTGGAGTTTACACAGTATATTATCACAAACCACCTTTTGCTTACAGGTTTCAAGGGAGAATATACATAATGGACAACTGCTTAAGGGGGAGTGTTACGAAAAGTAAGCAGTTGTTGACTGCTTTTCTAACCGGCATTTCTCCAAGGGACGTGCCTCTGCACGATCCCCATGTACGGACGTGGCTTTTGGCCACTCCTTTAGTGTCTCTTTCCTTTGTATAAATATCAAAAGCAATAAAGGATACGGTGCCCCTTTTCATTTTATTCTCGCACAACAGTTTCCATTTCACACATTGACTGCTAATTCTAGAGCTTTACGACGAGAACACTACCTTTTAAGCTCACATGCTTAGAGTCAATCACTCCATTAGACATGAAGTACCTACCATACAAATAATTTAGAATAGCAATATCATACTTGTATTATAGAATTTGGGAAAATATAGTATCATATCATGTGTGGCTCTTTCCACCTATACTAGAGTGCACAACCATGACTCTCCACCTTCACTAGCGTGCACAATAGAATGATCAATTGGTAGTGCTCGCCAATTGTAATTCTCTCCAAATCGAGTGATCATTTTCTGATCATATTGCGTTAGTAGTATAAATAAATCAGGCAAGGTAAAAATGAAATTTGATACAATAAATACAAAGCAAGGACAATTCACAAGACGATATGTGCATGACCGATTGCACGACTGCTCTGGGTTTGAAGAGTATGTTCATGATGTCTAGCAATGTAAACCTCAGTATCGCTTGGTGCTACTCTGGTGGTAGCTAACTTACCATACATTTAGCTTTGTGGAGAGCCATTTATAATTTTCCTATTATCATTTGTGGTCTTCGCTAATTTATCATCGGAGCCACAAATCATAGATACATATGGTCCCCCAAATCATAGACACGGGATTGCATAATGGCAGAGAGCCAAATTAAGAGTAATAAAATAGCAATTTTATGGATATGATCGTCAGTGCCATAAGAGTACTTCAGATCATTGCCATGGTTTTTATCTATGTTTTTCAGATAAATCCTAGAAATCTTTTGAAACCCAAAGTTACAAAGAGCATGTCAAGCCTCCTCGCAGATCACTATCACATTTACATGTATATTAGTTTACAATTAGATCAATATTATAATGGGAGTATCTTAGACAATAAAAACATCTAGATTCCTAGTTGGTTTTAGTAATTAATGACAACATAATAATGTTATGATAAACATATGTTTTGCAGCTATACGATAAGGTAAGTCACATAATGCAGGAAAATGAGCTTAAAAAGTTTACGTACCTCGGTCAGTGGAGATTGACATACGTCTCAAAATAAACGATTCAAAAAAGTTAAGGACCAACTAGTTTAAGTGTTAAAGTAGTTGCTGAACACTTAGTATAGCGATAAGACCTTTATTTTCTTTTAGCCGTACTATAAAAAGGATATTAGATGGGTAACTTGACCTAATCGAGTCTAGTACGTAAGACGTATTGGTGTACACTTAAATAAAACTAGTGCTAGGTAACCCATGAGAGCTCACAAAAAAATTAGAGTGAAACAAAAAAAAACACATAAAAAACCTAATTTTACAAAACTCTACAACACCTACATGTCCGTTGTACACCGGTTGTGTTGCACCAAAAAGGGTATGCAGAGACGTTAAAACCCTAGCCCTATGCACTGCCGCACTGGTTAGTCACCGGATATGTATTGTGTGGCATTGGATGGTACATCGGACATGGCGTCCAAAGAGAGTGTTTTCTATGCAGTCACTTGTTACTCACCGGACTTGTCTAGGCCGTGCCGGCGCACCCAGTGAGTATCGATCGCTCATGCACACACACCATGAACGTCCAGGAAACTAGATTGGCATATCTTGAGGTAGACTATCACTGTGAATGAATACGTTACCTTATTACTACTGAACGAGGATACAGGTGCATGAGAAGAGACATAATTAACTGGTCTACTATCGGTTGTGGATTTTTCTAGATTATGATCGGGTCCACAAATAATAGATATAGATGATCATAAAGTCATAGACACACGTGACATAGCAGAGGGCCCAAACTAGGAGTAAGAAAATAGCAATTTTTTTTCCTTTGTTTTACTTGTTGAATCAACTTAACGCTCAAACCGGTCGAACACAATGCAACACTCACTTGCACGACCTAGCTAGCCTGCGGGTAACGCAATTTAAACCTGCTGCAGGTTCATCCAAGCGGGGGGAGAGCCGGTCATGCACAGAGAGACTGCAACTCACAAGTACTGAAGTACAGCACGCACGCACGCACGGTGCAGAGAACCACTTCCACTGGCGTACGTCCCAATGGACAACGGTTTGCCAGGGTTGACTGGACAGGGCCACCGGCTTTATGCTGCATGCCATGTGATCGGACAACCGGCCGGCGTCCAGCGTCCTGTCATTTTCCGGAAACCTGCTGCGTCTCAAGTCTGAACCTTGTTTCTTGTGGTAAGGGCTCGTGCAGGCCGCGACAGCCACTGCTTGCCCTGCCTGCAGCTACAGCGTGCACCTGCTGGCCACAGTGCCTGCGCGCCTCAGTTTCAATCCCGAATCGACGTCGAGCAGAGCAGCAGAGCGACGACGGAGGAGCACCTGTGTTTCTTTTTGAGCCATTGTTTCACTTGCCACTTGCCAGTAGGAAAACACCGTGGCTCCTGACGTGGCCTTGGCACAAAAACCGTGCCTGCTGCTCGGCTTCGGCGAGATCGTGTCAGCTGACCGTGTCGTTTCCGTCCGCGCCACGCGCGCTCGCGGCCTCCAAACTGGGACGACGAGTCCCCTGACCCTGGGGGGGGGGGCTGCCTCCGGGTCCTCGTATGTTGTTGTGGCCATGCATGTCGTTCTCTCTCGACAACCCAAATGCAAGTTCCTGGTAATTAATACAGTTGAGCTAGCGGCCAGAAAATAAAGTTACAAGATTGTTTAGGATCATGGCCACATATACCCACACGTATACTCCTTACCATTGGTGATCGAATTGTGGTCAGTACGTTTGCTCATCCATCACTCATGCTGCCAAGCTCTGCAGGTTTGAGCTAGCTGCAATAATTAGTGCACTAGCAAGCAGGAGACGGATTTGCTGAAAGCAATGACAAGAACATCTCGCTGGAAGATATATAATCAAATCCCATCCAAACAAATCGATCCCCCGTTTATTCCCACCATTTACTTGATCCCCGTCAATCGAATAAAAAAAAAGGTCGTAATCGCCTTCCTGATCTTAAAAAGAGCACACAGCTCCCTCCGATCCGGCCTCCTCCCCACCGCACTCTCCTCACCTCACCTGACCTCACTCTCCTAAACCTCACCTCACCTCGCCAATGCTCTCCACCACCTCCCCGGTCCCACTCCTCGACACGCCGGCGCCCTCGACGGACGCCGACGCCAAAAATGGCACGGCGAGTCGGCGGCGCGCGCGGCTGCTGCTGCTGTGCGCCAACTACGCCGCGCTCCTCGGTGGCTCCGTGGCGTCCAGCCTGCTGTCCCGGTACTACTTCGCGCACGGCGGGTGCGACCGGTGGGTGGCCACGCTGGTGCAGTCGGTCGGGTTCCCAGTCCTGCTGGTGCCCGTCTACGCCTCCCACTCCCAGTCCCAGCCCCGGCCGTTCGCGTGGCTCACGCGGCGGCCGCTGCTGGTGGCCGCGTGCGTCGTCATCGGCGTGCTCATGGGCGTGAACAACCTGCTCTTCTCCTACAGCTCCTCGTACCTGCCCGTGTCCACCTCGTCGCTGCTGCTGTCCACGCAGCTGGCCTTCACGCTCGTGCTGGCCGCCGCCATCGTGCGCCACCCGCTCACCTTCTCCAGCCTCAACGCCGTCGTGCTCCTCACGCTCAGCTCCGTGCTGCTCGCGCTCCGGACGTCGTCGGCCGAGCGCCCCGACGGCGGGAGCCGGGCCAGCTACCTCGCGGGCCTCGCCGTCACGCTCGGCGCCGCGGGGCTCTTCGCCGCCTACCTGCCGGTCATGGAGCTGGTGTACCGCAGGGCCGTGTCCGGCGGGTTCCGCATGGCGGTGGAGGTGCAGGTGGTCATGCAGGCCGCCGCGACGGCCCTGGCGGTCGCCGGGCTGGCCGCGGCTGGCGGCGGGTGGCGCGGGGAGCTGGCGCGCTGGGACCTCTCGCCGGCCGCGTACTGGGCGGTGGTGGCCGCGCTGGTGGTCACGTGGCAGGCCTGCTTCATGGGCACCGCCGGGATGGTGTACCTGACGTCGTCGCTGCACAGCGGCGTGTGCATGACCGCCGTGCTCACCGCCAACGTGATCGGCGGCGTGGCCGTGTTCCGCGACCCGTTCGGCTGGGAGAAGGCCGTGGCCACGGTGCTCTGCGTCTGGGGCTTCTCCTCCTACCTGTTCGGTGAGTACAGCAGCACGCAGCAGGTGCAGGAAGAAGGCGACCGCAAGGTGGCGGCCGCGTCCGACGGAGGTGGCGCGGGGCACAAGAGTGTTGCTAGTGATGTGGTTTAGAGAAGATCCACTTGAAGCCGTTTGATGGAGCTCGCTGGACGCTAGCCTTTTCCATTTCTAGAATCTAGAGCACATAATACATGTTGAAACAATGGAGATGTGAAGTGAAGAAGATGTCAACAACATGAAGGGTACATCCACATTAGATGTGTCCTATAGCTAGTTGCACAATGCATGTAACATAAACTAGGCATGCATGACACAAGAGAGACAAATGTTGTGTACATACTACATAATGTTGAACAGTCCATATGATAGTGAGAGGGAGAAAGGTATGGTGGTGGTTCAGTGCTTACTTGTTTGTGAGGTTTAAGGTTTGTGTCACTGTGCATAGGTGGATTGAGGGGGGAGGTTTTATAGAATCTGTACAAACAAGTACTGCTACCCTGCTGTATTATAACCTGATTTGATCAACCAAATGTACAATTACTTTCTTGGATTTTTTTTTGCCTTTCTCTAGATGTATATATATGGAATAAGTTAATATTTAATAGCATGGACAGTTCATATCCATGCATTGCTTGATCATTTTTGGTGGACGCCTAATAATGCTACCATATATATATGTAAAACCACCAACCACTTACCGTGTTTTAAAAAAGGAAACATATCCGGTGCACATGAGCATTTGATGCACATATAAAAATTGCACATGAATTACCAAGGTTCGGGAAAAATTCTGAAAAAAAATCCATACATATTCTTTCCACCCTATTTCAATTCTACTACTGTATAAAATCATTTCTCATCCCCCACCCCATGAATTTGAGATAGGCATATATCTGAACTTTGGAAAGTGGTGTAATGTCAAATTCTAAACTAAATAAGTTACTTTATTGAGTGAATTCCAATTCCTCTAAAATGAAGGGATCCAAACGCCCTATTATGGGAATTTTTGCGATTAGAAAGCCAACATTGCACAGCCAATTCGATCGCCACGCCAACAAATACAAAATAGTTTTTTTTTACTTCACCCATATACTTCCCTATGTAAACATATGCCTCTCGATCGCTTGGCATGTGTGATGAGGATCACTGTTTGTGGTATGCGTCATCATCATAATCATTCGAGTGATCACCTAATAAGCGGATTGAATCGATTGGATGGCATCCAA
Source organism: Zea luxurians (assembly GCA_029449295.1). Lineage (NCBI taxonomy): Eukaryota > Viridiplantae > Streptophyta > Magnoliopsida > Poales > Poaceae > Zea > Zea luxurians. The sequence goes on from JAOPSE010000057.1 coordinate 10,495,262, forward strand.
ATCTTAAATATAGCGCTTGTTGGTTGTCCAACTCTACATAGGAAAATGGGGTCAAGAACGAAAGGGATGTGCTACTTGTTTTCCTTTTTTCGCGGAGAATGAATAATCCTGCTCAGAGAATTAAGTCCACACGAACGTAATATAGTGCTCATACAGTTAATAATTTACTCCCTCTCGGCCTATCATGCCCTCAAGGCATTCGTGAAATGGAAAAGTTGAAGCAACACAAAAGATAGAGCAGAAAAGGGTCCATCAAGTGAAGTTGACGTTGGCAAGATCAATGACGTTACAGCCACACAATTTTTTTAGTCACGATTGAACTTTTGAATTAATGACCATGCATGACGTGTGTTTATGTACTGATTAAAACTAAGTATATCGTGCATAAATGAGAAAACAATCTGATTCTAGAGACAGTAGTAGTGTGCTTAGCTAGCTGTGGCAAAGGAGAGATGTATGGTTTTTTTGTTAAAAAACAATATATTGTTGGGTTGAGAGAGCATGACGATGTGTGATCTCTGGGTAGGAAGTTAGCTTGGTGGTTAAGATGTTTTGTGCGCCATTTTTTTAGTAATCAACTCGAAGCACAGCGGCGGCGTTATAAAAAAAAGCATCTGGCAGTTGCAATGGCACAAACATCTACGGCTAAAGTATGTGCATGTATATATGTAATGGTACTATCATTGAAGGGTTTTTTTTTTGGCCCTCAATGCACATTGAAAGGTGATGTGCGTATGGGAGCACACCTCCTTGGGGGGAAATCTAGCTTTGTCTTGTATGAAGATAAACTCCCAAAGTCCTAATAATGCACTTGTCTTTCTTATCATGTTTTGCTGAATTCATGTTGTGCGTGTGTGTAGAGCCGAAAGTTGGATCGTGCCGGCAAGCCCATTGTGCTTCAGTGTAACTTTTTTTTGGGCCAGCACGATACGAAATAATTTCGCTCGCCCAGATAATAAAAGCTAGGCCTGGTCCGGCACGAAGTACGACAGACCGATGATCGTGCGCCGTGCTGGCCCAAGCACAACACATACAAAAAAAACTTGTATATATCTAAAAAATACATCATCAAAAGATTCATAACTTTGCTATATACTAAAAATTCATATGAGAAAGAGAAATTAATGGTTTCTATAACTTTGGTGAAGAGATAAAAAATATTGGAGCACATTTTCCTTCATATCGAGTCGTGCTTTGAGCTCTTATTTTCGTGTCGTGCTGGCCCTAAATGGATCGACCAAAACTTTCAGGTCTATGTGTGTGTGCCAGGGGGGTGGCTAGGAATCTAGTACCTAGGAAGGGCATATGGTCTAGGGATGGCAATGAGTACGGGTATGGTAAATAACCGTAGATAATTGTCTATTAGATATGAGTATGATGGGATTTGGTATCCGTGGGTATGTTATGGATATAATAAGATATCCACGGATAATTTTTTCGCGGGTATGGATATCCAGTATCTATACCCGTTACCCGATGGATATTTGACATGTGGGCCAACCAGATTTAATATATTATCCTAAATTCACATTTTTCGATTTTTATCCATGACATGTTGTTTGGTGCTGAAATTATCATTTGATGCTGCTGAAATGATAATTTTTTTTTGAAATATGATAAAATTGTTGTTTAGTGTTGAATGCTAAAATTGTAGTGGGCGGCCAGGTAACGGGTATCCGCTGGATAGCAGAGACCTGACAGATACGGGTATGGATCTCCCACGAACGTTTATGGGTATGAGTATGGGTTGAGTTTTGTCTCGCGGGTATGGATTCACGAACTATATATCCGGATACTACCCGTCCAATTGCCATCCCTACATCTGTCAAATAAGACCGTCTCCAGCAGTCTATCTATAGTTTATCCAAAAACACTGTTTTGTACTATAAACTGTACTGTTCGCAGAGTAAAGTTTAAATATGAGTATTGTCGGCGTTTCGAGACCGGGGGGTCCCTAAGCCGACAGTGAGTGTGCCGCGTGCCCCAGCCCAGATGGGTCGAGCGCGTGGGCGAGCGCGAAGGGGGGAAAGCGAGGTGGCCGGAGCCGAGTCGTGAGGGAGGTGGAGATCCCGCGGCCTTCGTGTTCGTCCCGCGCCCAGGTCGGGTGCGCTTGCAGTAGGGGGTTACAAGCGTCCACGCGGGTGAGGGAAGCGAGCGGCCCCAAGAGAGCGCCTGCCCCGTCCTCGTTCCCGCGCGGCCAACCTTCTCTAAGAAGGCCCTGGTCCTTCCTTTTATAGGCGTAAGGAGAGGATCCAGGTGTACAATGGGGGTGTAGCAAGGTGCTACGTGTCTAGCGGGGGTGAGCTAGCGCCCTAGGTACATGCCAATGTGGCAGCCGGAGAGATCTTGGCACCCAGCTGGTGTGGTGTCGTGGCTGTCGGAGGAGAAACGGAGCCTGGCAGAGGGACAGCTGTCGGAGCGGTTGGGCCCTTGCTGACGTCCCCCTGCTTCCGTAAGGGAGCTGAGAGCCGCCGTCGTCATGGGTCTAGCGGGGCGCCATCATTGTCTATCTAGCGGAGCTAGCCAGATGGGACGTCGGTCTTGTTCTCTGCGGCCCGAGTCGGCTCGGGGTAGGGTGATGATGGCGCTTCCTGTTGACGTGGCGGACTTGTGCCCTAGGTCGGGCGACGTGGAGGCTCCTCCGAGGCCGAGGTCGAGTCTGTCTTCCATGGCCGAGGCCGAGCCCGAGCTCCTGGGTCGGGCGAGGCGGAGGTCGTTCGGCAGAGGCCAGGGCGGAGTCCGACCCCTGGGGTCGGGCGAAGCGGAGTTCGTCGTCTTCCGGGGCCTTAGCCCGAGTCCAAGCCCTGGGTCGGGCGGAGCGGAGTTCGCCGTCTTCCGGGGCCTTAGCCCGAGTCCGAGCCCTGGGTCAGGCGGAGCGGAGTTCGCCGTCTTCCGGGGCCTTAGCCCGAGTCCGAGCCCTGGGTCGGGCGGAGCGGAGTTCGCCGTCTTCCGGGGCCTTAGCCCGAGTCCGAGCCCTGGGTCGGGCGGAGCTTCCTATGGCGCCTTTGGCAAGGCCTGGCTGCCTGTCAGTCTCACTCTGTCAAGTGGCACTGCAGTCGGGATGGCGCAGGCGGCGCTGTCCTTTTGTCAGACCGGTCAGTGGAGCGGCGAAGTGACGGCGGTCACTTCGGCTCTGCCAGGGGGCGCGCGTCAGGATAAAGGTGTCAGGCTACCTTTGCGTTAAATGCCCCTGCGACTCGGTCGGTTGGTGCGGCGATTTAGTCAGGGTTGCTTCTTAGCGAAGGCAAGGCCTCGGGCGAGCCGGAGATGCGTCTGCCGTAAAAAGGGGGCCTCGGGCGAGATGGAAACACCTCAGGGTCGGCTGCCCTTGCCCGAGGCTAGGATCGGGCGAGGCGTGATCGAGTCGCTCGTATGGACTGATCCCTGACTTAATCGCACCCATCAGGCCTCTGCAGCTTTATGCTGATGGGGGTTACCAGCTGAGAATTAGGCGTCTTGAGGGTACCCCTAATTATGGTCCCCGACAGTAGCCCCCGAGCCTCGAAGGGAGTGTTAGCACTCGCTTGGAGGCTTTTGTCGCACTTTTTTGCAAGGGGACCAGCCTTTCTCGGTTGCATTTTGTTCCGGTGGGTGCGCGCGAGCGCACCCGCCGGGTGTAGCCCCCGAGGCCTCGGAGGAGTGGTTTCACTCCTTCGAGGTCTTAATGCCTTGCGTAATGCTTCGGCTGGTCTGGTGGTTCCCTCATGCGAACTGGCCGTAGCCCGGGTGCACGGTCGGGGCCCAAGTTCTCGGGCTGGTATGTTGACGCTGTCAACGGTTTGGCCGGAGCCGGGTTTGCGAGAGCAGCCCCCGAGCCTCCGCACAGGGCGAGAGGGCGATCAGGGACAGACTCGGCTTTTTTCATACGCCCCTACGTCGCAAGGAGGAGGGGGGAGAGCGCCATGTTACCCTCGATGGGCACTGAACATGGTGTCTCCGGTGAGCTGCAAGCGGGTAATCCGAGTGGACGTCCGTGCCCCGTTCGTTGGGCGTCGGCTAGGGGCCCAGAGGCACGCCCAAAAGTACCTGCGGGTGATCTGCCAGACCCGGTCCCCTGGCGACGGGGTCCGAGGGCTCGATGCCTCCCTCCGATGGGATTCCGTTACAGGATCGCTCCCGCTGGTCTCGGAAATGTCCTAGGGTACCTCGGGAGCGCAGCCCGAGCCTCGGTTATGTATCGAACGTACCCCTGGTCATCCCTCGCTCGGTGTCTGAGGCGACTGTGAACCCTTCGGGGGCCAGCCTTCGAACCCCTGATCAGTAATGGGCGCGGAGCCCGAGTAGCCTGAGGCGGCCGTGGAACCCTTCGGGGGGCCGGCCTTCGAACCTCTGACCAGTAGTGGGTGTAGGGCCCACGCGATCTGAGGCGGCTGTTGAACCCTTCGGGGGGCCAGCCTTCGAACCCCTGATCAGTAAGGAGGCTCGGAGCCTAGTTCCTTCATGGGGAAGGATTCCTTTCGGGGTATCCCCCTTTCCCGGTCCCTGTTGCAAGAGATAGAGAAAGAGGAAAAAAAGGAAAAATGATACGAAACCGAACGACGCGGCGTACCTTTTTTGGTGCGGTTGTTTTGGCGAAGGCGAAGCATCGCCCGCTGCTCCTGCCAGAAGCGCCGCCTGTCCAGCCGCGGAGTTAATGCGACGGGGCGAGTAGTTGGCGGGGCTGTCGTTGCGCGTGCGCAAGCCGGGTTGCCCATTGGCCGGATCGACGTCGGAGCTGATCAGCCGAGGCTTCGAACCGGGCTGGTGCCCTCGGAAGATGGTTGGCCGAGGCCCCAGGGGTAACCGGCCGAGCCGCCTGCTCGGGCCGGATTCCCGGAGAAGTCCCTGGCGGCGATTGTTCGGGCGTGGTGATGACGTCGTCCTTCGGAGCGGAGACCCTCGGACCGCATCGCCGTCCGAGGCTAGGTCGGGCCTCGCCGAAGGTGTCGCTGATGCCGAGGGTGTTGCTGCCCCCTTCCAGCGCCAAGACTCGAGCCTGCAGGATCAGATTGTCTTGTAGCGTGTGCCTTGTGCGGCCGTCGAGGCCAGAACGCACACCCTCGCTGCGTTGTAAAGCCGCGTCTCTTTTCCTCTTGTTTCGAGTATCTGGACTTTTTGTCGGTAACAGGGATGTTTGTGCGAGCGAGAGCTGCTTCTCGCGGAAGGTTATGAGTGAGGTATCCGTATCCCGGAGGCGTGGGAGTCCCTCGGCTCGGTCGGCCTTGCCGCTTACGCGTACTTTCACCCGTCCATGAGGCCCTGTCACCGACTCGGTCGAGAAGGCTCGAAGGATCGCTTCGGCAGAAGGGCTTTCGAACGTAAAGACTTGTTCGATCCGCGGAGCCACTTTATCCGAACGCGAGTTACTTATCGCAGAAGGTGATGAGTGAGGTATCCGTATCCCGGAGGCGTAGGAGTCCCTCGGCTCGGTCAGCCTTGGCTGCTTACGTGTACTCCGTCGTTTCCAGGACCCACTTTTCGAAGTAGTCAAAAAGCACGAAAGATATTCTGGTAGAAGAGATTTTTTTCGAGGAAAATTTTGACGCAGAGGGGGTTTCCCCCCTTTTAGCCCCCGAGGGAGGGTCGGGCTTTGCCGAGGCGAGGCCGACCCTTCCTTGTTGACTAAACTTTGCGTGAGTGCAAGGTATATGAACAACTTGGAAACATCTTAAGGGTAGAAGCGACGTAGCTGTTGGATGTTCCATGCGTTGCCGTAGACCTCGCCTTGACTGTTGGCCAGCTTGTACGTTCCGGGCTTCAGGACTTTGGCGATGACGAATGGCCCTTCCCAGGAGGGTGTGAGTGAAAGTCGCCTAGAGGGGGGGGGGGTGAATAAGGCGAAACTGAAAATCTCAAAAATAATCACAACTACAAGCCGGGTTAGCGTTAGAAATATAAACGAGTCCGCGAGAGAGGACACAAAACAAATCGCAAGCAAATGAAGAGAGTGACACGCGGATTTGTTTTACCGAGGTTCGGTTCTTGCAAACCTACTCCCCGTTGAGGAGGCCACAAAGGCCGGGTCTCTTTCAACCCTTCCCTCTCTCAAACGGTCCCTCGGACCGAGTGAGCTTTTCTCCTTCTCAATCAAACGGGAACAAAACTTCCCCGCAAGGGCCACCACACAATTGGTGCCTCTTGCCTTGGTTACAATTGAGTTTTGATCACAAGAACAAGTGAGAAAGAAAGAAAGCGATCCAAGCGCAAGAGCTCAAAAGAACACGGCAAATCTCTCTCGCTATCACTAAAGGCTTGAGTGGAATTGGAGAGGATTTGATCTCTTTGTATGTGTCTAGAATTGAATGCCTAGCTCTTGTAAGTGGTTGAGAGTTGGAAAACTTGGATGCAATGAATGGTGGGGTGGTTGGGGTATTTATAGCCCCAACCACCAAAAGTGACCGTTGCTGGAAGCTGTCTGTTCGATGGCACACCGGACAGTCCGGTGCACACCGGACAGTCCGGTGCCCCCGCCACGTCACCATTGCCGTTGGATTCTGACCGTTGGAGCTTCTGATTTCTGGGCTCGCCTGGGTGTCCGGTGCACACCGGACATGTACTGTTTGATGTCCGGTGCACCGGTATGGGCGATCCTGACGACTGCGCGCGCTGCGCGCGCATTAAATGCACCGCAGGGAGCCGTTGGCGCCGAAAAGAGCCGTTGCCCTGCTGGTACACCGGACAGTCCGGTGCACACCGGATAGTTCGGTGAATTATAGCGCGCCGGCTTCCGAGAATTCCCGAGGGCGAAGAGTTTGAGTTGGAGTCCTCTGGGCGCACCGGACACTGTCCGGTGCACACCGGACAGTCCGGTGCCCCCAGCCAGAGGTGCCTTCGGTTGCCTCGTTGCTCCTTTGTCGAATCCAAAACTTGGTCTTTTTATTAGCTAAGTGTGAACCTTTTGCACCTGTTTAACTTATACACTAGAGCAAACTAGTTAGTCCAATATTTGTGTTGGGCAATTCAACCACCAAAATTATTTAGGAACTAGGTGTAAGCCTAATTCCCTTTCAATCTCCCCCTTTTTGGTGATTGATGCCAACACAAACCAAAGCAAATATAGAAGTGCATAATTGAACTAGTTTGCATAAAGTAAGTGCAAAGGTTACTTGGAATTTGAGCCAATATGATGCGCATGGATTGTTTTCTTTGTTTTTGACATATTGGACCACGCTTACACCACAAGTTTTGTTTTTGCAAACTCTTTTGTAAATTCTTTTCAAAGTCCTTTTGCAAGATAGTCAAAGGTAAATGAATAAGATTTTGCAAAGCATTTTCAAGTTTTGAAATTTTCTTCCTTTGTCCCAAATGCTTTTCCTTTGACTCAACAAAACTCCCCCTAAATGAGATTCTCCTCTTAGTGTTCAAGAGGGTTTTGATTTAACATTTTGAAAAACTACTTCCTCCCCCTTTAGAACATAATAAGATACCAATTTTGAAATTTTACCATTTTTACCAAATTGAAATTATTGAAATCATCAAATTTATAAAATTAGGGTGGTGGTGCGGTCCTTTTGCTTTGGGCTCATACTTTCTCCCCCTTTGGCATGAATCGCCAAAAACGGATACTTTGAGTGAGATATAAGCCCTTTTAAGTACTTTCTCCTCCTTTGGTCATAAAATAAATGAGTGAAGATTATACCAATGTTGGAGAGTGATGCGGAGCGACGGCGAAGGATGAGTAGTAGAGCGGAGTGGAAGCCTTGTCTTCGCCGAAGACTCCAATTCCCTTTCAATATACCTATGACTTGGTTTGAAACACACTTGAAAACACATTAGTCATAGCATATATAAAAGAGACATGATCAAAGGTATATTTATGAGCTATGTGTGCAAGACTAACAAAAGAAATTCCTAGAATCAAGAATATTGAGCTCATGCCTAAGTCTGGTAAAAGATTGCTCATCAAGAGGCTTGGTAAAGATATCGGCTAATTGATCTTTAGTGTTAATGTATGAAATCTCGATATCCCCCTTTTGTTGGTGATCCCGAAGAAAATGATACCGAATGGCTATGTGCTTAGTGCGGCTGTGCTCGACGGGATTGTCGGCCATTTTGATTGCACTCTCATTGTCACATAGCAAGGGGACTTTGGTTAATTTGTAACCGTAGTCCCGCAGGGTTTGCCTCATCCAAAGCAATTGCGCGCAACAATGACCTGCGGCAATATACTCGGCTTCGGCAGTAGAAAGAGCGACCGAATTTTGCTTCTTTGAAGCCCATGACACCAAGGATCTTCCCAAGAACTGGCAAGTCCCCGATGTGCTCTTCCTATTAATCTTACACCCCGCCCAATCGGCATCCGAATAACCAATCAAATCAAAAGTGGATCCCCGAGGGTACCAAAGCCCAAACTTAGGAGTATAAGTCAAATATCTCAAGATTCGTTTTACGGCCGTAAGGTGTGATTCCTTAGGGTCAGCTTGGAATCTTGCACACATGCAAACGGACAGCATAATGTCCGGTCGAGATGCACATAAATAAAGCAATGAACCAATCATCGACCGGTATACCTTTTGATCCACGGACTTACCTCCCGTGTCGAGGTCGAGATGCCCATTGGTTCCCATGGGTGTCTTGATGGGCTTGGCATCCTTCATTCCAAACTTGCTTAGAATGTCTTGAGTATACTTTGTTTGGCTAATGAAGGTGCCGTCTTGGAGTTGCTTGACTTGAAATCCTAGAAAATACTTCAACTCCCCCATCATAGACATCTCGAATTTTTGTGTCATGATCCTACTAAATTCTTCACATGTAGATTTGTTAGTAGACCCAAATATAATATCATCAACATAAATTTGGCATACAAACAAATCATTGTTAAGAGTCTTAGTGAATAAAGTAGGATCGGCCTTACCGACTTTGAAGCCATTTGTAATAAGGAAATCTCTAAGGCATTCATACCATGCTCTTGGGGCTTGCTTGAGCCCATAAAGCGCCTTAGAGAGCCTATAGACATGGTTAGGGTACTCACTGTCTTCAAAGCCGGGAGGTTGCTCAACATAGACCTCCTCCTTGATTGGTCCATTGAGGAAGGCACTCTTCACGTCCATTTGATAAAGCTTGAAGCCATGGTAAGTAGCATAGGCCAATAATATGCGAATTGACTCAAGCCTAGCTACGGGTGCATAGGTTTCACCAAAATCCAAACCTTCGACTTGTGAATATCCCTTGGCCACGAGTCGAGCTTTGTTCCTTGTCACCACACCATGCTCGTCTTGTTTGTTGCGGAAGACCCACTTGGTTCCTACAACATTTTGATTAGGACGTGGAACTAAGTGCCATACCTCATTCCTTGTGAAATTGTTGAGCTCCTCTTGCATCGCCATCACCCAATCCGAATCTTGAAGTGCTTCCTCTACCCTGTGTGGCTCAATAGAGGAAACAAACGAGTAATGTTCACAAAAATGCGCAACACGAGATCGAGTAGTTACCCCCTTATGAATGTCGCCGAGGATGGTGTCGACGGGGTGATCTCGTTGTATTGCTTGGTGGACTCTTGGGTGTGGCGGCCTTGGTTGTTCATCCTCCTTGTCTTCAACATTTGCATCTCCCCCTTGATCGTTGCCGTCGTTTTGAGTTGGCTCATCTTCTTGATCTTCTTGTTCAACATCTTGAGCCTCATCCTCAATTTGAGTTGGTGGAGATGCTTGTGTTGAGGAGGATGGTTGATCTTGTGCATGTGGAGGCTCTTCGGATTCCTTAGGACACACATCCCCAATGGACATGTTCCTTAGCGCTATGCATGGAGCCTGTTCTTCACCTACATCATTAAGATCAACTTGCTCTACTTGAGAGCCATTAGTCTCATCAAACACAACGTCACAAGAAACTTCAACAAGTCCTGAGGACTTGTTAAAGACTCTATATGCCCTTGTGTTTGAGTCATATCCTAGTAAAAAGCCTTCTACAGTTTTAGGAGCAAATTTGGATTTTCTACCTCTTTTAACAAGTATAAAACATTTGCTACCAAAGACTCTAAAATATGAAATATTGGGCTTTTTACCGGTTAGGAGTTCATAAGATGTCTTCTTGAGGATTCGATGAAGATATAACCGGTTGATGGCGTAACAGGCGGTGTTGACTGCTTCGGCCCAAAACCGATCCGGTGTCTTGTACTCATCAAGCATGGTTCTTGCCATGTCCAAAAGAGTTCGATTCTTCCTCTCCACTACACCATTTTGTTGTGGAGTGTAGGGAGAAGAGAACTCATGCTTGATGCCCTCCTCCTCAAGGAAGCCTTCGATTTGAGAGTTCTTGAACTCCGTCCCGTTGTCGCTTCTAATTTTCTTGATCCTTAAGCCGAACTCATTTTGAGCCTGTCTCAAGAATCCCTTTAAAGTCTCTTGGGTTTGTGATTTTTCCTGTAAAAAGAATACCCAAGTGAAGCGAGAGTAATCATCCACAATTACAAGACAATACTTACTACCGCCGATGCTTATGTAAGCGATCGGGCCGAATAAATCCATGTGTAGGAGCTCCAGTGGCCTGTCGGTAGTCATGATGTTTTTGTGTGGATGATGGACACCAACTTGCTTCCCGGCTTGGCATGCGCTACAAATCCTGTCTTTCTCAAAATGAACATTGGTTAGTCCTAAAATGTGCTCTCCCTTTAGAAGCTTGTGAAGATTCTTCATTCCAACATGGGCTAGTCGGCGGTGCCAGAGCCAACCCAAGTTAGTCTTAGCAATTAAGCAAGTGTCGAGTTCAGCTCTATCAAAATCTACCAAGTATAGCTGACCCTCTAACACTCCCTTAAATGCTATTGAATCATCACTTCTTCTAAAGACAGTAACACCTATATCAGTAAAAAGACAGTTGTAGCCCATTTGACATAATTGGGATACGGAAAGCAAATTGTAGTCTAAGGAATCTACAAGAAAAACATTGGAAATAGTATGGTCAGGTGATATAGCAATTTTACCCAATCCTTTGACCAAACCTTGATTTCCATCCCCGAATGTGATAGCTCGTTGGGGATCTTGGTTTTTCTCATATGAGGAGAACATCCTTTTCTCCCCTGTCATGTGGTTTGTGCACCCGCTGTCGAGTATCCAACTTGTGCCCCCGGATGCATAAACCTACAAAACAAGTTTAGTTCTTTGTTTTAGGTACCCAAACGGTTTTGGGTCCTTTGGCATTAGAAACAAGAACCTTGGGTACCCAAACACAAGTCTTGGAGCCCTTGTGTTTGCCCCCAATAATCTTGGCAACAACCTTGCCGGATTTGTTAGTTAAAACATATGATGCATCAAAAGTTTTGAATGAAATGGCATGATCATTTGATGCATTAGGAGTTTTCTTTCTAGGCAACTTGGCACGGGTTGGTTGCCTAGAGCTAGATGTCTCACCCTTATACATAAAAGCATGGTTAGGGCTAGAGTGAGACTTCCTAGAATGAATTTTCTTAATTTTGCTCTCAGGATAGCCGGCAGGGTACAAAATGTAACCCTCGTTATCCTGAGGCATGGGAGCCTTGCCCTTAACAAAGTTAGATAAATTCTTTGGAGGGGCATTAAGTTTGACATTGTCTCCCCTTTGGAAGCCAATGCCATCCTTGATGCCAGGGCGTCTCCCATTATAGAGCATGCTTCTAGCAAATTTAAATTTTTCATTTTCTAAGTCATGCTCACCAATCTTAGCATTAAGTTGTGCTATGTGATCATTTTGTTTTTTAATTAAAGCTAGGTGATCATGGATAGCATCAACATTAATATCTCTACACCTAGTACAAATGGAAATATGCTCAGTAGATGTAGAGGGTTTGCAAGATTTTAATTCAATGACCTTAGCATGCAACAAATCATTTTTAGTTCTAAGGTTGGAAATAGTAGCATTGCAAACATCAAAATTCTTAGCCTTAGCAATTAATTTCTCATTCTCATTTCTAAGGCTAGCAAGAGAAATGTTCAATTCTTCAATCCTAGCAAGCAAATCATCATTATTATCTCTAGGATTTGGAATTGAAACATTGCAAATATGAGAATCAACCTTAGCTAACAAATTAGCATTTTCATTTCTAAGGTTGTCTATAGTCTCATGGCAAGTGCTTAGCTCACTAGATAATTTTTCACATTTTTCTATTGCTAGAGCATAAGCATTTTTAACCTTAACATGTTTCTTGTTTTCCTTGATTAGGAAGTCCTCTTGGGAGTCCAAGAGATCATCCTTTTCATGGATGGCACTAATTAGCTCATTTAATTTTTCCTTTTGTTCCATGTTAAGGTTGGCAAAAAGAATACGCAAATTATCCTCCTCATTTTTATTATCATCCTCATCACTAGATGTTTCATATTTAGTGGAAGACCTTGATTTTACCTTCTTTTTGCCGTCCTTGGCCATGAGACACTTGTGGCCGACGTTGGGGAAGAGGAGGCCCTTGGTGACGGCGATGTTGGCGGCGTCCTCGTCGGAGGAGGACTCGGTGGAGCTCTCGTCGGAGTCCCATTCCCGGCAAACATGGGCATCGCCGCCCTTCTTCTTGTAGTACTTCTTCTTTTCTCTCCTCTTTCCCTTCTTGTCGTCGCCCCTGTCACTGTCACTAGACATAGGACATTTTGCAATAAAGTGACCGGGCTTACCACACTTGTAGCAAACCTTCTTGGAACGGGATTTGTAGTCCTTCCCCTTCCGTTGCTTGAGGATTTGCCGAAAGCTTTTGATGATTAGGGCCATCTCCTCATTGTCGAGCTTGGAGGCGTCAATTGGTTGTCTACTTGGTGTAGACTCCTCCTTCTTTTCCTCCGTTGCCTTGAAGGCCACCGGTTGCGCCTCGGATGTGGAAGGCTCGTCAAGCTCGTTAATCTTCTTGGAGCCCTTAATCATGCATTCAAAGCTTACAAAATTCCCGATTACTTCCTCGGGGGTCATTAGTGGATATCTAGGATTACCACGAATTAATTGTACTTGAGTGGGGTTAAGGAAAATAAGTGCTCTTAAAATAACCTTAACCACCTCGTGGTCATCCCACTTTTTGCTCCCGAGGTTGCGCACTTGGTTCACCAAGGTCTTGAGCCGATTGTACATGTCTTGTGGCTCCTCCCCTTGGCGAAGACGAAAGCGACCGAGCTCCCCCTCGATCGTTTCCCGCTTGGTGATTTTGGTGAGTTCATCACCCTCGTGTGCCGTCTTGAGTAGGTCCCAAATCTCCTTTGCGTTCTTCAACCCTTGTACTTTGTTGTATTCCTCCTTGCTTAGAGAGGCAAGGAGGATGGTTGCGGCTTGGGAGTTGAAGTGCTCGATTTGGGCCACTTCGTCCGTGTCATAGTCCTCATCCCCTACAGATGGTACCTGTACACCATACTCAACAACATCCCATATACTTTTGTGGAGAGAGGTTAGATGAAAACGCATTAAATTACTCCACATAGCATAATCTTCACCATTAAAAGTTGGTGGTTTGCCTAATGGGACGGAAAGTAAAGGTGTATGTTTAGGAATGCGAGGGTAGCGTAGGGGAATCTTACTATACTTCTTACGCTCTTGGCGTTTAGAAGTGACGGATGCCGCGTCGGAGCCGGAGGTAGATGTCGATGAAGTGTCGGTCTCGTAGTAGACCACCTTCCTCATCCTTTTGTGTTTGTCCCCACTCCGATGTGGCTTGTGAGAAGAAGATTTTTCCTTCTTCTCCTTGTGGTGAGAAGAGGAAGATATTTTCTCCTTCCGCTTGGAGGAGTTCTTCTTCTTCTCTCTTCTCTTGGTGCGGGACTCTTCCGATGAAGTGCTCCCTTGGCTTGTAGTGGGCTTGTTATCGCCGGTCTCCATCTCCCTCTTGGTGTGATCTCCCGACATCACTTCGAGCGGTTAGGCTCTAATGAAGCACCGGGCTCTGATACCAATTGAAAGTCGCCTAGAGGGGGGGGGGGTGAATAGGGCGAAACTGAAAATCTCAAAAATAATCACAACTACAAGCCGGGTTAGCGTTAGAAATATAAACGAGTCCGCGAGAGAGGACACAAAACAAATCGCAAGCAAATGAAGAGAGTGACACGCGGATTTGTTTTACCGAGGTTCGGTTCTTGCAAACCTACTCCCCGTTGAGGAGGCCACAAAGGCCGGGTCTCTTTCAACCCTTCCCTCTCTCAAACGGTCCCTCGGACCGAGTGAGCTTTTCTCCTTCTCAATCAAACGGGAACAAAACTTCCCCGCAAGGGCCACCACACAATTGGTGCCTCTTGCCTTGGTTACAATTGAGTTTTGATCACAAGAACAAGTGAGAAAGAAAGAAAGCGATCCAAGCGCAAGAGCTCAAAAGAACACGGCAAATCTCTCTCGCTATCACTAAAGGCTTGAGTGGAATTGGAGAGGATTTGATCTCTTTGTATGTGTCTAGAATTGAATGCCTAGCTCTTGTAAGTGGTTGAGAGTTGGAAAACTTGGATGCAATGAATGGTGGGGTGGTTGGGGTATTTATAGCCCCAACCACCAAAAGTGACCGTTGCTGGAAGCTGTCTGTTCGATGGCACACCGGACAGTCCGGTGCACACCGGACAGTCCGGTGCCCCCGCCACGTCACCATTGCCGTTGGATTCTGACCGTTGGAGCTTCTGATTTCTGGGCTCGCCTGGGTGTCCGGTGCACACCGGACATGTACTGTTTGATGTCCGGTGCACCGGTATGGGCGATCCTGACGACTGCGCGCGCTGCGCGCGCATTAAATGCACCGCAGGGAGCCGTTGGCGCCGAAAAGAGCCGTTGCCCTGCTGGTACACCGGACAGTCCGGTGCACACCGGATAGTTCGGTGAATTATAGCACGCCGGCTTCCGAGAATTCCCGAGGGCGAAGAGTTTGAGTTGGAGTCCTCTGGGCGCACCGGACACTGTCCGGTGCACACCGGACAGTCCGGTGCCCCCAGCCAGAGGTGCCTTCGGTTGCCTCGTTGCTCCTTTGTCGAATCCAAAACTTGGTCTTTTTATTGGCTAAGTGTGAACCTTTTGCACCTGTTTAACTTATACACTAGAGCAAACTAGTTAGTCCAATATTTGTGTTGGGCAATTCAACCACCAAAATTATTTAGGAACTAGGTGTAAGCCTAATTCCCTTTCAGTGAGCTTGTGCCTCCCTCGGGCGTCTTGCCGCAGACGAAGCACTAGGTCGCCCACCTGGAGGTCTCGGGGTCGGACCCCTCGGGCGTGGTAGCGTCGCAGGGACTGCTGATACCGCGCCGAGTGTAGTAAGGCCCTGTCCCGAGCCTCTTCCAGCTGGTCCAGCGAGTCTTCTCGGCTAGCTTGGTTGCTTTGATCGTCGTAGGCCCTCGTCCTCGGGGAGCCGTATTCTAGGTCAGTGGGCAAGACGGCCTCGGCCCCGTAGACCAGGAAGAACGGCGTGAAACCCGTGGCTCGGCTCGGCGTTGTCCTCAGGCTCTAGACCACCGAGGGGAGTTCCTTCATCCATCGCTTGCCGAACTTGTTGAGGTCGTTGTAAATCCGAGGCTTGAGCCCTTGTAGAATCATGCCGTTGGCACGCTCTACCTGCCCATTCGGCATGGGATGAGCTACGGTAGCCCAGTCCACCCGGATGTGGTGATCCTCGCAAAAATCCAAGAATTTTCTGCCGGTGAACTGGGTGCCGTTGTCGGTGATGATGGAGTTTGGGACCCCAAAGCGATGGATGATGTTGGTGAAGAACACCACCGCCTGCTCGGACCTGATGCTGTTTAGGGGTCGGACTTCGATCCACTTGGAGAATTTGTCGACGGCGACCAGCAGGTGCGTGTAGCCCACGGGCGCCTTCTGCAGAGGGCCGACGAGGTCCAGACCCCACACAGCGAAGGGCCAGGTGATGGGTATCGTTTGCAGAGCCTGAGCGGGCAGGTGGGTCTGCTTCGCATAGAATTGACACCCTTCGCAGGTGCGGACGATTCTAGTGGCGTCAGCCACCGCCGTTGGCCAGTAGAAGCCTTGCCGGAAAGCGTTCCCGACGAGGGCTCGAGGTGCTGCGTGATGGCCGCAAGCCCCCGAGTGTATCTCTTGCAGGAGTTCCTGACCTTCAGCGATGGAGATGCATCGCTGGAGGATGCCCGAGGGGCTGTGGTGGTAGAGCTCCTTCTCATCGCCCAGCAAGACGAACGACTTGGCGCGTCGCGCTACCCGCCGAGCCTCGGCTTGGTCGAGGGGTAGCTCTCCTTGGCGGAGATATTGCAGGTACGGGGTCTGCCAATCTCGATCAGGCGTGACCCCGCTCCGCTCCTCCTCGATGCGCAGCGCCTCGCCCTCGGGGGCCGAGGGTTCCTCGGGCTGAACCGAGGACGCCTCGTGCTGGGCCGAGGGTACCTTGGACCGGGCCGAGGACGCCTCGGGCTCGGGCGTGTCGTTGATCTTGACGGAGGGTTGGTGCAGATCCCGGGAGAAGACGTCCGGGGGAACCGTCGTTCGCCCCGAGGCTATCTTCGCTAGCTCGTCCACAGTCTCGTTGTAGCGCCGGGCGATGTGGTTAAGCTCGAGCCCGTAGAACTTGTCTTCCAGGCGCCGAATCTCATCGCAGTAGGCCTCCATCTTCGGGTCGCGGCAGTGGGAGTTCTTCATGACCTGGTCGATGACGAGCTGCGAGTCGCCGCGAGCGTCGAGGCGTCGGACCCCTAGCTCGATGGCGATTCGCAATCCGTTGATCAGAGCTTCGTACTCAGCCACATTGTTGGACGCCGGGAAATGGAGGCGCAGCACGTAGCGCAGGTGTTTCCCGAGGGGCGAGACGAAGAGCAGGCCTGCGCTGGCTCCCGTCTTCATCAGCGACCCGTCGAAAAACATGGTCCAGAGCTCCGGTTGGATCGGAGCCGTCGGCAACTGGGTGTCGACCCATTCGGCTACGAAGTCCGCCAATACCTGGGACTTGATGGCCTTCCGAGGGGCGAACGAGATTGTCTCGCCCATGATTTCCACCGCCCATTTTGCGATCCTGCCCGAGGCCTCTCGGCACTGGATGATCTCCCCCAGGGGGAAGGATGATACCACAGTTACCGGATGAGACTCGAAGTAATGTCGCAACTTTCGCCTCGTCAGGATCACTGCATACAGTAGCTTCTGAACTTGTGGGTAGCGGATCTTGGTTTCGGACAGCACCTCGCTGACGAAGTAAACTGGCCTCTAAATGGGCAATGCATGCCCCTCTTCTTGCCTTTCGACCACAATCGCGGCGCTAACCACCTGAGTGCCTTGGTGAGGAGCGCCTTCAGGTTCCCGAGAGCTTCCTCGGCCTCAGGGGTCCAGGTGAAGCATTCGGCCTTCCTTAAGAGGCGGTACAGAGGCAGGCCTCTTTCGCCGAGGCATGAGATGAAACGGCTCAAGGCCGCGAGACATCCCATGACCCTCTGTACGCCTTTTAAGTCCTTGATGGGCCCCATGCTGGTGATGGCTGCGATCTTCTCCGAGTTGGCTTCGATGCCTAGCTCGGAGACGATGAACCCCAGGAGCATGCCTCGGGGCACCACGAAGACACACTTCTCGGGATTGAGCTTGACGTCCTTTGCCTTGAGACACCGGAATGTCACTTCAAGGTCGGAGAGGAGGTCGGAGGCTTTCCTTGTCTTGACTACGATGTCATCGACGTAGGCCTCGACCGTGCGACCGATGCGTTCGCCGAACACATGGTTCATGCACCGCTGGTACGTCGCACCCGCGTTCCTCAAACCGAACGGCATGGGGACATAGCAGTACATGCCGAAGGGCGTGATGAAAGAAGTCGCGAGCTGGTCGGACTCTTTCATCTTGATTTGATGATACCCTGAGTAGGCATCGAGGAAAGACAGGGTTTCGCACCCAGCAGTGGAATCCACGATTTGATCGATGCGAGGTAGAGGGTAGGGAACCTTCGGACATGCTTTGTTGAGACCAGTGTAGTCTACACACATCCGCCATTTCCCCCCTTTCTTTCTCACAAGCACAGGGTTGGCAAGCCATTCGGGATGGAATACCTCTTTGATGAACCCTGCTGCCATTAGCTTGTGGATCTCCTCGCCTATCACCCTGCGCTTTTCCTCGTCGAATCGGCGCAGAGGCTGCCTGACCGGTCGGGCTCCGGCCCGAATATCCAGCGAGTGCTCGGCGACATCCCTCGGTATGCCGGGCATGTCCGAGGGACTCCACGCAAAGACGTCGGCGTTTGCGCGGAGAAAGTCGACGAGCACTGCTTCCTATTTGGGGTCGAGCCCGGAACCGATCCGGATCTGCTTGGAGGTGTCGCCACTGGGGTCGAGAGGGACAGCCTTAACCGTCTCCACCGGCTCGAAATTGCCAGCGTGTCGCTTCACGTCTGGCACCTCTCGGGAGAGGTTTTCCAGGTCGGCGATGAGGGCCTCGGACTCGGCGAGGGCCTCGGCGTACTCCACGCACTCCACGTCGCATTCAAATGCGTGTTTGTACGTGGGGCCGACGGTGATGACCCCGTTGGGGCCCGACATCTTGAGCTTCAGGTAGGTGTAGTTGGGGATGGCCATGAACTTCGCGTAGCATGGCCTCCCCAATACCGCGTGGTAGGTTCCTCGGAACCCGACCACCTCGAACGTCAAAGTCTCCCTTCGGAAGTTGGAGGGTGTTCCAAAGCAGACAGGAAGGTCGAGCCGTCCGAGGGGCTGGACGCGCTTCCCAGGAATGATCCCGTGGAAGGGCGCAGCGCCTGCTCGGACGGAGGACAGATCGACGCGCAGAAGCCTGAGGGTCTCGGCGTAGATGATGTTGAGGCAGCTGCCCCCATCCATCAGGACCTTGGTGAGCCTGGCGTCGCCGATGATGGGGTCGACGACGAGCGGGTACTTCCCCGGGCTCGGCACGTGGTCGGGGTGGTCAGCTTGGTCGAAGGTGATGGGCTTGTCGGACCAGTCTAGGTAGACTGGCGCCGCCTCCTTCACCGAGCAGACCTCCCGACGCTCTCGCTTGCGATGCCGAGCCGAGGCATTCACCGCATGCCCTCCGTAGATCATGAAGCAGTCGCGGACCTCGGGGAACTCTCCTGCTTGGTGATCTTCCTTTTTGTCGTCGCCGTGGGCCCTGCCACCCTCTGCGGGTGGCCCAGCCTTGTGGAAGTGGCGCCGAAGCATGACGCACTCCTCGAGGGTGTGCTTGACGGGCCCCTGATGGTAAGGGCACGTCTCCTTGAGCATCTTGTCGAAGAGGTTAGCACCTCCGGGGGGCTTCCGAGGGTTCTTGTACTCGGCGGCGGCGACAAGGTCTGCGTCGGCGGTGTCGCGTTTCGCTTGCGACTTCTTCTTGCCTTTCTTCTTGGCGCCGCGCGGAGTAGACGCCTCGGGAGCATCTTCCGACGGGCGGCCCTGGGGCTGCTTGTCCTTTCGGAAGATGGCCTCGACCGCCTCCTGGCCAGAGGCGAACTTGGTGGCGATGTCCATCAGCTCGCTCGCCCTGGTGGGGGTCTTGCGACCCAACTTGCTCACCAGGTCACGGCAAGTGGTGCCGGCAAGGAACGTGCCGATGACATCGGAGTCGGTGATGTTGGGCAGCTCGGTGCGCTGCTTCGAGAATCGCCGGATGTAGTCCCGAAGAGACTCTCCCGGCTGTTGCCGGCAGCTTCGAAGGTCCCAGGAATTCCCGGGGCGCACGTACGTGCCCTAGAAGTTGCCGGCGAAGGCTTGGACCAAATCCTCCCAGTTGGAGATCTGCCCCGGAGGCAGGTGCTCCAACCAGGCGCGAGCAGTGTCGGAGAGGGACAGGGGGAGGTTGCGGATGATGAGGTTATCGTCGTCCGTTCCACCCAGTTGACAGGCCAGGCGGTAGTCCGCGAGCCACAATTCCGGTCTCGTTTCCCCCGAGTACTTTGTGATAGTAGTCGGGGGTCGGAATCGGGCCGGAAACGGCGCCCGCCGGATGGCCCGGCTGAAGGCCTGCGGACCGGGTGGTTCGAGCGAGGGACTCCGATCCTCCCCGCTGTCGTAGCGTCCCCCACGCCTGGGGTGATAGCCTCGGCGCACCCTATCGTCGAGGCTAGTCCTGTAAGTTTGGGCCGTGCTTGATGGGCCAGCACGAGCCCGGCACAAAATAAATGACACGTAGCCCGGCCCAGCACGAAATAGAAAAAACCGGGCCAGCACGGCACGTTATACGGGCCGGGCCGTGCTTCGACTGGTGGCCCGATGGCCCAAATAGCCCGGCACGCCATCGTGGGCCGTGCTCGAGCCAGCCCGACATGATTTAGAGTTAGGGAGCCGCGGTCGCGCGTTGCGTGATATTTATTTCCAGCCGTTTCGTGGCGACGGTCTCAGTTTAGGGTTAGGTCGCCTTCTCAGTTCCTGTGGGCTGTGGCGGCGGCTCCTTGGTTTCTCTCCTCCTCCTCGGTTCCTGTGGCAAGCCGCCCAGTCCGCACGTTCCACGCCTTGACGTCCGCCGCGTTCGCTCGCACGTTCCTCCAGGCGGCCTCCGTTCTGGTCCACCGCGTCGAGCCGTCGACCAGCGAGCCGCCGCAGCTGCGAACTCGAGGAGCAGCGGAAGCCAGGGTTCACGTGCGGGGAGCTGAGCGAATCATGGAGCCTCTTGTCCGTTCGTGGTCCTCCAGCTCTGCATGCTGCCTTGCTTGATTTTGGTTGCTAGCTCGCCCAGCACCGCTTGAATGTTGAATCTCTAAGCAATTGCAGGACACTCGAGTTGCTGGGCCTCCATGATTTACTCGGGTGCAACTGGTTCATGGTCCATGATTTACGGGCCGGGTCTGGGCCAGCACGGCCCGATGCAAGCCCGGCGTAATTTAGGGCCGTGCTGGGCCTACATTTTAGGACGTGAGCACGATTTAGCCCGGCCCGAGTGCAATTCGTGCTAGTCCGGCCCGAATTATTTAAGCCCGAAGCACGATGGGCCCATGCCGGGTCAGCACGGCCCGGCCCAACTTGCAGGACTAGTCGAGGCGGGCCCGACGGTCGCGACGATGGTGCTCGTTGCCGAGGTGGCCCGGGGCCGCAGGCGCGGTGTTGCGCGTGCGCCCGGTGTAGACCGAGGCTTCCCGCATGAATCGGGAAGTCGCGGCATGAGGTTCCGAGGGGTACCCCTGCCTTCGGGAGGCAGAGCTCTCGGCCCGCCGGGCCGCAGCGCCTTCTAGGAGATTCTTGAGCTCTCCCTGGATTCGCCGACCCTCGGTGGTTGATGGCTCCGGCATCGCGCGGAGGAGCATCGCTGCGGCTGCCAGGTTCTGACCGATCCCGCTGGATGCGGGTGGCGGCCTGTCCCTGGCATCGTTGGCGACGCGATGCTGGAAACCCTGGGGCAGGTGACGTATTTCTCCGGCCGGGGGCTGGCCCGCCCATACCTGCCCGACGTCCCGGCGGATCGACTCGAGCGCTCCTGCTCCCTCGTCGAGCCTAGCCTGCGCCCCGCGGACTTGCTCGAGCTATGGGTCGTGACCCCCCACCGGAACGGGGACCACAGCTAGCTCCCGCGGGATGTCGGCGCGAGGCACTGGCCTAGGGAGATCGCCATCCTCCGGCATGCCGAGACGGTTGCCTTCGGAGGGATCCCCTAGCTCGACGTGGAAACATTTGCGGCTCGGGCCGCAGTCCTTGTCGTCAAGGCTGCGGCTGCCGTCAGAACAGTCGGAGAGGCAGTAGTCACATGCGGTCATGAAGTCCTGCATGGCACTGGGGTTGCCAGATCCAGAGAAATCCCAGCAGATGCTGGGATCGTCATCTTCCTCGGACCCAGAGGGCCCGTAGGTCGAGACGTCCGTCAATCGGTCCCAAGGCGACCGCACACGAAACCCCAGAGGGGTTGCACTCGCCTCAACGTGAGCGCCCGCCAAAGCGAAGTCGCTAGGTGGGTTAAGGTCGAGTCGAAAGGACGTAGGATGGGAATCAGTCGGTACCTTTTGGTCGACGAGGAGCGACGTAGTCACATCGAGGACTGATTGCACCGTCGTCTTGGGTACGAGGGTGACGTCCTGCAGGCCCTCCGCGAGCGTGCTGGCGTCGTCCACTTGCTCGGGATTGGCGTGTCGCGGGGGGACGGCGCTCGCCTTCGTCTCAAACGCGAGGTCGACGCCCGACGCGTCCTCCGTTGGGGGGCTGGGGATGTCGATTCGCTCGACAGCCGACGGAGCGCAGCCTCCCGCCCGGCCTTGGTTGCCCCGCCTCCTCCTCCGATGGCGAGGGAGAGGACGGGGCGAGCTCGAATGTTGTTCTTCCACCACGCGGGGAAGACGTCGTCGATTCCGCCGCCGGCGGGCGGGCTGTCGGCCGCCATTGTCGCTGTCGCGCGGCGGTGGAAGGAGTATCATGTCGTAGCTGCCGTCGAGAGACATGAACTCGAGACTCCCGAAACGGAGCACCGTCCCGGGTTGGAGAGGTCGTTGGAGACTGCCCATCTGGAGCTTGACGGGAAACTGCTCGTCAACACGCAGCAGGCCCCTACCTGGCGCGCCAACTGTCGGCGTTTCGAGACCGGGGGGTCCTAAGCCGACGAGTGAGTGTGCCGCGTGCCCCAGCCCAGATGGGTCGAGCGCGTGGGCGAGCGTGAAGGGGGGAAAGCGAGGTGGCCGGAGCCGAGTCGTGAGGGAGGTGGAGATCCCGCGGCCTTCGTGTTCGTCCCGCGCCCAGGTCGGGTGCGCTTGCAGTAGGGGGTTACAAGCGTCCACGCGGGTGAGGGAAGCGAGCGGCCCCAAGAGAGCGCCTGCCCCGTCCTCGTTCCCGCGCGGCCAACCTTCTCTAAGAAGGCCCTGGTCCTTCCTTTTATAGGCGTAAGGAGAGGATCCAGGTGTACAATGGGGGTGTAGCAAGGTGCTACGTGTCTAGCGGGGGTGAGCTAGCGCCCTAGGTACGTGCCAATGTGGCAGCCGGAGAGATCTTGGCACCCAGCTGGTGTGGTGTCGTGGCTGTCGGAGGAGAAACAGAGCCTGGCAGAGGGACAGCTGTCGGAGCGGTTGGGCCCTTGCTGACGTCCCCCTGCTTCCGTAAGGGAGCTGAGAGCCGCCGTCGTCATGGGTCTAGCGGGGCGCCATCATTGCCTATCTGGCGGAGCTAGCCAGATGGGACGTCGGTCTTGTTCTCTGCGGCCCGAGTCGGCTCGGGGTAGGGTGATGATGGCGCTTCCTGTTGACGTGGCGGACTTGTGCCCTAGGTCGGGCGACGTGGAGGCTCCTCCGAGGCCGAGGTCGAGTCTGTCTTCCATGGCCGAGCCCGAGCCCGAGCTCCTGGGTCGGGCGAGGCGGAGGTCGTTCGGCAGAGGCCAGGGCGGAGTTCGACCCCTGGGGTCGGGCGAAGCGGAGTTCGTCGTCTTCCGGGGCCTTAGCCCGAGTCCGAGCCCTGGGTCGGGCGGAGCGGAGTTCGCCGTCTTCCGGGGCCTTAGCCCGAGTCCGAGCCCTGGGTCGGGCGGAGCGGAGTTCGCCGTCTTCCGGGGCCTTAGCCCGAGTCCGAGCCCTGGGTCGGGCGGAGCGGAGTTCGCCGTCTTCCGGGGCCTTAGCCCGAGTCCGAGTCCTGGGTCGGGCGGAGCGGAGTTCGCCGTCTTCCGGGGCCTTAGCCCGAGTCCGAGCCCTGGGTCGGGCGGAGCGGAGTTCGCCGTCTTCCGGGGCCTTAGCCCGAGTCCGAGCCCTGGGTCGGGTGGAGCGGAGTTCGCCGTCTTCCGGGGCCTTAGCCCGAGTCCGAGCCCTGGGTCGGGCGGAGCTTCCTATGGCGCCTTTGGCAAGGCCTGGCTGCCTGTCAGTCTCACTCTGTCAAGTGGCACTGCAGTCGGGATGGCGCAGGCGGCGCTGTCCTTTTGTCAGACCGGTCAGTGGAGCGGCGAAGTGATGGCGGTCACTTCGGCTCTGCCAGGGGGCGCGCGTCAGGATAAAGGTGTCAGGCTACCTTTGCGTTAAATGCCCCTGCGACTCGGTCGGTTGGTGCGGCGATTTAGTCAGGGTTGCTTCTTAGCGAAGGCAAGGCCTCGGGCGAGCCGGAGATGCGTCTGCCGTAAAAAGGGGGCCTCGGGCGAGACGGAAACACCTCAGGGTCGGCTGCCCTTGCCCGAGGCTAGGATCGGGCGAGGCGTGATCGAGTCGCTCGTATGGACTGATCCCTGACTTAATCGCACCCATCAGGCCTCTGCAGCTTTATGCTGATGGGGGTTACCAGCTGAGAATTAGGCGTCTTGAGGGTACCCCTAATTATGGTCCCCGACAAGTATCTATAAGCTGGTGGAGATAGCCTAAAAATGTAACACCAGCTTTGGCCAAACCATGTCGCGTGCACTAAAAGGTTGCAACCTTTTGCATTTTGAGGAGCTGTGTTACTGTCAAATTGAAGGCAATTACTTCTAGTTAAAAGCGGCTGGAGTTTGGGACGCTCCCCGCGCTTCACGCGTCCGGAGAGTTCGGCCTGCCGACGCGTGCTCAGCTGCCCATTCACGGACCCGAGATATTTCTTCAATTCTTTGGAGCCATTTGCGTCTACGTCCGCTCCTCCGTATCCGATCGATCCACTGCACCTCGCGAGCGATAGGGCAACTCCCCTGCACGAATCCATTGCTCCTCGTCCCTGCGCCGCCGCCGCTCGACGGAGCCGGCCTCATCGCCGCTCGAAATCAAGTCTTCGCCCCCCCCCCCAACGCACACACATGCTCGCCAGATCCCCTCCGTCTCCACCGCCGTGGTCGAGCAAGTGGGTCAAGTCGCTGGTGGCCCTCAAGGTGGCCGAGAAGGTGGCGGGACATAAGGGTGGCCATAGGTACCATCTCAGGTGGAGCCAGCCGGTCGTGCCCACGGCGAGCGCTAGCGAGCGCAGTGCGCTGGCGTCCGAGGCTTCTGCGGCTTCGACTGACTCGTTCAGGGTGGCGTCGGCCAGAGGGTTTTGCGCGGCGGCGGGCTAAGACAACGAGGCGCGGGACACGCAAGCGAGCTCGGGCGAGCGCAACAGGCGAGCTCGGGCGCTCGCGACAGGCTCCACTCTCCATTGCTCCCAGTAGGCAGGAAAGCAATCAGGTAATCACGCCACATGGGAAAGCAATCAGGTAATCACAATGCATGAACTAGGTGCCCTGCTATAGTGGTTCTGAATTTATAGTTGCTACTTGCTACCAGTTGCAACTCCTCGTGGTTTGTTGTGATAGGTACCCGGAAAATTTCACATTTAGCTGTTTTAGTTGTGATTGAGGGTCAAACCCGTGAGCTAGAACCATACGGAATTTGTATTCTTTCGTGTTGGACTCTTGGTCCATTAGCATCTTTCCTAGAACATGTTACAGTTCAAATACACTAGCAGATGGCACAATGCTTTACTATTATTTTATTGCAACGAGCTTATAATTGCTTTACTTTGCATCCTTCCCTTCGTCATATGCCTTCTGAATTTCTTTGATTATCAAGTCTGCAGAGTACTTACAGATGTTTCTTATATCCGTGCGTTTCAGGTCAAGAAGCTTATCAAGGAGAAAAATGATGGTGCTGGAATTTCTGAATATATTGATATAAATAAAGAGCTTCAAGAGGTGAGTTAATTTATTATTTTATCTTGTAATGCGATCCCTCATGCTCGTGTAGGTACACGTTAGATACGTTGGATTAATGATACTCACAAATGATATAAATAAAGAGCTTCAAGTATCAATCTGTATTTCCATAGTCAATTAGAGTTACTAAATCTTCTATATAATTGCCTTGTATATTTGTTATGTTTTGTTTGTGCAGATTTGGCGCATGAGTGATTTTAAATATACCCTGGTGTCACTGACTCTATTTAAGTGCCTTTAGCTTTCTCAGTATTTAATTGCTTATAAATATTAGCTTTATGTTTGTCTCCATTTGGTAGATTTTGGCATGGCCTATATGTAGACATCAGATACTTAACAGAAGCTGCTTATGTTTCAGGCAAGGAATCATCTGCATCTCCATTCTCCAAGAATGTGTAGTCGCATAACCAGTTTGAATATTGTTAGGGTTGGCATGAAGGTAAACCTACAACATCATACAAAATTGATCGGTTTCCATTATGTTAAAAAATATAAGAGAAAAATCTTTGCTTAAAGATTATAGCTTACAATTTATTTGATCGTCATAGGGAATATTAATGTGCTCCCAAGCTAAACCAATCGATTTCCTGCAGGTACCACCTCTTTCTTGCAATATTGTAAACAAATGATTTTATAGGACAAATATCAATCTGTATTTCCATAGTCAATTAGAGTTACTAAATCTTCTATATAATTGCCTTGTATATTTGTTATGTTTTGTTTGTGCAGATTTGGCGCATGAGTGATTTTAAATATACCCTGGTGTCACTAACTCTATTTAAGTGCCTTTAGCTTTCGTAGCATGATGCACCTTTACCTTCTGCTCTTTTAGCCAATAGTAGCTAATAGAGAATGGTGTCGATCCTTTTTTTTCTTTTAGCTCATGTATTTCTGTGTTCAATGCACTTTCACCTCAAATGTGTGTAGGAACATGTCTGCATGATTTTTGTTTTGCGCCTAGCTATAGTTGGGAAATTTAGAATAATATAGGTTCATTAGGAGAATCTACTTCATACCTGGTTATATGTGCCTTTTCGATGCCTTATATACTTTACGATTCAATTTGCAGGTGTTTAACTCAACTTTTTGCAAAGGACATCACTCTAGATGAGAAACAGGAACTTGATGAAGTACTTCAAAGAGAGGTAATTTGCTTAGATATTTTTAATAAAACTTTTTTTAAGTTTTTCAGTGCTTAGTTAAAATCAAGTGGCATTCATACTATCAAAGGACCATTTGTTTTTCGTTGGCATTTCTTGTGGATATCGTGGTCAGATGTACAATACAGATTAGTAGTTGAGCAAAGCCCTTTGATGAATATTTTAATGGGTCTTTTTCTGGGCACAATAATCTGGATCTGAATCTGATCCCTGAGGACACTACTCTCTTATTCAAGCGAGTCTGCCTCCCCAATCTAAATCCTCCCCAACTCTCACCGATATCTGGTAAAGTGTACTTGGCACCGATCTCTATCAAATATCAATGTGTAGTGTTTTGGTTTATTATTATTTTTTGCTGCTCGGCTGTGCACAGATGTACCGTATTCAAATGCTGCTCCTCTGACTAAACATACACGACCAGGTACTGTTCTACTACTCTAATTGCTACTGTCAATTGTAATGACTAACAATGCCTGTTAATTTTGATGTGCATGTTGTTTCGACATGAACTCAATGACAGTGGGTAAACATCTCTTTAACTTAGTAAAATAATTGCTCGGGCTTTTTTTCCAGCCGATAGTTGTTCATTTCTAGCGAGGGGTCTACTTTGTGTGAACTGCAAAACAGTAACTGAATGGTTCTTAAAAATTCAGAAAGAACAAGGTGCAAAACAGCAACTGAATGGTTCTTAAAAAACACATCCTTAACTAGATCGATGGCCTCTGACTTCGACAATGGTGTGACAACATCTTGTGCACATTGAAAATATTTCTTAGGCTATCTGCTGTTAGCGTTATTTGTAGTCACCATTCACTTGTATTTGTGAATGCAAATTTGATTAAATGTGCAGGGCTTACCCTGGCAGGGAGCAATAGAGGTCTTGGTGATTTTAGTTGATTGTTCAGGACTGACATAATCAAAGTAGACCCCGTTCCCTGAGCACTATAACCAGTTCTCTCATAGGAACCTACAGCATCATAGGTGAAAACACACCCTTTCCCTGTGCAGGTGCACAACATGCTTATTTGAGTGTTCAAACAATAAATGTGAGAAAGTAAAGCAACAAACTTTACCCTCGCTGTCAAGCCCACCGAGCACATTGAAGGCGTAATATGGGAAGAAGCGCTTGTAGTACAGGGTATTGGAGAGGAGCTGTGCCATGGCAGGGCAGCTCATCCTTTTGTTATGCTGGTGTTGGTATAGCTATATACAGACAAATGAAAGATACTATTGAATCAGTACTGGTGCAGTTTATGGCGCTTGATATAACCGCTTGGTATCAACAAAAAGGGTGATAGAATGAACATATAAAACAATTTACAAGCTGAGTTTTAGTTGTAATTTTTACCAATTCTCTGGCAGCTAGGTTCTTGTGCAGAGCCTTAATATCACCCTGAAAGCTAGAAGATGTGATGGAGACATGTTCATTGTATTATTAATGGTGTTTCCATAGTTTGTAGGTGCCCTTTGTGCTCATTGTATAACAACCATCGCATACTTATGGCGTGTTGTAAAGCTGATAAGGCTACTACATTTCCGTAAATTTAAGTTATTTACCTTCATGATATTTGTTTTTTTACTCAATACGATGTTTAGTTGGGTTTACTAGCACATTATGTTTTCTGTCAGAAAGCTGCATATGGATTATATGAACATGTTTTCAAAAATTCATTACTGTGGTTCTTAGTTCTGTGACTGGAAAAATAATTTTCGGGTTACTTTAGGAATGAACACATTAAAGGAGCTGGAGTTGTCAAGGTGCAAAAAGATCTCTGAGGCTAGCACATGTGAGTTGTGAGAAACAGGCACAACTAGGAGCCTTTTGGTCCAGAACTTTATCTCTGAACAAATCTGAATTGTTTTGATGTTCAGTGATGAACAGGCGATATATTCTTCTTAAGAACCAGTCCTCCTGTAGTAAGCTGCATGCATTTAATGTATTCTTCTCATAATTAGCACCGGTAACTTTATTTTGCTGCCAGTGGCCGTGGATGGCACACTCTCGCTCTTCAAAGGAGGTAGGTTTCTGTTATTTATTTTTATACCAGTGGCCGTGGATCAGTTTACGCTCTTCACCCTCGACGATTCAACTCCAACATCCTCCAAAGGAGGTAGGTTCTGTTATTTATTTTCCATTGCAACTGATTTTCAGATCCAGTGCAATCGATATCATTGACCTATTGATCACATTACCGCCTATAATAAATACAATAGTATGTTTATATGTTTATATGCTTACACCATTGTGCGTCGGCGAGGGCTAGGGCCACACATGAGTGCCACGGTGGCCAAGACCGATGGCACACGACCATAAAAATTACAGTCACATATGCGAGCTGGAAGAAGACATCGAGGGAGAAACTGAAAGAAAAAAATAAATTGTAATATGACATGTGGGTCTTATATATTTGGAGAGATTGTTGGTGATCTGCTAGAGCATATTCCCCAATAGTCTGAAAAAACAGTATTGGTGGTCACCGATATTATCCTATCGCGGATGAAGTATTGGTGAGCTGTCGAAGATGCTTTCCCCCTTGCGGTGGTGATTGTCTAATTTGTTAGTACATGTGGTCAAAGCTAGCTATAGAGAATATTTTTGGATAAAAGCAATTTCATTGCAATACCATGATGGTACGGTTGATAGATTCGCCAAAATGAAAAATGATATTAGTTATCTTCTCATCCTTTCATTGTTTGGGCCTCATTGATGCATGTTATGGATTGTTGTAGTTTAGGAGTCGATCCAGTCAAAGCATTGGTTGTAGTCGACCATGAGGCACATGTGAAGCACAAGTCAATATTTAAGTAGTCTTCCCTTGACTTTGGATTCTTTGTGAGTTTATGTTCTCTTGATGTAAATTCTTATGCTATGTCAGTACACTGATAATTCCTATTTGAAACTATTATGCTGCGTCAGTACACTGATAATTCCCAGTCTCAGGTTGTGCACATGTGCTTGTACGAAGATCCAAAATTTCTAACATGAGGCTGGGCTTTCTAGCTTAAGAGAAACGCTGACCAGATCAGTCTACATCATGTTCTTTTGCTACTCTGTTCCCGTTTATTATAGAAGGTTTGGATGCATATGTTTACTTTATTTGAATTGATGGATAGAGAAGTATAGAATGTTTTTTGCATCGTTTATTAAGTGAGCGGGCTATGTGTTAAATGGATGTGCTTAATAGTCTGCAGGATATGGTGGAGTCCAAACCTGATTATGATGTTTAGAATTCAGAGCAATTAAAGGACCACAACCATGCTAATATATCCCTGTGTTCTAAATACATTGCTTTTTTTGGTGATAGAAAGAATGTTTTTTTTTGTTCTTTTGGCCTCATCTGCAGCTTGAAAAACTACTCAATTTAAAGAATTTGCTCTTGCATATTATATTAATTTAGTTATAATTTTTAGTTTTGTGATAAATTTTGAGTAGACGATTGAGAATGAACGGATTCTGTATCATGTGTTTCCTCTATACCTCACTATGGCTGTTACTTACATGTTTGCCTTTTGGGGCAATGGGTGTAACTTCCCTGTGAGTTTAGAATATTTAACTTTTGGATCTAAAGCCTTGGTATGAGTCAGTGTTGTACATCTCTTTCTTTTCGTATGAAAGGCTGTCGATCTTTTTTGGTTCAGCAAAATTCTTATTTTGCTTGGTTTAGTACAACCACTGCATAGTATATATAACTTCTTGCTAACAAAATAAAATCTCTCCATGTGAATTCTTTTATAATGCACTAGCTAATGCTATTTTTCTATGCATGATTACATTGGCATTGCTTCTGTTGGTGCCACATCTAAACCTAGGTAGTTCAGTCTGTTCAAAGTGCTCACATGCTTCTAGATGGCATGATGCATGTTAGCCGTTAATTGTTCCTAATAGCCTTTGGTTGCAGATTGGAAAAGGATGGTGCGTAGCTGCAAAAGAGAGGACATCTTACTTTTGTGCTCGCAAGAAGGATGCAAAGGATCTGTGATGATCAGCTGCTGTTTTGGGTTATTGTCACATAACATCTCCTATTTTTAAAGAGCAAAACTGAAAATGCAGTTCCGGTCTTGTTGGTGAACCGCTAGAGACTTAATGATTTTATATGGTGCTGTCGGTTGTCTGTTGTCTTATATCTTACTGTATATGGTAATCATCTTTGTTTTTCTAGATCTTCATGTAATTGTTGCTATTCAATCGTTTTTTAAATGGTTGAAAGGGCGCGCAACATTAGGTGTGGTATGTGTCTAGGTGTGGTACATGTTTAGATGTGGTGCTGCAACTTCAATGTGGGTTATATTCAGTCTATCTAGAACTAAAAGGTTTTGTTAGAGATTCAATCATCCTCTACTTAATTTGAATATAGCATGCATACTGGATAGGGCGCCCGAAAGGGCGCCCCATGATCTAGTAGGATGAACAAGACGTCTCCTGCGCTTCATGTGAACATCGTCTCGAAATAAAACAACAAAATTTCAAAGAAGAGGTGACTTAGCTTGCAGACAGGTTGAAAGAAAAAAGAACGTAAAGACGCACGATGCTCACAAATCATCATGGAATTAAAGAACATCATTTTTGTTTATATTTGCGTAATAACAAAAGTAGAGTTTCTTTTAGGATATTCATGTTTCACTCGATTGATTTTCATAACTCTGTCGTAGTTCTAGCTCCAATGCTACAACATGATCTATAGAGGAGTCTGGCTCAGCCGTCTATCATATATCGTCTCTACAAGTCAACATGTTTCACGTTCGATTGAACCCGTGACCTCAACCCTCACACCTTTCTCCCCTAATCATTCCACCCATAAAACAGTTGCTCATTTTATCTTTATCCATTTTTAAATGAATATTTGATATCCTAAATAAATTCAAATAAAAACTTGTCAATTATAAAGTTTTATAACTTTTCGAGATCTTCAGCTTTGGTTTTAATTGTTTCTTGTTTGATAAATTTGAATTTCAAATTTAAGAAATTTAAACATAATTTTTTATAAGTACATGGTTTCAAATAAAAAGGTGTCAACTACTGTTAGAAATAGTGATGTCTAAATGGAAGTGGTGAATTAAGCAATCTAATTTCTCTCTAAAATATGGCTCTAATTTTATCTGTAACACCCCAAAATTCCATTTTTAGATGTGGGAAAATTTTTCTAGAAGATTTATAAATTAATTAAGGCGTCATCTGATGAAGAATTAAACACGAAATCTCTTTCTAAAAGAAAAGATAATAATAAAATATTAGTAGTTAACATTTAGATATAAACTTTGAAACTTTAGATCTAAATGCGAAAGTGTCATCTATGAATGAGAGTTTTAGTGGCTCCCATTCATCCCCTTTAGTCGCATCATCGGTCTTTCACTGTCCGTTACTGGTACTGCATTCGCATGGTGTAAAACCCTACCACCTAACTCTATTAACTCTTGGAGGAATTAGAGCATCACAGGTCCTTCACTCTCCCTTATTGGTACCACATTCGCATCATCGCATGGTACACAGTACTGCCACCTAACTCTATTAACTCTTGGAGGAATTAGATCAGAAAATTCATAAACATTTTTCTCAAGAGAGCATGAGTTAGAATTAGCCGATTTAGCTTCACTCAGACAAGGGCACGAAGAATCGGTTAATGATTATATCTAGAGATTACGGTCTACTAGAAATTGATGCTTCCAAATATATGTCGCGGACAAATAGCTAGCAAGCCTGGCACTCGGTTATTTTCATTAGTACAACTGCACCAGCGAGCATTGGCCTCTGAAAGCCGAAATAAAGAGGCATCAAAATTGGTTGGCCATATGTACATCTAGTGGAGCGCGATTGTTCGGACGATGAACACGCGGATGTATATATCACCAAACTTGTTTAATCAATGCAGGCCAAACCTTTTGCATGCTCTTCTTTACAACTAGTTCAAAAGAACTAGTAAAAAGCGTTAAATTTAATTTTAAGCTTGTCAAGCGTGACAGAATATTTGATGAGATATTAGAAAATGGTAACATTAAAGTAATTCATACTATTCCTTCTCTAGATCAACTAAAGAGACGTGCTTCTTGCAAGTGGCACAATTCCTTTTCTCATGACACCAATCATTGTAATGTTTTCTGTCGGCGGATACAATCGGCCAGAAATGAGGGCTACTAGTTGAATTTCTAGGAGATGCAAATTGACAAGCAGTCATTTCCTGTCAATGTAATACAACTGACGGATAAAAAAGTTTTGGTTCAGTCGGATGAGGTCGATAAAGAAAAAGACAAAATATTATCGTTGGTAGTCCTCGCACGTCAAAAAAATCACAAGGAGTGATTACTCATAAGGTTCTAGACAAAAGGACTAACAAGACCAGAGTCGCCGGGGGCAAGCGCGATCGGTCGATCAATTAAAGCTCCCTGCCTCACGCATCGCAGATGGTCCGACGCTTGCGCGCGAACGGTCCGGAACCCACACGGATAGTCCGGCTCATTCGGCCAGACGGTCCGGCAGCGACCAAAGGCCACAGTGTCCACACACTTTCATGTGTCGACAACTAGAAACAAATACGTCGAAGCAAAATTCATCTAAAACTTCTGGTCGGTTGTTTAAAGTCGTCCCTGCTTTTAAAAAGGATGTCCCTCGTGGTCGGCCAACAAATCAACTCCGGTCACCCACAAAGGCAACACGGTCGAATAAAATGGTGGTGACGCAACAAATGTCGCCTACTCATCCATGACGCCATAGTACTTCTCACTCGTCTGTTCATCGCCGATATATTGTCCTCTTAAAACATGTAGTAGTGCGGCGATAAACTCGTATTACATGTATCATCCCTATTAGATTGAAAAGTCGGTGACTTGCATCGGACTTAGTTCTTACTTCAGGAACAAAATAACTTGTGATATTTATTGTTTCTCGAAGGGTGCTGATAGTGCATGTGATTTTGGTTCATCAACCTCCACCATGAGCACAATAAGCGACAGGCGGACGGTCCGGCCCTAGGTCAGGACGGTCCACGGTAGCAGGGACGGTCCGTGCGTGAACATAATGTTGGAGCGAAGGCGAAGACGCTACCCTTCGCTCCATGCCTTTGTCGCCTCGCTTCACCAACAACGCCAAGGACGTCGGTTCGATGAGGACTTCACGACCGGACTCCGCGGCTTCGCTCCTCTCCATTGCAAGACGAAGGCAAGACTCCACTCGACGACTGCTAGCCTCATGTCCTCATCGTGCTCGGAAGCCCAAGTGGGATTCGGCCCACTGTAACGGGCCCCGCAGGGATGAGCATGTTACGGACCTCATCTATAATAGCCTTTTCTGTAATGATGGTCTGTAACCTCCCTTTGGGGGGATATTCTGAGGATGATCTGGGCACCCGAGGGCATAAACGTCCTTGCCCGAGGACAGTAGGCACTCGGGTGCCTATAAATACCCCCATACAGTACCCTAGAGAGGGCAGATTAGCAGAGCTATTGCCATCCCACGTTAAACTTTGCAAACTCTCTTCCCACTTTTCCGTTGGATCAACTTGCCCAGGAGAGCAAGTTCCAACATTTGGCGCCCACCGTTCGTGCTACGAACAAATCACCCATGATGGCACCCAAGCGAGGTAGTTCGAAGGCGACCCCATCCATCGACGAAGCAGCGAAGGCAGTGCTCCTGGCTGAGAAAAAAGGCAAGGCCCTCGCAGATAACACCCCCTAAGAAGCCTCCGAAGACGAAGCTCTCAGCAAGAAACAACGCCAAGAACACCCAACTCCCAAAGGCACCGTGCGCACCTGCAGCTCCGGGGGACTACCACAAGCGCCACCCCCAGGCTTTGCTCCACCAGAGGGCGAAGACGCAGTAGAGGACGGCGAAGTCATCGGCATCTCAGCCGAAGAACAGCTACAGCTACGGGCCCTGCACATCAAGAACCGTAACCTCCAAAAACAGAAGGACATCCTCGAGGCCAAGCGCCAACGTGTCACCGCGCAAGCCAGGGTGCGCCAGATGATACGCGACGAATAGCAAAGAGCTCGGGAGCTCGAGCAAGAGATCGCGCTCATGCAAAGCGAAGGCCAGCATGACCTGCAGAGCGGGCCGCCCCTCCAACAGCGCGTCCCAGCCGGAGACTTATTTGCACCCCAATGCGGACCCTTCATCCCGCACGCCACAGCCTTCCAAGGCATCAACTACCTTGATGAACGAAGCCCCCTGGCTCCACAACTCCAAGTGTCACCATGGCCCATCAACTTCAGGGCAGGGACCTACCCCAAGTACAACGGCAGCACCGACTCATCACAATACATTATGAGCTACCAAGTCGTCGTCGCATCGGCCGGAGGGGATGACGCCACAATGGCCAAATCTTTTATCATCGCCCTCGAGGGTCCGGCCTTGACCTGGTACACCAGGTTGCCGCCGTTGTCCATCGACTCCTAGAAAGGGCTTCGGGACAAGTTTCTGCTCAATTTCCAAGGGTACCGACCCGATACAGATGCCTTGGCCGAACTATCACTCTGCAAACAGCAAGAGAAGGAAACCCTATGGGAGTACTACTGCAAGTTCCTGACTCTCAAGTCACAACTGCCATCGGTCGACGACCACATCGCGATACATTACGCCATCAACGGCCTTCGGGCTAGCGTCCTATACAATCACTGCATCAGGGACCCACCCAAAAATCTCCAAGAGCTATATCAGCTATTCGAGAAGTACGCCAGATCCGAAGAGCTACATCAGCGAAAGGTCGAGTCCCGGAGAAAGCCCAAGGACCCTCCGCAGTCTAGTCGAACCTGGACCAGGCCTTCGCAGTCAGACTCCAGACGGAACAGCCGCAACTAGCAGTAGGTGCACAACATAGCCAACTAGCACCCGGCCGGCGAAGCCGTTCGCCGTCTGGAATATCCCCCCTAGGGTCGCGGTAATGGCACGCGAGGCCAGAGCCGGGGATGGGTACAACAACCGTGCAGATTTTACTGCTTGTTTCACGGCGAAGATTGCGCACACCCAACAAGAGATTGCCCGGAAACAAAGGCCACCAAGGACAGGATGTCTCGGGCACAACCAGCCGACAACCAGAGAGTTGTCACGCACACATATCACCACCACCATCAACAACCATACAACAACAGCCACATCTAGCACCCACCCAACCACGCATATCAGCACCATCAGGCAGTACAAGTTCTTCCACCCTCGCCTCCGCCTCCGCATCACCCGAACCCACACCACCAAAATCACCCCTAGCACCAAAGTAGGAAGACTTCACCGATCAGCCGTATCGCGGAGTCATCCACATGATCACCGGGGGGGGGGGGTCCAGTGTCGACTTCGAGACGAAGCGGCAAAAGAGGGATCATTATCGGAGCGTCAACCATGTCACCCTCACTGGTCTAGTGGTACAAACGAGGTGGTCACATGTGCCACTAACCTTCGATGCCAGATATGTTGATCTGCGCAGCGCACATCACGTCGATACTATGGTAATCAACTGCAGCATAGCAGGCTGGGACTTGCACAAAGTCCTTGTTGATAACGGCAGCCAAGCAGACATCATCTTCCTGCACGCCTTCGACCGCATGGGTATCAACCACAGCTTACTCAAGCCTTAGGACAACCCCCTATATGGCTTCGGCGGCAAGGGCACTTTCCCCGTGGGCAAGATAGAAATACCCCTGTCATTCGGCGTAGCACCCAATGCGTGGAGTGAGCAGGTCACCTTCGACATCGTCAATATGGTTTATCCCTACAACGCTATAATGGGTCAGGGCTCCATCAATAAATTTGAAGCGGCCATCCACGAACTGTACTTTTGCATGAAAATTCTAGAACCGCAAGGCATGATCACAGTCTATGGTAACCAGCAAACCGCACACAACATTGAGAGAGACTTCGTTCCAGGCCTACGGAACGTACACTGCCTTACAACACAACGCGAAGCCTCCAAAGAGACCCGCCCAGCCGCCGTCAAAAAAACAAAGGCGCAACTACAGAGCAACGACGGAACGAAGACAGTTCCACTCGATCCGGCAACGCCCAAGCAAACGATCGTCATAAGCGAAGACCTGACCTCACGAGACGAGGAGAAACTCATCTCCTGTCTCTACCGAAATAAGGACGTCTTCGCTTGGTCTGCCCTCGACCTGGTCGGAGTCAGCCGCACCGTCATTGAGCACGATCTGGGCATCGATCCTTCGGTGCGCCCAAAAAAGCAGCGACTATGCAAAATGTCTGACAAAAAGACAGAAGCCGCCAAAGCCGAAGTGCACCGCCTGCTGGAAGCTAACTTCATTGAACCAATCGCTTACCCTATGTGGCTCGCCAACGTAGTCATGGTACAAAAGAAAAGCGGCAAATGGCGCATGTGCATCGACTTCACCAGCCTCAATAAGGCCTGCCCCAAGGACAATTTCCCGCTGCCACGGATCGACAAAATAGTCGATAGCGCAGCCGGTTGCGAAGTCATGTCCCTTCTCGACTGCTTCTCTGGCTACCACTAGATATACATAAAAGAGGAAGATAAGGCCAGCACTAGCTTCATCACACCCTTCGGCACGTACTGCTTCATCAGGATGCCAGAGGGGCTCAAGAACGCCGGGTCAACCTTCTCTCGCCTCACCAAGACGGTGCTAGAAAGCCAAATGGGCCGCAACATTTTCACGTACATGGACAACATTGTTGTCGCAAGCAAAAATAAAGAAGATCACCTAGCTGACCTCGTGGAGACGTTCGCTAACATGCGGGACGCACGACTTCGCCTCAACCCCGAGATGTGCGTTTTTGGAGTTCGCCAGGGGAAGATACTTGGCTACCTGGTGTCGCACCGCGGGATCGAGGCCAACCCAACCAAGATTCAAGCAATCATCGACATGACACCCACACAGTCAACCAGGGACGTCCAGCGACTGATAGGCAGACTGGCCGCCTTGAACAGATTCATTTCCAAGTCTGCAGAGATGTAACACCCCTGGTGTTACTGTTACTAAAACTTGAGCATAACATCATGAGCATTGGCATTTGCATATGTTTTACACACCTAGAGTGCATTCACTAGGCAAAAATTTCAAGCAAGTTGTATTGTTATGGCATTTTGCAATTAAGACCCTAGTGTAGGGTACTCAACCTTAAATAGGGTTCTGAAGGGTAAACAAGAGCCAAATAGAGAAAACCCCAAAGATTAAGTGAAATAGCCATAAAAAGTTACCAAGGATGGACCTACATTGCATTTACACCCCTAAGATACCAGAAACTCTAATTGAAACCCTGGAAAACCCTAAATCCAAACCCTAAGGGCCTATGTGTAAAATCAGTCCACTTTTGGACCAAAGTGCAAAAATCATGATAATGAAGTGCCCTAAGTCTTGTGGATCACATTTATGAAGATTTGCAAGTTAAACCCTAAGTTTTGGGTCTAATTGCAAAAAGCATCATTTCAACCCTATATAGACTAAGTCTGAAAATTAGAGAATTGACTTAACTTTGGAGCTCTGTAGCTTTCAAATTCTAGGGTTTTTGCCCTAGGTCACCACATCAAACTTGTAGACCTAACAAAGGAGAACAATTTTGCTTAAGAGTGTAAGCAAGGTTGTAATGAAGAATTTGGAGATAATCACACTCAAAGTCAGGCTGTTAAGTCTGAATTTCAGACAGACAGTAGAATTACATGAACTTAGGGCTTAATTTTAAGCAAGATCCAGTGACTTTTTGTGGGAACACAATATAGCAAAGCTATAGATGGTTTGTAGCCCTACAACTTTGGTGTAGAGGGATGATGAGGTTGCCATGGAAGTTTGAGAGTAAATTGAGCCCAAACATTGACTGTCAGGTGCACTGATGGGAGCTCGTGATGGTACAGTAGCCTGAATTGGATCAGGCTGCCAGCGCAGAACTCTCATCGCCGACGATACCTCCGTCGTGATTCATGTCGCCGGTGTCTGGATTCGTGCTCGTGGCAAGTAGATAACGTCGCTGGGTGAAAATGCATCGCCGTCGATGAGCTGGACGCCACTCCGGCTAGCCACTGTGACTCTCCCTTGCTCACCGATCCCTCGGATAAGGTTCTCACCGCCGTTAAGCCATCACCGCCGCCCGCCGCATGTCTCTACCTGTCTACCGCATCGCCGTGACTCACTCTAGCTCCTCGTTGATCGCCGGAGTGATTGCCACGGCATGGGACACTAATTCACGCGCGCCAGTGAACTTTTACTCCTCCGACCGCCGCGTGTCACCG
The DNA here is from genome assembly GCA_029449295.1 of Zea luxurians. Classification (NCBI taxonomy): domain Eukaryota; kingdom Viridiplantae; phylum Streptophyta; class Magnoliopsida; order Poales; family Poaceae; genus Zea; species Zea luxurians. The sequence continues at coordinate 10,533,981 of JAOPSE010000057.1, forward strand.
CTAAAATTCCTGGCCACCGCCCTCCCGTAGTATAAATTGACCCCGCCGCGAGCTCCGTAAGGTAGTTAAGCATCCAGCCACCAAGAATTAGCCTCGATCGCTCACCAGAGTGTGCGAATTTTGAACTTTCCCCAAATCCGCGCAAGAACACCGTAAGAGAGACCTCGCCGCGGCCAGCTCAACTCAGGTCAGTCCAAGTCCCTCTGTTGCTTGTTCTAGCGTCCCTAGACCCTCCTCAAGCTCTTCGACCCCTTCAATTGAACTGGACTGTCACCCATCGCCGGGAACACGTTCCTCTGTCCGCATGGTCTACGGTCGCCGTGGCCAGGGCAAATTAGGTTGCCATTCTTCAAATTAAGTTAGGGGAAATGCTCGGGGAAGGTTCGATTCGGTGTCTGCTTCCTTTGAGCGCCAGTCTTTGCCCCATCCGGCCGGTCTAGCTCACCGGAGCTCGGCTCCCAGCGCGGTTCGCCGCCGTGGACTTCAAACCGAGAATGGATAGAAGCGCGGGGGTGTCTTTGTAACTGTTAGTGAGACGTTGAATAGTAGCCAGTGGTTCTTAACGGATATCCAAAGCCGCGAGGGCCTCTGTGCAAACCTACACAGCGGGCGCGCGCGAGCGCGCTTCTGCTGTTGCTGGGCCGATCTGGATCAGATTAGGTCCAATACTGTTGCAAGTTTTTCTTTTTCTTCCAAAGCCAAATTAATTCTAGAAAATTGTAGAAATTCTTAAAAATGTCCAACCAATTTTCTTAGATTCCTGATTTTCCATAGTATTTAATAAAAATAGGTTTCTGATTTTTAGATCAAATAAAGAATTTTGGAGCATTTAAAATAACTTAAAACATTGGTTCTGGATTTTTAGAGAATAGATAATAATTCCAAAAATGCCCAAACTTTTTATGTAAACTCAAAACATTATTTAGAAGCTTTGGGTAGAATTTGGTTTGATTTGGACCTTGTTTGATAACTAGAACCCAAAACCCCGACCCCGTGCTCTTTGAACTTCATTGTTGACTCCGGAAACCCTAGGTTCTCGGAGTTCTATGAAGGAAAATTGTATTCAAGACTTTAGATAATAAGTTCTTATTATCCTTGCACTCTCATTAGCATTACATGGCATTCATTCTTATATATGTATATATATATGGCTATATCTAGAAAACGAAAAAGAGGTCGAGGTAGAAGAGGAGAAGACTTCACCACCACCACCTGCGGAACCTCAGGCAGGGAATTGCTTTTACTTTGACATCTGTGGATCCAAGCCTGACTCACCTATAAACAAAGGCAAGCCCCGGTGCATTTGTCACCACCTTGTGATTTAAAGATCTTTTTCACTTGCTTGATGCATTAGGTGATAGGAGTTGATCGTTAAAACAGTTCCTGCATTACCTTCCTTGAGATTGATTACCTTCCTTGATCACCGTTTTACAAAAGGTTTTTGATGCTTAGCCTTGCTTTAGAAAAACAAAATGTTTTGTTTTTACAAAATATGATGCGGCAAAAAGTGGGTGGGATGTTTTCAAAAATAAAACTTGATGGTGGATCCATCATGGTCGTGATGGGTTCAACATCGGAAAAGACGTACCTCTGCCAGGTACCAAGCTTTGGGTTTGAAATGATTAAGCTGTGACCGGGCGGGTGACTTGCACGAGAAAGGAGTCTCGGCGTAGTGTCTCCGTCTGAGTCGATTAAGGATCGTCTCGATGTAGGCCTACTGACCGAGGACCCTTTAACTGGTCACATGCCACGTCATGGGTAAGCCTTGCCTCGGGCAAACTAAGGCCAGAATAAGATAACACGCAATGGGCATGGAGCGGTGGCGAGAGTAGCGTGTACCCTCCATGGCAATAGGTTGGACGGTGGTGTATCTGTGCTCTCGGTTGACGTGAACCTGATCTGGTCTTAAGAACCCCGGTGGCGGGTTGACATATGCAAGGGTTAAGTGCTACATATGTCGTGTGATCGGAGATCCTCAGCTGAGTATAATCGATTCGGATCGCCGTACCTTCGCGGTTATGAAGACTTGGTAACTGACTTACACGTAGAACTCCAGTGAAGATGACAGGTTGATAAAGAAGTTGGCTAGTGCAGGTCAAGTGTTTGAACTAGGATAGAAAGAACTCTAGTTGTAGGTAATCTTACTTAACCTGACAAAATAAAATTGGATTTTTAAGGATCCACTTTAGTAAGCATTTCTGCAAACAAGAGTCATTGATTATTGATAAGCCTTACCTTGACCCCCTTAAGCCAGCATACCCTTGAGAGTCTTTTCCTTAGTCGGGTAAGTCTTGCAGAGTAATTCCATACTTAGGGTTTTATTCCCTATTGTTTTTAGGTGAGGAAGCAACAAACTTTTGTTGTTTCTATTCCAAGGTGGTCCCAAAAGAAGAAAAGCAAGAGTAAAGCTGCGAGAGGAAGAGTTCCTCCATAAGAACTTTTGTTTAAAACTTATCGGGAGGGGTTTTTGCCTCCCTTGGTGTGTAATAATACTACTCTGCACTCATAAGTTATATCCTGGTCTGTAATATAAAACTTTGTCTTACTTTTAAAATAAAGGTAAGTTTATGTAATCGCTTCCGCATTCTCGTAACTCCAATGCTTGTAATGTCTGCGTGACGGGTAAAACGCTCTTGGGAAAGGTAAGAATAGCAGATACCGAACTTGTCAAGTGATTTAGGGGCACCTACTGGGTTTTCTAAGGTCCGTTGGACAAGGACAACTGTAGGTGGGCCTAATGACTTGGGAGGTTCCGTCACAGAGTCTACCCTTTCTCAAGACACTGCGTGGCGCAAAATACTTCGCATGGGGACCAGAGCAGGCGGCAGCCTTCGAATCACTCAAGCAACACCTGTCAGACTTGGCAATTCTTACCAGTCCTGACCCCTCGCTGCCTCTGCTGCTCTACATTGCAGCTTCGCCATGTGCAGTCAGCATAGCGTTAGTCCAAGAGCAAGACAGAGAGGGCACGACCCGGCAGTGCCCAGTCTACTATGTCTCCAAAGTCCTCACGACCTCCAAGTGCAACATGACTGAACAAGAAAAAATCTCATACGCAGTTGTCATGGCATCGCGTAAGCTGTGCCACTACATCGAGGCATTCAAGGTGCGGGTCACATCGGACAGGAGCTTGGGAGAACTATTCAGAAAACTGGAGGTGTCCGTCCGAATCGCCAAATTGAGAGCACCTAGAGGGGGGGTGAATAGGTGATCCTGTGAAACTTAAAAACTTAAGCCACAAAACTTGGTTAATCGTTAGCACAATAATTGCCAAGTGGCTAAAGAGGAATCCTCAACAAAACACAATAACCAACAAGGATCAATCACAGAGATGGCACGGTGGTTATCCCGTGGTTCGACCAAGACCAACGCTTGCCTACTCCACGTTGTGGCGTCCAAACGGACGAGGGTTGCAATCAACCCCTCTCAAGCGGTCCAAAGACCCACTTGAATACCACGGTGTTTTGTTTGCTTTACTCAATCCCGTTTGTGAGGAATCTCCACAAATTTGGAGCCTCTCGCCCTTACACTTGAAATTCACAAAGAACACGAAGCAAGGGAGGGATTAGCAACGCACTCAAGACAAGAAATCACAGCAACACCACGCACACAAGTCGCAACGAGAGCTCACAACACAACTCAATGAGTTCACCACTCAACTAGAGCTCTAATCGCTATTGCAAAGAATCAAAGGCGCGGAATCGATGTCTTGGTGCTTAGGAATGCTTAGGAGATGCTTGATGTTCTCCTCCATGCGCCTAGGGGTCCCTTTTATAGCCCCAAGGCAGCTAGGAGCCGTTGAGAGCAATCTTGGAAGGCTGATCTTGCCTTCTGTCGACTGGCGCACCGGACAGTCCGGTGCACACCGGACACTATCCGGTGACCGATTTCCTTCCAAAATGGCGCAGTCGACCGTTGGTAGCCTGAGAGCCGTTGGCACACCGGACATGTCCGGTGCACACCGGACAGTCCGGTGCCCCCTTCTAGCCGTTGGCTCGGCCACGTGTCTCGCGCAGATTGCGCGGTCGACCGTTGGCCCGGCCGACCGTTGGCTCACCGGACAGTCTGGTGCACACCTTACAGTCCGGTGAATTTTAGCCGTACGCCGTTGATGGTTTCTCGAGAGCGACGAGTTCGCCTGTGAGCGGCCCACCGGACAGTCTGGTGCACACCGGACAGTCCGGTGAATTTTAGTCGTACACCGCCGTCGAAGTCCCGAGAGCGGCCACTTTACCCAAGCCAGCCTGGCGCACCGGACACTGTCCGGTGCACCACCGGACAGTCCGATGCACCCAGACTGGGCAGACTTTGGCTGCTCGAGCCATCTCTTCTCCAACTCGATTTTTTTCTGTTTCCAGCACTTAGACACAATACATTAGTCCATAAAACAATGTACTAAGTCTAAGAAACATACCTTTATCCTTGATTTGTACTTTGTCCACCATTTTACGATTAGGCACCTGTGTTGGGCACTAAATCACCAAAATACTTAGAAATGGCCCAAGGGCACATTTCCCTTTCAATCTCCCCCTTTTTGGTGATTTATGCCAACACAACATAAAGCAAGTAGAACAAGTACAAAATCAATTCAACTAAGAACTCAAAGTTGTTTTGATTCAAATTTGACATATATGAATCACTCTATGCCACCACTTGGTTTGTTTTTGCAAATCAAACTCAAATTCCTATCTCTAAGTCAAAACCACTTGTAGAGACATAAAGAGAGGTTTTCCAAAGAAATTTGATCAAGGATTTCAAAAACTCCCCCTTTTTCCCATAATCAACACTTCTCCCCACAAGAGGCCAACTTTTGACATAACAGACAATAAAAGAGTTTTGACAAACCAAAAGCTCTAATCTACTATTTTCAAAATTTCTCAAGTGGTAGCTGATCCATCTATTGCTTTGGCCTTTATTTTCTCCCCCTTTGGCATCAATCACCAAAACGGGATCAATCTTGGCCCTTTAACCCCATTGCCTCACCAAAATCTTCAAATAAGAACACAAAGGCAATAAGAGTATAAAGATGAACTTGGAAAAGTTACTCTTTTCATCGGAGTGTAGTGGAAGTCTTGCATGGTCCAAGTCCACCTTTTCCCTTTCAATTTTCCTTGGAGACTAAAACAACCAAACTCAAGTACATGGTTAGTCTCAAAGGGTCAAGTTGTAGCACAGCTCCCCCTAAATATGTGCATTACTTGCAAACAGGACTTGTGAGGTCCAGGGAGTGTTTGTACAACTTGAGCACCACAATAAGCAACAAAATGCAGAATGAACATGATCAAAGGCATAAACACATGTATGCTACATTTCAATCCAAGTTCCGCGAATCTAAGATATTGAGCTCACTACGCAGCCTGCAAAAGGTCTTCTCATCTAGAGGCTTGGTAAAGATATCGGCTAGCTGGTTCTCGGTGCTAACATGAAACACTTCGATATCTCCCTTTTGCTGGTGGTCTCTCAAAAAGTGATGCCGGATGTCAATGTGCTTTGTGCGGCTGTGCTCAACAGGATTTTCCGCTATTCGAATAGCACTCTCATTGTCACATAGGAGTGGGACTTTGCTCAGATTGTAGCCAAAGTCCTGGAGGGTTTGCCTCATCCAAAGCAGTTGCGCGCAGCACTGTCCTGCGGCAACGTACTCGGCCTCAGCGGTGGATAGGGCAACGGAGGTTTGTTTCTTAGAGTTCCATGACACCAGGGACCTTCCTAAGAATTGGCATGTCCCTGATGTACTCTTCCTATCGACCTTACATCCAGCATAGTCGGAATCTGAGTACCCAATCAAGTCAAAGTTAGACCCCTTTGGATACCAGATCCCGAAGCAAGGCGTAGCAACTAAATATCGAAGAATTCGCTTCACAGCCACTAAGTGACACTCCTTAGGATCGGATTGAAATCTAGCACACATGCATACGCTAAGCATAATATCCGGTCTACTAGCACATAAATAAAGCAAAGAACCTATCATGGACCGGTATGCTTTTTGATCAACGGACTTACCACCTTTGTTGAGGTCGGTGTGTCCGTCGGTTCCCATCGGCGTCTTTGCGGGCTTGGCGTCCTTCATCCCAAATCTCTTTAGCAAATCTTGCGTGTACTTCATTTGGGAGATAAAGGTGCCGTCCTTGAGTTGCTTCACTTGGAACCCAAGGAAGTAGTTCAACTCGCCCATCATCGACATCTCGAATTTCTGCGTCATCACCCTGCTAAACTCTTCACAAGACTTTTGATTAGTAGAACCAAATATTATGTCATCGACATAAATTTGGCATACAAAAAGATCACCATTGCAAGTCTTAGTAAAAAGAGTTGGATCGGCTTTCCCGACCTTGAAAGCATTAGCAATTAAAAAGTCTCTAAGGCATTCATACCATGCTCTTGGGGCTTGCTTATGTCCATAGAGCGCCTTAGAGAGCTTACACACGTGGTCGGGGTACCGTTCATCCTCGAAGCCAGGGGGTTGCTCCACGTACACCTCCTCTTTGATCGGCCCGTTGAGGAAAGCGCTCTTCACATCCATTTGGTACAACCTGAAAGAATGGTGAGCGGCATATGCTAGCAAGATACGAATTGATTCTAGCCTAGCCACAGGAGCGAATGTCTCCTCAAAGTCCAAACCTGCGACTTGGGCATAACCTTTTGCCACAAGCCGAGCCTTGTTCCTTGTCACCACCCCGTGCTCGTCCTGTTTGTTGCGGAACACCCACTTGGTTCCCACAACATTTTGCTTGGGGCGAGGCACCAGTGTCCAAACTTCATTGCGCTTGAAATTGTTGAGTTCCTCCTGCATGGCCAACACCCAGTCCGGATCTAGCAAGGCCTCTTCTACCCTGAAAGGCTCAATAGAAGAGACAAAAGAGTAATGCTCACAAAAATTTACTAATCTTGAACGAGTAGTTACTCCCTTGCTAATATCACCCAATATCTGGTCGACGGGATGATCCCTTTGAATCGTCGCTCGAACTTGGGTTGGAGGTGCCTGAGGTGCTTCTTCCTCTTCAACTTGAACATCCTGTGCTGCCCCTTGATCATGCGCCTCCACTTGAGGTACCTGTTCGTCATCTTGGGTTGGGGGATGCACCATAGTTGAGGAAGACAGTTGATCTTGCTCCAAATGTTCCTGAGGCCGTACATCTCCAATCGCCATGGTGCGTATCGCGGCCGTTGGAACGTCTTCTTCATCTACATCAACAAGATCAACAACTTGCTCTCTTGGAGAGCCATTAGTCTCATCAAATACAACATCGCTAGAGACTTCAACCAAACCCGATGATTTGTTGAAGACCCTATACGCCTTTGTATTTGAATCATAACCTAATAAAAACCCTTCTACGGCTTTGGGAGCAAATTTGGAATTCCTACCCTTCTTCACTAGAATGTAGCATTTACTCCCAAATACACGAAAGTACGATACATTGGGTTTGTTACCAGTTAGCAGCTCATATGAAGTCTTCTTGAGGAGGCGGTGAAGGTAGACCATGTTGATGGCGTGGCAAGCCGTGTTCACGGCTTCCGACCAAAAGCACTCGGGGGTCTTGAACTCTCCAAGCATAGTCCTCACCATATCTATGAGCGTCCTGTTCTTCCTCTCTACCACACCATTTTGCTGAGGTGTGTAGGGAGCGGAGAACTCGTGCTTGATCCCCTCCTCCTCAAGGAACTCCTCCACTTGAAGATTCTTGAATTCGGACCCGTTGTCGCTCCTTATCTTCTTCACCTTGAGCTCAAACTCATTTTGAGCTTTCCTTAGGAAGCGCTTGAGGGTCCCTTGGGTTTCAGACTTATCCTACAAAAAGAACACCCAAGTGAAGCGGGAAAAGTCATCAACAATAACTAGACCATACTTACTTCCTCCTATGCTCAGATAGGTGACGGGTCCGAAGAGGTCCATATGTAGCAGCTCCAGAGGTCTTGACGTGGTCATCACATTCTTGCTGTGATGTGCTCCTCCCACTTGTTTACCTGCTTGACAAGCTGCACAAGGTCTATCTTTTTCGAAATGAACATTGGTTAGACCTATCACGTGTTCTCCCTTTAGAAGCTTGTGGAGGTTCTTCATCCCCACATGTGCTAAGCGGCGATGCCACAACCAGCCCATGCAAGTCTTAGCCATTAAGCATGCATCTAGACCGGCCTCTTCTTTTGCAAAATCAACTAAGTAAAGTTTGCCGTCTAGTACACCCTTAAAAGCTAGTGAACCATCACATCTTCTAAAGACAGACACATCTACATTTGTAAATAAACAGTTATATCCCATATTACATAATTGACTAACAGATAGTAAATTATATCCAAGACTCTCCACTAAAAACACATTAGAGATAGAATGCTCATTTGATATTGCAATTTTGCCTAAACCTTTCACCTTGCCTTGGTTCCCATCACCGAATATGATTGAATCTTGGGAATCCTTATTCTTGACGTAGGAGGTGAACATCTTCTTCTCCCCCGTCATATGGTTTGTGCATCCGCTGTCGATAATCCAGCTTGAACCCCCGGATGCATAAACCTGCAAGGCAAATTTAGGCTTGGGTCTTAGGTACCCAACTCTTGTTGGGTCCTACAAGGTTAGTCACAATTTCCTTAGGGACCCAAATGCAAGTTTTATCACCCTTGCATTTTGCCCCTAATTTTCTAGCAACTATCTTCCTATCCTTTCTACAAATAGCAAAGGAAGCATTCAAAGCATGATAAATTGTAGAGGGACCATTCATAACTTTTCTAGGAACATGATGAATATTTTTCCTAGGCACATGATGAATATTTTTCCTAGGCATATTTCTACCATGCATATAGGAAGAGCTGGGGGCAAACATAGCATAAGAGTCATTGGCATGCGAGTCAAAAGCATTACAATTCCTATGAGATTGTCTTCTATCATTGTACATAAAGGCATGGTTCTTTTTAGTACTACTTGCCATAGGGGCCTTCCCTTTCTCCTTGGCGGAGATGGGAGCCTTATGGCTTGTTAAGTCCTTGGCTTCCCTCTTGAAGCCAAGTCCATCCTTAATTGAGGGGGTGTCTACCAATCGTGTAGGCATCCCTTGCAAATTTTAGCTTATCAAAATCACTTTTGCTAGTCTTAAGTTGGGCATTAAGACTAGCTACTTCATCATTTAATCCCGAAATTGAAACTAGGTGTTCATTACAGGCGTCAATATCAATGTCCTTACACCTAGTGCAAATCATAACATGTTCTACACAAGAATTAGATTTATTTGCTACTTCTAATTTAGCATTTAAATCATTGTTAACACTTTGTAAAGTAGAAATGGTTTCATGACACGTAGATAGTTCATAAGAAAGCATTTCATTTCTTTTAACTTCTAAAGCATAGGATTTTTGTGCCTCTACAAATTTGTCATGTTCATCATACAACAAATCCTCTTGCTTTTCTAAAAGACTATCCTTTTCGTTCAAGGCATTAATCAATTCATTGATTTTATCAATTTTATTTCTATCCAATCCCTTGAACAAGCTAGAGTAATCTATTTCCTCATCACTAGTTTCGTCTTCACTTGAAGAAGCATAAGTAGAGTCTCGAGTACATACCTTCTTCTCCCTTGCCATGAGGCATGTGTGACGCTCGTTGGGGAAGAGGGATGACTTGTTGAAGGCGGTGGCGACGAGTCCTTCATTGTCGGAGTCGGACGAGGAGCAATCCGAATCCCACTCCTTGCCAAGATGTGCCTCGCCCTTTGCCTTCTTATAGTTTTTCTTCTTCTCCCTCTTGTTCCCTTGATCCTGATCACTATCATTGTCGGGACAGTTAGCAATAAAATGACCAAGCTTACCGCATTTGAAGCATGAGCGCTTCCCCTTGGCTTTGGTCTTGCTTGGCTGTCCCTTGCGACCCTTAAGTGCCGTCTTGAATCTTTTGATGATGAGGGCCATCTCTTCATCATTAAGTCCGGCCGCCTCAATTTGTGCCACCTTGCTAGGTAGCGCCTCCTTGCTTCTTGTTGCCTTGAGAGCAAGGGGTTGCGGTTCGTTGATTGGACCATTCAAAGCGTCGTCCACGTACCTCGCCTCCTTGATCATCATTCGCCCGCTGACGAATTTTCCTAGGACTTCTTCGGGCGACATTTTGGTGTACCTGGGATTCTCACGGATATTATTCACCAAATGAGGATCAAGAACGGTAAAGGACCTTAGCATCAGTCGGACGACGTTGTGGTCTGTCCATCGCGTGCTTCCGTAGCTCCTTATTTTGTTGATAAGAGTCTTGAGCCGGTTGTATGTTTGAGTTGGCTCCTCGCCCCTTATCATCGCGAACCGTCCAAGCTCTCCCTCCACCAACTCCATTTTGGTGAGCAAGGTGACGTCGTTCCCCTCATGAGAAATCTTGAGGGTGTCCCAGATCTGCTTAGCGTTATCCAAGCCGCTCACTTTGTGATATTCATCCCTGCACAGTGAAGCTAGAAGAACAGTAGTAGCTTGTGCATTCTTATGGATTTGCTCATTAATGAACATGGGACTATCCGAACTATCAAAGTGCATTCCACTCTCCACAATCTCCCATATACTAGGATGGAGAGAGAATAGGTGACTACGCATTTTGTGGCTCCAAAATCCGTAGTCCTCCCCATCAAAGTGTGGGGGCTTACCGAGTGGAATGGAGAGTAAATATGAATTTGAACTTTGCGGAATACGAGAGTAGTCAAAAGAAAAGTTCGAATTAACCGGTTTCCTTATCTCGTAGTCGTTGTGGTCATCGTCCTTTTGGGAAGAAGTAGATTCATCGCTGTCGTCGTAGTAGACGATCTCCTTGATGCGCCTTGTCTTCTTCTTCTTCCCTTCCTTCCGTCTATGACCCGAGCCGGAGTCTGTAGGCTTGTCGTCCTTCGGCTCGTTGACGAAGGATTCCTTCTCTTTGTCGTTGATCATGATACCCTTCCCCTTAGGATCCATCTCTTCGGGCGGTTAGTCCCTTTGTGAAGAGAACGGCTTTGATACCAATTGAGAGCACCTAGAGGGGGGGTGAATAGGTGATCCTGTGAAACTTAAAAACTTAAGCCACAAAACTTGGTTAATCGTTAGCACAATAATTGCCAAGTGGCTAAAGAGGAATCCTCAACAAAACACAATAACCAACAAGGATCAATCACAGAGATGGCACGATGGTTATCCCGTGGTTCGGCCAATACCAACGCTTGCCTACTCCACGTTGTGGCGTCCCAACGGACGAGGATTGCAATCAACCCCTCTCAAGCGGTCCAAAGACCCACTTGAATACCACGGTGTTTTGTTTGCTTTACTCAATCCCGTTTGCGAGGAATCTCCACAAATTTGGAGCCTCTCGCCCTTACACTTGAAATTCACAAAGAACACGGAGCAAGGGAGGGATTAGCAACACACTCAAGACAAGAAATCACAGCAACACCACGCACACAAGTCGCAATGAGAGCTCACAACACAACTCAATGAGTTCACCACTCAACTAGAGCTCTAATCGCTATTGCAAAGAATCAAAGGCGCGAAATCGATGTCTTGGTGCTTAGGAATGCTTAGGAGATGCTTGATGTTCTCCTCCATGCGCCTAGGGGTCCCTTTTATAGCCCCAAGGCAGCTAGGAGCCGTTGAGAGCAATCTTGGAAGGCTGATCTTGCCTTCTGTCGACTGGCGCACCGGACAGTCCGGTGCACACCGGACACTGTCCGGTGACCGATTTCCTTCCAAAAATGGCGCAGTCGACCGTTGGTAGCCTGAGAGCCGTTGGCACACCGGACATGTCCGGTGCACACCGGACAGTCCGGTGCCCCCTTCTAGCCGTTGGCTTGGCCACGTGTCCCGCGCAGATTGCGCGGCCGACCGTTGGCCCGGCCGACCGTTGGCTCACCGGACAGTCCGGTGCACACCGGACAGTCCGGTGAATTTTAGCCGTACGCCGTTGATGGTTTCCCGAGAGCGAAGAGTTCGCCTGTGAGCGGCCCACCGGACAGTCCGGTGAATTTTAGCCGTACACCACCGTCGAAGTCCCGAGAGCAGCCACTTTACCCAAGCCAGCCTGGCGCACCGGACACTGTCCGGTGCACCACCGGACAGTCCGGTGCACCCAGACTGGGCAGACTTTGGCTGCTCGAGCCATCTCTTCTCCAACTCGTTTTTTTTCTGTTTCCAGCACTTAGACACAATACATTAGTCCATAAAATAATGTACTAAGTCTGAGAAACATACCTTTATCCTTGATTTGTACTTTGTCCACCATTTTACGATTAAGCACCTGTGTTGGGCACTAAATCACCAAAATACTTAGAAATGGCCCAAGGGCACATTTCCCTTTCACAAATAGGTAGTCGAACTCTCTGGGTACCACATCACCTTCGAACCTAGGACAACAATCAAGTCGCAGGTCCTGGCAGACTTCATCGTTGACTGGACAGGGCCAGCATGGCAGCAAGAAGGTCTCCAGAGGAGGTGTGGACCATCAACTACGACGGCGCATGGTGCCATGCGGGGGTAGGCGCAGCGGCAATTATCTTGTCACCCACAAGTGTCAAATACAGATACGCGGCACGCCTTAGCTTCGCCTTGGAGTCTGACAGATGCACCAACAATATAGCAGAATATGAAGCCATCATCCTAGGCCTTCGCAAACTGTGAGCACTCGGCGTCACCACATGCATAGTCAAGATAGATTCCAAGGTAGTTGCCGGCCAAGTCGAAAAAGAATATTCAGTGAAAGACCCCGTGCTCATGCAGTATCTCACGGCTGTTCATAGTCTCGAGAAACAGTTCAAGGGCTTCACCCTACAGCATGTGGACCGTGCCAGGAACGAAGAGGCCGACGCGTTGGCTAAGGCAGCGGCCAAAGGCAATACCTTGCCCTCCGACGTGTTCTACCACGTCATCGGAACACTAGCTATCCGCAACCCGGAGGGCTTACAAATAACTAATGACGCCGAAGGCCATCACATCATCAACCTCATCATGACTGAAGACTGGTGGGCCCCCATAACCTTGTATCTGCAAGGACATTACCACCCAAGTGACATCAATGAGGCCAAACGCCTCAAGCACCGAAGCCGGGACTTCGAACTAGTCGGGGGCCAACTGTACAAAAAGGGGATCAGTCAGCCCATGCTAAAGTGCGTGACCGAAACCGAAGGCATTCAAATCCTTCGCGAAGTCCACAACGGAATTTGCGGCTCCCACTCTGGACCCAGGGCCCTCGCTTCCAAGGTGATCCGTTAAGGATTTTACTGGCCCGCGATAATCTGTACTGCGAATCGAGTCACGAGGTCTTGCAAAGCATGCCAGAAGTTTTCTCCCCACTCGAGCAATCCCTCACAGTTCACCAAGCTGATCGCCCACACATGGCCACTACAACGCTAGGGGCTGGATATTGTTGGACCACTGCCCACGGCCCAAGGGAACCTCAAATTCACCTTTGTTGCCGTTGAGTACTTCACCAAGTGGATCGAGGCCAGAGCAGTATCCACAATAACGTCGAAGACAGCCCAAAAGTTCTTCTGGCAAAACATTGTCTGTCGATTCAGAGCCACGTCCGAACTCACAGTCGACAACGGCAAACAGTTTGACAACCAGGACTTCAGGGATTTCTGTTTCTCCATCGGCACCATGCCTGTCTTCGCCTCGGTATACCACCCGCAATCCAATGGTGTCGTCGAGCGCGCCAACGGCAAGATCTTCACTGCCATTAAGAAACGACTTCTTGACGACAAGAAGGGCAAATAGGCCGACCAGCTACCTGAAGTGGTCTGGGCCCTAAACACGATAGAATGCCGGGCAACCGGATTCACACCTTTTTGTCTATTGTACGGATCCGAGGCCATGACACCGCAGGAAATAAAGCATGGGTCACCGTGAATAAGCACATCAGCAGTCCCCGATGTCGACGAACCAACGTCCAAAGATCTCATCGATGGAGACCGCGTCCTCGCCCATCAGGCCCTCAACAAATATTAGGCTCAAACTAAGGCCTGGCGCGACCACGCGGTCATCCCAAGAGAGTTCGACAAAGGAGACCTCATACTCGTTCGGACCACCCAGACAGAATCACAGGGCAAGCTAGAGCCGAAATGGGAAGGTCCATTCATCGTCAAGTCGAAGACATCCCCCAGCGCGTATAGGCTAGTAACGCCTTTTGGCGAAGACTTAGAGCACTCCTGGAACATTGACAACCTCCACAAATTTTTTGTTTAATCATCAGGGCCCATGCGCCCTTGTAATCCAGTAAACAATGTTATTCTGGCCCGCACTCTTTTCCTCCCGGGGGGTGAGGTTTTTAACGAGGCGGAGCCATGTAATATACCAGCAAAAGCCCCCGCAAAAACAAAACTCAGACGCAATGTGTCGAAAAAGACCGTTTCGACGGTCTTCGGTATTCGACCACTCCAAAGTCACCGTGACAGGTAGCGTAGACTACCCTCGTGTGCGACAATCCGTGCAAAAGTCGCCTAAGGGTGCAGCCGGAATAGTACAACAAGTGCGTGAATCGAACTCTTTTACCAAAAAGACACTCTGTGCAAAAGTCACCTAAGGGTGCAGCAAGAATAGCACAACAAGTGCGTTAATCGCAGTCTTTTACCAAAAAGACACTCCATGCAAAAGACGCCTAAGGGTGCAGCCGGAACAGCACAACAAGTGTGTTAATCAAAGTCTTTTACCGAAAAAGACACTCCGTGTAAAAGTCGCCTAAGGGTGCAGCCGGAATAGGACAACAAGTGCGTTAATCGAAGTCTTTTACCAAAAAGACACTCCATGCAAAAGACGCCTAAGGGTGCAGCCGAAATAGCACAACAAGTGCGTTAATCGAAGTCTTTTACCAAAAAGACACTCCGCGCAAAAGTCGCCTAAGGATGCAGCCAAATCAGCACAAGCGCGCGAAAACGGCCAATAGGCCACATTACAACACAAGTCGCAGTTACATACAAGTTGTATTTTCACACACTCAGCGAGGACATCACATATTACATCGGTTCAACCTTCGGGATGATGCCCAACTCCCTATTATTGAACAAAATTATTCTCAATTCCTCACCCTCAAAAAGATTTCGCAGATCCCCTCACCATTGCTCGTCCCAACCGGCGAGGACAATAGTCCTCGTTTACCAAGCTGGTCTACTCGAATACGATCCCTCTCCAACCCCATACGATGGTGCCTACCGCTTCGCGAAACCTCGCCCACGCTACGCTTCGAAACCACCCTTCGCCTCCGACACTCGGTCCTTGCATTAGACAGATCAGCTACCTCGCCAACCTCCACCCGCGGCGGGGACTCTGCCGCGGCCACATCTAATGCAGCAAAATAATCCAAGCCTTCATCCGAGGACTCTTCGGTCCAGGAAAACGAACCCCCAGACTCACCATTAGACTCAGAACACTCAGATCTAGAGCCAGACGAATTATCATTGGCAGGCACTACGGTTGCGGCCGCCACAAAATTAGTATTGTTATCAGCGGTTGCGTGCGCAGGCCCATACGTCGGAACCAGCGCAGCAACCGAGTTTTAGTATCACAAAAACAAAAATCACATGCGACAGCCCTAAACCCTATCTCGCCACCTGCGAAGGGCTGGCCGACGCTGCAGGGTCTTCGACTGCTGGTTCGCCCACCACCATCGAAGTGTCCCCACCACTCGACGCAGCAGCCGGCACGGGGTCCTCGCCGGCACCAGTCGGCGCGGGGGTCACCAGGGGGCCCTCGCCAGCATCCGATGGCGGCGCCAGCTCCACCCCGACGCCTCGGGCAGTGTGCTATCCAGATCCCCGAGGTCCTCGACCTCTTCATCGTGCGCCATCTACAGAAAAAACACATTCATTAAACAATCACACAAATACACACACCCACATATACTCTTACTTGCTCCATCGCCCGGTCGGACCTCTCCCGGACAGTCTCACGGTCGTGAGGGCCTCACATCCTATCGTAAAGCGCCTCAGCCGACCGCTTCAGCACCGGGTCCTCAACCTGGAAGATTCCGCGCTCGAAGTCCTCGTCCGATCGGTTGAAGACTTCGAAGTGCCCGCATCCCTCGTGGGATAGGGCATTCACGGCCCCCTTGCAGGTGATGAGGGAGGCGAAGGACATCATGCCCGTCACAATCGCCGGTAGCACCTCCAGCTTCTCCTGCAGCCACCCGAGGAAGCGGAGGCCCACCTCCTTCCCAGACGCTTCAAAGGGAGCGGTCCGTGCACCAAGCTCCCGATACGCCTCCATGAGCTGCGGATGCGTCCGGTCGACCTCTACGCGAGTAGAGGCCTCCGCCTTGTCCACGTGGTCGCGCAGGCCGCTGAGGCTCGCTTCCATCTCCTCGGCGCGTTAGCGGGCGAGACTGGCCTCCGCACGGGCAAGTTTGGCCTCGGCTTGTGCAGCTTGCGCCTCAGCACAGGCTCTGTTTGTGTCTTTCCTCTCCGTCGCCAACTGGCGCCTGAGATCCTCCTTCTCGGCCTCCGCAGCCACCAACTTCTGCGTCAATCTATGGCTCTTGTTTTCCGCAGCTGACTTGTCCCGAACAGCTTCCGTATGCTATGCCCGGAGGCGCTCAATCCTGCCCTCGAGCCGTTGCCTCTCGGCAGCGAACTCCGAAGTCAGAGCGTCCGACGCAACATGGTCGACGAAGGCGGTCGCCTGCCACGAAAAATCCATCAGATTCGCAACCGCTTAAACACAACGAACTAATGAAGTCCAAGACGACTTACATGCTTCAGCTGCTGCGTCGCATGCTTTAGCTGCTGGGAAACAGAGCTCGCCACGTCCTTAGCGGCGGCGGCCGACGAAATCTCGCCACTGCGCAAAATTTGGACCATGGGTCCTGCGAAGTACCCTTCACCTTGGTAGCCGCCGCAGCCGTAGCTGGGACAACAGCCAGTTGCCCAACATCCAATCCTGCACCACAATCTTGTTCAAGACCCAGTCGCCATGTAAAAAAACAAAAAAGAAACTCTCACCAACGAGTCCTCGACCCGTGTGCGCATCGAACATCATGACACCACCTACGCGGTAATCATCCACGTAGATGTCCATGTCAAGGTTGGCACCACCTGCCGCTGCCTCGTTGGTGCGCACCGGAGACGGCGGCCTTCGCTCCTTCGTGGGCTCAGCCGAGGGCGGCTTGCCCGACCCGGAAGCGACAACCCTCGCACCCGACGAAGACTTGCTAGGCCTAGGGATGGCTGGCTTCGCAGCCAGCGGTGGTCTGCTGCCAACGGGGGCGGTGGACTTCACGCCCGCCCGCACCCTCTTCACCTCGCGACTAGGGTCCCCGACCCTAGTGAACGCCCAGCGCTTCCGCGCCGCATCTTGACGATCCTTGTCCATCACTACCACTACAACAGCAGCAATATTCCGTCCATAAGGAAAAATCTTCATCTCACGGGCCAAACGAGACGCACATATGTCCTCGCCGGCCGCCCGGGGGATCAGAACGTTCCTTGGCCATCGACCCCCGGTAACCTCCAGCATTCGCGCCGAAGACTCCCAGAGCTTGGGCGAAGACATCCTTCCCCCGAGGGCCGCACAAGTCCCCATTAACTCCACAGCAAAACAATCGGGGACCCCCAACCCTTCAGCTGTAGTACCTAGTTTTCTCTTCTTAACGGTTGGTGCCGCCTCCCGTGAAGGGCCTTCCTCAGCCGCAGCCACTGGCTCTTTTCCGCGGCGATCAATAGCAGCAACAGCGTCTCCAGGGTAACCGCCATATGGCAAATGGTTTAACTCGAAGACACGGTTCAAGCGAACATTGGATCCACGAATATCCCAACTCCACAGAGCCTCCGTCCTAGGCACATACCGCCTCACCATCCTTACAGCCCCATCCTCTACTTCACGCACGAACGCGGCTGGGTTCCGGCCGCGCAAATCCAAGGCGAAGGCAGGACTTCGCACCAGCTGCCCGCCCAGGGTAGGCATCTGGCGAGGGCACACTTCGCCAAGCGCCCAGCCATGCGCCAAGGGCCACACTCCATAACCGACGAATTCCTCAACCAAATCATGCCCGCTACTCATGCGGGCAGCACACCGGAGGGCCCCTTCGTCCTCATCGTCCTCCACCACCTCGAACGCTGGAAATGCCACATGACAATGGGAGCACATCACAGCCGTGGGGAGCCCTGGAAGGCCTTCGACTTCCTCTCCCGAAACATAAAACCAATAGTTCCACTAGTAGCCCCACTTATTGCGCGCGCAGGGGACTAGTTCCACGACTTCCGCCGAAGTCTTTCCGGTCCTCGGCGTGAAGGTGCATGATCCAAACTGTGCAATCTCACCTCCAATTTTTCTCTTCTGCCAGTGCAGACAATAGTTCTTGGCGAAGACCTCCACGGAGGGCTGACCGCCGTACGAAGTCACTGCCTAGACATACTTCGTCAGGGCCACCACGGCGTTAGGTGTCAACTGGTGGACTTGGACGTTGAACCTCTGTAAGACCTCCACCACGAAATGATGCACAGGCAGTCGAAGGCCGACAATGAAGAACACCTCGAACACAACTAATTCGCCCTCAGGCTCAGGAATCTCTTCTGCCCCTGGGACACGCCCAACACCGTTACCAAAGTACTCCAACTGCTGCATGTCCTGCACGTGACCTGAGGAAATCCTCGAGACACCGAACTCCACCGTGTGGCCCGACTGTAACTCCATCGCCGCCATATCGCTTCGAGTATCCCCGGACGACGAATCGGCCGACGGCGCATTCACAGCAGATGAGGAAGAAGATGACATTGCTATGTACCGTCGACGGCGGCGCGCAGTTTGCTTGACGCGGGCCAGATCTCCGAAGCAGAAGAGCAAGGGGCGCAGGCGAGCGGTTTCAAAAAGTTAGGGTTTTCCAGCGCATGCAAAGGTAAGCGACAGCCTAAGCTGCGCCGCACCCTTTTATAGACAGGGCGCGACGCTTTGGGAAACACGTAGTCCAACAGTGCCACGTCCATCAAAGGTCACCTCAAAAACCCCCGCGGGACCACTTCGAGCGAGGGCAGCGTCTCCACCATCTAGCGACGTCTTTGACACCAGATGACTCAGTCGAACTGGTCCCTCGGAGGGCAAATGTTGGGGCGAAGGCGAAGGCGCTACCCTTCGCTCCATGCCTTCATCGCCTCGCTTCACCAACGACGCCAAGGACGCCGGTTAGATGAGGACTTCGCGACCGGACTCCGTGGCTTCGCTCCTCTCCATTGCAAGATGAAGGCAAGACTCTACTCGACGACTACTGGCCTCACGTCCTCATCGTGCCCGGAAGGCCAAGTGGGATTCGGCCCACTGTAACGGGCCCCGCAGGGATGAGCATGTTACGGTCCTCATCTGTAATAGCCTTTTTTGTAATGACGGTCTGTAACCTCCCTTTGGGGGAATATTTTGAGGATTATCTGGGCACCCGAGGGCATAAACGTCCTTGCTCGAGGACGGTAGGCACTCGGGTGCCTATAAATACCCCTATACAGTACCATGGAGAGGGCAGATTAGCAGAGCTATTGCCATGCCACGTTAAACTTCGCAAACTCTCTTCCCACTTTTCCGTTGGATCAACTTGCCCAGGAGAGCAAGTTCCAACACATAATCAGTTAGGGGTCGTGATTTCTTGCAGGATTTGTTAGCAAAATCTATGGGATTTGTTTGGGAGCCGACTTGTAATAGTTCTAGACCTCCCCGTTATATAAACGAAGGGGTACGATCGAATGACGCCCCACAATCGATCCAATCAAATGTATTTATCAAATTTACCTTATTTACATTGTTCTTCACTTTCATTAGGAGTAGAAGTAACATAGCCTTAGTTTAGTCCTATTATTAGTCTTCCACGGTCTATTTCTTCACCTTTTTTCAGCTCGACGTCATATAGAGACGTCTTGGGTGGTCTGTCGACCCCAAGATAATCTTAGGATCTCTTCTCTCTAACGAGGTCCCTCTATAAGAGACATGATTCATGTTCCTGTGAAAGAGAAGACCCAA
Source organism: Zea luxurians (assembly GCA_029449295.1). Lineage (NCBI taxonomy): Eukaryota > Viridiplantae > Streptophyta > Magnoliopsida > Poales > Poaceae > Zea > Zea luxurians. The sequence continues at coordinate 10,553,895 of JAOPSE010000057.1, forward strand.
AGCCATCATAGACTATTCGACCCTTAAGCGCGGACCGTTCGAAGCATGGTGGAATTGAAGGAGCCTCTCCTACAAGGAGTTTACGGACCGTCCGCACCGTAGAGAGCACCGCACCTAGTGTTCAGCGCCAACATACCCCTGCAAGTAAGGTTTTATCAGATCGAAGGCTTGGCCGTAGTTTATCTAATCCCTTAACCTGTACCCAGACGTAGGGCGCGCATATACAATAACAACGCTGTCTCTGATGCCATTATTGGTTCGTGAGCAACCTGATGTTTCTAGCGCACGATGACGCCGCGGATGAGCAGAAAATGGCGAATCAGACCGCACGCACGCAATTTCCCGCTGATAGGACCGGCCGTGCGTGCGCACGCAATGACAGCACCCAGACCAGGGAAAAAAATTCTCGGCGAAAAAATTTCGAGAAAACCGAAAATCACGTTTATCGGTGGGACCCGGTTTTTTATCTATCGGCCGAAATTTTCATCGATTTTGAATTCAGTTCGTCCAAACCTACTGTTATGTATTTATGCTACAAAGAAAAGGTCTAAAACGCTACCATATGATTCTTTTAGCCATTACCTACAAATAATCTACATTTTTATGTTTAAATTGAACTTTTTTTGTATAAATTTTGTCCGAAATTTTTTTGAGAAAAACGAAAAAAATCGAGAATTCCGAAAAACACGTTTCTCGGTGAGGTCCGGTTTTTTTTTATTACCGGTAAGGTAAACCCTGACCCAGACACGCACACACAGGCAGCCTACAAAGCTTTCGCCGTCGTCCAACCACCACCGCCGCGGGCGACGCCAAAGACCTCTCATCGAGTCACCGTACCTGCTGCCTCAGCTTTTCCGGGAAAAATAATCGACCCATTCACCTTTCCTTCCACCCAAACACGTCCATATATATACAGGCTCTTGCAAATTGCACACCAGATTAAGAGCTAAAACAAGCAGACAAACAGGAAGAACAACATGTGCTGGTCTGGTACTGATTGTATTGTATGTGCTCCTCTCGATGATTCTTTAATACTGTGTGTGTATATATAATGCATGGGGCTGAGTGGATGCTAGCTAGTGGCAGCGGCTAACAATGTTTAGTTTGTCGCGTCGATTAATTAATATTACTATGCTGCTTCCTCTCAATTGCAATACGGTATCTGCACAGATTGGCACCGCGGTAATCTTATTGGTGTCAACTAGCTTGGCAAAAGCGACATTCGTTCTCGACCTTCCCTAAATTGGCTTTTGCACAATAATGGATGCCTCATGCCGACCAGAAGCCAATAATAATCCGGTGTTTTTAATTAATGAAAGATTCTCCAGACGTATTGGAGGGTTCATCAGTTAATAAGTTTTCAGATTATTATTTTGCCGGGCAGTCAATCCTCCCAGCAACTGTTTAATTACCGCAGCAACTGTTTATATAGGGATAAGAGAACTACTCACTACCGGAATCGCCGCCTTTGCCGAGTGTTCAGAGATGACACACGGCAAAGACACTCTTTGCCGAGTGCCATATATTTGGCACTCGGCAAAGAATCTGCTTTGCCGAGTGCCGGCTTTCGGCCCTCGGTAAAGGCTGACGGCCGTCAGCTGTAGACGGCCGCTAACAGCCCTTTGTCGAGCGTCGTCTTTGCCGCTCGGCAAAATATTATTTGACGAGTGCTTCGCTGTGTCGAGTGTCCCGCACTCGGTAAATACGTTCTTTACCGAGCGCAGGACTTTACCGAGTGCGGCTCTCGGCAAAGTCTTGTTTGCCGAGTGCCCGATAAAAAGCACTCGGTAAAGAGCCTGACACTCGGCAAATGCCCGGATTCCGGTAGTGACTGTTGCGTGTGTTAGGTTTATTTGTGGTGATATGTGTCCATCGAATTTAAGTATTTGATTTGACACAGGTGTTTGCATTTTTTTCTAGATTTATTCTAAGGTTTAAGATGTTATTCTTTTAATTATAAACATGTGTTCGTCGACAGTAAGATGACACCAGCGCGCGAGCTGAGAGCTCGACACATCAGCACGACACCTGCCAGATAAGAAGCCAAATGTACTCCCTTCTCCAACCGCTGCCGATCCAATATATGTACTACGTAATATCTTGCAGGTACGATACGTATTAACGGAGCGATACGATCCGCCGGCCGGCAGCGAGATACGGTAGGTATCTCATAGTCTATGATGTATAATACTGGTACTGGCGCGCGTTACTCGCGCTGCCAATGATGATGCTTATATAGCTTGCTGTCAAGGTCTAATTGCGCAAACAATGCAAGACGAGTGAGTATGTGATTGAGCGAACGAGAATCATATGAGTGTGAGTACCTACCGAGTATCACGATCGCCGAGGCGTGAGGTGAGAAGCGTGCCAAAACGGCCAACACGGAGGCGTAGCCGCGGAGGGTGATAGCACACTACTGGTGGGTGCGGATGTTGGTGTGGACGTTGGATGATGGCCGCGCAGTTGGACTTGTGAAGAGAGATCTTCAATTCGTGGCACCTAGAATCTGCCGTGGTTCTTGGTTATGGTCAAACAGCTTGTGAATGTCTGCCTGTACAAAACAAAGTTGTTTTTGCATTGTAGACGGTACGGTTTACTGAGATTTGAAAAATGAGAGATGTTGATGAATAATATGTTGGAGATAACCTAAGAAAACATCATCATCGTATTGTGTATGCATTAGGAATTAGAATGTTCCACCTATGGGTTATATTAGCGGATGCACTGTCATGACTAGAGATGTTTGGTTTCTAGTGACTAATTTTTAGTCACTCTATTTTATTTTATTTATTTTAGTCTCTAAATTATCAAATACAGAAATTAAAACTTTAATTTTTTACATTTAGCAACTTAGAAACTAAATAGAATAAAATAAAGTGACTAAATCGCTATAAACCAAATACCCTCTAGTTGTTGGCATAAAGCCTAATGGGCTAGACTCCCATCCACATTCGGTATCATGCGCGATCCAGCCCATAATATTTTTGTTTTCTTTTTTGCTGAAAGGAAGCCCATGGTCAGTTACTAGCACGTCATCAGCCCGCTGCGCACCATGTCAGCTCCCGAGCCCTGTGGGCCTAACCTATCGAAACACGCAAGATGCCCAACACTAGCTACGGCCTACGGCCAAAGTTTCCATAAAAACCGACGGCGCACTCCTAGGCCCAACCAACTTGCCGTCCGCAGGAATCCAGCCGACCCATCACTTCCCCCGGTTCCTCCCAGCAGAGTCTTCTTCTCTCTCTGCATCCGTTCCGTTCCCCGGCCTCTCGCACATCCACCGCCACCGAGCCGCGTGCGTCTTCCATGAAGGACCCGTTCGAGGCCGACGTCGAGGAGCAGGACTCGCCGCCGGAGTCGCCGGCGCCGCCCGAGGATGAACCCGGCGCCGCGGGCCCTGCGGAGGACCCCGAGGACTACGACGGCGGCCCGCCCCCGCGCCAGCCGTCGGCCCCGGCGTCGCACGCAGCCGCAGCCGGTGCCAAGGCCAAGGCCCGTGTCCATAGGGAGCAGCAGGAGGATGACGACGACGAGGAGGACCAGATTGAGGTCGACCTCGAGAAGCTTCCCAGCAGCACTGGCGACCCAGACAAGCTCGCTAAGATGAAGTTCGTGCTTGAATATGCCTTGCCTGTTCAAATTTTGGATATCGCAAGTCACACTGCCTTGTTATACGTACAGATTCGCTGGTTCTTCGTAATTGGAATAATTCTCTCAGTAGATATGCGCTTGGGGAGGACTGCAAGCCAGCGAACCCTAATTCTGACTTTGTTAACCACACAGAGATTAATAACGATCCAAAAGCAAATAACTGGACATTCCTTGCCTTATTGCTAGTAGTCTTTTGTTCATTTTCCGTAATCCTAGTTGTCTTTCTTAGATAAATATAAACAAATAGGTCAATCACTGGATCAGCAAGTTGGTGAACCCTTACTCTACTTTTGTTAAACTTAAACACGCAGAAACCAATCACACATAACAAAGCTAGCAGCTCTCAACTGAATCGTGCTACAAGGTCAATATTAGTGTTAGCATCGTTTGCCCTTATCTTTTGTATGAGTATTTGATAGTAGACTTGTTTCCATTATCGTTTGCCCTTATCTTTTGTATGAGTGTTTGATAGTAGGCTTGTTTCCATTATTGTTGGTATTTAGAAAGTTATTTTCTGAATTACTACTATGTATTGGCGGTTGACGAGAAAAATACCACGGTTCGCACCTGTTGTTTATATTCCCTAGTACATAAAAGGGAGATTATTCATACTTTCTTGTATCGATTACTAAACTCTATGTCTATGTTCTAACTGTGTCCTTTGTCAGTGCTATACTGTCCCAATTTACACAACAGCAGATGAACCGTTATGAGTCATTCCGAAGATCTGGATTTCAGAAATCTAACATGAAAAGGGTATGGCTTCACTTATTAATCATAGAAACGTAGCAAAAATGCAAATACCCACTTACAGCTCCATTCCTTACACCTGACACTTGTAGGTGTGAGTCCATAAGGAATTGAGATGCAAGTGGATATTTGAACTTTGAAATTCCCTGACTTGTAGCGGTGTCTTTTCTATTTTCCTGTATCAAATGATCTAACCTCATGCATTATTTATATTTCTCCCAGTATTCCTCAATAATTGAATTTGTAAATGAATATATGCAATTATGCATATAGAGCGTATATTTTATCTTCTTTAATGCACTATTAATGGTAGTATCTAAAGCCAAATTAGTGCTAGCTGCTAAAGAACTAAGTCATGTAAAAAAATACTTTGCTCAAGATGCCTTATATGAAACACATTGAGATGGTCGTGTATGTTACATGTATTGATTTTTATTTTTCCTATAAAATTGCTTGGATAACTACTTGGTGGGTAGTTTTTAGCTTGTTTTCTTCATCATGCTAAAGTTTCATGTCCGTACCAATTAATAAATAGGATAGAGGGTGTATGATAACAAACTTGAATATTTTTGTCATTTATTTGGTATCGAGTAGCTCAACCAGTCTGCAACCAGATTTGTAGTGTTGATCCATATTGTGTTTACTTACAGCTGTTGGCAAGCATCACTGGAAGTCAGAAGATTTCTATCCCTACGTCAATTGTGGTATCGGGAATCGCCAAAATATTTGTTGGTGAGCTAATTGAAACAGGCAAGTTCAGAATAGTTACTTTGTTTCTATGGAATCGAATCTGCTACAACGTTGCTGAATTGTATGTTATGTACTTTGTCTAAGCATGATAGTGAACATACAGCTGTAATCTTAACTAGTATGATTTTGTGTTTTAGTTTGGCTTTTGTTTCTGTTTGGAATCAGAGGCCCATTTTCTTCTTTCCACCTCACTATGTTACAAGGAACCTGCTAGCAGAGCAGACTTTAGGTTTGACAAAAGTCTTCAGGGTGGCTCTCTTGATTGTTGTTTTCCCTTAACAATTTCATCGTGTGTATTGCAGCAAGAGTGGTCATGAGCGAGAGGAAGGATTCAGGACCCATTAGGCCTTGCCACATCAGGGAGGCATACAGAAGATTGAAGCTTGAAGGGAAGATCCCACGGCGATCTGTTCCTAGGCTCTTCCGCTAGAATTGAAGCATGTATATTACACCTGTGTCTGGAGTCCTGACAGATGTGTACCATGAAGTGAGGAGTTTCTAGTACCATCTTGTTGCAGTTTCTGGACAGAAACCTGACCAGACGCTCACAGCTTCTGTTGAGAAATCCTGTCAAATGTCATCTCATCTTTACAGACGGAATTAGAAAGAGGTAAAACGTCCCTACCACGGGGCCTAGAATCGCCTGGGGTTATTATTTGTACTGACTGTGATTGTGTAGAATCTGATTTCCATGCGCTATTTGGATGCATGAGTTGAGTGGCGTGTTATTGTTCACATTATGGGTGTGTTTGGTTGGGAAGCCAATTGAGATGAAGCGGCTCCATTCCAGTTTCTGAGAATTGAGCTATTTCATTCTGTGTTTGGCAAGTTGAACGAAACCGTTCTATTTTTTGTTTGGTTGAAGAGTATAATAGAGCGGAGCCGCTCTATTTATTGTTTGGTTGGAGAGCCATACGAGTGTGGAAGGGAGGAGAGGTAGAAGAGTGTTTGCGTCCGCGAGAGCGCTCGTGTCCGATCGTTTTGGTGGAGCAAGAGCATCTCAAATAATTGTCATATATAGACTCTAATAGCCAATCAGCTCTTCTCCGTTGGAAACTAAACATCCAAAAAATAAGAATATAGCCGTTCTATTTCTCTTCGCTCCTCAACCAAACACATCCTATATGTGCCTTTCTAGTACTAGATAAAGACTAGAGGTTGGTCGTTAACATTTTGGTGCTCCTCTTAGGCTAACTTAAAACATTTCCCCTTCCAACCTAGGCTAACTTAAAACATTTCCCCTTCCAAACACGCTCATTGATACTTTCTATTCTTATTTTCTATTCTTATTTAAATAGTCTCTCCTTAACTATTATTCTGTCTATTTCATCCCTCTCCATCATTTACTCTCTAACTGAACTATTTGACTTTTTATATTAGTTGTTGCAGTTTTAAATAATATTATTATATTTGTAGTACCATAATACATATTATTATTAGATAATTAAACTTAAAATGAGTTAATTTGGCAATTAAATGTATTGATTCATGGAAGGGGGAGATTAGAGCTCCCTCTTCCTTGGGGGATTCACCGTCCCCTTGCATTCAGGGCCAGTGGCAGGAGGGGGAGCCATTGCTGTTAGCCGGGCGTCGGAGCTCACCCTATAGGCTACAACCGAACAGGGGAGAGCTATGGTCTCCTGTTAAAGATCGTACCCTATTTTTCAAGTGATTTTTATTTTTCTAAAAAAATAGTTTATTTTTATTTTGGAAAATAAGAATTCATTTAAAAAATAAAGTTGCCAAACTAGCTCTTAACGGTGCATACTCTTCGATTTGGAGTGGCGACTCGTTCTGACAAAGCGCTCAGACTCAAATACATGCAACGGTGATGAAAGCAGTGATTGAAAACACTTGTTGCGGGCAAAAGTAGGAAACTTGCAACGAGATTTGTGAAGAGATCAACGGCTTTGGCCAGGCCTCCCCGGATGGCCGGATCTTCGCCGATTAATGTGTTCGTCATTCATTATGTTGATGATGATGCCAATCGTATTATAGGTGTGGTGTAGGCAAGGATATACCTTAATTTCGTGCTAAGCCAAGCAAATCAAGCATAGGGAAGAACTAAGAAAACCGACCAGAAACTTCATATGCTTTGCGGGTTCACTGCTTTTAGGCAGGCGAATTTGTTGTTCAATGATTTCCAAACCTAGCGAAACCTTGAGAAGGGTATCTCCGAAGACAGGCGGAATCGATTGAACTTCCTCGTGATCATAGATATGCGAACATGTTGATGATAGATGTACAACGAGCTCAGGAGATGTGTCGGTTGTCGTAGGCAGGCACAAACACTAACGTATGTCTATTGCCACTCGAGTCTAATGAATCATAAGCATACATGGACGCCGATTTAAGACTAGCGCGTCCAATACATATGAATTCGATCACAACAAGAACACGGTAAATCAACAAAATCGATTGACAAGTTGGCTAGACCGATTCAACGTCTGTTCTTTGCCTCATAGACTCTCGAACACCTCACAGAAATATTTTTCGAAAAGTGTAATACCCAACTTGCAATTTGTGGAAGATAGCCTAAGAGGAGAAATGATATTCCTTTGTATATATGTGTGTTGTCCATATTTATCATCTCATGAGAACATCACAGGAGAACAAATAAATAAATAATAAAAAGATATACTATTAAATCATGTGACATGCTGGAGTTGATTGTTTGTGCATTTAATGAAAGAGTAATGCCACTAATAGAAATAAATTAGTGGCAAAAGCAAGGATTTAATACCTAATTTGAGAGTTTGAAAAAGAGAAAATATATAAAATATAAAGAAGGTTTATGTGTATTTCCAAAATTAGTACCTTATGGTCACAGTATAACTTGAAGATAAAGTTTGGCACAAGATTTGAATGTAAATTTGAATTAAAGAAATTGAAAAGGGAGAAAAAGAAAACAGAAAATAGAAAAGGAATAAACACTAACTGGGCCGGCTGCTATCAATTCGGCCCACCCAGAGAAACCTCCCGCGCGGCCCAAAATCCTTCCACGCGCGCTGCACCTGCCTCTGGTCCGCGGGGCCCGTGTGTCAGCCACTGTGCTTGAGGACCGGGATGTCAGCGACTGAATCAGGGGATCGTGCGCACTTGACTCGGCCGCCGTTGGGTGGGACCCATCCGTCAGCCGGGCGCTGGTTATCTTCTTGGACGCGATTGAACTGGGCAGCTGACGCGGAACCCACAACAATCTCGGGTGGTGGCAATCGCCGTGCGCTGACCCCGCTTCGCGCCGGTGGTTGCAGTCGGAACCGCTTCCTCCGCGATCCGTGGGAACTGGGCTATTTAAGCTCGCTTGGCCCTCTCGTTGCCCTGTTTCTTCCGTGCCGCCATGGTGTCGCGGAAGTGAGAGAAAGAGAGCCTCACCCCGTAGCAAACCCATACCGAAGTCGCCTTTTTGCGTTCCGTGGTCCGCCGTGGTGCTGTAGCGAATTGGGTGTCGCAGCCGCGTCTTGCGCTGCTGCCGTGGTGAAGATACTCGCCAGTCCGCCGTTCACCGTGGCCAGGCGATCTGCGCACCGACCGCCGGTAAGATTCAAGTGCTCGGAGCCTCCCTTCTTCCTGTGAATGTTTTCCGTCAGGTCTGGCTCGCGAATACCCAAACCATAGGCCGAATTTACTCACCGGAGATCTGGACCGCCTCGTTCCCGCCTAACTGCGTGGTCAGCTCTGCCCTTTGCCTCCCGCCGATCAATAGACCTCAGAGTGTATTCGCCATGGCCTCCTTCACGTGTCAACCCAACGAATCGGGGTTTGGGGCGGTGCTTCGAGCTGTGGGTCGCTTGGTAATGGCGCGTCCGCCGTCGGGGGGGGGGGGGCGCTGTTGACCGTGCCCAGGCATCACTGGTGAAGACGACTGCTTGCCGTCCGATCCGTCTGGGACGGCCACGATCGCGCCCAGGGTAACAATGCGATCTGGCCGTTAATCTGTGATGCACGGTGGGGAATTGATCCAGCGCACTCCTTGGTGATTTAATATCTGGGCCATAGATCAAGGATTCGATGGTTGCGATTGATTCGTGATATAATCGGATCTGGACCGTGGATCGGCGATCCAGTGGTCTAGGGCGCGTAACGGTTCGAATTTGCGTGGATCTAATCTTGGCCCTCTGAGTTGGATCCAGCGGCCAGAAACCACCGATACCCCTTCGGCCGACGACTTTGCATAAGAGCCCTCCTAAAATTAGCAAATCAACCCGCCGTCCACCCTGTCTGTGCTCTGTGCCTTAGGAAACTTACACCGAGAACCTTGGCCTTTCTGGAATTCGAGGCCCAGTCCTGAGACATTTAAAAACAGAGAAATAATATTAGAAATTCATTTTTAATACAAAAACAAATCTAGAAACTTGTAAAATTCATAGAAATTCCATTTTTGGTCCAAATTGAACCATTCCAATTTCTAAAATTTTGTAATAATATTCTCTATCATTTAGTATCACTGTTTTGGCATGAACTCAGTAAGAAAATTAATTTCTCATTTAATCCTATTTCAATCACATTAAACATTAGGAAATTCATAACTTGAATTATATAACTCCAAATTTAGTGATTCCAGTTCCTATGATTTCATTTTAATGTGTAGATTTTTACTGTGTATTTTATTTACATGTTTGGTGCAATGTTAATTTTTGCTATACTATGTATGTATTGTGTTGATGCGAGTAGACGAGCAAGCCACTGTGGATTCTGAGGTTCAACAAGTAGAGATAGCTGAGCAGGAGCTCATTGAAGGCAAGTTGTGTCCTTGACCACTTTTTACCCAATAATGTTCTTTAATATCACATACTCATGCATAGGTTAATTTTGATGGGACCCAATAGGTCACCCTAGATTTGTTTATCTCATTACCTTGTTTACCCCTGAATCACTTGGGTAGTTTGCTATTGCTTTACGTGGTTTTGGGATAATCATTTATTATATCTATGTTCCAATTATTCTTGTTATTCTGTTTATGTTCATGTTGATATCATTAATGTTAATTGGAACATAGAGCTTAACTTGAGAACCACGTGCCACCACAAGGGAGGAATGGGACCCCTTGGCTGACTAATTAGGAAAGCTAGTGGAAGACTACCTTACCCGAAAGGGGCAAGGGCAGTAGGGGAGAGGTCAGTGCGGGGAGGTCCCTGGTTGATTTTGCTGCGATGGCGGTCAGCCAGGAACCCTTTACTGGATCTTCCTATAAACTGTAGCGGGTTTTCGGAAGCTAGTGGAACTTTGTAAAGGCCTCGTAGTGTTGCCCTGCCGCGCTTCCTAGGTAGAGGTGTATGGGATTCGCGACCCCTTGGCAGATGGGTAACATGACTTGTGGGTAAAGGGTACAACCTCTGCAGAGTGTAAAACTGGTATACTAGCCGAGCTCACGGTCATGAGCGGCTCAGGACTCTCTGATGTTTAAATTATGGAACTTAAATTCAATTTTGTCATTTGCATTGCATGGGTTTATTATTAATTTTGTTCTATTACTTTATTTATGGTTTGGTAATTACTTACACTTAGTAACTGCTAATAAAATTTTGACCAACTACTTAAAAGCAATGCTCAGCTTTAACCCCTGTCATTGATTAAGCCTTACACATCACATGAACTCACACCTTTGTGAGTTTATGTCCACTGGTTCCCCACAACTTGTTGAGCTATGATCATGTGTGAGCTCACCCTTGCTGTCTCACACCCCCCACAGGAGAAGAACAGGTGGTTTCAAGTGGAGTCAAGTATCGAGGAGTTTGATCTGATCTAGGTGGCGTTTCTCAGTCGACATTGGCGCCGACGATCCTTAGTTTGTTTTATCTTTATTACTTCATTTTGTAATAAGACTTCCGCTATGTAATAAATACTCTGATGTTTTATGACATTTATCTCTATACACTCTGTTATTATATATGTTGTCTTCTTGGCGCATGTATGAGATGCACCCGGCTTTGTTCTTTAAAACCGGGTGTTACAGAAGTGGTATCAGAGGAATGTTGACTGTAGGACGAAACCTAGATAGAAATGGACAAAACCCTTACCTACTTATCTCATTCTGATTCATTCTACACTCACCTTACTCTGATTCTTTCTACACTTATCTTGATCTTGTCTCACCTTCTACTGTTCTACTCTGATCATTCTTACCTTTTCTACTCTGAGACAAGATGGATTTCAAACCTTGGAATCCCAACCCCTATGACATTTTTAAGAGATAGGAGGCCTAAGACAAAATTAAAACTATTTTCTCTATTAAAAATGTTGGTTGATTGTTCTGATGATCAATGCCTGATTTGCTTCTTTGATTGATTGAGACATTATATATGGACATTTTAGTATGTACCACTATAAGGTACTGTATTAGCTTTAGTAGGTGACACACTAATCTACTTAGCTAATAAGTCCCCCAAAGTAACATGATTGTAATTACTGCCTTGTCTACTGCTCTTTCTTACCTTATGTATCTAACTCAGATGGTCAATACCAGGAAAGGAAAGATTATCACGCAACAGCAAACAGAAATGAATCCTCCAAATCCTCCACTGTTGAAACCGAGCAAGTGATCGCAACCCAAAGGCTGATGATACAGCAATTGACAGACATGATGACCGAAATGCAAAACCAGATAAGACAAGAACGCGAGGAAATACGTCAGGCCCGTCTGGAGATACAGCAAGAAATAAGGCAATTACGGTTGGAGAGACAACAACAAGAGCAACCACCATCTCCGCCACCACCGGCTCCACCAAGCTACATAAACATATATGTAAATTACTACTATTTGTAGGATCTACATGTTCCTTTAGTTAGTATTCGGTATGATACCATTTTAGGAGAAATAAAAAGGTCTATTTGTCCCCATGAGTTGCTAATAAAATTATGCGTCATGCTGAGATTTTGGTTTGGGCATATGTGTTGGACAATATGAGAAAACCCATGAGAGTAATTACACCTAAAGGGACTGAAGAATCAGTGAACGGAATTACAAGAGGCTAGTTACTTACGTCCGAGTTCCTCACCTTGGAGAGTACCAGTTTTGTTCGTAAAGAAGAAAGATGGATTGCAAGGGATGTGCGTGGATTAAAGGTCCCTTAATGATGTCACTGTGAAGAACAAGTTTCTGTTACCCCGCATTAAGGATTTATTTAATCGGATGAGAGGAGCCAGGGTATTCTCGAAGATTGACCTCCGATCGGGGTACCATCAGATGAAGATTGGACCATCAGATATTCCTAAGATGGATTTCTCGACTCGATATGGATTATATGAGTTCATCGTTATGTCGTTTGGATTAACTATTGCACCAGCTTATTTCATGGATTTGATGAGTAAGATGTTTTTGGAGTATTTGGACAGATTCGTCGTGGTGTTCATCGACGATATTCTTATCTATTCTAAGAATGAGAGTGACCATGAAGAACATCTAAGGTTGGTGCTACAGAAGTTACGAGATAATCAACTCTACGCTGAGTACAACAAATGCGATTTTTGGATTGGCGAGGTGCCATTTCTTGGACATATCATTTCTAATGGAGGGACATCAGTGGATCCTGCTAAAGTGAAGGGGATAATGGAGTGGAGAGTACCCACTACAGTTACTGAAATTCGGAGTTTCTTGGGACCCGCAGGATATTATTGGAGATTTAATGAAGGATTTTCTAAGATTGCTAAGCTTATGACCTCGCTTTTGGTGAAGGGAAGAGAATTCAAGTGGGATGAGAAGTGCCAAGTATATACGGGTCATAAGAGTTCGAAGTATATATTCACTCAGAAGGATCTCAACCTTAGGCAACACCGTTGGTTGGAGCTTATTAAGGATTATGATTTGGAAATTCACTATCACCCGGGCAAGGCAAACTTGGTTGCAGATGCCTTGAGTCGCAAGGAGCATGTTCATTTAGCTGTTGTTGCCCAGCTACTCGATGAGATTGTTGAGAATTTCAGGAGACTTAACCTGGGAATAGTTGCTCATACTGAGGGAGTTACTATTGATGTGGAACCTACTTTGGAGCAAGAGATCCGCAAAGGACAAATTGGTGATGCTAAAATAAAAGAGATTAAGGATCTGATTACTGAAGGTCGAGTTCCGGAATTCACGGAAGATGAGCAAGGCACTATATGGTTCAAGGACAGGATATGTGTTCCTGATATTAAAAGCCTTCGAGAGACTATATTGAAGGAGGCCCATGACTCGGATTATTCTATTCATCCTGGTAGTACCAAGATGTATCAGGATTTGAAACGGAAATATTAGTGGTATGGATTGCAGAGAGATATGGCTACACATGTGGCTGTGTGCGATGTGTGTCAAAGAGTTAAGGTCGAACACCAAAGACTAGCTGGACAACTGCATCCACTAAAGATACCCGAATGGAAGTGGGAAGAGAGTGGTATGGACTTCATTACTGGATTGCCTCGCACCTCGAAAGGATACGATTCCATATGGGTTATTGTGGATAGACTGACCCAAGTGGCTCATTTTATTCCGGTCAAGACCATCTATAAGGGATCACAATTGGCTAAGTTATACATGTCTTGGATTGAGTCTCTACACGGAGTACTGAAAAAGATCGTTTCGGATAGAGGATCAAAGTCTACCTCCAGATTTTGGAAAAGTTTTCATGAGAATATGGATACAAAGTTGAATTTTAGTTTGGCTTACCAACCTCAAACTGATGGACAAACTAAAAGGACTAATCAAGTATTGGAGGACATGTTGAGAGCTTGTGCCCTTCAGCATGGTAGTAGTTGGGATAAGAATCTACCTTATGCTGAGTTCTCATATACTAGTTAACAGGCCAGTCTGAAGATGTCACAGTTCGAGACTCTATATGACAGGAAATGCAGGACTCCTCTATTTTGGACCAGACTAGAGGAAGACAATTCTTTGGACCCAAACTTATTCAAGAGGCAGAAGAACAAGTTTGTATAATTCGAGAGAACTTGAGGATAGTTCAGACCAGACCAAAGAGATATGTTGATAATAGAAGAAGACCACTTGAGGTTGAGGAAAGAGATCATGTGTACCTCAAGGTGTCACCACTTCGTGGAATGAGGAGATTTAAAGTTAAGGGCAAATTGTCCCCTCGCTACATTGGACCATTCTTGATCTTTAGAAGAGTTGGGGAGATGGCATACCAACTCGAGTTACCTGCTACTTTATCGGATGTGCATAACGTGTTCCACGTATCTCAACTGAAGAAATGTCTCCGTGTCCCTGAGGAACAGTTACCAATGGAAGAGCTCAGTGTCCAGGGTGATTTGACTTACACGGAGTACCCGGTCAAGATTTTGGATACTTTAACCCGAGTTACAAGGAATAAGGCGATAAAGATGTGCAAAGTTCAATGGAGTCACCACAGTGAAGATGAAGCAACTTGGGAAAGAGAAGAAGAGCTTCGTATAGATTTTCCCCACCTTTTCCCTAGATCTTCTTAAATCTCGAGGACGAGATTATTTTTAAGGGGGGTAGGATTTGTAATACCCAACTTGCAATTTGTGGAAGATAGCCTAAGAGGAGAAATGATATTCCTTTGTATATATGTGTGTTGTCCATATTTATCATCTCATGAGAACATCACAGGAGAACAAATAAATAAATAATAAAAAGATATACTATTAAATCATGTGACATGCTGGAGTTGATTGTTTGTGCATTTAATGAAAGAGTAATGCCACTAATAGAAATAAATTAGTGGCAAAAGCAAGGATTTAATACCTAATTTGAGAGTTTGAAAAAGAGAAAATATATAAAATATAAAGAAGGTTTATGTGTATTTCCAAAATTAGTACCTTATGGTCACAGTATAACTTGAAGATAAAGTTTGGCACAAGATTTGAATGTAAATTTGAATTAAAGAAATTGAAAAGGGAGAAAAAGAAAACAGAAAATAGAAAAGGAATAAACACTAACTGGGCCGGCTGCTATCAATTCGGCCCACCCAGAGAAACCTCCCGCGCGGCCCAAAATCCTTCCACGCGCGCTGCACCTGCCTCTGGTCCGCGGGGCCCGTGTGTCAGCCACTGTGCTTGAGGACCGGGATGTCAGCGACTGAATCAGGGGATCGTGCGCACTTGACTCGGCCGCCGTTGGGTGGGACCCATCCGTCAGCCGGGCGCTGGTTATCTTCTTGGACGCGATTGAACTGGGCAGCTGACGCGGAACCCGCAACAATCTCGGGTGGTGGCAATCGCCGTGCGCTGACCCCGCTTCGCGCCGGTGGTTGCAGTCGGAACCGCTTCCTCCGCGATCCGTGGGAACTGGGCTATTTAAGCTCGCTTGGCCCTCTCGTTGCCCTGTTTCTTCCGTGCCGCCATGGTGTCGCGGAAGTGAGAGAAAGAGAGCCTCACCCCGTAGCAAACCCATACCGAAGTCGCCTTTTTGCGTTCCGTGGTCCGCCGTGGTGCTGTAGCGAATTGGGTGTCGCAGCCGCGTCTTGCGCTGCTGCCGTGGTGAAGATACTCGCCAGTCCGCCGTTCACCGTGGCCAGGCGATCTGCGCACCGACCGCCGGTAAGATTCAAGTGCTCGGAGCCTCCCTTCTTCCTGTGAATGTTTTCCGTCAGGTCTGGCTCGCGAATACCCAAACCATAGGCCGAATTTACTCACCGGAGATCTGGACCGCCTCGTTCCCGCCTAACTGCGTGGTCAGCTCTGCCCTTTGCCTCCCGCCGATCAATAGACCTCAGAGTGTATTCGCCATGGCCTCCTTCACGTGTCAACCCAACGAATCGGGGTTTGGGGCGGTGCTTCGAGCTGTGGGTCGCTTGGTAATGGCGCGTCCGCCGTCGGGGGGGGGCGCTGTTGACCGTGCCCAGGCATCACTGGTGAAGACGACTGCTTGCCGTCCGATCCGTCTGGGACGGCCACGATCGCGCCCAGGGTAACAATGCGATCTGGCCGTTAATCTGTGATGCACGGTGGGGAATTGATCCAGCGCACTCCTTGGTGATTTAATATCTGGGCCATAGATCAAGGATTCGATGGTTGCGATTGATTCGTGATATAATCGGATCTGGACCGTGGATCGGCGATCCAGTGGTCTAGGGCGCGTAACGGTTCGGATTTGCGTGGATCTAATCTTGGCCCTCTGAGTTGGATCCAGCGGCCAGAAACCACCGATACCCCTTCGGCCGACGACTTTGCATAAGAGCCCTCCTAAAATTAGCAAATCAACCCGCCGTCCACCCTGTCTGTGCTCTGTGCCTTAGGAAACTTACACCGAGAACCTTGGCCTTTCTGGAATTCGAGGCCCAGTCCTGAGACATTTAAAAACAGAGAAATAATATTAGAAATTCATTTTTAATACAAAAACAAATCTAGAAACTTGTAAAATTCATAGAAATTCCATTTTTGGTCCAAATTGAACCATTCCAATTTCTAAAATTTTGTAATAATATTCTCTATCATTTAGTATCACTGTTTTGGCATGAACTCAGTAAGAAAATTAATTTCTCATTTAATCCTATTTCAATCACATTAAACATTAGGAAATTCATAACTTGAATTATATAACTCCAAATTTAGTGATTCCAGTTCCTATGATTTCATTTTAATGTGTAGATTTTTACTGTGTATTTTATTTACATGTTTGGTGCAATGTTAATTTTTGCTATACTATGTATGTATTGTGTTGATGCGAGTAGACGAGCAAGCCACTGTGGATTCTGAGGTTCAACAAGTAGAGATAGCTGAGCAGGAGCTCATTGAAGGCAAGTTGTGCCCTTGACCACTTTTTACCCAATAATGTTCTTTAATATCACATACTCATGCATAGGTTAATTTTGATGGGACCCAATAGGTCACCCTAGATTTGTTTATCTCATTACCTTGTTTACCCCTGAATCACTTGGGTAGTTTGCTATTGCTTTACGTGGTTTTGGGATAATCATTTATTATATCTATGTTCCAATTATTATTGTTATTCTGTTTATGTTCATGTTGATATCATTAATGTTAATTGGAACATAGAGCTTAACTTGAGAACCACGTGCCACCACAAGGGAGGAATGGGACCCCTTGGCTGACTAATTAGGAAAGCTAGTGGAAGACTACCTTACCCGAAAGGGGCAAGGGCAGTAGGGGAGAGGTCAGTGCGGGGAGGTCCCTGGTTGATTTTGCTGCGATGGCGGTCAGCCAGGAACCCTTTACTGGATCTTCCTATAAACTGTAGCGGGTTTTCGGAAGCTAGTGGAACTTTGTAAAGGCCTCGTAGTGTTGCCCTGCCGCGCTTCCTAGGTAGAGGTGTATGGGATTCGCGACCCCTTGGCAGATGGGTAACATGACTTGTGGGTAAAGGGTACAACCTCTGCAGAGTGTAAAACTGGTATACTAGCCGAGCTCACGGTCATGAGCGGCTCAGGACTCTCTGATGTTTAAATTATGGAACTTAAATTCAATTTTGTCATTTGCATTGCATGGGTTTATTATTAATTTTGTTCTATTACTTTATTTATGGTTTGGTAATTACTTACACTTAGTAACTGCTAATAAAATTTTGACCAACTACTTAAAAGCAATGCTCAGCTTTAACCCCTGTCATTGATTAAGCCTTACACATCACATGAACTCACACCTTTGTGAGTTTATGTCCACTGGTTCCCCACAACTTGTTGAGCTATGATCATGTGTGAGCTCACCCTTGCTGTCTCACACCCCCCCCACAGGAGAAGAACAGGTGGTTTCAAGTGGAGTCAAGTATCGAGGAGTTTGATCTGATCTAGGTGGCGTTTCTCAGTCGACATTGGCGCCGACGATCCTTAGTTTGTTTTATCTTTATTACTTCATTTTGTAATAAGACTTCCGCTATGTAATAAATACTCTGATGTTTTATGACATTTATCTCTATACACTCTGTTATTATATATGTTGTCTTCTTGGCGCATGTATGAGATGCACCCGGCTTTGTTCTTTAAAACCGGGTGTTACAAAAAGTGACACGTAGAGGTTGTCTTATGACAAATAAATCTAGCTAAAAACATCGTAAAGTCTTGCCGAGAGTTAAAGGGAAATAAGGTCAAACCTTTTCCTAAATGATTTTGGTGGTTGAAATGTCCAACACAAATAATTGGACTAACTAGTTTGCTCTAGAGTATATGTTCTACAGGTGCCAAAGGTTCAACTCAAAGCCAATACAAATATTAAAAAGGGTTCAAGAAGAAAGGAGCAAAGGAAACCGCGCACCGGACTGTCCGGTGTGCCACCGGACAGTGTCCGGCGCACCAGGGAGGATCGACTTCAAACTCTTCACCTTCGGGTTTCCCAGGCGCACCTCCGCTATAAATCACCGGACTGTCCGGTGTGCCACTGGACTGTCCGGTGTGCCAGCGGAGCAACGGTCATCTACGCGCAACGGTCGACTCTGACAGTGAACAGTGCAGCACAGTGAACGCGGCAGAAGTCAGAACAGTTGGTTAGAGGGGCACCGGACTGTCCGGTGTCGCACCGGACTGTCCGGTGCCACATGAGGACAAAGCCTCCAACGGTCGACCAGCTCCAAGCCCTAACGTCTGGATGACGTGGCGTGCACCGGACACTGTCCGGTGGCGCACCGGACTGTCCGGTGCGCCCATCGCCATCAGCCTTCTCCAACGGCTACAATTTTGGATGGTGGCTATAAATAGCACCCCAACCGGCCACTTCAAGGCGTGGGAGCCTAAGCAACATTCCAAGTCATCTAGTTGACATACTCAAGCCCTCCCAACCACTTCTATTCATTGATCCATCCTATACACAAGATTTAGACCACTACAACCAACACAAGTGCCACAAAAGATAGAGCAAGCAAGAGAGAGCTACTCATTTGAGTTTAGCACTAGTGCCTTGTGAGATTCATTGAGAGATAGTGTGTGCTACTTCTTTGTGTTCATTTGCGCGTGGAGTTTTGACTCCCATTGAACTTCCTCCAAAGTTTTGGAGGCTTGTAAAGCTAGCAAGAGACACCAAATTGTGTGGTGGTCCTTGCGGGGTCTTAAGTGATCCTTGAGAAGAAGAAGAGCTCGCCGGTCTTGCGTGATCGGTGGAGAGAGGGAAAGGGTTGAAAGAGACCCGTCCTTAGTGGACTCCTCAACGGGGACTAGGACTTCGAGGGCCGAACCTCGGTAAAACAAATCACCCGTGTCTCGTGTGCTTATTGCTTGTGATTTGTTTGTTCTCTCCCTTTCCAAGTTTTTCTTGTACTATTCGTTGCTAATATTATTTAGTGTTGCTTTTAGTTAAATTCTCATTTAGTGAAGCAACACATTGCAAGAAAGAACTTGTGTCATTGCTCTTCTTATCTAAGCACCTTTGCTTTTTTCTCGTAGACCTATTATTTGTATTGTTTTATCAATTCCACATTATTTGAAAGCAATACTCTTTACAAGCAAGGACTTAGTTTTTATACTCCGATAATTGTATATCTTGTTCTAACCACTAATCAAGGGATCTAGTTGGGGGATAAAGTTTTAATTTTCAGGTTTCGCCTATCCACCCCCCTCTAGACGACTTTCAATTGGTATCGGAGCTAGGCACTTCATCTTGAGTCTAACAACTCGAAGTGATGGCTCGTAGAAGATCCCAAAAGAAAAAGAAGACCCGGGAGAACAAGGAGGTAACTCTTGAGATATTACTTTCCGATTGTTCTAATTATGATTCATGGTCCACTAGAGTGATAAATGCTTTTAGAACCATAGATCCACAATTAGAACAAATTTTAGACAAGAGTATTATTCCTCCTAGTTATGATAGAAAAAATGCTTCCGAGGAAGATCAAAGATGTATTCGCTTAAACTACCTAGCTTATGACATCTTAAGTAATTCTCTTAGCAAAGAAGATTATCATGCCTTCATAATGAATTATGATGAATCTATTCGTGATGCGCATGATATTTGGTCTAGAATTAAAAATAAATTTGATGAGTCCAAATATTATGGTTCATTTTGTGCTTCTACTTCCTTTGGTCTTTGTGATACTAACCCTTGCAAGGAAGAAGAAGAAAATGACCGATGGAGACCAAACGATGAATCCACCTCTCCAAGAGGTTTGTCTTCCCATTTCGATTCCCACATATGTTGTGTGGCTAATGAAAATGATAGCGGAAGCGCAAACGAGGATGAGGAGGAAGAAAGAAGCTTCATGCAAATCTACGCTCGCCTAAGCCAAGAAGATAAGGCGGTCATGCTCAAACTTCTAGAAAGAGCGAGAGAGCAAAGCGAAGCTCGTCAAAGGCTAGAAAATGTTCTCTCCATGAAAATGCTACACTTTGACGAGTTGACTAAAGAACATGAGGAGCTAAAGTGCTCTCATGTTGATTTGGTCCAAAGGTATGAAACTATTTCAATTGAGCAAGATAACGCTTTACATTGTATCGCTCAATTAGTAAATAGGAATGCCTTGGTTAAGGACCAAGTAGAAAAGCTAAAAGATGAAAATCTAGCTTTTCAAGAAAAATATGATATGCTCCTATGTTCTCATGAAAATCTTATGGATGATTATATCATATTAAATATTGCTCATGAGGTTGTGATAGAAAACTTAAAATCCCAACAACCTCACTCATGCACATGTATTCAAATTGAAACTACATTACCATGTGCTAATGCTTGTTGTCCGTCGATAAGCAAATCTTCTTTTGAGCTAGAATTTGCAGGAACAAACGATGATACATATCAAAAGCTCAAAGAAGAAAATGAGAGGCTAAAAATAAGCTTGACACAACTAAAAGGGAAGTGCATTGCTCAACCTTCTCAAGATAACCGTGATCACATGGTGAAGAAGCTTGAGACGGGAACAACCGTGGCATGCACTAAATCCCTTGAAGAAAATGTCAAGGACTTGAGGATTGCCAAGAGGAAGGAACAAAAGAAGAAAATCAATACCTCTTCCAAAAGCCTCAACCACGCCTCCATAAAAGGTAACATCCAAGGTAATAATCAAGTCACACTTCACACTAAGAGAAGTAAGAAGTGTAGTGAATGCTTTGAAAAGGGGCACTCGATTAGGTGATGTCCCTATATTAAAAATGACTTGATTATTAACAAGGATGATAAAGTTTGTTTTAAATGCTCTAAGAAGGGACACTTTTTTAGAACTTGTCCCCATTTAAAGCAAAAAGGCATAATGTTAGAAAAGAAAATATTCACTAACCATGTAGCAAGCAAGAAATAAGGAAGGAAGAAATCTTTAAGGCTCGAAGATCGCCTATGCTACATATGCCGAAAGAACGGACATCAATGCAAAGATTGTCCCATTGGTAACACTTCCACTCCTATCTTGTCAATTAATTCTCTTGTAACTAGGCAACCCAAAATTGCAACTTGTGCTAGAAAGGTAATGAGTTTACCTAGTGCTAACACAAAGGACTTTTGGGTTCCTAGATCTTTGTTGACTAACCGTGATGGACCCATCAAGTGATGGGTACCAAAATATGCTTGACAAGCTTTGCCGGAGAAGGAGATGATATGAAGCTTTGGGGTGCTTGAGAAAGTTAATTCAACTTAACTCAAGCTATCAATCTTCAATGATCTATATATCCAAAATTGACCCAAAGTTATTTCAAATTGTTATGTCTAAAACTCATATCATCTCGAGGAAGATATTGATGTTGTAGGAAATAAAGAATTATCTTGTACGGAAAAATCAAGGCCTACAACATGGAGGAAAGCCGAAGGATGGTAACACTTGTGTTTTTGAGTGCAAGTATCTTAAATTATGATTTCTCATGTGTCTTGTGTAGTCGCATAGAAAAAGAAGCACTTCAAATGTCTCTAAATTTATATTACCATTTTTTAAAGAATTTCCTCTCATATGGTAGATTGCATACTCATCATTTTCATCCTATAGCAATCTACATGCTTTAAATTGTTGCAAGTATCTCATGGCATGTTTTTTCGCTAGTCATTCTATTATTGCCATGATTCTAGATGTAGAGAGATATTCCAAGTTCTTAAAAGAATAAGGTGTCATGTAAGGAATTCAAATCCTTAGGACACTTATAAAAGGAAAACTCTCTCTATAACTAGAATAGTGAGACTAATGATTTGATCTAAGTAACCCAAATAGTCTCACTTGTAGAGAATAAGTTTCTCTTTGGAAATGCGTAATCTAACATGAAAAGAAAAATCATCCAATGATTTATGATGTATTTCTACTTGCTTAAATTGGATATGATTCTTTCACATTTATCGCTTTCCATATCATGAATTAGATTTATTTCTGTAATCTTAAAGGATTATTTATGCTTATTTTATGAGTTAAAATTGAGCATAAACATCATCTATGGATAATCTAGTTCATGCTATGAAGTTTCCATGTTTTAGTAATCTATGTTTTCATTCATTATCAAATTGATTACGAAAAGGGAAACTAGTGCTTGTGCTACTAATAACATATCTCTTGAGCTTACTTATAGAAATCTACAAGAAAGTAAGTGCATGTTCAAAGCCACAAGCCTCAAGGGTTGCTCTTCACCCAAAGGAAGAAAGGTAAAGCAAAGGTATGGGAGCTGATCCTCTTAATCAAATATAGTTCCCATCTCAATGATTATTTGCTCTAAATTATGATATTCTATCCATGTGAAGAATAGATTCTTTATTGGACTTAAATTGACTGGGTATACATTCAATCTCATAAATGCACATGTCCATTAGAATCTAATTCATGCCTTTGCTATATATATATGTTCTCATATTGACTTGCTTCCAAGTAATGATTACTAAATTCAATATGAAGAAGTAAAATTCCAATGATTAATCAAAATGTTTAATGGTGCATATTCCCCTTTCCCAATGAAATGCACTAATGTTAAGGATTTTACTTCATATCTATGTGACTTATGGATGATGAAGTGTTTCAATTTCCTATCTAAAGAATTCATCCATCATCATATACTCCCTTGTGCTATTAACATCTTTCTTGAGTATGTTCAATAAGTTTGGAATGAAAAAGAAACAACTACAAAGGGAGGACATTCACATGAAAGAGAAGACATCAAGAACAACAACACCTACTTGGATAGTAAGATCTTCAAAACAATCAATGGTGTGGTTGTAAGCATTCTAAACCTTGTTCATTGTGTGAATACCCGACTTAAGTTGTTTATTGCAAATTTTATAAGCCTTGATCAAGATGTATAATGCTTCTCCCTACACGTCTCTAAAATGAATGCATCTATTCATCTCATTCAAATTCTTGATGCATATCTCTAGGGGGAGCCTCTTTCTATATCTTGATTATGTTGAGACTATCACTTTATCTTAGTAATTTCATATAGTCTCTTGCATGAGAATGAGTTTCTCATGAAGTATGCTACTATTTTTCAATTCTTATCTTTCACTGTAAAGTAGCATATTTGCTGGATTCTCCTACTCTAAGCTTAATTGATAATCTAATGCATATGTTGTTCTTTTGATCACATCTGTTATTTGTTTGATCATTGAATGACTTCAATTAACAATCATGTTTCTTAGTGCCGTATATACTATATATCAATCGATATCTCTCTTGATATGCACTAAGTTAAAAGGAGAATTCATGATAAATTTATGCAATTTGTGATCCATTTGATATTTGCTAACAATAACTTGGAAAAGGATCACTAGTTGTAGAACTCTCTCTTGTGCAAAATATTTCCATATATTGTCTTAAGTATAGGTCTTAAGCAACTAAGACAAAGGACAAAGTACAATGAAGAGAGCGTCTCTATGTGAAGGTACAAAACGGTAAAACTACTTCCATTCATTTACACATGTACCTAAATCTTCCTTTTCTATACATTCTTTGCATATCTTGTATAAAAGGAAGAGAAAGCATGTCCATGCATTAACCCTGCTTCATACCTAGTTTAACTTCTCACAATCTCACTCATGCATTAATGTATCTTTGTTAAAACTAGATGAAGTGGTTTTATTGTCAAAGAGCTTAAAGCTTAACCTTGTAATGAGGATAAGCTGCCTTTATTCCAAAGGTGGATGGTCCTTAAGCCTCTTTAAAATCCTCAAGGGGAAATGCTTAAATTGTTCATAACATGCTTTCATAAGTGCATAAACTGTCATGAGCATCACAGTTATACTATGACACAATGCACTACACATTCTGTATGCTATAGATATGTTCTCATTAACCTAATTATGTGCAATTGGCATTTAAGGCCAAAATATGTGTTCATCTCCATGCACGTATTTAGGGGGAGCAATCTATGTTATATAGAACTATGATCATGCTTAATTTGATTTATCCTTTGATCATATCTCTTTTATATCTATGACTAATGTGTTTTCAAGTGTGTTCTCATGCTTAGTCATAAGATTGAAAGGGAAATGGAGTATTCGGCAAAGACGATGCTTCCACTCAACTCCTTCGGTATTATCCACTCTTTGTCGATATTCCACATCGTTCTCCACATTGGTATAATCTTCACTCATATCTATTTGTTTGCCATTGGGGAGAAAGTAAAAGGGCTTATATTTCACTCAAGTATCCATTTTTGGCGATTCATGCCAAAGGGGGAGAAAGTATTAGCCCAAAGCAAAAGGACCGCACCACCACCGAATTTTTAAAAAATGCAGTTTTCAAGTTGATATCTTATTGTGTTCAAAAAGGGGAGAAAGTAGTATCTTCAAAACTTGCAAAACCCTCTTGAACACTAAGAGGAGAATTTTATTTAGGGGGAGTTTTGTTTAAGTCAAAGGAAAAGCATTTGAGACAGGGGGAGAAAATTTCAAATCTTGAAAATGCTTTCTTCAATCGTATTCATATACCCTTGACTATTTGCAAAGTGATTTTGAAAAGAATTTTACAAAGGATTTGCAAAAACAAAACTCGTGGTGCAAATGTGGTCCAAAAATTTTAAATAAGAAGAAAACCATCCATGCACATCTATTGAAATAAGTTTATTGGTTTCAATTCCAAGCAACCTTTGCACTTACAATTATACAAACTAGTTCAATTCTGCACTTTGATATTTGCTTTGATTTGTGTTGGCATCAATCACCAAAAAGGGGGAGATTGAAAGGGAAATAGGGTCAAACCTTTTCCTAAATGATTTTGGTGGTTGAAATGCCCAACACATCTAGAGTATATGTTCTACAGGTGCCAAAGGTTCAACTCAAAGGCAATACAAAGATTAAAAAGGGTTCAAGAAGAAAGGAGCAAAGGAAACCGCGCACCGGACTGTCCTGTGTGCCACCGGACATTGTCCGGTGCACCAGGGAGGATCGACTTCAAACTCTTCACCTTCGGGTTTCCCAGGCGCACCTCCGCTATAAATCATCGAACTGTCCGGTGTGCCACCGGACTGTCCGGTGAGCCAGCGGAGCAACGGTCATCTACACGCAACGGTCGACTCTGACAGTGAACAGTGCAGCACAGTGAACGTGGCAGAAGTCAGAGCAGTTGGTCAGAGGGGCACCGGACTGTCTGGTGTCGCACCGGACTGTCCAGTGCCACATGAGGACAAAGCCTCCAACGATCGACCAGCTCCAAGCCCTAACGTCTGGATGACGTGGTGGCGCACCGGACTGTCCGGTGCGCCCATCGCCAGCAGCCTTCTCCAACGGCTACAATTTTGGATGGTGGCTATAAATACCACCCCAACCGGCCACTTCAAGGCGTGGGAGCCTAAGCAACATTCCAAGTCATCTAGTTGACATACTCAAGCCCTCCCAACCACTTCTATTCATTGATCCATCCTATACACAAGATTTAGACCACTACAACCAACACAAGCGCCACAAAAGATAGAGCAAGCAAGAGAGAGCTACTCATTTGAGTTTAGCACTAGTGCCTTGTGAGATTCATTGAGAGATAGTGTGTGCTACTTCTTTGTGTTCATTTGCGCGTGGAGTTTTGACTCCCATTGAACTTCCTCCAAAGTTTTGGAGGCTTGTAAAGCTAGCAAGAGACACCAAATTGTGTGGTGGTCCTTGTGGGGTCTTAAGTGATCCTTGAGAAGAAGAAGAGCTCGCCGGTCTTGCGTGATCGGTGGAGAGAGGGAAAGGGTTGAAAGAGACCCGTCCTTAGTGGACTCCTCAACAGGGACTAGGCCTTCGAGGGCCGAACCTCGGTAAAACAAATCACCCGTGTCTCGTGTGCTTATTGCTTGTGATTTGTTTGTTCTTTCCCTTTCCAAGTTTTTCTTGCACTATTCGTTGCTAATATTATTTAGTGTTGCTTTTAGTTAAATTCTCATTTAGTGAAGCAACACATTGCAAGAAAGAACTTGTGTCATTGCTCTTCTTATCTAAGCACCTTTGCTTTTTTTTCTCATAGACCTATTAGTTGTATTGTTTTATCAATTCCGCATTATTTGAAAGCAATACTCTTTACAAGCAAGGACTTAGTTTTTATACTCCGATAATTGTATATCTTGTTCTAACCACTAATCAAGGGATCTAGTTGGGGGATAAAGTTTTAATTTTCAGGTTTCGCCTATCCACCCCCCCTCTAGACGACTTTCAGAGAGACATGATGAACAACAATATATAGAGGAAGTTAGGTCAAAAGGGTAATAGGTGTGTTTTCTGACGACTGGAATTTAGATTTCTGAATTCGCCGTGATGGGGGCCTGACACTTAAGAGAGGGTAAATTGGTCAACTTAAAACTACTTTAAACCTATCACCACTAAAAATCACACTAATCAAAACTTATACAATAAATAACCTGTCTAGAGGTGTAACTATGATTTTCTTAAGTGTGTTGTTGTCGATAGCACAAAAAATGTTACGCAATCTAGATTCTAATCTTATTAAATAGCCTATCAACTAAGTTAGGAAGGAAAACATTAAATTTTTACCCTTAATTCAACTTCACGGCTTAGTTTTGCCCCTCTCCAGTAGCAAAAATGTATCATCCATATGAACTTCTATCGTCCTCGGTGGTTGGTTAGGTTCAATATTTAGGGTTGCTACCACTGTTTTAAAGGCGTCACCTAGGCGACGCCTAGGCGTCCAGGCGCCCCAACACTTCTAGGCATCCCCATTGCTAAGCTAAATCAGCAAGAGGGAAAAGGGGAAGAGGAAGGGGCATCACCAAATCAGATTGGCGGTGGCCGAATCGAGCCCGATGGCAGCTAAATCGAGGTCGGAGGTAGCAAATATGAGGCCACGACAGCGAGATCAGGGGCGACAACGGCCGAATCAGGGCTGATAGTAGCCAAATTGGAGGTGGCAGCGGCGAAATCGAGTGGTGGCGGCTAAATCCTAGGAGAAGAAAACCAAGGGGAGGAGAGAAGGAAAGCAGCGACTTAATCGTGGGGGAGAGAGAGGGGGGACAGGGGGAGTATATGGGATGGATGGTGGGTTGTGCCTCCTACCCCTTCCTTCTCATTTTTTCTTTTTCTATTTTTTCTTTTTCTTCTTACTCCATGCCGATGTTTTGCTGGTTCTCATGTTGATAAGGCGTTGCCTTGCTCGCTTTAAGCGTCGCCTAGGCGTCCAGACGGTGGTCCAACACCTTATCTCGCCTTACCGCTTAAGAACCATGGCTACTGCAACTTCATGGACCTTGGGAGAGGAATATAAGAACTGTCCATCCCGCTTGTACCATGGTCATTGGTGGAGCTAATGCCCGACTTGACCAGGTCCATGGCTAGACCTGAATATAGGTCACCCGATCCGACCAACCCGACTCGAGCCGTCCAAAAAAAACTGATCCAACCCGACCCGATCAATGCAACATGTGGGTGTGGACCATAATTTTTGACCCGCAACTCCACGGGCTGGGTATGGGCCATGATTTTTGACCCAAAACTTGACCCAACCCGAAAAAATCCGACTCAGAGCCAAAAAACCAGACCCAACCTAGAAAACCCGACCCGACACTATACACGAGTCGACGCGGGCGTGCTAAACGACCCACACCCGACCTTTGTGAAAGAGAAATGTACCCTTGGGCCATTTCTATAAGTGTTTTGGTGATTAGATGTCCAACACAATGTATTGAACTCTTATGTGCTAAAAGAGCAAGAAGTGCAAATCAAAGAATAGGTATGTTTCTAGACTTAGTGAATTGCTTTTGTATACTAATGTGTTTGGCTAAGTGTTAGAAACAGTGCCAAGAAAAGGAGATTGCAATTGAAGAAGAGATGGTTGTGTACAGCCAACTTGATAAGGGCATCCTCCACTATTACCCGTTGGCAAAGACGCAATTGGCCCAGTTGGCCCAATTGTAGTCGGATGGTGACCGTGTGAGCCTCAGAATTATCCCACCTTGCTTAACTTGGGAGGAGGGAGCCACTTTAAAAGGGAGATCCACCCTTCCCCCATTGGACTAGTCTTTTGGGGCGATTGGGCCTTTCCCTAAGTTGGGTGTGCTTAATGAACTGTTGGGCTCCGGGCAACCCTAATTTGTTGGGCCTCGGCCAACCCCACCTGGGCTGGTGAAAGGGAAATGTGCCCTTGGGCCATTTCTAAGTATTTTGGTGATTGAGTGCCAACACAAGTGCTTAAGTGAAAATCTATGCCAATTGATGGACAAAGTGCAAATCAAGTCTAAAGGTATGTTTCTGGACTTAGTACACTGTTTTGAGAACTAATGTATTGTGTCTAAGTGCTAGAAACAGGAGAAATCAATTTGGAGATGACTTGGCTCGTTCAGCCAAAGTCTGCTCAGTCTGGGTGCACCGGACAGTGTCCGGTGGTGCACCAGACAGTGACCGGTGCGCTAGGCTGACTCTGGCGAACTTGATGCTCTCGAGACTTCGACGGCGGTGTACGGCTATAAATCACCGGACTGTCCAGTGGTGCACCGGACTGTCCGGTGAGCCGTTCACAGGCGAAGTCGTCGCTCTCGGGAAGTGATTAATGGCGTACGGCTAAAAATCACCGGACTGTCCGGTGGTGCACCGGACTGTCCGGTGAGCCAACGGTCAGCCGGGCCAACGGTCGGCCGAGGATTCTGTGCGTGACGCGTGGCCGAGCCAACGGTCACAATGGGGCACCGGACTGTCCGGTGCGCCAACGGCTCTACATCTGCAACGGTCGGCTTCGCCAAATAAGGAAAGAAATTTGCACCGGACAGTGTCCGGTGGTGCACCAGACTGTTCGGTGCGCCAGGCGACAGAAGGCAAGAATTGCCTTCCTAGAATGCTCTCAACGGCTCCTAGCTGCCTTGGGGCTATAAAAGGGGCCCCTAGGCGCATGGAGAAGACATCCAAGCATTCTCTAAGCATTCCTAAGCACCAAGACTTCGATTCCGCGCATTTGATTCTTTGTGATAGCAACTAGAGCTCTATTTGGGTTGTGAACTTGTCGGGTTGTGTTGTGAGCTCTTGTTGCGACTTGTGTGCATGTTGTCGCTCTGATTTTGTGTCTTGTGTGTGTTGCTCATCCCTCCCTTACTCCGTGCTTCTTTGTGAACATCTTTGTAAGGGCGAGAGACTCCAAGTTGTGGAGATTCCTCGCAAGCGGGATATAGTAAAGCAAAGCAAAATACCGTGGTATTCAAGTGGGTCTTTGGACCGCTTGAGAGGGGTTGATTGCAACCCTCGTCCGTTGGGACGCCACAACGTGGAGTAGGCAAGCGTTGGACTTGGCCGAACCACGGGATAAACCACTATGCCATCTCTGTGTTGATCTCTTTGTGGTTATTGTGTTTTGCTAAGACTCCTCTCTAGCCACTTGGCATTATTGTGCTAACTTCTAATCAAGTTTTGTGGCATTAAGTTTCAAGTTTTACAGAATCACCTATTCACCCCCCCTCTAGGTGCTCTCAATTGGTATCGGAGCCGTTCTCTTCACGAAGGGACTAATCGCCCGAAGAGATGGATCCTAAGGGCAAGGGGATTGTGATCAATGATAAGGAGAAGGAGTCTTTCATCAATGAGCCGAAAGATGACAAGCCTACCGACTCTGGCTCGGGCCACAAACGAAAAGATGGGAAGAAGAAGAAGACAAGGCGCATCAAGGAGATTGTCTACTACGACGACAGCGACGAGTCCTCTTCTTCCCAAAAGGACGACGACAACGACTACGAGAAAAGGAAGACGGTTAATTCAAACTTCTCTTTCGATTATTCTCGTATTCCGCATAGTTCAAATACACATTTGCTCAGAGGCGGATCCAATAGTGGGGCAAAGAGGGCCATGGCCCCACCTCAATTTTTTGTCTCCTTATATATACATTAAATATACTGTAAAAAAATAGCAAGTATATGGGCCAAAACTACAGTGAACAAACCACTTCCATCGTTCTATCCACAGTTCAACTTTACAGTATGCTAATACTATCTCCAGCAATGTTGTTTATATCCATTATCTATTTTCATCCTTTACGGTCTTCTATAAAATATTTCCTATTTTATATCTAATCTCTCTTCTGCAGCGTCCTCTAAATTTCGTCCTCTATGAGTAAATACCTATATTAGACATATTTTTACTTTTATTTTCTGTACATACGTATTTGTCATACTCTCAGATGCATCTCAAATATATTGTACATATTTTAGTTTTGCTAAATTTGTTGTTTAAAGTGTTAAAATGAATAGAGGAGAGATAAACTATATATATGAAGTATCCAACAGTATGTACCCTAAATTTAGATGAGTATTTGGAGGACACTGTTGGACGTGTAGAGGACGGGAATCTCCATAAAATTTACGATATAAAACGTTATAGCACATCTATTGGAGAGTCTAAAACAACATACCCTTAGTGTGTTGCCCTACTCGACCGACCATTGTGGAAACAAGAGTTTTAACAATTAAATATTGGAAGAATATCTAATCTAGATGAAATAGTTTTAAATCTAACATTAAAAAGACAAATTGATGAGTATGATAAAAATGTTCAAGATGAAGCGAGAAAGGTGTACATTCAAATTCTAGCTTTTAGCGTACGAGTCACTAGTTTCTATATGCAATATTACATCTAATTTATGGTCTTGTCTAATTATTTTGTGATTTTGTTTCGCCCCATGTGAATTTATGTCCTGCGTCCGCCACTGCA
Source organism: Zea luxurians (assembly GCA_029449295.1). Taxonomy (NCBI): domain Eukaryota; kingdom Viridiplantae; phylum Streptophyta; class Magnoliopsida; order Poales; family Poaceae; genus Zea; species Zea luxurians. Next base: position 10,584,945 of record JAOPSE010000057.1, read on the forward strand.
TTTGCTTTCCATTCCTCTTGGCAAACCTCCACACTTTGATGGGGAGGACTACGAATTTTGGAGTCACAAAATGTGTAGTCACTTGTTCTCTCTCCATCCAAGCATATGGGAGATTGTAGAGAGTGGAATGAAATTTGATAGCTCGGATAGTCCCATGTTTATAAATGAACAAATCCATAAAAATGCACAAGCTACTACTGTCCTTTTAGCATCTTTGTGCAGGGAAGAGTACAATAAGGTGAGCGGCCTGGACAATGCCAAGCAGATCTGGGACACCCTCAGGATCTCACATGAGGGGAACGACGTCACCATGCTCACCAAGATGGAGTTGGTGGAGGGCGAGCTTGGAAGATTCACAATGATAAGGGGAGTGGAGCCAACCCAAACATACAACCGGCTCAAGACCCTCATCAACAAAATAAGGAGCTATGGAAGCACGCGATGGACAGACCACGACGTCGTTCACCTAATGCTAAGGTCTTTTACTGTCCTTGATCCACATCTTGTGAACAATATTCGTGAAAATCCTAGGTACACCAAGATGTCGCCCGAAGAAGTTCTTGGGAAGTTCGTAAGCAGGCGAATGATGATCAAGGAGGCGAGATACGTGGATGATGCGCTAAATGGCCCAATCCATGAGCCTCAAACCATTGCCCTCAAAGCAACGAGAAGCAAGGAGACGCTACCTAGCAAGGTGGCGCAAGTTGAGGCGGCGGGACTAAATGAGGAAGAGATGGCCCTCATCATCAAACGCTTCAAGACGGCGCTAAAGGGCCGTAAGGAGCATCCCAAGAAGAACAAGACGAAGGGAAAGCGCTCCTGCTTCAAGTGTGGTAAGGTTGGTCATTTTATCGCTAATTGTCCCGATAATAATAGTGACCAGGAACAAGAGAAGAAAGGGGAAAAGAAGAAGAAGTACAAGAAGGCTAAGGGCGAGGCACATCTTGGCAAGGAGTGGGACTCGGATTGCTCTTCATCCGACGACGAAGGACTTGCTGCCTCAGCCTTCGACAAATCATCCCTCTTCCCCAACGAGCGTCACACATGCCTCATGGCGAAGGAGAAGAAGGTATGTACTCGAAACAATACCACTTATGCTTCTTCAAGTGATGATGAGTCTAGTGATGATGATGAAATAGATTACTCTAGTTTGTTCAAGGGATTGGATAGAACTAAAATAGATAAGATTAATGAATTGATTGATGCCTTGAATGAAAAGGATAGACTTTTAGAAAAACAAGAGGATCTTTTGTATGAAGAACATGATAAATTTGTAGAGGCACAAAAATCTCATGCTTTAGAAGTTAAAAGGAATGAAATGCTTTCTTGTGAACTATCTACCTGCCATGAGACAATTTCTAGTTTAAAAGATGTTAACAATGATTTAAATGCTAAACTAGAAGTAGCAAATAGATCTAACTCTTGTGTAGAACATGTTGTGATTTGCACTAGGTGTAAAGATTTTAATGTTGATGCTTGTAGTGAACACCTAGTGTCTATTGCAAAGTTAAATGATGAAGTGGCTAGTCTTAATGCCCAACTTAAGACTAGCAAAAATGAATTTGATAAACTAAAATTTGCGAGGGATGCCTACACGATTGGTAGACAACCCTCAATTAAGGATGGGCTTGGCTTCAAGAGGGAAGCCAAGAACTTAACTAGTCATAAGGCTTCCATTCCCGCCAAGGAGAAAGGGAAGGCCTCTATGACTAATAGTGTTCAAAAGAACCATGCTTTCATTTATGGTGATAAAAAATTTTCTAGAAATGCGTATAGGACCTGTGCTTATGATTCATATGCTATGACTGCTTCTAGTTCCCATGTTGTGTATGGTAGAGATATGCCTAGGAAAAATATTCATCATGTGCCTAGAAAGAATATTGTTCATGTTCCTAGGAAAGTAATTAATGAACCTTCTACAATTTTTCATACTTGCAATGCTTCCTTTGCTATTTGTAGAAAGAATAAGAAGGTGATTGCTAGGAAGTTAGGGGCAAGATGCAAGGGAGATAAAACTTGCATTTGGGTCCCTAAGACCATTTTGACTAACCTTGTAGGACCCAACAAGAGTTGGGTACCTAAAACCCAAGCCTAAATTTGCCTTGCAGGTTTATGCATCCGGGGGCTCAAGCTGGATTATCGACAGCGGATGCACAAACCACATGACGGGGGAAAAGAGGATGTTCTCTTCCTACGTCAAGAACAAGGATTCCCAAGATTCAATCATATTCGGTGATGGGAACCAAGGCAAGGTGAAAGGGTTAGGGAAGATTGCTATTACATCCGAGCACTCTATTTCTAATGTGTTTTTAGTTGAGTCACTTGGATATAATTTGTTACCCGTTAGTCAATTATGCAATATGGGATATAATTGTTTATTCACAAATGTAGATGTGTCTGTCTTTAGAAGGAGTGAGGGTTCACTAGCTTTTAAGGGTGTACTAGACGGCAAACTTTATTTAGTTGATTTTGCAAAAGAGGAGGCCAGTCTAGATGCATGCTTAATTGCTAAGACTTGCATGGGCTGGCTATGGCATCGCCGTTTAGCACATGTGGGGATGAAGAACCTTCACATGCTTCTAAATGGAGAACACGTGATAGGTCTAACAAATGTGCATTTCGAAAAAGATAGACCTTGTGCAGCTTGTCAAGCAGGTAAACAAGTGGGAAGTGCTCATCACATCAAGAACGTGATGACTACATCAAGACCCCTGGAGCTGCTGCATATGGACCTCTTCGGACCCGTCACCTACCTAAGCATCGGGGAAGTAAGTATGGTTTAGTTATTGTTGACGATTTTTCCCGCTTCACTTGGGTATTCTTTTTGCAGGATAAATCTGAAACCCAAGGGACCCTCAAGCACTTCCTAAGGAGAGCTCAAAATGAGTTTGAGCTCATGGTGAAGAAGATAAGGAGCGACAACGGGTCCGAATTCAAGAACCTTCAAGTGGAGGAGTACCTTGAGGAGGAAGGGATCAAGCATGAGTTCTCCGCTCCCTACACACCACAACAAAATGGTGTGGTAGAGAGGAAGAACAGGACGCTCATTGATATGGCAAGGACGATGCTTGGAGAGTTCAAGACTCCCGAGTGCTTTTGGTCGGAAGCCGTGAACACGGCTTGTCACGCCATCAACCAGGTGTATCTTCATCGCCTCCTCAAGAAGACTTCGTATGAGCTTCTAACCGGTAACAAACCCAATGTATCTTACTTTCGTGTATTTGGGAGCAAATGTTACATTCTAGTGAAGAAAGGTAGAAATTCTAAGTTTGCTCCCAAAGCTGTAGAAGGGTTTTTGTTAGGTTATGACTCAAATACAAAGGCGTATAGGGTCTTCAACAAATCATCGGGTTTGGTTGAAATCTCTAGCGACGTTGTATTTGATGAGACTAATGGCTCTCCAAGAGAGCAAGTTGGTTATCTTGATGATGTAGATGAAGAAGACGTTCCAACGGCCGCAATACGCACCATAGAGATTGGCGATGTGCGACCACAGGAACAATTGGAGCAAGATCAACCTTCTTCCTCAACAATGGTGCATCCCCCAACTCAAGACGATGAACAGGTTCATCAAGAGGAGACGTGTGATCAAGGGGGAGCACAATATGATCATGTGATGGAGGAAGAAGCACAACCGGCACCTCCAACCCAAGTTCGAGCGACGATTCAAAGGAATCATCCCGTCGACCAAATTTTGGGTGACATTAGCAAGGGAGTAACTACTCGTTCTAGATTAGTTAATTTTTGTGAGCATTACTCCTTTGTCTCTTCTATTGAGCCTTTCAGGGTAGAAGAGGCCTTGCAAGATCCGGACTGGGTGTTGGCCATGCAGGAAGAGCTCAACAACTTCAAGCGTAATGAAGTTTGGACACTGGTGCCTCGTCCCAAGCAAAATGTTGTAGGAACCAAGTGGGTGTTCCGCAACAAACAGGACGAGCACGGGGTGGTGACAAGGAACAAGGCTCGACTTGTGGCAAAAGGTTATGCCCAAGTCGCAGGTTTGGACTTTGAGGAGACTTTTGCTCCTGTGGCTAGGCTAGAGTCCATTCGTATTTTGCTAGCATATGCCGCTCACCATTCTTTCAGGTTGTTCCAAATGGATGTGAAGAGCGCTTTCCTCAATAGGCCAATCAAAGAGGAGGTGTATGTGGAGCAACCCCCTGGCTTCGAGGATGAACGGTACCTTGACCACGTATGTAAGCTCTCTAAGGCGCTCTATGGACTTAAGCAAGCCCCAAGAGCATGGTATGAATGCCTTAGAGACTTTTTAATTGCTAATGCTTTCGAGGTTGGGAAAGTCGATCCAACTCTCTTCACTAAGACTTGCGATGGTGATCTTTTTGTGTGCCAAATTTATGTCGATGACATAATATTTGGTTCTACTAATCAAAAGTCTTGTGAAGAGTTTAGCAGGGTGATGACACAGAAATTCGAGATGTCGATGATGGGCGAGTTGAACTACTTTCTTGGGTTCCAAGTAAAGCAATTCAAGGACGGCACCTTCATCTCCCAAACGAAGTACACGCAAGACTTGCTAAAGCGGTTTGGGATGAAGGACGCCAAGCCCGCAAAGACTCCGATGGGAACTGACGGACACGTCGACCTCAACAAAGGAGGTAAGTCCGTTGATCAAAAAGCATACCGGTCCATGATAGGTTCTTTGCTTTATTTATGCGCTAGTAGACCGGATATTATGCTTAGTGTATGCATGTGTGCTAGATTTCAATCCGATCCAAGGGAGTGTCACTTAGTGGTTGTGAAGCGAATTCTTAGATATTTAGTCGCTACGCCTTGCTTCGAGATCTGGTATCCAAAGGGGTCTACCTTTGACTTAATTGGATATTCAGACTCCGATTATGCTGGATGTAAGGTCGATAGGAAGAGTACATCAGGGACGTGCCAATTCTTAGGAAGGTCCCTGGTGTCGTGGAGCTCTAAGAAACAAACCTCCGTTGCCCTATCCACCGCTGAGGCCGAGTATGTTGCCGCAGGACAGTGTTGCGTGCAACTACTTTGGATGAGGCAAACCCTCCGGGACTTTGGCTACAATCTGAGCAAAGTCCCACTCCTATGTGATAATGAGAGTGCTATCCGCATAGCGGATAATCCTGTTGAGCACAGCCGCACAAAGCACATCGACATCCGGCATCACTTTTTGAGAGACCACCAGCAAAAGGGAGATATCGAAGTGTTTTATATTAGCACCGAGAACCAGCTAGCCGATATCTTTACCAAGCCTCTAGATGAGAAGACCTTTTGCAGGCTGCGTAGTGAGCTAAATGTCTTAGATTCGCGGAACTTGGATTGATTTATAGCATACATTTGTATTATGCTTTGATCATGTTCCTTATGCATTTTGTTGTTTATTTATGGTGCTCAAGTTGTACAAACACTCCCCGGACCTCAAAAGTCCTTATGTGAGTGATGCACATATTTAGGGGGAGATGTGCTACAACTTGACCCTTTGAGACTAACCGTGTGCTTGAGTTTGCTTGATTTAGTCTCAAAGGTGGATTGAAAGGGAAAGGTGGACTTGGACCATGAAAGACTTCCACTGCACTTCGCTGAGAGGGTAACTCACTCCAAGTTCATCCCCATCTTCTTATTGCCTTTGTACTCTTATGTGAAGATTTTGGTGAGGAAATGAGGTTTTAGGGCCAAGATTGATCCCATTTTGGTGCTTGATGCCAAAGGGGGAGAAAATAAGGCCAAAGCAATAAATGGATCAGCTACCACTTGAGAATTTTGAAAACAGTAGAATAGAGCTTTTGTCAAAATCCTCTTATTGTATCTCTTTATCAAAAGTTGGTCTCTTGTGGGGAGAATGTTTGATTATGGGAAAAAGGGGGAGTTTTGAAATCTTTGATCAATTTCTCTTGGAACACCTCTCTTTATGTCTCTACAAGTGAATTTGACTTAGAGATAGGAAATTGAGTTTGATTTGCAAAAACAAACCAAGTGGTGGCAAAATATGATCCATATATGCCAAAGTTGAATCAAAACAATTTGAGTTCTCATTTGTATTGATGTTGCACTTCTTTTAGTTGCTTTTTGTTGTGTTGGCATAAATCACCAAAAAGGGGGAGATTGAAAGGGAAATGTGCCCTTGGGCCATTTCTAAGTATTTTGGTGATTGAGTGCCAACACAAGTGCTTAAGTGAAAATCTATGCCAATTGATGGACAAAGTGCAAATCAAGTCTGAAGGTATGTTTCTAGACTTAGCACACTGTTTTGAGAACTAATGTATTGTGTCTAAGTGTTGGAAACAGGAGAAATCAATTTGGAGATGACTTGGCTCGTTCAGCCAAAGTCTGCTCAGTCTGGGTGCACCGGACTGTCCGGTGGTGCACCGGACAGTGTCCGGTGGTGCAGGCTGACTCTGGCGAACTTGATGCTCTCGGGACTTCGACGGCGGTGTACGGCTATAAATCACCGGACTGTCCGGTGGTGCACCGGACTGTCCGGTGAGCCGTTCACAGGCGAAGTCGTTGCTCTCGGGAAGTGATTAACGGCGTACGGCTAAAAATCACCGGACTGTCCGGTGAGCCAACGGTCAGCCGGGCCAACGGTCGGCCGAGGATTCCGCGCGTGACGCGTGGCCGAGCCAACGGTCACAATGGGGCACCGGACTGTCCGGTGCGCCAACGGCTCTACATCTGCAACGGTCGGCTTCGCCAAATAAGGAAAGAAATCCGCACCGGACAGTGTCCGGTGGTGCACCGGACTGTCGGGTGCGCCAGGCGACAGAAGGCAAGAATTGCTTTCCTGGAATGCTCTCAACGGCTCCTAGCTGCCTTGGGGCTATAAAAGGGGCCCCTAGGCGCATGGAGAAGACATCCAAGCATTCTCTAAGCATTCCTAAGCACCAAGACTTCGATTCCGCGCATTTGATTCTTTGTGATAGCAACTAGAGCTCTATTTGGGTTGTGAACTTGTCGGGTTGTGTTGTGAGCTCTTGTTGTGACTTGTGTGCGTGTTGTCGCTCTGATTTTGTGTCTTGTGTGTGTTGCTCATCCCTCCCTTACTCCGTGCTTCTTTGTGAACATCTTTGTAAGGGCGAGAGACTCCAAGTTGTGGAGATTCCTCGCAAGCGGGATATAGTAAAGCAAAGCAAAACATTGTGGTATTCAAGTGGGTCTTTGGACCGCTTGAGAGGGGTTGATTGCAACCCTCGTCCATTGGGACGCCACAACGTGGAGTAGGCAAGCGTTGGACATGGCCGAACCACGGGATAAACCACTGTGCCATCTCTGTGTTGATCTCTTTGTGGTTATTGTGTTTTGCTAAGACTCCTCTCTAGCCACTTGGCATTATTGTGCTAACTTCTAATCAAGTTTTGTGGCATTAAGTTTCAAGTTTTACAGAATCACCTATTCACCCCCCTCTAGGTGCTCTCAGCTGGGTGTATCATCTAGTATCAGAGCTAGGGCCAATTTTAATAAGGTGGGAATGATGAGGACATCATCCACTATTACCCGTTGGCAAAGACGCAATTGGCCCAGTTGGCCCAATTATAGTCGGACGGCGACCGTGTGAGCCTCAAAATTATCCCACATTGCTTAACTTGGGAGGAGGGAGCCACTTTAAAAGGGAGATCCACCCTTCCCCCATTGGACTAGTCTTTTGAGGCGATTGGGCTTTTCCCTGAGTTGGGTGTGCTTAATGAACTGTTGGGCTCTGGGCAACCCTATTTTGTTGGGCCTCGGCCAACCCCACGTGGGCTGGGTGTATTACACCTCTAGCTCGGCCTAGCACACCGGACTGTCCGGTGGTGCACCAGACAGTGTCCAGTGGTGCACCGGACAGTGTCCGGTGACCCAGGCTGGTCGACGGTGAACCAGCTGCTCTCGGGAAACGACGGAGTTGTACGGCTATAATTCACCGGACTGTCCGGTGGTGCACCGGACAGTCTGGTGAGTCATCCACGACAAACTCGTCGCTCTCAGGAAAAGAAAAAGGCAACGTGGCTATAATTCACCGAACTGTACGGTGGTGCCCCGGACTGTCCGGTGAGCCAACGGCGCCAGCGCCAATGGTCGTCCGCGCGATCAACGCGCGACACGTGGCCCGCTCCAACGGTCGGCTGGATGCACCGGACTGTCTGGTGGGCCAACTAGCCCTGAGGAGCAATGGTCAGATGCACCCGATATGGAAGGAGATCGCGCACCGGACAAGCTACAGTGGTTGTCCGGTGGCGCGCCGGACTGTCCGGTGCGCCACTCGACAGAAGGCAAGGATAGCCTTCCATGTTGATAACCAACAGCTCCTAGCTACCTTGGGGCTATAAAAGGGACCCCTAGGCGCATGGAGCAGGACCCCAAGCACTCTCTAAGTATACTAAGACATCCAGACTCCGCCTCCACACATTTGATCGATTGTGTTAGTGATTTGAGCTCCGTTTGAGTTGCATACTCCCTGTGTTGTGTTTTGAGCTCAAGTCTTGGCTTGTGTGCGTGTGTGTGCTATGGATTTGAGTCTTGCGTGTGTTGCTCTCCCTCTCTTACTACTGTGATTCTCTTGTGACAAACTTGTAAGGGCAAGAGGCTCCAATCTGTGGAGATTCCTCGCAAACAGGAGAAAGACTATAAGGAAGAAAGTCGTGGTATTCAAGTTGATCATTGGATCACTTGAAAGGGGTTGAGTGCAACCCTCGTCCATTGGGACGCCACAACGTGGAAGTAGGCAAATGTTACTTGGCCGAACCATGGGATAAAAATCGTGTGTCTCGTGTGTTGCTTCTTGTGATTGCCTTATTTGCACGAGCGTGTTCCATAGCCACTTGATTTTTACTAACTCCTTAACAATCAAGTTGTGGCTATTTAGTGTTTTTTTATAGGATCACCTATTCACCCCCTCTAGGTGCTCTCATTTGGTATCAGAACCCTACTGTTCATCTAAGGGACTAACCGCCCAAAGAGATGGATCCTAAGGGAAAGGGGATGGTGGTCAATTTCAAGGAAAAGAAGCAGGCTCGAGTCATAAGAAGAGAGACAGGAAGAAGAAGAGGCGCATCAAGAAGATCATCTACTACGACAGCGATGCCTCGTCTTCTTCACCACGAGATGACGATGACTCCTCGTCAAAGAAAAAGACGGTTAATCAAAACTATTCATTTGATTATTCCCGTATTCCGTACAATTCAAATGCTCATTTGCTATCAATTCCACTTGGGAAACCCCCACACTTTGATGGAGAAGACTATTCTATCTGGAGTCATAAAATGCGTAGTCATTTATTTTCCCTCCATCCTAGTATCTGGGAGATTGTTGAAAACGGAATGCATTTTGATAGTACTGACAATCCCGTTTTCATAAATGAGCAAATTCATAAAAATGCCGAAGCCACTACTGTGTTGCTAGCATCTCTATGCAGGGATGAATATAACAAGGTCAGCAACTTAGACAACGCCAAACAAATCTGGGACACCCTCAAAATATCTCATGAGGGTAATGACGCCACCATGATCACCAAGATGGAACTGGTGGAAGGTGAGCTGGGGAGGTTCACGATGATCAGGGGAGAGGAGCCAACACAGACCTACAACAGGCTCAAGACCCTGGTCAACAAAATCCAAAGCTACAGGAGCACAAGATGGATGGATCATAATGTCGTCCGACTCATGCTCAGGTCATTTACAGTTATTGACCCCCATCTTGTGAATCTTATTCATGAAAACCCCAGGTACACCAAAATGACGCCTGAAGAGATCCTTGGAAAATTCGTAAGCGGGCGCATGATGGTTAAGGAGGCAAGATATGTGGATGATGCCTTGAACGGTCCACTACCCGTCTACGAGCCGCAGCCCGTTGCTCTCAAGGCAACAAGCAGCAAGGAGGCGCTACCAAGCAAGGTAGCACAAGTGGAGGCTGCCGGGCTCAACGAGGACAAAATGGCGCTTATCATCAAGCGTTTCAAGACTGCTCTTAAAGAACGTAAGGAGTACCCCAACAAGAACAAAACAAGGGGAAAGTGTTCATGCTTCAAATGCGGTAAGACTGGTCATTTCTTAGCACAATGCCCCGATAATGATAATGACCAGGGACAAGAAAAGAGCGAGAAGAGGGAGAAAAGAAGAACTATAGGAAGGCAAAGGGCGAGGCACACCTTGGAAAGGAATGGGATTCTGACTGCTCCTCGTCCGACTCCGACGATGAAGGTTTAGCTGCCTCGGCCTTCGACAAGTCTTCACTCTTCCCCAACGAATGCCATACATGTCTTATGGCCAAGGAAAAGAAGTTATATGTTCGAGATACCCCTAAGTACACTTCTTCTAGCGATGAGGAATCTTCTGATGATGAAGTAGATTACTCTGATTTATTTAAAGGGTTAGATCGAGCTAAAGTAGAGAAAATAAATGAATTAATCGATGCTCTCAATGAAAAAGATAGACTGCTAGAAAAGCAAGAGGATATTTTATATGAGGAACATGACAAATTTGTTAGTGTAGAAAAATCTCTTGCTTTAGAAGTTAAAAGGAATGAAATGCTATCCTCAGAGTTGTCTGCTTGCCATGAATCTACCTCTAGTTTAAGGAGCTTAAATGATGAATTAAATGCTAAGCTAGAGGAAGTTAACAAAACTAGTTCATGTGTAGAGCATGTTGTTATTTGTAATAGATGTAAGGATTTTGATATTGATGCCTGTGATGAGCATCTTGCTTCTATTACCAAATTGAACAATGAGGTGGCAAGTCTTAATGCTCAACTTAAGACTTGCAAAGTTGAATTTGATAAACTAAAATTTGCTAGGAATGCCTACACTGTTGGTAGACACTCCTCAATTAAGGATGTACTTGGTTTTCGAAAGGAAACCAAGAACTTAACAAGCCAAAGGGCTCCCGTTCTCAACAAGGAGAAAGGGAAGTCCCCTATGGCTAGTAGTCCCCAAAAGAATCATGCTTACATTTATGATAGAAAATTTACTAGGAATGCTCATAATGATAGATACTATGATCATGCTATGATTGCTTCCAGCTCTACTTATGATTGTGGTAGAAATAGGCCTAGGCGCAATCATGTTGTGTCTCATGCGCCTAGGAGAAATTATGCTACTCATGCTTCTAGGAAAATGTGCAATGAACCTATTACTGTTTTTCATGCTTGCAACACTTCTTTTGTACTTTCATGTAAGAATGCAAAAGTAGTTGCTAGGAAGTTGGGATCCAAATGCAAGGGAGACAAAACTTGCATATGGGTTCTAAAAACTATTGTGACTAACCTTGTAGGACCCAACAAGAGTTGGGTGTCGGTGTTTCGGGTCTGACCGCGCACCCAGGGTTACCCCTCAAAGTGCTTTTTAGAAGTAGGACGGTGTTACAGATTGTAGCTCGATGGTTCGTGCAGGGCGCACGAGAAATAGTAGACAGTGATGTACAGGTTTGGGCCGCTTTGAGATGCGTAACACCCTACGTCCTGGCTGGAATGCTTTATGCGATGAGTTACAAAGGGGGCTCTCTAGCACTAGAAAATGTAAAGAGCGGGATGGGAGTCTAAGTGATGAATAATGTTGACCTATCTTCTTGAAGGGGTGCCCCTGTAAGGAAAATGGACCCCGGGCCATTTGGCTAATTGAGTTTTGGTGTTTGATGATTAACACAACCTGTGGACTAATATGTTTGCTAGTGTTTATAATTATAGTTCACAGGATGCAAAGAGAATTGGACCAAGGCAATGAGGATGCAACACCTCAAAAGAAGACATAAAAAGATGCATAGGAGTCCAATACTCAAGAACAAAAGAAGCCCGAAGAAATCAGCGAAGAAATCCAAGATGAGGGCTGTCAGCCAGCGCCTGGTGGTGCACTGGACATTAATGTCTAGTGTGCACCGGACTGTCCGGTGTGGCACCGGACAGTCTGCGCAGAGAGGCCACAGACAGGCGCTCTCTGGCTGTAGCACCGGTCTGTCCGGTGGGTCGGCACCGGACTGTCCGGTGTGCCACGGGCAGACGGCAACGGTCGGATCCAACGGTCGACTGCTACAGGCGCCAACGATCGGCTGACGTGGCGTGCACTGGACACTGCACAGTAGATGTCCGGTGGTGCACCGGACTGTCCGGTGCACCCGACGACAGAAAGCTGCTGCTTTCTGTCCAACGGCTAGTTTGGGGTGTGGAGGCTATAAATACCACCCCAACCGGCCATTCTCAAGTGTGAGAGCCCAAGCAACATACCAAGACACATAGTGCATATTTCCAACAGCTCAAACACCCAAGTGCTTAATAGAATCACTCGGTGATTAGCGTAGGTGCTTTGCGAAGTGCTTAGGTTAGTTAGACCGCTTTAGCGCTTGCTCTAGGTGAACCCTAGTTAGTTGAGTGAGTTTTGTAAAACCACACAACCCCTCGGCTCTTGCGTGAGTCGTTGTAATTGTACCGAGTGGGGCGAGTGTCTTGCGAGACCGTGACAACCGCGTTTGTGTCACGGTCGCCACCGTGTACCGGAGGGAACGAGGCCCGCAGCGTTTCGGCTGGAAGCTCGATAGTGGAGACGGCGGGGAGCGTCCGAGAGGAGCCGGAAGCGGAGCACCACTTGCGCGTGGAGAAGGCCCGCGGCTCTCTACGGAGTTACTCGACTGTGGTGCTTGGCCCTCGCGTGGGCTTCCCTTTGCGTAGGGGCACCAACGAGGATTAGTCGGGACCTTGGGTGGTTCCGGATACCTCGGTAAAAATACCGGCGTCATCCACGAGAGTTTGCTTCTCTACTTGGCTCTTTACATTCCGCATTTATATTAAGCATTTAAGTTTCAATCTTGTAGTCATACTTATTCAGTGTAGATTGAAACTTAGCCCTTGCGGTAGAGATAGCAACACTTAGACAAAACCTAGTTTGCACATTCTAGTTTTGATTTTTTGCATAGGTTTTGCTCTAGGGATTTAATTGTGGCCTAGTTTAGTAAAAGTTTTAGAAGTCCTAATTCACCCCCCCCCTCTTAGGCGTCACCCGTTTCCTACAAGTGGTATCAAAGCCCGGTTTGGCTCATTTGAAACGCTTTAGCTTCACCGCTAAAAGAGCCGACACTTTTTAGAGGAAGGGATGGATACCCATAGGCCACCACATTTCGACGGCACTAACTTCCCATATTATAGTGCTAGAATGGCTTGTTACCTAGAGGCCGTTGATCTAGGTGTTTGGAGAGTCACTCGTGACGGGATGAAACCCCTCAAGAATCCCGAGAAACCCACCACGAGTGAGGAAAAAGAAATCCATTTAAATGCTAGAGCCAAAAATTGCTTGTATGAATCTCTTAGCATGGATATTTTCAATCAAGTATTTACCCTGAAAACTGCTAATGAGATTTGGCTAAAATTGCATGAGCTCCATGACGGCACATCCAATGTCCGTGAGCAAAAACATTGCCTAGTCTTAAATGAGTATAATTCTTTTGCTATGAAAGATGATGAGCTTGTTAGAGACATGTATTCTCGTTTGAATCTAATTATCAATGAGCTCAATTCGATTGACATTAATAAGCTAGGTGATGCGGACATTGTGAGGAAGATTATCTCCCTACTACCACAACAAAGATATGGGAGCATCATCACTATCCTTCACAACATGGAGGACTTGAGCAACATGACCCCGACCATCGTGATTGGGAAAATCGCGACTTTTGAGATGTCGCGAAAAATGAGTCGGGGAGAGGAGCCAACTTCCTCAAGACCATATGCTTTTGCATGTGATGAAAGGAAGGGCAAAAAGAAGGCTCCCACTCCAAGTTCCTCAAGCGAAGAAGAGGAAGAAGAAGAAAGTGATGATGATGAAGATAATCAACCATGCACATCATCCTCCGAGGACGAAGAAACAATCCGACGCGTCGGAAAGGTAATGAGGATGATCCGCAAGATTAATCTAATGGGTGTGCCCCTGCAGGTCGAGGATCTTCTCTTTAACATTGACAGGAAAAAGCAAAGGAAGAGAGGATGCTTCGCATGTGGGGAGAAGGGCCACTTTAGGGACAACTGTCCAAATATGGCCAAACCCAAAAAGGAGAGGAGCAAAGGCAAGGCGCTAACAAGTGTTAGAACTTGGGATGATTCTTCAAGTGAAGATGAACCTCCAAGGACGCGCAGCCACCGGTCCTCGTCACAATCATCACGGTCATCACACAAATGTCTTATGGCAAGAGGTAACAAAAGCATTCCATCCTCTAGTGATGAAAGTAGTAGTGATGATGAAGGTGAGGGAAAGCCCTCTCTAGATGAGCTTGCAGAAGCCGTAGAATTTTTCCAGGATGTTTGCACTAAGCAAAAAGCTCAACTTAAAACTTTGAAAAATAAGTTGGTTAGCTCTCAAAATGATTACAAAGGTTTGCTAGAAAAATTTGAAACTTTTGCAAACTTAAATAGTGAGCTATCAACTAAAATTGAGCTATTAGAATCTAGTGCTCCATCCACTGCTACCGATGATAGCCTTATTAAAAAGAATGAAAAACTTAAGGCTAAGTTAGCTAGCTCCCAAGAAGCTATTGAAAATTTGCTAGAGAAAATGGAAATTCTTAGCATACACAATAATGAGCTAACTACTAAGCTAGAAAACATTGGTAGCACCCCAGCAACATCTTTAGTTGAAATACCTGAAATTAGTAAGAAAGATGCTTCTACTTCCTGCTTTGATTTACTTGATGAGTCTAACCCCTGCAACCAAGTCTTTGTTGAGAATATTGTTGTAGAAACATGTTCGGATGAGGTTGCAAAGGAAAATGAACAATTAAAGCAAGAAGTGGCTCGCCTTGGCAAGGCTTTGTATGACAAGAAAGGCAAAGCCAAACAAATCCGACCTCCACAGGATAACACCACTGCGGGAGTGAACAAGCCTATGGAGGGAGAAACTGTGATTTGCAGGCTATGCCACAAGGAAGGCCACAAGTCTTTCCAATGCAAGGCGATGACCGGGGATAAACAAAGGCAAAAGCTCAAGCAAAAGCCATCAAGCAAAATCTCCAACACCTACATCAAAAAGGTGAACAAAAAGGATGCTACACCATATTTGATCAAGAAGAAAAAGAACGGAAAGGTGATAGCAATCAAGGCCAACAAGCAAGCCAACAAAGGAAAAGGGGCCAAACGCATCTGGGTGCCAACAGAGATAATTTCAACCATGAAAAGCACCAAGAAGGTTTGGATCCCAAAAGGGAAGTGAGTGGACCAAAGGTCTTCGGGAAATTTGGAGACTTGGCAAAATTGAGATGTATATCATGGGATACATCATATTGGATCAAGTTTTTTGCCAAGTGGATTAGTGAAAATTTTGGACCCAAATTTCCCACCCATGACTAAGGTAACTAGTTTTATTGTATTCTTCGTTTTTAGATATGCGTATCTATTTACCTTTTATCTAGTTTACCTTTCTTGCCTAGTATTACATTTGTTATGTACTTTTGTTTAAAATCATGCATACTAGGTAAATCATATGGTAGGATTGCTTGTTTTTAATTCATATACTTAAGCAAACCTACATGTCTTAAAATGTTTATTTAAGCACGGCACATAGCTTCTATATCACTCCATAGTAAATGATGCATAAATTGAAAATTTTGATTTCTACAAGTTGTATCATTTAACTTATATGTGCCAAAGTTAGGATTATAGATAATTTGCCCCTCTTGATATCAAATCAAAGTGCATGTCTCCTACAAGTATTCAAAACTTGTATGCACACCTTTAGGGGGAGGTTACTCTATAATCTAACACTTTGAGACTAACATCTTTTCAAGTCTATTTCATGTGATAGTCTCGTTGTAAGGAAAATGAAGTCCCCGGAGAAAGACAACAATCTTCCACTGCAAAATCTCCAAGAACTCTCATGTCTCTCAAGCTCGCCATTGACCTTCAATTGGTATCTTTTGAGACTACATTCAGTATCATTTACATGTCTTCTCCTAAATTTGATTAGACTATATTTCATATCATATGCTTCCATGTTGCAAAAATGCATAAGTAGTTAACTCATATTCTGTTACCTATGCATAAGGGAAGTTAGTCTTTTCAAATCATGTCTTGCACCTTTAATTTTCACATGCTTTTTCCTAAGTAGAGGGTCTCTGTCAGGGGGAGTATTTCTTCATCTCTAAAAAGGGGGAGAAATTTCTTTCTAAAGAGAACACTCATTTAGGGGGAGTTCCTTTCAACTGGTATCATTCATATGGTTTATTTTAATATCCTTCTAGTGATATCATTTGATACAATTCTTGTTGAGGGCAAGCCTTTATTTACTTCCTACATGCTTTTAATGTCTTCCTTTTCGGTGGTTGATGCCAAAGGGGGAGAAGTTTAGGGACCAAAGCAATGAAAACTATATCAAACACCAAACACCACCAATTTAAAATTTTATATACAAATGGCTTTTCAAGTGGTTTTGGTTATTTGGTCCAAAAATAGGAAGTAAGTGAATTATGGA
Organism: Zea luxurians; assembly: GCA_029449295.1. Lineage (NCBI taxonomy): Eukaryota > Viridiplantae > Streptophyta > Magnoliopsida > Poales > Poaceae > Zea > Zea luxurians. Next base: position 10,601,341 of record JAOPSE010000057.1, read on the forward strand.
GTTAGGGGGAGGCTTAAGTCCATAATTTCACATTATGGGGACAATCATGCATCTTAGCAAGTAGATTGCATATTTTAATTCAAATACTTGTATTATTTGCTTGCTTTGGTTGTGTTGTCATCAATCACCAAAAAGGGGGAGATTGTAAGGAAAATGGACCCCGGGCCATTTGGCTAATTGAGTTTTGGTGTTTGATGATTAACACAACCTGTGGACTAATATGTTTGCTAGTGTTTATAATTATAGTTCACAGGATGCAAAGAGAATTGGACCAAGGCAATGAGGATGCAACACCTCAAAAGAAGACATAAAAAGATGCATAGGAGTCCAATACTCAAGAACAAAAGAAGCCCGAAGAAATCAGCGAAGAAATCCAAGATGAGGGCTGTCAGCCAGCGCCTGGTGGTGCACCGGACATTAATTTCCGGTGTGCACCGGACTGTCCGGTGTGGCACCGGACAGTCTGCGCAGAGAGGCCACAGACAGGCGCTCTCTGGCTGTAGCACCGGTCTGTCCGGTGGGTCGGCACCGGACTGTCCGGTGTGCCACGGGCAGACGGCAACGGTCGGATCCAACGGTCGACTGCTACAGGCGCCAACGGTCGGCTGACGTGGCGTGCACCGGACACTGCACAGTAGATGTCCGGTGGTGCACCGGACTGTCCGGTGCACCCGACGACAGAAAGCTGCTGCTTTCTGTCCAACGGCTAGTTTGGGGTGTGGAGGCTATAAATACCACCCCAACCGACCATTCTCAAGTGTGAGAGCCCAAGCAACATACCAAGACACATAGTGCATATTTCCAAGAGCTCAAACACCCAAGTGCTTAATAGAATCACTCGGTGATTAGCGTAGGTGCTTTGCGAAGTGCTTAGGTTAGTTAGACCGCTTTAGCGCTTGCTCTAGGTGAACCCTAGTTAGTTGAGTGAGTTTTGTAAAACCACACAACCCCTCGGCTCTTGCGTGAGTCGTTGTAATTGTACCGAGTGGGGCGAGAGTCTTGCGAGACCGTGACAATCGCGTTTGTGTCACGGCCGCCACCGTGTACCGGAGGGAACGAGGCCCGCGGCGTTTCGGCCGGAAGCTCGATAGTGGAGACGGCGGGGAGCGTCCGAGAGGAGCCGGAAAAGGAGCACCACTTGCGCGTGGAGAAGGCCCGCGGCTCTCTACGGAGTTACTCGACCGTGGTGCTTGGCCCTCGCGTGGGCTTCCCTTTGCGTAGGGGCACCAACGAGGATTAGTCGGGACCTTGGGTGGTTCCGGATACCTCGGTAAAAATACCGGCGTCATCCACGAGAGTTTGCTTCTCTACTTGGCTCTTTACATTCCGCATTTATATTAAGCATTTAAGTTTCAATCTTGTAGTCATACTTGTTCAGTGTAGATTGAAACTTAGCCCTTGCGGTAGAGATAGCAACACTTAGACAAAACCTAGTTTGCACATTCTAGTTTTGATTTTTTGCATAGGTTTTGCTCTAGGGATTTAATTGTGGCCTAGTTTAGTAAAAGTTTTAGAAGTCCTAATTCACACCCCCCTCTCTTAGGCGTCACCCGTTTCCTACAGCCCCCTAGGCCTTATATACTCGACCGTGGGACATTACATATGGATATGATAACAACGTGAGCCAGAATAATAGTGAACTAACCGAGTCTGTCTCCCTATAATTCAGCCGACTCATCTTCATCCAGTTCCGATGTACGGGGCTCCTGCGCGGGAAGGTCGGGTCACTGCTGCGATTACTGTTCGGATGTTGTTGGGCCGACTGGGCTTGCACCGACCCGGCCTTGTGTTGATCTGTCTCACTGGTTGTTCGTCTAGGCCCACGAGGGGGATGACCTTACGAATTATGGGGCCACTGGGCCTTTCGTGATGTCTTTTATCCTTCTAGTGGACCCGGGGGATATCTGTCCCCCACAAGCCCCCGATCTTTGGGCTGATTTTGAAATAAACGGCCCAAAGATCCTAGGTCCTGCTTGCGGTATTTGATTTTACTGGGGACTGCTTCTGAAAATAAGTCTATCGAGTCACTGCTTCAGAATTCTGAGTGATCCGGTTAACACGTCTTCTTTTTACTGTCTTCTTCTGCTATTATTCCTCAAAATTTGGTGTTCTGTCTCGGGTTTATGCTTTGGAGGTCAGCATTTTGCACTGTCGAGCCGTGAAGTCCATCGGGTGCACCGAAGGTGCACCCAATGGGTGTAGCCCCCGAGCTTCGAGTGGATTTTTTAAAATAATCTACTCGAAGGTCTTCATTTCGTGTCTTTTTCTGGGAATCTTCCTCCTTTTTTGTTGAATGCCTTGGAGACCAGCATTATATTGTTGATGTTACTCTTTAGAGGTCAGCGTATATTTTTGTCTTTGTGGCCGAGTACGCGATCTACCCATATCTTGATAGGTTTTGCCATTTATTTGATCTGTGACTGATTGGACGTTCGATAGATGGCCCTTGGCTCGTCTTCATGTCACTTCGTGCTTTGATGCTTCTGTCGATTAGACTTGTACCTCATCGGCTATATTTGGCTTTCCTTTGATCCCCGCTGATATCTTTCTTCTGTCTTGAAGTATTCATTGCATATACTGTTCGGATGTGACAGTGTTGAAAATATACTGATAATTCCTGGGCGTCCCCCCCAATGGGTGTAGGCAAGGGGTGGCTTGGTACGCTGAGCGTTTAGCAAATTGCTTCTGAGTAGTAACTTGATGTGACCGCAAGCGTAATCATATCGCCTGCGCGGTTGACTGGAGTCCCAATGGGTGATGTGTTACGTGAAACGGCGTTAGCCGCCTGACGTGTCTTCAGATGGTTTGAATTGCATATTGATTTTCTGCGACTGTTCAGTGGCCGTGGTAGGAGATGAGCGGTTGCCTTCTTCTTCTATAAATAGTGCCCTTGCTTCTCCAGCGTTTTTACGCTTCTTGCTACTGCTTGTTGTTTAATCTTCTCTCCTTCCCTCCACTTTCGCCATGGGCAAGAACAAGAAAGGCAGCATCTCTTCGCATCACTCGGGCGATGTTGGGGGCTTGTTCTCAAATGCTAAGAGTTAAGAACAAGGCAACACAAAAAATGTTAAATATTAAGGTCCTTCGTCCTCCATTACATTATATCCCTTCGGGATATAAGGAACTTCAGACGAAGGCTACGAAGGACGTACCTTCGTAAACATAATAATGAGGGATGAAGCATTCATATAAATCATGAAGCATAAAATAGACATTCAAATGTTAACATAGAATCATTTTCATTTCCACTAATATGAATGAATCCAAATGACTTCAAATTACAAATGTACCTTCGGTCTTGAGGAAGGCAGGAAAGCAAGTGTGATGCGAAGGCAAATGACAGGTTCGCGTGAACAGTACAGAGGTACTGTTCATCTATTTATAGGCACAGGTCGCAGCCTGTGACAAATTACAATTATGCCCCTTACAAAAGTTTACAACATTGACTCAGACCTCTTATGGATAAAAAGGTCATTCTATTTCTATGTCGGTTTGTAACGCCGAAGCTCCATGAAAAGGAACCTTCGGCCATCTTTTGGAGACGACTTCAGCCGAAGTCGCTTCTTCGTGTGGGACCTTCGGCGCACCGAAGCATGACCCCAACAGTAGCCCCTTTCGCGGTGCTAGATCATTTTTCGTAACGAGCTTGACCCGTGAAAAAAGCCTCTTCAGCTTCGGGAAGCCGAAGGTCCAAAAAACACCTTCCCTGAGCTCGTTGCGGAGAAACGATCCGGCTTCCGAGCGCGTGCCAGGCCCACCCTGCAGAGTTACTGTTTGATCTTTGCGGTCCACTGCACAGCGAGTACAAGTGATCGCCCGTCTGGTGTAAAAATCCTGCCGCTTCGCCTTCTTACCTGCAGCACTATATAAACAGACGGGTAGGTGTGAAGTTACCACAGCATTCATTGCTATTTGCACTGTTTTGCTGCCAAAATTTTCCACCATAGCCGAAGCTTGACTCTCAGAATCGAACGAAGGTCAGTCTCGACGTCTGCTTCGTCAGAGAGGAGAGCTTCGGAGAAAAGAAAAAAGAAAAAAGTTTCTGACTTCCCCAAACTCAGAATTAAATGGCGAGAGTGCGATCTACTGCCAAAGTTGTTGGTGAGGGAGACGAGGCCGAAGGTTCGGACACTGTGCCCATCTCCGAAGCGATGCAGCGCTCCGGTCTAGTGACTGCGGAAGAAAGGCCTGCTGCCGAAGCAAACCTGACAACAGCCGAAGAAGAAGAAGAAAACATTGAAGGGACTGACCCTGAAGATGACTACCACATTGCCATGCCCAGCAAGCCCAGTCACCTGGATTTTGGGAAATCAACTGTTTCAAAAGCTGATCTTTCGAAGATGGTGAAAGCAGGTTATTTCAATGAAGATCAGAAGAAGCTACTCCGCTTCGGGGGAGAAGAAACCACCCCGAAGCCAGGGAAGGATGAGATTGTTATTTTCAAGAGCTTTTTAAAGGCTGGGCTGAGATTTCCTCTGCACAATATTATTGCGGAGATACTGAGGAGGTTTGGCATCTTCTTTCATCAATTGACTCCTAACGCCATCGTTAGGCTCAATGTTTATATCTGGGCCCTCCGAAGCCAAGCTGTGGAGCCGTTTGCCGACAGCTTCTGCCGAGTTCACGAATTACATTATCAAACAAAGGCCAGAAAAGATGGGCTACATGATAATTTCGGTTGCTATAATTTTGCCTACCGGAAAACAACAAAGTGTCCTGTCATCAGCTACCGAAGCAAATGGCCAGCAGGCTGGAAATCTGAGTGGTTTTATGTAAAAGTTGACGAAGACAGAGAAAAATTGGTACAAAGCCCTCTGGAGCTAATCTTCGGAGAGACGAGGCCACGTTGCCGCATCGGCGATCTAAAAGGTCCTACCTGGGCTGCTTTGGGTGAATTTGAAATTATTTCAGAACATATTGGCACCAGGGATCTAGTTCAGGAGTTCTTGGCATTCAGAGTTTTCCCTACTCTAAAAGAGTGGGAAATGCCGAAGCTGGAGGGAGAGAAGAAGAAGGGGGAGCTTGTCCGGCTGCCCTACCACTTCAAGTTTAAGAAGTACTTTAAAAAACCCTGCAAAGAATGGCTAGACACAGTTGAGGTGATGTGCAACGAAATCCTGGGGAATTACTCCAAAAAAGAGGATCAACTAATGACAGCGGCCTTCGGCACCCGACCAAAGCGAAGGCTAAACCGAGTGCTTGATGCCCTGGGCTTCGAGTACCCAGACTATGAGCAGTTGAACAAGGGTGCCGAGGGCCACAAAAGAAAAAGAGTGGCCGAAACTCTGGTCAAAGATGAAGAAAGACCAGCAAAGGAGAAGAAAATTCCCAAGAAAAGAAAAATATCTACTCCGAAGCGCAAATCACCCGAAGAAGAAAGGACCCCCACACCGCCTTCTGCCAGCGACGTGGAGGAAATTTTAAAGGTAATGACTGAACCCATGCCCACGAAGCTAAGTCCATTAGGGCTCCAACTGACGAAGCTTTTTCAAAAGGTGGACGAGCCGGATCAGACGAAGATAAGCAAACCCAAGCAGCAAAGAATTATTGCGGTAACTGAAGTTATCGACAAGACCCCGCCTAGGGCGTCAACTCAGAAAACGGCAGCTGCTGAAGGCACAACAATCGTCGAAGGCGCACCTTCGGAGATCGCGGCTACCGAAGCCGCTATAGCCGAAGATACAAACTTGGAAACTACCATTGAGGACATTAACAAGATTTTGGAAGATATAGCTGCAGAAGAAGCTGGTGCTACTACTGAAAAAACCATGGCCACAGTGCCTGAGAAAGGAAAAGAAATAGCCGAAGACACTTCGGACGACGAAGCCTACTCTTTCCAGAATTTAGTTGGGCAAAAACTGACGAAGGACGAAATAGAAGAGCTCAAGGACTATGCCAAATCTTGTGGCTACAAGCCAGGAGCCCTTCTATTTGGAGGCATTGACGACGAAAAATTGGGCTGCATTCGAGACCAGACTGGAGCTAAGGTAATCGGTACTCTATCAAAGAGTATCGGTTTTCCGAAGCTAGAGACAGACATCAGCCGCTACCGACGACAACACATCGTCGGCAGCTTATTTTACTCCAACTTCAAGGTAAACAACCTTTTCTCTGGTCTTCATTGCTGTTAATAATGAAAATGTTACCAACGCTAATTTTTCTGTGCAGAGCATGCTACTGAGCAAAGCTCTGAAGATGCAACAAGATCTGGAAGACAGAAAACACGAAGCTATAATTGAAAACTTAGAAAACAAAATAAAAGAACAATCTGCCATCATTGAAAAGAAAGACTTCGAGCTCCAATCGACCGAAGGCTTGCTGGCTGAGACTGAGGCTAAAGTAACAGAGTTGAATTCGAAGCTTATCAATCAATCAAAACAATTCGATCAGGAGAAGCTAGAGCTTAATTCGAAGCTTGAAGCCGAAGTCCAGACCAGCTCAGAGTTGAAGAAATCTTTAGCAAGCCTTCAAGACAAATGCTTAAAATTTAGCAACAATTGCATTGGTCGATTAAAAAAGATATTTTACTCTGTTGGAGCCAGCAGCGGGAAATTTAACCCCTCAGCGGAAAATTTACCACAGGCCTTCGATCATATTGAAGCCGAAATTGAAGAACTTGACGAAGTTATAGCCGGGCACGGCGACTTCTGTGCCTGGGTAGCTTCTCGTGGTACCGCTGCTGCATTCCTGAAGGCCGGCTGCGAACATGGAAAAATAGTCAACAGGCCCAACTTCACCCTATCTCCATCAATCCTGGATGATATACCTGACCTCGCCCGAAGCATCTCAAATAGATTTGTAAAGATGATATGGACAAAAGGCGGGCGGGAGAAGGCTGGAGACGAAGCACGAAGTCATCTTGAACCAGTAAAAAATGATACTTCGTACTTACCTTTTCCTTTGCTCTTGATTTTTACTCATAATTCCTTGATTTATGTAGGATGACGAAGGTGAAGATGATGCCTAAGTTATGTCGCCGAAGCTGTCGCCGAAGCTGAAGCTTAATGAAGATCAGTAGAAGTATACTATAGAAAAACTCAGGATATTTTTGTAACAATTCTTGTAAATACAATTAGACTGTCCTCAAGGAACTTTGTACATACCTTGTAATATATTCTTACCCTTTGATTGAGGTGCTTTGATGTGGACGAAATCAGTATTTTGAGCTGAAGGCGAAAAAACACCTTCCCTTCTTTTCGTACACAACGAAGCATAAAAGCAATTCTTCCTTTTGCCGAGCAACGAAGCTTTTCTCTTTTGTATACAACAAAGCATAAGAGACCAATTCTTCTTTTTATCGAAGCTTCTCTTTTTTGTACACAACATAGCATAACGAATCATAAAAAAAAACCACTTCTCCGAAACTTTTCTTTTATACAACGATTCATAAAAAGCCAATTCTCCCTTCTGCCGAAGCAACCACTTTGGTACACAGATGCTATGAATGAATGCTTATGCATGCAAATGTTATGATGTAATGTAATGCGCGAATGAATGTCCGAAGCATATGTCCGAAGCCACATTGTCAGCCATTACTTAGAAACAACCACACATTAGCTCTGCATTCCCTTAGGAACGACTTTGGAGCCTCTTCGCCTTTTACTTAGGCAGTATCAGCGTTGACTTTTCGCTGTAAGCTCTGCATCCCCTTAGGGACGTCTTTGGAGCTTCTTCGCCTTTTACTTAGGCGGTATAAGCTCTGCATTCCCTTAGGAACGTCTTTGGAGCTTCTTCGCCCTTTACTTTCGGCGGAACCAGCGTTGACTTTTCGCTGTGAGCTCTGCATCCCCTTAGGGACGACTTTGGAGCTTTTTCTCTTTTTCAGTTTCGGCACTCGATGGTGCGCTCTCAGCTTTTACATTTACATTCTTTGGGGGATTTTGCTCTTATAAAACTAAAAAGGGAAATTACATATGATGGCCCCATTAAAAACCTTTCTCCCCCTTTAGAAAGGAAAAGGGTGCCATGAAAAAGAAAAGAAAAGACAAAATTACATCGAGTTATACATAAAACCGCCGAAGCTCATCCGCATTCCAAGATCTTGGAATTTCATTGCCATCCATGTCCTTCAGTCTGTACGAACCAGGCCTTGACGAAGATGCTACTAAGAAAGGCCCTTCCCATTTCAGTTGCAACTTGCCCACTGTATCCGGGTTGGCCACTCTCCGAAGCACCAAGTGTCCTGGCTCAATATTTTTTAGCCGGACCTTTCTATCTCGCCATTTTACTGTTTCGGCCTGGTATTTATTGATATTCTCCACGGCTTGGAGCCTGATCCCCTCTAAGGCATCTTTTTCCACGAGACAAGTATCTTCGGAACCTGATTCTGCCGAAGCCACCACTCTTATTGATCCAGCTCTGGCTTCTTCCGGGGTTATTGCTTCGTCACCAAATAGCAACTTAAATGGGGTAAAGCCTGTAGACCTTGATGTTGTTGTATTGTGGCTCCACACCACTTTGGTCAACTGATCTGGCCACTTTCCCCTTGGTTGATTAAAGATTAGCTTCATTATTCCTGTCATTATGATACCATTGGCCCTTTCAACAAGCCCATTCGACTCCGGATGCCTAACTGATGCAAAATGGATCTTCGTGCCAATTTGATCACAGAAATTTCTGAAATGTTCGGAGTCGAACTGTGTTCCATTATCTACAGTGATGGCCTTCGGCACTCCGAAGCGACAGACAATATTCTGCCAGAAAAATTTTTGGACAGTGGCCGAAGTTATTGTAGCTAATGGCTTCGCCTCAATCCACTTGGAAAAATACTCCACAGCCACTATAACATATTTCAGATTGCCTTGAGCCGGTGGTAATGGACCCAGCAAATCGAGGCCCCACCTTTGCAATGGCCAGATAGGTTGTATCAGCTGTGTCAAAGACGAAGGTTGTTTTTGATCTCTTGCGCATTTTTGACAACCTTCACACTTTTGAACTAACTCCGCTGCATCCGAAGCTGCCTTCGGCCAATAAAATCCTTGGCGGAACACTTTTCCAAGTAACGGCCTGGATTCGATGTGGGATCCGCACAGGCCTGCATGTATCTCCTTCATCAACTCTATACCTTCGGCCCTAGACAAGCACTTGAGCAGCGGGGCACAAACTCCATGCTTGTATAACTCCCCTTCTATCATGACATAGGGACGAGCTCTTGCTTCTATCCTTTTATTATAAGCTTCGTCATCTGATAAGAAGTTACCCTGAAGGTAAGAGATTATTTCAGTTCTCCAATCTTCACTGTACACAGGAGAAATGTTAAGGACTGCTCTTTCAAGTAGCTCCACTGAAGGTGCCTTTATTGTTTCAAAGAATACATCCGAAGGTAGCGGCAGCCCCTGTGCTGCAGACTTGGCTAACAAATCAGCATGTTCATTTTGTCCTCGAGGGATATTCTTAACAGAAAATCCTTCGAAGGAAGCTTCGATCCTTCGGACTGTGTCTAGGTATTTTTCAAGCTTCGGGTCTTTAGCCTTGCAACTTTTGTCAATATGACCCGAAACAACCTGAGAATCAGTTTTAAGGATCGCCCTTCTGATGCCCATTGCCTTTAGTTTCCGAAGACCCAGGAGCAAGGCTTCGTACTCAGCGATATTATTTGTGCAGCTGAAGTCAAGTCTTGCTGCATAGCAAGTTTTAACCTTGGACGGAGAGACCAACACAGCAGCTGCACCTGCTCCGAAGGTTCCCCAAGAGCCATCACAAAACACTGTCCATGCTTCGGCATCTTTATTCGCTTCTTCGTCCTGAGCCCCTGGCGTCCAGTCGGCAATGAAATCTGCCAATGCTTGAGACTGAATTGAGGATCTATGCACATAATCAACGTAAAATTCATTGAGTTCCGCAGCCCATTTTCCAATACGCCCAGTAGCTTCTCTATTCCTCATGATGTCCTTCAACGGCTGCGAAGAAGGAACAATAATGTTGTATGCCTGAAAGTAATGCCGAAGCTTCCTGGATGCCATTAAAACGGCATACAACACCTTCTCCAGCTCTGTATAATTTTTCTTTGAGACACTGAGGACCTCAGACACAAAATATACTGGGACCTGCTTCTTGACTTGTCCATCAAACTTCTCCTGAACAAGTGCCGCACTTACTGCTGAGTGTGGAGCTGCCACATACAACAACAGAGGAGCCCCTGGCGTTGGTGGAGTTAATGTTGTGAGATCTATTAAGTATTGCTTCAGCTCTTCGAAGGCTTTTTGTTGTCTTGGGCCCCATTGAAAGACTTCAGCTGACTTCAGCACCTCGAAGAATGGTAAGTTTCTTTCTGCTGATCTGGATATAAATCTGTTGAGAGATGCCAGCCTTCCTGTCAATCTTTGGGCCCCCTTTCTTGTGGTTGGTGGCTCCATTCGAAGTATAGCTTCGATTTTATTTGGGTTAGCTTCGATTCCCTTCGATGAAACCAAACATCCAAGAAATTTACCCTTCTTCACTCCGAAGACACATTTTTCTGGATTCAGCTTCAGCCCAGCTTGTCTGAAGCTGGCGAAGGTCTCCTGCAAATCAGCAATATGATTTTCTTGCTTCGTGCTCTTTACGATGATGTCATCGACATAAGTCAACACATTTTTGCCTATTTGAGATTGGAGAACCTTCGCAGTCATTCTGCTGAAACTCCCTCCAGCATTCTTGAGCCCCTCGGGCATCCGAAGATAGCAATATGTACCACTTGGGGTGATGAAACTAGTCTTCGGCTCATCTTCCTTCTTCATCCATATTTGATGATAGCCTGAGTAGCAATCCAGGAGACTCATGAGCTCTGAAGAAGCTGCTGCATCAACTAAAGAGTCTATCCTTGGCAACGGGAATTCATCCTTCGGACAAGCCTTGTTGAGATCTGTGAAATCAATACACATTCTCCACTTGCCATTGGCCTTCTTCACCATAACAGTATTAGCTAACCACTCTGGATACTTCACTTCTCTGATAACTCCTGCACTGAGGAGTCTTTTCACTTCATTGCGAGCCCCTTCGGCCTTGTCATCAGACATTTTCCGAAGCCTCTACTTTCGGGGTCTGAAGGATGGATCAACATTGAGCGAATGTTCAATAACATCCCGATTTACTCCACAGAGATCATTAGCTGACCATGCAAAGACATCTTTGTTGTTGAATAAAAACCTTATCAAGGTTTTCTCCTGGTCTTCAGATAGTTGCGAGCCCAACAGCACCTTCTGCTCTGCTATGTCTTCACACAATAACATGGGCTTCGGTTGATCTGCTGAAACTGCCTTCTCCCTCCTGAATTTGTACTGTTCACAAGCTTCAGCTCCATCTATGTTATGGATTGCCTTAGAGTCAGTCCAGCTTCCTTCGGCCCTTCTAGCAGCTTCCTGGCTTCCATGAATAGCAATAGGTCCTTGGTCCGAAGGTATCTTCATGCAGAGATAAGCTGGGTGAAGAATTGCCTCGAAAGCATTAAGAGTTCCGCGACCAATGATAGCATTGTAAGGATACTCCATGTCAACAATATCAAACACAATTTGCTCAGTCCTTGTGTTGTTAACAAATCCGAAGGTTACCGGCATGGTAATCTTCCCAAGTGCCACAATCTGCCGCCCTCCGAAGCCACAAAGAGGGTGCGTAGCATCATGAATCTTGTCTTCGGGCTCTTGCATTTGTCTGAAGGCTTTAGCAAATATAATGTCAGCTGCACTGCCTGTATCAACTAGGACATTATGGACCAGAAATCCTTTGATCACGCAAGAGATAACCATGGCATCATTGTGGGGATAATCCTTAAGCTGAAGGTCTTCCTGAGAGAAAGTAATTGGAATGTGGGACCATTTTGACTTGATGAAGGGTCCCTGCACTCCAACATGCTGCACCCTTCTCTGAGCCTCCTTCTTCTGCTTCTTGTTAGCCGGCTCTGAGCAAGAACCGCCTGTTATCGGGAGCACCAGCTTTGAAGCCGAAGCAGCTCCAACTTGATTGTTGAACGAAGCCATCAGCTCAGAAAAGTGGAAGTGAGTTCACCGGAGGTGGGTGCCAATGTTGGGGGCTTGTTCTCAAATGCTAAGAGTTAAGAACAAGGCAACACAAAAAATGTTAAATATTAAGGTCCTTCGTCCTCCATTACATTATATCCCTTCGGGATATAAGGAACTTCAGACGAAGGCTACGAAGGACGTACCTTCGTAAACATAATAATGAGGGATGAAGCATTCATATAAATCATGAAGCATAAAATAGACATTCAAATGTTAACATAGAATCATTTTCATTTCCACTAATATGAATGAATCCAAATGACTTCAAATTACAAATGTACCTTCGGTCTTGAGGAAGGCAGGAAAGCAAGTGTGATGCGAAGGCAAATGACAGGTTCGCGTGAACAGTACAGAGGTACTGTTCATCTATTTATAGGCACAGGTCGCAGCCTGTGACAAATTACAATTATGCCCCTTACAAAAGTTTACAACATTGACTCAGACCTCTTATGGATAAAAAGGTCATTCTATTTCTATGTCGGTTTGTAACGTCGAAGCTCCATGAAAAGGAACCTTCGGCCATCTTTTGGAGACGACTTCAGCCGAAGTCGCTTCTTCGTGTGGGACCTTCGGCGCACCGAAGCATGACCCCAACAGGCGACAAGCGCAAGCACGAGCCGACTCCTCCTTCGGAGGACTTCGGCGACTCGGAATACTCGGAGGAGGAGTTCTCCTCCGAGTCCGAGGGTTCTCCGGCACCCGCCTCTTCCCCAGCGTCGTCTGATGATTCAGACGACTCCCAGGGGATCGCCGCGGAGGTGTGGACCTACATCCGGGCCATCGAGCGTGCCGAGCTTGAGGGCTCGGATGAGTCGGAGTACTCCTCGGACGAGGAGAATCCCTCCGACTCGTCCGAGGAGGGCAGCGGCGGCGACGGTGGTGACGGCGGCGACGACGGAGGCAACTGTGATGGCGGCGGCACAGCAGCAAGGGCGGAGGCGACAGCGGCGACGGCGGCAACGGCGACGGCGGCGGTGGCAACAAGGGCAGCAGCAAGGACAGCAACAAGGCCAGTGGCTAAATGCCACTGGTTTTAATTATTAGTATAGATTAGTAGTAGTATAATGAAATAATGTAGTAGTAGTTAGTAGTATAGAGTAGTGAAGTATAGTGTAGTAGTAGGGGGGTCATCAACTCATAATGAGTTGATTTGTAAGTTCGGTAGTACTTCCCGTATAATGAAGAATGATTTCGATTCCTCTCGTGCGTATCATTCCGCCTTCTTGCTGATTGTCATTTGTGTTGGTGCTTACTGCAGAGGCTGTTTCTGGACGTAATGCTTGAGTAGCGACTTAGAATCGTCAAACCGTGCTTCAGATCACCTTCTTCATGATGCCAGCGCTTTAGCAGCGGTGACCGAGTGATTATCAGCGATGTTGGGGCTTTTCAGAGGTGATAGCCGAGTGATAACGGGCCGCGTTGGTGTTTTAGAAATAACGACCGAGCGGTTATTGGCGATGTCGGCGTTTTAGAGGTAACAGCCGAGTGATAACGGACTGCGTCGGCCGCTTTGAAAGTAGTGGCCGAGTGAAGTCAAATAACGCCAGCGTTTTTAGAAACGACAGCTGAGTCAATTTGGGCCGCGTCGGCCATTTTGGAGATAACGACCGAGTGATGACATGGCACGCCAGCGTTTTAGAAATAACGACTGGGTGATGACATGGCACGCCAGCGTTTTAGAAATAACGGCTGGGTGATGACATGGCACGCCAGCGTTTTAGAAATAACCGCTGGGTGATGACTGGGCACTTTTTAGAAATGACATCTGGCTCGAGGAAATCCCATATGTACTGCGCTGTCGCACGCCTCCTCGCTCCGTGCCCTAGTTTTTGCTTTTTTGTGTCCAGATTCTTTCTGTTTTCCTTCAATATCGCTTCCGCTCCGTTCGCTAGCAAGGTTGAGATGGCGCCCAAGAGGAAAGCTTCGAGTTCGTCCGTCGCAATCATTCCTCCCATTGATCCCAACAGTCAGTTGCCTTTCGCAGGTAACCATATGTCTGTTGTCTCCGAATCCGACCTTCTTCATCTTGTTTCCATCGGGGTTCTTCCTCCGAAGGAGCTCTGTTCGTGGCGAATCTACCGTGGGGTCACTGTTCTGACAGAAGACACCCACGAATCCATCATTTACGTTCCTTTCCTTATCCGCGGACTCGCCCTACCCATTTCTCCTTTCTTCCGCGGTCTCCTTGATTTCTATCGCTTGAATTTGACCCATCTGAATCCCAATTCTATTCTGCAAGTTTCTGTTTTTGTTCATTTATGTGAAGCCTTTCTTGGTGTTTTGCCTCACTTTGGCCTTTGGAAGTATCTGTATCACTGTCGGCCTAGGATGGTCGGGGGGCAGCACCAGCTGGTGGGGGGCGCGAGCTTGGAGATGCGTCGTGGAAGGAAGACTGACTACCTCGACATCCCACTCAAGGACAACATCAAGGGATGGCACCTAGAGTGGTTCATCATGGAGAATCATGGGAATTCCCTCCCCCCCCCCCCACGGTCAGGGAGACAGCCGGATGTTCGCACTCCGAGCTGGACCGAATCCCCCACCGACCAGGAGGTGGCTGAGGCAAGGGCTCTATTAGCAGAAGTTGGATTGTTGAAAGAGAGGGGTTTGACTGTAGAAGCTATGGTCGTTGACTTTGTTTTCAAGAACATTCAGCCATTGAAAGATAGAGCATATCCGGCCTATTTGTACCGAGGCTTGGCTGATTCAACCCGGGTGACCAACAGAAGAATTCCTACTGTGGACTTGGTGAACCGGCTCGAGATGATGCTCAAAGTCAAGGTGTCGAACATCGGTGCTCCTGTTGCATATTCGGCCTGGAATTTGCCTCCCTCCCAGGCCTTTATCAGTTTCGTGTCAAATCCTCCTGCTGATGATAGCGGTTTGGGCCTTAGAGTACGACCCTCTCCCGAAGAAGTTAGTGCTTTGGTTGCCTCACTCAGAGAGATTCCTGACGACGAGAGGCAGGTTCATTTTGAGGTGCCTTTGAATCCAAGTGACGCGGAGATAAGTGCCATGCTGGATATGTTAGCTGAAGATTTTTCTGATGTAGTCCCTACTGAAACTCTGGCGGTAGTGCCCATCCCAGAGGATAGCGAAGCTTTAGATATTCAGAAGTCTGACAACGTTCGTCCGAAGCACTCTCGCCGAGCCAATCAGCCTGCTTCTCCTGCTGACGGGAAGAAACAGAAGAAGAGACATCTTCGTCGAGTGTCTAGTTTTGATCAGAATGCTGGTCCTTCCGTTCCTGCTGCTGAAGAAGTGCCAATGCCTGCATTTGCTGAAACTAATCCCGATGGGTGTAACATTCCTGCTATTAACCCCAATGGGTGTGACCTGGACAACGTTGACCCCAATGGGTGTAACCTGGATGATTCTAACCCCAATGGGTGTACTGTCCGCGTTGTCGATGATGGCGAGGAGGAGGAGGATGAAGTCCCTTTAACTCGGAAGAACAACCGACGCTACATTGCCAGTGGCGAAAGCAGTGGGGTTCCTTCTCCAGCCCTGTCTGCTCTTGTTGATTTACAAGAATTGTCTCTGGCCAACTTTGATCAGGCTCTTGAGGATATGGTTCCAGAAGATCTGTTGTCAGAGCCGGCAAGTGGTGACGTGATGGATGTTTGTGCTGATGTGCTTGATGCCGGGTTGGGGTCATCCCGGGCAGCGTCACGCGCCTCATCGACCTTGGAGCGTGGTCTTGAGGATCAGGAAGCTGATCTGGATTGCGCTGCTCCCATGGAAGTGACTGAGGGACCTTCAGCCTTAGAGGTGGCTGCTGCAGAGAACTCGGCCCTCAAGGATGGTGCTGGCGCTTACCCAGCCCCCGAGGGTGTTGCCGGGAATGACCCGGCTCGGATGGGTGGCGCAAGCGATAACCCAGCCCCCGAGGGTGTTCGAGTTGGTTCTCCCTCTAACACTTCTATGGATGTTCATGTGGGATCTTCTCCTCCGCACTCTGATTGTATGGCAGCAGTGCGGGTTTCGTGTCAAGAGGTCGTTTTAGAGGTTAACGTTCCCAATGACAGAGTTCTGACTTCTGCTGGTGACACTGACTTGGTTCCTAATGATGCATTGCGGGTTGTTCCAGTTGGTGGCCTTTCAGCGAACCACCGGTTGATTTCTCACGACTTGGGGGTTCCCTCATTCTTCTCTAACCTTCAGGTATCTTGGTTTCTTCTGCCCTGTCTTTTACTTCAGGTAGACTGTCGTTATTATGCTCATCTATTTTTATCGTCAGGCATTGGTGGATGAAATGGCTAGCCGGTTGAAATCACAGGGGACCTCTGTCCCAGAAGGGGCTTTGTCCCTAATGCATTGGAATCCAGTGTTACTTCAGCGGCGAGTATCTGAATTGGAGACGGCAAATGCTGGTTAGTGCCCCTTTTTGCTTTTATTGGCTGTTTGAGTAATCTGCTTTATAGCTGAACACCCTTGCTTGACTGTTTCCTGACAGACATGGCCCGGCGGTACTCTGATCTTGAAGAAAAACATTCTCAAGGTCAGACTAAACTGGCCCGGTGGTGCTCTGATCTTGAAGAAAAGTACTCTCAAGGCCAGGCTGAACTGGCCCGGGTCTCTGCTTCTCTGAATGATGCTAACACGCTGAACTCTACTCTCCATGCTCAGCTCGACTCTGAAAAGGTGGCCTGTGAATCTTGGCTTTGTCTGCTGTGTTCTTATTGCTTGCTCGACGTTTGGAGAAACTGATTCTTGTTTGCAGGAGGAAAAGCGTGCCCTCGCTACTTCTCGTGACAATCTGGAAAAGCTGTACCGTGATGCCAGCAACTCGTTGACTATCTTGGAGAGGAGGCATCATTTTACCATGGAGGACTTGGATAACCATCGCTACAAGCTGCAAGAGTCTCTGGATGATATGATTCGCCTCAGACAATTGGTGTCGAATAAGGATACTGTCATCAAGGATCTGCGTGCTTCCAAAAAGTCAGTAGTCCGGGAGCTAGAGGCCGCTCGGTTGGCTGTCAAGGCCGCTGAAGATACTTCTGCTACTCTGAAGGCCCAGCGCGATAAGGCCATGGACAAAGCCGTTCGCGCGGGGCGAATTCTAATGAGGAGACCTAGCGTGGTTGTTCCCGACGACATAGTGGCGGATGTGAATGCCGCTCCCGATTCTTCGAGTCGTCCTTCCTCGTTGGTCGCTCCTAAGAAAAACATTTCTAGATAGAAAACACTGAATGCCTCGAGTATATGGTTAGTGTTCTTGGATGTTTCATTAGAAAACACTTTTCGGCACCGAATACTATTATTGTTTTTGTTAGAGTCCACGGTATCTACAATCGTAAAAGTAAGTGCATCATGATGGTTTTGAGTTTTTTCGTGGGGCATAGAAATCACCCTAGGATGAATAGTTGCGAAGGTGCTGAATGTGCCGTGCCAACTTAAGTCGTCGTCAGCTTAAATCGACCGTTCCGCTGTCAGGGATATAGTGATCACCGGCCTGAACTGATTGCTCCGTTGGCAGGGTATAGTGGTCACCCTTAGTTAAGTAAGCGCGAGCATGTCGCACCGTCTTAAGTCATCGCCGACTTAAGTCGATTGCTCCGTTAATAGGGTATAGTGGCCACCCTGAGTTAAGTAAGCGTGAGCATGTTGCACCATCTTAAGTCATTGCCGACTTAAGTCGATTGCTCCGTTAGTAGGGTATAGTGGTCACCCTGAGTTAAGTAAGCGTGAGCATGTTGCACCATCTTAAGTCATTGCCGACTTAAGCCGATTGCTCCGTTAGTAGGGTATAGTGGTCACCCTGAGTTAAGTAAGCATGAGCATGTTGCACCGTCTTAAGTCATTGCCGACTTAAGCCGATTGCTCCGTTAGTAGGGTATAGTGGTCACCCTGAGTTAAGTAAGCGTGAGCATGTTGCACCGTCTTAAGTCATTGCCAACTTAAGCCGATTGCTCCGTTAGTAGGGTATAGTGGTCACCCTGACTTGAGTAAGAACGCAAGACGAAGAATTCCCGAAGCCTTTTTTATTGATGATGCATTTCCCGGTTTACAGAGTACATTGCCGCCCCAATAGCTTTTTGAATATGGTTAAGGATAAAACTTCCTGAGATGTTCTATATTCCATGAGTTCCCGACTTCCGTGCCATCCATCTGTGTGAGTCGATATGATCCAGGCCGAGTGACTTCAACTACTATGAATGGTCCTTCCCATAGAGGTGACAATTTGTGCTGCCCCTCCCCCGTTAGAATTCGGCGGAGGATGAGGTCTCCCACTGCGAAGGATCGATGTCGTATGGCCTTATCGTGATAGCGCCTCAGAGTTTGCTGATACCATGTTGATTGAATCACCGTGTTTAGTCATTCTTCTTCGAGTATGTTGACATCCTCCAACCTAGTAGCCTCAGCTTCTGCTATGTTTTCAAAGATCAACCTTGGTGCTCCAAACTTTAGATCAGCAGGTAGCACTGCCTCCGAACCATAGACCATAAAGAAGGGAGTGTTTCCATGCAAGGCTCGACTAGGTTGAGTTCTTAGGCTCCAAACGACGTATGGCAATTCCCTGATCCACTTTCCTGCGAACTTCTCATTTTTGTCGAAAACTTTCTTCCTGAGAGCCTCTAATATCATCCCGTTGGCTCTTTATACCTGCCCGTTGGCTCTTGGGTGTGCCACGGAGGCATATTTGATCTGAATGCCCTTTTGCTCGCAGAAGTCGAAGAACTCTAAACTTGTGAAGTTGGATCCCAGGTTAGTGATGATGTTGTTTGGTATTCCAAACCTGAATATTATGTCTTGTATGAATTCCACTGCTTTAGCTGAAGTTAAGGAAGCGATGGGTTTGAATTCTATCCACTTTGTGAATTTGTCAATAGCGACCAGTACATGAGTGTATCCTCCTTGAGCTTTTTTGAACGGTCCAATCATATCCAACCCCCAGCATGCATATGGCCAAGTTACGGGTATGGTTTGTAGTTGCTGTGCCGGTAGATGCTGCTGTTTCGACAAGTATTGGCAGGCTTCGCATTTCTGAACTAACTTGGCTGCGTCACTTTTCGCTGTTGGCCAGTAGAAACCCGACCAGAAGACTTTCCCAACCATGGTCCTAGATGCTGCATGCACTCCACATTGCCCAGCATGGACCTCATCTAGAAGTTGCTTTCCAATATCTGAAAGAATACACTTCATGAGGATTCCTGACGCGCCCCTTCTGTATAGCGCGTCCCCAATGAGAGTATAGTGAGCCGACTGCCTTGCGATACGCTCGGCTGTATTTTTGTCATCTGGTTCTTCTTCATTCCTTATATATCTGATGATCGGCTCTCTCCAGTCATCAGGATTTGATTCCGGTTGGCTCAGAGTATTACATTCTTCTACCCGATCCGCTGAAATGCTCGGGTGCGGCACTTCTTGGACAAAGACTCCGGGTGGGACCTGAGTCCGGCTGGACCCTAGCTTGGACAATGCATCAGCCGCGGTGTTGTGGTCTCTTTCCACATGATGAAACTCCAATCCTTCAAATTTTTCTTCTAGTTTCTGGACAGCGGTGCAATATTTTCCCATGGAATCATTCGAGCAATCCCATTCTTTGTTTATCTGACTTATGACCACTAGAGAATCTCCATACACTATCAATCTCTTGATGCCTAGCGATATGGTGATGTTCAGCCGTGAATCAGAGCTTCGTATTCGGCTGCATTGTTAGAGGCTGGAAATAGCAACTAAAGGGCATATCTAAGCTGTTCGCCCCCAGGTGCAGTAAAGAGGATCCCTGCACCTGCTCCATGCAGCTTCAATGAGCCGTCGAAATACATTTGCCATACTTCTGCGACTTCCGGATTATCCGGTACCTGTTGCTCGGTCCACTCTGATACGAAGTCAACCAGTGCTTGAGTCTTGATAGCAGTGCGAGGTCGAAATTCGATGTCATGAGACCCTAATTCACAGGCCCACTTGGCTACTCTTCCGATGGCTTCTTTGTTGTGGAGAATATCACCTATTGGAAATCTAGTGACTACTATGACTTTGTGGTCGTCAAAGTAGTGCCGAAGCTTGCGTGCAGTTAGAAGTACTGCATACAATAGCTTTTGAACCTGAGGATATTTCTTCTTTGAGGGACCCAGAACTTCACTGATGAAATAAACAAGATGCTGTACTGGGTATGTGTGTCCTTCTTCTGCTCGCTCGACTACCAACGCGGTGCTCACCACGTGAGTCATGCAAGAGATATATAATAGCAGATCTTCTGCTGGTTGAGTTGGCGTGGCTCGGCGTGGCGGTTTCAGCACTGGTGGTGTTGTCAAGAATTTTTTCAATGTATCTAGGGCTTCCTGTGCTTCTAAGGTCCACTAAAATTTGTCCACCTTCTTGAGTAATTTATAAAATGGTAAGCCTTTTTTCTCCCAGCCTGGATATGAATCTGCTCAGGGCTGCCATACATCCGGTAAGTCTTTGGACTTTCTTCTGTGATCGCGGTGCCTCCATCCTCATGATAGCTTTGATTTTTTCTGGATTGGCTTCAATTCCCCGGTGGCTGACAATAAACCCGAGTAACTTTCCTGCTGGTACCCCGAAGACACATTTTTCGGGATTAAGCTTCCATCGATATCGCCACAGACTGCTGAAAACCAGCTGTAAATCTTCAATGAAATTTTCTGAATTTTCTGTCTTGATCACCACATCGTCCACATAAGCTTCCACATGCTTGCCCCAGTGATCGGCTAAGCATGTTTGAATAGCTCTCTGATAAGTCGCTCCAGTGTTTTTGAGGCCGAACGGCATGGAGGTATAGCAGAAAGCTCCAAACGGGGTGATAAATGCCGTTTTTTCCTCGTCTTCTTTCGCCAGGCTAATCTGATGATACCCAGAGTAGCAATCTAAGAAAGACAGCATAGAGCATCCGGCGGTTGAGTCCACCACCTGGTCGATCCTAGGGAGCCCGAAGGGATCCTTCGGACAATGTTTGTTGAGATCCGTATAATCAACGCACATGCGCCAATCCACTTTATTCTTTTTTAGTACAAGAACAGGGTTAGCCAACCATTCAGGATGTAACACTTCTCTAATGAATCCGGCCGCGACCAAGCGAGCCAGCTCATCACGGATGGCTTCTCTCTTGTCGTGCATAAAGCGTCGTAATTTTTGGCGTATTGGCCGCGCCTGGGGGTAGACCTTCAATTTGTGCTCGACCAGTTCTCTTGGGACTCCCGGTATATCCGCAGGTTGCCATGCGAATACGTCTCGGTTATCTTGCAGAAACTGGACGAGCGCGCTTTCCTATTTGTCGCCCAGGCTAGAGCTGATGATGGCGGTTCTGCGCTCATCAGCGAACCCGAGGTTGATCCTTTTGGTTTCTTCAGTCGGCCGCATAGAGGTCACGGCTTGTGCTTCGTTCGCGAGGACCGCGAGGTCTTCCTCAGGCTTGGAGTTCGCCCGTGTAGAGGAAATTGCCGATGGTTTGGTGGAGAGTGCTGCCTGAATAGCCACTCGGAAACATTCTGCAGTGCCTTGGAAGTCGGCGCGCACAGTTATGATTCCTTGCGGTCCAGGCATCTTCAATATCATGTATGTATAATGTGGAATAGCCATGAACTTCGCTAATCCGGGCCTCCCGATGATGGCGTTGTATCCACAGTCGAAGTTTGCCACCTCAAACCTCAGGAACTCGGTTCTGTAGTTTTCCGGAGTTCCGAAGGTGACTGGCATGTAGATGTGGCCCAGCGGGTACTCTCCTTCAGTTGGTACGATGCTGAAGAAAGGAGTGTCTGACTCGTTGAGAGCACCTAGAGGGGGGGGGGTGAATAGGTGATCCTGTAAAACTTCAAAAACTTATAGCCACAAAACTTGGTTAATTGTTATCACAATAATTGCCAAGTGGCTAAAGAGGAATCCTCAACAAAACACAATAACCAACAAGGATCAATCACAGAGATGGCACGGTGGTTATCCCGTGGTTCGGCCAAGACCAACGCTTGCCTACTCCACGTTGTGGCGTCCCAACGGACGAGGGTTGCAATCAACCCCTCTCAAGCGGTCCAAAGACCTACTTGAATACCACGGTGTTTTGTTTGCTTTTTATCAATCCCGTTTGCGAGGAATCTCCACAACTTGGAGCCTCTCGCCCTTACACTTGAAATTCACAAAGAACACGGAGCAAGGGAGGGATTAGCAACGCACACAAGACACAAGAGTCAGAGTGTCAACACGCACACAAATCGCAACAAGAGCTCGCAACACGACTCAATGAGTTCACAACTCCACAAGAGCTCTATATGCTATCACAATGAAACGAATGCGCGAAATCTATGTCTTGGTGCTTAGAAATGTTGTAGGAATGCTTGGTGTACTCCTCCATGCGCCTAGGGGTCCCTTTTATAGCCCCAAGGCAGCTAGGAGCCGTTTGGAGCAATCTTGGAAGGCTGATCTTGCCTTCTGTCGACTGGCGCACCGGACAGTCCGGTGCACACCGGACACTGTCCGGTGCTAGATTTCTTTCCTTAAATGGCGAAGCCGACCGTTGGCAGACCTGGAGCCGTTGGCGCACCGGACATGTCCGGTGCACACCGGACAGTCCGGTGCCCCCTTCTAGCCGTTGGCTCGGCCACGTGTCCCGCGCAGATCGCGCGGCTGACCGTTGGCTCGGCCGACCGTTGGCTCACCGGATAGTCCGGTGCACACCGGACAGTCCGGTGAATTATAGCCGTACGTCGCCGGTGAATTCCCGAGAGCGGCCAGTTCGCTCGAACTAGCCTGGTGCACCGGACACTGTCCGGTGCACCACCGGACAGTCCGGTGCTCCCAGACTCAGCAGATTCTTGGCTGCTCGAGCCAAGACATTTCCAATTGGATTTTTCCTGTTTCCAGCACTTAGACACAATACATTAGTCCATAAAACAATGTACTAAGTCTGAGAAACATACCTTTATCCTTGATTTGTACTTTGTCCACCTCTTTACACTTAGGCACTTGTGTTGGACACTAAATCACCAAAACACTTAGAAATGGCCCAAGGGCACAATTCCCTTTCAATCTCCCCCTTTTTGGTGATTTATGCCAACACAACATAAAGCAAGTAGAACAAGTACAAAAACAATTTAAATTAGAACTCAAAATTGTTTTGATTCAATTTGACATATATGGATCACTCTATGCCACCACTTGGTTTGTTTTTGCAAATCAAACTCAAATTCCTATCTCTAAGTCAAAACCACTTGTAGAGACATAAAGAGAGGTTTTCCAAAGAAATTTGATCAAGGATTTCAAAAACTCCCCCTTTTTCCCATAATCAACACTTCTCCCCACAAGAGGCCAACTTTTGACATAAAAGACAATAAAAGAGTTTTGACAAACAAAAAGCTCTAATCTACTATTTTCAAAATTTCTCAAGTGGTAGCTGATCCATTTATTGCTTTGGCCTTTATTTTCTCCCCCTTTGGCATCAAGCACCAAAACGGGATCAATCTTGGCCCTTTAACCCCATTGCCTCACCAAAATTTTCAAATAAGAACACAAAGGCAATAGGAGTATAAAGATGAACTTGGAAAAGTTACTCTTTCTCATCGGAGTGCAGTGAAAGTCTTGCATGGTCCAAGTCCACCTTTTCCCTTTCAATTCTCCTTGGAGACTAAAACAACCAAACTCAAGTACATGGTTAGTCTCAAAGGGTCAAGTTGTAGCACAGCTCCCCCTAAATATGTGCATCACTTGCAAAAAGGACTTGTGAGGTCCAGGGAGTGTTTGTACAACTTGAGCACCACAATAAGCAACAAAATGCAGAATGAACATGATCAAAGGCATAAACACATATATGCTACAATTCAATCCAAGTTCCGTGAATCTAAGATATTGAGCTCACTACGCAGCCTGCAAAAGGTCTTCTCATCTAGAGGCTTGGTAAAGATATCGGCTAGCTGGTTCTCGGTGCTAACATGAAACACTTCGATATCTCCCTTTTGCTGGTGGTCTCTCAAAAAGTGATGCCGGATGTCAATGTGCTTTGTGCGGCTGTGCTCAACAGGATTTTCCGCTATTCGGATAGCACTCTCATTGTCACATAGGAGTGGGACTTTGCTCAGATTGTAGCCAAAGTCCCGGAGGGTTTGCCTCATCCAAAGCAGTTGCGCGCAACACTGTCCTGCGGCAACGTACTCGGCCTCAGCGGTGGATAGGGCAACGGAGGTTTGTTTCTTAGAGTTCCATGACACCAAGGACCTTCCTAAGAATTGGCACGTCCCCGATGTACTCTTCCTATCGACCTTACATCCAGCATAGTCGGAATCCGAGTACCCAATTAAGTCAAAGTTAGACCCCTTTGGATACCAGATCCCGAAGCAAGGCGTAGCGACTAAATATCTAAGAATTCGCTTCATAGCCACTAAGTGACACTCCTTAGGATCGGATTGAAATCTAGCACACATGCATACGCTAAGCATAATATCCGGTCTACTAGCACATAAATAAAGCAAAGAACCTATCATGGACCGGTATGCTTTTTGATCAACGGACTTACCACCTTTGTTGAGGTCGGTGTGTCCGTCAGTTCCCATCGGCGTCTTTGCGGGCTTGGCGTCCTTCATCCCAAACCGCTTTAGCAAGTCTTGCGTGTACTTCGTTTGGGAGATGAAAGTGCCGTCCTTGAGTTGCTTCACTTGAAACCCAAGGAAGTAGTTCAACTCGCCCATCATCGACATCTCGAATTTCTACGTCATCACCCTGCTAAACTCTTCACAAGACTTTTGGTTAGTAGAGCCAAATATTATGTCATCGACATAAATTTGGCACACAAAAAGATCACCATCGCAAGTCTTAGTAAAAAGAGTTGGATCGGCTTTCCCGACCTTGAAAGCATTAGCAATTAAAAAGTCTCTAAGGCATTCATACCATGCTCTTGGGGCTTGCTTAAGTCCATAGAGCGCATTAGAGAGCTTACACACGTGGTCGGGGTACCGTTCATCTTCGAAGCCAGGGGGTTGCTCCACGTACACCTCCTCCTTAATCGGCCCGTTGAAGAAAGCGCTCTTCACATCCATTTGGTACAACCTGAAAGAATGGTGAGCGGCATATGCTAGCAAAATACGAATTGATTCTAGCCTAGCCACAGGAGCAAAAGTCTCCTCAAAGTCCAAACCTGCGACTTGGGCATAACCTTTTGCCACAAGCCGAGCCTTGTTCCTTGTCACCACCCCGTGCTCGTCCTGTTTGTTGCGGAACACCCACTTGGTTCCCACAACATTTTGCTTGGGGCGAGGCACCAGTGTCCAAACTTCATTGCGCTTGAAATTGTTGAGTTCCTCCTGCATGGCCAACACCCAGTCCGGATCTAGCAAGGCCTCTTCTACCCTGAAAGGCTCAATAGAAGAGACAAAAGAGTAATGCTCACAAAAATTAACTAATCTTGAACGAGTAGTTACTCCCTTGCTAATATCACCCAAAATTTGGTCGACGGGATGATCCCTTTGGATCGTCGCTCGAACTTGGGTTAGAGGTGCCTGAGGTGCTTCTTCCTCTTCAATTTGAACATCCAGTGCTCCCCCTTGATCATGTGCCTCCACTTGAGGTACCTGTTCGTCATCCTGGGTTGGGGGATGCACCATAGTTGAGGAAGACAGTTGATCTTGCTCCAAATGTTCCTGAGGCCGTACATCTCCAATCCCCATGGTGCGTATTTCGGCCGTTGGAACGTCTTCTTCATCTACATCATCAAGATCAACAACTTGCTCTCTTGGAGAGCCATTAGTCTCATCAAATACAACGTCGCTAGAGACTTCAACCAAACCCGATGATTTGTTGAAGACCCTATACGCCTTTGTATTTGAATCATAACCTAATAAAAACCCTTCTACGGCTTTGGGAGCAAATTTGGAATTCCTACCCTTCTTCACTAGAATGTAGCATTTACTCCCAAATACACGAAAGTACGATACATTGGGTTTGTTACCAGTCAGCAGCTCATATGAAGTCTTCTTGAGGAGGCGGTGAAGGTAGACCCTGTTGATGGCATGGCAAGCCGTGTTCACGGCTTCCGACCAAAAGCACTCGGGGGTCTTGAACTCTCCAAGCATAGTCCTCGCCATATCTATGAGCGTCCTGTTCTTCCTCTCTACCACACCATTTTGCTGAGGTGTGTAGGGAGCGGAGAACTCGTGCTTGATCCCCTCCTCCTCAAGGAACTCCTCCACTTGAAGATTCTTGAATTCGGACCCGTTGTCGCTCCTTATCTTCTTCACCTTGAGCTCAAATTCATTTTGAGCTCTCCTGAGGAAGCGCTTGAGGATCCCTTGGGTTTCAGACTTATCCTGCAAAAAGAACACCCAAGTGAAGCGGGAAAAGTCATCAACAATAACTAAACCATACTTACTTCCTCCTATACTCAGATAGGCAACGGGTCCGAAGAGGTCCATATGCAGCAGCTCCAGAGGTCTTGACGTGGTCATCACATTCTTGCTGTGGTGTGCTCCTCCCACTTGTTTACCTGCTTGACAAGCTGCACAAGGTCTATCTTTTTCGAAATGAACATTGGTTAGACCTATCACGTGTTCTCCCTTTAGAAGCTTGTGGAGGTTCTTCATCCCCACATGTGCTAAGCGGCGATGCCACAACCAGCCCATGCAAGTCTTAGCCATTAAGCATGCATCTAGACCGGCCTCTTCTTTTGCAAAATCAACTAAGTAAAGTTTGCCGTCTAGTACACCCTTAAAAGCTAGTGAACCATCACATCTTCTAAAGACAGACACATCTACATTTGTAAATAAACAATTATATCCCATATTACATAATTGACTAACAGATAGTAAATTATATCCAAGAGACTCTACTAAAAACACATTAGAGATAGAGTGCTCATTGGAGATTGCAATTTTACCTAGCCCTTTAACCTTGCCTTGATTCCCATCACCGAATATTATTGAATCTTGGGAATCTTTGTTTTTGACGTAGGAGGTGAACATCTTCTTCTCCCCCGTCATATGGTTTGTGCATCCGCTGTCAATAATCCAGCTTGAACCCCCGCATGCATAAACCTGCAAGGCAAATTTAGGCTTGGGTCTTCGGTACCCAACTCATGTTGGGTCCTACAAGGTTAGCACAAATATCCTTAGGGACCCAAATGCAAGTTTTGTCTCCCTTGCATCTTGCCCCTAATTTTCTAGTAACTATCTTCCTATCCTTTCTACAAATAGCAAAAGAAGCATTTAAAGCATGATATATTGTAGAAGGTTCATTTACTTTCCTAGGAACATTAACAACATTTCTCCTAGGCATATTATGAACAACATTTCTCCTACCAACATTTCTATCATGCACATAAGAAGAACTAGAAGTGAACATGGCATGAGAATCAAAGGCATTATATGCATTACAACTCCTATAAGCATTTCTAGATTGTCTCCTATCATGGTACATAAAGGCATGGTTCTTTTGCACACTACTAGCCATAGGGGCCTTCCCTTTCTCCTTGGCGGAGATGGGAGCCTTATGGCTTGTCAAGTTCTTGGCTTCCCTCTTGTAGCCAAGTCCATCCTTAATTGAGGGGTGTCTACCAGTCGTGTAGGCATCCCTTGCAAATTTTAGCTTGTCAAATTCATTCTTGCTAGTCTTAAGTTAGGCATTAAGACTAGCTAATTCCTCATTTAATTTGGAAATTGAAACTAAATGATCACTACAAGCATCAATGTCAAAATCTTTACACCTATTACAAGTTTCAACAATTTCTACACAAGAATTAGATTTACTAGCTACTTCTAGTTTAGCATTTAAATCATCATTAAAACCTTTTAACGTAGCAATAGTTTCATGACAAGAAGATAATTCACTAGAGAGCATTTCATTCCTTTTAATTTCAAGAGCAAGAGATTTTTGTGCACTAACAAATTTATCATGCTCCTCATATAAAAGATCCTCTTGTTTTTCTAGTAATCTATTCTTGTCATTCAAAGCATCAATCAACTCATTAATCTTATCAATTTTAGATCTATCTAATCCCTTGAATAAGCATGAGTAATCTATCTCATCATCATCACTAGACTCATCCTCACTTGAAGAAGCATAAGTACTAGTATCATGAGTGCTTACTTTCTTCTCTCTTGCCATGAGGCAAGTGTGACGCTCGTTTGGGAAGAGGGATGACTTGTTGAAGGCGGTGGCGGCGAGTCCTTCATTGTCGGAGTCGGAGGAGGAGCAATCCGAATCCCACTCCTTGCCTAGATGTGCCTCGCCTTTTGCCTTCTTATACTTCTTCTTCTTCTCCCTCTTGTTCCCTTGTTCCTGATCACTATCATTGTTGGGACAGTTAGCAATAAAATGACCAAGCTTACCGCATTTGAAGCATGAGTGCTTCCCCTTGGCTTTGGTCTTGCTTGGCTATCCCTTGCGACCCTTAAGCACCGTCTTGAATCTTTTGATGATGAGGGCCATCTCTTCATCATTAAGTCCGGCCGCCTCAATCTGTGCCACCTTGCTAGGTAGCGCCTCCTTGCTTCTTGTTGCCTTGAGAGCAAGGGGTTGCGGCTCGTTGATCGGACCATTCAAGGCGTCGTCCATGTACCTCGCCTCCTTGATCATCATTCGCCCGCTAACGAATTTTCCGAGGACTTCTTCGGGCGACATTTTGGTGTACCTGGGATTCTCACGAATATTATTCACCAAATGAGGATCAAGAACGGTAAAGGACCTTAGCATCAGTCGGACGACGTCGTGGTCCGTCCATCGCGTGCTTCCGTAGCTCCTTATTTTGTTGATAAGGGTCTTGAGCCGGTTGTATGTTTGAGTTGGCTCCTCGCCCCTTATCATCGCGAACCTTCCAAGCTCGCTCTCCACCAACTCCATTTTGGTGAGTAAGGTGACGTCGTTCCCCTCATGAGAGATCTTGAGGGTGTCCCAGATCTGCTTGGCATTGTCCAAGCCGCTCACCTTGTGATACTCGTCCCTGCACAAAGAGGCTAGCAACACAGTAGTAGCTTGTGCATTTTTATGAATCTGTTCATTAATAAACACAGGGCTATCTGAGCTATCAAATTTCATTCCACTTTCCACAATCTCCCAAATGCTTGGATGGAGAGAAAACAAGTGAGTACGCATTTTGTGGCTCCAAAATCCGTAGTCCTCTCCATCAAAGTGAGGGGGCTTGCCAAGTGGAATGGGGAGCAATTGAGCATTTGAGCTATGCGGAATGCGCGAATAATCGAAAGAAAAGTTTGAGTTAACCGTCTTTCGTCTGTCGTAGTCGTCGTTGTCCTTTTGGGAGGAGGAAGATTCGTCGCTGTCGTAGTAGACAATTTCCTTGATGCGCCTTGTCTTCTTCTTCCTCCCGTCTTTTCTTTTGTGGCCCGAGCCTGAGTCGGTGGGCCTGTCATCATTGGGCTCGTTGACGAAGGACTCCTTCTCCTTGTCGTTGATCACCATCCCCTTGCCCTTAGGATCCATCTCTTCGGGCGGTTAGTCCCTTTCTTGAAGAGAACGGCTCTGATACCAATTGAGAGCACCTAGAGGGGGGGTGAATAGGTGATCCTGTAAAACTTCAAAAACTTATAGCCACAAAACTTGGTTAATTGTTAGCACAATAATTGCCAAGTGGCTAAAGAGGAATCCTCAACAAAACACAATAACCAACAAGGATCAATCACAGAGATGGCACGGTGGTTATCCCGTGGTTCGGCCAAGACCAACGCTTGCCTACTCCACGTTGTGGCGTCCCAACGGACGAGGGTTGCAATCAACCCCTCTCAAGCGGTCCAAAGACCTACTTGAATACCACGGTGTTTTGTTTGCTTTTTCTCAATCCCGTTTGCGAGGAATCTCCAGAACTTGGAGCCTCTCGCCCTTACACTTGAAATTCACAAAGAACACGGAGCAAGGGAGGGATTAGCAACGCACACAAGACACAAGAGTCAGAGTGTCAACACGCACACAAATCGCAACAAGAGCTCGCAACACGACTCAATGAGTTCATAACTCCACAAGAGCTCTATATGCTATCACAATGAAACGAATGCGCGAAATCTATGTCTTGGTGCTTAGAAATGTTGTAGGAATGCTTGGTGTACTCCTCCATGCGCCTAGGGGTCCCTTTTATAGCCCCAAGGCAGCTAGGAGCCGTTTGGAGCAATCTTGGAAGGCTGATCTTGCCTTCTGTCGACTGGCGCACCGGACAGTCCGGTGCACACCGGACACTGTCCGGTGCCAGATTTCTTTCCTTAAATGGCGAAGCCGACCGTTGGCAGACCTAGAGCTGTTGGCGCATCGGACATGTCCGGTGCACACCGGACAGTCTGGTGCCCCCTTCTAGCCGTTGGCTCGGCCACGTGTCCCGCGCAGATCGCGCGGCTGACCGTTGGCCCGGCCGACCGTTGGCTCACCGGACAGTCCGGTGCACACCGGACAGTCCGGTGAATTATAGTCGTACGTCGCCGGTGAATTCCCGAGAGCGGCCAGTTCGCTCGAACCAGCCTGGCGCACCGGACACTGTCCGGTGCACCACCGGACAGTCCAGTGCTCCCAGACTCAGCAGATTCTTGGCTGCTCGAGCCAAGACATTTCCAATTGGATTTTTCCTGTTTCCAGCACTTAGACACAATACATTAGTCCATAAAACAATGTACTAAGTCTAAGAAACATACCTTTATCCTTGATTTGTACTTTGTCCACCTCTTTACACTTAGGCACTTGTGTTGGACACTAAATCACCAAAACACTTAGAAATGGCCCAAGGGCACATTTCCCTTTCACTCGTGGAGTTCTTTGAGGTGAACCCCCAAGCCTTGGAGTGTCCGGGGGAAGGTGACGTTGATGCTGCTCCCCCCGTCCACTAATACCTTCTTCACCCTGCTTTCTCGGAACACCAGATCGACGAGGAGCGGGTATTTGCCTGGGTGGTTGAAGTTGAGCCACTGATCCATCCAAGTGAAAGTGATCGGGTGCTCCGACCATCGGTATGGGGCGGGAGGTCCGGTAGTTGCCACCAGTATCTGGCGATCATTGAGCTTTTGTTGTCTCTTGTTCTCCTGTGATCCGTGTCCGCCGAAGATGACATTGACCTCTCTGTCGACACGCGGGAAGGCTCCACCTCCTCCCTCCTCCTGCTGCTGGGGTTGTCGCGGTTCTCCTGGTCCTCCTCGCGGTGGAGGGGGAGGTAGAGGTTGGAAGGGTCGGCC
Source organism: Zea luxurians (assembly GCA_029449295.1). Lineage (NCBI taxonomy): Eukaryota > Viridiplantae > Streptophyta > Magnoliopsida > Poales > Poaceae > Zea > Zea luxurians. Next base: position 10,632,443 of record JAOPSE010000057.1, read on the forward strand.
GTGCCCGACAGAGTGCTTGAAGTCTCTGCAGTTCCGAAGGGTGTGGCGCATGTCCTTGTGGTACGAGCACTGGGCGTCGAGCATGTCGTCCAGCGTGCGTTCGCCTCCTCGAGGTCCTCCTCGGGCGCGAGAGGCAGGTGGTCCAGCGGCGTGGACTTCTTCACGAGGTCTCTTCTCCCAATGCTTGTCGGGCTGCTGATTCGTGTCGCGTCGCGGTGCCGCTGGTGCTAGCTTTACTCCTCCGATGAGGTCCTGAGCTCACTCGTCGGCGGTGATGTAGAGGTCGGCTTCTCGGAACAATTGTTCGGAGGTAGTCGGCGCTTTCTGTAGTATGGTTCGAACGAAGGCCGAGTCATTGGATCCTCTGTAGAAGTCCTCGATCACCGCTGCCTCAGCGACCTCAGGGATGCGATTTCTCATGGTCTGGAACCTTTTGAGGTATGACTGGAGAGTTTCGTCCCCTCGGCGCTTGATGGATTTGAGGTCCCATGGTTGCGCCGGCTTATCGGAGAGAAACTGAAAGTTGGCGGTAAAGCGCTGACTGAAGTCGCTCCAGTCGTCGATGCAGTGTCAGGGTAGGTGTCGTAGCCATTGCAGCGTGTTTTTCCCGAGAACAATAGGCAAGTACGCGGTCATCACGTCCTCGGTTGCCCCAGCTGCCCGGGCAGCGATGGTGTAGACGGCCAGCCAGCCTCCTAGATCCTGCTTAGGTTCATATTTGTCGACGTTGGATACCTTGAAGTTAGGGGGCCATTGAATGGCCCTGAGGCGTGGAGTAAGTGCCGATACTCCACATGTGTCCTCCTGTCGTCGATGATGTTGCCTGTCCCGGGGAGGGGAGTGATCGTCGTGGTGCTTCGACCGTCCCCAGGCGGTGCCTCCAGTTGAAGCCGTGGCCGACTCGGTCCTGGTAGCCTGACTCCGTGCTGGGATGCCATGGTCCCGGTCGTACTCTTCCCGGTGACGGATCTCGTTTTCGTGTCGTCGTTCACGCGAGGCGTTGATGGAGCTCCGCGCGTCCCGACGACTGTTGATGGCATGCCGTAGATCGTTCGGCAGATGAGCGAGGGGTAGAAGGTGATTTGCTGCTTGAGTGAATAGCCTCCGATAGCCCTCGATGTCGGGAGTCCGAGGGAGGCCATCGGCTATCCGAGCCAACACCCCTCCGACTTCACTCGGCGTGTTCATGGCTCGGGTGAAGTCGGGGTTCAAGTTGCGCCCGAAGAGTGGATTTTCCCGATGTTGCCTTATCTCCTGCTCGGCCTGTTCTTGAGCCCGTCGACGATCGCGTCGTCAGGAATTCCTTCGTTCCCTGAAGACACGTTCCTCCGGAGTTTCTCCCGCCTCCGAGACCTTGTCTCGCGATATGGGTTGCGCCTGGTCCCACTCTCCGGCCTCGTGATGTCGCCGGATATTTCGGCGTCGGTTTCTCCGTCTGCGGGATTCCCGCTGAGGGGGTTCTTCTCCGGGCGCGGTCGGCTCGTCGTCGGAGATGGGGGCGACTCCACTTTCCCGATGAAGAGGACGTCGGGGTAGAATGGGGTAGCTGTTACGGCGATTTTCTTTCTGTTCTCCTTTGAGGGCGGAGGCGCAGAAAGATCAGCTTGATGATCCTTTGCTTCCTTTCTCCTCATGATTCGCGACCATTCTCTCGTCAGAGAGGTGGACAGCGGAGTTCTCCAGGCTGAGGGATTCTCAGCTCCTATCTTGCTGGAGGTGATCTTTTTTAGGAGCGTTGGAGGTTGCGCTTTTTCCTGCCTTGCCCCGATTTTCTCGGAGATTCCTGAGGAAAGCTTTTTCTCTGGCGGATCCGCGAGGCGATGTAGAGTTCCCTCCTCATCCGCTATAGATGAGATAGTACCGAAGCAGAATATGGATCCGGGGCGGAGGATGATCTTGCGCTGGAAGGTGACAGCCATTGAGCTAGCTTGGATCGATGACACACCCCCTACCTGGCGCGCCAACTGTCGGTGTTTCGGGTCCGACCGCGCACCTAGGGTTACCCCCCAAAGTGCTTTTTAGAAGTAGGACGGTGTTACCGACTGTAGCTCGATGGTTCGTGCAGGGCGCACGAGAAATAGTAGACAATGATGTACAGGTTCGGGCTGCTTTGAGATGCGTAACACCCTATGTCCTGGCTGGAATGCTTTATGCGATGAGTTACAAAGGGGGCTCTCTAGCACTGGAAAACGTAAAGAGCGGGATGGGAGGCTAAGTGATGAATAATGTTGACCTATCTTCTTGAAGGGGTGCCCCCTAGGCCTTATATACTCGACCGTGGGGCATTACATATGGATATGATAACAACGTGAGCCAGAATAATAGTGAACTAACCGAGTCTGTCTCCCTATAATTCAGCCGACTCATCTTCACCTAGTTCCGATGTATGGGGCTCCTGCGCGGGAAGGTCGGGTCACTGCTGCGATTACTGTTCGGATGTTGTTGGGCCGACTGGGCTTGCACCGACCCAGCCTTGTGTTGATCTGTCTCACTGGTCGTTCCTCCAGGCCCATGAGGGGGATGACCTTACGAATTATGGGGCCTCTGGGCCTTTCGTGAGGTCTTTTATCCTTCTAGTGGACCCGGGGGATATCTGTCCCCCACATTGGGTACCTAAAACCCAAGCTTAAATTGCATTACATGTTTATGCATCCGGGGGCTCAAGCTGGATTATCGATAACGGATACACAAACCACATGACGGGGGAGAAAAAGATGTTCACCTCCTACGTCAAGAATAAGGATTCCCATGATACAATCATATTTGGAGATGGGAATCAAGGCAAGGTCAAAGGTTTGGGAAAGATATCCATCACAAGCGAGCACTCCATTTCAAATGTATTTTTAGTAGAGTCGCTAGGATACAACCTTCTGTCTATAAGTCAATTGTGCCACATGGGTTACAATTGTTTGTTTACAAATGTTGATGTATCTGTCTTTAGAAGAAGTGATGGTTCATTAGCGTTTAAGGGTGTATTAGACGGCAAGCTCTATTTAGTTGACTTTTCGAAAGAGAATGCCGATCTAGATGCATGCTTAATCGCTAAGACTAATACGGGTTGGCTGTGGCATCGCCGTCTAGCACATGTTGGGATGAAGAACCTTCATAAGCTTCTAAAGGGAGATCATGTGTTAGGACTAACTGATGTCTGTTTTGAGAAAGACAGACCTTGTGCAGCATGTCAGGCGGGAAAACAGGTGGGAAGCACTCATCACAGCAAGAACGTGATGACAACATCAAGACCACGGGAGCTTCTTCACATGGACCTCTTCGGACCTGTTGCCTACCTTAGCATCGGGGGAAGTAAGTATGGTCATGTAATTGTTGATGATTTTTCCCGCTTCAATTGGGTATTCTTTTTGCAGGACAAATCAGAAACCCAAGGGACCCTAAAGTGCTTTCTAAGGAGGGCTCAAAATGAATTTGAGCTAAAGGTGAAAAAGATAAGTAGCGACTATGGGTCCGAGTTCAAGAATCTACAAGTTGAAGAGTTTCTTGAGGAGGAAGGCATCAAGCACAAGTTCTCCGCTCCCTATACACCACAGCAAAATGGTGTGGTAGAGAGGAAGAACAGGACGCTAATCGACATGGTGAGAACGATACTTGGAGAGTTCAAGATGCCCGAACGGTTTTGGTCGGAAGCTGTGAACACAGCCTGCCACGCCATAAACCGACTCTATCTGCATCGCCTCCTCAAGAAGACCTCCTACAAACTCCTTATCGGTAACAAACCCAATGTCTCTTACTTTCGTGTATTTGGGAGTAAATGCTACATTCTGGTGAAGAAAGGTAGGCATTCTAAATTTGCTCCCAAGGCAGTGGAAGGGTTTTTACTAGGGTATGACTCAAATACAAAGGCGTATAGGGTCTTCAACAAATCATTAGGATTAGTTGAAGTCTCTAAGCAAGTTGATCTTGATGATGTAGATGAAGAAGAAATTCCGACGGTTGCAATACGCATGATGGCGATAGGTGATGTGCAACCACAGGAACTACAGGAACAAAATCAACCATCTTCCTCGACAATGGTGCATCCCCCAACTCAAGGCGATGAACAGGTACCTTAAGAAGAGGGGTAGGATCAAGGGGAGCACAGGAAGAACAAGTAATGGAGGAAGAAGCACCATGGGTCCCTCCAACTCAAGTCCGAGCGACGATCCAAAGACATCACCCTGTCGATCAGATTCTAGGTGACATCAGCAAGGGTGTAACTACTCGCTCACGATTAGCTAATTTTTGTGAGCATTACTCGTTTGTCTCTTCTATTGAGCCTTTCAGGGTAGAAGAAGCCTTGCAGGATCCGGACTGGGTGCTGGCCATGCAGGAAGAGCTAAACAACTTCAAGAGAAATGAAGTCTAGAGCTTGGTGCCACGTCCAAAGCAAAACGTTGTGGGAACCAAGTGGGTGTTCCGCAACAAGCAAGACGAGCACGGAGTGGTGACAAGAAACAAGGCTCGACTTGTGGCAAAAGGTTATGCCCAAGTCGCAGGTTTGGATTTCGAGGAGACTTTTGCTCCTGTGGCTAGGTTAGAGTCTATTCGAATATTATTAGCCTATGCTGCTCACCATTCCTTTAGGCTATTCTAAATGGACGTCAAGAGCGCCTTCCTCAACAGGCCAATCAAGGAGGAGGTATACGTGGAACAATCCCCTGGCTTTGAGGATGACAGGTATCCTGACCACGTGTATAAGCTCTCTAAGGCGCTCTATGGACTTAAGCAAGCCCCAAGAGCATGGTATGAATGCCTTAGAGATTTCTTAATCGCTAATGCTTTCAAGGTTGGGAAAGTTGATCCCACTCTTTTTACCAAGACTTGTGATGGTGATCTCTTTGTGTGCCAAATTTATGTCGATGACATAATATTTGGTTCGACTAACCAAAAGTCTTATGAGGAGTTTAGCAGGGTGATGATGCAAAAGTTCGAGATGTCGATGATGGGCGAGTTGACCTACTTCCTTGGATTCCAAGTGAAGCAACTCAAGGACAACACCTTCATCTCCCAAACGAAGTACACTCAGGATCTTCTCAATAGGTTTGGGATGAAGGATGCCAAGCCCGCGAAGACACCGATGGGAACTGACGGGCACATTGACCTCAATAAAGGAGGTAAGTCCGTTGATCAAAAGGCATATCGGTCAATGATAGGTTCATTACTTTATCTTTGTGCTAGTAGATCGGACATTATGCTTAGTGTATGCATGTGTGCTAGATATTAATCCGACCCCAAGGAATGTCATCTTGTGGCCGTTAAACAAATTCTAAGGTATTTAGTTTCTACGCCTTGATTCAGGATCTGGTATCCAAAGGGGTCTACCTTTGACTTGATTGGATACTCAGACTCTGATTATGCCGGGTGCAAGGTTGATAGTAGGGATGGCAATGGGTTGGGTTCGGATTGGGTAGAGTAAATACCCGCCCGCGACCATACCTGCGGGGATTATCCATATCCACCCATGACTATACCCACGGGTAAAATTTTATACCCGTGCCCGTACCCATCGGGTATTGGGCGGATATCGGGTATCTGTCGGGTATAGCAGCTTGGTGCATTCTCCCTAAATGAAGTCTAGTGCATTCTGAGCGTCGCACATCGCCATGATCACCGAAGGCACATAATGTTGTTGCACAGTGCAGTCATGTAGATGTAGCCCTAGACATGTGTTGCTAATGTTTTTTGTTAATAAACTTCCAACTCGTCAAAATCGGATAGTAGATAGCATAGTCATCTGGTGTATTAACACTCTCTTAGCTCAAGTCCTTGTACTAGATAGCACTGGTACTACATACTGGCACTTTATCAAACATACTGGCACTAGTACTAGAACCAGATCAGAAGCATCAGCAGACAGGGAGGGATGGCAGTAGGATGAGCTGTCGAGGATGGACGACTAGCTAGCGTACTGGTAGGTTGAAAATCTAAAATCACTATTTTCGGATATCCATCGGGTACTCGCGGGTAAGAAATCAAATCCGTACCTGACCTGTAATAAAATCGGGTCGGGTATGGGTAAGACCCACGGGTCAAATTTCGTGCCCGAACCCGTACCTGACGGGTCGGATATCCGACCCCGTGGGTAAAATTGCCATCCCTAGTTGATAGGAAGAGTACATCAGGGACGTGCCAATTTCTAGGAAGGTCCCTGGTGTCCTGGAGTTCGAAGAAACAAACATCCGTTGCCCTATCCACCGCTGAAGCTGAGTACGTTGCCGCAGGACAGTGTTGTGCGCAACTACTTTGGATGAGGCAAACCCTCTGGGACTTTGGCTACAATCTGAGCAAAGTCCCACTCCTATGTGACAATAAGAGTGCAATCCGCTTGGCGGATAATCCTGTTGAACACAGCCGCACTAAGCACATAGACATCCGGCATCACTTCCTGAGAGACCACCAGCAAAAGGGAGATATCGAGGTGTACCATATTAGCATCGAGAACCAGCTAGCTGATATCTTCACCAAGCCTTTAGATGAGAAAAGGTTTTGCAGGTTGCGTAGTGAGCTAAATGTCTTAGATTCGCGTAACTTGGATTGATCTATAGCATACATGTGTTCTATGCCTTTGATCATGTTACTTTATGTATTTACATCATTTATTATCTACTTACGATGCTCAAGTTGTACAAGTGATCCCCGGACCTCACAAGTCCATATGCAAATGATGCACATATTAAGGGGGGGATGTGTTACAACTTGACCCTCTAAGACTTACCTGTTTGTTTGAGTATACGTGATGTAGTCTCAAAGGTGCATTGAAAGGAAAAGTGAACTTGGACGATGCAAAGACTTCCACTGCACTCCGGTACTAGTGTATTTAATTCCAAGTTCATGCTTATGCTCTCATTGCCTTTTTGCTCTTAATTGACATTTTTGTGAGGCAATGGGGTTAAAAGGACCAAAAATGATCCTGTTTTGGTGCTTAATGCCAAAGGGGGAGAAATTAAGGCCAAAGCAAATGGATCAGCCAACCACTTGTGAATTTCGAAAACAATAGAGTTAGAATTTGTGTTTTGTCCAAAATACTCTTATTGCAAAATTTGGTCTCTTATGGGGGAGAATTATTAATTATGGGAAAAAATGGGAGTTTTTGGCACTTGATAAATTCTACTCTTGGAATATCTCTCGATTTGCCCAAACGAGTATGTTTGATGTAGAGATAGGAAAGAATTTGATTTGCAAAAATGAACCAAGGGGTGGCAAAAGAATGATCCAAATATGCCAAATCTTCAGCAAAACAATTTGGTCTTCATTTGCATTGATGTTGATGTCCTGGCATAAATCACTAAAAAGGGGGAGATCGAAAGGGAACTGTACCCTTGGGCCATTTTTATAAGTGTTTTGGTGATTAGATGTCCAACACAATGTATTGAACTCTTATGTGCTAAAAGAGCAAGAAGTGCAAATCAAAGAACAGGTATGTTCTAGACATAGTGAATTGCTTTTGTATACTAATGTGTTTGGCTAAGTGTTAGAAATAGTGCCAAGAAAAGGAGATTGCAATTGAAGAAGAGATGGCTGTGTACAACCAACTCCAGCTCGGCCTGGCACACCGGACTGTCCAGTGGTGCACCGAACAGTGTCCGGTGACCCAGGCTAGTCTACGGTGAACCAGCTACTCTCGGGAAACGACGAAGTTGTACGGCTATAATTCACCGGACTGTCTGGTGAGTCATCCGCGACAAACTCGTCGCTCTCGGGAAAAGAAAAAGGCAACGTGGCTATAATTCACCAGACTGTCCGGTGGTGCACCGGACTGTCCGGTGAGCCAACGGCGCCAGCGCCAACGGTCGTCCGCGATCAACGCGCGATCACGTGGCCCGCTCCAATGGTCGGTTGGGTGCACCGGACTATCCGGTGGGCCAACCAGTTCCGAGGAGCAACGGTCGGATGCGCCCGATATGGAAGGAGATCACGCACCGGACAAGCTATAGTGGTTGTCCGGTGGCACACCGGACTGTCCGGTGCGCCACTCGACAGAAGGCAAGGATAGCCTTCTATGTTGATCTCCAACGGCTCCTAGCTACCTTGGGGCTATAAAAGGGACCCCTAGGCACATGGAGCAGGACCCCAAGCACTCTCTAAGTATACTAAGACATCCAGACTCCGCCTCCATGCATTTGATCGATTGTGTTAGTGATTTGAGCTCCGTTTGAGTTGCATACTCCCTGTGCTGTGTTTTGAGCTCAAGTCTTGGCTTATGTGCGTGTGTGTGCTATGGATTTGAGTCTTGCGTGTGTTGCTCTCCCTCTCTTACTACTGTGATTCTCTTGTGACAAACTTGTAAGGGCGAGAGGCTCCAATCTGTGGAGATTCCTCACAAACAGGAGAAAGACTATAAGGAAGAAAGTCGTGGTATTCAAGTTGATCATTGTATCGCTTGAAAGGGGTTGAGTGCAACCCTCGTCCATTGGGACGCCACAACGTGGAAGTAGGCAAGTGTTACTTGGCCGAACCACGGGATAAAAATCACGTGTCTCGTGTGTTGCTTCTTGTGATTGCCTTATTTGCACGAGCGTGTTCCATAGCCACTTGATTTTTACTAACTCCTTAACAATCAAGTTGTGGCTATTTAGTGTTTTTTACAGGATCATCTATTCACCCCCCCCTCTAGGTGCACTCACTTTGACCCGACCCCGACCCGATGTTTGAACAGGTCTACCCGTGCCTAAGCTTCGACCCATATAATATGTGGCGGCTAAAGCACTTAAGACTTGTTTGGTTGAATATAGATTGGAGGGGATTAAGGGACATATAACCTCTTGCTTGTTATTTTTTACTAGTAAGGAATTATATGCCTTCAATCCCCATGCAACCAAACAAACCATTAGATGGACTTTCAACTGCCTGAGTAAATGGATGTCCTAGGTGGATCATGGTGGTGCCCAGCCTGCAGTGGTGGGCTGGCTCCGCTATTGTGCATAGTACTACTCTAGGGATGGCAATTTAACCCACAACCCAAAATCCAACAGGTACTCAAACCACAGGTGTGGATATGGTGAAGATTTTGACCCATGGGTACAACCCGCACCTGACCCAAAGTTTCGTGGGTGTGGGTGTGAGTTTTTATTTCAACCCGCAGGTGACCAGCACCCGAACCGAGATTTGATTCATTCTTTATTTTGCGTAAAAATTATTAAATTGCAATAATAACTATTTTAAATAAGTAATTTGGCTTCTAATTCATAAAATGTCTTGTTGTTGTGCAACGTGAGAAAGCTTAAAATTCATAGATACAACTCAATTATTGTTACTACTTAATTACTTATAATTAAATAATTGTTTAAAATTTGTACACAGAGTGAAAACTTAGGGGTGATTCAAAACCCACCCGAAAACCCGATGAGTTCATGTGTAGGTTTAGAATTGCACTTGCGAATACGATCGTAGATAAGTCTAGGTAGACTTCGTGGGTACAACCACGAACAAGTTTTTTTGCTCTACCCGACACGGATTCGACCCGTTGCTATCCCTAGCTCTAAGTAGAAGATGCATGCACACCTGCACCATGGATGGCACAAAAGGTAAGGGACAAAAGGTAAGGGCCATCGCTATCGCAAAATTGCAAAATGGAGAAGCTTAACGATTATAGGTGGTGCTTGAAGGGAAGGGAAAAAATAGCTTGAACAATGGTTGTAAAGGTAATTCTATGACAGAATATTTTAAAAGAAGATATCTAGAGTAAAGCTTGAAAGGAAAATGACAAATGATAATTGAAAGAGAAATTGGGTTAACCATTTTCTATAATTAATTTTGGTGGTTGACGACCAATGCAAACACATAGACTAACTAGTTTGTCTAGAATTCATCTATTACAGGTGCATAAGGTTCAACATAAATCAAGAAAAGAATCAAGTTAGGGACACAATTTATTTAGAGCAAAAGGACTTGGGTGTGCTGGAATTTGGCGCAACGGACAGTGTCCGATGCACCAGGCCGTACAACTCCAAACTAGCCACTCTCGGGAATTCCAGGGCAGCCTCCGCTATAATTCACCGGATTGTCCTGTGTGCCACCGGACTGTCTGGTAAACCAGCGGAGCAACGGCTCCCTACGCCAACGGTTTGTGACGGAACCTCCCAAGTTATTAGGCCCACCTACAGTTGTCCTTGTCCCATGGACCTCAGACAACCCTGTAGGTGCCCCTGAATCACTTGACAAGTTCGGTATCTGCTTTTTTTACCTTTCCCAAGAGCGTTTCACCCGTCACGCAGACATTACAGATCATCGGAGATACGATAATGCGGAAGCGATTACATAAACTTACCTTTATTTAAAAAGTAAGACAAAGTTATATATTACAGACCAGGATAATTAAACGAGTGCTGAGTAGTATTATTACAAAACCAAGGGAGGCAAAAACTCCTCCCGATAAGTATCAAACAAAAGTTCTTATGGAGGATCCTTTCCTCCCGCAGCTTTACTCCTGGGGTTCTTCTTTTGTGACCACCTTCGAATAGAAACACCAAAAGTTTGTGCCTTCCTCACCTAAAAACAACGGGGAATAAAACCCTGAGTATGGAATTACTCAGCAAGTTTTACCCGACAAAAGAAAAGACTCTCAAGGGTATGCTGGTTATAAGGGGGTCAAGGTAAGGTTTCTCAATGATCAAAGACTCTGTTTTGCAGAAATGCTTACTAAAAGTGGATCCTTAAAAATCCAGTTTTATTGTCAAGTTAGGTAAAATTACCTGCATTTAGAGTTCTTTCTACCTAGTTCAATCACTTGACCTGCACTAGCCAATTTCTTTAACAATCCCTTCATCTTTACTGGAGTTCTACGTATAGGGCAGTGACCAAGTCTTCATAACCGCGAAGGTACGGCGATTCGAATTGATTATACTCAGCTGAGGATCTCCAATCACATGACATATGTAGCACTTAACCCTTGCATATGTCAACCCACCATCGGGGTTCTTAAGACCAGATCTGGTTCACGCCAACTGAGAGCACAGATACACCAACGTCCAGCCTCTTGCCACGGAGGGTACACGCTACTCTCGCCATCGCTCCACGCCCATTCCGTGTTATCTTATTCTGGCCTTAGTCTGCCCGAGGCAAGGCTTACCCATGACGAGGCATGTGACCAGTTAAAGGGTCCTCGGTCATCAAGCCTACATCGACACGGTCCTTAATCGACTCAGACGGAGACACTACACCAAGACTCTCTTCTCGTGCAAGTCACCCGCCCGGTCTCAGCTTAATCATTTCAAACCAAAGCTTGGTACCTGGCAGAGGTACATCTTTTCCGATGTTGAACCCATCACGGCCATGATGGATCCACCATCAAGTTTTGTTTTCAAAAACATCCCACCCACTTTTGCCACATCATCTTTTGTAAAAACAAAACATTTGTTTTTCTAAAGCAAGGCTAAGCATCAAAAACCTTTGATAAAACAGGGATTCAATGAAGGTAATCAAGTTTAAGGAAGGTAATGCAGGAATTGTTTAATCAATCAACTCCTATCACCTAATGCATCAAGCAAGTGAAAAAGGTTTTTAAAATACAAGGAGGTGGCAAATGCACAGGGGCTTGCCTTCGTTTATAGGTGAGTCAGGCTCGGATCCGCAGATGTCAAAGTAGAAACAATTTCCTGTCTAATGTTCTGAAGGTGGTGGTGGTGAAGTCTTCTCCTCTTCTACCTCAACCTCTTCTTCGTTTTCTAAATATAACCATATATATATAAGAATGAATGCCATGTAATGCTCATGAGAGTGTAAATATAACAAGAGTTTATTATCTAAAATCTTGAATACAACTTTCCTTCACGGAATTCCGAGAACTTAGGGTTTCCGGAGTCAGTAAAGGAATTCAAAGGGCAGGGGTAGGGTTTTGGGCTTGAGGTATCAAACAAAGTCCCAATCAAACCAAATAATGTTTAGAGTTCAATTAAAAAGTTTGGGCAATTTTGGAATTATTATCTATTTTCTAAAAATCCAGAACCAATGATTTAAGCTATTTTAAATGCTCCAAAATTTCCTATTTGTTCTAAAAATCAGTCAACTATTTTTATTAAATACTATGAAAAATAAGGAATCTAGGAAAATTGGTTTGACATTTTTAGGATTTTTCTACCATTTTCTAAAATTGTTGGAGTCCTACTGGAAAAAGAAAAGGAAAAGGTTTGAACAGTATCGAGCCAGAATCAGCCCAAACAGCCCAAGCCCAAGGAAAATGCGCGTGCGCCCGCGCCCGCGATGCAGACTTTGCAGAAAGAACCTTGGCGTTTAACTATTCCATTAAGAGTCCTAGCTACTGTTTTCTGTGTCGCAGACATTAACACCGAAACCCTCCAATTTCTGATTCTTCACGCGCCAAAGTCCCCGACAGCGCACCGCACGGGAAGCAGAGCTCCGGCGAGCAAGACCGGCCGAAGGGAGCCAGGACCGGTGCTCCCAAGCAGCTGACATAGGATTGAACCCTTACCGAACATTTCCCCCAAGTTAATTTCACGAGTGGCTACCCAAAGGCCTCTGGCCACGGAGACCGTGCGGACAACCCAATGATCAACACGTTCCCGGGGATTGGGGATGGTCTAGTTCGATCGGGTGGGTTGATGAGCATCACGAATGCATACAGGTGTTGAAACAGAACCGCAGAGAGCATGATCAAACCTGGAAGTGGCTGGCCACGGCGAGGGTGCTTTTACGGCGGCGGAAAACTGATTTGGGGGAAACGAGAAATTCTCGAGCTCTAGAGAATGATTCGAGGCACGAATGGCTCTACTAGTTGCGCAATTACCTAACGGAGCGAATGGTGGTGGCAATTTATAGCAATCGGCCGAGGGCACAGTGAATTTAAGCAGCGAATTACGATCGGTATAAACCGAGTGAGTCACTGGTGGTTACGCCACGCGGCTTTTACCGTGGCGACGCCTCTGGCAATCACCAGACATGCAAAGAACGGTTAGCCGCGATGTGTTAAAGTGTCTAGACACATGGCGGATGACAGTGATGGCTCAACGATGGTGAGAATCCTATCCGAGGGATTGGTGAGCAAGGGGAGAGGCACGACGGCTAGCCGGAGTGGCGTCCAGCTCACCGATGGCGATGATCTTTCACCCCGCGATGCTATCCATCAACTCCAGGCACGAATCCAGACGCCGGCGACACGAATTGCGGCGGAGGGAGTCGTCGGCGGTGAACGGCTGAAACTAATCTTCTTCAGTACTGTACCATAGGACCCTTCTTTAGCTCATCTGACAGAGCATTTTCAGGGAAACTTTTCTCCAGATTTTGCATGAGAACTTCATTAACCCTCTGTACCAAAGTTATTGAAAGGGAATTAGGCTTACACCTATTTCCTAAATTGATTTTGGTGGTTGAATTGCCCAACACAAATAATTGGACTAACTAGTTTGCTCTAGTTTATAAGTTCTACAGGTGCCAAAGGTTCACAATAAGCTAATAAAAAGACCAAGAAAAAGGGTTCAAACAAAAGAGCAAAGGGACAACCGAAGGCACCCTGGTCGGGTGCACCGGACTGTCCGGTGTGCCACTGGACAGTGTCCGATGCACCACCGGACAGTGTCCGGTGCACCAGGGAACTTCAAGCTGAACTTCGCACCTTCGGGAATTCTCAGAGGCGCTTCGCTATAATTCACCGGACTGTCCGGTGCACCACCGGATAGTGTTCGGTGCTCCAGAGGAGAGCGACTCTGAACTCACCAGCTTCGGGAATCCGCTCCGCTATAATTCACCGGACATGTCCGGTGCACACCGGACTGTCTGGTGTGATGGCGGAGCAGCGGCTACTTCGCGCCAACGGTCACCTACAGAGGCATTTAATGCGCGCCAGAGCGCGCAGAAGTCAGGCACGCGTGAGGCGGCGCACCGGACAGCCTATAGGGCCTGTCCGGTGCACCACCGGACAGGCAGGCGGGCCCACACGTCAGAGCTCCAACGGTCGAACCCTAACGGCCGGGTAACGTGGCTGGCGCACCGGACATTGTCCAGTGCGCCCGTCGACAGCAGCCTTCACCAAACGGCTAGTTTGGTGGTTGGGGCTATAAATACCCCCAACCACCCCACATTCAAGTAATCCAAGTTTTCCACCTTCCAACTACTTACAAGAGCTCTAGCATTCAATTCTAGACACACCCAAGTGATCAAATCCTCTCCCAACTCCACACATGGCTTTAGTGATTAGTGAGAGAGATTTGTTGTGTTCTTTTGAGCTCTTGCGCTTGGATTGCTTCTTTCTTTCATTCTTTTTTTGCGAACAACTCAATTGTAACCGAGGCAAGAGACACCAATTGTGTGGTGGTCCTTGCGGGGAAGTTTGTTCCTGTTTGATTGAGAAGGAGAAGCTCACTCGGTCCGAGGGACCGTTTGAGAGAGGGAAAGGGTTGAAAGAGACCTGGTCTTTGTGACCACCTCAACTGGGAGTAGGTTTGCAAGAACCGAACCTCGGTAAAACAAATCCGCGTGTTACACTTCTTATTTGCTCGTGATTTGTTTTGCGCCCTCTCTCTCGGACTCATTATTATTTCTAATGCTAACCCGGCTTGTAAGTTGTGATTAACTTTGTAAATTTCAGTTTCGCCCTATTCACCCCCCTCTAGGCGACTTTCAATTGGTATCAGAGCCCGGTGCTTCATTAGAGCCTAACCGCTCGAAGTGATGTCAGGAGATCACACCAAGAGGGAGATGGAGATCGGCGACAAGCCCACTACAAGCCACAGGAAGACTTCATCGGAAGAGTCCCGCAACAAAGGGAAGGGGAAGGAGAAGAAATCTTCTTCCCACAAGTCGCATCGGAGAGGCGACAAGCACAAGAAGATGAGGAAAGTGGTCTACTACGAGACCGACACTTCATCACCATCGACCTCCGGCTCCGATGCGCCGTCCGTTACTTCTAAGCGCCATGAGCGCAAGAAGTATAGTAAGATTCCTCTACGCTATCCCCATATTTCAAAGCGTACTCCTTTGCTCTCCGTTCCATTAGGCAAACCACCGGTTTTTGACGGTGAAGATTATAATATGTGGAGTGACAAAATGAGGCATCATCTAACCTCACTCCACACAAGCATATGGAATGTTGTTGAGTTTGGTGTGCAGGTACCATCCGTAGGGGATGAAGACTACGACTCGGACGAAGTGGCCCAAATTCACCACTTTAACTCCCAAGCCACCACTATACTCCTCGCCTCTTTAAGTCGAGAGGAGTATAATAAGGTGCAAGGGTTAAAAAGTGTGAAGGAAATTTGGGACGTACTCAAGACCGCGCACGAAGGAGACGAGGCGACAAAAATCACCAAGCGGGAGACGATCGAGGGGGAGCTCGGTCGCTTCATGCTTCATCAAGGAGAGGATCCACAAGCTATGTACAACCGATTGAAGACCTTGGTGAACCAAGTGCGCAACCTCTGGAGCGAAAAATCGGATGACCATGAGATGGTCAAGGTTATTCTTAGATCTCTCGTATTTCTTAACCCTACGCAAGTTCAATTAATTCGAGGTGATCCTAGATATAAGCTAATGTCTCCCGAGGAGGTTATAGGAAAATTTGTGAGCTTTGAGCTAATGATTAAAGGCTCAAAGAAAATCATTGAGCAAGGCACCTCCTCAACGCCCGAAGCACAACCGGTGGCATTCAAGGCAACGGAGGAAAAGAAGGAGGAGTCTACATCAAGTAGACAACCCATCAACGCCTCCAAGCTCGACAACGAGGAAATGGCGCTCATCATCAAGAGTTTCCACCAAATCCTCAAGCAAAGGAGGGGGAAGGATTACAAGCCCCGCTCCAATAAGGTTTGCTACAAGTGTGGTAAGCCCGGTCACTTTATTGCCAAATGTCCTATTTCTAGTGACAGTGACAGGGGCGACGACAAGAAGGGGAGAAGAAAGGAGAAGAGGCACTACAAGAAGAGGGGCGGCGATGCCCATGTGTGCCACGAGTGGGACTCCGACGAGAGCTCCACCGACTCCTCCTTCGACGAGGACGCCGCCAACATCGCCGTCACCAAGGGACTTCTCTTCCCCAACGTCGGCCACAAGTGCCTCATGGCAAAGGACGGCAAAAAGAAGAAGGTTAAATCCAAATCCTCCACTAAATATGAGTCCTCTAGTGATGATAATGCTAGTGATGAGGAGGATAATTTGCGTACTCTTTTTGCTAACCTCAACATGCAACAAAAAGAAAAACTAAATGAACTAATTAGTGCCATCCATGAGAAGGATGAACTCTTGGACTCCCAAGAGGACTTCCTAATCAAGGAAAATAAAAAGCATGTTAAGGTTAAAAATGCTTATGCTCTCGAAGTTGAAAAATGTGAGAAATTAACTAGTGAGCTAAGCACATGCCATGATTTGATTGCCAACCTTAGAAATGAAAATGCTAGATTAATTGCTAAGGTTGATTCTAATGTTTGTGATGATTCAATTTCCAATCTTAGAGATGATAATGCTAATTTGCTTACTAAGATTGAAAAATTGAATGATTCTCTTGCTAGCCTTAGAAATGAAAATGAAAAATTAATTGCTAAGGCTAAAGATTTTGATGTTTGCAATATTACAATTTCCAATCTTAGAAGTGAAAATGATATATTACATGCTAAGATTATAGAATTAAAATCTTGCAAACCCTCTACATCTACCGTTGAGCATGTTTCCATTTGCACTAGATGTAGAGATGTTGATATTGATGCTATTCATGACCATGTGACTTTAATTAAACAACAAAATGATCATATAGCAAAATTAGATGCTAAAATTGCCGAGCATGAACTTGAAAATGAAAAATTTAAATTTGCTCGTAGTATGCTTTATAATGGGAGACACCCTGGCATCAAGGATGGCATTGGCTTCCAAAAGGGAGACAATGTTAAACTTAATGCCCCTCCTAAGAAATTGTCTAACTTTGTTAAGGGCAAGGCTCCCATGCCTCAGGATAACGAGGGTTACATTTTGTACCTTGCCGGTTATCCCGAGAGCAAGATTAGGAGAATTCACTCTAGGAAGTCTCACTCTGGCCCTAATCATGCTTTTATGTATAAGGGTGAGACATCTAGCTCTAGGCAACCAACCCGTGCTAAGTTGCCTAAGAAGAAAACTCCTAATCCATCAAATGGTCATGACATTTCATTTAAAACTTTTGATGCATCTTATGTTTTGACTAACAAATCCGGCAAGGTAGTTGCCAAGTTTGTTGGGGGCAAACACAAAGACTCCAAGACTTGTGTTTGGGTACCCAAAGTTCTTGTTTCTAATACCAAAGGACCCAAAACTGTTTGGGTACCTAAAGTCAAGAACTAAACTTGTTTTGTAGGTTTATGCATCCGGGGGATCAAGTTGGATCATCGATAGCGGGTGCACAAACCACATGACGGGGGAGAAGAAAATGTTCTCCTCCTACGAGAAAAACCAAGATCCCCAACGAGCTATCACATTCGGGGATGGAAACCAAGGTTTGGTCAAAGGTTTGGGTAAAATAGCTATATCTCCTGACCATTCCATTTCCAATGTTTTTCTTGTTGATTCATTAGATTACAACTTGCTTTCTGTTTCCCAATTATGTCAAATGGGCTACAACTGTCTATTTACTGATGTAGGTGTCACTGTCTTTAGAAGAAGTGATGATTCAATAGCATTTAAGGGAGTGTTAGGGGGTCAGCTATACTTGGTAGATTTTGATAGAGCTGAACTCGACACTTGCTTAATTGCTAAGACTAACATGGGTTGGCTCTGGCACCGCCGACTAGCCCATGTTGGAATGAAGAATCTTCATAAGCTTCTAAAGGGAGAGCACATTTTAGGATTAACAAATGTTCATTTTGAGAAAGGCAGGATTTGTAGCGCATGTCAAGCTGGGAAGCAAGTTGGCACTCATCATCCACACAAGAACATCATGACGACTGACAGGCCACTGGAGCTCCTACACATGGACCTATTCGGCCCGATAGCTTACATAAGCATCGGCGGGAGTAAGTACTGTCTAGTTATTGTGGATGATTATTCTCGCTTCACTTGGGTATTCTTTTTGCAGGAAAAATCACAAACCCAAGAGACCTTAAAGGGATTCTTGAGACGGGCTCAAAATGAGTTCGGCTTAAGGATCAAGAAAATAAGAAGCGACAACGGGACGGAGTTCAAGAATTCTCAAATTGAAGGCTTCCTTGAGGAGGAGGGCATCAAGCATGAGTTCTCCTCTCCCTACACACCACAACAAAATGGTATAGTGGAGAGAAAGAATAGAACTCTATTGGACATGGCAAGAACCATGCTTGATGAGTACAAGACGCCGGATTGGTTTTGGGCCGAGGCGGTCAACACCGCCTGCTACGCCATCAACCGGTTGTATCTACACCGAATCCTCAAGAAGACATCATACGAACTCCTAACCGGTAAAAAGCCCAACATTTCATGTTTTAGAGTCTTTGGTAGCAAATGCTTTATTCTTGTTAAAAGAGGTAGAAAATCTAAATTTGCTCCTAAGACTGTAGAAGGCTTTTTACTAGGATATGATTCAAACACAAAGGCATATAGAGTCTTTAACAAGTCCTCGGGACTAGTTGAAGTTTCTTGTGACGTTGTGTTTGATGAAACTAACGGCTCTCAAGTAGAGCAAGTTGATCTTGATGAGATAGGTAATGAAGAGGCTCCGTGCATCGCGCTAAGGAACATGTCCATTGGGGATGTGTGTCCTAAGGAATCCGAAGAGCCTCCAAATGCACAAGATCAACCATCCTCCTCCACGCAAGCATCTCCACCAACTAAAAATGAGGACGAGGCTCAAGTTGATGAAGGAGAAAATCAAAATGATGAGCCACCTCAAGATGACGGCAACAATCAAGGGGGAGATGTAATTGATCAAGACAAGGAGGATGAGGAAGTTGCAAGACCGCTACACCCAAGAGTCCACCAAGCAATCCAACGAGATCACCCCGTCGACACCATCCTCGGCGACATTCATAAGGAGGTAACCACTAGATCTCGTGTTGCACATTTTTGTGAGCATTACTCTTTTGTTTCCTCTATTGAGCCACACAGGGTAGAAGAAGCACTCCAAGATTCGGATTGGGTGATGGCGATGCAAGAGGAGCTCAACAATTTCACTAGGAACGAGGTATGGCATTTAGTTCCACGTCCTAATCAAAATGTTGTAGAAACCAAATGGGTCTTCCGCAACAAACAAGATGAGCATGGTGTGGTGACAAGGAACAAAGCCCGACTTGTGGCCAAGGGATACTCCCAAGTCGAAGGTTTGGATTTCGGTGAAACCTATGCACCCGTAGCTAGGCTTGAGTCAATTCGTATATTATTAGCCTATGCTACTTACCATGGCTTCAAGCTTTACCAAAGGACGTGAAGAGTGCCTTCCTCAATGGACCAATCAAGGAAGAGGTCTATGTTGAGCAACCTCCCGGCTTTGAAGACAGTGAGTACCCTAACCATGTCTATAGGCTCTCTAAGGCGCTTTATGGGCTCAAGCAAGCCCCAAGAGCATGGTATGAATGCCTAAGAGATTTCCTTATTGCTAATGGCTTCAAAGTCGGCAAGGCCGATCCTACTTTATTTACTAAAAATCTTGACAATGATTTGTTTGTATGCCAAATTTATGTTGATGATATTATATTTGGGTCTACTAACGAATCTACATGTGAAGAATTTAGTAGGATCATGACACAGAAATTCGAGATGTCAATGATGGGGGAGTTGAAGTATTTCTTAGGATTTCAAGTAAAGCAACTCCAGGAGGGCACCTTCATTAGCCAAACAAAGTATACTCAAGACATTCTAAATAAGTTTGGGATGAAGGATGCCAAGCCCATCAAGACACCCATGGGAACCAATGGGCATCTCGACCTCGACACGGAAAGTAAATTCGTCGATCAAAAGGTATACCGGTCGATGATAGGTTCATTACTCTATTTATGTGCATCTCGACCGGACATTATGCTTTCCATATGCATGTGTGCAAGATTCCAAGCCGACCCTATGGAATCTCACCTTACGGCCATAAAATGAATCTTGAGATATTTGGCTTATACTCCTAAGTTTGGGCTTTGGTACCCTCAGGGATCCACATTTGATTTAATTGGTTATTCGGATGCCGATTGGGCGGGGTGCAAAATAAATAGAAAGAGCACATCGAGGACTTCCCAGTTATTGGGAAGGTCCTTGGTGTCTTGGGCTTCAAAGAAGCAAAATTTTGTGGCTCTTTCAACCGTCGAAGCCGAGTATATTGCCGCAGGCCATTGTTGCGTGCAACTACTTTGGATGAGGCAAACCCTTAGGGACTATGGTTACAAATTAACCAAAGTTCCTCTTCTATGTGATAATGAGAGTGCAATCCGCATGGCGGATAATCCCGTTGAGCATAGCCGCACTAAACACATAGCCATTCGATATCATTTTCTTAGGGATCACCAACAAAAGGGGGATATCGAGATTGCATATATTAACACTAAAGATCAATTAGTCGATATCTTTACCAAGCCACTTGACGAACAAACTTTTACCAAACTTAGGCATGAGCTAAATATTCTTGATTCTAGAAATTTCTTTTGATGTCTTGCACACATAGCTCATAAGTATACCTTTGATCATGTCTCTTTTATATATGCTATGACTAATGTGTTTTCAAGTGCATTTCAAACCAAGTCATAGGTAGATTGAAAGGGAATTGGAGTCTTCGGCGAAAACAAAGGCTTCCACTCCACTCCATAACTCATCCTTCGTCGTCGCTCCGAGCAACTCTTCGTCTTTGGTATAATCTTCACTCATATGTTTTATTTGCCAAAGGGGAGAAAGTAGTTAAACAAGGGCTTATATTTCACTCAAACATCCGTTTTTGGCGATTCATGCCAAAGGGGGAGAGTATTAAGCCCAAAGCAAAAGGACCGCACCACCACCAAATTTTAAAAACTTATGATTTTCAAATTGGTGTCTCATTGTGTTCTAAAGGGGGAGAAAGTAGCACCTTCAAAAATTGATATCTTAAAACCCTCTTGAATACTAAGAGGAGGATTTCATTAAGGGGGAGTTTTGTTTAGTCAAAGGAAAAGCATTTGAAACAAAGGGAGAAAATTTCAAAACTTGAAAATGCTTCGCAAAATCTTATTCATTTACCTTTGATTATTTGCAAAAGGACTTTGAAAAGGATTTACAAAAAGAATTTGCAAAAACAAAACATGTGGTGCAAGCGTGGTCCAAAATGTTAAAAATAAAGAAACAATCCATGCATATCTAGTAAGTAATATTTATTGGCTCAATTCTAAGTAACTTTTGCACTTGCATTTTGCAAACTAGTTCAAATTATGCACTTCTATATTTGCTTTGATTTGTGTTGGCATCAATCACCAAAAAGGGGGAGATTGAAAGGGAATTAGGCTTACACCTATTTCCTAAATTGATTTTGGTGGTTGAATTGCCCAACACAAATAATTGGACTAACTAGTTTGCTCTAGTTTATAAGTTCTACAGGTGCCAAAGGTTCACAATAAGCCAATAAAAAGACCAAGAAAAAGGGTTCAAACAAAAGAGCAAAGGGACAACCGAAGGCACCCTGGTCAGGTGCACCGGACTGTCCGGTGTGCCATCGGACAGTGTCCGGTGCACCATCGGACAGTGTCCGGTGCACCCGGGGACTTCAAGCTGAACTTCGCACCTTCGGGAATTCTCAGAGGCGCTTCGCTATAATTCACCGGACTGTCCGGTGCACCACCGGACAGTGTCCGGTGCTCCAGAGGAGAGCGACTCTGAACTCGCCAGCTTCGGGAATCCGCTCCGCTATAATTCACCGGACATGTCCGATGCACACCGGACTGTCCGGTGTGATGGCGGAGCAACGGCTACTTCGCGCCAACGGTCACCTGTAGAGGCATTTAATGCGCGCCAGAGCACGCAGAAGTCAGGCACGCACGAGGCGGCGCACCGGACAGCCTACAGGGCCTGTCCGGTGCACCACTGGACAGGCAGGCGGGCCCACACGTCAGAGCTCCAACGGTCAAACCCTAACGGCCGGGTGACGTGGCTAGCGCACCGGACACTGTCTTGTGGCGCACCGGACTGTCCGGTGCGCCCGTCGACAGCAGCCTTCACCAAACGGCTAGTTTGGTGGTTGGGGCTATAAATACCCCCAACCACCCCACATTCAAGTAATCCAAGTTTTCCACCTTCCAACTACTTACAAGAGCTATAGCATTCAATTCTAGACACACCCAAGTGATCAAATCCTCTCCCAACTCCACACAAGGCTTTAGTGATTAGTGAGAGAGATTTGTTGTGTTCTTTTGAGCTCTTGCGCTTGGATTGCTTCTTTCTTTCATTCTTTTTTGTGAACAACTCAATTGTAACTGAGGCAAGAGACACCAATTCTGTGGTGGTCCTTGCGGGGAAGTTTGTTCCCGTTTGATTGAGAAGGAGAAGCTCACTCGGTCCGAGGGACTGTTTGAGAGAGGGAAAGGGTTGAAAGAGACCCGGACTTTGTGACCACCTCAATGGGGAGTAGGTTTGCAAGAACCGAACCTCGGTAAAACAAATCCGCGTGTCACACTTCTTATTTGCTCGTGATTTGTTTTGCGCCCTCTCTCTCGGACTCATTATTATTTCTAATGCTAACCCGGCTTGTAAGTTGTGATTAACTTTGTAAATTTCAGTTTCGCCCTATTCACCCCCCCCCCCCCCTCTAGGCGACTTTCAGTTATAGCCCCATGTTCCAGCTACAATTTTGTTATGGGAATCATGCCCAAATTTGCACTGGATCACGTTTAAATCTGGGTTCAAAGATTGACCCACCACACTGTCAGACCAAGTTTCAGTCACCAGTCAGCCTGAAAGCCTGACTTTAAGTGTGATTATCTCCAAATTCTTCATAACAACCTTGCTTACACTCTTAAGCAAAATTGTTCTCCTTTGATAGGTCTACAAATCTAATGTGGTGCCCTAAGGTGAATTCTCACTATTTTGAAAGTTACACAGCTCCAAAGTTGAGCCAAAACCCTGATTTTCAGACTTAGCATAGAACTCAAATGAGGTCCATTTTGCAAATAAGTCCAAAATCCAAGATTTAGCTTACAAATCCACACATTTGTGAACCAAATAACTTAGGATACTCATTATCATGGTTTTTGCACTTTAGTCCAAAAGTGGACTAATTTTGCACATAACCCCCTAGGGTTTGGATTTAGGGTTTTCCAGGGTTTCAATTAGGGTTTCTGGTCTTTCAAGGGGGTAAATGTAATGTAGGTCCATCCTTAATAACTTTTATGACTATTTTACTTAGTCTTTGGGGTTTTCTCTATTTGGCTCCTGTTTTACCCCTCAGATCCCTATTTAAGGTTAAGCACCCTACACTAGGGTCTTATATGCAAAATGCCATAACAATACAACTTGTTTGAAATTTTGCCTAGTGAATGCACTCTAGGTGTATCAAACATATGAAATGCTGATGTTCATGATGTTATGCTCAAGTTTTAGTTACAGTAACACCAGAGGTGTTACATCCTTCCCCCCCATAAAAGAATCTCGTCCCGAGATTAAAAGTCCTAGGGTAAGTAATGGAAAAGGAAATGCTTCACGTTTTTATTTCCTGAGTTTTGGTACAAGGCAGGGGTGGTTTGGGGCTCACTCCTTTATTACATCAATTGTATACACTTTACAAATTACGAGAGGCTAAAAAGCCTGGGAAATTCTTATCTAATAAGTCTTGAGTTTCCCAAGTAGCCTCATCTTCGGAATGCTGGTTCCACTGTATCTTGTAAAACTTGAGAGTTTTTCTTCGGGTAATCCTGTCCTTTTGATCCAAGGCTCGAATAGGGTGCTCAGAATATGTCAAGTCCGGCTCAAGGACAACATCTGTTACTTCAATAGTTCGATCTGGAACCCGAAGACATTTCTTCAATTGGGACACGTGGAACATATTATGTACAGCAGACAAGGTTTCAGGTAGTTGGAGTCGATATGCCACTGGTCCACATTGCTCAAGTATAGGGAAAGGACCAATGTACCGAGGTGCAAGCTTTCCTTTAACCCCGAAATGCGATATACCCTTCATTGGAGAGACCTTGAGATAAACATAATCCCCCACCAGAAAATATAAGGGCATTCGCCGTTTGTCTGCATAACTTTTCTGACGAGCTTGAGCTTTCTTCAAATTATGAACTTGTCGGCGTTCCGAGACCGGGGGGTCCCTGAGCCGACGAGTGAATGTCGCCGTGTGCCCCAGCCCAGATGGGTCGAGCGCGAGGGCGAGCGCGAAGGGGGGAGAGCGAGGCGGCCGGAGACCGGCGTGAGAGAGGTGGGAATCCTGCGGCCTTCGTGTTCGTCCCACGCCCAGGTCGGGTGCGCTTGCAGTAGGGGGTTACAAGCGTCCACGCGGGAGAGGGAGCGAGCGGCTTCGAGCGAGCGCGTATCTCGTCCTCGTCCCCGCGCGGCCAACCTTCTCTAAGAGGGCCCTGGTCCTCCCTTTTATAGGCGCAAGGAGAGGATCCAGGTGTACAATGGGGGGTGTAGCAGTGTCGGGGACCATAATTAGGGGTACCCTCAAGACGCCTAATTCTCAGCTGGTAACCCCCATGAGCATAAAGCTGCAGAGGCCTGATGGGTTTGATTAAGTCAGGGATCAGTCCATACGAGTGACTTGACCACGCCACGCCCGGGCCTAGCCTCGGGCGAGGGCAGCCGACCCTAAGATGACTCCGTCTCGCCTGAGGCCTCCTCTTTCACGGCAGACGCATCTCCGGCTCGCCCTAGGCCCCGCCTTCGATAAGAAGAAACCCTGACTAAATCACCGCACCAACCGACCGAGTCATCGGGGCGATTAACGCAAAAGGTAAGACCGACGGGTGGCCAGACTTCGCCAGAGGTGCCATAGGAGGCTCCGCCCGACCTAGGGCTCGGACTCGGGCTAAGGCCCCGGAAGACGGCGAACTCCGCTCCGCCCGACCCCAGGGCTCGGACTCGGGCTAAGGCCCCGGAAGACGGCGAACTCCGCTCCGCCCAAGGGCTCGGACTCGGGCTAAGGCCCCGGAAGACGGCGAACTCCGCTCCGCCCGACCCCAGGGCTCGGACTCGGGCTAAGGCCTCGGAAGACAACGAACTCCGCCTCGCCCGACCTAGGGCTCGGACTCCGCCTCGGCCTCTGCCGAATGATCTCCGCCTCGCCCGACCCAGGGCTCGGACTTTGCCTCTGTCTTGCAGGACGGACTCGACCTCGGCTTTGGAGGAGCCTCCACGACGCCCGACCTAGGACACGAGACCGCCACGTCAACAGGAAGCGCCATCATCACCCTGCCCTGAGCCGACTTGGGTCGCAGGGGACAAGACCGGCGTCCCATCTGGCCAGCCACGCCAGATAGGCAAATGATGGCGCCCCGCTAGACCATGACGACGGCGACTCTCAGCTCCCTTACGAAAGCAGGAGGACGTCAGCAAGGGCCCAGCCACTCCGACAGCTGTCTCCCCGTCCGGCTCCGTTACTCCTCCAACAGCCACGACGCCACACCAACAGGGTGCCAAGATCTCTCCGGCTGCCACCTTAGCATGTACATAGGGCGCTAGCTCTCCCTCGCTAGACACGTAGCACCTTGCTACACTCCCATTCTGTACACCTGGACCCTCTCCTTACGACTATAAAAGGAAGGACCAGGGCCTTCTTAGAGAAGGTTGGCCTCGCGGGGATGAAGGGCAGGGGCAGGCGCTCTCTCGGGGCCGCTCACTCCCCTCACCTCGCGCGGACGCTTGTAACCCCCTACTGCAAGCGCACCCGACCTGGGCGCGGGACGAACACGAAGGCCGCGGGAATTCTCCGACTCCCTCACGACCCGGCTCCGGCCACCAACCTCTCTCTCTGTTCCCCCCTTCGCGCTCGCCCACGCGCTCGACCCATCTGGGCTGGGGCACGCGGCACTCTCACTCGTCGGCTCGGGGACCCCCCGGTCTCGAAACGCCGACAGTTGGCGCGCCAGGTAGGGGCCTGCTGCGTGTTGACGTTCGATTTCCCGTCAAGCTCCAGATGGGCAGTCTCCAACGACCTCTTCAACCCGGGACGGTGCTCCGTTTCGGGAACCTCGAGTTCATGTCTCTCGACGGCAACTACGACATGATACTCCTTCCACCGCCGCGCGACAGCGACAATGGAGGCGGACAGCCCGCCCGCCGGCGGCGGAATCAACGACGTCTTTCCCGCGTGGGGGAAGGACAACTTTCGAGCTCGCCCCATCTTCTCCCTCGCCATCGGAGGAGGAGGAGGCGGGGCAACCGGGGCCGAGCGGGAGATCGCGCTCCGACGGCTGTCGAGCAAATCGACATCCCCGGCGCCTCAACGGAGGACACGCCAAGCGTCGCCCTCGCGTTCAAGGCAAACGCGAGCGCCATCCCCCCGCAACACGTCGACTCCGAGCAAGTGGACGACGCCAGCACGCTCACGGAGGGCCTGCAGGACGTCGCCCTCGTACCCAAGACGACGACACGATCTGCCCCCGACGTGACTTCATCGCTCCTCGTCGACAAAAAGGTACCGACTGCTCCCCATCTTTCGTCATTTCGACTCGGCCTCAGCCCGCCTGGCGATCTCGCTTTGGCGGGCGCTCACATTGAGGCGAGTGCAACCTCTCTGGGGTTTCGTGTGCGGTCGCCTTGGGACCGATTGACGGGTGTCTCGACCTACGGACCCTCTGGGTCCGAGGAAGATGACGACCCCAGCATCTGCTGGGATTTCTCCGGATCTGGCAACCCTAGTGCCATGCGGGACTTCATGACCGCATGTGACTACTGCCTCTCCGACTGTTCCGACGGCAGCCGCAGCCTTGGCGACAAGGACTGCGGCCCGAGTCGCGAATGTTTCCACATCGAGTTAGGGGATCCCTCCGGAGGCGGCTGTCTCGGCACGCCAGAGGATGGTGATCCCCCTAGGCCAGCGCCTCGCGCTGACATCCCGCGGGAGCTAGCTGTGGTCCCCGTCCCGGCGGGGGGTCACGACCCATAGCTCGAGCAAGTCCGCGGGGCGCAGGCCGGGCTCGATGAGGGAACAGGAGCGCTCGAGGCAATCCGCCAGAACATCGGGCAGGTATGGGCGAGCCAACCCCCGGCCGGAGGAATACGTCACCTGCCCCAAGGTCTCCAGCACCGCATCGCCAACGATGCCAGGGACAGACCGCCACCCGCATCCGACGGAACCGGTCAGGACCTGGCCGCTGCAGCGATGCTCCTCCGCGCGATGCCGGAGTCATCAACCACCGAGGGTCGGCGAATCCAGGGAGAACTTAAGCATCTCCTGGAAGGCGCTGCGGCCCGGTGGGCCGAGAGCTCTGCCTCCCGAAGGCAGGGATACCCCTCGGAACCTCGTGCCGCGACTTTTCGACTCACGCGGGAAGCCTCGGTCTTCACCGGGCGCACGCGCAACACCGTGCCTGCGGCCCCGGGCCACCTCGGCGACGAGCACCCTCATCACGACCGTCGGGCACGCCTCAACGAAAGGATGCGCCGAGGCTACCACCCCAGGCGTGGGGGACGCTACGACAGCGGGGAGGATCGGAGTCCCTCGCCCGAACCACCCGGTCCGCAGGTCTTTAGCCGAGCCATTCGGCGGGCGCCGTTTCCGCCCCGATTCCGACCCCCGACTACTATCACGAAGTACTCGGGGGAGACGAGACCGGAATTGTGGCTTGCGGACTACCGCCTGGCCTGTCAACTGGGTGGGACGGACGATGACAACCTCATCATCCGAAACCTCCCCCTGTTTCTCTCCGACACCGCTCGTGCCTGGTTGGAGCACCTGCCTCCGGGGCAGATTTCCAACTGGGAAGATTTGGTCCAGGCTTTCGCCGGGAACTTCCAGGGCACGTACGTGCGCCCCGGGAATTCCTGGGACCTCCGGAGCTGTCGGCAACTGCCGGGAGAGTCTCTCCGAGACTACATCCGGCGGTTCTCGAAGCAGCGCACCGAGCTGCCCAACATCACCGACTCCGATGTCATCGGCGCGTTCCTCGCTGGCACCACCTGCCGCGACCTGGTGAGCAAGCTGGGTCGCAAGACCCCCACCAGGGCGAGCGAGCTGATGGACATCGCCACCAAGTTCGCCTCCGGCCAGGAGGCGGTAGAGGCCATCTTCCGAAAGGACAAGCAGCCCCAGGGCCGCCCGTCGGAAGATGCTCCCGAGGTGTCTACTCCGCGCGGCGCCAAGAAGAAAGGCAGGGGGAAGTCGCAAGCGAAACGCGACGTTCCCGATGCAGTCCTTGTCGCCGCCGCCGAGCACAAGAACCCTCGGAAGCCCCCCGGAGGTGCTAACCTCTTCGACAAGGCACTCAAGGAGACGTGCCCCTACCATCAGGGGCCCGTCAGGCATACCCTCGAAGAGTGCGTCATGCTTCGGCGCCACTTCCACAGGGCCGGGCCACCCGCAGAGGGTGGCAGGGCTCACGACGATGACGAAAGGGAGGATCGCCAAGCAGGAGAGTTCCCGGAGGTCCGCGATTGCTTCATGATCTACGGAGGGCACGCGGCAAACGCCTCGGCTCGGCATCGTAAGCAAGAGCGTCGGGAGGTCTGCTCGGTCAAGGTGGCGGCGCCAGTCTACCTAGACTGGTCCGACAAGCCCATCACCTTCGACCGGGACGACCACCCCGACCACGTGCCGAGCCCGGGGAAGTACCCGCTCGTCGTCGACCCCGTCATCGGCGACGTCAGGCTCACCAAGGTCCTGATGGATGGAGGCAGCTGCCTCAACATCATCTACGCCGAGACCCTCAGGCTCCTGCGCGTCGACTTGTCGTCCGTCCGAGCAGGCGCTGCGCCCTTCCACGGGATCATTCCCGGGAAGCGCGTCCAGCCCCTCGGACAGCTCGACCTCCCTGTCTGCTTCGGAACACCCTCCAACTTCCGAAGAGAGACTTTGACGTTCGAGATGGTCGGGTTCCGAGGAACCTACCACGCAGTGTTGGGAAGGCCATGCTACGCGAAGTTCATGGCCATCCCCAACTACACTTACCTGAAGCTCAAGATGCCGGGCCCCAACGGGGTCATCACCGTCGGCCCCACGTACAAACACGCATTCGAATGCGATGTGGAGTGCGTGGAGTACGCCGAGGCCCTCGCCGAGTCCGAGGCCCTCATAGCCGACCTGGAAAGCCTCACCCGAGAGGTGCCGGACGTGAAGCGGCACGCCGGCAACTTTGAGCCAGCGGAGACGTGCCAAATCGTTCGTCTTGCTGGGCGATGAGAAGGAGCTCTACCACCGAAGCCCCTCGGGCATCCTCCAGCGATGCATCTCCATCGCCGAGGGCCAGGAACTCCTGCAGGAAATACACTCGGGGGCTTGCGGTCATCATGCAGCACCCTGAACCCTCGTCGGGAATGCTTTCCGCCAAGGCTTCTACTGGCCAACGGCGGTGGCTGACGCCACTAGAATTGTCCGCGCCTGCGAAGGGTGCCAATTCTATGCGAAGCAGACCCACCTGCCCGCTCAGGCTCTGCAGACGATACCCATCACCTGGCCCTTCGCTGTGTGGGGTATGGACCTCGTCGGCCCTCTGCAGAAGGCGCCCGGGGGCTACACGCACCTGCTGGTCGCCATCGACAAATTCTCCAAGTGGATCGAGGTCCGACCCCTGAACAGCATCAGGTCCGAGCAGGCGGTGGCGTTCTTCACCAACATCATCCATCGCTTCGGGGTCCCGAACTCCATTATCACCGACAATGGCACCCAGTTCACCGGCAAAAAATTCTTGGATTTTTGCGAGGATCACAACATCCGGGTGGACTGGGCCGCCGTAGCTCACCCCATGTCGAATGGGCAAGTGGAACGTGCCAACGGCATGATTCTGCAAGGGCTCAAGCCTCGGATTTACAACGATCTCAATAAGTTCGGCAAGCGGTGGATGAAGGAACTCCCCTCGGTGGTCTGGAGCCTGAGGACGACGCCAAGCCGGGCCACGGGTTTCACGCCGTTCTTCCTGGTCTACGGGGCCGAGGCCATCCTGCCCACGGACCTGGAATACGGCTCCCCGAGGACGAGGGCCTACAACGAAGAAAGCAACCAAGCTAGCCGAGAAGACTCGCTGGACCAGCTGGACGAGGCTCGGGACAGGGCCTTACTACACCCAGCGCGGTATCAGCAGTCCCTGCGACGCTACCACGCCCGAGGGGTCCGACCCCGAGATCTCCAGGTGGGCGATCTGGTGCTTCGGCTGCGGCAAGACGCCCGAGGGAGGCACAAGCTCATGCCCCCCTGGGAGGGGCCGTTCATCATCGCCAAAGTACTGAAGCCCGGAACGTACAAGCTGGCCAACAGTCAAGGCGAGGTCTACGGCAACGCTTGGAACATCCAACAGCTACGTCGCTTCTACCCTTAAGATGTTTCCAAGTTGTTTATATACCTCGCACCCACGCAAAAGTTTAGTCAACAAGGAAGGGTCAGCCTCGCCTCGGCAGAGCCCGACCCTCCCTCGGGGGCTAAAAGGGGGGAAACCCCCTCTGCGTCAAAATTTTCCTCGAACAAAAAATCTCTTTCACCAGAACATCTTTCGTGCTTTTTGACTACTTCGAAAAGCGGGTCCTGGAAACGACGGGGTACACGTAAGCAGTCAAGGCTGACCGAGCCGAGGGACTCCTACGCCTCCGGGATACGGATACCTCACTCATCACCTTCTGCGATAAGTAACTCGCGCTCGGATAAGGCGAATCCGCGGATCGAATGAGTCTTTACGTACGGAAGCTCTTCTGTCGAAGCGATTCTTCGAGCCTTCTCGACCAAGTCGGTGACAGGGCTTCATGGGCGGGTAAAAGTACGCGTAAGCGGCAAGGCCGACCGAGCCGAGGGACTCCCACGCCTCCGGGATACGGATACCTCACTCATCACCTTCCGCGAGAAGCAACTCTTGCTCGCACTAACATCCCTGCTACCGACCAAAAGGTCCAGATACTCGAAACGAGAGGAAAAGAGACGCAGCTTTATAACGCAACAAGGGTATGTGTTCTGGCCTCAACGGCCGCGCAAGGCCCACGCTACAAGACGATTTGACCCTGTAGGCTCGGATCTTGACGCTGGAAGAGGGCAAAGACACCCTCGGCATCGACAGCACCTTCGGCAAGGCCCGACCTAGCCTCGGACGGCGACGCGGTCCGAGGGCCTCCGCTCCGAAGGACGACGTCATCATCACGCTCGAGCAATCTCTGCCAGGGACTTCTCCGAGAACCCGGCCCGAGCGGACGGCTCGGCCGGCCACCTCCGGGGCCTCGGCTGACCTCCTTCCGAGGGCGCCAGCTCGGTCCGAAGCCTCGGCTGAACAGCTCCGACGTCGATCCTGCCAACAAACAACCCGGCTAGGCTCCGGCCAACCAGGTTTCGTTTCCGAGCCAACTCCGCCTCTGCTCGTGCTGATATCGCTACCCCTGGCCTCGGCTCGTCGAAGAGCGGCCGAGGGGTCTCTTTAACTAAGCTAGAGGAGCCTCGGACAACAGGTCCGACCGAGCCGAGGGATTCCTACGCCTCCGGGATACGGATACCTCACTCGTCACCTTGATACGGGGCGACTCACGCTTGGTGAAGCGATTCAGGCAAACAACAGGCGAGTCTTAGTGCTCGGAAATGAGGAAAAAACACGGCTCTGTGCCGTAAGTTACATACATGTTCAGGCCCCGAAAGCCGAAATGAACAAAAAACCCGGCACTCGAAGTGCCATTACAAACGGAACTCCGGTTCCCCCACCCCGCAGGTACGAACAACCCCACTCGATAGGGGCGGGCCTGCGGGGCAGCGGAAGGACTCTCACCCCCCGAGGACGAGAGCCAGCCATTCAGGCCGGGGGACGGAGACCCAGGGCTACTGACGGAGTTGGCAATCTCACCAGTAGAGAAGCCACTTCCGTCCGCCGACGCCTCGGGACCCGCCGCTTCTGACATGGCTGGAGGAAGTCTCCGTGAAGCTGGAGGATGCCGTTCTCCCCCTAGGCACACGGGGAAGAAGAGGGCAACCGACCCACACGGAGACAGCTCCCTGGCTCACCTCGTCCTCCCTCTTGGCCTGGTGATGAAAATCCTTGAGGCTGAGGGAGGGGCAGAGACCGCAGCCCGGCTCGCTTTCCCCCACCATCAAGCCGGAGGTCGCCCTCTTGGGTGACCGCCGGTGGAGGGGTGCAGCCGGGCTGCATGATGAAAATCCTTGA
The DNA here is from genome assembly GCA_029449295.1 of Zea luxurians. Classification (NCBI taxonomy): domain Eukaryota; kingdom Viridiplantae; phylum Streptophyta; class Magnoliopsida; order Poales; family Poaceae; genus Zea; species Zea luxurians. The sequence continues at coordinate 10,664,542 of JAOPSE010000057.1, forward strand.
AGCCGAACGATGGCTGAAAGGTACCAACTCCCACGGAGTTGCGTTTCTCCAGCGATGGAGCAAAAAGACGGCGGTTTCCCCCCATCCGGGGGCTCGGAAGATGGAGGGACACAATGCATTGGGGAGGAAGGAGACATGGTTACCTCACGCAGGGGGTCGCCCTCCTTTTAAAGGCAACTCCCCCTGCTTGCGCCCTCAACCGTCACGGGCTGAGTCTTCTCCAACACGCCTCCAAAGCCCTTCCCTGCGGCGCGGGGGCTGGGGCCCGCCTGTCATGCAGACCGGCTCTAAGCAGAAGAAGCCGAACCGCCGCGCACGACGCACGCAACCACCCAGCGGTTACAAGTAACCCTCCACTTTTGCCCGGACCAGCGGGCGAAAGGGGCAGGCGGCCATGCAGGCGGCATGCAACCGCGCCAAGTGGACGCACCTCTCCGACTCCTGACAGGCCAGCGCGACGGCTCAAGCCCACGCGTCGTGCAACTGGCGCGCCGGGCGCTGCATGCGAACCGCTATGCCACTCGCTCCACCACCGCACCTCCTCGATTGCGGAACCGATACCGCGATTCGAGGCGACCCAGGCCGCGACCCGGCAGTGCCAGCCTGGCGCAGCGGTCAAAAGCGGTCAAAAATGGGCCGGCAGTGATGACGGTGGCAGGCGCGCGAGAGCAGCGGTCACGCCATCTGCCAAGCTCATGTCCCATCCGGAGGCAGCAAGAGAGCCCCCTCTCACGGCGTGAAGACGACGCGCCCGTGACCCGTACCTCGAACGGCTCGCGCACGCGCAACGGCAGCTTCGCCGACCGCTTACCCGGGCGCATTAACTTCGCGGTGAAACAGGTGACGTTTCTGGCAGGGGCAGCTGGCGACGCTTCGCCTCCGCCAAAACGACCACGCCGAAAAAGGTACGCCACGACGTTCAATTTCGAATCCTTTTTCCCTTTTCCTTCTTTCTCTATCTCTTGCAACAGGGACCGAGAAGGGGGATAACCCCAAAGGGATCCTTCCCTGCGAAGGAACTAGGCTCCGAGCCTCCCTACTGATCAGGGGTTCGAAGGCTGGCCCCCCGAGGGGTTCAAACAGCCGCCTCAGATCGCGTGGGCCCGACACCCACTACTGGTCAGGGGTTCGAAGGTCGGCCCCCGAAAGGACTCGCGACCGCCTCAGGCTATTCGGGCTCCGTGCCCCCTACTGATCAGGGGTTCGAAGGCTGGCCTGTCGAAGGGTTCACAGTCGCCTCAGACGCCGAGCGAGGGATGACCAGGGGTACGTTCGATACATAACCAAGGCTCGGGCTGCGCTCCCGAGGTACCCTAGGACATTTCCGAGACCAGCGGGAACGACTCTGTAACGGAATCCCATCGGAGGGAGGCAACGAGCCCTCGGACCCCGTCGCTAGGGGACCGGGTCCGGCAGATCACCCGCAGGTACTTTTGGGCGTGCCTCCGGGCCCCTAGCCGACCCCCAACGAACGGGGCACGGACGTCCACTCGGATTACCCGATTGCAGCTCACCGGAGACACCATGTTCGGTGCCCATCGAGGGTAACATGGCGCACTCCCCCCCTCCTCCTTGCGGAAAGGCGACGTAGGGGCGTATATAAAAAGTCGAGTCTGTCCCTGATCGTCCTCTCGCTCCGTGCGAAGGCTCGGGGGCTGCTCTCGCAAACCCGGCTCCGGCCGAACCGTTGACAGCGTCAACATACCAGCCCGAGAACTTGGGCCCCAACAGTGCACCTGGGTTACGCCCTGCTCGCATGAGGGAACCGCTAGTCCAGCCGAAGCATTGCGCAAGGCATTAAGACCTCGAAGGAGTGAAACCACTCCTCCGAGGCCTCGGGGGCTACACCCGGCGGGTGCGCTCGCGCGCACCCACCAGAACAAAGTACCTCCGAGAAAGGCTGGTCCCCTTGCAAAAAAGTGCGACGCAAGCCTCCAAGCGAGTGTTAACACTCTCTTCGAGGCTCGGGGGCTACTGTCGGGGACCATAATTAGGGGTACCCTCAAGACGCCTAATTCTCAGCTGGTAACCCCCATCAGCATAAAGCTGCAGAGGCCTGATGGGTTTGATTAAGTCAGGGATCAGTCCATACGAGTGACTTGACCACGCCACGCCCGGGCCTAGCCTCGGGCGAGGGCAGCCGACCCTAAGATGACTCCGTCTCGCCTGAGGCCTCCTCTTTCACGGCAGACGCATCTCCGGCTCGCCCTAGGCCCCGCCTTCGATAAGAAGAAACCCTGACTAAATCACCGCACCAACCGACCGAGTCATCGGGGCGATTAACGCAAAAGGTAAGACCGACGGGCGGCCAGACTTCGCCAGAGGTGCCATAGGAGGCTCCGCCCGACCCAGGGCTCGGACTCGGGCTAAGGCCCCGGAAGACGGCGAACTCCGCTCCGCCCGACCCCAGGGCTCGGACTCGGGCTAAGGCCCCGGAAGACGGCGAACTCCGCTCCGCCCAAGGGCTCGGACTCGGGCTAAGGCCCCGGAAGACGGCGAACTCCGCTCCGCCCAAGGGCTCGGACTCGGGCTAAGGCCCCGGAAGACGGCGAACTCCGCTCCGCCCGACCCCAGGGCTCGGACTCGGGCTAAGGCCTCGGAAGACAACGAACTCCGCCTCGCCCGACCTAGGGCTCGGACTCCGCCTCGGCCTCTGCCGAACGATCTCCGCCTCGCCCGACCCAGGGCTCGGACTTTGCCTCTGTCTTGCAGGACGGACTCGACCTCGGCTTCGGAGGAGCCTCCACGACGCCCGACCTAGGACACGAGACCGCCACGTCAACAGGAAGCGCCATCATCACCCTGCCCTGAGCCGACTTGGGTCGCAGGGGACAAGACCGGCGTCCCATCTGGCCAGCCACGCCAGATAGGCAAATGATGGCGCCCCGCTAGACCATGACGACGGCGACTCTCAGCTCCCTTACGAAAGCAGGAGGACGTCAGCAAGGGCCTAGCCACTCCGACAGCTGTCTCCCCGTCCGGCTCCGTTACTCCTCCAACAGCCACGACGCCACACCAACAGGGTGCCAAGATCTCTCCGGCTGCCACCTTGGCATGTACATAGGGCGCTAGCTCTCCCTCGCTAGACACGTAGCACCTTGCTACACTCCCATTCTGTACACCTGGACCCTCTCCTTACGACTATAAAAGGAAGGACCAGGGCCTTCTTAGAGAAGGTTGGCCTCGCGGGGACGAAGGGCAGGGGCAGGCGCTCTCTCGAGGCCGCTCACTCCCCTCACCTCGCGCGGACGCTTGTAACCCCCTACTGCAAGCGCACCCGACCTGGGCGCGGGACGAACACGAAGGCCGCGGGAATTCTCCGACTCCCTCACGACCCGGCTCCGGCCACCAACCTCTCTCTCTGTTCCCCCCTTCGCGCTCGCCCACGCGCTCGACCCATCTGGGCTGGGGCACGCGGCACTCTCACTCGTCGGCTCGGGGACCCCCCGGTCTCGAAACGCCGACAAGCAGAGTGCTACATGTCTAGCGGAGGAGAGCTAGCGCCCTAAGTACATGCCGTTGTGGCAGCCGGAGAGATTTTGGCACCCAGCTGGTGTGATGTCGTGGCCGTCGGAGGAGCGATGGAGCCTGACGGAGGGACAGCTGTCGGAGCGGTTGAATCCTTGCTGACGTCCTCTTGCTTCCGTAAGGGGGCTGAGAGCCGCCGTTGTCACAGAGTATGCAGGGCGCCATCATTGCCTATCTGGCGGAGCGAGCCAGATGGGACGCCGGTCTTGTTCCCTGCGGCTCGACTCAGCTCGGGGTAGGGTGATGATGGCGCCTCCTGTTGACGTGGCTGGTCTGCGCCCTAGGTTGGGCGATGTGGAAGCTCCTCCGAAGCCGAGGTCGAGTCTGTCTTCCGTGGCCGAGGTCGGGTCCGAGCCCCAGGTTCGGGCGAGGCGGAGATTGCCGGCTGGTGCCGGGGCGGAGTCCGAGCCCTGGGGTCAGGCGAAGCGGAGTTTGCCGTCTTCTGGGGCCGAGCCCAAGTCCGAGCCCTGGGTCGGGCGAGGCGGAGATCGTCGTCTTTTGGGACTTAGCCCGAGTCCGAGCCCTGGGTCGGGCGGAGTTCGCCGTCTTCTGGGACTTAGCCCGAGTCCGAGCCCTGGGTCGGGCGGAGTTCGCCGTCTTCTGGGACTTAGCCCGAGTCCGAGCCCTGGGTCGGGCGGAGTTTGTCGTCTTCCAGGACTTAGCCCAAGTCCGAGCCCGAGGGAGGGCGAGCGGAGTTCGCCGTCTTCCGGGACTTAGCCCGAGTCCGAGCCCTGGGTCGGGCGGAGCTCGACGTCTTCTGGGACTTAGCCCGAGTCCAAGCCCTGGGTCGGGTGGAGTTCGTCGTCTTCCGGGACTTAGCCCGAGTCCGAGCCCTGGGTCGGGCGGAGCGGAGTTCGCCGTCTTCCAGGACTTAGCCCGAGTTCGAGCCCTGGGGTCGGGCGAAGCGGAGCTTCCTATGGTACCTTCGGCAGGGCCTGACTGCCTGTCAGTCTCACTCTGTCAAGTGGCACCGCAGTCGGAGTGGCGCAGGCGGCGCTGTCCTTCTGTCAGGCCGGTCAGTGGAGCGGCGAAGTGACAGCGGTCACTTCGGCTCTCCCGGCTGGGGGCGCGCGTCAGGATAAATGTGTCAGGCCACCTTTGCATTAAATGCTCCTGCGATTTTGTCGGTCGGTGCGGCGATTTGGTCAGGGTTGCTTCTTGGCGAAGGCAGGGCCTCGAGCGAGCCGGGAATATGTTCGCCGCTGAAGGGGGGCCTCGGGCGAGACGGAAATCCTCCGGGGTCGGCCGCCCTTATCCGAGGCTAGGCTCGGGCGAGGCGTGATCGAGTCCCTCGAATGGACTGATCCCTGACTTAATCGCACTCATCAAGCCTTTGCAGCTTTGTGCTGATGGGGGTTACCAGCTGAGAATTAGGAGCCTTGAGGGTACCCCTAATTATGGTCCCCGACAGTAGCCCCCGAGCCTCGAAGGGAGTGTTTGCACTTGCTTGGAGGCTTTCGTCGCACTTTTTTGCAAGGGGACCAGCCTTTCTCGGTTGCGTTTTGTTCCGGTGGGTGCGCGCGAGCGCACCCGTTGGGTGTAGCCCCCGAGGCCTCGGAGGAGTGGTTTCACTCCTTCGAGGTCTTAATGCCTCGCGTAATGCTTCGGCTGGTCGGGTCGTTCCCTCATGCGAGCTGGCCGTAGCCCGGGTGTACGGGTCCCAAGTTCTCGGGCTGGTATGTTGACGCTGTCAACGGTTCGGCCGGAGCCGGGTTTGCGAGAGCAGCCCCCGAGCCTCTGCACAGAGCGAGAGGGCGGTCAGGGGCAGACTCGGCTTTTTTACATACGCCCCTGCGTCGCCTTTCCGCAAGGAGGAGGGGGGAAAGCGCCATGTTGCCCTCGATGGGCGCCGAACATGGTGTCTCCGATGAGCTGCAAGCGGGTAATCCGAGTGGACGTCCGTGCCCCGTTCGTTAGGGGTCGGCTAGGGGCCCAGAGGCACGCCCAAAAGTACCTGCGGGTGATCTGCCGGACCCGGTCCCCTGGTGACGGGGTCCGAGGGCTCGATGCCTCCCTCTGATGGGATTCCGTTACAAGATCGTTCCCGCTGGTCTCGGAAATGTCCTAGGGTACCTCGGGAGCACAGCCCGAGCCTTGGTTATGTATCGAACGTACCCATGGTCATCCCTCGCTCGGCGTCTGAGGCGGCTATGAACCCTTCGGGGGCCAGCCTTCGAACCCCTGATCAGTAGTGGGCGCGGAGCCCGAGTAGCCTGAGGCGGTCGTTGAACCCTTCCGAGGGGCCGGCCTTCGAACCTCTGACCAGTAGTGGGTGTAGGGCCCACGTGATCTGAGGCGGCTGTCGAACCCTTCCGAGGGGCCAGCCTTCGAACCTCTGATCAGTAGGGAGGCTCGGAGCCTGGTTCCTTCATGGGGAAGGATCCTTTTCGGGGTATCCCCCTTTCCCGGTCCCTGTTGCAAGAGAGAGAAAGAGGAAAAAAGGAAAAGGATACGAAATCGAACGATGCGGCGTACCTCTTTTGACGCGGTCATTATGGCGAAGGCGAAGCGTCGCCCGCTTCTCCTGCCAGAGGCGCCGCCTGTCCCGCCATGGAGTTAATGCGACGGGGCGAGTGGTTCACAGGGCAGCCGTTGCGCGTGCGCGATCCGTTCGAGGAACGGAACACGGGCGCGTTGTCTTCACGCCGTGAGAGAGGGCTCCCTCGCTGTCCCTGGATGGGATGTGAGCTTGGCTGACGACGTGGCCGCTGCTCCTGCCCGCCTGCCACCGCCATTACTACCGGCCCATTTTTGGCCGCATTGACCGTCGCGCCAGGCTGGCGCTGCTGGGTCGCGCGCTGGGTCGCCTCGAGTCGCGGTATTGGTTCCGCAGTCGAGGAGGCACGGTAGTGGCGCAAGTGGCGGTGCAGTTGCATGCACGAAGCATTCAGCGCGCCGGTTGCATGACGCGTGGGCCTGGGCCTCCATGCTGGGCGTGTTGGGAGTCGGAGAAGTGCGCCCACTTGGTGCGGTTGCATGCCGCCTGCACGGCTGCCCGCCCTTTCGCCCGTTGGTCTGGGCAAAAGTAGAGAGTCGCTTGTAACCGCTGGGCGGTTGTACGCACCGCGCATGGCGGTTTGGCTTCTTCTGCTCTGAGCCGACTTGCATGACATGTGGGACCCAGCCCCCGCGCCGCAGGGGAGGACCTTGGAGTGTGTTGGAGAAGACTCAGCCCGTGATGGCTGGGGACGCAAGTAGGGAGAGTCGCCTTTAAAAGGAGGGTGACCCCCTTGGGAGGCGACCATGTCTTCGCGCTCCCTTATGCATCATGTCTTTCCACCTTCCAAGCCCCCGGATGGGGGATATCCGCCGTCTTTCCGCCTCGTCGTTGGAGGAACGCAACTCTGCGGGAGTTGGTACCTTTCAGCCATCGTTCGGCTTCAAGGATTTTCATCAGCCAGCCCGGCTGCTCCCCCTCGCCGGGGGTCACCCAAGACGGTGACCACCAGCCCCTGGATGGGGAGGAGCAAGCTAGGCTGTGATCTTGGCCCCGCCCCCAGCTGGTCTTCATCATCCTCGCTGGGGCGGGGCCCGGGCTGAGCCGGTGCTCTGCCCCCCACGCGGGTCGGCCGACCGCCTCCTCTTCCAGCTTCTGGTGGTGGAGACCATCCTCCAGTTCTGCGGAGGAGACGTCCTCCAGCCATGCTGGGGGAGGCGGGCTGTTGCTGTCCAGCTAGGATGCAACATTCCGTCCTCTTCCTCGCTTGCGTGGCGAGGACAGGAGTGAGGACCTGCCGACGCGCTTTGGGGCGACCAGCGTTTGCTGGTGATTCGCCCAGAGCTTGTCGCTCCATGGGCTTCCCCGGCGTGGAGGTTGTCCATAACCGCGAGGACGGAACCGGAGTTCCGTTTGTAATGGCACTTTGAATGCCAGTGTTTTTGTTCATTGTGGCTGTCGGGGCCTGAACATGTATGTATTTTCGGCACAGAGCCGTGTTTTTTCCTCATTTTCGAGCGCTAAGACTCGCCTGTTGGTTGTCCGAATCGCTTCACCAAGCGTGAGTCGCCCCGTGTACAGGTGACGAGTGAGGTATCCGTATCCCGGAGGCGTAGGAGTCCCTCGGCTCGGTCGGCCTTGTTGTCCGAGGCTTCTCTAGCTTAATTAAAGGAACCCCTCGGCCGCTCTTCGATGAGCCGAGGCCAGGGGTAGCGGCGTCAACATGAACAGAGGCAGAGTTGGCTCGAAAAGAAAACCTGGTTGGCCGGAGCCTGGCCGGGTCGTCCGTTAGCGGGACCGACGCCGGAGTTGACCAGCCGAGCCGCCTGCTCAGGCCGGATTCCCGGAGAAGACCCTGGCGGCGATGGCCCGAACGTGGCGATGACGTCGTCCTTCAGAGTGGAGATCCTCGGACCGCGTCGCCATCCGAGGCTAGGTCGGACCTCGTCGAAGGTGTCGTCGATGCCGAGGGTGCTGCTGCTCCCTTCAGCCGTCAAGATCCGAGCCTGCAGGATCGGATTGTCTTGTAGCGTGTGTTTTCTGCGGCCGCCGAGGCCTAAACACACCCTCGCCGTGTTGTAAAGTTGCGTCTCTTTTCCTCTTGTTTCAAGTATCTGGACTTTTTTGTCGGTAACAGAAATGTTCGTGCGAGCGAGAGTTGCTTCTCGCGGAAGGTGATGAGTGAGGTATCCATATCCTGAAGGCGTAGGAGTCCCTCGGCTCGATCGGCCTTGCCGCTTACGCGCACTCTTACCCGTCCATGGGGCTCTGTCACCGACGCAGTCGAGAAGGCTCGAAGGATCGCTTCGACAGAAGAGCTTTCGAACGTGAAGACTTGTTTGGTCCGCAGAATCACTTATCCGAACGTGAGTTACTTATCACAGAAGGTGATGAGTGAGGTATCCGTATCCCGAAGGCGTAGGAGTCCCTCGGCTCGGTTAGCCTTGGCTGCTTACGTGTACTCCGTCGTTTTCAGGATCCACTTTCGAAGTAGCCAAAAAGCGCGAAAGACATTCTGGCAGAAAAGATCTTTTTTCGAGGAAAATTTCGACGCAGAGGGGGTTCCCCCCCTTTTAGCCCCCGAGGGAGGGTCAGGCTTTGCCGAGGCGAGGCCGACCCTTCCTTGACGACTAAACTTTTGCTGGGTGCGAAGTATATGATCAACTTGAAAACATCTTAAGGGTAGAAGCGACGTAGCTGTTGGATGTTCCAGGCGTTGCCGTACACCTCGCCTTGACTGTTGGCCAGCTTGTACGTTCCGGGCTTCAGAACCTTGGCGATGACGAATGGCCCCTCCCAGGGGGGCGTGAGCTTGTGCCGCCCACGGGCGTCTTGTCGCAGCCGAAGCACCAGGTCGCCCACCTAGAGGTCTCGGGACCGGATCCCTCGGGCGTGGTAGCGTCGCAGGGACTGCTGGTACCGCGCCGAGTGTAGCAAGGCCTTGTCCCGAGCCTCCTCCAGCTGATCCAGCAAGTCTTCTCGGCTAACTTGGTTGCTTTGGTCGGTGTAGGCCCTCGTCCTCGGGGAACCGTATTCTAAGTCTGTGGGCAAAATGGCTTCGGCCCCATAGACTAGAAAGAACGGCGTGAAGCCCGTGGCTCGGCTCGGCGTTGTCCTCAGACTCCAGACCACCGAGGGGAGTTCCTTCATCCACCGCTTGCCGAACTTGTTGAGGCCGTTGTAGATCCAAGGCTTGAGCCCTTGTAGAATCATGCCGTTGGCACGCTCTACCTGCCCATTCATCATGGGAAGAGCCACGGCGGCCCAGTCCACCCGGATGTGGTGATCCTCGCAGAAGTCCAGGAACTTTCTGCCGGTGAACTGGGTGCCGTTGTCGGTGATGATAGAGTTCGGGACCCCGAAGCGATGGATGATGTTGGTGAAGAACGCCACCGCCTGCTCGGACCTGATGCTGTTCAGGGGTCGGACCTTGATCCACTTGGAGAATTTGTCGATGGCGACCAGCAGGTGCGTGTAGCCCCCGGGCGCCTTCTGCAAGGGGCCGACGAGATCCAGACCCCACACAGCAAAAGGCCAGGTGATGGGTATCGTCTGCAGAGCCTGAGCGGGCAGGTGGGTCTGCCTCGCGTAGAACTGACACCCTTCGTAGGTGCGGACAATTCTAGTGGCGTCGGCCACCACCGTCGGCCAGTAGAAACCTTGTCGGAAGGCGTTTCCAACGAGGGCTCGAGGTGCTGCGTGATGGCTGCAAGCCCCCGAGTGTATCTCTCGTAGGAGCTCCTGACCTTCGGCGATGGAAATGCATCGCTGGAGGATGCCTGAGGGGCTGTGGTGGTAGAGCTCCTTTCCATCTCCCAGCAAGACGAACGACTTGGCGCGCCGCGCCAACTGCCGAGCCTCGGCTCGGTCGAGGGGTAGCTCTCCTCGGTGGAGATATTGCAGGTACGGGGTCTGCCAGTTCCGATTAGGCGTGACCCCGCTTCGCTCCTCCTCGACGCGCAGTGCCTCACCCTCGAGGGCCGAGGGTACCTCGGACTGAACCGAGGGCGCCTCGGGCCGAGCTGAGGGTGCCTCGGGTTGAGCCGAGGGTGCCTCGGACTGAGCCGAGAGCGCCTCGGGTTGAGCCGAGGGTGCCTCAGACTGAGCCGAGGGTACCTCGGACTGAGCCGAGGGTACCTCGGACTGAGCCGAGGGTACCTCAGCCTCAGACGTGTCGTCGATCTTGACGGAGGGTTGATGCAGGTCTCGGGAGAAGACGTCCGGGGGAATCGTTGTTCGCCCCGAGGCTATTTTAGCCAGCTCGTCCGTAGTCTCGTTGTAGCGCCGGGCGATGTGGTTGAGCTCGAGCCCGTAGAACTTGTCTTCCAGGCGCCGAACCTCATCGTAGTAGGCCTCCATCTTCGGGTAGCGGCAGTGGGAGTTCTTCATGACTTGGTCGATGACGAGCTGCGAGTCACCGCGAGCGTCGAGGCGTCAGACCCCTAGCTCGATGGCGATTCGCAACCCGTTGACCAGAGCTTCGTACTCAGCCACATTGTTGGATGCCGGGAAATGGAGGCGTAGCACGTAGCGTAGGTGCTTCCCGAGGGGCGAGATGAAGAGTAGGCCTGCGCCGGCTCCTGTCTTCATCAGCGACCTGTCGAAGAACATAGTCCAGAGTTCCGGCTGGATCGGAACTGTTGGGATCTGGGTGTCGACCCATTCAGCCACGAAGTCCGCCAAGACCTGGGACTTGATGGCCTTCCGGGGAGCGAACGAGATTGTTTCGCCCATGATTTCCACCGCCCATTTTGCAATCCTACCCGAGGCCTCACGGCATTGGATGATCTCCCCTAGGGGGAAGGATGACACCACAGTTACCGGATGAGACTCGAAGTAGTGTCGCAACTTTCGTCGTGTCAGGATCACCGCATACAACAGTTTCTGCACTTGTGGGTAGCGGATTTTGGTCTCGGACAGTACCTCGCTGACGAAGTAGACTGGCCTCTGAACGGGCAATGCATGCCCCTCTTCTTGCCTCTCGACCACAATCGCGGCGCTGACCACCTGAGTGGTCGCGGCAACATAGACCAAGAGGGCTTCTCCGGCAGCTAGGGGCACCAAGATAGGCGCCTTCGTGAGGAACGCCTTCAGGTTCCCGAGGGCTTCCTCGGCCTCAGGGGTCCAAGTGAAGCACTCGGCCTTCCTCAAGAGGCGGTACAGAGGTAGACCTCTTTCGCCGAGGCGTGAGATGAAGCGGCTCAGAGCCGCGAGACATCCCATGACCCTCTGTACGCCTTTCAAGTCCTTGATGGGCCCCATGCTGGTGATGGCTGCGACCCTCTCCGGGTTGGCTTCGATGCCCCGCTCGGAGACGATGAACCCTAAGAGCATGCCTCGGGGCACCCCGAAGACACACTTCTCGGGATTTAGCTTAACGCCTTTCGCCTTGAGACATCGGAATGTCACTTCAAGGTCGGAAAGGAGGTCAGAAGCTTTCCTCGTCTTGACTACGATGTCATCGACATAGGCCTCGACCGTGCGGCCAATGTGTTCGCCGAACACATGGTTCATGCATCGCTGGTACGTCGCGCCCGCATTCCTCAAGCCGAATGGCATGGTGACATAGCAGTACATGCCGAAGGGTGTGATGAAAGAAGTCGCGAGCTGGTCGGACTCTTTCATCCTGATTTGATGATACCCTGAGTAGGCATCGAGGAAAGACAGGGTTTCGCACCCAGCAGTGGAATCCACGATTTGATCGATGCGAGGCAGAGGGTAGGGAACCTTCGGACATGCTTTGTTGAGACCAGTGTAGTCTACACACATCCGCCATTTCCCCCCTTTCTTTCTCACAAGCACAGGGTTGGCAAGCCATTTGGGATGGAATACCTCTTTGATGAACCCTGCCGCCATTAGCTTGTGGATCTCCTCGCCTATGGCTCTGCGCTTCTCCTCGTCGAATCGGCGCAGTGGCTGCTTGATGGGTCGGGCTTCAGCTCGGATGTCCAGCGAGTGCTCGGCGACATCCCTCGGTATGCCGGGCATGTCCGAGGGACTCCACGCGAAGACGTCGGCGTTCGCGTGGAGAAAGTCGACGAGCACTGCTTCCTATTTGGGACCGAGCTCGGAGCCGATCCGGACTTGCTTGGAGGCGTCACTGCTGGGGTCGAGGGGGACGGACTTAACCGTCTCCGCTGGCTCAAAGTTGCCGGCATGACGCTTCACGTCTGGCACCTCCTTACAGAGGCTCTCCACGTCGGCGATGAGGGCCTCGGACTCGGCGAGGGCCTCGGCGTACTCCACACACTCCACGTCGCATTCGAACGCGTGTTTGTACGTGGGGCCAACGGTGATGACCCCGTTGGGGCCCGACATCTTGAGCTTCAGGTAGGTGTAGTTGGGGACGGCCATGAACTTCGCGTAGCATGGCCTCCCCAGTACCGCGTGGTAGGTTCCTCGGAACCCAACCACCTCGAACATCAGGGTCTCCCTTCGGAAGTTGGAGGGTGTTCCGAAGCAGACGGGAAGGTCGAGCCGTCCGAGGGGCTGGACGCGCTTCCCGGGAATGATCCCATGGAAGGGCGCAGCGCCTGCCCGGATGGAGGACAGATCGACGCGCAGGAGCCCGAGGGTGTCGGCGTAGATGATGTTGAGGCTGCTGCCTCCGTCCATGAGGACCTTGGTGAGCCTGACGTCGCCGATGACAGGGTCGACGACGAGCGGGTATTTCCCCGGGCTCGGCACGTGGTCGGGGTGATCGTCTCGGTCGAAGGTGATGGGCTTGTCGGACCAGTCTAGATAGACTGGCGCCGCCATCTTCACCGAGCAGACCTCCCGGCGCTCTTGCTTGCGGTGCCGAGCCGAGGCGTTCGCCGCTTGCCCACCATAGATCATGAAGCAGTCGCGGACCTCGGGGAACTCTCCTGCCTGATGATCTTCCTTCTTGTCGTCGTCGCGGGCCTTGCCACCCTCCGCGGGTGGCCCGGCCCTGTGGAAGTGGCGCCGAAGCATGACGCACTCCTCAAGGGTGTGCTTGACGCGCCCCTGGTGATAGGGGCACGGCTCCTTGGGCATCTTGTCGAAGAGGTTGGCACCTCCGGGGGGCTTCCGAGGGTTCTTGTACTCGGCGGCGGCGACAAGGTCCGCGTTGGCGGCGTCGCGTTTCGCTTGCGACTTCTTCTTGCCCTTCTTCTTGGCGCCATGCTGAGTTGACGCCTCGGGAGCATCTTCCGATGGGCGGCCCTGGGGCTGCTTGTCCTTTCGGAAGATAGCCTCGACCGCCTCCTGGCCGGAGGCAAACTTGGTGGCGATGTCCATCAGCTCGCTCGCCCTGGTGGGGGTCTTGCGACCCAGCTTGCTCACCAGGTCGTGGCAGGTGGTGCCAGCGAGGAACGCGTCGATGACATCCGAGTCGGTGATGTTGGGCAGCTCGGTGCGCTGCTTCAAGAATCGCCGGATGTAGTCTCGGAGAGACTCTCCCGGCTGCTGTCGGCAGCTTCGGAGGTCCCAGGAATTCCCGGGGCGCACGTACGTGCCCTGGAAATTGCCGACGAAAGCTTGGACTAGGTCATCCCAGTTGGAGATCTGCCCCGGAGGCAGGTGCTCCAACCAGGCGCGAGCAGTGTCGGAGAGGAACAGGGGGAGGTTGCGGATGATGAGGTTGTCATCGTCTGTTCCACCCAGTTGGCAGGCCAGACGGTAGTCCACGAGCCACAGTTCCGGTCTCGTCTCCCCCGAGTACTTTGTGATAGTAGTCGGGGGTCGGAACCGGGTCGGGAACGGCGCTCGTCGTATGGCCCGGCTGAAGGCCTGCGGACCGGGTGGTTCGGGCGAGGGACTCCGATCCTCCCCGCTGTCGTAGCGTCCCCCACGCCTAGGGTGGTAGCCTCGGCGCACCCTCTCGTCGAGGTGGGCCCGACGGTCGCGGTGATGGTGCTCGTTGCGGAGGCGACCCGGGGCCGCAGGCGCTGTGTTGCGCGTGCGCTCGGTGTAGACCGAGGCTTCCCGCATGAATCGGGAAGTCGCGGCATGAGGTTCCGAGGGGTACCCCTGCCTTCAGGAGGCAGAGCTCTCGGCCCGTCGGACCGCGACGCCTTCCAGGAGATTCTTGAGCTCCCCCTGGATTCGCCGCCCCTCGGTGGTTGATGGCTCCGGCATCTCGCGGAGAAGCATCGCTGCTGCAGCCAGGTTTCGGCCGACCCCACTAGATGAGGGTGGTGGCCTGACTCTGACGTCGTCGGTGACGCGGTGCTGGAAGCCCTGGGGTAGATGACGTATTTCCCCGTCCGGAGGTTGGCTCGCCCATGCCTGCCCGACGTCCCGACGGATCGGGTCAAGCGCTCCTGCTCCCTCGTCGAGCCTGGCCTGCACCCCGTGGATTTGCTCGAGCTGTGGGTCATGGCCCCCCGCCTGAACGCGGACCACAGCTAGCTCCCGTGGGATGTCAACGCGAGGCACCGGCCTAGGGAGGTCACTGTCCTCCGGCATGCCGAGATGGTTGCCTTCGGAGGGACCCCCTAGATCGACGTGGAAGCATTCGCGACTTGGGCCGCAGTCCTCGTTGTCGAGGCTACGGCTACCGTCGGAACAGTCGGAAAGGCAGTAGTCTCATGCGGTCATGAAGTCCCACATGGCACTGGGGTTGCCAAGTCCAGAGGAATCCCAACAGATGTTGGGTTCGCCGTCTTCCTCGGACCTAGAGGGCCCGTAGGTCGAGACGTCCGTCAGCTGGTCCCAAGGTGACCGCATACGAAACCCCAGAGGGTTTGGACTCGCCTCTACAAGAGCGCCCGCCAAAGCGGGGCCGCTAGGCGGGTCGAGGCTGAATCCGAAAGACGTGGGATGGGAATCGGTCGGTACCTTTTGGTCGACGAGCGGCGATAATGTCATGTCGGGGGCTGACTGCACCGTCGTCTCAGGTACGAGGGTGACGTCCAGCAAGCTTTCCGCGAGCGTGCTGGCGTCATCCGCTTGCTCGGGTTTGGCGTGTCGCGGGGAGACGGCGCTCGTCTTCGTCTCAAGCGCGAAGTCAATACCCGGTGCGCCCACCGTTGGGGTGCCGGCGCGATCGACTCGCTCGACAGCCGACGAGGCGCTGCCTCCTGCTTGGCCTTGGTTACCCTGTCTTCCCCTCCGTCGGCGGGGAAGAGGGCGGGATGAGCTCGAAGGTTGTTCTTCCACCACGCGGGGAAGACGTCATCGATTCCGCCGCCGGCGGGCGGGTTGTCGGCCGCCACTGTCGTTGTCGCACGGCGGTGGAAGGAGTATCACGTCGTAGCTGCCGTCGAGGGACATGAACTCAAGACTCCCGAAACGGAGCACCGTCCCGGGTTGGAGAGGTCGCTGGAGACTGCCCATCTGGAGCTTGACGGGAAGCTGTTCGTCAACACGCAGCGTGCCCCTACCTGGCGCGCCAACTGTCGGCGTTCCGAGACCGGGGGGTCCCTGAGCCGACGAGTGAATGTCGCTACGTGCCCCAGCCCAGATGGGTTGAGCGCGAGGGCGAGCGCGAAGGGGGGAGAGCGAGGCGGCCGGA
The DNA here is from genome assembly GCA_029449295.1 of Zea luxurians. Taxonomy (NCBI): domain Eukaryota; kingdom Viridiplantae; phylum Streptophyta; class Magnoliopsida; order Poales; family Poaceae; genus Zea; species Zea luxurians. The sequence continues at coordinate 10,679,985 of JAOPSE010000057.1, forward strand.
GACCGGCGTGAGAGAGGTGGGAATCCCACGGCCTTCGTGTTCGTCCCGCGCCTAGGTCGGGTGCGCTTGCAGTAGGGGGTTACAAGCGTCCACGCTGGAGAGGGAGCGAGCGGCTTCGAGCGAGCGCGTATCTCGTCCTCGTCCCCGCGCGGCCAACCTTCTCTAAGAGGGCCCTGGTCCTCCCTTTTATAGGCGCAAGGAGAGGATCCAGGTGTACAATGGGGGGTGTAGCAGAGTGCTACATGTCTAGCGGAGGAGAGCTAGCGCCCTAAGTACATGCCGTTGTGGCAGCCGGAGAGATTTTGGCACCCAGCTGGTGTGATGTCGTGGCCGTCGGAGGAGCGATGGAGCCTGGCGGAGGGACAGCTGTCGGAGCGGTTGAATCCTTGCTGACGTCCTCTTGCTTCCGTAAGGGGGCTGAGAGCCGCCGTCGTCACAGAGTATGCAGGGCGCCATCATTGCCTATCTGGCGGAGCGAGCCAGATGGGACGCCGGTCTTGTTCCCTGTGGCTCGACTCAGCTCGGGGTAGGGTGATGATGGCGCCTCCTGTTGACGTGGCTGGTCTGCGCCCTAGGTTGGGTGATGTGGAAGCTCCTCCGAAGCCGAGGTCGAGTCTGTCTTCCGTGGCCGAGGTCGGGTCCGAGCCCCAGGTTCGGGCGAGGCGGAGATTGCCGGCTGGTGCCGGGGCGGAGTCCGAGCCCTGGGGTCGGGCGAAGCGGAGTTCGTCGTCTTCTGGGGCCGAGCCCAAGTCCGAGCCCTGGGTCGGGCGAGGTAGAGATCGTCGTCTTCTGGGACTTAGCCCGAGTCCGAGCCCTAGGTCGGGCGGAGTTCGCCGTCTTCTGGGACTTAGCCCGAGTCCGAGCCCTGGGTCGGGCGGAGTTCGCCGTCTTCCGGGACTTAGCCCGAGTTCGAGCCCTGGGTCGGGCGGAGTTCGTCGTCTTCCGGGACTTAGCCCGAGTCCGAGCCCGAGGGAGGGCGAGCGGAGTTCGCCGTCTTCCGGGACTTAGCCCGAGTCCGAGCCCTGGGTCGGGCGGAGTTCGCCGTCTTCCGGGACTTAGCCCGAGTCCGAGCCCTGGGTCGGGCGGAGTTCGTCGTCTTCCGGGACTTAGCCCGAGTTTGAGCCCTGGGTCGGGCGGAGCGGAGTTCGCCGTCTTCCGGGACTTAGCCCGAGTCCGAGCCCTGGGGTCGGGCGAAGCGGAGCTTTCTATGGTACCTTCGGCAGGGCCTGACTGCCTATTAGTCTCACTCTGTCAAGTGGCACCGCAGTCGGAGTGGCGCAGGCGGCGCTGTCCTTCTGTCAGGCCGGTCAGTGGAGCGGCGAAGTGACGGCGGTCACTTTGGCTCTGCCGGCTGGGGGGCGCGCGTCAGGATAAAGGTGTCAGGCCACCTTTGCATTAAATGCTCCTGCGATTTGGTCGGTCGATGCGGTGATTTGGTCAGGGTTGCTTCTTGGCGAAGGCAGGGCCTCGGGCGAGCCGGGAATATGTTCGCCGCTGAAGGGGGGCCTCGGGCGAGACGGAAATCCTCCGGGGTGGCCACCCTTGTCCGAGGCTAGGCTCGGGCGCGGTGTGATCGAGTCCCTCGAATGGACTGATCCCTGACTTAATCGCACCCATCAGGCCTTTGCAGCTTTGTGCTGATGGGGGTTACCAGCTGAGAATTAGGAGCCTTGAGGGTACCCCTAATTATGGTCCCCGACAGAACTATTTTCTGAACCTTTTCTTCGGTCTCTTTCACCATATCAGGCCTGAAGAAGTACCTTTCACCAGGTTCGGACCAATTTAGTGGAGTACGACATCGTCGTCCATATAAAGCTTTGAAGGGTGCCATCTTGATACTTTCTTGATAGCTATTATTATATGAGAACTCTGCTAGTGGTAAACATTCATCCCATTTCTGTGGGAACTCCAGCACACAGGCCCGCAACATATCTTCAAGTATCTGATTGATCCTCTCAGTCTGCCCACTTGTTTGAGGATGATAGGCCGAACTGTGGAGCAATTTGGTACCCAGGGATTTATGAAGTTCTTCCCAGAATTTGGATACGAATTGAGGTCCACGATCCGACACTATAGTCTTCGGAACCCCATGCAAACTGAGGATGTGAGCAATGTACAGCTCCGCATAGGTGATGACGGGATATTTTACTTTGACTGGAAGGAAGTGGGCGATCTTTGTAAGTCGATCAATGATAACCCAAATAGAGTCAAAGCCTTTTGCTGTTCTGGGTAATCCCACAATGAAGTCCATACTAATATCTTCCCATTTCCATGTTGGTATTGGTAAAGATTGTAATGGACCGGCAGCTTTCAGGTGTATGGCCTTGACACGTTTACAGGTGTCACATCTAGCCACAGTGCAATTTCAATCTTCATCTTCGTCCACCAATAATGTTGTTTTAGATCTTGATACATCTTAGTGCTTTCGGGATGAATGGAATAATGACTAAGATGTGCTTCATCCAGGATTTGTTAACGGACCTCTTCATTCTTCGGCACCACTATGCGGTTATTGAACCATACAACACCTTGATCATCTTCTCGGAAACAATTGGCTTTTCTAGCCCTTATCTTCTCACGTATATGTTTCATACCCTCATCATTTTTCTGTGCGTCAATTATCCTTTGTAAGATGACTGACTCCAGCTTCAAGTGATTTGAAGTCCCATGTTGAATCATTCCCAGGTTCAAATTCTCCATCTCCTGGCATAATGTAATGTCAGAAGTCCTCATTGTTAGACAATGGCAGGAAGCCTTGCGACTAAGTGCATCTGCCACTACATTTGCTTTGCATGGGTGATAATGGATCTCTAATTCATAATCCTTGATCAGCTCGAGCCATCTTCTTTGTCTCATATTGAGTTCGGACTGGGTAAAGATGTATTTCAAACCCTTATGGTCTGTATAAATATGACAGACATTCCCCAGTAGATAATGGCGCCAGATCTTCAGGGCATGAACCACTGCAGCTAGCCCCAGATCATGAGTGGGATAATGCTCCTCATGCCGGCGCAACTGCCTTGAAGCATATGCGATTACTCGGCCCTCTTGCATTAATACACAGCCGAGCCCACTGCCTGATGCGTCACGATACACATCAAAGGGCTTATTAATGTCTGGCTGAGCCAACACTGGAGCAGTGGTTAACAATATCTTCAATTGCTCAAAAGCTTCATTACACTTTGAAAGCCAATTGAATTTAGTTTCATTCTTCAATAGACTTGTGATTGGCTTCACAAGCTTAGAAAAATCTGGTATAAATCAGCGGTAATAACCAGCCAGTCCAAGGAAACTTCGGACTTGATGAACAGTGGTTGGGGGTTTCCACTCCAAAATGTCCTTGACTTTGGTAGGATCTACCGCAATCCCCCTGGCAGACAGTACATGTCCCAGAAATTGAATTTCTTCCAGCCAAAACACACACTTATTGAACTTGGCATATAATTGATGTTCCCTCAAGCGCGTTAATACGACCCGTAAATGCTGAGCATGCTCCTCTTCATTCTTGGAATATATTAAAATATCATATATGAAGACCACTACAAACTTGTCCAACTCGGGCATAAATACCGAGTTCATCAAATAAGTGAAGTGGGCCAGAGCATTTGTCAGCCCGAAAGACATTACCAGGTATTCAAATAATCCGTACCACGTAGTGAATGCGGTCTTTGGTATATCCTCAGGCCGAATACGGATCTGATGGTAGCCCGACCTAAGATCAATTTTGGAGAATACCCTTGCTCCAGTCAGTTGATCAAATAAAATGTCAATCCGTGGAAGAGGGTACTTGTTCTTGATAGTGACCTCATTCAGGGGTCGATAATCCACACACATCCGTAAAGTTTGATTCTTCTTCTTGACGAATATGGCTGGACAACCCCATGGTGACGAGCTTGGCTGGATGAATCCTTTCTCTAGTAGATCTTGTAATTGAATCTTCAGTTTTACCAGCTCATTTGGAGGCATTTGGTACGATCTTCTAGAAATGGGAGCCATACCGGGCTTCAACTCAATTACAAACTCTACATCTCTTTCAGGTGGCAATCCAGGCAAATCCTCTGGAAAGACATTTGGGAACTAGCACACTACCGGAATATCCTTGATCTCCGGTATAATGGCTTCATAAACTCTGCCAGTAGTTTTGGTTGGAATGGGAATAGACAAAAGAATTTCCTCTTGGTTATGACTCAACCTGATGGTTCTCTGATCAGTGTTGAGGGTTGCTTTATGTTTGGCCAATCAATTCATGCCCAAAATCACATCTATGTCTTGGCCTTTCAAAACAATCATATTAGTAGGAAAGTCCCGTCCGGCCAAAGTTACAGGCACTTGGAAAGCCACTTCCCTAGTAAAGATTTGTCCCCTAGGTGACTGAATTCTAAACCCTTCTTTTGATTCATGGTATGAAATGCAATGTTGCTCCACAAATTTCTTGCTGATGAATGTATGTGAAGCACCAGAATCAAAGAGAATAATTGCGGGATGATTGGCCATAAGGAACGTACCCATCATTACCGGTTCACCATACGGTGTGGTGGCCACTTGAGTGTAATAAATTCGTCCCGTCTTCTTTGTATTCTTGCCCGCATTTCCCTTAGCTTGAGAAGAATTCCCGGTACCTTGTTGATTGTTTGCGCGATTTTGCTTTGGATAAGGGCAATCCTTAATAAAATGCCCAGATTTTCCGCAGTTGAAACAACCTGTTGACGAACTGGGAAGGGCCGGGAAACGAGTGCCAAGGGCACTCGGCTGACTTGTTGCAGTAGGGGCAGCATTGGGACGGATGAACACTGGTTGTTTAAATGGGAAGGAGGGTGGACATGATGAAGAACGACCCTGATTAAAAGGCCGGATAACTAACCGTTGCCTTTTCTCGGGGCCCTGATTAGGCCAGTTGCCTCCACTCCCCTTGATCTTTCCAGAACTTGTATATTTAGATTCGACTGCCAGCGCTGTGCTGACAACCCTTCCGTATGTGAGGTCGATGCAAGTAGCCATTTTCCTTTGCATCCAATCATTTAAACCCCTCATAAAACAGTTCTTCTTCTTTGTGTCGGTGTTGACTTGATCAATCGCATACTGCGATAAGTGATTAAACTTATTGAGATACTGGGTGACTGTATCTCCGCCTTGCTTCAACTTCATGAATTCTTCCTGTTTCATGTGGAGTACTCCTTCAGGTATGTAATGTTCACGGAAGGCCAGCTTAAATTCTTCCCATGTAATTTGATGATTGGTCGGCTGAGCGGCCACGAAGTTTCCCCACCAAGTGCTGGCAGGGCCACACAATTGCTGAGCTGCGAACAGGGGCTTCTGAGTTTCAGAACATCGAAGAAGTCCAAATTTCTGCTCAATGACGCGGATCCATTCGTCTGCCTCTAAAGGGTCTTCTGCCTTGACAAACAGCGGTGGACGCGTTTCGGAGAAGTCCAAATAAGATGTCTCACGGGGCCCTTGCGGATAGCCCCACCCGCCTTGTTGTTGAAGCTGCTGACCTGCCATCTCCCGTAGGAAACGGGTATTATCCGCTGTTGCGTTTACCAAGGCGGCGATAGCCTCGGCAAGTGTGGGAGGGACTGGAGGTGGGTTTGGTGTTGCCTCCCTCCCACGGGAGGTACTAGCCCCATCATGAGCACGAGTCCGGGAAGGCATCTGTGGCAACAAACATTTGAAAACAATATGATATGCCAAAGGAAACCATCCATTTTACATTACTAAAAGGAGTAATGTTACAGACTCGAATTTTTACAACAGGAGTACAGTACCCATTTTACAATAACACTACTATTTCTACACTATACTATTCCTACTTCCTATCACTCTTAGTAGCCTCACTGTCGGGCGTAGGAGACCACTCATCAACCAACTTCATGGAGGGAGGGGGCCTGAAAAGGTCCAATTTGCCACCAAAAGCTTCTCCTGCTACATGAGAAGGTCCCGCTTCTGTCCCGACGGGATCCACAGGTGCATTAGGGTGCAATTGTGAATACAGTACATGAACTTCTTCATGTAGAGTATTACAATAAGCCTGCAGATTATCGATGGCTGAGCTAAGCTCTTCTACTCTGGCTCGAGCTTTTGCCTCCTTAGCCCAGGCAATCGAACGAGACTGAACCGCCCAGTCGAGTGCTAAATCTCGATCTGCGAGCTGATCTTGTAGGCGGCGGATGTCGCTTCTTAATTCATTGATTCTGTCGCCATCCGCAACCCAGATGTCAGTCCTGCGTCGGAGTTCTGTTTGGAGCTGATTCACTTGCGCTTCAAGATTCCCGATCGGATCATTACTCCCACTACTGCTATCCTCATGTCTTGGGGCAAGTTGATGACGTGGCACACCAATTGGGCCAGTATGCTTGCGCGCGCTTTTCCTCGTGCGCGGTGGCATTTTTCTAAGGGGGAAAATTTTATTATTAACATAGTTCTTAGCATGATGCATGTGTAATTACAGAATCAACTTTAGTTGATTCAACCTTCTATACATTGCACTCCTACCTGGTCTTTCGTATAAATTCTTCAGAAATAATAGGTAAGAGGGGAAGAAATTTTCTAGATAAGTCTTCAGAAAATTCTTTTAAAGATGTATCATAATATCTGCAGAGAAGGGCTTCGCTCCGATACCAGCTGTGACGGAACCTCCCAAGTTATTAGGCCCACCTACAGTTGTCCTTGTCCCACGGACCTCAGACAACCCTGTAGGTGCCCCTAAATCACTTGACAAGTTCGGTATCTGCTTTTCTTACCTTTACCAAGAGCGTTTCACCCGTCACGCAGACACTACAGATCATCGGAGATACGATAATGCGGAAGCGATTACATAAACTTACCTTTATTTAAAAAGTAAGACAAAGTTATATATTACAGACCAGGATAATTAAACGAGTGCTGAGTAGTATTATTACAAAACCAAGGGACGCAAAAACTCCTCCCGATAAGTATCAAACAAAAGTTCTTATGGAGGATCCTTTCCTCCCGCAGCTTTACTCCTGGGGTTCTTCTTTTGTGACCACCTTGGAATAGAAACAACAAAAGTTTGTGGCTTCCTCACCTAAAAACAACGGGGAATAAAACCCTGAGTATGGAATTACTCAGTAAGTCTTACCCGACTAAAGAAAAGACTCTCAAGGGTATGCTGGTTATAAGGGGGTCAAGGTAAGGTTTCTTAATGATCAAAGACTCTGTTTTGCAGAAATGCTTACTAAAAGTGGATCCTTAAAAATCCAGTTTTATTGTCAAGTTAGGTAAAATTACCTGCATCTAGAGTTCTTTCTACCTAGTTCAATCACTTGACCTGCACTAGCCAATTTCTTTAACAATCCCTTCATCTTTACTGGAGTTCTATGTATAGGGCAGTGACCAAGTCTTCATAACCACGAAGGTACGGCGATTCGAATCGATTATACTCAGATGAGGATCTCCAATCACACGACATATGTAGCACTTAACCCTTGCATATGTCAACCCGCCACCAGGGTTCTTAAGACCAGATCAGGTTCACGCCAATCGAGAGCACAGATACACCACCGTCCAGCCTCTTGCCACGGAGGGTACACGCTACTCTCGCCACCGCTCCACGCCCATTCCGTGTTATCTTATTCTGGCCTTAGTCTGCCCGAGGCAAGGCTTACCCATGACGAGGCATGTGACCAGTTAAAGGGTCCTCGGTCATCAAGCCTACATCGACACGATCCTTAGTCGACTCAGACAGAGACACTACACCAAGACTCTCTTCTCGTGCAAGTCACCCGCTCGGTCTCAGCTTAATCATTTCAAACCAAAGCTTGGTACCTGGCAGAGGTACATCTTTTCTGATGTTGAACCCATCACGGCCATGATGGATCCACCATCAAGTTTTGTTTTCAAAAACATCCCACCCACTTTTGCCACATCATCTTTTGTAAAAACAAAACATTTGTTTTTCTAAAGCAAAGCTAAGCATCAAAAACCTTAGATAAAACAGGGATTCAAGGAAGGTAATCAAGTTTAAGGAAGGTAATGCAGGAATTGTTTAATCAATCAACTCCTATCACCTAATGCATCAAACAAGTGAAAAAGGTTTTTAAAACACAAGGAGGTGGCAAATGCACTGGGGCTTGCCTTCGTTTATAGGTGAGTCAGGCTTGGATCCGCAGATGTCAAAGTAGAAACAATTTCCTGTCTGATGTTCTGAAGGTGGTGGTGGTGAAGTCTTCTCCTCTTCTACCTCAACCTCTTCTTCGTTTTCTAAATATAACCATATATATATAAGAATGAATGTCATGTAATGCTCATGAGAGTGTAAAGATAACAAGAGTTTATTATCTAAAATCTTGAATATAACTTTCCTTCACAGAATTCTGAGAACATAGGGTTTCCGGAGTCACTAAAGGAATTCAAAGGGCAGGGGGTAGGGTTTTGGGCTTGAGGTATCAAACAAAGTCCAAATCAAACCAAATTCTACCCAAAGCTTCTAAATAATGTTTAGAGTTCAATTAAAAAGTTTGGGCAATTTTGGAATTATTATCTATTTTCTAAAAATCCAGAACCAATGATTTAAGCTATTTTAAATGCTCCAAAATTTCCTATTTGTTCTAAAAATCAGTCAACTATTTTTATTAAATACTATGAAAAATAAGGAATCTAGGAAAATTGGTTTGACATTTTTAGGATTTTTCTACCATTTTCTAAAATTGTTGGAGTCCTGCTGGAAAAAGAAAAGGAAAAGGTTTGAACAGTATCGGGCCAGAAACAGCCAAATAGCCCAAGCCCAAGGAAAATGCGCGCGCGCCCGCGCCCGCGATGCAGACTTTGTAGAAAGAATCTTTGCGTTTAACTATTCCATTAAGAGTCCTAGCTACTATTTTCTGTGTCGCTGACATTAACACTGAAACCCTCCAATTTCTGATTCTTCACACGCCAAAGTCCCCGACGGCGCACTGCACGGGAAGCAGAGCTCCGATGAGCAAGACTGGCCGGAGGGAGCCAGGACCGGTGCTCCCAAGCAGCCGACATAGGATTGAAACCTTCCTGAACATTTCCCCCAAGTTAATTTCACGAGTGGCTGCCCAAAGGCCTCTGGCCACGGAGACCGTGCGGACAACCCAATGATCAACACGTTCCCGGGGATTGGGGATGGTCTAGTTCGATCGGATGGGTTGATGAGCATCACGAATGCATACAGGTGTTGAAACAGAACCGCAGAGAGCATGATCAAACCTGGAAGTGGCTGGCCACGGCGAGGGTGCTTTTACGGTGGTGGAAAACTGATTTGGGGGAAACGAGAAATTCTCGAGCTCTAGAGAATGATTCGAGGCACGAATGGCTCTACTAGTTGCGCAATTACCTAACAGAGTGAATGGTGGCGGCAATTTATAGCAATCGGCCGAGGGCACAACGAATTTAAGCAGCGGATTACGAGCGGTATAAACCGAGTGAGTCACTGGTGGTTACGCCACGCGGCTTTTACCGTGGCGACGCCTCCGGCGATCACCGGACATGCGAAGAACGGTTAGCCGCGACGTGTTAAAGTGTCTGGACACACGACGGATGACGGTGATGGCTCAACGGCGGTGAGAATCCTATCCGAGGGATTGGTGAGCAAGGGGAGAGGCACGGCGGCTAGCCGGAGTGGCGTCCAGCTCACCGACGGCGATGATCTTTCACCCCGCGATGCTATCCATCAACTCCAGGCACGAATCCAGATGCCAGCGACACGAATCGCGGCAGAGGGAGTCATCGGCGGTGAACGGCTGAAACTAATCTTCTTCAGTACTGTACCATAGGACCCTTCTTCAGTTCATCTGACAGAGCATTTTCAGGGCAACTTTTCTCCAGATTTTGCATGAGAACTTCATTAACCCTCTGTACCAAAGTTATAGCCCCATGTTCCAGCTACAATTTTGTTATGGGAATCATGCCCAAACTTGCACTGGATCATGTTTAAATCTGGGTTCAAAGGTTGACCCACCACACTGTCAGACCAAGTTTCAGTCACCAGTTAGCCTGAGAGCCTGACTTTAAGTGTGATTATCTCCAAATTCTTCATAACAACCTTGCTTACACTCTTAAGCAAAATTGTTCTCCTTTGATAGGTCTACAAATCTGATGTGGTGCCCTAAGGTGAATTCTCACTATTTTGAAAGTTACACAGCTCCAAAGTTGAGCCAAAACCTTGATTTTCAGACTTAGCATAGAACTCAAATGAGGTCCATTTTGCAAATAAGTCCAAAATCCAAAATTTAGCTTACAAATCCACACATTTGTGAACCAAATAACTTAGGATACTCATTTATCATGGTTTTTGCACTTTAGTCCAAAAGTGGACTAATTTTGCACATAACCCCCTAGGGTTTGCATTTAGGGTTTTCCAGGGTTTCAATTAGGGTTTCTGGTCTTTCAAGGGGGTAAATGTAATGTAGGTCCATCCTTAATAACTTTTATGACTATTTTACTTAGTCTTTGGGGTTTTCTCTATTTAGCTCCTGTTTTACCCCTCAGATCCCTATTTAAGGTTAAGCACCCTACACTAGGGTCTTATATGCAAAATGCCATAACAATACAACTTGTTTGAAATTTTCCATAGTGAATGCACTCTAGGTGTATCAAACATATGAAATGCTGATGTTCATGATGTTATGCTCAAGTTTTAGTTATAGTAACACCAGAGGTGTTACACGGTTGACTCTGCAAAGTGCTAAAGTGCGCAACAGTGTCGCGATAGAGTCAGAAGCGTAGAAGTCAGAGGGCACCGGACTGTCCGGTGCAGCTAGAACACAAGACACTCCAACGGTCAACTGCTCAGAACCCTAACGGTTGCACTGACGTGGCACGCACCGGATAGTGCACAGTGGCTGTCCGGTGGCACACCGGACTGTCCGATGTGCCCATCGCCAACAGCCTTTATCAACGGCTACAAAGTGGTTGGGGGCTATAAATACCCCCAACCATCCTTTGGCATCCAAGTTTTCAGAAGATCATATTTAATACAAGAGCTAGAGCATTCACTCCAAGACACATTTCCAAAGATCAAACCCTCTCCAAGTCTCAAATTCATCTCAACCACTTAGTGACTTGAGAGATAGTGTGTTTGTGTTCATTTGCGCTCTTGTTGCTTGGATTGCCTTTCTTCCTTCCTCACCTCTTTTTTAAGTGTTTGTAAGCAAAGTGAAAGGGAAATAGGGTCAAACCTTTTCCTAAAATGATTTTGGTGGTTGAATTGCCCAACACAAATAATTGGACTAACTAGTTTGCTCTAGATTATATGTTCTACAGGTGCCAAAGGTTCAACACAAACCAATAAAAAGTCCAAGAAAGGGTTCAAATAAAAAGGAGCAAAACCAACCGAAGGCTGCCCTGGTCTGGCGCACCGGACTGTTCGGTGTGCCACCGGACAGTGTCCGGTGTGCCAGGGAGATCAACTCTGAACTCGCTACCTTCGGGTTTTTGGGAAGCCACTCCGCTATAATTCACCGGACTGTCCGGTGTGCCATGTGAAGTAACGGCTACAGCGCCAACAGTCGTCTGCAAAAGTGAACAGTGAACGCTACAGTGCGCGGGCAGTTCACGCAGAGTCAGAGCAGGCGCCAGAAGGCGCACTGGACAGTGAACAGTGACTGTTCGGTGCATCACCGGACTGTCCGGTGGCCCAGGTTGACAGAGCTCTAACAGTCGATCCCTAACGGTTGGGTGACGTGGCTAGCGCACTGGACAGTGTCTGGTGGCGCATCGGACAGTGTCCGGTGGCGCACCGGACTGTCCAGTGCGCCCATCGACAGACAGCCTCCCCAACGGCCATTTTGGTGGGTGGGGCTATAAATACCCCCAACCACCACACTTCAAGGCATCCAAGTTTTCAGCCATTGCATTCAATACAAGATCTCTAAACTCCACTCCAAGACACAAACAAGAGATCAAATCCTCTCCCAAGTCCAAAGATCACTCCAAACAATTAGTGACTAGTGAGAGAGAGATATTTGTGTTTATTTGAGTTCTTGGCGCTTGGATCGCTTTTCTTCTTCCTCTTTCTTGTTCTCAAGACACTTGTAATCAACGCAAGAGACACCAAGTTGTGGTGGTCCTTGTGAGGGGTCTAAGTGACCCGTTGATTAAGGAGAAAAGCTCACTCGGTCTAGGTGACCGTTTAAGAGAGGGAAAGGGTTGAAAGAGACCCGGTCTTTGTGACCTCCTCAATGGGGAGTAGGTTTGCAAGAACCGAACCTTGGTAAAACAAATCACTGCATCACTCTCTTCATTTGCTTGTGATTTGTTTTCACCCTCTCTTTCGGACTCAATTTTAATTCTAACGCTAACTCCGGCTTGTAGTGTGTGCTTAAGTTTATAATTTTCAGATTCCGCCTATTCACCCCCCTCTAGGCGACTTTCAATTGGTATCGGAGCACGGTACTTCATTAGAGCCTAACTGCTCGAAGTGATGTCGGGAGATCACACCAAGAAGGAGGTCATGACCGACGAGAAGCCTGCTACAAGCCACGGGAAGGCTCCATCAAGGGAGTCTAGAACCAAGTACAAGGAGGAATCCCCTCCACGCGTCAAGTCGCATCGGAGTGGCGACAAGAAGAAGAAGATGAACAAAGTGGTCTACTACGAGACCGACTCTTCGTCGCCATCCACCTCCGGCTCCGACGCACCGTCCATAACTTCTAAGCGCCATGAGCGTAAGAAGTTTAGTAAGATCCCCATACACTACCCTCGCATTTCCAAACGCACTCCTTTACTTTCCGTCCCATTAGGCAAACCACCCGTTTTTATGGTGAAGATTATTGTATGTGGAGTGATAAAATGAGGCACCATCTAACCTCACTCCACACTAGCATTTGGGATGTTGTTGAGTTTGGAGCACAGGTACCATCCGTAGGGGATGAAGATTATGATTCGGACGAGGTTGCCCAAATCTGGCACTTCAACTCCCAAGCCACCACTATACTCCTTGCCTCTCTAAGTCGAGAGGAGTATAATAAGGTGCAAGGGTTGAAGAGTGCCAAAGAGATTTGGGACGTACTCAAGACCGCACACGAAGGAGATGAGGTGACCAAGATCACCAAGCGGGAAACGATCGAGGGGGAGCTCGGTCGATTCATGCTCAACCAAGGAGAGAAGCCACAAGCCATGTACAACTGGCTCAACACCTTGGTGAACCAAGTGCACAACCTCGGGAGCACAAAATGGGATGACCATGAAATGGTCATGGTTATTCTAAGATCACTTGTTTTTCTTAATCCTACACAAGTTCAATTAATTCATGGTGATCCTAGATATAAGCTAATGTCTCTTGAGGAGGTTATAGGAAAGTTTATGAGCTTTTAATTGATGATCAAAGGCTCCAAACAAATCATCGAGCGAGGCGCCACCTCAACACCCGAGGTGCAACCCGTTTCCTTCAAAGCAACGGAGGAGAAGAAAGAAGAGTCTACATCAAATAGGCTTCCCATCGACGCCTCCAAGCTCGACAACGAGGAAATGGCGCTCATCATCAAGAGCTTCCGCCAAATCCTCAAGCAAAGGAGGGGGAAGGATTACAAACCCCGCTCCAAGAAAGTTTGCTACATGTGTGGTAAGCCTAGTCATTTTATTGCAAAATGTCTTATGTCAAGTGATAGTGATAGGGGCGACGACAAGAAGGGAAAGAGGAAGGAAAAGAAGAGGTACTACAAGAAGAAGGGTGGCGATGCCCACATGTGTCGGGAGTGGGACTCCGACGAGAGCTCCACCGACTCCTCCGACGAGGACATCGCCAACATCGCCATCAACAAGGGCCTCCTCTTCCCCAACGTCGGCCACAAGTGCCTCATGGCAAAGGACAGCAAGAAGAAGAAGGTAAAATCTAGAGCCTCTACAAAATATGCAACAACTAGTGATGAGGCTAGTTCAAGTGATGATGAAGATAACTTGCTTGCTCTTTTTGCCAACTGAAACATGCAACAAAAGGAAAAATGAATGAATTGATAGGAGCCATTCATGAAAAGAATGAACTCTTGGATAGCCAAGAGGAATTCCTTATTAAGGAAAACAAAACGCATGTTAAAGTTAAAAATGCTTATGCTCAGGAGATAGAAAATTGTGAAAATTGACTAGTGAGCTTACCACTTGCCATGACACTATCTCCAACCTTAGAATTGAGAATGCTAATTTGATTGCTAAGGTTGAGAAGTCAAATATATGTGATGATTCAATTACCAACCTTAGAAATGATAATGCTAGTTTAATTGCTAAGATTGATAAATTGAATGCCTCACTTACTAGCCTTAAAATTGAGAATGAAAAATTAATTGCTAAGGCTAAGGATTTAAATGTTTGCAATGATGTTATTTCCAATCTTAGAAATGAAAATGCCATGTTACATGCTAAGATTGATGAATTAAATGTCTGCAAACCCTCTACTTCTAGTGTTGATCAAGTTTCTATTTGTACTAGATATAGAGATGTTAATGTTGATGCTATCCATGATCACCTAGCTTTAATTAAACAACAAAATGATCACATAGCTCAACTTAGTGCTAAAATTAATGAGCATGACTTAGAAAATGAAAATTTTAAATTTGCTAGAAGCATGCTCTATAATGGGAGACGCCCTGGCATTAAGGATGGCATTGGCTTCCAACAGGGATGCAATGTCAAGCTTAATGCCCCCAAGAAATTGTCTAATTTTGTTAAGGGTAAGGCTCCCATGGTTCAGGATAACGAGGGCTATATTTTACATCCTGCTGGTATCTCGAACATAAGATTAGGAGAATTCATTCTAGGAAATCTCACTCTGGTTCTCACCATGCTTTTATGTATAAGAGTGAGGCATCTAGTTCTAGGCAATCCACTCATGCTAAATTGCCTAAGAAGAAAACTCCTATTGCATCAAATGAGCCAATTATTTCATTTAAGACTTTTGATGCATCTTATGTGCTGACTAACAAATCAGGCAAGATAGTTGCCAAATATGTTGGGGTCAAAGACTTGTGTTTGGGTACCCAAGGTGCTTGTTTCTAATGTCAAAGGACCCAAGATCGTTTGGGTACCTAAGAACAAGGCCTAAACTTGTTTTGTAGGTTTATGCATCTGGGGGCTCAAGTTGGATCATTGACAGCGGGTGCACAAACCACATGACTGGGGAGAAAAGGATGTTCTCCTCCTATGAGAAAAACCAAGATCCCCAAAGATCTATCACATTCGGGGATGGAAATCAAGGTTTGGTCAAAGGACTTGGTAAAATTGCTATATCACGTGACCATTCTATTTCCAATGTTTTTCTTGTAGATTCATTAGATTACAATTTGCTTTCAGTTTCTCAATTATGCAAAATGGGTTACAATTGTCTTTTTACAGATTTAGGTGTTACTGTCTTTAGAAGAAGTGATGATTCAGTAGCATTTAAGGGAGTGTTAGAGGGTCAGCTATACTTAGTTGATTTCAATAGAGCTGAACTCGACACTTGCTTAATTGCTAAGACTAATATGGGTTGGCTCTGGCATCGCCGACTAACCCATGTTGGGATGAAGAATCTTCACAAGCTTCTAAAGGGAGAGCACATTTTGGGACTAACCAATGTTCATTTGAGAAAGACAGGATTTGTAGCGCATGTCAAGCAGGAAAGCAAGTTGGTGCCCATCATCCACACAAGAACATCATGTCGACCGACAGGCTGCTTGAGCTACTCCACATAGATCTATTCGGCCCGATAGCTTACATAAGCATCGGCGGGAGTAAGTATTGTCTTGTAATTGTGGATGACTATTCTCGCTTCACTTGGGTATTCTTTTTGCAGGAAAAATCTCAAACCAAAGAGACCTTGAAGGGATTCTTGAGACGGGCTCAAAATGAGTTTGGATTGAGGATCAAGAAAATAAGAAGCAACAATGGGACGGAGTTCAAGAACTCTCAAATTGAAGGCTTCCTTGAGGAGGAGGGCATCAAGCATGAGTTCTCTTCTCCCTACATACCCCAACAAAATGGTGTAGTGGAGAGGAAGAACAAAACTCTACTTGACATGGCGAGGACCATGCTTGATGAGTACAAGACACCGGACCAATTTTGGGCCGAGGCGATTAACACCACCTGCTACTCCATCATCCGGTTATATCTTCACCGAATCCTCAAGAAGACATCATATGAACTCCTCACCGGTAAAAAGCCCAATGTTTCATATTTTAGATTCTTTGGTAGCAAATGTTTTATTCTTATTAAAAGAGGTAGAAAATCTAAATTTGCTCCTAAGGCTGTAGAAGGCTTTTTACTAGGATATGATTCAAACACAAGGGCATATAGAGTCTTCAACAAATCCACTAGATTAGTTGAGGTTTCTTGTGACATTGTGTTTGATGAGACTAACGGCTCCCAAGTGGAGCAAGTTGATCTTGATGAGCTAGATGATGAAGAGGCTCCGTGCGTCGCGCTAAGGAACATGTCCATTGGGGATGTGTGTCCTAACGAATCCGAAGAGCCCATTCAAGCACAAGATCAACCATCATCTTCCATACAAGCATCTCCATCAACTCAAGATGAGGAACGGGTTCAAGATGATGAAGAAGAAGATCAAGAAGATGAGCCACCTCAAGAGGAGGGCAATGATCAAGGGGGAGATGACAATGATCAAGACAAGGAAGATGAACAGGGTCAAAGACCGCCACACCCAAGAGTCCACCAAGTGATTCAAAGAGATCACCCCGTGAACACCGTCCTTGGCGATATTCATAAGGGGGTAACCACTCGATCTCGAGTCGCTCATTTTTTGTGAACATTACTCTTTTGTTTCCTCTATTGAGCCACACAGGGTAGAGGATGCACTTAAAGATTTGGATTGGGTGCTGGCGATGCAAGAGGAGCTCAACAACTACACGAGGAATGAGGTATGGCATTTGGTTCCACATCCTAATCAAAATGTTGTAGGAACTAAGTGGGTGTTCCGCAACAAACAAGATGAGCATGGTGTGGTGACAAGGAACAAAGCACGACTTGTGGCCAAGGGTTATTCACAAGCCAAAGGTTTGGATTTTGGTGAAACCTATGCACCCGTAGCTAGGCTTGAGTCAATTCGTATATTACTTGCCTATGCTACTTACCATGGCTTTAAGCTATATCAAATGGACGTGAAGAGTGCCTTCCTCAATGGACCAATCAACGGATAGGTCTATATTGAGCAACCTCCCGGCTTTGAAGATAGTGAGTACCCTAACCATGTTTACAAACTCTCAAAGGCGCTTTATGGGCTCAAGCAAGCCCCAAGAGCATGGTATGAATGCCTAAGAGATTTTCTTATCACTAATGGTTTCAAAGTCGGAAAAGCCGATCCTACTCTCTTTACCAAAATTATTGCAAAAGATTTGTTTGTATGCCAAATTTATGTAGATAATATTATATTTGGGTCTACTAACAAATCTACTTGTGAAGAGTTTAGATGGATCATGGTTCAAAAATTCGAGATGTCTATGATGGGGGAGTTTAAGTATTTTCTAGGATTTCAAGTCAAGCAACTCCAAGAGGGCACCTTCATCAGCCAAACGAAGTACATTCAAGACATACTAAATTTGGAATGAAGGATGCCAAGCCCATCAAGACTCCCATGGGAACCAAGTATACTGGTCGATGATAGGATCTTTACTCTACTTATGTGCATCTCGACTGGATATTATGCTTTTCGTATGCATGTGTGCAAGGTTCCAAGTCGATCCTAAGGAAGTTCACCTTAGGACCGTGAAAAGAATCTTGAGATATTTAGTTTATACACCTAAGTTTGGTCTTTGGTACCCCAAGGGATCCTCTTTTTATTTATTAGGATATTCAGATGCTGATTGGGCAGGGTGTAAAATTGATAGGAAGAGCACATCAGGGCCTGGTCAGTTTCTGGGGAGGTCCCTGGTGTCTTGGGCTTCAAAGAAACAAAACTCAGTGGCTCTTTCTGCCGCCGAAGCCGAGTATATTGCCGCAGGCCATTGTTGCGCGCAATTACTTTGGATGAGGCAAACCCTCAGGGACTATGGCTATAAATTTAGCAAAGTCCCTCTCCTATGTGATAATGAGAGTGCAATCTGCATGGCGGATAATCCCGTTGAACACAGCCGCACTAAGCACATAGCCATTCGGTATCACTTTTTTAGAGATCACCAACAAAGGGGGATATCGAGATAGCCTATATTAACACCAAAGAACAATTAGCCGATATCTTTACCAAGCCATTAGATGAGAAAACCTTTACCAAACTTAGGAATGAGCTAAACATTCTTGATTCTCGGAATTTTGATTGATCCTTTGCACACATAGCTCATTTATATACCTTTGACCATATCTCTTTTATGTCTATGACTAATGTGTTTTCAAGTGTATTCTTATACTTAGTCATAGATTGAAAGGGAAATGGAGTATTTGGCAAAGACGTCGCTTCCATTCAACTCCATCGGTACTCTTTACTCTTTGCCGGTATTCCGCCATCTCTCCACATTGGTATAATCTTTCACTCATATAATGTTTGTCAAAGAGGGAGAGAATTTAAAAAGGGCCCTAAAGACTCCATTTTTGGTGATTCATGCCAAAGGGGGAGAGAGTATTAGCACAAAGCAAAAGGACCGCACCACCACGCCAATTTCAAATTTTTTCGAAACAAGTTTGAAGTTTTTAAAATGTTTTTCAATTGGTATCTTTGAAATTAGCATTCCTCTAAGAAATTCTATCTCAATTGGTAAAACCCTCTTGAACACTAAGAGGAGAATTTCATTAAGGGGGAGTTTTGTTTAGTCAAAGAAAAAGCATTTGAGACAGGGGGAGAAAATTTCAAAATCTTAAAAATGCTTCTCGAAATCTTACTCATATACCTTTGACTATTTGCAAAAATACTTTGAAAAGAATTTCCAAAAGAATTTGCAAAAACAAAACAAGTGGTGCAAGCATGGTCCAAAATGATAAAAGAAATAAAGCAATCCATGCAGATCTTATGAAAGTTTAAATTGGTTTAATTCCAAGCAACCTTTGCACTTACCTTATGCAAACTAGTTCAATTCTGCACTTATATATTTGCTTTGGTTTGTGTTAGCATCAATCACCAAAAAGGGGGAGATTGAAAGGGAAATAGGGTCAAACCTTTTCCTAAAATGATTTTGGTGGTTGAATTGCCCAACACAAACAATTGGATTAACTAGTTTGCTCTAGATTATATATTCTACAGGTGCCAAAGGTTCAACACAAACCAATAAAAATTCCAAGAAAGGGTTCAAATAAAAAGAAGCAAAACCAACCGAAGGCTGCCCTAGTCTGACGCACCGGACTGTCCGGTGTGCCACCGGACAGTGTCCCGTGCACCACCGGACAGTGTCCGGTGCACCAGGGAGATCAATTCTGAACTCGCTACCTTCGGGTTTTTGGGAAGCCACTCCGCTATAATTCACCGGACTGTCCAGTGTAACATCGGACTGTCCAGTGTGCCATGCAGAGTAACGGCTACAGCACCAACGGTGGTCTACAAAAGTGAACAGTGAACGCTACAGTGCGCGGACAGTTCGCGCAAAGTCAGAGCAGACGCCAGAAGGTGCACCGGACAGTGAACAGTGACTGTTCGATGCATCACCGGACTGTCCGGTGGCCCAGGCTGACAGAGCTCCAACGGTCGAACCCTAACGGTTGGGGGACGTGGCGCACTGGACTGTCCGGTGCGCCCATCGACACACAGCCTCCCCAACGGCCATTTTGGTGGGTGGGGCTATAAATACCCCAACCACCACACTTTAAGGCATCCAAGTTTTCAGCCATTGCATTTAATACAAGAGCTCTAGACTCGACTCCAAAACACAAACAAAAGATCAAATCCTCTCCCAAGTCCAAAGGTCACTCCAAACAATTAGTGACTAGTGAGAGAGATATTTGTGTTCATTTGAGTTCTTGTCGCTTGGATCGCTTTTCTTCTTCCTCTTTCTTGTTCTCAAGACACTTGTAATCAACGCAAGAGACACCAAGTTGTGGTGGTCCTTGTGAGGGGTCTAAGTGACCCGTTGATTAAGGAGAAAAGCTCACTCGGTCTAGGTGATCGTTTGAGAGAGGGAAAGGGTTGAAAGAGACCCGGTCTTTGTGACCACCTCAATGGGAAGTAGGTTTGCAAGAACCGAACCTCGGTAAAACAAATCACCACGTCGCTCTCTTCATTTGCTTGTGATTTGTTTTCACCCTCTCTTTCGGACTCAATTTTAATTCTAACGCTAAAACCGACTTGTAGTGTGTGCTTAAGTTTATAATTTTCAGATTCCGCCTATTCACCCCCCCTCTAGGCGACTTTCATAAAGCAAGAGACACCTAAGAGTGTGGTTGTCCTTGTGGGGTCTTAGTGACCCGTGTGATTAAGGGAAAGACTCACTCGGTCTAAGTGACCGTTTGAGAGAGGGAAAGGGTTGAAATAGACCCGGTCTTTGTGACCTCCTCAACGGGGACTAGGTTCTTTGGAACCGAACCTCGGTAAAACAAATCACCGTGTCTACTCGATTGATCTTCACTTGATTTGTTTTCCCTCTCTAATAGTTCCCTTGCTCACATTGATTTGAATTTGCTCCCAAACGTTATCCGCATTGATTGAGCAACTCCAAGCAAGGAGAACTATTTTTTGAACTCGGATTTAATTCTAACGCTAACCCCGACTTGTAGTGTGTGCTTAAATTTATAAATTTCAGGTTTCGCCTATTCACCCTGATACACCCAGCCTAGGTGGGGTTGGCCGAGGCCCAACAAATTAGGGTTGCCCGGAGCCCAACAGTTCATTAAGCACACCCAACTCAGAGAAAGGCCCAATCACCCCAAAAGACTAGTCCAATGGGGGAAGGGTGACTCTTCCTTTTAAAGTGGCTTCCTCCTCCCAAGTTAAGCAAGGTGGGATAATTCTGAGGCTCACACGGTCACCGTCCGACTACAATTGGGCCAACTGGGCCAATTGCGTCTTCGCCAACGGGTAATAGTGGAGGATGTCCTCATCATTCCCACCTTCTTAAAATGGGCCCTAGCTCTGATACCAGATGATACACCCAGTCCAGGTGGGGTTGGCCGAGGCCCAACAAGTTAGGGTTGCCTAGAGCCCAACAGTTTATTAAGCACACCTAACTCAGGGAAAGGCCCAATCGCCCCAAAAGACTAGTCCAATGGGGAATGGTGGCTCTCCCTTTTAAAGTGGCTTCCTCCTCCCAAGTTAAGCAAGGTGGGATAATTCTGAAGCTCACATGGTCACTGTCCGACTACAATTGGGCCAACTAGGTCAATTGCGTCTTTGCCAATGGGTAATAGTGTCCTTTTCACACCCTCCTCTAGACGACTTTCAATAATTCTGGTATTAGTACTAATGCACTGCAATAATTTAATTATTTAAGGCTAGTTTGGTAACTCTATTTTTTCAAGTGATTTTTATTTTCTCAAGTACAATTAGTTTATTTTTTTAGAAAAATAAAAATCTCTCGAAAAAATAGAGTTATCAAACTAGCCTTTTCCCACTTCATGAAAAGAATCATTGCCATGTTCCTGAACCAGCCACATGTCCGAGTATCTAGCCGTTTAGCTTATCTTCATTATGGACATGAAAGCAGGGACGTGCATGAGATTTTTAGGGGTATGTTAATGTGTACTACCCATATCCGTTTACTCATGAGTACAAAATACTTGTATCATATCACTATTACCATCTAATAAAGTTCACCTTAGCTAAAAGAAAATCTTTCTTTGACTATTGTTTGTTTAAATATCAAGTTATATAATTATATGGTTTGATATATTTGAAGTTAAACTTATTTTTTATGTTTGATTTATATTTTGAGTGATTGACATATTACAATTTGAGATTTTCTAATGAGTACAGCCGTATAGGTTCCCTGATAGGTAAAATTATCTGTGTGGATATGTGTCGGCGTTTCGACCCCGGGGGGTCCCTGGACCGACGAGTAAATTGTCGCTGCGTGTCCCAGCCCAGATGGGTCGGCGCGAGACGGAGACACAAGGGGGGAAAACAGTAAGAGGAACCGCGGCCTCGTGTTGTCCTGCGCCCAGGGCGGATGCGCTTGCAGTAGGGGGTTACAAGCGTTCGCGAGGGAGAAAGAGAGAGAGCCTGTGCGTTAGCCCATCCTCCCGCGCGGCCACCCTTTTCATACGAGGGCCCTGGACCTTCCTTTTATAGACGTAAGGAGAGGGTCCAGGTGTATAACGGGGGGTGTAGCAGTGTGCTAACGTGTCTAGCAGAGGGGAGCCAGAGCCCCATGTACATGCCAACA
The DNA here is from genome assembly GCA_029449295.1 of Zea luxurians. Classification (NCBI taxonomy): domain Eukaryota; kingdom Viridiplantae; phylum Streptophyta; class Magnoliopsida; order Poales; family Poaceae; genus Zea; species Zea luxurians. The sequence continues at coordinate 10,702,190 of JAOPSE010000057.1, forward strand.
TGGCTGTCGGAGAGGTGTCGGAGCCCTGTTCATGTGGCGTCGTGGCCGTCGGAGGAGCGCTTGAGCCCTGTAGAAGTACAGCTGTCGGGGCTGTCGGATCCTTGCTGACGCATCCTTGCTTCCGTAGGGGGCTGAGAACCGCCGTCGTCATGGAGCACGTGGGGTGCCGTCATTACTTGTTTTACCGGGGCGAGCCAGATGGGATGCGGGTCTTGTTCCCCGTAGCCTGAGCTAGCTAGGGGTAGGGTAATGATGTACCCCCCTGCGACGTGGTCGGTCCGAGCCCAAGGTCGGGTGGGGCGGTGGCTCCTCCGAGGTCGAGGCTGAGTCCGAGACCAGGGGTCGGGCGAGGCGGAGACCGTCGTCTGAGGTCGAGGTTGAGTCCGAGCCCTGGGGGCGGGCGAGGCGAAGACCGTCTTCCGGAGTCGAGGTTGAGTTCGAGCCCTGGGGTCGGGCGAGGCGGAGACCGTCTTCCGGAGTCGAGGTTGAGTCCGAGCCCTGGGGTCGGGCGAGGCGGAGACCGTCTTCCGGAGTCGAGGTTGAGTCCGAGCCCTGGGGTCGGGCGAGGCGGAGACCGTCTTCCGGAGTCGAGGTTGAGTCCGAGCCCTGGGGTCGGGCGGGGCGGAGCTTCCTATGGCGCCCGAGGCTGGACTTGGCTGCTATCAGCCTCACCCTGGCAGGTGGCACAACAGTCGGAGCAGCGCAGGCGGCGCTGTTTTCCTGTCAGGTCAGTCAGTGGAGGGGCGAAGTGATTGCGGTCACTTCGGCCTTGTCGACTAGAGAGTGTGCGTCAGGATAAGGTGTCAGGCGATCCTTGCATTGAATGCTCCTGCGATATGATCGGTTGGCGTGGCGATCTGGCCAAGGTTGCTTCTCCGCGAAGCCTGCCCGAGCTGGGCCTCGGGCGAGTCGAAGGTGCACCCGTTGCTTAAGGAGACCCTCGGGCGAGGCGTGAATCTGCCTTGGTCTACCGTTCCTGCCCGAGGCTCGGCTCGGGCGAGGCGAGATCGTGTCCCTTGAGTGGACGGAGCTTTGACCGAAATTGAGTCCATCAGGCCTTTGCAGCTTGTGCTGATGGGGGTTATCAGCTGAGATTAGGAGTCTTGGGGTACCCCTAATTACGGTCCCCGATAATATGGGTACAGGTAAAATTCTATACCTGCGAATATATATATAGATAGATAATCCAACGGGTAGAATTTTTTAATAGGTACAAATATGGAATACTACTAACTGATGGATATATACCTGTAGCCATCCATAGGTCGTAGCATTAGACGATTGAGCCAACCAAACGAACACCATTTGGGTTGATTAAATAACTAAGTATTATATTTAAGTATATATTTGAGGGATCCTAACATTTTAGGGGGCTTGGGCGGACGCCCACCTCGAACCCTTAGAGAATCTCCAATGAAAACATATCAAATACACATGGAAGATTGACGCACATGGTGCACATATTAAATCATCGCCACTCATTTTAGATCCAACGTCTCTAGTTGTTTGGTATATTTTGCTGAGAACACCCTCCAACGTGGTGATGTGTAGTGGTGGAAGGTGTTATTTGTGAATTGAATGATCAATTAAAGACGTTAGATCTAAAATGAGTGGTGATGATTTAATATGTGCACCATGTGCACCAATCTTCCATGTGCACCAGATATGTCCCCATCTCCAATAGTTATGTAAACAACTTACTAAATATGAATTTAAGAAGTTTTTCGGTAAAACTTTTCTCCAACAGTTATGTAAAGTAGATCCTTAAATTTACAAACTCCCTATAAAATTCAATTTCATCCCTATATTTACCTACCACGTTGGGACTCCCTAAATCAATGTTGGTTCTAAATCCATCGCGAAAATCATATTTTGGCCACTGTTTTGCGTCATCTCACCGTCCCGTTGAGCACAAATCTATCTCCAGTGTCATGTGTTGTCTTCATGCCGTTGCCGCGACGACCTTCTGGTCTTCCATCGACAACTTCGAACTTCCAAAACATTATGGAAGATTGTTGATGTGCTAGCTCAATTAAAAATAAAAAGCATGCTCACTTTTTTGTTGACGTGGATAATTTTAAAAATTAGCAACCAATAAATAGAGAACTGTTGGAGTATACACATTTTTCTACTCCTTAAAGTGATTTAGCATCTATATTTTAAGGTGCTAAATTTATAAAACTATTAGAGATTATCTTAGGTCCGGTCCTACATGAAGGTTGCGATGAAACTTTAAAAGGGAGAATTTTTTAAGCCAAATCTTTTCAATTCCAGCCATGAGTTCCTTAGGCCTCCTTTTGCAAGAATAGGAAAAAAACGCAGGAATAAAATAGAAATTGATAAGCGGGACAGAGGAAACATAATTTTGTAGGTTTAGGTATTTGGGTCAACAGCAAGAAATACTAAAAACAATAGGTCCGAGTGGATGTTCTTTTCCCATGATTTTCCTGTAAAATCAAACAAAGAAAGGTTTCCTTCAATCAAAGAACGCAACAGTAACTCGATTCATTGGAATGAGAATCCTATATTTTTCCTTAGGCTCCGTTTGTTTCCTTTCATTTTGAGGCTTTCATTTTGATGAATTGAAATCTTACTATTGGAATAGGGTATTTTTTTAGAATGTGACATTCCACCACTTTACAAAGTTATCATATAAGCCTATCTCAAATTCATGATGTGAGAGATGAAAATTAATTCTATAGATTTATGTAAGGAAAATGGACCCCGGGCCATTTAGCAAATTGAGTTTTGGTGTTTGATGAACAACACAATCCGTGAACTAATAAGTTTTCTAGTGTTTGTGTTTGTAGTTCACAGGATGCGAATAGAATTGGACCAAGGCAATGAAGATGCAACACCTCAAAAGAAGACATAAAAAGATGCATAGGAGTCCAATACTCAAGAACAAAGAAGCCCGAAGAAATCAGCGAAGAAATCCAAAGATAAGGGCTGTCAGCCAGCGCCTGGTGGCGCACCGGACATTGGTGTCCGGTGTGCACCGGACTGTCCGGTGAAGCACCGGACAGTCTGCGCAGAGAGGCCGCAGACAAGCGCTCTCTGGCTGTAGCACCGGACTGTCCGGTGTGCACCGGACTGTCCGGTGTGCCAACGGGCAGACGGCAACGGTCGGATCCAACGGTCGACTGCTACAGGCGCCAACGGTCGGCTGACGTGGCGTGCACCGGACATCTACTGTGCAGTGTCCGGTGGTGCACCGGACTGTCCGGTGCACCCGACGACAGAAAGCTGCTGCTTTGTGTCCAACGGCTAGTTTGGGGTGTGGAGGCTATAAATACCACCCCAACCGGCCATTCTCAAATGTGAGAGCCCAAGCAACATACCAATACACATAGTGCATATTTCCAAGAGCTCAAACACCCAAGTGCTTAATAGAATCACTCGGTGATTAGCGTAGGTGCTTTGCGAAGTGCTTAGGTTAGTTAGACCGCTTTAGCGCTTGCTCTAGGTGAATCCTAGTTAGTTGAGTGAGTTTTGTAAAACCACACAACCCCTCGGCTCTTGCGTGAGTCGTTGTAATTGTACCGAGTAGGGCGAGAGTCTTGCGAGACCGTGACAACCGCGTTTGTGTCACGGCCGCCACCGTGTACCGGAGGGAACGAGGCCCGCGGCGTTTCGGCCGGAAGCTCGATAGTGGAGACGGCGGGGAGCGTCCGAGAGGAGCCGGAAGCGGAGCACCACTTGCGCGTGGAGAAGGCCCGCGGCTCTCTACGGAGTTACTCGACCGTGGTGCTTGGCCCTCGCGTGGGCTTCCCTTTGCGTAGGGGCACCAACGAGGATTAGTCGGGACCTTGCGTGGTTTCGGATACCTCGGTAAAAATACCGGCGTCATTCACGAGAGTTTGCTTCTCTACTTAGCTCTTTACATTCCGCATTTATATTAAGCATTTAAGTTTTAATCTTGTTGTCATACTTATTTAGTGTAGATTGAAACTTAGTCTTTGCGGTAGAGATAGCAACACTTAGACAAAACCTAGTTTGCACATTCTAGTTTTGATTATTTGCATAGGTTTTGCTCTAGGGATTTAATTGTGGCCTAGTTTAGTAAAAGTTTTAGAAGTCCTAATTCACCCCCCCTCTTAGGCGTCACCCGTTTCCTACAATTTACATGTTATTTTTTCGATGTACAACTTATAGCACAGTCTTCTACTTACTTCGTTATAACATAAATGTAGTATATAACTATCTCTCTCATATGATTTAAGATAATATACAAATATATTACATATATAAATATATGAACTTAATTAGTTTTATCTAAATTATAATTATTAAAATGGGGCCTTAGTGCATTCCATTAGAAAAATGCACTTGAAGCTATAAGGCACGAAGAACCCTCATGCTCATGGTAATATGTATTCATCTTCTAAGAATTTAACCATGACGAAATCGGTTGAGGATGACAACTCGACTTCTCTGACAATAATAAGGCTATGTGCATTCCTAGGTAGACATGTTTAAACGTCAGATCCAGTTAGATTCAAATTAAATTAAGATTGAGTCGTATTTAGTATGAATGTATCTGACCCGTGCATAATTTTGGGTCGGATCTGATTGGCTTATGTTCTCGATTAGACGCGTCGGATCAGTTTTCTTTTTGAGTTGAGTTAGATTTTTTAGCTTTAAATTAGGTTTTTCAGATTGATTTTTTATTTTAGATAAAAATATACGGTTTACTCTATGATTCTTAGAGCATCTACCAGAGCTTTCTAGAAGTTTCTCATAAATCAGAAAACACAAAAACGTATTTTTAATGGTTCCTCTAAAACGCTCTAAATTTTTTCATAGTACTTAAAACTTTCTTATTTATAGCTATAAATAAGGAGTTTTTAGGTTCGCCAGAAATAATCTGTCACTTTAAAAAATATGTTGGAAAAAAGATTAAAATCTAACCTCACTAATTTTTTTAGACGTCGCTTAAAAACTGATTTTGACAAGCCATTTTCGCTGTTGGTCGGCGCGGACGGATACGCGCGGCGCCACGAATAGCACTATTCAATGACATGTGGGACCTAGAACGAAAAGAGTGTCCGGGCCCACGTGCCGGTGGGTTCGACGACGGTATCGTCCTCACGCTTTCTCCGCCCAAGGACGCCTCTGGTAAAGTTCTCTCTTCCCCTCTCGCTTCGCCAACGTCTGCGAGAGCTAGGGTTTCGTGCGCCACTGCCACTTCCGGTCTTCCGCCCGCCATGGCCGAGGCCCCCACGTATCAGATCCTGGTGCGTCTCCTCGACGGGCGCACCACATGTCTTCGCTTCTCCACGCCCACCGTCTCCGGCGCCGTGCTCCTCGAAGCTGTCGCGTCTATATCTCGCGTCCCCGCCGCCGCCCTCCGCATCGTCACCGGCCGCTTCGACGTCTCGCCCTCCAACGTCCTCACCTCAGCAGCTGATGGCCAGTTCCCCTCCGCGTCCGCGCTCCTCCGCCTTCGAGGAGGCAAGGGCGGGTTCGGCTCCCTCCTCAGAGGGGCCGCCTCCAAGGCGGGGCAGAAAAAGACTAGCAACTTTGACGCCTGCCGCGACATCAACGGTCGCCGCCTCCGCCACGTCAACGCTGAGCGCCGCCTCGAGGAATGGAAGGCCGAGGCCGCGGACCGCCATCTAGAAAAGCTCGCCGAGAACTTCATCAAGAAGAAGGCCAAGGAGGCGGGCCGCCGCGGCGGACCCTCAGCTGCTGAGGTGGACAAGTACCTGGAGAAGTACCGCAAGGATGCTGAGATCTGCGTCAACGCGGTTGAGGAATCCGTACGTGCATCTCTTGGAAAGAGGAAGACCGCGCCTAAGCCGCCCTCTGGCGCAGACGCTAAGAAGCTTAAGATTTGGTGAGCACCATCCAATCTTTTAACATGTCTTTTAACATGTTTCAATTACAGATCAACAAAATCAATTAGTTCTTATGAAACTCATATCCTTAATTCAGCTACTAGCCTACTACCTTTGTCCCAAATAAACTAATTGAGTAAAATACATTTCCGGTTCTTAAACTTGTCGCCCATCGTCCTGTGTTATCCCGGTCCACAAACTTTTGAAGTGCGTCTCTTTAAGTCCTTAATTGCTGTTTGGGTCTCAGCTCCAAATGGGTCCAAACACACCCGATAGAGGGTCTTTCCCTTCTTCTTGCAACTACTAGTATAATCTCATTGTAACTAATGATCAGCATTCCACAGAAAAAATTCATTTGGACCGGCCAAATCTTCCACATATTTCACTCCTGCGCCACACCCTTGCCAACAACACCCTTCCCCTGTAAATGCTCCATCTCTGCCATTGATCCATTATGCCTCCTCCCCATACCAGTGCTGCATTGAGTATTCGTTCAAGCGCTTATGGGAGGCTGCACCCTCCGTTGTGTTGCCACAGAATCCCTTCCGGAAGTGGAGCGCAAGGGGTCTTATCTGAGTGCTGGTGTTTTACCATTGTGCTGTGCCACTGTTCACCATGTACATGTTTGGGCTGTTTGTTTCTCCGGGGATCTCGCTGTGGCGTCTACTGCAACAAGACTATGGCGACACGGCCAGAGACAACAGCACGGCAATCCTGAAGCCGACGCTAATTGTACTGTACTCATTGGCCGCTCCAGGGCGTGCTATTCTATTACAGGGCCATATGTTCTTTGGAGGAGCAACAGCTGGTGAAGCTAGTGGCCCGAGTGTACGGGCTGGATGAGGGCGACAAGGCACGTGGATCCATTTCAGACTATCTGCTCGAGATCAGGGTGGGATGTGAGAAGGACCCATCATTTGCCAGGGGCAGGAACCTCATCACGTGCGCTACGGGCCTGATGCCGATAGACATGGTTGCGTCGGCATCAGCATCATCTGGCGATGTTGTGGCAAAGAATCTGGCCAGGTTTATCCGGGCCAGGGTGCCGGAGTCTGTGGTAGATAGTCAATGTATGCTGATGAACAACTTGATTGGATCGGCGTCATCTGATGCCATAAAGAAATTCGTTCAGATGCTAGATTACAGGAACCATTCTGACAGTATAGAGATCAGGTAGTGTGCCATGAGGACAGTATCCGTCTGAGCAAGATCCCTTATGCTATCCAATGCATATCTTCATTCCTCAGCAACTCAGAGAGTCAGAGGCATCTCATCGTCAACACAAAGAAACAAGAGTAACTCCGCACAGGCGAGCCCCGCCTCGGCGATGAAGTGGGCGCCAGCCACCGTCATGCCCCTCGGCGTGGAGGCGCAGAGCGACGATGAGGTGCAAGAGGGCGGCGGCGAGGAGGGAGAAAGAGAGGGCGAGGTGTCACGCGAGCAGCAGCGCCTCCACCATTAGGCTCAGTTGGAGCAGGCCGGGCTCCCGCGTCGCCTCAAGGAAGAAGTGAAAGACCCTCCATCGGGTCTATTTGGATCGGACCTAACTGAGACCCAAACAGTGATTAAGGACTTAATAGACACACTTTAAAAGTTTGTGGATCGGGATGACACAGGGCGACAAGTTTAAAGACCAGAAATATATTTTACTCTAAACTAATTCCTAGAATCACATATAGTCTATCTTAAGTTTGACTTTATACTATGAAAGAGTAACATTATCTATGACACCAGTGTAGTATGGAAATATTTTTCATGGAGTATCTATCTAGTTATACTAATTTGGTGTCAGATATTGGTGCTCTTTTCTATAAGTTTGGTTACACTTAAAATTTGGTCAAACTTGAATATTCCATGTTTCCTAGAATCAACTTTTAATTTCTAGTGATACTAATTTGGTGGCAGATATTGGCTGCAACATTTAATTATTTCATGTTGTTGTGATCAAATTTGCCATGTGAATTATATAGCCATTTAATATTGTTCTAAGTATTAGCATATTAGAACATGGTCATATTCTCATTTTATCTCCATGGAACTCTCATCCTCTCTCTAATACTCACAAATTTGGGTGAGTAATGTAGGCATCTACGACAGTTCATGTTTGATTTTTCTCAAATCAACATGTCAACTTTGATAGTTGTTCTGGTAAGCTGCAAATCTAAGTTACTTATGGGATGATTGGGGATGGAGGTAAACAAAGTTCTGTGCAAGTCTGTTTTGTTTTTAGGTGGCTAAATAAATCAAATATATCCCTTCACAGATTCTAGTTTTTGCTTTGAGGTGACTGGATTATTTCAACTATGCAGGTTGGGAAAGAACAAAGTAGAAGAAGATGAAAGTGATAGCGATAGTGACAGTGACATGGATGATGAGGACAGTGAAGATCATGAGAGCGCAGATGCAAAATCTCTCGTAGTTGATGAAAGCAATTGCTCAAATGGATCCATAAAAAATGAGAAGCTTGATCTGGGTTCTGTTTCTGGATCACATTCAGAAGGAGAGTCCTCAGGGGAAAAGTCCCAACTGACAACAAAATCAGGAGCTGAAGGTGGTGACTTTGAATCTGATGGCAGTGCAGAGCCTGAATTAGGAATGGTGGATCATCCCATTCCTGTGAACAATGCTGTTGCTGCTGCTTCAGAAGAAGTGCTGAAATCAGATGAAGTGACAGCAGATGAGGATAACACTACTTCAGCAACTTCAAACCAAAACAATCCAGTGGTACCACAAGTTAAAGAAGCGCTGAAAGCAGACGAGGATAACAGTGCTTCAGCTACTTCGAACCAAAACAACCCAGAGGTGCCCAAAGTAGAAGAATATGCTGATGCCAGCAAATCTTATTCAGAGCCATTGGACCTTGCAAAGTACAGTTCAGCTGCAGAATTGGAGGTATGTTTTTTCATGCCAGGTTCTTCTTTGTTATTGTGGATTTGTAGTTGCATGGTAGTAGATCTAGAAATGGACTTTTCTGAGTAATGATTATGACAGAAATTAGAAGTATACATATACTTTTGAGGATATTAGCTAGCTCTTCTAGTAAGCAGTTGTTCCAAATTAATGCCGGATAAAAAGGATTTCGGGTCATGGGTCGACTCGGGTAAGCGATTGGGACTGTAGAAAGGGGAAGAATGGATTGAATCACCACACACCCATTGGGGGTGGGGAGCCTGTTATATATAGCCAATAGGCATGTATGGAAGGTACATGTAAGGAAGGCTATTCCCTGTACAAGGAAACAGACCTAGGCTATAGATAGAAGGTAATCCTAGTCTATACAAGGCAGCTAGCCAATCTAGGGGATTACAATCAATTACTAATCAGGCTCTGATTGATCCTGATAGATACATATCCTAATACCCGCCCGCAGTCTGAGCGGGAGGATCACGGACGCAAAGACTGTTCCGGAATTCAGTGAAGAGTTGTACGGGCAGTCCCTTGGTCATGATGTCGGCGAACTGGTGTGTGGACGGAACATGAAGAACACGGAACTGCCCCAAAGCTACCTTCTCACGGACGAAGTGGATGTCGATTTCGATGTGTTTCGTGCGGCGGTGATGGACTGGGTTGGCTGCCATGTACACAGCGCTCACATTGTCACAGTAGACCACGGTCGCACGGGGGATGAAGATGTGCAGCTCATGTAGAAGCTGACGCAGCCAGCAGCACTCAGCAACCGCATGGGCCACAGCACGGTACTCTGCTTCGGCGCTAGAGCGAGAGACAGTCGTCTGACGTTTGGACGACCATGACACCAGATTGTCGCCGAGGTAGACGCAGAAGCCGGAGGTGGAGCGACGCGTGTCGGGGCAGCCGGCCCAGTCGGCATCGGAGTAGGCTGTGAGCTGATCAACGACGCCAGGTCCCAAGTGCAGACCTGCGGACAGGGAGCCCTTGACATAGCGCAGGATGCGCTTGATGAGCGCAAGATGCGGCTCGCGAGGATGCGGCTCGCGAGGGTCGTGCATGAAGAGGCAGACTTGCTGGACAGCATAGGCCAGGTCCGGCCTGGTCAGAGTGAGGTACTGAAGAGCACCAGCGAGGCTCCGGTACTCCGAGGGTTTGGCGACTGGAGCGCCCTCGGAGGCAGACAACTTGGTCCGGGCATCCACCGGAGTAGCTGTCGGGTGGCATTCAGACATGCCAGCGCGCTGGAGAAGATCAACGGCGTACTGCCGCTGGGAGAGGAACAGCCCACTGCTGTCCCGTGTCACCGAGATGCCGAGGAAGTGGTGAAGATCCCCGAGGTCCGTCATGGCAAATTCCGACGATAGGCGGGAGGTGACGTGCTGGAGAAGAGCCGGCGATGATGCAGTGATGATGATGTCGTCGACGTAGAGGAGGAGGTAGGCCATGGCATCTCCATTCTTGTAGATGAACAAGGAGGCATCCGTTTTGGAGGTGGTGAAGCCAATACTGCGAATGAAGCTGGAGAAGCGCTGATTCCAAGCGTGTGGTGCCTGCTTAAGCCCATACAGGGACTTCTGCAACAGACAGACAGAGTTAGGTGCAGCGGGGTCGACGAATCCTTTCGGCTACTCGCAGTAGACAGTCTCCTCGAGGTTGCCGTGGAGGAAGGCATTCTTCACGTCGAGCTGCCGGATGGGCCAGTCTCGGGACGCAGCAATGCTGAGGACGGTGCGGATCGTGGCTGGCTTGACGACCGGGCTGAATGTTTCGTCGTAGTCGACGCCTTCCTCCTGGGAGAAGCCACGAACGACCCAGCGCGCCTTGTGCCGGGCGAGGGAGCCGTCGGAGTGGAGCTTGTGTTTGAACAGCCACTTGCCAGTGACAATGTTCGCACCAGGCGGCCGGGGTACGAGGCGCCAAGTGCCGTTGTCGATCAATGCCTTGTACTCGTCCGCCATCGCAGCACACCAATTTGGATCGGCCAGGGCACTGCGATAGTTCGCCGGGATTGGCGAGGCGACGGAGGCGGAGAAGCCGAAGCGCTGGACAGTGCGAAGGGAGCCGGTCTGTGAGCGTGTCACAGGCCGGTTCGCTGCAGTAGAGAGGAGCCGAGCTGCTGGAGCCGCTGGTGGCGAAGTTGGTGCAGCTGCTGTTGGCGCTGACGGTGCAGCAGCCACAGGGGCCACCGCTGCGGTGACCGGTGCTGCTGGAGGCTGGGCGCGGCGGGTGTAGGTGTTGCCGAAGCGCTGACCATCAGTCGGGGGAGCCGCCGGCTGCCCTGCTTGGTGCCCATGAGCGCCCAGTTGTGGCCCGCCCGCAGGGTGAACCCGGGGGCCGAGCTGGAGTATGGCCGGGTCCAGGAACACCTGGAGATCATCCTCGCTGCTGGCAGCGAGCGACAGATGGGTGTTTGCAGGAGCCGTCGAGGAGGTGAGGTCTTGCATCAGAAAATCAAGTGACGACGGCATGGAGGCCGCCGATGGTGCAGCCGAGAATGGGAACACGGACTCATCAAAAATAACATGGCGCGAGATAATGATGCGGCGAGTGGACATGTCAAGGCAGCGATAGCCCTTGTGAGAGGATGGGTATCCGAGGAAGACACAAGGAGTGGATCGAGGGGCGAGTTTGTGAGGGGAGGTGGCAGTGAGGTTCGGATAGCAGAGGCATCCGAAGATGCGAAGGGAAGCGTAATCAGGGAGTAGGCCGTGAAGAATTTGGTAAGGTATTTGGTTTTGTATGGAGGAGGAGGGGCGCCTATTGAGGAGGTATGTTGCTGTTGTGAGGGCTTCAGCCCAGTATGGAGGTGGCATGGACGCATGGAGCAGCATGTTCGGATAGCAGAGGCATCCGAAGATGCGAAGGGAAGCGTAATCAGGGAGTAGGCCGTGAAGAATTTGGTAAGGTATTTGGTTTTGTATGGAGGAGGAGGGGCGCCTATTGAGGAGGTATGTTGCTGTTGTGAGGGCTTCAGCCCAGTATGGAGGTGGCATGGACGCATGGAGCAGCATGGTGCGAATGGTGTTGTTGGTAGTGCGGAGCATGCGTTCGGCCTTGCCGTTTTGTGGTGAGGTATAGGGGCAGGAAAGGCGGAGAGTGATGCCGTGGCTAGCAAGGAAGGAAGTGGTGGCGCGGTTGACAAACTCGGTCCCATTATCCACGACAGGTGATGGGTATGGTGGTGCCATTTCCAACGGTGATGCCGAATGAAGGAGGGGGGAGATGGGACAGGAGTATACCAGCCGAAGAGGACATGTGAGCTGTGGCGCCAGTGTCGAGGACCCAAGGGGAGGACCCCTGGAGGGACATCTGATTCAGTGCGGCGATGAGGCCAGCCTGATCCCAACCGCCCTGCGCTGCCATAGGCGGAGCAGGGTTGTCGGGGGACTGAACAGGGGCGAGCGCAGTGTGCGCCTGAGCCTGAGTGTAGGGGCCGAGGATGCCAGGACTGTGCCAGGCAGGGGTTGGCGCCGGCGGGCGCCAGGGCTGCTGATGAACCCCGGCGGTCCAAGGGGGGAAGCAGTACCAAGGGGCGGCTGGGAACTTGGGACCGCCAGAGTGAGGGCCGCCCTTGCCCTTCTTCTTCCAGCGGCCGCCGCCACCACCTGGGTTGCCGCCGCTGCTGGAGCCACTGCCGTGACCGCCCTGTCTACTGGCAGTGGAGCCGCCGCCGTTGGTGGTGGGGGTGGTGCGGCAGTTGGTACCGCACGATGCGTGGAGTGCCGTCTGGGCCGCAACCGTGCCTTCATTGGTGAGGCGGAGTTCCTTCAGCACGAGCTTCTCGCGAGTGGTGGCGAAGTCCGGCAGCGGGTGGGAGTCGGCAATATTGTCGGCGGTGCTGGCGAAACGTGGGTTGAGGCCGCGGAGGAGGTTGAGGACGAGCTCCGCGTCGGTGATGGTGCGGCCGACATCACGGAGCGCGTCGGCGGTGGCCTTCATACGCTGGGCATAGTCATTGATGGAGGAGTCGCCCTGAGTCATCGAGTGGAACTCGTGGCTTAGGAAGATGGCGCGTGGAGCCTTGTTGGCCTCGAAGAGGCGCTTGATGGCGACCCAGAGCTCACGCGCAGTCTGGTTTGGAGCCGCGGCGAGGCCGATGACGTCGGGGCGTCGGGCCCAGCCGAGCCGAGAAGCCAGCTGCGGACGCAGGCATCGGCGATGCCCCAAGAAGGATCTGTGGGACGGGCTTCCTGCAGTCCGTCGATATGCGAGAGGAGAGCGAATTTTCCATAGAGGGAGGTGAAGAATGGTTCCCACTGGTTGAAGTTGGGTTTTGCCAGTTCAAGAGTCACCGGGATGTGGTTCTTGACATTGATCGTCGCATAGGGGGCGACAATCACAGCGGGGGCAGGGGTGGTGGCGTCGGTCATGGTGACCAGGGGGGTAGGAGGTGCGGCGCAGCAGGGAGGAGTTGGCGCTGCGCACAGCAGGGAGATGGGCGCAGGATCTAGAGTTCTGATACCATGTAGAAAGGGGAAGAATGGATTGAATCACCACACACCCATTGGGGGTGGGGAGCCTGTTATATATAGCCAATAGGCATGTATGGAAGGTACATGTAAGGAAGGCTATTCCCTGTACAAGGAAACAGACCTAGGCTATAGATAGAAGGTAATCCTAGTCTATACAAGGCAGCTAGCCAATCTAGGGGATTACAATCAATTACTAATCAGGCTCTGATTGATCCTGATAGATACATATCCTAATAGGGACATCCCTCGAAAGAGGCGAACTGCTCTCGTTTCCATATCCGCTTAGCAGTTGCGTGTTGTTGCGTGGGATCATATGCGGGGAAGGGTCCAAACAGCACTATTTAGCCCTCGATACTCTGATGAACACTGAACTGTCAAACTCTGCTATTTCTGTTCCAGCCTTGGAAGTAATCAGATATAGTTGGCCCTCAAATACTCTGTCGAGCTCTTGCATCGATTTTTTTTTTTTTTTTGCCAATTCTGTTCCAATTCAAGGCAAATGGGATGGCCTTTGGAAATTAATGTGGAATCAGCTTATTGTAGTAGAGATATCATTAGCTCTCCTACCAATAGTCCAATGCTCTGGCGAACACTTAGTTGTCTCTTTCTGCCAATTCTGTTCCATTTTGATATTCATTTGAAGTGGCATATGGGATTGGCTTGGAATTATTGCGCAATCAGCTTATGAGAGGTCCATAGTTTCATTCATGCCAAGTGTAATGTGTAACAACGATAATGCTCATTCAAACACACACTACCAGCATACCATGCACTTTCAAATAAACACTATCAGCATACCATGCACTTTCAAATAAACACTATCAGCACAGTGTAAGTCCACATGCTTCATTCTGCTATCTTTATACACACATGTAAATCTGTATGACTTGCATCGTGGTAATATGTCCATATTCTACTTGGCTGTTTAAACAGTTCACTGGATGTCTGTTCCTTCTTCCATATGAACTCTATCCACAGAAGGATCTGGGTTTTTGTTTGATTTTTCTTGCTTCTATCATATAATTAAGACAAATAAGGTACTATCATTGTTTTCCTTCTCTGTATGAATTTCAAGTATATATATATATAAAAATCTTTTCCATGTCCTGATCTTAATGTTGTTTCTCACATTGCTAACCTCTTCGGTTTTGTTGTTTGCCTTGTAGGTGCTTGGTCTGGAGAAGCTAAAATTAGAGCTGCAATCTCGTGGATTAAAATGTGGTGGAACTTTACAGGAGCGAGCTACCCGACTCTTCCTTCTGAAGACAACTCCATTGGATAAGTTACCAAAGAAGCTGCTTGCTAAGGCCGCTATTGGAGGGAAGTGAGAAGCTGTATAAACAAGTAGTGATGGTGCAATGCTTAAGTTTTTCTTTGACAATGTATGGAAATCTGTTGTGGTGTAATCACGTGTTACAAGCCCTTGGTGTGGCATTGACGATTAATGAGGTGTCTGTATCTACGTATATGCTAATAGTTACCTTTGAAGTCCCAAGTTTGGACTAGGGTTCCATTTCGTTGTAGTGGGAGAAAAGTTATGTGCCCATCTGTTGTGCTAACACAAGTGGATAGTGGGAGAAAAGTAGAGGTCCAACAAATTTAGGTGGCAAGTAGCAAGCCTATTGGAATGAGTTTTTTTCTTCACTATCTAGAAATAGGATTTGCGGTCTGTTTAGATAATCTGCTTGAGATGCTCTAAGGAGCCTTTGGTCTGGCCGTCTGGCTTCCAAACTCTTCCAGAAAAATCAAAAGACAAACCAAAGGGATGAACTTTCAATAACATATTTACACAAAAGCAGCTTCTATCTAGTTCATTTTTCCACAAAAATCTTTCAAGTGCTTTTTAGGCTGTGAGAGCATCTCCAAAAGCTCCCAAGAAATCTCTCCTAAATCTAGTTTATTAAAAAAAACACAAAAACATGTCTCAAAAAGTTTCTCTAAAACGCTTCTTTTTCATAGCCTTTAAAACTTTCTCATTTATAGCGGTTTTTTGGAAACAATCTGCCGCTTTAACGGATCTGTTGGAGAAAGGATTAAAATTTATCTCACTAGTTATTTAGATGTCCCTTAAAACTAATTTGAGGAGTCGTTTTCTGGGAACCTTTTGAAGATGCTCTGAGGATGGTGAGACTTTCTAAAATTATCCACCATATCTCTACTACTTAAACCTGTCATTCGTGTTCTGCCACCATTCCCTGTTCTGCCTTTTCCATTCCCTCCTCCCAGTCAGCCCATTCCTATGTTATGCCACCATTTTATATTCTGTCATTCTTATTCCTTGTTTTGTCTTTCTCATTCCCCCTCCCCACAAAGTTCATTCCCATTCTCATTCCCCCGTACAGCCCATGTCTAGCTAAAATTAAAAAACACATATGGCCCCAAGTGGATTCGAACCCGCGACCTTTCAAGCAAATGCCAGCAGTAGCTACTGGTACACCACATGTGTGTTTATGTCTATATCTATGACAGAAAACATATCTACTACATCTCTCCCTAAGCCCACCTGCTACCATTACACAATGCGTAATAGTAAATAAGTATCACCGAGATTCTTGAATTATATTTTTGATAGAGGGAGTAGTATTTAAAGAAGAGCCTCGCATGCAATTTCTTTTGTATGAATAATGTTTTCAACTTAAATTCTTTTTTATGTGTGACATTTATTTTTCGTAATATTTTTTCATGGATCTGACTTGTGAGTCATTTTTATAAACCAACGTCAAGCATGAATCCATGTTTCTTAATTAGAAACCCCGAACAAACACGATTAGCAGGAGGCACTTGCGTTGGTGTCACTCATCGACGACGAGAAGAAGCTTGGCGACTGCCAGTTCGACCTCTAGAAGCAGTCCTATGTGGCCGCATGCGCCGCTGTGTACGACAAGCTCTGGCGCAGTTGCCGCTTGGACGCGGTGCCGAGCGGCTGCCCCGCGCTGTCCATCATCAAGCAGGGGACCTTATGGTCGTCGCCAACGTCGGCGACTCTCGGGTTGTTCTGGGCACCGCATCTGACGACGACGCCATCACGCCATCCAGCTCAGCGTCCACCTGAAGTCGCTAATGACCGGCCATGAATTCTTGTACGCTGGGACGATGACCGTTGCTAACGTTGTGTGAGTGTTCTCGAACATTGAAAGTCGCCTAGAGGGGGAGTGAATAGGGCGAATCTAAAATTTACAAAGTTTAAGCACAACTACAAGCCCGGGTTAGCGTTAGAGTTAAAATCGAGTCCGAGAGAGAGGGCGAAAACAAATCAGAAGCAAATAAAGAGTGTGCCACGGTGATTTGTTTTACCGAGGTTCGGTTCTTGCAAACCTACCCCCCGTTGAGGTGGTCACAAAGACCGGGTCTCTTTCAACCCTTTCCCTCTCTCAAACGGTCACTTAGACCGAGTGAGCTTCTCTTCTCAATCAAACGGGACACTAAGTCCCCGCAAGGACCACCACACAATTGGTGTCTCTTGCCTCGGTTACAATTGAGTTGATCACAAAAAAGAATGAAGAAGAAAAGAAGCAATCCAAGCGCAAGAGCTCAAATGAACACAAGTCACTCTCTAGTCACTAATTTGTTTTGTAATGATCTTTGGACTTGGGAGAGGATTTGATCTCTTTGGTGTGTCTTGTATTGAATGCTATAGCTCTTGTAAGGTGTAGGAAGTCTGAAAACTTGGATGCAATGAATGGTGGGGTGGTTGGGGTATTTATAGCCCCAACCACCAAAAGTGGCCTTTGGGAGGCTGTCTGTCGCATGGCGCACCGGACAGTCCGGTGCGCCACCGGACACTGTCCGGTGCGCCAGCCACGTCACCCGACCGTTAGGGTTCGACCGTTGGAGATTCTGTCTTCTAGGTCACCGGACAGTCCGGTGTTGCACCGGACAGTCACTGTACACTGTCCAGTGCGCCTTCTGGCGCTGCTCTGACACTGGCACGCACTGTAGCGCATTGAATGCGTTCTGCAGACGACCGTTGGCGCGAAGTAGCCGTTGCTCCGCTGGCACACCAGACAGTCCGGTGAATTATAGCGGAGCGACTCCCAGAATTCCTGAGACTGGCGAGTTTGGAGTTGGATTCCCTGGTGCACCGGACACTGTCCGGTGGTGCACCAGACAGTCCGGTGCGCCAGACCAGGGCTGCCTTCGGTTTAACTTTGCTCCCTTTGTTTGAACCCTTTCTTTTGACTTGTATTGGTTTGTTGTGAACATTTGGCACCTGTAGAACATATTTTCTAGAGCAAACTATTTAGTCCAATAATTTGTGTTGGGCAATTCAACCACCAAAATTCTTATTGGAAAAGGTTTGACCCTATTTCCCTTTCAATCTCCCCCTTTTTGGTGATTGATGCCAACACAAACCAAAGCAAATATAAAAGTGCAGAATTGAACTAGTTTGCATAATGTAAGTGCAAAGGTTGCTTGGAGTTGAAACCAATATACTTATCTCAAATAGATGTGCTTGGATGGTTTCCTTTTTTTATTAAAATTTTGGACCACATTTGCACCACGGGTTCTGTTTTGCAAATTCTTTGTTAAAAATCATTTCAAAAACCTTTTGCAAATAGTCAAAGGTACATGAGTAAAATTGAAGAAAGCATTTTCAAGATTTGAAATTCTCTCCCCCTGTCTCAAATGCTTTTCCTTTGACTAAAACAAAACTCCCCCTAAATAAAATTCTCCTCTTAGTGTTTAAGAGGGTTTTACAATTTTTGAAGATACTACTTTCTCCCCTTTTTGAACACAATAAGATATCAAATTGAAAACTTTATTTTTAAATTTGATGGTGGTGCGGTCCTTTTGCTTTGGGCTCATACTTTCTCCCCCTTTGACATGAATCGCCAAAAACGGATACTTGTGAGTGAGATATAAGCCCTTATTCAAACTTTCTCCCCCTTTGGCATACACAGAAATATGAGTGAAGATTATACCAAAGTGGAGAATGACGCGGAGTACCGGCAAACACAATTGGAGTTGAGTGGAAGCGCCTTCTTTGCCGACTACTCCATTTCCCTTTCAATACCTACGACTAAGCATAAGATGATACTTGAAAACACATTAGTCATAGACATAAAAAGAGATATGATCAAAGCTATATAAATGAGCTATGTGTGCAAGGAATCATTCAAAATTCCTAGAATCAATAATATTTAGCTCATTCCTTAGTTTGGTAAAGGATTGCTCATCTAAAGGCTTGGTAAAGATATCGGCCAATTGATCTTTGGTATTTATGTAGGCTATCTCGATATCCCCCTTTTGTTGGTGATCTCTCAGAAAGTGATACCGAATGGCTATGTGCTTAGTGCGGCTGTGTTCAACGGGATTATCCGCCATGCGGATTGCACTCTCATTGTCACATAGGAGAGGGACTTTGCTAAACTTGTAGCCATAGTCCCTAAGGGTTTGCCTCATCCAAAGCAATTGCGCGCAACAATGGCCTGCGACAATGTACTCGGCTTCGGCGGTAGAAAGAGCTACTGACTTTTGCTTCTTTGAAGCCCAAGACACCAGGGATCTTCCTAGAAACTGACAAGTCCCTGATGTGCTCTTCCTATTAATCTTACACCCTGCCCAATCAGCATCGGAATATCCTAATAAATCAAAAGAGGATCCCTTGGGGTACCAAAGACCAAACTGAGGTGTTTGAACTAAATATCTCAAGATTCTCTTCACGGCCCTAAGGTGAACTTCCTTAGGGTCGGCTTGGAACCTTACACACATGCATACAGAAAGCATAATGTCCGGTCGAGATGCACATAAATAGAGTAAAGAACCTATCATCAACCGGTATACCTTTTGATCTACGGATTTATCTCCCGTGTCGAGGTCGAGATGCCCATTGGTTCCCATGGGTGTCTTGATGGGCTTGGCATCCTTCATTCCAAACTTGGTAAGAATATCTTGAATATACTTCGTTTGCCTGATGAAGGTGCCTTCTTGGAGTTGCTTGACTTGAAATCCTAAGAAATACTTCAACTCCCCCATCATAGACATCTCAAATTTTTGAATCATGATCCTACTAAATTCTTCACAAATAGATTTGTTAGTAGACCCAAATATAATATCATCAACATAAATTTGGCATACAAACAAATAATTTTCAATAGTTTTAGTGAATAAAGTAGGATCGGCCTTTCCGACTTTGAAGCCATTAGTGATAAGAAAATCTCTTAGGCATTCATACCATGCTCTTGGGGCTTGCTTGAGCCCATAAAGCGTCTTAGAGAGTTTGTAAACATGGTTAGGATACTCACTATCTTCAAAGCCGGGAGGTTGCTCAACATAGACCTCTTCCTTAATAGGTCCGTTGAGGAAGGCACTCTTCACGTCCATTTGGTAGAGCTTAAAGTCATGGTGAGTAGCATAGGCAAGTAATATTCGAATTGACTCAAGCCTAGCTACGGGTGCATAGGTTTCATCGAAATCCAAACATTCGACTTGTGAATACCCTTTGGCCATAAGTCGTGCCTTGTTCCTTATCACCACACCATGCTCATCTTGTTTGTTGCGGAAGACCCACTTAGTTCCTACAACATTTTGGTTAGGACGTGGAACTAAATGCCATACCTCATTCCTCTTGAAGTTGCTGAGCTCCTCTTGCATCGCCAACACCCAATCCGAATCTTGAAGTGCTTCCTCTACCCTGTGTGGCTCAATATAGGAAACAAAAGAATAATGTTCACAAAAATGAGCAACACGAGATCGAGTAGTTACCCCCTTATGAATGTCACCGAGGATGGTGTTCACGGGGTGATCTCATTGGATTGCTTGGTGGACTCTTGGGTGTGGCGGACTTGGAACTTGCTCATCCTCCTTGTCTTGATCATTTGCATCTCCCCCTTGATCATTGCCGTCTTCTTGAGGTGGCTCATCTTCTTGATCTTCTTCTTCATCATCTTGAGCCTCATCCTCATCTTGAGTTGGTGGAGATGCTTGCATAGAGGAGGAAGGTTGATCTTGTACTTGAATGGGCTCTTTGGATTCCTTAGGACACACATCCCCAATGGACATGTTCCTTAGCGCGACGCACGGAGCCTCTTCATCATCTAATTCATCAAGATCAACTTGCTCCACTTGGGAGCCGTTAGTCTCATCAAACACAATGTCACAAGAAACTTCAACTAGTCTAGTGGACTTGTTAAAGACTCTATATGCCCTTGTGTTTGAATCATATCCAAGTAAAAAGTCTTCTACAGCCTTAGGAGCAAATTTTGATTTTCTACCTCTTTTAACAAGAATAAAACATTTGCTACCAAAGACTCTAAAATATGAAACATTGGGCTTTTTACCAGTGAGGAGTTCATATGATGTCTTCTTGAGGATTCGGTGTAGATACAATCGGTTGATGGCGTAGCAAGCGGTGTTGACCGCCTCGGCCCAAAACCGATCCGAAGTCTTGTACTCATCAAGCATGGTCCTTGCCATGTCCAATAGAGTTCTATTCTTCCTCTCCACTACACCATTTTGTTGTGGCGTGTAGGGAGAAGAGAACTCATGCTTGATGCCGTCCTCCTCAAGAAAGCCTTCTATTTGAGAGTTCTTGAACTCCGTCCCATTGTCGCTTCTAATTTTCTTGATCCTCAAGCCGAACTTATTTTGAGCCCGTCTCAAGAATCCTTTCAAAGTTTCTTGGGTTTGAGATTTATCCTGTAAAAAGAATACCCAAGTGAAGCGAGAATAGTCATCCACAATAACTAGACAGTACTTACTCCCGCCGATGCTTATGTAAGCGATCGGGCCGAATAAATCCATGTGGAGAAGTTCTAGTGGCCTGTCAGTCGTCATGATGTTCTTATGTGGATGATGAACACCAACTTGCTTCCCTGCTTGGCATGCGCTACAAATCCTGTCTTTCTCAAAATGCACATTCGTTAGTCCCAAAATGTGCTCTCCCTTTAGAAGCTTGTGAAGATTCTTCATTCCAACATGGGCTAGTTGGCGATGCCAGAGCCAACCCATGTTAGTCTTAACGATTAAGCAAGTATCGAGTTCAGCTCTATTGAAATCAACTAAGTATAGCTGATCCTCTAATACTCCCTTAAAAGCTACTGAATCATCACTTCTTCTAAAGACAGTGACACCTGTATCCGTGAAAAGACAGTTGTAGCCCATTTTACATAATTGAGATACAGAAAGCAAGTTGTAATCTAAAGAGTCTACAAGAAAAACATTGGAAATAGAATGGTCAGGTGATATAGCAATTTTACCCAATCCTTTGACCAAACCTTGATTTCCATCCTCGAATGTGATAGCTCGTTAGGGATCTTGGTTTTTCTCGTAGGAGGAGAACATTCTTTTCTCCCCAGTCATATGGTTTGTGCACCCGCTATCGATGATCCAACTTGAGCCCCCGAATGCATAAACCTACAAAACATATTTAGTTCTTGATTTTAGGTACCCAAACAGTTTTGGGTCCTTTGACATTAGATACAAGAACTTTGGGTACCCAAACACAAGTCTTTGATCCCTTGTGTTTGCCCCCAACATATTTGGCAACTACCTTGCCGGATTTGTTAGTAAGCACATAGGAAGCATCAAAAGTTTTGAATGAAACATTATGATCATTTGATGCCTTAGGAGTTTTCTTCTTAGGCAATTTAGCATGGGTTGATTGCCTAGAACTAGATGCCTCACTCTTATACATAAAAGTATGATTAGGACCAGAGTGAGACTTCCTAGAGTGAATTCTCCTAATTTTGTGTTCGGGATAACCGGCAGGGTATAAAATGTAACTCTCGTTATCCTGAACCATGGGAGCCTTGCCCTTAACAAAATTAGACAATCTTTTAGGCGGGGCATTAAGCTTGACATTGTCTCCCTGTTGGAAGCCAATGCCATCCTTAATGCCAGGGCGTCTCCCACTATAGAGCATGCTTCTTGCAAATTTAATTTTTTTATTTTCTAAGTCATGCTCATTAATTTTTGCAGTTAATGTAGCTATGTGATCATTTTGTTGTTTAATTAAAGCAAGGTGATCATGAATAGCATCTACATTAACATCTCTACATCTAGTACAAATAGTAACATGCTCAACGGAAGATGTAGAGGGCTTGCAAGTATTTAATTCAATAATCTTAGCATGCAAAATATCATTCTCATCTCTAAGATTGGAAATAGAAGCATTGCAAACATCTAAATCCTTAGCCTTAGCAATCAATTTTTCATTTTCAATTTTAAGGCTAGAAAGAGAAGCATTCAATTTGTCAATCTTGGCAATTAAATTAGCATTATCATTTCTAAGACTAACAATTGAATCATCACAAGCATCAAGCTTCCCAACCTTAGCAATTAAATTGGCATTCTCATTTCTAAGGTTGGAAATAATATCATGGCAAGTGCTTAGCTCACTAGTTAATTTTTCACATTTTTCAACTTCTAGAGCATAAACATTTTTTACCTTAACATGCTTCTTGTTTTCTTTAATTAGGAAGTCCTCTTGGCTATCCAAGAGTTCATCCTTATCATGAATAGCACTAATTAATTTATTTAATTTTTCCTTTTGTTGCATGTTTAAGTTGGCAAAAAGAGTAAACAAGTCATCCTCATTATCACTAGAATTAGCCTCATCACTAGATGTTGCATATTTAGTGGAGGATTTGGATTTCACCTTCTTCTTTTTGTCGTCCTTTGCCATGAGGCACTTGTGGCCGACGTTGGGGAAGAGGAGCCCTTTGTTGACGGCGATGTTGGCGGCGTCCTCGTCGGAGGAGGAGTCGGTGGAGCTCTCGTCGGAGTCCCACTCCCGGCAAACATGGGCATCGCCGCCCTTCTTCTTGTAATACCTCTTCTTTTCTCTCCTCTTTCCCTTCTTGTCGTCGCCCCTGTCACTATCACTAGATAATGAACATTTAGCAATGAAATGACCGGGCTTACCACATTTGTAGCACACCTTCTTGGAATGGGGCTTGTAATCTTTCCCCTTCCTTTGTTTGAGGATTTGACGGAAGCTCTTGATGATGAGCGTCATCTCCTCATTGTCGAGCTTGGAGGCGTCGATGGGGATTCTACTTGGAGTAGAATCTTCTTTCTTCTCCTCCGTTGCTTTGAATGCAACGGGTTGTGCTTCGGGTACGGAGGAGGATGCGCCTTGCTCGATGATCTTTTTGGAGCCTTTGATCATTAGCTCAAAGCTCACAAATTTACCTATCACTTCCTCGGGAGACATTATTTTGTATCTAGGATCACCACGAATTAATTGTACTTGAGTAGGATTAAGAAAAACTAGTGATCTTAGAATAACCTTGACCATCTCATGGTCATCCCATTTGGTGCTCCCGAGGTTGCGCACTTGGTTCACCAAGGTCTTGAGCCGGTTGTACATCGCTTGTGGCTCCTCCCCTTGGTGAAGCATGAATCGACCGAGCTCCCCCTCGATCGTCTCCCTTTTGGTGATCTTGGTCACCTCATCTCCTTCGTGCGCCGTTTTGAGTACATCCCAAATCTCTTTGGCGCTCTTCAACCCTTGCACCTTGTTATACTCCTCTCGACTTAGAGAGGCGAGGAGTATAGTGGTGGCTTGGGAGTTGAAGTGCCGGATTTGGGCAACTTCGTCCGAATCGTAGTCCTCATCCCCTACGGATTGTACCTGTACACCAAACTCAACAACGTTCCGAATGCTAGTGTAGAGTGAGGTTAGGTGATGCCTCATTTTGTCACTCCACATATTATAATCTTCACTGTCAAAAACCGGTGGTTTGTGAAGCGTCCCGATCCTTTGGGACTCAAATGTGAAACAATTACTAGTCCCAGGAGGCTAGTAAACACATTTCTTACTTCAAATAGTACAGAGTTCTTGATAAATTCATTACAATACCGGGGTACAAGCTCGAGAGAGCCAAATAGAGAAGCGCAGCAGGAGAAATATACTAGCCCAAGCCACAGGCAGAACTGGGTGCAGACACAGCCCTCTTAATCAAGCAATGCAGAAAAGAAGTCCTCGGCCGCTGAAAAACATAAATAAATCTGGGTGAATACACTAGGTATTCCGCAAGCCCACCCCGCTCCCGTAGAGAGAAAGAGACCTATGATGTACATGCTCAATTTGGTGGAGTTGCAGTCACTCATTATTTTCTCAGAGTAAGACAGTTGCTTGAAGGTTTTCCCATGCTATTATAAGTAACCAAAAACTCAACTGCCACTGAGCTTCCCGCTCCAGAGGCTTTATCTCTTTTTCGAAACCCATTTAAACACACCTTTCCCCTGATAAGAAACTTTAGAGAAAAAAAGGTCTAATTGCCATGCCATACCAGACTCATCCATACCAGTGGACACGGACTATTCGAATAGGTTTCAACTCTGCGCAGAGGGGTACACTTTACCCACTAGCCCGGTTTCTGCGATCTCACCGTCGCGAGACCCGAATGCCGGATCTCTTTCCTTACTCGTGCATCCTAACCTTAACGGTTATCCGGAAGGAGTCAGGCCACCACCATGCCCAAACCGGACAAAACTTTCCCCTTCCTTATCCTCCGGTGCTCCCCAGCCTTCTTAACCCTGGGGTCGGACCGCACGAGTTTGGATCGAGTGACTGCCCACACAGTCTCGAGTGGTTGTACGACAAGGGAGTACAGGTAGTGAAAATGACAAACCGGTCCTTATATGAGGGGACAATCCTTCTGCTCACGCCTAAACCAGCTGAGCCAACACCTTAGGCCCTCCCCTAAACCAGGGAGTCCCTGATCATCCCACTCTCAGGTGATGAGGGTGAGTACCCTTCATCGCATAATTTTTCAAAAGAGTTTTTATTTGGAGATACACATAGCCTTTCCTCCCAATCCACTTTACGTATCCCGAATGTGTATGATAATGCGGGCCATCTCTCACTCACAATGCAATATTCCCCATAATTCCCGGCCTAGGCAGTGGTAGAGAGAATAGGTAATTTATGCATCAAGGGAAGGATGGACTTGCCTTCGTCGAAGCTTTCCTGGCACAGAAGATCTACTTCCGGAAGTTCGGTTTCTGGCCCTTCTTCCGGGGCTACGGGTTCCGGATCAACGATCCCTGCTTCTTCTAGGAAAACATGCAATAAAACAATACATCAATAGTGGTTTATCAATCATAGTGTGCCATTTTCTAACAACATTATTTTATGTAACCTTGGAAATCCTTTTTGATAATTTTTGGTGCATAAGATATTGAGAAAACTATTTAAATGGGAAAAAGGGTGGAAAAAGAAAAAGAAAGGAGAATTCCTCTCTCCTGGGCCGGGGATGCGGCTTTCGGCCCACCCCGGGCGCGAGCGCGCGCGCTGAGGCGCTTTCGGCCCAGCGCGGCCCACGAGCGAGGGGGGGGGGGAGAACGGCGCGGCGCGGGGGTGACGGCGTCGCATGGGGCCCACTCGACAGAGAGAGGCAGGGGGGGAAACGGCGCGGCGTGGTTGACGACGGGGTGAACCGGCCGAGGGGGGGGGGGGGAAACCGGTCGCCGGGGGGGGGGGTTCGACGGCGGCTTGCCGCCGGTGGCCCGGTTCTTGGGCAACGGATGGGTGCCTTAGCTTGGGGAGGGGCTGGCGAACCTAGGGGTGGGCTCAATTTGGCCAGCGGGGGCAGGGAGGGGGCTGCCCGCGGGGAGGTGGCGGAGCTTCACGGCGGGGTCGCCGTCGGTGAGTTCTGGGCGAGGAATTGGGGTGGAGGAGTGGTGTCCCGAGTTCGTGGCGGTGTGGCGAAGCTGAGAGGATTGAGCAATTGCTTGATGGTCCAACAGAGGGGAAAGGAGAAGAGAGGGAAGGGCTTACCGGGGAGGAAGACGACGACGGCTCCTCTGCGAAATTGGACTCGGGCGAGGGAGGAGGATGGTGGCTGAGGCCGGTGCGAGGGAGAAAGGAGCTCGGGCGAGCTTTTTATAGGTGCTCGGGGGCAAGGGGGGGGCGGTGGAGCTCGGCGGACGCCGGCGAGCCTCACAGTGCCGGCATTAATGCCGCACAGCGCCGCCGAGGGGACGCTACGGCGGGGCGGTACCGGCGAGGACGCGGTCACGGGGAGGAGGACGGAGCGGTGCCAAACTTCCCTGTGCGGCCGGACGGCAGGGGGAAGGACGGAGGCGACGGCGGAGGTGACTTCGGCGAGGGGATGGCGGACGGACGACGAAGCGTCTGACGGGTGGGGCCGGTCTGCCAGTGGAAGCGAGCGCGCGAGAGAGAGGGGAGGCCGCGGGTGGGACTGGCTTGTCAGCGGAAGCGAGGGCGAAGGCGAAGGCGCTGACGGGTGGGGCTGCTCGGTCAGCGAGAGCGAGGGCGAAGGCGGAGGCGCGGGCGAGCGGGCGAAGGCGGCTGACGCGCGCTCGGAAGCGGGCCGGAGGTGGGCCGCGGGAGAAGGAGCGCGGGCGCGAGAGAGAGGGGAGGCCGCGGGTTTGGGCCGGGAGTCGGCCCAACAGGGGGGGGGAAAGGTTTTCTTTTTTTCTTTTTATTTTTCCAAAACCTATTCCCCTTTTTGCATCTTTTTCTTTGGAACCAAAATATTTTGTAGATACTCTAAGTGTTTAGAAAATAGAATCTAAGTGAGGTGCTTTTGTGATCAAACAAAATGTATGCATATGATGAAGGAAAGTTTTGGGGGAGGATTTTTAGAATTAGGGGATGAAGGGAGGGGTAAAAGGTGGATTAGGGTTTCAACCTAGATTAGGATTTTGGGATGCTACAAACCTACCCCACTTAAAGGAATCTCGCCCTCGAGATTAGACGGGGCTCGAGAAAAGGTAAGGGTATTCCTTCCTCAGAGAGTCCTCACTCTCCCAGGTGGCTTCCTCTTCACCATCTCTGCTCCACTGGACCTTACAGAGTCTCACTTCTGAATTGCGGGTCCTTCTGACTGCTGAGTCGAGAATCTTCACTGGCTTTTCCCGGTACTGGAGATCTTTCTGAATCTGAATTGATTCTGCCTCGATACGGGTTTCTGGTACTTTTAGACATTTGCGGAGTTGAGATACATGGAACACATTGTGAATATCTGACATGGATTCTGGTAGCTCAAGACGGTATGCCACGGGTCCTATTCGGGAAATGATAGGGTACGGACCGACGAAACGGGGTGCCAGCTTTCCCTTCATCTGGAACCTTCTGACCCCACGCATTGGAGAAACCTTGAGATAAACAAAATCTCCTTCCTCAAATCTGAGTTCCCTTCGCCTATTGTCTGCGTAACTCTTTTGTCGACTCTGAGCTTCAAGTAACCTTCTGCGGATCAAGGCAACTTTTTCTTCAGTTTCTTTAACGAAGTCGGGCCCTTCTAGTGTCCTTTCCCCTACATTGGACCACATTAGGGGAGTCTGGCATTTTCTTCCATACAGTGCTTCGAATGGTGACATTTTGATGCTGGCCTGATGGCTATTGTTGTATGAGAATTCTGCGTACGGCAAACTAGACTCCCAATCCCTGTTGAAGGCTAGTACGCAGGCTCTGAGTAAATCTTCAAGGACCTTGTTAACTCTCTCTGTCTGACCATCTGACTGGGGGTGATATGCAGTACTGAAATCTAGCTTGGTGCCCATTGCTTGCTGAAGGCCCTTCCAAAACTTTGAAGTGAACTGCGTTCCTCTATCTGATACTATCTTCCGAGGAATGCCATGTAGCCTGACTATCTCTTTGAGGTATAATCGGGCGAGGGCTGCTCCCCCAAAAGTGGTCTTCACTGGAATGAAATGGGCCACTTTGGTGAGACGGTCGATTATTACCCATATGGAATCATTTCCTCTTTGTGATCTGGGCAATCCGGTTACGAAATCCATGCCTATTTCTTCCCACTTCCATTCGGGTATTGGGAGGGGTTGAAGCAGGCCTGCAGGCTTCTGATGTTCGGCCTTTGTTCGCTGACAGGTGTCACATTGGGCCACATACTGTGCTATTTCCTTCTTCATCCCTCTCCACCAATACCTGGTCTTGAGGTCCAGGTACATCTTGGTGGTTCCTGGGTGGATAGAGTAAGCTGAGTTGTGGGCTTCATCAAGCAGGGTCTCCCGTGCCTTTCCAACAGGCACGCACAGACGGTTCTTGAACCAGAGGGCTCCTTGCTCGTCTGTCCTTAGGTCCGGAAGTTGCTCTTTGCGTGCTCTTTCCTTAAGCTTGGTTGTTTTCTGCGTCGAGGCATTGGGCCTTGTATATGAGATCTTCTAGGTTTGGCTTGACTTCCAGGCCACCGTTGTCTCCCAGACATGCATTTAGCTGAGCTGATTCTTTCTTCCAATCTTCTAGGAAGTTTGTTCCTCTAATCCCGAAAGGTTTCCGGCTGAGGGCGTCTGCTACCACGTTGGCCTTTCCGGGGTGGTAGTGGATTTCGAGGTCATAATCTTTGATCAATTCGAGCCACCTTCGTTGACGGAGGTTGAGGTCCGGTTGCGTGAAGATGTACTTTAGACTCTTGTGATCAGTGAAGATGTGGCATTTGTTTCCAATCAGATAATGCCTCCATATTTTTAGAGCGTGCACTATGGCGGCCAATTCCAGATCGTGGGTAGGGTAGTTCTGTTCGTGCGGCTTGAGTAATCGGGATGCATAAGCAATGACTTTCTCATTTTGCATTAAGACACACCCTAAGCCTTGCTTGGAAGCATCACAAAAGATGACAAACTCCTGGTGTATGTCTGGTAGAGTCAAAACTGGCGCGGTTGTAAGCTTCTCCTTGATGACTTGGAAACTTTCTTCACAATCGGGAGTCCACACGAACTTATTGTCCTTTTTGAGAAGTTCCGTTAAGGGCTTTGCTATGCTGGAGAATCCCTTGATAAAACGGCGATAATACCCTGCCATTCCCAGAAAGCTTCGAATTTCACTGACGTTGGATGGTTGCTTCCAATTTGAAACAGCTTCTACCTTAGATGGGTCCACTTCTACCCCTTCAGCAGTCAAGATATGCCCTAGGAAGGCTATCTTCTCTAACCAGAACTCACACTTGCTGAACTTAGCATAAAGTTGGTGAGCTCTGAGTCTTCCGAGGACGGTTCGAAGGTGCTGCTCATGGTCCTTGCGACTCTTGGAATAGATGAGGATGTCGTCGATAAAAACCACGACAAACTTATCCAATTCTTCCATAAATACCTTATTCATGAGATTCATGAAAAAGGCAGGTGCATTGGTTAGTCCAAATGGCATCACCGTGAATTCATATTGCCCGTATCTGGTGACGAATGCAGTTTTCTGAATGTCTGCTTCTTTAATCCTGAGTTGGTGATATCCTGACCTGAGGTCTATCTTGGAGAAGTATTTGGCTCCTTGCAGTTGGTCGAAGAGGTCATCAATCCGGGGAAGGGGGTACTTATTCTTGATTGTAACTTCGTTCAAGGATCGATAATCAATACACATTCTCATACTCCCATCCTTTTTGGTCACGAAAAGAACGGGTGCTCCCCAGGGAGACGAACTGGGACGGATGTACCCTTTTTGCTGTAGTTCCGAAAGCTGAAGTTTCAGTTCTGCCAATTCAGTGGGGGCCATGCGGTATGGTCTTTTTGCGATGGGCGCAGTGCCGGGAATGAGGTCTATATAGAACTCTACTTCTCTTTCTGGTGGCATCCCGGGCAACTCTTCTGGAAATACATCTTCAAATTCCTTGATTACAGACATGCTTTCTACTGCCAGACTAAACACCATTGGATCTTTTGCAGGCGGTTGAGCTTGGCAGGAAACTGCCTTTCCTTGGTGATCTATGAGAAGGACAGTTCTGCTTGCGCAGCTGATAACACCCTTGTGCTTAGCTAGCCAATCCATTCCTAGGATTACATCAATACCTTGGGATGGCAAGATGGTTAAATCTGCCAGGAATACTACCCCACTTAAAAGAATCCTGACTTGTGAACATCTGAGTTTGCATAGGAGGTCAGATCCCGGGGTTCGGGTGACCAAAGGGATAGCTAGAGGTGTAGAGGGTATGCCATGCTTTTCCACAAATTTAGCGGCTATAAATGAATGGGATGCTCCTGAATCAAAAAGCACAGAAGCGGGAGTAAATTCGACGAGGAACTCACCGAGCACTACTCCCGGAGCCTGCTGGGCTTCCTGAGCGTCGACGTGGTTGACTCGGGCCCTGCCCTGGTACTGAGCCCTGCTCTGCTGGCTGCTGGAAGGAAACGCCTTGGAGGTAGGTGCTGATGGGAACTTGGGGCCATTTACCGAGTTGGAGTGGGTTGGTCCGGGTGCCTTCAGCTGAGGGCAGTTGTTCTTGAAGTGCCGGGGGTCTCCGCAGTGCCAACAGGCGTTTGCTGGCGGCTGGTTGCTTGCAACGGAGGGTGTCTGATGGGAACTCTGACTCTGCTGACTGTAGCGCGATGGAGAGGGTCCAGATTGTTTATCGAAGCCTGGACCCCTGGGTGGGAGCCCAAAGGGTCGAGCTCTCTGGTGACGCTCTTGCTGTTGAGCTCGCAGGACCTGGAACTTTCTCTTGATGTGCCCTTTTTCTTCCTCTTTAGCTCTTTCCACTTGAATAGCTTTGTTGGAAAGGTGAGAGAAGCTGTGGAAGTCCTGGCTGGCGAGGATGGTCTTAAGTTCGGGTCTTAATCCTCTCAGGAAACGAGCCATTTTCCTGGCCTCGGTGCTGACATCCTCCGGCGCGTAGCGGGCCAGCTCTGTGAACTTGTGTACATACTCACTGACTGATCGCCCACCTTGGGTTAGCTCCCGGAATTCATCCTCCTTGAGTTGGACTATCCCTTGGGGTACATGGTGCTCACGGAAAGCTATCTCGAATTCTGCCCAGGTAGCATTTCTGACGGCTTCACTGAAAGTGTCCCACCATGCCAAAGCCATTCCTGAAAGCTGATGAGCTGCCAGCTGCACACGCTGATTCTCAGGGCAAGCGATGGCTTCCATCTTCCTCTTGATCGTGCGAAGCCAGTCATCTGCATCGAGGGGATTGCTGGACCCCGCGAATGTGGGAGGCTTAAGTCTCAGGAATTCTCCCATCCTGTCCTGGGGTCTTCCACCACCTGGGCGCTGGTTCTCCAGACTTCGAGTGAGGACTTCAATGAGTCTGGTTTGATGGGCTAGAACTTGGGCCAGATCTAGTGGTAGTTCCGGAGGTGCGGGGAGGTGGGTCCCATCCCCTTCTCCACCGGCTCCTCCTTCAGCTCCTAAGGGAAAACCTGCTCCAATCCCGGAGGCGGTAGGCGTGGTTTTATCCGAAGCCATCTGCCATGGGAAGAGAGTTACTATTATGCACATGCCATTTTTTTAACTGGTTATTTTATTCATTACATCAAGCCATTACATGACACGACATCCTGCCCTCACAAGTTCGTTACACGCGAGCGCTATCTAGGGTACTCCCGCAGTCCTTCTCTAATGTGTCCCCAAACTCCTTGAGAAGGTCATCAAGGCTAGCCAGGGACATATCATCGGTGTCGGATAGGTTCCTTGGAGGGTTTTCTTCCTTCTGCTCAGTCTGGCATCCTTGGCTCTTGGTCTTCTTGCGGATCTTCTTTGCGGGGGCAAGCTTCTTCATCTTCTTGTCGTAGTCCATCTTCAGTGTGCGGTAGGCTTCTCGGGTATTGGTTTCCTCACCTTCAGCTATTGCGAGGCTCTCTTGAAGGGACACTTTTTCTTCTGAGAGTTCCCTGACTTTCTGCTCCAGGCTTTCCACCCGGGAGGTTAGAGAGGTGCAGTGGAGGGTGAGGTCATCATATTGGTTATCAAGGGTATGAAGGTATCCAGCCATGTAGACAATGGTGGGATCGTTCTCGGCAGGATCTCCTCCTGATAGGGCCTGAAGTCGTTTCCTCCAGGTGGGGGTGTTCTTGTTGCTGGGTGGGAAGTAGCGAAGGGGGGTTTCAATGATTACTTTGTTGTAGTTTTGACATAGCTGACGGAGGGCTTTCCGAGCGACATTTTGGCAGGCATCTAGGAAATGAACTCCGGTAAAAGTGACTTGGAAGGAACGGTGGTTTGGATAGCTGTGGCTTTCCTCCAGGTAGACTGCCATAGAGCATTTTATCATCCCGCCCTCGAAATGTTCCGTCCAGACGTATTCCGGCTTCTTGCGGATTCCCAAGCGGAGCGCACAGCTTCGCAAGAGGCGCGGGAACCCTTCCACTTCTGAGCAGTAGGAGGTCTTAATGGCCAGAGAGTCTTCCATCTGGAATAGGAAAAGAAGGGTCTTGTTAACACCGGGGAAAGGAAGAGAAAACTTTTCTTGAGGTGAGAGGTATTGGCAGGTTTTAGGGTCAGGGCTGCGACCTACGGCCAGTCCTATGGCTCTGATACCACCTGAAGCGTCCCGATCCTTTGGGACTCAAATGTGAAACAATTACTAGTCCCAGGAGGCTAGTAAACACATTTCTTACTTCAAATAGTACAGAGTTCTTGATAAATTCATTACAATACCGGGGTACAAGCTCGAGAGAGCCAAATAGAGAAGCGCAGCAGGAGAAATATACTAGCCCAAGCCACAGGCAGAACTGGGTGCAGACACAGCCCTCTTAATCAAGCAATGCAGAAAAGAAGTCCTCGGCCGCTGAAAAACATAAATAAATCTAGGTGAATACACTAGGTATTCCGCAAGCCCACCCCGCTCCCGTAGAGAGAAAGAGACCTATGATGTACATGCTCAATTTGGTGGAGTTGCAGTCACTCATTATTTTCTCAGAGTAAGACAGTTGCTTGAAGGTTTTCCCATGCTATTATAAGTAACCAAAAACTCAACTGCCACTGAGCTTCCCGCTCCAGAGGCTTTATCTCTTTTTCGAAACCCATTTAAACACACCTTTCCCCTGATAAGAAACTTTAGAGAAAAAAAGGTCTAATTGCCATGCCATACCAGACTCATCCATACCAGTGGACACGGACTATTCGAATAGGTTTCAACTCTGCGCAGAGGGGTACACTTTACCCACTAGCCCGGTTTCTGCGATCTCACCGTCGCGAGACCCGAATGCCGGATCTCTTTCCTTACTCGTGCATCCTAACCTTAACGGTTATCCGGAAGGAGTCAGGCCACCACCATGCCCAAACCGGACAAAACTTTCCCCTTCCTTATCCTCCGGTGCTCCCCAGCCTTCTTAACCCTGGGGTCGGACCGCACGAGTTTGGATCGAGTGACTGCCCACACAGTCTCGAGTGGTTGTACGACAAGGGAGTACAGGTAGTGAAAATGACAAACCGGTCCTTATATGAGGGGACAATCCTTCTGCTCACGCCTAAACCAGCTGAGCCAACACCTTAGGCCCTCCCCTAAACCAGGGAGTCCCTGATCATCCCACTCTCAGGTGATGAGGGTGAGTACCCTTCATCGCATAATTTTTCAAAAGAGTTTTTATTTGGAGATACACATAGCCTTTCCTCCCAATCCACTTTACGTATCCCGAATGTGTATGATAATGCGGGCCATCTCTCACTCACAATGCAATATTCCCCATAATTCCCGGCCTAGGCAGTGGTAGAGAGAATAGGTAATTTATGCATCAAGGGAAGGATGGACTTGCCTTCGTCGAAGCTTTCCTGGCACAGAAGATCTACTTCCGAAAGTTCGGTTTCTGGCCCTTCTTCCGGGGCTACGGGTTCCGGATCAACGATCCCTGCTTCTTCTAGGAAAACATGCAATAAAACAATACATCAATAGTGGTTTATCAATCATAGTGTGCCATTTTCTAACAACATTATTTTATGTAACCTTGGAAATCCTTTTTGATAATTTTTGGTGCATAAGATATTGAGAAAACTATTTAAATGGGAAAAAGGGTGGAAAAAGAAAAAGAAAGGAGAATTCCTCTCTCCTGGGCCGGGGATGCGGCTTTCGGCCCACCCCGGGCGCGAGCGCGCGCTGAGGCGCTTTCGGCCCAGCGCGGCCCACGAGCGAGGGGGGGGGGGAGAACGACGCGGCGCGGGGGGTGACGGCGTCGCATGGGGCCCACTCGACAGAGAGAGGCATGGGGGGAAACGGCGCGGCGTGGTTGACGACGGGGTGAACCGGCCGAGGGGGGGGGGGGGAAACCGGTCGCCGGGGGGGGGGGGGGGGTTCGACGGCGGCTTGCCGCCGGTGGCCCGGTTCTTGGGCAACGGATGGGTGCCTTAGCTTGGGGAGGGGCTGGCGAACCTAGGGGTGGGCTCAATTTGGCCAGCGGGGGCAGGGAGGGGGCTGCCCGCGGGGAGGTGGCGGAGCTTCACGGCGGGGTCGCCGTCGGTGAGTTCTGGGCGAGGAATTGGGGTGGAGGAGTGGTGTCCCGAGTTCGTGGCGGTGTGGCGAAGCTGAGAGGATTGAGCAATTGCTTGATGGTCCAACAGAGGGGAAAGGAGAAGAGAGGGAAGGGCTTACCGGGGAGGAAGACGACGACGGCTCCTCTGCGAAATTGGACTCGGGCGAGGGAGGAGGATGGTGGCTGAGGCCGGTGCGAGGGAGAAAGGAGCTCGGGCGAGCTTTTTATAGGTGCTCGGGGGCAAGGGGGGGGGGTGGTGGAGCTCGGCGGACGCCGGCGAGCCTCACAGTGCCGGCATTAATGCCGCACAGCGCCGCCGAGGGGACGCTACGGCGGGGCGGTACCGGCGAGGACGCGGTCACGGGGAGGAGGACGGAGCGGTGCCAAACTTCCCTGTGCGGCCGGACGGCAGGGGGAAGGACGGAGGCGACGGTGGAGGTGACTTCGGCGAGGGGATGGCGGACGGACGACGAAGCGTCTGACGGGTGGGGCCGGTCTGCCAGTGGAAGCGAGCGCGCGAGAGAGAGGGGAGGCCGCGGGTGGGACTGGCTTGTCAGCGGAAGCGAGGGCGAAGGCGAAGGCGCTGACGGGTGGGGCTGCTCGGTCAGCGAGAGCGAGGGCGAAGGCGGAGGCGCGGGCGAGCGAGCGAAGGCGGCTGACGCGCGCTCGGAAGCGGGCCGGAGGTGGGCCGCGGGAGAAGGAGCGCGGGCGCGAGAGAGAGGGGAGGCCGCGGGTTTGGGCCGGGAGTCGGCCCAACAGGGGGGGGGAAAGGTTTTCTTTTTTTCTTTTTATTTTTCCAAAACCTATTCCCCTTTTTGCATCTTTTTCTTTGGAACCAAAATATTTTGTAGATACTCTAAGTGTTTAGAAAATAGAATCTAAGTGAGGTGCTTTTGTGATCAAACAAAATGTATGCATATGATGAAGGAAAGTTTTGGGGGAGGATTTTTAGAATTAGGGGATGAAGGGAGGGGTAAAAGGTGGATTAGGGTTTCAACCTAGATTAGGATTTTGGGATGCTACAGTTTGCCTAATGGAACGGAAAGTAATGGAGTACGTTTAGAAATGCGAGGGTAGTGTAGGGGAATCTTACTAAACTTCTTGCGCTCATGGCGCTTAGAAGTTACGGACGGCGCATCGGAGCCAGAGGTCGATGGCGATGAAGAGTCGGTCTCATAGTAGACCACCTTCCTCATCTTGTTCTTCTTTTCGCCACTCCGATGCGACTTGTGTGAAGGGGATTCCTTCTCCTTCCCCTTGTTGCGGGACTCTCCCGATGGAGCCTTCCCGTGGCTTGTAACGGGCTTGTCGCCGGTCACCATCTCCTTCTTGGCGTGATCTCCCGACATTACTTCGAGCGGTTAGGCTCTTATGAAGCACCGGGCTCCGATACCAATTGAAAGTCGCCTAGAGGGGGGGGTGAATCTGAAATTTACAAAGTTTAAGCACAACTACAAGATGGGGTTAGCGTTAGAGTTAAAATCGAGTCCGAGAGAGAGGGCGAAAACAAATCACAAGCAAATAAAGAGTGTGATACGGTGATTTGTTTTACCGAGGTTCAGTTCTTGCAAACCTACTCCCCGTTGAGGTGGTCACAAAGACCGGGTCTCTTTCAACCCTTTCCCTCTCTCAAACGGTTACTTAGACCGAGTGAGCTTCTCTTCTCAATCAAACGGGACACTAAGTCCCCGCAAGGACCACCACACAATTAGTGTCTCTTATCTCGGTTATAATTGAGTTGATCACAAGAAAGAACGAAGAAGAAAAGAAGCAATCCAAGCGCAAGAGCTCAAATGAACACAAGTCACTCTCTCTAGTCACTAATTTGTTTTGGAATGATCTTTGGACTTGGGAGAGGATTTGATCTCTTTGGTGTGTCTTGTATTGGATGCTATAGCTCTTGTAAGGTGTAGGAAGTCTGAAAACTTGGATGCAATGAATGGTGGGGTGGTTGGGGTATTTACAGCCCCAACCACCAAAAGTGGTCGTTGGGAGGCTGTCTGTCGCATGGCGCACCGGACAGTCCGGTGCGCCACCGGACACAGTCCGGTGCGCCAGCCACGTCACCCGACCGTTAGGATTCGACCGTTGGAGCTTCTGTCTTCTGGGTCACTGGATAGTCCGGTGTTGCACCGGACAGTCACTGTACACAACCGGTGCGCCTTCTGGCGCTGCTATGACACTGGCGCGCACTGTAGCGCATTGAATGCGTTCTGCAGACGACCGTTGGCGCGAAGTAGCCGTTGCTCCGCTGGCACACCGGACAGTCCGGTGTTACACCGGACAGTCCGGTGAATTATAGCGGAGCGGCTCCCAGAATTCTCAAGACTGGCGAGTTTGGAGTTGGATTCCCTGGCACACCAGACACTGTCCGGTGGCACACCGGACAGTCCGGTGCGCCAGACTAGGGCTGCCTTCGGTTTAACTTTGCTCCCTTTGTTTGAACCCTTTCTTTTGACTTGTATTGGTTTGTTGTGAACCTTTGGCACCTGTAGAACATATTTTCTAGAGCAAACTAGTTAGTCCAATAATTTGTGTTGGTCAATTCAACCACCAAAATTCTTATTGGAAAAGGTTTGACCCTATTTCCCTTTCAAACATGATGTATGTAGAGGAGTAGCACATCCGGTGGTGCAACGGCCAGAGATACTACCTCGCTGATGAGCCTGGGGTGCACTTTGTTTGGCAGCGCAGCCAAGAGTCATCGGTACTCGGCATGTCGCGTACATTCGAAGACTACTATATCGAGGACTGTGGCGTCATCTTGGCGCCGGAGGTGACGCAGAGGAGGACCACCAACAATTACCAGTTCGCCATCCTCGCCACCGTCGGGGTAGTTTTTGTGTCGGCCTGCCTTTAATTCTCTTCGCAAACACACACTTGCCTTTTTGTTTAAGCAAAGCGTATGGTGGTGTGTGCCTGATGACTAACGATGTACGAGAGAATTTCTTCCGGTATGTGTGGAATGTGCTCTCAATGATAAGACCATGCAAATCGTGGCATATATCGAAGTCTGTATGATATTGATGGTTGCAATGTAGTGGTGAAACTGATAAATTAAAAATAAAAAAATTATATATGGCTAAGATCATAAGTTAATTATGAAACATTTTCTTATAACGATATAACACACAATTTGTACATAAATTGTCATAGTATATTGATATTATATATTTCCGTTGTTTCGGTTGGCACCCAGCTAGTCATCGTTTATGGAGCGTACCGCTTTGTTTACTTTTTTTCTCGTCGATCTCTCTTCTGTCCACGCCCAACTTCTTTCCTCTCTCCATTGGCGGCATCCGACCTTCGTCGCTCTCCACCGACGGTGCTCGGCCTCCCTCGATCTCTACCGGTGACGCCTCGCCTCCCTTCCCTCTGGCACCCGGTCACCATTGTTCTCTACAAGTTATGTCCCCCCAACGAAAGCAATTTTTTCTGAATTTCTACTTCGCTGGCGACTGATGAATTTCTGCTTCCTTAGGTCTCTCCTTCAGCGGGCCTTGCATATCGGATTTGGGTTTGGGGAGGCTGCTTGCAGCTTGTGAGCTTGTCTCCAAGGAATCTAGAGGTGGGTGAACCTTCGGTCTTTGGTTCTTTTAACAAACATGTGCTATGCATTACATGTTATGTTGATTCATTCTGCATAAGTAAATTTTATTATTTGGATAAGCTGTGGAATTGCATATGCAAATTCATAATTACTTATCTCGATGCTCAGTTGTTTGGCCACCATTGATATAATTCCAATATTAGGATGCATATGTAAATTGATAAATACTAATCTCGGTTTAGATTATTTGTCCACGATTGGTACTGAGTTCAGATTGTTTGATTGAGAAAATGAAATTTCAGATGCAACATTTTTAGATTGCTTCATTGTCATGGTTTCGGAAACCAGGGGCACAATAGAATTTGTGTTCGACAGAAGAGATTAGTGTGGACACACTCCGAAGGCGTGAGACTCGATCAGACAGGTGCCCGACATCCAGTATAGTGTTGATCTTTGTATTGCTCTTGGTGGCATATTACAAAGGGTGCAAATAAGAGTGAGAAGACGAGGGAGAGATCTGCTACCGAATGCTTCTAGCTCCCTACCGAATGCTTCTAGCTCCCTTACCTCCCCTGATTATAGTTCAATGGGGAGATCTTTTTCAAAGGGGTCAGTTGCCTAAAACAGGGTGGGATCTATTATCTATGGGAGTTCTTCTGACGCGCGCGTAAGTGCACGACCGGTATGGTGGGTTGCTCCGCCATGTCCCGTTCGTGGGCTGTTGAGGCTTTCCGTAGTGGAATTTGGTCGGTCTCACATTGTAGAGTTTGGGGCTGTTAAGGGTCATACGTGATGACGGCTCATTACGTTGATGGAGACTCCCCGTCACTCCCCACCGTGCCGTGGCCTCCATGAAGACAATATTTGTAGCGACGTGCCTTATCATGGCTGACGTAGGTCAACAGTGTCTGCCTCGTTTTCACGCTAAGTTGGTACAACCTTGTAGGTGCATGATTTGTATCTAGTTTGTAGTTTTTTGTCCATATATTACAACCAACTAAGTGTCAATTGCTTATTTGAGACTGTAAACGAATTCAAATAAAAAATTTGATAACTACAAAGTTGAATAACTTTTGAAGTTCTATAGCTTTCATTTTGGCATTTTTTCGTCCGATGTCGTTTGCAAAATTTGAATTTTAAATTTGGTATAATTAGATTCAATTTTTGAGAACCGAAATGAGTTCAAATAAAAAAGTTGTCAACTACAAAGTTTTATAACTTTTAGAGATCTACAACTTCTATTTTGGTGGTTTCATTATACAAGGTCGTTTGAAAAATTCGAAAAATTAAGGATAGTGGTGGTTACTTAAGAAAACCGCAAAAAGAAATCGATTTCTATAGGATAAAAATGATTCCTAGTGATGGTTTTTTAGGAAAAACCGTCACTAGAGATCATATTTCTAGTATAGACGATTGATAACCGAATCCGCGTGTAAAAAAATATTGTCCCGCTTTGACCCTTTTTGAACTAGTGATGCAACGAACTCCGTTCTAACTGAAAATCGAAGTCACCTATAATGTGCTGGTTTGATTGAAGCCACCTCTTAGCAGAGCTCGTAGCACACGGCCGGGTGACCAACCTGTACTTAACTGAAACAACAAAGAACACTAAAATCTCCGGTACACCCAAACTAGTCGTGTCGTCACACCGCTGGGCCGTCTATATTCTCTTTGAAGCTATATAGTTCAGTAGTTCTCCTTTATCGGAGCGAGCCTGGGCTTCCACGGGTCCCGGCACGGCGACGTGCTGGCGCCGCCGCCGACGCAGTCCTCGGCACGGAGCTCGCCCTTGAGCTCCTCCATCTGGGCCTTGCGCTCCCGCGCGCCCTGCGCGTTCAGCCTCGCCACCAGCGCCTCCGCGTCCTTCCTCTTCAGCACGACCTTAACCGTGACGACGACCGAGGCCTTTGCCTTGCCGACGGCGGCGGCAGCGTCGTCGGACCCGACGCCGCCCGCCCACGAGACTCGGACTCCCCCCGCACGAGCACGCGAGCGCCCCGGTCCCGCCCTCGTCGTTTCGTCGAGCTCGACGTCGTCCCGACGCTTCCGCGGCGTGACGGCGGCGGCGGCTGCGGCTGCGGCTGAGCGCCTCGGCGCAACGTCCGGAGCCGCCGCCGCCGACACCTCGGCGACGAAGCTCTTGGGACGCCTCCCCTGGGCCCTGGCCGTCGCGGCGGCCGCGCTGGCCTCCTTGCGGCACATGCGCGGCGCCACGGTGTTGCCCATGTCTGTGCCTGTGCGCGCGTTTTGCTGTGCTCACTGGCCAAGTGAGATTAGATGGTACGGAGTGAGACGTGGCGGAGGCAAGGGTGCTGTGCTGCTGGCGCCTGGTGGTGGTGGACTACTGGACAGCAGAGCTGGATGGGGGTGCTGGACTGCTCGCCCCGGCCGGTTAAATAAACAGTGCGCGGCTGCGCGCCCGTGCATTATTTTTTGAATAAAAGTAGCGTGGCCAAGGGGTAGGACTCGTTCAACCTTGGTAAAAAGGACGTGAGCAGCCCGCCGTATAGACCTGGGCTCTGGGCTCCTCGCGGTCCACGGGGACTCTGAACCCTGAGCTGAGGCGTGACCGCGTCAGGGCTTGCTTCTCTTCTTCCGCCGTCTTTTGGACGGAAAAGACCAGGGGTGGTGTGGTGTGGTGTGGTGTGGTGGCCGCGGTGAGAGCTGAGTACCACGCTGCTGGTCGAAAACAGAGCTACCTGGCCGGAGCGCAGGCCGTGGACGTGGACGTGGACGTGGACGTGGACGTGGACGAGGGGGCGACGAATTCGCGCGTTTCGCCTCGATCCATTCGAGTTGAGCTTTTGACGACAACGGCTGATGCCTGATGGTGACTAGTGCCCGCGACCAGACGAGCCGGCCGGGAACGGATGCGTTGGTCAGGATTCTAGGTGGGGTCCTTTATTCTGGAAAAAAGGGTGCGTTGACAGTTTCCTAGAAGCTGGTGCGCGGAGCGTCGAGCGTATAGGAAAATCTGAAGGCAACTGAACTGATCGAGATCGACCGTCGCGGCCTGGGGGCCACGCCTTGAGTTGGCCGTGTACGCGTGTTGTCAAGGGATCTGTGCTAGTCTTCGCGTTCGCTGGTCGTTGTGACTTGTGTGAGCTATAGTACCACTGGCACTGGCGATCCAATGTCGTCGTTGATTTACTCTGTTCTGTTCTATTCGGACATTTTTTTTCACTCAAAATTCGGGCAAGAACAAATTTTGATTCAAAATTCCATGGTTCAACCTGTTGCCATTTCTGTGCATTTTCCATCGTCCTGACAGCTTCAGAGGTTGCGTGTTCTCGGATAAGTCGACAGAGAACGAGACTCGGCATCATATAGGGCGTGATTGGTTGCCGGATGAAGCCAACCTGGCTCGGCCCCCAGATCCAGGTTCATGGGAGCCTGGTTCCAGTGGTGCAAGGGAGGCGTGATTGGTTGCCGGATAAGCAGAACCAGGCTCAACCCAGCAGTTGATTGGTTGCACAGTTGCATTAGCAAATTCAAACACACGGATGCAAGTAGAGTGATTGGTTGCAGCTGCTTACAAGTGGTATGGTCACCACTGCATACAAGTGGTGAGGTTACCCAAACCAAATGATCAACAAGAGCACAACTATCAGTACAAACTGAGAGAGAATCAAACCATCTTTCCAACTGAAACCAACACGATCAGTCTTAATGACTGATTGTTTAAAAGCAGCAACAACTTCATCTTTTGAGGAGTAGCTTTTGTAGCATGCTCCTTTGAAACCATGAACTTGAGCATGACAAGCATCCCAGGAATCAAACACACCAACTTTTCTTCCATGGTGAACAACATACCACTTCATGTTGGCTATATAGGAAGAAACAAACATCATTGACATTGCACATTTGCTCAGATCATAAGTAGTATAATGCAGCAAGTCATTGGCATATGGGCATTTGCTCAGATTAAAGAAGCAAGAAAAGCATTCAGAATAGTTCATCATGAAGACAGAAGCCAAATGGTTCATACAGGAAATGGTTCATACAGCAAGCCAAAGTGCAAGTCAGCAGGATCAGGTGATCAACTGCACAAAAGAATGCTGGTTAGGAAGCTACCAGTCAGCACTACTTCCTACTTACTCAAAAGAACTAACCAGCCTCAACTCAGAACACTCTAAGTGTAGTAATGTTTGCCCAAGAAAGTCCTCATCCAGAGGACTCTATGTGAGTCAGTCATGTGCACAAATGCAGTGCCATGGTTCTTGTGATCCAGCAGATGTGAGTATGCAACAATCAAAGCTTCTTCAGTGAAGCCAGGCATAAACATAACAGCAGCATAGAGGTCAGGATGCACATCTTGTTGCTTGGTCTCCCTAATTGCTTCAGCCACATTGTTAACAGCAGCTGTCATACCACCAAAGACATGGACATCATCATCAGTTAGCACTGACCTCTTCCTTTTTTTCCCAGACCCACTTCCAAAACCACCACTAACAGGCACCTCCTTCTTGCTGCC
Organism: Zea luxurians; assembly: GCA_029449295.1. Classification (NCBI taxonomy): domain Eukaryota; kingdom Viridiplantae; phylum Streptophyta; class Magnoliopsida; order Poales; family Poaceae; genus Zea; species Zea luxurians. The sequence goes on from JAOPSE010000057.1 coordinate 10,744,541, forward strand.
ATCCTCTACCCCCTTAACATTCTCATCAGACTTAAATGAGCTCTCAGCAAAGTCTGAAGGAGAACCCAGTGGCTCACTGGAGCCCATGGCAAACTTGCCAGTGGCCAGGCCATTGCCAAAGATGACCTCCATTTGCTTGTAGTTCTCTATGGGTTTATTAAGTAGTTCAACATCCTTAGGGTGAGCCTAGATGGTTATGCAAGAAATGAAGTCAGAATTGTAAAGGAGGTTAGAATGAAATGCAAGTCAGGAACTTAAACCTAACAAACCTTAACATGGCCATTATAGTGTTCTTCTTCTAGGGTGATCATATGGTTGTCCTCATCAAACAGAGCCCCACTAAGCTCTCTAAGTTTGATGATCCTAACCCATCTCTGCCTCCACTTGCGCAGGTGATTATACACCTGAGTCCCAGTGACATCATGCCCACTGAACTCCTTGAGGTCCTTTGCAACCTGATTAAGGTGCACCTCCTTGAACCCTTTGTCAGTCCTAATCCCAGTTGAAATCAGCTGACAGAAACGCTTAAGAACAAAAGCAGACATCACATTTGTCCATCTCATGGACTGCCTGGAGGTTGGAGGGTTTGGAACATACTCAGTACCATCAGCCTGAGTCTCAGGGAGCAACTGGGTCATTTTGTCAGTGTAGGTGAAAGTCGCCTAGAGGGGGGGTGAATAGGGCGAAACTGAAATTTACAAATATAATCACAACTACAAGCCGAGTTAGCGTTAGAAATAATAATGAGTCCGAGAGAGAGGGCGCAAAACAAATCGCAAGCGAATGAAGAGTATGACACGCGGATTTGTTTTACCGAGGTTCGGTTCTCGCAAACCTACTCCCCGTTGAGGTGGTCACAAAGACTGGGTCTCTTTCAACCCTTTCCCTCTCTCAAACGGTCCCTCGGACCGAGTGAGCTTCTCTTCTCAAAACAAACCGGGAACAAAACTTCCCCGCAAGGACCACCACACAATTGGTGTCTCTTGCCTCGGTTACAAAAGAGTTTTGATCACAAGAACAAGTGAGAAAGAAAGAAGCAATCCAAGCGCAAGAGCTCAAAAGAACACGACAAATCTCTCTCGCTAATCACTAAAGCTTTGTGTGGAATTGGAGAGGATTTGATCACTTGAGTGTGTCTAGAATTGAATGCCTAGCTCTTGTAAGTGGTTGAGAGGTGGAAAACTTGGATGATTTGAATGTGGGGTGGTTGGGGGTATTTATAGCCCCAACCACCAAACTAGCCGTTTGGGTGGAGGCTGTCTGTCGCATGGTGCACCGGACAGTCCGGTGCACACCGGACATGTCCGGTGCGCTAGCCACGTCACCCGAACGTTAGGGTTCCGACCGTTGGAGCTCTGACTGCTGGGCCCGCCTGGATGTCCGGTGGCGCACCGGACATGCACTGTAGAGTGTCCGGTGCGCCAGCATGGGCGTGCCTGACTTCTGTGTGCGCTGGCGCACATTCAATGCGCCTGCAGGTAGCCGTTGGCGCCGAAGTAGCCGTTGCTTCGTTGTCACACCGGACAGTCCGGTGTGCACCGGACATGTCCGGTGAATTATAGCGGACTAGCCGTTGCAAATTCTCGAAGCTGGCGAGTTCAGAGACGCTTCATTCTTGGAGCACCGGACACTGTCCGGTGTACACCAGACAGTCCGGTGAATTATAGCGCGGCGGCTCCGAGAATTCCCGAAGGTGCGAAGTTCAGCTTGGAGTCCCCTGGTGCACCGGACACTGTCCGGTGGCACACCGGACAGTCCGGTGCGCCCGACCAGGGTGCCTTCGGTTGTCCCTTTGCTCCTTTGTTTGAACCCTTTCTTTTGATCTTTTTATTGGCTTATTGTGAACCTTTGGTACCTGTAGATCTTATAGACTTGGGCAAACTAGTTAGTCCAATTATTTATGTTAGGCAATTCAACCACCAAAATTAGTTTAGGAAATAGGTGTAAGCCTAATTCCCTTTCAATCTCCCCCTTTTTGGTGATTGATGCCAACACAAACCAAAGCAAGTATAGAAGTGCATAATTGAACTAGTTTGCAGAATGTAAGTGCAAAGGTTACTTAGAATTTGAGCCAATAAATATTACTTACTAGATATGCATGGATTGTTTCTTTATTTTTAACATTTTGGACCACGCTTGCACCACAAGTTTTGTTTTTGCAAATTCTTTTTGTAAATCCTTTCCAAAGTCTTTTTGCAAAATAGTCAAAGGTAAATGAGTAAGATTTTGCGAAGCATTTTCAGGTTTTGAAATTTTCTCCCCTTGTTTGAAATGCTTTTCCTTTGACTAAACAAAACTCCCCCTCAATAAATTCTCCTCTTAGTGTTCAAGAGGGTTTTTAAGATATCAATTTTGAAAATACTACTTGCTCCCCCTTTTAAACACAATAAGATACCAATTTGAAATTTACCAATTGAAAATCATTTTAAAATTAGGGTGGTGGTGCAGTCCTTTTGCTTTGGGCTCATACTTTCTCCCCCTTTGGCATGAATCGCCAAAAACGGATACTTTGAGTGAGATATGAGCCCTTTTTAACTACTTTCTCCCCTTTGGCAAAATAAAACATACGAGTGAAGATTATACCAAAGACGGAGAGTGATGCGGAGCGACGACGAAGGATGAGTAATAGAGTGGAGTGGAAGCCTTGTCTTCGCCGAAGACTCCAATTCCCTTTCAATATACCTATGACTTGGTTTGAAATACACTTGAAAACACATTAGTCATAGCATATATAAAAGACACATGATCAAAAGTATACTTATGAGCTATGTGTGCAAATTAGCAAAAGAAATTCCTAGAATCAAGAATATTGAGCTCATGCCTAAGTTTGGTAAAAGTTTGTTCGTCTAGTGGCTTGGTAAAGATATCGGCTAATTGATCTTTAGTGTTAATATATGAAATCTTGATATCCCCCTTTTGTTGGTGATCCCTAAGAAAATGATACCGAATGGCTATGTGTTTAGTGCGACTATGCTCAACGGGATTATCCGCCATGCGGATTGCACTCTCATTATCACATAGAAGAGGAACTTTGGTCAACTTGTAACCATAGTCCCACAGGGTTTGCCTCATCCAAAGCAATTGCGCGCAACAATGGCCTGCGGCAATATACTCGGCTTCGGCGGTAGAAAGAGCAACCGAATTTTGCTTCTTTGAAGCCCAAGACACCAAGGATCTTCCCTAGAACTGGCAAGTCCCCCGATGTGCTCTTTCTATTAATCTTACACCCCGCCCAATCGGCATCCGAATAACCAGTCAAATCAAATGTGGATCCCCGAGGGTACCAAAGCCCAAACTTAGGAGTATAAGCCAAATATCTCAAGATTTGTTTTACGGCCGTAAGGTGGGATTCCTTAGGGTCGGATTGGAATCTTGCACACATGCAAATGGAAAGCATAATGTCCGGTCGAGATGCACATAAATAGAGTAATGAACCAATCATCGACCGGTATACCTTTTGATCGACGGATTTACCTCCCGTGTCGAGGTCGAGATGCCCATTGGTTCCCATGGGTGTCTTGATGGGCTTGGCATCCTTCATTCCAAACTTGGTTAGAATGTCTTGAGTATACTTCGTTTGGCTAATGAAGGTGCCCTCTTGGAGTTGCTTCTCTTGAAATCCTAAGAAATACTTCAACTCCCCCATCATAGACATCTCGAATTTCTGTGTCATGATCCTACTAAATTCTTCACATGTAGATTCTTTAGTAGACCCAAATATAATATCATCAACATAAATTTGGCATACAAACAAATTATTGTCAAGAGTTTTAGTAAATAGAGTAGGATCGGCCTTTCCGACTTTGAAGCCATTAGCAATAAGGAAATCTCTAAGGCATTCATACCATGCTCTTGGGGCTTGCTTGAGCCCATAAAGCGCCTTAGAGAGCCTATAGACATGGTTAGGGTACTCACTGTCTTCAAAGCCGGGAGGTTGCTCAACATAGACCTCTTCCTTGATTGGTCCATTGAGGAAGGCACTCTTCACGTCCATTTGGTAAAGCTTGAAGCCATGGTAAGTAGCATAGGCTAATAATATGCGAATGGACTCAAGCCTAGCTACGGGTGCATAGGTTTCACCAAAATCCAAACCTTCGACATGAGAGTATCCATTGGCCACAAGTCGGGCTTTGTTCCTTGTCACCACACCATGCTCGTCTTGCTTGTTGCGGAAGACCCACTTGGTCCCTACAACATTTTGGTTAGGACGTGGAACTAAATGCTATACCTCGTTCCTCGTGAAGTTGTTGAGCTCCTCTTGCATCGCCATCACCCAATCCGAATCTTGGAGTGCTTCCTCTACCCGGTTAGGAGTTCATATGATGTCTTCTTGAGGATTCGGTGTAGATATAACCGGTTGATGGCATAGCAAGCGATGTTGACCGCCTCGGCCCAAAACCGATTCGGTGTCTTGTACTCATCAAGCATGGTTCTTGCCATGTCCAATAGAGTTCGATTCTTCCTCTCCACTACACCATTTTGTTGTGGTGTGTAGGGAGAAGAGAACTCATGCTTGATGCCCTCCTCCTCAAGGAAGCCTTCTATTTGTGAGTTCTTGAACTCCGTCCCGTTGTCGCTTCTAATTTTCTTGATCCTTAAGCCGAACTCATTTTGAGCCCGTCTTAAGAATCCCTTTAAGGTCTCTTGGGTATAGGATTTTTCCTGCAAAAAGAATACCCAAGTGAAGCGAGAATAATCATCCACAATAACTAGACAGTACTTACTCCCGCCGATGCTTATGTAAGCAATCGGGCCGAATAGATCCATGTGTAGGAGCTCCAGTGGCCTGTCAGTCGTCATGATGTTCTTGTGTGGATGATGAACGCCAACTTGCTTCCCGGCTTGGTATGCGCTACAAATTATGTCTTTCTCAAAATGAACATTTGTTAATCCTAAAATGTGTTCTCCCTTTAGAAGCTTGTGAGGATTCTTCATCCCAACAAGGGCTAGTCAGCGGTGCCAGAGCCAACCCATGTTAGTCTTAGCAATTAAGCAAGTGTCGAGTTCAGCTCTATCAAAATCTACCAAGTATAGCTGACCCTCTAACACTCCCTTAAATGCTATTCAATCATCACTTCTTCTAAAGACAGTGACACCTACATCAGTAAATAGACAGTTGTAGCCCATTTGACATAATTGCGAAACGGAAAGCAAATTGTAATCTAATGAATCAACAAGAAAAACATTGGAAATGGAACGGTCAGGAGATATAGCTATTTTACCCAAACCTTTGACCAAACCTTGGTTTCCATCCCCGAATGTGACAGCTCGTTGGGGATCTTGGTTTTTCTCGTAGGAGGAGAACATCTTATTCTCCCCTGTCATGTGGTTTGTGCACCCGCTGTCGATGATCCAACTTGAGCCCCCGGATGCATAAACCTACAAAACAAGTTTAGTTCTTGACTTTAGGTACCCAAACGGTTTTGGGTCCTTTGGCATTAGACACAAGAACTTTGGGTACCCAAACACAAGTCTTGGAGCCCTTGTGTTTGCCCCCAACAAACTTGGCAACTATCTTGCCGGATTTGTTAGTAAGCACATATGATGCATCAAAAGTTTTGAATGAAATGTCATGATCATTTGATGCATTAGGAGTTTTCTTCTTAGGCAACTTAGCACGGGTTGGTTGTCTAGAACTAGATGTCTCACCCTTATACATAAAAGCATAATTAGGGCCAGAGTGAGACTTCCTAGAATGAATTCTCCTAATTTTGCTCTCGGGATAACCGGCAAGGTACAAAATGTAACCCTCGTTATCCTGAGGCATGGGAGCCTTGCCCTTAACAAAATTAGACAATCTTTTAGGAGGGGCACTAAGTTTGACATTGTCTCCCCTTTGGAAGCCAATGTCATCCTTGATGCCAGGGCGTCTCCCATTATAGAGCATACTTCTAGCAAATTTAAACTTTTCATTTTCTAAGTTATGTTCGACAATTTTAGCATCTAATTTTGCTATATGATCATTTTGTTGTTTGATTAAGACCATGTGATCATGAATAGCATCAATATCAACATCTCTATATCTAGTGCAAATGGAAACATGCTCAACGGTAGATGTAGAGGGTTTGCAAGATTTTAATTCTACAATCTTAGCATGTAATATATCATTTTCACTTCTAAGGTTGGAAATAGTAACATTGCAAACATCAAGATCTTTAGCCTTAGCAAGCAAATTTTCATTTTCAATCTTAAGGCTAGCAAGAGAAATATTCAATTCTTCAATCTTAGCAAGTAAATCAACATTATCATCTCTAAGATTGGGAATTGAAATATTAGCATCAACCTTAGCAATAAGTTTAGCATTTTCATTTCTAAGGTTGGCAATAGTGTCATGGCATGTGCTTAGTGAAAGGGAATTAGGCTTACACCTATTTCCTAAACTAATTTTGGTGGTTGAAATGCCCAACACAAATAATTGGACTAACTAGTTTGCCCAAGTTTATAAGTTCTACAGGTACAAAAGGTTCACCATAAGCCAATAAAAAGACCAAGAAAAAGGGTTCAAACAAAGGAGCAAAGGGACAACCGAAGGCACCCTGGTCGGGCGCACCAGACTGTCCGGTGCACCACCGGACAGTGTCCGGTGCGCCAGGGAAGATCGACTGCAAACTCTTCACCTTCGGGAATTCTCAGAGCCGGCGCGCTATAATTCACCGGACTGTCCGGTGTACACCGGACAGTGTCCGGTGCTCCAAGAGGTCGTGGCTCTGAACTCGTCAGCCTCGGGAATTCGCATCGGCTGCTCTGCTATAATTCGCCGGACATGTCCGGTGTACACCGGACTGTCCGGTGTAACTGCGGAGCAACGGCTACTTCGGCGCCAACGGCTACCTGCAAGCGCATTAAATGCGCGCCAGCGCGCGCAGAAGTCAGACACGCCCATGCTGGCGCACTGGACACTCCACAGTACATGTCCGGTGCCCCACCAGACATCCAGGCGGGCCCAGCGTCAGAGCTCCAACGGTCAGAACCCCAACGGCCTGGTGACGTGGCTGTCGCACCGGACATGTCCGGTGTGCACCGGACTGTCCGGTGCGCCATACGACAGACAGCTTCCACCAAACGGCTAGTTTGGTGGTTGGGGCTATAAATACCCTCAACCACCCCACATTCAAGTCATCCAAGTTTTCCACCTCTCAACCACTTACAAGAGCTAGGCATTCAATACAAGATACACTCAAGTGATCAAATCCTCTCCAATTCCACACAAGGCTTTAGTGATTAGCGAGAGAGATTTGTCGTGTTCTTTTGAGCTCTTGCGCTTGGATTGCTTCTTTCTTTCTCACTTGTTCTTGTGATCAAAACTCCATTGTAACCGAGGCAAGAGACACCAATTGTGTGGTGGTCCTTGCGGGGAAGTTTTGTTCCCGGTTTTGATTTGAGAAGAGAAGCTCACTCGGTCCGAGGGACCGTTTGAGAGAGGGTAAGGGTTGAAAGAGACCCGGCCTTTGTGGCCTCCTCAACGGGGAGTAGGTTTGTGAGAACCGAACCTCGGTAAAACAAATCCGCGTGTCACACTCTTCATTCGCTTGCGATTTGTTTTGCTCACTCTCTCTCGGACTCATTATTATTTCTAACGCTAACCCGGCTTGTAGTTGTGATTAATTTTGTAAATTTCAGTTTCGCCCTATTCACCCCCCTCTAGGCGACTTTCAATTGGTATCAGAGCCTGGTGCTTCATTAGAGCCTAACCGCTCGAAGTGATGTCGGGAGATCACACCAAGAGGGAGATGGAGACCGGCGACAAGCCCACTACGAGTCACGGGAGCACTTCATCGGAAGAGTCCCGCACCAAGAGGAAGGAGAAGAAGAAGAGCTCCTCCAACAAAGGGAAGGGGAAGGAGAAGAAATCCTCTTCCACAAGTCGCATCGGAGAGGCGACAAGCATAAGAGGATGAGGAAAGTGGTCTACTACGAGACCGACACTTCATCAATGTCGACCTCCGACTCCGACGCTCCGTCCATTACTTCTAAGCGCCAAGAGCGCAAGAAGTATAGTAAGATCCCCCTACGCTACCCTCACACTTCAAAACGTGCTCCTTTACTCTCGGTTCCATTAGGCAAACCACCGGTTTTTGACGGTGAAGATTATAATATGTGGAGTGACAAAATGAGGCATCATCTAACCTCACTCCACACAAGCATATGGAATATTGTTGAGTTTGGTGTACAGGTACCATCCGTAGGGGATGAAGATTACGACTCGGACGAGGTGGCCCAAATCCACCACTTTAACTCCCAAGCAACCACTATACTCCTCGCCTCTCTAAGTCGAGAGGAGTATAACAAGGTGCAAGGGTTAAAAAGTGCGAAGGAAATTTGGGACGTACTAAAGACTGCGCACGAAGGAGATGAGGTGACAAAAATCACCAAGCGGGAGACGATCGAGGGGGAGCTCGGTCGCTTCATGCTTCACCAAGGGGAGGATCCACAAGCAATGTACAACCGCTTGAAGACCTTGGTGAACCAAGTACGCAACCTCGGGAGCGAAAAATGGGATGACCATGAGATGGTCAAGGTTATTCTTAGATCCCTCGTATTTCTTAACCCTACACAAGTTCAATTAATTCGAGGTGATCCTAGATATAAGCTAATGTCTCCCGAGGAAGTGATAGGAAAATTTGTGAGCTTTGAGCTAATGATTAAAGGCTCAAAGAAAATCATCGAGCAAGGCACTTCCTCCACGCCCGAGGCACAACCGGTCGCTTTCAAGGCGACGGAAGAAAAGAAGGAGGAGGCTACTCCAAGTCGAACACCCATCGACGCCTCCAAGCTCGACAACGAGGAGATGGCACTCATCATCAAGAGCTTCCGCCAAATCCTCAAGCAAAGGAGGGGGAAAGACTACAAATCCCGCTCCAAGAAAGTATGCTACAAATGTGGTAAGCCCGGTCATTTTATTGCTAAATGTCCATTATCTAATGATAGTGACAGGGGCGACGACAAGAACGGGAGAAGAAAGGAGAAGAAGAGACATTACAAGAAGAAGGGCGGCGATGCCCACGTGTGCCGCGAGTGGGACTCCGACGAGAGCTCCACCGACTCCTCCTCCGACGAGGACGCCACCAACATCGCCGTCACCAAGGGACTTCTCTTTCCCAACGTCGGCCACAAGTGCCTCATGGCAAAGGACGGCAAAAGGAAGAAGGTTAAATCCAAATCCGCCACTAAATATGAATCCTCTAGTGATGATAATGCTAGTGATGAGGAAGATAATTTGCGTACTCTTTTTGCCGACCTCAACATGCAACAAAAGGAAAAATTAAATGAATTGATTAGTGCTATTCATGAGAAGGATGATCTCTTGGACTCTCAAGAGGACTTCCTTATTAAGGAAAACAAAAGGCATGTTAAGGTTAAAAATGCTTATGCTCTACAAGTTGAAAAATGTGAAAAATTGTCTAGTGAGCTAAGCACTTGCCATGAGACTATTGACAACCTTAGAAATGAAAATGCTAGATTAATTGCTAAGGTTGATTCTCATGTTTGTGGTGTTTCAATTCCCAATCTTAGAAATGATAATGATGATTTGCTTGCTAAGATTAAGGAATTGAATGATTCTCTTGCTAGTCTTAGGATTGAAAATAAAAAATTAATTGCTAAGGCTAAAGATTTTGATGTTTGCAATGTTACTATTTCTTACCTTAGAAGTGAGAATGATATATTACATGCTAAGGTTGTAGAATTAAAATCTTGCAAACCCTCTACATCTACCGTTGAGCATGTTTCTATTTGCACTAGATGTAGAGATGTTGATATTGATGCTATTCATGATCATATGGCTTTAATTAAACAACAAAATGATCATATAGCAATATTAGATGCTAAAATTGCCGAGCATAACTTAGAGAATGAAAAGTTTAAATTTGCTAGAAGTATGCTCTATAATGGGAGACGCCCTGGCATCAAGGATGGCATTGGCTTCCAAAGGGGAGACAATGTCAAACTTAGTGCCCCTCCTAAAAATTTGTCTAACTTTGTTAAGGGCAAGGCTCCCATGCCTCAGGATAACGAGGGTTACATTTTGTACCCTGCCGGTTATCCCGAGAGCAAAATTAGGAGAATTCATTCTAGGAAGTCTCACTCTGGCTCTAACCATGCTTTTATGTATAAGGGTGAGACATCTAGCTCTAGGCAACCAACCCGTGCTAAGTTGCCTAGAAAGAAAACTCCTAGTGCATCAAATGATCATGGCATTTTATTTAAGACTTTTGATGCATCTTATGTGCTTACTAAAAATCCGGCAAGGTAGTTGCCAAGTTTGTTGGGGGCAAACACAAGGGCTCCAAGACTTGTGTTTGGGTTCCCAAAGTTCTTGTTTCTAATGCCAAAGGACCCAAAACCATTTGGGTACCTAAAGTCAAGAACTAAACTGTAACACCCGGTTTTAAAGGTCAAAGCCGGGTGCAACTCATACATGCGCCAAGAAGACAACATATATAATAACAGAGTGTATAGAGATAAATGTCACAATAATCAGAGTAATTATTACATAGCGGAAAACTTACAAAATAAAATATAAATATAACACGAACTAAGGATCGTCGGCGCCAATGTCGACTGAGAAACGCCACCTAGATCAAGTCAAACTCCTCGCCCTGAGGCTCCTCCTGAAACACCTGATCTTCTCCTGTGGGGGGGGTGTGAGACAGCAAGAGTGAGCTCACATACGATCATAGCTCAACAAGTTGTGGGGAACCAGTGGACATAAACTCACAAAGGTGTGAGTTCATGTGATGTGTAAGGCTAATCAATGATAGGGGTTAAAGCTGAGCATTGCTTTTAAGTAGTTGGTCAAAATTTTATTAGCAGTTACTAAGTGTAAGTAGATACCAAACCATAAGTAAAGTAATAGAACAAAATTAATAACAAACCCATGCAATGCAAATGACAAGATTGAATTTAAGTTCCATAATTAAACATCAGAGAGTCCTGAGCCGCTCATGACCGTGAGCTCGGCTAGTATACCAGTTTTACACTCTGCAGAGGTTGTACCCTTTACCCACAAGTCGTGTTTCCCATGTCGCCAGGGTTAGCTAGGCCCTTAGACACTACCAAGGTGAATGGCTAGGGATTCACTACGAGGCCTTTACAAAGTTCCACTAGCTTCCGAAAACCCGCTACAGTTTATGGGAAGATCCAGTAAAGGGTTCCTGGCTGACCGCCATCGCAGCAAAATCAACCAGGGACCTCCCCGCACTGACCTCTCCCCTACTGCCCTTGCTCCTTTCGGGTAAGGTAGTCTTCCACTAGCTTTCCTAATTAGTCAGCCAAGGGCGTCCCATTCCACCCCTGTGGTGGCACGTGGTTCTCAAGTTAAGCTCTATGTTCCAATTAACATTAATGATCTCAACATGAACATAAACAGAATAACAACAAGAATTGGAACATAGAAGTAATAAATGATTATCCCCAAGCCATATAAAGCAATAGCAAACTACCCAAGTGATTCAGGGGTAAACAAGGTAATGAGATAAACAAATCTAGGGTGACCTATTGGGTCCCATCAAAATTAACCTATGCATGGATAAGTGATATTAAAGAACATTATTGGGTAAAAAGTGGTCAAGGGCACAACTTGCCTTCAATGAGCTCCTGCTCAGCTACTTCAACCTGTTGTTCACCAGGATCCTCAGCAACGGGCTCTTCTACTCGCCACATTACAAACAAGCACAGTGCATAGAGGAAATTAACATCACACCAAACATGTACACAAAATACACAGTAATAATCTACACATTAAAATAAAATCCTAGGAACAGGAATCATAATTTTCTGAGTTATGGATTTTAAGTTATGCATTTTCAAAGGTTTTATGTGCTTTAAATAGGATTAAGTGATAAATAAATTTCTTACTGTTTTCATGACATAACAGAGATTCTAAGTGATAAAGAATAAAATTACAAAATTTTAGGAACTGGAATGGACTAATTTGGAGTTAGTATGAATTTTCTATGAATTATTGAAGTTCTAGCAATTATTTTCCTATTAAAAATCCATTTAATAATCATTTTCTCTGGTTTTATATGGTCCTGGACTGGGCCCCAAAATCTGAGAACAGCAGGGGCCCAGGCGCAAAAGATCCTGAGACTCAGAACACTATGCAGTAGGACGGCGGGTTGAATCACCTAAAATAGAGGGTCTCTTTTGCAAAACTACAAGCCGAAGAGGTATGAAGCCATTTCGGCCGTCCGATCTAAGGCGTGCGCTCCAGATTAGATCTGGCCGCCCGCGAAGGGGTACGCAACGCGGTCCGCCCGATCTGCAATCTACGGCGAAGATTTAATTACCTTGGAACTCCCACGACCCGTCCGATCTAATCCAGCGGTCAGGATCACACGCGTGAAGGGGTACGTTGAAGTTTTAATCTTATCCGTCGATTATTGATCCGACGACCCAGCGAACTCCACCTTGTCCCGCGCCTGCAGCTGCCGGAGTCAGCGGCGGTGCTCTATCTGACGGCGGCGAGCTCCCCGGAGCACAGCCATTAGGCGCTACAGAGTGCTATTCCCTACCCCGAGTAGCGCTACACAACGGAAATAACACCGCGAACCTTATGAGTAGTGACTCACCAGAGATGGGCGCGACAAGAACGACGACTCTTGGCAATGGCGGAGCCGCGACGGACTTCTATCACCGGCGAGCGATTCGATAGGCTCAGGTCAATCCCACGCTCCGAAATTCCACGAATCGACCCACCCGCCCAAGCTCAACCTCCCGGCTAACCCAAGATCGTCCCCTCGTCGCCGCTGATGAGTTATGGCGGTGGCGGATCTCTCTCTTTCCCCCCCCTATCTTCTCTCTGCAACTGCTTTGCCGTAGGGTCTTGGGGCGGCCGTGGCGGGGATGACCCGGTTATAAGGGCAGACGGGTAGTTCGGCCGCAGCTAAGGAGGTGGTCGCGGTGCCAGCGCGGTCTATTGCCGAGTCCTCCGGCGAGTTTGCAGCCGAGCATCGAGGAAGCGGTTGAGAGGAGAGGGATAGGGCTGACGGTGTGGTCCCACCAGACGGTGCCACGAGTTTGATACGCACGGCGCGCGCGGCGACTGACTATCGGGCCCGACCTGTCGGCAAGCGTCACTAATAAGCGCGCGCACGAGTGAGACAGACACGTGGGACCCACTGTCGGCGCGCCCATGAGCTCGGTGGAGCGGCTGGCGTGAGGGTAACATTAGGTGGGCTGAAATGGAGGTGGGCGGCCCAACAGTAGGATTTGTCTTTTTTTTTTCTTTTCTTTTTTTATCTCCCATTTTCTTCTCTTTCTTTCTAAAATCAATTTGAATTCGAATTTAGTTTCAAACCTTGTGCAAGTTTATTCTCCAATCATGTTGTGAAATGAAGAATACCAATTTTTGAAATATATTTATATTATTTTTATCTCCATATCACTTCTCCTTTTACTTTTAAACCCTAGTTTTAAATGTAGGGCTTAATCCAATTTCTAGTCATTTTATATTATTGGTATTTTTATTTAATGCACAAACATAGAAACTCCAACAAATGCACTTTTTTTTTATTTTAGAATAATTGTTTTATTTAGTCAATCTCAATTACATAGGTGCTCTTTTTATGATGCAAATGAGACACACAAAATGAGAATAACTCTCTATTATTCTTTATATACAATTTTGAGTATTACAAATCCTACCCCCCTTAAAAAGAATCTCGTCCTCGAGATTTAAGAAGAGGTGGGGAAAATCTATGCGAAGCTCTTCTTCCCTTTTCCAAGTTGCTTCATCTTCACCGTGGTGACTCCATTGAACTTTGCACATCTTTATCACCTTATTTCTCGTAACTCGAGTCAATGTATCCAAAATCTTGATAGGGTACTCAGCATAAGTCAAGCCCTCTTGAACACTAAGGTCTTCCAATGGTAACTGTTCTTCAGGTACCCTGAGGCACTTCTTTAGCTGAGGTACATGAAATACATTTTGTACATAAGACAGATTATCAGGTAGCTTAAGTTGATAGGTCATCTCTCCAACTTGCCTAAAAACTCAGAATGGTCCAATATAGCGAGGGGACAATTTGCCCTTGACTTTAAATCTCCTCATCCCACGAAGGGGTGACACCTTGAGTACACATGATCACCATCCTCAAATTCCAGTGGTCTCTTTCTATTATCCGCGTAGCTCTTTTGCCTGGTCTGAGCTACCCTCAAATTCTCTCGAACTATACAAACTTGTTCTCCTGCCTCTTGAATAAGTTCAGGTCCAAAGAATTGTTTTCCTCTAGTCTGATCCAATATAGAGGAGTTCTGCATTCCCTGCCATATAGAGTCTCGAACGGTGACATCTTTAGACCGGCCTGGTAATTATTATATGAGAACTCAGCCTAAGGTAAACTCTTGTCCCAACTACTACCATGTTGAAGGGCACAAGCTCTCAACATATCTTCCAGTACTTGGTTAGTCCTTTCGGTCAGTCCATCAGTCTGACGATGGTAGGCCAAACTAAAATTCAACTTCGTATCCATATTCTCATGAAAACTTTTCCAAAATCTGGAGGTAAACCGTGACCCTCTTATTCAAAACGATCTTCTTTGGTACTCCATGTAAACACACAATCCGAGTCATGGGCTTCCTTTAAAATAGTCTCACGAAGGCTTTCAATCTCGGGGACACATATCTTGTCCTTGAACCATATTGTGCCTTGCTCATCTTCCGTGAATTCCGGAACTCGACCTTCAGTAATCAGATCCTTAATCTCTTTTATCTTAGCATCACCAATTTGTCCTTTGCGGATCTCTTGCTCCAAAGTAGTTTCCACATCAATAATAACTTCTTTAGTGTGAGTAACTATCCCCAGGTTAAGCCTCCTGAAATTCTTAACAATCTCATCGAGTAGCTGGGCAACAACAGCTAAATGAACATGCTCCCTTCGACTCAAGGCATCTGTAACCAAATTCGCCTTGCCTGGGTGATAGTGAATTTCCAAATCGTAATTTTTAATAAGCTCCAACCAACGACGTTGCCTAAGGTTGAGATCCTTCTGAGTGAATATATACTTCAAACTCTTATGATCCGTATATACTTGGCACTTCTCGTCCTACTTAAACTCTCTTCCCTTCTCCAAAAGCGAAGTCATCGGTTTGGCAATCTTAGAGAATCCTTCAATAAATCTTCGATAATATCCTGCAAGTCCCCAGAGACTTTGAACCTCCGTAACTGTAGTGGGTATGCTCCACGCCACTATCTCCTTGACTTTGGCAAAGTCCACTGATATTCCTCCATTAGAAATGATATGACCAAGAAATGGCACTTCGCCAATCCAAAACTCGCATTTACCGTACTTGGCGTAGAGTTGATTATCTTAAAGCTTCTGTAGCACCAACCTTAGATGTTCTTCATGGTCACTCTCATTCTTAGAATAGATAAGAATATCGTCGATGAACACCACGACGAATCTGTCCAAATACTCCAAAAACATCTTATTCCTCAAATCCATAAAATAAGCTGGTGCATTAGTTAATCCAAACGACATAACGATGAACTCATATAATCCATATCGAGTCGAGAAAGTCGTCTTAGGAATATCTGATGGCCTAATCTTCATTTGATGGTAACCCGATCGGAGATCAATCTTTGAGAATACCCTGGCTCCTCTCATCCGATTAAATAAATCCTTAATGCGGGGTAACAGAAACTTGTTCTTCACAGTGACATCATTAAGGAACCTTTAATCCACGCACATCCCTTGCAATCCATCTTTCTTCTTTACACACAAAACTGGTACTCTCCAAAGTGAGGAACTCGGACGTAAGTAACTAGCCTCTTGTAATTCCGTTCACTGATTCTTCAGTCCCTTTAGGTGTAATTACTCTCATGGGTTTTCTCATATTGTCCAACACATATGCCCAAACCAAAATCTCAGCATGACGCATAATTTTATTAGCAACTCATGGGGTCAAATAGACCTTTTTTATTCCTCCTAAAATGGTATCATACCGAATACTAACTAAAGGAACATGTAGATCTTACAAATAGTAGTAATTTATATATATGTTTATGTAGCTTGGTGGAGCTGGTGGTGGTGGAGATGGTGGTTGCTCTTGTCGTTGTCTCTCCAACCGTGATTGCCTTATTTCTTGCTGTATCTCCAGACGGGCCTGACGTATTTCCTCGCGTTCTTGTCTTATCTGGCTTTGCATTTCGGTCATCATGTCTGTCAATTGCTGTATTACCAGCCTTTGGGTTGCGATCACTTGCTCAGTTTCAACCGGTGGGGGATTTGGAGGATTCATTTCTGTTTGCTGTTGCGTGATAATCTTTCCTTTCCTGGTATTGACCATCTGAGTTAGATACATAGGGTAAGAAGGAGCAGTAGACAAGGCAGTAATTACAATCATGTTACTTTGGGGGACTTATTAGCTAAGCAGTTTAATGTTTTACCTACCATAGCTAATTTTATCACCTTATACTGGCACATGCTAAGATGTCCATATAATATATTTCAATCAATCAAAGAAGCAAATCAGGCATTGATCATCAGAACAATCAACCAACATTTTTAATAGGGAAAATAGTTTTAATTTTGTCTTAGGCTTCCTATCTCTTAAAAATGTCATAGGGGTAGGGATTCCAAGGTTTGAAATCCATCTTGTCTTAGAGTAGAAAAGGTAAGAATGATCAGAGTAGAACAGTAGAAGGTGAGATAGGATCAAGGTAAGTGTAGAAAGAATCAGAGTAAGGTAAGTGTAGAATGAATCAGAATGAGATAAGTAGGTAAGGGTTGTCCATTTCTATCTAGGTTTCGTCCTACAGTCAACATTTCCTCTGATACCACTTCTGTAACACCCGGTTTTAAAGGTCAAAGCCGGGTGCAACTCATACATGCGCCAAGAAGACAACATATATAATAACAGAGTGTATAGAGATAAATGTCACAATAATCAGAGTAATTATTACATAGCGGAAAACTTACAAAATAAAATATAAATATAACACGAACTAAGGATCGTCGGCGCCAATGTCGACTGAGAAACGCCACCTAGATCAAGTCAAACTCCTCGCCCTGAGGCTCCTCCTGAAACACCTGATCTTCTCCTGTGGGGGGGGGTGTGAGACAGCAAGAGTGAGCTCACATACGATCATAGCTCAACAAGTTGTGGGGAACCAGTGGACATAAACTCACAAAGGTGTGAGTTCATGTGATGTGTAAGGCTAATCAATGATAGGGGTTAAAGCTGAGCATTGCTTTTAAGTAGTTGGTCAAAATTTTATTAGCAGTTACTAAGTGTAAGTAGATACCAAACCATAAGTAAAGTAATAGAACAAAATTAATAACAAACCCATGCAATGCAAATGACAAGATTGAATTTAAGTTCCATAATTAAACATCAGAGAGTCCTGAGCCGCTCATGACCGTGAGCTCGGCTAGTATACCAGTTTTACACTCTGCAGAGGTTGTACCCTTTACCCACAAGTCGTGTTTCCCATGTCGCCAGGGTTAGCTAGGCCCTTAGACACTACCAAGGTGAATGGCTAGGGATTCACTACGAGGCCTTTACAAAGTTCCACTAGCTTCCGAAAACCCGCTACAGTTTATGGGAAGATCCAGTAAAGGGTTCCTGGCTGACCGCCATCGCAGCAAAATCAACCAGGGACCTCCCCGCACTGACCTCTCCCCTACTGCCCTTGCCCCTTTCGGGTAAGGTAGTCTTCCACTAGCTTTCCTAATTAGTCAGCCAAGGGCGTCCCATTCCACCCCTGTGGTGGCACGTGGTTCTCAAGTTAAGCTCTATGTTCCAATTAACATTAATGATCTCAACATGAACATAAACAGAATAACAACAAGAATTGGAACATAGAAGTAATAAATGATTATCCCCAAGCCATATAAAGCAATAGCAAACTACCCAAGTGATTCAGGGGTAAACAAGGTAATGAGATAAACAAATCTAGGGTGACCTATTGGGTCCCATCAAAATTAACCTATGCATGGATAAGTGATATTAAAGAACATTATTGGGTAAAAAGTGGTCAAGGGCACAACTTGCCTTCAATGAGCTCCTGCTCAGCTACTTCAACCTGTTGTTCACCAGGATCCTCAGCAACGGGCTCTTCTACTCGCCACATTACAAACAAGCACAGTGCATAGAGGAAATTAACATCACACCAAACATGTACACAAAATACACAGTAATAATCTACACATTAAAATAAAATCCTAGGAACAGGAATCATAATTTTCTGAGTTATGGATTTTAAGTTATGCATTTTCAAAGGTTTTATGTGCTTTAAATAGGATTAAGTGATAAATAAATTTCTTACTGTTTTCATGACATAACAGAGATTCTAAGTGATAAAGAATAAAATTACAAAATTTTAGGAACTGGAATGGACTAATTTGGAGTTAGTATGAATTTTCTATGAATTATTGAAGTTCTAGCAATTATTTTCCTATTAAAAATCCATTTAATAATCATTTTCTCTGGTTTTATATGGTCCTGGACTGGGCCCCAAAATCTGAGAACAGCAGGGGCCCAGGCGCAAAAGATCCTGAGACTCAGAACACTATGCAGTAGGACGGCGGGTTGAATCACCTAAAATAGAGGGTCTCTTTTGCAAAACTACAAGCCGAAGAGGTATGAAGCCATTTCGGCCGTCCGATCTAAGGCGTGCGCTCCAGATTAGATCTGGCCACCCGCGAAGGGGTACGCAACGCGGTCCGCCCGATCTGCAATCTACGGCGAAGATTTAATTACCTTGGAACTCCCACGACCCGTCCGATCTAATCCAGCGGTCAGGATCACACGCGTGAAGGGGTACGTTGAAGTTTTAATCTTATCCGTCGATTATTGATCCGACGACCCAGCGAACTCCACCTTGTCCCGCGCCTGCAGCTGCCGGAGTCAGCGGCGGTGCTCTATCTGACGGCGGCGAGCTCCCCGGAGCACAGCCATTAGGCGCTACAGAGTGCTATTCCCTACCCCGAGTAGCGCTACACAACGGAAATAACACCGCGAACCTTATGAGTAGTGACTCACCAGAGATGGGCGCGACAAGAACGACGACTCTTGGCAATGGCGGAGCCGCGACGGACTTCTATCACCGGCGAGCGATTCGATAGGCTCAGGTCGATCCCACGCTCCGAAATTCCGCGAATCGACCCACCCGCCCAAGCTCAACCTCCCGGCTAACCCAAGATCGTCCCCTCGTCGCCGCTGATGAGTTATGGCGGTGGCGGATCTCTCTCTTTCCCCCCCCTATCTTCTCTCTGCAACTGCTTTGCCGTAGGGTCTTGGGGCGGCCGTGGCGGGGATGACCCGGTTATAAGGGCAGACGGGTAGTTCGGCCGCAGCTAAGGAGGTGGTCGCGGTGCCAGCGCGGTCCATTGCCGAGTCCTCCGGCGAGTTTGCAGCCGAGCATCGAGGAAGCGGTTGAGAGGAGAGGGATAGGGCTGACGGTGTGGTCCCACCAGACGGTGCCACGAGTTTGATACGCACGGCGCGCGCGGCGACTGACTATCGGGCCCGACCTGTCGGCAAGCGTCACTAATAAGCGCGCGCACGAGTGAGACAGACACGTGGGACCCACTGTCGGCGCGCCCATGAGCTCGGTGGAGCGGCTGGCGTGAGGGTAACATTAGGTGGGCTGAAATGGAGGTGGGCGGCCCAACAGTAGGATTTGTCTTTTTTTTTTCTTTTCTTTTTTTATCTCCCATTTTCTTCTCTTTCTTTCTAAAATCAATTTGAATTCGAATTTAGTTTTAAACCTTGTGCAAGTTTATTCTCCAATCATGTTGTGAAATGAAGAATACCAATTTTTGAAATATATTTATATTATTTTTATCTCCATATCACTTCTCCTTTTACTTTTAAACCCTAGTTTTAAATGTAGGGCTTAATCCAATTTCTAGTCATTTTATATTATTGGTATTTTTATTTAATGCACAAACATAGAAACTCCAACAAATGCACTTTTTTTTTATTTTAGAATAATTGTTTTATTTAGTCAATCTCAATTACATAGGTGCTCTTTTTATGATGCAAATGAGACACACAAAATGAGAATAACTCTCTATTATTCTTTATATACAATTTTGAGTATTACATAAACTTGTTTTGTAGGTTTATGCATCCGGGGGCTCAAGTTGGATCATCGACAGCGGGTGCACAAACCACATGACAGGGGAGAAGAAGATGTTCTCCTCCTACGAGAAAAACCAAGATCCCCAACGAGCTATCACATTCGGGGATGGAAACCAAGGTTTGGTCAAAGGTTTGGGTAAAATAGCTATATCTCCTGACCATTCCATTTCCAATGTTTTTCTTGTAGTTTCTTTAGATTACAATTTGCTTTCCGTATCTCAATTATGTCAAATGGGCTACAACTGTCTATTCACTGATGTAGGTGTCACTATCTTTAGAAGAAGTGATGATTCAATAGCTTTTAAGGGAGTGTTAGAGGGTCAGCTATACTTGGTGGATTTTGATAGAGCTGAACTCGACACTTGCTTAATAGCTAAGACTAACATGGGTTGGCTCTGGCACTGCCAACTAGCTCATGTTGGAATGAAGAATCTTCATAAGCTTCTAAAGGGAGAGCACATTTTAGGATTAACAAATGTTCATTTTGAGAAAGACAGGATTTGTAGCGCATGCCAAGCCGGGAAGCAAGTTGGTGTTCATCATCCACACAAGAACATCATGACAAGTGACAGACCACTGGAGCTCCTACACATGGATTTATTCGGCCCGATCGCTTACATAAGCATCGGCGGGAGTAAGTACTGTCTAGTTATTGTGGATGATTATTCTCGCTTCACTTGGGTGTTCTTTTTGTAGGAAAAATCCCATACCCAAGAGACCTTAAAGGGATTCTTGAGACGGGCTCAAAATGAGTTCGGCTTAAGGATCAAGAAAATTAGAAGCGACAACGGGACGGAGTTCAAGAACTCTCAAATAGAAGGCTTCCTTGAGGAGGAGTGCATCAAGCATGAGTTCTCTTCTCCCTACACCCCACAACAAAATGGTGTAGTGGAGAGGAAGAATCGAACTCTCTTGGACATGGCAAGAACCATGCTTGATGAGTACAAGACACCGGATCGGTTTTGGGCCGAGGCGGTCAACACCGCTTGCTACGCCATCAACCGGTTATATCTACACCAAATCCTCAAGAAGACATCCTATGAACTCCTAACCGGTAAAAAGCCCAATATTTCATATTTTAGAGTTTTTGGTAGCAAATGCTTTATTCTTGTTAAGAGAGGTAGAAAATCTAAATTTGCTCCTAAAACTGTAGAAGGCTTTTTACTAGGATATGACTCAAACACAAGGGCATATAGAGTCTTTAACAAGTCCTCAGGACTTGTTGAAGTTTCCTGTGACGTTGTGTTTGATGAAACTAACGGCTCTCAAGTAGAGCAAGTTGATCTTGATGAGATAGGTGAGGAACAGGCTCCGTGCATCGCGCTAAGGAACATGTCCATTGGGGATGTGTGTCCTAAGGAATCCGAAGAGCCTCCACATGCACAAGATCAACCATCTTCCTCCACGCAAGCATCTCCACCAACTCAAAATGAGGACGAGGCTCAAGTTGATGAAGGAGAAGATCAAAGAGATGAGCCACCTCAAGATGACAGCAATGATCAAGGGGGAGATGCAAATGATCAAAACAAGGAGGATGAAGAGCCAAGGCCGCCACACCCAAGAGTCCACCAAGCAATCGAACGAGATCACCCCGTCGACACCATCCTCGGCGATATTCATAAGGGGGTAACCACTAGATCTCGTGTTGCACATTTTTGTGAGCATTACTCTTTTGTTTCCTCTATTGAGCCACACAGGGTAGAGGAAGCACTCCAAGATTCAGATTGGGTGATGGCGATGCAAGAGGAGCTCAACAACTTCACTAGGAACGAGGTATGGCATTTAGTTCCACGTACTAACCAAAATGTTGTAGGAACCAAGTGGGTCTTCCGCAACAAGCAAGACGAGCATGGTGTGGTGACAAGGAACAAAGCCTGACTTGTGGCCAAGGGATACTCCCAAGTCGAAGGTTTGGATTTTGGTGAAACCTATGCACCCGTAGCTAGGCTTGAGTCAATTCATATATTATTAGCCTATGCTACTTACCATGGCTTCAAGCTTTACCAAATGGACGTGAAAAGTGCTTTCCTCAATGGACCAATCAAGGAAGAGGTCTACGTTGAGCAACCTCCCGGCTTTGAAGATAGTGAGTACCCTAACCATGTCTATAGGCTCTCTAAGGCGCTTTATGGGCTCAAGCAAGCCCCAAGAGCATGGTATGAATGCCTAAGAGATTTCCTTTTAGCTAATGGCTTCAAAGTCGGCAAGGCCGATCCTACTTTATTCACTAAAACTCTTGACAATGATTTGTTTGTATGCCAAATTTATGTTGATGATATTATATTTGGGTCTACTAACGAATCTACATGTGAAGAATTTAGTAGGATCATGACACAGAAATTCGAGATGTCTATGATGGGGGAGTTGAAGTATTTTCTGGGATTCCAAGTCAAGCAACTCCAAGAGGGCACCTTCATTAGCCAAACGAAGTACACTCAAGACATTCTAACTAAGTTTGGAATGAAGGATGCCAAGCCCATCAAGACACCCATGGGAACAAATGGGCATCTCGACCTCGACACGGGAGGTAAATCCGTCGATCAAAAGATATACCGGTCGATGATTGGTTCATTACTTTATTTATGTGCATCTCGACCGGACATTATGCTTTCCGTATGCATGTGTGCAAGATTCCAAGCCGACCCTAAGGAATCACACCTTACAGCCGTAAAACGAATCTTGAGATATTTGGCTTATACTCCTAAGTTTGGGCTTTGGTACCCTTGGGGATCCACATTTGATTTGATTGGTTATTCGGATGCCGATTGGACGGGGTGTAAGATTAATAAAAAGAGCACATCGGGGACTTGCCAGTTCTTGGGAAGGTCCTTGGTGTCTTGGGCTTCAAAAAAGCAAAATTCGGTCGCTCTTTCTACCGCCGAAGCCGAGTACATTGTCGCAGGCCATTGTTGCGCGCAATTGCTTTGGATGAGGCAAACCCTGCGGGACTATGGTTACAAATTAACCAAAGTTCATCTTCTATGTGATAATGAGAGTGCAATCCGCATGGCGGATAATCCCGTTGAGCATAGCCGCACTAAACAAATAGTCATTCGGTATCATTTTCTTAGGGATCACCAACAAAAGGGGGATATCGAGATTGCATACATTAATACTAAAGATCAATTAGCCGATATTTTTATCAAGCCACTAGATGAACAAACTTTTACCAAACTTAGGCATGAGCTCAATATTCTTGATTCTAGGAATTTCTTTTGCTAATTTGCACACATAGCCCATAAGTATACCTTTGATCACGTCTCTTTTATATATGCTATGACTAATGTGTTTTCAAGTGTATTTCAAACCAAGTCATAGGTATATTGAAAGGGAATTGGAGTCTTCGGCGAAGACAAAGGCTTCCACTCCACTCTACTACTCATCCTTCGCCGTCGCTCCGAGCATTTCTTCGTCTTTGGTATAATCTTCACTCATATGTTTTATTTGCCAAAGGGGAGAAAATAGTTAGGAAAGGGCCTATATTTCATTCCAAGTATCCGTTTTTGGCGATTCATGCCAAAGGGGGAGAAAGTATTGGCCCAAAGCAAAAGGACCGCACCACCACCCTAATTTTAAAATTAATGATTTTCAATTGGTAAATTTCAAATTGGTATCTCTTTGTGTTCTAAAGGGGGGGAAAGTAGTATTTTCAAAATTGATATCTTGAAACCCTCTTGAACACTAAGAGGAGAATTTATTGAGGGGGAGTTTTTGTTTAGTCAAAGGAAAAGCATTTGGATCAAGGGGAGAAAATTTCAAATCTTGAAAATGCTTCTCAAAATCTTATTCATTTACCTTTGACTATCTTGCAAAAGGTCTTTGAAAAGAATTTACAAAAGAATTTGCAAAAACAAAACTTGTGGTGCAAGCGTGGTCCAAAATGTTAAAAATAAAGAAACAATCCATGCATATCTAGTAAGTAATATTTATTGGCTCAATTCTAAGTAACCTTTGCAAAAGTATTGGCCCAAAGCAAAAGGACCGCACCACCACCCTAATTTTAAAATTAATGATTTTCAATTGGTAAATTTCAAATTGGTATCTCTTTGTGTTTTAAAGGGGGGGAAAGTAGTATTTTCAAAATTGATATCTTAAAACCCTCTTGAACACTAAGAGGAGAATTTATTGAGGGGGAGTTTTTGTTTAGTCAAAGGAAAAGCATTTGGATCAAGGGGAGAAAATTTCAAATCTTGAAAATGCTTCTCAAAATCTTATTCATTTACCTTTGACTATCTTGCAAAAGGTCTTTGAAAAGAATTTACAAAAGAATTTGCAAAAACAAAACTTATGGTGCAAGCGTGGTCCAAAATGTTAAAAATAAAGAAACAATCCATGCATATCTAGTAAGTAATATTTATTGGCTCAATTCTAAGTAACCTTTGCACTTACGCTTTGCAAACTAGTTCAATTATGCACTTCTATACTTGCTTTGGTTTGTGTTGGCATCAATCACCAAAAAGGGGGAGATTGAAAGGGAATTAGGCTTACACCTATTTCCTAAACTAATTTTGGTGGTTGAATTGCCCAACACAAATAATTGGACTAACTAGTTTGCCCAAGTTTATAAGTTCTACAGGTACAAAAGGTTCACCATAAGCCAATAAAAAGACCAAGAAAAAGAGTTCAAACAAAGGAGTAAAGGGACAACCGAAGGCACCCTGGTCGGGCGCACCGGACTGTCCGGTGCACCACCGGACAGTGTCCGGTGCACCAGGGAAGATCGACTGCAAACTCTTCACCTTCGGGAATTCTCAAAGCCGGCGCGCTATAATTCACCGGACTGTCCGGTGTACACCGGACAGTGTCCGGTGCTCCAAGAGGTCGCGGCTCTGAACTCGCCAGCCTCGGGAATTCGCATCGGCTGCTCCGCTATAATTCGCCGGACATGTCCGGTGTACACCGGACTATCCGGTGTAACTGCGGAGCAACGGCTACTTCGGCGCCAACGGCTACCTGCAAGCGCATTAAATGCGCGCCAGCGCGCGCAGAAGTCAGACACGCCCATGCTGGCGCACCGGACACTCCACAGTACATGTCCGGTGCGCCACCAGACATCCAGGCGGGCCCAGCATCAGAGCTCCAACGGTCAGAACCCCAACGGCCTGGTGACGTGGCTGTCGCACCGGACATGTCCGGTGTGCACCGGACTGTCCGGTGCGCCATACGACAGACAGCTTCCACCAAACGGCTAGTTTGGTGGTTGGGGCTATAAATACCCCCAACCACCCCACATTCAAGTCATCCAAGTTTTCCACCTCTCAA
This sequence comes from Zea luxurians, assembly GCA_029449295.1. Classification (NCBI taxonomy): domain Eukaryota; kingdom Viridiplantae; phylum Streptophyta; class Magnoliopsida; order Poales; family Poaceae; genus Zea; species Zea luxurians. The sequence continues at coordinate 10,769,893 of JAOPSE010000057.1, forward strand.
CCACTTACAAGAGCTAGGCATTCAATACAAGACACACTCAAGTGATCAAATCCTCTCCAATTCCACACAAGGCTTTAGTGATTAGCGAGAGAGATTTGCCGTGTTCTTTTGAGCTCTTGCGCTTGGATTGCTTCTTTCTTTCTCACTTGTTCTTGTGATCAAAACTCCATTGTAACCGAGGCAAGAGACACCAATTGTGTGGTGGTCCTTGCGGGGAAGTTTTGTTCCCGGTTTTGATTTGAGAAGAGAAGCTCACTCGGTCCGAGGGACCGTTTGAGAGAGGGTAAGGGTTAAAAGAGACCCGGCCTTTGTGGCCTCCTCAACGGGGAGTAGGTTTGCGAGAACCGAACCTCGGTAAAACAAATCCGCATGTCACACTCTTCATTCGCTTGCGATTTGTTTTGCTCACTCTCTCTCGGACTCATTATTATTTCTAACGCTAACCCGGCTTGTAGTTGTGATTAATTTTGTAAATTTCAGTTTCGCCCTATTCACCCCCCTCTAGGCGACTTTCACTTAGCTCACTAGATAATTTTTCACATTTTTCAACCTCTAGAGCATAAGCATTTTTTACCTTAACATGCTTTTTGTTCTCCTTGATTACGAAGTCCTCTTGGGAGTCCAAGAGATCATCCTTCTCATGGATGGCACTAATTAGCTCATTTAGTTTTTCTTTTTGTTGCATGTTGAGGTCGGCAAAAAGGGTACGCAAATTATTCTCCTCATCACTAGCATTATCATCACTAGAGGACTCATATTTAGTGGAGGATTTAGATTTAACCTTCTTCCTTTTGTCGTCCTTTGCCATGAGGCACTTGTGGCCGACGTTGGGGAAGAGAAGTCCCTTGGTAACGGCGATGTTGGCAGCGTCCTCGTCGGAGGAGGAGTTGGTGGAGCTCTCGTCCGAGTCCCACTCCCGGCAAACATGAGCATCGCCGCCCCTTTTCTTGTAGTGCCTCTTCTTCTCCTTTCTCCTTCCCTTCTTGTCGTCGCCCCTGTCACTATCACTAGATAATGGACATTTAGCAATGAAATGACCGGGCTTACCACATTTGTAGCACACTTTCTTGGAGCGGGGCTTATAATCCTTCCCCCTCCTTTGCTTGATGATTTGGCGGAAACTCTTGATGATGAGCGTCATTTCCTCGTTGTCGAGCTTGGAGGCGTCGATGGGTTGTCTACTTGATGTAGACTCCTCCTTCTTCTCCTCCGTCGCCTTGAATACGACCGGTTGTGCCTCGGGTGTGGAGGAAGTGCCTTGCTCGATGATTTTCTTTGAGCCTTTAATCATTAGCTCAAAGCTCACAAATTTTCCTATAACTTCCTCGAGAGACATTAGCTTATATCTAGGATCACCTCGAATTAATTGAACTTGTGTAGGGTTAAGAAATACGAGGGATCTAAGAATAACCTTGACCATCTCATGGTCATCCCATTTTTCGCTCCCGAGGTTGCGCGCTTGGTTCACCAAGGTCTTCAAGCGGTTGTACATAGCTTGTGGATCCTCCCCTTGGTGAAGCATGAAGCGACCGAGCTCCCCCTCGATCGTCTCCCGCTTGGTGATCTTTGTCACCTCATCTCCCTCATGCGCGGTCTTGAGTATGTCCCAAATTTCCTTCGCACTTTTTAACCCTTGCACCTTATTATACTCCTCTCGACTTAGAGAGGCGAGGAGTATAGTGGTGGCTTGGGAGTTAAAGTGGTGAATTTGGGCCACCTCGTCCGAGTTGTAGTCTTCATCCCCTATGGATGGTACCTGTACACCAAACTCAACAACATTCCATATGCTTGTGTGGAGTGAGGTTAGATGGTGCCTCATTTTGTCACTCCACATATTATAATCTTCACCGTCAAAAACCGGTGGTTTGCCTAATGGAACGGAGAGTAGAGGAGTACGCTTTGAAATGTGGGGGTAGCGTAGGGGAATCTTACTATACTTCTTGCGCTCTTGGCGCTTAGAAGTTACGGACGGCGCATCGGAGTCGGAGGTCGATGGTGATGAAGAGTCGGTCTCGTAGTAGACCACTTTCCTCATCCTCTTGTGCTTGTTGCCTCTCTGATGCGACTTGTAGGAAGAGGATTTCTTCTCCTTCCCCTTCCCTTTGTTGGAGGAGTTCTTATTCTCCTTCCTCTTGTTGCGGGACTCTTCTGATGAAGTCGACCCGTGCCTTGTAGTGGGCTTGTCGCCGGTCTCCATCTCCTTCTTGGCGTGATCACCCGACATCACTTCGAGCGGTTAGGCTCTAATGAAGCACCGGGCTTTGATACCAGTTGAAAGTCGCCTAGAGGGGGGTGAATAGGGCGAAACTGAAATTTACAAATATAATCACAACTACAAGCCGGGTGAGCGTTAGAAATAATAATGAGTCCGAGAGAGAGGGCGCAAAACAAATCGCAAGCGAATGAAGAGTATGACACGCGGATTTGTTTTACCGAGGTTCGGTTCTCGCAAACCTACTCCCCGTTGAGGTGGTCACAAAGACCGGGTCTCTTTCAACCCTTTCCCTCTCTCAAACGGTCCCTCGGACCGAGTGAGCTTCTCTTCTCAAAACAAACCGAGAACAAAACTTCCCCGCAAGGACCACCACACAATTGGTGTCTCTTGCCTCGGTTACAAAAGAGTTTTGATCACAAGAACAAGTGAGAAAGAAAGAAGCAATCCAAGCGCAAGAGCTCAAAAGAACACGACAAATCTCTCTCGCTAATCACTAAAGCTTTGTGTGGAATTGGAGAGGATTTAATCACTTGAGTGTGTCTAGAATTGAATGCCTAGCTCTTGTAAGTGGTTGAGAGGTGGAAAACTTGGATGATTTGAATGTGGGGTGGTTGGGGGTATTTATAGCCCCAACCACCAAACTAGCCGTTTGGGTGGAGGCTGTGTGTCGCATGGTGCACCGGACAGTCCGGTGCACACCGGACATGTCCGGTGCGCCAGCCACGTCACCCGAACGTTAGGGTTCCGACTGTTGGAGCTCTGACTGCTGGGCCCGCCTAGATGTCCGGTGGCGCACCGGACATGCAATGTAGAGTGTCCGGTGCGCCAGCATGGGCGTGCCTGACTTCTGTGCGCGCTGGCGCGCATTCAATGTGCCTGCAGGTGGCCGTTGGCGCCGAAGTAGCCGTTGCTTCGTTGTCACACCGGACAGTCCGGTGTGCACCGGACATGTCCGGTGAATTATAGCGGACTAGCCGTTGCAAATTCTCGAAGCTGGCGAGTTCAGAGACGCTTCATTCTTGGAGCACCGGACACTGTCCGGTGTACACCGGACAGTCCGGTGAATTATAGCGCGGCGGCTCCGAGAATTCCCGAAGGTGCGAAGTTCAGCTTGGAGTCCCCTGGTGCACCGGACACTGTCCGGTGGCACACCGGACACTGTACGGTGCGCCCGACCAGGGTGCCTTCGGTTGCCCCTTTGCTTCTTTGTTTGAACCCTTTCTTTTGATCTTTTTATTGGCTTATTGTGAACCTTTGGTACCTGTAGATCTTATAGACTTGGGCAAACTAGTTAGTCCAATTATTTGTGTTGGGCAATTCAACCACCAAAATTAGTTTAGGAAACAGGTGTAAGCCTAATTCCGTTTCAGTAGGACACAACTAAATCATAGACATCTTGCTCAGTATCCATGTCCTAGTGCAAAAATAGCAAAGACAACTCATATATATGAAGAATAAAGCAATCATCATAGCAAATGCCCATGCCTCATGTAGAAAATGTATCATCACAACAAATGTACAATGTCTCAGCAATGCCTCAAACAGTTAAAAAAAGTACCATCACAGCTTATGCTACCAAATGCCTCATACAACTTAAAAAAAGTGTCATCACGGCTTATGCTACCAAATGCCTCATACAACTTAAAAAAGTGTCATCTATTGCCCCAATGCAGTCCTATGTGTTAACAAATAAGGTGAGATCATTGTATCATGAATGCATGCCTATGTGTTAACAGAATCCTAAGAAATTACCTTAAAATATGGGTACCATCTTGGACTGTTTCTGATTTTAAGTGGGGTTTCACCAGTGGGTGCCTTAATCATGTCAGCCCTTAATTCACCAATGGCATACAAAACTTCTTTAAAATACCTGCTAACTATCTTCACATACCTCCTCCAACTTTGGTGTATGACCCTAAAACGCTGGTTGTGGCCAACTACATGAAAGAACATGGCTACTTGTTCCTCCACACTGTTGTGGATACTATCTCTAAGCAGGTTCCTACTCTTAAGCAACTCACAAAGCTGGAAAAAGGGGGTTCTTCTCATGCGCAACATGTTAACACACTCCACATCATTGAAGTTGTAAATTCTATTCAAGTTTATGTGCCTCTCTTCATCCATTGCACTCATTGGGGCATAAGTGATCCTAGGTCGTGCCACTTGACACTGGACAAGTCTAGAAACAAAATATGCATACACAGCAGCAACAAGTCCAGCTGCCCTCACTATTAACATGCGCCTCTCATCATCATCATCCATCTCTAGATGCAAAGGAACAGAGCCAAGTATCACATAAAAGCTCACCAGCAGTAACATGATGCAGTACTAGATCATAGGCATGGCAACAAAATAAGCTCAGATCTAGGGACCAAATCATAGGCATGGCAACAATAAGCTCAGATTAAATGCTATAAAATCACAGGCATGGCAACTTAAGCTCAGATCATTCAAGAAATGAAGGGGGACAGGGGAGGGGAAGGAATGGCGTCTGTTATACCGAACAACAATAGGAAGAAGGACGAAGCACCGAGAGGAAGCAGCTACAAGGCGTGAGGAAGCAGCAATCCGGATGCCCTGTCAAGAAATCAAAAGGGGATTAGAAACCCTAGGTCGCGAAATAGAACAAAAAACGAAGTTCCAAACCTACAAAGCACGAATCCACCACGGATCTGAACAGAGAAGAAGAAATAGGGGGAGGATGGGAGGAACTCGGCACCAGTCACCGGCGGCGACAGCAGAGCAGGGCGCGTGGAGGAAGGGGAAGGAGGTGGTGGTATATAACAGCGGTCACGGCGGGAAGGAGGGAGGTAACCACAGCGTTCGCGCCATCTCCCGCGCTCACGCGCGCGCTCACGCGCGCTCGCCCCCGTGTCCCCGCGCTGCACGCCGCCAGCCTGCATCCGGAGAAACGGCTGATTCGGCCGCATCGGGAGAGCCAGGATCGCGGCTAGGGTTTGCATCGGGAGAGCCAGGCAGGGAGGGAGGAAAACGCAACCGAACAAGTGGGCTTGTATCTCGGGGGCCTGGCCCAGGGTGGAGTCGGGCAACCAATCACGCCCATAGCAATTACCATCAGACTCGAAAGTATGAATATGTTACGTTTGGTTCACATATGTTGTAACCACCGTAACCGAATGAGTCCGTTATCACTTCATCTTTAAAGCATGAATTGTCTCCCTTAAAAATAAGGGGCAAAGGGATTCAAACCCCAGCGCCCTTAAAAGGGATGCTGGTCTTTTGTCACTACAACGTGCGGTATATCTCTACTAACTATTAAGTGAATAGTGTAGACTGCCCCCGCCCGAACAGCCCGCTCGCCCGCCGGTACCGCTCCACGAATCCCGTCGCGTGACGCCGTCCATGCCGCGCCACACGCCCGCGAATCTCGCCGCGACCCGCACGCCCGCGCGCCGTCCATGCCGCACCGCACGCCCGCAACGGCTGCCTCCCTACGCGCTTGGGAAAAGCCCGCACAGCCCGGCACGACCCGCGCGCCCGGCTACCTATTACGGCGCCTTCCCATTTTGCGTGCCCTCGACAGCGTCGATGTCCCGCCCTCGACCGTGATCTCCGCAGCCATGTCGAGATCCCCGTCCGCCACCGCCTTCGTGTACTATGTGTGAGCGCCGACGGCATGCAAACGCATAGGACGGGAGCCGATGAAGTGGTGGTGACGGAGGATGACGATGGACGCCAAATGTGGTGCCCTACCGACGGTAAGCGTAGCCCAGCGTGTGCTACGACAGCCATCGCGTGCCACGGCCACTGCCGCTCTCAAAGCGCCCAGATCTAAGGCCTAGCATCCCTGTCTTTTAGGCCTTTCCCGATTTGTTTTTCATTACTATCGAAGTGTAATCCTCCTCTGGTCCACAGGAGACATCGGTGGAGGCGCATCATCGCGAAGCTGGACGGACGCATCGACGCCAGGTTCCAGCATAGGGAGTCATGCTTACACGCCCAGCGTGTTGAGCCCTAGGACTGTCTCTGCGCCATTCCTCTGGTAGTGTGGCAGAACCTCCCAAGTTATTGGGCCCACATGCACCTGCCCTTGTCTTAAAGACCTTAGACGGCTATGCATGTGCACCAAATAACTTAACAGGATCCGTCCGAGTGCCCCAAGGACCCCGAATAAACCACTAACAACCAGGACCGCAGGATTAAGTAACACAAATCACACACCAACAGTTTGCAGCGGAAATCTTATTACCAAATTTTACAAGTTACAAAAACTTTACTTTGTACATGATCGGAGTGATTACAATAGTGATTCGAAGAAATAACTTTGAACTGTTATAAATTATTGTAGTTTTGAAATATATGCTAGCTCAAGTGACCATCCTTAGTAAGAAGTATAGAAGAGTTACTTAGACTTATAAGAAGGCCGAGCCCACCGGCACTTAACACCATCAACAACAGCACAAAGTTAAGACCTGAAAAACAACAGGGAATAAAACCCTGAGTATGGAATTACTCAGCAAGACTTACCCGACTAAAGAAAAGACTCTCAAGGATATGCTGGCTGATTAGGAGTCAAGGTAAGGCTAAGCAATAATCAAGGACTCATTTTGCAGAAGAGCTTACTAGTAGTGAATCCTTATGCCAAAATTTTACTTCACAAGTTAAGTACTTTTCCTAAATCTAGATTTGCCTAATCTAGAGCATTCACTTGTCCTGATCTAGCTTTCTTTTAACCAACTACAATCATGTTTCACTTGTGAACTATGATGAGTGGTCGGAGGGTAGAGTCTCCATGACCGAGGAGCAACGACGATTCGAACCGATTATACCCAGCTGGGGATCCCTAACCATATGACATATGTAGCACTTAACCCTTGCATATGTCAACCGTTCCCACAGATCCTCCACAACGTGAACCGGTCCGCGCTACCCGGGAGCACAGTACTCCTCCATCCAGCCTCTAGCCAGGAGGGTACACGCTACTCCCACCATCTCCCACGCCCAGTGCGCGGTTGTCTTTTCACGTATGGAATAGCCGGGTTCAGGCTTACCAGAGCATGTGGCTAGTTGCAAAGTCTCCACCACAACAGGCCTATATCGAACGGTCCTTAATCGACACAGACGGGCGACCATGTCCGCTCAGCGTCTGGTCTAGATGTATTCAAACCATTTTCCCATTTTTGGTACCCGACAGGGGTACTCTTTTCCGAATGATGAACCCACTCCGGCCGAAGTGGAATCATCACCATAAGTTTGCTTTGATTTTTGAAATGAAAGGCCCATAACCAATGTTCCACAATCATTCATTTTGAAAACAAATAATTTTTTTAGTTTCTAAGCAGGGCTAAGCATTGTCAGTTCTTTTTATAAAACCGGGATTAAGGAGTTTCCAAGGAATGGTAATGCATCAATTGTTTATCACACAACTCCTATCACCTAATGCATCAGATAAGGTGAAAAAGCATTTAAAACACAAGGAAGGGGCAAATGCACCGGGGCTTGCCTGGATAACACTAGGTTAGTGTTTGTTAGGTGGCGACCACTTGGCGACCAGCCTTTGTTCCGATACTTGCTTCGTCCATCCATCTTTGGGCTAATCCATCAACATTATCTTGCGGAGAAGCTCACGCTTTCTAGCATCTTGTGGTCGACTCAGTTCTGGTCCTCCGCATCACGTGATTAATTAACGTACCTGAATGATATGCATAATGCACATGTATGCACATAAGGAGGAATATCAAGACTAAATGTCTACATAACACTAAGTACCATATCTACATTATTTTAACTTAGCTGGATTCAATTCTAGCAGAAACAAACTTATTAATATTATTCGCTTTCACTCATTTTGGTAATGCTAAATATTTACCTAGGGCACTTAATCGGTTTCTAACTAAGAGTATCATGACTACTCAAACGTAACACTAACTGCAGTAAACAGAATCCATCGAAAGCAACATTAATAACATTCACTAGCCACACATTTGAATTTATTAATTTACTTTTCATATTACTAATTTCACCTTACACCGCGTCGCTAGGACCAATCCGATAACCTTTTACATATACCTATATTCTAAACCTAGGATTTACCACATGATACAATTAATAAGGCTAAGCATCGATGTACCATAAAAACTGAATTAGCATAACAACACTAGTAGAATGCCCACTAGCCGATCAAACACTATTCCTATTTTACATGTCAACAATTAATCAAACATCTCAAGTTTGACTACCAAAATAGCCTACAAAATCAACGATGACAACCTTATCGAATAATCGTTTGGAGTACTAAAGCAATTCTTCACGCTACTAATTCTCCTCACTCCTCAGCAAAGAGCCATTTTAAACCTATTCGAATATGCATCCACCAGAGCATTATTCACATACTCTACGAACTATCGATTCGATACGATGCGACTAAACCACCACACATCGCTCTTACTAAACTATAAGGACCAGCGTGACTGCTATGTATATCTGATCCATTAATTTAAACCAATTAGCTAGAGCAACGAATGAGCTCACCAGACTTAGTTGAACTTAGATTTTCGCAAGAACCAAGACGTTCACTAGTTTATGCATCTCGTCGAACACTAGACACGCGTCGCAGCATAGGGGTTGTCCTTACCATACAAACTTTCTCGGATTTCCTCTCCTGGGCATTCACTGCTGGCGAGGAGACATGTGACAACGTCACGGACGCGTGAAGTTTGAACGAGCAGCGTGCCGATGAGCCCGACGACGCGGAGGGGCTGCGCGGATCGAATCGGCGCACACGACGTGGTGATCGTGGGGCTGCTGCTGCTCGTGCATGGAGGAGGTCGATGGAGGCGGAACGACAACCAAATAGGGGCTGCGCAGATCAACGGTGGAGCTCGCTGCACGACGATGCCGGGATGGCTGCGCAAATCGACGGCAGAGCTCGCCATGGGGAACAACAACAAGGGAGAGGGCGAGCACCAGGGCACACACTTCCATGGGGTCAGCGCTAGGGATGATGAAGATCCAGTCCGTGGTGAGACCGGTGTCCAGGCCAAGCATCATGGCCAGCGGCGTAGCAGGGGCGAGGTCCAGCGAGCAGCGGTGGAGTAGGCCAACCCTGGTGGCACGGCTGATGGCCAGAGCACCATGTCGGGTCGAGCAGAGAGAGTCTCCCGGCGCGTGGCAAGGAGAAGAGGCCAGCTCGCCCATGGAAGAAGGTCCAATCGCGAGCACAAGTGGGGAACAGCAGTTGGGCGATGGGGAGATGCGATGCTCTCCTGAGGCGAGTCTGGGAGACGGAAGCTAGAAGCGTTGTCCAGAGAAATAGATGTGCGACGCCTGGAAAAATTCCAAAGAGCAAGCGTCGGCTGGAACTTGAGAGAAGCAACGCGATAAATAGAAGAAGACGTACGTGGCTTCCAAGGACTGCTCAGAACAAGGAACAAAGGAGCAGTGTACATGAACCAAAAATAGAATGGTGGGGATAAGACCGAAGTGAGAACTTCCAGAAATTGAGCGACGTGGAGAGAATTAGGATAGCCAAGATATTTTTGTTTTTTTACACAAGCGACACAAATATACATGATTCTGAAATTAGGGTTGAAAAAACATAAACAAGTTGGATCAGAACAGTAGTAGATACAAAATTTAGATAGAATTTGATTTGAGGAATACTCTTAGATGAATTTTTACCAGTTATTTATACCTGAACATTGAATTTCTCTATTTTTCTTCAACAAAAGAATACAAACCCGAGTTCTAAAATTAGGGTTTGAACAGGGTATAAGTGGATCAGACCACAACGATACAGATCGATGGTACTTGTGACAGGGTTTGCTTTAATCGAAACCAAATAGGATTTATCTGAATCTTATTTATTTTGGCAAAAGCAAATTTCAGAAATCCGAGTTCTGGTATTAGGATTTGGGCGTGGCCTAATTTAGTTGGACCAGAATTATATGGGTGATTGTATTTAGACAACGTTTGCTTAAGTTTAAAATTGGACAAAAATGTATGTGCTAAGGAACATATTTAATTTCTTCACCTTAATGAACAGGGAAACAACTTAATTACGAATACACGGTCTCGGCTCCAATTATCTCAGTCTAGTTTAGTTTTGCATCAGTACTTTTGTTGTCGAGGTCTAATATTATTTGCTGGGGACAAATTTATACGACGAAATTTGCAGTCACTTACACTAATTAATTCTAAATAGACAAGAAACCTGAGACTTGATTTAATCAGAACGAGAAAAATTTTGTGATACATTTGAATGGTTCATATAGATAAAGACGAGGGCGATATTGAACCAGAATAAACAGAGATGATTAAGAAATATAGACCATTATTATCAGTGATCTCTTGTGCTTAAGTCCATACTCGTTGTCGCACAAGAAATAAACACCTGGGGTGTTACAACCCTCCCCCCTTAAAAGAATCTCGTCCCGAGATTCGGAGCGAAAGATTTTAAGAGTAGAGAAGCATGTAACCCTGTCCATAATAGCGATAGCATAAGACAGTTCTGAGTAGAGATGAGTACTCCAAGATGTTGGTTCCTCAAGTGGGTATAGCATGTATCATCTTTATGCTAATTAGAGATGTCAACAATACAGACGATGATTGACAGAACAACACCTAAGGTTCCATGTGTGCAGTTTGCTTTTTCAGATAACACTGTACTATCCAAGTCTGTTGAGCGAGCGGTAGATATGCGACTTTATCCAAATAGAATTAGACGCAACCTCTTGGGTAAAACACATAGAAAGAGGTTTACCAACAAGTGGTTATGGTAAATTCATAGCACATGGGACGAGTGCGGATGTCGAACAACATCACAGTTAACTCGTGTTAGCTAGAGAATCCAAGTCCCTGAAAGGTGATATAGATTCGAGAAAATTACTAGCGGAGGGAGCTGTAGATGTTGTCTTTGTGTCTAATCCATTTTATCAAGAACTAGGCATGGCTCGACTTGATCACATATGCTGGGAAAACACACGTGAGGCGATCGAGGCATGACTAGAGCGATAATTAGGTGGTTACTGGCCGACTTAATCTCGACTATTATAAGCACTTCATTAGGATAGGTTTAAGTAAAGTGAGTTTAAATCATTCGAGAAAATGATCTCCAACTCAACCTTTTGTTTAGACTGCAGTTACCAGTTAGTAAAACCAACTTGTTGAACTACTTTTGACATTGAGCAAGTCTTCTTATTACCCATCGGCAATCCAATGGTCAAGAGTTCACGTTTGCTAGTAGGAGGTCATGTATTTGGATAAAAATCCATTCAGTCAGGTTGTTCATCCATTTCTTCATCTGAGATGGAATGACTTGGTTAGGGAACACATGTATTGGATAAGAGAGCGAATGAACAAACTCCTGCATCTCAGCTGTAGGGAAAGTCAATTCTCCATTTTGAGAACTAATCAGTTGTCTTCCAACACTAAAAAGCTCCAATGCTTCACCTTTACACAAAGGATGTAAAGGGAACTCGTATGAGTAGTCACTACCAAGATCAAAAGGAAAGAGACCACACATGAAAGTGGTATGCCCTTTTGATCCAACAAAGATGATAAATGTTGCTTGGTCACTTCGACAAACAACATAGAAATCATTTCAAGGGAAATGTTTACGGAGGATCACACATCAGTGTAGTTCCACAATGGATCATGACTAGAGACCTCGATACTAGCATGCGCCAAGCAGCATAACCTTGCGTGTACATTCACAAGGGGCTCTCAGTTTAGCTGCGGCACCATAAGTCATTAATCATGACACCATCACCGAACTGGCACCAATAATGAATCTCATGTAGCAAAAACAGATTGTGCCAAGATAACATATTGATATAGTCTCATAATGGATTACAACTACTAACCGTGATACCAGCGCGTGCCAAGTAGCGCAACCATGTGTGTACATTCACAGGAGGCCCTCGGTTTCGTCGCGACACCATCGGTTTTAGTCACAATACCATTACCAAACGTAACCAATAAGAAATCTCGCGCGACACCAATGGATTAGGCAAGGGTGACGATATACAAAGAGATACTCCACCTGTAAGAATGGTTACAAGTAGAGAGCCAAATAGATTATGGCCCAAGGAAATGAACAAGACATGGCCATAACCTAAACTTGATGAAAGGAGTACGATGCGAGACTGTTAATTCAGCCCCAAGCATATTTCTATGCCATCACAGGGATTACAAGGTCAAGAATGAGTATCTGATTAGATACGAAGGGAAAACAATCAGAAGATTAAGTTGGTATGCCTTCGATAAGTATGGGGAAACCAAAGGCATCAAATTCAAGAAAATGATTGGACATGTCTTTCCTGGGTTAGGTTGATAAAATAACATTGCGATCTTCAAGAACAGGCAAACTGGAATAGAGACATCAGTTTGCACACATCGAACATGGGAATGGTATAAGATGGAAACATGACTCGAGATCCTTGGTTTAAGCTTGGGTACATTTTATGTCCAACAAAGAAATTATCTAAGTATTTATTTGCATGGGCTTGGTCATGGAGTGATAACAAAAAAAATCAACTTTGGGTCATGGTTCACCAACTAAGAACATGGCCTAATTTTTTGGTTTAAGCAAATAAATTACCAACCTTCTAATAGCACATCCAGTACAAGGGCAAACACATATACACCTAAATAGATTACCTAAAGAATGGAGGACAGCTATTTTATCGAAGTTCACAATACAACATTACACCATATTATTTACAATTACTGGTTACTGGAATAAAGATGAGAGAAGCATCTTGGGTGTATAGGTGACAAACATAATGCAACAATCAGGATGCATGCTCGTCTTATCCATCCTCACTGATTTTTTCCAACATCATGTGGCAATAGCGTTCTATCTCGGTGGCATATTTACGACTCTCACGGTATTTTGCTAGTCGTCAACTACACATACGTTTTCGAGGTTAGTGTACCTACAGAAAATTCCATCACAGCCCAATTTCCCATGATGCAATTCACACATGACAGTTTATCACAGTTTATACTCCATATATTGCTATATGGAGGCCAGCTCATCATTAAGCGCCGAGCCACGTATAGGCGCCGTTGCCACACTTTAACCATAGGGCAACTCATTATGGTAACTCACCTTCTTACCTGAGCGTAGGTGCGTCGTTACAAGTACATTACACTTTTCAGTATTCCCATGTCTGTATACCCATACACATCCATGGGGTACTGAATTCCCATAAAAAAGTAAATACTCCACATTGCAGCCTTCATATATACATACGTGTAACATGTATATAATCAAGCGCTTTTTATACTCTTCCCTAGACCGACGTTTGTTCGATCATGCTCTCACATCTCACCTTACCTTGAGCGTCGATCCATTCAAAACTGAATGGCCTCAAAAATAACAATACACATGTATGCAATACCCACCCGGTTGTGGGTTAGTGGTTTTGAACTAAGCCACCTGATAGTCCTTAACTTAGGGCTTAATAGAGGACGTCGCTAGCATTATAGTTTTTCAAAACTGTTTTTCAAAGCCAAACAATGGGTTTAGTTGAAAATAGGTTTTTCGAAACCAAAACTTTTGTTTTGAAAATACGTATGTGACCGTATATACTTAATCCTGCTCCGATACCAGCTGTGGCAGAACCTCCCAAGTTATTGGGCCCACATGCACCTGCCCTTGTCTTAAAGACCTTAGACGGCTATGCATGTGCACCAAATAACTTAACAGGATCCGTCCGAGTGCCCCAAGGACCCCGAATAAACCACTAACAACCAGGACCGCAGGATTAAGTAACACAAATCACACACCAACAGTTTGCAGCGGAAATCTTATTACCAAATTTTACAAGTTACAAAAACTTTATTTTGTACATGATCGGAGTGATTACAATAGTGATTCGAAGAAATAACTTTGAACTGTTATAAATTATTGTAGTTTTGAAATATATGCTAGCTCAAGTGACCATCCTTAGTAAGAAGTATAGAAGAGTTACTTAGACTTATAAGAAGGCCGAGCCCACCGGCACTTAACACCATCAACAACAGCACAAAGTTAAGACCTGAAAAACAACAGGGAATAAAACCCTGAGTATGGAATTACTCAGCAAGACTTACCCGACTAAAGAAAAGACTCTCAAGGATATGCTGGCTGATTAGGAGTCAAGGTAAGGCTAAGCAATAATCAAGGACTCATTTTGCAGAAGAGCTTACTAATAGTGAATCCTTATGCCAAAATTTTACTTCACAAGTTAAGTACTTTTCCTAAATCTAGATTTGCCTAATCTAGAGCATTCACTTGTCCTGATCTAGCTTTCTTTTAACCAACTACAATCATGTTTCACTTGTGAACTACGATGAGTGGTCGGAGGGTAGAGTCTCCATGACCGAGGAGCAACGACGATTCGAACTGATTATACCCAGCTGGGGATCCCTAACCACACGACATATGTAGCACTTAACCCTTGCATATGTCAACCGTTCCCACAGATCCTCCACAACGTGAACCGGTCCGCGCTACCCGGGAGCACAGTACTCCTCCATCCAGCCTCTAGCCAGGAGGGTACACGCTACTCCCACCATCTCCCACGCCCAGTGCGCGGTTGTCTTTTCACGTATGGAATAGCCGGGTTCAGGCTTACCAGAGCATGTGGCTAGTTGCAAAGTCTCCACCACAACAGGCCTACATCGAACGGTCCTTAATCGACACAGACGGGCGACCATGTCCGCTCAGCGTCTGGTCTAGATGTATTCAAACCATTTTCCCATTTTTGGTACCCGACAGGGGTACTCTTTTCCAAATGATGAACCCACTCCGGCCGAAGTGGAATCATCACCATAAGTTTGCTTTGATTTTTGAAATGAAAGGCCCATAACCAATGTTCCACAATCATTCATTTTGAAAACAAATAATTTTTTTAGTTTCTAAGCAGGGCTAAGCATTGTCAGTTCTTTTTATAAAACCGGGATTAAGGAGTTTCCAAGGAATGGTAATGCATCAATTGTTTATCACACAACTCCTATCACCTAATGCATCAGATAAGGTGAAAAAGCATTTAAAACACAAGGAAGGGGCAAATGCACCGGGGCTTGCCTGGATAACACTAGGTTAGTGTTTGTTAGGTGGCGACCACTTGGCGACCAGCCTTTGTTCCGATACTTTCTTCGTCCATCCATCTTTGGGCTAATCCATCAACATTATCTTGCGGAGAAGCTCACGCTTTCTAGCATCTTGTGGTCGACTCAGTTCTGGTCCTCCGCATCATGTGATTAATTAACGTACCTGAATGATATGCATAATGCACATGTATGCACATAAGGAGGAATATCAAGACTAAATGTCTACATAACACTAAGTACCATATCTACATTATTTTAACTTAGCTGGATTCAATTCTAGCAGAAACAAACTTATTAATATTATTCGCTTTCACTCATTTTGGTAATGCTAAATATTTACCTAGGGCACTTAATCGGTTTCTAACTAAGAGTATCATGACTACTCAAACGTAACACTAACTGCAGTAAACAGAATCCATCGAAAGCAACATTAATAACATTCACTAGCCACACATTTGAATTTATTAATTTACTTTTCATATTACTAATTTCACCTTACACCGCGTCGCTAGGACCAATCCGATAACCTTTTACATATACCTATATTCTAAACCTAGGATTTACCACATGATACAATTAATAAGGCTAAGCATCGATGTACCATAAAAACCGAATTAGCATAACAACACTAGTAGAATGCCCACTAGCCGATCAAACACTATTCCTATTTTACATGTCAACAATTAATCAAACATCTCAAGTTTGACTACCAAAATAGCCTACAAAATAGCCTACATGTCAACAATTCTTCACGCTACTAATTCTCCTCACTCCTCAGCAAAGAGCCATTTTAAACCTATTCGAATATGCATCCACCAGAGCATTATTCACATACTCTACGAACTATCGATTCGATACGATGCGACTAAACCACCAAACATCGCTCTTACTAAACTATAAGGACCAGCGTGACTGCTATGTATATCTGATCCATTAATTTAAACCAATTAGCTAGAGCAACGAATTAGCTCACCAGACTTAGTTGAACTTAGATTTTCGCAAGAACCAAGACGTTCACTAGTTTATGCATCTCGTCAAACACTAGACACGCGTCGCAGCATAGGGGTTGTCCTTACCATACAAACTTTCTCGGATTTCCTCTCCTGGGCATTCACTGCTGGCGAGGAGACATGTGACAACGTCACGGACGCGTGAAGTTTGAACGAGCAGCGTGCCGATGAGCCCGACGACGCGGAGGGGCTGTGCGGATCGAATCGGCGCACACGACGTGGTGATCGTGGGGCTGCTGCTGCTCGTGCATGGAGGAGGTCGATGGAGGCGGAACGACAACCAAATAGGGGCTGCGCAGATCAACGGCGGAGCTCGCTGCACGATGATGCCGGGATGGCTGCGCAAATCGACGGCAGAGCTCGCCATGGGGAACAACAACAAGGGAGAGGGCGAGCACCAGGGCACACACTTCCATGGGGTCAGCGCTAGGGATGATGAAGATCCAGTCCGTGGTGAGACCGGTGTCCAGGCCAAGCATCATGGCCGGCGGCGTAGCAGGGGCGAGGTCCAGCGAGCAGCGGTGGAGTAGGCCAACCCTGGTGGCACGGCTGATGGCCAGAGCACCATGTCGGGTCGAGCAGAGAGAGTCTCCCGGCGCGTGGCAAGGAGAAGAGGCCAGCTCGCCCATGGAAGAAGGTCCAATCGCGAGCACAAGTGGGGAACAGCAGTTGGGCGATGGGGAGATGCGATGCTCTCCTGAGGCGAGTCTGGGAGACGGAAGCTAGAAGCGTTGTCCAGAGAAATAGATGTGCGACGCCTGGAAAAATTCCAAAGAGCAAGCGTCGGCTGGAACTTGAGAGAAGCAACGCGATAAATAGAAGAAGACGTACGTGGCTTCCAAGGACTGCTCAGAACAAGGAACAAAGGAGCAGTGTACATGAACCAAAAATAGAATGGTGGGGATAAGACCGAAGTGAGAACTTCCAGAAATTGAGCGACGTGGAGAGAATTAGGATAGCCAAGATATTTTTGTTTTTTTACACAAGCGACACAAATATACATGATTCTGAAATTAGGGTTGAAAAAACATAAACAAGTTAGATCAGAACAGTAGTAGATACAAAATTTAGATAGAATTTGATTTGAGGAATACTCTTAGATGAATTTTTACCAGTTATTTATACCTGAACATTGAATTTCTCTATTTTTCTTCAACAAAAGAATACAAACCCGAGTTCTAAAATTAGGGTTTGAACAGGGTATAAGTGGATCAGACCACAACGATACAGATCGATGGTACTTGTGACAGGGTTTGCTTTAATCGAAACCAAATAGGATTTATCTGAATCTTATTTATTTTGGCAAAAGCAAATTTCAGAAATCCGAGTTCTGGTATTAGGATTTGGGCGTGGCCTAAT
The DNA here is from genome assembly GCA_029449295.1 of Zea luxurians. Taxonomy (NCBI): domain Eukaryota; kingdom Viridiplantae; phylum Streptophyta; class Magnoliopsida; order Poales; family Poaceae; genus Zea; species Zea luxurians. The sequence continues at coordinate 10,787,539 of JAOPSE010000057.1, forward strand.
TTAGTTGGACCAGAATTATATGGGTGATTGTATTTAGACAACGTTTGCTTAAGTTTAAAATTGGACAAAAATGTATGTGCTAAGGAACATATTTAATTTTTTCACCTTAATGAACAGGGAAACAACTTAATTACGAATACACGGTCTCGGCTCCAATTATCTCAGTCTAGTTTAGTTTTGCATCAGTACTTTTGTTGTCGAGGTCTAATATTATTTGCTGGGGACAAATTTATACGACGAAATTTGCAGTCACTTACACTAATTAATTCTAAATAGACAAGAAACCTGAGACTTGATTTAATCAGAACGAGAAAAATTTTGTGATACATTTGAATGGTTCATATAGATAAAGACGAGGGCGATATTGAACCAGAATAAACAGAGATGATTAAGAAATATAGACCATTATTATCACTGATCTCTTGTGCTTAAGTCCATACTCGTTGTCGCACAAGAAATAAACACCTGGGGTGTTACAGGTAGTGGATCTGCCAGAGTGCCAGTGCCTGATTGCGTTCGTCCCTAAGTCATCGGTCGATTGGAACCAGAGGAGCTTCGCCGGGTGGCTATGTGAGGATTGCATCGCCATTCTCTGGCTCGTTAGTGAATAGGTTTCGGAGGATCTCAGTCTCACTTATCAAGATGCCCGACACACATAACGCATTAATGGGCTTGGATACATGACTGCAGGGAGTTGTGCTTAAGGAACTGTGCGTGCAATGTTTACGCTTACGCATTGCCGAGAGACAACGACTATGTCATATGGTCAGGTTGATACTATTCAGTTTACTCTAGGGATCAATGATCTGTAACTCGAATTTCTCATAATGATGGCCATCAGCACACAGGTATGATCGGTCCTACCAATGTAACTATGTAATAGTTAATTTAGTACTTTATTGCTATAAATATGGGTCAATGTTGTTTTTACAGCTTGACAAACTGCTCTCGTCGCATGTCTCTGTTGTCAGAGGGTTTGACAGACTCAAACAAAACTCCACCCAATTAAGTACCTTGTAGATGGTCTTAGACTTAGTAGAAATGATACTGTTTAGTTTACTCTAGGGATCAATGATCTGTAACTCGAATTTCTCATAATGATGACCCGCCGCACACAGGTATCACTATTGTTTTTATTAGCAGCCATAGGGATCAATTCTTTTTACATCTTGACAAACTGCTTTCATCGCTATCTCTGTTGTCATAGGGTTTTTGCTTATCTCTGCACTGCTAGGATTTTGATATCATCGTAGCCAACGGAAGCATTTAATGCTAGCACTTGGTATGCACGATTATTACTTACCATTCATGATTTTTATGTATGATCATGACTTTTATATCATTTCATTCATGGAAAAAAAAGGTTGTTCAATCAGAATTGTTTTGAACAGAACATGAGCATGCACCAGGCCTAATAAGATTACAGCCCACCTTGAGCAGAGTTTTGATCTGGATGCTATCAGAGACGCCACCAATGAGTTTGTTGAACGAAATATTTGTCGGGGACCATAATTAGGGGTACCCTCAAGACGCCTAATTCTCAGCTGGTAACCCCCATCAGCATAAAGCTGCAGAGGCCTGATGGGTTTGATTAAGTCAGGGATCAGTCCATACGAGCGACTCGATCACGCCACGCCCAAGCCTAGCCTCGGGCAAGGGCAGCCGACCCTGAGATGTTTCCGTCTCGCCCGAGGCCTCCTCTTTCACGGCAGACGCATCTCCGGCTCGCCCGAGGCCTTGCCTTCGTTAGGAAGCAACCCTGACTAAATCACCGCGCTGACCGACCAAGTCACTGGGGCCTTTAACGCAAAGAGTAAGACTGACGGGCGGCCAGGCTTGGCCAAAAGCGCCAGAGGAAGCTCCGCCCGACCCAGGGCTCGGACTCGGGCTAAGGCCCCGGAAGACGGCGAACTCCGCTCCGCCCAACCCAGGGCTCGGACTCGGGCTAAGGCCCCGGAAGACGGCGAACTCCGCTCCGCCCGACCCAGGGCTCGGACTCGGGCTAAGGCCCCGGAAGACGGTGAACTCTGCTCCGCCCGACCCAGGGCTCGGACTCGGGCTAAGGCCCCGGAAGACGATGAACCCCGCTCCGCCCGACCCAGGGCTCGGACTCCACCCCGACCTCTGCCGAACGACCTCCGCCTCGCTCGACCCAGGGGCTCGGGCTCGGCCTCGGCCTCGGCCTCGGCCATGCAGGACAGACTCGACCTCGGCTTCGGAGGAGCCCCCACGTCGCCCGACCTAGGGCACGAGTCCGCCACGTCAACAGGAAGCGCCATCATCACCCTACCCCGAGCCGACTCGGGCCGCAGGGAACAGGACCGACGACCCATCTGGCTAGCTCCGCCAGATAGGCAATGATGGCACCCCGCTGGACCCATGACGACGGCGGTTCTCAGCTCCCTTACGAAAGCAGGGGGACGTCAGCAAGGGCCCAACCACTCCGACAGCTGTCCCTCCGCCTGGCTCCATTGCTTCTCCGACAGCCACGACGCCACACTAGCTGGGTGCCAAGATCTCTCCGGCTGCCACCTTGGCATGTACTTAGGGCACTAGCTCTCCCCCGCTAGACACGTAGCACCTTGCTACACCCCCATTTGTACACCTGGATCCTCTCCTTACGCCTATAAAAGGAAGGACCAGGGCCTTCTTAGAGAAGGTTGGCCTCGCGGGAACGAAGGGCAGGGGCAGGCGCTCTCTCGGGGCCGCTCGCTCCCCTCACCCGCGCGGACGCTTGTAACCCCCTACTGCAAGCGCACCCGACCTGGGCGCGGGACGAACACGAAGGCCGCGGGATCTCCGACTCCCTCACGACCCGGCTCCGGCCACCTCGCTCTCGCTCTCTCCCCCCTTCGCGCTCGCCCACGCGCTCGACCCATCTGGGCTGGGGCACGCGGCACACTCACTCGTCGGCTCGGGGACCCCCCGGTCCCGAAACGCCGACAGTTGGCGCGCCAGGTAGGGGCCTGCTGCGTGTTGACGAGTAGTTTCCCGTCAAGCTCCAGATGGGCAGTCTCCAACGACCTCTTCAACCCGGGACGGTGCTCCGTTTCGGGAGTCTCGAGTTCATGTCTTTCGACGGTAGCTACGACATGATACTCCTTCCACCGCCGCGCGACAGCGACAATGGTGGCGGACAGCCCGCCCGCCGGCGGCGGAATCGACGACGCCTTTCCCGCGTGGGGGAAGGACAACTTTCGAGCTCACCCCATCCTCTCCCTCGCCATCGGAGGAGGAGGCGGGGCAACCAAGGCCGAGCGGGAGGCTGCGCTCAGTCGACTGTCGAGCAAATCGACATCCCCAGCGCCCCAACAGAGGACGCGTCGGGCATCACCCACACGTTTGAGGCGAAGGCGAGCGCCGTCCCCCCGCGACACGCCGACCCCGAGCAAGTGGACGACGCCAGCGCGCTCACGGAGGGCCTGCAGGACGTCGCCCTCGCACCCAGGACGACAGCACGATCAGCCCCCGATGCGACTTCGTCGATCCTCGTCGACCAAAAGGTACCGGCTGATTCCCATCCTTTGTCATTTCGACTCGGCCTCAACCCGCCTAGCGACCTCGCTTTGGCGGGCGCTCACGTTGAGGCGAGTGCAACCCCTCTGGGGTTTCATGTGCGGTCGCCTTGGGACCGATTGACGGGTGTCTCGACCTACGGACCCTCTGGGCCCGAGGAAGATGACGACCCCAGCATCTGCTGGGATTTCTCTGGATCTGGCAACCCCAGTGCCATGCGGGACTTCTTGATCGCATGCAACTACTGCCTCTCCGACTGTTCCGACGGCAGCCGCAGCCTTGACGACAAGGACTGCGGCCCGAGCCGCGAATGTTTCCACGTCGAGCTAGGGGATCCCTCCGGAGGCAGCTGTCTCGGCATGCCGGAGGATGGTGATCCCCCTAGGCCAGCGCCTCGCGCCGACATCCCGCGGGAGCTAGCTGTGGTCCCCGTCCCGGCGGGGGGTCACGACCCACAGCTCGAGCAAGTCCACGGGGCGCAGGCCGGGCTCGATGAGGGAGCAGGAGCGCTCGAGGCAATCCGCCGGGACGTCGGGCAGGTATGGGCGGGCCAGCCCCCGGCCGGAGAAAGACGTCACCTGCCCCAAGGTCTCCAGCACCGCATCGCTAACGATGCCAGGGACAGACCGCCACCCGCATCCGGCGGGACCGGTCAGGACCTGGCCGCCGCAGCGATGCTCCTCCGCGCGATGCCGGAGTCATCAACCACCGAGGGTCGGCGAATCCAGGGAGAGCTCAGGCATCTCCTGGAAGGCGCTGCGGCCCGGCGGGCCGAGAGCTCTGCCTCCCGAAGGCAGGGGTACCCCTCGGAACCTCGCGCCGCGACTTCCCGACTTATGCGGGAAGCCTCGGTCTACACCGGGCGCACGCGCAACACCGCGCCGGCGGCCCCGGGCCACCTCGGCGACGAGCACCCTCATCGCGACCGTCGGGCCCGCCTCGACGAAAGGGTGCGCCGAGGTTATCACCCCAGGCGTGGGGGACGCTACGACAGTGGGGAGGATCGGAGTCCCTCGCCCGAACCACCCGGTCCGCAGGTCTTCAGCCGGGCCATTCGGCGGGCGCCGTTTCCGCCCCGATTCCGACCCCCGACTACCATCGCAAAGTACTCGGGGGAAACGAGACCGGAATTGTGGCTCGCGGACTACCGCCTGGCCTGTCAACTAGGTGGGACGGACGACGACAACCTCATCATCCGCAACCTCCCCCTGTTCCTCTCCGACACTGCTCGCGCTTGGTTGGAGCACCTGCCTCCGGGGCAGATTTCCAACTGGGAGGATCTGGTCCGAGCCTTCGCCGGCAACTTCCAGGGCACGTACGTGCGCCCCGGGAATTCCTGGGACCTCCGAAGCTGCCGGCAACAGCCGGGAGAGTCCCTTCGGGACTACATCCGGCGATTCTCGAAGCAGCGCACCGAGCTGCCCAACATCACCGACTCCGACGTCATCAGCGCATTCCTCGCCGGCACCACCTGCCGTGACTTGGTGAGCAAGTTGGGTCGCAAGACCCCCACCAGGGCGAGCGAGCTGATGGACATCGCCACCAAGTTCGCCTCTGGTCAGGAGGCGGTCGAGGCCATCTTCCGAAAGGACAAGCAGCCCCAGGGCCGCCCGTCGGAAGATGCTCCCGAGGCGTCTACTCCGCTCGGCGCCAAGAAGAAAGGCAGGAGGAAGTCGCAAGCGAAACGCGACGCCGCCAGCACGGACCTTGTCGCAGCCGCCGAGTACAAGAACCCTCGGAAGCCCCCCGGAGGCGCCAACCTCTTCGACAAGGCACTCAAGGTGACGTGCCCCTACCATCAGGGGCCCGTCAAGCACACCCTCGAGGAGTGCGTCATGCTTCGGCACCACTTCCACCGGGCTGGGCCACCCGCAGAGGGTGACAGGGCTCGCGACGACGGCAAAAAGGAAGATCACCAAGCAGGAGAGTTCCCCGAGGTCCGCGACTGCTTCATGATCTACAGAGGGCATGCGGCGAATGCCTCGGCTCGGCATCGTAAGCAGGAGCGTCGGGAGGTCTGCTCGGTGAAGGTGGCGGCGCCAGTCTACCTAGACTGGTCCGACAAGCCCATCACCTTCGACCAGGATGACCACCCCGACCACGTGCCGAGCCCAGGGAAGTACCCGCTCGTCGTCGATCCCGTCATCGGCGACGTCAGGCTCACCAAGGTCCTGATGGATGGGGGCAGCTGCCTCAACATCATCTACGCTGAGACCCTCAGGCTCCTGCGCGTCGATCTGTCATCCGTCCGAGCAGGCGCTGCGCCCTTCCACGGGATCATTCCCGGGAAGCGCGTCCAGCCCCTCGGACAGCTCGACCTTCCTGTCTGCTTCGGAACACCCTCCAACTTCCGAAGGGAGACTTTGACGTTCGAGGTGGTCGGGTTCCGAGGGACCTACCACGCAGTGTTGGGAAGGCCATGCTACGCGAAGTTCATGGCCATCCCCAACTACACCTACCTGAAGCTCAAGATGCCGGGCCCCAACGGGGTCATCACCGTCGGCTCCACGTACAAACACGCATTCGAATGCGATGTGGAGTGCGTGGAGTACGCCGAGGCCCTCGCTGAGTCCGAGGCCCTCATTGCCGACCTGGAAAGCCTCTCCCGAGAGGTGCCGGACGTGAAGCGACATGCCGGCAACTTCGAGCCAGCGGAGACGGTTAAGGCCGTCCCTCTCAACCCCAGTGGCGACACCTCCAAGCAGATTCAGATCGGTTCCGGGCTCGACCCCAAATAGGAAGCAGTGCTCGTCGACTTTCTCCGCGCAAACGCCGATGTCTTTGCGTGGAGTCCCTCGGACATGCCCGGCGTACCGAGGGATGTCGCCGAGCACTCGCTGGATATTCGGGCCGGAGCCCGACCGGTCAGACAGCCTCTGCGCCGATTCGACGAGGAAAGGCGCAGGGTGATAGGCGAGGAGATCCACAAGCTGATGGCAGCAGGGTTCATCAAAGAGGTATTCCACACCGAATGGCTTGCCAACCCTGTACTTGTGAGGAAGAAAGGGGGGAAATGGCGGATGTGTGTAGACTACACTGGTCTCAACAAAGCATGTCCGAAAGTCCCCTACCCTCTACCTCGCATCGATCAAATCGTGGACTCCACTGCAGGGTGCGAAACCCTGTCTTTCCTCGATGCCTACTCAGGGTATCATCAAATCAAGATGAAAGAGTCCGACCAGCTCGCGACTTCATTCATCACGCCCTTCGGCATGTACTGTTATGTCACAATGCCTTTCGGTCTGAGGAACGCGGGTGCAACGTACCAGCGGTGCATGAACCATGTGTTCGGCGAACACATCGGTCGCACGGTCGAGGCCTACGTCGATGACATCGTAGTCAAGACGAGGAAAGCCTCCGACCTTCTCTCCGACCTTGAACTGACATTCCGGTGTCTCAAGGCGAAGGGCGTCAAGCTCAATCCCGAGAAGTGCGTCTTCGGGGTGCCCCGAGGCATGCTCTTGGGATTCATCGTCTCCGAGCGGGGCATCAAAGCCAACCCGGAGAAGATTGCAGCCATCACAAACATGGGGCCCATCAAGGACTTAAAAGGCGTACAGAGGGTCATGGGATGCCTCGCGGCCTTGAGCCGTTTCATCTCGCGCCTCGGCGAAAGAGGCCTGCCCCTGTACCGTCTCTTAAGGAAGGCCGAGTGCTTCACTTGGACCCCCGAGGCCGAGGAAGCCCTCGGGAACCTGAAGGCGCTCCTCACCCAGGCGCCCGTCTTGGTACCCCCAGCTGATGGAGAAGCCCTCTTGGTCTACGTCGCCGCTACCACTCAGGTGGTCAGCGCCGCGATCGTGGTTGAAAGGCAGGAAGAGGGGCATGCTTTGCCCATTCAGAGGCCAGTTTACTTCGTCAGCGAGGTGCTGTCCGAGACCAAGATCCGCTACCCACAAGTCCAGAAGCTGCTGTATGCAGTGATCCTGACGAGGCGAAAGCTGCGACATTACTTCGAGTCTCATCCGGTGACTGTGGTGTCATCCTTCCCCCTGGGGGAGATCATCCAGTGCTGGGAAGCCTCGGGACGGATCGCGAAGTGGGCGGTGGAAATCATGGGCGAGGCAATCTCGTTCGCCCCTCGAAAGGCCATCAAGTCCCAGGTACTGGCGGACTTCGTAGCCGAATGGGTCGACACCCAGTTGCCGACGGCTCCGATCCAACCGGAGCTCTGGACCATGTTTTTCGATGGGTCGCTGATGAAGACGGGAGCCGGCGCGGGCCTGCTCTTCGTCTCGCCCCTCGGGAAACACCTGCGCTACGTGCTCCGCCTCCATTTCCCGGCGTCCAACAATGTGGCTGAGTACGAGGCTCTGATCAACGGATTGCGAATCGCCATCGAGCTAGGGGTCCGACGCCTCGATGCACGCGGCGACTCGCAGCTCGTCATCAACCAAGTCATGAAGAACTCCCACTGCCGCGACCCGAAGATGGAGGCCTACTGTGACAAGGTTCGACGCCTGGAAGACAAGTTCTACGGGCTCGAGCTTAACCACATCGCCCGGCGCTACAACGAGACTGCGGACGAGCTGGCGAAGATAGCCTCGGGGCGAACGACGGTTCCCCCGGACGTCTTCTCCCGGGATCTGCACCAACCCTCCGTCAAGATAGGCGGCACGCCCGAGCCCGAGGTGCCCTCGGCCCCGTCCGAGGTGACCTCGGCCCAGCCCGAGCCATCCTCGGTTCAACCCGAGGAAGCCTCAGCCCCTGAGGGCGAAGCACTGCGCATCGAGGAGGAGCAGAGCGGGGTCATGCCAGATCAAGATTGGCAGACCCCGTACCTGCAATATCTCCGCCAAGGAGAGCTGCCCCTCGGCCGAGCCGAGGCTCGGTGGGTAGCGCGACGCGCCAAGTCGTTCGTCTTGCTGGGCGATGAGAAGGAGCTCTACCACCATAGCCCCTCGGGCATCCTCCAGCGATGCATCTCCATCGCCGAGGGTCAGGAACTCCTGCAGGAAATACACTCGGGGGCTTGCGGCCATCATGCAGCACCTCGAACCCTCGTCGGGAACGCTTTCCGCCAAGGCTTCTACTGGCCGACGGCGGTGGCTGACGCCACTAGAATTGTCCGCGCCTGCGAAGGGTGCCAATTCTATGCGAAGCAGACCCACCTGCCCGCTCAGGCTCTGCAGACGATACCCATCACCTGGCCCTTCGCTGTGTGGGGTCTGGACCTCGTCGGCCCTCTGCAGAAGGCGCCTGGGGGCTACACGCACCTGCTGGTCGCCGTCGACAAATTCTCCAAGTGGATCGAGGTCCGACCCCTGAACAGCATCAGATCCGAGCAGGCGGTGGCGTTCTTCACCAACATCATCCATCGCTTCGGGGTCCCGAACTCCATCATCACCGACAACGGCACCCAGTTCACCGGCAAAAAATTCTTGGATTTTTGCGAGGATCACAACATCCGGGTAGACTGGGCCGCCGTAGCTCATCCCATGTCGAATGGGCAAGTGGAACGTGCCAACGGCATGATTCTACAAGGGCTCAAGCCCCAGATTTACAATGATCTCAACAAGTTCGGCAAGCGATGGATGAAGGAACTCCCCTCGGTGGTCTGGAGCCTGAGGACGACGCCAAGCCGAGCCACAGGTTTCACGCCGTTCTTCCTGGTCTACGGGGCCGAGGCCGTCCTGCCCACTGACCTGGAATACGGCTCCCCAAGGACGAGGGCCTACAACGAAGAAAGCAACCAGGCTAGCCGAGAAGACTCGCTGGACCAGCTGGATGAGGCTCGGGACAGGGCCTTACTACACTCGGCGCGGTATCAGCAGTCCCTGCGACGCTACCACGCCCGAGGGGTCCGACCCCGAGACCTCCAGGTGGGCGATCTGGTGCTTCGGCTGCGGCAAGACACCCGAGGGAGGCACAAGCTCACGCCCCCCTGGGAGGGGCCGTTCGTCATCGCCAAAGTTCTGAAGCCCGGAACGTACAAGCTGGCCAACAGTCAAGGCGAGGTCTACGGCAACGCTTGGAACATCCAACAGCTACGTCGCTTCTACCCTTGAGATGTTTCCAAATTATTCATATACCTCGCACCCACGCAAAGTTTAATCAACAAGGAAGGGTCGGCCTCGCCTCGGCAAAGCCCGACCCTCCCTCGGGGGCTAAAAGGGGGGAAACCCCCTCTGCGTCAAAATTTTCCTCGAACAGAAAATCTCTCTTACCAGAATATCTTTCGTGCTTTTTGACTACTTCGAAAAGTGGGTCATGGAAACGACAGGGTACACGTAAGCAGTCAAGGCTGACCGAGCCGAGGGACTCCTACGCCTCCGGGATACGGATACCTCACTCATCACCTTCTGCGATAAGTAACTCGCGTTCGGATAAGGTGACTCCGCGGATCGAACAAGTCTCTACGTTCGGAAGCTCTTCTGTCGAAGCGATTCTTCGAGTTTTCTCGACTAAGTCGGTGATAGGGCCTCATGAACAAGTAAAAGTGCGCGTAAGCGGCAAGGCCGACCGAGCCGAGGGACCCCCACGCCTCCGGGATACGGATACCTCACTCCTCACCTTCCGCGAGAAGCAACTTTCGCTCGCACAAACGTCCCTGTTACCGACAAAAAGTCCAGATGCTTGGAACAAGAGGAAAAGGGACGCAGCTTTACAACACAGCAAGGGTGTGCGTTCTGGCCTCGACGGCCGCACAAAGCACACGCTACAAGACAAGCTGATCCTGCAGGCTCAGGTCTTGGCGCTGGAAGGGGGCAGCGACACCCTCGGCATCGACAGCACCTTCGGCAAGGCCCGAACTAGCCTCGGACGGCGACGCGGTCCGAGGGCCTTCGCTCCAAAGGACGGCGTCATCACCATGCCCGGGCGATCGTTGTCAGGGACTTCTCCGGGAATCCGGCCCGAGCAGGCGGCTCGGCCAGCCACCTCCGGGGCCTCGGCCAACCACCTTCCGAAGGCACGAGCCCGGTCCGAAGCCTCGGCTGACCAACTCCGGCGTCGATCCTGCCAACGGACAACTCGGCTATGCTCCGGCCAACCAGGTTTCATTTCCGAGCCAACTCCGCCTCTGCTCATGCTGATATCGCTACCCCCGGCCTCGGCTCGTCGAAGAACGGCCGAGGGGTCTCTTTAACTAAGCTAGAGGAGCCTCGGACAACAGGGCCGACCGAGCCGAGGGACTCCTACGCCTCCGGGATACGGATACCTCACTCGTCACCTTGACACGGGGCGACTCATGCTTAGTGAAGCGGTTCAGACAATCAGCAGACGAGTCTTAGTGCTCGGAAATGAGGAAAAAACACGGCTCCGTGCCGTAATTACATACATGTTCAGGCCCCGAAAGCCGAAAATGAACAAAAAACCTGGCACTCGAAGTGCCATTACAAACGGAACTCTGGTTCCCCCTCCGCAGGTACGAACAACCCCACTCGATAGGGGTGGGCCTGCGGGGCAACAGAAGACCGACGAACGGCATGTCGCCGACCGCCCCGACAGCGGCGACGATGAAGACTTCTGCCCCGGGGGGCCGAACAGCAGCAATGATGGCCTCAGGGCGGATGCTGCTGCTAGGAGGCCCCCGCCCTTGCCCAAACTCGAGAGGCAAGGACGGGCAGAAGGCCGTAGAGTTGGAGGTCGGTCCATGGCCAACCTTGGCTGTCGCGCCGGCGGAAGAACCTCTTCCAGCTGCCGTGGCGGGAGGCGGCACCGGAAGCGGTTCCGAAACTGCTCGGCTCAGATAGCCGGGCACGGTGCAGCTGTTGGCGCCACGGACGGCTCCCGCCCTTCCCCCCGATCACTGAGGGAAGGAGCGGGCCACCGCCCGCGCAGGGGCCGACCCCAACTCGGCACACTCCCCTCCTCAGCCCTGGTGATGAAAATCCTTGAAGCTGAGGGAGGGGCAGAGGCCGCAGCCCGGCTCGCTTTCCCCCACCATCAAGCCGGAGGTCACCCTCTTGGGTGACCGCCGGTGGAGGGGTGCGGCCGGGCTGCATGATGAAAATCCTTGAAGCCGAACGATGGCTGAAAGGTACCCACTCCCACGAAGTAGTGTCCTCCGACGGTGAGGCACGGAGACGGCGGTTTCCCCCATCCGGGGGCTTGAAAGGTGGAAAGACACGATGCATAAGGGAGGAAGAAGACATGGTCGCCTTACGAAAAGGGTCGCCCTCCTTTTAAAGGCAACTTTCCCTGCTTGCGCCCCCAACCGTCACGGGCTGAGTCCTCTCCAACACGCCTCCAAAGTCCTCCCCTGCGGCGCGGGGGCTGGGACCCGCCTGTCATACAGACCGGCTCCGAGCAGAAGAAGCCGAACTGCCGCGCGCGGCGCGTCCAACTACCCGGCGGTTACAAGTGACCCTCCACCTTTGCCCAGACCAACGGGCGAAAGGGGCGGGCAGCCATGCGGGCAGCATGCACTCGCGCCAAGTGGACGCGCCTCTCCGACTCCTGACAGGCCAGCACGGAGGCTCAAGCCCACGCGTCGCGCAACCGGCGCGCCGGATGCAGCATGTAAGCCACTATGCCACTTGCGCCACCACCGCACCTCCTCGGTTGCGGAACCAATACCGCGACCCGAGGCGGCCCAGCGCGCGGCCCAGTAGCGCCAGCCGGGCGCAGCGGTCAAACGCAGCCAAAAGTGGGCCGGCAAGTAATGACGGTGGCAGGCGCGCAAGAGCAGCGGTCACGCCATCAGCCAGGCTCACGTCCCATCCGGAGGCAGCAAGAGAACCCCCTCTCTCACGGTGTGAAGACGACACGCCCGTGACCCGTTCCTCGAACGGCTCGCGCACGCGCAACGGCAGCCTCGCCAACTACTCGCCCTGGCGCATTAACTCCACGCCTCGACGGGCAGCGCTACTGGCGGGAGCAGCTGGCGACGTTTCGCCTTCGCCAAAACGACCACACCAAAAAAGGTACGCCACGACGTTCAATTTCGAATCCTTTTTCCCTTTTCCTTCTTTCTCTATCTCTTGCAACAGGGACCGGGAAAGGGGATACCCCCAAAGGGATCCTTCCCCGTGAAGGAACTAGTCTCCGAGCCTCCTTACTGATCAGGGGTTCGAAGGCTGGCCCCCCTAAGGGTTCAACAGCCGCCTCAGATCGCGTGGGCCCGACACCCACTACTGGTCAGGGGTTCGAAGGTCGGCCCCCCGAAAGGTCCCACGACCGCCTCAGGCTACTCGGGCTCCGTGCCCGTTACTGATCAGGGGTTCGAAGGCTGGCCCCCCGAAGGGTTCACAGTCGCCTCAGACACCGAGCGAGGGATGACCAGGGGTACGTTCGATACATAACCAAGGCTCGGGCTGCGCTCCCGAGGTACCCTAGGACATTTCCGAGACCAGCGGGAACGACTCTGTAACGGAATCCCATCGGAGGGAGGCAACGAGCCCTCAGACCCCGTCGCCAGGGGACCGGGTCCGGCAGATCACCTGCAGGTACTTTTGGGCGTGCCTCCGGGCCCCTAGCCGACCCCCAACGAACGGGGCACGGACGTCCACTCGGATTACCCGATTGCAGCTCACCGGAGACACCATGTTCGGTGCCCATCGAGGGTAACATGGCGCTCTCCCCCCCTCCTCCTTGCGGAAAGGCGACGTAGGGGCGTATGTAAAAAAGCCGAGTCTGTCCCTGATCGTCCTCTCGCTCTGTGCGGAGGCTCGGGGGCTGCTCTCGCAAACCCGGCTCCGGCCGAACCGTTGACAGTGTCAACATACCAGCCCGAGAACTTGGGCCCCGACAGTGCACCTGGGCTACGGCCTGTCCGCATGAGGGAACCGCCAGACCAGCCGAAGCATTACGCAAGGCATTAAGACCTCGGAGGAGTGAAACCACTCCTCCGAGGCCTCGGGGGCTACACCCGGCGGGTGCGCTCGCGCGCACCCACCGGAACAAAGTACAACCGAGAAAGGCTGGTCCCCTTGCAAAAAAGTGCGACAAAAGCCTCCAAGCGAGTGTTAACACTCCCTTCGAGGCTCGAGGGCTACTGTCGGGGACCATAATTAGGGGTACCCTCAAGACGCCTAATTCTCAGCTGGTAACCCCCATCAGCATAAAGCTGCAGAGGCCTGATGGGTTTGATTAAGTCAGGGATCAGTCCATACGAGCGACTCGATCACGCCACGCCCAAGCCTAGCCTCGGGCAAGGGCAGCCGACCCTGAGATGTTTCCGTCTCGCCCGAGGCCTCCTCTTTCACGGCAGACGCATCTCCGGCTCGCCCGAGGCCTTGCCTTCGTTAAGAAGCAACCCTGACTAAATCACCGCGCCGACCGACCAAGTCACTGGGGCCTTTAACGCAAAGAGTAAGACTGACGGGCGGCCAGGCTTGGCCAAAAGCGCCAGAGGAAGCTCCGCCCGACCCAGGGCTCGGACTCGGGCTAAGGCCCCGGAAGACGGCGAACTCCGCTCTGCCCGACCCAGGGCTCGGACTCGGGCTAAGGCCCCGGAAGACGGCGAACTCCGCTCCGCCCGACCCAGGGCTCGGACTCGGGCTAAGGCCCCGGAAGACGGCGAACTCTGCTCCGCCCGACCCAGGGCTCGGACTCGGGCTAAGGCCCCGGAAGACGATGAACCCCGCTTCGCCCGACCCAGGGCTCGGACTCCACCCCGACCTCTGCCGAACGACCTCCGCCTCGCTCGACCCAGGGGCTCGGGCTCGGCCTCGGCCTCGGCCTCGGCCATGCAGGACAGACTCGACCTCGGCTTCGGAGGAGCCCCCACGTCGCCCGACCTAGGGCACGAGTCCGCCACGTCAACAGGAAGCGCCATCATCACCCTACCCCGAGCCGACTCGGGCCGCAGGGAACAGGACCGACGTCCCATCTGGCTAGCTCCGCCAGATAGGCAATGATGGCACCCCGCTGGACCCATGACGACGGCGGTTCTCAGCTCCCTTACGAAAGCAGGGGGACATCAGCAAGGGCCCAACCACTCCGACAGCTGTCCCTCCGCCCGGCTCCATTGCTTCTCCGACAGCCACGACGCCACACTAGCTGGGTGCCAAGATCTCTCCGGCTGCCACCTTGGCATGTACTTAGGGCACTAGCTCTCCCCCGCTAGACACGTAGCACCTTGCTACACCCCCATTTGTACACCTGGATCCTCTCCTTACGCCTATAAAAGGAAGGACCAGGGCCTTCTTAGAGAAGGTTGGCCTCGCGAGAACGAAGGGCAGGGGCAGGCGCTCTCTCGGGGCCGCTCGCTCCCCTCACCCGCGCGGACGCTTGTAACCCCCTACTGCAAGCGCACCCGACCTGGGCGCGGGACGAACACGAAGGCCGCGGGATCTCCGACTCCCTCACGACCCGGCTCCGGCCACCTCGCTCTCGCTCTCTCCCCCCTTCGCGCTCGCCCACGCGCTCGACCCATCTGGGCTGGGGCACGCGGCACACTCACTCGTCGGCTCGGGGACCCCCCGGTCCCGAAACGCCGACAATATTATTATTTCTACCCAGTATAATACCATCTACAAGGTACTTAATTGGGTGGAGTTTTGGTTGTGAGTCTGTCAAACCAGTATATTTATATATATCGAAGAATTTATCTCCAACAAGCGGTTCCGGTTAATTTTAGTCAGTTCCTATATCATAAGGGAGCAATTGCCCGGTTTCCTTGGACATTTGGATCCCCACCGCCTGCAACCACGTGCTCCTCATTCATTGGGTTTGGCTTCTTGGTCTGCCTCTGGTTACTCTTACCTATGTTTCAAACACAATTTCAATCTGTCAGTTGTGATTGCGTTTGATTGCTTTTCTGCATCGAGTGTATGCAATTCGTGAGGATGGTGGCATTGTTTCTATGAACTGAACCATGGATCACGTGCTCGCAGGACTGATGGGTGACTATCTCGCGTTGATCGTGGACCGGCTGCGGACAGAGTCGATGCTGGAGGCGGCGATCGACGGTGGGAAGCAGATGGTCGATCTACTCAGGAGACGGTGGACATCGAGTACTGCCATCGCAGGTTAGGCGGCGGCTCGGCGACAAAGGTGCTGGAGTGTAGGATTTGCCAGGAGGAGGACTAGGACACCTGCATGGAGGCCCCATGCGCCTGCTGTGGCAGCCTCAAGGTACCTGACCTCTTTAATCATGTTATTTTTTATTTGGGACCAAAATAAATGCTCTTGGTTAGACAGCAGATTCATGATTGTGCTATGGTGATTATGCAACTGTTTCTCAGTTTCTAAAAAATTCTCTTACAGTTCCTGTTGTCAAATGAAAAGTCGATCCTTCTTTTCAGTAGAAGATGTAGTTGTTGCCACTTGTTGCTACAGTAAAATTTTTCCCTTCTTGATTGATTACCATCTATGCATATATGTAACATCGAGTTCAATATGAAGTGTAATGGAAACCCCTTTGATCTTGGATTGATAGTATCCTAATTTATCCTGCACTACCCCGATCTACATAGTCAAATCCAATGTGTAATCGCTAACTGGCAAGTTGTATGAACCTATTTATTTGTGAATTGTTGAGTATTTCTGTATTACTTGTTGGCAAAATGCATGATTAGTAGTTGCACGTTGTAACAAGAAATCCAACTTTGACTATTTGGATTCCAATATGGTATATATATTAAATGTCTGGAACTCTAGATTCATTTATGGATTAACCATGTAGTCTTTAAGCCCTTTCGGTGTAGACAGGTATTAGGAACCATCCCATTTTCATCCCTATATATAAGTAACAAAGTGGGAACACAAAGAGAGAAGGCTTGCCCTTACCATCCATGGTGGCTGATTAAGCTCGCACCCCTAGTGAACAAGCAACCTATATGAATGTTTACCCAATTTTTGTGCCCTTCTATGCATTGAATAATTGAATTTAATGTCATCTTTTAACCGAACCAACTTTTTGTACAGGTGAAACTGGATGAACGTATGAAGCTAGACTTGTTGCAATTTATAGACATGTAAGAGAGGACGGAGTTGAGGGACAACCTATTTCTGTTTCAATAGAACAGTTTGCAGTAAGTCAAATCACCTCTCGTACTATAATCTTGCAACTGTTTCTTTCTCTCTCTTTTCTAAGAATAACTATTGCATTAGCATATTTTACTAACTTGTATAAATTGTTATTTTCAAGAGATTTTATGTACTGTTTCTTTACAGACAATGCTAATTGCCACATCCACAATCTTGCAGAACTTTGAATGGCAACCAGTTATCTGGATCTTTGCCTGATGAGATTGGTTACCTGATGAACTTTAACAGATTACAAATAAAAGATAACAACATATTAGGCCCATACCTAACTCGTTTGCCAACTTAACAAGAATTAAACATCTGTAAGTGTCAAGTATCTTTATTTTCTGCCCATCCCTGATGCTTCTGATTTGTAAAATTAGTAAATAATTCTGGTTCCAATTTTACCTTTTAGTCACATGAATAATAACTCATTACAAATCCCATCCAAGTTGTCCAGCTTGTCTTGACTCCTTCATTTGTAAGTAGACCTCAACTTTTTCTCTAATATTTTCTATTTTGCAAGTTGCAGATTACTTGTAAGTTGGCATGTCTTGTGTTGTGAACTTGTAGCCTTGTTGATAACAATAATTTATCTGGGCCTCTTCCACCAGAATTAGTAGATACATGTAGTCTTCTTGATATCTTGACTGTAAGTACATTTTTCTGCAGCACAATGTTAAGGATTTGTACTTGTTCATGATATCTTGAGGTTCCTTCGGCTCTAGATGTTTAAGAAATTTAAGTAATATACACCAATTTCATGAGTACACTTCACTTGCTTATGTAATTTAATGGCATGCTAAGGAGATAATGATCCAGGCCTTTGTCGGGGACCATAATTAGGGGTACCCTCAAGACGCCTAATTCTCAGCTGGTAACCCCCATCAGCATAAAGCTGCAAAGGCCTGATGGGTTTGATTAAGTCAGGGATCAGTCCATACGAGTGACTCGATCACGCCACGCCCGAGCCTAGCCTCGGGCGAGGGCAGCCGACCCTAAGATGACTCCGTCTCGCCTGAGGTCTCCTCTTTCACGGCAGACGCATCACCGGCTCGCCCGAGGCCCCGCCTTCGATAAGAAGTAACCCTGACTAAATCACCGCGCCAACCGACCGAGTCACCGGGGCGTTTAACGCAAAAGGTAAGACCGACGGGCGACCAAACTCCGCTCCGCCCGACCCAGGGCTCGGACTCGGGCTAAGGCCCCGGAAGACGGCGAACTCCGCTCCGCCCGACCCAGGGCTCGGACTCGGGCTAAGGCCCCGGAAGACGGCGAACTCCGCTCCGCCCGACCCAGGGCTCGGACTCGGGCTAAGGCCCCGGAAGACGGCGAACTCCGCTCCGCCCGACCCAGGGCTTGGACTCGGGCTAAGGCCCTGGAAGACGACGAACTCCGCTCCGCCCGACCCAGGGCTCGGACTCGGGCTAAGGCCCCGGAAGACGACGAACTCCGCCTCGCCCGACCCAGGGCTCGGACTCCGCCTCGGCCTCTGCCGAACGACCTCCGCCTCGCCCGACCCAGGAGTTCGGGCTCGGCCTCTGTCTTGCAGGACGGACTCGACCTCGACTTCGGAGGAGCCTCCACGACGCCCGACCTAGGACACAAGACCGCCACGTCAACAGGAAGCGTCATCATCACCCTGCCCTGAGCCGACTTGGGTCACAGAGAACAAGACCGGCGTCCCATCTGGCCAGCTCCGCCAGATAGGCAATGATGGCGCCTCACTAGACCATGACGACAGCGGCTCCCAGCTCCCTTACGAAAGCAGGAGGACGTCAGCAAGGGCCCAGCCACTCCGACAGCTGTCCCTCCGTCCGGCTCCGTTACTCCTCCAACAGCCATGACACCACACCAACAGGGTGCCAAGATCTCTCCGGCTGCCACCTTGGCATGTACTTAGGGCGCTAGCTCTCCCTCGCTAGACACGTAGCACTTTGCTACACCCCCATTTTGTACACCTGGATCCTCTCCTTACGACTATAAAAGGAAGGACCAGGGCCTTCTTAGAGAAGGTTGGCCTCGCGGGGACGAAGGGCAGGGGCAGGCGCTCTCTCGGGGCCGCTCGCTCCCCTCACCTCGCGCGGACGCTTGTAACCCCCTACTGCAAGCGCACCCGACCTGGGCGCGGGACGAACACGAAGGCCGCGGGAATTCTCCGACTCCCTCGTCGCGACCCGGCTCCGGCCACCGACCTCTCGCTCTACTCCCCCCTTCGCGCTCGCCCACGCGCTCGACCCATCTGGGCTGGGGCACGCGGCACTCTCACTCGTCGGCTCGGGGACCCCCCGGTCTCGAAACGCCGACAGTTGGTGCGCCAGGTAGGGGCCTGCTGCGTGTTGACGAGTAGATTCCCGTCAAGCTCCAGATGGGCAGTCTCCAACGACCTCTTCAACCCGGATCGGTGCTCCGTTTCGGGAGTCTCGAGTTCATGTCTCTCGACAGCGGCTACGACATGATACTCCTTCCACCGCCGCGCGACAGCGACAATGGTGGCAGACAGCCCGCTCGCCGGCGGCGGAATCGACGACGTCTTTCCCGCGTGGGGGAAGGACAACTTTCGAGCTCGCCCCATCCTCTCCCTCGCCATCGGAGGAGGAGGAGGCGGGGCAACCAGGGCCGAGCGGGAGGCCGCGCTCCGACGGCTGTCGAGCAAATCGACATCCCCGGCGCCCCGACGGAGGACACGCCAAGCGTCGCCCTCGCGTTCGAGGCAAAGGCGAGCGCCATCCCCCCGCAGCACGTCGACCCCGAGCAGGCGGACGACGCCAACACGCTCGCGAAGGGCCTGCAGGACGTCGCCCTCATACCCAGGACGACGGCGCGATCAGCCCCCGACGTGACTTCATCGCTCCTCGTCGACGAAAAGGTACCGACTGCTACCCATCTTTCGTCATTTCGACTCGGCCTCAACCCGCCTGGCGACCTCGCTTTGGCGGGCGCTCACGTTGAGGCGAGTGCAACCTCTCTGGGGTTTCGTGTGCGGTCGCCTTGGGACCGATTGACGGGTGTCTCCACCTACGGACCCTCTGGGTCCGAGGAAGATGACGACCCCAGCATCTGCTGGGATTTCTCCGGATCTGGCAACCCTAGTGCCATGCGGGACTTCATGACCGCATGTGACTACTGCCTCTCCGACTGTTCCGACGGTAGCCGCAGCCTTGGCGACAAGGACTGCGGCCCGAGCCGCGAATGTTTCCACATCGAGCTAGGGGATCCCTCCGGAGGCGGCTGTCTCGGCATGCCGGAGGATGGTGATCCCCCTAGGCCAGCGCCTCGCGCCGACATCCCGCGGGAGCTAGCTGTGGTCCCCGTTCCGACGGGGGGTTACGACCCACAGCTCGAGCAAGTCCGCGGGGTGCAGGCCGGGCTCGATGAGGGAGCAGGAGCGCTCGAGGCGATCCGCCAGAACATCGGGCAGGTATGGGCGAGCCAGCCCCCGGCCGGAGAAGTACGTCACCTGCCCCAAGGTCTCCAGCACCGCATCGCCAACGATGCCAGGGACAGACCGCCTCCCGCGTCCGGCGGAACCGGTCAGGACCTGGCCGCTGCAGCGATGCTCCTCCGCGCGATGCCGGAGTCATCAACCACCGAGGGTCGGCGAATCCAGGGAGAACTCAAGCATCTCCTGGAAGGCGCTGCGGCCCGGCGGGCCGAGAGCTCTGCCTCCCGAAGGCAGGGATACCCCTCGGAACCTCGTGCCGCGACTTCCCGACTCACGCGGGAAGCCTCGGTCTACACCGGGCGCACGCGCAACACCGCGCCTGCGGCCCCGGGCCACCTCGGCGACGAGCACCCTCATCGCGACCGTCGGGCACGCCTCGACGAAAGGGTGCGCCGAGGCTATCACCCCAGGCGTGGGGGACGCTACGACAGCGGGGAGGATCGGAGTCCCTCGCCCGAACCACCCGGTCCGCAGGTCTTCAGCCGAGCCATTCGGCGGGCGCCGTTTCCGCCCCGATTCCGACCCCCGACTACTATCACGAAGTACTCGGGGGAAACAAGACCGGAATTGTGGCTCGCGGACTACCGCCTGGCCTGTCAACTGGGTGGGACGGACGATGACAACCTCATCATCCGAAACCTCCCCCTGTTCCTCTCCGACACTGCTCGTGCTTGGTTGGAGCACCTGCCTCCGGGGCAGATTTCCAACTGGGAGGATCTGGTCCAGGCTTTCGCCGGCAACTTCCAGGGCACATACGTGCGCCCTGGGAATTCCTGGGATCTCCGAAGCTGTCGGCAACTGCCGGGAGAGTCTCTCCGGGACTACATCCGGCGGTTCTCGAAGCAGCGCACCGAGCTGCCCAACACCACCGACTCCGATGTCATCGGCGCGTTCCTCGCCGGCACCACCTGCCGTGACCTGGTGAGCAAGTTGGGTCGCAAGACCCCCACCAGGGCGAGCGAGCTGATGGACATCGCCACCAAGTTCGCCTCCGGCCAGGAGGCGGTAGAGGCCATCTTCCGAAAGGACAAGCAGCCCTAGGGCCGCCCTTCGGAAGATGCTCCCGAGGCGTCTGCTCCGCGCGGCGCCAAGAAGAAAGGCAGGAGGAAGTCGCAAGCGAAACGCGACGTTCCCGATGCAGACCTTGTCGCCGCCGCCAAGCACAAGAACCCTCGGAAGCCCCCCGGAGGTGCTAACCTCTTCGACAAGGCACTCAAGGAGACATGCCCCTATCATCAGGGGCCTGTCAAGCACACCCTCGAGGAATGCGTCATGCTTCGGCGCCACTTCCACAGGGCCGGGCCACCCGCAGAGGGTGGCAGGGCTCACGACGACGGCAAGAAGGAAGATCGCCAAGCAGGAGAGTTCCCAGAGGTCCGCGACTGCTTCATGATCTACGGAGGGCATGCGGCGAATGCCTCGGCTCGGCATCGTAAGCAAGAGCGTCGGGAGGTCTGCTCGGTGAAGGTGGCGGCGCCAGTCTATCTAGACTGGTCCGACAAGCCCATCACCTTCGACCGGGACGACCACCCCGACCACGTGCCGAGCCCGGGGAAGTACCCGCTCGTCGTCGACCCCGTCATCGGCGACGTCAGGCTCACCAAGGTCTTGATGGATGGGGGCAGCTGCCTCAACATCATCTACGCCGAGACCCTCAGGCTCCCGCGCGTCGGTCTGTCATCCGTCCGAGCAGGCGCTGCGCCCTTCCATGGGATCATCCCCGGGAAGCGCGTCCAGCCCCTCGGGCAGATCGACCTTCCTGTCTGCTTCGGAACACCCTCCAACTTCCGAAGGGAGACCTTGACGTTCGAGGTGGTCGGGTCCCGAGGAACCTACCACGCAGTGTTGGGAAGGCCATGCTACGCGAAGTTCATGGCCGTCCCCAACTACACCTACCTAAAGCTCAAGATGCCGGGCCCCAACGGGGTCATCACCGTCGGCCCCACGTACAAGCACTCGTTCGAATGCGATGTGGAGTGCGTGGAGTACGCCGAGGCCCTCGCCGAGTCCGAGGCCCTCATTGCCGACCTGGAAAGCCTCTCCCGAGAGGTGCCGGACGTGAAGCGACATGCCGGCAACTTCGAGCCAGCGGAGACGGTTAAGGCCGTCCCTCTCGACCCCAGTGGCGACACCTCCAAGCAGATCCGGATCGGTTCCGGGCTCGACCCCAAATAGGAAGCAGTGCTCGTCGACTTTCTCCGCGCAAACGCCGACGTCTTTGCGTGGAGTCCCTCGGACATGCCCGGCATACCGAGGGATGTCGCCGAGCACTCGCTGGATATTCGGGCCGGGGCCCGACCGGTCAGACAGCCTCTGCGCTGATTCGACGAGGAAAGGCGCAGGGTGATAGGCGAGGAGATCCACAAGCTGATGGCGGCAGGGTTCATTAAAGAGGTATTCCACCCTGAGTGGCTTGCCAACCCTGTACTTGTGAGGAAAAAAGGGGGGAAATGGCGGATGTGTATAGACTATACTGGTCTCAACAAAGCATGTCCGAAAGTCCCCTACCCTCTACCTCGCATCGATCAAATCGTGGACTCCACTGCAGGGTGCGAAACCCTGTCTTTCCTCGATGCCTACTCAGGGTATCATCAAATCAAGATGAAAGAGTCCGACCAGCTCGCGACTTCTTTCATCACGCCCTTCGGCATGTACTGTTATGTCACAATGCCGTTCGGTTTGAGGAACGCGGGTGCAACGTACCAGCGGTGCATGAACCATGTGTTCGGCGAACACATCGGTCGCACGGTCGAGGCCTACGCCGATGACATCGTAGTCAAGACGAGGAAAGCCTCCGACCTTCTCTCCGACCTTGAGCTGACATTCCGGTGTCTCAAGGCGAAGGGCGTCAAGCTCAATCCCGAGAAGTGCATCTTCGGGGTGCCCCGAGGCATGCTCTTGGGATTCATCGTCTCCGAGCGGGGCATCGAAGCCAACCCGGAGAAGATCGCAGCGATCACGAACATGGGGCCCATCAAGGACTTAAAAGGCGTACAGAGGGTCATGGGATGCCTCGCGGCCTTGAGCCGTTTCATCTCGCGCCTCGGCGAAAGAGGCCTGCCCCTGTACCGTCTCTTAAGGAAGGCCGAGTGCTTCACTTGGACTCCCGAGGCCGAGGAAGCCCTCGGGAACCTGAAGGCGCTCCTCACCCAGGCGCCCATCTTGGTACCCCCAGCTGATGGAGAAGCCCTCCTGGTCTACGTCGCCGCAACCACTCAGGTGGTCAGCGCCGCGATCGTGGTCGAAAGGCAGGAAGAGGGGCATGCTTTGCCCATTCAGAGGCCAGTTTACTTCGTCAGCGAAGTGCTGTCCGAGACCAAGATCCGCTACCCACAAGTCCAGAAGCTGCTATATGCAGTGATCCTGACGAGGCGAAAGCTGCGACATTACTTCGAGTCTCATCCGGTGACTGTGGTGTCATCCTTCCCCCTGGGGGAGATCATCCAGTGCCGAGAAGCCTCAGGACGGATCGCAAAGTGGGCGGTGGAAATCATGGGCGAGGCGATCTCGTTCGCCCCTCGGAAGGCCATCAAGTCCCAGGTACTGGCGGATTTCATAGCCGAATGGGTCGATACCCAGTTGCCAACGGCTCCGATCCAACCAGAGCTCTGGACCATGTTTTTCGACGGGTCGCTGATGAAGACGGGAGCCGGCGCGGGCCTGCTCTTCGTCTCGCCCCTCGGGAAACACCTGCACTACGTGCTCCGCCTCCATTTCCCAGCGTCCAACAACGTGGCTGAGTACGAGGCTCTGATCAACGGATTGCGAATCGCCATCGAGCTAGGGGTCCGACGCCTCGATGCGCGCGGCGACTCGCAGCTCGTCATCGACCAAGTCATGAAGAATTCCCTCTGCCGCGACCCGAAGATGGAGGCCTACTGTGAGGAGGTCCGACGCCTGGAAGACAAGTTCTACGGGCTCGAGCTTAACCACATCGCCCGGCGTTACAACGAGACTGCGGATGAACTGGCGAAGATAGCCTCGGGGCGAACAACGGTTCCCCCGGATGTCTTCTCCCGGGATCTGCACCAACCCTCCGTCAAGATAGGCGACGCGCCCGAGCCCGAGCCACCCTCGGCCTCGTCCGAGGTGACCTCGGCCCAGCCTGAGCCATCCTCGGCTCGACCCGAGGAACCCTCGGAGCCCGAGGGAGAAGCGCTGCGCATCGAGGAAGAGCAGAGCGGGGTCATGCCAGATCAAGATTGGCAAACCCCGTACCTGCAATATCTCCGCCGAGGGGAACTGCCCCTCGACCGAGCCGAGGCTCGGCGGGTAGCGCGACGCGCAAAGTCGTTCGTCTTGCTGGGCGATGAGAAGGAGCTCTACCACCGCAGCCCCTCGGGCATCCTCCAGCGATGCATCTCCATCGCCGAGGGTCAGGAACTCCTGCAGGAAATACACTCGGGGGCTTGCGGTCATCATGCAGCACCTCGAACCCTCGCCGGGAACGCTTTCCGCCAAGGCTTCTACTGGCTGACGGCGGTGGCTGACGCCACTAGAATTGTCCGCGCCTGCGAAGGGTGCCAATTCTATGCGAAGCAGACCCACCTGCCCGCTCAGGCTCTGCAGACGATACCCATCACCTGGCCCTTCGCCGTGTGGGGTCTGGACCTCGTCGGCCCTCTGCAGAAGGCGCCCGGGGGCTACACGCACCTGCTGGTCGCCATCGACAAATTCTCCAAGTGGATCGAGGTCCGACCCCTGAACAGCATCAGGTCCGAGCAGGCGGTGGCGTTCTTCACCAACATCGTCCATCGCTTCGGGGTCCCGAACTCCATCATCACCGACAATGGCACCCAGTTCACCGGCAAAAAATTCTTGGATTTTTGCGAGGATTACAACATCCGGGTAGACTGGGCTGCCGTAGCTCACCCCATGTCGAATGGGCAAGTGGAACGTGCCAATGGCATGATCCTACAAGGGCTCAAGCCTCGGATCTACAACGACCTCAACAAGTTCGGCAAGCGGTGGATGAAGGAACTCCCCTCGGTGGTCTGGAGCCTGAGGACGACGCCAAGCCGGGCCACGGGTTTCACGCCTTTCTTCCTGGTCTACGGGGCCGAGGCCGTTCTGCCCACGGACTTGGAATACGGCTCCCCAAGGACGAGGGCCTACCACGAAGAAAGCAACCAAGCTAGCCGAGAAGACTCGCTGGACCAGCTGGACGAGGCTCGGGACAGGGCCTTACTACACTCGGCGCGGTACCAGCAGTCCCTGCGACGCTACCACGCCCGAGGGGTCCGACCCCGAGACCTCCAGGTGGGCGATCTGGTGCTTCGGCTTCGGCAAGACGCCCGAGGGAGACACAAGCTCACGCCCCCCTGGGAGGGGCCGTTCATCATCGCCAAAGTTCTGAAGCCCGGAACGTACAAGCTGGCCAACAGTCAAGGCGAGGTCTACGGCAACGCTTGGAACATCCAACAGCTACGTCGCTTCTACCCTTAAGATGTTTCCAAGTTGTTCATATACCCCGCACCCACGCAAAGTTTAGTCAACAAGGAAGGGTCGGCCTCGCCTCGGCAAAGCCCGACCCTCCCTCGGGGGCTAAAAGGGGGGAAGCCCCCTCTGCGTCAAAATTTTCCTCGAATAAAAAATCTTTTTTACCAGAATATTTTTCGTGCTTTCTGACTACTTCAAAAAGTGGGTCCTGGAAACGACGGGGTACACGTAAGCAGTCAAGGCTGACCGAGCCGAGGGACTCCTACGCCTCCGGGATACGGATACCTCACTCATCACCTTCTGCGATAAGTAACTCGCGCTCGGATAAGGTGAATCCGCGGATCGAACGAGTCTTTACGTACGGAAGCTCTTCTGTCGAAGCGATTCTTCGAGCCTTCTCGACCGAGTCGGTGACAGGGCCTCATGGACGGGTGAAAGTACGCGTAAGCGGCAAGGCCGACCGAGCCGAGGGACTCCCACGCCTCCGGGATACGGATACCTCACTCATCACCTTCCGCGAGAAGCAACTCTCGCTCGCACTAACATCCTTGCTACCGACAAAAAGTCCAGATACTCGAAACAAGAGGAAAAGAGACGCAGCTTTATAACGAAGCAAGGGTGTGTGTTCTGGCCTCGACGACCGCACAAGGCCCACGCTACAAGACGATTTGACCCTGCAGGCTCGGATCTTGACGTTGGAAGAGGGCGATGACACCCTCGGCGTCGACAGCACCTTCGGCAAGGCCCGACCTAGCCTCGGACGGCGACGCGGTCCGAGGGCCTCCGCTCCGAAGGACAACGTCATCACCACGCTCGAGCAATCTCTGCCAGGGACTTCTCCGAGAACCCGGCCCGAGCGGACGGCTCGGCCGGCCACCTCCGGGGCCTCGGCCAACCTCCTTCCGAGGGCGCCAGCTCGGTCCGAAGCCTCGGCTGATCAGCTCCGACGTCGATCCTGCCAACGGACAACCCGGCTAGGCTCCTGCCAACCAGGTTTTATTTCTCGAGCCAACTCCGCCTCTGCTCGTGCTGATATCGCTACCCCTGGCCTCGGCTCGTCGAAGAGCGGCCGAGGGGTCTCTTTAACTAAGCTAGAGGAGCCTCGGACAACAGGTCCGACCGAGCCGAGGGATTCCTACGCCTCCGGGATACGGATACCTCACTCGTCACCTTGACACGGGGCGACTCACGCTTGGTGAAGCGGTTCAGGCAAACAACAGGCGAGTCTTAGTGCTCAGAAATGAGGAAAAAACACGGCTTTGTGCCGAAGTTATATACATGTTCAAGCCCCGAAAGCCGAAATGAACAAAAAACCCGGCACTCGAAGTGCCATTACAAACGGAACTCCGGTCCCCCCCCCCCCCCCGCAGGTACGAACAACCCCACTCGATGGGGGTGGGCCTGCGGGGCAGCAGAAGGCCGACGAACGGCACGTCGCCGCCCGCCCCGGCAGCGGCGACGATGAAGACGTCTGTCCTGGGGGGCCCAACAGCAGCAGTGATGGCCTCAGGGCGGATGCTGCCGCTGGGAGGCCCCCGCCCTTGCCCAAACTCGAGAGGCAAGGACGGACAGAAGGCCGTAGAGTCAGAGGTCGGTCCGTGGCCAACCTCGGCTGTCGCGCCGGCGGAAGAACCTCTTCCAGCTGCCGTGGCGGGAGGCGGCACCGGGGGCGGCTCCGAGAGTGCTTGGCTCAGAGAGCCGGGCACGCTGCAGCTGTTGGCGCCACGGACGACTCCCGCCCTTCCCCCCGATCACTGAGGGAAGGAGCGGATCACCGCCCGCGCAGGGGCCAACCCCGACTCGGCACACGCCCCTCCTCAGCCCTGGTGATGAAAATCCTTGAGGCTGAGGGAGGGGCCGAGGCCGCAGCCCGGCTCGCTTTCCCCCACCATCAAGCCGGAGGTCGCCCTCTTGGGTGACCGCCGGTGGAGGGGTGCAGCCGGGCTGCATGATGAAAATCCTTGAAGCCGAACGATGGCTGAAAGGTACCAACTCCCACGGAGTTGCGTTCCTCCAGCGATGGAGCGAAAAGACGACGGTTCCCCCCCATCCGGGGGCTAGGAAGATGGAGAGACACAATGCGTAGGGAAGGAAGGAGACATGGTCACCCTGCGAAGGGGGTCGCCCTCCTTTTAAAGGCAACTTCCCCTGCTTGCACCCTCAACCGTCACGGGCTGAGTCTTCTCCAACACGCCTCCAAAGTCCTCCCCTGCGGCGCGGGGGCTGGGGCCCGCCTGTCATGCAGACCGGCTCCAAGCAGAAGAAGCCGAACCGCCGCGCACGACGCACGCAACCGCCCAGCGGTTACAAGTAACCCTCCGCTTTTGCCCCGACCGGCGGGCAAAAGGGGCAGGCGGCCATGCAGGCGGCATGCAACCGCGCCAAGTGGACGCGCCTCTCCGACTCCTGACAGGCCAGCGCGACGGCTCAAGCCCACGCGTCGTGCAACTGGCGCGCCGGGTGCTGCATGCGAACCGCTGTGCCACTCGCTCCACCACCGCACCTCCTCGATTGCGGAACCGATACCGCGATTCGAGGCGACCCAGCCCGCGACCCAGCAGCGCCAGCCTGGCGCAGCGGTCAAACGCGGTCAAAAATGGGCCGGCAGTAATGACGGTGGCAGGCGCGCGAGGGCAGCGGTCACGCCATCTGCCAGGCTCATGTCCCATCCGAAGGCAGCAAGAGAACCACCTCTCACGGCGTGAAGACGACGCGCCCGTGACCCGTACCTCGAACGGCACGCGCACGCGCAACGGCAACCTCTCCAACTACTCACCCCGGCGCATTAACTCCGCGGCTCGACGGACAGCGCTACGGGCGGGAGAGGCTGGCGACGTTTCGCCTTCGCCAAAACGACCACACCAAAAAAGGTACGCCACGATGTTCAATTTCGCATCTTTTTTCCCTTTTCCTCTTTCTCTATCTCTTGCAACAGGGACCGAGAAGGGGGATAACCCCAAAGGGATCCTTCCCCGTGAAGGAACTAGGCTCCGAGCCTCCTTACTGATCAGGGGTTCGAAGGCTGGCCCCCCGAAGGGTCCAACAGCCGCCTCAGATCGCGTGGGCCCGACACCCACTACTGGTCAGGGGTTCGAAGGTCGGCCCCCGAAAGGTCCCACGACCGCCTCAGGCTACTCGGGCTCCGTGCCCCCTACTGATCAGGGGTTCGAAGGCTGGCCTGTCGAAGGGTTCACAGTCGCCTCAGACGCCGAGCGAGGGATGACCAGGGGTACGTTCGATACATAACCAAGGCTCGGGCTGCGCTCCCGAGGTACCCTAGGACATTTCCGAGACCAGCGGGAACGACTCTGTAACGGAATCCCATCGGAGGGAGGCAACGAGCCCTCGGACCCCGTCGCTAGGGGACCGGGTCCGGCAGATCACCCGCAGGTACTTTTGGGCGTGCCTCCGGGCCCCTAGCCGACCCCCAACGAACGGGGCACGGACGTCCACTCGGATTACCCGATTGCAGCTCACCGGAGACACCATGTTCGGTGCCCATCGAGGGTAACATGGCGCACTCCCCCCTCCTCCTTGCGGAAAGGCGACGTAGGGGCGTATATAAAAAGCCGAGTCTGTCCCTGATCGTCCTCTCGCTCCGTGCGGAGGCTCGGGGGCTGCTCTCGCAAACCCGGCTCCGGCCAAACCGTTGACAGCGTCAACATACCAGCCCGAGAACTTGGGCCCCGACAGTGTACCTGGGCTACGCCCTGCTCGCATGAGGGAACCGCCAGACCAGCCGAGGCATTACGCAAGGCATTAAGACCTCGAAGGAGCGAAACCACTCCTCCGAGGCCTCGGGGGCTACACCCGGCGGGTGCGCTCGCGCGCACCCACCGGAACAAAGTACCTCCGAGAAAGGCTGGTCCCCTTGCAAAAAAGTGCGACGCAAGCCTCCAAGCGAGTGTTAACACTCTCTTCGAGGCTCGGGGGCTACTGTCGGGGACCATAATTAGGGGTACCCTCAAGACGCCTAATTCTCAGCTGGTAACCCCCATCAGCATAAAGCTGCAAAGGCCTGATGGGTTTGATTAAGTCAGGGATCAGTCCATACGAGTGACTCGATCACGCCACGCCCGAGCCTAGCCTC
This sequence comes from Zea luxurians, assembly GCA_029449295.1. Classification (NCBI taxonomy): domain Eukaryota; kingdom Viridiplantae; phylum Streptophyta; class Magnoliopsida; order Poales; family Poaceae; genus Zea; species Zea luxurians. Next base: position 10,816,944 of record JAOPSE010000057.1, read on the forward strand.
GGGCGAGGGCAGCCGACCCTAAGATGACTCCGTCTCGCCTGAGGTCTCCTCTTTCACGGCAGACGCATCACCGGCTCGCCCGAGGCCCCGCCTTCGATAAGAAGTAACCCTGACTAAATCACCGCGCCAACCGACCGAGTCACCGGGGCGTTTAACGCAAAAGGTAAGACCGACGGGCGACCAAACTCCGCTCCGCCCGACCCAGGGCTCGGACTCGGGCTAAGGCCCCGGAAGACGGCGAACTCCGCTCCGCCCGACCCAGGGCTCGGACTCGGGCTAAGACCCCGGAAGACGGCGAACTCCGCTCCGCCCGACCCAGGGCTCGGACTCGGGCTAAGGCCCCGGAAGACGGCGAACTCCGCTCCGCCCGACCCAGGGCTCGGACTCGGGCTAAGGCCCCGGAAGACGACGAACTCCGCCTCGCCCGACCCAGGGCTCGGACTCCGCCTCGGCCTCTGCCGAACGACCTCCGCCTCGCCCGACCCAGGAGTTCGGGCTCGGCCTCTGTCTTGCAGGACGGACTCGACCTCGACTTCGGAGGAGCCTCCACGACGCCCGACCTAGGACACAAGACCGCCACGTCAACAGGAAGCGTCATCATCACCCTGCCCTGAGCCGACTTGGGTCACAGAGAACAAGACCGGCGTCCCATCTGGCCAGCTCCGCCAGATAGGCAATGATGGCGCCTCACTAGACCATGACGACGGCGGCTCCCAGCTCCCTTACGAAAGCAGGAGGACGTCAGCAAGGGCCCAGCCACTCCGACAGCTGTCCCTCCGTCCGGCTCCGTTACTCCTCCAACAGCCACGACACCACACCAACAGGGTGCCAAGATCTCTCCGGCTGCCACCTTGGCATGTACTTAGGGCGCTAGCTCTCCCTCGCTAGACACGTAGCACTTTGCTACACCCCCATTTTGTACACCTGGATCCTCTCCTTACGACTATAAAAGGAAGGACCAGGGCCTTCTTAGAGAAGGTTGGCCTCGCGGGGACGAAGGGCAGGGGCAGGCGCTCTCTCGGGGCCGCTCGCTCCCCTCACCTCGCGCGGACGCTTGTAACCCCCTACTGCAAGCGCACCCGACCTGGGCGCGGGACGAACACGAAGGCCGCGGGAATTCTCCGACTCCCTCGTCGCGACCCGGCTCCGGCCACCGACCTCTCGCTCTACTCCCCCCTTCGCGCTCGCCCACGCGCTCGACCCATCTGGGCTGGGGCACGCGGCACTCTCACTCGTCGGCTCGGGGACCCCCCGGTCTCGGAACGCCGACAGCCTTTGTCTTTGATTTTTTTGTTTATTCTGTATAGATTAGACTTTTTTGTTATCTATGACAAATATTTCTCATATCTATGTATGTGTGTACTTATAGTCAGGCTGATAATAACAACTTCAGTGGAAGCTCCATCCTGCTGAATACAACAACATATGAACACTTCTAAAGCTGTGAGTGTAACAATCTTTTCGCTCATGTTCTCTCTTTCAGAATTTGAGGTAGATGAGGGCAAAAGAATTTAAACAGCTATTACAACTTCTGTTATTGAGAACAATTATTAAAAATGTAGGCATTGGTGAGTAAAAACCTAAGGTTAAAAGAAGAATATTTTGAATAAAAGTGTTTGTATTTGCTAAATGGCTTATGCTTTTAGTTGAGATGGGTAGTATATCAAAGTTCAGGGCATCACATAGATAAGAACGAATTTGCTCTGTGTGCAACAAAAAGCTCGTTTTTACACTACTACTCTTCTATTGCAGCCTATAGATGCCAAATAGTTGGATGCAACTGGTCCATTTATCTGGAAATATTTACATTTAAAAAATCTCGAAAACCATTACATTTAAAATTTTATAGGTAGTCTTCTTCCATTCTGTGGAGATCATTTTCACTAATAACTAAAACAACAATTACTTCATTATATTCATTCAAGGACAAGCGCCACACAATCAACATCATGTTTAAACCCAAATCAAGACATGTTGAGTAAATCATCCTTTTACATGTTACCACGAGTCTAAAGAACTACAGTTTGGGTTGTTCCAGATTTGAGTGTCATACCTAAATTTGGCTACTTGTAACTCCAGATTTGAGTGTCATCCTTTTACTTAGATGTCATTAATTTGGAGCACTCCTTTTCTTGCTCTATCCATTTTCTGTTTGTAATTTTCGTCGGGCTTCGGCAAAAACTGACAAACGAGTTGTGCTCCAACTTATAATCTTTGATTCAATGTGGAATGGAATTATTCCTTTTGTTTTGCTTGTATGCAGTTAGCAGCTTCTGATTGTAGAAATTGTCATTCGGTGTACTCAAATCACACCAAGCATTCCATGTATTTGAAGGAAGGGGAGCTGGCTACCTCTTCTAGAGAGACAAGCAGTAGACGGTGGATTGCTGCTAGCAAGTTTTCTAAGTTCATGATGTCAGAGTATATTCCTTAAAAAGTGACTTACTCTGGCATGTACCTTACTATATCTTTTAAGATATGAAAACATCTATTTTTAGTGATGCTAACAAAAGTATAGAATAATAATTAGTATTTTTGCATATCAATGTATCTTATCATATTGATTCCATAGCAACAGACGAATATACACCTATATCTTTTAAGGTATGTAAACATCTACTTTTAGTGATACTAATAAAAATATATAATAATTAGTGTTTTTGTATATTAATGTATGGGTAGGATCATAAATAAATTACGAAACATTTTCCTATAATATTATAACACATTTATACATGAGTTATCGTGGTATTTTATCTTCCCATTGCAACTTACAGGTATATATATAATATAGAAACCATAGTAACGTAGAAATAACTAACTAGCTAAAAAAACTCGTGCAACTGTCCGTCCTCTGTAGGCTAGATCTAACGAGTGACATTTTTAACCGTATCTTTAAATTCGAATTCGAACTCATGACCTACCTAACAAGTGCTACTAAAACTACCTAACCAACTCAACTAGATTGGTGGCTCAATTTCGCTTTCATATACACACAAAATGATCGCCATATCACCCACCAAATTTACATCTATTTAATAAAAGGAAACCTGTACATTTTGGACTAGAAAACCACATGCAGACACGCAAAACATAATAACCGGAGAAGAAAAAGAAACAATAGACACCAAAACTTTCAACTGTTTATCTATCGTCAAAATATACAAGAACAAAATTTGCTGTGAGGAACCACTGACGAGAACCTAAAACATGCCTCGGTCTATGTTTTTTTTATGCTCCAACCGGCTGAACGAGCCCTGCCCCAAAGGGAGTGATGTCGCCTGCGACATTCTGATCATGCCTTGATATGTACTTGTCTACCGCTGCAGCAGCCTGCCGCCCCTCCGTGATGGCCCATACCACCAGTGATTGTCCACGCCTGCAGTCCCCGGCTGCGAACACACCATCAACACTGGTAGCGAAGTCTCCAAACTGCGCTTTGAAGTTTGATCTGTTATCCTTCTCCAAACCCAGTTTCTCAGCGATAGACTGCAGGAAGAAAAGGCTATTAGTTGGCAGACATTTCTCATAAATGGTACGTTAGGCACTAGACTAGAACAGTGGTACTTAGGGGCTTTTATAATAAATAGCCTTGAAGGGCACTGACCGCTTCAGGACCCAAGAATCCCATAGCTAGGAGGACGAGATCAGCTTCAATAATCTCTTCTGATCCTTGGATCTCCTTGAGTTGAAATCTTCCATCTACTTTCTCCCACTTCACACGCACTACCTCAAGGGCCTTCACCTTGCCATTTTCATCGCCAATAAAACGCTTTGTCAAGACTTCATAAGTTCTTGGATCCTTCCCAAACTTGGTAGCAGCTTCTTGATGCCCATAGTCAACACGGAAAATTCTTGGCCACTAAAAGCAAAAAAGGAGAAATAAGCAAATAACAACTCCAAGCTGGAAAAGATGCACAAGCAACGATATATTCCTGCACTCAGCAATCTAATGCTAAGGTGTCGTTTGGTTCACGAAATGTAACATAAATGACAACGATAATGATTCACACTCGACTACCAGCGGTAACAAGTTCGAATAGGACGGTATTAATTTCTAGTGTGATATCTCATTACGGTTGGACTTGAACAATCATGATTTAACGTTATCGGTTACCGTTCACGTTACAAATATGTGAACCAAACAGCACATAAATACAGTACCCTAAAGAAAGTGATAAATGACTGCAAAGAGAGACAGATACCTGGGGCCATGGGTTATCAGCAGCTCTATTGCTTGGTGGTTTTGTCAGGAGTTCAAGATTTACAAGGCTGGTGCAACCATGCCTAATAGATGTGCCAATGCAATCTGTTCCTGTATCACCTCCACCAATAACCACCACCTTTTTCCCGCGGGCGGATATATATTTACCATCCTCCAGGTTGCTGTCGAGTAAACTTTTGGTATTTGCATGGAGAAATTCCATTGCAAAATGAACTCCAGATAGCTCGCGTCCAGGGATGGTGAGATCTCTGTTAAGGACATGACCATAGGTCAAAATAGAGCACGACTATTTGAAGTATATGTTGCATCGTGTGTATTTTTGTTGTACTTAAAAATTATATACCATATGTATCTTACAAACAAACACACAGATATATTTAGAAGCTACTATCAATCAAAATTCAAAAATTTATCTGGAACCTTAGTTTGTTACCTTGGTTTTGTTGCTCCGCAAGCCAAAATAACTGCATCATTCTCAGAACGTAGACGTTCAATTGAGTACAGAGGATCACTACCAACATTGGCATTCACCACAAATGTGACACCCTCTTCTGCCATTAGGTTAACACGGCGCTGGACAATGCCAATCTTGTCAGTCTTCATGTTTGGAACGCCGTACATCATTAAACCTCCAATTCGGTCTGCACGTTCGAACACAGTTACAAAATGCCCCATTTTGTTTAGTTGATCCGCAGCAGCCAAACCAGCTGGTCCACTGCCAACAATGGCCACCTTCCTTCTGTAAAAGGAACATTTCACTGCTAATGAGCATAACCGAGATACTACCTAGTAACGAAATTAAACTCCAAACACGGAGAAAACTAAATGATTATAACTTTAAAACACACACCCTGTTCTTTGAAGTGGAGGTCGTGGAATCATCCATCCCTCTTCGAAACCTTTGTCTATGATTGCACATTCTATACTTTTGATAGACACCGGATTCTCAATAATCCCAAGAACACATGACCCCTCACAAGGAGCAGGGCATACTCGTCCAGTAAATTCAGGGAAGTTGTTTGTCTCAAGTAGTCGATCCAATGCTTCGCGCCATCTGTTCTGGTGAACTAATTCATTGAATTCTGGGATCTTATTTCCAAGAGGACAGCCAGCACCTGAGCTTTCCTGTGAAAGTATAATAAAAATGTTATAAAAAGAGAGTTCCAAAATCTTATCAACAGCAGATAAGAAAAGAAACAAACGTGTGTTTCTTTTACAGAAGTACTCTAGAGAAACAACTTCAATTCAGCATCTGAATAAATAAAATATATCCATCTTAACCATGATGGAAAGAGAATAAGAATATATATAGCAAGAATAGAAATATCACCTGATGACAGAAAGGAGTACCACAGTCCATGCAACGAGCAGATTGTGTATTTAATAGTGGACCAGGTGTTGATTCGATTGCAACTTCCTTCCAATCTTTAACACGCTCTTTTGGATCTCTGTAAGAAATACTCTCTCGCTCATATGTAATAAAACCTCGGTACTTTTTGGCATTGGCAACACGTGTTGGCCGGCTTGCTGACTGATCAGGTTGTACTTTCTGTACATGAAAGTTGATACAAGTAGTCAATGAAAGCTTCCAAGAATCGGAATTATATTATTAGCTGTTTCTGACAAATAAAGTTTTTGTGCAAAGATTTAATTCCCTATTGAATGAATAGGAAATGATAACTAAACTAGAAATGTTTAGGTAGATGAATTAATAGTTTAGGATAGCTAAGTAGAAACTCGTGATATGAAAAATGAAACAAAGTTGGCACTTGAAAATGTATCTCACCTTAGTCGTCACAGATATTCCATTTACCATCTTAGGCTCCTTTGCATGATTAGCAACACTCTTTTCCAACTTCATGTTTTCTAAAACCCTCTTATAGTCCCTTGGATATACTTTTACAAATTTTGGAAGAAGATTATCAAAATCGGAGAGTATGTCTCTAGCCAAAACACTCTCAGTGTTGCGACGATGTTGCTCAATCATCATTTTCAATGTGATGATGTCATCCTCTTCCTCCACATGATATAGATCAACTAACTCATTGTTGCAGCGAGCACTGAATTTCCCATCAACATCATAAACATAGGCAATACCTCCACTCATGCCAGCAGCAAAGTTCCGCCCAGTTTTCCCAAGGATAACCACAGTGCCTCCAGTCATGTACTCACATCCATGATCTCCAATTCCTTCAACCACTGCTTGAGCACCTGAGTTGCGGACACAAAACCTTTCTGCTGCCATACCATTGAAATATGCCTCTCCCATGGTAGCACCATATAAAGCCACATTACCAATGACAATATTGTCCTCTGCACTAAATGAACTGTTCCTTGGTGGGTACACAACAATTTTCCCACCAGATAATCCCTTACCAAGATAATCATTGCTGTCTCCTTCCAGTTCAAGAGTGACTCCAGGACAAAGAAAAGCACCAAAGCTTTGACCAGCACTTCCAGTAAACTTCACATGAATTGTACCAGCAGGCAATCCATTGATGTGATAACGTTTTGTGACTTCATGACTGAGCATAGTTCCAACTGCTCGGTTCGTGTTCTGGATTGGAGTCTCGATGAAAACACGAACTTGCTTTTCAATAGCAGTTCTTGACAGATCTATTAGTTTGTTATCTAATGCCATGTCTAGGCCATGGTCTTGCTTCTCAACACAGTACTGAGCAACACCTGGACGAATCTCTGAAGCTGGTTTCAAGATTAGTGAGAGATCAATGTTCTCAAGTTTCTCATTAGTCTTCACTACTTCTGGATCAACCTCAAGCATATCAGAACGTCCAACCATTTCAGTAATGGTGCGGAACCCAAGGTTTGCCATGATTTCTCTTAGCTCCTCAGCAAGCATGAAAAAAAAGTTAATGACATGCTCTGGTTCTCCAGCAAACTTTTCTCGAAGCACTGGGTCTTGAGTAGCTATACCAACAGGACAAGTGTTCATGTGGCATTTTCGCATCATAATACAACCGAGTGTGATCAGTGGTGCAGTGCTAAAACCAAATTCCTCTGCACCAAGCAAGCAAGCAACAGCAACATCTCTACCAGTCTTCAACTGTCCATCTGTTTGCAGAACAGCTCGACCACGAAGCCCATTTGCTACTAGAGTTTGATGTGTCTCAGCCAACCCAAGTTCCCATGGAAGTCCAGCGTTCTTGATACCTGTCCATCTTGAAGCTCCCGTGCCACCATCATGGCCAGATATAAGAACATGGTCTGCATGTCCTTTTACAACACCACTAGCAACAACTCCCACACCAGCCTCAGAAACTAGTTTGACACTGATACGGGCTCCAGGATTTGAATTCTGCACAGGCAAGAATATCATTATCACTGAACAGCATTTGCAAGTTGGAGATTCGCAAACATACATGCAAGTTCACCAGTAAAAAGTAGCAAGAGTTGCCTCACAGCAAGTGATCCGCGAATATTAAGATCAATAAGAGAGGCCTTCAGAGGTTGTTAAGACGAGTGTAAAAAATTAAATTGAGCCAACAGCAACAATCAATGAGCCATGGATCTTGTGGGTATAGAAAGCAGCATTACTCTATTTACAATTCATACCTTAAGATCATGTATAAGCTGTGCAAGATCCTCAATCGAATAAATATCATGATGCGGAGGTGGACTGATCAGTCCTACACCAGCTGTGGAATGTCTTGTGACAGCAATGTCACCAATAACCTTGTGGCCTGGAAGCTCACCACCTTCACCAGGCTTGGCACCCTATAGAAATTTAAGGTAAAAAACAGTAAATCCAAAATGAAATATGGAAGACCCATGTTCTTTCAAAAAGATGCAATTCATGTTAACGGCTGCATAGTGCACAATGTTGACAAAGTACCTGGGCCATTTTTATCTGCAGCTCATCTGCATTAGTCAGGTAATAGCTGGAAACTCCAAACCGTCCACTAGCAACTTGCTTAATCGCACTTCGTCTTGGGTTCATTGAGCCATCAGGAAGTGGTTCCATCCGAGAGGGCTGTTCCCCTCCCTCACCTTCACAGATATATTAAAGCAAGTGTATTTGGTCACATAAATCTTAGACTTGGGAATAAGTATATTTAATATTAAGATCTAGAAAACACACTGTCTGCTCATGTTCCTGAACTACAATATAAGAACAAGTTGAAGGGGTTTATAATCAAAAAGGAACAATATGCATACAGCAGTATTTAACCACTTCTATTAAACCAAAGAAATTTATAGCAGATGTCCTCATCAGTTAGCACTAGCGTTTAAAAATTATAAAAGCAAAAAAATATCTTGCAATAAACTATAACAAACAAAACAGTATGATATGTTTTCAGAAGCAATGCTCACATAATAAAACGTGATTGTCTAAAATGTTAGTGCAGAGGACAGGCTCACATAATAAAACGTAGGCAGCTGTTGTTCATGTTTCAGGAAAAGAACAGCACATCACCCTTACAAAAACTAGAAAATGGTCCATACATCCTACATTTGTTCAGATGGTTTTTCATGGAGCTAATGTGCCAAAAGAACAATAATTCCTCCACATCTAAAACAGAGAAATATCACGTATGGATGAGAACCATACCTGTATTAGATTTTCCTCCAAGTTTGTTCATGGCAATAGCAAGGGCAGTATGTGCTTCTAATGAAATAGAACCATAACTCATTGCTCCAGTACAAAAGCGTTTCACTATCTCACTTGCAGGTTCAACATCATCCAAAGATATCTTGTCAGAAATATCTTTAAATTTCAGCATGCCACGTAAATTGCACGCCTTGTTGAGCTCCTGAATTCGTTTCGAATATTCCTTGTATGCTGCCCGGCTGTTGACTCTAGCTGCTTCTTGTAGTTTTCCCATTGCAAGTGGGTCGTTGAGATGAACTTCACCATTTTTCCTCCAGTGGTAATCCCCTGGGTTGGGAAGGGCCTTTGCATCTGCACTGCCAGCTGGAGGGGTTCTTGATGGGAAAGCTAACTCATGAAGACGAAGTGCATCTCGTGCAAGCATTTCAAATGTTGCACCCTCAATCCTGCTAGGTGTGCCTTCGAAACACTTGCCAATCACTTCGGAAGAAAGACCAAGAGCTTCAAAAATCTGTGCACCTTTGTAGGATGCAAGGGTGGATATTCCCATCTTCGCAAGAACTTTCATCATTCCATAGTTAGAAGCATAGAAATACTTCTTCACCAGCTCTTCCTTTGAGTTGGGTTGTCCATCACCATTAGGAGGAATCTTCCCATCATTCTGCAAGCACCAAATTGCTTCAATAGCCAAATAAGGGCATATAGCATCAGCACCAAATCCAAGCAGGGTGCAGAAATGATGCACTTCACGAGGTTCAGCTGACTCAACCAACAATCCTATGCGTGTCCTCTCAAGATTTGCAACAAGGTGCTGATGCACTGCTCCCACTGCTAAGAGAGAACTGGCAGCAACACGGTCTGAGGAAAATCCTGCATAACAAAGTTAGGCAAACAAAATTAAGTCAAATCTCCATGTGTGAAACTTTGATGGACTGTCAAAGGAATTGAATTGTGTAAAGAGCTATTCTCAAGCTAAACGAAAAGGAACAAGTGAGTTATGGCACATCCTGCAAATGAATAGAGCAACAGACCAACAAAATTGTAGAATGCATTTATAACTCATATGTAGGGAAATTCAATTAACTGTTGGGTGATTGGTATAATCATATATCATATAAAAGGCAAAAACTGTTATGCAATCAAGCTTCCCGTGCAATCGTCATGCAATCAAACTACCAAACATCACAAAAAAATTGTCAAAAAATTTACAGATATACTTCATTATTTACTTTACCAATATATTCTAATTTATACTATGTTAAAAGATATAAAAAGATAAAAAAAAACTATATTTTTTAATCCTTCATATTAGATAGAATTTTCTCTTTTTTATCTCTTAACATAGGATGAATTAAAACTTGAATTTTAATTTTGATATATTGATAGAGTAAATAATAAAGTACATCTATAAATTTTGAGAATTTCTCATAATTTTTTATAGTTTGACTGCACGGCAATTGACAGGAAGCTTGATTACAAACAGTTTTTGCCTGCTAGATAAAATATGGAATAAAAATATACTACTGTAGATAAAATTCTAACCTCTATCTGAGAGAACCAAAATAGTATATCCCTCGCGTATGGCTTCACGAGCTTCAGCACACATTCTGTTCAAAGTTTCTTCCAAGCCCTTCCTCCCAGACTTTTTTGGGTATGTTATGTCAAGCACTTTGCTTCGCCAACCTCGATAATTCATCTTTTTAATAGCCTCCATTTCATCAATAGAAACCAAGGGACCTTTAAGTGAAAGACGGTTGCATTGTTTTTCAGTTGTTTCCAACAAGTCGCCTTCGGGGCCAATCATACACTCCATAGATGTAACAATTTTCTCTCTAATAGGGTCAATCGGAGGGTTTGTAACTTGTGCAAACATCTGCTTGAAGTACTCAAAAGTCAACTTCTCCCTGTTTGACATCACCGCAAGTGGTGTATCATTTCCCATGGAACCGAGAGCTTCCACTCCATCCTTAGCCATTGGCAGTAGCAACATGTCCAGGGCTTCCACCGTGTACCTAGAATACATCAGTTAACTATCAGCAAAACTTGAAACGGCAACAGAACAGAATAAATCCCTTGCTTACCCAAAAGCCTTCAGTGGGGTCAAAATCCCATTGATACCAACATGGTCCTTGTTCTCATTCTTTGCCTGCACCAAATTATAAGAGTCATAAGCGCTACAGTACTTATGTTTTGCCCAAGTTGTCACTAGTAATATTGGTGCACGGTAAGGACTTACAGGAAGTGAGCTAGAAATGCTTGGAGCAACCCTATCGGTTTCTGGTACTGATTCTACAATATCCTTGAGATATATCTTTTGTCTCTTGAGCCATTCCCCATATGGGTGAGCTTTAGAGTATTGTGCTTTCAGAGCTTCATCATCCACTACAGTGTGATTCTCAAAATCAACCAATAGCATCATTCCAGGGTTTAACCTGCCTTTTCTCAGCACGTCTTCAGGAGGAACATCAACAACACCGACCTCACTACCCATGATCACACGCCCACTGTGCGTCACATAAAACCGACCAGGCCTCAAACCGTTACGGTCCAGGGTAGCTCCAAGGTAACGACCATCAGTAACTGTAGGCGAAAGACAAGTTAGGATTGAGTAGATCAAGTAACAATCAGGAGAAGAATGATTAGAAAAGAAAAGTGGATAGAATATATATACAAGATATTAGAGCAGGTCCATCCCAAGGCTCCATAAGTGCTGACAAGAACTCGTAGAGAGCTTTCTTCTCAGGATCCATGTTTCCATCGTTCTGCCATGCCTCAGGGATCATCATCATCACGGCTTCTGGCAGGCTTCGCCCACCACGGACAAGAAGCTCAAGAACATTATCGAATGCACCTACAGTTAACAATTTTTCCAGGTAATAAGTTTCCAAAAGATAGATAGTCAATTTTCATTTGCCAACTGTAACTGTGCATCCATACCAGAATCAGAAGAGGTAGCATCAACAATTGGCAGAATTCTTGCAAGCTGCTCCTTTGATAATCCAAGCTTCTCCGCCTCTAAGAGACCCTCACGTGCTGTCATCCTGTCATAAATCCATATTACTTAAAGACAAGCTAAGAACCATAAAATCCAAACAGCATAAGAATATGGAGATGACCGTATCCACACAAAAATATAAACTATGAAACTATAGTTTAGCGAGATTACCAATTCTTGTTTCCTCTAAGGGTATTGATCTCTCCATTATGACCTAAAACACGCATTGGTTGCGCACGGTCCCAGCTGGGAAAGGTGTTTGTGGAGAACCTTGAGTGAACCTGTTTTAATATATGGATTTTAGAAATCATATTACAGACATAGTTTGCAGCTTTAAGATGCTGAATAGAACATCAGAATGAAGCACTTGCACTACCAAAAAGAAAGCATCAGTAGCACAGAATTTCATCAAAACAGTTGGGAGCCCTAAGCTACCTCAAACCAAACACATTTCCTTCCCACCACCTAATCGGAGGTCACATCCTGATGAGTCGGGCATAGCAGTCGGCCATAGCAGAACTGCAGCTTGACTCTGCAACATGGTTATCGGGTATCAACTAATAGAGATTTCTAATAGTTTACTTTAAGGCGTCAAGAACCAGGACTAAAATAGCATATGAGTAGAGCAGTGATGATAAGACAGTTCAAAATATGATGCCTGCATGGGAGCATATCTTCTTACAACAGCCTTGCTATTATTGGTTCGCATCCGTCGACTATGATCATGACAATTTTTGTGTAATACTGCTAAAGTTTCGTATTTACCAGAGCCATATAACTCATGAAGTTTTCTTGACCTAGGTCAGCATAGTAGTACCCCTTAAGCTGGCACGGTTTAAGCTGGCCCTTGTAAACAATAGTCCTGTAATATAAAGAAATACAACTTTGAATAAGAATTATTCATACAAACATAAGCCAACCAAAATGACATTTGGCTACATATTTACAACTGTTAAGACCAAATTGAAGGCAATAATTTGATATTCCCTTATAGAAAATCAAAATTATTGCCAAAATTCTGTTCTAAAACCGTGCTTAGTGGAAACTCTCTGCCCCTTTTCAACCCTGAAACATAATGAAACCAAAGCATAAACAAAAACTTTTCAGGTGAGGAAAGGGAAGAACCTTGAAGATAGAGAGCACATGTAGAAATCCCTCTCTCCTCCACGCTTAATGTTCAGAGAGGCTCGGACAGAGATGATTGAGAGTCTCCTAAGGATATATAGCTGCAGCAATTCATCAAAAAACGTTAAAGCCAAATCCATCAAATATGCTGATGTGCAATTACATCTAGTGGTATAGAATTACCTGTTGCTCAAACTCAGCCTCTGATCTTGAACTCTTGGTAACGAAAACCTGCTCAATGACTGGCTCAGTCTCGAGTGCAGATTCACCCAAGTCTGAGTTGTCAGTAGGAACAGGACGCCACCCGAGTATTACATGTCCCAGTGATTCCGCGACCTACAAGGACAAGATTATTAATAAGAGAAGTGAGCTTAACATGCAGATCCTGCATTGCTCATAGGCTATCACCAACCTTCTTAAACTCAGCTTTGCCCTTCTCGCGACGCTTTTCATCGGTTGGCATGAAAAACATTCCAACAGCATAGTCGCCTGGCGGGGGTAGCTCAAACCCAGCATCCTTTGTGACCTGTGGGAACACCAAAGCATTGAATGACTGTCGAAAAGAACAGCTTTGCTTTCTTTTCTTCTATTTCTTTTTGTTGCAAAGAAACTCACCTCTTTGAAGAAGTCATGTGGTAGAGCGACCATAATGCCGGCACCGTCTCCTGTGTTCTTTTCGCAGCCACAGGCACCACGGTGCGCCATTCTCTCAAGCATTTCAATAGCATCATTAACCTACGGTAAAAAAGATAGCAAAATTGGCATCCCGAACATGATAAATCGAAATAGTGTAACTACAGGACATGTGGCATCGCCTCTTTCAAGGAATCGATGAAACTTACAGTCTCGCGTTTGTAATCGCCAGAAAGCTCAGCGACAAACCCAACGCCGCACGCGTCACGCTCGAACGAGGGATCATAGAGCCCAATGCTGCTGTTCGGGAGCTTCGAGAGCGGCCTCACCACCTCCGCGTCGCGCGCCGCCGCGCGGGGCGCCAGCGTAGCGACGCGCTCCTCGGTGCGCTGCAGGCCGCCGAGGAACCCGCTGCCCTCGAGGGAAACGCCGCCGTATGCTTGCCAGCCAGAACGGTACGGCGGTACCACGGGGCGGCCGCGCCGGGCCCGATGACCTGCGCCTATCGGCGCCGACTTCAACGCTGTCCCTTGCGCCGTCGACATGGCTAAACAGCAAGCCTCGCTATCTGCCATGCAACAATCAAACGACGACGAGCATCAGATGGTGTTCGCTTAGCGATTCATCGATCTACAACACCATGCGGGGGGGAAAAGGAACCAGACATCCGGGAAATGGTATTTAAAAAGCACCGGAAATACAAGCAGAAAACTCAAAGCTGTCCCTGTCCCCTTCCCTACGCTCAGTCGCCCACATGTCAACACCATAAACATCCAGAAAAGATCGTGCGACCCACTCTGCAGTGTAACAGAGCACTCCCAAAAAAAGAAGTACGAAACAAACGCCTCAGCGGAGGAAACACGCGCAGGGATGAACAGATCTACCAACCCCCGCACGGCGGCGCAGATTCCGCCGCCGCGACACGCCAGATTCACGGAGGAGCGCACGGACGGACGCAGAATAAAACATCAACGGATCGAAATGATAAAAACAACGAGACGGCCGCGCATGCCACCAACCACGCACGCACGCTGCAGCCAAACCAAACCGCCAAGTTGCCAATCCCGTCAACTTTTTTTAGCGTCTCGCGGGTCCTGGCAAGCAGGGGTGCAGGGAGCGGATACCTCTGTCTCCGTCTAGCCTCGCGGAACCGGTGGCTGCGGGCTCACGACCGCGTTGTGGCTCCGATCTTTTCTCCGCCGCTAGCTTCGCGGCCTGCGCCTCGGGGATCGGTGTCTTAGATTTGGTTGCTCGCCCCACGCTCGTCCCCAGCCGCCCAGCGGCGGCGCGGCGGTGTTGTGGATTGGTGTGGGAGCGGAGCGACGCCTCTACCGCGGATACCCTTCCTCCAGAGCGTCGCTCGCCTTCCTTGACCCCTCCTCCGGATTAGTATAGGGCGTTGGGGAGCATTCGGTGTCCCTGCATTTATAGAGGGAGGGAGAGTGGTGGTGCCGACGTGCCGTGGTGGTGAGCTCGCCCTCGCTGCGCCTGCCTGCCAACCCACCAGTCACCACTCACCAGTCACCAGACCCGCTCTCCTTGTCTCGCGTCGCGTCCCCACGACCCCACGCACGCAGACGGGGCCCACTGCGTATATTTTCGCTCTCCTGCTCTTCTCACAAATGTTGTTACCTTTTTGTTTTTCTTTATTTATTTGTTATGTATTTTAAATGTGGTAGGTTAGTTTAGGAGTATGAAAACCACAGAGGATTGAAGATATCAAACATTCAAACTAGCCTTGAATCAGGATCTATAGTGGGGTCCGTCCACGGTTTACTTTCTGGTTTCGGTAACACCGAATTTTGCCATTTTTCTCATTTTCGCTATTCACTGATAAACGAATTTCGGTCCGGTTTTAACTAGATTTTGATTCAAAATATAAAAATACAAAAGTTAAATTTTAGTCAACAAAAACGAAATTTGAATATTCTAAGGTCCCGTTTGTTTCCTTTCATTTTGAGGAATTAGAATCTTACTAATGGAATATGCTATTTTTTTAGAATGTGACATTCCACCACTTTCCAAAGTTATCATATTTGTCTATCTCAAATTCATGGGGCGAGAGATTAAAATTGATTCTATAGATTTATATGCTATATTTCTGATGTTCAACTTATAGCACACTCTTGTACTTGCTTCACTATAACATAAATGTACTATATAACTATCTCTTTCATACGATTTAAAATAATATACAAATATATTATATATATAAATATATGAACTTAATTAGTTTTATCTAAATTATAATTATTAAAATGGTATTCAATTCCAACCAAACAAACGGGGCCTAAACAAAATTGTGAACCATGAGTTTGGCCCATTGTACCCTTGCCTATATGGTGCATTTGATGTGTATAAAAAAGGAAACGTGTTAGCAAACAAGACTCTATCTGTATGTAAAAAGATGGCATTTATTCGAATATTTTTTTGAGAAACATATCTACATAATCTAGCATACAATCTCAAAAACCAGGGATCGTGCTACCGGTGGGCGGGGAGGGGCTCGAGCAAGGCTTACCATCTTATTTCGGAGCAATTTTTCGATAATCTCCGAAAACATGAAATCGCTCGAATTTCATAATTACCGATCGGTTCTTTATTCAAACTTGAAAAAAGAGACTCGGTAAAAATTGACGAGAAAGTGAGAAACCGATAAAACCGAGCGGTTTTCGGTGATTTACCACTGAAAAATGTTGATTGCCTTTGAAAAAATAAAAATTCAATAACATATGTTTATAATTTGTTTAATTCGCCAAAAGATAAATTTTTGAACAACAAATATATTTCTAGACTCCTAGTAGGCTAGTACCCTCTAGTTTTTAATAGAACTTTTCCCATTTTTTATAAAAAATCAAATTCAAAGTTTTGAAACAAAATTTATGAAACATCTCACCGGGGCCCATTTCCGCCTATCGCCGAGAACGGGAAGTTTTGGAGATTAACGTCGGTTTTTGAATGGGGTTTCAAACCCTCGGCTCCAGTCCCCCTACCGCTCCTGAACCTATAGATCCCTTAAAGCTCCCGTGAATTGCATCATATATTTCTCATTTTTTAAGATTTTCATCTTTCATCAATATTTTAATGTAATACTACTTAAAACTATTATATTTATCTATTGTAAATGGTTTAGTGAGATTATATCGGTGTAGTGGCTTAGTTTAGTCTCTCCTAATTCCCATCAACACGAATGGTCTTCTCACTGAGCGATTTTTTTGGAAGTCATATTTATAATATGTCCAAGTAATTCTTTTGCCTACCAATTGGTTGCAAGAATTCGTACAAATGACTCATACATAAAATAGCCAATTCAGGTAAGTGGTCGTTTGGATCCCTTCAATTTGAAGGAATTTGAATTTACTTAATAGAGTAGGTTATTTGGTTTATAATTTGACATTCTACCACTTTCCAAAGTTAAGGTATAAGCATATCCCAAATTCAAAGGATGAGAGGTTGAAATTGATTTTATGTATCGCTATTCTATGTTTCTACCTTGTAATTTATAACACACTCTTCGACTTGCTCTCCTATAATAGAAATGTAGCACATAAATATGTCCTCCATATAGCCAACAGTAGTATATAAATATATTCTATATAAAACCATATCAGGTCACGTTTGGTTCCCAGAAATCGAGAGGAATTAGAAAATAATCTAATAGTGAAATGAGAAGGACTTTCTACAAATTGGTTTCAATTGATGGGAAACAAACAGATCCTTGGTTATTTGATCCATGCCTAAATTATTATAATTAGAATGAAATTTAATTTCAAGGATCCAAATGGGCCTAAATAAATTCTCAGCGCCAATATGTAAGGTAATAAGTAAGGTGTGTATGTATGTGGGCAAACGGTTAGATTTTTTAGTCCGAGTAAAGTTCAATCTCTCTTCATTTCACGCCTTTCCCCCTCTAAAACATATAGACATTATGCATATAACTAACGCTCTCCACTTACGGTGCCCTGTGATTTGGCGAAACATGTCACCTCACCCACAAGGCCACAATGAACACGATAACAAAAAGGAACGTTTTATAAAAAGTTCGAGGAAGGGCAACATGAGAATCCTAAACTTGACATGTTTGGACTATGCTCAGTAAATCGTGTATATGACCATACGAAACACTATTTTGCATGTTTTAAACTGTAGGTAGTATTGTTCACAAAATGGAGTTTGAAATAAGAAATGAGGTAGAAGAGGTTGTTGGGGATAGACATAGTTGGCATTTTTTAGGAAAGAATGATACAACGCCATATTTACTTTAGGGTCTACTTAGGATAACTCCATCATTTAAAAAGTGAATTTGGGCTTCATCGCTGAGCAGCTTTAGGGTAAATATGAGATCTATCATGGAAAATATTTGTCCAACTACCAACTTTAGATCCATCCAAGGGTATTTTAGTTAGAATGAACCATTTTACCCTCATGATAGACCTTACTTGTCAATGTTTGTGTTCTTTTTCTCTCCTCTGGAAAATACTCCTAGGACACATCTAGGATATGGCTAGGCATGCCCATGGTGATCGGCGGTGGGCCATGACACAACCAAGCTAGGGGCAAGCACAAATCGAGGTGAGGGCTAGCGGGTGTGACCAATTGTAGTGAGGGAGAGGGACGGAGGGAAGCGTGGCTAGGTCGTGGCTAGCACGACCGGTCCGAGTGAGTGGGAGATAGATAGAGGAAGAGATGTATGATTGATCAAAATAAGAGAGAGGGAGAGAGGCGCAGACGATCAAAGTGGAAGATAGGGAGGTTGTAACACCTCAGAATCCACAAACACACAGAGATGCTACTGAACTTTAGTACCAACATCCGAAAACTAAGAAATATACAAGCCGACGACAACTTCTTTATATTTAAAAGCATTGTGGAAGCAAATAGACGTAATTCACACTAACATGAAAAAACCTTCTAGCAAGAATGAGCAACCACAATGGATATAATTAACATTTATGCCACCTCAGAAATATCAACCTCAATCTTAATAAACAAAACCAAATAGTCGGTTCTTAATGAGTCTTTAAATCATGTGTATAATGTGCTGCTACTTCTCATTCCCCTTAACATGCGTCAAAATCCTGCATTGAGTAATATAAGAGTAAGATAAAACATCTTAGCGAGCAAATTTGTTTTGACAAGATATTTAAATCACAAGTTATATTATCGATGACTTAAAGTAACTTCAATTGATAAGAATAATACTTTTAGATAAAGAATCCAATAACTATAATATATAAAATGTTATCTTATCTCGAACAACCACATTGGGTTTGTTAATCACTTCACATCCTCGACATCTGCAAGTACTTGATGAATTCATATGAGTTCTTCCTGCATACCACGAAGGGTATGTAGCCGCATCGCACCCCTTCTTGGCAACGTACGATGCTAGATTGTACCAGTAGGGTCATACCTTAGGTCACGATATAACTTCAGATGTAATGAACCATGATATGCACATGGCATGTTTCAATTTATAAGATACCTCATTGATACTTTGCTGCCTTGAAAAAAATGTGGTTTACCACATAAATAGTTCTAGAACAATAACATTTTCGTATGTATATAATTAAGTGTCATATGTATAGAATGATCAACATCAAGTTCATGTTATTTCACGATAAACTTCTGAATATTAAGGTGTAGGTGATGAAAATAACAAGTCAAAACGGTAGCAAACCACCGTTACAATTCACTTGCCTTCACTGATGATGTGAAAAGCACTAGGAGCACTACCACCTAGGGTTTCTCCTTGAAAACAATAAAGGAAACGATGCAAGAAAAGAGAAGACATGTTGTGGTCGGCTACGATGGCTCTAGGCGGCCAGGAGTGGCTGTGGCCAACCCCGTGGCTGGCCGAGTTGGCGTATGGGCATAGCTACGGTCGGCTGGAGGTGGGCTACGACTGGCCAGGGACAGCTGGGCACGACTAGGAAGGTGAGAAGGAATAATAAAAGGAAAACTCCTAAAACCCTAACATCCAATGGCTCATATCGTTTGGAACTTGAAAAGACTCATTCGGACTCCAAACAAGACAAACTAGTAGTTGATCGGAATCGTCTCGACGAGCTCTATGCATATATGGTCTCCGATCATCCATAAGACACACCATATTTGATTATGAACATGGTCAGTTTTTGGGGTATTATAGAGGTAGAGAGAGTGAGAGGAACGGAGACTAAAAATGTAGGAGGTGTTGAACTAAACCGCTACAGTGTATTAGACCCTGTTACATTATATTGAATATGTTTTAAATTTTAGACAGATCTTTAATGGAGCTCCATGAGCTCGAGAGCGGTAAGGGGCTTGATCCCCATCCGTCCCACCAATGCCTCCGTCGCTGTAGAGTGCTATGTTGTGTAATGAGTTATCAAGTCCACGGAAATTGAGTTGGTGGAACACCTTTTGAGAAGGTCCACCAAAATGATGAATTTGGTCTCTAGATTCACTAACTTGGTTAATCTAGGTTTTGTAAATCTAAACTATTATTTTTGTAAATCTAAACTATTTGGCTCGTTTTCTATAAAATGCAGTTGTTTTTGTTGAATCTGGAGCTAATATCTCAAACAAGCTCTTACTCTTAGTACACAAACCACGTGTGAGTGTGACATGGAGGGTATGTATTCCCTGATGATATGCGCATTCTAGGCATGAATGGAATGAGATGAAAAGACCAAGTTGCCATTATGCTAGGTGAGCATTTTGCAGTTTGCACCGGCACCTAAAATTCTAGGTCAATTCCGTTTTTGCTTTTCATCGCATAAATTCCCACTCGAGCTATTTTTTTGGCTTGAACATACATGACTTGGTGATTTCATCTATAATTTTTTTTGTCAGAAACAGTTTATGCATTTTTTATATTCGCAAACATGAGACGGGACCTCCAGAAAACCAAAACCAAACTGGATGGAAGCAGCGGATATGTTATTAAATCTCGTGACACATCTCGCTTGTACAAACTGATGAAACAACACAAAATTTATTTGCATGCATCGGGCATTTTTAAACTTGCTTTAAGCATTAGGGTTTTTTGTTATATGAAAATGCACTTCCCATACACCCAAAAAAAAACAAGGAACATGAAGATCGGTCTCTATTCAGGTATTTAAGTCACTAGGTTTAAAAAAATACTACCACACAACCTTTCGAATTAAATAAATAATATAAGAAGCTATAGACACTAGTAGCCAAAACATCAGAAACAAAAGAGATCTAAGGAGTAGCATATACTGCAGAGGGAGGGAGCCCTCTTCAAAATTAGGGGTTGTTTGGTTTCTAGTAAGTAATTTTTAGTTACTTTATTTAATTTTATTTTAGTTTCTAAATTGTTAAATACGAAAACTAAAATAAAATAGAATAAAAGTACTAAAATAGAAACAAAACACGCACCCGCTTATTATTTGTCTATTGAGGATGCCTACGAAAGAATCTTTTGACCTGAACTATAAAATCAGTAGACGGTTACAGTTTTGTGTACTACTCTGCAGTCTGCGTTAACATCAGTGTGGGCCCACAGCCAGATCAGAAGCGATGGGGACTTGTGTTGTCCACAGTCTCCGTCGGGCATCTCCAGCTCCACGGCTCCACCAAACACCCCCCGTTGTATCCGACGGCTGTTGTACGTGGGGCCCGAGATCAGACGGCTGCAGTCTAGCCCCCCGCGGCACGGTAGCGGACGCCGTCGATGCGGAGAGCCACAGCCGCTTTGGAGATCACCATTCACCACGCCACGCCCCTTGTTTGTCGCCGTTATTAATTTATTTGCCACTATCTCTGCATCAATTCAACGCCCGTGCAAAACTCCGAACCCTCTTGTTTTTATCAGAGGAGCAGGCGGAAGCGGCGCATGCACCGGAGGCAGAAAGCGGGCGGGGGGGCTCCATGGGGCCCACGTGTCGGGGAAGGTAGGCGCTTTTGGGGGAGAGCTTCTTCTGCACGTGTTCTTCCTCGCGTCCTCTCCATGGCGAGCCGTGATGAGTACGGTACTAGATTCCAGATACCTACTACCTCTACCTGACCAAAAATACTAGGCGCACATGGGAGCTCCAATTCTCCAAAGCCCCAAAACCGGGCGGTTCTCCGGCTGCTAGCCTCCATAGTACGTAAGAAACCCTGTCCTAGCTGAATAATGCCCCAGGACTAAACGTTTAGAATAAAAGGAGTAGGATAGTCAAAGTTGTCTATCTTTCTTTTATTAAGTTTGCATGTTATTTTTAAGAAGCTAATACCAATTCTCAATTCTCATATCGTAAAACAAACATACATAGGTGTGTGGGGGTTGACCCTGATGGCTGATGTATCAAGTTTGCTAAAGCATGGTACAATCAACATACGATTTGCTCTGTTCGTATAAAAACTGTTGTAACTAACGCTCACATGACTACCAGTGCTCTTGTTTATTCAAGTAGCAACACATCATTGCTTTTTATTCTTTTTTTTCAAAAAAAAAGAGAGAGAGGAAGACATCATCTCTGCACATCAATCCCTGGTTCAACTTGCTATGGTCTATGTTGACGCCTTTTTGGAGGCGCCAATCACTCAACAAGAACCGGCGGCGGTGCTCTCTGGTCAGGCGCGGACGGTCCGCGGCGCAGGGCCGGACGGTCCGCGACCTGGCGCGAGGCGGCGGTGCTCTCTGGTCAGGCGCGGACGGTCCGCGGCCTTGGGCCGGACGGTCCGCGACCTGGGCGCAGGAGCTCGGGTTCCCTGCCTGACGGCCGGACGGTCCGCGCCCTAGGGCCGGACGGTCCGCGACCTGGCGACAGGGTCGTCTTCCTCCTCCTTGCTGGAATCTAGATCTCGTCCCCTGGGGGGAAGAGATCTTAATGGTGCTCCGGGTCGACAGGTCACCCGGGGCGTCCCCAGACGACGTGGAGTCGCCTAGGAATTAAGAGATCAATTCGAGGAAGAGGTCTTGGATGGACAACTAGATCTTGCCCCCTGGGAGGGGTGAGATCCTAGGGTCGTCTTGGGATCGGCAGGCCACCCAAGACGGATCTAGACGACGTAGAGTCGAATAGGGGTGAAGGTGGATATGCGGAAGGCTACGACTAGAACTATGCTACATCTACTCCTAGGGCAGAAAAGGTAAATAAGGTAATTGGTTCGATTGGAATGTGTTCGGGGGTTCTCAATCGGCCGTACCCCTTTATATTTATAGGGGAGGAGGTCTGGACCTTTTCCTAAGAGATAGCAACAAACTCCCACGTGATTAGATGGATAACCACGCACGAGATAAGGATAAATATCCGAGTTAATCTTATCTCGGGACACGCGGACCGTCCGGGCCTAAGGGCCGGACCGTCCGCTCATTTTGGTGTCCAACATATGCCCCCCTGCCTTTTGGTGGAGCTTGGCGAACCAAAAGCATCAGTGAAAACTTCGGAAACAATTGACCTCATGAGCTTTTGTTCCCGAAGTAAGGACTCAGCTCGATGCAAGTCATCGGCTCTTGCGATTAGATAATATAAATATTTGATGGAACTTTAATGCATAGAGGCCGTTTCGGATCGCATCCTCTTCGGCCATGTCTACCTGATCAACCTGTCAATAGGCAAAAACTTGTGGTGCCCCCCAGCCCAAATAAGCAAACGGATTGGGCCAGTAATATGAATTCATCGCCGTACCACCCCACACATGAGCAGGACAACACATCGGCGATGGATAGAACGGGACGCACCATGCTATCCCCGGAGGAAGATGACAAGGCGATCTTGGTTGTGCTACCTTTTGGGTCCGTTTAGTTGGCTTTTGCTTTCGCACAGATCGCCCTTTTGACTTAGTCTGCTTTATTGGCCGGTTGTGTGGAACGGCCTTCTTCGTATATTTGGCGAGCAACTGACCAAAAGTAGGGCCGACTCTACTGAGTCGTCCAGACGTCTTAGTAGTATTTTGTTTCCTAACACTTGTTTTGGAACCTTGTGGTCCGGTGGTCTGAGGTTGCTGCTTCTGACTGTCTGCGGACCGTCCGACCATTATAGCCGGACCATCCGCTCCTGTCTCGGACTGTTCAGCCTTAGTACCCGGATCGTCCGGCGTACGTAGGACAGGTGACCGTGATCGGGTGTCCGATCGTGCTTGCCCCCCGGTGCCTCCGGTCTTTCTTTTGTCCGGAGTCTTCCGAGTAACCATTCTGCATGACATATTTGGTGTGCGGGGATCACTAATGACGATATTTTTATCTTTGCTTTTATCGGCCGCACAGGGCCGAACTATGACTTTTTTGCTTGTCGGCTCTAATGTGGTGGTAGGGACAGGTGGCCTGTCAATCCTTACCTCCTTTTGAAACCTCAACCGGCCTTCGTTTATAGCCGATTGTATTTGCCGACGAAAGACAGCACAATCATTGGTGTTATGAAGAAAGGAGCCATGCCATTTACAATATATACGTCCTTTTAATTCTTCAACCGGAGGAATTATATGTGATAATTTAATATTACCATGTTTAAGCAACTCATCAAATATTTTATCACACTTAGTAATATTAAATGTGAACTTAACCTTTTCCTTTTGTGTCGAGTGCGGGTGAGAGCGAACAGAAGGTTTGGCCTTAGTGGGCCAAACAAACTCATGTGACCTTTTTGGTTCTTGGGGCTTGGGTGGCCGGTTATATTTATGTCGGCCTTCCGCACTAGGCGGATCACAGGTGACTTCTGGTTCTCCGGACGGTCCGACCTGCACAGTCGGACGGTCTGCGGGTGGATCGGACGGTCCGGTAATATCCTCGGACTGTCCGGTCACGTCAGGCAACACCTGTGACCCTTGTGGTGGGCTCTGTGTAACTCCGGACTGTCCGGCGTAGGGTGCCGGACGGTCTGACGGAGGGCCGGACGGTCCGCAATTGTGTGCGGACGGTCCGGCCGTGCCCAGGGTTGACTCACCATTTAGCGAAGATGGTGATGATGGTCGTCCTAGATATGAGTCCATCGGCATACCAGAATATGGCTGGGGAAACCCATTTGCCGCCGATGTGTTTGGCGCAATTGTTTCATCGCCTAATTTATGTGATAAAAAATTAGGCATGTGAGTTTTTCCTAATGCATGTGCCATCCCCTCTATATCCTCCGTGATACTTTTAATCCGATTATCAAAAGAAATTTTAATAGATGGAATATCATCGGCTGACCTGGCATCACCTATTGTGGGGAGCTGTTGCAGCACGGCTAACATATACTCGGCATTTATCTCCCTCTCTTGGATGGTCTTCTGGTGGCAGTCTACCTTGAAGTGCGAGAGGTACCACTTATCCGCCACCTTGAGCACCTGATCCTTTTGTCGGTGGGCCTCCTCGTCTATTTTCTTCATGTCATCTTCTAATCTTTTATGCTCAGCGGCCGATAAATTAGTCAGCCTTGTGTTGCTGTTTGAAGAAGCACCGTTGAGATCTTTAGAATCGGCCATGTAAGTCTGATTTTGTAGATCTGCAACTTCGTCCCCAGCGGAGTCGCCAAAAAGTATGTTGACGCCTTTTTGGAGGCGCCAATCACTCAACAAGAACCGGCGGCGGTGCTCTCTGGTCAGGCGCGGACGGTCCGCGGCGCAGGGCCGGACGGTCCGCGACCTGGCGCGAGGCGGCGGTGCTCTCTGGTCAGGCGCGGACGGTCCGCGGCCTTGGGCCGGACGGTCCGCGACCTGGGCGCAGGAGCTCGGGTTCCCTGCCTGACGGCCGGACGGTCCGCGCCCTAGGGCCGGACGGTCCGTGACCTGGCGACAGGGTCGTCTTCCTCCTCCTTGCTGGAATCTAGATCTCGTCCCCTGGGGGGAAGAGATCTTAATGGTGCTCCGGGTCGACAGGTCACCCGGGGCGTCCCCAGACGACGTGGAGTCGCCTAGGAATTAAGAGATCAATTCGAGGAAGAGGTCTTGGATGGACAACTAGATCTTGCCCCCTGGGAGGGGTGAGATCCTAGGGTCGTCTTGGGATCGGCAGGCCACCCAAGACGGATCTAGACGACGTAGAGTCGAATAGGGGTGAAGGTGGATATGCGGAAGGCTACGACTAGAACTATGCTACATCTACTCCTAGGGCAGAAAAGGTAAATAAGGTAATTGGTTCGATTGGAATGTGTTCGGGGGTTCTCAATCGGCCGTACCCCTTTATATTTATAGGGGAGGAGGTCTGGACCTTTTCCTAAGAGATAGCAACAAACTCCCACGTGATTAGATGGATAACCACGCACGAGATAAGGATAAATATCCGAGTTAATCTTATCTCGGGACACGCGGACCGTCCGGGCCTAAGGGCCGGACCGTCCGCTCATTTTGGTGTCCAACAGTCTGCCAATCCTTATTTACATAGTTTAAATTTAAAACTCGGAAGAGAAGTCAACCAAACTATCTCAAGGAATATTATTTTCAAATCGAGGAAACATATTATACCTAGGCTACTTGCTCTTATTGTATGATGATTATACCTACTAGACCACTTGCGGCCGGCACTATAATACGTAGGACATCAATGCGACAACATTTAACTTTTCATCTCTAATAACTGTTTTAGTGGAATCCATATTTGTATGTTGGACCTAGGCTAGTGTCAGTGGGGTTTCGTGAGTTTTATTTGCGTTCAATACGCTGTCACATAAACATGTTCGTGATGTGACAACATTTTTAAGAAGAGAGAAGAAACGAGTTTTATGAGGATAAAACTCTCCTATCATAATTACTAATTATTTATAAGTAGTAACATTAAATATAATAAAACCGTGGAACGTAACTTTTTTATTGAGAATATATGTTTTGTCCATATTTTTATTTAACTATATATGATTCCTCTATCTTAGAAACAACGCTACAAAACTCATCAGACATTGCCTCCCTAAAAATTAACTAGCTTAATTCATCCCTAGAAACTACTTGACTTCGATGGAAGCTACATTTATGGTTCCAAAAATTGATTTCGCAACGATGACGATTTGGAATCAGCGTGGGCAACAAGATGACAGCTAAAACCAACTTTTGATGAAACGCTAATACGCTATGTATGTTTTTAGTTTGGTCCAATTTTTTTTTTTTAAAAAAAAATCCCTACCCTACATGTACTGTACCTGCTGCCATGCATTAACCAAGCAGTCACCAACTCACCATCTTGTTTCCTCCTTTTTGTTTCCCCGAATGCCCCCGTCCGGATCACTGTTCCCATGGCTCTTGGGTACAAGCAAGAGACGATGTAGATTCGGGTCATGGTCAATGGGCCGCGAGGCATTTCACAAGCTGCCATGCAACAAGCGATGAACACGTTCGAGCCATGGATGATGGACCCCCATGCAATGGCCAAGCCGGGGGGGTCCCCACTCCCCACGGTGGCAACACTCGCCATGGCCACTCATCCCTCAAGCACTCAGCATGGCCATGTGCGGATTTGGCAGCAAAAGCTCTGCAAGTGCTCCCCTGGCTCATGGGCTGTGACCATGGGAAGTTGGCCTGACACGGATACATGACATGATGGTAATCTAGTCTCCATAAACATTTAGGGCGTGTTTGCGACCCTGTGTCTGGCCAGCTCGGCCCGTTCAACTCGTCCAGGCTGGGTCTAGTCTGTCTCGGCTACTGCAACTCAGTTTGTTTGCGCACTTGTACCATATGAGCCTGGCTGAGACGAGCTGGTGTGTGTCACCCAGTATGCAGCCGGGCTAGAAGGCTAAAAATACCTAAACGCGGAATCCTTGCGCCACGAGCAGCCAGGCTCCCAGGAAACGGACCTTGGTCTCGTTTCTGTGGAGCCAGGCTGAGAGGCTAAACTTGCACGCGGACAGCCAGGCTCCCGAGCAAGTCAGGCGACGCAAACACGGGAGCTGCTTCCCGGGAGCGCAGCCAGGCTGTTGGGCAATGGCAGCAAACACACCCTTAGGGTGTGTTGTGTTCGTTTGTTCCGGAATCATGACCTAGAACCAATCCAACCAGGAATGCTTATCTAATTTGTATAGGCTTTGATCACCTGGAACCATTCCTGACCCCAATCCTGAACAAACGAACGCAGCTGTCGGGGTTTCAGACTCGGGGGATCCCTAGACCGACGAGTAAATTTGTCGCTACGTGCCCCTGCCCAGATGGGTTGGTGCGAGATGGAACACAAGTGGGGGAATGAGCCTTGTATTATCTTGCACCAGAGTGCTCGTAGTAGGGGTTACAAGCCTTGCGAGAGAGCGAGGGCGAGAGAGAGCGAGTAGGAGAGAGCGAGGGTGAGAGAGAGGAGGGGTCCGGCCCCTGCTCGTCTTCTCCCGTCCCTTTGTCGTGTGTCTACTCGTCTCTCCTGTCGTGCGTTCGTGTGTTCGTATGCTCGTACACTTGTTCGTTTTTCTCCCCTCCTTTTCCCTCTCTTCCCCCTTGGGGCCCTGGACACCCCCTTTTATAGACGTAAGGAGATGCCCAGCTGTACAATGGGGTGTAGCTGGGAGCTAACGTGGCTGGCAGGGAAGTGCCCTGAGCCCTGTACAGATAACAACTTGGCCGTGGGGGGGCGTCTCGAGCCCTATAGAGGTAGTGTCGTGGCTGTCGGAGAAGTGCCTTGAGCCCTGTAGCAGTACAGCTATTGGTGCTGCACGGATCCTGCTGACGTCTCCTTACTTCCGTAGGGGGCTTGAGAACCACCGACGTCAAGGTTGCATACGGGAAACCACCATTGCCTGTTACCGGGACAAGCTGAATGGGACGCCGGTCTTGTTCCTTCGTAGCCTGAGCTAGCTAGGAGTAGGGTAATGATGCATCCCTTGTGGCGCGGTTGATCCGAGCTTGAGGTCGGGCGAGGCGGTGGCTCCTCCGAGGCCGAGGCTGGGGCCGAGGCCCAGGGTCGGGCGAGGATGTGACTCTTCCCGAGGCCGAGGTCGAGGCCGAGCCCTGGGGTCGGGCGAGGCGGAGATCTCCTCCCGAGGCCGAGGCCGAGGCCGAGCCCAGGGGTCGGGCGAGGCGGAGCTTCCTGTTGCGCCTGAGGCTTATCTTGACCGTTGTCGGTTTCGCCCGGGTGGTTGGCACAGCAGCCAGAGCGGGGCAGGCGGCATTGTTTTCCTGTCAGATCGGTCAGTGAAAGGGCGAAGTGACTGCGGTCACTTCGACCTTACCGACTGAGGCGCGCGTGTCAGGATAAGGTGTCAGGCGATCCCAGCATTAAATGCGTATGCGATACGGTTGGCTGGTAAGGCGATTTGGCCAAGGTCGCTTGCACGACAAGGCTTGCCTTTGGCTGAGCCGAGGGTGCGCTCACTGCCTAAGGAGATCCTCGAGCGAGACGCGAACTCGTCCGGGACCACTGTTCCAGGCGAGGCAAGGCCGAGTCCCTTGGTAGACGAAGCTTTGACTTTGACTCGAACTATAAGCCTTCATGGTTTGCTCTGAAGGTGTTTACCAGCCGTGATTAGGAGTGTTGGGGGTACCCCTAATTTCGGTACCCGACAGTAGCCCCCGAGCCTCGAAGGGAGTGGCGATGCTCGCTTCGAGGCTCTGCTGCATTTTTGGTGAGGGGACCGTCCTTTCTCGGTTATACTTTGTTCTGACGGGTGCGCGCGAGCGCACCCGCCGGGTGTAGCCCCCGAGGCCTCGGAGGAGTGGTTTGACTCCTTTGAGGTCTTAACGCTTTTCGTGATGCCTCGGCCGATCCTGTTGTTCCCCCATGCGGTCTGGCCGTAGCCCGGGTGCTCGATCAGGTTTCGAGTTTTTTGAGCTGGTTTGTTGACGCTGTCAACAGTTTGGCCGTAGCCGGGTGCGAGAGCAGCCCTCGAGCCTCTGCACGGAGCGAGAGGATGATCAAGGACTGTCCCGACTTTTATTATATGCCCTTTTGTCGCCTTTTCGCAAGGAGGAAGGGGGGGAAAGCGCCACGTTACCCTCGGAGGGCACCGATCATGGTGTTTCCAGTGAGTTGCTAACGGGTGATCTGAGTGGACGCCCATGCCTCGTTCGTTAGGGGTCGGCTAGTGGCCCAGAGGCGCGCTCCAAAAGTACCTGCAGGTGATTTGCTGGACCTGGACCCTTTTCGACAGGGTCCGAGGCCTCGATGCCTCCCTCCGGTGGGATTCCATTACGAGTCGTTCCCGCTGGTCTCGGAAATGTCCTAGGGTACCTCGGGAGCGTAGCCTGAGCCTCGGCCATGTATCGGACGTACCCAGGGTCATCCCTCACTCTACGTGTTCTGGGGCGGCTGTCGAACCCTATCGAGGGGCCAACCTTTGAACCCCTGATCAGTAATGGGTGTGGAGCCCGAGTGCTCTTGGGCGGCTGTCGAACCCTTCCGAGGGGCCAGCCTTCGAACCCCTGATCAGTAATGGGCGCGGAGCCCGGGTGCTCTGGGGCGGCTGTCGAACCCTTCTGATGGGCCAGCCTTCGAACCCTTGATCAGTAGGAGGGCTCGGGGGCCCGTTTCCTTCGCAGGGAAGGATCCCTTTAAAAATATCCCCTTTCTCGGTCCCTGTGTCAAGAGAGAGAGAGAGAGGAAACGGAAAAGGATATGAATTTAAAAATCGTGGCGCACCTTTTTTGACGCGACCATTACGGTGGAGGTGAAACGTCGCTCGCTTCGCCTGCCAACGGTGTCGCTGACTCTGCCAAGGAGTTAATGCGACGGGACGGGCGATTCGCGGGGCGTCTGTTGCGCGTGCGCGGGCCGTTCGAGAAACGGGGCACGGGCGCGTCGTTCTTACGCCGTGGGAGAGGGCTTCCCTGCTGCTTTAGGAAGAGACGCGAGCCTGGGGGTGATTTGGGCGCTGCTTCCGCCCGTCTGTCGCAGCAGTTATTGCCGGTCCGCTTTTGGTCACATCAACTGCTGTGCCTACCCCCGTGGCTGGCTGACCCGTGACTGCTGTACTCAGCTGGCACTATTGGGTCATACGTGGGGCTGCCTTGAGTCGCGGCACTGGTTCCGCAGTCGAGAAGACGCAGCATTGGCGCAGGTGGCGGTGCGGTTTCCTTGCACGTAGTGACCGTCGCGCCGGTTGCATGATAGGCGGGACCGGGCCTTCGTGCTGGTCCACCGGAAGTGACGAAGCTGAAAGGGTGCATAACCGCGGTGCGGTTGCATGCCCCCTGCGTGGCGGCTTGCCCTTTCGTCCGCTGGTTCCAGCGAGGATGAGGGAACGCTTGTAACCGCAGGGCAGTTACATGCTTCGCATGCGGCGGTTTGCCTCCTTCGCGTTTCGGGTCAGTCCTCACGACGTGTGGGCCCCAGCCCTCATGTCGCAAGGTGAGAATCCTGGAGCACGTCGGTGGAGACTTGGCCCGCGACGCCTGGGGGTGCGAGCGGGTAGGTCTGCCTATAAAAGAGGACCGATCCCCTGGGCAGTGACCATGCCTTCGCACTCCCCTCATGCATTGCGCCCTTCCACCTTTCGAGCCCCCAGATGGGGCGCACCGGTGTCGCCTTGCTCCTGCTGCAGTCGGAGGAGCGCGGCCTCGTGGAGATTGGCGCTCTTCAGCCATCTCTCGGCTTCAAGGATTTTCGTCATGCAGCTCGGCTGCATTCCCTCACCAATGGTCAATTTGGTGGGGAGAAGCAAGCCGGGCTGCGGCCTCTGCCCCGCCCTCAGCTTCAAGGATCTTCGTCATCCGGGCTGAGGCGGAGGAGCGCACCGAGTGGGGGGCCACCTCCGCGTGGGTCGGTGACCCTTTTCTTCCCCAGCGTTCGGGGGAGAAGCACATCCTCCAGCCCTGCAGAGACGTCCTCCTTCCATGCGAGGGAAGGCGAACTGCTGCTCCCTGTCCAGGGTGCAGCTTTCCGTCCTCCACCCGGGCGGCGGTCATGCCGCGCGCGGGCCGGCCACGTCCAGGCCCTCCTTACATCGTCGGCTGCACCGGGGGTCGCTCAGCACGTCGTACGCCGTGAGGGCGGTATTCGTGTTCTGGGACGGCCTCGGCGAGGACGGCAGTGAGGACCTGTCGGTGCACTTTGGGGCGGCCGCTGTTCGTCGGCGCGGTGTCGGTGGGTGGGTGGCCGCTGTCGTCGGTGCTGAGGTGGTGGCAGCCAGAGAAGGTTGTCTCTGCCGACGAGATCGTCAGCGCCACCCGCGGCCGGACCTCCGACTCTTCGGTGTTATCGGCTTGTCCTCGCCCCTCGTGTGGGGACGTGGGCGAGGGCGTTTTCACAGCAGCGTCTGTCGTGAGGTCATCGCTGCTGCTATTTAGCCGCCCAAGGCGGAGGTCGTTGTTGTTGCTGCTGCTGCAGAGGTCGCCGGCGAGCCGCTTGTAGTTTGTTATCCCGCGGACCCCTGGTGTGGAGGTTGTTCATACCCGCGGGATTGGAACCAGAGTCCCGTTTGTAGGGGGAATATACTTGGTTTTTGCCTGAGCAAAATGTAACTGCTTCAAGGACTTAGACATTTGTCGTAGGCCGGGAGAACCACCGAGGGTTCTGCCGACGTCTGAGTCTATGTAGCATAGTTACCCCAAGCATATGTATTTGTTCTTTGTGGCTGTCGAGGCCTGAACATTTGGGTATTCGAGTAGAAAGCTGTGTTTCCTCCTCATTTCGAGCACTAGGACTTGCCTGTCGATGGCCGAACCACTTAACCGAGTGTGAGTTGCCTTGCACGGAAGGCGACGAGTGAGGTATCCGTATCCCGGAGGCGTAGGAGTCCCTCGGCTCGGTCGGCCTTGCCGCTTAAAGCCTCTCTTGCTCGGTTTTAGAACCTTCGGCTGCTCTGCGATGAGCCAAAGCTGAAGGCAGCGGTGGCGTGGACAGAGGCGATGTCGGCTCGAACAGAGGCTTCCTCGATGCCGGAGCAGGTGGCTTCCCAGGCCGAGGAGGTGCAGCAGCGGTAGCTAGGGTTTGGCCAGATCACCCGCGAGCAGGACCAATCCTAGAGCCAAGCCGCCGAAGCCGTGAGCCGAGCTGAGATCCTCGGGGGACGGCTGGCTGGGGCTTCGGAGCGGCTGGCCGAGGCGCTTGCTCGCATCGCCGTCTGAGGCTGGGCCAGATTCCGCCGAGGGTGGAAATGACGCCGAGGGTGCCGCTCCTCGCCCTGCTGATGTTTGAGCCTGCATGAACAGTTCGTCTGAAGTATGCGTATGTTTTTTGCGGCCACCGAGGCCTAAACATATTTAGCGTTCAGATTATAAAGATGTGTTTTCTTTCCTCTTGTTTCGAGCATTTAGGACTTGTTCGTCGGCAGCAGAATCGCATTATCCGAGCGAGAGTTACTTCTCGCGGAAGGTGATGAGTGAGGTATCCGTATCCCGGAGGCGTAGGAGTCCCTCGACTCGGTCGGCCTTGCTGCTTACGTGCTCTCTCACCCGTTCGTAGGATTCTGCTATCGATATAGTCGAAAAATGCACGAAAGTCATTTTCTACCCGAGCGTTAGGACTTGTTCGGTAGCAGGATCGCTTATTCGAGCGTGAGTTACTTTTCGCGGAAGGTGATGAGTGAGGTATCCGTATCCCGGAGGCATAGGAGTCCCTCGGCTCGGTCGGCCTTGCCGCTTACGTGTTCTCTCGCCCGTTCGTAGGACCCTGCTATCGATATAGTCGAGAGCACGAAAGTCGTTTTCTACCCGAGCGTTAGGACTTGTTCGATAGCAGAACCGCTTATCCGAGCGTGATTTACTTTTCGCGAAAGGTGGCGAGTGAGGTATTCGTATCCCGGAGGCGTATGAGTCCCTCGGCTCGGCCGGCCTTGCCGCTTAAGGTCTCTCCCGCTCGTTTTCAGGGTTCCGTTATCGATATAGTGGGAAGGCACGGGAGTTGTTTCGGTAGAAAACTTTTCCAAAGAAAAATTTTTGACGCAGAGGGGGTTCCCCCCTTCTAGCCCCCGAGGGAGGGTCAGGCTTTGCCGAGGCAAGGCTGATCCTTCCTTGACGGTTAGACTTTATTTACGTATGTAAAGAAAACAAGGAACATGAACGACTTGAAACATTTTAAGGGAAGAAGCGACGTAGCTGTTCGATGTTCTAAGCGTTGTTGTAGACCTCGCCTTGATCGTTGGCTCGCTTGTATGTCCCGGGCTTCAGGATTTTGGCGATGATGAACGGCCCCTCCCAGGGAGGAGTAAGCTTGTGACGCCCTCGGGCGTCTTATCGCAGCCGAAGCACCAAGTCTCCCACTTGGAAGCCTCGGGGCCGAACCCTTCGGGCGTGGTAGCGTCGCAGAGACTGCTCATACCGTGCCGAATGTAGTAAGGCAACGTCTCGAGCCTCTTCGAGCTGGTCCAGCGAGTCCTCTCGGCTGATCTGGTTGCTTCGGTCGTCGTACGCCTTTGTCCTCGGGGAACCATATTCTAAGTCCATGGGGAGGACGGCCTCGGCCCCATAGACTAGAAAGAATGACGTGAAGCCCGTGGCTCGGCTCGACGTCGTCCTCAGACTCCAGACCACCGAGGGTAGCTCCTTCATCCATCGCTTGCCAAACTTGTTGAGGTCGTTGTAGATCCTCGGTTTTAGTCCCTGCAAAATCATATCGTTGGCGCGCTCCACCTGCCCATTCGTCATGGGGTGAGCTATGGCGGCCCAGTCCACACGGATGTGGTGGTCCTCGCAGAATTCCAGGAACTTTTTCCCGGTGAACTGCGTGCCATTGTCGGTGATGATGGAATTCGGGACTCCAAAGCGATGGATGATATTGGTGAAGAACGCCACCGACTGCTCGGACCTGATACTGGTTAAGGGTCGGACCTCGATCCACTTGGAGAATTTGTCGATGGCGACCAGCAAGTGAAGCCCCCGTGTGCCTTCTGCAAGGGACCGACGAGGTCCAGACCCCACACAGCAAACGACCAAGTGACAGGTATCGTCTGCAGGGCCTGAGCGGGCAGGTGTGTCTGCTTTGCGTAGAATTGACACCCTCGGCAGAAGCGTACAATCCTAGTGGCGTCGGCCACCGCGGTTGGCCAGTAGAAGCCTTGTCGGAAGGCATTTCCCGCGAGGGCTCGAGGTGCTGCATGGTGATCACAAGCCCCCGAGTGTATTTCTTGTAACAGCTCTTGTCCTTGGGCGATAGAGATGCATCGCTGGAGGATGCCCGAGGGGCTACGGTGATACAGCTCCTTTTCATCACCCAGCAAAACGAACGACTTGGCGCGCCGAGCCAGTCACCGAGCTTCGGCCTTGTCGAGGGGCAGCTCTCCTCGGAGGAGATATTCCAGGTACGGGGTCTGCCAGTTCGGGACCAGTGTGACCCCATTCCGCTCTCCCTCGACGCACAGGGCCTCACCCTCGGCGGCCGAGGGTACCTCGGGCTGGGCCGAGGCCTCCTCGGGCTCGGCCGAGGGTATCTCGGGCGTGTCGTCGATCTTGATGGAGGGTTGATGTATATCCCTGGAGAAGACGTCCGGGGGAACCGTTGTCCGCCCCGAGGCTATTTTAGCCAGCTCATCCGCAGTCTCGTTGTATCGTCGAGCGACGTGGTTGAGTTCTAGCCCGTAGAACTTGTCCTCCAGGCGCCGAACTTCGTCGCAGTAGGCCTCCATCTTCCAATCGTAGCAGTGGGAGTTCTTCATGACTTGGTCAATGACAAGCTGCGAGTTGCCACGAGCGTCGAGGCGCCGAACCCCTAGCTCGACGGCGATGCGCAGCCCGTTAACCAATGCTTCGTACTCGGCCACGTTGTTTGACGCTGGAAAATGAAGGCGGATCACGTAGCGAAGATGTTTTCCGAGGGGTGAGATGAAGAGCAAGCCCGCGCCTGCTCCAGTTTTCATCAGCGACCCGTCGAAGTACATGGTCCAATGCTCGGGCTGTATTGGAGTCGTTGGTAACTGGGTGTCGGTCCACTCAGCCAGGAAGTCGGCCAAGACTTGGGATTTTATGGCCTTTTGAGGGGCGAATGAAAGTGTTTCGCCTATGAGTTCCACTGCCCATTTCGCTATCCTACCCGAGGCCTCTCGGGACTGGATGATCTCTCCCAGGGGAAAGGATGACACCACAGTCATCGGGTGAGACTCGAAGTAGTGTCGTAGCTTCCGCCGTGTCAGAATCACTGCGTAGAGCAGCTTCTGGATCTGCGGGTAGCGGATTTTGGTCTCGGATAGCACTTCGCTGATGAAGTAGACTGGCCTCTGGACGAGCAGTGCATGCCCTTCTTCTCGTCTCTTGACTACGACCGCGGCGCTGACCACCTGAGTGATTGCGACTACATAGATCAAGAGGGCTTCTCCCGCAGCGGGGGGCACCAAGATGGGTGCATTTAAGTTTCCGAGGGCTTCCTCGGCCTCGGGGGCCCAAGTGAAACGCTTGGTCTTCCTTAAGAGGCGGTACAGGGGCAATCCTTTTTCGCCAAGGTGTGAGATGAAACGGCTCAGAGCCGCAAGGCATCCCATGACCCTCTGTACTCTTTTCAAATCTTTTATTGGTCCCATGTTGGTGATGGCCGCGATTTTCTCCGGGTTGGCCTCTATGCCCCGCTCGGAGATGATGAACCCTAGGAGCATGCCTCGGGGGATTCCGAAGACACACTTCTCCGGGTTGAGTTTCACGCCTTTCGCTCTCAGACACTTGAATGTCGTTTCAAGGTCAGAGAGGAGGTCAGAGGCTTTCTTTGTCTTGACAACGATGTCATCGACGTAATCCTCGACCGTTCTGTCGATGTGTTCTCCGAACACATGGTTCATGCACCTTTGGTAGGTGGCGCCTGCATTCCTCAAACCAAATGGCATTGTAGTGTAACAATACATGCCAAAAGGTGTGATAAAATGAAAGTGCACTCATCCCTTTTGTGAGTTTTGGTGATTTGGATAACAACACATTTAAAGGTCTAACAAGTTTGCTAAGTGTTGAACAGGAAATTCAGTATGATGAACATACTTGAATAGTGTATAATGATCAGTGAACAAAGGTTCAACACGAGGTTAAATAACCAGTGAGACAATGCAAATGGATATAATATGATCTCTATATTGGTTTGAATATATGGACAAGTCCTGAGAAATCACTATGCATAAATATGATCATAATAGAGGTTGAAGTGATTAAGAGGATTGGTCAAGCCACAGTGGATAAGATATGAGGAATCGTGAATTGGCTTGACCATATTACTGTCAGTCCATATATGCTTCTATGAGAATCAAACTAGAGCTTGATTGATCTTAGCAGTTATATCTAGATGACATTCAAGCAAGGTTCACAATATTAAAGAAATGATTCTCTCAATGGATGCTCAATAGGATGTGACTCAAGAATGGCTTGATAGGGTGAAGATAGCAAGGAAAGGGCTTCGAGGAACTAAGCGAAGGTGAAGGTCAAGCGACGGCTTGTAGACCGAGGTACCATGGCTAAGGTGAAGAAGAGAGTACTTGCACTAAGTCGATGAACTAATCAGCTATGAAGAGTTATAACATGTTGATGCATCAGTAAGGTGACTTGAAGCTATGATTTGAACTCATATAAGGTGATATGGTACAAGTCACTGGGTTTGATTTGAGTTTGCTTCAAAAGGTGAGACAAAGATGTTTGTGATCCTTATGAAGCAATGCCATGGAGAAATCACACATGAGACACCAATGACTCAAGGAGTTTACTTCATTATATTTTATTTAACTTGAGTATAGGAATCGTCGTACTATAAAGGGGGATCCAAAAAGAAGGTTGGTGTTTGCCAAAGCTCAAACCTCTCTATTCAAAAGCTATTTTTGAAAAGCAAAAATCTCTTTAACGTTCTATGGTTGACCGTGGTTAGGGTTGAGAAACCTAGAGTGTTCTTGCTGAAAAGCAGCTGAACTTGTTCAGCTGCAGCTGAGCTTTTCAGCTGAGCTGGACTTCAGCTGAGCTGAGCTCCTTCAGCTGCAGCTGAGCTTTTCAGCTGAGCTGGACTTCAGTTGAGCTGAGCTTCTTCAGCTACAGCTGAGCTTTTCAGCTGAGCTGAGCTTTTTAGCTGGGCTGAACTTCAGCTGAACTCAACTTTAGCTGTGAACCTCTTTGACCATACACCAGCTGAACTTGCCTCCGGGCAGTTGAGCTGGGATTTTCTCTCCTAAACTCACTGGTCAAGACCAGTTGAACTGGTCCTGAGGGGCAGTTCAGCTGGTCTCTGACCCCTCTGACCTCTGTTCTGCAGTCTGCCAGTCAGACTGGCAAACAGGTCGCCAGAGCTGTCAGGGGCGGTTCAACCGCCCCCCCCCTGGGCGGTTCAACCGGTCTTGGTCAACTTGACCAGTCTGCAGGTCAGTCTGCGCGTCAGTCTGCCAGTCAGACTGGCAGACAGGCTGCCAGGCCTGCCAGGGGAGGCTCAACCGCCCTGGGGGGAGGTTCAACCGCCCTCAGGCAGAAAAATCTGCCCAACGGCTAGTTTTGAGATCCACCTATATATACTACCTCCTACCTCTCTCCCCACAGCCAAGAGCACGATTTGAACTCCATTTCTAACCCAAGAAACACCTCCCTCTCTCTCACACATCTCTTGCCTCTCCCATTTCAAATCTTTGGAGAGAAATCTTTGAGTGAGCTTGAGAGCTGCGATTTTGTGCTTCATCTCTAAATCTCTCTTGCTCTTCTTCTTCATTCGAGCTTTGGTACTACATCGAGTTCTTTGTGGATTCATTACTCTTGGAGCTTCTAGCTCCTAGACGACTAGGTGTCGCTTGTGAGTCTCCAAATCTTGTGGAAGACCACAAGAAAGTTTGTATTACCCGCTCGTTTGAGCAAAGATTA
Organism: Zea luxurians; assembly: GCA_029449295.1. NCBI lineage: Eukaryota > Viridiplantae > Streptophyta > Magnoliopsida > Poales > Poaceae > Zea > Zea luxurians. Next base: position 10,855,050 of record JAOPSE010000057.1, read on the forward strand.
GTGTGTGAGCTTGACCTTTGTGGTCGGCAAAGGGAGGATTAGGGTTGAAAGAGACCCGGCTCTTTGTGGGCGCCTCAACGAGGAAGTAGGGCACCTTGGTGGTGTGACCGAACCTCGGGATAAATCTTGTGTCTCTTGTGTTCTTGCTCATTGTGTTTGTTTGTGTTCTTCGTTCTCTCACCATTGCGTGGAAGATTTGTTTATATCTTTTTGGTGTGTGAATTTTGAGAAGTGCCATTCTCAGATCTACTACTTTGAACCCTGTGGATCATTTAGAACATCTCATTTCCAAAGTTAACTGGGTGAATTTCGAGATCAATTCAGTTTTACCCAGTTTGCTTCTAGTTTTTGTTGAAAAAGTTTTAACTTGCCTATTCACCCCCCTCTAGGCAACTTTCAATTGGTATCGGAGCCATAATCCTCGTTTTAACGCTTAACCGCGTGAGGAAAAGATCATGTCGGGGGGTCTAAGAAATGAAAATGCTTCTAAGCTTGAAAAAGTTGAGATTGTCTCGACTTCATCTTTTGGTGCAGATGTTGATCCTAGGGCAATAGATCTTGCTATGAGAATCGCCGAAAGGATGTTCCTCAAAATGAAGGAAGATGAGGTGAAAAACAAAATTGAAGAAGAAAATGATCGATGGAGACCAAACGACGAATCCACCTCTTCACAAGGTTCGTCTTCCAAATCCACTTCTCATATGTGCTTTATTGCTAATGGGAGTGATAGTGAAAGCGAAAGTGAGGATGAGGAGGAGCATGAAAGTGATAGTGAAGATGAGGATGATCTTCAAAAATTCTTCGCTCAACTAAGTAAGAAGAACCGGATGAGCTTGCTCAAACTCATGAAAAGAGTGGAAGAACAAAAGGAAATGCTTCATAAGCAAGAAGATATCCTCATCGGAAAAATCAAAGACTTGGAGAAGTTGACCAAAGAGCATGAGAAGCTAAAGTGCTCTCATGATGATTTGGTCCAAAGGTATGAAGACATTTCAATTGAGCAAATTAAAGCTATTAATCATTCATCATATATTGCTCAATTAGAAAATAAAAATGCTATGCTCAAGAACACGGTAGAAAAGCTAAACATTGAAAATCTAGCTTTACAAGAAAAACATGATATGCTTGTGTGCTCTCATAATAAATTGATGGATTCACATATCATGTTAGAAATGGCTCATGAGGTTGTGTTAACTAATTTAAAATCATACCAACCTCACATATGCACATGTACTCAAGTAGAAACTATATTATCATGTGCTAACAAATGTTGCTCTCAAGAAAGCCAATCTTCCATTGAGCTAGAAATTTCAGGAATTTGTGATATTTCTATCACACAAGAAAATAAAGAGCTCAAGGAAGAAGTTGGAATGCTAAGAAGGAGCTTAACTCTTTTGAAGGGAAAGTGTCATGCTCAACCTTCTCAAGATAATCATGATAATATGGTGAAAAAGCTTGAGAAGGGGACAATAGTAGCATGCACAAAACCCCTTCAAAGGAATACCAAGCTTTCCAAGAAGGACATGAGCAAACATCAAGAGAAGAAAGCCAAAGCTCATGACAAGTGCCCCAACCACGCCTCCACATGCTCCACACAAGGTAACAAACAAGCCACTCTTCCAAATAAGAGAAGATGCACTAGAAAGTGTTATCAATGTCATGAGAAGGGACATGAGATTAAGTCATGTCCCTACATAAAAGATAGTGGCTTAACTTTAGAAAGAAAGAGGCTCACTAACCATGTAGCAAACAAGAAGCAAGGCAAGAAGGAGTCTTGCAAAATTAAAAATCAGATTTGCTACACTTGCCGAAGAAAGGGACACCTATGCAAGGATTGTCCCATGAGTAAGTATCCTAAGTCTACCATGTCAATTCATTCATATTCGCTTAGGAGACCCAAAAATGACACTTGTGCTAGAAAGGTAATTAGTTCACCTAAAACTAGCACAAAGGCCATTTGGGTGCCTAAGTATTTATTAGCTAACCTTGGTGGACCCATCCAAAAATGGGTACCAAAATGTACTTAATAAGTTTTGCAGGTACCCAGAGATGATATGAAGCTTTGGGGTGCTTGAGCGGTTTAACTCAATTTTTATCTCAAGCTATCAATCTTACATTGTCTATCCTTTAAGATTAACCCAAAGATGAATTGTGTTGTTATATCACTAACTTCATATTCATCTCTAGCAAGAACTTGCGTTGTAGGGAATAAGGATTAACCTTTGTGGGAATCAAGCAAAAGGCCTACAACCAAGTGATATCCAAAGGATGGTAACAATTAATTCTTAAGTGCACATTGCTTTTAATTGGTATATTCCTTTGTGTCTTTTGTAGCCACATAGGAAAAATAAAGCACTTAAGAATGAACTTAAAAGTTTTTACCTTGCTTTGGAAAGGATCTAATTATATGGTAGATTGCAAGTTCATATTTTTATTGTGACAATCTACATGATTTAAATTGATTGTATGTATCTTGTGGCATATTTCCAATTTATTATCATATTATTGCCATGACCTAGACATAAAGAGTATTATCCCATGTTCTTAAATGAATAGAGTGCTAAGTAAGAAATTCAAATTCTTAAAGCACTTACCAAAAGGGAATTCTCTATATGACTAGAGTTGTGAGACTAATGTTTCTATCCAAGTGTTTATGTAGTCTCACAACATGAGAATGTGTTTCCCAAATGGAGTGTGCCATTCAACATTCAAAGAAGATCGAACCAATACTATGTGATGTATTCATTCTTGTTTAAATTGGTTTTCAGTCTTCTACATTAATCACTCACCATGTTATGAATTAAACTTGCCCTATAAATTTAATTAAACAATCATGCTACTTTTATCTTGTTTCAATTGATGTTATGCATGATGCCTGTAAGGGTAATTTAGTTCATATCATGAGGTTTCCTTAATTTAGTAACCTTCTTGTCATTCATATAATAGAGGTTTCTAAATAGGAAACTATTGCTTGTGTTTCTAATGCAATCTCTTTTAAGCTATTTCATGGAAATTCATAAGTAGAGATTGTGCTCTTTCATTCGGTAAAATCACAAGCATTAAAGGTTAATCTTCAAACAAAGAAAGATTAGGAATGCTCAAGGCAAAGGTATGGAACTAGTTGTTTCATTTGGTATGAGACCAATAATATTTCCTTTTAAGTGGCATTCTTTCAATTGGTAATAATCTATTCCATGGAAAGGAATGTCAATATGAAGGTTAAATTCCTTTTGGCTTAAATTTTTAAATTAGTGCATATTGTGAATTCACTGCTCCATGTGCATTAACTTAAAAGGAATTTAATTTATGGCTTTACGCCTCATAAATGATGATTTGTTTGCCATTCATATATAGCTATCATCATTCATTAAATACTTCCTTGTACTACTAATACCTCTTTTCAAAGTGTTTTATTGACTAGTTTTAAAAGGAAAAGAGATAACAAAGAAGGAAGTCTCCACAAATGATGAAAAGAAGAATACTAAGGTGACACCACCACAGATAGTAAGATCTGTCAAATTGGTATAACAAATGGTACATTCTATATGATGGTAAGTATTCTTAGGCATAAGTTAATTCATTGCAAATTTGTCATGCCTTGACCAATATATGTAATGTACTCCTCATGCGACTCTTAATTGAATTGAAAGTGCATTTGGCAAGTCATTCAAATACTTGATGCACATATCTAGTAGGAGCACATTATATATCTTGTGTCTTAGAGAATATGTTTCTCTTTAGTAAGCTATACTAACTCAATCCAAATGGTAAATTTGTATTTCATTCATATGGATTGTAATCTTTGTTTTCTAAATAGCTACTCTTGATGCATCTTAAAATTTTCTTGTCGTTACAACTAAAAGTGCATAAGAATCTTTTTTTTTCACATACATATGCACTAACATGGATATGATTTTTAAACTGTAAAAGATACAATTAGTGATCCATACTCTCTAAATTTTGGAAACCCATATTTTGATATCTTAGAAATCTACTTCAATCGATATCCATATGCTTCACATTGAATTGGATCACTAAGTTGTAAATTCCATGCATAACTTGTCTTTATGATATGAATGCTTGTGCGACTAACCTTGATAAGCTAGGTGCACCCAAAGTCAAGGTAGGTTCATCATCAAGAAGGCAACACAATGATGTATTAATAAAAGGAGAAAAGGCTCCTATTCTTAACTCTAGTTTTATCTATGTGATTAAATATTGACTTGAAACCATGTAAGCTGGTTGTCAAGTATATGTGGGTGCCTACACAAAAAGAAAGGTCACAATAAGGATTGTGTGGGTACTCAAGGCTCTTCCTACTAATCTCAAAGGACCCAATTCAAATTGGGTACCAAGATATGAAGCTTAAACTTGTTTTGCAGGATCACACCTTCAATGGATCAAGTTCGATGCTCGATAATGAATGTATAAATCATATTTGGAGATAATAGCAAGAGTGTAACAACTAAATCTCAAGTGCATATTATTTTCAAATCTTATCTTTTTGTGACTTTTGTAGCCACTAAGGAAAAAGAAGCACTTGAGGATATACATCAGTTGTTGATTATGAAATAAAGGTCTAATTGGAAGATGAATGAATATTATCATATGGTGAACAATCCAAAATTATGTGACGTATTCTCTATCTAGTTAATTTGGATTTGATTCTTCCTTATTAGACACTCACCATAATATGGATTAAGTCATCCCTTTAGACTTCATTGAATAACCATGCATATTATCCATGTCATTCAAAATATATTGTGCATGAGGGTTCAAGGAAATTTAGTCCATATTATGATGTTTCTCTATTTTAGCAACATGCTTGTCTTCCACATATAAAAGGGTTGCTAAATAAGAAACTAGTGCTTGTGCTACTAATGCCATCTCTTGTGTTGAGTTTATCCATAGAAAATCTATGTTAAGAGATGGTACTTGTTTTAAATTGGATAAATCACAAGCTTTAAGGATATTATTCAACTAAAGTAGGATGAAGTTGATAAGAGGCCAAGGTATGAAAACTTCCTCTTCCTCAGTTGTTTTAGTATTCTATCCTTAGTGGGATGTACCATAGTATAGGTTAATTTCCTTGCAATATAAAATGTCCAATAGTGCATATAATTTTGAGATCAACTATATGTGTGCACTAATTTAAAGGAATTTAGTTTATCCTTTTGGGTTTCAATAATGATGATTCATTTGCCATCCACATATAAGGATCATCATTTGTGAAACCTTCCCATGTGTTTTTAATGCTCTCTTTTCTAAGTGTTTGAACAAGGTCCTTCCAAGTGCTTTCAAGATGGATTCAAAATCTACGGATATAAGAGTCTTGGTTATTTCAATCATTGAGTTTCAATGGGTCTCATATCATGTATGATTGAACCATGCCAAGATGAATGAAGTTCAAGATTGCCTGGTTGGATGAAATCATAAAGAGAAAAGAAATCATAGTGATTCAAGAAGGGAGTTACAGTTTTTGTCAACCAAATAATGAAGATGTAGTGACATATTTATAAGATATACTTCATTATGAGGTTTGAGGTTCATATTAGCATGCTTTACCCTTCAAGATTTCAATTGATATACTTTCAGTTCTTAAATCTTCAATTGGTATAATTTTCATCATCTACGTAAAGCATGTTATGTTAAACCAAGATATAGTGCAAACATCTCCTTTAACCTCGTATTGTTGATGTGTATAAGTGTACTTTGTGTACTCTTGCATGCACAAATTGATGGAGAGTTTAGCCTATATCTTGTGAGACTAATGATTTCTTTCAAGTTCATGTTGTGTAGTCTCACACCTTGGAGAACATCAAATGAGGATGAGTGGTTCCAAGGAAATGATCAAATATTTACCACATGTCACCCCATGGATTAGTTCTATTGGGGAACGATATGTGTTCTCTAGCATAAATTCAATTGTTTCAAATATATTATGCCTTGACCAAGATATATGATGAACTCCTCTAAGAATCTTAATTGAATCAAGTGCATGTTACAAGTAATTTGAGTACTTGATGCATACATTTAGGGGGAGCTCATTCTATATCTTGTGTCCTTAAAGACTAACATTTTATTTTAGTGAATTTGTGTAGTTCTTTGAAGAGAATGAGTTTCTCTTGATCGTTTAAAGAGGATAAGTTTCTCTTTGAAATGTCAAGCCTATCAAAAGCTAAGATAGAAATTCATGATTATAATGAAGACCATATGGCATGGAACAAAGGTGTGTCACTCCATGAACTATTGTATTACATTTTTTATATCTAGGCTCTTACATGCTAGTGTGTGCATGTATATGCAATATCTTAAGTCACACCATAAGGTTACACTTGTGGTGACGATTAAAGAATCTCTAGATATTTGATTAATACCTCTTGTGGTGATGTCATAAGTTAGTCTTAAGTCATCTTAGTGAGGTGTGAGTCAAACATGCTAACTTTTTGGCTTAAAATGTTGCATATCATGTCCATTAGTATACTTGTTGAGTATCAGTAATTCCTTCAATTGGTGCAATTTCATATTTTCATACTTTATTTGTACCAAGGTTCAAATTGTAGGACTTAATCCCCTGGCCTCACAAGTCCAAGTGCATAAGCTAAACAAGTATTCATCACTTGTATGCACACATTTAGGGGGAGAATAGTCTATAATTTGAATCTTTGAGACTAACTTCATTTCCAAGTCTATTATGTGTGTAGTCTCGAATTAGAAAGGAATCTTCGGACAAAGACAATCGCTTCCACTGCAAATTTTGATGGGTATCAAAGATTCTTTGCTCCAATAAATGTATCTTCTATACATCTCATAAGAGAATGAGTTTCTCTTGTATATGCTACTCCAACATCATCTAAAATTGGTAAATATGTATCACATCTTTTTGGATTACAAATATTTGAAGTAGCATAGCTTATAGATTCTCCTGTCTAGAACTTAATTGATTAAATAGTGCACATGTTTCTTATGTTGCATGATTATGTTAAATTGATACTCCTTTTATGCCAATGGTACTTTAAGTTGCAAATAAGTAATCTCAACAGGTATCAATTGAATTCATATATATGTGTGCACTAAAACTTGAGGAGAACTTAGTGTAATATGCAATTAGTGATCTGATTATCTATCAAATTGTAATCAATTGGTGGTTTTCAATTGATATTTTTCGTACATGATCACTAGTTGTATAATTCATACTTGTGCAATTTTCATGTTACCTCTTGTTGTGATAAGAAAATGCTAGGTGACATCTAGACTCTGGGTATCAAGTTTCACCTTCAATTTAGTATGACAATCTTCATTTGATATCTTGGACTTATGTCACAACTATACCAACAAGAGCGTGCAAATGAATTCTAAATCCAACACAAGTTTGGAACCCCCCCTTGAAAAGGTAAAACAAAGGTACATCACTTCATGCCACTTCTACATTACCTTTGTGCCATCTAAGGACCCTTTTCATAATAGTGTGTTCCCATCTTGCTTAATCATAATTTCTACCCTTTATATTCTTTGTATCCTTTTTGGAGATTTATGACAAAGGGGGAGAAATAATTGTGCATTAAAGCTTACCTCTAGTCCTATGTAACTAAGTGTTAGAAGAATTTTGAAAAGGGGAGAAATAATTGACAAAAGGGGGAGAATCACAAGTAAAACATAAGATGTGGGAATTGATAAGTGCATTCTATGTCATGAGCATCATGTTTATTTTATGACACACTGCACCCCATGAATAGTATGATATAAGTTATCTCCATACTTTGACCCAAATATGTGCTTTTGGTATTTGAGTACAAAACTGGTATTTTCTGAAATGCACATATTTAGGGGGAGGAAACTATATCATAGAATTCAAAATCTTATTTATCAAATCTTATGTAAGCTTTAAATGTGTTGTCATCAATCACCAAAAAGGGGGAGATTGAAAGTGCATTCATCCCTTTTGTGAGTTTTGGTGATTTGGATAACAACACATTTAAAGGTCTAACAAGTTTGCTAAGTGTTGAACAGGAAATTCAGTATGATGAACATACTTGAATAGTGTATAATGATCAGTGAACAAAGGTTCAACACGAGGTTAAATAACCAGTGAGACAATGCAAATGGATATAATATGATCTCTATATTGGTTTGAATATATGGACAAGTCCTGAGAAATCACTATGCATAAATATGATCATAATAGAGGTTGAAGTGATTAAGAGGATTGGTCAAGCCACAGTGGATAAGATATGAGGAATCGTGAATTGGCTTGACCATATTACTGTCAGTCCATATATGCTTCTATGAGAATCAAACTAGAGCTTGATTGATCTTAGCAGTTATATCTAGATGACATTCAAGCAAGGTTCACAATATTAAAGAAATGATTCTCTCAATGGATGCTCAATAGGATGTGACTCAAGAATGGCTTGATAGGGTGAAGATAGCAAGGAAAGGGCTTCGAGGAACTAAGCGAAGGTGAAGGTCAAGCGACGGCTTGTAGACCGAGGTACCATGGCTAAGGTGAAGAAGAGAGTACTTGCACTAAGTCGATGAACTAATCAGCTATGAAGAGTTATAACATGTTGATGCATCAGTAAGGTGACTTGAAGCTATGATTTGAACTCATATAAGGTGATATGGTACAAGTCACTGGGTTTGATTTGAGTTTGCTTCAAAAGGTGAGACAAAGATGTTTGTGATCCTTATGAAGCAATGCCATGGAGAAATCACACATGAGACACCAATGACTCAAGGAGTTTACTTCATTATATTTTATTTAACTTGAGTATAGGAATCGTCGTACTATAAAGGGGGATCCAAAAAGAAGGTTGGTGTTTGCCAAAGCTCAAACCTCTCTATTCAAAAGCTATTTTTGAAAAGCAAAAATCTCTTTAACGTTCTATGGTTGACCGTGGTTAGGGTTGAGAAACCTAGAGTGTTCTTGCTGAAAAGCAGCTGAACTTGTTCAGCTGCAGCTGAGCTTTTCAGCTGAGCTGGACTTCAGCTGAGCTGAGCTCCTTCAGCTGCAGCTGAGCTTTTCAGCTGAGCTGGACTTCAGTTGAGCTGAGCTTCTTCAGCTACAGCTGAGCTTTTCAGCTGAGCTGAGCTTTTCAGCTGGGCTGAACTTCAGCTGAACTCAACTTCAGCTGTGAACCTCTTTGACCATACACCAGCTGAACTTGCCTCCGGGCAGTTGAGCTGGGGTTTTCTCTCCTAAACTCACTGGTCAAGACCAGTTGAACTGGTCCTGAGGGGCAGTTCAGCTGGTCTCTGACCCCTCTGACCTCTGTTCTGCAGTCTGCCAGTCAGACTGGCAAACAGGTCGCCAGAGCTGTCAGGGGCGGTTCAACCGCCCCCCCTGGGCGGTTCAACCGGTCTTGGTCAACTTGACCAGTCTGCAGGTCAGTCTGCGTGTCAGTCTGCCATTCAGACTGGCAGACAGGCTGCCAGGCCTGCCAGGGGAGGCTCAACCGCCCTGGGGGGAGGTTCAACCGCCCTCAGGCAGAAAAATCTGCCCAACGGCTAGTTTTGAGCTCCACCTATATATACTACCTCCTACCTCTCTCCCCACAGCCAAGAGCACGATTTGAACTCCATTTCTAACCCAAGAAACACCTCCCTCTCTCTCTCACACATCTCTTGCCTCTCCCATTTCAAATCTTTGGAGAGAAATCTTTGAGTGAGCTTGAGAGCTGCGATTTTGTGCTTCATCTCTAAATCTCTCTTGCTCTTCTTCTTCATTCGAGCTTTGGTACTACATCGAGTTCTTTGTGGATTCATTACTCTTGGAGCTTCTAGCTCCTAGACGACTAGGTGTCGCTTGTGAGTCTCCAAATCTTGTGGAAGACCACAAGAAAGTTTGTATTACCCGCTCGTTTGAGCAAAGATTAGTGTGTGAGCTTGACCTTTGTGGTCGGCAAAGGGAGGATTAGGGTTGAAAGAGACCCGGCTCTTTGTGGGCGCCTCAACGAGGAAGTAGGGCACCTTGGTGGTGTGACCGAACCTCGGGATAAATCTTGTGTCTCTTGTGTTCTTGCTCATTGTGTTTGTTTGTGTTCTTCGTTCTCTCACCATTGCGTGGAAGATTTGTTTATATCTTTTTGGTGTGTGAATTTTGAGAAGTGCCATTCTCAGATCTACTACTTTGAACCCTGTGGATCATTTAGAACATCTCATTTCCAAAGTTAACTGGGTGAATTTCGAGATCAATTCAGTTTTACCCAGTTTGCTTCTAGTTTTTGTTGAAAAAGTTTTAACTTGCCTATTCACCCCCCTCTAGGCAACTTTCATAAAAGAAGTCGCGAGCTGGTCGGACTCTTTCATCTTGATTTGGTGATAGCCTGAGTAGGCATCAAGGAATGACAGGGTTTCGCACCCAGCAGTGGAGTCCACAATTTGATCGATGCGAGGCAGAGGGTAGGGAACCTTCAGACATGCTTTGTTTAGACCAGTGTAGTCTACGCACATCCTTCATTTCCCATCCTTTTTCCTTACAAGAACAGGGTTAGCTAACCATTCAGGATGGAATACCTCTTTGATGAACCCTGCCGCGAGTAGCTTGTGGATCTCCTCTCCTATGGCCCTGCACTTTTCTTCGTCAAAACGGTGCAGGGTCTGCTTCATGGGTCAGGCTCCAGCTCTGATGTCTAGTGAGTGCTCGGCGACATCCCTTGGTATGCCTAGCATGTCCGAGGGACTCCACGCAAAAACTTCGGCGTTTGCGCGGAGAAAGTCGACGAGCACTGCTTCCTATTTGGGGTCGAGCTCGGAGCCGATCCGAACTTTCTTGCTGGCGTCGTTGCTGGGGTCGAGAGAGACGGACTTAACCGCCTCGACTGGTTCGAAATTGCCGGCGTGCCGCTTCGCGTCGTGTGTCTCCTTGGAGAGGCATTCCAGGTCGGTGATGAGGGCCTCGGACTCGGCGAGGGCCTCAGCGTACTCCACGCATTCCACGTCGCATTCGTACGCGTGGCGGTACGTGGATCCGACGGTGATGATCCCGTTTGGGCCTGGCATCTTGAGCTTGAGGTAGGTGTAGTTGGGGACAGCCATGAACTTGGCGTATCATGGCCTTCCCAACACCACGTGGTAGGTCCCTCGAAACCCGACCACCTCGAAGGTGAGGGTTTCCTTTCGGAAGTTGGAGGGAGTCCCGAAGCAGACGGGCAAGTCAATCCGTCCGAGGGGCAGGATACGCTTTCCGGGTGCGATCCCATGGAAGGGTGCCGCACCGGCCTGGACCTCGGACCGATCAACCCCCAAGAGTTCTACGGTCTCGGTGTAGACGATGTTGAGGCTGCTGCCTCCATCCATGAGGACCTTGGAGAGCCTAACGTTGCCGATGATCGGATCAACGACGAGCAGGTACCTTCCTGGGCTTGGCACGAAGTCGGGGTGGTCGCCTCGGTCGAAGGTGATAGGCTTGTCGGACCAGTCTAGGTAGGCTGGCTGAGAGCACCTAGAGGGGGGGGGTGAATAGGTGATCCTGTGAAAACTTAAACTTATAGCCACAAAAACTTGTTAAGTGTTAGCACGATAATCGCCAAGTGGTTAGAGAGGAGTCTCAACAAAACACAGAAACCACAGAAGATCAATCACAGAGATGACACAGTGGTTTATCCCGTGGTTCGGCCAAGACCAACGCTTGCCTACTCCACGTTGTGGCATCCCAACGGACGAGGGTTGCAATCAACCCCTCTCAAGCGGTCCAAAGACCCACTTGAATACCACGGTGTTTTGCTTTCTTTTCTTTATCCCGTTTGCAAGGAATCTCCACAAATTGGAGTCTCTTGCCCTTACAAGTATATGATCACAAAGAAGCACAGAGTAAGGGAGGGAAGCAACACACACAAATCCACAGCGAAATGCGCACACACACGGCCAAGAATCGAGCTCGAATGACTATCTCAAAGTTCTCACTAGAACGGAGCTCGAATCTCTTAGAATCACAAACGAATGCGCAAAGAATGAGTGTGGATGATCAAGAATGCTCTAAGGTTGCTTGGATGTCTCCTCCATGCGCCTAGGGGTCCCTTTTATAGCCCCAAGGCAGCTAGGAGCCGTTGAGAGCAAATCTGGAAGGCTATCCTTGCCTTCTATCGTCGGGTGCACCGGACAGTCCAGTGTACACCGGACACTGTCCGGTGCCCGATTTCTTTCCTTAAACAGCGCTGCCGACCGTTGCCGACCGTTGCAGATCTGGGAGCCGTTGGCGCATCGGACATGTCCGGTGCACACCGGACAGTCCGGTGCCCCCTTCCGACCGTCGGCACGGCCACGTGTCGCGCGCAGATTCCGCGGCCGACCGTTGGCTCACCGGACAGTCCGGTGCACACCGGACAGTCCGGTGAATTTTAGCCGTACGCCGTCGGCGAATTCCCGAGAGCGGCCACTTCACGCCTGAGCCAGCCTGGCGCACCGGACATGTCCGGTGCACACCGGACAGTCCGGTGCACCCAGACTGGGCAGACTTTGGCTGCTCGAGCCAATTCTTCTCCAACTCGATTTTTTCTGTTTCCAGCACTTAGACACAATACATTAGTCCATAAAACAATGTACTAAGTCTGAGAAACATACCTTTATCCTTGATTTGTACTTTGTCCACCATTTTACAATTAGGCACATGTGTTGGGCACTAAATCACCAAAATACTTAGAAATGGCCCAAGGGCACATTTCCCTTTCACTGGCGCTATCACCTTTACCGAGCAGACCTCCCGGCGCTCCTGCTTGCGGTGCCAAGACGAGGCGTTCGCCACCTGCCCGCCGTAAATCATGAAGCAGTTGTGGATCTCTGGGAACTCCTCTTCCTTGCCGCCCTCCTTCTTGTTGTTGCCTTGGCCCTTGCCATCTTCCGCCAGGGGCTCGACCTTATGGAAGTAGCGCCGGAGCATGACACATTCTTCAAGGGTGTGCTTGACGGGACCCTGGTGATAGGGGAACAGCTCCTTGAGCATCTTGTCGAATGCGCTGGCCCCTCCATGGGGCTTCCAAGGGTTCCTATGCTCGGCAGCAGCGACAAGATTCGCGTCAGCGGCGTTGCGCTTTGCTTGCGCCTTCTTCTTCGCGCCACGCTGGGCGGACGCCTCGGGGGCGTCTACCTTCGGCTCCCCCTAAGGATGCTTATCTTTCCAGAAGATGGCCTCGACCGCCTCCTGACCCGAGGCAAACTTGGTGGCGACGTCCATCAATTCGCTCACCTTGGTGGGAGTCTTGCGCTCCAGTTTGATCACCAGGTCTCGGCAAGTGGTGCCGGCGAGGAAAGCTCCGATGACGTCCGAGTCGGTGATGTTAGGCAGCTCGGTGCACTGCTTCGAAAACCGTCGGATGTACTCTCGGAGGGATTCCCCAGGCTGCTGGCGGCAGCTTCGGAGATCCCATGAGTTCCCAGGGCGCACGTACGTGCCCTGGAAATTTCCCGTGAAAGCCTTGGCCAGGTCGTCCCAGTCGGAGATCTGCGTAGGAGGCAGATGCTCCAGCCAGGCCCAGGCGGCGTCAGAGAGGAAAAGGGATAGATTACGGATGATGAGGTTGTCATCGTCCGCCCCTCCCAACTAGCATGCCAGTCGGTAGTCCGCGAGCCACAACTCTGGCCTCGTCTCCCCCGAGTACTTTGTGATGGTAGTCGGGGCTCGGAAACAGGCAGGGAACGGCGCTCGTCGTATGGCCCGGCTGAAGACTCGTGGACCAGGTGGCTCGGGTGAGGGACTCCGATCCTCCTTGCTGTCGCAGCGTCCCCTGCGCCTAGGATGATAGCCTCGGTGCACCTTCTCCACGAGGCAGGCTCGATGGTCGTGATGGTGATGCTCGTTGCCGAGGCGATCCCGGGCGGCAGGTGCCTCGTCCCGCGTGCGCTCGGGATGGACCGAGGCATCCCGCATGCGTCGGGAGGACGCCGTGTGATGCTCCGAGGGGTCAGCTCGCCTTCGGGAGGCAGAGCTCTCGGCTCGTCGAACCGCAGCGCCTTCTAGGAGATCCTTGAGTTCGCCCTAGATACACCGTCCCTCGGTGGTGGATGGCTCCGGCATGGTTCGAAGTAGCATCGCCGCTGCAGCTAAGTCCTAGCCGGACCCGCTGATGGCCGGGGGCAGCGCTGCCCTGGCATTGTCGACGATGCGGCGCGGGATGTCCCAGGCCCGATGACGGGCTCCTCCGACGAGTGTTCGGCCTGCCCACTCCTGTTCGATGTTCTGTCGGAGCTACACAAGCCGCCTTGCTTTCTCGTCGACCTTGGCCTGCATCTCGCGGATTTGCTCGAGCTGTGTGTCCCGACCCCCCGCAGGGACTGGGACCACAACTAGCTTCCGCGGGATGTCAACGCGAGATGCGGGCCTAGGGGGATCGTCAGCCTCCGGTATACCGAGATGGTTGCCTTCATCGTGATCTCCCTGATCGACGTGGAAACATTCGCGACTTGGGCCGTAACCCTCGTCGTCAAGGCCGTGGCCATCGTTAGAGCAACCGGAGAGGCAGTGGTCACATGCGGACATGAAGTCCCGCATGGCACCGGGATCATCGAGGCCAGAGAAATCCCAATCAAAGTCGGGGTCGTCCTCTTCCTCGGAACCCGCCGGTCCGGAGGTTGAGACGGCTGTCAGTCGGTCCCAGGTCGACCACATATGGTACCTGAAAGGGAATTAGGCTTACACCTATTTCCTATTTAATTTTGGTGGTTGAATTGCCCAACACAAATCTTTGGACTAACTAGTTTGCTCTAGTGTATAAGTTATACAGGTGCTAAAGGTTCACACTTAGCCAATAAAAAGACCAAGTATTGGGTTCATATAAAGGAGCAAAGGTCAACCGAAGGCACCTCTGGTCTGGCGCACCGGACTGTCCGGTGTGCCACCGGACATGTCCGGTGCACCAGAGGACTCCAACTCCGAACTGCTCACCTTCGAGAATTTCCAGAGGCAACTCCGCTATAATTCACCGGACTGTCCGGTGTACACCAGACATGTCCGGTGCTCCAAGGAAGGGTGGCCTTCGGAACTCGCCAGCCTCGGGAATTCACTTCAGCTGCTCCGCTATAATTCACCGGACTGTCCGGTGTACACCGGACTGTCCGGTGTAACAGCGGGGCAACGGCTATTTCGGCGCCAACGGCTACCTGCAACGCATTAAATGCGCGCGCTGCGCGCGCAGAGGTCAGGCACGCCCATGCTGGCACACAGGACAATCTACAGTGCATGTCCGGTGCGCCACCGGACATCAAGGTGGGCCCAGAAGACAGAGCTCCAACGGTCGAACCCAACGGCTTTTGGTGACGTGGCTGTCGCACCGGACATGTCCGGTGTGCACCGGACTGTCCGGTGCGCCATCAAACAGACAGCCTCACCAAACGGCTAGTTTGGTGGTTGGGGCTATAAATACCCCCAACCACCCACCATTCATTGTATCCAAGTTTTCCACTTCCCAACTACTTACAAGAGCTCTAGCATTCAATTCTAGACACACCAAAGAGATCAAATCCTCTCCAAATTCCACACAACGCCCTAGTGATTAGAGAGAGAGATTTGCTTGTGTTCTTTCGAGCTCTTGTGCTTGGATTGCTTTCTTCTTTCTTGATTCTTTCTTGCGATCAAAACTCACTTTTAATTGAGGCAAGAGACACCAATCTTGTGGTGGTCCTTGTGGGAACTATGTGTTCCAAGTGATTGAGAAGAGAAAGCTCACTCGGTCCGAGGGATCGTTTGAGAGAGGGTAAGGGTTGAAAGAGACCCGGCCTTTGTGGCCTCCTCAACGAGGAGTAGGTTTGAGAGAACCAAACCTCGGTAAAACAAATCCGCGTGTCTCACTTCATTACTCGCTTGCGATTTGTTTTGCGCCCTCTCTTGCGGACTCGATTATATTTCTAACGCTAACCAGGCTTGTAGTTGTGATTATTTTTGAGAATTTCAGTTTCGCCCTATTCACCCCCCCTCTAGGCGACTTTCAATTGGTATCAGAGCCCGGTGCTTCATTAGAGCCTAACCGCTCGAAGTGATGTCGGGAGATCACACCAAGAGGGAGATGGAGACCGGCGACAAGCCCACTACAAGCCAAGGGAGCACTTCATCGGAAGAGTCCCGCACCAAGAGGAAGGAGAAGAAGAAGGACTCCTCCAAACGGAAGGAGAAAAGATCTTCTTCCTCACACCACAAAGAGAAGAAGGAAAAATCTTCTTCCCACAAGTCGCATCGGAAAGGCGACAAGCACAAGAGGATGAGGAAGGTGGTCTACTACGAGACCGACACTTCATCAACATCGACCTCCAACTCCGATGCGCCGTCCGTAACTTCTAAGCGCCAAGAGCGCAAGAAGTTCAGTAAGATCCCCTTACACTATCCCCGTACATCTAGACATACTCCATTACTTTCCGTTCCATTAGGCAAACCGCCAACCTTTGATGGCGAGGATTATGCTAGGTGGAGTGATTTAATGAAATTTCATCTAACCTCACTCCACAAAAGTATATGGAATGTTGTTGAGTTTGGAGCACAGGTACCATCCATAGGGGATGAGGATTATGATACGGACGAAGTGGCCCAAATCGAGCACTTCAATTCCCAAGCTACAACCATACTCCTCGCCTCTCTAAGCAAGGAGGAATACAACAAGGTGCAAGGGTTGAAGAATGCAAAGGAGATTTGGGACCTACTCAAGACCGCGCACGAGGGTGATGAACTCACCAAGATCACCAAGCGGGAAACGATCGAGGGGGAGCTCGGTCGCTTCCGTCTTCGCCAAGGGGAGGAGCCACAAGATATGTACAACCGGCTCAAAACCTTGGTGAACCAAGTGCGCAACCTCGGGAGCAAAAAGTGGGACGACCACGAGGTGGTTAAGGTTATTCTAAGATCTCTCATTTTCCTTAACCCCACTCAAGTTCAATTAATTCGTGGTAATCCTAGATACCCACTAATGACCCCCGAGAAAGTGATCGGGAATTTTGTGAGCTTTGAATGCATGATTAAAGGCTCAAAGAAGATCAACGAGCTTGAGGAGCCCTCCACGTCCGAAGCACAACCAGTGGCATTTAAGGCGACGGAGGAGAATAAGGAGGAGTCTACACCGAGTAGACAACCAATTGACGCCTCAAAGCTCGACAATGAGGAGATGGCTTTAATCATCAAAAGCTTTCGCTAAATCCTCAAGCAACGGAAGGGGAAGGACTACAAATCCCGTTCCAAGAAGGTTTGCTACAAGTGTGGTAAGCCCGGTCACTTTATTGCTAAATATCCATTATCAAGTGACAGTGACAGGGATAACGACAAGAAGGGCAAGAGAAGAGAAAAGAAGAGGTACCACAAGAAGAAGGGCGGCGATGCCCACGTGTGCCGCGAGTGGAACTCCGACAAGAGCTCCACCGACTCCACCTCCGACGACGAGGACGCCGCCAACATCGCCGTCACCAAGGGACTTCTCTTCCCCAATGTCGGCCACAAGTGCCTCATGGCTAAGGACAGCAAAAGGAAGAAGGTTAAATCTAAATCCTCCACTAAATATGAATCTTCTAGTGATGATAATGCTAGTGGTGAGGAAGATAATTTGCATATCCTTTTTGCCAACCTTAACATGGAAAAAAAGGAAAAATTGAATGAATTAATTAGTGCTATTCATGAAAAGGATGACCTTTTGGATTCCCAAGAGGACTTCCTAATTAAGGAGAACAAGAAGCATGTTAAGGTTAAAAATGCTTATGCTCTAGAAATAGAAAAATGTCAAAATTTGTCTAGTGAGCTAAGCACTTGCCATGAGACCATTAACAACCTTAGAAATGAAAATGCTAAATTAATTGCTAAGGTTGATTCTCATGTTTGTGATGCTTCAATTCCCAGTCTTAGAAATGATAATGATGATTTGCTTGCTAAGATTAAGGAATTGAATGATTCTCTTGCTAGTCTTAGAATTGAAAATGAAAAATTAATTGCTAAGACTAAAGATTTTGATGTTTGCAATGCTACTATTTCTAACCTTAGTAGTGAAAATGATATATTACATGCTAAGGTTGTAGAATTTAAATCTTGTAAACCCTCTACATCTACTATTGAGCATGTGTCTATTTGTGATAGATGTAGAGATGTTGATATCAATGCTATTCATGATCACATGGTATTAATTAAACAACAAAATGATCATATAGCAATGTTAGATGCTAAAATTGCCGAGCATAACTTAGAAAATGAAAAGTTTAAATTTGCTAGAAGTATGCTCTATAATGGGAGACGCCCTGGCATCAAGGATGGCATTGGCTTCCAAAGGGGAGACAATGTCAAACTTAATGACCCTCCTAGAAATTTGTCTAACTTTGTTAAGGGCAAGGCTCCCATGCCTCAGGATAACGAGGGTTACATTTTGTACCCTGCCGGCTATCCTGAGAGCAAAATTAGGAGAACTCATTCTAGGAAGTCTCACTTTGGCCCTAACTATGCTTTTATATATAAGGGTGAGACATCTAGCTCTAGGCAACCAACCCGTGCCAAGTTGCCTAGAAAGAAAACTCCTATTGCATCAAATGATCATAGCATTTCATTTAAGACTTTTGATGCATCTTATGTTTTGACTAACAAATTCGGCAAGGTAGTTGCCAAGTTTGTTGGGGGCAAACACAAGGGTTCCAAGACTTGTGTTTGGGTACCCAAAGTTCTTGTTTCTAATGACAAAGGACCCAAAACCGTTTGGGTACCTAAAGTCAAGAACTAAAATTGTTTTGTAGGTTTATGCATCCGGGGGCTCAAGTTGGATACTCGACAGCGGGTGCACAAACCACATGACAGGGGAGAAGAAGATGTTCTCCTCATATGAGAAAAACCAAGATCCCCAACGAGCTATCACATTCGGGGATGGAAATCAAGGTTTGGTCAAAGGATTGGGTAAAATTGCTATATCACCTGACCATACTATTTCCAATGTTTTTCTTGTAGATTCTTTAGATTACAATTTGCTTTCTGTATCCCAATTATGTCAAATGGGCTACAACTGTCTATTTACTGATGTAGGTGTTACTGTCTTTAGAAGAAGTGATGATTCAATAGCATTTAAGGGAGTGTTAGAGGGTCAGCTATACTTGGTAGATTTTGATAGAGCTGAACTCGACACTTGCTTGGTTGCTAAGACTAACTTGGGTTGGCTCTGGCACCGCCGACTAGCCCATGTTGGAATGAAGAATCTTCATAAGCTTCTAAAGGGAGAACACATTTTAGGACTAACCAATGTTCATTTTGAGAAAGACAGGATTTGTAGCGCATGCCAAGCCGGGAAGCAAGTTGGCACTCATCATCCACACAAGAACATTATGACAAGTGACAGGCCACTGGAGCTCCTACACATGGATTTATTCGGCCCGATCGCTTACATAAGCATCGGCGGGAGTAAGTACTGTCTAGTTATTGTGGATGATTATTCTCGCTTCACTTGGATGTTCTTTTTGCAGGAAAAATCCCATACCCAAGAGACACTAAAGGGATTCTTGAGACGGGCTCAAAATGAGTTCGGCTTAAGGATCAAGAAAATTAGAAGCGACAACGGGACGGAGTTCAAGAACTCACAAATAGAAGGCTTCCTTGAGGAGGAGGGCATCAAGCATGAGTTCTCTTCTCCCTACACTCCAAAACAAAATGGTGTAGTGGAGAGGAAGAATCGAACTCTATTGGACATGGCAAGAACCATGCTTGATGAGTACAAGACACCGGATCGGTTTTGGGTCGAGGCGGTCAACACCGCTTGCTACGCCATCAACCGTTTATATCTACATCGAATCCTCAAGAAGACATCCTATGAACTCCTAACCGGTAAAAAGCCAAATATTTCATATTTTAGAGTTTTTGGTAGCAAATGCTTTATTCTTGTTAAGAGAGGTAGAAAATCTAAATTTGCTCCTAAAACTGTAGAAGGCTTTTTACTAGGATATGACTCAAACACAAGGGCATATAGAGTCTTTAACAAGTCCTCAGGACTTGTTGAAGTTTCTTGTGACGTTGTGTTTGATGAGACTAACGGCTCTCAAGTAGAGCAAGTTGATCTTGATAAGATAGGTGAAGAATAGGCTCCATGCATAGCGCTAAGGAACATGTCCATTGGGAATGTGTGTCCTAAGGAATCCGAAGAGCCTCCACATACACAAGATCAACCATCCTCCTCCACGCAAGCGTCTCCACCTACCCAAAATGAGGACAAGGCTCAAGTTGATAAAGATAAAGAACACAATGATGAGCCACCTCAAGACAACGGCAATGATCAAGGGGGAGACGCAAACAATGAAGACAAGGAGGATGAACAACCAAGCCGCCACACCTAAGAGTCCACCAAGCAATACAACGAGATCACCCCGTCGACACCATCCTCGGCGACATTCATAAGGGGGTAACCACTCGATCTCGTGTTGCACATTTTTGTGAGCATTACTCTTTTGTTTCCTCTATTGAGCCACACAGGGTAGAGGAAGCACTACAAGATTCAGATTGGGTGATGGCGATGCAAGAGGAGCTCAACAATTTCACGAGGAACGAGGTATGGCATTTGGTTCCACGTCCTAACCAAAACGTTGTAGGAACCAAGTGGGTCTTCCGCAACAAACAAGACGAGCATGGTGTGGTGACAAGGAACAAAGCTCGACTCGTGGCCAAGGGGTATTCACAAGTCGAAGGTTTGGATTTTGGTGAAACCTATGCACCCGTAGCTAGGCTTGAGTCAATTCGTATATTATTGGCCTATGCTACTTACCATGGCTTCAAGCTCTATCAAATGGACGTGAAGAGTGCCTTCCTCAATGGACCAATCAAGGAGGAGGTCTATGTTGAGCAACCTCCCGGCTTTGAAGATAGTGAGTACCCTAACCATGTCTATAGGCTCTCTAAGGCGCTTTATGGGCTCAAGCAAGCCCCAAGAGCATGGTATGAATGCCTTTGAGATTTCCTTATTGCTAATGGCTTCAAAGTCGGCAAGGCCGATCCTACTTTATTCACTAAAACTCTTGACAATGATTTGTTTGTATGCCAAATTTATGTTGATGATATCATATTTGGGTCTACTAACAAATCTACTTGTGAAGAATTTAGTAGGATCATGACACAAACATTCGAGATGTCTATGATGGGGGAGTTGAAGTATTTTCTAGGATTCCAAGTCAAGCAACTCCAAGAGGGTACCTTCATTAGCCAAACAAAGTATACTCAAGACATTCTAAGCAAGTTTGGAATGAAGGATGCCAAGCCCATCAAGACACCCATGGGAACAAATGGGCATCTCGACCTCGACACGGGAAGTAAGTCCGTGGATCAAAAGGTATACCGGTCGATGATTGGTTCATTGCTTTATTTATGTGCATCTCGACCGGACATTATGCTTTCCGTTTGCATGTGTGCAAGATTCCAAGCCGACCCTAAGGAATCACACCTTACGGCCGTAAAACGAATCTTGAGATATTTGGCTTATACTCCTAAGTTTGGGCTTTGGTACCCTCGGGGATCCACATTTGATGTAATTGGTTATTCGGATGCCGATTGGGCGGGGTGTAAGATTAATAGGAAGAGCACATCGGGGACTTGCCAGTTCTTGGGAAGATCCTTGGTGTCTTGGGCTTCAAAGAAGCAAAATTCGTTTGCTCTTTCTACCGCCGAAGCCGAGTATATTGCCATAGGCCACTGTTGCGCGCAATTGCTTTGGATGAGGCAAACCCTGCGGGACTACGGTTACAAACTAACCAAAGTTCCTCTTCTATGTGATAATGAGAGTGCAATCCGCATGGCGGATAATCCCGTTGAGCATAGCCGCACTAAACACATAGCCATTCGGTATCATTTTCTTCGGGATCACCAACAAAAGGGGGATATCGAGATTTCATACATTAACACTAAAGATCAATTAGCCGATATCTTTACCAAGCCTCTTGATGAACAAACTTTTACCAAACTTAGGCATGAGCTCAATATTCTTGATTCTAGGAACTTCTTTTGCTAAACTTGCACACATAGCTCATAAGTATACCTTTGATCATGTCTCTTTTAATATATATGCTATGACTAATGTGTTTTCAAGTGTATTTCAACCCAAGTCATAGGTATATTGAAAGGGAATTAGAGTCTTCGGCGAAGACAAAGGCTTCCACTCCACTCTACTACTCATCCTTCGCCGTCGCTCCGCATCTCTCTCCGTCTTTGGTATAATCTTCACTCATATGTTCTATTTGCCAAAGGGGAGAAAGTAGTTAGGAAAGGGCTTATATCTCACTCAAAGTATCCGTTTTTGGCGATTCATGCCAAAGGGGGAGAAAGTATGAGCCCAAAGCAAAAGGACCGCACCACCACCTAATTTTAAAATTAATGGTTTTCAATTGGAAAATTTTAAATTGGCATCTCTTTGTGTTCTAAAGGGGGAGCAAGTAGTATTTTCAAAACTTGATATCCTAAAACCCTCTTGAACACTAAGAGGAGAATTTATTTGAGGGGGAGTTTTGTTTAGTCAAAGGAAAAGCATTTGGAACAAGGGGAGAGAATTTCAAATCTTGAAAATGCTTCTCAAAATCTTATTCATTTACCTTTGACTTTCTTGCAAAAGGATTTTGAAAAGAATTTACAAAAGGATTTGCAAAAACAAAACATGTGGTGCAAATGTGGTCCAATAAGTTAAAAACAAAGAAACAATCCATGCACATCATGTAAGTATTTATATTGGCTCAATTCCAAGCAACCTTTGCACTTACATTATGCAAACTAGTTCAATTATGCACCTTTATATTTGCTTTGGTTTGTGTTGGCATCAATCACCAAAAAGGGGGAGATTGAAAGGGAATTAGGCTTACACCTATTTCCTATTTAATTTTGGTGGTTGAATTGCCCAACACAAATTTTTGGACTAACTAGTTTGCTCTAGTGTATAAGTTATACAGGTGCTAAAGGTTCACACTTAGCCAATAAAAAGACCAAGTATTGGGTTCATATAAAGGAGCAAAGGTCAACCGAAGGCACCTCTGGTCTGGCGCACCGGACTGTCCGGTGTGCCACCGGACATGTCCGGTGCACCAGAGGACTCCAACTCCGAACTGCTCACCTTCGGGAATTTCCAGAGGCAACTCCGCTATAATTCACCGGACTGTCCGGTGTACACTGGACATGTCCGGTGCTCCAAGGAAGGGTGGCCTCCGGAACTCGCCAGCCTCGGGAATTCACTTCAGCTGCTCCGCTATAATTCACTGGACTATCCGGTGTACACCAGACTGTCCGGTGTAACAGCGAGGCAACGGCTATTTCGGTGCCAACGGCTACCTGCAACGCATTAAATGCGCGCGCTGCGCGCGCAGAGGTCAGGCACGCCCATGCTGGCGCACCGGACAATCTACAGTGCATGTCCGGTGCGCCACCGGACATCAAGGCGGGCCCAGAAGACAGAGCTCCAACGGTCGAACCCAACGGCTTTTGGTGACGTGGCTGTCGCACCGGACATGTCCGGTGTGCACCGGACTGTCCGGTGCGCCATCGAACAGACAGCCTCACCAAACGGCTAGTTTGGTGGTTGGGGCTATAAATACCCCCAACCACCCACCATTCATTGCATCCAAGTTTTCCACTTCCCAACTTCTTACAAGAGCTCTAGCATTCAATTCTAGACACACCAAAGAGATCAAATCCTCTCCAAATTCCACACAACGCCCTAGTGATTAGAGAGAGAGATTTGCTTGTGTTCTTTCGAGCTCTTGTGCTTGGATTGCTTTCTTCTTTCTTGATTCTTTCTTGCGATCAAAACTCACTTGTAATTGAGGCAAGAGACACCAATCTTGTGGTGGTCCTTGTGGGAACTTTGCGTTCCAAGTGATTGAGAAGAGAAAGCTCACTCGGTCCGAGGGATCGTTTGAGAGAGGGTAAGGGTTGAAAGAGACCCGGCCTTTGTGGCCTCCTCAACGGGGAGTAGGTTTGAGAGAACTGAACCTCGGTAAAACAAATCCGCGTGTCTCACTTCATTACTCGCTTGCGATTTGTTTTGCGCCCTCTCTCGCGGACTCGATTATATTTCTAACGCTAACCCGGCTTGTAGTTGTGATTATTTTTGAGAATTTCAGTTTCGCCCTATTCACCCCCCCTCTAGGCGACTTTCAGTACCCCAGAAGGTTTGGATACGCCCTTACAAAAGCGCTCACCGTAGCGGGGTTGCTAGGTGGATCGAAGCTGAATCGAAAGGGAACAGGGTGGAATACGGACGGTACCTTTTGGTCGATGGACGGTGGTGAAGTCGCGTCAGGGACGGAACGCACCGTCATCTCAGGTACGAGGGTGACGCCCAGCAGGTCCTTGGCGAGGGTGCTGGCGTCGTTAGTCCACTTGGGGCTGGCACGTTGCGGGGAAGCGGCACTCGTCGTTGTCTCAGGCACGAGGACAACACCTGACATGTCCCCCGGAGGAGTGCCGGCATTGTCGACTCGCTCTGGTTCGACAGCCGATAAGGTGCTGCCTCCTGCGTGGCCACGGTTGCCCCGTCTCCGCCTCCTCCAGCGAGGAGGGTGGCGGGGATGACCGGAGTGTTCCTCTTCCGCCGCGGGGAGATGCCGTCGTGGAGGTCGCCTCCGTCGGGCGAGCCGTTGACTGTCGTTGTCGTCGTGCCGCGGGGGGAGGAGTACCATGTCGTAGCTGCCGTCGAGGGACATGAACTCGAGACTCCCAAAGCGGAGCACCGTCCCGGGCTGAAGAGGTTGCTGAAGTCTACCCATATGGAACTCAACGGGAAAGTGTTCGTTAACACGCAGCAGGCCCCTACCTGGCATGCCAACTGTCGGGGTTTCGGACCCAGGGGGTCCCTGGACCGACGAGTAAATTTGTCGCTGCGTGCCCCTGCCCAGATGGGTTGGTGCGAGATGGAACACAAGTGGGGGAATGAGCCTTGTATTATCTTGCACCAGGGTGCTCGTAGTAGGGGTTACAAGCGTTGCGAGAGAGCGAGGGCGAGAGAGAGCGAGTAGGAGAGAGCGAGGGTGAGAGAGAGGAGGGGTCCGGCCCCTGCTCGTCTTCTCCTGTCCCTTTGTCGTGCGTCTACTCGTCTCTCCTGCCGTGCGTTCGTGTGTTCGTATGCTCATACACTTGTTCGTTTTTCTCCCCTCCTTTTCCCTCTCTTCCCCCTTTTATAGATGTAAGGAGATGCCCAGCTGTACAATAGGGTGTAGCTGGGAGCTAATGTGGCTGGCAGGGAAGTGCCCTGAGCCCTGTACAGATAACAATGTGGCCGTCGGGGGGGGCGTCTCGAGCCCTGTAGAGGTAGTGTCGTGGCCGTCGGAGAAGTGCCTTGAGCCCTGTAGCAGTACAACTGTTGGTGCTGCATGGATCCTGCTGACATCTCCTTGCTTCCGTAGGGGGCTTGAGAACCACCGACGTCATGGTTGCATGCAGGAAACCACCATCGCCTGTTACTAGGACAAGCTGGATGGGACGTCGGTCTTGTTCCTTCGTAGCCTGAGCTAGCTAGGAGTAGGGTAATGATGCATCCCTTGTGGCGTGGTTGATCCGAGCTTGAGGTCGGGCGAGGCTGGGGCCGAGGCCCAGGGTCGGGTGAGGATGTGACTCTTCCCGACGCCGAGGTCGAGGCCGAGCCCTGGGGTCAGGCGAGGCGGAGATCTCCTCCCGAGGCCGAGGCCAAGGCCGAGCCCAGGGGTCGGGCGAGGCGGAGCTTCCTGTTGCGCCCGAGGCTTATCTTGACCGTTGTCGGTTTCGCCCGGGTGGTTGGCACAGCAGCCGGAGCAGGGCGAGCGGCGCTGTTTTCCGGTCAGGTCGGTCAGTGAAAGGGCGGAGGCGCGCGTGTCAGGATAAGGTGTCAGGCGATCCCAGCATTAAATGCGCATGTGATACGGTCGGCTGGTAAGGCGATTTGGCCAAGGTCGCTTGCACGACAAGGCTTGCCTTTGGCTGAGCCGAGGGTGCGCTCACTGCCTGAGGAGACCCTCGGGCGAGACGCGAACTCGTCCGAGACCACTGTTCCAGGCGAGGCGAGGCCAAGTCCCTTGGTAGACGAAGCTTTGACTTTGACTCGAACTGTAAGCCTTCATGGTTTGCTCTGAAGGTGTTTACCAGCCGTGATTAGGAGTGTTATGGGTACCCCTAATTTCGGTACCCGACAGCAGCCTTAAACGGAAAAAATTAGTCCCCATCAGGGTCGCGGGGATGGAGATGGAGAATGGTCTATCGCCTCCGTTCCCCATGCACTCACCCGTGAATTTCTCTTGATCAAAATTGGTCTATTGACATGTTAAAATTATGCTTAAAAACTTAATACATAGCCTATTAAAAATAGCAAACTAAACTCGAAAGTAGATGTACTTTTAAATCTTGTTTGTTTACTTTATATTAATCTGATATAATCATTCTAAATTTGAGTCTACGTATTGTATTTTTTTAAGGGATAGTTTGGGAACCTCATTTTCCCAAGATAAATTAGTTCATTTTCCTTTGGGAAAAATAGAAATCCCTTCGAATTGAAGTTCCCAAACTAAAGGGATGGATTCCTCATGGGGGGTAAATTTTTTGACATGGATAGAGATGGGAGAAAAAAACTCCTCCATAAAAGCTCGCGAGGACGGGGAGCCATTCCTCCAATGGGCAATTCCCCATTGACATTCCTACTCCCTGCTCTCCCTTGAGTTATTTTTTCTTGGGTTATGTTTGGTTGTAGGTAGGGGTGTGAAAGGGAAATAGGGTCAAACCTTTTCCTATATGATTTTGGTGGTTGAATTGCCCAACACAAATAATTGGACTAACTAGTTTGCTCTAGATTATATGTTCTACAGGTGTCAAAGGTTCACAACAAACCAATACAAAGTTAAAAGAAAGGGTTCAAAACAAAGGAGCAAAGAAAACCGAAGGTTGCCCTGGTCTAGCACACCAGACTGTCCGATGTGCCACCGGACAGTGTCCGATGCACTAGGGAGAATCACTCCGAACTCCTCAGCTTCGGGTTTCTGGAAAATGCTCTCCGCTATAATTCACCGGACTGTCCAGTGTAGCACCGGACTGTCCGGTGTAGCACCGGACTGTCCAGTGTCCCAGCGGGAGCAACGGCTACTGCACCAACGGTCGACTGCAAAAGTGAACAGTGAACAATGCGGACTGCGCGCGCAGAGTCAGAGCAGGCGCCAGAAGGTGCACCAGACTGTGAACAGGACCTGTCCGGTGCACCACCGGACTGTTCGGTGGCCCAGTTGTCAGAAGCTCCAACGGTCGAACCCTAATGGTTGGGTGACGTGGCTGGCGCACCAGACAGTGTCCGGTGGTGCACCGGACTGTCCGGTGCGCCCGACGACAACAGAGTTCCCCAACGGCCATTTTGGTGGGTGGGGCTATAAATACCCCCAACCACCACACTTCATGGCATCCAAGTTTTCAGCCAACACATTCAATACAAGAGCTAGTGCATTCAATACAAGACACAATTAGAGTGAATCAAAATCTCTCCAAGTCCCAATTCCACTCAAAGCAATAGTGACTAGAAGAGAGAGTTTTGCCGTGTTCTTTTGAGCTCTTGCGCTTGGATCGCTTTTCTTCTTCCCATTTCTTGTTCCCAAGACATTTGTAATCAAAGCAAGAGGCACCAATTGTGTGGTGGTCCTTGTGGGGACTAAGTGTCCCAATTGATTGAGAAGAGAAGCTCACTCGGTCTAGGTGACCGTTTGAGAGAGGGAAAGGGTTGAAAGAGACCCTGTCTTTGTGACCACCTCATCAGGGACTAGGCCTTCGAGGGCCGAACCTCGGTAAAACAAATCACCGTGTCACTCTTGCTATTTGCTTGTGTTTTGTTTTCGCCCTCTCTTTTTGGACTCGATTTTATTTCTAACGCTAACCTCGGCTTGTAGTGCGTGCTTAAGTTTGTAATTTTCAGATTCCGCCTATTCACCCCCCTCTAGGCGACTTTCAATTGGTATCGGAGCCCGATACTTCATTAGAGCCTAACCACTCGAAGTGATGTCGGGAGATCATGCCAAGAAGGAGGTGGTGACTGGCGAGAAGCCCGCCACAAGCCACGGGAAGACTCCATCGGGAGAGTCCAGCAACAAGGGGAAAGGATCCCCTTCACACACCAAGTCGCATCAGAGTGGCGACAAGAAAAAGAAGATGAAGAAGGTGGTCTACTATGAAACCGACTCTTCGTCGCCATCTACCTCCGGCTCCGACGCGCCGTCCGTCACTTCTAAGCGCCATGAGCGCAAGAAGTTTAGTAAGATCCCCTTATGCTATCATCGCATTTTCAAACGTACTCCTTTACTTTCTGTCCCACTAGGCAAACCACCCGTTTTTGAGGGTGAAGATTATAACATGTGGAGTGATAAAATGAGGCATCACCTAACCTCACTCCACACAAGTATTTGGGATGTTTTTGAGTTTGGAGTGCAGGTACCATCGCCAGGGGATGAAGATTATGATTCGGACGAGGTTGCCCAAATCCGGCACTTCAACTCCCAAGCCACTACTATACTCCTCGCCTCTCTAAGTCGAGAGGAGTATAATAAGGTGCAAGGGTTGAAGAGTGCCAAAGAAATTTAGGACGTGCTCAAGACCGCGCACGAAGGAGACGAGGTGACCAAGATCACAAAGAGGGAAACGATCGAGGGGGAGCTCGGTCGATTCATGCTCAACCAAGGGGAGGAGCCACAAGCTATATACAACCGGCTCAAGACCTTGGTGAACCAAGTGCGCAACCTCAGGAGCACAAAATGGGATGACCATGAAATGGTCAAGGGTATTCTTAAATCACTCGTTTTTCTTAATCCTACTCAAGTTCAATTAATTCATGGTGATCCTAGATATAAGCTAATGTCTCCCGAGGAAGTGATAGGAAAATTTGTGAGCTTTGAGTTGATGATCAAAGGCTCCAAAGAAATCATCGAGCGAGGCGCCACCTCAACACCCAAGGTGCAACCCGTTGCATTCAAGGCAATGGAAGAAGAAAAGAAGGATTCTACACCAAGTAGGGTCCCCATCGACGCCTCTAAGCTCGGCAATGAGGAGATGGCTTTAATCATCAAAAGCTTTCGCCAAATCCTCAAGCAAAGGAGGGGGAAGGATTACAAGCCCCGCTCCAAGAAAGTTTGCTACAAGTGTGGTAAGCCCGATCATTTCAGTGCTAAATGTCCATTATCTAGTGATAGTGACAGGGGCGACGATAAGAAGGGAAAGAGGAAGGAAAAGAAGAAATACTACAAAAAGAAGGGCGGCGATGCCCATGTTTGCCAGGAGTGGGACTCTTACGAGAGCTCCACCGACTCCTCCTCCGACGAGGACGCCGCCAACATCGCTGTCAACAAAGGCCTCCTCTTCCCCAACGTCGGCCACAATTGCCTCATGGCAAAGGACAACAAGAAGAAGAAGGTAAAATCTAGAGCCTCCACTAAATATGCAACATCTAGTGATGAGGATAACTCTAGTGATGATGAAGAAAATTTGTTTGCTCTTTTTGCCAACCTAAACATGCAACAAAAAATTGAATGAATTAATTAGTGCTATTCATGAGAAGGATGAACTCTTGGATAGCCAAGAGGACTTCCTTATTAAGGAAAACAAGAAGCATGTTAAGGTTAAAAATGCTTATGCTCAGGAGGTAGAAAAATGTGAAAAATTAACTAGTGGGCTTAGCATTTGCCATGACACTATCTCCAACCTTAGAATTGAGAATGCTAATTTGATTGCTAAGGTTGAGAAGTCAAATATTTTTGATGTTTCAATTACCAATCTTAGAAATGATAATGCTAGTCTGATTGCTAAGATAGATAAATTGAATGCCTCTCTTGCTAGCCTTAAATTTGAGAATGAAAAACTAATTGCTAAGGCTAAGGATTTAAATATTTGCAATGATGCTATTTCCAATCTTAGAAATGAAAATGCTTTGTTACATGCTAAGATTGATGAATTAAGTATTTGCAAACCCTCTACATCTACTGTTGATCATGTTTCTATTTGTACTAGATGTAGAGACATTAATGTTGATGCTATTCATGATCACCTAGCTTTAATTAAACAACAAAATGATCACATAGCTCAACTTAGTGCCAAAATTAATGAGCATGACTTAGAAAATGAAAATTTTAAAGTTGCTAGAAGCATGCTCTATAGTGAGAGACGCCTAGGCATTAAGGATGGCATTGGCTTCCAACAGGGAGGCAATGTCAAGCTCAATGCCCCTAAAAGATTGTCTAATTTTGTTAAGGGTAAGGCTCTCATGCCTCAGGATAACGAGGGCTATATTTTATATCCTGCTGGTTATCCTGAGGATAAGATTAGGAGAATTCACGCTAAGAAGACTCATTCTGTTTCTCACCATGCTTTTATTTATAAGAATGAGGCTTCTAGCTCTAGGCGTTCTACCCATGTTAGAATGCCTAAGAAGAAATCTCATATTGCATCAAATGATCATAACGTTTCATTTAAGACTTTTGATGCTTCATATGTGCTCAGTAACAAATCAGGCAAAGTAGTTGCTAAATATGTTGGGGGCAAACACAAGGAGTCAAAGACTTGTGTTTGGGTACCCAAGGTGCTTGTTTCTAATGTAAAAGGACCCAAGACCGTTTGGGTACCTAAGAACAAGGCCTAAACTTGTTTTGTAGGTTTATGCATCCGGGGGCTCAAGTTGGATTATTGATAGCGGGTGCACAAACCACATGACTGGGGAGAAAAGGATGTTCTCCTCCTATAAGAAAAACCAAGATCCCCAAAGAGCCATCACATTCGAGGATGGAAATCAAGGTTTGGTCAAAGGACTTCGTAAAATTGCTATATCACCTGACCATTCTATTTCTAATGTTTTTCTTGTAGATTCTTTAGATTACAACTTGCTTTCAGTTTCTCAATTATGTAAAATGGGCTACAATTGTCTTTTTACGGATATAGGTGTTACTGTCTTTAGAAGAAGTGATGATTCAGTAGCATTTAAGGGAGTATTAGAGGGTCAGCTATACTTGGTTGATTTTAATAGAGCTGAATTCGATACTTGCTTAATTGCTAAGACTAACATGGGTTGGCTCTGGCATCGCCGACTAGCCCACGTTGGGATGAAGAATCTTCATAAGCTTCTAAAGGGAGAGCACATTTTGGGACTAACCAATGTTCATTTTGAGAAAGACAAGATTTATAGCGCATGTCAAGCAGGAAAGCAAGTTGGTGTTCATCATCCACATAAGAAAATCATGACGACTGACAGGCCGCTTGAGCTACTCCACATGGATCTATTCGGCCTGATCGCTTATATAAGCATCGGCGGGAGTAAGTATTGTCTTGTAATTGTGGATGACTATTCTCGCTTCACTTTGGTGTTCTTTTTGCAGGAAAAATCACAAACCCAAGAGACCTTAAAGGGATTCTAGAGACGAGCTCAAAATGAGTTCGGCTTAAGGATCAAAAAAATTAGAAGCAACAATGGAACGGAGTTCAAGAACTCTCAAATTGAAGGCTTTCTTGAGGAGGAGGGCATCAAGCATGAGTTCTCTTCTCTCTACATGCCACAACAAAATGGTGTAGTGGAGAGGAAGAATAGAACTCTACTTGATATGGTGAGGACCATGCTTGATGAGTATAAGACACCGGACCGGTTTTGGGCCGAGGCAATTAACACCGCCTGCTACTCCATCAACCGGTTATACCTTCACCGAATCCTCAAGAAGACATCCTATGAACTCCTCACCGGTAAAAAGCCCAATGTTTCATATTTTAGAGTCTTTGGTAGCAAATGTTTTATTCTTGTTAAAAGAGGTAGAAAATCTAAATTTGCTCCCAAGGCTGTAGAAGGCTTTTTACTTGGTTATGACTCAAACACAAGGGCATATAGAGTCTTTAACAAGTCCACTGGACTAGTTGGAGTTTCTTGTGACATTGTGTTTGATGAGACTAACAGCTCTCAAGTAGAGCAAGTTGATCTTGATGAGCTAGATGATGAAGAGGCTCCATGCGTAGCGCTAAGGAACATGTCCATTGGGGATGTGGGTCCTAAGGAATCCGAAGAGCCTCCACAAGCACAAGATCAACCATCATCTTCCATGCAAGCATCTCTACCAACCCAAGATGAGGATCAAGCTCAAGTTAATGAAAATGAAGATCAAGAAGATGAGCCACCTCAAGAGGAAGACAATGATCAAGGGGGAGATGCCAATGATCGAGACAAGGAAGATGATCAGGGTCCAAGACCGCCACACCCAAGAGTCCACCAAGCGATTCAAAGAGATCACCCCGTGAACTCCATCCTCGGCGATATTCATAAGGGGGTAACCACTCTATCTCGAGTCGCTCATTTTTGTGAACATTACTCTTTTGTTTCCTCTATTGAGCCACACAGGGTAGAGGATGCACTTAAAGATTCGGATTGGGTGCTAGCGATGCAAGAGGAGCTCAACAACTTCACGAGGAAAGAGGTATGGCATCTGGTTCCACGTCCTAACCAAAATGTTGTAGGAACCAAGTGGGTGTTCCACAACAAGCAAGATGAGCATGGTGTGGTGACAAGGAACAAAGCACGACTTGTAGCCAAGGGCTATTCACAAGTCGAAGGTTTGGATTTTGGTCAAACCTATGCACCCCGTAGCTAGACTTGAGTCAATTCGTATAATACTTGCCTATGCTACTTACCATGGCTTTAAGCTTTATCAAATGGACGTGAAGAGTGCCTTCCTCAATGGACCAATCAAGGAAGAGGTCTATGTTGAGCAACCTCCTGGCTTTGAAGATAGTGAGTACCCTAACCATGTCTATAAACTCTCTAAGGCGCTTTATGGGCTCAAGCAAGCCCCAAGAGCATGGTATGAATGCCTAAGAGATTTCCTTATCACTAGTGGCTTCAAAGTCAGTAAAGCCGATCCTACTCTCTTTTCTAAAACTATTGCAAAAGATTTGTTTGTATGCTAAATTTATGTTGATGATATTATATTTGGGTCTACTAACAAATCTACATGTGAAGATTTTAGTAGGATCATGGTACAAAAATTCGAGATGTCTATGATGGTGGAGTTGAAGTATTTCCTAGGATTTCAAGTCAAGCAACTCTAAAAGGGCACCTTCATCATCCAAACGAAGTACATTCAAGACATACTCACCAAGTTTGGAATGAAGGATGCCAAGCGCATCAAGACACCCATGGGAACCAATGGGCATCTCGACCTCGACACGGGAGGAAAATCCGTAGATCAAAAGGTATACCGGTCGATGATAGGATCTTTACTCTATTTATGTGCATCTCGACCGGATATTATGCTTTCCGTATGCATGTGTGCAAGGTTCCAAGCCGATCCTAAGGAAGTTCACCTTAGGGCCGTGAAAAGAATATTGAGATATTTAGTTTATACACCTAAGTTTGGTCTTTGGTACCCTAAGGGATCCTCTTTTGATTTATTAGGATATTTAGATGCTGATTGGGCAGGGTGTAAAATTGATAGGAAGAGCACATCAGGGACTTGTCAGTTTCTGGGGAGATCCCAGGTGTCTTGCCTGGTGTCTTGGGCTTCAAAGAAACAAAACTCAGTAGATCTTTCCACCGCCAAAGCCGAGTATATTGCCGCAGGCCATTGTTGCGCGCAATTGCTTTGGATGAGGCAAACCCTTAGGGACTATGGCTACAAATTTAGCAAAGTCCCTCTCCTATGTGATAATGAGAGTGCAATCCGCACGGCGGATAATCCCGTTGAGCACAGCCGCACTAAGCACATAGCCATTCGGTATCACTTTTTAAGAGATCACCAACAAAGGGGGATATCGAGATAGCCTATATTAACACCAAAGATCAATTGGCTGATATCTTTACCAAGCCTTTAGATGAGAAAACCTTTACCAAATATTCTTGATTCTAGGAATTTTGATTGAAACATTGCACACATAGCTCATTTGTATACCTTTGATCATATCTCTCTTATGTCTATGACTAATGTGTTTTCAAGTGTATTCTCATGCTTAGTCATAGAATTAAAAGGGAAATGGAGTATTCGGTAAAGACGACGTTTCCACTCAACTCCATCGGTATTATCTACTCTTTGCCAGTATTCCGCCTTCTCTCCACAGTGGTATAATCTTTCACTCATATTTTATTTGCCATCGTGGGAGAAATTGTTAAAGAGGGCTTATATTTCACTCACAAGTATCCGTTTTTGGCGATTCATGCCAAAGGGGGAGAAAGTATTAGCCCAAAGCAAAAGGACCGCACCACCACCAACGAATTTTAAAAATGAAGTTTTCAAATTGGTATCTTAATGTGTTTTCAAAAGGGGGAGAAAGTTCTAGTATCTTCAAAAAATTGTAAAACCCTCTTGAACACTAAGAGGAGAATTTCATTAAGGGAGAGTTTTATTTAAATCAAAGGAAAAAGCATTTGAAACAGGGGGAGAAAATTTCAAAATCTTGAAAATGCTTCTCGAAATCTTACTCATATACCTTTGACCATTTGCAAAAGGATCTTGAAAAGAATTTACCAAAGGATTTGCAAAAACAAAACTTGTGGTGCAAGAGTGGTCCAAAATGTTAAAAGAAAGAAAGCAATCTATGCATATCTATTGAAATAATTATATTGGTTTCACTCCAAGCAACCTTTGCACTTACCTTATGCAAACTAGTTCAATTCTGCACTTATATATTTGCTTTGGTTTGTGTTGGCATCAATCACCAAAAAGGGGGAGATTGAAAGGGAAATATGGTCAAACCTTTTCCTATATGATTTTGGTGGTTGAATTGCCCAACATAAATAATTGGACTAACTAGTTTGCTCTAGATTATATGTTCTACAGGTGTCAAAGGTTCACAACAAACCAATACAAAGTTAAAAGAAAGGGTTCAAAACAAAAGAGCAAAGAAAACCGAAGGCTGCCCTGGTCTGGCGCACCGGACAGTGTCCGGTGCACCAGGGAGAATCACTCCGAACTCCTCAGCTTCGGATTTCTGGAAAATGCTCTCCGCTATAATTTATCGGACTGTCTGGTGTAGCACCAGACTGTCCGGTGTGCCAGCGGGAGCAACGACTACTGCGCCAACGGTCGACTGCAAAAGTGAACTGTGAACAGTGCAGACTGCGCGCAGAGTCAGAGCAGGCGCCAGAAGGCGCACCGGACAGTGAACAGGACCTGTCTGGTGCACCACCAGACTGTCCGATGGCCCAGTTGTTAGAAGCTCCAACTGTCGAACCCTAACGGTTGGGTGACGTGGCTGGCGCATCGGACTGTCCAGGCCCGTCGACAGCAGAGTTCCCCAACGACCATTTTGGTGGGTGGGGCTATAAATACCCCCAACCACCACACTTCATGGCATCCAAGTTTTCACGCAACACATTCAATACAAGAGCTAGTGCATTCAATACAAGACACAATTAGAGTGAATCAAAATCTCTCCAAGTCCCAATTCCACTCAAAGCAATAGTGACTAGAAGAGAGAGTTTTGTCGTGTTCTTTTGAGCTCTTGCGCTTGGATCACTTTTCTTCTTCCCATTTCTTGTTCCCAAGACATTTGTAATCAAAGCAAGAGATACCAATTGTGTGGTGGTCCTTGTAGGGACTAAGTGTCCCAATTGATTGAGAAGAGAAGCTCACTCGGTCTAGGTGACCGTTTGAGAGAGGGAAAGGGTTGAAAGAGACCCGGTCTTTGTGACCACCTCAACGGGGACTAGGCCTTCGAGGGCCGAACCTCGGTAAAACAAATCATCGTGTCACTCTTGCTATTTGCTTGTGATTTGTTTTCGCCCTCTCTTTTCGGACTCGATTTTATTTCTAACGCTAACCTCGGCTTGTAGTGCGTGCTTAAGTTTGTAATTTTCAGATTCCGCCTATTCACCACCCTCTAGGCGACTTTCAGGGTGAAAACGGTCGGATATATCATGTTCCACTCTGCTCTAATTCTTATATTGATCCATTCGAATTTGTAATTATGGACATCTCGATCGTTTCTGTGTTTTTCGTTATTTGACAAATGTGAAAATGGGGTGGAACGGTACATGTGTTTTTTCTATTTGTTTTCGCTTTTCTCGTTTTAGTCAAAATATCACATTTTATCCGTATATAATATCCCATTTTAGATAATACCATGAACAAATCATAGATGACTATGTCACATCGCAACAAACCAATCCATAATTTATTATTTTCTTTAGTAGTCATATGTATATTATTATATATTGCTTCCATATGTCTATACGGCAACGTTTTCACTTTTTTACGTCTGATTTTGATTCATCATCCTGCTTGCATTGTCTTGTTTTTGATCCCGTTTCCGAAATAAAATATGAAAATGAAAACGAAAGAGGGGTTATCCTAACAGATTGTTTGTTTTCATCCCTTAAATGTAGGGTGAAGTTGGATGAAATATGGTGATACGTGTATAGAGAATATATTATGTGTAATTAATTATGTTGATGTAACCGTATAATCAACTGACCTCATATGTTATTTTACATTTAACTTCTTCTATCTGAAACACCCTTAATATATGTGGTAATATGTTTCAGGTGGCAGGGTTGAATGCAAAATAGTAGTTATCGTTGGTTTTTTCTTGAACGAACCAGATTAATTGATTGCACGATTTCATCAACATGATCGATTGTACATTTGTACATGATACCATATGTTCCCATATGTATATTGGGGTAGAGATATTCATGTCGGATGTTTGGTTGGATAAAGGGGACAGGGTCATTAGAATTATAACCACTAATTAAGCGGTGACACTCGACCTGCAGGGGTACAACCCCAGGCATTATATTAAGAAGAGAAAACTCCTGCTCCCACCTATACCCCAGGCATTATATTAAGAAGAGAAAACTCCTGCTCCCACCTATACATCGAACCGAGGACCTGAGTAGTGCTACTTAGACCACCTAACCAACTCAGTTAGATGCGCTTTCGCAATTAAGCAGTAACACATATGCACTAATACAAATTAAGCAGTAATCACTAATTTAAAATATGTTCATTGCACCATTAATATCCTAACTAGCCCATAAAAGATTGACTGATCAACGTATTAGCACTTGTCAAAACTAATTTACATTATAATTCTTGAGTAATAATATAACATACTAATGATTCTGAATTTATTTTCTAATTAATAACAAAGATAAAAGACATGGACAAATTATTGACGAGCTTATCCAGCATCTATAGAAAATATTTTAAAACGGTAGATATGATATCT
Source organism: Zea luxurians (assembly GCA_029449295.1). NCBI lineage: Eukaryota > Viridiplantae > Streptophyta > Magnoliopsida > Poales > Poaceae > Zea > Zea luxurians. The sequence goes on from JAOPSE010000057.1 coordinate 10,892,131, forward strand.
TTGTTACTCACCGAAACAAACAGAAACAAACCGTCCGTTCTTTCGCTACGCCTTGTCCTGTGATCCGGCCATCCGGGTTCTTTCGCTACGCCTTGTCCTATGGTTCGGGTGTGGCACGACTGCACGTTCACTCTTTAGATGAAAAAGCAGAAGAGAAGAGGTGCAATTGCGCGTGTATACTAGTAGGGCTAAAAAAAGAATAAAACGATCTCTAGAATTCAGTTGGTACAGTGTCAGCAGTCAGCCTATATTAACGGGGTGGGCACTACCCAACTTTGAATTCTCGTCAGCCGTGTGTCCTGGGGACCAATCATTTGCACCTCTGCAAGCTGGCAACGAGGAGACCTGAACGAGAAGGGAGATGACAAAACTTGCCCCTACGGATGGAAGACCGGGACTCCGGGAGAGGCAACCTGCTTATATAAGCAACCATGGTTATCACGGAATTCTTTCCGCGGGGACAAATACAGATGGTGCAGCCTGCTCGTTGCTTGCCGATGCCGGGGCGGGCGACGAGATTCTCTTTCTCTACCTGTCACGTCCCATGATCTGCATGTGAGATGCCCATGAGCCTTTTGGCGTCCTCGCCTTTGCTACGCGGACAAATAGGATTCAGCGACACATGTTGAGTGGAACTTTTTTTTTTCTCTCTCACCCCATGCATTAGCCTATGAACCAACGTACCCACGCTTAATTAGGGTGTTTGCTTTGAGAGGCTAGATGAGAATGTGCATGATGAGCTTATTTTTTGAATTTGGTAGAATGGAGCCATTTTATCATATCATATAGATTAATAAACAAAAGAGGACATAACTCACTACCCATTATTAAACATTTCGTTTTTAAATTACACACACCACTTAGAGCAAGTTTAATAACGTAGCCGACTGCTGTCGGTAAGAATCTGTGTAGCCTATCTCTTAGCTCATGTGTTGTGTATATCAGTTAAGTCACTCATCTCTCTTACAAAAAAAATGGCTCTTGTGTCTAAGCCGACTTAAAATTTACAACATGTTTCTAATCTCTCTCCTCTCTTTGCTCATCCACCCTCAGTATTTAGCCTACTTACAACCCCCTTATTATACTTGCTTTTTACAAAGAAGCTAGACAAATCACTTTTACCGTTCCTAATAATACATTAAATGCAGATACAGTGCTGTCACGTGGCCTGTGGCGCATAACGAAAGTCACCAGGCCCACCCGCATTAAATATGTGCAAGATGTGCACCTGTCCGCATTTGTGACAAGTGGTGTGAACCCCACATTAATTGTAGGCGGCGTGCGTAGTCCGCATGGCATGGGCCGCGTTAGTAACCCACGTGTTACCGAGACGAGACCATTGACTCTCTGCGCCGCGCATGGGCAGCCATCATCATGACTTCTACTGTTCCCACTACAAAGACGGGCGAAGGAGACATGCAGAAGGGATAGGACGACACCATCCATATACACCCTACGTGCATCGACATGTCAGTTTATGTCGCAGCCTACACCAAAGCCTTCACACACACGCCGACAAAACAGGGCGAAGGAGACTCTAGTCAGAAAATCCGCATGATGTCCACCAGCTCTATTCGTTGTTTCACGCTCCATATTATTATATTCTTGGTCCCATCTATCGGGGCCCAACACCCATGTACATGCCTCCGTTAGGCTATAAAAGGGAGAGCACATGCTGACACGGGGAGATACTCGAATTCTCTCACGGCGCGTTTGGATCCCTTCATTTTAGAGGATTTGGAATTCACTCAATAAAGTAACTTATTTAGTTTGGAATTTGACATTCCACCACTTTCCAAAGTTCAGATATAAGTTTATCTCAAAATCATGGGGTGGAGGATGGGAAATGATTTTTATGCATTAGTAAAATTTGTTTCTATTCTGCAACTTACATGACACTCTTCGTCTCACTCCTCTATAGTAAAAATGTAGTGCATAAATATCTTCGACGTCTTGCTAATAATAGTATATAAATATATTTTGCATAAAACCGAATTAGTTTAATTGATATATACCTAAATTACTAGTATTAGAATGGAATTCAATTCCAATGATCCAAACGAGGCGTCAAAGACATCTCCATCCATACGCATGCTTTCTCAAGCTCTCAGCAATACAACTCACAATAGAGTAGGGTGTTATGCTCCGATGACCCGAACCACTTTAAATCCTTGTGTGTTCTAGTGTTATTGCATCTCCACATGCTAACCTTAGGTTGTCCCATGTTCTTATGATTAGGTAGGTGCATTCTGCCACTCGGGTGAAGTTTACTCTCCGGCACTACCTTTGTCCAAAAATTGATGCAATTATAAGTTTGGGTTGAGTCAAATTACCTTAAATTTGACTAAGTGTATAGAATATATAAAATCGAGATCTGTGCCTTAAAACATGGATACTATAAAACTATATTTCACGATGAATCATTTAACTATAACTATTTGGCAGTATAAATTTTTTAATTTAGTTGAACTTGAGATAGATTGAATTGATATCATAAATATTTTTCTATCTTATAGTATTTTTTGGTACATTATGAAAATATATTATATGGTAAATATTTTTCAGTTATAACATTTTAGGAGGAGTATTTATTAGCTTCATGGAGTCCAATGGGCCATACATTTTAGAGATAGAATGATTTGATATAAAGTATTTTTACATACTGAATGATTTATCCGTTCTAAAATAAATAATTAAATATACATTTCCGTTATCGATAAATTAAACATCTACACAAAATAATATTATTTGTAATGTATAATAAGTATTATTACTTTAAAAAGGAAGTATACTTTTATGATAAATTTATTTAGAGATATAAGTATTGATATTATTTTTCTATGTTTCTAGTTACCATTTTTAAAAAGTTCGATTTTTATGATATCATAAGTGCTAGTTTGTCGTTTTTATTGGAGGTTTTAGCTAAGACAAAGTCACCTGCCTCCCACGTTCCGCACACAGGCCTTGGTGTGACACTGGAGCTAGACAAGATACCGTCTCGGAGGAGCAATAATAAATGTCACTCTAACTTGATTTGCAGCATCTATTTCTTTATACCATATTAGTTTCACTCTAAATTAAACATTTATATTATATTTAGAAAAATACGTAGATAGATATATTATACTGTCAGCGCCTAGTGAAGGCCATAGAAAATGCTCATGCAACTTTAAAATTAAGAAAGCAGTAGGTTGTGACGACATATACGGCAAAGAGGAGTAGAGAACCCTGGTGCGGCATGGGGCAATGTATGTAGGAAACGAAAGGGACACCAAGACCGTCTCGTCGATAATGTGGTCCTCGGCCTCGTCATGTTGCTGTGGTTGGACGCCGACCCTATCGATCGGTAGGTACGGTGCAGGGTGCATATATAGAAAGCAACGCAGCGAGACCAAAAGCGGTGCACAGATGCCCGCCCGCGCTCCATTAGTTCGGCCGGCCGGTCGCTGATAAGGAGCTGCATCGATGCCCTCTCTTCCTCCTCCTCCTCCAACTCCATCCAACTTTGGTCGATGGACGCGCACGGACGGAATCCCGAGCGATTCCCGACACCATCACAGGAGGAGGAGAGAAAAAAAAAGGCTTCAGCCACCAAAGCGACCTGGCGCCCGAATTTTTTGCATTTTGGCCCTTTCTCAGAAAAAAATTCACGTTTAGACCTTAGAAAATTTTAATGTCATTTTTGGACCCTTTGCTCGGCGCCATAGCCTATGGCGCCGAGGTAACACAGCTCGGCGCCATAGGCTATGGCGCCGAGGTACGTGTTGCGCTGGCATAAACGTATGTCGTGGCACCGACGTGGCACCTAGCTCGGCGCCAAGATCTATGGCGCCGAGCTCGGATATATAACTGTAAAGCTCGTCTAGTTCAGTTGGTAGAGCGTAAGACTTTTAAACTTGAGGTTGTGGGTTCGAGCCCCACTGTGGGCATTCAATACTTTTTGTCTTTGTTTTTTTTGTTGTCGAATTTTTTTCGTTTATGCCGCTCATTTGTTCGTCCAAATTTATTTCTAATCTAGATTTTTTTCCTTTTACGACATATTTATTTATTACATTTTGTTTAATAGTACTGAATAATCCGTGGGGCATCGTGGACGAGGACAGATGGAGACGCGTGGGGGCCGGGGCCGCGCCTTGTTGCCTTGGAGTGCTTCTATATATTTGCCTCGTTACCCGGGACTAGTTACTTGACCTACTGACGGTGGAAACGAAGGAGCCAGCGGTACAGTGGTAGCTACTCCTACGAGCTATATATATATATATAGCCTACGACCTCGATGATATGACTTAAATTTGTTTTTACATGGATAATTATCGTTTCGTTTTTACATTAATTTAATTGAACTTAAATTTGTTTGACCCACAGAGGAACGAGAATTGTTGCACTGTTTCCTCTACGGAGGGAGGGATCGAGTGCTTATTAGTTATTACTAGTTCGATCAACCAAGGATTTAAATAAAGATTAGATCCCTAATATTTATTATGTGAAATAAGCACTCCTATTTTATTAGAGTAAATCACACGCACAACACATTTTTACAGGGAACGTAATAGGGAATCGTAATCGTCTGATACTGTTTTTTATGAAATATTAAAAATAGTTTTGAAGTAACGTTAGGTTATAGCAAATTACCAATTATCTTTTGTTTTAACGGCAGGGAAGGAGCAGGCAGCTCGGTTGGGACAAATCCGTCACAAAAGCAAAAACAAAATGTAATAAACAAATCTGTCGCAAAAGCAAAAAAATCTAGATGAGAAATAAATTTGGACGGACAAATCAGCGGTATAAACGAAAAAATCTCGACAAAAAAAACAAATCAGGATAAAGACAAAAAAGTATTGAATGCTCACAGTGGGGCTCGAACCCACAACCTCAAGGTTAAAAACCTTACGCTCTACCAACTGAGCTAGACGAGCTTTACAGTTATATATCCGAGCTCGGCGCCATAGATCTTGGCGCCGAGCTACGGCGCCACGACATCCGTTTGTGCCAGCGCAGCACGTACCTCGGCGCCATAGCCTATGGCGCCGAGCTGTGTTACCTCGGCGCCATAGGCTATGGCGCCGAGCAAAGGGTCCAAAAATGACATTAAAATTTTCTAAGGTCTAAACGTGAATTTTTTTCCGAGGAAGGGCCAAAATGCAAAAAATTCGGACCTGGCGCTCCCGCCCGGCCGGCCATCTAATGACGCAGAATTAATTAAAGTAGTCGCATCATTGTAATGGGCACAGAATCGGGCGTGACAGAGGCAGCAAGATGTCGCACCGGGTACTTTAATCTGCTCTCGCTCAGCCTGGCCGGTCCTTTTTGGCTTGCGAGTCTCTGGGATCTTCTTTCGATCTTGGAAAAAATATAAAGTGTTATTACTTTTTTTAATAATATATATACAATGCTCCGACTCCGATCCTCTCGCATCTGGTCTTCGCTTATTATTGAGGCGGCCGTGCATGTGCCTTGACGTTGATGATGTTGCCCTAGCTAGCGACCCACTTGGCGTTTCGGAAATTCTCGATCGGGTGCTGTCTCCTCCAGGCTCCAGGAACCCGAGCACATTGTTCTTTGAGGAAACGCTCAGAGAGAGAGAGAGAGAGAGAGAGAGAGAGAGAGAGAGAGAGAGAGAGAGAGAGATCGCGGGACGCGTGGCCGCCCGGAACCAAAGAAATCGCGAAGAAATGGACCCTCTCTCGCTTGTCCTTTCTTTTGTTCCTGCGCTTGCCGTTGGGGTAGAAAAGGTTCCAAACGGACACTCTCGCGCTGTGTCTGATGTTTACTTGTAATTTACGTACTACCGTTGATCGGTCAAATATCGTTGGGTAGGATGGGTTTATCGCTGCAGCTTTTTTTTTGACACACTTGGCCCCGGAGTGAATAGTGATAATAGCAAGGTTAATAAATAATAATGCAGCCGGCAGCAGGATCTAAAAACAGTCACGCCATCTTAGTCTAATAGTATAATCACTACCGGAATCCTAGTCTTTGCCGAGTGTTGTATTCTTTGCCGAGTGCTTTTTGTCGGGCACTCGGCAAAGTTAGGATCTCGGCAAAGAGACACTTTATCGAGTGCTGAACACTCGGCACAGAACGGCACTCGGCAAAAATAAGTTTACCGAGTGTCAAACACTCGGCAAAGGGGGCTAGGCACTCGGCAAAGCAGGCTTTACCGAGTGTCTTTTCTAGACACTCGGCAAAGTATATTTTTATTTTTTTTATTTTATCTCCCAAACTTTTTGTGGTATGTTCCTACACTATGTAGACCTATATGTATCATTTGTGGACAATTATAACAGAGTTTTCAGTCGTTAGTAGAGTTTCTACACATAGCGTCTCATAACTTTGCCCAAACATTCTAAATTTTTTATCACAGGCTGTACATATGATATCATGACACATGGACAAGTTTCATGATTTTCTGACTTTGTTTGTGTTTTATACAATTTTTAAACATGTGGATGCCAAGTTCACGGCCATGTTTAGTGAGCATGTTGCTCGAAGTTTCCGGTACGCTTCTGAAATCGGTCGTAACTTATGCTAAGTAACATTAATATTATTTTTTCATGCACGGTTTTCTAAGTTTCGAGTGACCTGCAGTTCAAATTTGAATTTTCCGAAGAATTTTAAATAAACGAACTAAATCTACTAACGATTGAAAACTCTGTTATAATTGTCCACAAATGATATATGTAGGTCTACATAGTGTAGGAACATACCACAAAAAGTTTGGGAGACAAAATAAAAAAAATAAAAATATACTTTGCCGAGTGTCTAATTTAGACACTCGGCAAAGCTTGCTTTGCCGAGTGCCAGTTGCGTGGCACTCGGCAAAGAATAGGGAAAGAGTCTTTGCCGAGTGTCCCCTGGGCGACACTCGGTAAAGACAGCTTTGCCGAGTGCCAGCGATCTGGCACTCGGCAAAGACAGCTTTGCCGAGTGTCAGCGATCTGACACTCGGCAAAGCGTATTTTAAAATTTTAAAAAAACTTTGCCGAGTGCCAGATCACGGGCACTCGGCAAAGCGCCTTACATACCAACGGCCGAAGGCTTCTTCCTCACTCTCTCTCACTCACTCACTCAAACGTCGCCGCCGCGCCCTCACCGTCGCCTCGCCGTCGCCGCCGCCGCCGTGCCCTCCCTCGCGCCCGCGCCCGCGCCGCCGTTGTGCGCCCCCGCCCGCCCTCGCGCTCGCCGTGCGCGCGCACCGCCGTGCCCGCCCGTGCCCTCGCGCTCGCCGCAGTCGCGCCCGTCGTGCCCTCGCGCTCGCCGCCACCGTGCGCGCGCGCCGCCGTGCCCTTGCGCTCGTCGTGCCGTGCCCGCCGTGCCCGCGGTCGCCGTGCCGCGCCCGTCGTGCCCGCGCTCACCCTCGCGCTCGCCGCAGCCGCGCCCGCTGTGCCCTCGCGCTCGCGACGCCGCAGCCGCGCCCGCGCTCGCCGTGCCCCTCGTTTGTCGCGCCCTCGCCCTCGCCCGTCGTGCGCCTCGCCCTCGCCCTCGCCCGCCGTGCGCCTCGCCCTCGCCCCCGCCGTTACCCCGTCGTGCCCTCGCCCGCCCGACGCCTCGCCCGCGACCCGTCGTCTCGCCCGCGCCCCGTCGCCTCGCCCGCGACGAAACCTCCAAGGTGATTGCTTTATTTATGTTATACGTGTATGATTTATATGAAATGATTAGTTTTAATATTGAGTTAATTATATACGTGTATGATTAGATTAATATGTAGTATTGTTGATTCCGGCCATCGTGTCGTTGAATTATGCGTGGATGTCAGCCATCGTGCTGATAGTTTTATTTGCAGGATTTTGAAACCTCTCCGTGCAGGGGAGGTGCTGCCGAAATTTTCTGTTGCTAGGATTAGTATATGAAATTCATGTGTGTCGTATATTGAATTCATATGAGTATAATATTGTGGGCGGATGTATAGCACATGGATACTCTTGTGAAATTCGTATATGGAATTCATGTGTGTCGTACTGCATTGAATTCCTTGAGGAAAATATTTTGTGAAGACCGCCACCATGATATTGCATGTGCATGCTATGATATGCATTGAGTGAGGTGCTGTCGATTTTTTTTGTATTAATAGACTTGTTATTCTTCTTTACAGAGAAGATACTTGTCTTCCTAGCCGCTGCGGGTCTGCCTGCACCACGTCGCGTCGCCACTGCACCGACCCGCCACAGCCCCACTAGCCTGACTCCACCGCCACCCTAGGTATAACCTTTACTTTCGCATCATGGTCGTAGATCACGTAACCCTGTTAGGCGTCTCCCGTTCGAAAGAGATACGGTGTAGATATGCAAATCTTTGCATATCTACAAATGTATCAGTTTCGAATTGTCCACGTTTTTTGGACAGCCCGCGGTTGCGTAGATGATGTTAGTTTCATGCTCTACTCCGGTCCGAGATAGAGTTTCGGCGTCACCTCCCTGTTGTTCTCCGGACAGTACACTCTCCCTGACAGGACGTGTATCCGGAGAACAGCGAGGAGGTGCTGCCGAAATTCTATCTCGGATCGGAGTAGAGCATGGAAACTAACTCCATCTACGCAACCGCGGGTGGGATTAGGACCTATCATCACCTATTAGAAGGTAGGAACGTAGTGTACATGCATTACATGTCTATATTAAACTATACTCGGTTATATATGTTAGAGGATGGAGGACCGTGAGTGGATGTACACGGGTCGTAGAGGAAGGAACGATGTCACCACTGAATGGATTAGAAAGACCGATGATTTCGTGGAACGGGCATATGGCGAAGCTGCTAAAGAGCACAGACCTGGGCACCGGCTTAGGTTCTTTGCCGAGTGTTATGTCCCTGGCACTCGGCAAAGAGGTCGGCTTTGCCGAGTGCCAATTGGGACACTCGGCAAAGAACCTAACATGGGGACCCTCCCTGGCGGGTTCTTTGCCGAGTGCTGCACGGAAGACACTCGGCAAAGCTAACTTCTTTGCCGAGTGTCACAAGGGACACTCGGCAAAGCCGCCGTCTCCGTCACCCGGCGCCGTAACGGCCGCTTTTCTTTGCCGAGTGCCCGAGAAAAAGCTCTCGGCAAAGAAGGCTTTGCCGATGCACTGTTCATCGAGCCTTCTTTGCCGAGTGTAACACTCGGCAAAGCATTTGCCGAGTGTTTTGAAGGCTTCGCCGAGTGCTTCAGGCACTCGGCAAAGCGATTGATTCCGGTAGTGAATACAAGCTGTACATTTCATATTGCATTCATATCTACCTCTCACCAACGTGTCTGGGTGTCTGTGAGAAGTCTTCTTCTATTTTCTCTCTATTTCTCTTTCTTCTATGTCACCCTAAATCTGTTGTGGCATCCTTGTAGGCCGTCCACGTCACATATTATACTCGCTCTGGATATGTTTGGTTGAGAAGCGAGAGAGAATGGAACCGCTCCATTCCTATTTTCTAGCTGCATGATTGGTTGGCCGGGCTCCTGCGCCTAGGCCCCATGCATGCGTTGACCGTGGCTGGACGTGTGCTTGGTTGGCTGCATGGCAGCGTCTGCGTTGACCGTGGCTGGACGTGTGCTTGGTTGGTTGCATGGCAGCGTTTGAGGCTGCACGCAGGTGCAGGCTAGACCTTTGTACCCTCGTTAGCCTGCATACGTGGGGAAGTAAGAAACATGCGTATGAAACGGTGTAGGATTGCGTGAGCCAGACGCCAATGGTGCAGACGTTCAATCGGGATGTAGATGTTTGGTTTCTAACGGAGTAGGAATGAAGCGGCTTTGGAGTCTATGTATGACAAATATTTGGAATGCTTCCGCTCTACCAAAACAACCGGATGTGAGCGTTCTCCTTCCTCTTCTCTCCTCCACACTTGCATGGCTCTCCAACCAAACATTGAACGGAGCGGCTCTGCTTTATTCTACTCTTCAACCTAATAAAAAATGGAGCGATTTCGTTCTAATTGCCAAACACAAAATAGAATGGTTCCATTCTCAAAAACTAAAATGGAGCCGCTTCATTCAAATGGGCTCACTAACCAGACGTACTCTAAGTAACACCGAGAGTTTGGAAATGGAGGTGATCGATCGAGGGATTTTACATATCAAGCGCGATCGAGGCGAGAGCGAGAGTGATGGCTCGTGTGCCTACGTACCAACCACGAGCAAGGAAAAGAAAATAGAGCAGCAGAAAACTCACGTGGAAACAAGGTTGAGCTGATGAGTGAGTTCACCCGTTCGCACTCCATGGTAGGGCTGGATATCGAGCTGGCTCGACTCGACTCGACTCGTTTTAGCTCGTTATGATAACGAGCCAGCTCGACTCGACTCGTTAACAAAACGAGCTAAAGAAGCTGCTCAGCTCGACTCGTTTATCAGCTCGAGCTAGCTCGATTAGCTCGTGAGCCAACTCGATATCAAAACAAACACAAAGCTGAAAATTCATATAATCACTTTACAAAATAGAAACTAGCTCATTCAATCAAACAAACAAAAATATTTGGATACTTCCACTCACAAACTGACAAACATAGGATCAAATTTCTCCCAACATGTCGCCGACTTCTTCTTGGATGCAGGGTCTTTGTGCGCCTGCTCACAGAACTGGAGCAAGAACTTTGTCGAGGTTGCAGTCCTGGCAGTCGCCCTTCCCCTTTGTGCACCTCCGGCTCCAGATCTTGGGCCTACATGGCGACAAGCCAACGACGGGAGACTGAAGTCACCGAACTGGAGGAGGAGGGGATGCCCGCTGGCCGCTGTGGCCTCGGCATGCGGTGGAGCGCGCTGCTGAGCTTGCACGACAAGCCATTGGAGTTATGGACTGTGGACGCCTAGCCGGGGACGGATGGTGCTATGGCGGGCTGGCGGCGATGGTGGACTGTCGAGTGGCGACTGCGGCATGACCAGTGACGCATGAGCTTGAGTGACGGCGTCAGCATTAACAGTCTAGGTTTTCGATTTAGGACTGGGAGTTGTCGAACCCGAATTGGCCCTTGGCGGCTTGACCAACGTCTAGTGACTGGTCATCTGGTGCCCTAGTGGAGACTCCACCCGTACGGGAGTGGGGCTGGGCTTGTGGCCTGGGCACCTGCCGCCTGGACATTTGGTTTGGGCCTGGACATTTGGTATGAGTCGCAATGATTTGAGCATGTGTCTATGTTGCTGTGTAATTAGACATCGCTAGGCCACAAGCCAGCTATACAGCTCGTTAGGCTCGCGAGTAACTCGCGAGCCAGCTCGAGTTTGACTTGTTAAGAACCGAGCTAAAATGTTGGCTCAACTCGTAACTCATTTCAAACGAGCCGAGTCGAGTCGAGCCACTAATGAGTCGAGTCGAGCGAGTTATCGAGCCACGAGTTTTTTGTCCAGCCCTACTCCATGGTGTTGCTTTCGTTCGTACTTTCTTTTTTTGTTCCTTTCCAAGACGGAGAGGAAATAAAATGAATGATGCGGCGGCGAGTCGGGTTCAGAGTTGTGTTCAACTGTCGTGCTTCTTTTTGCATACCTTGGTGGTCACCTTGATCTTCGGGAATTCGATCACACGGTGACCCTGATGAATGAAACGAAGAGGAAGCTAGGCTCCAAATCCAAATGCGACCACAGATGACGAGATCTTCGAGTATAGTAACAAGATATGGCTAAATGCTGAGATTGAGGAGAGAAGGACAGAGAAAGGAGAAACGGATGATAAACTTACAGCCGTATTAGACACGAGAACCAATAATAAACCATTTATAAAAGATAAGTGCATCAAACATTATACAGGTAGACTAGAAGGTTGACGGTAAAAATTCTTAGGGCATGTATAACTCTATTTAATATAGTGTCTCTTGAGGGGTCTCTAAGGAATTAACTGAAAAAATAATATAAGAGATAGACTCTTCACTAAGAGCTCGTCTCTACACGACTCTCCACATATAAGGGCATGTACAACCCCGTTAAATGAGTTGTCTCTTAAGGGGTCTCTAAGGGGTTAAGTGAAAAAAAAAATCAAAAGACGGATTCTATGCAAAGAGTCTGTCTCTCTTCATGACTTTCTATATATATTGTATAACTCCATCAATAATCTATAAGGGCTAAATATTGTATCATATATTCTAGGTTGTATTGTATCATACAATTTTTTAACTGTCTCTTGTACTTAGAAAACTGAGCTATCGTCTTAGAGCTGTATATGCCCTTATAGGCAACAGTCAGCTATATTATAAGCCTTGCTCTAAACTAAGTTAAATTGTCGTCTCCAGCGGGTAGCCGAGAAGATGTTTGCTGCATGCGCCATTGTAGACTTGTAGTAGTGGTCGTCGTCGTATATGAAAGATGACGTTGTTGTCTGCACTGCATGCATTGTTGTCTAAATTTCTGGCGCAGATAGCGTGAGATCATCATTAGCCCTTGGAGGCAACCAAAGGTGCAGCCAGCACCAGCAGCAAGGTACTACGCCGCAGAGGGCGCGGGCAGAGGACGGATAATCTTTTGCAGTAAGCAGGATCCCCTTGGCGGCTTCGGCTTGCCCCGTCCGTCTAGAAGCGCAAGAGCTGACACCACCGGAGACGACTCAGGGCACGGGACGATCCGGTGGGTCTCGCTCGCAGCCGGTTTTAGTTTTGCCGGGCCCCCCACGCGGACGAGGACGACTAGTCCCTTGGATGCATGTGTGCTCTGTGCGGCGTCCCGTGGAAATCCAAATCGGTGTTGGCTAGCTAAAGCTTAGCACTACCGTTTTGTTTTATCCGTCGCCCGCCTCATATAACAACAACAAACAAACACGTAGGGATGGACTGGATCGTCGACGCGCCGCATAAAAATTAGCTCCGCCCGAGCGGCGACGTTGCGCCCGCGGCCGGGTACGTAGTCGTCGTCTCGTCGGGTACCTTTAGACTTTGTTCCCGCGTCGCGTGCATGGGCACGTAAGAGGGCACCGCGGTTTCACCGTGTGCCCAAAACAGAGGCACCAACGCACGGGTTCGGAGGGAAAAAAACCCACAAAGCATCGTTTCCATGCAGCCACATGGCTCATGCTCATGATGAAAGCAGCAGCCAGCAGAATTAAAAATTTCCAACCATGCATTGTGACCTGCGCGCCCTCGCATGGCATGGCCAAGCCAGTTTTCGTTTCGCCTCGTCGATCGTCTCCCGGCCCGGGATGAGCAACGACTAACGAAAAGCGATCGAGACATTCGTGCGTGCGTGCGTGCGTGCAGACAGACAAAATACTAGTAGTAAAGGCCAGGCCCAGGCTGAAAGGCAGGCAGCATGCAGCAGAGGATCGCTCGGCGGCCGCCGCTGCGGCGACTGGAGGGCTCCGCGCGACCCATTCCGACGCCCAAGGGACGCCGCGCCGCACGTCACGTCCCCTTCGCGCGCGGACCAATGCGTTGCATTGTGCTTGCTGTGTCCTCTCCTCTTCCGGCGGGCCGCCGTCGTCCCACCCCATCGCTCGCGCCTCGCGTCGTCCCCCAGTCCCCACCCTATTTGCTCGCGCCGCGCGGCCCATTAGAAAACGAAGCTGGCCCGTGTCGTGGTGCCGCCTTGCTACCTGATCTTGTTACGGCCCGCTTCTCGGTAAGCAAACACCCTGAATCCCCTCCTATTTTATGTATTGACCACAACAAAACTGTACTGAGTACAAGTTGGATTTCACAAACCGATGAACAACGATACTGTTCGATGATATAATGTATATAAGCAAAAACTAGCCCTTATGGTGGCGTCTGCTGCTGATTAAATAGAGATTAGGGGTGTGCAAGACTCGCCTCGAATAGGCTTCAACAAGATACACGAGCCAACAACCCAACAGACGGTGTCGCAACACCGAAATATTATCTGAACACTGACTTGTTTCGATGATTCCTGCTGACTCCAAACGAAATTTTAAGTCAGGACTAGTTGGGTTGTATAACTTATCTCCTTAGATTTCCATATAAAGTCCAACCTAAATGGATTGTTTGTGCCCCTTGGGCGTCCATTTGAGTGTGAACTGGTCATGGAACCCGACATAGAATCACAGTTTAGTCATACTTAGTATCCTTCTTGTTATGGACGCTCTTGCTTATCCTTATTGATATCTTGGACTTTCCCAAGTCATCGATGGTCCTCTCCGAGGTTCTTAATCATCAAAACATCCATGGTGTTAAACGTAATCTCTAAAACACAATTGGCTAGGTTAGAACAAACATAGAGATTTAGATGTTGTTCATGTGCTCGTGTTATCGGTCCATTTATGGGTAGCCCTGGGCAAAAAAACTCGTAACCCGATACCCTAACCCATATTACCCGGAACCCGAAATTATTCTGGGTAATTCGGGTAGCAATTTAAGAAATCCGAACCCAAAAATCTCAGCCTGATACAATATATTGTATGCATACCGGACTAACCGTTAGCAACAGGTGCTACCTGTGTGGGTGACGACTTTAGGTAGTGTTTGGTTGAAGAGCCAAGTAGAACAGAGCCGTTCTGTCCCAGTTTTGTTGTTGTTTGGTTACAAAGTAACTAAAACGGAGTGGCTCCAATTAGAGAATATTCTCCTCAGATCCGAAACCATCCCACTCCAAAAAATCAACCGAACGGAGTCGCTCCGTTCCCAGCCCGCTCGCACAGTCACGCGACTCAGTTACCTCTCCTCACGCGACTCAGTGACTCTTCAACCAAACAAAGAATAGAGCCGCTCTGTTCCAGTTCACTCTGCAACCAAACAAAAAATAGAGCCGCTCCGTTCCATCTTACCAAATATAGAACAGAGTGGCTCCATTCCTAAAATTAGGGATCGATGTAGTGATGTCCCTGTCTGCTGGTGTGGTGAACAGAGCGGCTCCATCTCCTTTGGGCTTGGTGTGGTGAACTGGCGATGGGTAATGGTTCTGAGTGTCTCCCTATGTGCAAGACTGCAAGACGTCATCTACTCATCTGTTTGTGATCAATGTGAATAAAAACTTTGTATTCAAACTTGGATTAGAGTTTTGTATGGATAAGTGAGATTCTTGTCTTTTTTGCAAAACTGAGATTCTTGGCTGTGTGCATGTCCCTGTGTGACTAATTGGCTATATCCTGTACTCCTCTGCATGTTACGCGCCCCTTTTCCCAATTCGGGTACTTCGGGAGTACCCGATACCTACACCTGAATTCTCGTATACCCAATTTTCCGAGTACTTTGGGAGTACCCGATACATAAGCCTTTTATTTACTATTCTTTTTCCCTATTTTTTATTTCTATATTTAATTATCCCAATTCAAATTTGATTTTAAATTTTGAAACCATATTTATATGCACAACCAAAACACCAACATGAATGCAAATATTTTATATTTATTTACTTTGCTCAAATCAGTATTTGTATGCATGAAATTTAATAAGCATGGAATTTATACAGTTATATAACCCAATATGAGTAATTTATATAGAATAACTAACTATCCTATTTATTATAGTTTTTATATAGCCAACATTTTATATTTACTATTTACTAAATTTTAGGGAAGAAAATATCAATTCATAACTTTGTTATAATACACTTGAAATTTTAAATATTTAGAGAATTTTCTTAATTAACCAAGATACGATTTTGAAGTGTTACATGACGCCTCCGTAAGCAGCTTTTCCCCATACCTAAGCCCTGTGACAACCAGTACGGCATGAGCAACCCCTCCCCAGGGGCTCGAGTACGTAGCTGAAGCCTCAACCTCTGCCTCGGCTCTCAGCGGGAAAGCAGCAGACTCAAGTCAACAATGAAGTACAAGGCCACGCTATCCACAGGACACGAAGACGCTCTCCGTAGCAGCAAGGCAATCCCTAGCAACAATGTCGTGCTCTCCTTAGGTATATAAATAGGGTATCGATGGCTCCTCCAGTGGCAAGCGAACAATTCAGAGTCTTCCCCTTGCATTCGATATTGTCACTTGTCTCAATCATATTCAGGGACTTGGGTCTTCCCCTCTCCCGCTCATCTTGTAACCCTTATTGCAGGCACTCAGGTGCGAGTAATATAAGTGAAAGGGAAATAGGGTCAAACCTTTTCCTAAATGATTTTGGTGGTTGAAATGCCCAACACAAACTATTGAACTAACTAGTTTGTTCTAGATTATATATTCTACAGGTGCCAAAGGTTCAACACAAACCAATAAATTGAACAATTTAGGGTTCACAAGAAAGGAGCAAAAAGAAACCGAAGAGAAGCCTGGTCTGGCGCACCGGACTGTCCGGTACACCACCGGACAGTGTCCGGTGCACCAGGGGCCGTACAGTCTGAACTCTTCACCTTCGGGTTTCTCAGGCGCCGCTTCGCTATAATTCACCGGACTGTCCGGTGTCCCACCGGACTGTTCGGTACGTCAAGCGGAGCAACGGCTACCAGCAGAATGGTCGTCTGCAAAAGCGTGAACAGTGCGTGAACAGTGCGCGCAGAAGTCAGAGCAGGCGTCAGAGGCGCACCGGACAGTGAATAGTACCTGTCCGGTGCGACATGAAGTCAGAGCTCTAACAGTCGAAACCGTCAGAACCCTAACGGTTGGGTGACGTGGCTGGCGCACCGGACTGTCCGGTGTGCCCATCGACAGACAACCTCCCCAACGGCTATGTGGTGGTTGAGGGCTATAAATACCCCCAACCACCACCACTCCAAGCATCCAAGTTTTTCAGACATCTCATTCAATACAAGAGCTAGTGCAATCAATACAAGACATAATTCAATAGAATCAAAGCCTCTCCAAGTCCCAAATCCACTCCAAACAAATAGTGACTAGAGGGAGTGTTTTGCTCGTGTTCTTTTGAGCTCTTGTTCTTGGATCGCTTTCTTCTTCCTCATTCTTGTTCTTCAAGCAACTTGTAATCAAAGCGAGAGATACCAATTGTGTGGTGGTCCTTGCGGGGTCTAAGTGACCCATTTGATTAAGGAGAAAGCTCACTCGGTCTAGGTGACCGTTTGAGAGAGGGAAAGGGTTGAAAGAGACCTGGTCTTTGTGACTACCTCGACGGGGAGTAGGTTTTCAAGAACCGAACCTCGATAAAACAAATCACCGTGTCATCCGCTTTATTTCTTGGTGAAAGTCGCCTAGAGGGGGTGAATAGGCGGAATCTGAAAATTATAAACTTAAGCACAACTACAAGCCGGGGTTAGCGTTAGAAATATAAACGAGTCCAAAAGAGAGAGCGAAAACAAATCACAAGCAAATAAGAATGGATGGCATGGTGATTTGTTTTACCGAGGTTCGGTTCTTGCGAACCTACTCCCCTTTGAGATGGTCACAAAGACCGGGTCTCTTTCAACTCTTTCCCTCTCTCAAACGGTCACCTAGACCGAGTGAGCTTCTCTTCTCAATCAAATGGGACACTAAGTCCACTACAAGGACCACCACACAATTGGTGTCTCTTGTTTTGATTACAAGTGTTTTGGAAACAAGAATGAGGAAGAAGAAAAGGAATCCAAGCGCAAGAGCTCAAAAGAACACAAAAGTCTCTCTCTCTAGTCACTAATTTGTTTGGAGTGATTCCGGACTTGGGAGATGATTTGATCTCTTTGTTTGTGTCTTGTATTGAATGCTATAGCTCTTGTATGGGGTTTGAAGGCTGAAAACTTGGATGCATTGAAGTGTGGTGGTTGGGGGGCATTTATAGCCCCAACCACCAAAATAACCGTTGGTGAGGGCTTCAGTCGAATGGCGCACCGGACACTGTCCGGTGCGCCAGCCACGTCACCAAGTCGTTGGGTTCCGACCGTTGGAGCTTTGACAAGTGGGGCCACCGGACAATCCGGTGGTGCACCGAACAGGTCCTGTAGACTGTCCGGTGCGCCTTCTGGCGCTGCTCTGGCCTCTGCGCGCGCAGGCGTGCATTTAATGCTCGTTGCAGACAACCGTTGGCGCGAAGTAGCCGTTGCTCCACTGGCACACCGGACAGTCCGGTGTTACACCGGACAGTCCGGTGAATTATAGCGGAGAGGCCTCCCAAATTCCTGAAGCTGGCAAGTTCAGCGTCGAACTCCCTGGTCCACCGGACACTGTCCGGTGGAGCATCGGACACTGTCCGGTGGTACACCGGACAGTCCGGTGCGCCAGACCAGGGCTGGCTTCGGTATAATTTGCTCCTTAGTTTTGAACCCTTTCTTTTGACTTGTATTGGTTTGTTGTGAACCTTTGGCACCTGTAGAACTTATAATCTAGAGCAAACCAGTTAGTCTAATAATTTGTGTTGGGCAATTCAACCACCAAAATTCATATTGGAAAAGGTTTGACCCTATTTCCCTTTCAATCTCCCCCTTTTTGGTGATTGATGCCAACACAAACCAAAGCAAATATAAAAGTGTAGAATTGAACTAGCTTGCATAATGTAAGAGCAAAGGTTGCTTGGAGTTGAAACCAATATACTTATTTCAATAGATGTGCATGGATGGTTTTCTTCTTATTTAAAATTTTGGACCACATTTGCACCACGAGTTTTGTTTTTGCAAATCTTTTGTAAAATTCTTTTCAAAATCGTTTTGCAAATAGTCAAAGGTATATGAATAAGATTGAAGAAAGCATTTTCAAGATTTGAAATTTTCTCCCCCTGTCTCAAATGCTTTTCCTTTGACTTAAACAAAAAACTCCCCCTAAATAAAATTCTCCTCTTAGTGTTCAAGAGGGTTTTGAAAGTCTTGAAGATAATACTTTCTCCCCTTTTTGAACACAATAAGATATCAATTTGAAAAACTTCATTTTAAAATTAGGTGGTGGTGCGGTCCTTTTGCTTTGGGCTCATACTTTCTCCCCCTTTGGCATGAATCGCCAAAAACGGATACTTGTGAGATATAAGCCCTTTTCAAACTTTCTCCCCCTTTTGGTAAACACAAAAATATGAGTGAAGATTATACCAAAGTGGAGAACGATGCGGAGTACCGACAAAAACAATTGGAGTTGAGTGGAAGCGCCTTCTTTGCCGAATACTCCATTTCCCTTTCAATATCTATGACTAAGCATAAGATGACACTTGAAAGCACATTAGTCATAGACATAAAAAGAGATATGATCAAAGGTATGTAAATGAGCTATGTGTGCAAAGAATCAATCAAAATTCCTAGAATCAAGAATATTTAGCTCATTCCTAAGTTTGGTAAAGGATTGCTCATCTAAAGGCTTGGTAAAGATATCGACCAATTGATCTTTGGTGTTTATATAGGCTATCTCGATATCCCCCTTTTGTCGGTGATCTCTCAAAAAGTGATACCGAATGGCTATGTGCTTAGTGCGGCTGTGTTCAACGGGATTATCCGCCATGCGGATTGCACTCTCATTATCACATAGGAGAGGGACTTTGCTAAACTTGTAGCCATAGTCACTAAGGGTTTGCCTCATCCAAAGCAATTGCGCGCAACAATGGCCTGCGGCAATGTACTCGGCTTCGACGGTAGAAAGAGCTATGGAGTTTTGTTTCTTTGACGCCTAAGACACCAGGGATCTTCCCAGAAACTGACAAGTCCCTGATGTGCTCTTCCTATCAATCTTACACCCTGCCCAATCAACATCAAAATATCCTAATAACTCAAATTAGGATCCCTTGGGGTACCAAAGACCAAACTTAGGTGTTTGAACTAAATATCTCAAGATTCGCTTCACGGCCCTAAGGTGAACTTCCTTAGGGTCGGCTTGGAACCTTGCACACATGCATACAGAAAGCATAATGTCCGGTCGAGATGCACATAAATAGAGTAAAGATCCTATCATCGACCGGTATACCTTTTGATCTACGGATTTACCTCCCGTGTCGAGGTCGAGATGCCCATTGGTTCCCATGGTTGTCTTGATGGGCTTGGTATCTTTCATCCCAAACTTGGTGAGAATATCTTGAATATACTTCGTTTGGCTGATGAAGGTGCCCTCTTGGAGTTGCTTCACTTGAAATCCTAGAAAATACTTCAACTCCCCCATCATAGACATCTCAAATTTTTGAATCATGATCCTACTAAACTCTTTACAAATAGATTTGTTAGTAGACCCAAATATAATATCATAAACATAAATTTGGCATACAAACAAATCATTCTCAATGGTTTTAGTGAATAGAGTAGGATCGACCTTTCCGACTTTGAAGCCATTAGTGATAAGAAAATCTCTTAGGCATTCTTACCATGCTCTTGGGGCTTGCTTGAGCCCATAAAGCGCCTTAGAGAGTTTATAGATATGGTTAGGATACTCACTATCTTCAAAGCCAGGAGGTTGCTCAATATAGACCTCTTCCTTGATTGGTCCATTGAGGAAGGCACTCTTCACGTCCATTTGGTAGAGCTTAAAGTCATGGTAAGTAGCATAGGCAAGTAATATACGAATTGATTCAAGCCTAGCTACGGGTGCATAGGTTTCACCAAAATCCAAACCTTCGACTTGTGAATACCCTTTGGCCACAAGTCGTGCCTTGTTCCTTGTCACCACACCATGCTCATCTTGTTTGTTGCGGAAGACCCACTTGGTTCCTATAACATTTTGGTTAGGACGTGGAACTAAATGCCATACCTCATTCCTCTTGAAGTTGTTGAGCTCCTCTTGCATTGCCAGCACCCAATCCGAATCTTGAAGTGCTTCCTCTACCCTGTGTGGCTCAATAGAGGAAACAAAAGAGTAGTGTTCATAAAAATGAGCAACACGAGATCGAGTAGTTACCCCCTTATGAATATCTCCTAGGATGGTGTTCACGGGGTGATCTCGTTGGATTGCTTGGTGGACTCTTGAGTGCGGCGGTCTTTGATGTTGTTCATCTTCCTTGTCTTGATCATTTGTATCTCCCCCTTGATCATTGTCGTCCTCTTGAGGTGGCTCATCTTCTTGATCTTCTCCTTCATCATCTTGAGCCTCGTCCTCATCTTGAGTTGGTGGAGATACTTGCATGGAGGAAGATGATTGATCTTGTGCTTGTGGAGGCTCTTCAAGTTCCTTAGGACACACATCCTTAATGGACATGTTCCTTAACGCGATGCACGGAGCCTCTTCATCATCTAATTCATCAAGATCAACTTGCTCTACTTGAGAGCCGTTAGTCTCATCAAACACAATGTCACAAGAAACTTCAACTAGTCAGTGGACTTGTTAAAGACTCTATATGCCCTTGTGTTTGAATCATATCCTAGTAAAAAGCCTTCTACAGCCTTAGGAGCAAATTTAGATTTTCTACCTCTTTTAACAAGAATAAAGCATTTGCTACCAAAGACTCTAAAATATGAAACATTGGGCTTTTTACCGGTGAGGAGTTCGTATGATGTCTTCTTGAGGATTCGGTGTAGATATAACCGGTTGATGGCGTAGCAAGCCGTGTTGACCGCCTCGGCCCAAAACCGATCCAAAGTCTTGTACTCATCAAGCATGGTCCTTGCCATGTCCAATAGAGTTCTATTCTTCCTCTCCACTACACCATTTTGTTGTGGCGTGTAGGGAGAAGAGAACTCATGCTTGATGCCCTCCTCCTCAAGAAAGCCTTCTATTTGTGAGTTTTTGAACTCCGTCCTGTTGTCGCTTCTTATTTTCTTGATCCTCAAGTCGAACTCATTTTGAGCCCGTCTCAAGAATCCTTTCAAAGTCTCTTGGGTTTGAGATTTATCCTGCAAAAAGAATACCCAAGTGAAGCGAGAATAATCATCCACAATAACTAGACAATACTTACTCCCGCCGATGCTTATGTAAGCTATCGGGCCGAATAAATCCATGTGGAGTAGCTCCAATGGCCTGCCAGTCGTCATGATGTTCTTATGTGGATGATGAACACTAACCTGCTTCCCTGCTTGGCATGCGCTACAAATCTTGTCTTTCTCAAAATGAACATTTGTTAGTCCCAAAATGTGCTCTCCCTTTAGAAGCTTGTGAAGATTCTTCATCCCAACATGGGCTAGTCGGCGATGCCAGAGCCAACCCATGTTAGTCTTAGCAATTAAGCAAGTGTCGAGTTCAGCTCTATTGAAATCAACTAAGTATAGCTGACCCTCTAACACTCCCTTAAATGGTACTGAATCATCACTTCTTCTAAAGATAGTAACACATGTATCTGTAAAATGACACTTGTAGCCCATTTTGCATAATTGAGAAACAGAAAGCAAGTTGTAACCTAAAGAATCTACAAGAAAAACATTGGAAATAGAGCGGTCAGGTGATATAGCAATTTTACCCAATCCCTTGACCAAACCTTGATTTCCATCCCCGAATGTGATAGCTCGTTGGGGATCTTGGTTTTTCTCGTAGGAGGAGAACATCTTTTCTCCCCAGTCATATGGTTTGTGCACCCGCTGTCGATGATCCAACTTGAGCCCCCGGATGCATAAACCTACAAAACAGATTTAGTTCTTGATTTTAGGTACCCAAACAGTTTTGGGTCCTTTGACATTAGATACAAGAACTTTGGGTACCCAAACACAAGTTTTTGATCCCTTGTGTTTGCCCCCAACATACTTGGCAACTACCTTGCCTGATTTGTTAGTTAGCACATAAGAAGCATCAAAAGTTTTGAATGAAACATTATGATTATTTGATGCAGTAGGAGTTTTCTTCTTAGGCAATTTAGCATGGGTTGATTGCCTAGAACTAGATGCCTCACTCTTATACATAAAAGCATGATTAGGGCCAGAGTGAGACTTCTTAGAGGGAATTCTCCTAATTTTGTGTTCGGGATAGCCGACAGAGTACAAAATGTAACCCTCGTTATCCTGAACCATGGGAGCTTTGCCCTTAACAAAGTTAGACAATCTTTTAGGAGGAGCATTAAGCTTGACATTGTCTCCCTTTTGGAAGCCAATGCCATCCTTAATACCAGGGCGTCTCCCACTATAGAGCATGCTTATAGCAAATTTAAATTTCTCATTTTCTAAGTCATGCTCATTAATTTTGGCACTTAGTTGAGCTATGTGATCATTTTGTTGTTTAATTAAAGCTAGGTGATCATGAATAGCATCAACATTAATATCTCTACATCTAGTGCAAATAGTAACATGCTCAACGGAAGATGTAGAGGGTTTGTAAGTATTTAATTCAACAATCTTAGCATGTAAAATATCATTTTCATTTCTGAGATTAGAAATGGAAACATTGCAAACATCTAATTCTCTAGCCTTAGCAATTAATTTTTCGTTCTCATTCTTAAGGCTAGCAAGAGAAGCATTCAATTTGTCAATCTTAGCAATTAAATTGACATTATCATTTCTAAGACTAACAATCGAATCATCACAAACATCAAGCTTCCCAACCTTAGCAATTAAATTGGCATTTTCAATTCTAAGGTTGAGAATAGTGTCATGGCAAATACTTAGCTCACTAGTTATTTTTTCATTTTTCTCTACCTCCTGAGCATAAGCATTTTTAGTCTTAACATGCTTTTTGTTTTTTTTGATAAGGAAGTCCTCTTGGCTATCCAAGAGATCATCCTTCTCATGAATGACACTAATCAATTCATTTAACTTCTCTTTTTGTTGCATATTAAGATTGGCAAAAAGGGTAAGCAAGTTATCCTCCTCATCACTAGAATTATCCTCATCACTAGAGGTTGCATATTTAGTGGAGGACTTTGATTTTACCTTCTTCTTTTTGCCATCCTTCACCATAAGACACTTGTGGCCGACATTGGGGATGAGGAGCCCTTTGTTGACGGCGATGTTGGCGGCGTCCTCGTCGGAGGAGGAGTCGGTGAAGCTCTCGTCGGAGTCCCACTCCCGACAAACATGGGCATCGCCGCCCTTCTTCTTGTAGTACCTCTTCTTTTCTCTCCTCTTTCCCTTCTTGTCATCGCCCCTGTCACTATCACTAGACAATGGACATTTTGCAATAAAATGACCGGGCTTACCACACTTGTAGCACACTTTCTTGGAGCGGGGTTTGTAATCTTTCCCCCTCCTTTGCTTGAGGATTTGGCGGAAGCTCTTGATGATGAGCGCCATTTCCTCATTGTCGAGCTTAGAGGCGTCGATGGGGATTCTACTTGGAGTAGAATCTTCTTTCTTCTCCTCCGTTGCTTTGAATGCAACGGGTTGTGCTTCGGGTACGGAGGAGGATGTGCCTTGCTCGATGATCTTTTTGGAGCCTTTGATCATTAATTCAAAGCTCATAAATTTACCTATCACTTCCTCGGGAGACATTAGTTTATATCTTGGATCACCATGAATTAATTGAACTTGAGTAGGGTTAAGAAATACGAGTGATCTAAGAATAACCTTTACCATTTCATGGTCATCCCACTTGGTGCTCCCGAGGTTGCGCACTTGGTTCACCAAGGTTTTTAGCCGGTTGTACATGGCTTGTGGGTCTTCTCCTTGGTTGAGCATGAAGCGACCGAGCTCCCCCTCGATCGTTTCCCTCTTGGTGATCTTTGTCACCTCGTCTCCTTCGTGCGCCGTTTTGAGGACGTCCCAAATCTCCGTGGCGCTCTTCAATCCTTGCACCTTGTTATACTCCTCTCGACTTAGAGAGGCGTGGAGTATTATGGTGGCTTGTGAGTTGAAGTGCCAGATTTGGGTAACTTTGTCCGAATCATAGTCCTCATCCCCTACGGATGGTACCTGTACACCAAACTCAACAACGTTCCAAATACTAGTTTGGAGTGAGGTTAGGTGATGCCTCATTTTATCACTCCACATGTTATAATCTTCACCGTCAAAAACCGGTGGTTTGCCTAATGGAACGGAAAGTAGTGGAGTATGTTTAAAAATGCGAGGGTAGTGTAGGGGAATCTTACTAAACTTCTTGCGCTCATGGCGCTTAGAAGTTACGGACGGCGCGTCGGAGCCGGAGGTGGATGGCGATGAAGAGTCGGTCTCGTAGTAGACTACCTTCCTCATCTTCTTTTTTCTTCTCTCCACTCCGATGCGACTTGTGTGAAGGGGATTCTTTCTCCTTTCCCTTGTTGCGGGACTCTCCCGATGGAGCCTTCCCGTGGCTTATAACGGGCTTCTCGCCGGTCACCATCTCTTTCTTGGCGTGATCTCCCGACATCACTTCGAGCGGTTAGGCTCTAATGAAGAACCGGGCTTTGATACCAATTGAAAGTCGCCTAGAGGGGGGTGAATAGGCGGAATCTGAAAATTATAAACTTAAGCACAACTACAAGCCGGGGTTAGCGTTAGAAATATAAACGAGTCCGAAAGAGAGGGCGAAAACAAATCACAAGCAAATAAGAATGGATGGCACGGTGATTTGTTTTACCGAGGTTCGGTTTTTGCGAACCTACTCCCCGTTGAGGTGGTCACAAAGACTGGGTCTCTTTCAACCCTTTCCCTCTCTCAAACGGTCACCTAGACCGAGTGAGCTTCTCTTCTCAATCAAATGGGACACTAAGTTCACTACAAGGACCACCACACAATTGGTGTCTCTTGTTTTGATTACAAGTGTTTTGGAAACAAGAATGAGGAAGAAGAAAAGCAATCCAAGCGCAAGAGCTCAAAAGAACACAAAAGTCTCTCTCTCTAGTCACTAATTTGTTTGGAGTGATTCCGGACTTGGGAGAGGATTTGATCTCTTTGTTTGTGTCTTGTATTGAATGCTATAACTCTTGTATGAGGTTTGAAGGCTGAAATCTTGGATGCATTGAAGTGTGGTGGTTGGGGGTATTTATAGCCCCAACCACCAAAAGAATCGTTGGTGAGGGCTTCAGTCGAATGGCGCACCGGACAGTCCGGTGCGCCACCGGACACTGTCCGGTGCGCCAGCCACGTCACCAAGCCGTTGGGTTCCGACCGTTACAGCTCTGACAAGTGGAGCTACCGGACAGTCCGGTGGTGCACCGGACAGGTCCTGTAGACTGTCCGGTGCGCCTTCTGGCGCTGCTCTGACCTCTGTGCGCGCAGGCGCGCATTTAATGCTCGTTGCAGACGACCGTTGGCGCGAAGTAGCCGTTGCTCCGCTAGCACACCGGAGAGTCCGGTGTTACACCGGACAGTCCGGTGAATTATAGCGGAGCGGCCTCCCAAATTCCCGAAGCTGGCAAGTTCAGCGTCGAACTCCCTGGTGCACCGGACACTGTCCGGTGGCACACCGGAAAATCCGGTGCGCCAGGGGCCGTACAGTATGAACTATTCACCTTCGGGTTTCTCAGGCGCCGCTCCGCTATAATTCATCGGACTGTCCGGTGTGCCAAGCGAAGCAACGACTACTAGCGCAACGGTCGTCTGCAAAAGCATGAACAGTGCGTGAACAGTGCGCGCAGAAGTCAGAGTAGGCGTCAGAGGCACACCGAACTATGAATAGTACCTGTCTGGTGCAGCACCGGACTGTCCGGTGCGACATGAAGTCAGAGCTCCAACAGTCGAAACCGTCAGAACCCTAACGGTTGGGTGACGTGGCTGGCGCACCGGACTGTCCGGTGCGCCCATCGACAGATAGCCTCCCCAATGGCTATGTGGTGGTTGAGGGCTATAAATACCCCCAACCACCACCACTCCAAGCATCCAAGTTTTTCAGACATCTCATTCAATACAAGAGATAGTGCAATCAATACAAGACACATTTCAATAGAATCAAAGCCTCTCCAAGTCCCAAATCCACTCCAAACAAATAGTGACTAGAGAGAGTGTTTTGCTCGTGTTCTTTTGAGCTCTTGTTCTTGGATCGCTTTATTCTCTCTTATTCTTGTTCTTCAAGCAACTTGTAATCAAAGCAAGAGACACCAATTGTGTGGTGATCCTTGTGGGGTCTAAGTGACCCATTTGATCAAGGAGAAAGCTCACTCGGTCTAGGTGACCGTTTGAGAGAGGGAAAGGGTTGAAAGAGACCCGGTCTTTGTGACAACCTCAACGGGGAGTAGGTTTTCAACAACCGAACCTCGGTAAAACAAATCACCGTGTCATCCATTTTATTTCTTGGTTGATTTGTTTTCGCCCTCTCTTTTGGACTCGATTTTAATTCTAACGCTAATCCTGGCTTGTAGTTGTGCTTTAAGTTTATAAATATCAGATTCCGCCTATTCACCCCCCTCTAGGCGACTTTCAATAAGCTTCATTCCCAATCTACTGGAAGTAGGGCCTTGTAACAATATTGAATAATTATCCAAAGTACTTGTCAAAGTCGGTGGCCTAAATGTGTTCTAAAAACTTTTATATTGCGCATCCTACTTGCGGTAGCCATGCCGGTGAACGAGGTGACGAGAGATTTGTTGTGTAGGGGTGGAGGTTTGTTGCATACAGGCGAAGGTTTCTTGTGTAGGCACTTATGCACATCATCATACAACTGCTTTATCATGCGCATCCTGCTTGCGGCCATGCCGGTGAATGAGGTGACGAGAGGTTTGTTGTGTAGGGAGGACGAAGGTTTGTTGCGTAGGGACGATTTGTTGCGTACATGTGGGCTTGTTATGTAAGCGCTTATCCACAACATCAGCTGGCTGTTCGCAGAGAAAAACATGGAGAGGTAGAAACTGGACTACGGGTAAATCTAAGCAAATATGAGAAGTGTTTTTATAAAACTAGGACCATGAAATTATTGAACCATGGAAACTGGTGATTTATAATAGTAGAAATTAGTGACTTACGGTTGTCCAATGACAAATAACACATGTGAATCTAAAAGGCATCGTACCATCTCTAGTGGGTAATATAAAATAGAGGGCGCGAAACTGTAGATGACACTTGTTGGACACCAAAATGAGATAACGGTCCGGCTCTTGGGCCCGGACAGTCCGCGTATCCCGAGATTAGATTAACTCGGATGTTTATCCTTATCCCGTGCGTGGTTATCCATCTAATCACGTGAGAGTTGTTGGCTATCTCTTAGGAAAAGGTCCAGACCTCCTCCCCTATAAATATAAAGGGGTACGGCTGATTGAGAACCCCCGAACACATTCTAATCGAACCAATTACTTTACTTACTTTTCCTGCCCTAGGAGTAGATGTAGCGTAGTTCTAGTTGTAGTCTTCCATATATCCACCTCCACCCCTATTCGACTCTACGTCGTCTAGATCCGTCTTGGATGGCCTGTCGATCCCAAGACGACCCTAGGATCTCACCCCACCCGGGGGGCAAGATCTAGTTGTCCATCCAAGATCTCTTCCTTGAATTGATCTCTTAATTCCTAGGCGACTCCACGTCGTCTAGGGACGCCTCGGGTGACCTGTCGACCCGGAGCACCTTAAGATCTTTTCCCCCCAGGGGACGAGATCTAGATTCCAGCAAGGAGGAGGAAGACGATCCTGTCGCCATGTCGCGGACCGTCTGGCCCAGAGCTGCGGACCGTCCGGTGTGACGCAAGGAAGACACCACTTCTGTGCCCAGGTCGCGGACCGTCCGGCCCAAGGCCGCGGACCGTCCGCGCCCCCACAGAGGGCACCGCCAGGCGGTACATCGCCTAGTAATTGGCGTTGCCCAGATCGACGCCAACATACTTTTTGGCGACTCCGCTGTGGACGAAAAATCGGATCTACCAAATCCGATCCATTAGATCAGATCTATTAAATTAGACCTATCAGATCGGTCGCAATGGCCAATCCCAAAGAACACAACAATGTCGTCCTAGACATTAACACAAGGCTGACTAACTCGCCGGCCGATGAGGATGAGAAATTAGAAGACCACATGAAAAGACTGGACGAGGAATTCCAACGACAACAGGCTCGGATAAG
Organism: Zea luxurians; assembly: GCA_029449295.1. Lineage (NCBI taxonomy): Eukaryota > Viridiplantae > Streptophyta > Magnoliopsida > Poales > Poaceae > Zea > Zea luxurians. The sequence goes on from JAOPSE010000057.1 coordinate 10,920,614, forward strand.
CAAGGTGGCGAAAAAGTGGTACCTCTCGCACTTCAAGGTAGATCACCACCAGAAGGTCTTCAAGAAGAGGGAAGTAAAGTACAATTCATTGTCAGCCTTGCTGCATCAGCTCCTCATTGTAAGTAACACCACACCATTAGTCGATATTCAATCTGTTAAAATTTCTTTTGATAATCAGATTAAAATTATAATGGAGGATATAAAGAATATGATGCATGCATTAGAAAATACTCACACACCTGATTTTTTTGTCACATAAATTAGGCACTAAAATAACTGTGTCAAAAACATCGGCGACAAATGAGGCTTCTCAGTCTCAACCATATTCTGGTATGCCGATGGACTCATATCCAGGACGACCGTCACCACCATCTTCGCTAAATGGTGAGTCAACTCTGAGCATGGCCGGACCGTCCGCATACAATTGTGGACCGTCCGGCCCTCCGTCAGACCATCCAGTACCCTACGCCGGACAGTCCGGAGTTACACAGAGCCCACCACAAGGGTCACAGGTGTTGCCTGACGTGACCGGACAGTCCGGGGATAGTACCAGACCGTCCGGTCCACTCGCAGACCGTCCGACTGTGCAAGTCGGACCGTCCGGAGCACCAGAAGTCACCTGTGATCCGCATAGTGCGGAAGGCCGGCATAAATATAACCGGTCACCTAAGCCCTAAGAACTAAAAAAGTCACATGTCTCTGAGCTTATTTGGTCCACTAAGGTTAAACCTTCTGTTCGCTCTCACTCGCACTCGACACAAAAGGAAAAGTTTAAGTTCACATTTAATATTACTAAGTGTGATAAAATATTTGATGAGTTGCTTAAACATGGTAATATTAAATTGTCACATATAATTCCTCTGGTTGAACAATTAAAAGGGCGCGTTTATTGCAAATGGCATGGCTCCTTTCTCCATAACACCAATGATTGTGCCGTCTTCCGTCGGCAAATACAATCGGCTATAAACAAAGGCCGGTTGAGGTTTCAAAAAGAGGTGAAAATTGACAGGCCACCTGTTCCTGTCACCACATTAGAGCCGGCGAGCAAAAAGGCCATAATTCGGTCTTGTGCGACCGATAAAAGCAAAGATAAAAATATCATCATTGTTGATCCCTGCACACCAAATATGTCACGCAGAATGGTTACTCGGAAGGCTCCGGACAAAAGAAAGACCGGAGGCACTGGGGGGCAAGCACGATCGGACAGCCGATCATGGTCACCTGTCATGCGTACGCCGGACGGTCCAGATACTAAGGCCGAACAGTCCGAGACAGGAGCGGACGGTCCGGCTATAATGGTCGGACGGTCCACAGACAGTCAGAAGCAGCAACCTCAGACCATCGGACCACAACGTTCCAAAACAAGTGTTAAAAAACAAAATACTACTAAGACGTCTGGACGACTCAGTAGAGTCGGCCCTACTTTTGGTCAGTTGCTTGTCAAATATATGAAGAAGACCGTTCCACACAACCGGCCAATAAAACAGACAAAGTCAAAAGGGCGATCCGTGCGAAAGCAAAAGCCGACGAAACGGACCCAAAAAGTAGCACAACCAAGATCGTCTTGTCATCCTCCTCCGGGGATAACATGGTGCGTCCCATTCTATCCATCGCTGATGTGTTGTCCTGCTCATGTGTGGGGTGGTACGACGATGAATTCGTATTACTAGCCCAATCCGTTTGCTTATTTGGGCTGGGGGGCACCACAAGTTTTTGTCTATTGACAGGTTGATCAGGTAGACATGGCAGAAGAGGATGCAATCCGAAACGGCCTCTGTGCATTAAAGTTCCATCAAGTATTTATATTATCTGATCACAAGAGCTGATGACTTGCATCGAGCTGAGTCCTTACTTTGGGAACAAAGTAGCTCATGAGGTCAATTGTTTCCAAAGTTTCTGCTGGTGCTTTTGGTTCGCCAAGCTCCACTAAAAGGCAGGAGGCATATGTTGGACACCAAAATAAGCGGACGGTTCGGTCCTTGGGCCCGGACAGTCCGCGTGTCCCGAGATTAGATTAACTCGGGTGTTTATCCTTGTCCCGTGCGTGGTTATCCATCTAATCACGTGGGAGTTGTTGGCTATCTCTTAGGAAAAGATCCAGACCTCCCCCCTATAAATATAAAGGGGTACGACCGATTGAGAACCCCCGAACACATTCCAATCGAACCAATTACTTTACTTACTTTTCCTGCCCTATAAATAGATGTAGCATAGTTTATTTGTAGTCTTCCATATATTCACCTTCATCCCTATTCGACTCTACGTCGTCTAGATCCGTATTGGGTGGCTTGCCGATCCCAAGACGACCCTAGGATCTCACCCCTCCCGGGGGACACAATCTAGTTGTCCATCCAAGACCTCTTCCTCGAATTGATCTCTTAATTCTTAGGCGACTCCACGTCGTCTGAGGACGCCCCGGGTGACCTGTCGACCCGGAGCACCTTAAGATCTTTTTCTCTAGGAGACGAGATCTAGATTCTAGCAAGGAGGAGGAAGACGACCCTGTCGCCAGATCGCGGACCGTCCGGCCCAGAGCTGCGGACCGTCCGGTGTGACGTAGGGAAGACACCGCTCCTGCGCCCAGGTCGCGGATCGTCCGCGCCCCCGCAGAAGGCACCGTCAGGCGGTACACAGCCTAGTAATTGATGCTGCCTATATCAGCGCCAACAACGCTGTTTATATAGTGAAGTTTGAAATAGGGACATAAGATACGATACGAGATGAATAAGGATCAGCCGGCGATAGTACCAGACGGATGGTGGATCTTTGTTAATAAGAGTGGGCCCTTGAATATTGACAGCGGCCGCTCGAGCGTCATTGACAAAAGGTTTCGCCAGCGCCGAGCCTCATCATCAGCCACCCGTCCACCACCACCCAGCCCATTTCTCGTCCCCAAAATTTCGAGTTTCGAAACCAAACCAAACGAAGCGACACTGCACGTGTACGAACCTACGACAGCTCTCTACTTCCCTCGCGTCCTCTCCATCGAGAGCTGCTCCTGCTCGTCTCCTCCCACACCGCGCAATTCGTCGGGATTCGGGAACCCTAGCGCCGGATCTCCGCGGCAGCGGCGGAAATGGCGAATCCCCTAGCGGGGCTGCAGGACCACCTCAAGCTCGCGCGGGACTACGCGCTCGAGGGCCTCTACGACACCTCCATCATCTTCTTCGACGGCGCCATCGCCCAGATCAACAAGTGAGCTTCCTATAATCCCCTGACCCCGGTTCCCCAGTTGCCCTATTACGCCGTGGATTCGATGGCTATCAGTCTGCTACGGCGAATTGGCGATGAGTCGGTGTGAATCGCGCGTCCTGCCTGTGCGGATCTGCGGGTTTGGCCACACGGCGACGGTTTTCATTTCGGCTGCTGCTTTCAGTTGGTTGGCAGTTGTAGTTTTGCTCTTTTGCGCTTTCTGCTGAAACACTGGTGTTAGGTCTATCCCTATTTTTAGTTTGCATTTTTTTTGAAATGAGAAAATGTGAAAAATATATTAGGACAAATGGTTCACATTCCTTTTCATTTAGTAATCAACTTTATGTAGGATAAATGATATGGTAATTGTTGAATATACATTAGGTGGGAAGATATTTAAAAGCTTAAAAATGCATTTTCCTTCTACTTAATGTTATCATAGATAAACTGTGCATGCATCTGGCTATTTTATTTGATCTTCTGATTCACACAAAATGGATGAACTCTCAGAGCTATGAGCAAAGAAGTAATAAAACTGTGAAGCAGCTGTATTCTTTAATGCTTTATTTTAGGGCGTGTTTGGTGTGGCGCCTAAGCCGCCACACCGCGCCACACTTTTCGGCCACAAGTGTGGCGGTCAAATTGGCCGCCACACTTGTGGCTGAAAAGTGTGGCGCGGTGTGGCGGCTTAGGCGCCACACCAAACACGCCCTTAGTCTTGCAAGTTTCAGGATAGTATGTGGTGTGTTTTCAATAGAACAGTGGAATCATGTCAAAGTTACTGTTCGACAGATAATAGCTTTGAAGCACTGTCCCAAAGGGGGAAATTCAGATTCTTTCTTATTGATAAAATAACTAGGAAAGACACTTAAAAGCCTAGATAATGTCGTTTCCTTGTTTTCCATGTTATTAAGGTTCATCTTAACCATACAGGCATCTAACTACTTTGGACGATGCTCTGATTCGTACGAAATGGATGAACTGCAAGAAAGCAATCTCTGAAGAAGTGGAAATTGTGAAACAGTTGGATGCTCAATTAAAGTCCCTTAAAGAAGCTCCTGGGACAAGGCGGTCATCATCACCTCCTATTCGGTCTAATAAATCATTTGTTTTCCAACCGTTGGATGAGTATCCAACATCTTCACCAGCACCCTTTGATGATCCTGATGTGTGGGCTCCACCAAGGGATACACCAACCCGAAGACCAACAAGAGGTCAATCTAGTGCAAGGAAGTCCTCCCAAGATGGAGCCTGGGCACGTGGTTCATCAAGGACTGGAACACCTAGTCGAAGCGCAAAACCTAATGGGATTAAAGGAGGCGCTGTTAAATCAACTGCCTCTAACAGTTCTATAAGGAAAGGGAAACAAAGTTCAAGCAAGGCTGATTCAACGGTAATTTTATCAAATAAATGTTTACATACCTTAATCTTTTGTTTCTGAAAAATATGATGTCTATTCATTCTAATTTCCATTGTGCACATTGGCATAGGCAAAAAAAAGTGACCCTAACTGATGTACTAGTAACTTGTTTTTTGTTTTTGGAAGTATATCTATGTGTCAATCTTCATAGTAGAAAACAATATTTCGATAAAGGCATCTAGAATATGCACTTCTCTTACAATTAGTTCTCATGTGTATATACATTGCAGAATGTGTCTCTACATTCTCAGTGTACACAGAATTTGAGGAAACATATTTCTTTGGGATATTGCTCAATCAATCGTTTATTGCCACTTACCCCCCTGTGCTTTCTAGAAGGTGTCTCTAGTTAAAATGTAGAATCATGATCTTCAACATCATCGTCATCATCTATCCCTTGTGTACCTGTGTCCGGGGAGGCTGCCAAGTATACAGTCATGCTTAACATGTTGTCTTGGTCGGGATCCAGATGCCTAGGCGCTGTGGTGGCAACCTGGTCCAGGGCACTCAAACAATCAAATCTTGAAGACAAGATAACACTTAATCAAATCACAACTTAAGCAAACAAACATAATGAAGTTTCTTATCTATGTTGATATACTCACAATCACATTTACTATTTATCTCCACCATACCTGGATTGTCTGCATATCTTGTAGGCATAGTATGAAGTGTACTAGACAAAAATTGACGTTTAGATGGCAAAAGGACATCACATAAAACCATGTTGAAACTGTCGTGCCTATCATTAAGTTCTGAATCAGGATACTGGAATATCCACGTGTACAATCCTCCTCCTCCCCCCCCCCCCCCCCCCCCCCCCGTTTTCACCCTTCTACTAAGATAGGCAATTGGCAGTTACTTTTTTTTGTGAGCAAATTGGCAGTTACTGAATTGCTTCTAATGATATTTTTTTGAAAAATCTTCTTTTTCCAACTCTGTTTTCCAGAGTAGTGATGCTGAGGAAGGTAAGTCCAAGAAGGGACAGTATGAAGGGCCAGATATGGACTTAGCTGCAATGCTTGAAAGGGATGTTCTGGATTCTACTCCAGGAGTAAGATGGGATGATGTTGCCGGACTTAGTGAGGCCAAACGACTCCTCGAGGAAGCAGTTGTGCTTCCTCTCTGGATGCCTGAATATTTTCAGGTAATAGTCTATATTCTGCTACGCTGCCCCTTATTGGTTCAAACTAAGCACTGTAAAGTATCTGAAAAATGTTTATTTGTTCTTGGCACTAACACATTTTACAGGCGCATATCGATGGGAATGATATGGCATTTTTGGTGCTCTACCATGGACATAGTCTAAGATATGCAACTCTTTTATGTTTATGGCTGTCAACATGATATGTCATGAAACTGGTGTTTCCTTTGTTTGGTGCCACGGATGTTTTCTTGATGCTTGTATCTGGGTGCCAATGAGCTCTAAATTTTACACTAAAAAAATTAAGGATCAGATCGAATTAGGATCAGGCTCTATTTCTATTCATTTTTGAACTAAAATTTATTTAGGGCCCTAAGAAATTGTGAAGAAGCATTTGGATCGCGATCTATTACCACCCCTACTTGTATCTGTTTGCTTAATTGCCATACCGATTTGGATTATGCTGTTCTTGAATGATCATGAACCCAACCAATCTTTTCTCTTGTAGCCTTTTTCATCTGGTCTAAACTTGATACATAGTGGCTAATTATGTCCACTTTTCTTTATCAGGGTATTCGTCGACCTTGGAAAGGAGTTCTTATGTTTGGTCCACCAGGCACAGGAAAGACTCTTTTGGCAAAGGCAGTGGCTACCGAATGTGGAACAACATTCTTTAATGTTTCCTCTGCAACACTGGCCTCTAAATGGCGTGGCGAGAGTGAGCGCATGGTCCGTTGTTTATTTGATCTTGCGAGGGCCTATGCTCCAAGTACAATTTTCATTGATGAAATTGACTCCTTATGCACGTCGCGCGGGTATGTGGAGTTAATTTTCCTAGATGTTGTTCGTGTCTACAAGTCAATGAAAAATTCCTTAATATTTTGCACTATAAGCAAGAATATATCATTCTGCTAGACAACAAAAAATGTACCTATATGTTTAATGTATTTATCCATTTTCTTTCTTAATATCAGTGCCTCCGGCGAACACGAGTCGTCAAGAAGGGTGAAGTCTGAACTTCTAGTGCAAATTGATGGTGTAAACAATAGCTCCACCACTGAAGATGGCCAGCCAAAAATTGTTATGGTTCTGGCTGCTACAAATTTTCCATGGGATATTGATGAGGCACTGAGGTTGGCAAACTCTTATTCTTATATTTACTTCATTTTATGTACTGCTGTCTACTTACGAATAGGGGTTGATACCTGGAATATGCATAGGTTCACATAAACCGGTCATCAGTAGAGCTTGATTACTGAGTGGTGCTTCTAGTATTGGATACTGTCAACGTCAGAGGCAGTTTATTTGATTTCTCAAAACTTTTGAGAGAATATTTTTGTCTCATTCATGCTCCATTTATCACATCACTGACCACTGTTTATTTGGTAAGATAAGAAACTATCATAGTTCATAACTGCAGTATGTGGAAGATGTAATTTACCAGAGACAAATCTGCACTTTGTATAAGACATGTAGCCAACACAATATGTAAGCACAGATACTTCTATGAGGATTAGAGGTGTTCATGGGCGAGGCTGAAAAGAATAGTGCTAGCCAATCAAATTCACACTATATCCCCCCTAGGACAGAATCAGCACCCACTACAGCTGCAGCAGGCCAATCAGACCAGCCAGTGATGCAGGCATCCATACTTGAGTGTTTGATCGGAGGATACTCCCACTGCTGCCATGTGCCATGACATATAAATATGTTAAACTTACCTAATGTGTATCTTCTATCTTGGTGTTTTTTTTTTCTTAGAACCTCAACTCAATTGATTGTTGCATATGTTGTATCCCTGACAATGAGCCCACAATGTGTACACGGTTTCCTAGACTTGGATATCGAGCCCAAGTTGTCATGTCACCAAGTCATCCTATGTTGCACTCATTTAATGTGCACAATACAATGCAGCGGGAGTAGCCTAATGATCTCCCTCTTAAGAAATCATCAATCCATCTCCTTTGCCGCTCTCCTGCTCAGCTCAGCTCATCAGTCATGGCTCATCCCTTCCTGGCCTTTTGCAGGCCAGGCTGATCACCATAACCCAGAGTACTGGTGACCGAGGCCAAGGCCACTTGGTCCTGTATTTATGTCATTTATATTTTTCAATGTATTCAGTTACATTTGTTCTAAACAAAACAAATCCACTAATTGGTCATTGCAGTTCCTTTGTAGTCCTTTACAGTTCTTTGTGTTATTGCGTTTATAGTGTCTAGTTCTTTTCAGTTATGTAATTTCCTTCAAGCAAAGCCCCAGTTTTGCAAAGATGACATAATTGTGTCGTTATTTGTTCAAATAATACGGTTAGAGTTTTAAAATTGATTCTTCAGAATTATAGAGCATTAATGTGAAACTACAAATAAAACTGAACTATTGATTGCAAAATCATTGGTTATTTAACCAGGGAAAAATAAATGGTTATTTTGGCAATTTTTATAATAATAAACATTGCTGCAAATGAAAAGGCTATACACCCTCCAATTGCCTCGCTTTGTCCCAGATGTTTTTTTTGTTGAAATTAGAAGGGTGTATAATGCACTCATTTAATGTGCGTTATGTTGACTTTAATTGCCCAGGCGGAGGCTCGAGAAGCGTATTTATATTCCACTTCCAGATTTTGAAAGTAGAAAGGCACTTATCAACATTAATCTTAGAACAGTTCAGGTATGTATTGGAAATATATTTCTAGATCATCTTGTGTTATCTTTATCCTCTTCCCTTTGTTTCATTTTGGGTCTTTGTGAACACATTGATTTTATCAGGCATGCCATGATGAACATGTCGAAATTGTTGGCACTTTATTTTCTGAAATCGCATGTACACGCCTGCATCATAACCATTATATATGTTGGCCTGCACTTTCTTGTTCTGAATTTCTTGTTTTCCTAATGATACGTAAATGCCCTTGAAAATGGATACTTATCCAAGCACTGCACTGATGTTTTTTTTTGGTTGAACCAATTTGTTTAATACTCTAATTCAGTACATTGAGGTTATCAATCATCGTGCCATATCTTCAGTGGCTTCTTGTTATTGCCGTGCCTCCTTTTATATGACAGATAGCGTTACCGTTACTGCTCTACCTCCTTTTATATCTGACAGATAGCCGCAGATGTTAACATCGACGAGGTTGCTCGGAGGACAGAAGGCTATAGTGGAGATGATCTGACAAACGTTTGCCGCGATGCGTCAATGAATGGCATGAGGCGCAAGATAGCAGGCAAGACCCGCGACGAGATCAAGAACATGTCAAAGGACGAGATAGCCAAGGACCCGGTGGCCATGTGCGACTTTGTGGAGGCTCTGGTGAAGGTTCAGAAGAGTGTCTCGCCTTCAGACATAGAGAAGCATGAGAAGTGGATGGCTGAGTTTGGGTCTGCCTGAGACCTCGGCCATCTGCTTAGGTCCTGTTCAAACATTCGTTTTGTGTTGGTTGACACGGCATTCCGTAGCAATGATACGGTGTTACCCGCCGGTGGTCTTGCTTCATAGACCAGAGGCACGAGCTATCTTGTCTGTTTCCAGTGATGCTAGGAATTGAGTTCACGATCGTTTCAATTCTTGGTATATGCACTTTGTGCTGTCAAACGTATCCCATCAAGTAGCCGTGGCCGCCTCTGTTTCCAGATGCTCCGTGTTTGGTTGAAGGAATATCACAGGAACCAAAGTTTTAGCGTGTTTCAATCCTCTACTTTTTACACATTTCGATTTCCTATTTTGTGTTTTCCTACAATCAAGCCTTGCCTTCATCCCGTTCCAAACGCCCTCGCCATGCGCTGGTCATGTGTAAGCGCACCTCTCAATCGTTGGCAACAACATTCGGTTCTCAGTTTGGTATAAACTGGATTAAAGAACCTCAAGAGAAAGAAGGGGAGATCTCGAGCACAACGGAGTAATCTAGGGGAAGAAATGATTAAATGAACAACCGGAACTAGGCAAGGAAGCCAGCGGCGGATGAAGAGCAGTAATAACTGAAGATGGAGATGTGCTGTCTAATGAATATTCGATGCCTCTTCATCCAGCCACCCTGGCTCACTTGTACTGATTTGGCCTTGCTTTTGCCTCTGCCTGACAGCCTGGGCCCAAACATCCCTGCCCCTAGCATGCATCATGTTAGTACATTATCACATAAAAGAACTGCTGCTATCGAACAGTAGTACATTTTGCTATTTTACTTTTCAGTTTTCGGGCACTGGCCGGTATATCGCTCTCGTCTGCCCATCTCAGTTATGTGTCTCTGCGGAGTGCTGACGAAATAGCCAAACAGGGTTGGCCAACAGGAGAAACAGAGAAGTGGAGAGCACAGGTCGTCGTATGTTCTTTCGGTGTGACTTCTCATGGAGTCATGGTAGAAGCGTACGCGTACTGCTACTTACAGTACATGGCAAACGACCTGAATACCTGATGGGATGATAGTCAGAAAAGAAAAAGGGGAAAAAAAATTAGATCGCCGTTGGCATGTTCTTTCGGTATGACCTCTCATGGTAGAAGCGTACTACTATCACATAAAAGAACTTGTGCTATCGACCTGCCCCTGGCATGTTCTTTCGGTATGACTTCTCATGGTAGAAGCGTACGCGTACTGCTACTTACAGTACATGCCAAACGACCTGAATACCTGATGGGCTGATAGTCACAAAAGAAAAAGGGAAAAAAAATTAATCGCCGTTGCCGGGGATCGAACCCGGGTCACCCGCGTGACAGGCGGGAATACTCACCACTATACTACAACGACGCTGTTGAACGCGGACTTTGTTGTTTGTTCTTGGTCATTGAAATGATGTCTGCATGCGAGTACGTAGCTCCGCAACCTATCCCAATGGACTGCTGCAGTGCGCTAGCTGGAGTCCATATGTCCATCCTTGCTGCTGCAAACTGCAACGTCAACGCGGCCTGTAGGTCGCGCACTGCACGGCTCCAGGGGTGCTGGACATTGACTGCTGTGCTGGCTGGCATGCAGCGTATATATACATGGGTACCCTATAGAAGCCAATGCAAGAAGGTGGCCTGCTTCGGAAAGGCGCAACCACCACATTTAAAGTCGTTGGGCTGTACAAGTCAACGTCGCAAATATATATTTGGATGATGCCTGATCAGCGTACGTAGTGCCGCTGCCGCTGCCGCTGGGCAGGTGGCAGTCGTGCTTGCGTGCCCAGCCGGGAAACCAGAACATGCACGACTCCAGTTTTCCTTTGACAGAACGCGCCTGAACGACTCAGGGATATCACGAAACCTGAACACGATTCAGCGTTTCTTCAGCCAGTCCACCGGCGGCATCTCGCAAGCAAGCCTCTTTTTTTTTTTTTTTCTTCTAAAGCCAGAACATATACGTCCAATTAAGCAATAACCCCCCCATCCCCAACAACGCAGACCTCGAACCGTCGTCGGACAGTATGTCTATAGCTGCCTTTTTTGCATCTCATCTTCAGAAGGTGTGGATCAACCGATCAAGTAATTAACTTGGCGATCGAGCGTGGCATCCGACACCGTACCGACAGTACGTCTATAGCTGCCTTTTTGCATCTTGTGCACTGTGGACGCAATGCCTTCCACCAGCTTCCTGCTTGCAGGAAGAGCACCAGATCTGCTACTATCAACTCTGGTGTACAGAAGAGGGTTCCTGTAGACGCAAAGCCTTCCTGTATATATGTGCCTGAACTGTGGACGCAAAGCCTTCCACCAGCTTCCTGCTTGTATAGTAGCGCAGGAAGAGCACCAGATCTGCTACTATCAACTCTGCTGTACAGAAGAGGGTTCCTGCAGGTGTATATATATATGTGCCTGACATGGTCGATGACTGCCGAAGCTAAGGTGATCTTGACGCTCGGTTTGCATCGATCCTTTTTCTACATCGTCGAGGTTAGAGATGATTCCCATCGGTTTGTATTAGGCCCGTCCGTATGAACGACTGCGACAGGGTCTATATCACCGAGAAGACAATCCTAAGAATCTTAGGACGACAAGTTAAGGATAAGTGTAAAATTAAATTAAATTATACCACCAAGATCACTCTAGTACGAAGCTAGTACGTACTAGTGGTTTTGGCGGAGGAGATTGGCGCTACGTCAGGGATGACAGCTGAGAAGGCGACGTGGTCCACGTGGCAGCTGGATCCTTGAACTCTGTCCGGTGACCAAATTTTCTGAGGTCCCGTCTGTTTCCTTTTGTTTTAAGGAACTAGAATCTTACTAATGAAATATTTTATTTTTTTAAGGATATGACATTACACTACTTTCTAAAGCTATTATATAAATCTATCTCAAATTCATGTGGTAAGAGATGAAAATTGATTCTATATATTTACATGCTATTTTTTTTCGATATACAACTTATATCAATCTCTTCTATTTGCTTCGCTATAACATAAATGTAGTATATAACTATCTCTCTCATATGATTTAAGACAATATATAAATATATAAATTTAATTAGTTTTGTCTAAATTATAATTATTAAAATGGAATTCAATTCCAACGAAATAACCTGGGGGCCTAAAAGTAATTGCAGTTATTACACAATGCCTGACGAATTACCGTACCATGCATGCACCGAGGATTTATCTATCTACTGAATTCGCGTGCTCCGATAGTCCGATCCTCTGCTGCTGGTAATAACTGTTTCCCTTGGCTGTACGACGACCTCAGATATACGCCGGCGGCCTCTCTGTACGCAGTGACAGAACACCAATTTTTTTAGCCATTTTTTCTAAAAAAAAATCACATTTAGACCTAGAGAACTTATTGTCATTTTTATACCCTTTACTTGGCGTCATAGTTAGCTAGCTATTTAGTTGTTAGTGTATATAGTTAGCTAGCTATTGATTGAATGCACATGTTTATGTCATCTATTGTGTGGTTTGTTTTCTGTGTTGCTTAGTGTGCATGGCAACCATTGTGTTGTTGTTTTTTTTGCAGGTTTTAAAAACCTTACCATATAGGGGAGGTACTGTCAAAATTTTTACTGAGAGTACTATACTTTTTGTAGATTGGAGTCCGTCCGACTCGACCTTCACCACCGGTAGCTTGACTCATCCGCGATCTCAAGTATACATTGTCTTCGTACATTATTCATAGATTATGTAATTTTTTATGTGGTCATTTAATAGTTAGTATATAGTTATTAGTTAGTAAGTAGCTATTACTTATTTATTAGTTAGTAAGTATTTAGGTATTAGTAGATTAGTAGATGAGGATAGTAATTAGTTAGGCATTAGTTAATAGTGTTAGTCAGGTACCATCTTTAATAGTTATTGAGTAATGAATTTGTGTTTGCAATAGATGGACACCCTAGTGACAATATACCATAGAGAAAGTGTAGAAGAAGATGTTTATGGAAATGTTAGTTTTGATGGAATGAAGAAGGTGACGGTTATGTTTGATGAAAGGCCCTCTTTTAGCCCAATTTTCTCTAGGGCTTGTGAGAGCACCTAGAGGGGGGAGTGAATAGGTGATCCTGTAAAATCAAACACTGTCGGAGAGGAAATTCTCCGGCCGGGTGGTGGAACGCACCCGTCCTAAATCCTAAGATGAGGAGGGGCCTAAGCGTTTTGCCTGCTAGATAGATTCGGGATGAACACAAGAACACGCAAGGGTTTAGAGTGGTTCAGGTCGCCGGAGCGTAATACCCTACTCCACTGTGTGCTGTATTGAGCTTGAGAGCTTGTATGAACTTGTGAGTCTGAGAGTCTAAGTTGGTCTGAGTGAAGCTGCCTTGTAACGACGTGTGCCCTCCCTTTTATAGCTCAAGGGGGTACGTACAAGGACGCTGAGCCCCGACATGTGGGCTCAGGGGCAAAATGGAAGGAAATAACTATCGAAGTATCCAATGCCAGTATCGCCCAGAAGATCTCCGAGCGCCATAATGTCCGTAGTGCATACAATATTGATATGTCGCGGCGGCATCCTCGGCAACGCGCGAGCCATGATGAGTGCAGCGCATGCGGCAGCATGGGCGTACAGCCTGCCAACGGAATGGACAAGCATGCCGCCTGCAAGATGGCCTGGTCGCGCCCGTCAGCGGAGTGGACAGAGCACATTAAATGCTGAGGCGGCACATCGCCTACCAGCGGAGTGGCAGGGCTCATTAAATGCTGAGGCGACACGTCACCTGCCAGTGGAATAGACAGGTGGCGCGTCTTATCCACAATAAATGCAGCTGTCGCGTGGCCCAGAGGCCTTACGTCAGGCTCCGCCCGCTGGCTTACGTCACGGGCAGTAGGCCACGTGGCAGCATTGGGTCTCCGCCTGAGCGGAGAGCAAAAGCGTACGCGGTATGGTCTGGACACGTGTCAGCTCCGGACCCCCGCCTGGCCTTGATTAAGGCATGGGTATTCTTTGTCTCGGAATCCCGGGACCTTGCTGCGAGTGGCCCGGACCCCACACAGAGAGGTCTGGGACCCGTCCCAGGGGTCCATTTTGCACCCGTGGAGGTACTGGACCTTGCCCGGAGGTCCAGTCCGTACGTACAGGGGTACGGCACTTTCCCTTGGAGGTCCGCACCCACTGTTGATACCTTGGAGTATATCGTCCTCTCCGGCCACGTGGCGACTCGGGAGCCGTCCACGTGGTGGGGTCGGGTGCTGTTTACCACGCGACTAGGGATAGCCGCGTGGGCACCGTGCCTTCACACTGTAGTAAGGGGTACCCCTGTTTCAGGGTACCGACAGTGGCCCCCGGGCCCACCTCAGGGGAGGATACGAGCCTGCAGGTGGGGCCAAAGCCTGGTTGGCGATTGGCGTGCCGCTTCCGTGCGCTCGCTGACGTAATCACTGCTAGTCCGCCTTCGGTCACGCCAACTGCCACGTCTGTCCCCGTGGCTGACTGACCTGCGGCCCCCACGCCTGATGGTTTCGTCGGGCCACGCACGAGGCGCCTCGATACTGCTGCATTGGTTTTGAAAAAACCTCCTTCTCTGTCTTTTGCAGCGGCCTCGAGGAGGTGCAGTACTGGTGCGAGCAGCGATTCGCTCTTTCTGCACCCAGGAACCGACGCCTAAGGAGTATGACTTGTGGGCTTGGGCCCTCATGTCATAGACTGGACCGTTGTTTTCGGTGGAGATGAAGAGGCGCGCAACCGCGAGCGGCGGTTCACTTTTTGGGCGCGGCGGTTTGCCTTCTTCGCACTTAGAGACCCACACACCAGATGTATGACTTGTGGGCCCGGGCCCGTGTGCCATAGGCTGGGTTGCTTTGGTGTGTGTCGGTTGAGATTTTCTGTGGTGTCTCAGCGGCGGTGGCGGTTCGCCTTTTTCGCACTCGGAGATCCAGACGCCAGCTGTATGACTTGTGGGCCCGGGCCCCCGTGTCATAGGCTAGGCACTTTGGTGTGCGTCGGGCAAGTTTTTCTGTGGCGTCTTGGGGCGCGAGCGGGAGAGTCTTCCTTGAAAAGGGAATCACCCCTCGTGCAGCAGTTACGCTTTCGCGTTTTTGAAAGAGAAATGTGCCCTTGGGCCATTTCTAAGTATTTTGGTGATCAAGTGCCAACACAAATGGTTTAAGTGTGAAACTATGCCAAATGGTGGAAGAAGTGCAAAGTCAACACAAAGGTATGATTCTAGACTTAGTACATTGGTTTTTGTGTACTAACATATTTGTCTAAGTGCTAGAATCAGAGAAAATTCAATTGGAAAAGACTTGGCTCGAGCAGCCAAGACTCTGCTCAGTCTGGGTGCACCGGACTGTGTCCGGTGCGCCAGGCTGGCGTCTGTCAACTGACTGCTCTCGGGTCTCGACGGCGGCGTACGGCTATAAATCACTGGACTGTCTAGTGGTGCACCGGACAGTGTCCGGTGAGTCGGCTGCGGCGAAGTCGCCGCTCTCGGGAACCAAGTCAACAGCGTACGGCTATAATTCACCAGACTGTTCGGTGAGTCACCGGACTGTCCGGTGAGCCAACGGTCGGGCGCGCCAACGGTCGGCCGCGCAATCTGCGCGTGACGCGTGGCCGAGCCAACGGTCGGATGGGGGCACCGAACTGTCCGGTGCGCCAACGGCTCCAAGTCTCCAACGGTCGGCTGCACCAGAATAGGAAAGAAATCCGCACCGGACAGTGTCCGGTGGTGCACCGGACTGTCCGGTGCGCCAGTCGACAGAAGGCAAGAATTGCCTTCCTGGATTGCTCTCAACGGCTCCTAGCTGCCTTGGGGCTATAAAAGGGACCCCTAGGCGCATGGAGGATGACACCAAGCACACTTTGAGCATCCTTGATCATTCACACTCCGTCTTTGCGCACTTGTTTGACATTCTTAGTGATTCGAGCTCCATTCTAGTGAGAACTTTGTAATATTCATTTGAGCTCGAGTTTTGGCTGTGTGTGTGCGTAATTGCTGTGGATTTGTGTGTGTTTCTTTCCTCCCTTACTCTAGTGCTTTCACTTTGATTCTCATTGTAAGGGCGAGAGACTCCAAATTGTGGAGATTCCTCGCAAACGGGAAAGAGTAAAGTAAAGAAGAACACCGTGGTATTCAAGTTGATCACTGGATCACTTGAGAGGAGTTGAGTGCAACTCTCGTCCATTGGGACGCCACAACGTGGAGTAGGCAAGTGTTATACTTGGCCGAACCACGGGATAAATCCTCGTGTCTCCTGTGCTTGTTCTCACTGTGTCTATTGTGCTTCACAAGAGCTCTCCTTAGCCACTTGATTTTATTGTGCTAACTCCTAATCAAGTTTTGTGGCTTTAAGTCTCAAGTTGTTACAGGATCACCTATTCACCCCCCTCTAGGTGCTCTCAATTGGTATTAGAGCCGTTCTCTTTGCAAAAGGGACTAATCGCCCAAAGAGATGGATCCTAAGGGCAAGGGGATAGTGATCAACAACGACAAGGAGAAGGAGTCCTTCATCAATGAGCCAAAAGACGACAAGCCCACTGACTCGGGCTCAAGTCAAAAGAAGAAGGACGGGAAGAAGAAGAGGCGTATCAGGAAGATCGTCTACTACGACGACAGCGACGAGTCCTCTTCTTCCCAAAAGGACGACGACGACAATGACTACGAGAAAAAGAAGACGGTTAATTCGAACTTTTCCTTTGATTATTCTCGTATTCCGCAAAGTTCCAATGCTCATTTGCTTTTCATTCCCCTCGGTAAACCTCCTCACTTTGATGGAGAGGACTACGGATTTTGGAATCACAAAATGCATAGCCACCTGTTCTCTCTCCATCCAAGTATATGGGAGATAGTAGAAAATGGAATGCACTTTGATAGTACGGATAGTCCCATATTCATCAATGAACAAATTCATAAAAATGCACAAGCTACTACTATTCTTTTAGCGTCATTGTGCAGGGATGAATACCATAAGGTGAGCGGCTTGGATAACGCCAAGCAGATTTGGGACACCCTCAGGATCTCTCATGAGGGAAATGACGTCACCATACTCACCAAGATGGAGTTGGTGGAGGGCGAACTTGGGAGATTCGCAATGATCAGGGGAGAGGAGCCAACCCAAACATACAACAGGCTCAAGACCCTCGTCAACAAAATAAGGAGCTATGGAAGCACGCGATGGACGGACCACGACGTCGTCCGCCTAATGCTATGGTCTTTCACTGTCCTTGATCCACATCTTGTAAACAATATTCGTGAAAATCCTAGGTACACCAAGATGTCGCCCGAAGAAATACTTGGAAAGTTCGTAAGCGAGCGGATGATGATCAAGGAGGCAAGATACGTCGATGAGGCGTTGAATGGTCCAATTCATGAGCCTCAAGCCATTGCTCTCAAGGCAACGAGCAGCAAGGAGGCGCTACCTAGCAAGGTGGCGCAAGTTGAGGCGGCGGGGCTCAATGAGGAAGAAATGGCCCTCATCATCAAGCGCTTCAAGACGGCGCTAAAAGGCCGCAAGGAGCATCCCAAAAAGAACAAGACGAAGGGAAAGCGCTCCTGCTTCAAGTGCGATAAGGTTGGTCACTTTATTGCTAACTGTCCCGATAATGATAGTGACCAAGAACAAGGAAAGAATGGGAAAAGAGAGAACAAGAAGGTTTACAAGAAGGCTAAAGGCGAGGCACACCTTGGAAAGGAGTGGGATTCGGATCGCTCTTCGTCTGACTCCGACGACGAAGGACTTGCCGCCACCGCCTTCAACAAATCGTCTCTCTTCCCCAACGAGCATCACACCTGCCTCATGGCAATGGAGAAGAAGGTAAGTACTCGAAAAGCTATTACATATGCCTCTTCAAGTGATGATGAATCTAGCGATGATGAAGTAGACTATGCTAGTTTATTCAAAGGATTAGATAGAACTAAAATTGATAAGATCAATGAATTAATTGATGCTTTGAATGAGAAAAATAGACTTTTAGAAAAGCAAGAAGATCTTTTATATGAAGAGCATGATAAATTTGTAAGTGCACAAAATTCTCTTGCGGTAGAAGTTAAAAGAAATGAAATGCTTTCATGTGAATTGTCTACATGCCATGAATCTATTTCTAGCTTAAAGAGTATCAATGATGACTTGAATGCTAAACTAGAAATAGCTAATAAATCAACCTCTTGTGTAGAACATGTTGTGATTTGCAATAGGTGTAAAGATTTTAATGTTGATGCTTGTAGTGAACACCTAGTTTCCATTTCTAAATTAAAGGATGAAGTGGCTAGTCTTAATGCTCAACTTAAGACTAGCAAAAGTAAATTTGATAAACTAAAATTTGCAAGGGATGCCTACACGACTGGTAGACACCCCTCAATTAAGGATGGACTTGGCTTTAAGAGGGAAGCCAAGAACTTAACAAGTCATAAGGCTCCCATCTCCGCCAAGGAGAAAGGTAAGGCCCCTATGGCTAATAGTGCTCAAAAGAACCATGCTTTCATGTACCATGATAGGAGATATTCTAGGAATGTTCATGATGCTTTTGATTCTCGTGCCATGATTGCTTCAAGTTCTATTATTGAAAGGGAATTAGGCTTACACCTAGTCCCTAATTAAATTTGGTGGTCGAATTGCCCAACACAAACAATTGGACTAACTAGTTTGCTCTAGTGTGTAAGTTATACAGGTGCAAAAGGTTCACACTTAGCCAATAAAAAGACCAAGTATTGGGTTCAAATAAAGGAGCAAAGGTCAACCGAAGGCACCTCTGGTCTGGCGCACCGGACTGTCCGGTGTGCCACCAGACATGTCCGGTGCACCAGGGGAATCCGACTTCAAACTCTTCACTCTCGGGAATTTCCAAAGGCCACTCCGCTATAATTCACCGGACTGTCCGGTGTACACCGGACATGTCCGGTGCTCCAAGGAAGAGCGGCCTCAGGAACTCGCTAGCCTCGGGTTTTCACTTCGGCTGCTCCGCTAAAATTCACCGGACTGTCCGGTGTACACCGGAATGTCCGGTGTAACAGCGGGGCAACGGCTATTTCGGCGCCAACGGCTACCTGCGACGCATTTAATGCGCGCCAGAAGCGCGCAGTCGTCAGGCACGCGGGAGCAGGCGCACCGGACAATCTACAGTTCATGTCCGGTGTGCACCGGACATCCAGGCGGGCCCAGAAGACAGAGCTCCAACGGTCGGAACCCAACGGCTTTGGTGACGTGGCTGTCGCACCGGACATGTCCGGTGTGCACCGGACTGTCCGGTGCGCCATCGAACAGACAGCCTCACCAAACGGCTAGTTTGGTGGTTGGGGCTATAAATACCCCCAACCACCCACCATTCATTGCATCCAAGTTTTCCACTTCCCAACTACTTACAAGAGCTCTAGCATTCAATTCTAGACACACCAAAGAGATCAAATCCTCTCCAAATTCCACACAACGCCCTAGTGATTAGAGAGAGTGATTTGCTTGTGTTCTTTTGAGCTCTTGCGCTTGGATTGCTTTCTTCTTTCTTGATTCTTTCTTGTGATCAAACACTCACTTGTAATTGAGGCAAGAGACACCAATCGTGTGGTGGTCCTTGCGGGAACTTTGTGTTCCAAGTGATTGAGAGGAGAAAGCTCACTCGGTCCGAGGGACCGTTTGAGAGAGGGTAAGGGTTGAAAGAGACCCGGCCTTTGTGGCCTCCTCAACGGGGAGTAGGTTTGCAAGAACCGAACCTCGGTAAAACAAATCCACGTGTCTCACTCTTTATTTGCTTGCGATTTGTTTTGCACCCTCTCTCGCGGACTCTATTATATTTCTAACGCTAACCCGGCTTGTAGTTGTGTTTATTTTTGAGAATTTCAGTTTCGCCCTATTCACCCCCTTCTAGGCGACTTTCAATTGGTATCAGAGCCGGTGCTTCATTAGAGCCTAACCGCTCGAAGTAATGTCGGGAGATCACACCAAGAGGGAGATGGAGACCGGCGACAAGCCCACTACAAGCCACGGGAGCACTTCATCGGAAGAGTCCCGCACCAAGAGGAAGGAGAAGAAGAAGGTCTCCTCCAAAGGGAAGGAGAAAAGATCTTCTTCACACCACGAAGAGAAGAAGAAGGACTCCTCCAAAGGGAAGGAGAAAATATCTTCTTCACATCACAAAGAGAAGAAGGAAAAATCCTCTTCCCACAAGCCGCATCGGAGTGGGGACAAGAAGAAGAGGATGAGGAAGGTGGTCTACTACGAGACCGATTCTTCATCGACATCCACCTCCGGCTCCGACGCGGCGTCCGTCACTTCTAAGCGCCAAGAGCGTAAGAAGTATAGTAAGATCCCCCTACGCTACCCTCGCATTCCTAAACATACACCTTTACTTTCTGTCCCATTAGGCAAACCACCAACGTTTGATGGTGAAGATTATGCTATGTGGAGTGATTTAATGCGATTTCATCTAACCTCACTCCACAAAAGTATATAGGATGTTGTTGAGTATGGTGTACAGTTACCATCTGTAGGGGATGAAGACTATGATGAGGACGAAGTGGCCCAAATCGAGCACTTCAACTCCCAAGCCACAACCATTCTCCTCGCCTCTCTAAGCAAGGAGGAATACAACAAAGTGCAAGGGTTGAAGAATGCAAAGGAGATTTGGGACCTACTCAAGACCGCGCACGAGGGTGATGAACTCACCAAGATCACCAAGCGGGAAACGATCGAGGGGGAGCTCGGTCGCTTCCGTCTTCGCCAAGGGGAGGAGCCACAAGATATGTACAACCGGCTCAAAACCTTGGTGAACCAAGTGCGCAACCTCGGGAGCAAAAAGTGGGACGACCATGAGGTGGTTAAGGTTATTCTAAGAGCTCTCATTTTCCTTAACCCCACTCAAGTTCAATTAATTCGTGGTAATCCTAGATACCCACTAATGACCCCCGAGGAAGTTATCGGGAATTTTGTGAGCTTTGAATGTATGATTAAAGGTTCAAAGAAGATCAATGAGCTTGACGAACCCTCCACGTCCGAGGCGCAACCGGTGGCATTTAAGGCGACGGAGGAGAAGAAGGAGGAGTCTACACCAAGTAGACAACCAATTGACGCCTCCAAGCTCGACAATGAGGAGATGGCTTTAATCATCAAAAGCTTTCGCCAAATCCTCAAGCAACGGAAAGGGAAAGACTACAAATCCCGTTCCAAGAAGGTTTGCTACAAGTGTGGTAAGCCCGGTCACTTTATAGCTAAATGTCCATTATCAAGTGACAGTGACAGGGACAACGACAAGAAGGGCAAGAGAAAAGAAAAGAAGAGGTACCACAAGAAGAGGGGCGGCGATGCCCACGTGTGCCACGAGTGGGACTCCGACGAGAGCTCCACCGAGTCCTCCTCCGACGAGGACGCCGCCAACATCGCCGTCACCAAGGGGCTTCTCTTCCCCAACGTCGGCCACAAGTGCGTCATGGCAAAAGACGGCAAAAGGAAGAAGGTTAATTCTAAATCCTCCACAAAATATGAATCCTCTAGTGATGATAATGCTAGTGATGAGGAGGATAACTTGCCTACCCTTTTTGCCAATCTTAACATGGAACAAAAGGAAAAATTAAATGAATTGATTAGTGATATTCATGAAAAGGATGACCTTTTGGATTCCCAAGAGGATTTTCTAATTAAAGAAAACAAGAAACATGTTAAGGTTAAAAATGCTTATGCTCTAGAAGTAGAAAAATGTCAAAAACTATCTAGTGAGCTAAGCACTTGCCATGACACTATTGCCAACCTTAGAAATGAAAATGCTAATTTAATTGCTAAGGTTGATTCTCATGTTTGTGATGTTTCAATTCCCAATCCTAGAAATAATGATGATGATTTGCTTGCCAGGATTGAAGAATTAAACATTTCTGTTGCTAGCCTTAAGATTGAGAATGAAAAATTGCTTGCTAAGGCTAAGGATTTTGATGTTTGCAAAGCTACTGTTTCTGACCTTAGAACTAAAAATGATTTGTTACATGCTAAGGTTGTAGAATTGAAATCTTGCAAACCCTCTACATCTATTGTTGAGCACACTTCTATTTGCACTAGATGTAGAGACATTGATATTAATGCTATTCATGATCACATGTCTTTAATTAAACAACAAAATGATCATATAGCAAAACTAGATGCTAAAATTGCCGAGCATAACTTGGAAAATGAAAAGTTTAAATTTGCTAGAAATATGCTCTATAATGGGAGACGCCCGGGCATCAAGGATGGCATTGGCTTCCAAAGGGGAGACAATGTCAAACTTAATGCCCCTCCTAAAAATTTGTCTAACTTTGTTAAGGGCAAGGCTCCCATGCCTCAGGATAACGAGGGTTACATTTTGTACCCTGCCGGTTATCCCGAGAGCAAAATTAGGAGAATTCACTCTAGGAAGTCTCACTCTGGCCCTAATCATGCTTTTATGTATAAGGGTGAGACATCTAGCTCTAGGCAACCAACCCGTGCTAAGTTGCCTAAGAAGAAAACTCCTAATGCATCAAATGATCATGCTATTTCATTCAAAACTTTTGATGCATCATATGTGCTTACTAACAAATCCGGCAAGGTAGTTGCCAAGTTTGTTGGGGGCAAACACAAGGGCTCCAAGACTTGTGTTTGGGTACCCAAAGTTCTTGTTTCTAATGCCAAAGGACCCAAAACCGTTTGGGTACCTAAAGTCAAGAACTAAAATTGTTTTGTAGGTTTATGCATCCGGGGGCTCAAGCTGGATACTCGACAGCGGGTGCACAAACCATATGACAGGGGAGAAAAAGATGTTCTCCTCATATGAGAAAAACCAAGATCCCCAACGAGCTATCACATTCGGGGATGGAAATCAAGGTTTGGTCAAAGGATTGGGTAAAATTGCTATATCACCTAACCATACTATTTCCAATGTTTTTCTTGTAGATTATTTAGATTACAATTTGCTTTCCGTATCCCAATTATGTCAAATGGGCTACAACTGTCTATTTACTGATATAGGTGTTACTGTCTTTAGAAGAAGTGATGATTCAATAGCATTTAAGGGAGTGTTAGAGGGTCAGCTATACTTGGTAGATTTTGATAGAGCTTAACTCGACACTTGCTTGGTTGCTAAGACTAACTTGGGTTGGCTCTGGCACCGCCGACTAGCCCATGTTGGAATGAAGAATCTTCATAAGCTTCTAAAGGGGGAACACATTTTAGGACTAACCAATGTTCATTTTGAGAAAGACAGGATTTGTAGCGCATGCCAAGCCGGGAAGCAAGTTGGCACACATCATCCACACAAGAACATCATGACTAGTGACAGGCCACTCGAACTCCTACACATGGATTTATTCGGCCCGATTGCTTACATAAGCATCGGCGGGAGTAAGTACTGTCTAGTTATTGTGGATGATTATTCTCGCTTCACTTGGGTGTTCTTTTTGCAGGAAAAATCTCATACCCAAGAGACCTTAAAGGGATTCTTGAGACGAGCTCAAAATGAGTTTGGCTTAAGGATCAAGAAAATTAGAAGCGACAACGGGACAGAGTTCAAGAACTCTCAAATTGAAGGCTTCCTTGAGGAGGAGGGCATCAAGCATGAGTTCTCTTCTCCCTACACCCCACAACAAAATGGTGTAGTGGAGAGGAAGAATCAAACTCTATTGGACATGGCAAGAACCATGCTTGATGAGTACAAGACACCGGATCGGTTTTGGGCCGAGGCGGTCAACACCGCCTGCTACGCCATCAACCGGTTATATCTACACCGAATCCTCAAGAAGACATCCTATGAACTCCTAACCAGTAAAAAGCCAAATATTTCATATTTTAGAGTTTTTGGTAGCAAATGTTTTATTCTTGTCAAAAGAGGTAGAAAATCTAAATTTGCTCCTAAAACTGTAGAAGGCTTTTTACTAGGATATGACTCAAACACAAGGGCATATAGAGTCTTTAACAAGTCCTCAGGACTTGTTGAAGTTTCTTGTGACGTTGTGTTTGATGAAACTAACGGCTCTCAAGTAGAGCAAGTTGATCTTGATGAGATAGGTAATGAAGAGGCTCCGTGCATCGCGCTAAGGAACATGTCCATTGGAGATGTGTGTCCTAAGGAATCCGAAAAGCCTCCAAATGCACAAGATCAACCATCCTCCTCCATGCAAGCATCTCCACCAACTCAAATTGAGGATGAGGCTCAAGATGTTGAACAAGAAAATCAAGAAGATGAGCCACCTCAAAATGACGGCAACGATCAAGGGGAGATGCAAATGATCAAGAAAAGGAGGATGAGCAAGAACCAAGGCCGCCACACCCAAGAGTTCACCAAGCAATACAACGAGATCACCCCGTCGACACCATCCTCGGCGACATTCATAAGGGGGTAACCACTCGATCTCGTATTGCACATTTTTGTGAGCATCACTCTTTTGTTTCCTCTATTGAGCCACACAGGGTAGAGGAAGCACTACAAGATTCGGATTGGGTGATGGCGATGCAAGAGGAGCTCAACAATTTCACAAGGAACGAGGTATGGCACTTAGTTCCACGTCCTAACCAAAATGTTGTAGGAACCAAGTGGGTCTTCCGCAACAAGCAAGATGAGCATGGTGTGGTGACTAGGAACAAAGCTCGACTCGTGGCCAAGGGGTATTCACAAGTCGAAGGTTTGGATTTTGGTGAAACCTATGCACCCGTAGCTAGGCTTGAGTCAATTCGCATATTATTAGCCTATGCTACTTACCATGGCTTCAAGCTTTATCAAATGGACGTGAAAAGTGCCTTCCTCAATGGACCGATCAAGGAGGAAGTCTATGTTGAGCAACCTCCCGGCTTTGAAGACAGTAAGTACCCTAACCATGTCTATAGGCTCTCTAAGGCGCTTTATGGGCTCAAGCAAGCCCCAAGAGCATGGTATGAATGCCTTAGAGATTTCCTTATTGCTAATGGCTTCAAAGTCGGCAAAGCCGATCCTACTTTATTCACTAAAACTCTTGACAATGATTTGTTTGTATGCCAAATTTATGTTGATGATATTATATTTGGGTCTACTAACGAATCTACATGTGAAGAATTTAGTAGGATCATGACAAAGAAATTCGAGATGTCGATGATGGGGGAGTTGAAATATTTTTTAGGATTTCAAGTCAAGCAACTCCAAGAAGGCACTTTCATTAGCCAAACGAAGTATACTCAAGACATTCTAAGCAAGTTTGGAATGAAGGATGCCAAGCCCATCAAGACCCCCATGGGAACAAATGGGCATCTCGACCTCGACACGGGAGGTAAGTCCGTGGATCAAAAGGTATACCGGTCGATGATTGGTTCATTGCTTTATTTATGTGCATCTCGACCGGACATTATGCTTTCCGTTTGCATATGTGCAAGATTCCAAGTCGACCCTAAGGAATCACACCTTACGGCCGTAAAACGAATCTTGAGATATTTGGCTTACACACCTAAGTTTGGGCTTTGGTACCCTCGGGGATCCACATTTGATTTGATTGGTTATTCGGATGCCGATTGGGCAGGGTGTAAGATTAATAGGAAGCGCACATCGGGAACTTGCTAATTCTTGGGAAGATCCTTGGTGTCTTGGGCTTCAAAGAAGCAAAATTCGGTCGCTCTTTCTACCGCCGAAGCCGAGTACATTGCCGCAGGCCATTGTTGCGCGCAATTACTTTGGATGAGGCAAACCCTGCGGGACTACGGTTACAAACTAACCAGAGTTCCTCTTCTATGTGATAATGAGAGTGCAATCCGCATGGCGGATAATCCCGTTGAGCATAGCTGCACTAAACACATTGCCATTCGGTATCATTTTCTTAGGGATCACCAACAAAAGGGGGATATCGAGATTTCATACATTAACACTAAAGATCAATTAGCTGATATCTTTACCAAGCCTCTTGATGAACAAACTTTTACCAAACTTAGGCATGAGCTCAATATTCTTGATTCTAGGAATTTCTTTTGCTAATTTGCACACATAGCTCATAAATATACCTTTGATCATGTCTCTTTTATATATGCTATGACTAATGTGTTTTCAAGTGTATTTCAATTTCAAACCAAGTCATAGGTATATTGAAAGGGAATTGGAGTCTTCGGCGAAGACAAGGCTTCCACTCCACTCTACTACTCATCCTTCGCCATCGCTCCGCTCCTCTCTCCATCTTTGGTATAATCTTCACTCATATGTTTTATTTGCCAAAGGGGAGAAAATAGTTAACAAAAAAGGGCTTATATCTCACTCAAAGTATCCGTTTTTGGCGATTCATGCCAAAGGGGGAGAAAGTATGAGCCCAAAGCAAAAGGACCGCACACCACACCTAATTTTAAAAATTTGGAGATTTTCAATTGGTCAATTTCAAATTAGTATCTCTTTGTGTTCTAAAGGGGGAGCAAGTAGTATTTTCAAAACTTGATATCTTAAAACCCTCTTGAACACTAAGAGGAGAATTTATTTGAGGGGGAGTTTTGTTTAGTCAAAGGAAAAGCATTTCAAACAAAAGGAGAAAATTTCAAATCTTGAAAATGCTTCTCAAAATTCTTATTCATTTACCTTTGACTATCTTGCAAAAGGACTTTGAAAAGAATTTACAAAAAGATTTGCAAAAACAAAACATGTGGTGCAAATGTGGTCCAATATGTTAAAAACAAAGAAACAATCCATGCACATCATGTAAGTATTTATATTGGCTCAATTCCAAGCAACCTTTGCACTTACATTATGCAAACTAGTTCAATTTATGCACATTTATATTTGCTTTGGTTTGTGTTGGCATCAATCACCAAAAAGGGGGAGATTGAAAGGGAATTAGGCTTACACCTAGTCCCTAATTAATTTTGGTGGTTGAATTGCCCAACACAAACAATTGGACTAACTAGTTTGCTCTAGTGTGTAAGTTATACAGGTGCAAAAGGTTCACACTTAGCCAATAAAAAGACCAAGTATTGGGTTCAAATAAAGGAGCAAAGGTCAACCGAAGGCACCTCTGGTCTGGCGCACCGGACTGTCCGGTGTGCCACCAGACATGTCCGGTGCACCAGGGGAATCCGACTTCAAACTCTTCACTCTCGGGAATTTCCAAAGGCCACTCCGCTATAATTCACCGGACTGTCCGGTGTACACCGGACATGTCCGGTGCTCCAAGGAAGAGCGGCCTCAGGAACTCGCCAGCCTCGGGTTTTCACTTCGGCTGCTCCGCTAAAATTCACCGGACTGTCCGGTGTACACCGGACTGTCCGGTGTAACAGCGGGGCAACGACTATTTCGGCGCCAACGGCTACCTGCGACGCATTTAATGCGCGCCAGAAGCGCGCAGTCGTCAGGCACGCGGGAGCAGGCGCACCGGACAATCTACAGTTCATGTCCGGTGTGCACCGGACATCCAGGCGGGCCCAGAAGACAGAGCTCCAATGGTCGGAACCCAACGGCTTTGGTGACGTGGCTGTCGCACCGGACATGTCTGGTGTGCACCGGACTGTCCGGTGCGCCATCGAACAGACAGCCTCACCAAACGGCTAGTTTGGTGGTTGGGGCTATAAATACCCCCAACCACCCACCATTCATTGCATCCAAGTTTTCCACTTCCCAACTACTTACAAGAGCTCTAGCATTCAATTCTAGACACACCAAAGAGATCAAATCCTCTCCAAATTCCACACAACGCCCTAGTGATTAGAGAGAGTGATTTACTTGTGTTCTTTTGAGCTCTTGCGCTTGGATTGCTTTCTTCTTTCTTGATTCTTTCTTGTGATCAAACACTCACTTGTAATTGAGGCAAGAGACACCAATCGTGTGGTGGTCCTTGCGGGAACTTTGTGTTCCAAGTGATTGAGAGGAGAAAGCTCACTCGGTCCGAGGGACCGTTTGAGAGAGGGTAAGGGTTGAAAGAGACCCGGCCTTTGTGGCCTCCTCAACGGGGAGTAGGTTTGCAAGAACCGAACCTCGGTAAAACAAATCCATGTGTCTCACTCTTTATTTGCTTGCGATTTGTTTTGCACCCTCTCTCGCGGACTCTATTATATTTCTAACGCTAACCCGGCTTGTAGTTGTGTTTATTTTTGAGAATTTCAGTTTCGCCCTATTCACCCCCCCCTCTAGGCGACTTTCAATTATGCATGATAGAAATTTGGCTAGGAAAAATATTATTCATCGTATGCCTAGAAGAAATGTTGTTCATGTACCTAGGAGAGTAAGTAATGAACATTCTACAATTTACCATGCTTGCAATGCTTCCTTTGCTATTTGTAGAAAGGATAAGAAAGTAGTTGCTAGGAAATTAGGGGCAAAATGCAAGGGAGACAAAACTTGCATTTGGGTTCCTAAGACTATTGTCACTAACCTTGTAGGACCCAACAAGAGTTGGGTACCTAAGACCCAAGCCTAATTTGCCTTGCAGGTTTATGCATCCGGGGGATCAAGCTGGATTATCGACAACAGATTCACTAACCACATGACGGGGGAGAAGAAGATGTTCACCTCCTACGTCAAGAATAAAGATTCCCAAGATTCAATCATATTCGGTGACGGGAATCAAGGCAAGGTTAAAGGCTTAGGCAAGATTGCCATCTCAAATGAGCACTTGTCGGCGTTTCGACCCCGGGGGGTCCCTGGACCGACGAGTAAATTGTCGTTGCGTGCCCCAGCCCAGATGGGTCGGCGCGAGACGGGACACAAAGGGGGGAGAACAGCGAGGGGAAACCGTGGCCTTCGTGTTGTCCTGCGCCCAGGGCGGCTGGATGCGCTTGTAGTAGGGGGTTACAAGCGTTCGCGTGGGAGAGAGAGAGAGAGCCTTACGCGTCGGCACGTTCTCCCGCGCGGCCAACCTCCTCGTACGAGAGCCCTGGACCTTCCTTTTATAGACGTAAGGAGAGGGCCCAGGTGTACAATGGGGGTGTAGCAATATGCTAACGTGTCTAGCAGAGAGGAGCTAGAGCCCTAAGTACATGCCGTCGTAGCAGTCGGAGAGGTTTTGGCACCCTGTTCATGTGATGTCGTGGTCGTCAGAGGAGCGCTGGAGCCCTACGGAAGTACAGCTATCGGGGCTGTCGGGTCCTTGCTGACGTCTCCTTGCTGACATAAGGGGCTGGGATCTGCCGCCGTCATGGAGCGTGCGAGGTGTCATCATTACTTGTTTACCGAGGTGAGCTAGATGGGACGCCGGTCTTGTTCCCCGTAGCCTGAGCTAGCTAGGTATAGGGTAATGATGGCCCCCTGGCGACGTGGCTGGTCCAGACCCGAGTTTGGGCGAGGTGGCGATTCCTCCGAGGTCGAGGCTGAGTCCGAGCCCTGGGGTCGGGCGAGGCAGAGTTCGTCGTCTTCCAGAACCGAAGCTGAGTCCGAGCCCTCGGGTCGGGCGAGGCGGAGTTCGTCGTCTTCCGGAGCCGAAGCCGAGTCCGAGCTCTGGGGTCGGGCGAGGTGGAGTTCGTCGTCTTCCGGAGCCGAAGCCGAGTCCGAGCCCTGGGGTCGGGCGAGGCGGAGTTCGTCGTCTTCCGGGTCGTGGTTGAGTCCGAGTCCTGGGGTCGGGCGAGGTGAAGTCCATCTTCCGAGGCCGAGACGGGGGCCGAGCCCTGGGGTCGGGCGAGGCGGAGCTTCCTATGTCACCCGAGGATGGACTTAGCCGCTGTCGACCTCACTCTGGCGAGTGGCACGACAGTCAGAGCAGGGTAGGCGGCGCTGTATTCCTATCAGGTCGGTCAGTGGAGCGGCGAAGTGACTGCGGTCACTTCGGCCTTGTCGACTGGAGCGCGCGTCAGGGTAAGATGTCAGGCGATCCTTGCATTAAATGCTTCTGCGATACGGTTGGTTGGCATGGCGATCTGGCCAAGGTTGCTCCTCTGCGAAGGCTGGGCCTCGGGCGAGCTGAAGGTGTGTCCGTTGCTTGAGGGGGCCCTCGGGCGAGACGTGAATCCTCCGGGGTCGGCTGCCTTTGCCCGAGGCTGGGCTCGGGCGAGGCGAGATCGTGTCCCTTGAGTGGACTGAGCCTTGGCCTTAATCGCGCCCATCAGGCCTTTACAGCTTTGTGCTGATGGGGGTTACCAGCTGAGATTAGGAGTCTTGGGGGTACCCCTAATTATGGTCCCCGACAGTAGCCCCCGAGCCTCGAAGGGAGTGTTGGCACTCGCTTGGAGGCTTTTGTCGCACTTTTTGCAAGGGGACCGACCTTTCTCGGTTGCATTTTGTTCCGGTGGGTGCGCGCGAGCGCACCCACCGGGTGTAGCCCCCGAGGCCTCGGAGGAGTGTTTTGACTCCTTTGAGGTCTTAGTGCCTTTCGTGATGGCTCGGCCGGTTTGGTCGTTCCCTCATGCGAACTGGCCGTAGCCCGGGTGCATATGTAACGCCCCGAATTTTGCAGTTGAATTTTTTTTCTTTTCTTCACTCGCCAAATTCGGGCGTTACCTTTTCTTTTTCTTTTTCCCCTTGCTAGACCTTGACCTTTTCCAAAGTTTTAGCGGGATTCGGTTTGGAATTCCCGTGTAAAGAAAAACCCTAAATTGCTTTATGTTGTTTGATGCACCATGCCGAGTTATGCATTCTTTGACTGCTTGAAAGTGCAAGTGCATTCATCTAGGAAGATCGGATTTCGAAAAGGAGAAAAACCTTTTCTTTCTTTTTCTTTTTCTTTCTCTCTCTCCTCCCTTTTCTCTCTCCCGCGCCGTGGGCCGTCCCTGGCCGGCCCAGCCGCCCCCCCCGCGCCCTCCTTTGGGCCCAATTGGCCCAACCGCCCCACCCCCCTCCCCTTTTCCCCCCAACTCCCTCTCTCTCTCCCTCCCATTCTCCCTCTCCCCACCCTAGCCGCCGCCGCCCCCTGCCCCCAGCTCGGCCGCCCCCTGGCCGCCGGCCCAACCGCCGCCCCTCGCCGTCGCTCGCCCGTCCCCGGTGAGCCCCCCTCCCCCCTCCTCTCTCCCTCTCCCCTCTCCCCTCCTCTCTCCCTGGCCGCGCCTGGCCGCCTGGCCGCCCCCCCCCCGGCCGCCTGGCCGCGCGCCCCTGGCCGCGCCTGGCCGCCTGGCCGCCCCCCCCGGCCGCCTGGCCGCGCCTGGCCGCCTGGCCGCGCCTGGCCGCCTGGCCGCCCCCCCGGCCGCCTGGCCGCGCCCCCGCCCCTGCGCGCCCGCCGGCCCAGCCGCCGGTTCAACCGCCCCCCGGGCCGGTTCAACCGCCCCCCTTTTTTTATTTTATTTTTTTTATTTTATTTATTTTGTTTTACTTTCTGTTATCATAGCTATTCTATTTTAGGTAGGCTAATCATTGTTCATGCTATTGAAATAGGAAGCTCAATTTAGAATTCCGTTACGCTAGTTGATTCATGTAATTAATTGTTTATCTCGTTCAATGTTGATCAACTAAAAATGACTAGGTTTCCATTAGTGCATATAACTAAATTCCTTTGTTAAGAACCAATTGTAACTAATCACTAGTGCATAAGCTTTAACCCCCTGCGAGACCTTTTCCCGTTTCTTCCTAACCATAACAAATGCGATATCGAATGTCATACTTGATGCATATTCACTTTACTTGTTCCCTTGTATGGTGTACTGTTCTTTTGTATTAAATATATGGATGTATGTATGCTTGCAATCGCATAGAGAACGATCCGGTCGAAGAGCCCGAGGAATTCGCAGGAGAAGCCCCTGAGCAGCAGTCGGTTGGTGGAGGCAAGTGTCCTTTGACCTATCTCTGTCCTATTCATTCTTTAATTCACCTCCCGCATTACACGTTTATACCTAAGGATTGACTAGCTTTTGTTATCCATGTCCTTGTTTACCTATTTGGGTCGGATTATTACTGCTTAGTCTGATGCTATTGCTCAACTCTAATCAATGAACATGATGTGATTATCTATGATACGCTGTTTTCCCTTCTTATTTATGATTATATTTGTGACCTTCAAGGGGACTCGAGCGGTTTCTCGAGTGCCTCTCCGTAAGGACCTGTTCAATGGATGACCGCCCGGGAAAACAGTGCAACCATGAGGGTGGAATGGGACGCCCTTAGCTGAATAATTGGAGGAACCGGGGTGTAGATCGCTTAGCCGTCGTGCCGTCAATGGGGCTCGGTGTATGCGGCTCGCTCTGCCAAGGTTGATTTGTCCCTTGGGGAGGAGTGCGGTACATTTAGGAAACCTAACGGGTGGCTACAGCCCCGGGGAATCTTTGTAAAAGCTTCGTAGTGAATCCCTAGCCATTCACCTTGGGAGTGAATAAGGGTATTGCAAGCCCGGGCTAGAGAGGGAATCACGGCTTATGGGTAAAGTGCACAACCTCTGCAGAGTGTTATGAAACTGATATATCAGCCGTGCTCACGGTTATGAGCGGCCAAGGGAGCTCCAGAGATTAGTGATACTTGATCAGAGATACTTTGGTACAGGTGGCAATGAGATTGATGGTTCTGATTATGATTATGGTATTGGTAAGTGGTATTCTTTCCATTTGGAAAGGATATATTGGGCTAATAACTTGGGTTAATGTTAAAACCTGGCTCTCTACTAGTAAGTAATAACCTGACCAACTAAAAGCAACTGCTTGACTTATCCCCACTTAAAGCTAGTCCACTACAGCCAAACAGGATGCTTGCTGAGTATGTTGATGTGTACTCACCCTTGCTCTACACACCAAACCCTCCCCCAGGTTGTCAGCGTTGCAACCACTGCTCAGGAGAAGATGAAGCTGTGGAAGGAGACTTCCAGGAGTTCCAAGACTACGACGAGTTCTAGGTGTGGGTTAGCGGCAACCCCCAGTCGGCTGCCTGTGAAGGCCGTGTTATCTACGTTTCTTTTCCGCACTTTGATTTATTGTAAGAACCATATGGACGTCTCAGACGTATGATGTAATCGACTATTATTTCCCTTTTTATACTATTTGAGCACTATGTGATGATGTCCATGTTATGTAACTGCTGTGTACGTGAATAACTGATCCTGGCACGTACATGGTTCGCATTCGGTTTGCCTTCTAAAAACCGGGTGTGACATAAGTGGTATCAAAGCCGTGCTGACTGTAGGACCGCTAACCTAGAGTAGAATGGTCGTTCTAAGGATTATAGACCTCTGTCACTGCCTTGACTTTGGTATCCCTTCAAAAGTTGGTCATACCGACCGAACCTATGTTCTACTATATATTATACCTTGCTGAAAATTATGTTTTATTCTGATCCTTCATTTATTTATGATTCATTACTTGCTGGTCATATTAATTCTGTTCTCACTCTTTTGCTTGCGATGTCTTTTGTAGATGGCTCGACTTAGACACACTGCACGAAAGTCCGTCATCCCCTTCTTACCCTCCCGCCTTGCTGAGCGTCCGCTTCGCCGTCCCGTGGCCGGACAGTCCAGCCACTTGGAGAGACTGCACCACCGCCTGCATGAGGAGCAGGAACGTCGACGACAGGAGCAGCAGGGCTCTTCTTTCTCGCTCCAGCAGGAGATAGAGTCTGTGAGGAGCTGCTCTCCTGTGCTTCCCCTGGAGGCGCCCCCTGCACCACCACTGGGCGCCCCAGCTTCTGGAGTAGCTGCTGGAGGAGACCCAGACGACGGAGATGGCGACGACAGCTTGAGCGACGACATTGACTTCCCTGCTGACCATGAGCCGGAAGGATGGGTTGCTCGACCCATCACTCGCGACGCTGCTCGCGGGTGTCACTTCCACGACGCGCTCGACACCCTGCTACGTCGGGCACTTGACCGGCGTACTTGGTCCATCGAGTATCGCTGTGTGGTCTACCAGCATAGTCGCGGGGTCTACCCGGACCGCTGGGAGGCGACCTGCTTGGTGCGCCGTCCGGAGAACAGTCTCTAGGGCGCGGAGGCTTGCTCAGAGCACTATTCTATCTCTGAGCGGGACTCAGCTGAGGCAGCCATGCAGGATGCTGCACGGCGTGCGCTTTCGCACTACTGCTCGGTTCTCGGTGGGGTAGCTGACGGTCTCGACCTGAAGTATTACCCCCGCCGTCCATCTGGCAGCACAGGAGGCGTGATTGTTTCACCTGCTGGTGAGGACAATCCTAGGTTGAGCAGCACAATCAACCTACCCGCCGTGCTAAACACGGAGCTGGACCATGCATTAGACGAGCTGAGTAGGGCTCGTGCTGAGATCGCCCTGCTGCGGGCTGAGCGCGCGGAACGTCGTCACTTGGATGATGGTTCCCCCGCTCCCGTTGGGACTCAGCACCCGTACCGCTCACCTCGGCGTGGACACCAGTCTTATGGCAATCCCGACTGCAAGACCAAGATAAATCTAGAACCATAGATCGTTAGAGTTGGATCTTGTAATTAATACAAAATATATACATAGAAGCTTCAGTCTTAGCGTTAGTCTCGGTTTTAGTTAGTCTTAGTTAGACAGGGTAGTTTGCTATATCCTGTGCATTTATGTTTGTCATGATGAACTATGTTTGGTTTGGATCTTTGTAATGATTGTCACCAGAGTGTGGGTATCCCCTGCATTTTGGCTTACCCATTATGTTAATGGAGTTAGTTATATAGTTGGGAAAACCTTTATTCCACTTTCCTCTTTATCTGAGAAGCTGTGTGGTCTGTGTTGGAGATCAGTGAAGATGCTCATCTGTTCAGTGCTGTTGGAGAATTCTATACTCTTTTCTTATGCTGCAAGATTTGCCAGATCAGTTCTGATGTGTGGTTGCGTTCTGCAGATGTCAGAGAACAGGCGCAGAGGAGGAAGGCGTGCTCAGCAGGAGCAAGCCGCTCCGCAGGATGAGGCGCCCCAGCAGCAGCAGCTGCCACCCCCGCCCCCGATGTCGATCGAGCAGATGTTTCTGATGCAGACTCAGGCAGTTCAGGCCATCGGTCAGACTCTGGCCGCCATTCAGCAGCTGCAGCAGCAGGCTCCACCCCAGCCTCAGATGCCTCAAATGCCCAGAGACAAGCGTGCTGAATTCATGAGAGGTCATCCCCCAACGTTCGCTCACTCTTCTGACCCCATGGATGCTGAAGATTGGCTGCGCACTATGGAGCGAGAGTTGTATACCGCTCAGTGTGATGACAGGGAGAAAGTCTTGTATGGTCCCCGTCTGTTGAGAGGAGCAGCCCAATCATGGTGGGAGTCTTACCTCGCCACCCATGCCAACCCCGATGCCATCACCTGGGAAGAATTCAGAGGTAGCTTTCGTCAGTACCATGTGCCTGCAGGTCTGATGACAGTGAAGAAGGAGGAATTCCTAGCCCTCAAGCAAGGGCCGATGTCAGTCAGTGAGTATCGGGACAGGTTTCTGCAGTTGTCCCGCTATGCTCCCGAAGATGTCAACACTGACGCCAAGCGACAGTACCGTTTTCTGAGAGGCTTGGTCGACCCCCTGCAGTATCAGCTGATGAATCATACCTTCCCGACATTCCAGCACCTGATTGACAGAGCAATCATGACAGAAAGGAAGCGTAAGGAGATGGAGGATCGCAAGCGCAAGATCAGTGGACCCCAGCCTGGAAGCAGCAGTCGCCCTCGTTTGTCAGGCAATCAACCTCAGCAGTTCAGACAGAACCAGCGTCCACCTCAGCAGCGTCAGCAGCATCAGCAGTTCCAAAGGCAGTATCCTCAGCATCAGTACCAGAATCGTCAGAGCAATAAGTCAGGAGGAGGTCAGTTTCAGAGGCAGAATCAGCAGACACCTCGTCTTCCTGCCCCCGCAACTCAGCAGAGCAGTCAGGCAGCACCAGCTCAGGTTGGAAACAGGGCATGTTTCCACTGTGGAGAGCAAGGCCATTGGGTGATGCAATGTCCGAAGAAGGCAGCCCAGCAGCAGTCAGGCCTCAATGCCCCGGCAAAACAGAATGTGTCTCAGCCTGGAGCAGGCAATCGCTCTCAACCGCGCTATAATCATGGAAGACTGAACCACTTGGAGGCTGAAGCAGTTCAGGAGACCCCCGGCATGATAGTAGGTATGTTCCCAGTCGACTCCCATATTGCAGAAGTGTTATTTGATACTGGAGCAACGCATTCTTTCATTACTGCATCATGGGTAGAAGCACATAATCTTCCAATTACTACCATGTCAACCCCCATTCAAATTGACTCAGCTGGTGGTAGAATTCGAGCTGATAGCATTTGTTTGAATGTAAGTGTGAAAATAAGGGGGATAGCGTTTCCCGCTAACCTTATAGTAATGGGTACTCAGGGAATAGATGTCATCCTAGGGATGAATTGGCTAGATAAGTATCAGGCAGTTATCAGTTGTGATAAAAGGACAATCAAGTTGGTGTCCCCACTAGGAGAGGAAGTGGTGACCGAGTTAGTCCCGCCTAAGCCGAAGAGAGGAAGTTGTTATCAGATGACTGTCGATAGCAGTGAAGCAGACCCAATTGAGAATATCAAGGTTGTGTCTGAATTCCCAGATGTGTTTCCAAAGGATTTACCGGGTATGCCACCAGAGCGGAAAGTTGAATTCGCTATAGAGCTTCTTCCTGGAACCGCCCCCATCTTTAAGAGAGCTTACAGAATATCCTGACCAGAGTTGGTTGAGCTTAAGAAGCAGATTGATGAGCTGTCAGAGAAAGGTTACATCCGGCCAAGCACCTCGCCTTGGGCCGCCCCTGTCCTGTTTGTGGAGAAGAAAGATGGCACCAAGAGGATGTGTATCGATTATCGAGCTTTGAATGAAGTCATGATCAAGAACAAGTATCCCTTGCCCAGAATAGAAGATCTGTTCGACCAATTGAGAGGAGCCAGTGTGTTCTCCAAGATAGATCTGAGGTCAAGTTATCATCAGCTCAGGATCCGACCTTCGGACATTCCGAAGACGACATTCATTACCAAGTATGGTTTGTATGAGTTCACAGTGATGTCTTTTGGTTTGACCAATGCACCAGCGTTCTTCATGAACTTGATGAACAGTGTATTCATGGATTATCTCGATAAGTTTGTGGTGGTATTTATTGATGACATTCTGGTTTATTCTCAAAATGAAGAAGAGCATGCAGATCATTTGAGGATGGTATTGCAGAGATTGCGAGAGCACCAGTTGTATGCAAAGTTGAGCAAGTGTGAGTTCTGGATCAGTGAAGTCCTGTTCTTGGGTCACATAATCAACAAGGAAGGATTGGCTGTGGATCCGAAGAAAGTGGCAGACATTTTGAACTGGAAAGCGCCAACGGATGCTCAAGGAATCAAGAGCTTCATTGGAATGGCCGGATATTATCGGTGATTCATTGAAGGGTTTTCGAAGATTGCGAAACCAATGACAGCGTTGCTAGGCAACAAGGTTGAGTTCAAGTGGACCCAGAAATGTCAAGAGGCCTTCGAAGCGCTGAAAGAGAAGTTGACAACAGCGCCTGTCCTAGTCTTGCCTGATGTGCACAAGCCCTTCTCTGTGTATTGTGATGCTTGTTACACAGGTTTGGGATGCGTGTTGATGCAAGAGGGAAGAGTTGTGGCTTACTCGTCCCGACAGCTGAAGGTTCATGAGAAGAACTACCGAATCCATGACCTAGAGTTGGCAGCAGTGGTTCACGCACTGAAGACATGGAGGCACTATCTGTATGGACAGAAATGCGATGTTTACACAGACCACAAGAGTCTGAAGTACATATTCACTCAGTCAGAATTGAATATGCGACAGCGAAGATGGTTAGAGTTGATTAAAGACTATGAGTTGGAGATCCATTACCATCCAGGCAAAGCAAACATAGTGGCAGATGCTTTGAGCAGAAAGAGTCAAGTCAATCTGATGGTCGCTCGTCCGATGCCTTATGAGTTGGCCAAAGAGTTTGACAGGTTGAGTCTCGGATTTCTGAATAATTCGCGAGGAGTCACAGTTGAATTGGAACCTACCTTGGAGCGAGAAATCAAAGAAGCGCAGAAGAATGATGAAAAGATGAGTGAGATTCGGCGACTGATTCTAGATGGCAGAGGCAAAGATTTTCGAGAAGATGCAGAAGGCGTGGTATGGTTCAGAGACCGCTTGTGTGTTCCCAATGTCTAGTCCATTCGGGAGTTGATTCTCAAGGAAGCCCATGAGACAGCTTATTCGATTCACCCTGGCAGTGAGAAGATGTATCAGGATCTGAAGAAGAATATCTGGTGGTATGGAATGAAGAGGGAAATCGCAGAGCATGTGGCTATGTGCGATAGTTGCGGAAGAATTAAGGCAGAGCACCAGAGACCTGCTGGATTGTTGCAACCGTTGCAGATCCCTCAGTGGAAATGGGATGAAATCGGTATGGATTTCATAGTCGGATTGCCTCGCACTCGAGCCGGCTACGATTCTATTTGGGTAGTAGTGGACCGTTTGACCAAGTCGGCCCACTTCATACCTGTCAAGACCAACTATAACAGTGCAGTATTGGCAGAATTGTACATGTCTCGGATCGTTTGTCTTCATGGTGTGCCAAAGAAGATAGTGTCAGACAGAGGAACGCAGTTCACCTCTCATTTCTGGCAGCAGTTGCATGAAGCCTTGGGCACACATCTGAATTTCAGTTCAGCTTATCATCCGCAGACAGATGGCCAGACCGAAAGGACCAATCAAATTCTTGAAGATATGTTGAGAGCCTGTGCGTTGCAAGATCAGTCCGGATGGGATAATAGATTGCCTTATGCAGAGTTTTCCTATAACAACAGTTACCAGGCCAGTTTGAAGATGTCACCATTTCAAGCGCTCTATGGAAGGAGTTGTAGAACTCCGTTGCAATGGGATCAGCCTGGAGAGAAGCAAGTGTTGGGGCCAGACATTCTGCTTGAAGCCGAAGAGAACATCAAGATGGTCCGGGAGAATCTGAAGATAGCGCAATCAAGGCAGCGAAGCTATGCAGACACGAGAAGAAGAGAGCTGAGTTTCGAAGTCAGAGACTTTGTCTATCTGAAAGTGTCACCGATCAGAGGAGTCAGAAGATTCGGAGTGAAAGGCAAGCTAGCACCCCGCTACATTGGTCCGTATCAGATTCTTGCAAGACGTGGGGAAGTGGCCTATCAGCTCAGTCTGCCAGAGAATTTGTCCGCTGTGCATGACATTTTTCATGTGTCTCAGTTGAAGAAGTGCTTGCGTGTGCCAGAAGAGCAGTTGCCAGTGGAAGGTCTTGAAGTCCAGGAGGACTTGACCTACATTGAGAAGCCAGTGCAAATCCTTGAGGTTGCAGACAGAGTCACCCGAAGGAAGACCATCAGAATGTGCAAAGTCAGATGGAATCACCACTCTGAGGAAGAAGCAACCTGGGAGCGTGAAGATGATCTAATGGTTAAGTACCCAGAGCTCTTTGCTATCCAACCCTGAATCTCGAGGGCGAGATTCTTTTAAGGGGGATAGGTTTGTAACGCCCCGAATTTTGCAGTTGAATTTTTTTTTCTTTTCTTCACTCGCCAAATTCGGGCGTTACCTTTTCTTTTTCTTTTTCCCCTCGCTAGACCTTGACCTTTTCCAAAGTTTTAGCGGGATTCGGTTTGGAATTCCCGTGTAAAGAAAAACCCTAAATTGCTTTATGTTGTTTGATGCACCATGCCGAGTTATGCATTCTTTGACTGCTTGAAAGTGCAAGTGCATTCATCTAGGAAGATCGGATTTCGAAAAGGAGAAAAACCTTTTCTTTCTTTTTCTTTTTCTTTCTCTCTCTCCTCCCTTTTCTCTCTCCCGCGCCGTGGGCCGTCCCTGGCCGGCCCAGCTGCCCCCCCCCCGCGCCCTCCTTTGGGCCCAATTGGCCCAACCACCCCCACCCCCCTCCCCTTTTCCCCCCAACTCCCTCTCTCTCTCCCTCCCATTCTCCCTCTCCCCACCCTAGCCGCCGCTCCCTGCCCCCAGCTCGGCCGCCCCCTGGCCGCCGGCCCAACCGCCGCCCCTCGCCGTCGCTCGCCCGTCCCCGGTGAGCCCCCCTCCCCCCTCCTCTCTCCCTCTCCCCTCTCCCCTCCTCTCTCCCTGGCCGCGCCTGGCCGCCTGGCCGCCCCCCCCCCGGCCGCCTGGCCGCGCGCCCCTGGCCGCCCCCACCCCTGCGCGCCCGCCGGCCCATCCGCCGGTTCAACCGCCCCCCGGGCCGGTTCAACCGCCCCCCTTTTTTTTATTTTATTTTTTTTATTTTATTTATTTTGTTTTACTTTCTGTTATCATAGCTATTCTATTTTAGGTAGGCTAATCATTGTTCATGCTATTGAAATAGGAAGCTCAATTTAGAATTCCGTTACGCTAGTTGATTCATGTAATTAATTGTTTATCTCGTTCAATGTTGATCAACTAAAAATGACTAGGTTTCCATTAGTGCATATAACTAAATTCCTTTGTTAAGAACCAATTGTAACTAATCACTAGTGCATAAGCTTTAACCCCCTGCGAGACCTTTTCCCGTTTCTTCCTAACCATAACAAATGCGATATCGAATGTCATACTTGATGCATATTCACTTTACTTGTTCCCTTGTATGGTGTACTGTTCTTTTGTATTAAATATATGGATGTATGTATGCTTGCAATCGCATAGAGAACGATCCGGTCGAAGAGCCCGAGGAATTCGCAGGAGAAGCCCCTGAGCAGCAGTCGGTTGGTGGAGGCAAGTGTCCTTTGACCTATCTCTGTCCTATTCATTCTTTAATTCACCTCCCGCATTACACGTTTATACCTAAGGATTGACTAGCTTTTGTTATCCATGTCCTTGTTTACCTATTTGGGTCGGATTATTACTGCTTAGTCTGATGCTATTGCTCAACTCTAATCAATGAACATGATGTGATTATCTATGATACGCTGTTTTCCCTTCTTATTTATGATTATATTTGTGACCTTCAAGGGGACTC
The DNA here is from genome assembly GCA_029449295.1 of Zea luxurians. Classification (NCBI taxonomy): domain Eukaryota; kingdom Viridiplantae; phylum Streptophyta; class Magnoliopsida; order Poales; family Poaceae; genus Zea; species Zea luxurians. The sequence goes on from JAOPSE010000057.1 coordinate 10,961,368, forward strand.
GAGCGGTTTCTCGAGTGCCTCTCCGTAAGGACCTGTTCAATGGATGACCGCCCGGGAAAACAGTGCAACCATGAGGGTGGAATGGGACGCCCTTAGCTGAATAATTGGAGGAACCGGGGTGTAGATCGCTTAGCCGTCGTGCCGTCAATGGGGCTCGGTGTATGCGGCTCGCTCTGCCAAGGTTGATTTGTCCCTTGGGGAGGAGTGCGGTACATTTAGGAAACCTAACGGGTGGCTACAGCCCCGGGGAATCTTTGTAAAAGCTTCGTAGTGAATCCCTAGCCATTCACCTTGGGAGTGAATAAGGGTCTTGCAAGCCTGGGCTAGAGAGGGAATCACGGCTTATGGGTAAAGTGCACAACCTCTGCAGAGTGTTATGAAACTGATATATCAGCCGTGCTCACGGTTATGAGCGGCCAAGGGAGCTCCAGAGATTAGTGATACTTGATCAGAGATACTTTGGTACAGGTGGCAATGAGATTGATGGTTCTAATTATGATTATGGTATTGGTAAGTGGTATTCTTTCCATTTGGAAAGGATACATTGGGCTAATAACTTGGGTTAATGTTAAAACCTGGCTCTCTACTAGTAAGTAATAACCTGACCAACTAAAAGCAACTGCTTGACTTATCCCCACTTAAAGCTAGTCCACTACAGCCAAACAGGATGCTTGCTGAGTATGTTGATGTGTACTCACCCTTGCTCTACACACCAAACCCTCCCCCAGGTTGTCAGCGTTGCAACCACTGCTCAGGAGAAGATGAAGCTGTGGAAGGAGACTTCCAGGAGTTCCAAGACTACGACGAGTTCTAGGTGTGGGTTAGCGGCAACCCCCAGTCGGCTGCCTGTGAAGGCCGTGTTATCTACGTTTCTTTTCCGCACTTTGATTTATTGTAAGAACCATATGGACGTCTCAGACGTATGATGTAATCGACTATTATTTCCCTTTTTATACTATTTGAGCACTGTGTGATGATGTCCATGTTATGTAACTGCTGTGTACGTGAATAACTGATCCTGGCACGTACATGGTTCGCATTCGGTTTGCCTTCTAAAAACCGGGTGTGACAGCATAGTCGAGTCCCAAGTTCTCAGGCTGGTATGTTGACGCTGTCAACGGTTTGGCCGGAGTCGGGTTTGCGAGAGCAGCCCCCGAGCCTCTGCACAGAGCGAGAGGACGATCAAGGACAGACTCGACTTTTTTCATACACCCCTGCGTCGCCTTTCCGCAAGGAGGAGGGGGGGGGGGGGGAAAGCGCCATGTTGCCCTCGGAGGGCGCCGAACATGGTGTCTCTAGTGAGTTGCTAGCGGGTAATTCGAGTGGACGCCCGTGCCCCATTCGTTAGGGGTCGGCTAGTGGCCCGGAGGCACGCTCCAAAAGTACCTGCAGGTGATTCGCCGGACCCGGTCCCCTTTTGACGGGGTCCGAGGGCTCGATGCCTCCCTCTAGTGGGATTCCGTTACAAAATCGCTCCCGCTGGTCTCAGAAATGTCCTAGGGTACCTCGGGAGCGTAGCCCGAGCCTTGGATATGTATCGAACGTACCCAGGGTCATCCCTCGCTCTGCGTGCTCTGAGGCGGCTGTCGAACCCTTCGGGGGCCAGCCTACGAACCCCTGATTAGTAGTGGGCGCGGAGCCCGAGTGGCCTGAGGCGGCTGTGGAACCCTTCCGAGGGGCCAGCATTCGAACCTCTGACCAGTAGTGGGCATGGAGCCCGAGTGCTCTGAGGCGGCTATTGAACCCCTCCGAGGGGCCAGCCTTCGAACCTCTGATCAGTAGGGGGGCTCGGGGCCCGCTTCCTTCGTGGAGAAGGATCCCTTTCGGAGTATCCCCTTTCCCGGTCCCTGTAGCAAGAGAGAGAAAGGGGAAGAGGAAAAGGATACGAAATTGAACGATGTGGCGCACCTTTTTTGACACTGTCATTATGGCGGAGGTGAAGTGTCGCCCGCTTTGCCTGCCAAAGGTGCCGCCTGCCCTGCCGCAGAGTTAATGCGATGGGACGAGTGGTTCGCGGGGCAGCCGTTGTGCGTGCGCGAGCCATTCGAGGAACGGAACACGGGCGCGTCGTCTTCACACCGTGGGAGAGGGTTCTCTCGCTGTTCCAGGAGGGGACGTGAGCCTGCAGATGACTTGACCGCTGCTTCTGCCCGCCCGCTGCCGCCATTACTGCCGGCCCATTTCTGGCCGTATCGACTGTCGCGCCTTCTCTCGTGGCTGATTGACCCATGACCGGCGTGCCTGGTTGGCACTGCTGGGCCGTGCGCAGGGTTGCCTCGAGTTGCGGCACCGGTTCCACAGTCGAGGAGGCGCGGGACTGGCACGAGTGGCGGTGCAGTTTCTCGCACGTAGTAACCGGCGCGTCGGTTACATGACGTGTGGGCCTGGGCCTCCAAGCTGGACGCGTCGAAGTCGAAAGGGTGCGCCCCTTTGGTGCGGTTGCATGCCGCCTGCATGGCGGTCCGCCCTTTCACCCGCTGGGTCGGGCGATAGTGGAGGGATGCTTGTAACTGTTGGGCCGTTGTGCGCTCCGCGCGCGGTGGTCTGGCTTCTTCTGTCCTGGGCCAGCTTGCATGACGCATGGGACCCAGCCCCCGTGTAACACCCTAGGTGTTACTCAAGGTGTCCACCCCAGGGTTACCCCCTTTTAACCCATAGTTACATAGAGAATTGTGGGCAAAGTATCTCAATCTTGGAATTCAAGGTCCTAATCAAGTGCAAACTATCTTGGATATCATGCCCTAGCTTGTAATGCACATCTAAGTAGGGATCTCCGAAAACCTTAGAACAAAACCCCCATAGGCAATTATAACCCTAATTGAAGCCATGATCAAAAGATCATGTAAACATCATGATCATGGTTTGGGCCAAATATAAAAGTTGTAATATATTTATTAACCTACAATTAATAGTAAGGAAGTACCCCCAAAAAGTTTTCAGAAGAGTCCTAAAAAGATCACTAAAGGTTGAACACAAGGGAAAAATGTAGATTTTGCCTAAGTCAAAAACCAACCCTTGAGCAAAGATCCCTCATGTTCACCTTGATTCCCTTTTCAAAACTAGTCGACCCAATTGACAAAGTGGCGCCAAATGAACCCTAGAATGCCCTGGAAAAGTTTGAACCCAAGCCAAAACCGGTTGACACGAGTTGGCACTGGTTTTGTCTCGGTTTGCACAGGGCACACAGACAAGACTTGGCGCTACCATATCTCCTCAACTAGACCACATCTCCTCTTGGAACTCACATGAACTAGGTAGCCCTAGGTGCAGGGAAGAGATCTCCCGCAGGCAGTAGGGCAAGATTCGTACGCCTGGCCGCTCAGCAGAGCGAAGAACACGGGCAGAAGCAAACCGCCACGTGTTCGACGCGCTCTGAGCTCGCCAGAGCACGCCCGCGCGCGCCCGCGTGCCCGCGTCGCGCCAAACGGTCGAGCCGGCGCCCCGGCCACGCCCGCGCCTATAAAACCCGCCCCAGCGCTCGGTTGCCTTCCCCATTGCCTCATCCGTACCTCGCCGGACTCGCCCGAGCCAGCCATCGCCTCCGGCGACCTCCCCGCGACCCGCCAGTGCCGACCGAAAGCCACCGCCGTGGCCAACCTCTTTCCAGTCCCCCTCCGTTCGATCCAAGCCCCCAGATAGCTTCCTGGTGAAGCCGTGAGCCTTGCTCAAGCTTAACCCGAGGGCCCGCGTCACCGGAGTAGCCGAATCACGCTCACCGGAGTTCACGAACTCGCCGGCGCACGTGGACCGGGTAAACCCCTCCACCATTTTCCGATTCATTGCGCGTATGGCCTCTGTGTCATCCCGTGAAGCTCCTAGTGCCCATTGATTGAACTCTGCCGCCGTGGTTTGGCCAGAGCAGGCGTCGCCGTCGACCCCCGCCGCCTGCGCTCGTGGCCAGTGTGACTCCGACCACCTCCGACGACGACCCGCACATCGACGTGACCGCCGCAACCTCCCGAACGTCTCTGACCACCTCGCCGGACCTCCCTCGCCGCCGGTAAGCCGCGCCGTCCTTTTCTTTCCCGCGGCTACTGTTTCAGTTAAGGAAAGGACCGCGGGTGTGAGGGAGAGGAATCCAGGGGGTTAAGTGAGAAGCCAGAGACTCAAATGAATAGTGGCCCGAGGGTAGATCTGAGAAGTTTGATTCGGTTTAAACCCAGGGGCCTCGGCGCAAACTGCTTTTCCAGAAAAACTTAATTAAAACCTGATTTAAATTCAAACAGAAACTTTAAAAACCCATAACTTCTGTTTGGTTTATCCAAATTTGGTCAAACTAATTTTGCCAGACTCTAAATAATATAACCTGTCTAAGAAAAATATAAAACCCCATAAGTACTAGAGAAAAATATAAGGTTCTGATTTATTTTCAGTTTTGGCCAAAAGCTTAATAATAGCAAGAAAAATGGTTGTACTATTTAACTAAGGTTAGAAAAATTTAGAGAGGTTATTGTCTACCTCCTGACCCAGTTAAAAATGTTAAACCTCTCTGTCCATTACATTAAGTTAGTTTTAACCCCTTATTTCATAATATGCTTAAGGTTAAGAAAAATAGAAAAAGTGACATAAATACTGAACCAGAGGACACTTCTATTTTTGTTGAGATACTTAGTCAATATAGATCACTGGAAAAATGTATCATACCCTGTTGTAGTGTAAGATAAGCAAGATACCTTTTAAATGAAGAAAATAGGGATAACTTAGAAAAACCCTACAAAAATACCCCTAAGGTGAAACCTCCCCAAACCTTAGGATAACTAATGTGTTGCTAATAAGAACTTAAGAAAAATCTGAAATCTGTTGTTTGATATTTTTCAAATAACAAGTTAGTTCTAATCACCCTTTTTGCACCAAACTTTAAAAATCCACCATTAATTAACCATCATGTGGCTCTCTGTCATTTTTGGTACAAGAGCTTTTTATCACTGTTAGAGGCCAGCAAAAATAACCATTAGGTCAGAATCCACTTTAATAAAAGACTTGTAGTGTAAAGTGGCCCATTTTGCCTACTATGGTTATTTTTGTTTAAAGGCTAGCTTTTGTACTTTAAGCCTCAAATTCTTAAAACAAACTAGGACAGCCAGTGACAACCCACTGTAATTTTTACAGAATTTTTGGAAATTTTTAAACTACTGTCATAGTTCAAAACCCTACTAAAAAACCCTAAGAGGGAAATTAAAGAAAGGAAAATGGATGATGGAATTTAATGTCCTCCTAAGACCTTTATAAATTGTCCACTGAAATCCATAAAGGCAATACAAATCCAACATGTTATCCTAAAAGAAAACCTAAACCTAAAAGGTAATAAGTCTATATATACCACTAAAGGACCCACATAGCTAGTGAACCCTAAGTTAATTCTTGACTTAATTTCTGTAGCTTAATGTTCTTAAATCTTGCATAATTGTAACATACATGTTCATTGCATTCGATAGACTGTAATCTTGCTGACGGAGAGTACATCCTCGTGCCGGAGCAAGGAGCTGCCCAGGAGGTTGCCCCAGACCCAGCACCAGAGCCTGCACCAGAGGACCTGCCTGCCACTGCTTTGGAAGGCAAGCCCCGGTTTTATGCATAACCTATTACTTATGCTATTTTACTTCACTTAATGATTGTAGGACTGATTGTGCACTTAGGTGTAGGAATTGTTTGAAACCCTAGTTGCATGATCTCAGGAATCCTTTTTGAGATGGATACTAGTATGCTAGGTCGAGTAGCTGCTTTGCTAATTAGGGATCTCGGTAGAAGTCGAGTGATTTTTCTAGCGCTCGCGCGAGGTCAGGACATTGATTGTAACCACCTTTCATATCACATTGGTATTGGTATGTGGACACGGATCCATGGGGATACGTGGTCTATGAGGTAAATTGGAATAAGGATTAACGTGCGGATACCTGTGTCAAGCGTTTGAATGTACTAAACACATACCGAGAAATATGGTAAATCGGTAAGCCTAGTACCTGAGTGAACCTGCCCGCAGACATACCTCCTCACGCGACCTGAGACGTAGTCTCCCATTCCGGTTATGGTGGGTACAAGTGCGGTCACTGCACGACGGCCAGTCGGGGTCAGTGAGGCATTGTGCGCCAAGGCGGTGAGACCTGATCTGTTGCCAGGGAATCGATGGGGACGGTTGGTGTGTGTGGGGACGGAGTGCCCCTACATGTCGTGTGTTTAGGTTTACCTTGCAAGGATAAAAACTCGGTTCGAATCGTCTGCTTCTCGCAGCTAATGAGACTGCTTGATCCATTGTACTGCATTGAGTAACAAGTGGAACTGTGATGAGATGATACAAGATGTTGATTGCTAAAAATGCTTGCTACTATGTATGAATAGATAGTACACTTTTAGCCTTAAGAGAGTCACAATTTTGACAAAGTTAAAGTCTTGATTTAGAAACTCAGCTAGTGCTTTTGGCAACCAAACCCCACAGCCAAACAGCTGCATGTCTAGAGGTAGAGGAGTATAGACTCCTCACACCGGGTAAGTCTAGCTGAGTATTAGTATACTCAGCCTTGCTTGTGGCATAATTTTACAGGTTCTCTGGAGGATATGGTTGCTGGAGTGACTTGGCCATCCACCCTGCCACCGGGTTGGACCGTCGAGTGGGACCCTGCCTCGGCTGAGGAGGAGCATGAGGAGTGATGGGACAGGCTTCCCCGTCTCTCCATTTATTTATCGTTAGTTTGTTTCCGCTGCACTTCAAAACAATGATGGTTACTTTTGCGAAAACTCCGATGGTGACAATGGTGATGTAATAGTTTAATACTCTTCCATGCATGGTTTTATGCTTTATTGTATTTGCTCTGTGACTCACCATCGAGTGAGACTGTGGTACTTGATCCTGTCAGTGGCCGTGTCGGACTAGATCCGAGGGATTGACGGGTTATTCCCATTTAAGTGTGGTCTAGCCTCTAAGGCCGGATTTAGGCACTTAAGTTGGAATAATTCGGGCAGTTCCGCCACAGCTGGTATCGGAGCTTGTACCACCACAGAGGAATCAATAAAACATGAATACCATCCCTTTTCTAAGTAAAACTTGATAGAAACAATGTTGGATAGATAGTAGGGCGAGCAGGATAGACCTAGGACGTGAAGCCTTAGGATGGTAGAGGGGTAGCTAGGTGGCTAATTAACTAGGCCCTACAGGCCACTTTTACAGGATGGGAGTTCTTCCCTATTCCTTTTATTTTCTTGTGAGGTCGTTCAGGACGTGCATGCATGCATTCTTAATTAAACAAGTGGATAGCTAAGTGAAAGGACTTAAAAATGAGATAACCGCCAACTAGGTCCCCAAAACCTTTTTCTTTTAGCTAGAGGTAAGCTGAGTTTTGTTTTTCCTTGTTCTTTTGTACTTCTTTTTCTTTACTTACGCTTAACCGTGCACAGATGACTTCCCATGGATCCTCCGAGGATGGAGATGCACTGACCCACACTGACGGACTTGCACGAGAGGGTTTTCCCCGCATCTTGTGGGAGGTACTTCAGGGGGCCGGATACTTGACACCCCCTCAGTACGCTGTGCAGCAGTTCGAGAAGCACCGGGTGCCTCGCTGTCGGGTGAGGATGACTTTGGAGCCTCATCCCCTGCAGCCAGGCTGGCGCTCCTTGGACTCCGAGTCTTTCGGGTACCGAGCGGAGGACACCATAGAGGCAATTGCTCTGCATGGACTGACTACCTTCTGCGGATTCCATCCCTTGGAGCTGGCTACCCACCCCATTGGGTTGTTCCCCGCGGAAAAGGAGGACGACCCGATGTGGAAGGATCGGGTGGAGCATGCCAAGGACATCTGGGCCCTCTACCCAGGCCACACTGCTCACTTGTCGGTACGATGCATGAACGCTCTGTATCGTCTGCAAGTGATGCGTGGGGAGGCCATGTCTCAGTTGATGGCACTACTGGAGGCTACCAAGATCACCCTGGACAACAGGGAGGAGCTCGTGGTGGACTTATCCCAGGAGCTGGTGGAGAAAGATTTGCAAGTGGAGCAGCTGACTGATGAGATTCATGAGTTGGAGGAGCTAGTGGGCACCAGGGAGAATACCATTGAGGTTCTCGAGGATCAGCTCCTCAACACCCAGCAGCAGCTAGCAGAGGCTAATGCGCACCTGGACATGCATCACCAAGAGATCCATGATGAGGAGGCTGACGAGGACATTGACATCGAGGGAGGAGATGAGCCTGCCTCCAGTGTAGACACCGCTGGCTCAGGGAGACCACCTTCCCCCGAGTCCAGCGTTGCCTCGTTCGTTCATTAGACGCCAGGCTAATCCTAGAGATTGATGATAGTTGGACTCCTCGCCGCTAGCTTAGCTTTTGCACCCTTAGGGTACTAGGCTAGGTAGAGTTGAGTCTTTTGATCATTGATGTAACCAGTGTTAAAACTCTTTTAGAGGTTCAGGGATGATTAATGGCAGTTTAAATGTGGACGGAAGGTTTATGTTTTCGTTTTGTATTATTTGGAATCTGTCAAATTGCTTTAACTCCCCTACCATGTTGAAACCTTAAGCTTGGAGATGTGTTATTGAGCAACCATGTGATTTTTCAGATGGCTGGGAGAGCGCGCCGCGGTCAGAATGAGCACGTTCCTCCACCGCCACCGCCTCCCACTCTGCAGGAGCTCATGGCCCAGCAGAATGAGATTCTGAGGCAGCTAGCTCAGCGTCAGCCACCACCTCAGCACTATGGTGGAGACCATCAGCGTCACCCCGTCGCTGCTACCTACCAGGAGTTTCTCAGTACTCAGCCACCACTGTTTACCAGGGCGGAGGACCCACTTGATGCAGATGTGTGGTTGAGGGTGGTAGAATCCAAATTCCCACTACTCCATGGGGCTTGCTCAGAGGTCACCAAGGTCAGGTTCGCCACCCAGCAGCTTCGCGGACCCGCAAGGACTTGGTGGGACCATTTTCTTGCCATGCAGCCAGAAGGTAGAGAAGTGGAATGGAGGGAGTTCAACGCCGCTTTCAGAGGGCACCATATCCCCGCTGGCATCATGGACCGGAAACTCAACGAGTTTCTGGCACTCACTCAGGGCAGCAGGACGGTATTGCAGTATGCCCAGGCCTTCAATGATTTGTGTCAGTATGCTGGATACCATGCAGATACGGATGAGAAGAAGCGAGACAGGTTCAGGAGGGGGCTCAGCACCAAGCTCCGTGACCGTCTCAACACCGTCAGGGCCAACAGTTACAATGAGTTGGTCAACATGGCTATCTCCCAGGAGGACTGCATCTTGGCTCGACAGGCGGAGAAGAAGAGGAAGACCCCTGTGGCAGGACCCTCATCTCAGCCCCAGCGCTTCAGGATTGTGTCGGACACACAGAACAAGGGGCCTCAGCAGCAGCAAGGAAGATGGGTGATCAGGCCACCGCAGCAGCAGCAGCAGCAGGCACCCAACCGTGCCCAGTTTCCAGCTCAGAGGAACAATCAGCAGCAGCAGTACCGCCAGGCCAATGATAACAGGTGTTTCACTTGTGGCAGCACTGGACACTATGCCAAGAATTGCCCCAGAAACCAACAGAGGCAGGGGCAGAATGTCAATCAGAACCAAGGGAAGAGGCAAAAGGTGCAAGTGAGGCAGGGCAAGCTGAACTTCACTACAATGGCTGACATTCCAGAGGGAGCACCCGTCATGACTGGTATCTTTACAGTTTTAAATTTTCCTGCTATTGTTCTTTTTGATTCTGGTGCTTCGCATAGTTTTGTCAGTGCCAAATTTAGTGTCAAGTGCCAGTTGCCTTTTCACCACACCAACGGGGCTATTACCATTTCAACCCCAGGAGGCAGGATTGCCACTAATCAAATCAGCATGAAGGTGCCTCTAAAGTTTGGTAGTTTGATAATTAAAACTGACCTTCTTATCTTGGGACTGGATAGTGTGGATATCATCTTGGGAACTGATTGGTTGACCCAACATCAGGCAATATTGGACATTGCAGCCAGAGCCATTGAAATTCATTCCCCTGCTTATGGCGAGACTGTTTTGTATTTACCCAACCAGAGTGGTACCCGGTCTTGTGCCTTTGTTATGGCAGAATCCCCAGTAAGGAAGATCCCAGTAGTCTGTGACTACCCCGATGTTTTTCCAGATGAATTGCCAGGAATGCCACCTGACAGAGATATTGAGTTTGCCATTGAATTGCAACCCGGGACTGCTCCTATCTCCAAGAGACCTTATAGGATGCCTCCCGCGGAATTGGCAGAATTGAAGAAGCAATTGCAAGAATTGTTGGACAAGGGGTTTATTCGTCCAAGCACTTCACCATGGGGATGCCCAGCTTTATTTGTGAAGAAAAAGGACGAGAGTTTGAGGATGTGTGTTGACTACCGCCCTCTCAATGCAGTGACTATCAAGAACAAGTACCCGTTACCCCGCATTGATGTTCTGTTTGATCAGTTGGTAGGAGCCAAGGTATTCTCCAAGATAGACCTTCGCTCAGGCTACCATCAGATCAAGATCCGTGCCAGTGACATTCCCAAGACGGCTTTCTCTACCAGATATGGGCTGTATGAGTTTTTGGTGATGTCATTTGGATTGACCAATGCCCCGGCTTATTTCATGTACTTGATGAACTCAGTATTCATGCCAGAGCTGGACAAGTTCGTGGTTGTTTTCATTGATGACATTCTGGTCTATTCCAAGAACGAAGCGGAGCACACTAAACATCTGCATATTGTGCTTCAGAGACTTCGTGACCATCAGTTGTATGCTAAGTTGTCCAAGTGTGAGTTCTGGTTGAAGGAGATAAAATTCTTGGGTCACACAATTTCTCAGGATGGGATATCAGTCGACCCTGAAAAGGTACAGGAAGTGATGGACTGGAAACCTCCGACTACAGTGAGACAGATTCGGAGTTTTCTGGGATTGGCAGGGTATTACCGACGATTTATTCCGGATTTTTCCAGAATTGCCAAGCCGATGACTGAACTGTTGAAGAAGGGAGTCAAATTTGAGTGGAGCCAAAAATGTGAAGATGCTTTTCATACCTTGAGGCAACAATTGACAACAGCCCCAGTGCTAGCCCAACCTGACAATACCAAGCCATTTGAGGTTTATTGTGATGCTTCTGGTACAGGATTGGGATGTGTTTTAATGCAAGAGAACAGAGTAATTGCTTATGCTTCCCGAGCACTCAGACCCCATGAGCAGAACTACCCGACACATGATCTGGAATTGGCAGCAGTAGTTCATGCCCTCAAGATATGGAGACACTACTTGATGGGAGCTCACTGTAACATTTACACTGATCACAAGAGTCTCAAGTACATTTTCACTCAGGCAGATCTGAACATGAGGCAGAGAAGATGGTTGGAATTAATCAAAGACTATGATTTGGAGGTGCATTATCATCCTGGCAAGGCCAATGTTGTGGCAGATGCCTTGAGCAGAAAGGCCCAATGTAATTGCATGGACATGGATGCAAGAATCACCACCTTGTGTGATGAGTTGTGCAAGCTGAATCTGGAAGTTGTTCCTTCCGGTGAATTGAGATATATCGCAGTGGAGCCCACGTTGCAAGAACAAATAGCTCAGGCACAGTTTGGGGATAAGGGTGTTCAGGTTATCAAGGAAATGATCAAGCAGAAGGCAGAGAAATACAAGTGTTTCCGCCAGGACAACAAGGGAACTTTATGGTTTGAAGATCGATTGGTTGTTCCCAAGAACCCTGAGCTCAGAAAGAAGATATTGGATGAAGCTCACCTTTCCAAGTTTTCCATGCACCCGGGTAGCAACAAGATGTACCATGATCTCAGACCTTTGTATTGGTGGACCAGGATGAAGAGGGAAATTGCCAAGTACGTATCAGAGTGTGATACTTGCCAGAGGGTGAAAGCCAGTCACTTAAAGGCAGCAGGCCCTTTGCAACCCCTTCCCATACCATCTTGGAAATGGGAGGACATATGCATGGACTTCATAGTGGGATTGCCCAATACCTCCAGGCACCATGATTCTATATGGGTTATTGTGGACAGATTGACCAAGACTGCTCATTTCTTGCCGGTGCACACCACCCACAAGACAGAAAAGTACGCGGAAATTTACGTGGATCAGATAGTAAGATTGCATGGCATCCCAAGGACCATCATATCGGACAGGGGAGCACTGTTTGTGGCACGCTTTTGGGAGAAACTGCAAGAAGCTCTCGGGACCCACGTAATCCGAAGCTCAGCTTATCACCCTCAAACGGATGGTCAGACCGAAAGGGTAAATCAGATTTTGGAAGACATGTTACGGGCATGTGCACTACACTATGGAAAGGACTGGGACAGGTGTCTTTCCTTGGCAGAGTTTTCTTACAATAACAACTATCAGTCCAGTTTGAGGATGGCCCCTTTTGAGGCCTTATATGGGAGAAGATGTAGGACCCCGCTAAATTGGTCTCAAGCAGGAGAAAGGGAAATATTTGGGCCAGATTTGGTAATTAAAGCGGAGGAAAAGGTCAGAGTCATCAGGAAGAACTTGGAAGCTGCTCACGCCAGGCAAAAGAGTTATCATGACCAGAGGCGGAAGCCTCTACAGTTTGAGGTGGGGGATCATGTCTATCTTAAGATATCACCAACCAAGGGTGTCCAGAGATTCGGGATCAAGGGCAAATTGGCCCCTCGTTACATTGGACCCTATAAGATCAAGGCAAATTGTGGACCCGTAGCCTACCAATTGGAATTGCCACCCCATATGTCAGCAATTCACAATGTGTTCCATGTGTCTCAGCTGCGGAAATGTGTTCGTCTACCCACTGAAGTGCTACCAGAGCCAGACATTGAGATAAAACCAGACTTGTCCTACCAAGAGTACCCCGTCAAGGTATTGGATCAGAAGGAAAGGTCAACTCGGGCAAGATCAATCAGAATGTATAAGGTTCAGTGGAGTCACCATTCAGCAGAAGAAGCTACATGGGAGACGGAGGATTTTCTACGCTCTCGCTTCCCCGACTTTCTGCCCAAAGGAGTCGGTATGTAGCCCAAAACCCCACCCCCACCTGCCCTTTGAAGTCAATTATAAGAAAAACTTAGATAACAAGGATAGTCTAAGTTATGGACTTAACTTAAGAAGGACTTCCTTCTGAAGTTGCAAAGAGGATGACATTCGAAGAGCAGTTAGGAAAGTGGAACTTGAGTTTAAGGGGAAAGTAGCACCAGCACACCTTCAAAGCATCCCTCCAAGGGACTCTACCTGAAATCTCGGGACGAGATTCCTTTAAGGGGGGAGGGCTGTAACACCCTAGGTGTTACTCAAGGTGTCCACCCCAGGGTTACCCCCTTTTAACCCATAGTTACATAGAGAATTGTGGGCAAAGTATCTCAATCTTGGAATTCAAGGTCCTAATCAAGTGCAAACTATCTTGGATATCATGCCCTAGCTTGTAATGCACATCTAAGTAGGGATCTCCCAAAACCTTAGAACAAAACCCCCATAGGCAATTATAACCCTAATTGAAGCCATGATCAAAAGATCATGTAAACATCATGATCATGGTTTGGGCCAAATATAAAAGTTGTAATATATTTATTAACCTACAATTAATAGTAAGGAAGTACCCCCCAAAAAGTTTTCAGAAGAGTCCTAAAAAGATCACTAAAGGTTGAACACAAGGGAAAAATGTAGATTTTGCCTAAGTCAAAAACCAACCCTTGAGCAAAGATCCCTCATGTTCACCTTGATTCCCTTTTCAAAACCAGTCGACCCAATTGACAAAGTGGCGCCAAATGAACCCTAGAATGCCCTGGAAAAGTTTGAACCCAAGCCAAAACCGGTTGACACAAGTTGGCACTGGTTTTGTCTCGGTTTGCACAGGGCAGACAGACAAGACTTGGCGCTACCATATCTCCTCAACCAGACCACATCTCCTCTTGGAACTCACATGAACTAGGTAGCCCTAGGTGCAGGGAAGAGATCTCCCGCAGGCAGTAGGGCAAGATTCGTACGCCTGGCCGCTCAGCAGAGCGAAGAACACGGGCAGAAGCAAACCGCCACGTGTTCGACGCGCTCTGAGCTCGCCAGAGCACGCCCGCGTGCCCGCGTCGCGCCAAACGGTCGAGCCGGCGCCCCGGCCACGCCCGCGCCTATAAAACCCGCCCCAGCGCTCGGTTGCCTTCCCCATTGCCTCATCCGTACCTCGCCGGACTCGCCCGAGCCAGCCATCGCCTCCGGCGACCTCCCCGCGACCCGCCAGTGCCGACCGAAAGCCACCGCCGTGGCCAACCTCTTTCCAGTCCCCCTCCGTTCGATCCAAGCCCCCAGATAGCTTCCTGGTGAAGCCGTGAGCCTTGCTCAAGCTTAACCCGAGGGCCCGCGTCACCGGAGTAGCCGAATCACGCTCACCGGAGTTCACGAACTCGCCGGCGCACGTGGACCGGGTAAACCCCTCCACCATTTTCCGATTCATTGCGCGTATGGCCTCTGTGTCATCCCGTGAAGCTCCTAGTGCCCATTGATTGAACTCTGCCGCCGTGGTTTGGCCGGAGCAGGCGTCGCCGTCGACCCCCGCCGCCTGCGCTCGTGGCCAGTGTGACTCCGACCACCTCCGACGACGACCCGCACATCAACGTGACCGCCGCAACCTCCCGAACGTCTCTGACCACCTCGCCGGACCTCCCTCGCCGCCGGTAAGCCGCGCCGTCCTTTTCTTTCCCGCGGCTACTGTTTCAGTTAAGGAAAGGACCGCGGGTGTGAGGGAGAGGAATCCAGGGGGTTAAGTGAGAAGCCAGAGACTCAAATGAATAGTGGCCCGAGGGTAGATCTGAGAAGTTTGATTCGGTTTAAACCCAGGGGCCTCGGCGCAAACTGCTTTTCCAGAAAAACTTAATTAAAACCTGATTTAAATTCAAACAGAAACTTTAAAAACCCATAACTTCTGTTTGGTTTATCCAAATTTGGTCAAACTAATTTTGCCAGACTCTAAATAATATAACCTGTCTAAGAAAAATATAAAACCCCATAAGTACTAGAGAAAAATATAAGGTTCTGATTTATTTTCAGTTTTGGCCAAAAGCTTAATAATAGCAAGAAAAATGGTTGTACTATTTAACTAAGGTTAGAAAAATTTAGAGAGGTTATTGTCTACCTCCTGACCCACTTAAAAATGTTAAACCTCTCTGTCCATTACATTAAGTTAGTTTTAACCCCTTATTCCATAATATGCTTAAGGTTAAGAAAAATAGAAAAAGTGACATAAATACTGAACCAGAGGACACTTCTATTTTTGTTGAGATACTTAGTCAATATAGATCACTGGAAAAATGTATCATACCCTGTTGTAGTGTAAGATAAGCAAGATACCTTTTAAATGAAGAAAATAGGGATAACTTAGAAAAACCCTACAAAAATACCCCTAAGGTGAAACCTCCCCAAACCTTAGGATAACTAATGTGTTGCTAATAAGAACTTAAGAAAAATCTGAAATCTGTTGTTTGATATTTTTCAAATAACAAGTTAGTTCTAATCACCCTTTTTGCACCAAACTTTAAAAATCCACCATTAATTAACCATCATGTGGCTCTCTGTCATTTTTGGTACAAGAGCTTTTTATCACTGTTAGAGGCCAGCAAAAATAACCATTAGGTCAGAATCCACTTTAATAAAAGACTTGTAGTGTAAAGTGGCCCATTTTGCCTACTATGGTTATTTTTGTTTAAAGGCTAGCTTTTGTACTTTAAGCCTCAAATTCTTAAAACAAACTAGGACAGCCAGTGACAACCCACTGTAATTTTTACAGAATTTTTGGAAATTTTTAAACTACTGTCATAGTTCAAAACCCTACTAAAAAACCCTAAGAGGGAAATTAAAGAAAGGAAAATGGATGATGGAATTTAATGTCCTCCTAAGACCTTTATAAATTGTCCACTGAAATCCATAAAGGCAATACAAATCCAACATGTTATCCTAAAAGAAAACCTAAACCTAAAAGGTAATAAGTCTATATATACCACTAAAGGACCCACATAGCTAGTGAACCCTAAGTTAATTCTTGACTTAATTTCTGTAGCTTAATGTTCTTAAATCTTGCATAATTGTAACATACATGTTCATTGCATTCGATAGACTGTAATCTTGCTGACGGAGAGTACATCCTCGTGCCGGAGCAAGGAGCTGCCCAGGAGGTTGCCCCAGACCCAGCACCAGAGCCTGCACCAGAGGACCTGCCTGCCACTGCTTTGGAAGGCAAGCCCCGGTTTTATGCATAACCTATTACTTATGCTATTTTACTTCACTTAATGATTGTAGGACTGATTGTGCACTTAGGTGTAGGAATTGTTTGAAACCCTAGTTGCATGATCTCAGGAATCCTTTTTGAGATGGATACTAGTATGCTAGGTCGAGTAGCTGCTTTGCTAATTAGGGATCTTGGTAGAAGTCGAGTGATTTTTCTAGCGCTCGCGCGAGGTCAGGACATTGATTGTAACCACCTTTCATATCACATTGGTATTGGTATGTGGACACGGATCCATGGGGATACGTGGTCTATGAGGTAAATTGGAATAAGGATTAACGTGCGGATACCTGTGTCAAGCGTTTGAATGTACTAAACACATACCGAGAAATATGGTAAATCGGTAAGCCTAGTACCTGAGTAAACCTGCCCGCAGACATACCTCCTCACGCGACCTGAGACGTAGTCTCCCATTCCGGTTATGGTGGGTACAAGTGCGGTCACTGCACGACGGCCAGTCGGGGTCAGTGAGGCATTGTGCGCCAAGGCGGTGAGACCTGATCTGTTGCCAGGGAATCGATGGGGACGGTTGGTGTGTGTGGGGACGGAGTGCCCCTACATGTCGTGTGTTTAGGTTTACCTTGCAAGGATAAAAACTCGGTTCGAATCGTCTGCTTCTCGCAGCTAATGAGACTGCTTGATCCATTGTACTGCATTGAGTAACAAGTGGAACTGTGATGAGATGATACAAGATGTTGATTGCTAAAAATGCTTGCTACTATGTATGAATAGATAGTACACTTTTAGCCTTAAGAGAGTCACACTTAATTTTGACAAAGTTAAAGTCTTGATTTAGAAACTCAGCTAGTGCTTTTGGCAACCAAACCCCATAGCCAAACAGCTGCATGTCTAGAGGTAGAGGAGTATAGACTCCTCACACCGGGTAAGTCTAGCTGAGTATTAGTATACTCAGCCTTGCTTGTGGCACAATTTTACAGGTTCTCTGGAGGATATGGTTGCTGGAGTGACTTGGCCATCCACCCTGCCACCGGGTTGGACCGTCGAGTGGGACCCTGCCTCGGCTGAGGAGGAGCATGAGGAGTGATGGGACAGGCTTCCCCGTCTCTCCATTTATTTATCGTTAGTTTGTTTCCGCTGCACTTCAAAACAATGATGGTTACTTTTGCGAAAACTCCGATGGTGACAATGGTGATGTAATAGTTTAATACTCTTCCATGCATGGTTTTATGCTTTATTGTATTTGCTCTGTGACTCACC
Organism: Zea luxurians; assembly: GCA_029449295.1. NCBI lineage: Eukaryota > Viridiplantae > Streptophyta > Magnoliopsida > Poales > Poaceae > Zea > Zea luxurians. The sequence continues at coordinate 10,978,801 of JAOPSE010000057.1, forward strand.
ATCGAGTGAGACTGTGGTACTTGATCCTATCAGTGGCCGTGTCGGACTAGATCCGAGGGATTGACGGGTTATTCCCATTTAAGTGTGGTCTAGCCTCTAAGGCCGGATTTAGGCACTTAAGTTGGAATAATTCGGGCAGTTCCGCCACACCCCGCGTCGTAGGGGGAGGACCTTGGAGCGTGTTGGAGAAGACTCAGTCCGCGACGGCTGAGGACGCAAGTGGGGAGAGTCGCCTTTAAAAGGAGGGTGACCCCCTTGGATGGCAACCATGTCTTCGCACTCCATGTATCGCATCCTTCCACCTTCCGAGCCCCCGGATGGGGAGCGCTCGCGTCGCTTTCGTCTTGCTGTTGTTGGAGGAACGCAACTTCGCGAACTGTCGGTGTTTCGACCCTGGGGGGTCCCTGGACCGACGAGTAAATTGTCGCTGCGTGCCCCAGCCCAGATGGGTCGGCGCGAGACGGGACACAAAGGGGGGAGAACAGCGAGGGGAAACCGCGACCTTCGTGTTGTCCTGCGCCCAGGGCGGCTGGATGCGCTTGCAGTAGGGGGTTACAAGCGTTCGCGTGGGAGAGAGAGAGAGAGAGAGCCTAACGCGTCGGCCCGTTCTCCCGCGCGGCCAACCTCCTCCGTACGAGAGCCCTGGACCGTCCTTTTATAGATGTAAGGAGAGGGCCCAGGTGTACAAGGGGGTGTAGCAATATGCTAACGTGTCTAGCAGAGAGGAGCTAGAGCCCTAAGTACATGCCGTCGTGGCAGTCGGAGAGGTTTTGGCACCCTGTTCATGTGATGTCGTGGCCGTCGGAGGAGCGCTGGAGCCCTGTGGAAGTACAGCTGTCGGGGCTATCGGGTCCTTGCTGACGTCTCCTTGCTGACATAAGGGGCTGGGAGCTGCCGCCGTCATGGAGCGTGCGGGGTGTCATCATTACTTGTTTACCGGGGCGAGCCAGATGGGACACCGGTCTTGTTCCCCGTAGCCTGAGCTAGCTAGGGGTAGGGTAATGATGGCCCCCCTGGCGACATGGCTGGTCCAGACCCGAGTTTGGGCGAGGTGGCGATTCCTCCGAGGTCGAGGCTGAGTCCGAGCCCTAGGGTCGGGCGAGGCGGAGTTCGTCGTCTTCTGGAACCGAAGCTGAGTCCGAGCCCTAGGGTCGGGCGAGGCGGAGTTCGTCGTCTTCCGGAGCCGAAGCCGAGTCCGAGCCCTAGGGTCGGGCGAGGCGAAGTTTGTCGTCTTCCGGAGCCAAAGCTGAGTCCAAGCCCTGGGGTCGGGCGAGGCGGAGTTCATCGTCTTCCGGGTCGTGGTTGAGTCCGAGCCCTGGGGTCGGGCGAGGCAGAGCTTCCTATGTCGCCCGAGGCTGGACTTAGCCGCTGTCGACCTCACTCTAGCGAGTGGCATGACAGTCAGAGCAGGGCAGGCGACGCTGTATTCCTGTCAGGTCGGTCAGTGGAGCGGCGAAGTGACTATGGTCACTTCGGCCTTGTCGACTGGAGCGCGCGTCAGGATAAGATGTCAGGCGATCCTTGCATTAAATGCTCCTGCGATACGGTCGGTTGGCGTGGCGATCTGGCCAAGGTTGCTCCTCTGCGAAGGCTGGGCCTCGGGCGAGCCGAAGGTGTGTCCATTGCTTGAGGGGGCCCTCGGGCGAGACGTGAATCCTCCGGGGTCGGCTGCCTTTGCCCGAGGCTGGGCTCGGGCGAGGCGAGATCGTGTCCCTTGAGTGGACTGAGCCTTGGCCTTAATCGCGCCCATCAGGCCTTTGCAGCTTTATGCTGATGGGGGTTACCAGCTGAGATTAGGAGTCTTGGGGGTACCCCTAATTATGGTCCCCGACAGCACTCTATCTCCAATGTATTTTTAGTAGAGTCGCTAGGTTATAATCTTTTGTCGGTTAGTCAATTGCGTAATATGGGATATAATTGCTTATTCACAAATGTAGATGTGTCTGTCTTTAGAAGGAGTGATGGTTCATTAGCTTTTAAGGGTGTACTAGACGGCAAACTCTATTTAGTTGATTTTGCAAAGGAGGAGGCCGGTCTAGATGCATGCTTAATCGCTAAGACTAGCATGGGCTGGCTGTGGCATCGCCGTCTAGCACATGTGGGGATGAAGAACCTTCACAAACTTCTAAAGGGAGAACATGTGTTAGGTCTAACAAATGTGCATTTCGAAAAAGATAGACCTTGTGCAGCTTGTCAAGCAGGTAAACAAGTGGGAAGTGCTCATCACATCAAGAACATGATGACTACATCAAGACCCCTGGAGCTGCTGCATATGGACCTCTTCGGACCCGTCGCCTACCTCAGCATCAGGGGAAGTAAGTATGGTTTAGTAATTGTTGATGATTTTTCCCGCTTCACTTGGGTATTCTTTTTGCAGGATAAATCTGAAACCCAAGGGACCCTCAAGCGCTTCCTAAGGAGAGCTCAAAATGAGTTTGAGCTCAAGGTGAAGAAGATAAGGAGCGACAATGGGTCTGAGTTCAAGAACCTTCAAGTGGAGGAATACCTTGAGGAGGAAGGAATCAAGCACGAGTTCTCCGCTCCCTACACACCACAGCAAAATGGTGTGGTAGAGAGGAAGAACAGGACGCTCATAGACATGGCGAGGACGATGCTTGAAGAATTCAAGACGCTCGAGCGGTTTTGGTCGGAAGCTGTAAACACGGCTTGCCACGCCATAAACCGGGTCTACCTTTATCGCCTCCTCAAGAAGACGTCATACGAGCTACTAACCGGTAACAAACCCAATGTTTCATATTTTCGAGTTTTTGGGAGTAAATGCTACATTCTTGTAAAGAAAGGTAGAAATTCAAAATTTGCTCCCAAAGCTGTAGAAGGGTTTTTGTTAGGTTATGACTCAAATACAAAGGCGTATAGAGTCTTCAACAAATCATCGGGTTTGGTTGAAGTCTCTAGCGATGTTGTATTTGATGAAACTAATGGCTCTCCAAGAGAGCAAGTTGAGCTTGATGATGTAGATGAGGATGATGTTCCAACAGACGCGATTCGTACCATGGCGATTGGAGACGTGCGACCGCAAGAACACAAGGAACAAGATCAGTCTTCTTCCTCAACGACGGTGCACCCCCAACTCAAGATGATGAACAGGTTCCTCAAGAAGAGGCGTGTGATCAAGGCGGAGCACAGAGTGTCCAAGTTGAAGAGGAAGAAGCACCACAGGCCCCTCCAACTCAAGTTTGAGCGATGATTCAAAGGAACCATCCCGTCGACCAGATTTTGGGTGACATTAGCAAGGGAGTAACCACTCACTCTAGATTAGCTAATTTCTGTGAGCATTACTCTTTTGTGTCTTCTATTGAGCCTTTCAGGGTAGAAGAGGCCTTGCTAGATCCGGACTGGGTGTTGGCCATCCAGGAAGAGCTCAACAACTTCAAGTGTAATGAAGTTTGGACACTGGTGCCGCGTCCCAAGCAAAATGTTGTGGGAACCAAGTGGGTGTTCCGCAACAAACAGGACGAGCATGGGGTGGTGACAAGGAACAAGGCTTGACTTGTGGCAAAAGGTTATGCCCAAGTCGCAGGTTTGGACTTTGAGGAGACTTTCGCTCATGTGGCTAGGTTAGAGTCGATTCGTATATTGTTAGCCTATGCCGCTCACCATTCTTTCAGGTTGTACCAAATGGATGTTAAGAGCGCTTTCCTCAACGGGCCAATCAAGGAGGAGGTGTACGTGGAGCAACCCCCTGGCTTTGAGGATGAACGGTACCCCGACCACGTGTGTAAGCTCTCTAAGGCGCTCTATGGACTTAAGCAAGCCCCAAGAGCATGGTATGAATGCCTTAGAGACTTTTTAATTGCTAATGCCTTCAAGGTTGGGAAAGCCGATCCACCTCTTTTCACTAAGACATGTGATGGTGACTTATTTGTGTGCCAAATTTATGTCGATGACATAATATTTGGTTCTACTAACCAACAGTCTTGTGAAGAGTTTAGCAGGGTGATGACTCAAAAGTTTGAGATGTCGATGATGGGCGAGCTGAACTACTTCCTTGGGTTCCAAGTGATGCAACTCAAGGACGACACTTTCATCTCCCAAACGAAGTATACGCAAGACTTGCTCAAGCGGTTTGGGATGAAGGACGCCAAGCCTGCAAAGACTCCAATGGGAACTGACGAACACGTCGACCTCAACAAAGGAGGTAAGTCCGTTGATCAAAAAGCATACCAGTCCATGATAGGTTGCTTGCTTTATTTATGTGCTAGTAGACCAGATATTATGCTTAGTGTATGCATGTGTGCTAGATTGCAATCCGATCCAAGGGAGTGTCACTTAGTGGCCGTGAAGCGAATTCTTAGATATTTAGTCGCTACACCTTGCTTCGAGATCTGGTATCCAAAGGGGTCTACCTTTGACTTAATTGGATATTCAGACTCCGATTATGCTGTATGTAAGGTCGATAGGAAGAGTATATTAGGGACGTGCCAATTTCTAGGAAGGCCCCTGGTGTCGTGGAGTTCTAAGAAACAAACCTCCGTTGCCCTATCCACCGCTAAGGTCGAGTACGTTGCCGCATGACAGTGTTGCACGCAACTACTTTGGATGAGGCAAACCCTCCAGGACTTTGGCTACAATCTGAGCAAAGTCCCACTCCTATGTGACAATGAGAGTGCTATCCGCATGGCGGACAATCCTGTTGAGCACAGCCGCACAAAGCACATAGACATCCGACATCACTTTTTGAGAGACCACCAGCAAAAGGGAGATATCGAAGTGTTTTATATTAGCACCGAGAACCAGCTAGCCGATATCTTTACCAAGCCTTTAGATGAGAAGACCTTTTGCAGGCTGCGTAGTGAGCTAAATGTCTTAGATTCACGGAATTTGGATTGCTATGTAGCATACATGTGTATTATGCTTTGATCATGTTCCCTTATGCATTTTGTTGTGCTTAAGTTGTACAAACACTCCCCGGACCTCGAAAGTCCATTTGCAAGTGATGCACATATTTAGGGGGAGATGTGCTACAACTTGACCCTTTAAGACTAACCATATGTTTGAGCTTGCTTGATTTAGTCTCAAAGGTGGATTGAAAGGGAAAAGGTGAACTTGGACCATGCAAGACTTCCACTGCACTCCGATGAGAGGGTAACTCACTCCAAGTTCATCTCCATATTCTTATTGCCTTTGTCTCTTATTTGAAGATTTTGGTGAGGCAATAAGGTTTAAGGGCCAAGATTGATCTCGTTTTGGTGCTTGATGCCAAAGGGGGAGAAAATAAGGCCAAAGCAAGAAATGGATCAGCTACCACTTGAGAATTTTGAAAATAGTAGAGTAGAGTTTTGTTTTGTCAAAATACTCTTATTGTCTCTTAGTGCTAAAAGTCTGTCTCTTGTGGGAAGAATGCTTGATTATGGGAAAAGGGGGAGTTTTTGAATTCTTGATCAATTTCTCTTGGAATACCTCTCTCTATGCCTCAACAAGTGATTTTGACTTAGAGATAGGAAATTGAGTTTGATTTGCAAAAACAAACCAAGGGGTGGCAAAGAATGATCCAAATATGCCAAATTTGAATCAAAACAAATTTGTGTTCTCATTTGCATTGTTGTTGCACTTCCTTTAGTTGCTTTTTGTTGTGTTGGCATAAATCACCAAAAAGGGAGAGATTGAAAGGGAAATGTGCCCTTGGGCCATTTCTAAGTATTTTGGTGATCAAGTGCCAACATAAATGGTTTAAGTGTGAAACTATGCCAAATGGTGGAAGAAGTGCAAAGTCAACACAAAGGTATGATTCTAGACTTAGTACATTGGTTTTTGTGTACTAACATATTTGTCTAAGTGCTAGAATCAGAGAAAATTCAATTGGAAAAGACTTGGCTCGAGCAGCCAAGACTCTGCTCAGTCTGGGTGCACCGGACTGTGTCCGGTGCGCCAGGCTGGCGTCTGTCAACTGACTGCTCTCGGGTCTCGATGGCGGCGTACGGCTATAAATCACCGGACTGTCTGATGGTGCACCGGACAGTGTCCGGTGAGTCGGCTGCGGCGAAGTCGCCGCTCTCGGGAACCAAGTCAACAGCGTACGGCTATAATTCACCGGACTGTCCGGTGAGTCACCGGACTGTCCGGTGAGCCAATGGTCGGGCGCGCCAACGGTCGGCCGCGCAATCTGCACGTGACGCGTGGCCGAGCCAAAGGTCGGATGGGGGCACCGGACTGTCCAGTGTGCACCGGACAGTGTCCGGTGCGCCAACGGCTCCAAGTCTCCAACGGTCGGCTGCGCCAGAATAGGAAAGAAATCCGCACCGGACAGTGTCCGGTGGTGCACCAGACTGTCCGGTGCGCCAGTCGACAGAAGGCAAGAATTGCCTTCCTGGATTGCTCTCAACGGCTCCTAGCTGCCTCGGGGCTATAAAAGGGACCCCTAGGCGCATGGAGGATGACACCAAGCACACTTTGAGCATCCTTGATCATTCACACTCCGTCTTTGCGCACTTGTTTGACATTCTTAGTGATTCGAGCTCCATTCTAGTGAGAACTTTGTAATATTCATTTGAGCTCGAGTTTTGGCCGTGTGTGTGCGTAATTGCTGTGGATTTGTGTGTGTTGCTTTCCTCCCTTACTCTAGTGCTTTCACTTTGATTCTCATTGTAAGGGCAAGAGACTCCAAATTGTGGAGTTTCCTCACAAACGGGAAAGAGTAAAGTAAAGAAGAACACCGTGGTATTCAAGTTGATCACTGGATCACTTGAGAGGAGTTGAGTGCAACTCTCGTCCATTGGGACGCCACAACGTGGAGTAGGCAAGTGTTATACTTGGCCGAACCACGGGATAAATCCTCGTGTCTCCTGTGCTTGTTCTCCCTGTGTCTATTGTGCTTCATAAGAGCTCTCCTTAGCCACTTGATTTTATTGTGCTAACTCCTAATCAAGTTTTGTGGCTTTAAGTCTCAAGTTGTTACAGGATCACCTATTCACCCCCCTCTAGGTTCTCTCAGTTTTGTCCAACTGCTGCACCCTTTCGCCTTCGAGCTCTCCGCACCCCTTTGCATTTGCGCTCCTCTGCTTTCCGCTGTCGTAGTCGCCATGGCCTCGCTAGTCCACCCTGAGCGCTTCGAGTCCGAGGTGGCACCCAACCTGGTGCGCAACCTGCTCGGATGGGGCGCGCCGGCGTTCGCCGGAAGGATGCACGTCGGCGCCTCTCCCCTCGGCGATCTCGCCGCCGGGGAATTTGTGCTCTTCGTCTCCTACATCTCCTGCGGGTTGGCACTACCGATCTCATCCTTCTTCCTACTGCCGCTGGGGGAGTTCGACCTCCAGCTTCAGCACAAGGATGTAGTGGGGTGGCACTTCTTCAGCCAGCGCCCAGACAAAAGGGTGTGGCGCAGCGACCTTCCTGGGATGGAAAGTGAGTTGAGCTGCGGCTCCATCTTTCGCATGAACTTCATTGCCTCCTACAGCGGCCTCGTCAGCTCCGCCCTGAACTTCACCAGCACCTCGGGGTACGCCTCCATGGACTGGTCCAGCTCCGGCTCCGCCTCAGCGGCCAGGCCACCGAGCGCCGTGCGCTGCCGCGCCTCCATCTCTTTGGCTTTAATGGCCTCGGCGTCGCCTCCAACGATAGGGGCTCCTTCGCCTTGACGCACGCCTTGAGGAGACTGCCGTCGTTGGCAAGCCGCAGCACCGGGTTGCCGCTAGCGCCGCTGTTCCCAGTGGCCGCCACCGTGTTCAGGGTGAGCGGTAGGCCTGCGCCTAGTGGTTGCGGTGGTAGCTGCGCTACGACGGCGCTGAGGGAGGATGCCCACGGGCGGTGGTAGTGCTCGCTGGTCTGGTTGCCAATACTGAAGACGTCGCCCGGGAGGTCGTACAAGATGTCGTGGAGATGACGGCCGCGCGCTTCCAGCGCGACCCTGCTGGTGTCGAGTAGTTCCTACCTGTAGAAATGAGGATTGGGCTCCGCTTGGAGGCGGATGTAATAACTTTTGTTTTTGTAAGATACTTTTGGGAACTATCAATTAAACATCTCTTATCTGTATGCTATTTATGCTTGCTGTGTGTGGTGTTACCAACTCCTGCCTGGTACTTGGCCCCCCTGGGATACAGGCTCGATGTGTCAAGGTTGGATACCAGTATACCTAAGAAAGAGTTGGTGATCCGGCCCCCAGGAAGGTAGCTTCGACTGGAACCTGAACCTATACACAGCTTCAGCTAGGGAGCGTTAGTAGCACACCCATAGGATCCATCGTCTAGTATCAGCCATCCTTTAATTCATGCAACAGGACCTGCAGGGTTTAGCCTAGGAAGCCAAGCCGTGTGCCCGGACCCCCTGAATCACAGCTCCAGATACTAGGACACCCATTGCAGAGTGGCAGAGCGTGCAGGCTTAGGGTATGGGACCAGGCTAAGCGACTACACAGTTCCGGACCACCCCAGGAGACGTGCGTCCATTCTCTAGAATCGGACCCCGGGTTGCCGGATCCACAGGGCTATAGTTCCAAATACTAGGATACCTGTCGCAGAGTGGTGGAGCGTGCAGGCTTAGGGTACAGAACCAAGCTAAGCGACTACACAGCTCTAGAGCACCCCAGGGAACGAGTACCCATTCTCTAGAACTGGCCCCAGGCTACTGGACCCCCTGCTTTCATAGAGGGGTCCTAAACTGCAAGCCTAGCTACTCAATTCGGATGTCATCGTACCAGTAAGGATGGGAAACCGTATGGGTGGGTTAGATAAAAAATAATATCCGGAATCTGTAGCAGAATAAAACCATCATAGGAGCACATCTGAGGGGTAAATCCTTTCTTTATAACTTGACATGCATGGGTGCAGACCAACAGGCCGGGCATATGAGGGCGGACCTCACCGGACTGGCGTACACGTATGCACAACCTAGTTACAAGAAGAAACCTTAACCCCTCAGACTCGCTCTTGTGGGTAGAACTTACAGAGATGCTCTATGTTCCAAGGATTGGGAAGAGGCACTCCTTCAGTTGAGGCGGATGTACCCGGGTTGGCATGCTTCCGTCACCTTGAAGGGTCCTTCCCAACTGGGGAGAGTTTGTGGAGCCCTTCTCGGTTCAGTACTCGCTGTAGGACTAGGTCCCCGACCCCGAGCTCCCTACCATGCACGAACCGTCGGTGGTAGCGCCTGAGCACCTGGTTGTATTGTGCATTTCAGATCACCGCTTGCCATCTGCGCTTCGTCGAGGAAGTCCACGTCCTCACGCCATAGCTGTTCCTGCATAGACTCATCAAACGACTGGACCCGTGGGGAGCCCATAAGAATTTTTGGGGGAAGGCAGGCTTCGGCCCTGCAGACCAGGGGGAGTGGGGTCTCCCCGGCAGCTCGGCTAGCGGTCGTCACTGTAGTCAGAGTCTCCGGTGAAAACATCCTTCAGGACCCCCTCGGGTGACTGATACTCGAGGTCCCGTTCTCCCGCGGCCACCTCACTGTCGTCGACCCTCTCCTTGCTAGGCCGATGACAAGGTGGGGAGCTGTCCTTGGAAGACTGCTCGCGCCGCTCGCTGACGCACTTCGTGAGCTCAATGATCTCGCGACACTCCATGGTGTTATGGCGACTGTTGGGGTGCATAGGGCATGTGCCACTATTACCCCTCTGCAGCCGTGGGCGCTTGTTGCGCTCGCTCCGGCCCCCAGTCGCGGCTGCGACGATCAGAGCAGCAGACGGCGGCCTCTCAGGGCTGAGGTTCTTCTTCTTCTTTTTGCTGTCCTGGATGACGGCACCCGAGCCACCTGTCTGGTCGACCCTGGTCTATGGTGCCGAGTGCCATGCACGACCCTCGGTGGCCCTAGCGCACTTGTCGGCTAGAGCGAAGAGCGTGGTGACAGTTTCCACGTCATGCGTGGCTAACTTCTCCAACATCTTCTCATCACGTACTCCCTGGCGGAAAGCGGTGATGATGGAAGCATAAAAAATACGAGGTATAGTGCCTCGTACCTTGGTGAAGCGGGAGATAAACGCCTAGAGAGTTTCCTTGGGTTCCTGCCTCACTGTGTGGAGGTGAGCCTCCATGCCATGCTGTTGATAAGCGCTAGCGAAGTTCGCTATGAACCGCGCGCAGAGCTCTTCCCAGGAGTAGATCGATCCTGGGGTAAGGTTCATGAGCCAAGTCCGGGCTGGCCCAAACAAGGCTACATGGAAATATGTCGCCATTACAGGGGTGTCTCCACCTGCTGCCGTAATGGCGGTGACGTACACCTGTAAGAATTCTAACGAGTTTGACGTACCATTGTACTTCTCCGGCAGGTGTGGCCGTAACTTGGATGGCCAAGTCATCTCGCGGAGATGATTCGCCAGTGCGGCGCAGCCTAGGCCGGCCAAGGGGACACCCGCCTGGATCCGGGCGCCCGTTGGAGTCTACGGTGCAACCGCAGCGAAGTCGTAGTCGAGGTTGCGACCCTCGACGTTCTATCGGTGCTCACGCGCCCTCTCCAGAGAGACACGGGCATCCCCGCCCGCACGCCTGCAGTTGAGTTCTGCCCGCAGGTCATTAGACCTCTCCAGAGAGACTGGAGCATCCTCTCCCGCACGCCTGCGGTTGAGCTCCGCTCGTAGGCCTTCAGTCGATGTGGCCCTCACCGAGGGGGAGCGCACTGACGCCGATGCCTCGTGTTGGTGCCGGGATGACCGAGGCTTGGGCCTAGCTGAGCCAGAATGCGCCATGCCGAGTAGACGGTCGACATCATCACGCCACTGCTTCATGGCCCCTGGCGAGGCCGTGGAGCTTGGAGGGTGGCGCAACAATTCTTTGGCCGCAGACAGCGCCCCAGGCGCAGCCCTAGATGCCCTGGACGTTTGCGCAGGAGTGTGCTGCCGCGCAGAGTGCACAACAGCAGCACCAAGCGCAGGGAGGTTGGTGGCCCGCGGTGTGGAAGTCGCAGCCGCTTCTTCCACCATGAAGTCCTCGGGCATGAAATCTTGGTGCTCGACGATGTGGACCATGATGTCGAGTAGGGAAACAAGCAAATACCTAAAGCCTAAGCCCCTACCTGGCGCGCCAAATGTCGGAGAGGAAATTCTTTGGCCGGGTGGCGGAACGCACCCGCCCTAAATCCTAAGATGAGGAGGGGCCTAAGCGTTTTTCCTGCTAGATGGATTCGGAATGAACACAAGAACACGCAAGGGTTTAGAGTGGTTCGGGCCGCCGGAGCGTAATACCCTACTCCAATGTGTGCTGTATTGAGCTTGAGAGCTTGTATGAACTTGTGAGTCTGAGAGTCTAAGTTGGGTCTGAGTGAAGCTGCCTTGTAACGACGTGTGCTCTCCCTTTTATAGCTCAAGGGGGGTACGTACAAGGACATTGAGCCCCGACATGTGGGCTTAGGGGCAAAATGTAAGGAAATAACTATCGAAGTATCCAATGCCAGTATTTCCCAGAAGATCTCCGAGCGCCATAATGTCCATAGTGCATACAGTATTGATATGTCGCGGCGGCATCCTCGGCAACGCGCGAGCCATGATGAGTGCAGCGCATGCGGCAGCATGGGCGTACAGCCTACCAACGGAATGGACAGGCACGCCGCTTGCAAGATGGCCTGGTCGCTGCCCGTCAGTGGAGTGGACTGAGCACATTAAATGCTGAGGCGGCATATCGCCCGCCAGTGGAGTGGCAGGACTCATTAAATGCTGAGGCAGCACATCACCTGCCAGTGGAATAGACAGGCGCACGTCTTATCCGTAATAAATGTAGCTGCCGCGCGGCCCAGAGGCCTTACGTCAGGCTCTGCCCGCTGGCTTACGTCACGGGCAGTAGGCCACATGGCAGCATCGGGTCTCCGCCTGAGTGGAGAGTAGAAGCGTACGCGGTATGGTCCGGACACGTGTCAGCTCCGGACCCCCGCCTGGCCTTGATTAAGTGTAATACCCAAAGTTGTAGACCATAGAAAACAGGGATAACACTCTTGTGTATTTTGTCTCCACATATTATCATATGAGAACACCCACTCCTAAAAGAGAATAAATAACAAAAGACACATGAACAACTTGTGCATCATGCTGGAGTTTTGGATTGCTTGTGCATTTAAAATAACAATAATATTAGTATACATATAATGGTGAGTTGAAAATAAGAAATAACTTAAATCGAAATTTGATTGGGAAATAAGGAAAGAGATACCATAAAATACAAAGTAAGGTGTATAAATAAAACTCATACTGGTATGTTCAAATTAAGTATACAATTGAGAACAATAAGTTCACAACATCATATGAATTCAAAATTTGAAAACTTCAAATAGGAAAGAAAATAAAACAGAAAATTAGAAAAGAAAAAAAAAGAGAAAACAACCTCAATCTGCGTCTAGGCCCAAATGCTTCTCCTTGGCCCATTTTCTTTTTTCTCCCACGCGCGAACGACCCAATTCCGCGTGCGTGCGGTCGCTGACACTGGGAACCCACGGTCCAGCCACACGCCTGCGCAAGCTGAACCACTGGTGTCTCTCCGACGAGTGGGTCCCACTGGACCGTATACTTTGCACGCACGGCTTCCGTCTTCCTCGGTTCGTTGCACCGGACGCCGACTTCCGCGCGCCGTACTCGCCGCGCGAGAACCGCGGACTCTGGTGACCCACGATTCCACCTCCCGATTCATCCGCGCACCCATAAAGCTACCTGCAACCTCTCTCTCCTTTCCTCTCGAGTTCACGTGCGCCGCCAGGAGTACTGTCGTCGCGCGCGGCCGTAGCATCGGAATTACCCACTCGCCAATGTCGCCGGTGGAGCAAGAGAGAGAGAGGACGTCGTGTAGCAGGCATCCAAGGGCGGCTGGTGTCGCTTCCCAGGATCACAGTCTGCGGCGCGCATCGGCAGGGCTGGGCGGAATTTCTCATCGACGTTGTCTGCCGCCGTGTGACAGCTGCCCCGACGTGAGCGACGCCCTGGGCACTTCGCGTTGAGGTAACAAACCCGTAACCCGATTCGCTTTATCCTGAATTTGCCCTAGCCGTGAGAATCATAGCGAATTGAGTCCAGATTACGTAGTCGCCGTGGTCTCCGGCATGCGGCCGCCGTGGAGGACGGCGCTGCTGCATCTGGATGGCTCTGGGTAGAAGAAAGTGTAGGTGTCGTCCGATGTGGTTTGAACGGTGGAGATTAGAAGCAGCGGTGTCCATTCGGGGATGATGTTTGGGTCGTTTGATCCAAAAGCAAGGGCCACGATTAGATCTCCATGTAAGGTGTTAGCACCGTTAGATCTTAATCCAATGGATATCGTAACGTACCGGTTGGCGGATATGCCTGTGCTAATCTGCGCCGCCCGTGCGTGATCCAACGGCCATAATCGGCCGATACCCCCTTCGCCGTGGACGTTTTGCTAAAGAGCCCCTCTACTTTACTGAAATCAACCCGCCGTCCACCTTGGGGTTATTCTGAGTCTCGGGCAAACTTGCGAGCTAGCCCCTGCGCTTTACAGATTTTGACGCCTAGTCCAGGAATCAATAAAATCAGAGAAAATCCATTCTAAATTCATTTTTAATACAAAAATAATTGCTGAAACCTGTTTAAATTATAGAAAATGCTTATGAACACCAAATTTAATGATTCCAGTTCCTAAATTTTTGTAATAATATTGTCTACCCATTAGTGTCTCTGTTCTGACATGACAAACACATTAAAATTATTCTTTCACTTAATCTTGTATTAAATACATAAAACATTAGAAAACCCATAACTTAAAATATATAACTCCAAAATTAATGATTCCAGTTCCTGTGATCTTATTTTAATGTCTAGTTTATTACTGTATATTCTATTTGCATGTTTGATGTGATGTTAATTTATGCTATGCCATGTATGTATTGTATTGATGCGAGTAGACGAGCAACCCACTGTGGAACCTGAGCTTCAACAAGTTGAAGTAGCTGAGCAGGAGCTCGTTGAAGGCAAGTTGTGCCCTTGATCACTTCTTTTACCCATTCATGTTCTTATTATTCATAATGATCTGCATAGGATAATTTTGCTGGGACCCAATAGGATACCCTAGATTTGACTATCTTTATACCTTGCTTTACCACTGGTTTTACTACTAAAGTTTTGGGTAGTACATGCTATTGCTTTATGTGGATTTGGGTATAGAGATATTCATCACTCATTGTTATACTATTTATTGTTATCTATTTTATTCTTCCTTGTTCATGTTAAGATCATTATGTTAATGGGAACATGGAGAACCACCCGGGAAAACAGTGCTACCACAAGGGTTTAATGGGACGCCCTTGGCTGATTAACTAGGAAAGCTAGGGGAGGGCTACCTTACCCGAAAGGGGCAAGGGCAGTAGGGGAGTGGTCAGTGTAGGGAGGTCCCTGGTTGATTTTGCTGTGATGGCGGTCAGCCAGGAACCCTGCATTGGAACTTCCTATAAACTGTAGCGGGTAGTCTGAAGCTAGTGGAACTTTGTAAAGGCCTCGTAGTGGTACCCTGCCTCGCTTCCTAGGTAGAGGTGTATGGAGTCTGATCAACTCTGTGGCAGATGGATAACACGACTTGTGGGTAAAGATGCGCAACCTCTGCAGAGTGTAAAACTAGTATACTAGCCGTGCTCACGGTCAAGAGCGGCTCGGACACTCACATGATTAAATTATGGAACTTAAACTTAACCTGTCATTTCATTGCATTTGGGATTATTTTATTATTACTTTTACTTATTATTACTATGGTTTGGTATTTACTTACACTTAGTAACTGCTAATAAAATTTTGACCAACTTATAAAAGCAATGCTCAGCTTCAGCCTTTATTTCATTGATCAGCCTTACACTTCATGAACTCCCACCTTTGGTGAGTTCATGCCACATTATTCCCCATGACTTGTTGAGCTATGAACGTATGTGAGCTCACTCTTGCTGTCTCACACCCCCCCACAGGAGAAGAGCAGGTGGTTCAGGAGGAGCCGACTAACACTGAGGAGTTCGATCTGATCTAGGTGGCGTTTCTCAGTCGACATTGGCGCCATCGATCCTTAGTTCATTTTACATTTATCTTTATTTTGTAATAAGTCTTCCGCTATGTAATAAATACTCTGATGTTTATGACATTTATCTCTATACACTCTGTTATTATATATGTTGTCTTCTTTGGCGCATGTATGAGATGCACCCGGCTTTGTTATTTAAAACCGGGTGTTACAGAAGTGGTATCAGAGGAAATGTTGACTGTAGGATGAAACCTAGATAGAAATGGACAAAACCCTTACCTACTTATCTTATTCTGATTCATTCTACACTTACCTTACTCTGATTCTCTCTATACTTATCTTGATCCTGTCTCACCTTCTACTGTTCTACTCTGATCATTCTTACCTTTTCTACTCTTAGACAAGATGGATTTCACACCTTGGAATCCCTACCCCTAGGACATTTTTAAGAGATAGGAAGCCTAAGACAAAAAAAAATCAAAACTATTTTCTCTATTTAAAAATGTTGGTTGATTGTTCTGATGATCAGTGCCTGATTCGCTTCTTTGATTGATTGGAATAGTATAGATGGGCATTTTAGCATGTACCACTATAAGGTATTGTATTAGCTTTAGTAGGTGACACACTAATCTACTTAGCTAATAAGTCCCCCAAAGTAACATGATTGTAATTATTGCCTTGTCTATTGCTCTTTCTTACCTTATGTATCTAACTCAGATGGTCAATACCAGGAAAGGAAAGGTTATCACGCAACAGTAAACAGAAATGAATCCTCCAAATCCTCCACCTGTTGAAACCGATCAAGTGATTGCAACCCAAAGGCTGGTAATACAGCAATTGACAGACATGATGACCGAAATGCAAAACCAGATAAGACAAGAACGTGAGGAAATACGTCAGGCCCGTCTGGAGATACATCAAGAAATAAGGCAATCACGGTTGGAGAGACAACGACAAGAGCAACCACCATCTCCACCACCACCAGCTCCACCAAGCTACATAAACATATATGTAAATTACTACTATTTGTAGGATCTACAGTGTCCTTTAGTTAGTATTCGGTATGATACTATTTTAGGAGAAATAAAAAGGTCTATCTGTCCCCATGTGTTGCTAATAAAATTATGCGTCATGCTGAGATTTTGGTTTGTGCAAATGTGTTGGACAATATGAGAAAACCCATGAGAGTAATTACACCTAAAGGACCTGTTGAGGTGAATCAAATGACCCGTAGATTGACATTAAACATTGTGGGTAGAGAATTTGGAGCTACTGCTATAATATTAGAGTCAAGCACTATAGATGTGATCCTTGGTATGTCGTGGTTAAGAAAGACAAAGGCAGTATATACGCTATGCTAAGGGAACCGTAGAACTCACCAGTTCCAAAGGAGAAAGATTTGATGTTGGAATTGCAGTAACTACTGCCACCAGACAAGCGACATTTTTAGTAAATGGGAAGTTTGTTGGTGACAACATTCATGTGGTTAGAGATTTTTCGGATGCCTGTAGAAGAGTTAAAGGGACTGAAGAATCAGTGAACGGAATTACAAGAGGCTGAGTACATTCGTCCTAGTCTTCACCTTAGAGAGCACCAGTTCTATTTATACAGAAGAAAGATGGATCGCAAGGGATGAGAGTGGATTATAGGACCCTTAATGATGTTACTATGAAGAACAAGTATCTGTTACCCCGCATTGAGGATTTATTTGATCAGGTGAGAGGTGCAAGGGTATTCTCGAAGATTGACCTCCGACCCGGTTACCATCAAATGAAGATTAGGCCATCGGATATTCTCAAGACAATTTTATCGACCTGAGATGGATTATAAGAGTTCACCGTTATGTCATTTGGACCAACTAATGCACCAACCTATTTTATGGATCTGAAGAATAAGGTGCATGATCTGGACAGATTTGTCGTGGTTTTCGTCGACGATATTTTTATTTATTCCAAGAGTGATAATGATCATGAGGAATATCTAAGATTGGTGCTATAGAAGCTACGAGACAATCAACTCTACGTCAAGTACAGCAAATGTAAGTTTTGGATTGGCGAGGTGCCATTTCTTGGGCATATTATTTCTAATGGAGGAATAGCAGTGGATCCTGCTTAAGTGAAGGAGATTATGGAGTGGAGAGTGCCCACTACAGTTACTGAGATTCGGAGTTTCTTAAGACTCGCAGGATATTATCGGAGATTTATTGAAGGGTTCTCTAAGATTGCCAAGCCTATGACCTCGCTTTTGGAGAAAGGAAAAGAATTTAAGTGGGACGAGAAGTGTCAAGACAGCTTTGTTCAATTGAAGGAAAGATTGATGTCACCTCCAGTATTGATTATGCCAGATTTGCAGAAGGGATCTGACATTTACTGTGATGCATGTGGCCAAGGCTTAGGATGCGTGCTCATGCAAGAAGGACATGTGATTGCTTATGCTTCTCGTCAGTTACGGAAACATGAATTGAACTACCCCGCTCATGACCTGGAATTGGCTGCCGTTGTGCATGCACTTAAGATTTGGAGACACTACATTATGGGAACTAAGTGCCAAGTATATACGGATCATAAGAGTTTGAAGTATATATTCACTCAGAAGGATCTCAACCTTAGGCAACGCCGTTGGTTGGAGCTTATTAAGGATTATGATTTGGAAATTCACTATCACCCGGGCAAGGCAAATTTGGTTACAGATGCCTTGAGTCGAAAGGAGCATGTTCATTTAGCTGTTGTTGCCCAGCTACTCGATGAGATTGTTGAGAATTTCAGGAGACTTAACCTGGGGATAGTTACTCACACTAAAGGAGTTACTATTAATGCAGAATCTACTTTGGAGCAAGAAATCCGCAAAGGACAAATTGATGGTACTAAGATACAAGAGATTAAGAATCTGATTACTGAAGGTCAAGGTCCAGAATTTACGGAAGAGGAGCAAGGTGCCATATGGTTCAAGGACAGGATATGTATTCCTAAGATTGATAGCCTTCATGAGACTATTTTGAAGAAAGCCCATGGCTTGGATTATTCTATTCATCCTGGTAGTACCAAGATGTATCAGGATTTAAAGCAGAAGTGCTGGTAATATGGACTGGAGAGAGATATGGCTGCACATGTGGCTATGTGCAATGCGTGTCAAAGAGTTAAGGCTGAACACGAGAGGCCAGCTGGACTATTATACCCACTGAAGATACCCGAGTGGAAGTGGGAAAAGATTGGTATGGACTTCATGACTGGATTGCCTCGCACCTCGAAAGGATATGATTCTATATGGGTTATTGTGGATAGACTGACCAAAGTGGCTCATTTCATTCCGATCAAGACTACTTATAATGGATCACAATTGGCTAAGTTATACATGTCTCGGATTGAGTCTCTACATGGTGTATCGAAGAAGATCATTTTGGATAGAGGATACAGTTTACCTCCAGATTTTGGAAGAAGTTGCATGAGAGTTTGGATACAAAGTTGAATTTCAGTTTAGCCTACCATCCCCAGACTGATGGACAGACAGAGAGGACTAATCAAGTGCTGGAGGATATGTTAAGAGCTTGTGCTCTTAAACATGGTGGCAGTTGGGAGAAGAGTTTACCATATGCTGAGTTTTCTTATAATAATAGCTACCAGGCCAGTTTGAAGATGTCACCATTTGAGGCTTTATATGGCAGGAAGTGCAGGACTCCCCTGTATTGGGATCAGACTGGAGAAAGACAGTTCTTTGGGCCTGAATTGATTCAAGAGGCAGAAGAACAAGTTCGAATGATAAGAGAAAATTTGAGAATTGCACAGTCCAGGCAAAAGAGCTATGCCGAAAATAGAAGGAGACTCCTGGAGTTTAAGGAGGGTGATCATGTCTACTTGAATGTGTCACCACTTCGTGGTATGAGGAGATTTAAAGTTAAAGGGAAGTTGTCCCCTCGCTTCATTGGACCTTTCTTAATCTTAAAGCGAGTGGGTGAAGTTGCATATCAACTGGAGTTACCCGATCATCTGTCAGATGTACATGATGTATTTCATGTGTCTCAGCTAAAGAAGTGCCTCAGGGTACCTGAGGAACAATTACCAATGGAAGACCTTAGTGTTCAAGAAGATTTGACTTATGCTGAGTACCCTATCAAGATTCTGGACACTTTGACTCGAGTTACAAGAAACAAGGTGATAAAGATGTGCAAAGTGCAATGGAGTCACCACGGTGAAGATGAAGCAACGTGGGAGAGAGAAGAAGAGCTTTGTATAGATTTTCCCCATCTTTTCCTTAGATCTTCTTAAATCTCGAGGACGAGATTATTTTTAAGGGGGGTAGGATTTGTAATACCCAAAGTTGTAGACCATAGAAAACAGGGATAACACTCTTGTGTATTTTGTCTCCACATATTATCATATGAGAACACCCACTCCTAAAAGAGAATAAATAACAAAAGACACATGAACAACTTGTGCATCATGCTGGAGTTTTGGATTGCTTGTGCATTTAAAATAACAATAATATTAGTATACATATAATGGTGAGTTGAAAATAAGAAATAACTTAAATCGAAATTTGATTGGGAAATAAGGAAAGAGATACCATAAAATACAAAGTAAGGTGTATAAATAAAACTCATACTGGTATGTTCAAATTAAGTATACAATTGAGAACAATAAGTTCACAACATCATATGAATTCAAAATTTGAAAACTTCAAATAGGAAAGAAAATAAAACAGAAAATTAGAAAAGAAAAAAAAAGAGAAAACAACCTCAATCTGCGTCTAGGCCCAAATGCTTCTCCTTGGCCCATTTTCTTTTTTCTCCCACGCGCGAACGACCCAATTCCGCGTGCGTGCGGTCGCTGACACTGGGAACCCACGGTCCAGCCACACGCCTGCGCAAGCTGAACCACTGGTGTCTCTCCGACGAGTGGGTCCCACTGGACCGTATACTTTGCATGCACGGCTTCCGTCTTCCTCGGTTCGTTGCACCGGACGCCGACTTCCGCGCGCCGTACTCGCCGCGCGAGAACCGCGGACTCTGGTGACCCACGATTCCACCTCCCGATTCATCCGCGCACCCATAAAGCTACCCGCAACCTCTCTCTCCTTTCCTCTCGAGTTCACGTGCGCCGCCAGGAGTACTGTCGTCGCGCGCGGCCGTAGCATCGGAATTACCCACTCGCCATTGTCGCCGGTGGAGCAGGAGAGAGAGAGGACGTCGTGTAGCAGGCATCCAAGGGCGGCTGGTGTCGCTTCCCAGGATCACAGTCTGCGGCGCGCATCGGCAGGGCTGGGCGGAATTTCTCATCGACGTTGTCTGCCGCCGTGTGACAGCTGCCCCGACGTGAGCGACGCCCTGGGCACTTCGCGTTGAGGTAACAAACCCGTAACCCGATTCGCTTTATCCTGAATTTGCCCTAGCCGTGAGAATCATAGCGAATTGAGTCCAGATTACGTAGTCGCCGTGGTCTCCGGCATGCGGCCGCCGTGGAGGACGGCGCTGCTGCATCTGGATGGCTCTGGGTAGAAGAAAGTGTAGGTGTCGTCCGATGTGGTTTGAACGGTGGAGATTAGAAGCAGCGGTGTCCATTCGGGGATGATGTTTGGGTCGTTTGATCCAAAAGCAAGGGCCACGATTAGATCTCCATGTAAGGTGTTAGCACCGTTAGATCTTAATCCAATGGATATCGTAACGTACCGGTTGGCGGATATGCCTGTGCTAATCTGCGCCGCCCGTGCGTGATCCAACGGCCATAATCGGCCGATACCCCCTTCGCCGTGGACGTTTTGCTAAAGAGCCCCTCTACTTTACTGAAATCAACCCGCCGTCCACCTTGGGGTTATTCTGAGTCTCGGGCAAACTTGCGAGCTAGCCCCTGCGCTTTACAGATTTTGACGCCTAGTCCAGGAATCAATAAAATCAGAGAAAATCCATTCTAAATTCATTTTTAATACAAAAATAATTGCTGAAACCTGTTTAAATTATAGAAAATGCTTATGAACACCAAATTTAATGATTCCAGTTCCTAAATTTTTGTAATAATATTGTCTACCCATTAGTGTCTCTGTTCTGACATGACAAACACATTAAAATTATTCTTTCACTTAATCTTGTATTAAATACATAAAACATTAGAAAACCCATAACTTAAAATATATAACTCCAAAATTAATGATTCCAGTTCCTGTTATCTTATTTTAATGTCTAGTTTATTACTGTATATTCTATTTGCATGTTTGATGTGATGTTAATTTATGTTATGCCATGTATGTATTGTATTGATGCGAGTAGACGAGCAACCCACTGTGGAACCTGAGCTTCAACAAGTTGAAGTAGCTGAGCAGGAGCTCGTTGAAGGCAAGTTGTGCCCTTGATCACTTCTTTTACCCATTCATGTTCTTATTATTCATAATGATCTGCATAGGATAATTTTGCTGGGACCCAATAGGATACCCTAGATTTGACTATCTTTATACCTTGCTTTACCACTGGTTTTACTACTAAAGTTTTGGGTAGTACATGCTATTGCTTTATGTGGATTTGGGTATAGAGATATTCATCACTCATTGTTATACTATTTATTGTTATCTGTTTTATTCTTCCTTGTTCATGTTAAGATCATTATGTTAATGGGAACATGGAGAACCACCCGGGAAAACAGTGCTACCACAAGGGTTTAATGGGACGCCCTTGGCTGATTAACTAGGAAAGCTAGGGGAGGGCTACCTTACCCGAAAGGGGCAAGGGCAGTAGGGGAGTGGTCAGTGTAGGGAGGTCCCTGGTTGATTTTGCTGCGATGGCGGTCAGCGAGGAACCCTGCATTGGAACTTCCTATAGACTGTAGCGGGTAGTCTGAAGCTAGTGGAACTTTGTAAAGGCCTCGTAGTGGTACCCTGCCTCGCTTCCTAGGTAGAGGTGTATGGAGTCTGATCAACTCTGTGGCAGATGGGTAACACGACTTGTGGGTAAAGATGCGCAACCTCTGCAGAGTGTAAAACTAGTATACTAGCCATGCTCACGGTCAAGAGCGGCTCGGACACTCACATGATTAAATTATGGAACTTAAACTTAACCTGTCATTTCATTGCATTTGGGATTATTTTATTATTACTTTTACTTATTATTACTATGGTTTGGTATTTACTTACACTTAGTAACTGCTAATAAAATTTTGACCAACTTATAAAAGCAATGCTCAGCTTCAGCCTTTATTTCATTGATCAGCCTTACACTTCATGAACTCCCACCTTTGGTGAGTTCATGCCACATTATTCCCCACGACTTGTTGAGCTATGAACGTATGTGAGCTCACTCTTGCTGTCTCACACCCCCCCCCCACAGGAGAAGAGCAGGTGGTTCAGGAGGAGCCGACTAACACTGAGGAGTTCGATCTGATCTAGGTGGCGTTTCTCAGTCGACATTGGCGCCATCGATCCTTAGTTCGTTTTACATTTATCTTTATTTTGTAATAAGTCTTCCGCTATGTAATAAATACTCTGATGTTTATGACATTTATCTCTATACACTCTGTTATTATATATGTTGTCTTCTTTGGCGCATGTATGAGATGCACCCGGCTTTGTTCTTTAAAACCGGGTGTTAGGCCTGGGTATTCTTTGTCTCAGAATCCCGGGACCCTGCTGTGAGTGGCCCGGACCCCACACAGGGGGGTCCGGGACCCGTCCCAGGAATTCGGTTTGCACCCGTGGTGGTACTGAACCTTGCCCAAAGGTTCGGTCTGGTCCGTACGTACAGGGGTCCGACACTTTCCCTTGGGGGTCCACACCCACTGTTTATACCTTGGAGTATATCGTCCTCTCCGGCCACGTGGCGACTCGGGAGCCATCCACGTGGTGGGGTCATGTGCTGTTTACCACGCGACTAGGGATAGCCACGTGGGCACCGTGCCTTCACACTGTAGTAAGGGGTACCCTTGTTTCAGGGTACCGACAAACACTAATAGCCACAATAACTTAATTCAAAGTGTTAGTATGGCTAAGTGGTTGAGAGACGGGTTCTTGTGGACAAAACAATCACAGAAAAAGCAATCACAAGAGACACGCGATTTTTATCCCGTGGTTCGGCCAAGTAACACTTGCCTACTTCCACGTTGTGGCGTCCCAATGGACAAGGGTTGCACTCAACCCCTTTCAAGTGATCCAATGATCGACTTGAATACCACAGCTTTCTTCTTTATAGTCTTCTTCCCGTTTGCGAGGAATCTCCACAAGTTGGAGCCGCTCGCCCTTACAATATTAATCACAAAGAACACACAAGAGTAAGGTTGGAAAGAGCAACACACACAAGACCCAAATACGCAGCACAACCATGCATACAAGTGAAGACTTGAGCTCAAATGACATCTCAGGGAGTGCACAACTCGAATGGAGCCCAAATCACTAGCACAATGAAGCGAATGCGCGAGAGTGGAGTCTAGATGCTTGAGAATACTTAGAGAATGCTTGGGGTAGCTCCTCCATGCACCTAGGGGTCCCTTTTATAGCCCCAAGGCAGCTAGGAGCCGTTGGAGGCCAACTTGGAAGGCCAGACTTGCCTTCTGTCGGGTGGTGCATCGGACAGTCCGGTGCACCACCGGACAGTCACTATAGCTGTCCGGTGCACGATTTCCTTCCAATTTTGGCGCATCCGACCGTTGGTCCTCTGGGTCGGTTGGCGCAGCGAACACTGTCCTGTGCACACCGGACAGTCCGATGTGCCCAACCGACCGTTGCTGCGGGCCACGCGTCGCTCGCAGATCGCGCGGCCGACCGTTGATGTTGGGGACCGTTGGCTCACCGGACAGTCCGGTGTCCCACCGGTCAGTCCGATGAATTATAGCCGTACGCCACCGTCGAAACCCGAGATCGGCACTTTCATCGGAGACCAGCCTGGCGCACCGGACACTGTCCGGTGCACCTGACCAGAACTGCTGTTTGGCTGCACACAACCAAGTCTTTTCCAATTTGTTTCTTTTCTTCTCTGCTCTGTTTCTAACACTTAGACAAATATATTAGTATACAAAAACCAATTACTAAGTCTAGAAACATACCTTGTTATATGATTTGCACTTCTTGCTTGTTTAGCACATAGCAACTCACTCACTATATGTTGGACACTTAATCACCAAAACATTATAGAAATGGCCCAAGGGCACATTTCCCTTTCAGCTTGTGAGGAGATTTGTTGCAATTTAAACGACCCTAGCATATCAATTGAGGATTTATTGTCCCATGTTGCATTTGGAAAAATATTCCAACGATTGATCTCCATTGGCTCTGAAGATGACTGGGTGAAATATGTTAAAATTGTGATGACGATTCTTTTTTTATGTTTGGATCTGGTCGTGCAAAAGTTAACCATTAATCATTGTGAAGCTCCAGTCGATTTATCTCCACAATTGCCCAATGCATCTCCATGTGAAGCTCCTTGTCCAACCGTCTAGAAGAAGTGGTTGTTGTGGCGAATGGTCAATCGACCCCGAATGAGGTTGGAATTTCTTGTCCAGTCTGTGGTGATTGTGGGGCCTCCAATCCTGTGGTAGCCCCCCAGGAGATCCCTTTGACCCAGGATCATCCTAGTAAGTTTCTTTGTCACGCTATTCCTATGCACCGTTAATTCTTTTAACGAGACTTTAATGTAGTATTTGCTCCTTTGGCGTAATGCTGGAGGTCCACAGCTAGACAATGTTGCTTATATTCCTATGCCACTATCATCCAACATGGACCACACATGCTGGGCATCAAATAGTGTTGATGTTCAGATAGAGGATGGGGAGGAGCCATATGAGGCTGCACGGGCCTTAGATTCTGATGACGATCGTCTGGTTCAAGAATTGACCGAGCAAGAAATAGAATTCATCATACATTTGTATCCTGAACATGACCCCACAGTACGTGAATTTAGCAGTCTCAGACATTCCCATGGTGCATATGCAGAAGGACGAGATGATGAGCTGCTAGAGGCTCCTGATAACACTGATAGCATTGTGATTAAGAAGGGCTTGATCTTTAAGGACTTGTCTACACTTAGAAGGTGGCTATAGGAATATTCTATGAAGCGTAAGATATCATTCAAGGTAAGACATTCGTATGCACATCGACGTTACACAGTTCTGTGCGAGGTGTCGGATTGTAATTGGAGGGTATGTGCCTACAAGCAGAAGGCAACTGGAAAATTATAGGTGCACACACTTGTGCCCAGACAGAGCTGAACTCTAAGCACTGACAGTTCACATCTACCCTCATTGCGAAAAGGCTTTTGGTGAAATTGAAGGGTCAACCAAATTTGAAGGTGAAGTGAATTATGACCATGACTTGGGAGTTGTTCGGTTACAGGATAAAGTATGGGAAAGCATGGAGGGCAAAGAAACGGGCATGGAAGATGATATATGGGGATTGGGAGGAGGGTTACAAGAAGTTCTTAGCATTGTTCAATGCAATGAAAGAAAAAAAAAACCCAGACATGCATTATGAGTACATCCCTAAACCTAATGAATGGAGGAATGCCAGAGTGATATTCTTCTGTGCCTTTTGGTGTCAAGAGTACAGCAACACACGACCCGTCAAAAGGAGCCATAACGGCATGCCACACGCAGGCACGCTCCAAGACTGACCCAAGAGGGACCCACCGCGCACTACATTATATGATATTAGCTAAAGAATTCTTTCTCATGTAAGGACCGTCCCTTATAGTATAAAAGAGAGTCCCTCTCCCCTTGTACACAGACAAGCACACCTGCTGTAACACACCTCGAAGCAATACTATGATCATCACTCATTGGACTAGGACGAGAGTCTAAACCAGTATAACTCCAGTGTCTTAGTTCCTTGCTCGGATCCCCGTGATCCACCATTCAGAGTGAGTGCGCGCTTGCATTCCCATGGAACCCAAATATGTTGTCCCCTAGTTTCCAAAACCACGACACGACTGATTTATATGACTTCCTAGCTCGGCGTCAAGATCTATGGCGCCGACCTAAGGGTCACGTCGGTGCCACGTCGGCCCTCGCTTGCTAGCGAGGCAGGTACCTCGGCGCCACAGCCTTGTGATGCCGAGATGTGTTACATCGGTGCTACACACTACACCATGACACAATTTTAGCGTCAAACATCTGACGGTAAAAATAGATGTTTGGCGACAGCAAGTATGTCACAAAATAATACCATCACACTATCTGTCGGTAATTATTGCGTTGGCGTCAACAAATTTGTCGGCAATAATTTTGAGCTATTGTGGCAGTTCATCCGTCGGTATAAATGATTATGCGTGGCACACCGACTGTCGAGAAAACATAGCATCAGATCATCTGTCGGTACATGAATGTCTTGAGTAATTAATAAATTTCAACTAATATATTTAAGTAATTAATAAATTTCAACTAATATATTTATATAAGTGTATATGATGTCCCAATTAAGCTCCTACCCACGCCCTAGCCTGTGGGCAAGCCTAAAAAGGCAACAAAAAAAGAGCAAACTAGGATTTGAACCCAACACCAATTGCTCTGAAGCAACAACTCAAACCAGCTAAGCTAGAGTTCATTTGTGTTACATGGTGGAGAAATATTTTTAAGAAGTAAGATCTATAGGAATAAATTAATGAATTGTTTTCCCCTGGCCGAAGCGCTCTCTCTCATTCCTGTACGCGTCTTCTCCGATCCGTGAGTTCATATCCGCCGCTGCCAAAAACCTAAACCACTGCGCCGCTGTAAACCACCGCGCCGCCGCCCCCGATGTCGTCTTACTTCGCCCTGTTCTTGCCCCTTGAGACTCGGACCTCCAGCCGCAAGTCCTGTGGTGCGTAGACGTGTTCTTGCTCCTGTAGGATCTTTGATCTCTTGTTGCTCGGCTAATCAAAACGGAAGTGCCGCCATCTCTGGACTTCGACAACAGGCGATGGCGGACGCCCTGCACCGACACGTCCTCCTCCGGTCCCTCCCCCATCGACCACCGCATCACCGCCCAACGCTGTGCCCTGTGACCGTGCGGTGGTGTAGTCTGCTGCTGCTGCCCAAGACTGAAGAAAGATAGTTCAGGTTTTAGAATATTTATTAGTGCCATTGTAAATTTGTGATAAAAAATTTATGGTGAAGAACTGAAGATATTTATTTGTGTTTGGCATAAGTCTGCTGCTGCTGCTAGCGAGGACGAGGGCGGGCTCCGGACCACCTGAAGGAGAAGTGCGTGAACAACGCTTGGACGACATCCATTGATCAGTGGTAATCTTTACTTGTTATTTTTCCATCTCCTGTTGATTTGCACCAGAAAAAAATAATTAATTCAACTTTTATCTTTGATACTTGTAATGATTCCCCCTTTTCCACCCTTTTTGCACTTACATTATGAAGCTGTGAAGGGTACATTTCATCTTATTATTTGTTAAGGTACAACATGGATAAAAGGTGGATGAATGAACCTAGGTATATTTCTAACAATGTACTATAAACCATTATTTTGTAGTAATCACCTTTGACCAACATATTGTTATTGTACCTAATATTTATAGGCACACAAAGGTCTACATAGATGGGGTAGTTGGATTTATTGAGTTTGCGTTTAGGAATTCTATAGGTGGAGACAAAATTCTATGTCCATGTAGAAAATGTGTTAATTCTCTATGAAAAGATGAAAATGAAGTTCGTGCGCACTTGATATGTGATGGCTTTCAAGAGGGATACAAAAGGTGGACTTATCATGGGGAAAGAGACTTTGTGCCTATTAATAGTCATGACTACACTGATACAGAGGTTGTAAACAATTCAGATGAAGATGACATACCAATTTGGTTCATGACTTAGCTGGTGGTCTAGATGATAAAGGGGATTTTGAAGTATCTGATGGTTTAAATGAAACTGATGTAGATTTAGAAGCCATCAATCAGTTAGCGATAGATAATACCCAAGAGCTATACCCAGGGTGTAAGAAGTTCTCAAAGTTGCATTTCTTAATAATAATTCTTCACTTGAAATTGCTTGGAGGGTGGACAGATAAAAGTTTTGATATGCTACTAGATCTACTAATGGAGGCTTTCCCTGATGGCTTGGCATTGCCAAAAAATTTCAATGAAGCAAAGAAAGTAATTAAGTGTCTAGGACTCGGGTATATCAAATTTGATGCATGTGAAAATGATTGTATTTTGTTTAGGAAGGAGTATGCTAAGTATGATGCATGTCCCACATGTGAAAGGTCATGCTAGAAATCAAAAAGGATAAGTTTAAACGGAAAACGTGTACACAAGGTTCCATGCAAAGTTCTTCATTATTTTCCAATAAAAAGAAGGCTTCAGAGGTTATTTCTGTCATCTAAGATAGCAAGTGACATGAGGTGGCATGATGAGGAGCGTATACAAGATGGATTACTAAGGCATCCTGCAGATTCACCTCTCTAGAAGGATTTTGACCAAAAGCACCCAGTGTTTGCTTCTGACAGTCGCAACATTAGACTTGCTTTAGCTACAGATGGTTTTAATCCGTTCAGGTCCATGAATGTTAGCTATAGCATTTGGCCTGTTATTCTCATCCCATATAACTTTGCACCATGGTTGTGTATGAAGCAAACGAATTTCATTATCTCATTGCTCATTCCAGGCCGTAGATCTCCTGGTAGTGATATAGATGTTTATTTTGAGCCACTAATTGATGATCTGCTAGATATGTTTGTTGAAGGGGTGAGAACATATGATTCTGCAAAGCATGAGTATTTTCAATTACGTGCTGCAATAATATGGACCATATCTGATTATCCAGGCCTAGGGTACATTGCAGCATGTACTACATCAGGTGAAGTAGCATGTATTGAATGCCACTCATATACATGTTCTCTACGATTGAAACAAGGTACAAAAAATTGTTATATGGGACACCGTAGATTCCTGGGCCCAAACCATCCATATAGATTTGATCTAGATTCGTTTGATGGTAAAGTTGAGGACAGGCCAGCGCCTAGACCACTTTCTGGAGAGGAAGTTTTATTGCAAAAAGAGAATATGCACACAGTGCATGGGAAAGGTTGCCAACATAAAAAGAAAGCAAAAAAGAAGGAAGGGGAGCCTACTATCATATAGAAAAGGAGGTCTATTTTTTAGGCTTCCATATTGGAAGGATTTAATGTTACGACATAATTTAGATGTCATGCATATCGAGAAGAATGTGTGTGATAACATTGTCAACACCCTCCTAGGCATTCAACGGAAGTCCAAGGATAACTTGAAATATCGTTTGGATCTTCAGTCCCTAGGCATTCGAACTGAGCTTCATCCTATTCCAGTGGGTGACAAGTTATATTTACCACCAGCATCATATACAATGAGTGCGTCTGAGAAGACATTATTTTGTGAGGTACTGAAAGGAGTAAAATTTCCAGATGGATATGCATCAGATATAAGAAACAATGTGGATGTGAAGGAGAAGAAGCTTGTTGGGCTAAAGAGCCATGATAACCATGTTTTGTTACAGTATTTACTCCCACTTGCTGTGAGAAGGATTTTACCAGAAATAGTTAGTGCTGCACTGATTCGTGTGAGAAATTTTTTCAAGCAAATCTATTCGCCAGTTATTCGTATAAGCGATATGCATAAGCTAGAGTCAGAAATAGCTGAGACTCTAAGCATTCTTGAGACTATATTCTTGCCATCCTTTTTTGATAATATGGTACACTTAATGGTTCATCTCCCTACTCAAGTCAGAATTGCTGGCCCTGTTCAATTTCATAATATGTACCCAGTGGAGAGGTAAATTTTAATATATTTTAGCAATAAATTAAACTTAGTTTTACTCAAAGGAAGGTTTAACATATATGCCATTTCTCCTTTATAGGTTTTTAAAGAGATGTAAGGGCCATGTTTGCACTAGGAGTCACCCAGAGGGGTCAATTGCAAAAAGTTATCTATTTGATGAGAGTCTCACATTCTGTTCTCGCTATTTACATGGTGAAACTAGATTTAACCGGAAAAAAAAGAAATGATGATGGCTTGGATGTTAATTTCGTGGTTTAGGCTTAGGATCGGACCAACTCCACAAGATGTAGGCACCCCTGGAACTCAAATGAAAATATCAACAAAGCTTCAAATGACATTGCAAGCTCGCAATTAGTCTGAGCAAGAGGTTAGAGCCTAAGACAGGATATGAATCAAATGAAAGAAAAATTGATCAAATTTATCAAATGATGGTAGCAGCTCAAGGGGTGCAACATATAGAAAGCCCATCACAACATGGGTCTAATTCTCGACAGGTGATATAATATTGCATATGTTTAGCCAGTGTAGCATATATCGAGCAGTTCGTCGTCTATCCTGTTAATTAGGCTTGTTTCCTTTATCTCACTAACACTTTTTCCCTTTTAATTTTCTTTAGAACTCAAGGGTGCATCGGTCAGATGAGGTGGCACATGATTACAATGGTAATCACCATTCACAAAATATGGTTGAAGATGACTTGCAGCTTACTAGGCGAGTTGCAAGCACTATGGGCCGTCCAAGGAATCATGAAGATGTTAATACTATCAAAGAGCAAAGTCGCAAGCGAGACATTGCAACAATGGTACCTCAAAGAAATCATGGATCACCTCAAAATGCAGATGATAATCATGTAATTTCTCATCTATCACTTCATATTTATGTTTCATTATTTGAACTTTGTAATCTTTACTTCGCATATTTTATTAGGTTGGTAAAGAAGTCATATTATATTCTATGATGAGATCAGAAGTTCCTGTTGCAATAGCAAATATTATCTCAACCGACCCAACCACTAAGGTTGGAGATGTTCCTCTTGGAAGGGAGTTTACACAAGTTTTTGTGACTCGTGTGCTAAAAAGGGAAAGTACTCTACCACGACCATACTTAGGTGTAGAGAGTATGGGGGATGCTCTTTTTATGCCCGTTGCATGGCCAACGAACAAGATAAACTACAATCTTGTATTTTATTTATGTAATTAATAGAACAAGCTTCTAATGTTCTGTGTTTTTAGATGAGTCGTAACAAAAAATAAACATTGACCCAAGGTTCTACAGCAGCAGCAGGTAAATATTTTCTTCATATATAGTTGTGTATAAGTGTAGAGATAGATTAAAAACAGAGTGAATGGTACTATTGCATAACTATGCATCTGAATCATTCTCTGTTTTTGTAGACAATTCTTGTCTCTAATATATAATTGCGTTTGCAAGGGATCATTCTCTGTATTCTATGAATTATGAAACATGTGATTGTTGTTGCTGTTTGAAACTGAGCTGCTCAAACTGTATTGTGACTTGGCGGTGCAAATATAATTCAACATAACTCGTGGCTGCTGCTATAGTGCAATCCAGCTTTGAATTTTATTTGCAGCTTTGAGCAGCTCAGTCACAATCCAGTTTTTATCACCGAAACTAATTAATTCAGCTTTTTTTCTTGCTCTGTTTTCATTTTTTTAGAGCATGTTTTCATGTTCTATTTCTTTGTAATCATGTGCATTGAATACATAAATATATGTTTTAATAAACCTTTAATGTACTTCCAGTTTGTATTTTCTGTTGGAAGTTTATGGACGTGCTGATACAGTAATTGACATATTATCAAAATATGTTGTAGGAAGAGGAGCTGAAAGCAAGGATCAGATTGCTTGAAGTGTGAAAAAATGATTACTCGCATGCATGTTAGCTGTTGGCGTAACACCCAGCCGATGGAGAGAATTTAGTTTGCTAGATGAATCTTTATACTTTTGCATGTAATAGAACTGAAAGATCACTTTAAAATTTAGGAAATATGTATGCTATTATTTTTATATGTTCATCATAGAAAGCGTGTTCTAAACAAATATATGTTGGAATCCAAAGTCAAAGATTGATCTTCTTTTAGTAATCAAATTTCATATATTCTGAGCTACATATTATTCAAGTTGTCCTGCAATGTGCATCATAATCAGTTTATTATTTATTTCATTAGCATATATTTGTATGCATGTATTCTTTTTTTTAACCGCACATAGGAAATAACATCAGACAATCTGTCGGCATATAGACTTTTAGCGACACACAAGGCGTCGACACAAAAATATGTCGGCAAAAGTCTGTCCGACGGCAAAGATATGTCCGTTGGCAAAAACATAAACATTACCGATAGATAGTATGTCGATAGATCTATGTCTGCCGGTAAATCTTTTTGCCGACAGGACTTTCGCCGACACACATTGTCTGTCGCCAAAACTCTTTACCGACAGAATGTGCGACACTATTTAGGTGTTTTACCATCAGGTCTGTGGGTAATATTGTGTCATGATGTAGTGACAACATGTGACGTCGAGCAGATGGTAAAAAAAGGAATTAAGTCGTCCGTGAGATTTTTTGAAAAAATGACTATTTTTTTAAAAAAAATCGGGACAGAACACGCCCACTATGTACGTAGCAGCTGTCCAGCCGGCTGGCCTGGCCTGGCCCAGCATTGATGGTGGAGCTGATCCCACGCCGTCGTGTCGCGCGAGCATCGATCGCAGATCCGCCAAACAAGCGCTCGTTTTTGGAAGGGAGGGCGTGAAGCGCGCGTATCCATCTGCTGCACATGCACATGCTGTCGCGCGCTTCCCTCCCGTCCCGCGCCTCGACGTACTACGTCGCCCGCGTATAGGCGTATAGTTAAATAGTTAATTGACTGGCTAGGTGGGACAGAGCACCAACAAGCTCTACGCGAGTACACCATACCTAGAGCCAGTGTGTGAATAAGTATGGACTGTTTAGCCTAGCTCCAGCTCTAAAAATTTAGTACATTTATTAGAGCAGATTATTATGTGCTCTAAAAAATCGTGGAGCTAAAACTGTAAACATATAAAAAGATATTTTGATAAATTATTTTATTTATTATTTAGATTTAAAATATTTTTAAAATTAATTAAATTGATATTATAAACTACAGCACCATATTGAAGCTGGAACCCGAAACTATCCCAAACATCTCATATATATGCCAATCCCGTGACATTTCTTGAGAGACATATACCACGTACTACAGTGATCATATGACGGTTAACTGTGGTCGCTTGATAGTTTTGCGCGATAGAGTGTGTGTTATATATATATATATATATATATATATATATATATATATATATATATATATATATATATATATATATATATAGATATAGTATTAGGAGCCCTGGGCTTCCATTACTGCATGGAGCCCCGGCCACCTACCGACCGGGCCGACCAACCAGGTGTGCAGACCGCACCAGACCATTTTTGGTTTACTGTCCCCGACTGCTTACGCCAAATTAACATATGAGTTACGATGATGTGTGTTGCCATTTATGCAAATATAGTTTGTGCACGATTTAGCTTTCTGGGCCCACGAGAACTTTTATTTGATGGCCCATTTTACCCACGCATTTCTTTACCCTAACTGCTCCCATCTTTATCTCCCGAAGGCACGTAGCCGCCGCCAGTTTCTTCCCCCATCTTCATCTTCCTCGCAGCGCCGGTGCTACATCTCCAGACTGCCCCTGCTCCGTGTGGACCCACTCTCCAGCGCGACTGCACGGCTGTTGTTCCCGCGGGTGGAGATGGCGGCGGTCAACCTCCTCGCTGAGTCTGTCGCGGTGCGCTTGAGGGCGCCGGCGCCGCCGGGCGCAGGGGAGGAGCTCGCGGCCAGGCTCACGGAGTGCGGGTTCCCCGCCACGGCGCGCCGAGGCGGAGCGGTCACGGGGGCTGGGGAGAGCGCGCGCAAGTGGAGGGAGATGGCGGCCAGGAAGGAGGAACTCCTGCTGCGGAGCCGAGGCCGAGTCGCGTGGACGATCGTCGCGCTTTGTTGCGGCTCGCATGCGTCCCACATCCTGCACTCGCTCGGTATCCATGTCGGCCACGGTGAGTTACCACGAGACATTCATAGCGTGATCTGATTTTTTGGAATAACAGAGTGATGTTTAATATTGGCGTGAAGGGCCCCTCTGATCAGTCTACCTATGGTTCAGGAACATTTTTTGGATCTGTTGCATAATCCTTATGTGAAATGTGGCATTGCTACAACTGCTTTGTTTGGGCTTGGAAGAGGTATAATCGGCTCCCAATGTTTCCTTATATTGTGCATTAGTGTACCGTTTGCAGTTTACATGTTGTTTTGTTCAGTGGTGTGCCGATGGATAGCCACTGCTGTATATTTTTTTAATGTTCAATCAATTTCTAAGAATTGGAGTTGGCGACTTTGAGCAGTGACATCTATTGGGAAAAATGTTAGATTTTATTTTAAAGGATGGGATAAAGATAAATATGTGAAACATACTAACTCTAATGTCAACTTCTTTACTTTTGATCCATGGATAAACGATGTTTGGAACCAAATCAGGATTTTGTGCAGGTATCATCAGCTCAATACCATCATCATTCTTGATTTTTTTGTCCAGGGATTAACAGACTTGTCCTGAAGGGCATCAAGCAAACTGGCTCATCAGTTATGTAATGAAGTGATGCAAGTAAGGGTGTGCAAGTGTGCCTTCAACTAATAACAGAAAAGAAGAAAAGAAAATAGAGAATTGAACAACTTCAGGAGTACTTCAGAACAATGTACAATAAAGTATGGTTGCTTCTATATTAATTGTAGGCTAATGTTGTCTATTAATTTACAATGATGTTTTTTAGGGAAATACAGTAGCGAGAACTCTGTTGTGGCATAAAACTACCTCGGTTGCTCTGTCTCTAAAAGAATACCCTTTTGGCTTGTTCAGATGTATAGCCAGAGTGACATTATTTTGGGGACAGGTTGTATATTTTTATATATAATGATACTTAATTTAATCTTTATTCCCAGGTCATGGAGGCTGACATTGAAGAATTTGAAGCTAAATATAGAGGGTCAGATTCTGAGAAAACGGACTTGATGGAACTCTACACAAAATATAAGGGCAACATGAATAGGAATAATTATCTCTTATATCATATTGTAAAATCTGAAATAGTTCTCATGTAGATGTTAGCTTGCATTTTACGCTACAATTACCTCAGATCACTTCTTGTTGTATCTTACACCAATTTACGAAATTTCTTGATGTGTTTTATGACAACCTCATGCGCTGAGAGATACATTCGGTCTACATTCGTTATTATGAAACAGATTGACGATTTACGCTAAAATTCATACTCATTTACGTTGTTTTGGTTCACGATTTACGCTTAAATCCGTCCGAGCCAGAACCCGCGCACGACCGGTGGCGCGTGATTTTCGCGCCGTAAATTACCTACGAAACAGGCATACGATTTACGCTAAATTGTGTACTCATTTACGCTGTTTTAGCTCACATTTTACGCTAAAATCTATTTGAGCCAAAACCCGCGTACGATCGGACGCACGCGATTATTACGCCGTAATTTCGGGACCCATTTACGGTTATGAAACAGATATACGATTTACGCTAAATTTCGTACTCATTTACGCTATTTTGGTTCATGTTTTACGCTATCATGTTACACAGCGTTATGCAGTCGTAAACGGTGTGCACATGGTAATATTCGTTCCCGTGATTCGTGGCAAAAAAGATTCCTTCTATGCATGATTTACGCACATTACTACATATATTTATGCGTGCGTATATCGCATGTCGCGTCTCATCCGAGATTCGTGGCTATCATATGCATGGCTGACGCAAGCTAGCGGCCAGTGGGCCGACCGCGACCTGGCTGGGGCTTCCCCCACTAACGGAAGCCCAGGGCTTCCATTACCTCTTCCCTATATATATATATATATATATATATATATTAGGAGCCCTGAGCTTCCAATAACTAAAAGAAGTCCGGACCAGACAGTGCAATCCGGTCGAGCCGGACCACATCCGGACGTCTATAAAACAGGACCTGGAGTGCTAGGGTTCAGTTTTTCACGCCCCATCTCGATTCATTAGCGACGACGGTTGCCCGATAGCGCGCGCGGCGGTGGACCCCGGCCAGTGGCTGCGGTGGCCGTGGCTCCCCGACCTCGACATGCGGTGGCGGTGGTTCCTAGGCCGGCGGTGGCGGCCCTCGATCCAGAGGGCGAGCGGCGGCGAATCCCAGACCGGTGGCCGCAACTCCATTACCTCGACGCGCGGTGGCGGAGGTTCCTCGATCCGCAGCGAGACCCTTGTGCAGGCAAGCGGCGGCGTCCCTGAAGCCCCGAGGAGGCGGCACTTCCAAGGCCGGCGAGCAAGCGACGCCCGTCGACGTGCGAGTAGCGACGGCGACGCATGAGGCGCGATGTTCGAGCGAGCGACGTCACGGAAGGGGCGAGATGCGCGCAGCGATGATCGCGCGTGACATCCTCTGATCCGGCGCATTTTTCTTTTCGTTTATTGTGTTTTATGCCTACCACATGTATTATTTACGTTAAAAACTGTATGATTTTATGCTTTAACATAGAGTTCGTATATCAGTTTACTGCATGCACATTGGAAAGGCTATTCCTTGATTTATGTTGTTCTTAATTTGCGCGCATGCAATGGAAACTCCCACGATTTTGCAATAATTTTTGGATCTGTATAAAAATAGAAACTGCATGCATACGGCTGCCATGTTTTTCGGATCTGTCATAAAAATAGGATCGTAATAACAACCTACTAAAGCTATCAACCTCTAATTAACTCGGTATTTACGCTTATAATTGAGGGATTTTATGCTCAAAACTTAAGGTTTTTGCGCTCCACCCGGAGATGCGTCCACCAGTGAACAACATGCCAGATTTTTTACGCAGTGTAAGGAATTGCATAAATATCTACACCGTGTAGTATAATTTGTTTCAGTATACATCATAAACTAGTTCTAATGCGTTTAGTTGCATAGCTGTTGGAGGGATCCTATATTTATGAAGGAAATAAAACATTAAATGTGATTTTTTGTTTCTATGCATGCAATTCATTTCCTTTCATTGCATATTCTTTCCATCATAAATTCGTGTGCATGCAGCCTGTAGCAGATTTTTACGCAGTATACCAAATTGCATAATTATCTACACAGTGTAGCATATTTAGTATAAGTATATAGCATAAAATGGTCATTACGAGTTTTAGTTGCATGTCTGTTGCAGCGATCCTAAATTTATGGAGGAAATAAAGCATTTAAAATAGAAACCGCCACACATATATTTCCTAAATTTACGCGCAAGCAAGGGAACGTGTTTGACTCATGCATGCATTTTGCCATAATTTTAGGATCTGTATAACCGCATGCATGCGACTGCCATGTTTTTCGAATCTGCCATAAAAATAGGATCGTAATAATAACCTACTAGAGCTATCAACCTCTCACATTGGCTCGGTATATACGCTTATAATTGAGGGATTTTATGCTCAAAACTTAAGGTTATTACGCTCCAACCCGGAGGTGCGTCCACCAGTGAACAACATGCCAGATTTTTTACGCAGTGTAACGAATTGCATAAATACCTACACCATGTAGTATAATTTGTATCAGTATATATCATAAACTAGATTTAATATGTTTTAGCTGCATGGCTGTTGGAGGGATCTTATATTTATGAAGGAAATAAAACATTAAATACGATTTTTTGTTTCTATGCGTGTAATTCATTTCCTTTCATTGCACATTATTTTTATCATAAATTCGTGTGCATGCAGCTGGTAACAGATTTTTACGCAGTATATCGAATTGCATAATTATTAACACAGTGTAGCATATTTAGTCTCAGTATATATCATAAAATGGTCCTTACGCGTCTAGCTGCATGGCTGTTGCAGCGATCCTAAATTTATGGAGGGAATAAAGGATTTTAAAAACAGAAACTGCCGCACATATCTTTCCTAAATTTATGCGCATGCATTGGATCGTGTTTGACTCATGCATGCATTCCTTTTTTTGCGCTAACAGACGTGGGGCAGGTGGCGCACCTGACAGCCTGTTTGGGCGCGCTGGTTGAACCAGTTTGCAGGGGTGGTCGGCCTGGGCTTCCTTTAACTATTGGAAGCCCAGGGCTCCCGTTATACCTATATATATATATATATATATATATATATATATATATATATATATATATATATATATATATATATATATATATATATACACACACACATGGAAGCATCTACGACGATCCATTTACGCTGCTCAGCCATTGATCGGTTGAGATACGTACTGCTGTTCATGTTCGCACGCTGCAGCAACCATGTTCGTTACTGTTATACATATACATATATGCCTATATATATATGCTAATAGCAGCACATGCAATGGTCGATGCGCAAGTATATTATTAGGTGCTTTAAACAGCCTTAAAACTGTACTTTTAGGGCCAGTTTGACAACCATATTTTCTAAGAGATTTCTAGTTTATTTTTTACTTGGAAAAATGAGAATCCATTGAGAAAACGGACTTGCCAAACAAGACCTTAATAGCTAGGGCACTGTTCATTCAAGTCTGGTGGAGTGCAATGCAAGTATGCTGTATGCATGCTCTCCCTTCCTGCACCTCTTCAGCTTGCTTTTGCTTCCATCCATGGCCCCAGCAGCAGGCTGGCATAGCTGATCGGGCGAGCCGAGGGGCATGCAGCAGGCGAAGGGCTGAGGTCGTCGCAGGCAGCAGCACAGGGTAGACCGGTAGGGCAGCGCGTGTGGTGACAAATGCCAATGCCCAACGCCAGTCGAAGAAAGCAAAGGCATAAAGGCGGCCTCCCCGGGCCATGCATAAATGAGGCACAAGCACAACAGTGGCGTTGCATGCATTCGACCCTGCACAGCCGCTGAATATTCCCTGCCGCGGGGCATGCATTAACGGCCACAGTTTTGAATGGACAAAGCACGCATCCGATTCTGCAGGGGCGCATTTGCATTGCATTGTAGTAAAGACCATAGAGACACAGCGCGTCGATCGATACTTGATCGTCGTCCACGCACGGCCAGCCGGCCAGGCAAAGCACTGCATGCATGCATGCATGCATGCATGCATGCATGCGTCTAGTGCACCGGAGACCATGCATGCATATCCAGCTGCAGGGCTCCAGCAAGCGTGTCCAATGGGGCTACACAAGGACATATAGAGTCATATATAATAGAGAGAGAGAGAGAGTAAAACATGCATGCTTGTGATGTCAAACAGTGGTACACGCTGCATGCATGCCTTGGCTTCAATGCCCTTGACCATCTAGAAAGCAGCAGGAGGAGCTTCCATATCATGGATGCATGCATGTGTGTGTTTGTTGGAGGCCAGAGCCAGATCCCTCTTCGAGCCTGTTCGCTGCGGCTGGATTAAAGCCGTTTGGACTGCTGCAGCTGCAATCCATAGAGAGAAAAATACTGTAGAAGCCGCAGCCGCAGCCGGATTAAAGCCGCAGCGAACAGGACAATTCTGGGGCTATACGGTCTATATCCATCCTCGTTAGTATTTATCTACCACAGCGTTTTAGTGCATACTAACCTTTACCGTCAGTTAATGGCCACCTTTTCGCGACATAAACTTTTTCTTTTATAGTCTTCTAGTCGACATGAAGTACTATGTTTTACTGATATTCAAATACATCCGATTATACGCTTATTAGCGAATGGAAATGACATCATTAATGACAACAATTAAAAATTACATAACTCAAGCATAATAATAAAAAAAAACCACATAATCTATAAATAAAATCACATAACTTTTAAGCATAAAAATAAACAATAAATAATTTATAAACAAAATATAATTTGTAAGAGTAGATTCTATGATTTATTTTGATTATTTCCAAAAAAATTTTGAACTACAAATGGTTTAAACTATCTAACTGGCTTGACACATGCATGCACAAATAAAAAAACGTCATACCACTAAATTTGGTGGTTACCAACTGATTTGTCCGATATCGTGTTGGTATCGACCGGTTTGGCTGCAACATGGTCGAAACCGACCGATTTAAATGGTCGGTGCTGGGGGGCCTCTATCGCCGAAGATCCTCAAAACCCATTTAACATTAAATACATTTCAGATACTACACAAAAATAGAAGCTCCTTCGGAGAAGCTTAAAAACTAGAAAGGAGAAGCTCTTTCGGAGTAGCTTAAAAACTAGAAAAGAGAAGCTCCTTTGGAGAAGCTTAAAAACTAGAAAGGAGAAGCTCTTTCGGAGAAGCTTAAAAACTAGAAAAGAGAAGCTCCTTTGGAGAAGCTTAAAAACTAGAAAGGAGAAGCTTCATAGCACTAGCCACGAAGGTATGTGTCGAAGGAAGCTTTGGCCAAGACATAATGAAGATCAAAGCAGAGAAGAAGATGAGAAATCCAAGAGACCCGATCGTCGGGGCAAGTGAAGAAAAAAATACTTCATTACCCCTGTGTATTCATTAGTCCAATTGTATAGTTTTGTGGGTATGATTGTAATTTTATACGAAGCTGTATCTCGCGACTATAAATAGAAGAACAATGCCATGTATTTGGGGACGAGCTGAAGCTTGGGAAACTGATCCGCTCTGCCTCCGAAGATACGTTCTCCCGTTACATAGGCAGAAGGTATATTTGTAATTGTTGATGCATTGAAAGAATGAAAGCTGATTCTAGAAGAGAAGGTGTTGAATAAGCATCTCTTATATTCTATCTTTTTCTTAGTAAAGAGTTGTCAAAACTTCTTCTTTACTTTGTCCCCTTGATAGATTTCAGAAGGAGAAGCTATATATCAAGGGGAGAAGATCTCAAAGCTTCTCCTTTACCATCTCCCCTCGATAGATTTCAAAAAGAGAAGCTATCAAGGGAGAAGCTTTAATCATCCTTACCTGTGTTGACAGTCGGTACGGTAGCGCCTCCCATCGAACCAACTCACATTAAAAGTTTAAAACTGTCATGGTTGGTAGCGCCCTTGCGTCAGCCGTCGATATCGGTTACCGGCAGCCGCCAGCGCGGCAGGGGGTTACATTCCTTCTGTTGTGTGCGTGTTTAGAAGGGGAATACATGTCTCTAATGCCATTTATTGAGGTGTGCATTAAACACACCGTCTACATATGAGTCGGTTGTGATGTACATATACATTACTCCTGCACTGAGTGATAATGCACTTTTCACTGGCGGTTCCAAAATAACCGCCAGTGGAAATGCTGATTTCCACTGACCCCTAGCACTGGCGGTACTGAAAAACGCCTGTGTAAATAGGTTTAGAACCGCCACTATAAAGCTTCTGTGTACTAGTGGATGAAGCTGTAGGTGGTGGGGAAGGGACGGGGAATTTGGCATGTACTCCCTCCGGTGCAGTAAAAGAAGTCATCCTGCGCGTGACCGAGCGTGCACAAAAAGAAGTCATAGCGCGCGTGGGTCTGGGATTTGGACGTTGTTGCCCCTAGTAATTGCACAAAAAAATGCATTTAAGAGGAATCGAACTTGAGACCTCCAGTCTAGAATGCCTTGGAGCTGCTACAGCAACCAATCAAGCCTGATTGTTTTAGTGACGTTAATGCACCCATATCCCTATTTAATAGGGGCAAACAGGGAAAACTCTATGATAATTAATCACTCCTTGGTATGCACAATCATGTCCTAAACGACTACCTTTACTGCACTGGAGGGAGTATAGCATCATTACACTTCTGGCTTAATTAATTATCCGCAATAATGACCGGAGGTAGAAACTACATAGCGTAAATTATTCGCAAGATATACTGCTATACCTGCTACGGAGGAGGGGCACAAACAGATTGTATAATAATTAGACACCCAAATGGCACTAAAGTATAAGAGTAAGCAAACATACACTACTGGACCCATCTTTTTTGTCGAGTGTCTCATACACTGAGCAAATGCTATTTTATACTCGGTAAAAAGCTTTTTTGCCGAGTGTTCGAAAAAAATACTCGGCAAATTATTTGGCACTCGACAAATAACCGAATTCAGGCAGTGATAGACTGATAGATGTACTTTTGAGCTCCAGCTAAACAACGATATACAGCGGGAGGACAAGATAGTAGAAGTGGCAAGGAGCAAGGGTGAAAACAGAGAGATTACATTGACACATGACAAAGTGTAACTGATGCATTCCAGGCTTAAGACGTACTTTTGGTCTTTCTCAACTGCTTACATATATATATACTAACAATGCTGCTCAAGAAGACGAGACGATGCCTAACATCACAGGAATTAACGAGCTACTCGCCAGGAATGCGTCACTTACAGCTTCTTAATCCCAGGGAAAATGGCCAGCAACTTTTGACACAGAAAACAAGAGAGGAAAAAGGAAATAGAAGGCATGTTCATTCCAGGGATCGGAGTGCTAATACTGAAACTAAGAATAATAAATCTCATAAGATACCTAGCAAGAGATCGAGCTAGACATGTATATATCTCGGACCATGACGCCTCAATTCCCCGGCCACGCGCGCACACCTCGCACCGTACCTCGATCTGCACCCATTCATGCTCCGCGCGCGCACAGCTAGCTCGCAGCGAGAAGCATGTCTGCATATGCAGCAGCACGGCGGTGCGAGAGCTCAACTAACGCGAGCTGCGGCTCACCGGCGGCCGGCCTCGCCTGTCTATGAGGCTTGTTCGCTCCGGCGGCTCCCTTGGATCCCCAGGCGGTGCTGGCCAGGCCGTTGCAACTGGAGTAGTAGTAGTAGCGGTAGGAGTACAGGCGGCGGCGACGGCGCTCAGCTCCATTGGGACAGGGTGGAGAGCGGCAAGAAGACGAGGCATTTTCTTGGGTATAGCTAGTTTAGTGACAGGGTGAGGAGTAGAAGATGACAATAGAGAAAAGGGCTGGTGTTTTTATACTACCAAGGAGAAAGCGAGAAGAGAGAGAGAGAGAGAGAGAGAGAGAGAGAGAGAGAGAGAGAGAGAGAGAGAGACGGGGATGCTACAGCCTACAGGTGGCTACAAAAGGCAAGCCCTGACAAAGTCTCTACACCTTTCCGAGCAGGAGCAATTGCGAAATTCATTCATTCGGATGTGGCGCTGCTGCACAGTGTTACTGTTACGGAGTAGGAGCTATAGTGCGTGCATGTGCGTTTAGTCTTGTCTCGGCCTATGCACACATATACACACATAGAATCCAAGATGTGTTTTCCCTCCACTACGCTGATTCTGCATAAACATCTGTAGAGCATGTACGTTCACGTAGTACTCCAGTGTTGTAGAATTGCCCTGCGTATTTGTTTTTCTTTGGCAACCGGAACAGGCCGTTGGCGTTTCTTCAGTCGTCTAGCTAC
This sequence comes from Zea luxurians, assembly GCA_029449295.1. Taxonomy (NCBI): domain Eukaryota; kingdom Viridiplantae; phylum Streptophyta; class Magnoliopsida; order Poales; family Poaceae; genus Zea; species Zea luxurians. The sequence continues at coordinate 11,021,749 of JAOPSE010000057.1, forward strand.
GAGAACCGAGGGGGCAAAATGGAACAGGATCTAGGGGGTTTTGGAATGTTGCGGCGACTGTGTGCAGGCCGGCCACACACTGATGAGACTAACATCCACGGAGGGGTGATGGGGAGGCACCAGCTCCGAGACACCTTGGGGTCAGCGATAAGGAAAATTACTGCTCAACATATGGGCACAATTTTATTTTTAGATTATCCGTATACATATATTTTCAATATTTTTTCTATCTACTATATGAAAACACCAGTTTCAACGGACCGTGTCAATATTTTTCAAAAAAACCCCTACCTTTCTTTAAATCAACCAACACTCCTATAATATCTTTTCTACTTCTATAATAAGAGAGTTTATGTAAAAAATAAGGTGAAATTATGTATAAGTGAGTGTTTGGGCGTGTTTGTCATAGCTCCAGAGCGGAACTCTAAGGAGAAACTGTCAAGAGCCTGTCAAACACCCTAACTCAAGAGTTGCAAACTCCATTGAATTTTCAGAGCTACAGTATAGATATTTGGAGTACCTCTTTTGCTGCTCTAAAAACTCTAAAAAAGCAAGCTAAACGTGAAGTTTAGAGTTATTTACCTGTCACTGCCACTGTTAAATCTGGAGTAGAGCTGCCCCACCTAGAGTTTTGGAGTGGAGCAGAGCTATACCAAACACGTCCTTTGGACCTTAGTTGTTAGCTCCACATTCACACCCACCTAATCAATAGAAAACATATATTTTATGTTGTTGACGTCTTTTTGGAGCGCCAAACACTCAACAAGAACCGTGGCGGTGCTCTCTGGTCAGGCGCGGACGGTCCGTGGCCAGGGGCCGGACGGTCCGCGACCTGGCGCAGGGGCTAGGGTTTCCTGTCTGACGGTCGGACGGTCCGCGCCCTAGGGCCGGACGGTCCGCGCGTGCGCAGGGGTGGCGGAAGATCGCCGGCGGCGCCTGAATCTCGCTCCCGGGAGGGACCCCGTTGGGGAGGAGAGATCCTAGGTGGTGTCTAGGCTCGGGCAGGCCGACCTAGACTCCTCTAATCGGCGTAGAGTCGAGGAGAGGTGGAGAATTTGGGGATCGAGAGGCTAAACTAGAACTAGACTAGAACTACTCCTAATTGTACAGGAAATAAATGCAAGATATAAGTTGTATTGATTCGATTGATTATTCTAAATCGGCTGTATACCTCTCTATTTATAGAGGAGGGGGGCTGGACCCTTTACAAACTAATTTCCGAGCGAATCCCGCGAATTTAGCTAACAACCGCAGCACAAAACTCGGAACCCTAATCTGTTCTGCGCACGCACGGACCGTCCGGCCCACAAGCGCGGACCGTCCGGCCCACAAGCGCGGACCGTCCGGCCCCAGGGCCGGACCGTCCGCCCTCTCTTTTTGGTGTCGAACATATGCCCCCCTGCCTTTTGGTGGAGCTGAGCAAACCACAAGCAACTAACTCGATGTATCATATCGGTTTTCTTAGGCATCTTGCCACTTACTAGAATGGCACGCAGTGGCCTTGGTCCTGATGGTTGACTCAACGGACGTGACCCCTTTAGCTTTGATCGAATTGTCAGTCCCAACACCGTCGAGCGTCATACTGGTCCTGACCAATTCGTCACCTTGCTTTCCTAATTTTCTAAGTGTTCTGGCGTAGCTTCGTAGTCAACCAGGTCTTCTCCTTGTAGGTCGTCTTCCTCCATGGATGTTGGTACGTCATTGCAGGTGTCATGGTGTATTGCGAATGATTCGGCCTTAGGGGTCGGACGGTCCGCGCCCTGTACGGTTGGTCCAGTCTTTATAGCCGGACTGTCTGCCATACCTGTAAAGAGTTACACAGTTGTTGTTTTATTTTCTATCTTTGTGGCCGTTTGATTTTCCTCAACAGCCTTTGGTCTCCATCTCTTTTGCGGTGGTGGATACTGCGGATGCGTGTCATTGAATATTTTTTTCGCCTCCTTCTCCTGATTCTTCTTTGCTCCAAGGCGCTGTAATTTTCGCTTTTGCGATCGTGTCAATCCCAATGGGCACCATCGGGGCATGGAGTATTTTAGATCGTCTGTTTTGTTGATATTCGTACCTTCTTTTTTGTTTGTGTTGGCCGATTCACCAAAAATCATCGGCCCTTCGTTATTTTGTTGTACAACGACATCTATCGTTCCTATTTTAATGACGTCTCCTTTTTTCGTACTGTTGGAGGTTGTAGCTGTATGCCCCCCTGCCGGATTAGTCAGCCTTTGGGGCCGGGTTGTTCGGCAATCTTGCTGGTCCTGTGCTCGTGGACCAGATTGAGAGGCTCTCAATCGGTCTTGTACTGGAGATGTCAACCTATTGAATACAGATGTTTGGGGTGCCCCCCAAGCAGGGTACTGTGGCATCCCAAATGGGTATGGTGGCATGCCCCACATTTGATTTGGGACATATGGTGGAGGTATGTATGTTTATGGATGTGACATAGGTGGATATGGGGGTGGAGGTGTCCATGCAGGTACGTAAGGTCTTAATTGAACATTATGACCTTCCGTCCTTTCCGATTGGTGTGGTGGTCCAATCGGCCTAACCTGCTGTCGCACCTGAGTGGGTAAGCGAGATCGCTTTGGTGACCGGTCGCTGGGGCTGGCCTTCTTTTTCACATATTTATACAATAATTGATCAAAGGTCGGACTGGATTTTACCAACCGACCAGTTGCCTTGAACGTGTTAGTTTTCCACGTACCTATTTCTGGTCGTCGTGGTTTGAAGGTACGTGGTCGCTGTGGCTCTTCGTCGTTGCCGGACCGTCCGCTGGAACGCTTCGGACCGTCCAGTGATGTTACGGACCGTCCGCGCCTGAGCACCGGACCGTCCGCGATGCGTAGTATAGGTTCTCGCGCATGTCCCCTTGTTTGCGCTTGCCCTCCAGTGCCGGAGTTTGTGATGGTCACCTTCAGTGTCTCCCCTCCATCAGGAGTCTTCTCGGCCACCACTTTCCTGCAAGAAATTTTATTGTTTCCATCGGCCTCCCGTGCGTTGCCGATGATGACTTCTTTGTCTTTGCCCTTATCGGCTGTGCTGGGCCGAATTAGGACCTTTTTTCCATTGAAGTCGATCATATTCATTGGGAAGGGCTCCGTGTCCTCCTGAAATTTCAATCGTCCCTCGTTAATGGTCGATTGGATTTGTCGTCGAAACACATTACAATCATTAGTGGCATGGGAAAATGAGTTGTGCCACTTGCAATATGCGCGACGCTTTAGTTCGTCGGCAGGTGGAACGATATAATCAATCTTAATGTTACCATTTTTAGTAATTCATCGAATATCTTATCATATCTGCCAACATTAAATGTAAACTTAATCTCCTCCTGCTGTTTCTTTTGAACTGGCTGCAAGGAGGAGCAAGCCGAAGATTTGGCCTGCTCAGGCTAAACTATTTCGGCAGTGTAAATTTCCTTTGGTTCACCGTCCGAACTACTTTGACTATGTTCTACTATATGGACATTATGATGAACCGTTTTGACTAGTTCTTTGCTTCGGCTTTCACAAGCCGAAGCTCTCTGATGTAATTGTGCTAGCGTAAAGAACTGGATGCCTTCTAATTTCTCTTTTAAATAATAGCGCAATCCATCAAAGGCTATTCCCGCCAGTTGTTTATCTGTTAAATGAATTTGAAAGCATCGGTTTCTCGTATCCCGGAATCTCCGGATGTAATCACTAACCAATTCATCTTTTTCTTGTCGTAGGGCTACTAAGTCTACTAAATCTAGCTCATAATCGCCAGAGAAGAAATGTTCGTGAAATTTTTGTTCTAAATCTCCCCACGACAAAATGGAGTTAGGAGGGAGCGAGGCATACCATGTGAATGCAGTTCCTGTTAAAGATAATGAAAATAAACGTACACGGAATGCTTCCGTGTCGGCCAATTCTCCTAACTGTGCTAAGAACTGGTCTATCTGCTCACGCGTGCTCTTTTCTTGGTCACCCGAAAACTTTGCGAATTCAGGTATTCTGGTCCCTTGTGGGTATGGGAGCCGGTCAAACTGGCTATCATAAGATCTCCGATATGACTGCCCCCCGGGGACTATACTAACTCCGAGCTTATCTCGGAACGCCCCAGCTATTTCCTCCCTTACTATGTCGATGGCAGCCCTATGAGGTTCATAGGACTCCAATATGGGTGAGTTTGTTTGGATGTTGGTATGTTGTTTTCCTCCCCATTGGTTTGGGTTTTGCAGCGCGTTAATGCATGCCCTATGAGGTTCATAGGACTGGCCATTCCTTTTTGGCCTTCTAGGGGCCTAAAAGTACTCACTCTCACGGGTTTGATAGATTATATTACGGTGCTGGTGTGTCATATGGTGAGATGGGGAGTCTAGCTGGGACGGATACGGAGTTGGATATCCATCCTCCTTAAAAAACTCTGTGCCGGACCGTCCGGTTAAATACGCGGACTGTCCGGCCCCGTGCGCGGACTGTCCGGCCATGTGGCCGGACCGTCCGACATTATATTCGGACTGTCTGGCGCCATACGCAGACATTCTGAATGGGCTATCTAGGGTTTGCACGGCATGTGGCGGCTTGGGTGCAGGTCTTGGTAATTCACTTCTAAAAATGGGATCGGCCGCCGCTTGCCCGGACGGTCCACGCCCACGTGCGGACGGTCCGGACATGCGCAGATCGGTAAATTTATCGCCGATGTGCGTGGGAGGCTGTCGTTGCCCAGGGTACATGTCCATCGGCATCCCATAAAGGGGTTGTGACTGGTCGTGACAACCTGTAGCCAATGAATTATGTGTGTATTCCCTCAATTCAACCTCGTGCGAAGGAAGATTTGCCATAGTAGACTTTTCAAGCACACGCACTAGCCTTTTATGATAATTTTGTATATCCCCTACGATACGTTGTAACTATTCTTGCTGTTCGTTTATGTAAGCTTTAAGAGATTGGAGTTCGTTGGTGCTACTTACATTGGGGTAATCGTAGTAGGTCAGAGCGAAGCCAAATCTGTCGCCCGTTGCCGAACGACTTTGTTGTTCCTGTCCACTTTGAAGTTGGCCAGGAACTTCGCCTTTACTTCTTGGATCAGCTGCTCCTGGCGCTCCTCGAACAGGAGCTGTTCTTCAGCCGGCAAGGATTCCCATGTCGGTGTGATGATATTACTGGTGGAAACTTCAGAGCTATCCTTTGAACCGGCCATTGAGGGCCGATTTGATGCGTCTATATTCGCTGTCCCCAGCGGAGTCGCCAAAAAGTATATTGACGCCTTTTTAGAGCGCCAAACACTCAACAAGAACCGTGGCGGTGCTCTCTGGTCAGGCGCGGACGGTCCGCGGCCAGGGGCCGGACGGTCCGCGACCTGGCGCAGGGGCTAGGGTTTCCTGTCTGACGGCCGGACGGTCCGCGCCCTAGGGCCGGACGGTCCGCGCGTGCGCAGGGGCGGCGGAAGATCGCCGGTGGCGCCTGAATCTCGCTCCCGGGAGGGACCCCGTCGGGGAGGAGAGATCCTAGGTGGTGTCTAGGCTCAGGCAGGCCTATCTAGACTCCTCTAATCGGCGTAGAGTCGAGGAGAGGCGGAGAATTTGGGGATTGAGAGGCTAAACTAGAACAAGACTAGAACTACTCCTAATTGTACAGAAAATAAATGCGAGATAGAAGTTGTATTGATTCGATTGATTATTCTAAATCGGTCGTATACCTCTCTATTTATAGAGAAGGGGGGCTGGACCCTTTACAAACTAATTTCCGAGCGAATCCCGCGAATTTAGCTAACAACCGTATCACAAAACTCGGAACCCTAATCTGTTCTGCGCACGCGCGGACCGTCCGGCCCACAGGCGTGGACCGTCCGCCCTCTCTTTTTGGTGTCGAACATATGCTTTATTAAAACAAAATTTATTCTATGTCATATATATATATATATATATATATATATATATATATAAACTGTAGTAATGCACGGATATATGACTAGTACAACATAAACCAGCATGAACCGCAATGGGACAGAGGTGAGCGCTATGTTTTTAGAGACCACAGTTTGATTTATAAGCTACATATAAGCAAAGAAAAGTACTAAGAAGAAAAATACATTTGCTTCGAATATGGCGAAAATTTTAAGCTGTCACAAACGACGACAATAGTTACGACCTTGTGAGTTTTCCATCATACGTATTCGAATGGTCTGATTTGGGTATATAACTTATTCTCATACAACTAATTAACTCTAATACTGAAATTCCAACATTATTTTATGAAAGAAAAAAAAACATGGTCGTTCAACCCTGAACTAGCCTAGCCTAGCCTAACTGGAAAGTGCAAACTCGTCTACCCATGCCTGCCTCGGCACACACAGCAGAAGCAGAGACTGCCTAGATATGCACATGGAGACAAGTATTAACCATGACCAAACACGCGCATTGTCCTGCCAGACAGCCAGGGAGCACGTACTACTCGGCCGCAGCAGATTTATCAGTTAACTAGCTAAGTGACCGTGCGTTGCAACGATAATATGTAATATCAGTGTACTACGATAATTTATATATAAAATATGTATTATATTGTTATGAGAAAATATTTCATAATCAATTTGTGATCCTAGCCATACATAAATTTTGTTATTTTAATCTAGTTGTTTCACCACTACATTGCAACCATCAGTATCATACAGACTTCGATATATGACACGATTTGTATGATCTCATCATTAGAGAGCACGTTCCACACATGTTGGAAGAAATTTTCTCGTACATCGTTAGTCATCAGACACGCACCACCATACACTCTTACTTAAACAAAAAGGTAAGTGTGTGTTTGCGAAGAGAATTAAAGGCAGGTCGACACAAAAGCTACCCTGACGGTGGCGAGGATGACGAACTGGTCACTGTTGTCGATCCTCCTCTGCGTCACCTCTGACGCTAAGATGACGCCACAATTCTCGATATAGTAGTCGTCGAACGCGCGCGACATGACGAGTACCGATGACTCTTGGTTAGGCTGCCAAACGAAGTGCACCCCGGGCTCATCAGCGAGGTAGTACCCCTCGCCGTTGTACCACCAGATGCGCTACTCCACTACATACATCATGTTCGAGGACACTCACACAACGTCAGCAACGTCCATCGTCCCAGCGCACAAGAATTCATGTCCGGTCAGTAGCGACTTACGTGGTAGGTTGGGCTTCAGGTGGACGATGAGCTAGACGACGTGATGGCGTCGTCGTCGGATGCGGTGTCCAGAACAACCCGAGAGTCGTCGATGTTGGCGACAACCATGAGGCCCCCTGCTTAACGATGGACAGCGCGGTGCAGCTGCTCTGGACCGCGTCCAAGTTGTGGCTTCGCGGGAGCTTGTCGTACACAGCGGCGCATGCGACCACGTAGAACTGCTTCTAAAGGTCGAACTGACAGTCGCCAAGCTTCTTCTCGTCATCGATGAGCGACGCCAACGTGAGTGCCTCCTGCTCATGGTGTTTGTTCGGGGTTTAAAGTAAGAAACATGGATTCATGCTTGACGTTGGTTTATGAAAATGACTCACAAGTCTGATCTATGGAAAAAATATTACGAAGAAAAATGTCACGCATGCAAAAAAGGGAATTTAAGTATAATACATTATTCAAACAAAAGAAATTGCATGCAAAGCTCTTCTTTAAATAATAATACCTCCATCCAAAAATCTAATTCAAGAATCTCGGTGATACTTATCTACTACTACGCATTGTGCAAGGGTAGCAAGTGAGCTTGGTGAGAGATATAGTAGATGTGTTTTCTGTCATAGATGTAGACAAAAACACATATGTGGTGTAGCGGTAGCTACTCTTGGCTTTTATTTGAGAGATCATGAGTTCAAATCCCCTATGTTTTTTTATTTTAGCTAGACGTGGGATGTACGTGGGCCAATCGACAGCTAGAAGCATAGAGGACAGGAAGCTGGTTAGTTTTAATTTTCCGTGCATGTGCACGCCACACGCGCTTCACTTGGCCGGCCATGGATGGAAGAAGCTTCACTCGCTTTAGCTTGTCTTTCTTCTCCCCTGCTGCTTTGCTGCCAGCTACCTGCTTTCCCAAAGCCTGCACGTTACCATTTTTCGGTGTGCGTACTGTAGAATATGATAGGATTCACCCCATGATCGAAGAGGAATCAAGGGCGCCATATATTGTTTTTATCTGCCGGTGTTTCAAATCATGCCGGCCGCTATCATATATATTGGAGAGAACACCATTGTCGAGAAAAAAAATCATTAGAGAATGAACGTACACTTGTTTGTTGTTACCAATATTTTGTAGAGGGGTTGCGTAGTATAATCCTCCGTACTAATGTACTTCTACTCCGCCAAAGACATCAGCTGCTCCGATATATATCACTGTATCAGCTGCTCCGAGGTTTTCCTCCATCAGTCATCGGTGATTTTGTATCACTAGCATATATGTTAGACATGTGCGTGTCTTAACTGTAAAAGACTTAGATCCAACATATATATTATTTTATCTAATTAATATAGCAGCCCAACCTTAGTTAAGGCTATAGTTTATTCCCCCATCTTGGTATCCAACTAGGTTTTCTCCCTCTTCTTTCTTTAGCAGCCCAACCTTAGTTAAGGTTATAGTTTCTATTCCCCATCTTGGTATCCAGCTAGGTTTTCTCCTCTTCTTCCTCTAGCAGCAGCCACCCTTCTTTCTCCCCTCGCATCGATGGCATCTTCTTCTGAAGAAGAAAGGTACACTGTACTTCCCATGATATAATACGTTACATCCAGAAACATGCTATGTCACTGTTCATGTTATTTAATGGCTAATACATTGGATCTTCACACTCTAGCATCTAATATCATCGCAATTTATATTCTGGTTTTTTTCTCTAACAGTGCCGAATGCTACTCTCACTATCGGAATCACGTTCTTTGTCGAGTGTCTTAGACACTCGGCAAAGACTATTTTACACTCGGCAAATATTTTATCGGCAAAGGGTTCTTTGTCGAGTACTTTTTTCGGACACTCGGCAAAGATATCTTTGCCGAGTGTCAAAAAGTACTCAGCAAATTAAGAATCGAAAAATTAAAAAAAACAGCAAAACATTTTTTAAATTATAGGAACAACTCTCCAACCCTACTCTATTTCTATTACCCTACCCATTGCTCTATCATTATTTATTTATTTTTTACTATTATTTTGAATCAAATTTATATGTTACCCTACTCTATTTCTATTACCTACCCATTGCCCTATCATTTTTTATTTATTTTTTACTATTATTTTGAATCAAATTTATATGTTTTGTAAACAGTGAGATTCGAACTCGCAACCTCTCTCGCGCATACCCTCCTATACCACTATACTACTACACCAATTATGTCTATATTACGTTTTCATTCCTCATGTACTATAACAAACCGATAGTAATTTAATTATTTAAGACACTAAATGAGTTCATTTATAAATGTGACCAACTATAAAGTTGCATAACTTTTTGATATTTACAAGTTTTATTTTAATAGTTTCTACATCCGAGACCGTTTACAAAATTTGAATTTTAAATTTGAAAAATTCACACAAAATTTTCAATGATAAGATGATTTCAAATCAAAATGTTGTCAATTACAAAGTTTCATTACATTTTAAGACCTACAACTTTTATTTTGGTGGTTTTTCCATCCGAGATAGTTTGAAAAAAATCAAATTTCAAAATTCAAACATAGTTTTGCATAACAAGATGATCTCAAACCAAAACATTGTCAACTACAAAGTTTTATAACTCTTCAATACCTACAACTTTCATGTTGATGGTTTTTTTCTTTCGAGGTCGTTTTCAAAATTTAAATTTTAATTTTTTTAAATTCATACGTATTTTTCGTTGACAATATGACTTCAAATAAAAAAGTTGTCAACTACAAACTTCTATAACTTCTCAAGATCTACAAAATTTATTTTAGTTGTTTGGTCATTTGTTTATCTCATATGATGATTCTAACAATATGCACAAATTCTATACGTCTCTCTCGTAGTTTCATAAACTACGAGAGATATAGGTTTTGTGAATAAATTTATTTTTATTTTGTCATATGAAGAAATGTTCAATATATAAATTGTACATCATGATGAGTTATACAAATTTGTAGTTGAAAACTTTTTCATTTAAATTAATTTACTGCTTTAAATTGTGATTTTTAAATTGTCTTTGCCTAATGTTGAAAAAAACACTCGGCAAAGAGTTATTTGCCGAGTGTTTTATTTGTGACACTCGGCAAAGAGCCAAGTGTTACAAATACAACACTCGGCAAAGAGCTTTTCGCCAAGTGTTTTCTTTTACCGAGGGTTTTTTGCGTGGCACTCGGCAAAGAGCTTCTTTGCCGAGTGTCTGAAAAAAACACTCGGCAAAGAATATGACACTCGGCAAAGAGTCAAATTCCGGTAGTGTCTGTACCAGTAGGTGCATATTGTATGATCGATCAGTGTGTCTCTCTCTATATCTATATGGTTAATGTAGCTAATTTTCCTTTTTTTCGACAGAAAATAAGCAACGATGGCTAGTAATGATAATATATGCAGCGACATATTAAACGCTGCATAAGCGAAGCGAAGGCATGAACAAGTGGATGGAGGCTCAGCAAAGCAAAGGCCATGTCATTCTGCAGCTATCAATCAAGAGGACATGTATGCAGCTATCAATCAAGAATGCATGCGTCCCTGTCTCATGACACATGAAAATGGACTAATAGAATGGACATCTGATTTCTGAAAGCCGCCGTACGTGAGTTTGTGAAAGAGCTGACGAGTGACGAGGCATTTCTGCAGCATCGTCACTGCCAAGGTTGCTAGACCGAATATCACAGCGAGATGCGCTCTACACCTCTACTATATAGTTTTGATCATGAGTTCTCTCACCGGAACTACAACTAAGTAGGGTTAATTTGCAAACGGGTCTGTAGCTCAGGTTTTACACGGTATTTAGCCATCTTGTGTCGGTGCAAGTTTTATTTGCATTTAATACTGTCGCACAGACATCAGAAAATTTAAGGGCTTGACAGCTTAATTATAGAGTGACACAAAAGAGTTCCATAAAATTTGGCTACGAAAACAACTATATTTAGAGATCTAATTAAAAATTATTTGATGATATTTTTAATAAAATTTCTATTCCTATTAATTAAAAGGATATAAAGAGGCTTTTGAAAATCTCTAATGTAAGAGTTAATTCAACTCCTCATGTGAACATGCATATTTTTAGGTCTCGACTTAGAAAACACTCTTTATGTTGTTTTCTGTAATGTTGTTGCAAAGAGATATATATTGACAACAATACTGCAGCGAAAAAACTTTTTCTTCACTTAAGAGCTAGTTTGTTTCCGTTTATTTGGCGGCGAGAATCGTATAATCTCGCTAAACACCTTGTGATAAACTCGCTTGTCCGTGTCACGCCATTGTCCAAAATCTAAAATTGAACTAGTAATCGAGAATCGAAGAATTGACAAGAATATCGCAAGAATTATGTCTACGAAAAGAAAAAAACATGATTGTTGGCGCCTTTTTGGGCGAAACACCAATGATCCCTAGATCTCGCTAGCAGGGAGTCGAGACCTTGGGGACCTCAGTGTGGTGCCGGACGGTCCGCAACAGGTCACCGGACCATCAAGCAAATAACTACGATTTTCTCTAGGGATATGTGGACCATCTGCGTGTAGGCAACGAACCGTCCGTGATGGCATAGAGGGCTTCATGTAGAACCTAGATCTTGCCTCCCAAGAGGGACCCCATCGAGGAAGAGAGATCGTAGGGTTGCTTTAGGATTGGCAAGCCACACAAAGAGCCTCTAGACGACATAGAACCAAAGATAGATGAAGATTGAGAACGAGAAACTGAAAGGGAAATGACCTCAAACTATATCATATCTTAATTTTGGTGTTTGATGACCATCACAACCTTTTGGACTAACTAGTTTGCATAGTCTTTGATTCACAGGTTCATAAGTTCAACAATCAAGTTTCTAAGTCAAAATCAGCTCAAAGCCAACGAAAAAGGGCGTAAAACTTGGAATATATGAGCTAGTACCAACTATACACTTTGGATAAGTTCTAAACACCCCTGGGAACCTATTGGACCTATATACAAGTGTTGTAAAGCTCATGTTCAACAAAACACACTTTTGGAGCTAGTCGGTGCGCACCGGATCGATACTGTGCAAGGTCTGGTGTGCATGCAGAAAGTGCAGTTTAACCCATTTACTTCCAATGGTTGTTTGGTGTGGTTGGGGCTACAAATACCACCAACCAACACATTCAAGATACAAGAGCTACACCTAACATCCATACAACAAATGCAACAACTCCCATGCATTCAAAGCCAATCAAAGCGATCCGAGCTCGAGTGAATTAATGTCTTGCAAGAGGGTTCTTGATTTGAGTTGTTGACAAATTTCTTGTGCTCTTGTTCTCGAGTTTCTTTCTTCTTATCAACCTTATTCTCAAGTTGTAAAGCTAAGCAAGATACACTATTTCTTTGTGTGGAGGTCCTTGCGAGACTTGGTGTCCCTGGAAAACAGAAGAACACTCGACCGATCTTGGTGACCGTTTGAGAGAGGGAAAGGGTTGAAAGAGACACATACTTTGTGGACTCCTCAATGGGGAGTAGGTTTTTCGGAACCTGAAAGGGAAATGTGCCCTTGGGCCATTTCTAAGTATTTTGGTGATTGAGTGCCAACACAAGTGCTTTTGTGTTAATCTATGCAAAGTGGTGGACAAAGTGCAAATCAAGTCAAAAGGTATGTTTCTAGACTTAGTACATTGTTTTATGGACTAATGTATTGTGTCTAAGTTCTGGAAACAGGAAAAATCGAATTGGAAAAGAGATGGCTTTGTACAGCCAAAGTCTGCTCAGTCTGGGTGCACCGGACAGTGTCCGGTGCGCCAGGCTGGCTCTGGCGAACAGGCTGATCTCGGGACTTCGACGACGGTGTACGGCTATAATTCACCGGACTGTCCGGTGGTGCACCGGACTGTCCGGTGAGCCGTTCACAGGCGAACTTGTCGCTCTCGGGAGATGATTAACGGCGTACGGCTATAATTCACTGGACTGTCCGATGGTACACCGGGCTATCCGGTGAGCCAACGGTCGGCCAGGCCAACGGTCGGCCGCGCGATCTGCGCGGGACACGTGGCCGAACCAACGGCTAGAAGGAGGCACCGGACTGTCCGGTGTGCACCGGACAGTGTCCGGTGCGCCAACGGCTCTCAAACTCCAACGGTCGGCTTCGCCAAATAAGGAAGGATATCCGCACCGGACAGTGACCGGTGGTGCACCGGACTGTCCGGTGCGCCAGTCGACAGAAGGCAAGAATTGCCTTCCTACAATGCTCTCAATGGCTCCTAGCTGCCTTGGGGCTATAAAAGGGACCCCTTGGCGCATGGAGTAGATATCCAAGCATTCTTTGAGCATAGTTGATCACTCACACATCGTTCTTGCGCACTTGTTCGACATTCTTAGTGATTTGAGCTCCGTTCTAGTGAGAAACTCGTAATAGTCTCTTGAGCTCAAGTCTGGGTTTTGTGTGTGTGTATTTGCTGTGATCTTTGTGTCTTGTGTGAGTTGCTCATCCCTCCCCTACTCCGTGCTTCTTTGTGAACTTCAAGTGTAAGGGCGAGAGACTCCAAGTTGTGGAGATTCCTCGCAAGCGGGATAAAGAAAAGCAAAGCAAAACACCGTGGTATTCAAGTGGGTCTTTGGACCACTTGAGAGGGGTTGATTGCAACCCTCGTCCGTTGGGACGCCACAACGTGGAGTAGGCAAGCGTTGGTCTTGGCCGAACCACGGGATAAACCACTGTGCCATCTCTGTGTTGATCTCTTGTGGTTATTGTGTTTTGTTGAGACTCCTCTCTAGCCACTTGGCATTATTGTACTAACGCCTAACCAAGTTTTGTGGCATTAAGTTTTCAAGTTCCATAGGATCACCTATTCACCCCCCTCTAGGTGCTCTCAATTGGTATCAGAGCCGTTCTCTTCACGAAGGGACTAATCGCCCGAAGAGATGGATCCTAAGGGAAAGGGGATCGTGTTCAATGATAAGGAGAAGGAGTCCTTCGTCAACGAGCCGAAAGATGACAAGCCTGTCGACTCGGGCTCGGGCTACAAACGAAAAGATGGGAAGAAGAAGAAGACGAGGCGCATCAAGGAGATCGTCTACTACGACGACAGTGACGAGTCCTCTTCTTCCCAAAAGGACGACTACGACTATGAGAAACGGAAAACGGTCAATTCGAACTTTTCTTTCGATTACTCTCGTATTCCACAAAGTACAAATGCTCATTTGCTCTCCATTCCACTTGGCAAACCTCCTCACTTTGATGGAGAGGACTACAGATTTTGGAGTCACAAAATGCGTAGTCACTTGTTCTCTCTCCATCCGAGCATATGGGAGATAGTAGAAAGTGGAATGAAATTTGATAGTACTGATAGTCCCATGTTCATTAACGAGCAAATCCACAAAAATGCACAAGCGACTACTATTCGTCTAGCTTCATTGTGCAGGGACGAATACCATAAGGTGAGCGGCTTGGACAATGCCAAGCAGATCTGGGACACCCTCAGGATCTCACATGAGGGGAACGACGTCACCATGCTCATCAAGATGGAGTTGGTGGAGGGCGAGCTTGGGAGATTTGCAATGATAAGGGGAGAGGAGCCAACCCAAACATACAACCGGCTCAAGACCCTCATCAATAAGATAAGGAGCTACGGAAGCACGCGATGGACGGATCACGACGTCGTTCGCCTAATGCTAAGGTCTTTTACTGTACTTGATCCACATCTGGTGAACAATATTCATGAAAATCCTAGGTACACCAAGATGTCGCCCGAAGAAGTTCTTGGGAAGTTCGTAATCGGGCGAATGATGATCAAGGAGGTGAGATACGTGGACGACGCGTTGAATGGTCCAATCAATGAGCCTCAACCTGTTGCTCTCAAAGCAACGAGGAGCAAGGAGGCGCTACCTAGCATGGTGGCGCAAGTTGAGGCGGCAGGGCTCAATGATGAAGAGATGGCCCTCATCATCAAGCGCTTCAAGACGGCGCTAAAGGGTCGCAAGGGGCAGCCGAGCAAGACCAAGACAAAGGGGAAGCGCTCATGCTTCAAATGTGGTAAGATTGGTCATTTTATCGCTAACTGTCCCGATAATGATAGTGACCAGGAACAAAGGAACAAGAGGGAGAAGAAGAAGGCATACAAGAAGGCTAAGGGCGAGGCACACCTTGGCAAGGAGTGGGACTCGGATTGTTCGTCATCCGACTCCGACAATGAAGGGCTCGCCGCCACCGCCTTCAACAAGTCATCCCTCTTCCCCAACGAGCGTCACACATGCCTCATGGCGAAGGAGAAGAAGGTATGTACTCGAGACAATACTACTTATGCTTCTTCAAGTGAGGATGAGTCTAGTGATGATGATGAAATAGATTATTCTTGTTTGTTCAAGGGCCTAGATAGAACCAAGGTTGATAAAATCAATGAATTAATTGATGCCTTGAATGATAAGAATAGATTATTAGAAAAGCAAGAGGACCTTTTGTATGAAGAACATGATAAATTTGTAGAGGCGCAAAAATCTCTTGCTCTAGAAGTTAAACGGAATGAAATGCTTTCTTGTGAACTATCTACTTGCCATGAGACAATTTCTAGCTTAAGGAGCATAAATGATGATTTGAATGCTAAGTTATAAATAGCTAGTAAATCAACATCTTGTGTAGAAAATGTTGTAATTTGTAATAGGTGTAAAGATTCTAATATTGATGCTTGTAGTGAACACCTAGCTTCAATTTCCAAATTGAATGATGAAGTGGCTAGTCTTAATGCCCAACTTAAGACTAGCAAAAGTGAATTCGATAAGCTAAAATTTGCAAGGGATGCCTACACGATTGGTAGACACCCCTCAATTAAGGATGGACTTGGCTTCAAGAGGGAAGCCAAGAACTTGACATGTCATAAGGCTCCCATCTCCATCAAGGAGAAAGGAAAGGCCCCTATGACAAATAGTATTCAAAAGAACCATGCTTTCTTATACCATGATAGGAAATATTCTAGAAATGTTCATCATGATAGAAATTGCTATAATGTTGTTTCACATGCTTATGATTCATATGTTATGACTGCTTCTAGTTCTCATGTTGTGCATGGTAGAGATATGCCTAGGAAAAATATTCATCATGTGCCTAAAAAGAATATTGTTCATGTTCCTAGGAAAGTAATTAATAAACCCTCTACAATTTATTATGCTTGCAATGCTTCCTTTGCTATTTATAGAAAGGGTAAGAAGTTAGGGGCCAAATGTAAGGGAGACAAAACTTGCATTTGGGTCCCTAAGATTATTGTAACTAACCTTGTAGGACCCAACATGAGTTGGGTACCTAAGACCCAAGCCTAAATTTGCCTTGCAGGTTTATGCATCCGGGGGCTCAAGCTGGATTATCGACAGCGGATGCACAAACCACATGACGGGAGAGAAGAGGATGTTCTCTTCCTACGTCAAGAACAAGGATCCCCAAGATTCAATAATATTCGGTGATGGGAACCAAGGCAAGGTGAAAGGGTTAGGTAAAATTGCTATTTCGTCCAAGCACTCTATTTCTAATGTGTTTTTAGTTGAGTCGCTTGGATATAATCTGTTATCCGTTAGTCAACTTTGCAAAATGGGATATAATTGTTTATTCACAAATGTAGATGTGTCTGTCTTTAGAAGGTGCGATGGTTCACTAGCTTTTAAGGGTGTACTAGACGACAAACTTTATTTAGTTGATTTTGCAAAAGAGGAGGCCGGTCTAGATGCATGCTTAATTGCTAAGACTTGCATGGGCTGGCTGTGGCATCGCCGTTTAGCACATGTGGGGATGAAGAACCTTCACAAGCTTCTAAAGGGAGAACACGTGATAGGTCTAACTAACGTGCAGTTCGAAAAAGATAGACCTTGTGCAGCTTGTCAAGCAGGTAAACAAGTGGGAAGCTCTCATCACACCAAAAATGTGATGACCACATCAAGACCTTTGGAGATGCTTCATATGGACCTCTTCGGACCCGTCGCCTATCTAAGTATAGGAGGAAGTAAGTATGGTCTTGTTATAGTTGATGATTTTTCCCGCTTCACTTGGGTATTCTTTTTGCAGGATAAATCTGAAACCTAAGGGACCCTCAAGCGCTTCCTTAGGAGAGCTCAAAATGAGTTTGAGCTCAAGGTGAAGAAGATAAGGAGCGACAACGGGTCCGAGTTCAAGAACCTTCAAGTGGAGGAGTTCCTTGAGGAGGAAGGGATCAAGCACGAGTTCTCCACTCCCTACACACCACAGCAAAATGGTGTGGTAGAGAGGAAGAACATGACTCTCATCGATATGGCAAGGACGATGCTTGGTGAGTTCAAGACCTCCGAGCGCTTTTGGTCGGAAGCCGTGAACACAGCTTGCCACGCCATCAACCGGGTCTACCTTCACCGCCTCCTCAAGAAGACTTTGTATGAGCTTCTAACCGGTAACAAACCCAATGTGTCTTACTTTCGCTCGTGAAGAAAGGTAGAAGTTCTAAATTTGCTCCCAAAGCTGTAGAAGGGTTTTTGTTAGGTTATGACTCAAATACAAAGGCATATAGAGTCTTCAACAAATCATCAGGTTTGGTTGAAGTCTCTAGCGATGTTGTATTTGATGAGACTAATGGCTCTCCAAGAGAGCAAGTTGTTGATCTTGATGATGTAGATGAAGAAGACGTTCCAACGGCCGCAATACGCACCATGGCGATTGGCGATGTACGACCACAGGAACAATTGGAGCAAGATCAACCTTCTTCCTCAACAATGGTGCATCCCCCAACTCAAGATGATGAACAGGTTCACCAAAAGGGGGCGTGTGATCAAGGGGGAGCACAAGATGATCATGTGATGGAGGAAGAAGCACAACCGACACCTCCAACCCAAGTTCGAGCGACGATTCAAAGGAATCATCCCATCGACCAAATATTGGGTGATATTAGCAAGGGAGTAACTACTCGTTCTAGATTAGTTAATTTTTGTGAGCATTACTCTTTTGTCTCTTCTATTGAGCCTTTCAGGGTAGAAGAGGCCTTGCTAGGTCCGGACTGGGTGTTGGCCATGCAGGAGGAGCTCAACAACTTCAAGCGTAATGAAGTTTGGACACTGGTTCCTCGTCCCAAGCAAAATGTTGTGGGAACCAAGTGGGTGTTCCGCAACAAACAGGACGAGCACGGGGTGGTGACGAGGATCAAGGCTCGACTTGTGGTAAAAGGTTATGCCCAAGTCGCAGGTTTGGACTTTGAGGAGACCTTTGCTCCTGTGGCTAGGCTAGAGTCCATTCGTATACTGCTAGCATATGACGCTCACCATTCTTTCAGGTTGTTCCAAATGGATGTGAAGAGCGCTTTCCTCAACGGGCCGATCAAGGAGGAGGTGTACGTGGAGCAACCCCCTGGCTTCGAGGATGAACGGTACCCCGACCATGTGTGTAAGCTCTCTAAGGCGCTCTATGGACTTAAGCAAGCCCCAAGAGCATGGTATGAATGCCTTAGAGACTTTTTAATTGCTAATGCTTTCAAGGTTGGGAAAGTCGATCCAACTCTTTTCACTAAGACTTGCGATGGTGATCTTTTTGTGTGCCAAATTTATGTCGATGACATAATATTTGGTTCTACTAATCAAAAGTCTTGTGAAGAGTTTAGCAGGGTGATGACGCAGAAATTCGAGATGTCGATGATGGGCGAGTTGAACTACTTCCTTGGGTTCCAAGTGAAGCAACTCAAGGACGGCACCTTCATCTCCCAAACGAAGTACACGCAAGACTTGCTAAAGCGGTTTGGAATGAAGGAAGCCAAGCCCGCAAAGACTCCGATGGGAACCGACGGACACACCGACCTCAACAAAGGAGGTAAGTCCGTTGATCAAAAAGCATACCGATCAATGATAGGGTCTTTACTTTATTTATGTGCTAGTAGACCGGATATTATGCTTAGTGTATGCATGTGTGCTAGATTTCAATCTGATCTAAGGGAGTGTCACTTAGTGGCCGTGAAGCGAATTCTTAGATATTTAGTCGCTACGCCTTGCTTCGGGATCTAGTATCCAAAGGGGTCTACCTTTGACTTGATTGGATATTCAGATTCCGACTATGCTGGATGTAAGGTCGATAGGAAGAGTACACCAAGGACGTGCCAGTTCTTAGGAAGGTCCCTGGTGTCATGGAATTCCAAGAAACAAACTTCCGTTGCCCTATCCACCGCTGAGGCCGAGTATGTTGCCACAGGACAATGTTGCGCACAACTACTTTGGATGAAGCATACCCTCCGGGACTTTGGCTACAATCTGAGCAAAGTCCCACTCCTATGTGACAATGAGAGTGCTATCCGCATAGCGGAAAATCCTGTTGAGCACAGCCGCACAAAGCACATTGACATCCGGCATCACTTTTTGAGAGACCACCAGCAAAAGGGAGATATCGAAGTGTTTTATGTTAGCACCGAGAACCAGCTAGCCGATATCTTCACTAAGCCTTTAGATGAGAAGACCTTTTGCAGGCTGCGTAGTGAGCTAAATGTCTTAGATTCGCGGAACTTGGATTGATTTATAGCATACATGTGTTTATGCCTTTGATCATGTTCCTTATGCATTTTGTTGATTACTTGTGGTGCTCAAATTGTACAAACACTCCCCGGACCTCACAAGTCCTTTTGCACGTGATGCACATATTTAGGGGGAGATGTGCTACAACTTGACCCTTTGAGACTAACCATGTGCTTGAGTTTGCTTAATTTAGTCTCAAAGGAGGTTTGAAAGGGAAAAGGTGGACTTGGACCATGAAAGACTTCCACTGCACTCCGATGAGAGGGTAACTTATTCCAAGTTCATCTCATGTACTCGTATTGCCTTTGTATTCTCATTTGAAGATTTTGGTGAGGCAATGGGGTTTAAGGGCCAAGATTGATTCTGTTTTAGTGCTTGATGCCAAAGGGGGAGAAAATAAAGGCCAAAGCAATAAATGGATCAGCTACCACTTGAGAAATTTTGAAAATAGTAGAATAGAGCTTTTGGTTTTGGTTTGTCAAAACTCTCTTGTTGTCTCTTTTGTCAAAAGTTGGCCTCTTGTGGGGGGAATAGTCGATTATGGAAAAAAGGGGGAGTTTTTGAAATCTTGAATCAATTTCTATTGGAACAACTCTCTTTATGTCTCTACAAGTGTGTTTGACTTAGAGATAGGAATTTGAAAGTGATTTGCAAAAACAAACCAAGTGGTGGCAAAGTATGATCCATATATACCAAATTTGAATCAAAACAATTTTTAGTGTTCATTTGCATTGATATTGCACTTGTTCTAGTTGCTTTATGTTGTGTTGGCATAAATCACCAAAAAAGGGGGAGATTGAAAGGGAAATGTGCCCTTGGGCCATTTCTAAGTATTTTGGTGATTAAGTGCCAACACAAGTGCTTTTGTGTTAATCTATGCAAAGTGGTGGACAAAGTGCAAATCAAGTCAAAAGGTATGTTTCTAGACTTAGTACATTGTTTTATGGACTAATGTATTGTGTCTAAGTTCTGGAAATAGGAAAAATCGAATTGGAAAAGAGATGGCTTTGTACAGCCAAAGTCTGCTCAGTCTGGGTGCACCGGACTGTCCGGTGGTGCACCGGACAGTGTCCGGTGCGCCAGGCTGGCTCTGGCGAATAGGCTGCTCTCGAGACTTCGACGGCGGTGTATAGCTATAATTCATCGAACTGTCCGGTGGTGCACCGGACTGTCCGGTGAGCCATTCACAGGCGAACTCGTCGCTCTCGGGAGATGATTAACGGCGTACGGCTATAATTCACCGGACTGTCCGGTGGTGCACCGGGCTGTCCGGTGAGCCAACGGTCGACCGAGCCAACGGTCGGTCGCGCGATCTGCGCGGTACACGTGGCCTAGCCAATGGCAAGAAGGAGGCACCGGACTGTCCGTTGTGCACCGGACAGTGTCCGGTGCGCCAACGGCTCTCAAACTCCAACGGTCGGCTTTGCCAAATAAGGAAGGATATCCGCACCGGACAGTGTCCGGTGGTGCACCGGACTGTCCGGTGGTGCACCGGACTGTCCGGTGCGCCAATCGACAGAAGGCAAGAATTGCCTTCCTACAATGCTCTCAACGGCTCCTAGCTGCCTTGGGGCTATAAAAGGAACCCCTTGGCGCATGGAGAAGATATCCAAGCATTCTTTGAGCATAGTTGATCACTCACACTTCGTTCTTGCGCACTTGTTCGACATTCTTAGTGATTTGAGCTCCGTTCTAGTGAGAAACTCGTAATAGTCTCTTAAGCTCAAGTCTGGGTTTTGTGTGTGCGTATTTGCTGTGATCTTTGTGCCTTGTGTGAGTTGCTCATCCCTCCCCTACTCTGTGCTTCTTTGTGAACTTCAAGTGTAAGGGCGAGAGACTCCAAGTTGTGGAGATTCCTCGCAAGCGGGATAAAGAAAAGCAAAGCAAAACACTGTGGTATTCAAGTGGGTCTTTGGACCGCTTGAGAGGGGTTGATTGCAACCCTCGTCCGTTGGGACGCCACAATGTGGAGTAGGCAAGCGTTGGTCTTGGCCGAACCACGGGATAAACCACTGTGCCATCTCTGTGTTGATCTCTTGTGGTTATTGTGTTTTGTTGAGACTCCTCTCTAGCCACTTGGCATTATTGTACTAACGCCTAACCATGTTTTGTGGCATTAAGTTTTCAAGTTCCACAGGATCACCTATTCACCCCCCTCTAGGTGCTCTCAGAACCGAACCTTGGGAAACAAATTGTCCGTGTCTTTGTATTTGATCCTCATTTGCGATTTGCTTCTTACTCTCCCTCATCTCCCTAATTCTCTTGCTTGTGCTTGATTTCATATCAACTTAAGTTGATCCCTAAGTAATCTGCGATCATTTGAGCAACTTGTGCAAAAACTCTTTCCCCCACACTATGATCTCACTTATTCTCTTTCTAACGCTGACCTGGGTTTGAAGTTTGTGTTTTAAGTTGTAAATTTTAGGTTTCATCTATTGACCCCTTCTAGGTGACTTTCAATTGATATTGGAGCTCAACACTTCATTAGAGTCTATCAACTTGAAGTCATGTCGGGAGAAGTCACCTAGAATGGGAAGGCGCCCTTAGGAGGAAAATCCGAGCCTTCGAGAATAAAATACAAAGACAAGGTGTCATTTGGTGAGAAGCGTGAGGAATCCCATGGATCCTCAACATCGCACAAGAAAGAGGAGGACAAGAACAAGAAGAGGAAGATGGTCTACTACGAGTCCCTTTGTGATCTCAAGGAGTTCCTTCATGGTTCGCGGGCTTTTACACCCCAACTTGTGCACTGGAGTCTGTCGGTGTTTTGGGTCCGACCGCACACCTGGGGTTGCCCCTTGTGGTGTTTTAGGAGTAGGACGGTGTCGCCGACTGTAGCTGAATGGTTCATGCCAGATGCACGAAAGACAATGGACAGTGTTTACAGGTTCGGGCCGCTTTGAGATGCGTAACACCCTACGTCCTGGCAAGTATGCTTTGTGTAATGGGTTACAAGGTAGAGAGTTGAGGTGGATGGCTAAGTGGTAGTAGAGTTGGGATTGATTGTCTTGAAGGGGTGCCCCCTAGGCCTTATATATTCGACCGTGAGGCAATACAAGCTGATATGATAACAACGTGCGCCTAAAAGATAGTGAACTGTTTGAGCTTATCTTCCTATGATTTGGCCGACTTATCCTCGCCCGATTCCGTTGTGCAGGGCTCCAGCGTGGGAAGGTCGGATCTTTTGTTGTGGTCACTTGCTCGACGTCGCAGAGTCATTCGGGCTTGCACCGACCCGGCCTCACATCGATCTGCTTTACTGATTGCTCCTCCCCAGGCCCATGAAGGAGTGACCTTATGATCTATCGGGCCCTTGAGCTTTTCGTGAGGTCTTTTATCCTTCTAATGGACCCGGGGGATATCTGTCCCCTACAAGCCCCCGATCTTTGGGTTGATTTTAAGATAATCGGCCCAAAGATCCTAGGCCCAACTTGCGGGCTTCGTTTACGATAAGAAATGCTTCTCGGGTAGTTTGGTAAAAACAATTTCTTACTGTCTTCTTCTGCTTTGCTTCATTCGAAATCTGTAGTTTTGCCTCATACTCATGCCTTGGAGATCGGCGTTTCATATTGCAGGACCTTAAATTTCATTGGGTGCACCGGAGGTGCACCCAATGGGTGTAGCCCCCGAGCTTCGAGTGGATTCAGGATAATAATCCACTCGAAGGTCTTCATCAGAAATCACTTTTATTTCCCACTTGCACTTTGGTTGGAGGTCAGTCTTGTCTTTAATCTTGCCCTATGCCTTAGAAGTCGGCATTATGTCATCCATATTATGCTTTAGAGGTCAACATTATGTCATTAAGATTATGCTTCAGAGGTCAGCATGCATTTTGTCTTTTGCAGCCGAGTTCGTGATCCGCCCATATCTTGCTAGGTGGTGCAATTTATTTGCTCTGCGACTTATTGGACATTTGATGGACGTTCCCTGGCTAGTCTTCACGTCGCTTCTGTCGGTCAGATTTTGTACTTCACCGGCTATATTTGGCTTTCCTTTGATCCTTACTGATATCTCATTTTTGTCTTGAGGTGTTCATTGCATGCCCTGCACGGATGTGACAGTTTTGAAAAATATACAGATAATTCCTGGGCGTCCCCCCCCAATGGGTGTGGGCAAGGGACGGCTTGGTACGCTGAGTGTTTTAGCCGGCTGCTTCTGAGTAGTAATGTGATGTGACGGCGGGCGTAATCATATCATCCGCGCTGTTGACTGGAGTCCCAATGGGTGTTGCGTTGCGTGAAACGGTGTCAGCCGCCTGACGTGTCTTCAGCCGGGTTGAAGTGTGTATTGAATGCTTCGCGACTGTTCAGTGACCGTGGTTGGAGGTGAGTGTTTGCCTTCTTCTTCTATAAATAGTGCCTTTGCCTCTCTGGTTTTTTCACATATCTTGCTGTTCTCCGCTACTTGCTTTCTTCCTCTCCTTGCATTTCCACCATGGGCAAGAACAACAAACGCAAGCGCGAGTCGACTCCTCCATCAGAGGACTTTGGCGACTCGGAATACTCAGAGGAGGAGTTCTCCTCTGAGTCCGAGGGGTCTCCGGCTCCTGTCCCTTCCCCAGCGTCGTCCAATGACTCGGACGACTCTCAGGGGATTGCCACGGAGGTCTGGACTTACATCCGAGCCGTCGAGCGCTCCGGGCTCGCGGGCTCGGATGAGTCGGAGTACTCCTCGGACAAGGAGGACTCGTCCGAGGAGGACGGTGGCGGCGATGGCGAAGGAGACGATGACGATGACGACGACGACGGAGGCGATGGCAGCGACGACGGTGACGGCGGTGACGGCGGCGGTAGGGGCGGCAACGGCGGCAGCAGGGGCGGCAATGGCGGCAGCAGGGGCAGCGGCGGCGGCAGCAGCAGCAAGGGCAGCAACAAGGTCAGTGGCTAGATGCCACTGGTTTTTAGATATTAGTATAGATTAGAAGTAGTATAGTGAAATAATGTAGTAGTATTAGTAATGTAGAGTAGTATAGTGTAGCGTAGTAGTAGCAGTAGTAGTAGTAGCAGTAGGGAAGTATCAACTCATGATGAGTTGATTTGTAAGTACTGTTACTTCCCTTAATGAAGAATGACTTTGTCTCCTCCTGTACCAATTACTCTGCTTCATAGTAAGTCGATCTCTTATTTGTGATGTTGATTTATTCGGAACAACAACTAAATAACTCGGGCATCATATCGCCGCTTCAGGGGTGATGGGCAAGCTATTATTATCGATATTTACGCATTTTGAAATAGAGTCCGAGTGATGACGAAACCATGTCAGCGTCGGAATAACTGTTGACCATGTCGGCGCTCTTAGATGTGACAGCCGAGTGATCCGTGACAACGCTAACGTTTTTTAGAGATAACCGCCGAGCGACTGAGGACATCGTCGGTGCTTTAGAGATAGCTGCCGAGCGACTGAAGATATCGTCGGCACTTTAGAGATAAATGCCGAGCGACTGGTGGTAACGTCAGCGTCTTAGAAGTAACAGCCAAGTTAAAACGGGCCGTGTCGGCCACTTTGAGGATAATAGCCGAGTGACGATGTGGCACACCGGGGTTTTAGAAGTAGCCGCCGGGTGACGACGTGGCACGCCGGTGTTTTAGAAGTAACCGCCGGGTGCTGACTGGGCGCCTTTGGAGACGGTGTCTGACTCGGGAATATCCCGCATATACTGCGCTTTCAGCCGCCTCTGCTTTCCATGCCCTAGTTCTTGCTTTCCTGCCTCCAGATCCTCTCTGCAACTCGGCTCTCGCTCTG
The DNA here is from genome assembly GCA_029449295.1 of Zea luxurians. NCBI lineage: Eukaryota > Viridiplantae > Streptophyta > Magnoliopsida > Poales > Poaceae > Zea > Zea luxurians. Next base: position 11,047,044 of record JAOPSE010000057.1, read on the forward strand.
TTCGCCAGTAGAGTTGAGATGGCGCCCAAGAGAAAGGCCTCGAGTTCATCCGCTGCGGTGATTCCCCCCATCGACCCCAATAGCCAGTTGCCTTTCGCAGGTAATCATATGTCTGTTGTCTCCGAGCCTGACCTTCTCCACCTCGTGTCCATCGGGGTACTTCCCCCGAGGGAGCTTTGTTCTTGGCGGATTTGTCATGGGGTCACTGTCCCGACAGAGGATACCCATGAATCCGTGATTTACACTCCTTTTCTTCTCCGCGGTCTCGCTCTCCCCATTTCTCCCTTTTTCCGCGGCCTCCTTGATTTCTATCGCCTTAACTTGACCCATCTGAATCCCAATTCTATTCTGCAAATTTCCATTTACGTTCATTTGTGCGAGGCTTTTCTTGGTGTCCTGCCACATTTTGGACTGTGGAAGTATATGTATCACTGTCGCCCTAGAATGGCCAGGGGGCAGCATCAGCTGGTTGGGGGTGCTAGTTTAGAGATGCGCCGTGGGAGGAAGTCTGATTATCTTGAAATCCCTCTCAAGGACAATATTAAGGGATGGTGCTTGGAGTGGTTTATCGTTGAGAACCACGGAAATTCTCTCCCCCCGCGGTCGGGGAGACAGCCGGACATTCGTACCCCAAGTTGGACCGAGTCCCCCACAGATCAGGAGGTGGCTGAGGCTGGGGCTTTGCTAGCTGAAGTTGGACTGCTGAAGGAGAGGGGTCTGACTGCAGAGGCTGTGGTTGCTGATTTTATTTTCAAGAACATTCAGCCGCTGAAGGACAGGGCTTACCCGGCTTATCTGTATAGAGGCCTAGCTGACTCGACTCGAGTTACCAATAGAAGGATTCCCTCTGTACACTTGGTGAACCGACTTGAGATGATTCTTAGAGGCAAGGTATCAAATGTTGGTGCCCTAGTGGCATACTCAGCCTGGAACCTACCTCATCCCAAGGCCTTTACTCTTTTTGTGTCGAATCCACCTGTCGCTGATGGCAGTTTGGGCCTTAGAGTGCGACCCTCTATTGAAGAAGTTAGCGCCTTAGTTGCCTCACTCGGGGAAATTCCCGATGATGAACGACAAGTCCAATTTGAGGTGCCTTTGGATCCTAGAGATGCAGAAATAAATGCTATGCTTGATATGTTGGCTGAAGACTCTTCTAATGCTGCTCCTACTGGGACATTGGCAGTGGTGCCTCTCCCGGAAGCTGGTACAACCTTGGATGTTCAGAGGCCTGTCAGTGTTCGCCCGAGACGCCCTTGCCGAGCCAATCAACTTGATCCCTCTGCTGATGAGCAGAAAAAGAAAAAGAGATGTCTTCGGCGAGTATCTAGTCTGGGTCGAGACACTGGTCCTTCGGTTCCTGCTGCTGAGGAAGTTCCCGTGCCTGAGTTTACTGATGCTGACCCCAATGGGTGTGCTCCATCTATTGCTGAACCCAATGGGTGTATTGCCTGTGTTGCTGATGAAGACGACAGGGAGGAAGAAAATGAGGTCCCTCTGACTCGGAAGAACAGTCGGCAGTATATTGCCAGTGGGGAAAGTAATAGGGTTCCTTCTCCTGCTCTATCAGCCCTCGTCGGTCTACAAGAGTTATCTCTGGCGAACTTTGATCAGACTCTAGAAGATATGGTTCCAGAGGACCTATTATCAGAGCCAGCGGATGGTGACGCGATGGATGTTTGTGCTGATGTGTTCGACGCCGAGTTGGGGTCATCCCGGGCAGCGTCCCGCGCCTCATCGACCTTAGAGCGCGGTCTTGAGGGCCAGGAAACTGACTTTGATCGTCTTGCTCTCATGGAAGTAACTGAGGGGCCTTCAGCCTTAGAGGCGGCTGCCGCGGAAAGCTTGATCCTCAGGGATGGTGTTAACGCTCACCCAGCCCTCGAGGGTGTTGCTGAGGATGGTTCAGCTCGGGTGGGAGGCGTAAGTCACGACCCAGCCCCCGAGGGTGTCCGAGCGGGGTCTCCCTCTTGTACTTCCATGGATGTTCACGTCGGATCTTCTCCACACTCTGGTGGCATGGTGGTGGCCCAGGTTTCTGGTCAGGGAGTCTCCTTAGAGGCTAGCGTTCCCACTAACCAAGTTTTGGGCTCTGTTGACGGTACTGAGTTGGTCCCTGCTAGTTCATTGCAAGCTGCGTTGGGTGGCGATTTTATGCCAGGCCATCAATTGCTCTCTCACGATTTGGGAGTCCTTTCGTTCTTCTCCAACCTCCAGGTATTGTGATATATTTTAGCTTGACTTTTATACCGCATGAACTGTTGTTATTACATTTGTCTGTTCTCAATATCAGGCATTGGTGGACGGGATGGCTAGTCAGCTGAGGTCGTGAGGTGTGTCTGTTCCAGAAGGAGCTTCGTCTCTAGCACGTTGGAATCCAGTGTTGCTTCAACAGCGTGTCTCTGACTTGGAAGCGGCGAATGCTAGTTAGTGTTCTTTTGATTCATTTCGTCTGCCTTATTGAATTGTTTCAAATTTTGACCCCCTTTGCTTGATTTTTTCTCGCCAGGCATGGCTCGGTAGATTTCTGTTCTTGAAGAAAAACATTCTCAAGGCCAGGCTGAACTAGTCTAGCGGTGTTCTGATTTTGAGGAAAAGTATTCTCGAAGCCAAACTGAGCTGGCCCAGGCCTCTGCTACTCTAAATGCTGCTAACACGCTGAACTCTACTCTTCGCGTTCAGCTTGATTCTGAAAAGGTGACTTGTGAAACTACGCCTTGTATTGCTGTGTTCTTATTGCTGGCCTGATGTTTGAAGGAGTTGATTCTTGCTTGCAGGAAGAAAAACGTGCCCTTGTTGCTTCTCGCGATAATCTGGACAGACTGTATCGTGACTCTAGCAACTCGTTGACCATTCTGGAAAGGAGTCATCGTTTCACCATGGAGGAGTTAAATAATCTTCGCTATAGGCTGCAGGAATCCATGGATGACGTGATCCGTCTCAGGTAGTTGATATCGGCTAAGGATGCTGCTATCAAGGAACTGCGCGCTTCCAAGAAGTCCATCGCCCAGGAGCTGGAGACCGCTCAGCTGGCCATCAAAGTTGCTGAAGAAACTTCCGTTACTCTGAGGGCCTAGCGCGACAGGGCTATGGATAAAGCCATTCGTGCGGGGCAAATCTTGATGAGGAGACCCGACGTAGTTGTTCCCGACGACATAAGGGCTGATGTGAATGCTGCTCCTGATTCCTCAAGTCGCCCGTCTTCGTCGGTTGCTCCTGAGAAAGATATTGCAAAATAGAGAGACATTGTGTGCTTTGAGTGCATGGTTATCATGATCGAATGCTTGTTAGAGGACACTAGTTCAACATCTGAATGATATTGCTACTCTCCTATTGTTTTAGAGTTCTGTAATACGTAAACTTGCAGAAACGCTGTGTGATGATTTTGAAACTTGTTTACTGGATATAGAGATCACCCCTGTACGAGAAACTGCAAGCATGTGAAATTGCCTTAAGTCGATGCTGACTTAAATCGATTGCCTTTATTAACAGGGCATAGTGGTCACCCCGAGTTAAGTAAGCGCGAGCATGTTGCACCGGCTTAAGTCGTCGCCGACTTAAGCCGATTGCTCCGTTAGAAGGGCATAGTGGTCACCGTGAGTTAAGTAAGCGCGAGCATGTTGCACCGTCTTAAGTCGTCATCGACTTAAGCCGATTGCTCCGTTAGAAGGGCATAGTGGTCACCCTGAGTTAAGTAAGCGCGAGCATGTTGCACCGTCTTAAGTCGTCGCCGACTTAAGCCGATTGCTCCGTTAGAAGGGCATAGTGGTCACTCTGAGTTAAGTAAGCGCAAGCATGTTGCATCGTCTTAAGTCGTCGCCGACTTAAGCCGATTGCTCCGTTAGAAGGGCATAGTGGTCACCCTGAGTTAAATAAGCGCGAGCATGTTGCACCGTCTTAAGTCATCGCCAACTTAAGCCGATTGCTCCGTTAGAAGGGCATAGTGGTCACCCTGAGTTAAGTAAGCACGAGCATGTTGCACCGTCTTAAGTCGTCGCCGACTTAAGCCGATTGCTCCGTTAGAAGGGCATAGTGGTCACCCTGAGTTAAGTAAGCGCGAGCATGTTGCACCGTCTTAAGTCGTCGCCGACTTAAGCCGATTGCTCCATTAGAAGGGCATAGTGGTCACCCTGAGTTAAGTAAGCGCGAGCATGTTGCATCGTCTTAAGTCGTCGCCGACTTATGCCGATTGCTCCGTTAGAAGGGCATAGTGGTCACCCTGAGTTAAGTAAGAATGCACGTCCATCATGAGCAAACTGAGTATTCTTGAAGCCTTTTTTTATTGATGACACATTTCCCATTTTACAAAGTACATTGTCGTCCCGGTAGCTTTTGAATTTCAGCTAGGGGTAAAACTTCCTGAGGTGTTCTATATTCCAGGAGTTCCCGATTTCTGTGCCGTCCATCTGAGTGAGACGATATGACCTCGGCCGAGTGACTTTTGCTACTATAAATGGTCCTTCCCATAAGGGCGACAACTTGTGTCGTCCCTCCCCTGTTAGAATTCCGCGGAGGACGAGATCTCCCACTGAGAAGGATCGTCATCGCACAGCCTTGTCGTGATAGCGTCTCAGAGTCTGCTGGTATCGTGCCGATTGAATTACTGCATTCAGCCGTTCTTCTTCGAGTACATCAATGTCCTCCAGCCTAGTAGCTTCGGCTTCTGCTATGCTTTCGAAGACCAACCTCGGCGCCCCGAACTTGAGATCGGCGGGTAATACTGCCTCTGACCCATAGACCATGAAGAAAGGGGTGTTTCCATGCAAAGCTCGGCTAGGTTGAGTTCTTAGGCTCCAAACAACGTAGGGCAATTCCCTTATCCACTTCCCTGCAAACTTTTCATTCTTATCGAAGACCCTTTTCCTGAGTGCCTCCAATATCATCCCGTTAGCTCGTTCGACCTGCCCGTTGGCCCTCGGATGTGCTACTGAAGCATACTTGATCTGAATGCTCTTTTGCTCGCAGAAATCAAAGAATTCTGAACTTGTGAAGTTGGATCCTAAGTCAGTTATGATATTGTTTGGTATTCCGAATCTGAATATTATGTCTTGTATGAATTCCACGGCTTTGGCTGAGGTTAAAGAAGCAATGGGTTTGAATTCTATCCATTTGGTGAATTTGTCGATTGCTACCAGTACATGAGTGTATCCTCCTTGAGCTTTCTTGAAAGGTCCAATCATATCCAGTCCCCAGCATGCGAACGACCATGTTACTAGTATGGTCTGCAGCTGCTGTGCTGGTAGATGTTGCTGCTTTGACAAGTACTGGCAAGCTTCGCACCTCTGCACTAACTCGGCTGCATCGCTTTTCGCGGTTGGCCAATAGAATCCTGACCTGAAGACCTTCCCGACTAGCGTCTTGGATGCTGCGTGTATTCCACATTGCCCAGCGTGGACCTCATCTAGAAGTTGCTTCCCAGTAGATAAGAGAATGCACTTCATGAGGACGCCTGACGCGCCCCGTCTGTATAATGTCTCCCCAATGAGTGTGTAGTGGGCTGACTGTCTGGTGATGCGCTCGGCTATATTTTTGTCATCTGGTTCCTCTTCATTCTTTATGTATCTGATGATCGGCCTTCTCTAGTCATTAGAGTCTGACTTTGGTTGATCCACGATATTACATTCTTCTGCTTGATCCATTGAGATGCTCGGCTGTAGTATTTCTTGCACAAAGACTCTGGGTGGGACCTGAGTTCGACTGGATCCTAGCTTGGACAATACGTCAGCTGCCGTGTTTCGATCCCTTTCTACATGATGAAATTCCAGGCCTTCGAATTTATCTTCTAGTTTTCGGACGACAATGCAGTATTTTCCCATTGAATCACTCGAACAGTCCCACTCTTTGTTTATCTGGCTTATGACTATCAGAGAATCTCCGTATACCATCAGTCTCTTGATGCCTAATGATATAGCAATGTTCAGTCCATGGATCAGAGCTTCATATTTGGTTGCGTTGTTAGAGGCTGGAAATAGCAACTGGAGGGCATATTTGAGGTGCTCGCCTCCAGGTGCGGTGAAGAGAATTCCCGCACCTGCTCCTTGCAGCTTCAGCGAGCCATCAAAATACATTCGCCATACTTCTGTAGTCTCTGGGTTATCTGGTACTTGTTGTTCAGTCCATTCTGACATGAAGTCAACCAACGCTTCAGCTTTGATGGCAGTGCAAGGTCGAAATTCAATGTCATGAGATCCCAGTTCACAGGCCCACTTGGCTATTCGGCCAACGGCTTCCTTGTTGTGAAGAATATCCCCTATCGGAAAACCGGTGACTACTATGACTTTGTGGTCATCAAAGTAGTGACGTAGCTTGCGGGCAGTTAGAAGTACCACATATAACAGCTTCTGGACTTGAGGATACTTTTTCTTCGAGGGACCCAGAACTTCACTGATGAAATAAATTGGATGTTGCACTGGGTAGGCATGCCCTTCTTTTGCTCACTCGACTACCAACGCGGTGCTTACCACGTGAGTCGTGCAAGAGATATACAGCAGCAGATCTTCAGCTGGTTGAGTTGACGTGGCTCGCCGTGGCGGCTTCAGTACTGGTGGCGTTGTCAAGAATTTTTTCAGTGCATCAGAGCTTCCTGCGCTTCTGAAGTCCATTGAAACTTATCCACTTTCTTGAGTAGCTTATAAAATGGTAAACCTTTTTCTCCCAATCTGGATATAAATCGGCTCAAGGCTGCCATACATTCGGTAAGTCGTTGAACCTTCTTTTATGATCGTGGTGCCTCCATTTTCATGATGGCTTCAATCTTATCTGGATTAGCTTCAATTCCCCGGTGGCTGACAATAAATCCGAGTAGCTTCCATCGATACCGCCGTAGACTGTTAAAAACCAGTTGTAAGTCTTCGATGAAGTTTTTTGAGTTCTCCGTTTTGATTACCACATCATCTACGTAGGCTTCCACACGCTTGCCCCAGTGGTCGGCTAAGCATGTTTGAATGGCTCTCTGATAAGCCGCTCCGGCGTTTTTGAGGCCAAACGGCATGGAGGTATAGCAGAAAACACCGAAGGGAGTGATGAATGTTGTCTTTTCCTCGTCTTCCTTTGCCAGATTAATCTGATGGTACCCAGAATAGCAGTCCAGGAAAGACAGCACAGAACATCCAGCGGTGGAGTCTACCACCTGATCTATCCTAGGGAGCCCGAAGGGATCCTTTGGACAATGTTTGTTGAGATCTGTATAGTCGACGCACATGCGCCAATCCACCTTATTATTTTTGAGTACAAGAACAGGGTTAGCTAACCACTCGGGATGTAGCACCTCTCTAATAAACCCAGCCGCGACCAAGCGGGTCAGCTCAGCGCGAATGGCCTTTCTCTTGTCGGGCGTGAAACAACGTAGTTTTTGCTGGATCGGCCTTGCCTGGGGATAGACCTTAAGTTTGTGCTCGACCAGTTATCTCGGGACTCCTGGCATATCCACAGGTTGCCATGCGAATACGTCTCGGTTATCTTGCAGGAACTGGACGAGCGCGCCTTCCTATTTATCATCCAGGCTGGAGCTGATGATGGCAGTCTTGTGCTCATCGGCGAATCCAAGGTTGATTCTTTTGGTTTCTTCAGTCGGCCGCATAGAGGTCACGGCTTGAGCTTCATTCGCTGGTGTGGTAAGGTCTTCCTCAGGCTTAGAGTTTGCCTGTATTGAAGAAGTCGCCGATGGTTTGGTGGTGAGGGCTGCTTGGACGGCCACTCGGAAACATTCTGCGGTGCCTTGGAGGTCAGCACGCATAGTTATGATTCCTTGCGGTCCAGGCATCTTCAATATCATGTACGTGTAATGTGGAATGGCCATGAATTTTGCCAATCCCGGCCTCCCGATGATTGCGTTGTACCCGCAGTCGAAGTTCGCCACTTCGAACCTCAGGAACTCGGTTCTGTACTTTTCCGGAGTTCCAAAGGTGACAGGCATGTAGATGTGGCCCAGCGGGTATTCCCCTTCAGTCGGCACGATGTCGAAGAAAGGAGTGTCTGACTCGTGGAGCTCTTTGAGGTGAACTCCCAAGCCTTGGAGTGTCCGGGGGAAGGTGACATTGATGCTGCTCCCCCCGTCCACTAACACCTTCTTCACCCTGCTCTCTCGGATCACCGGATCGACGAGGAGCGGGTATTTGCCTGGGTGGTTGAAGTTGAGCCATTGGTCTGCCCGAGTGAAGGTGATCGGGTGCTCCGACCATCGGTACGGAGCGAGAGGATCGGTGGTTGCCACTAGTATCTGGCGATCATTGAGCTTTTGTTGTCTTCTGTTCTCTTGCGATCTGTGTCTGCCGAAGATGACGTTGACCTCCCTGTCAATGCGCGGGAAGGCTCCTCCTCCTCCCTCCTCCTGCTGCTGGGGTCGTCGTGGTTCTTCTAGTCCTCCCCGCGGTGGAGGAGGAGGTAGAGGTTGGAAGGGTCGGCCGTGTCCGACGGAGTGCTTGAAGTCCCTGCAGTTCCGCAGGGTGTGGCACATGTCCTTGTGGTACGGGCACTGGGCGTCGAGGATGTCGTCCAGCGTGCGCTCGCCTCCGCGAGGTCCTCCCCGGGCGCGAGAGGCTGGTGGTCCAGCGGCGTGCACCTCTTCGCGAGGTCTTTTCTCCCAGCGTTTGTCGGGTTGCTGGTTCGCGTCGCGTCGTGGCACTGCCGGTGCGGGCTTCGCTCCCCCGATGAGGTCTTGAGCTCGCTCGTCGGTAGTGATGTAGAGGTCGGCTTCCCGGAACAGCTGCTCAGAGGTAGTCGGCGCTTTCTGCAATATGGCTCGAACGAAGGCCGAGTCATTGGATCCTCTGTAGAAGTCCTCGATCACAGCCGCCTCCGTGACCTCGGGGATACGATTTCTCATGGTCTGGAACCTTTTGAGGTACGACCGGAGAGTTTCGTCCCCCGGTGCTTGATGGATTTGAGGTCCCATGGTTGCGCCGGTTTGTCGGAGAGGGACTGAAAGTTGGCGGTGAAACGTCGGCTGAAATCGCTCCAGTCGTCGATGCAGTGCCAGGGTAGATGTCGTAGCCATTGTAGTGCGTCTTGCCCGAGGACAATGGGTAAGTACGCAGTCATCACGTCTTCGGATGCTCCGGCGGCTCGAGCGGCGGTGGTGTAGACGGCCAGCCAGCCTCCTGGATCCTGCTTAGGTTTATACTTGTCGACATTGGATACCTTGAAGTTAGGGGGCCACTGAATGGCCCTAAGGCGTGGAGTAAGGGCAGACACTCCACATGTGTCCTCCTATCGTCGGAGATGATGTCTGTCCCCAGGGAGGGGAGTAGTTGTTGAGGTTCCTTGACCGTCCCCGGGTAGTACCGCCAGTCGAGGCCGTCGTTGATTCGGTTCTGGTGGCTTGACTCCGAGTTGGGATGCCATGATCCCTGTCATACTCCTCCCGGCGGCGGATCTCGTTCTCATGTCGTCGTTCACGCGAAGCGTTGATGGAGCTTCGCGCGTCCCGACGACTGTTGATGGCGTGTCGCAGATCGTTCGGCGGGTGAGCGAGAGGTAGAAGATGGTTGGCTGCTTGGGTGAACAGGCGTCGATAGCCCTCGGCGTTGGGAGTCCGAGGGAGTCCATCAGCTATCCGAGCTAGTACTCCTCCGACTTCATTCGGCGTGTTCATGGCTCGGGCGAAGTCGGGGTTCAGGTTGTGACCGAAGAGTGGATTTTCCCGGCGCTGCCTTGCGTCTTGCTCGGCTTGTTCCTGAGCTCGTCGGCGATCACGCCGTCGGGAGTTCCTTCGTTCTCTGAAGACGCGCTCCTCCGGAGTTCCTCCCATCTCCGAGACCTCGTCTCGCGAGACAGGTTGCTCCGGATCCTGTTCTCCGGCCTCGTGATGTCGCCGGATTTTTCGGCGCCGATTTCTTCGTCGACGGGACTCCCGCTGAGGTGGTTCTTCCCTAGGCGCGGTCGGCTCATCGTCGGAGACGGGAGGCGACTCCACTCTCCTAATGAAAAGAACGTCGGGGTAGAATGGCGCGGCTGTCGTGGTGATCTCCTTTCGGAGAGCTGGAGGTTGCGCTTCTCCGGTATTTTCGGAGTTTGTTGGAGGAGACTTCTTTTTTGGCGGATCTGTAATGCGGTGTAGAGTTCCCTCTTCGTCTGCTATGGATGAGATCGTTCCAAAGCAGAACATGGATCCGGGATGGAGGGTGATCTTGTTGTGGAAGGTGACGGCCATTGAGCTAGCTTAGATCGTCGACACACCCCTTACCTGGCGCGCTAGCTGTCGGTGTTTTGGGTCCGACCGCACACCTGGGGTTGCCCCTCATGGTGTTTTAGGAGTAGGACGGTGTTGCCGACTGTAGCTGAATGGTTCGTGCCAGATGCACGAAAGACAATGGACAGTGTTTACAGGTTCGGGCCGCTTTGAGATGCGTAACACCCTACGTCCTGGCGAGTTTGCTTTGTGTAATGGGTTACAAGGTAGAGAGTTGAGGTGGATGGCTAAGTGGTAGTAGAGTTGGGATTGATTGTCTTGAAGGGGTGCCCCCTAGGCCTTATATATTCGACCGTGAGGCAATACAAGCTGATATGATAACAACGTGCACCTAAAAGATAGTGAACTGTTTGAGCTTATCTTCCTATGATTTGGCCGACTTATCCTCGCCCGATTCCGTTGTGCAGGGCTCCAGCGTGGGAAGGTCGGATCTTCTGTTGTGGTCACTTGCTCGACGTCGCAGAGTCATCCGGGCTTGCACCGACCCGGCCTCACATCGATCTGCTTTACTGATTGCTCCTCCCCAGGCCCATGAAGGAGTGACCTTATGATCTATCGGGCCCTTGAGCTTTTTGTGAGGTCTTTTATCCTTCTAATGGACCCGGGGGATATCTGTCCCCTATAGAGTCTCACTCGTGGTTCCCAAGATGAAAGCATTTATAATGTTGGCATCGGCGTGGTTAGTCAACTCGTTGCATTACCACGAGAAGCGCTAGATGTAATCCCTCAAGGTTTCGTCTCGTTTATGTTGGTGATTCTTGTGGTCCCACAGGTTACCTGGATGCACGTGCGTGTCCTAGAAATTTCCAACGAATTTTTTCTCGGGGTCGTACCTGCTTTGGATACATCCGAGCTTCAAGTTTTCTAGCCACGCTCGTGCCGAATTTGCCAAGTATAGGGGGAGGTTCCAAATTACGAAATCATCATGGTTTGTCCCTCATGCCTGACACACCAGTCGGTAGTCTTCTAGCGAGAGGCTGGGGTTTGATTCTCCTGATATTTTTACGATGTTGGTGGGTGCCCTTTACAGCTATGGTACCAGCGCCCAGAAGATGTGGCGACCGAAGGCTCGAGGTCCCGGTGGAGGGGGCTCAAAATTCAGTCCTCATCGGGATTAAATCGTCCTCCGTGGCGTCGATTGTATCGATAGAAGATGCATTGAGCCTCTCGTCCTTTTTCCTAGGGCCCGGGGTCGAGCACGCTCCACGCGCTTCTGCCTGTTCTCGAGCGCCGATGGGGCGGGACCCATGTTGTGCCTTCCTCCTTGTACTCGGGCACCCGTCCCGATGAAGCTCCATTTTTTATGGTGCTGACACGGTATGCTGGCTGACCCTTGGCTCATGACATCGTGACATGGAACTCTCGGCCTGCTATTGTGCAGCAAGGTCGAGAAGACCATGGAGCTTGCGGTGGGCCCTCTGTTCTCTTGGAGTCTCAGCCTTAGGAAGCTTGTCAAGAAGCTCTTTGGCTGCCGCAACGTTCTAGCTCTCCTAGGGGAATAACGGTGGTCCACTTCTGTCATGGATTATACGGCTGAGAACTCGTCGTTGCAACATGCGCTAGTCCAACATATTGTTGTGACCGCCCCAACCGCCGTCGTGGCGTACCTCACCCACTGGTCGGGGCCACTGACTGCTTTGGGAAGGACTTGGTCCTAGCGACGGCTTTCGGTAAGGTGGGTCGAGCCGCGGTGGAGCGGATGTAGCCACATGCATCGTGACGCTAGTAGGGGTTCCCTCAGGGCTTCCTTCTAGAGGGGAGTGTATTTTTAGGGCATCGGTTGTGAAGCACTCCTGAGCCAGGTTGCGACCTGCTCCTCCAGACGGAGAGTTGTCTTCGTGTTCTAACCCCAACAGGAGGAGGTCGTGGAATGAATCCCTGAGGGCTTGTTCGGTTCTACCCCAATCCATATGGATTGAAGGGGATTGAGGGGGTTTCAATCCCTAGTAAGTCAAAATCCCCTCTAATCCGTATCGATCCGCTCTAATCCATATGGATTGAAAATAACCGAACAAGCCCTGACGGGGTCTACCATTCCCACGAACTCAGCACAAGCGGGTTCCGTCGTGCACCGTCGTCCGTCGCGAGGCCTCCGAGGCCCCTAGCAACATCGGTCAAGTCCTTCGTCGAGGTGGATAGAAATTTTGAGGCCCTGACCATTGTTCCCACGTTGTTGACGACGAAGTCAAGGCTTCCGAAACAAATGGTCATTCTGGGGCCCAAACTACACCGTGGACAACCATTCAAAGCTTGGAGAAGTCATTGGGAATGCGCAAGGCCCCTTCCTGGCATGCCAACTGTTGGTGTTTTGAACCAACTCCGATAAGTAAATTTGTTATGTGCGTTCCATGCTCAGTGGGTGCAAGATTTATACTGGTTTGGGCAGAACGTCTCTACATCTAGGGTTGGACACATTTTTACCATAAACCGAAAACCGAACCAAACCGAACTGTACCGAACCGAACCGAACCAAAATTTTGGTTTTTCGGTAGTTCGGTTCGGTTTCGGTTTTTGTATCTAAGAAGTTCGATTTTCGGTATCGTAATCGGTTTTCACCGTATACCGAATGTTGGAACTTGCTCTCCTGGGCAAGTTGATCCAACGGGAAAGTGGAAAGAGTGTTTGTAAAGTTTAACGTGGGATGGCAATAGCTCTGTTAATCTGGCCTCTCAAGGGCACTGTACGGGGGTATTTATAGGCACTCGAGTGACCACCCGTCCCTTGTCAAAGACGTTTATGCCCTCGAGTACCCAGTCTATCCCTAGAATATTCTCACGAGTGGAGATTACAGATTGTCATTACAGAAAGGGCTATTACAGACACGACCCGTAATATGCTTATCCATGTGGGGCCCGTTATAGTGGGCCGAATCCCACCTGGGCCTCCTGACATAGTGAGGACGTGGGACCAGTAGACTTCGACAGAGACCTCGTCTTGCAACGGAGAGGACAAAGGGGGACCGCGCCGGTCTTCGTCCAATCGGCGCTTTCGGCTTGTTCGGGCGTGCTCTATGGATGTGGTCTTCGTCGGTGTAGCGAGGCGATGAAGGCATCGAGTGAAGGGTAGCGTGTTCGCCTTCGCCCCAACATTTGCCCTCCGAGGGACCAGTTCGACTAAGTCATCTGGTGCCAAAGACGTCGCTAGATGGTGGAGACGCTGCCCTCGCTCGAAGTGGTCCCGCGGGGGTTTTTGAAATGTGACCGTTGATGGACGTGTTACTGTTGGACTGCGTGTTTCCCAAAGCGCCGCGTCCTGTCTATAAAAGGGTGGGCGTGACCGAGACTGTTTCTTACCCTTGTGTGCGCCTTGAAAACCCTAACTTTTTCAAACTGCTCGCCTGTCCTCCTTGCTCTTCTGCTCTGGAAATCTGGCCCGCGTCAAGCAAACCACACAGTGCCGCCAATGGTACGTAGCAATGTCTTCTTCCTCATCTGCTATGAGTGTGTCGTTGGTCGATCCGTCGTTCGAGGATACCCTGAGTGATTTGGTGGCGATGGAGTTGCAGCCGGGCCACACCGTGGAGTTTGGCACTTCGAGGATCTCCTCTGTTCGCATGCAGGAGATGCAGCAGCTTGGATACTTCAGTGGCGGTGTCGGGCATGTTTCGGGCGCCGAGGAGATCCCTGAGCCTGAGGGCAAATTGGTTGTGTTCGGTGCATTTTTCATTGCCGGCCTTCATCTCCTGACGCATCGTTTCGTGGTGGAGGTTCTGCGGAGGTTCGACGTGCAGGTCCACCAGTTGACACCTAACGTCGTGGTTGCCCTGGCGAAGTATGTTTGGGTGGTTGCTTCGTACGGCAATCAGCCATCTGTGAAAGTCTTCGCCAAGAACTATTGTCTGCACTGGCAAAAGAGGAAAATAAGAAATAAGATTGCACAATTTGGATCGTGCACCTTCACACCGAGGACTAGAAATACTTTGGCGGAAGTTGTGGAAATAGTCCCTTGCGCTCGGAACAAGTGGGGCAACTGGTGGGACTTTTGGTTTTGTGTCACTGGTGGGGAAGTCGAAGATCTCCCTGGGTTCCCTGCAGCCATTATGTACTCTCACTACTATGTGGCGTTTCCACCGTTCGAGGTGGTGGAGGACGATGAAGACAAAGGGGCTCTTCGGTACGCTGCCCGCATGAGCAGGGGGCATGATCTTATTGAGGAATTCATTGGATATGGAGTATGGCCCTTGGCGCACAGCTGGGTACTTGGCGAAGTGTGCCCCACCGGATGTTGTCCTTGGGCGATCAGTTGGTGCGAAGTCCTGCCTTTGCCTTGGACTTGCGGGGCAGGAACCCGGCCGCGTTTGTGCGTGAGGTGGAGGTCGAGGCTGTGAGGATTGTAGGGCGATACGTGTCGAGGACGGAGACCTTGCTTAGTTGGGATATTCACGGTTCTAATGTTCGTTTGAATCGCGTTTTTGAGTTGAACCGTCTGCCATATGGTGGTTACCCGGGAGACAATGATGCTGTTGTTGTCGACCGCCGAGGAAAGAGGGCGGCGGCAGCGGTCGATGAAGGCCCTTCGCGGGGAGCTGTGCTAGCTGCGGCCAATAAAAAGAGGAAACTAGGTACAACAGCTGAGGGTTGGGGGTCTCCAATCATTTTGCTGTGGATTTATTAGGAACTTGCATGGCCCCCGAGGAGAGAATGTCTTCGCCCGAGCTTCGGGAATCTTTCGCGCGAATGCTGAAGGTTACCGAAGGTCGGTGGCCTAGGAATGTTCTGATCCCCTGGGTGGCTAGCGAGGACATTCGTACTTCTCGATTAGCTCGTGAGATGAGGATTTTTCCTTACGGACGGAATGTTGCTACTGTTGTGACAGCAGTGATGGAAAAGGATCACCAAGACGTGTCGCGGAAGCGTCGGGCGTTTGCTAGGGTCGGGGACCCGCGCCGCGAGGTCAAGATGGCTTGGGGTGTTGCGAAGTCTGCCGCCCCTGGCACCAGCAAGCCTCTACTAGGTGCGAAGTCCGCCGCCCCCGGCCCCAGCAAGCCGCTCCCTGCCATGCCCGTGCAGGAGCGAAGGCCTCCGTCACCGCTGTGTGCTACTGAGGCAGAGGTGGGCAAGGTCGGGGCCTCCATGGATATTTCCGTGGAGGACTATCTTCTGGGTGGCGTCTCGATATTTGACGCGCATATAGGGTGGGGACTTGTTGGTGAGTTTTTTTGGGGGATTGGGTTTCTGACGAGATTGGTGCAGGGTCAGAGGCTGGGCAGCTGGCTGTTGCCCTGACATCTGTGGCGGCTGGGTTGGTCGTCATGGCGACTAATGTAACGGGGTCTGTGTAGGACCTGTGGGCCCAGTTTTGCGCCAGCGGCGAGATCTCTTCGGCCGCCACCGCTAAGGACGTGGTGGGCTCAGTTGCGCAGCAGCTAAAGCATGTAAGTTATCTTTGGCAGTGTGGCCCTTTTTTAACGACTTCGAATTTGATGGTGGTTGATGCCAGGCGACCGCCTTCGTTGAACGGATTGCGTCCGGGGCCCTGACCTTGGAGTTTGCTGCCGAAAGGCAGCGACTCGAAGGGAGGAATGAGCGCCTTCGGACGCAGCTCACTGAGGCTATGCGGGACAAGTCAGCTGCGGAAAGCAAGAGCCACAATCTGATGGACGAGCTATCGGCGGCGGAGGCAGAAAAAGAGGAACTTGGCTGTCGGCTGGCTGCGGAGAAGGAGGACGCTGACAAAGCCTGCGCGGAGGCTCAGGCTGCGTGCGCCGAAGCTAAACTTGCACGCGCCGAGGCTAGCCTTGCCCTCCAACATGATGCGGAGGTGGAGGCAAACCACAGGAGCCTTCGTGGCCATCTGGACAAGCCGGAGGTCTCTACCCGCACAGGGGTGGACCGAGCGCGTGCATTGCTCGTGGACGCGTACCGGCAACTTGGTGCGTGTATGGCCCCCTTTGATGCATCTAGCAAGGAGGTGGGCCTCCGCTTTCTCGGATGGTTGCAGGAGGAGCTAGAGGTGCTTTCGTCGATCGTGATGGGTCTCATTTCCTTCGCTTCACTCATCACTTGTGAGGGGGCCGCGAACGCCTTGTCCCGTGAGGGATGCAGGCACTTCGGAGTCTTCGATCGGTCCGATGAAGACTTCGACTGCGAGATCTTCCAGGTTGAAGATGCGGTGCTAAAGCGCTCCGCTGGGGAGCTCTACGATAGGACGTGGGGCCCTCACGGCTGCGACACCGTCCGGGAAAGGTCTGACCGAGCGATGGAGCAGGTACAGATTGTTGTTATTTTATTTGATTTTTAAGAAAATGTACTGATGTTTGGTGCTATTTTTGTAGATGGCGAATGATGAGGAGGTCGAAGACTTGGGTGGCCTGGAGAGCGCGGGCGTGAGGGCGGGGGCTGAGGACCAACCGGTGCCGCCAACTGGCGTTGGTGAGGATGACCCTGTGGCTGATGCCACGTTGCTTGAAGATACTTCGAGGGCGGCCGCGCCGGTTGCCGAAGACCCTGCAGCATCGGTCGGCCCTACGCAGGTGGCGGAATAGACTTAGAAGCGTTGGGTGTAGGGTTTTGTTTTTGTAATACTGAAACTTGATTGTTGTGCAGGTTTCGACGTCTGGGCCTGCGCAAGCAACCCCTACTGATGGTATTAATTTTGTGGCGGCCGCGAACGTAGTGCCTGCTAATGATAGTTTTTCTGGTTCTGAATCTGGGTCTTTTTCGTCTGATGGTGGCGGGTTTGAGAGCCTGTTTTCCTAGACTGAGGAGTCTTCGGATGAAGATTTGGATTATTTTGCTACGTTGGATGTGGCCGCGGCAGAGTCTGCGTCGCGGCTGGAGATGGGCGAAGTGTTGGATCCCCCGGCTGGGGCAAGGATCGAACGCCGTCAGCGAAAAGTGGTGGTGAAGTATAGTGTCGGTGAGAGCTCGCGAAGTGGTAGGCGCCGTCGGATGGGGTTGGAGCGAACTCGTCTTCGTGTAGATTGGGGTAATCAACGCGACTTGCTGTCTTTGTCGGTTGGGACGAGTATTGGTGAGGGGGACCTACAGAATTTGTTTGCGGGTGAGGAATTGAGAATAATGTTGTTTAATTATCGGGAGGCGGGAATTATCCCGAAGGTTGAGCCGATGTAGAATGTGTGATGCCCTCGCTTGTCGTGCGGTAGAAGAGGGCGCAATTGTGTTTATTTGTGCGGTGGGTCTGGTGACCCTTCGCTGTGTGTATGTAATCTATGACTTGTATTGTAATGTGGCCTGTTGCCCTTCGCTTGGCGGTGTGATGTAAATGTCCGGCGGCACCCTTTGGCATTTTTTTGGACGGGGTTGTCTTGTGGGAAAGACTTCGTATCGCGCACTTGTTGTGCTTATCCAGCTACACCCTTAGGCGACTTTTGCACGGAGTAGTCTTTTAGTAAAAAGACTTCGTATCACGCACTTGTTGTGCTTGTCCGCTGCACCCTTAGGCGACTTTTGCATGGAGTGTCTTTTAGTAAGACCGTGTATTGCGCACTTGTTGTGCTTGTCCGGCTGCACCCTTAGGCGACTTTTGCACGGAGTGTCTTTTAATAAGACTTCGTATTGCGCACTTGTTGTGCTTGTCCGGCTGCACCCTTAGGTGACTTTTGTACAGAGTTTGTCGCACGTGAGGGTAGTCTATGCTACCTGTCGCGGTGACTTCGAATCGGTCGAATGCCGAAGACCGTCAAAGCGGTCTTTTTCGACATGGTGATACTTGGATATTTTTGCGGGGGCTTTTCACTTGTATATTATATGACTCCGCCTTGTTAAAAACCTCACCCCCCGGGAGGAAAAGAGCGCGGGACTGATCAACATTGTTTGCAGAATTACATAGGCGCGTAGGTCCTGAGGCTTAAACAAAAAATTTCTGGAGATTATCGATGTTCCAGGAATGCTCTAAGTCTTCGCCAGATAATGTTGTCAGCCTGTACGCGCTGGGGGATGCCTTCAACTTGACAATGAATGGACCTTCCCATTTCGGCTCTAGCTTGCCCCGTGATTCTGTCCGGGTGGTACGGATGAGTACGAGGTCTCCTTTGTTGAATTCTCTTGCGACGACTGTGTTGTCGCGCCAGGCCTTGGTTTGAGCCTGATATCTGTCGAGGGCCTGCAGGGCGAGGACACGGTCTCCGTCGATGAGATCTTTGGAAGTTGGTTCGTCGACATCGGGGATTGCTGGTGTGTTTGTTCTAGGCGACCCATGCTTTATCTCTTGTGGTGTCATGGCCTCGGACCCATACAGTAGGCAGAAAGGTGTGAACCCGGTTGCTCGGCATTCTGTTGTGTTTAGGGCCCATACCACTTTAGGTAGTTGGTCGACCCATTTGCCCTTTTTATTGTCGAGAAGTCTTTTCTTGATGGCAGCAAAAATCTTGCCATTGGCACGCTCAACAACGCCGTTGGATTGTGGATGGTACACCGAGGCGAAGATAGGCTTGGTGCCGATGGAAAAGCAGAAATCCGTGAAGTCTTGGTTATCGAACTAATTGCCGTTGTCGACTGTGAGTTCGGATGGAACTCCGAAGCGGCAGACAATGTTTTGCCAGAAGAATTTTTGAGCGGTCTTCGATGTTATTATGGATACTGCTCTAGCCTCGATCCACTTTGTGAAATATTCGACGTCGACAAAGGTGAATTTGAGGTTCCCTTGAGCCATAGGCAGTGGTCCAACGATGTCCAGCCCCCAGCGTTGAAGCGGCCATGTATGGGGGATGAGCTTGGTGAATTGAGAAGGGCTACCTGAGCGAGGGGAGAACTTTTGGCATGCTTCGCATGACCTCGTGACTCGATTGGCGGTGCAAATTATTGTGGGCCAGTAAAATCCTTGACGAATCACCTTGGCAACGAGGGCCCTGGGTCCTGAGTGGGAGCCGCAAGTTTCACTGTGGACTTCGTGGAGGATTTGTATGCCTTCGATTTTAGTTATGCACTTCAGCATGAGCTGACTGATCCCCTTCTTGTATAGCTGACCCTCGACTAATGCGAAGTCCCTGCTTCTGTGCTTTAGTCGTTTGGCCTCATTGCTATCGCTTGGATGGTAGTGGCCTTGTAGATACAGGGTGATTAGGGCCTGCCAATCTTCGGCCATGATGAGGTTGACGATGCGGTGGCCTTCGGCATCCTGGGTTATTTGTAAACCTTCTGGGTTATGGACAGCTGGTGTGCCAATGACGTGGTAGAACACGTCGGAGGGCAAGGCCTCGCCCTTGGCCGCTGCTTTAGCCAACGCGTCGGCCTCTTCATTCCTGGCATGGTCAACATGCTGTAGGGTGAAACCCTTGAATTGTCTCTCGAGACTGCAGACGGCTGTGAGATATTGCATGAGCGCGAGGTCTTTTGCTGAGTATTCCTTTTCGACCTGGCCTGCAACTACTTTGGAATATGTCCTGACTATGCACGTGGTGACACTGAGTGCTCATAGTTTGCGAAGTCCTAGGATGACGGCTTCATACTCTGCTATATTGTTAGTGCATCTGTTGGACTCTAAGGCGAAGCTGAGGCGTGTCGCGTATCTGTGCTTGACGCCTGTGGATGATGTGATAATTGCTGCGACGCCTGCCCCCGTATGGCACCACGCGCTGTCGCAGTGGATCGTCCACACTTTCTCTGGAGACTCTTCTTGCTGCCATGTTGGTCCTGTCCAATCAACAATGAAGTCTGCCAGGACTTGTGATTTAATCATTGTCCTGGGTTCGAAGGTGATGTGGTACCCGGAGAGTTCGGCTGCCCATTTGGCAATCTGGATGGATGCCTCTGGGTTCCTGAACAGTTCCCCCAGCCCCTACCCGAAGTGACCCGTACCTTGAATTCTTCGAAGTAGTGGCACAGCTTGCGCGATGCCATGACAACTGCGTATGAATTTTTTTGAGCTCAGTCATGTTGCACTTAGAAGCCATGAGGACTTCGGAGACGTAGTACACTTGCCACTGCTGGGTCATGCCCTCTCTGTCCTGCTCTTGGATTAACGCTGCGCTGACTGCACATGGCGAGGCTGCGATGTAGAGAAGAAGAGGCAACGAAGGGTCGGGGCTAGCAAGAGTTGCTAAGTCTGAGAGGTGTTACTTGAGCGACTCGAAGGCTACCGCCTGCTCTGGTCCCCAAACGAAGTATTTTGCACCACTCAATGTCTTGAGGAAGGGTAGACTACACTCTTATGGATTTGGAAATGAATCTATTCAAGGCGGCCAATCTGCCTGTCAGTCGCTGGACATCCCTGGCTGACTGCGGGGGTGTCATGTTGATGATGGCGTGGATCTTTGTTGGATTGGCCTCGATCCCTCGGTGCGACACCAGGTAGCCAAGTATCTTCCCCTGACGAACACCGAAGACACACTTCTCGGGGTTGAGCCGAAATCGTGCATCCCACATATTAGCGAATGTCTCTGCGAGGTCGGCCAGGTGATCCTCTTTGTTTTTGCTCACGACAACAATGTCGTCCACATAGGTGAAAATGTTGCGGCCTACTTGGCTTTCGAGCACCCTTTTAGTGAGGCGAGAAAATTGAAAGGGAAATGTGCCCTTGGGCAATTTCTATTATGTTTTGGTGATTAAGTGTCCAACACATTTAATTAAGTTCTTATGTGCTAAATAAAGAGAAAAGTACAAATCAAGACATGAGGTATGTTTCTAGACTTAGTACATTGTTTTGAGTACTAACATATTTTGTCTAAGTGCTAGAAACAGGAAAAGAAAGAATTGCAAAAGAGGTGGCTGTGTGCAGCCAACTTCAGCTCGGCTTGGCACACCGGACTGTCCGGTGGTGCACTGGACAGCGTCCGGTGCGCCAGGCTGGACTCCGGTGAAAAGGCCGCTCTCGGGAAAAGTTTGGCGGCGTACGACTATAATTCACCGGACTGTCCGGTGGTGCATTGTACTGTCCGGTGAGCCAACGGTTGTCTGCGCCAACGATCGGCTGCGCAATCTTCGCACGACGTGTGGCAGCTCAAACGGTCGGCGGGGGCACCAGACTGTCCGGTGTGCACCGGACAGTGTCTGATGCACCAACTGGCCCGGAGCTGCAACGGTCGCCTGCGCCAGAAAAGGAAGGAGATCGACACCGGATCGTCTACAGTGACTGTCCGGTGGCGCACCGGACTATCTGGTGCGCCACTCAACAGAAGGCAAGGATGGTCTTCCTTGTTGTCCTCCAACGGCTCCTAGCTGCCTTGGGGCTATAAAAGGGACCCCTAGGCGCATGGAGGAGCTACACAAGCTTACAAGAAACATTCTAAGACTCCAATACTCCAACTTCACGCATTCGATTCTTTGAGATAGTGACTTGAGCTCCATTTGAGTTGTGAACTCCGTGCATTATGTTTTGAGCTCGAGTTGTGACTTGTGTGCGTGATTGTGCTGTGGATTTGAGTCTTGTGTGTGTTGCTCTCCCCTCCCTTACTTATGTGCTTCTTTTGTGATCATCATTGTAAGGGCGAGAGGCTCCAAGTTGTGGAGATTCCTCACAAACGGGAGAAAGACTAAGAAAGGAAAAACCGTGGTATTCAAGTTGATCATCGGATCACTTGAAAGGGGTTGAGTGCAACCCTCGTCCATTGGGACGCCACAACGTGGAAGTAGGCAAGTGTTACTTGGACGAACCACGGGATAAAATCGCGTGTCTCTTATGTGCTTTCTCTTTGATTATCTGTGTTCACAAGAGCTTGTTTCAAGCTACTTAGCCGTTCTAACTTTCATAACTAAGTCTTGTGGCTATTAGTGTTCAATTTTACAGGATCACCTATTCACCCCCCCCTCTAGGTGCTCTCAATTGGTATCAGAGCCGTTCTCTTCACACAAGGGACTAATCGCCCGAAGAGATGGATCCTAAGGGAAAAAGGATGGTGGTCAACGACAAGGAGAAGGAGTCCATCTTCAACGAGCCAAGAGATGACAAGCCCACTGACTCTGGCTCGAGTCACAAGAAGAAGGACGGGAAGAAGAAGAGGTGCATCAAGAAGATCGTCTACTACGACAGTGATGAATCTTCTTCTTCACCAAGAGACGATGACGACGACTCGTCTAAAAAGAAACCGGTTAATCAAAACTATTCATTTGATTATTCTCGTATTCCATTCAATTCTAATGCTCATTTGCTATCAATTCCACTTGGTAAACCTCCACACTTTGATGGAGAAGACTACTCTTTTTGGAGTCACAAAATGCGTAGTCACTTATTTTCTCTCCATCCTAGTATTTGGGAGATAGTTGAAAATGGAATGCATTTTTGATAGTACGGATAACCCTGTGTTTATTAATGAGCAAATTCACAAGAATGCACAAGATACCACTGTTTTGCTAGCATTTTTGTGCAGGAATGAGTACAACAAGGTGAGCGGCTTGGACAACGCCAAGCAAATTTAGGATACCCTCAAGATATCACATGTGGGAAATGACGCCACCATGATCACCAAAATGGAGTTGGTGGAAGGCGAGCTAGAGAGATTTGTGATGATCAGGGGAGAGGAGCCAACGCAAACCTACAACAGGCTCAAGACCCTGGTCAACAAAGTTAGAAGCTATGGAAGCACAAGATGGACGAACCACGACGTCGTCCGACTTATGCTAAGGTCATTCACGGTAATTGACCCCCATCTTGTAAACCTTATTCGTGAAAATCTCAGGTACACCAAAATGACGCTCGAGGACATACTCGGAAAATTCGTGAGCAGGCGTATGATGGTAAAGGAAGCGTGATACATGGATGATGCTCTTAATGGCCCTCTACCCGTCTACGAGCCTCAACCCGTTGCTCTCAAAGCAACAAGCAGTAGGGAGGCGCTACCAAGCAAGGTGGCACAAGTTGAGGCTATCAGGCTAAATGAAGATGAGATGGCCCTAATCATCAAACGCTTCAAGACCGCACTAAAAGGACGCAAGGAGTACCCCCAACAAGAACAAAGCAAAGGGGAAGCGCTCCTGCTTCAAATGCGGTAAGACTGGTCATTTTATAGCATAATGTCCCGATAATGATAATGACCAGGAACAAGAAAAGCATGGGAAGAGGGAGAAGAAGGTGTACAAGAAGGCGAAGGGCGAGGCGCACCTTGCCAAAGAATGGGATTCAGACTGCTCTTCATCCGACTCCGACGATGAAGGACTGGCAGCCTCGGCATTCGACAAGTCTTCGCTCTTCCCCAACGAACGTCACACTTGCCTCATGGCCAAGGAGAAGAAGGTAAGTGTTCAAGATACCCCTAAGTACACTACTTCTAGCGATGATGATTCTAGTGATGATGAAGTAGATTATACTGATTTATTTAAGGGTTTAGATAGAGCTAAAGTAGATAAAATCAATGAATTAATTGATGCTTTAAATGAAAAGGATAGATTGTTAGAAAAACAAGAGGATATCTTATATGAGGAGCATGATAAATTTGTTAGTGTGCAAAAATCTCTTGCCTTAGAGATTAAGAGGAATGAAATGCTATCTTCTGAATTATCTGCTTGCCATTAAACTATATCTAGTTTAAAGAGTTTAAATGATGAATTAACTACTAAACTAGAAGGAGTTAGTAAATCTAGTTCTTGTGAAGAGCATGTTGTAATTTGTGATAGATGTAAGGATTTTAATATTGATGCTTGTGATGAACACCTTATTTCTATCACCAAATTAAATGATGAGGTGGCAAGTCTTAATGCTCAACTTAAGACTTGCAAAATCGATTTTGATAAATTAAAATTTGCTAGGGATGCCTACACAATTGGTAGACACCCTTCTATTAAGGATGGACTTGGTTTTCGAAAGGAAACCAAGAACTTAACAAGCCAACAGGCCCCCATTCTCAACAAGGAGAAAGGGAAGGCTCCTATGGCTAGTAGCTCTCAAAAGTGTCATGCCTACATTTATGATAGAAAATATTCTAGGAATGCTCATATGAGTTATGATCATAATGCTTTTGATTCACATGCTATGTCTGCCTCTAGCTCTACTTTTGTGCATGGTAGAAGTAGGCCTAGGAGAAGTCATGTTGTGTATCATGTGCCTAGGAGAGTGTGTAATGAACCTTCCACTATTTACCATGCTTGTAATACTTCATTTGCGCTCTTATGTAAGAATGAAAAAGTAGTTGCTAGAAAGTTGGGATCCAAATGCAAGGGAGACAAGACTTGTATTTGGGTTCCAAAGGCTATTGTGACTAACCTTGTAGGACCCAACAAGAGTTGGGTACCTAAAACCCAAGTGTAAATTGCCTTGTAGGTTTATGCATCCGGGGGCTCAAGCTGGATTATCGACAGCGGATGCACAAACCACATGACGGGGGAGAAGAAGATGTTCACCTCCTACGTCAAGAACAAGGATTCCTATGATTCAATCATCTTTGGAGATGGGAACCAAGGCAAGGTTAAAGGATTGGGTAAGATAGCCATTTCATCCGAGCATTCTATATCCAATGTGTTCTTAGTTGAATCGCTCGGGTACAACTTATTGTCTGTAAGTCAATTGTGCCACATGGGCTACAATTGTTTGTTTACAGATATTGATGTTTCTGTCTTTAGAAGGAGTGATAGTTCATTAGCATTTAAGGGTGTATTAGATGTCAAACTCTATTTAGTTGATTTTTCGAAAGAGGAGGCCGATCTAGATGCATGCTTAATAGCTAAGACTAGCATGGGATGGTTGTGGCATCGCCGTCTAGCACATGTTGGGATGAAGAACCTTCATAAACTTCTAAAGGGAGAACATGTGTTAGGATTAACCAATGTATGTTTCGAAAAAGATAGACCTTGTGCAGCTTGTCAGGCAGGGAAACAGGTGGGAAGCACTCATCACAACAAGAATGTGATGACAACATCAAGACCACTGAAGCTTCTTCACATGGACCTCTTCGGACCCGTCGTGTCACACCCGGTTTTAGAAGGTAAACCGAATGCGAACCATTTACGTGCCAAGATCAGCAATTCACGTACACAGCAGTTATATAACTGGACATCATCACACAGTGCTCAAATAATAACATAAAAGGGAAAATAATAGTCGATTACATCATATCCTGAGACATCCACATAGTCTTTACAATAATCAAAGTGCGGAAAAGAAACGTTGATACACGCGACCTTCACAGGCAGCCGACTAGGGGTTGCCACTAACCCACGCCTAGAACTCATCATAATCTTGGAACTCCTGGTGGTATCCTTCCACGACTTCATCTTCTCCTGAGCAGTGGTTGCAATGCGGACAAGGGGGGGTTTGGTGTGTAGAGCAAGGGTGAGTATACATCAACATACTCAGCAAGTGTCCTGTTTGGCTGTAGTGGACTAGCTTTATGTGGAGTTAAGTCAAGCAGTTGCTTTTAGTTGGTCAGGTTATTATTTACTAGTAGAAAGCTAGGTTTTAGCATTAACCCAAGTTATTAACCCGATGTACCCTTTCCAAACGGAAAGAATACCACTTACCAGTACAATAGTCATAACCAGAACCATCAATCTCATTGCCACCTGTAAACCAAAATGTCTCTGATCAAGTACCACTAATCAATGGAGCTCCCTTGGCCGCTCATAACCGCGAGCACAGCTGATATATCAGTTTCATAACACTCTGCAGAGGTTGCGCACTTTACCCACAAGCCGTGATTCCCTCTTGCCTCGGGCCGATCAAACCCTTAAACACTACCAAGGTGAATAGGCTGGGTCTCACTACGTAGCCTTTACAAAGATTCCCTGAGGCTGTAGCCGCCCGTTAGGTTTCCTAAATGTACCGCACTCCTCCCAAAGGGGCAAACCAACCTTGGCAGAGTGAGCCGCATACACCGAGCCCCATTGACAGCACGACGGCAAAGCGAACTACACCTCAGTTCCTCTAATTATTCAGCTAAGGGCGTCCCACTCCGCCCTCATGGTTGCACTGTTTTCCTGGGCGGTCATCCAACGAACAGGTCCTTACGGAGAGGCACTCGAGAAACAGCTCGAGCCCCCTTAAATGTCACAATACCATCATCATAATCAAAAGGGAAAACAACGTATCATAGATAATCTCATCATGTTCATTGATTAATGTGAAGCACTAGCATGAAGCTAAACTATAATAACCCAACCAACATAGGTAGACAAGGACAAGATAAACAAAAGCTAGTCAATCCTTAGGTATAAAGTGTGTAAATGCGGGGAGTGAGTTATAAGAATGAGTAGGACATAGATGGGTCAAGGGACACTTGCCTCCACTAACCAGCTGCTGCTCAGGGGCTTCTCCTGTGAGTTCCTCGGGCTCTTCAACCAGATCGTTGTCTATACGAGTTCAAACATACATTCCACACATTTAATACCAAAAAAACAGTACACCATACAATGGAATGCAATAAATAAACAGACGTTCAACGTAGGGCTCGCAATTACGGTTAAGAGAGAAAGAGGAAATGACAGTCGGGTCTACGGTCGAGAGGCAATTACTTTACATAATTATAAATTAAACCATTCGTTTAAATAGAAGGGTATCAAATTAGACACTGCGTTTAGCATAAAGTAAAGTCATGTTCCACATTTAGTCACTATAAATAGGTAAAGATGAATGAAAGGGATTGGTCATATGGCGAGATGTACGACACAACATTTAAATTGAATTAAAAAATAAATGACTTGCCGTGCGACAGAGCACACAACAAGATTCTTGCATTAATTGAAGACAAACGTTAAGCGTTGCACGGCGAAACGCACGACGGCTTACGCCAACAGAACTACATTTAAAACGAATCATCGCGCGATGAAGCGCGTGACGCAGCACTGTAATAAATATAAATTAAACAAACCGTCGCGCAACGAAGCGCGTGACGCAACACATTAATAAATATAAATTTAAAAGGACCGTCGCGCGACGAAGCGCGCGACGCAGCACATTTATAATGATGAAATTAGAATGAACCGTCGCGCGGCAAAACGCGTGACGCAGCACATTGACTAAACAAAATTAAAATAGATTAAACGAGGGTTAAACGAAACGCGACTACAGTCGCACGCGCGAGAGCACGCTACGCATGCCAAGGGCACGCGAACCGTGCAAGCCGCGCGGGGCGCAAGGCTGCCGGGGCATGGGCTCGAGCAGGGGCGCGCGAGGGCGCAGCCGGGGGCACGGCCGGGGCACGAGGTCGAGGGCACGGTCGGGGCATGGGCTAGGGCGCAGTCGAGGGCGCGACCAGGGCGCGCGAGGACACAGCAGAGGGCGCGCGGCCAGGGCGCAGCTTGGGGAGCGGCGCACGAGAGGGGCACTGCTGGGGAGGGGTTCGCCGAGGGGGGCGTGACGCGGGGAGGGGCTCGACCGGGGGGCTTGACGAGGGAAGGGGCTCGGCCGGGGCAGGACTCGCTGGGGGGGCGTGACGCGAGGAGGGGCTCGGCCAGGGCGGGACTCGCCGGGGGGGCACGACGCGGGGAGGGGCTCTGCCGAGGCGGGGCTCGTTGGGGGGCGCGACGCGGGGAGGGGCTCGGCCGGGGTGGACTCGCCGGGGGGCGCGACGCGGGGAGGGGCTCGGCCGGGGCGGGACTCGCCGGGGGGGCGCGATGCGGGGAGGGGCTCGGCCGAGGCAGGGCTCCCCGGGGGGCGCGACGCAGGGAGGGGCTCGGGGCCGGGCGCGGGATGCGGCACGGCTGGGCCGCCGCCACGGCACGCGACGGGGCAGGGGAGGGCACGCGGCCACGGGAAGAAGAAGGGAGGGGGAGGAGGGAGAGACAGAAAGGGAAGGGGAGGGGAAAACTCACCTCCGGTGATCTCGTCTCCAAACCCTAGGGCACCACGGGGAGAGAGAGAGAGGTGGGAGAGGGAAGTTACTGCGCGGGAGAAAATCAAATGAGACAACGGGATTAAGGGGAGGGGCACGCGCATGGGTAGGGCAAGGGGCGTGCGGGCCAGACCGGGCCAGGCTAGGTCACTCCGCGGGTCGAACACCAATCGGAATTCTGATTGCGAACCGAAATCCAAACCGGGATGATACGAACACGCGATTAAACATGACATCAGACAAAGAAATATGCTTCGGCATGATGCAACACTCATGACACTTATGTTTGTTTATACATGACACGGACACCCGTCATTATACTTGTTTGAAATTGGGAAGAAGGAGCGAAACGGGAAGAGAAAAGAGAGTAACGCCCGAATTTGGTGAATGAAAAGAAGAAAAAATTCTACCCCCAAATTCAGGGTGTTACACGTCGCCTACCTTAGCATCGGGGGAAGTAAGTATGGTCTAGTAATTGTTGATGATTTTCCCGCTTCACTTGGGTGTTCTTTTTGCAGGATAAATCAGAAACCCAAGGGACCCTAAAGCGCTTTCTAAGGAGGGCTCAAAACGAATTTGAGCTCAAGGTGAAAAAGATAAGAAGCGACAACGGGTCTGAGTTCAAGAATCTGCAAGTGGAGGAGTATCTTAAGGAGGAAGGCATCAAGCACGAGTTCTCCACTCCCTACACACCACAGCAAAACGGTGTGGTAGAGAGGAAGAACAGGACGCTTATCGACATGGCGAGGACAATACTTGGAGAGTTCAAGACACACGAGCGGTTTTGGCCAGAAGCTATGAACACAGCCTGCCACGCCATAAACCGGTTATATCTGCATCGCCTCCTCAAGAAGACCTCCTACGAACTTCATATCTGTAACATCCCTGGTGTTACTATAACTAAAACTTGAGCATGGCATCATAAACATTGGCATTGCATATGTTTGACACACCTAGAGAGCATTCACTAGGCAAAAATTTCAAACAAGTTGTATTGTTTTAATGTTTTTGCAAATAGAACCCTGGTTAAAGGACTTAACCCTAAATAGTGGTTAAAGGGGTAAAAACTTGACCCAAGTTAAGAAAACCTAAATAATTTAGGGTAAAAGTCATAAAATGACTCTAAGAGCAAACTTGAATTCCTTTTATACCCCTGGGATACCAAAAACCCTAATTGGAACCCTGGAAAACCCTAAAACCAAACCCTAGGGGCTTATGTGCAAAAGTAGCCCACTTTTGGGCTAATGTGCAAAAACCAAGTCAAATAGGTGTTTTAAATCCTTTGGTTCACAAATATGTGGACTTGAAAGCCAAACCCAAGGTTTTGGACTTAAATGCAAAATGGACCTCATGTGAGTTTTATTCTAAGTCTGAAAATCAGAGAAAGGGCTCAACTTTGGGGCTTTGTAACTTACAAAGTATAGGGTTTTTGCCCTAGGGCATCACATCAAAGTTGTAGAACAATGAAAGGAGAGCAATTTTGCTTAAGGATGCAAGCCATGATCTTGTGAGAAAAAGGGAGATAATCATGCTAGAACTTTGGCTGTCAGGCTGTTTTGATCTGAAATTCAGATTAGCAGAGGACTGACATCAACTTCCAGCTCAAATCTAAGCATGATCCAGTGCTCAACTCAGCTTGATCCCTATAATCGAATTATAGCTGGTTAGTAGCTCTTCAACTTTTCTATAGATCACTTGATAAGTTGCCATTTAAAATTAAGAGAAAACGTGACCTAAACTTGCTCTGTCAGTCCAAAAGAATGACCATCGCCATGGTACAGTGACTGGTATACTGAAGAAGATCCTATCCTTGCTCGTCGCCGGTAGCCGTCGCCGTTGATCGCTGCTCGTCATGATTCGTGCTCAGTGGTCATCAGATAAGCACAGCCGGTAAGAATCCTTGCCGCCGGTGAGCTGTAGGCCACTCCGGCCAGCTGTAGTGCTTTTCTCCCCCTTGCTCTCCGCTCGGGGATAAGGATTTCACCGCCGTTGAGCCATCACCGGCGTCCGCCGTGTGGCTCTACCTTTACACCTTGTCGCCGTGACTCTTCGGGGCAGTCCCATCGTCGCTGGAGTAACTGCCACGACTGTGGACACGAATCCACCGCGCCCATGGTCTTCTTCACCTCCGACCACCGCGTGTCTCGTCCGAAATTCACTGGCCACCGCCTTGTCCTCCTATAAATTGAGCCTGCGACCAGCTCCGTAGGATCATCAGCTAACCAGCCACCGCCAATTAGCCACCATCGTTCGCCAGAGCTCGAGAATTTCGCGTTCGCCCCAAACCCGATTTCCGCCACCGTGAAGTCGAGCTCACTGTCGCCAGCCCCTTTCCGGTCAGTCCCCGTCCCCTGCTTTCTTGTTTAAGCACTTGCATAGCTCCGTGATGCTTATCAAGTCATCAATTTGAACTAAGTGACCACCCATCACCGGGAACGCGTGGTTCTTGAATACGTCCACGCGGTTACCGTGGCCAGACCAAAGTAGCTCGTCATCCTTGAAATTAACTTGGGGGAAATGATCAGTGGGGGTTTAATCCGGTGTATGTCGCTCGGGAGCACCGGGCATAGCCCCGTTTGGCCGGTACAATACTCGCCGGAGCGCGGCCGTGCGTGAACGGCGTCGTGGACTCCCAATTGTAAATAGGATGAAGCGCAGGGACTTTTCTGCATTGGTCAGTGACCCAGAAGAACAGTAAACAAACCTGGTTTGAGTTAACCAAAACCGTGAGGCCCTTTCTGCAAAGTCGCCAGGGCGCGGGCGCGCGCGCGCGCTTTCCCCTCTGGACTGGGCCGTCTGGGCTGGTTTCAGCCCGTTACTATTGAAGCTTTTCCTTTTTCTTTTTCCAGCAGAGCCAAAATAATTATAGGAAAATGTAGAAAAATGCTAAAATTGTGAAACAAATTTTCCTAGGCTTGTTAATTTCCCTAGAATTTAATAAAAATAGTTTTGTGATTTTTAGTGGAACTAAGAAATTTTAGGGTATTTAAAGTAGTTAAAAGTATTAGTTAGGGATTTTTAGAAAATAATTGGTAAGTCCAATAATTCCCAAACTTTTTGTGGGAACTTAAAACAATATTTAGGAGCCTTGGATAGAGTTTGAATTGTTTTGGACTTTGTTTGATTCCCAAACCCCAAAACACCCCCCCTGCCCTATGAACTCCTTTACTGACTCCGGAAACCCTAGGTTCTCGGAGTACCGTGAAGGAAAGTTGTACTCAAGACTTAGATAATAAGTTTATATTATCTTTGCATCCTCATGAGCATCCCATGGCATCCATTCTTATGCATATATATGGTTATGTTAGAACACGAAGAAGAAGAAGAAGTCACTGAAGAGGGAACTCCACCAACCTCAGATCCTCAAGCAGGCAACTGCTTTTATTTCGATATTTGTGGATCCGAGCAGGACTCACCTGATAACAAAGGCAAGCCCCGGTGCATTTGCCACCTCCCTTGATGTTTTTAAAATCTTTCTCACTTGCTTGCTGCATTAGGTGATAGGAGTTGATTGATTAAACAATTCCTGCATTACCTTCCTTGATCTTGATTACCCTCCTTGAAACCCTGTTTTTACAAAAAGGTTTTACTATGCTTAGTATTGCTTTAGAAAAACAAAAGGATTTGTTTTACAAAAGATGTTTGGCAAAGTGGGAGGGATGTTTTCGAAAATAAAACTTGATGGTGAATCCATCATGGCCATGATGGATTCAACATCGGAAAAGATGTACCTCTGTCAGGTACCAAGTTTTTGGGTTAAAAAGATTAAGCTGAGACCGGGCGGGTGACTTGCACGAGAAAGAGAGTCTCGGTGTAGTGTCTCCGTCTGAGTCGATTAAGGACCGTCTCGATGTAGGCTTGATGATCGAGGACCCTTTAGCTGGTCACATGCCTCGTCATGGGTAAGCCTTGCCTCGGGCAGACTAAGGCCGGAATAAGATAACACGAAATGGGAGTGGAGCGGTGGCGAGAGTAGCGTGTACCCTCCGTGGCAAGAGGCCGGACGGTGGTGTATCTGTGCTCTCGGTTTGCGTGAACCTGATCCGGTCTTAAGAACCCCGGTGGCGGGTTGACATATGCAAGGGTTAAGTGCTACATATGTCGTGTGATTGGAGATCCTCAGCTAAGTATAATCGATTCGGATCGCCGTACCTTCGCGGTTATGAAGACTTGGTCACTGACCTACACGTAGCATTCCACTAAAGATGATGGGTTTTTGTTAAGAAACTGGCTAGTGCAGGACCAGTGATTGAACTAGGGTAGAAAGAACTCTAGTTGCAGGTAATTGAACTTAACTTGACAAATAAAATTTGATTTTTAAGGATCCACTTTAGTAAGCATTTCTGCAAAACAGAGTCTTTGATTATTGAAAAGCCTTACCTTGACTCCCATATAACCAGCATACCCTTGAGAGTCTTTTCTTTAGTCGGGTAAGACTTGCTGAGTAATTCCATACTCAGGGTTTATCCCTTCGTTGTTTTTAGGTGAGGAAGTAGCAGACTTTTGCTGCTTCTGTGCCAAGGTGGTTCCCAAAGAAGAAAAACAAGACTGAAGTGCGGGAGGACTTGGTCCTCCACATAGGATCTTTTGCTTAAAACTGTTCGGGAGAAGTTTGTGCCTCCCTTGGTTTGTATAATATTACTACTCTGCACTCACTTTTAGACTGGTCTGTAATAAAATAACTCGAGCTTGCTTTTGAAATAAATGTAAGTTTATGTAATTCGCTTCCGCATCTCTTTATCTCCGATGATCTGTAATGTCTGCAAGACGGGTGAAACGTTCCTGGTGAGGTCAGAAAAGATATCGAGCTTGTCAAGTGACTTAGGAACATCTATAGGGTGTCTGATGTCTGTTAGACAAGGACAACTGTAGGTGGGCCTAATTACTTGGGAGGTTCCGTCACAGCTGGTATCGGAGCGTAGCCCTTCTTTACAGATATTATGTGGCATCTTCAAAAGGATTTTCGAAAATCTTACCTAAAAATTCTTTTCTCTTCTTATCTAAGTACTCTGAAGAGTTTATCTTAAAGACCAGATAGGAAGAGTGCAATGTATAGAAGGTTGAATCGACTAAGGTTGATTCTGTACTTATTCATGCATCATGCTAAGAATTATACTAATAAATTTCCCCCTTAGAAAGATGCCGCCACGCACAAGGCTAACGGCACGTAAGTCAACGGGACCAATTGGAGTACCCCGGCATCAACTAGCCCCTCGACACGAAAGCAGTAGCAGCGGAAGTAATGACCCTATAGGAGACCTGGAAGCCGAAGTGAGTCGACTGCAAGCAACGCTGCAACACAGGACCAATGTTTGGATTGCAGACGGAGATAGAATTAATGAATTAAGAAGAGATATCCGTCACCTGCAGGATCAGCTGGCTGATCGGGACTTAGCACTTGACTGGGCAGTACAGTCCCATATGTTGGTATGTGCTAAGGAAGCGAGGGCTCAGGCCCGAATTAAAGAACTTAGCTCAGCTGTCGACAACCTGCAGGTCTACTGCAATACATTGCATGAAGAAGTCCATGTGTTATACTCGCAGTTACACCCTAGTGAGCCTGCACACTCTGCTGAGGCGGAAGCCGGACCCTCTCACGTTGCGGGACGCGCGCTGGGTGGGGAGTTAGACCTTTTTGAACCCCCTCCTTCTTTGAGGTTGGTTGACGTCTGGACTCCCACACCTGACGATGAGGCCGCCAAAAGTAACGGAAAGCAGGACTAATGGTGTAATAAAAGTAGAGTAGTGTATTGTAGGGTGTACTGTTGTATAATAGGTTGAACTTTTGTAAAATGGGTAATGTATCCTGTTATGTAGTGTCGAGTCTGTATCATTACTCTTTATAGTAATGTAAAATGGAAGGTTTTCTTTGGCACATTATGTTTATTCAAATGTTTTTGCCTCAGATGCCGACCAGGACTCGCGGACAGGACGTAGCCGGAACTTCTGGGGGTCGGGATGTCACCCCAAATCCACCTCCGGTTCCACCCACGCTAGCCGAGGCGATTGCCGCCTTGGTGAGTGCCACCGCCGACAATACCCGCTTCCTTAGGGAAATGGCGGGTCAGCAGCAGTTCCAGCAGCAGGCAGGAAGAGGTTTTCAGCAAGGTCCCCGTGAAACTACTTATCTGGACTTCTCTGAAACCCGTCCACCTCTATTCACCAAAGCAGAATACCCGCTAGAAGCCGACGAGTGGATACGGGGCATTGAACAGAAGTTTAGTCTACTTCGTTGTTCGGAAACACAGAAGCCATTGTTCGCGGCACAGCAACTCCGTGGCCCTACCAGTATTTGGTGGGGAAATTTTGTGGCTATTCAACCTGACAACCATCAAGTCACTTGGGACGAATTTAAAGCAGCCTTCCGCAAGCACTACATACCAGAAGGAGTGCTGCATATGAAACAAGAGGAATTTATGAAACTGAAACAAGGAGGAGATACTATCAATCAGTATCTTAACAAGTTTAATCACCTGTCGCAGTATGCCATTGATCAGGTGAATACTGATTTGAAGAAAAAGAACTGTTTTATGAGAGGTCTAAATGACCGGTTGCAGCGAAAAATGGCCACATGTATTGATCTTACATATGGAAAGGCTGTCAGTACAGCCTTATCTGTGGAAGCAAAATACACAAGTTCTGGGAAGAATAAGGGATTCAGTGGTGAGAGGCCTAATCAGGGACAGGCGAAGAGGCAACGGTTCGTCATCCGGCCTTCTAGCCAAAACCATACTTTTTCTCGTCCACCAGCATTCCCTTTCAAACAACCCATTATTATCCGCCCCAACAATATCTCCACTTCCCAAAATCAGCCGGGTGCCCTAGGCACTCGATTCCCTGCCTTGCCCAGCTCTTCAACTGGGTGTTTCAACTGTGGCAAGTCGGGACATTTTATCAAAGATTGCCCGTACCCCAAGCAAAATCAGTCCAATGCTCAGCAAGGAACTGGGAAGTCCACTCAGCCCAAAGGAAATGCTGTGGGGAGGAATACCAAGAAGACGGGGCATGTATATTACACCCAAGTGGCCACTACACCGGAGGGAGAGCCGGTGATGATGGGTACGTTTCCCGTGGCCAGTCACCCTGCAATTATTCTTTTTGATTCTGGTGCTTCGCATACCTTCATTAGCAAGACATTTGTGGAGCAACATCACATTGCATGTCATGAATCAAAAGAGGGATTTAAATATCACTCACCTGGGGGACATATTTTTACTAGAGAAGTGGCCTATGAAGTGCCAGTAACAATGGCCGGACGGAACTTTCCTGCTAACATGATTGTTCTGAAAGGCCAGGATATAGATGTAATTTTGGGTATGAATTGGTTAACTCAACACAAGGCAATTCTCAACACTGAACTCAGAACCGTCAGGTTGAGCTATAATCAAGAAGAAATTCTTTTGTCTCTCCCCAAAACCAATCCAGCCAAAGCTTCTGGTAGAATATTTGAAGCCATTGTACCGGAGATCAAGAACATTCCGGTAGTATGTGAGTTTCCAGATGTATTTCCGGAAGATTTGCCTGGACTACCCCCTGAAAGAGATGTAGAATTCGTAATTGAGCTAAAGCCCGGTACGGCTCCCATCTCCCGAAGGTCGTACCGTATGCCCCCTAATGAGTTGGCGGAATTGAAGATTCAATTACAAGATCTACTGAATAAGGGATTCATCCGGCCAAGCTCGTCCCCATGGGGTTGTCCCACCATTTTTGTTAAGAAGAAGGACCAAACCTTGTGCATGTGCGTGGATTATCGGCCCCTGAATGAGGTCACCATCAAGAATAAGTACCCTCTTCCAAGGATCGACATCTTATTTGATCAACTGACTGGGGCGAGGGTATTTTCAAAAATTGATCTCAGGTCGGGCTATCATCAAATCCGTATTCGGCCCGAGGATATACCGAAGACCGCGTTTACTACGCGATATGGATTGTTCGCCTGGTAATGTCTTTCGGGCTCACAAATGCTCCTGCCCACTTCACCTATTTGATGAACTCGGTGTTCATGCCCGAGTTAGACAAGTTCGTGGTGGTCTTCATTGACGATATTTTGATATACTCTAAAAATGAAGAGGAGCATGCTCAGCATCTACGGATTGTATTGACGCGCCTGAGGGAACATCAGCTATATGCAAGTTCAGCAAGTGCGCATTCTGGCTGGAGGAAATTCAATTTTTGGGGCATGTGTTATCAGTTAAAGGAATTGCGGTAGATCCTAGCAAGGTCAAAGATATTCTGGAGTGGAAACCCCCAACCACTGTTCACCAAGTCCGGAGTTTCCTTGGACTGGCTGGGTATTATCGCAGATTCATACCCGATTTTTCTAAGCTTGTGAAGCCAATCACAAGTTTGTTGAAGAATGACATTAGGTTCAATTGGTCTTCTAAGTGTAATGAAGCCTTTGAGCAATTGAAGACATTATTGACCACTGCTCCAGTATTGGCACAACCGGACATCACTAAGCCTTTTGATGTATATTGTGATGCATCTGGCAGTGGGCTCGGCTGTGTACTGATGCAAGAAGGCCGAGTAATTGCGTACGCTTCAAGGCAGCTGCGCCGACATGAGGAGCATTATCCAACTCATGATCTAGAGCTAGCTGCTGTGGTTCATGCCCTGAAAATATGGCGTCACTATCTGCTGGGAAATATCTGTCATATATATACAGATCATAAAAGTTTGAAGTACATCTTCACCCAGTCAGAGTTAAATATGAGGCAAAGACGATGGCTTGAGCTCATTAAAGACTATGATCTGGAGATCCATTATCACCCAGGCAAGGCCAATGTGGTGGCAGATGCACTAAGTCGTAAGACTTCCTGCCACTGTCTTATGGTGAAGGCCTCCGAGAACACTTTATGTTAAGAAATGGAGAAGCTAAACCTGGGGATAATCCAGCATGGGACTCTAAATCAGCTAAGGCTTGAGTCAATCATTCTGCCGAAGATAATTGATGCTCAAAAGGATAATCTGGGTATGAAGCACATACGAGAGAAGATAAGGGCTGGAACAGCCAAATGTTTCAAGGAAGACGATCAAGGTGTGTTATGGTTTAACAACCGCATAGTAGTGCCAAAGAATGAAGAACTCCGCCAGCAAATCTTAGATGAAGCGCATCTTAGTCGCTATTCTATTCATCCGGGAAGCACTAAGATGTATCATGATCTAAAACAGCACTACTGGTGGACGAAGATGAAAATTGAAATTGCACGCTATGTGGCTAAGTGTGACACTTGCAGACGTGTCAAAGCCATACACATGAAAACTGCCGGTCCATTGCAGTCATTACCAATACCAACATGGAAATGGGAAGACATAAGCATGGACTTCATTGTGGGATTGCCCAGGACCGCAAAAGGGTATGACTCTATCTGGGTGATTGTTGATCGACTTACAAAGGTTGCTCATTTTCTGCCGGTCAAGACATATTACCCGGTACTTACCTATGCGGAATTATATATTGCTCGTATTCTCAGTTTGCATGGTGTTCCAAAGACTATAGTGTCGGATCGTGGGCCACAATTTGTATCTAAGTTTTGGGAAGAACTTCATAAATCCCTGGGAACTAAGTTACTCCACAGTTCGGCCTATCATCCTCAAACCAGTGGACAAACTGAGAGAGTGAACCAAATACTTGAAGATATGTTGCGGGCATGTGTCCTGGATTTCTCACAGAAATGGGATGAATGTTTACCTTTGGCGGAGTTTTCATGTAATAACAGTTATCAAGAAAGTATCAAGATGGCACCTTTTGAAGCTTTATATGGACGACGGTGTCGAACTCCGCTAAATTGGTCTGAACCCGGTGAAAGGTATTTCTTTAGGCCTGATATGGTAAAAGAAACCGAGGATAAGGTTCAGAAAGTTATTCATAATCTAAAGAAAGCACAAGCTCGTCAGAAGAGTTATGCAGACAAACGGCGAATGCCCTTATACTTCTTAGAAGGAGACTATGTCTACCTAAAGGTTTCACCCATGAAAGGAGTATCACGTTTCGGGGTAAAGGGAAAACTTGCACCCAGGTACATTGGTCCATTTCCTATTCTTCAAAGATATGGGCCAGTGGCGTATCAACTTCAACTTCCCGAAACATTGTCTGCCGTACATAATGTGTTCCATGTATCGCAATTGAAGAAGTGTCTACGGGTTCCCGATCGAACCATTGAAGTGACAGATGTTGTCCTGGAACCAGACTTAACGTACTCAGAACATCCTGTTCGAGTTCTGGATCAAAAGGACAGGGTTACCCGAAGAAAGACTCTCAAGTTCTACAAGGTACAATGGAACCAGCATTCTGAGGAAGAGGCTACGTGGGAAACTCAAGACTTCTTGAATAAGAATTTCCCAGGCTTTCTAGCCTCATGTAATTTGTAAAGTGCATATAGTTGTGGCAATAAAGGAATGAACCCCGCACCCCCCTGCCTTGTACCAGAAATAAGGAAATAAAAATGTGACACATTTCCTTTTCCATTACTCACCCTAGGACTTTAAATCTCGGGACGAGATTCTTTTATGGGGGGAAGGATGTAACATCCCTGGTGTTACTATAACTAAAACTTGAGCATGGCATCATAAACATTGGCATTGCATATGTTTGACACACCTAGAGAGCATTCACTAGGCAAA
This sequence comes from Zea luxurians, assembly GCA_029449295.1. Lineage (NCBI taxonomy): Eukaryota > Viridiplantae > Streptophyta > Magnoliopsida > Poales > Poaceae > Zea > Zea luxurians. The sequence goes on from JAOPSE010000057.1 coordinate 11,085,509, forward strand.
AATTTCAAACAAGTTGTATTGTTTTAATGTTTTTGCAAATAGAACCCTAGTTAAAGGACTTAACCCTAAATAGTGGTTAAAGGGGTAAAAACTTGACCCAAGTTAAGAAAACCTAAAGAATTTAGGGTAAAAGTCATAAAATGACTCTAAGAGCAAACTTGAATTCCTTTTATACCCCTGGGATACCAAAAACCCTAATTGGAACCCTGGAAAACCCTAAAACCAAACCCTAGGGGCTTATGTGCAAAAGTAGCCCCTTTTGGGCTAAAGTGCAAAAACCAAGTCAAATAGGTGTTTTAAGTCCTTTGGTTCACAAATATGTGGACTTGAAAGCCAAACCCAAGGTTTTGGACTTAAATGCAAAATGGACCTCATGTGAGTTTTATTCTAAGTCTGAAAATCAGAGAAAGGGCTCAACTTTGGGGCTTTGTAACTTACAAAGTATATGGTTTTTGCCCTAGGGCATCACATCAAAGTTGTAGAACAATGAAAGGAGAGCAATTTTGCTTAAGGATGCAAGCCATGATCTTGTGAGAAAAAGGGAGATAATCATGCTAGAACTTTGGCTGTCAGGCTGTTTTGATCTGAAATTCAGATTAGCAGAGGACTGACATCAACTTCCAGCTCAAATCTAAGCATGATCCAGTGCTCAACTCAGCTTGATCCCTATAATCGAATTATAGCTGGTTAGTAGCTCTTCAACTTTTCTATAGATCACTTGATAAGTTGCCATTTAAAATTAAGAGAAAACGTGACCTAAACTTGCTCTGTCAGTCCAATAGAATGACCATCGCCATGGTACAGTGACTGGTATACTGAAGAAGATCCTATCCTTGCTCGTCGCCGGTAGCCGTCGCCGTTGATCGCTGCTCGTCATGATTCGTGCTCAGTGGTCATCAGATAAGCACAGCCGGTAAGAATCCTTGCCGTCGGTGAGCTGTAGGCCACTCCGGCCAGCTGTAGTGCTTTTCTCCCCCTTGCTCTCCGCTCGGGGATAAGGATTTCACCGCCGTTGAGCCATCACCGGTGTCCGCCGTGTGGCTCTACCTTTACACCTTGTCGCCGTGACTCTTCGGGGCAGTCCCATCGTCGCTGGAGTAACTGCCACGACTGTGGACACGAATCCACCACGCCCATGGTCTTCTTCACCTCCGACCACCGCGTGTCTCGTCCGAAATTCAGTGGCCACCGCCTTGTCCTCCTATAAATTGAGCCTGCGACCAGCTCTGTAGGATCATCAGCTAACCAGCCACCGCCAATTAGCCACCATCGTTCGCCAGAGCTCGAGAATTTCGCGTTCGCCCCAAACCCGATTTCCGCCACCGTGAAGTCGAGCTCACCGTCGCCAGCCCCTTTCCGGTCAGTCCCCGTCCCCTGCTTTCTTGTTTAAGCACTTGCATAGCTCCATGATGCTTATCAAGTCATCAATTTGAACTAAGTGACCACCCATCACCGGGAACGTGTGGTTCTTGAATTCGTCCACGCGGTTACCGTGGCCAGACCAAAGTAGCTCGTCATCCTTGAAATTAACTTGGGGGAAATGATCAGTGGGGGTTTAATCCGGTGTATGTCGCTCGGGAGCACCGGGCATAGCCCCGTTTGGCCGGTACAATACTCGCCGGAGCGCGGCCGTGCGTGAACGGCGTCGTGGACTCCCAATTGTAAATAGGATGAAGCGCAGGGACTTTTCTGCATTGGTCAGTGACCCAGAAGAACAGTAAACAAACCTGGTTTGAGTTAACCAAAACCGTGAGGCCCTTTCTGCAAAGTCGCCAGGGCGCGGGCGCGCGCGCGCGCTTTCCCCTCTGGACTGGGCCGTCTGGGCTGGTTTCAGCCCGTTACTATTGAAGCTTTTCCTTTTTCTTTTTCCAGCAGAGCCAAAATAATTATAGGAAAATGTAGAAAAATGCTAAAATTGTGAAACAAATTTTCCTAGGCTTGTTAATTTCCCTAGAATTTAATAAAAATAGTTTTGTGATTTTTAGTGGAACTAAGAAATTTTAGGGTATTTAAAGTAGTTAAAAGTATTAGTTAGGGATTTTTAGAAAATAATTGGTAAGTCCAATAATTCCCAAACTTTTTGTGGGAACTTAAAACAATATTTAGGAGCCTTGGATAGAGTTTGAATTGTTTTGGACTTTGTTTGATTCCCAAACCCCAAAACACCCCCCCTGCCCTATGAACTCCTTTACTGACTCCGGAAACCCTAGGTTCTCGGAGTACCGTGAAGGAAAGTTGTACTCAAGACTTAGATAATAAGTTTATATTATCTTTGCATCCTCATGAGCATCCCATGGCATCCATTCTTATGCATATATATGGTTATGTTAGAACACGAAGAAGAAGAAGAAGTCACTGAAGAGGGAACTCCACCAACCTCAGATCCTCAAGCAGGCAACTGCTTTTATTTCGATATTTGTGGATCCGAGCAGAACTCACCTGATAACAAAGGCAAGCCCCGGTGCATTTGCCACCTCCCTTGATGTTTTTAAAATCTTTCTCACTTGCTTGCTGCATTAGGTGATAGGAGTTGATTGATTAAACAATTCCTGCATTACCTTCCTTGATCTTGATTACCCTCCTTGAAACCCTGTTTTTACAAAAAGGTTTTACTATGCTTAGTATTGCTTTAGAAAAACAAAAGGATTTGTTTTACAAAAGATGTTTGGCAAAGTGGGAGGGATGTTTTCGAAAATAAAACTTGATGGTGAATCCATCATGGCCATGATGGATTCAACATCGGAAAAGATGTACCTCTGTCAGGTACCAAGTTTTTGGGTTAAAAAGATTAAGCTGAGACCGGGCGGGTGACTTGCACGAGAAAGAGAGTCTCGGTGTAGTGTCTCCGTCTGAGTCGATTAAGGACCGTCTCGATGTAGGCTTGATGATCGAGGACCCTTTAGCTGGTCACATGCCTCGTCATGGGTAAGCCTTGCCTCGGGCAGACTAAGGCCGGAATAAGATAACACGAAATGGGAGTGGAGCGGTGGCGAGAGTAGCGTGTACCCTCCGTGGCAAGAGGCCGGACGGTGGTGTATCTGTGCTCTCGGTTTGCGTGAACCTGATCCGGTCTTAAGAACCCCGGTGGCGGGTTGACATATGCAAGGGTTAAGTGCTACATATGTCGTGTGATTGGAGATCCTCAGCTGAGTATAATCGATTCGGATCGCCGTACCTTCGCGGTTATGAAGACTTGGTCACTGACCTACACGTAGCATTCCACTAAAGATGATGGGTTTTTGTTAAGAAACTGGCTAGTGCAGGACCAGTGATTGAACTAGGGTAGAAAGAACTCTAGTTGCAGGTAATTGAACTTAACTTGACAAATAAAATTTGATTTTTAAGGATCCACTTTAGTAAGCATTTCTGCAAAACAGAGTCTTTGATTATTGAAAAGCCTTACCTTGACTCCCATATAACCAGCATACCCTTGAGAGTCTTTTCTTTAGTCGGGTAAGACTTGCTGAGTAATTCCATACTCAGGGTTTATCCCTTCGTTGTTTTTAGGTGAGGAAGTAGCAGACTTTTGCTGCTTCTGTGCCAAGGTGGTTCCCAAAGAAGAAAAACAAGACTGAAGTGCGGGAGGACTTGGTCCTCCACATAGGATCTTTTGCTTAAAACTGTTCGGGAGAAGTTTGTGCCTCCCTTGGTTTGTATAATATTACTACTCTGCACTCACTTTTAGACTGGTCTGTAATAAAATAACTCGAGCTTGCTTTTGAAATAAATGTAAGTTTATGTAATTCGCTTCCGCATCTCTTTATCTCCGATGATCTGTAATGTCTGCAAGACGGGTGAAACATTCCTGGTGAGGTCAGAAAAGATACCGAGCTTGTCAAGTGACTTAGGAACATCTACAGGGTGTCTGATGTCTGTTAGACAAGGACAACTGTAGGTGGGCCTAATTACTTGGGAGGTTCCATCACAATATCGGTAACAAACCCAATGTCTCTTACTTTCGTGTATTTGGGAGCAAATGCTACATTTTGGTGAAGAAAGGTAGACATTCTAAATTTGCTCCCAAAGTTGTAGAAGGGTTTTTACTAGGATATGACTCAAATACAAAGGCGTATAGGGTCTTCAACAAATCATCGGGTTTGGTTGAAGTCTCTAGCAACGTTGTATTTGATGAGACTAATGGCTCTCCAAGAGAGCAAGTTGATCTTGATGACATAGATGAAGATAATGTTCCAACGGCCGCAATACGCACCATGGCGATTGGAGATGTGCGACCACAGGAACAACAAGAGCAAGGTCAACCTTCTTCCTCAACAATGGTGCATTCCCCAACTCAAGATGATGGACAGGTTCCTCAAGAAGAGGCATGTGATCAAGGGGGAGCACAAGAAGAACAAGTTTTGGAGGAAGAAGCACCACTGGCCCCTCCAACTCAAGTTCGAGCGACAATCCAAAGAAATCACCCCGTCGATCAGATTCTGGGTGACATAAGCAAGGGAGTAACAACTCGCTCACGTTTAGCTAATTTTTGTGAGCATTACTCGTTTGTCTCTTCTATTGAGCCTTTTAGGGTAGAAGTGGCCTTGCAAGATCCAGACTAGGTGTTGGCATTGCAGGAAGAGCTCAACAACTTCAAGAGGAACGAAGTTTGGAGCCTGGTGCCACGTCCCAAGCAAAATGTTGTGGGAACCAAGTTGGTGTTCTGCAATAAGCAAGACGAGCATGGGGTGGTGACAAGAAACAAGGCTCAACTTGTGGCAAAAGGTTATGCCCAAGTCGTAGGTTTGGATTTCGGGGAGACTTTTGCTCCTGTGGCTAGGCTAGTCTATTCGAATATTATTAGCCTATGCTGCTCACCACTCTTTTAGGTTGTTTCAAATGGATGTGAAGAGCGCTTTCCTCAACGGGCCAATCAAGGAGGAGGTGTATGTGGAACAACCCCTGGCTTTGAGGATGACAGATACCCCGACCATGTGTGTAAGCTCTCTAAGGCGCTCTATGGACTTAAGCAAGCCCCAAGAGCATGGTATGAATGCCTTAGATATTTCTTAATTGCTAATGCTTTCAAGGTTGGGAAAGCCGATCCCACTCTTTTCACTAAGACTTGTGATGGTGACCTTTTTGTGTGCCAAATTTATGTCGATGACATAATATTTGGTTCTACTAACCAAAAGTCTTGTGAAGAGTTTAGCAAGGTGATGAATCAAAAGTTTGAGATGTCGATGATGGGCGAGTTGACCTACTTTCTTGGGTTCCAAGTGAAGCAACTCAAGAATGGCACCTTCCTCTCTCAAACAAGGTACACTCAAGATCTTCTCAAGAGGTTTGGGATGAAGGACGCCAAGCTCGTGAAGACACCGATGGGAATCGACGGACATATCGACCTCAACAAAGGAGGTAAGTCCGTTGATCAAAAGGCATACCGGTCTATGGTAGGTTCTTTGCTTTACTTATGTGCTAGTAGACCGAACATTATGCTTAGTGTATGCATGTGTGCTAGATTTCAATCCGACCCTAAGGAATGTCACCTTGTGGTCGTTAAGCGAATTCTTAGGTATTTAGTTGCTACGCCTTGCTTCAGGATCTGGTATCCAAAGGGGTCTACCTTTGACTTGATTGGATATTCAGACTTCGATTATGCTGGATGCAAGGTTGATAGGAACAGTACATCAGGGACGTGCCAATTCCTAGGAAGGTCCCTGGTGTCTTGGAGTTCAAAGAAACAAACATCCGTTGCCCTATCCACCGCTGAGGCCGAGTATGTTGCCGCAGGACAGTGTTGCGTGCAACTACTTTAGATGAGGCAAACCCTCAGAGACTTTGGCTACAATCTGAGCAAAGTCCCACTCCTATGTGATAATGAGAGTGCAATCCGCATGGCAGATAATCTTGTTGAACACAGCCGCACTAAGCACATAGACATCCGGCATCACTTTCTGAGGGACCACCAGCAAAAGGGAGATATCGAAGTGTACCATGTTAGCACGAGAACCAGCTAGCCGATATCTTTACCAAGCCGTTAGATGAGAAAACCTTCTGCAGGTTGCGTAGTGAGCTAAATGTCTTAGATTCGCGTAACTTGGATTGATCGATAACATACATGTGTTATATGCCTTTGATCATGTCACATTATGCATTTAAATCTATTATTGTTTATTTGTGGTGCTCAAGTTGTACACATGATCCCCGGACCTCACAAGTCCATTTGCAAGTGATGCACTTATTTAGGGGGAGATATGCTACAACTTGACCCTTTGAGACTAACCTTTGTGTTTGAGTATTCTTGATGTAGTCTCAAAGGTGCATTGAAAGGGAAAATGGACTTGGACATCGCAAAGACTTCCACTGCACTCCGGTATTGGTGTATTTACTTCCAAGTTCATACCTATGCTATTATTGCCTTTTTGCTCTTAATTGATATTTTTGGTAAGGCAATGGGGTTAAAGGGCCAAGAATGATCCTGTTTTGGTGCTTAATGCCAAAGGGGGAGAAATTAAGGCCAAAGCAAATGGATCAGCTACCACTTGTGAATTTTGAAAACAATAGAGTTAGAACTTTTGATTTGTCCAAAATACTCTTATTGCAAAATTTAGTCTCTTGTGGGGAGAATTTTTGATCATGGGAAAAAGGGGGAGTTTTTGGCAATTTATCAATTTCACTCTTGGATTATCTCTCTTTGTGCCCAAACAAGTGAGTTTGACTTAGAGATAGGAAAATGAATTTGATTTGCAAAAACAAACCGAGTGGTGGCAAAGAGTGATCCGAATATGTCAAAACTTGTGCAAAGACAATTTTGTTCTCAATTGCATTGATATTGCACTTCTTTTGGTTACTTTTGGATGTGTTGGAATAAATCACCAAAAAGGGGGAGATTGAAAGGGAAATGTGCCCTTAGGAAATTTCTATTATGTTTTGGTGATTAAGTGTCCAACACATTTAATTAGGTTCTTATGTGCTAAATAAAGAGAAAAGTGCAAATCAAGACATGAGGTATGTTTCTAGACTTAGTACATTGTTTTGAGTACTAACATATTTTGTCTAAGTGCTAGAAATAGGAAAAGAAAGAATTGCAAAAGAGGTGGCTATGTGTAGCCAACTTCAGCTCGGCTTGGCACACCGGACTGTCCGGTGGAGCACCGGACAGTGTTCGGTGCGCCAGGCTAGACTCCGGTGAAAAGGCCGCTCTCGAGAAAAGTTTGGCGGCGTACGACTATAATTCACCGGACTGTCCGGTGGTGCACCGGACTGTCCGGTGAGCCAACGGTCGTCTGCGCCAACGGTCGGCCGCGCAATCTTCGTGCGACGCGTGGCAGCTCCAACGGTCGGCGGGGGGCACCGGACTGTCCGATGTGCACCGGACAGTGTCCGGTGCGCCAACTGCCCGGAGCTACAGCGGTCGCCTGCGCCAGAAAAGGAAGGAGATCAGCACCGGACCGTCTACAGTGACTGTTCGGTGGCGCCCCGGACTGTCCGGTGCGCCACTCGACAGAAGGCAAGGATGGCCTTCCTTGTTGGCCTCCAACGGCTCCTAGCTGCCTTAGGGCTATAAAAGGGACCCCTAGGCGCATGGAGGAGCTACACAAGCTTACAAGAAACATTCTAAGACTCCAATACTCCAACTTCACGCATTCGATTCTTTGAGATAGTGACTTGAGCTCCATTTGAGTTGTGAACTCCGTGCGTTGTGTTTTGAGCTTGAGTTGTGACTTGTGTGCGTCATTGTGCTGTGGATTTGAGTCTTATGTGTGTTGCTCTCCCCTCCCTTACTTCTGTGCTTCTTTTGTGATCATCATTGTAAGGGCGAGAGGCTCCAAGTTGTGGAGATTCCTCGCAAACGGAAGAAAGACTAAGAAAGGAAAAACCGTGGTATTCAAGTTGATCATCGGATCACTTGAAAGGGGTAGAGTGTAACCCTCGTCCATTGGGACGCCACAACGTGGAAGTAGGCAAGTATTACTTGGCCGAACCACGGGATAAAATCGCGTGTCTCTTATGTTCTTTCTCTTTGATTGTCTGTGTTTACAAGAGCTTGTTTCAAGCTACTTAACAGTTCTAACTTTCATAACTAAGTTTTGTGGCTATTAGTATTGAATTTTATAGGATCACATATTCACCCCCCCCTAGGTGCTCTCAAAAATGTTGACCCGGCGTTTTTGAGTCCCTCTGGCATCCTGGTGAAACAGTACGTGCCGAAGGGTGTGATAAAGCTTCTGCTGGCCTTGTCTTCCTCTTTCATGTATATCTGGTGGTAACTGGAGAAGCAATCGAGGAGGGACATGACTTCGCATCATGCTACGCTATCGACTATTTTATCGATCCATGGCAGTGGGAAATTGTCCTTAGGACAGGCCTTATTGAGGCTGGTGAAGTCGATACACATGCGCCACTTGCCGCTTTTCTTTTGCACCATGACCACATTGGCGAGCCATCTAGGATAAGCAATTGGCTCGATGAAGTTGGCTTTCAACAGGCGGTGCACCTCAGCTTTAGCGACTTCGATCTTCTTGTCGGACATTTTGTGCAGTCGTTGCTTTTTTGGGCGCACTGAAGGGTCGATGCCCAGGCCGTGCTCTATGATGGTGCGGCTAACCCCGACCAAGTCGAGGGCAGACCAAGCAAAGACGTCATTATTTTGGGAGAGGCAGGAGATGAGTTTTTCCTCATCTCGCGAGGTTAGGTCTTCGCTTATTACGACCGTTTGCTTAGGCGTGGCTGGGTCGAGGGGTACCATCTTTGTTCTGTCGTTGCTTTGTAGCTGTGCCTTTACTTTTTTGTTGGTGACTGGGTAGGTCCCTTCAAAACCTTCGCGTTGTGCTGTGAGGCATTATACGTTCTGTTGCCCTGGAATGAAGTCTCTTTCAATATTGCGTGCAGTCTGCTGGTTGCCATAAACTGTGATCACGCCTTGCGGACCCGGGATTTTCATGCAAAGGTAAAGTCCGTGAATGGCTGCTTCAAACTTGTTGATGGAGCCTTGGCCCATTATGGCGTTGTACGGGTATACCATGTCGACGATGTCGAAGGTGACCTGCTCACTTCGTGCATTTGGTGCTACACCGAACGACAGGGGTAGCTCTATCTTGCCGACGAGAAAGGTGCCCTTGCCGCCGAAGCCATATAGGGGGTTGTCCGAAGGCTTGAGTAAATTGTGGCTGATGCCCATGCGGTCGAAGGCGTGCAGGAAGATGATGTCAGCTTGGCTGCCATTGTCGACCAGGACTTTGTGTACGTCCCAGCCTGCTACGCTGCAGTTGATCACCATGGCGCCGACGTGAGGGGCGCTGCGCAGATCAACGTCCCTGGCATCGAAGGAGAGTGGCACATGAGACCACCTTGTTTGTACCACTAGGCCGGTGAGGGCGACGTGGTTAACACTTCGGTAGTGGTCCCTCTTCTGTCGCTTCGTTTCGAAGTCCATGCTGGACCCTCCGGTGATCATGTGGATGACTCTGCGATATGGTTGTTCGGCGAAGTCTTCCTGCTTTGGTGCTTGGGGTGATTATGGTGGTATGGATTTGGGTGATGCGGAGGTGGAGGCAGGGGTGGAAGAACTTGCACTTCCTGACGGTGCTGGTACGCGTGGTTGGGTGGGTGCTAGACGTGCTCATTGTTGTAAGGTTGTTGTTGGTGGTATGTGTGCACGACAACTCTCTAGTTGTCGGCTGGCTGTGCTCTAGACATCCTGTCCCTGGTGGCCTTTGTTTCTGGATAGTCTCTTGTTGGGTGCACGCAGTCCTTGCCATGAAACAAGCAGTAGAATCTGCGCGGCTGCTGCGTCCGTCCCCGGCCTCTCCCTCTGGTGCCATTACTGTGGCCTTGGGTGGATATTCCTGACGGCGAGTGGTTTCTCTGGCTGGGTGCTGATTGGCTATGTTGTGCACCTATTGTTGACTTCGGCTGTTCGCCCGGAGTCTGGCTGCGAAGGCCTGGTCTAGGTTCTGTTGGACTGCGGAGGGTCCTTAGGCTTTCTCTGAGATTCAACCTTTCGTTGATGTAGCTCTTCGGACCTGGCATACTTCTCGAATAGCTGGTATAGCTCTTGGAGATTTTTGGGTGGGTCCCTGATACAGTGACTATACAGGACGCCAGCCCGAAGGCCGCTGATGGCGTAATGGATCTCGATGTGGTCGTTGATCGATGGCAGTTGTGATTTGAGGGTCAAGAACTTTCTGTAGTACTCCTGAAGGGTTTGCTTCTCTTGCTGCTTGCAGAGTGATAGCTCGGCTAGGGCATCAGTATCGGGTCGGTACCCTTGAAAGTTGAGCAGGAACTTGTCCCGGAGTCCTTTCCAGGAATCGATGGACAGTGGCGGTAACCTGGTGTACTCGATCAAGGCCGGGCCTTCGAGCGCGATGATGAAAGATTTGGCCATTGTGGCGTCGTCCCCTCCGGACGATGCGACGACAACTTGGTAGCTCATGATGTATTGTGTTGGGTCAGTGCTACCGTTGTACTTGGGGTAGGTGCCTGCCCTGAAGTTAGCGGGCCAAGGTGATGCTTGGAGTTGCAGAGCCAGGGGGCTTCGCTCATTGAGGTAGTTGATCCCTTGGAAATCTATGACATGCGGAATGAAGGGCCCGCGTTGTGGTATGAATAGATCTCCGGTTGGGACACGCTGTTGTAGGGGCGGTCCATGCTGCAGACTGTGCTGGCCTTCGCTCCGCATGAGCGTGATTTCTTGCTCGAGCTCCCGAGCTCTCTGCTCCTCGTCCTGTATCATCTGTCGCACCTTGGCCTGGGCAGTGACACGTTGGTGCTTGGCCTCAAGGATATCTTTCTGCTTTTGGAGGTTGTGGTTCTTGATGCGCAGGGCCCGCAGTTGTAGCTGGTCTTCGGCTGAGATGCTGATGACTTCGCCGTCCTCTATTGCGTCTTTGCCCTCTGGTGGAGCGAAGCCTGGAGGTGGTGCTTGTGGTACGCCTCCGGAGCTGCAGGTGTGTAGGGTGCCTTCGGGGGTGAGGTGGTCTTGGCACTGTCTTTTGCTGATAGCTTCATTTTTGAAGGCCTCTTAGGGGGTGTTGTCCACGAGGGCCTTGCCTTTTTTCTCAGCCAGCAGCGCTGCCTTCGCTGCTTCGTCGATGGATGGGGCTGCCATCGAACTAGCTCACTTGGGGGCCATCGCGGTTTGTTTGTCGTAGCACGAATGGTGGGCGCCAACTATTGGAACTTGCTCTCCTGGGCAAGTTGATCCAATGGGAAAGTGGAAAGAGTGTTTGCAAAGTTTAACGTGGGATGGCAATAGCTCTGTTAATCTGGCCTCTCAAGGGCACTGTACGGGGGTATTTATAGGCACTCGAGTGACCACATGTCCCTTGTCAAAGACGTTTATGCCCTCGAGTACCCGGTCTATCCCAGAATATTCTCACGAGTGGAGGTTATAGATTGTCATTACAGAAAGGGCTATTACAGACGCGACCCGTAATATGCTTATTCGCGCGGGGCCCGTTATAGTGGACCGAATCCCACCTGGGCCTCCCGACGTAGTGAGGACGTGGGACCAGTAGACTTCGACAGAGCCCTCGTCTTGCAATGGAGAGGACGAAGGGGGACTGCGCCGGTCTTCATCCAATTGGTGCTTTCGGCTTATTCGGGCGTGCTCTGTGGATGTGGTCTTCGTCGGTGTAGGGAGGCGATGAAGGCATCGAGCGAAGGGTAGCGTGTTCGCCTTCGCCCCAACACCAAACCGAAGTACAAAAAACCGAATACCAAACTTTATCAATTCTCAAATTTGACTATTCGATTATGTGAACTAAATGTGTGATACAATTAAATTGTTATTCACTTATGTGTATGTGATGTATGATGTATATCTAAATATTTGTACCTATATAATTTTTACTTTTTAAAATAATGTGTAATCTATCATGTAAACTTGTTGTATATATTGTCATGAGTATAAGTTTGGTATTCGGTTTTTACCGAAACCGAACTTCTTGGTTTTTCATTTTCTAGAAAACCGATCGGTTTCTAATGTCTAAAAAACCGAAAAACCAAACCGAAGTTTAGAAAAAAACCGAATGCCCAGCCCTACCTACATCCAGTCTTCGGTGGCTCGCGCTACTGGCACCTTGTTGCTCAAAGCTCGTAGTAGGGGTTACAAGTGGTGAGTGAGGGAGAAGCTCACAAGTCTTTTATGTGTGGCTAGACCTAAAGACTACGGGTTGGATGCTCTCTACTAAGCCTTGGGCATCATGGTGGTTCGCTCAATGGCTTCGATCTCCGTGGTCCTCCGGGTCTTCTAGTGTGGTCGTCCGTCTGTTGTCTCTGTTCCTGCGTTGTTTGTGTTCGGCCGACCTCCCCATTTTATAAGCCAAGGTGGGGGTCGACTACCAGCATCTTCCCTAGGAAGGAGCTACCGCGTCGTGGTAAAACGAGGCATTTTACATTAGTAAAGTTGTGTTTTCCGTATGTGTCTCGGTTGTCTGGGCTTCCCTCGTCGTGGTCTTTATGGCGAGCGACGTGGGCGGCTGTAACACCCCCGGTGTTTATATTCCGCTCGACAACGAGTATGGAATTAAACACGGAATATCAGTGGATAAAACAGAGGCTAAATTTATTTTATCTTCATCTATCGCGATTTTAATATCGCATCTGTTCCGTTTGTCGCGAGTACGACATTGTCTTTATTTTTATTCATTTGGGCTCTTTCTAAATTTTCGTGAGATTCGAATATAGCTGTTCCGAGAATCGGTGCGTCCAATGATTAATTAAAATTCATCGCTCGCGCGAATCCGAATTCGGAAGCCCGACCCACTCGGATGATTTTTATCCTGAGCAAATTAGTTTGAACTCGATAACTAAAATGTCGGGGAAAAATAATTTAGTCCCCTTTTGTAATCCATAACATCACGTCTACGGAATCCATCTGAAGTCAACTGAATCAAGTGCAGCTTAAAATATCGAAACCGAAATTCGTTTAATTCGATCCGTTGCCTTTCGCCTTGATTTAAAAAGGTGTATTAATGGTACGAATACATCTGACTCCCGAGTATTCGTCAAATCAAAACTGTGTCACAATTACTGTCTACCTCGTACACATCACTATAAGAATCGTGATTCGAATTATCTATGATTTTCAGTAAAACAAAAAAAAGGAAAAGAAAAATATCCCAACGCTCTGATTTTCTTTCAGCCAACTGTGGTCCTTGATTTTTTTTTCAGACGATCTCATCTCCTAGCCTGCTCTCCTTCGCTCCTCCCTAAAGCTTTCATCCATGGCAGCCGGCGCTCGACGGCTCGCGCTCAAGCTCCTCCCCTGCGCTCGCCGGCAACCTGCATCTTCTCCAGCTCGTGAAGCTCTCTGCTTCTCCCTCCTCTGCCAGCGCTGCTCTCCCTCTGTTGCCCATCTTCCCTGGCCGGCTTGGAGATCCTGCTCGCGTGTTCCTGGCCGGTGTTCGGTCTCAAGCTCGCCCAGCCCGGTCGTCGTCAAGCTCCCATGGTGGCACGCGCCTGTTCCTCTCGGCCGACCGCGCTGCTCATCTTCCTACCTCCCTGCTCCCTCCTGGTGCGCGTGTGTTTGTCCCTGAGGCACCCAGGAGTTCGCCCAGCCCTGCTCCTCTTTCTCCCCGCTCGAATTTGGTTAAGCCCGCATAGCTCCCTGATGCCGAGCCCATCTCCCTCAGCCCAGCCGCGCCCCTGTCCATCTCGCCGTGGCTGCTGCTTTGGTGTTGCCCCTGCGCGCCGTGGTCGCGTGCAGCTCGCGCCCTCCTCGGTCTCTGCTCATCCGGCGATGTTGAGTCTGTGCGCGTGCCGCGCGTCCCTCCTATGGTCGCTTTGAGATCTACTGTCGACCCTCCAGCGTGGTCTCCTCTCGCGAGTCGCGCTTAAAAATTTTGCCGTACGCCACGATAAGCTTGCCGTAGAACCTGTCTAGCCGCTGTGTGTGCTTGTGTCCGAGTCTGCCTGGCCGTGACCTAGCTTTGCTCTCTGCATCGCTGTTCGCTGGGTCAAGCCTCATGTTGTCGCTGTAACACCCCTGGTGTTACTGTAACTAAAACTTAAGCATGGCATCATAAACATTGGCATTGCATATGTTTGACACACCTAGAGTGCATTCACTAGGTAAAAATTTCAAACAAGTGTATTGTTTTTGGTGTTTTGCAAATAGGAACCTAGATAGGGAACCTAACCCTAAATAAGGATTAAAGGGGTAAAAACTTAACCCAAGATGAGAAAACCTAAAGACTTTAGGAAAAGAGTCATAAAATGTCCCCAAAAACAAAGTGGAATTACACTTAGACCCCTAGGATACCAAAAATCTCAAATAGAACCCTGGGAAAACCCTAAAACCAAACCCTAGGGGCATATGTGCAAAATTAGCCCACTTTTGGACTAAAGTGCAAAAACCAAGTCAAATAAGTATCTTAAGTCATTTGGGTCACATATATGTGAATTTGCAAGTTTAACCCTAAGTTTTGGGCTAATTTGCAAAACTCACCTCTTAAGCCTTTATAGTCTAAGTCTGAATTTCAGATTGGTGAGCTCAACTTTGGAGCCTTGCAACTTTTAAAATATAGGGGTTTTGCCCTAGGTCACCACATCAAAGTTGTAGACCAAACTAAGGAGAACAACTTTGTTTAAGGGTGTGAGCATGGTTGTGAAGAGAAATCTGGAGATAATCATGCTCAAAATCTGGTTGTCAGGCTGTTAAGGTCTGAATTTTCAGACTAACAGTGGACTGACATCAACTTCAAGCTCAATTCTGAGCATGATCCAGTACTCAACTAAGTTTAATCCCTATAGTCGAATTGCAGATGGTATATAGCTCTACAACTTTTCTATAGGTCACTGGAGGTGTTGCCATTTGAAAATCAGAGAAAATGTGACCTAAATTTGCTCTGTCAGTTCATCTGAATGGAACTTGCCATGGTACAGTAGTCTGATATAGATCAGATCGCCAGCGCGACGACCTCACCGCCGGTGACCTCCCTGCACGAGGATTCATGCCATCGTCGTTGTGATTCGCGACCTGATCGACTGGAGAACATCTAAAGATCACCGTCGTGGATAAGCTCCAGCCGTAAAGAACTCCGGCCACCGTACTGTGTCACCGCGGTAGAAGCCGATAAGAATGCCGGTGATAGCTGTCGTCCGACCTTGTGCCGCGTGTCTGAGCCTTTCCATGGCACCGCCGTGATTCCCTACTGCCGTCCCATCATCGCCGGTGAGCTCGCCACGACCAGGGACACGCACTCACGCGCACCTGATTCTTCTCCACCTCCGTCCGCCGCGCGTCTTGCTCAAAATTCACGGTCGTCGCCTCTGGGATCTATAAATTGAGCCCTCCACCAGTTCCACAAAGTCATCAGCTATCCAGCCCCTGCTAATCGTTAGCAATCATCCACCAGTGAGCTTGAATTCGAGTTTCCCCCAAATCTCTTTCCGCCACCGTGAACTCACCTCGCCGCGGCCAGCCCCTCTCTCGGTCAGTTCACCTCCTCCTCTTCCTCGTTCAAGCTTTCTCCTAAGTCTACGAGGCTTACCGAACCACCGAATTAAACTAGGAGTCCGCCAATCGCTAGGAACACGGTGGTATTGTCGTGATGTTCCGGGCCACCGTGGCCAGAGCACACCTCTTGATCTTTAGTGAAATTGAGTTGGGGAAAAGGCTTGGGATGGATTCAATTAGGTGTTAGTCACTCGGGAGCGCCGGTCATAGCCCCGTTTGGCCGGTACAGTTGCTCACCGGAGCGCGGCTGCGCTCACCGACGTCGTGGACCTCGGAATGTAAAGAATTAGAAGCCCAGGGACTTATCTGCGTTATGTCAGTGACTTAGTGCAATAGTGAATGGACCTATTTCTGTTTAGCCGTTAAAGCCGAGGACCTTTCTGCGAAGTCGCCAGCGCGGGCGCGCGCGCGGGCGCCTTTCCCTCTGGATTGGGCCGCCTGGGCCGAAATCAGCCCAATCCTGTTGAATCTTTTCCTTTTTCTTTTTCAGAAGAACTTGGGAAATTTGTTATAAATCGTAGAAAAATCCTAAAATTGTGGAACCAATTTTCCTAGGCTCATTATTTTCCCTAGAATTTAATAAAAATAGTTTCATGATTTTTAGTTTAAACAGGGAATTTTAAGGTATTTAAAATAGTTTAAGATAGTAGTTCTGGATTTTTAAAAGATAAATGGTAATGCCAAAAATGTTCAAAGTTTTTATATGAACTCCCCACATTATTTAGAAGCCTTGGGTAGAGTTTGAATTGATTTGGACCATGTTTGATAACTAGAACCCAAACCCCCCTGCCCTGTGAACTCCTTTACTGACTCCGGAAATCCTAAGTTCTCGGAGTTCCGTGAAGGAAAGTTGTATTCAAGAGTTAGATAATAAGTTTATATTATCTTTGCATCCTCATGAGCATCCCATGGCATCCATTCTTATACATATATATATGGTTATGATTAGAACACGAAGAAGAAGTGGAAGCCACTGAAGAGCAAGTACCACCACCTTTGGAAACACAGGCTGAGAACTGTTTCTACTTTGATATTTGTGGATCTGAGCCTGACTCACCCGTAAACAAAGGCAAGCCCCGATGCATTTGCCACCTCCTTGTGTTTTAAAAATCTTTTTCACTTGCTTGATGCATTAGGTGATAGGAGTTGATTGCTAAAACAATTCCTGCATTACCTTCCTTGAATTTAATTACCTTCCTTGATCACCCGTTTTACAAAAGATTTTTGATGCTTAGCATTGCTTTAGAAAAACAAAATGTTTTGTTTTTACAAAAGATGATTTGGCAAAAGTGGATGGGATGTTTTTGAAAATAAAACTTGATGGTGGATCCATCATGGCCGTGATGGGTCCAACATCGGAAAAGATGTACCTCTGCCAGGTACCAACCTTTGGGGTTAAATGATTAAGCTGAGACCAATCGGGTGACTTGCACGAGAAAGAGAGTCTCGGTGTAGTGTCTCCGTCTGAGTCGATTAAGGGTCGTCTCGATGTAAGCCTGCTGACCGAGGACCCTTTAACTGGTCACATGCCTCGTCATGGGTAAGCTTTGCCTCGGGTGGACTAAGGCCAGAATAAGATAACACGAAATGGGCGTGGAGCGATGGCGAGAGTAGTGTGTACCCTCCGTGGCAAGAGGCTGGACGGTGGTGTATCTGTGCTCTCGATTTGCGTGAACCTGATCTGGTCTTAAGAAACTCGGTGGCGGGTTGACATATGCAACGGTTAAGTGCTACATATGTCGTGTGATCGGAGATCCTCAGCTGAGTGTAATTGATTCGGATCGCTGTACCTCCGCGGTTATGGAGACTTGGCCACTGACTTACAAGTAGCACTCCAGTGAAGATGAAGGGTTGATAAGAAATTGGCTAGTGTAGGTCAAGTGATTGAACTAGGGTAGACAGAACTCTAGCTGTAGGTAATTTTACTTAACCTGACAATAAAATTGGATTTTAAGGATCCACTTTAGTAAGCAATTCTGCAAACAGAGTCTTTGATTCTTGAAAGGCCTTACCTTGACTCCCATATGACCAGCATACCCTTGAGAGTCTTTTCTTTAGTCGGGTAAGACTTGCTGAGTAATTCCATACTCAGGGTTTATTCCCCCGTTGTTTTTAGGTGAGGAAACAACAAACCTTTGTTGTTTTTGTACCAAGGTGGTGAAAAATGAGGACATTCAAGAATGAAGCTGCTGGAGGACCGAGTCCTCCTTAAAAACCTTTATGTAAAGAACTTAATGGGAGGAGCTTTTACCTCCCCGGTATTGTAGTAATACTTTTCAGCACTCTCTGGTCTGTACAAATAACTTACTCTTACTTTTAAATAAATGTAAGTTTATGTAATCACTTCCGCATTTCCGCATCTCCGATGAGCATATTGTCTGTCAGACGGGTGAAACGTTCCTGGAAAGGTAAGAGAAAGATACTGAACTTGTCAAGTGATTCAGGAACATCTACAGGGTTGTCTGATGTCTGTTGGACAAGGACAACTGTAGGTGGGCCTAATGACTTTGGAGGTTCCGTCACAGCTGGTATCGGAGCGTAGCCCTTCTTGGCAGATACTATGTAGCATCTTCAAAAGGATTTTCTTAGACTTATCTAGAAAATTTCTTCTCTTCTTACCTAAGCATCTCTGAAGAGTTTATTTCAAAGACCAGATAGGAAGAGTGCAATGTATAGAAGGTTGAATCAACTAAGGTTGATTCTGTAATTATTCATGCATCATGCTAAGAATTGTACTAATAAATTTCCCCCTTAGAAAATGCCGCCGCATACAAGGAAGACTGCGCGAAAGCATACTGGGCCTATCGGTGTACCTCGACACCAACTTGCCCCACGGGAGCAAGATAGCAGTAGCGGGAGCAACGATCCTATTGGTGATCTCGAAGCTCGCGTGAATCAACTTCAAACAGAGTTACAACGCAGGACCAATTTATGGGTTGCGGACGGTGACCGAATAAATGAACTAAGAAGTTGCATCCGTACCCTGCAAGATCAACTAGCTGATCGAGATTTGGCGCTTGAATGGGCGGTACAGTCTCGTTCAGTAGCTTGGGCTAAGGAAGCGAAGGCTCGAGCATGAGTCAAAGAACTTAGCACTGCTATTGATAACTTGCAGGTATATTGCAATACTTTACATGAGGAAGTTCATGTACGGTATTCGCAATTACACCCACATGTCCCTGCGGATCCTGTCAGGTCAGAAGCCGGACCCTCGCATACTGCGGGAGAAGCGCTTGGTGGTGAGTTAGACCTTTTTAGACCCCCTCCTTCTATGAGGCTGGTCGACGAATGGTCTCCCACCCCTGATGACGAAGCTGCCAAGTGTAACCAGGAGCAGGAGTAGTAGGGTAGCTGTAGAAATAGAAAGTAGTGTATTGTAGGTTGTACTAATGTATAATAGGTAGTGCTATTGTGTACTGGGTAATGTATCCTGTTGTAAAATCGAGTTGTACATTACTCACTTTGGTAATGTGAATCAGATGGTTTTGGTCTTTGGCATATTATATTTGCTTTCAAATGTTTGTTGCCACAGATGCCATCCAAAACTCGATCCCAGGATGCAGTAGGACCCTCTAGTGGAAGGGAATCTACACCGAATCCACCTCCGGTTCCTCCCACATTGGCCGAGGCGATTGCCGCCTTGGTGAACGCAACTGCAGACAATACCCGCTTTCTGAGAGAAATGGCGGGTCAACAATTCCAGCAGCAGGGAGTAAGGGGTTATCAGCAAGGCCCCCGTGAAACCACATATCTGGATTTCTCTGAAACCCGTCCACCACTATTTGTCAAGGCTGAGGACCCGTTGGAAGCCGATGAGTGGATACGGGTTATTGAACAAAAATTTGGTCTTCTCCGCTGTTCAGAGACACAGAAGCCGTTGTTCGCAGCGCAACAACTACGCGGCCCTGCCAGTACTTGGTGGGGAAATTTTGTGGCTATTCAACCTGCAAACTATCAAGCCACATGGGAAGAATTTAAAGCGGCCTTCCGTGAGCACTACATACCCGAAGGTGTTCTGCATATGAAGCAAGAAGACTTCATGAAACTGAAGCAAGGAGGAGATACCGTCAATCAGTATCTCAACAAGTTTAATCACCTGTCACAGTATGCCATCGATCAGGTGAATCAGTATCTGAATGATCGATTGCAGAGAAAAATAGCCACCTGCATAGATCTCACGTATGGAAAGGCTGTCAGTACAGCCCTATCTGTTGAAGCAAAATATGCAGGTTTCGGGAAGAACAAGGGATTTGGTGGTGAGAAGCCTAATCAGGGCCAGGCAAAAAGGCAACGGTTTGTGATCCGGCCTTCTAGCCAAAATCGCTCTTTTTCTCGACCGCCTTCATTCCCTTTCAAGCAGCCAATCATTATTCGCCCCAACAATGCCCCCACTATTCCAAATCAGCCGGGTGCCCCGGGCACTCGATTCCCTGCTTTGCCCAGCTCCTCAACCGGATGTTTCAATTGCGGCAAGTCGGGACATTTTATCAAGGATTGCCCATATCCCAAGCAGAATCAATCAAATAATCAGCAAGGATCTGGGAAATCAGCTCAGCCCAAGGGAAATAATGCGGGGAAGAATGCAAAGAAGACGGGGCGGGTATACTATACTCAAGTGGCCACTACACCGGAAGGAGAACCGGTGATGATGGGTACGTTTCTCGTGGCCAGTCACCCTGCAATTATTCTTTTTGATTTTGGTGCTTCGCATATGTAAGGAAAATGGACCCTGGGCCATTTGGCTAATTGAGTTTTGGTGTATGATGATTAACACAACCTGTGGACTAATATGTTTGCTAGTGTTTATAATTATAGTTCATAGGATGCAAAGAGAATTGGACCAAGGCAATGAGGATGCAACACCTCAAAAGAAGACACTAAAAGATGCATAGGAGTCCAATACTCAAGAACAAAAGAAGCCCGAAGAAATCAGCGAAGAAATCCAAGATGCGGGCTGTCAGCCAGCGCCTGGTGGCGCACCGGACACTGATGTCCGGTGTGCACCGGACTGTCCGGTGTGGCACCAGATAGTCTGCGCAGAGAGGCCACAGATAGGCGCTCTCTGGCTGTAGCACCGGACTGTCCGGTGCGCGCCGGACTGTCCGGTGTGCCAACGGGCAGACGGCAACGGTCGGATCCAACGGTCAACTGCTACAGGCGCCAACGGTCGACTGACGTGGCGTGCACCGGACATCTACTGTGCAGTGTCCGGTGGTGCACCGGACTGTCCGGTGCACCCGACGATAGAAAGCTGCTGCTTTCTGTCCAACGGCTAGTTGGGGGTGTGGAGGCTATAAATACCACCCCAACCGGCCATTCTCATGTGTGAGAGCCCAAGCAACATACCAAGGCATATAGTGCACATTTCCAAGAGCTCAAACACCCAAGTGCTTAATAGAATCACTCGGTGATTAGCGTAGGTGCTTTGCGAAGTGCTTAGGTTAGTTAGACCGCTTTAGCGCTTGCTCTAGGTGAACCCTAGTTAGTTGAGTGAGTTTTGTAAAACCACACAACCCCTCGGCTCTTGCGTGAGTCGTTGTAATTGTACCGAGTGGGGCGAGAGTCTTGCGAGACCGTGACAACTGCGTTTGTGTCACGGCCGCCACCGTGTACCGGAGGGAACGAGGCCCGCGGCGTTTCGGCCGGAAGCTCGATAGTGGAGACGGCGGGGAGCGTCCGAGAGGAGCCGGAAGCGGAGCACCACTTGCGCGTGGAGAAGGCCCGTGGCTCTCTACGGAGTTACTCGACCGTGGTGCTTGGCCCTCGCGTGGGCTTCCCTTTGCGTAGGGGCACCAACGAGGATTAGTCGGGACCTTGCGTGGTTCCGGATACCTCGGTAAAAATACCGGCGTCATCCACGAGAGTTTGCTTCTCTACTTAGCTCTCTACATTCCGCATTTACATTAAGCATTTAAGTTTCAATCTTGTAGTCATACTTATTTAGTGTAGATTGAAACTTAGCCTTTGCGGTAGAGATAGCAACACTTAGACAAAACCTAGTTTGCACATTCTAGTTTTGATTATTTGCATAGGTTTTTCTCTAGGGATTTAATTGTGGCCTAGTTAAGTAAAAGTTTTAGAAGTCCTAATTCACCCCCCCCCCCCTCTTAGGCGTCACCCGTTTCCTACAGCATACATTTATTAGCAAGAAGTTTGTGGAGCAACATCACATTTCATGTCATGAATCAAAAGAAGGATTTAAAATTCATTCACCTGGGGGACACATTTTTACTAGAGAAGTGGCCTATGAAGTGCCAGTAACAATGGCCGGACGGAACTTTCCTGCTAACATGATTGTTCTGAAAGGCCAGGATATAGATGTGATTTGGGTATGAATTGGTTAACCCAACACAAGGCAATTCTCAACACTGAACTCAGAACCGTCAGGTTGAGCTATAATCAAGAAGAGATTCTTTTATCCCTCCCCGTAACCAATCCAGCCAAAGCTTCTGGTAGAATATATGAAGCCATTGTACCGGAAATCAAAGATATTCCGGTAGTATGTGAGTTTCTAGATGTATTTCCGGAAGATTTGCCTGGACTGCCACCTGAGAGAGATGTAGAATTTGTAATTGAGTTAAAACCCGGTACGACTCCTATTTCCCGAAGATCGTATCGTATGCCCCCTAATGAGTTGGCAGAATTGAGGATTCAATTACAAGATCTACTAAATAAAGGATTCATCCGGCCAAGCTCGTCTCCATGGGGTTGCCCCGCCATTTTTGTTAAGAAGAAGGATCAAACCTTACGAATGTGCGTGGATTATCGACCCCTGAATGAGGTCACCATCAAGAACAAGTACCCTCTTCCGAGGATTGACATTTTATTTGATCAACTAACTGGAGTGAGGGTATTCTCCAAGATTGATCTCAGGTCGGGCTATCATCAAATCCGTATTCGGCCCGAGGATATACAGAAGACCGCGTTTACTACGCGGTATGGTTTATTTGAATATTTGGTAATGTCTTTTGGGCTAACAAATGCTCCTGCCCACTTCACCTATTTGATGAACTCAGTGTTTATGCCCGAGTTGGACAAGTTCGTGGTGGTCTTCATCGACGATATCTTAATATACTCTAAAAATGAAGAGGAGCATGCTCAACATCTGCGGATTGTATTAACGCGCCTGAGGGAACATCAGTTGTATGCCAAGTTCAGCAAGTGCGCGTTTTGGCTGGAGGAAATTCAATTTTTGGGGCACATGTTGTCTGCTAAGGGAATTGTGGTAGATCCTAGCAAAGTCAAGGATATTCTGGAGTGGAAACCCCAACCACTGTTCACCAAGTCCGGAGTTTTCTTGGACTAGCTGGATATTATCGCAGATTCATACCAGATTTTTCTAAGCTTGTGAAGCCAATCACAAGTTTATTGAAGAATGACACTAAATTCAATCGGTCTTCTAAGTGCAATGAAGCCTTTGATCAATTGAAGACATTATTAACCACTGCTCCGGTATTGGCTCAACCGGACATCACCAAACCTTTTGACGTATACTGTGATGCATCAGGCAGTGGACTCGGCTGTGTATTAATGCAAGAGGGCCGAGCAATTGCATATGCTTCAAGGCAGTTGCGCCGACATGAGGAGCATATTCCAACTCATGATCTGGAGCTAGCTGCTGTGGTTCATGCCCTGAAAATTTGGCGTCACTATCTGATGGGAAATATCTGTCATATTTATACAGATCATAAGAGCTTGAAGTATATCTTCACCCAGTCAGAATTAAATATGAGGCAAAGACGATGGCTTGAGCTTATTAAGGACTATGAATTGGAAATTCATTATCACCCAGGCAAAGCCAATGTTGTGGCAGATGCCCTGAGCCGTAAGGCTTCCTGCCACTGTCTTATGGCGAAGACCTCTGACAATACTTTATGTCAAGAGATGGAAAAGCTAAACCTGGGGATGGTCCAACAAGGAACTCTGAATCAGCTAAAGCTTGAGTCAATCATTTTGCAAAGGATAATTGATGCTCAAAAGGATAATTTGGGTATGAAGCACATACGGGAGAAAATAAGGGCTGGAACAGCCAAAAGTTTCAAGGAAGACGATCAAGGTGTGATATGGTTCAATAACCGCATAGTAGTGCCAAAGAATGAAGAACTCCGCCAGCAAATCTTAGATGAAGCGCATCTTAGTCGCTATTCTATTCATCCGGGAAGCACTAAGATGTATCATGATCTAAAGCAGCACTACTGGTGGACGAAGATGAAAATTGAAATTGCACGCTATGTGGCTAAGTGTGACACTTGTAGACGTGTCAAAGCCATGCACATGAAAACTGCTGGTCCATTACAATCTTTGCCGATCCCAACATGGAAATGGGAAGATATAAGTATGGACTTTATCGTGGGATTGCCCAGGACTGCAAAAGGGCATGATTCTATCTAGGTTATAATTGATCGGCTTACAAAGATTGCTCACTTTCTGCCGGTCAAGACGGATTCCCCAGTTACTGTCTACGCCCAATTGTACATTGCTCGTATTCTTAGTCTGCATGGTGTTCCAAAGACCATTGTGTCGGATCGTGGACCTCAATTTGTAGCCAAGTTTTGGGAAGCACTTCACAAATCCTTGGGTACTAAGTTGCTCCATAGTTCGGCATATCATCCACAAACCAGTGGGCAGACTGAGAGGATTAATCAAGTACTCGAAGATATGTTGCGAGCATGTGTTCTGGACTTTTCACCAAAATGGGATGAATGCTTGCCTTTGGCAGAGTTTTCATACAATAATAGTTATCAAGAAAGTATCAAGATGGCACCTTTTGAAGCTTTATATGGGCGACGATGTCGAACTCCGCTAAACTGGTCTGAACCTGGAGAAAGGTATTTCTTTAGGCCTGACATAGTGAAGGAGGCCGAGGAAAAGGTTCAGAAAGTTATTCACAATCTGAAGAAAGCCCAAGCTCGGCAGAAGAGCTATGCAGACAAACGGCGAATGCCCTTGTATTTTCTTGAAGGGGACTATGTCTACTTGAAGGTTTCACCAATGAAGGGAGTATCGCGTTTCGGGATAAAAGGAAAGCTTGTACCCAGGTACATTGGTCCATTTCCTATACTTCAAAGATATGGGTCAGTGGCATATCGACTCCAACTTCCCGAAACATTGTCTGCTGTGCATAATGTGTTCCATGTGTCACAATTGAAGAAGTGTCTTCGGGTTCCCGATCGAACCATTGAAGTGACAGATGTTGTCCTGAAACCAGATTTAACATACTCGGAACATCCTATTCGAGTTCTGGATCAAAAGGACAGGGTTACCCGGAGAAAAACTCTCAAGTTCTATAAGATACAATGGAACCAACATTCTGAAGAAGAGGCTACATGGGAAACTCAATACTTTTTAGATAAGAATTTCCTAGGCTTTCTAGCCTCATGTAATTTGTAAAGTATATTTAGTGTTGTAATAAAGGAGTGACCCCCACACCATGAAAGGGAAATGTGCCCTTGGGCCATTTCTAAGTATTTTGGTGATTTAGTGTCCAACACAAGTGCTTAAATGTGAATTTATGCTCATAGATGGACAAAGTGCAAATCAAGAGTAAAGGTATGTTTCTAAGCCTTAGTACATTGTTTTGAAGACTAATGTATTGTGTCTAAGTGCTTGAAACAGGAGAAATCGAGTCAGAGAAAAGTTGGCTGTGTACAGCCAAAAGGCTGTTCGGTCTGGAGCACCGGACTGTCCGGTGGTGCACCGGACAGTGTCCGGTGCGCCAGACTGACTCGGGCGAACTGGCCGCTCTCGGGAATTCACCGACGGCGTACGGCTAAAATTCACCGGACTGTCCGGTGTGCACCGGACTGTCCGGTGAGCCAACGGTCGACCGGGCCAACGGTCGGCCGCGCAATCTGCGCGGGACACGTGGCCGGGCCAACAGCTAGAAGACGGCATCGGACTGTCCGGTGTGCACCGGACATGTCCGGTGCGCCAACGGCTCCCAGATCTGCAACGGTCGGCAACGGTCGGCAGCGCCGTTTAAGGAAAGAAATCGGGCACCGGACAGTGTCCGGTGTGCACCGGACTGTCCGGTGCCCCCGATGACAGAAGGCAAGATTGGCCTTCCAGATTTGCTCTCAACGGCTCCTAGCTGCCTTGGGGCTATAAAAGGGACCCCTAGGCGCATGGAGGAGTACACCAAGCAACCTTAGAGCATTCTTGATCATCCACACTCATTCTTTGCGCATTCGTTTGTGATTCTAAGTGATTCGAGCTCCGTTCTAGTGAGAACTTTGAGATAGTCATTCGAGCTCGATTCTTGGCCGTGTGTGTGCGCATTTTGCTGTGGATTTGTGTGTGTTGCTTCCCTCCCTTACTCTGTGCTTCTTTGTGATCATATACTTGTAAGGGCAAGAGACTCCAATTTGTGGAGATTCCTTGCAAACAGGATAAGGAAAAGAAAGCAAAACATTGTGGTATTCAAGTGGGTCTTTGGACCGCTTGAGAGGGGTTGATTGCAACCCTCGTCCGTTGGGACGCCACAACGTGGAGTAGGCAAGCGTTGGTCTTGGCCGAACCACGGGATAAACCACTGTGCCATCTCTGTGATTGATCTTCTGTGGTTATTGTGTTTTGTTGAGACTCCTCTCTAGCCACTTGGCATTATCTGTGCTGACACTTAACCAAGTTTTGTGGCTTAAGTTTGAAGTTTTACAGGATCACCTATTCACCCCCCCCCCTCTAGGTGCTCTCAATTGGTATCAGAGCCGTTCTCTTCACAAAAGGGACTAACCGCCCGAAGAGATGGATCCTAAGGGGAAGGGAATTGTGATCAACGACAAAGAGAAGGAATCCTTCGTCAACGAGCCGAAGGACGACAAGCCTACCGACTCCGGCTCGGGCCATAGACGGAAGGAAGGGAAGAAGAAGAAGACGAGGCGCATCAAGGAGATCATCTACTACGACGATAGTGATGAATCTACTTCTTCCCAAAAGGACGACGACAACGACTACAGGAAGACGGTCAATTCGAACTTTTCATTTGATTATTCTCGTATTCCACATAGTTCGAATTCGCAATTGCTTTCCATTCCTCTTGGCAAACCTCCACACTTCGATGGGGAGGACTACGGATTTTGGAGTCACAAAATGCGTAGTCACTTATTCTCTCTCCATCCAAGCATATGGGAGATTGTGGAGAATGGAATGAAATTTGATAGCTCGGATAGCCCTATGCTTATAAATGAACAAATTCATAGAAATGCACAAGCTACTACTGTTCTCTTAGCATCTTTGTGCAGGGAAGAGTACAATAAGGTGAGCGGCTTGGACAATGCCAAGCAGATATGGGACACCCTCAAGATCTCTCACGAGGGGAACGACATCACCATGCTCACCAAGATGGAGTTGGTGGAGGGCGAGCTTGGACGATTCGCCATGATAAGGGGAGAGGAGCCAACTCAAACGTACAACCGGCTCAAGACCCTTATCAACAAAATAAGGAGCTACGGAAGCACGCGATGGACGGACCACGACGTCGTCCGCCTAATGCTAAGGTCCTTTACCGTTCTTGATCCTCATCTCGTGAACAATATTTGTGAGAATCCCAGGTACACGATGATGACGCCCGAGGAAGTACTTGGAAAATTCGTAAGCGGGCGGATGATGATCAAGGAGGCAAGATACGTCAACGAAGCGTTGAACGGTCCAATCCACGAGCCTCAACCCATTGCTCTCAAGGCAACAAGGAGCAAGGAGTCGCTACCTAGCAAGGTGGCGCAAGTTGAGGCAGCCGGGCTCAATGATGAAGAGATGGCTCTCATCATCAAGAGATTCAAGATGGCGCTAAATGGTCGCAAGGGGCAGCCAAGCAAGACCAAGACAAAGGGGAAGCGCTCATGCTTCAAATGTGGTAAGGTTGGTCATTTTATTGCTAACTGTCCCGAAAATGATAGTGACCAGGAGCAAGGGAAAAATGGGAAGAGAGAGAACAAGAAAGTTTACAAGAAGGCCAAAGGCGAAGCACACCTTGGAAAGGAGTGGGACTCGGATTGCTCTTCGTCCGACTCCGACGACGAAGGACTCGCCGCCACTGCCTTCAACAAATCGGCTCTCTTCCCCCACGAGCATCACACTTGCCTCATGGCAAGGGAGAAGAAGGTAATCACTCATAATGCCAATACTTATGATTCTTCTAGTGATGATGAATCTAGTGAGGATGAAATAGACTATTCTAGTTTATTCAAGGGACTGGATAGAACTAAGATAGCTAAGATTAATGAATTGATTGATACCTTGAATGAAAAGGATAGAATCTTAGAGAAACAAGAGGATCTTTTATATGAGGAGCATGATAAATTTGTTAGTGCACAAAAATCTCTTGCTCTTGAAATTAAAAGGAATGAAATGCTCTCTAGTGAATTATCTTCTTGTCATGAAACCATTGCTACTTTAAGAAGTGTTAATGATGATTTAAGTGCTAAACTTGAAGTAGCTAGTAAATCTAATTCTTGTGTAGAAATTGTTGAAACTTGTAATAGGTGTAAAGATTTTGACTTTGATGCTTGTAGTGAACACTTAGTTTCAATTTCAAAACTAAATGATGAAGTGGCTAGTCTTAATGCTCAACTTAAGACTAGCAAGAATAATTTTGATAAGCTAAAATTTGCAAGGGATGCCTACACAATTGGTAGACACCCCTCAATTAAGGATGGACTTGGCTACAAGAGGGAAGCCAAGAACTTGACAAGCCATAAGGCTCCCATCTCCGCCAAGGAGAAAGGGAAGGCCCCTATGGCTAGTAGTGTGCAAAAGAACCATGCCTTTATGTATCATAATAGGAGACATGTTAGAAATGCTTATAATGCTTTTGATTCACATGTTTATGATTCTCATGCCATGTTTGCTTCTAGTTCTTCCTATATGCATGGTAGAAATATGTCTAGGAGAAATGCTATTCATCATGTGCCTAGAAAGAATATTATTCATGCTCCTAGGAAAGTAGTGAATGAACCTTCTACAATTTATCATGCTTTAAATGCTTCCTTTGCTATTTGTAGAAAGGATAGGAAAATAGTTGCTAGGAAGTTAGGGGCAAAATGCAAGGGAGACAAAACTTGCATTTGGGTCCCTAAGGATATTTGCACTAACCTTGCAGGACCCAACATGAGTTGGGTACCTAAAACCCAAGCCTAATTTTGCCTTGCAGGTTTATGCATCCGGGGGTTCAAGCTGGATAATTGACAGCGGATGCACAAACCATATGACGGGGGAGAAGAAAATGTTCACCTCCTACGTCAAAAACAAGGATTCCCAAGATTCAATTATATTCGGTGATGGGAATCAAGGCAAGGTAAAAGGGTTAGGTAAAATTGCAATTTCTAATGAGCACTCAATCTCCAATGTGTTTTTAGTTGAGTCTCTTGGTTACAATTTGCTATCTGTTAGTCAACTATGCAATATGGGATATAATTGTCTTTTTACAAATGTAGATGTGTCTGTCTTTAGAAGATGTGACGGTTCACTAGCTTTTAAGGGTGTACTAGACGGCAAACTTTACTTAGTTGACTTTGCAAAAGAAGAGGCCGGTCTAGATGCATGCTTAATGGCTAAGACTTGCATGGGCTGGTTGTGGCATCGCCGCTTAGCACATGTGGGGATGAAGAACCTCCACAAGCTTCTAAAGGGAGAACACGTGATAGGTCTAACCAATGTTTATTTCGAAAAAGATAGACCTTGTGCAGCTTGTCAAGCAGGTAAACAAGTGGGAGGAGCACATCACAGCAAGAATGTGATGACCACATCAAGACCTCTGGAGCTGCTGCATATGGACCTCTTCGGACCCGTCGCCTATCTGAGCATAGGAGGAAGTAAGTATGGTCTAGTTATTGTTGATGACTTTTCCCGCTTCACTTGGGTGTTCTTTTTGCAGGATAAGTCTGAAACCCAAGGGACCCTCAAGCGCTTCCTAAGGAGAGCTCAAAATGAGTTTGAGCTCAAGGTGAAGAAGATAAGGAGCGACAACGGGTCCGAATTCAAGAACCTTCAAGTGGAGGAGTTCCTTGAGGAGGAAGGGATCAAGCACGAGTTCTCTGCTCCCTACACACCACAGCAAAATGGTGTGGTAGAGAGGAAGAACAGGACGCTGATCGATATGGCGAGGACGATGCTTGGAGAGTTCAAGACCCCCGAGTACTTTTGGTCGGAAGCTGTGAACACGGCTTGCCACGCCATCAACAGGGTCTATCTTCATCGCCTCCTCAAGAAGACTTCGTATGAGCTACTAACCGGTAACAAACCCAATGTATCGTACTTTCGTGTATTTGGGAGCAAATGCTACATTCTAGTAAAGAAGGGTAGAAATTCTAAGTTTGCTCCCAAAGCTGTAGAAGGGTTTTTGTTAAGTTATGATTCAAATACAAAGGCGTATAGGGTCTTCAACAAACCATCGGGTTTGGTTGAAGTCTCTAGCGACGTTGTATTTGATGAGACTAATGGCTCTCCAAGAGAGCAAGTTGTTGATTGTGATGGTGTAGATGAAGAAGATGTCCCGACGGCCGCCATACGAACCATGGCGATTGGAGAAGTGCGGCCACAGGAACAAGATGAACGAGATCAACCTTCTTCCTCAACAACGGTGCAACCCCCAACTCAAAACGATGAACAGGTTCATCAAAAGGAGGCGTGTGATCAAGGGGGAGCACAAGATGATCACGTGATGGAGGAAGAAGCGCAACCGGCACCTCCAACCCAAGTTCGAGCGGTGATTCAAAGGGATCATCCCGTCGACCAAATTTTGGGTGACATTAGCAAGGGAGTAACTACTCGATCTCGATTAGTTAATTTTTGTGAGCATTACTCCTTTGTCTCTTCTATTGAGCCTTTCAGGGTAGAGGAGGCCTTGCTAGATCCGGATTGGGTATTGGCCATGCAGGAGGAACTCAACAACTTCAAGCGCAATGAAGTTGGGACACTGGTGCCTCGCCCCAAGCAAAATGTTGTGGGAACCAAGTGGGTGTTCCGCAACAAACAGGACGAGCACGGGGTGGTGACAAGGAACAAGGCTCGACTTGTGGCAAAAGGTTATGCCCAAGTCGCAGGTTTGGACTTTGAGGAGACTTTTGCTCCTGTGGCTAGGCTAGAATCAATTCGTATCTTGCTAGCATATGCCGCTCACCATTCTTTCAGGTTGTACCAAATGGATGTGAAGAGCGCTTTCCTCAACGGGCCGATGAAGGAGGAGGTGTACGTGGAGCAGCCCCCTGGCTTCGAGGATGAACGGTACCCCGACCACGTGTGTAAGCTCTCTAAGGCGCTCTATGGACTTAAGCAAGCCCCAAGAGCATGGTATGAATGCCTTAGAGACTTTTTAATTGCTAATGCTTTCAAGGTTGGGAAAGCCGATCCAACTCTTTTTACTAAGACTTGTGATGGTGATCTTTTTGTGTGCCAAGTTTATGTCGACGACATAATATTTGGTTCTACTAACCAAAAGTCTTGTGAAGAGTTTAGCAGGGTAATGACGCAGAAATTCGAGATGTCGATGATGGGCGAGTTGACCTACTTCCTTGGGTTCCAAGTGAAGCAACTCAAGGACGGCACCTTCATCTCCCAAACGAAGTACACACAAGATTTGCTAAAGAGGTTTGGGATGAAGGACGCCAAGCCCGCAAAGACGCCGATGGGAACCGACGGACACACCGATCTCAACAAAGGAGGTAAGTCCGTTGATCAAAAAGCATACCGGTCAATGATAGGGTCTTTACTTTATTTATGTGCTAGTAGACCGGATATTATGCTTAGCGTATGCATGTGTGCCAGATTTCAATCCGATCCTAAGGAGTGTCACTTAGTGGCAGTGAAGCGAATTCTTAGATATTTGGTTGCTACGCCTTGCTTCGGGATCTGGTATCCAAAGGGGTCTAACTTTGACTTGATTGGGTACTCAGATTCCGACTATGCTGGATGTAAGGTCGATAGGAAGAGTACATCGGGGACGTGCCAATTTTTAGGAAGGTCCCTGGTGTCATGGAACTCTAAGAAATAAACCTTCGTTGCCCTATCCACCGCTGAGGCCGAGTACGTTGCCGCAGGACAGTGTTGTGCGCAACTACTTTGGATGAGGCAAACCCTCAGGGACTTTGGCTACAATCTGAGCAAAGTCCCACTCCTATGTGATAATGAGAGTGCTATCCGAATAGCGGAAAATCCTGTTGAGCACAGCCGCACAAAGCACATTGACATCCAGCATCACTTTTTGAGAGACCACCAGCAAAAGGGGGATATCGAAGTGTTTCATGTTAGCACCGAGAACCAGCTAGCCGATATCTTTACCAAGCCTCTAGATGAGAAGACCTTTTGCAGGCTGCGTAGTGAGCTCAATATCTTAGATTCGCGGAACTTGGATTGAAAAGTAGCATACATGTGTTTATGCCCTTGATCATGTTCATTCTGCATCTTGTTGCTTATTGTGGTGCTCAAGTTGTACAAACACTCCCTGGACCTCACAAGTCCGTTGCAAAGTGATGCACAGTTTTAGGGGGAGGTGTGTTACAACTTGACCCTTTGAGACTAACCATATGTTTGAGTTTGCTTGTTTTAGTCTCAAAGGAGAATTGAAAGGGAAAAGGTGGACTTGGACCATGAAAGACTTCCACTGCACTCCGATGAGAGGGTAACCTATTCCAAGTTCATCTAATGAACTCTTATTGCCATTTGCTCTTAATTGAAGATTTTGGTGAGGCAATGGGGTTATAGGGCCAAGATTGATCCCGTTTTGGTGCTTGATGCCAAAGGGGGAGAAAATAAAGGCCAAAGCGACAAATGGATCAGCTACCACTTGAGAGATTTTGAAAATAGTAGAATAGAGCTTTTGGTTTGTCAAAACTCTTTTGTTGACTCTCTTGTCAAAAGTTGGCTTCTTGTGGGGAGAAGTATTGTTTATGGGAAAAAGAGGGAGTTTTTGAAATCTTTGATCAATCTCTTTTGGAATGACTCTCTTTATGCTTCAACATGTGTGTTTGACTTAGAGATAGAGATTTGAGTTTGATTTGCAAAAACAAACCAAGTGGTGGCAAAGGATGATCCATATATGCCAAAATTGAATCAAAATAAATTTGAGTTTTATTTGAAGTGATATTGCACTTGTTCTAGTTACTTTATGTTGTGTTGGCATAAATCACCAAAAAGGGGGAGATTGAAAGGGAAATGTGCCCTTGGGCCATTTCTAAGTATTTTGGTGATTTAGTGTCCAACACAAGTGCTTAAATGTGAATTTATGCTCATAGATGGACAAAGTGCAAATCAAGAGTAAAGGTATGTTTCTAAGCCTTAGTACATTGTTTTGAAGACTAATGTATTGTGTCTAAGTGCTTGAAACAGGAGAAATTGAGTCAGAGAAAAGTTGGCTGTGTACAGCCAAAAGGCTGTTCGGTCTGGAGCACCGGACTGTCCGGTGGTGCACCGGACAGTGTCCGGTGCGCCAGACTGACTCGGGCGAACTGGCCGCTCTCGGTAATTCGCCGACGGCGTACGGCTAAAATTCACCGGACTGTCCGGTGTGCACCGGACTGTCCGGTGAGCCAACGGTCGACCGGGCCAACGGTCGGCCGCGCAATCTGCGCGGGACACGTGGCCGGGCCAACGGCTAGAAGACGGCACCGGACTGTCCGGTGTGCACCGGACATGTCCGGTGCGCCAACGGCTCCCAGATCTGCAACGGTCGGCAACGGTCGGCAGCGCCGTTTAAGGAAAGAAATCGGGCACCGGACAGTGTCCGGTGTGCACCGGACTGTCCGGTGCCCCCGAACAGAAGGCAAGATTGGCCTTCCAGATTTGCTCTCAACGGCTCCTAGCTGCCTTGGGGCTATAAAAGGGACCCCTAGGCGCATGGAGGAGTACACCAAGAAACCTTAGAGCATTCTTGATCATCCACACTCATTCTTTGCGCATTCGTTTGTGATTCTAAGTGATTCGAGCTCCGTTCTAGTGAGAACTTTGAGATAGTCATTCGAGCTCGATTCTTGGCCGTGTGTGTGCGCATTTTGCTGTGGATTTGTGTGTGTTGCTTCCCTCCCTTACTCTGTGCTTCTTTGTGATCATATACTTGTAAGGGCAAGAGACTCCAATTTGTGGAGATTCCTTGCAAACGGGATAAGGAAAAGAAAGCAAAACACTGTGGTATTCAAGTGGGTCTTTGGACCGCTTGAGAGGGGTTGATTGCAACCCTCGTCCGTTGGGACGCCACAACGTGGAGTAGGCAAGCGTTGGTCTTGGCCGAACCACGGGATAAACCACTGTGCCATCTCTGTGATTGATCTTCTGTGGTTATTGTGTTTTGTTGAGACTCCTCTCTAGCCACTTGGCATTATCTGTGCTGACACTTAACCAAGTTTTGTGGCTTAAGTTTGAAGTTTTACAGGATCACCTATTCACCCCCCCCCCCTCTAGGTGCTCTCACACCACCCCTGCCTTGTACCAGAAATAAGGGAATAAAGATGTGACACGTTTCCTTTTCCATTACTCACCCTAGGACTTTAAATCTTGGGACGAGATTCTTTTATGGGGGAAAGGATGTAACACCCCTGGTGTTACTGTAACTAAAACTTAAGCATGGCATCATAAACATTGGCATTGCATATGTTTGACACACCTAGAGTGCATTCACTAGGTAAAAATTTCAAACAAGTGTATTGTTTTTGGTGTTTTGCAAATAGGACCCTGGATAGGGAACCTAACCCTAAATAAGGATTAAAGGGGTAAAAACTTAACCCAAGATGAGAAAACCTAAAGACTTTAGGAAAAGAGTCATAAAATGTCCCCAAAAACAAAGTGGAATTACACTTAGACCCCTGGGATACCAAAAATCTCAAATAGAACCCTAGGAAAACCCTAAAACCAAACCCTAGGGGCATATGTGCAAAATTAGCCCACTTTTGGACTAAAGTGCAAAAACCAAGTCAAATAAGTATCTTAAGTCATTTGGGTCACAAATATGTGAATTTGCAAGTTTAACCCTAAGTTTTGGGCTAATTTGCAAAACTCACTTCTTAAGCCTTTATAGTCTAAGTCTGAATTTCAGATTGGTGAGCTCAACTTTGGAGCCTTGCAACTTTTAAAATATAGGGGTTTTGCCCTAGGTCACCACATCAAAGTTGTAGACCAAACTAAGGAGAACAACTTTGTTTAAGGGTGTGAGCATGGTTGTGAAGAGAAATCTGGAGATAATCATGCTCAAAATCTGGCTGTCAGGCTGTTAAGGTCTGAATTTTCAGACTAACAGTGGACTGACATCAACTTCAAGCTCAATTCTGAGCATGATCCAGTACTCAACTAAGTTTAATCCCTATAGTCGAATTGTAGATGGTATATAGCTCTACAACTTTGCTACAGGTCACTGGAGGTGTTGCCATTTGAAAATCAGAGGAAATGTGACCTAAATTTGCTCTATCAGTTCATCTGAATGGAACTTGCCATGGTATAGTAGTCTGATATAGATCAGATCGCCAGCGCGACGACCTCACCATCGGTGACCTCCCTGCGCGAGGATTCGTGCCATCGTCGCTGTGATTCGCGACCTGATCGACTGGAGAACATCTAAAGATCACTGTCGTGGATAAGCTCCAGCCGTAAAGAACTCCGGCCACCGTACTGTGTCACCGCGGTAGAAGCCGATAAGAACGCCGGTGATAGCCGTCGTCCGACCTTGCGCCGCATGTCCGAGCCTTTCCACGGCACCGCCGTGATTCCCTACTGTCGTCCCATCATCGCCGGTGAGCTCGCCACGACCAGGGACACGCACTCACGCGGACCTGATTCTTCTCCACCTCCGACCGTCGCGCGTCTTGCTCAAAATTCACGGCCGCCGCCTCTGGGATCTATAAATTGAGCCCTCTACCAGTTCCGCAAAGTCATCAGCTAGCCAGCCCCTGCTAATCGTTAGCAATCATCCACCAGTGAGCTCGAATTCGAGTTTTCCCCCAAATCTCTTTCCGCCACCGTGAACTCACCTCGCCGCGGCCAGCCCCTCTCCCGGTCAGTTCACCTCCTCCTCTTCCTCGTTCAAGCTTTCTCCTAAGTCTACGAGGCTTATCGAGCCATCGAATTAAACTAGGAGTCCGCCAATCGCTAGGAACACGGCGGTATTGCCGTGATGTTCACGGCCACCGTGGCCACAGCACACCTCTTGATCTTTAGTGAAATTGAGTTGGGGAAAAGGCTTGGGATGGATTCAATTAGGTGTTAGTCGCTCGGGAGCGCCGGTCATAGCCCCGTTTGGCAGGTACAGTTGCTCACTGGAGCGCGGCTGTGCTCACCGACGTCGTGGACCTCGGAATGTAAAGAATTAGAAGCCCAGGGACTTATCTGCGTTATGTCAGTGACTTAGTGCAATAGTGAATGGACCTATTTCTGTTTAGCCGTTAAAGCCAAGGACCTTTCTGCGAAGTCGCCAGCGCGGGCGCGCGCGAGGGCGCCTTTCCCTCTGGATTGGGCCGCCTAGGCCGAAATCAGCCCAATCCTATTGAATCTTTTCCTTTTTCTTTTTCAGAAGAACTTGGGAAATTTGTTATAAATCGTAGAAAAATCCTAAAATTGTGGAACCAATTTTCCTAGGCTCATTATTTTCCCTAGAATTTAATAAAAATAGTTTCATGATTTTTAGTTTAAACAGGGAATTTTAATGTATTTAAAATAGTTTAAGATAGTAGTTCTGGATTTTTAAAAGATAAATGGTAATGCCAAAAATGTTCAAAGTTTTTATATGAACTCCCCACATTATTTAGAAGCCTTGGGTAGAGTTTGAATTGATTTGGACCATGTTTGATAACTAGAACCCAAAACCCTCCCTGCCATGTGAACTCCTTTACTGACTCCGGAAATCCTAAGTTCTCGGAGTTCGGTGAAGGAAAGTTGTATTCAAGAGTTAGATAATAAGTTTATATTATCTTTGCATCCTCATGAGCATCCCATGGCATCCATTCTTATACATATATATGGTTATGATTAGAACACGAAGAAGAAGTGGAAGCCACTGAAGAGCAAGTACCACCACCTTTGGAAACGCAGGCTGAGAACTGTTTCTCCTTTGATATTTGTGGATCTGAGCCTGACTCACCCATAAACAAAGGCAAGCCCCGGTGCATTTGCCACCTCCTTGTGTTTTAAAAATCTTTTTCACTTGCTTGATGCATTAGGTGATAGGAGTTGATTGCTAAAACAATTCCTGCATTACCTTCCTTGAATTTAATTACCTTCCTTGATCACCCGTTTTACAAAAGATTTTTGATGCTTGGCATTGCTTTAGAAAAACAAAATGTTTTGTTTTTACAAAAGATGATTTGGCAAAAGTGGATGGGATGTTTTTGAAAATAAAACTTGATGGTGGATCCATCATGGCCGTGATGCGTCCAACATCGGAAAAGATGTACCTCTGCCAGGGTACCTTTGGGGTTAAATGATTAAGCTGAGACCGGGCGGGTGACTTGCACGAGAAAGAGAGTCTCGGCGTAGTGTCTCCGTCTGAGTCGATTAAGGGCCGTCTCGATGTAAGCCTGCTGACCGAGGACCCTTTAACTGGTCACATGCCTCGTCATGGGTAAGCTTTGCCTCGGGTGGACTAAGGCCAGAATAAGATAACACGAAATGGGCGTGGAGCGGTGGAGAGAGTAGCGTGTACCCTTTGTGGCAAGAGGCTGGACGGTGGTGTATCTGTGCTCTCGGTTTGCGTGAACCTGATCTGGTCTTAAGAAACTCGGTGGCGGGTTGACATATGCAAGGGTTAAGTGCTACATATGTCGTGTGATCGGAGATCCTCAGCTGAGTATAATCGATTCGGATCGCCGTACCTCCGCGGTTATGGAGACTTGGCCACTGACTTACACGTAGCACTCCAGTGAAGATGAAGGGTTGATAAGAAATTGGCTAGTGTAGGTCAAGTGATTGAACTAGGGTAGACAGAACTCTAGCTGGAGGTAATTTTACTTAACCTGACAATAAAATTGGATTTTAAGGATCCACTTTAATAAGCAATTCTGCAAACAGAGTCTTTGATTCTTGAAAGGCCTTACCTTGACTCCCATATGACCAGCATACCCTTGAGAGTCTTTTCTTTAGTCGGATAAGACTTGCTGAGTAATTCCATACTCAGGGTTTATTCCCCCGTTGTTTTTAGGTGAGGAAACAACAAACCTTTGTTGTTTTTGTACCAAGGTGGTGAAAAATGAGGACATTCAAGAATGAAGCTGCTGGAGGACCGAGTCCTCCTTAAAAACCTTTATGTAAAGAACTTAATGGGAGGAGCTTTTACCTCCTCGGTATTGTAGTAATACTTTTCAGCACTCTCTGGTCTGTACAAATAACTTACTCTTACTTTTAAATAAATGTAAGTTTATGTAATCACTTCCGTATTTCCGCATCTTCGATGAGCATATTGTCTGTCAGACGGGTGAAACGTTCCTGGAAAGGTAAGAGAAAGATACCGAACTTGTCAAGTGATTCAGGAACATCTACAGGGTTGTCTGATGTCTGTTGGACAAGGACAACTGTAGGTGGGCCTAATGACTTGGGAGGTTCCGTCACAGCCGCGTCCTGTTTCCTGCTCGCCAGTGCATCCTCTCGGCTCGCTCGGCTTTAACTCCCAATTACATCGTGCATTAGGCAACAAAACAAAAATTCGTGTGCGTTGAGCTCGCGCACCGAATTTTTTTTCTAGCTCGCCGTGACGTCCGATGTCCTGCCCGCTTTGCTCGACCGCATCAAAACATTCCTCGCCATGGTTTAGCTCACTAGTTCATCATTGTTCATCTCCGTGTCGGGTCTACAACAATATTGTAGATCCCTCCTTGTTACTTGTCGTTGTTCCGTCGCCTCGCTTCGATGTCAATCCCTACGTGTTGTCTCCGACATGCGTTCGCATCGACAAAAGAATCCCCAAGAAAGATGTCCAAAGATTTGATGGTGGTGTGCGTGGCGATCGGATAGTATCTATCAAGCACGCTCGACAAATTGCCTGGATCGGAAAATCGCTACCGATCTCGCAGATTCGTGTCAGCTGTTGAAACGGTAAGCTGATAAATTATTCAGAATAGTTCGATCGTTGAATAAATTAATGTGTTAGGGCGAAGCTTATTAAGGTGCTCGATAAATTGCATAAGTCCCAAAACTCTCATCGACTTATCGAGCCAGGTTCAGTTATAGCGAATTATTTCGCTATTCCGGTTAATTAGCTGAATTAATGTACCGAGTAGAATATTAGTAGGCCTGTGTGATAAAGAAATGTTTGATTAATTGTGGACATGTAATTTATGTGAGGGGTAAAATAAAATTAAAATAGTTCCTTGTGAATGATGTAACATCATTTATAAAACTAGGGATAAGTTTAGGATTTAATTAATTAGCTGATGGGTTGAGTAGGCTAATTATGTTTAAAGTGTATGATTTGTTGTTTGTGATGTTTGTGTTAGGTTCGTTTAATTTAGAGAAGCGTAAGTATTGCGCATAGTCATATATTAATAACTAGTGTTTTCGTGTAAGATTGTACAACGCCTCGCCCTTAGGTGTTTAATACGCTATCGTATAGCACTATTTAGATTTGCGCTATTCCTGTTTATATGCATTCATGTGCATAATGCATTCCATTCAGGTACGTTAATTAATCACGTGATGTGGAAGAACACCCAAGTCGACCCCAAGCGCGGGCTAATCCGCAGGATGATGCTGATGGACGAACCGGAAGATGGACAATTTGAACGAGTGCCAAGCCCAAGGATACTCGCCAAGTGGTCGCCTAACAAACACTAACCTAGTGTTACTCAGGCAAGCCCCGGTGCATTTGCCACCTCCTTGTGTTTTAAAAACCTTTTTTACTTGCTTGATGCATTAGGTGATAGGAGTTGATTGCCAAAACAATTCCTGCATTACCTTCCTTGAATTTGATTACCTTCCTTGATCACCCGTTTTACAAAGGATTTTTGATGCTTAGCCTTGCTTTAGAAAAACAAAATGTTTTGTTTTTACAAAATATGATGTGGCAAAAGTGGGTGGGATGTTTTTTGAAAATAAAACTTGATGGTGGATCCATCATGGCTGTGATGGATTCAACATCGGAAAAGATGTACCTCTGCCAGGTACCAAACTTTGGGTTGGAATGATTAAGCTAAGACCGGGCGGGTGACTTGCACGAGAAAGGAGTCTCGGTGTAGTGTCTCCGTCTGAGTCGATTAAGGACCGTCTCGATGTAGGCCTGCTAACCGAGGACCCTTTAACTGGTCACATGCCTCGTCATGGGTAAGCTTTGCCTCGGGTAGACTAAGGCCAGAATAAGATAACACGAAACGGGCGTGGAGCGGTGGCGAGAGTAGCGTGTACCCTCCGTGGCAAGAGGCTGGACGGTGGTGTATCTGTGCTCTCAGTTTGCGTGAACCTGATCTGGTCTTAAGAACCCCGGTGGTGGGTTGACATATGCAAGGGTTAAGTGCTACATATGTCGTGTGATTGGAGATCCTCAACTGAGTATAATCGATTCGGATCGCCGTACCTTCGCGGTTATGAAAACTTGGTCACTGACTTACACGTAGAACTCCAGTGAAGATGAAGGGTTGATAAGAAATTGGCTAGTGCAGGTCAAGTGCTTGAACTAGGGTAGACAGAACTCTAGATGTTAGGTAAGTTTACCTAACTTGACAATAAAACTGGATTTTTAAGGATCCACTCATAGTAAGCTTTTCTGCAAAACAGAGTCCTTGATTCTTGATAAGCCTGTCCTTGAATCCCTCTAGCTAGCATACCCTTGAGAGTCTTTTCCTTAGTCGGGTAAGTCTTGCTGAGTAATTCCATACTCAGGGTTTTATTCCCTGTTGTTTTTCAGGTCCTAACTTTGTGATGTTGTTGATGGTGTTAAGTGCCAGTGGGCTCGGCCTTCTTATAAGTTTAAGTACTCCTTTTATACTTCTTACTGAGGATGGTCGTTTGAGCTAGCATATATTTCAAACCTATACTTTTGTAATCACTCCGATAAAATAATGTAAAATTTTTGTAACCTGTAAAATTTGGTAAGAAGTTTTCTGCTGCAATAATATTAGTGTGTGTGATTTGTATTACTTAATCCCGCGGTTCTGGTTGAAAGTGGTTTATCCGATGTCCTCGGGGCAATCGGACAGATCCTGTTGAGTTATCTGGTGCACATGCATGGCCGTCTGAGGTCTTTGGGATAAGGACAGGTGCATGTGGGCCCAATAACTTGGAGGTTCTGCCACAGGCTGGTATCGGAGCAGGATTAAGTATAATACGGTCACATACGTATTTTAAAACAAAGCTTTGGTTTTAGAAAACCTAGTTTCAACTAAACTCATTGTTTGGCTTTGAAAAACAGTTTTGAAAAACTATAATGCTAGCGACATCCTCTATTAAGCCCTAAATTAAGGACTATTAGGTGGCTTATTTGAAAACCACTAACCCACAACCGGGGGTATTGCATACATGTGTATTGTTATTTTGAGGCCATTCAGTTCTAAATGGATCGACGCTCAAGGTAAGGTGAGATGTGAGAGCATGACTGAACAAACGTCGGTTTAGGGAAGTGCTTAATTATAGCGCTTGATTATATACATGTTCCACATATGTATATATGAAAGCTGCGACGTGGAGTATTTACTTTTCTGGGAATTCAGTACCCCATGGATGTGTATGGGTATACAGACATGGGAATACTGAGAAGTGTAATGTACTTGTAACG
The DNA here is from genome assembly GCA_029449295.1 of Zea luxurians. Taxonomy (NCBI): domain Eukaryota; kingdom Viridiplantae; phylum Streptophyta; class Magnoliopsida; order Poales; family Poaceae; genus Zea; species Zea luxurians. The sequence continues at coordinate 11,126,584 of JAOPSE010000057.1, forward strand.
ACGCACCTAGGCTCAGGTAAGAAGGTGAGTTACCATAATGAGTTGCCCTATGGTAAAAGTGTGGCAACGGCGCCTATGCGTGGCTCGGCGCTTAATGATGAGCTAGCCTCCATATAGCAATATATGGAGTATAAACTGTGATAAACTGTCATGTATGACTTGCATCATTGGGAAAATGGCTGTGATGGATTTTCTGCAGGTACACTAACCTCGAAAACGTATGTGTAGTTGACGACTAGCAAAACACCGTGAGAATCGTAAGTATGCCACCGAGATAGAACGCTATTGCCATATTAAATTGGCAAAAATTCGTGAGGACGTGTAGGACGAGCATGCATCCTGATTGTTGCATCATGTTTGTCACCTATACATCCAAAATGCTTCTCTCATCTTTATTCCAGTAACCATTGATTGTAGATAATGTGGTGTAATATTGTATTATGAACCTCGATGAAATAGGTGTCCTCCATTCTTTAGGTGACCTCTTAGGGTGCTTTATGTGTTTGCCCTTGTACTTGATGTGCCGATAGAAGGTTAGTGACATGTTTGCCTAAACCAGAAATTAGGCCATGTTCTTAGTTGGTGAACCATGACCTAAAGTTGAATTTACCATTATCACTCCATGACAAAGCCCATACAAATAAATGCTTAGATAATTTCTTTGTTGAACATAAAATGTACCCAAGCTTAAAACAAGAATCTCAAGTCATGTCTCCTTCTAGAACCATTTCCTTACTTAGTTGAAGCAGGTTGAGGTCTCTATTGTGTTTGGCCTCTCCTTGCGGATTATCTTATCCCTTGTCAACCTAACCTAGGAAAAGCATGTCTGACCACTTTCTTGAAGTTTGATGCCTTGGGTTTCTTCATATTTATCAAAGGCATACCAACTTAATCTTCTGATTGTTTCCCCTCCGTATCTAATCAGATACTAATCCTTGACCTTGTAATCTCTATGATGGGCATAGAGATATGCCTGGGGCTGAATTAACAGTCTCCCATCATACTCTTTCCATCAAGTTTAGGTTATGGCCATGTCTTGTTCATTTCCTTGGGCCATAATCTATTTGGTTCTCTACTTGTAACCATTCTTACAGGTGGAGTATCTCCTTGTATATTGTCACCCTTGCCCAATTCATTTGTGTCACGTGAGATTTCTTATTGGTTATGTCTAATAATGGTGTTGTGACTAAAACTGATGGTGCCGCGACAAAATCGAGGGCCTCCTGTGGATGCATACACATGGTTGCGCTACTTGGCACGCGCTGGTATCACAGTTAGTAGTCATAATCCATTATGAGACTATATCAATGTGTTATCTTGGCACAATCTGTTTTTACCACGTGAGATTCATTTTGGGTGCCAGTTTTGTAATGGTGTCATGGTTATGAACTTATGGTACCGCGGCGAAACTGAGGGCCTCCTGTGAATGCGCACACAGGATTTTGCTGCTTGGCGCATGTTGGTACCAAGGTCTCTGGTCATGATCCATTATGGAACTACACTGATGTGTGATCTTCTGTGGACTCCTCCCTTGAAACAATTTCTATGTTGTTTGCCAAGTGATCAAGCAACATCTATCATTTCTGTTGGATCAAAAGGGCATACCAGTTTCATGTGTGGTTTCTTTTCCTTGACTTTGATAGTGACTTCACACATACAAGTTCCCTTTACGTCCTTTATGTAATGGTGAAGCCTTGGAACTTTTTAGTGTCAAGAGACAACTGATTAGCTCTCAAAATGGAGATTTGTTTTCCCTGCTGCTGAGATGCAGGAGTTTGTTCATTCGCTCCCTTATTTAATCCATGTATTCCCAAACCGAGTCAGTTCATCTTGCATGGAGAAACGGATGAACAACCGGACCAAATGGATTTGTACCCAAATGCATGACCTTTCTCTAGCGAATGTGAACTCTCGACTGTTGGCTTACCGATGGTACTGAGAGGACTTACTCAATGTCAAAAGTAGTTAAACAAGTTGGTTTTACTAACTTGTAACATTGTGAACAAAGGTTGAGGTTAGAGATCGATTTGTCGAGTTATCTAAACTCACTTTGGCACAAACCATCCTGAGAAAGTACTTACAAAAACCAAGTTAATTCGACTAGTAACCACCTAATTATCGCTCTAAGTCGTGTCTCGATTGCCTCGCGTGTGCTTTTCCAGCATGTGTGATCAAGTCGAGCCATAATTAGTGCTGGATAAAATGAACTGATCATAAAGTCTAGACCCCTCCGCTGGTGATTCTCTCGAATCGATACCATCTTTTGTGGACTTGAATTCTCGGGTTAACCACATGTTAACTGCGACAGTATTCGACATCCACATCCGTCTCATGTGCTACGAACTCACTGTGACCACTTGTTGGTAAACCTCTTTCTGTGTGTTTTACCCAAGATGGTGCATCTGGTTCTATTTGGGTGAGATTGCGTATTTGTCACTCGCTCAACAGACTCAGATAGTACAATGTCATCAGAAAAATCAAACTGCACACATGAAACCCTGTGTGTTCCTCTGGCAGATATCACCTCTATTGTTGGACATCTCTAAATTGGCCTAAGGCAATATATGTTATGTCCACTAGAGAAACAATATCCTGAGACACTCGCCTTTAATTGGAAATGTCTCATGATTATTACCGATATGGACGTGGTTACATGCTTCTCTACTCTTGAAAGTCTTTCGCTCCGAATCTCGGGACGAGATTCTTTTAAGGGGGAGGGCTGTAACACCCCCGGTGTTTATATTCCGCTCGACAACGAGTATGGAATTAAACACGGAATATCAGTGGATAAAACAGAGGCTAAATTTATTTTATCTTCATCTATCGCGATTTTAATATCGCATCTGTTCCGTTTGTCGCGAGTACGATATTGTCTTTATTTTTATTCATTTGGGCTCTTCCTAAATTTTCGTGAGATTCGGAATATAGCTGTTCCGAGAATCGGTGCGTCCGATGATTAATTAAAATTCATTGCTCGCGCGAATCCGAATTCGGAAGCCCGACCCACTCGGATGATTTTTATCCTGAGCAAATTAGTTTGAACTCGATAACTAAAATATCGGGGGAAAATAATTTAGTCCCCTTTTGTCATCCATAACATCACGTCTACGGAATCCATCTGAAGTCAACTGAATCAAGTGCAGCTTAAAATATCGAAACCGAAATTCGTTTAATTCGATCCGTTGCCTTTCGCCTTGATTTAAAAAGGTGTATTAACGGTACGAATACATCTGACTCTCGAGTATTCGTCAAATCAAAATCGTGTCACAATTACTGTCTACCTCATACAAATCGCTATAAGAATCGTGATCCGAATTATCTACGATTTTCAGTAAAACAAAAAAAGGAAAAGAAAAATATCCCAACGCTCTGATTTTCTTTCAGCCAACCGTGGTCCTTGATTTTTTTTTTCAGGCGATCTCATCTCCTAGCCCGCTCTCCTTCGCTCCTCCCTGAAGCTTTCATCCATGGCAGCCGGTGCTCCACGGCTCGCGCTCAAGCTCCTCCCCTGCCCTCGCCAGCAACCTGCATCTTCTCCAGCTCGCGAAGCTCTCTGCTTCTTCCTCCTCTGCCAGCGCTGCTCTCCCTCTGTTGCCCATCTTCCCAGGCCGGCTTGGAGATCCTGCTCGCGTGTTCCTGGCCGGCGTTCAGTCTCAAGCTCGCCCAGCCCGGTCGTCGTCAAGCTCCCATGGTGGCGCGCGTCTGTTCCTCTCGGTCGACCGCGCTGCTCATCTTCCTACCTCCCTGCTCCCTCCTGGTGCGCGCGCGTTTGTCCCTGAGGCACCCAGGAGTTCGCCCAGCCCAGCTCCTCTTTCTCCCCACTCGGATTTGGTTAAGCCCGCGTAGCTCCCTGATGCCGAGCCCATCTCCCTCAGCCCAGCCGTGCCCCTGTCCATCTCGCCGTGGCTGCTGCTTTGGTGTTGCCCCTACGCGCCGTGGTCGCGTGCAGCTCGCGCCCTCGTCGGTCTCTGCTCATCCGGCGATGTTGAGTCTGTGCGCGTGCCGCGCGTCCCTCCTATGGCCGCTTTGAGATCTACTGTCGACCCTCCAGCGTGGTCTCCTCTCGCAAGTCGCCCTTAAAAATTTTGCCGTACGCCACGATAAGCTTGCCATAGAACCTGTCTAACCGCTGCGTGTGCTTGTGTCCGAGTCTGCCTGGCCGCGACCATGCTTTGCTCTCCGCGTCGCTGTTCGCTGGGTCAAGCCTCATGTTGTCGCGTCCTATTTCCTGCTCGTCAGTGCATCCTCTCGGCTCGCTCGGCTTTAACTCCCAATTACATCGTGCATTAGGCAACGAAACAAAAATTCATGCGCGTTGAGCTCGCGCGCCGAATTTTTTTTCTAGCTCGCCGTGACGTCCGATGTCCTGCCCGCTTTGCTCGACCGTATCAAAACATTCCTCGCCATGGTTTAGCTCACTAGTTCATCATTGTTCATCTCCATGTCGGGTCTACAACAATATTGTAGATCCCTCCTTATTACTTGTCGTTGTTTCGTCGCCTCGCTTCGATGTCAATCCTTACGTGTTGTCTCCGACTTGCGTTCGCGTCGACAAAAGAATCCCCAAGAAAGATGTCCAAAGATTTGATGGTGGTGTGCGTGGCGTTCGGATAGTATCTATCAAGCACGCTCGACAAATTGCCTGGATCGGAAAATCGCTACCGATCTCGCAGATTCGTGTCAGCTGTTAAAACGGTAAGCTGATAAATTATTCAGAATAGTTCGATCGTTGAATAAATTAATGTGTTAGGGCGAGGCTTATTAAGGTGCTCGATAAATTGCGTAAGTCCCAAAACTCTCGTCGACTTATCGAGCCAGGTTCAGTTATAGCGAATTATTTCGCTATTCCGGTTAATTAGCTGAATTAATGTACCGAGTAGAATATTAGTAGGCCTGTGTGATAAAGAAATGTTTGATTAATTGTGGACATGTAATTTATGTGAGGGGTAAAATAAAATTAAAATAGTTCCTTGTGAATGATGTAACATCATTTATAAAACGAGGGATAAGTTTAGGATTTAATTAATTAGCTGATGGGTTGAGTAGGCTAATTATGTTTAAAGTGTATGATTTGTTGTTTGTGATGTTTGTGTTAGGTTCGTTTAATTTAGAGAAGCGTAAGTATTGCGCATAGTCATATATTAATAACTAGTGTTTTCGTGTAAGATTGTACAACGCCTCGCCCTTAGGTGTTTAATACGCTATCGTATAGCACTATTTAGATTTGCGCTATTCCTGTTTATATGCATTCATGTGCATAATGCATTCCATTCAGGTACGTTAATTAATCACGTGATGTGGAAGAACACCCAAGTCGACCCCAAGCGCGGGCTAATCCGCAGGATGATGCTGATGGACGAACCGAAAGATGGACAATTTGAACGAGTGCCAAGCCCAAGGATACTCGCCAAGTGGTCGCCTAACAAACACTAACCTAGTGTTACTCAGGCAAGCCCCGATGCATTTGCCACCTCCTTATGTTTTAAAAACCTTTTTTACTTGCTTGATGCATTAGGTGATAGGAGTTGATTGCCAAAACAATTCCTGCATTACCTTCCTTGAATTTGATTACCTTCCTTGATCACCCGTTTTACAAAGGATTTTTGATGCTTAGCCTTGCTTTAGAAAAACAAAATGTTTTGTTTTTACAAAATATGATGTGGCAAAAGTGGGTGTGATGTTTTTTGAAAATAAAACTTGATGGTGGATCCATCATGGCCGTGATGGATTCAACATCGGAAAAGATGTACCTCTGCCAGGTACCAAACTTTGGGTTGGAATGATTAAGCTAAGACCGGGCGGGTGACTTGCACGAGAAAGGAGTCTCGGTGTAGTGTCTCCGTCTGAGTCGATTAAGGACCGTCTCGATGTAGGCCTGCTGACCGAGGACCCTTTAACTGGTCACATGCCTCGTCATGAGTAAGCTTTGCCTCGGGCAGACTAAGGCCAGAATAAGATAACACGAAATGGGCGTGGAGCGGTGGCGAGAGTAGCGTGTACCCTTCGTGGCAAGAGGCTGGACGGTGGTATATCTGTGCTCTCGGTTTGCGTGAACCTGATCTGGTCTTAAGAACCCCGGTGGCGGGTTGACATATGCAAGGGTTAAGTGCTACATATGTCGTGTGATTGGAGATCCTCAGCTGAGTATAATCGATTCGGATCGCTGTACCTTCGCGGTTATGAAGACTTGGTCACTGACTTACACGTAGAACTCCAGTGAAGATGAAGGGTTGATAAGAAATTGGCTAGTGCAGGTCAAGTGCTTGAACTAGGGTAGACAGAACTCTAGATGTTAGGTAAGTTTACCTAACTTGACAATAAAACTGGATTTTTAAGGATCCACTCATAGTAAGCTTTTCTGCAAAACAGAGTCCTTGATTCTTGATAAGCCTTTCCTTGAATCCCTCTAGCCAGCATACCCTTGAGAGTCTTTTCCTTAGTCGGGTAAGTCTTGCTGAGTAATTCCATACTCAGGGTTTTATTCCCTGTTGTTTTTCAGGTCCTAACTTTGTGATGCTGTTGATGGTGTTAAGTGCCAGTGGGCTCTGCCTTCTTATAAGTGTAAGTACTCCTTTTATACTTCTTACTGAGGATGGTCGTTTGAGCTAGCATATATTTCAAACCTATACTTTTGTAATCACTCCGATAAAATAATGTAAAATTTTTGTAACCTGTAAAATTTGGTAAGAAGATTTCCGCTGCAATAATATTAGTGTGTGTGATTTGTATTACTTAATCTCGCGGTTCTGTTTGAAATTGGTTTATCCGATGTCCTCGGGGCAATCGGACATATCCTATTGAGTTATCTGGTGCACATGCATGGCCGTCTGAGGTCTTTGGGACAAGAACAGGTGCATGTGGGCCCAATAACTTGGAGGTTCTGCCACAACGGCAAAGAGCTCCGACACCATCATTGTTGTCTCTGTGCCACGTTGACCCTTGGCCACCATAGCCTGGGTCTCGGCATGGCTCGTCGTGTTGCGGGGCCAGTAGGCGGAAGTGCACTCAGGTATAGCCTCGATAGGTCATGAGTGGTCCACAGACCTATGGACCCGTAGGTCATGAGTGGAAGGTGGATCGACACTCTCTCTATGGGCTCGATGACAGGTGCAGTTAGTGTGACCGATCATTTAGGGCGGATCTGTCCTAGGTCTAGGGGTGGACGCTTTTTTACCATAAACCGAAAACTGAACCGAACCGGAATTTCGGTTTTTCGATAGTTTGGTTTTTGTTTTTGTATCTAAGAAGTTCATTTATCGGTATCGTAATCGGTTTTCACCGTATACCGAACCGAAATACCAAAAAATCGTATACCAAACTTTATCAATTCTAAAATTTGACTATTCAATTATGTGAACTAAATGTGTGATAAAATTAAATTGTTATTCACTTTTTTGTATGTGATGTATGATGTATCTCTAAATATTTGTATCTATATAATTTTAATTTTTAAAATTATGTGTAATCTATCTTGTAAACTTGTTGTATGCGTTGCTTTGAGTATAAGTTTGGTATTCGATTTTTACTGAAAACCGAAGTAAAAAACCGAAACCGAACTTCTCGGTTTTTCATTTTCTAGAAAACCGATCGGTTTTTAATGTCTGAAAAATCGAAGTTTTTAAAACCGAAAAATCTAACCATAGTTTTATAAAACCAAATGCCCGCCCTACCTTGGTCAGGCGTGGAATCCACTCGAGTGGCTTCCTTTCGATCCACCCGACCCCTCTTTTGGTTTCACCTCGTTCGACCTCGTGCTCGGCGTCTTGAGACTTACATGGGGGCGGGTCCTTCAGGGTCGAACCTTTCCTCGTCCTTCTACTGACAAGTGGGTTTTAGGGGTCCGGGGATCGTTTCCCTAACAATATCGGATGCAAACGCGTTCAGTCCTTCACATCCTTCGTCTGAAGGACCACAAAATAGATTAAAATCTACAACGTAACTATTTAGTAATATTTTTCTTTCTATTTATGTGGGCCTTCGCCTAGTGGATATGAGGGTCGTGTATGTGTTTGCATCCGGTCTGTAGATATTTTTTTCCGGTTTTAAGAGGTCGGGCAAGAGAAAATAGGCTCGCCTCTACCTCGGCTCCGGCGCAGAGCGCGCGGCGCCGGCGCGTCCTCTCCTGCTCCGATCTCTCTACCCAGCCCCGCCTGTGCGCCTCGCTATTACGCTTCCTCCATGCATCCCCTCAGCCATGTACGCCTGTCTTTGAGAAGACATTAGCGGAGTTGAATCCAGAAGAAGAGCCGAAGAGTTATCTTAGCCACAGCCAGGTCGCCCGTTAGTTGTTCGCGGAAATGTCCCTCCGCCAGCTGCTTCACCAAACGCGTCCGTGGCGCGCGCTTGAGCAGCCCACGAAGATGTCTTGTCTCCTCTCCATCTTCCGTGCGCTCTCCATTCTCCGTTCTGAAGGCTCGGCTGAGCCACTGCGCCGATCTTCATCTGTGCCAGCCCCGCTGCCAAGAAGCTTGCCTTGCTCCAGCTCTGACCCCCTTGGACCCAGATTCAGCATCGACGTGGTCGACTCGGACCATTGGCCCTCGTCATTTGACTTGTTGTCCGACGCTGCACGGAGCAATGAATGCCCAGATGTCTTCGAGCAACATGAGCATGATGAACTGCACGACTCTGATGATGAGATAGATGACATGAGGCATCGAAAGAAGCTATTCTACAAGCTGGATAGGGGGTCTAGAGAGTTTGAAGAGAACAATGTGCTGTTGCGCCGCAGGAAGAGGGACAAAACCAGTGCAAAGAACCCAAAGGAGTGCAAGGAGGCGCAGCCTCCCAAGTCTGTTTCTACCAACGTTCCAAAACTGAAGGAAAAGCGTTCTTTGCGTGTGGACGACTTGGTTGAGGTGAAGCGAGAACGGGTGCCGACATTCAACCAAATGACCGATCCTTACCACCACCCTTTCTGTCTAGATATACATGTCACAAAGGGATCAGTGCGTGCTTGCTTTGTGCACAGAGTGACCAGCCGGGTGGTGACTGTTGCACACTCCATATCGAAGGACATGAAGTTTGATCTTGGTTCGAAGAAGGGTAAGGGCATGAAGGCGTGTGTGGCAGTTGGGGCATTGCTTGCGAAGCGTGCAATAGAGGATGATATTCACAATGCAATCTATACACCAAGGAAAGGGGATAGGATTGAAGGGAAAATTGAGGCTGTGTTGCGTGCAATAACCGAGAATGGAGTTGATGTGAAGGTGAAACTGAAGCAAAGAAAGCCGATAAAGGTATTTCTTTAGTTGTATATTCTTTACTTTTATGCTGCTGATCCTGAGCTTAAGAGGAAGTTGCTGCAAGTTTGTCAATAATCATTTTCCCTTCAGGTGTACAAATTATTACATATACTGTAGGATAATGAAGTGTTTTGAAAAACTGGAGGGTTCAAGTATATTAACTCATAGACAACCAAAATGGCCCGAGCTCAGCATTCGCCATGAAAAGGAAAAAAAATGAACAGAAGCTTACCTGGTGATATTTAGTTAGAGCATCTAGTGAAACCACATCAAAACATTTGCTTTTGTATTTGCACATACTATATATTGTTCTGATTTCGTAGTAACAATTTTCGTGAACAAACATCATGAACCGAACCTTGCACATTTCACTCATTTACATGTATAAAATGTTGGCTGATGAGCATGGCCATCTTGGCACAATTGCACTCTAGTATTGCTGCAGTACTGCTGGTTTTGTGGCCAGCCCAAGACATTTGTCCGATTGCCTTATATATCTTCAGAATTGCTACATCAACAAGCTTTGAAGCTTGATCAATTGCTTAGAAACTTTTCACAGCAAATAGAAACAAAACGGTCAGAACTACATTCCAGTAAAGCGTTTGATTTGCCTTACCGAACATTTTTAACGCTTATCTGTTTCTGTTACTTTGCAGAACACACGCAGCATGAACAGTCCTTCCGACGATTCAGCTGTTGGTCGACACAACTCCTAACCAGAATGACCCTGAGTGTCTTTCTGGTTCGAATGCCGTCTTATTTTATTATATGCAAAACTGACAGGGGTACAGGCAACTGAAGGAGACGTAGACGTAGCCAAGATGGTCCCAGCATTCTTTGTTTCATGTGCTTATCCATCGCTTGTGTGTATGGGTAGTTCCTGACTGCCTGTATCAAGTTCTGAATGGTCATCTGTGCGCACTGCCAGTCCGTTGCCGCCGAATCAAGTTGTATGCTTTTTTTTAACGTAATACTGTACTTCAGATCCCCATAAGTGCTTGGTTCGGTTAGTAGGGATTGGAGGAGATTAAATTCCTTCCTAGTCAAAATTGAATAGAAAGGATTTAATCTACCTCAATATCCCTGCATAACCGAACAAGGTTTAATTGTGTGCACAACATGCATTCTGTAGCACTCAGTCTCAATTATACTTTTTTAGTAGAATATGGTAGGTGCACTACCGTTTCATTGTAGAGAGATTGAATAGTTCTGAAGTACATACACGAAATCATAGGTGGCGGAAAACCAGTAGTAAACGAAAATAAAGAAGGAAAATCAAACTGTGGTGAGGGAGTCGCATCCCGAACCATTGCGCAATCCTTCGCCAAACTGTCCTTGCGAACGAACATTGCAGCATCATATGAAGATGTGATTCGCGTGCTACTGAACACAACGAGCAGATGGGGTCCGCCTATTAATACGGTCAACCGTAGGAAATCTGATCTGATGGAGCAACCACATGAACATTCTTCATTTGTTTTGTATATCTACCTTCCAGACTGGCGTGAGATGGTGACATTGAGTGCTACCGAGGAACTAAGCTTCATACGAGCAGATGGGGTCCTACCCATCAACCATGAGTACCCAGGATATTGAGTCTAGTTCTTCGGTCAGCTACACCGTGCGTAGCGCACGCCACAAACGCAAGAATTGCATCAGACCATTTTCGTTAGACAGCCTATGCAAACCCCTCATCCACCTGTCTCATGAAAAGCAAGCACCACTGTCATATTCTTGCGACATGCCAATTTGAAACAGATCGGGCGATTTCGCGCAGAGATTGACCTTGTAACCAACGGTCATTCCAGGACCTGGTTTTCTTACCGTTTCCAATTACTATCGAAGTGCATGCCTGGAATAGTTTTTGTTCGGTTTAGGAAATTTGCAAAGGAAAGTGTACCCATGGTTTGTTAGGTTATACCCATCTCTGCCACAACCATCAGAATCGTAGAGCTCTATTGAAGTATTCTAGGTTCTTATTACCCATACCTCCGAGGCTTTTGGTCCTACAATTCCTGCTCCAATTAACCGGACAATGCAGTCTGATTCCAAGGTCATCCCCCTTACACAAGAAATTCTGTCAGATTTTGTCGATCTTGCTAACCGCCCATTTGGATAAAGAGTTGGAAGTCATATAGTAGACCGACATATTACTGAGAACCGCATTAACCAGTGCAAGCCTTCCAGCACGGTTTAGGAGTTTTCATTTCGAACTCGCCAAATGCCCTGCTATCTTGTCCACCAGTTGTTGTTCATCTCCTCTCGTCGGTCTGTGAAGCCGCAACGGCAAACTGAGATATGTTGCCGGCAAAGAGGCCACTGTTCCCATGAAGTGCCGATTCCACAGGGATTGCTACGAAGCGCCTGACCTTATCATGTATAGAGCTGACTTCTGAAATCTAACCGATAGGCCAGACGCGCTGCCAAACTGTTGTAGGATGACTTGAATGTTCACAAGGTCTTGAGATGAGGGACGAAGGAACAGAGCTGCATCATCTGCATATAAACTTGTTCGTATATGTACGTGCCCTTCAGTAATCGACTACAAAATACCATGGCGAGTAGTGGCTTCCAAAAGTTTTTTGAGGGCATTATTAGCTAGGCGCATCATTTTTATGTGTAGACGTCTGATCGGGACATTGAACAGAACCTGAGTTTCCCAAGATCGCTGGACCTCATCGACGAAACCGGCCGGTAGAACCGCGCAAAAACTTTGGACCTGAACATTGAGTTCCTGGCCGGGAGATGCATCGGAAGTGATAGTAACGTACAATGATCAGAGATTGATGAAGAAAGAGCCTGAAGGAAATGGGTGGGGGTGTTGCTGTTCCCATTGCTTGCTTAGAGAAGAACAGGTGATCAATTGTTGCCATAGTTGAGTTTCCTGTTCCACTAGACAATTTCTATATATTAAAGCTGGAAGGAAATCTGGCCACTGGTGCGTCCACGTCATTGATTTTATTCTCCGTCGTACGATCCTCATCCAACGCTCAGGCTCACACAACGACATCCAACGCTACGATGCTTCGAGACTCCTCTCTCTCTCACGGCTCGGCCGCCGCCTCTCTCCCATTGCTCGGTCGCGGCCTCTTCTGAGCTTCACCCCGCCCATGGCTGCTGCCGCTCGTGCCACGCCCCCACCTCTCTCCCTTCCTCCTCTCGCGCTCACTACAACCCCATATGTACATCACGTCCGGTGTTGCCTTTGCCTTCGTTTGCTGCAGATGGTGGCCATGGTAACTTGAGCAGTCCAGGTAAGGTATCCACCCTCACAGCTGAGCGACACATACCCGCAACCACCCCAATCCCTGTGCATCCTCCTGCCACCCACGTCGGCGTGGCCCGCGCTGCATCCAGCCCACCCGCCACGTGTCCCGCTCTGAATTCGGCCAACCCGCTGCGTCACGCGCCCGGCGCTAGCCATTAGCTTCACACCGTCGCAGACCGCACATGCTGTGTTCGGAGACACGGGCGCGCAGTCGTGCGGCTGTATCTGCCACGCCGGAGGTGGAGAAGAAGCCGCCCAGCGCCCACCACCAGGTCTCCCTCGTCCGTATCTGGGAAGTGACTCACTGCACGGCCACCTACGCAAGCGCACATGCTCTGGAAACACAAGAGGTAGAGATTCCGACAGTCCATCTTTCTACTCGCCCAAATTTTTTAATCTTCTCTGATTTGGTCTCTCGGTTGGTGACTTGGTGCTGCTAGCACATCCTGTGATAGCAGTATTTCAGTTTAAGATCAAGCAGTGATTAAATTTGAAAAATAATTGTTGACTTCCACAATCTCTCTTCATGCAAGAGACATTGCCAATCGATGCACTGCACAAGAGATGTTTTGTAGATAAGATAGCATCCAAGATGTTCATTTTATAATCTGTTCATCATCGTGGAGAATAAGATCATAGACGACCTTGCGATACAATTTGTGCTACGTACGTATTTCTGTCCATATGAGCATTTGTGTACAGTAAGTGTAGTGCAAACAAAGTGTAGTGCAGTTTATGACAGATACGTTCTATTTCCACATAAATATACGGGTTTGTATGCTGCTCCCTAGGGGCGGTAATAGACTATAAATTTTACACTGCACTGCAAAATTTAAGAATTAAATCAGATTAGGATTTAGAACTATTTCTATTCATTTTTAACTAAAATTTATTAAAGGTCTTAATTTATTGTGAAGAAATGTTTAGCTACTGCTACCTTTACTACCTTCACTGTGTTCTATAGTAAATAATTAGTATTTTTATATATTTAAAGTATATAATTTACATTTGTAGTTTTATGTGCATGTCAGTTTATTACTGAACCATATTATTACATGTCGCAGGAACATGAACTGAATCAAAAACAGATGGCTATTGTTGTTGTAAGAACATACTTTATGTACTCTCATGATCACCTTAACATGCTGGTTGATGTTTTGTTACAAGGAATATTAGCATATGGTGTGTACAAATAACCAAAAGCTTTAAACGGAAACCAAAAACTACTCTAAAAATTCCTCTTAAGGGCTTGTTCGTTTTGCTATTAAACCATGTGGATTGGGTGGGATCGAGTCGGTTTAAATCCATAGCAAGTCAAAATACATCTCAATCTCACCCAATCCACTTCAATCCACATGAAATTTAAATAACCGAACAAGACCTAAGTAAGGAGGGTACGTGCGCAAGGCGCGCGCCCTATTACTAGTTTAAAATCAGGTAGCAGCCGTATGAAGTATATGATTGTCGTTGCGTCTTTGGCCTGTGTGAACTACTCCTATATGTATGATTGCCATGTTCGTTTCCGCGCAGTCTTCACCAGCGCAAAAAGGTCAAGGTGCATGCCCCTTGTCTACTGTTTGTTTACTCCTGTTTTTTTTTCAGACTGAGCGCAGCGGTTGCGCTACGGCGCCCTCTCCCCTTGCGTAGGGGGCCTCTACGCATGCAGCGGCTGACGCTAGAGAGCCCCCTACGCGCTACAGTCGTAGGGGTGGGAGCGGGAGTCCCCCAGATCAAGTGGTTCACTATTCACCCCCTACAGCACTGTGCTGTGGGGCCACGAGTAATTGTTAGTAGATAAAAAATTGATAGTAGATATAGAAAATGATATTTTATAGTTGTAGTGGGGTATAGGGGGAGTATTTAGGGGGAACCGCTGCAGGAGATGAAAACATAGGGAGAAAAATAAGGAGAAAAAGTGATATAGGGGGAAAAATTTAGGAGTAACGGTTGCGGATAGCCTCAGACAATGCCTCGGGGAACGAATGAGGGGTCACCATCATCTAAACAAGGGGAAGGGAGAAAGACGAGTGCCCCCCCTCCCCCTGGACCTCGATTCCATATGAAAAAGGGTCAAACGGGTTGGTGCGGTGGAAACGGCGACGCGAAGACTATTATTGCCCGTGCAGCAGGTAGCGCACGATCTTGTGAGTCAGTACCACGCTTGACCCCCTCGCCTCTCCAGCTGCGTGCGTTTGGAAATGGGTCGATCAAACAAGATGGTGCTCCATTTCCCTGTTAGCCGAAATTAATCAAGGGAAAGGCCGGCGTCCAGACAATTCATATGGCCAGGCCAGGCCATGCCATGCCCTGCTCGTGCTCTTTCTTTATCCCGCGGCGGCAACCGCATGCATGGGTGCAGCGCAATGCCTTCTAAACTAAACACAGGCAATAATCAACGATGCCTTCTGCACTCGTCAACAATGCCTATAAAGAACCGCTGTCGTCTCAGACACGTTGACAAACATGGTCTGCATCCGCGGTTGTGAAACAAATTAACGCATGCCTGCCTCTGCCGGGAGTATGCAGTGAAGGAAGCGCGTCATCAACCCATCTCGTCATCCGCGATCAGCTTCCCTTTTGAGACACGGTTGCAAGGGATCTTCAATTCATAACCTGGAAACATGAACGCATTAATTTGGCACGAAACGCGCACACGCCCGGGGAACGAGCTGCACGCCTGCACCGCACCTTCCCAGAGCCCATTTTCCTAGTCTATCTTTTTACATAATGGAAACAAAATTCAGCTTTCACCTCGGCACCCCCGACCACGCGCAAAGGAGGGACAAACCTCCAAGCCGAAATAGAATATGAAACCCCAAACGAAGAGAAAGGTTTCATTACAACATGATCATGTTTATAAACCTCCAACCATAAAAAGCAATATATATATATATATATATATATATATATATATATATATATATATATATATATATATTGCACGGCCACTGTCTCTAGATGTCGCCAAACATTCCTTATTAGATCGGCTACGTCTTCACTTCATTGGAGGCACGTCTAGAGTCTGAGCCAGTGAGGGCCTATGAACAGAATCTGCAGATAAGTCATCATTTGGGCTAAGTTGTTTCTACTTATCCAAATATTCTAGCACAGAGCTGAGACTCCTATAATAACAAGATTCTTAGTCTTCAAATCCATTCCCAACAGCTAGCTCCCAAAGATATATCTAGCAGATCTATGCTTGTCAGACCAAAACAAATGGATAACAAACGCACCACATATGATGAGGAAAATGGCAGTCAAAAAACAAATGTTGAATGGATTCATGTGAATTACAAAAAAAAAACACATTTTTTGCTACCCTGCCAATTATGTTTCGCTAAATTGTCTTTCGTGGACACCACTCCTTTCAATAAGAACTACATGAAAATTCTAATCTTAATATGTATTTTTAATTTCCAAATTAGCTTTTGGTGAAACACGTTCTTGTTATTTATAAGAGCCCTATACATGGATGTATGGATCGAACTGTAAAGTGCTCGGTTGTATTTAAGTTCCATTTAAAAATATCATTTTCAGCATATAACTAAACATGAATGAGACGCGCCACTAGGTTAAGCCAGGAGATGAGGTTGGGACCGACTAAAGCTCTACGGAAAGAAAGGTTTAGCAGTACTGACCCTAATATCGTTGAAATTGTGGCACTTTTCTGTCTCACAATCTAATAAAGAGTCGGACATTGAGTCATAAAAGGTTGCTTTCCTAGCCACTTATCTTTCCAAAACCTAATTTGTTCCACATTTTTTAGGATGAACTTTCCTAGATTCAACAAGGTATCATTCCTCTTCATTAAACCCGACCAAAATTGTGAACCACCAGGTCTATTTGTCACTTTTGTCAGAGGATATCTATATAAATACTTATTACGTAACAACTGTTGCCACAAACCAACCTCGTTAATCAATTTAAAAAGACATTTGCTTAGCAAACATTTATTTTTAGACCCTGTATTTCCGTTTCATTTTCATCCCTACATAGAATGTCCCATCTGACAAGTCTATATTTCTTATGATTCTCGCCTTGCCAAAAGAACCTGGAACAAAAAAAATCAATTCTCGCGAGAACCCCTCTAAGTATCTCAAAGAAATACAACATAAACATTGCTAAGCTGGTAAGCACTGAATTTATTAAAACTACACTGCCTCCCACAGACATATGTTTTCCTTTTCAACCACTGAATTTCTTCTCGAATTTCATCTCTATTATTTTCCAATCACTACTCCTTAACTTCCAGTAATGCATTGGAATCCCCTTGCAACCAAACAAAAGATGATATTGTTCCTCCAGTTCAGCAGCCTGACCAAAGCAAAATAACACAATTTTGTGATAGTTAATTTTAAGGCCCGGCCCAAAACTTGCTCGAAAACTAGGAGGTGTAATTTCATATTTTTTGGCTTTCTCCAAATCATGCTCCAAAAACAAGAGTGTGTCATCCGCGTATTGCAGAATAGATAATCCATCATCTACTAAACGCTAAACCCCGCTAAAATTTTTAGCCTAACCTTTAGGGCTAGTTTGGTAGTCATAAAACTAGAGGCGATTGGAGGGGCTAGAATTCTCTTCTTATTCAATTTGAATAAGAAATAGATTCTAGCTCCTACAATCCTCTCTGGTTTTGTGAGTCCTAAATTAGCTCTTAAGATATTGTCTCACATGACGAATTTTGGCCTGCCATTTAAACGTACACATGCAAAATGCACCGCATGCCTGCAGACGGGGCACAACAACTTGTATTCTAGGTTGTGATCAAGTACAACCACGACGGATTGACTAAACTCACAAGTAGTAGTAAAACATACTGCCATACTGATCGGTCAACACAGGAGTATTGTAGAAGCAAAACATTTTTCAAAACAAACGGACACGGCGTAATATATACGTACGGCGACAGCGACGAACAATAATACGGTCGGAGCGACGGGGCCGGGGACGGGGGACGGCTCGGCAAAATGGTCGCACCTGGCCCACGCGCACTATCCCAGGGACGGGACCCAAACGCACCTGGCGTGGGTGCCTGCTGCCTGGTGGCTAGTGGTGGCTCAAGGTCAAGCTGCCGCTATAAAACGCCCTGCGCTCCCTGCAGCTGCAGCCTCGCTTGCTGGCCTTGTCGCGAGTAATTGCCTGCCATCTTCTGCTAGAGAAAACACGCGCCCGCCCCCGTGGTCCGTCTGCTGCGGCGGCCCCGGACAGAAACTCACACCGCAGCTGCAGCCGCGGCCAGCCACCACCCAGTCCGATCCCCACCGCGGCTACCTGCCGGTTCCCCTCTCCCTTCCCGGCGTGCGGCCGCGCGCGTGTTTGATCGATCGGAGCCAGACAGAGCGCGGAAACAGCCTGAGAATTCTGTTGGAGCAGCAGCACTGCCACAGCTAGCATGGGTCGGGCGCCGTGCTGCGACAAGACGAGTGTGAAGCGGGGGCCGTGGTCGCCCGAGGAGGACGACCTGCTGCGGAGCTACGTCCAGAACCACGGCACCGGCGGCAACTGGATCGCGCTCCCGCACAAAGCAGGTGCGTGCTAGCTCAAGCTGTAGGCCGCGGCAACCCGGATCGATGCTTACCGCGCATGCATGCGATGCGAGCGAGATGGTTAGTTTCCTCACCAGTGCAATTCTCATGGTTCCTTTTTTGTTTCGTCCATGGATGTGCGCAGGGCTGAACCGGTGCGGCAAGAGCTGCCGGCTGCGGTGGCTCAACTACCTGCGCCCGGACATCAAGCACGGCGGCTACACGGAGCAGGAGGACCGGATCATCTGCTCCCTCTACAACTGCATCGGGAGCAGGTGGTCCATCATCGCGTCCAAGCTGCCGGGGCGGACGGACAACGACGTCAAGAACTACTGGAACACCAAGCTCAAGAAGAAGGCAGTCGCCATGCAGGAGCAGCAGAAGGAGGAGGAGGAGGAGGAGTACTATAAGCAGCAGCACACCTCAGCCGGCCGCGGCGCCGCTCCCCGGAGCCAGCAATGCGCCTCCATGCAGCCCTCGCCCGCGTCCGCCTCGTCCGCGGTCACCACCGCGAGCCCCAGCGACGCGTGCAGCTTCGGGGCCATGTACCCCTCCCCGACGACGCTGCAGGCTCCCGTGCTCGCGCGCTACGACGTCACGGCGCCAGCGCCGGTGCCGCAGCAGCAAGCGTCGTCGTCTTCGCTCGCCGAGTTCTCCCCCGCGCCGGCGCCGGCGCCGGCGGCGACACCACCCGCCGCCTCCATCATCGGCGGCACCTGCACCTGGGCCGGCGGGCCGCTACTCGACGACATGTTCCTGCCCGAGCTCCTCGGGGACGTCAGCGAGTTCCCGCCCGGCGACTTCTTCGGCACCGGCGGGTTGGCCCCGCTGCTGCAGGACAGGGCGGCGGCGGCGTCCCTCCAGGAGCTCTCCGCGTTCTACTTTCCCAACGCGCAGGCCGAGATGTGGGCTGCAGCGGATCATCACGTTCATGCCAATAACAAGCCTGCGGCCGGACTCTGCCACAGCCTGACATGACTGCTCTCGATCATGCGCAGAGCCGCAGAGGGCTAGCCTGTCTCTCTCTTGTTAGTCGTTCTTGGCTGATCTCTCCCTGTCCATCTGTATGATCGCTCTCTAAATCTCTATGCGAGGTCATCACATGTACATTACTATTATCTTATCACTCTCCATATGCATGGTCTGTGACTAGCACCATACCATAGAGAAGTTATTAGGTTCGGATCGCCATTGCTTCGTTCGTCTGGCTTATGTTCTGCACCTTCACAGAAAAAGTGTGGGACAAGATAATGAACTGGGCCAACCTCTCATTCTTACAAGGAACTCAGAATTTAGGATTGCCATTGCTTCGTTCGTCTGGCTTATGTTCTGCACCTTCACAGAAAAAGTGTGGGACAAGATAATGAACTGGGCCAACCTCTCATTCTTACAAGGAACTCAGAATTTAGGATCGCTATATACATGGTGAAAAAGTCTGAGGAATCGCAGTAAAGATACAAGGAAATTTTTTGATGGCCTTATGATATATTTTTGGTGGCACATTTGGTTGGAGAGAAATCGTCGAGTGTTTCAAGGGCAGCAAAGAGACATTGAGCAGGTTGCCTTCTCAATCAAGAAAGTGTTTAAAAGCAGAGCATCTCTCCCGCACTCATTTGGAGGCTAGTGGTCTGAACGCATCAATGGATTTAAATAGGACAATGGGAGTGGAGTTAGTTTATGGGGGTTGCATTTAGTCGTAGCTTGTTTTTGTAAATAATGGGGTGCAGTGATTTTGGG
The DNA here is from genome assembly GCA_029449295.1 of Zea luxurians. Classification (NCBI taxonomy): domain Eukaryota; kingdom Viridiplantae; phylum Streptophyta; class Magnoliopsida; order Poales; family Poaceae; genus Zea; species Zea luxurians. Next base: position 11,146,359 of record JAOPSE010000057.1, read on the forward strand.
GGCTTTGCTGTTATCTTGTATAATGCAGAGTTTGTATTTTTTTTCCCCTCTTCTAATATATTTACGTGGGAAAGCTTTTGCCACTTATTTCTTGTGCGTACCAACCAGTCCGCCATGTTCAAAGCTATTCTTCACAGTGGCATTGTTTCTCATCACTGTGATAATGACATGGCAGGGCTCTTCTCTATCTCCGTCTTCCTGCCTGCCCCTACCCCCTAGTATATCTACCCAATTGCAGTTGGAGATGAAGTCGTCGTAGCTTCCGCGCATCGCAAACAAGTCGCGCGCCTCAAGTCTAAGCACCTAATTAATTCACGTAGAATTATAGTACGACTACTGGTAGTACGTAGTAGCCGCGACCTGTCCGTCACTTGGGAGACTGTCAAATCGATGTCGGCACCGGGATACAATATCTGTGACCTGAGGAGGGGAGAGCACTGCACTTCTCGGTGCGCTGTGCTTGCGTCCGCGCGCGTTTCCTCGTGATGATCATGATGACGACGACGGCCGGCGAGGCGAGGCGAGGAGGCGGCGACGGACAAAAGCCGCCGGGGCCGCGGGGGGCCGGGCCGGGGTTGGTGGGGTACTGCGGTGCCGTGTGCGCTCGCGGCCGGCGGCATCATCCATGGGCATGGGCATGGACCAGCTAGCGCATGAGGCTCGCGTGCATGGACGAGCGGACTCGGTCCTCCTCGATCACCGACCCGGCGGCCGTTCCGATCCGTTCCATGCGATGACGAGCGAGGCCACCGCGAGATGTGGGCGGCGCCAATGATTTACTTTTACATCTGGTTCCAGTACTGTTTGATATTTGTCATGCCTGTCCGTCCGACGTGTCGCTCTTGGGGATTAGCGTTGGAGGAGGATAAACTAGCACATTTAGGCATGCCCTCCCATTGTTTTATCACAGGCCGGGATGTGTTTGACACTCGTGCATGGCGCGAGAGAAAGGTGGCGCGCGCGCCGTCTAGTATAGCGCTATAAGGCCTAGTTCTAATAGTCTTTACAGTCAGCTTCCGAGAAGCTTCCTTGCCATGACTGTCTCCAGTGTCCACCCACGCCATGCACGCTATCCCTTGAGCGCGAACAATTGCAGACGCAATAATATAATTCTCACTCTCGATCGTGGACAAAAGGTTGATCCACTGCATTAGCCTTTTAATACTATACACCGGCTAGCAGGAAACGAGCGCCTTTCTGCATCTCTTCTCTTCTCTGCTGTCATGGATCGGTCGCAATGCAAGAAACAAGCAGACACATGCACCTTTCACGCGAACGACGCTGACGACGGCACGCGTATGCTGCTAATTAATCTGCTGGCAATAGAAAAAATAGACGCTATCGTCGGATGGAGCAGGAGGAAGTAGGAACATACTCATACTTGTATATGTAGTATATGACATCCTTCGTGACACACGCCACACCAATCATCGTCCCATTATACTAACATACTGCATGCGCCCATGCATACCTTTTACTGCTGCATCGGGACTCGGAAGGCCAGAGACGAGATATGGATGTTTTTTTTTTCTCCTGGACAGATTCTGCATGCAGCGAGGTCCGAGTCAAAGTGCGCCGGTCAGCGGCGGAGACTGAGAGGTCTGCTCGCTGGCGACGCTGCACCGAGCTGGCTGAACGAGCATGCTGAAAGGCTGAAGGGAAGGTTCCAACTGGCCTGCCTTGCCCGGTCTCCGCCCTGACGCACGCACCAGCGCCATGCTGGTTACAACCATCTCATCGATTAGTCTTTCATATGGGTGTGGGATGCATTGGAGCCCCTCGCAACGTCACGGGCAACGGAGATTGGATCTACAAGCACGTAGCTAGGACGACGGCTGTTATGGATAAAGGAGTGTACTATTTATTATTTAGTACGATATCTACCCTGTGTCTCGATAGGAAATCGTCCGTGATCCTTATCTGCCGGCCGCATCGTCATTCATGATCATCTTGCCCTTTTTGCGTGTTGGAAACGCCGAAACGTACGTACGCTATATGGCTGTGTACACTGTCTGTGTGTAAGCGCCTTTTCTGCCGTACGCTACGTACTTGTAGAAACAAACTTGGCCGGGCTTTGCTTGCTTTTTACTTATTAGTATGTCTAGCTTCAGTCAAAGCAGTGTCTGTACGTGTCGCCGTTGGGTCGTCGAGGCAGGCATGGGAAACTTGTGCCGGTTGTGCTCTTAATTCTAATAACTATCTATGTGCTACCTACTCATTCATGTCCGCACACACGGTCAAAACAACGGGCAGAGAGACTGTCGTAGACGCTCGTTGATAGGGAACAGCCGAACAGGGCATGCATCGATCTGGCGGCGTGAATCTGAAGCTGATGAGAAGCTTTATTTGCACGCAACACACACCGTTCTCGCAGGAAGGAAGCGGTAACGAGTAGTCGTTCCCGGCACGTACAGGCCGCGTTGCCAACATCTAGCTAGCTAGTCCAGTACACGTACAAACTGTCTCGATCGTTTTCACATGGCGCCTAAAGCTAGCCGCGCACGCGCGTGGTAGCTCGATCAGATGAACGCTGTAACGGTGCGCTGTAGCTTTCATTCATGCTCTGCCTCCCCCTCCCTCTCTCAGTTGATCCTAGAGCTTACGTACACCGCGTGCGTGTCCGCGCTGCTCGGCTCGATCGGTTACTTGCAAAGCCACGTGCGTGCCGGCGGTTCCAAGCAAAGTGCATGATGAGCTGATGAGCACGTACGTACACTACACTGCACCGCGTGCGTGGCCGTGGCGTGTGGGTACCTCCGCGGCGTAGTGGTACACTGCTGCTGCATAGCTAGAGTAAGGCTGACTCACTGATAGTGCAAATTAATCATCCGTGCAGTGTCTCAGTCTCTACTACACACATGCGTCGCTTTCCCTACCAACCTAAAAAAAAAGGAACGAAAAGGCTATCAACTTATTAGCTGCACCCCCAAGTGTTTTTCGAAGCTGTCTGAAAAGGACCTGCACTTTCTCGAAAACGCATGCATGAGCATGATAGGGCGCATGAGCAACGCGCAGCAGCCACACCTCCCTGCAAAACTGCGCATCACACGGGGCTCTCATTCTCAGCAGGTGTGCCTACCAAGATTATAGGTTTTTTTTTTTGGTTTCACTCCAGCGTTCCCAGCAAAATGGAATGCATTTCATACACATGTCAATTGTCATTACCGGTATTTGTCACCGGTAAGTATTCAGAGCTAGCAGATTGATACTCTCTCCGTTTCTTTTTAGTTGTCGCTGGATAGTTTAATTTTACACTATCCAGCGACAACTAAAACGAAATGGAGGGAGTAGCTTGGGTAGCTAGTCTTTTTTTCCCCATTCCGACATTTCGGGCTAGTTTGAAGACTTCATTTTTCAAGGGATTTTTATTTTCCTTTGAAAAAATAAACTAATTTTTCTTAGAAAAATAGAAATGATTTGGGAAAATGAGGTTCCCAAATTAATCCTTAGCTATTTTTGATTTAAAATAAATTTTGTAAATGGTTTTGTTTATTAGTTTAATTGTGATTGCATGAACGATGTATATCTATGTCGACCATATCCTTAACTTAAACCTGTTGACATCTTGACTTCTTTTGGAGTACGTCACAATCCTGTTACCTATATTTTTTTTGCCTTCACTAAGGTTCCTATACTGCAAACCTCTAAAATTGTATGAGAGATTTAGAAGAGTCAACTAATAGACCAACTAACTATTAGCTATATAGCTCTTAAATAGCTACTAAACTAGCTAATAACTTATTAGATGACCAACGATTAGGTCTAGATTTTTGGAACATTGCCTGTTCCGTCCAAATTTTCGTTCGTTAGCTGTACATGCACGTGCTTTACGTGACACTTTGCTTTTTTAGCATTTTTGTTTCCAATCCATGTTACAGTCAAACTGATTTTTTTTTCTTCTTTGCTTACAATTGTAAACTAAATATATTAGACATCGTCGGCTCCTCGAAGGCTCTCTCGGCGTGAGCGTGGCTTATTCTTCTAACTAAATATTATTGTAGATACATAGATTTTCGGTAGGGTTATGTAGACGGTAAGTTTCTTTACCGTCCTTCGTAAATGAAAAAAAAAACGCTGTAGAATGATTACTGATAACGCGAAAGAAAGTAAAAGCTGCCTGAGCGAATGAGCTATCGGCTTGAAACTAGCCAAATCTGTTCGCGGCAACGAGCAAACAGAAACAGCGGAGACGCTGAGGAAGTGGTGGTGGCCTCTCGCTGCGATCATCCTGTCTGCTGCGGCGTCGCTCTCGCGGCGTCAACCCGGTTGATCTCCTCTCGCCCGCCGAGCACCGAAAGTAATTAATAATCCCCCCTCGCGCCGCTTGCGCTTGTCGCCTAGCAGGCCGTGGATATTCCCGCGCCGCTTTGGAGCAGCCGGCCCCAGCCCTGCCCTCCTCTTATCCTCGTCCCTGCAGGACGCACGCCTCGAGCTCGACAGCGTCAGCGTCAGGCCTAGTAGTACAATATCCTTCTCGATCACTGTCACCGCCGGAAGGGAGAAGGAACTCATCTGATGCGGTACTAAGACTGTCTTCAGCGGTTACCCCTAAATTTCTCCCCCTATATCCCACTCACGTGCCACGTCAGCGTTCTCTTCCCCCCTATATCTCTACCTTGTACAACGGTTCCCCCTAAATCCTTCCCCTATACCCCACTACAACATAAAATATCATTTTAAATACCTATTTATTATCCATTACCAATTTTTCATCCACTAACAAACACTGCCATGCACGCGCATCGAGGGAAGGGGTTTGGTTGCCGCACCTCCACATCTGGTGCTGTCCTGTGCAAGCGCTATCACTGTTGCACAGTAGGGGAGGAGGTAGGGGGAAGCGGTGCATGCTTTGGCGTGACACTGTAGCCCCTAAATTGCTACAGGGGTAGGGGAGGGGGAGGTCGGCGGGAACGGTTGAAAGCAGTCTAAGCGTGTTGCCGTGGATCTAGACGTCAACGACTAGAGCGAATTATCTGATAGTACTCCCAACGAAGACGCGCGCAGTATAAGGTATAGGGTCAGAAGGTCCGCGATCTAGGTGCAAAAGCGGATCCTCCTCTACATAGTCCGCGACTAGATTTAGGACGTTCCGCGATGACACAGAGGGTCGTCTTTTTTGCAGCTGACCTAGATCTTGCCTCCCAGGAGGGACTCCATTGAGGATGAGAGATTCTAGGGTATGTATTGACGTTGGTAGGCTACCCAAGGTGCCTCTAGTCGACGTAGAGACGAAAAGAGTTGAAGATTCGATGTAGAGGAAGGCTAAACTATGGCTAAACTAGAGCTACTCATAATACATAAGGTAAAAATGAGAAGTAAAGTTGATTGAATCGATTATGAGGGGTTCAATCGGCTGTAACCCTTCGTCTATATAAAAGGAAGAGGTCTAGACCTGTTACAAGTTGGTTTCTGAGTTAATCCCGCAGATTTTGCTAACAAATGACGCGAGAAATCTAGAACCCTAACTGATTCCGCGCGCACGCGGACCATCCGTGCCAGCACTACAGAGCCTAGACCGGAGCGTCCGCCTGCCCGTTTCTGGGTTCAATATATGTCTCCCTGCATTTTGGTGAAGGTTAACAAATCAAAAGCATATGTATTACTGGCCATCTTCGGAAAACAATAGATCTTACAAGTCATCTTGTTTGGAAGTAAGAACTAAGGTAATCGTTACGTAGAGCTTTAATGTATAAAAGCCTCGGCTATGACCGTCAGGCGTTTCTGGGTTCAACAATCCGCCTGCGTTTCCGAGCTGCTAGCTAGCCGGCTTTTGGCATGCATACATGGACAACCCTACGTTGAGCGATGAGTTCTTGTACGTTCTTCAATCTCCACACCAGGGATATGGGTGGCGGTAAGCCACAGCAGGAAGCTAGCAGCGCTATCTTTCTGACCACCAGCTCTAGGAGCAGTAGTAGAGTACACCACTCCATCGATCTCTCTCGCCCCCTAGCTAGCGCCTGTCAGTTTGTGCGCGCGCGGCTGCCATGTAACGCATGCATGCATATGCATATTCTATTCTCCGGCGGTGTTTGATGATGTGCATCCCAAGGGCAAGGTCAGCGCTTCATGCTGCTCGCACATCAATCGACTCAGCCCTATCTGGGACGGGACGGCAAGGCGCATGCATGGTGAAACCACTGACCTGCCCCTAGTCCAGCGGTTCTTCCTTCTTCCTTCCTTTTCCCCAATGGCCTCTGATGTGAAACCACGCACGTCTCGTACTTTATTTGCTATTCCCGTGTGCGTGGCCTGGTCTCGTCTGGGTGCCCGGCCGCAGGAAAGATATGCCAACTTTCCAGGGACGCAAATTAAAGGCCAGTCGGAACAGATCTTCTCGAGCGCCGTGGATCGACGATTCGTCCATCCTCGAGTTCCTCACAGCATCGTGCAGCAGCTATTGCCAGCGGGGCAGGGCACAGCAGGGCAGTGACGTAACTGAATTGACCGGCCGCGACTGACTACTCATCGTACATCACTACCCACGCCCGTCCGACGCGCGCGCGAGAAAAAAAGAAAGGTGGCGGCAACGAAAGCTGTGTGACCTGCTTTAATTTACTAGCAAGTCACACAGTGTACGTGTCGTTGCTCCATGATTGTCAGCCAGCAGGGAGAACAACGGGCGCGACGACGACGGCGAAACGAGGCGTGCGATCGATCGGCGATCTCGGACGGGGCAAGGGCAACGACGCACCGGGCCACGCCGGCCGAGCCCGCCGCCGGGGCGGGGTCGCACACGCAGACGACACCGGCTAGTGCCTGCGGGGCTGCTGAGATAGAGACCCGGCCGATGCCGATCGATCTGGGGCTGTCAGCTTTGCGGGCCCTAGCTAAGCTAGCTTTATCCGCAGCAGCAGGGCTTAAAAGGAACGGGTTGACAATTCCCTGGCTGTGATCATGCCGCCGCCTGACTGGCTGGCTGGCTTCTGCCCGATCTCGAAGCGTTGCTTTGCTGTGCTGGACTGCTAGCTGGTGCTGGAAGATGGAGGATGGGGACCGGAGATGGAGAGAGGCGTGTCAAGGAAGTCCACCCAGTCTATAGCTAGCTATAGGCCCGGAAGATGACCTGACTGCTGTCGTGTCGACCTTTTTTTTTTTGCCCCAAGGCGATCATCGGAGAGGGTACTACGGTGGTGGAGGAGTGTACGTACCAGCTTCTGTTCGTTGCCAAACCTGGGGGCCGGGGACGTAGACCAGATCAGTGGCTAAACGGTGGGTTAGTTTACAGCCTTTGCTGGGCTCTGTGTACCAGAGATGAGAACGAGAGATGAAGAACTAGCTTGGAACTCGACCTTGTGTGCATGTACCGTGTCGCACTGTGGCACTGGCATCATTCGCGCGTCAACCACCGGTCGATTTTCTTGAAAAATTGTACGGCCGACGACTCTTGTCACCTTGGATTGGAATAATGCCTAGCGAAGGCAGCGCCGAGTCAATAATATAATGGTACTTTTGCCATGACGTATTGGCATATCACACATGTAGTAGCAGTCTATAGTCCAAAGGGGGTGTTGTACTACACGCATATATATGTATGTATGCATTAGAAGAAGAAAAAAAAGGAGATTCTAAGAAGCTTGTGCTTTCACACCTCTCGAGTTATGGCATATCATTTGATTATGTTGTAAAGCCGATCGAGTGTGTCAAAGGACGCGTCGCATGCATGGTTGTGGAAAGCTGATGCGAGCAATTACGTTAACTAGTACTTGTGACATGCATGCTTTGAAAAATTGAGGCACATAAAGGAACTCAGATGCGTTTTTGTATGTGACATCATTGATGTTGCTTTCACAGCAGTAAAACGACATAGTTTCGACGGCTATGTTATATCGGATGGTTAGCAGAGGCCGTCGGACATAAGCGACGGACACCGTTATGGAGGATAAACGCCGACGACTGACAGGGCCGTCGGACGTAGCTTATATATCTGATGGTCGCTGTCGGAAATAAGGGTATTTCTGATCCTTTACAGCCGAGGGACGAATATCGTTGGACATAAGCCTTCGGCCGTCGGAAATAAGAGATATGATCTTTTCCCGTGCTAGTTGACCTTAGCTTCACCGGTGAGAAGCACTAGTACACAGAAGCTCTGTAGTGGCGGTTGAAAACGTATTTACACTGACGTTTTTCAGTTCCGCCAGTGCTAGGGGCCAGTGGAAATCAGCATTTCCACTGGCGGTTATTTTGGAACCGCCAGTGGAAAGTGCATTTTCACTGGCGGTTTTCTTAAGGAAACCGCCAGTGAAAAGTGCATTATCACTGGCGGTTTTCTTCCACTGGCGGTTTGCTTTATAAAACCGCCAGTGGAAATGCACTTTTCACTGGCGGTTTTCTTTATTTAGCCGCCAGTGGAAGTTTTCCCGCCTTTTTTCAAAATTTCAAACAATACTGAATTATAGATATATTTATTTACACACACACAAACATATATATATAGATCTATATTGATATTGAAAGCAACATGGAATTAAATTCTATCATACATTTATATACATCAAAGTATTCTGTTTACAACCATATATGCTTCATGCATTCTATACATCAAAAGTTTTCACCTAAGTTCTAATAACTATCTCGGCTAAGAGATAATCTACTAATTTCTGTTAGTATTCTAAACTCTGGCAAAGCTAATGTTCCGGAAGCATCGTGATATTTTCCTTCTGCGGGAATGACCTCTTTCAATATGAATGTGCAGAGGTCCTCGACTATGCCATACAATGCAGCTTCGGTCAAGTTCTCCGGGTTTCCTCGTTGAAATTGCTGTAAAGGAATTTTATAAACATCATCTATTTATACTCAATAATAACACATTTGCATCTTTAATGACATAAATACATACTTGACTATTACTAATAATACCTTGTCAGGGTTCGTGATGTATCGTCCGTTCACTCTCATGAACTCGCACGCATAGAATCCACATAGGACCGATCCTTGTGGTTGCTTGTGGCACTACATAACGGGAGATTGGTTATTTAGTTGCAACATTGTGTATGATATGTATTCATAAAATCACATACTTACCGGCCAGTGATGATGGATGTCTAGTGGCACGCGTTGTTTCGACAGGTCGTACTTTCCACCTTTAAACTTATAAAACCTAAAAGCCCTGTGATCTCAAATAGAATCACCATGTTATTCTCAAATTTTAATCGATAAAAGTATGCATGCATAGAAAAGGCTTACAGCTCTAAGATTCTTAGGAATTCTGCATATGTCGAAGGGTCGAAGTTCAAGGAGTCGAGCACCAGCACCTTTCCAACCTTAGGATAAATGAGGAAGCATATCCAGTGGTCCCTGTACGAATCAAATTTGTGATGCATGTGTATTGAAATTATTAATTTTATTTATGCAAAATCACACTTACTTAAAGTTGTACGGGGCCATTATGGCTTCCCTGTCTTGAAATTGAAGCATTGCATGTCCTATGTAGGTGGCGTATCGAGCTTCAAAATCCTTCTTCATATCCTTTATACGCTTCTCAACTTCTTCGTCCGTCTTTCCCCGTAATTCATTGTTGTCTTTCCCGATTCTAAAAGTGTGGCTTTCCTCGGATATAAGTATTGGGTTGAGATACCCAACCCTTTTACTGGCACTAGCATTGGGCTTGGTACCGTAAAGGATCTCCTGCTGATCATGTTGCATTCTGCAAGTCACACGTGCATGTCAGATATTGAAATTTTATACAGCTCACTAATAATAACACACATATGTGGAAGTATGAGCGACACTTACAATGCAAACATCATTACAAGTTGCACGTCGAGTCTCTGAAGGTTCATCATTAACCACATGTCCTCGAATGTAACAACGGCCTTTTGGTCCGAACCAATAAAAGCATGGTCTGGTATATGCACACTGATGGTGTCGATGCCAACCGATGATGCCCGCATGTACCAGTCATGCAACCTTTTAACACCAGCCGGGACCTTTCTTAGTTTCTCAAGAGGTAGCAGAGGTCTGCCCGGCACATATTTTTTAGGCACATTTTTGTAATCTGCCTTAGTTGGCTTCTTTATCTTTGCGGCCAATGCCTCGGCCTTTTTTGCAGACTCCTCGTGCTCGACCAAATCAACAGTTTGTGACGTGAGGCTCCGTCCAATCCCTTTCAAAAACCGAACTGTGCCAGCAGTACTAGCTTTACTCTTCTTTTTCTGATACGGGGACACCAATTTTGGTATAGGAAGTTTAGATTTCTTTGATGGCCGTGGATCCTTTGATGGCTGTGGAGAAGGTGGATCCCTTGATGGTGGCGTAGACAGTGGGTCACCAAGAGGATGGGGAGGAGAAGGTGGTGGAGCCCTGAATGGTGATGCTTGTGGCGGAGACGGTGGGTCAGAAAAAGGATGAGGAGCAGCATGTGAAGTTTGAGGAGGTGATGATGGATGTACAATAGGAACAGCAATTTGAGAAGGCGGAGACGGTTGGGCCTGCGACGAATTTGACCAATCAAGCAATTTGACATCCCTTCGAGGCCAAAGGATAAAATTCTTGATAGCTTGTCCAAGTTTCTCGATACCTTCGGGCCCAGGGATGTCTAACATGTCGTCCTCGGATCCTTGGACGACCGTCGTCACTTCTACTTTGCAATAATCATCTGGAATATCGTTTCCATGGAACTTGCGTCCTGGGATCGCAAGGCCTGTGGCTACTTTCTTTGTACGTTTATTGTTAATACCATATCTTATAACCAGTGTGCACGCCTCAGGCCTTGTGATGTCATCAACTGGATAACGGACCTTATTTCCCGTTGAAGCAACAGAGCTTGGGAATGTCGTACAATCGGTGGAAGCCGGCGGTTGAGCTGCTGGAATTATTTGTATCTGTGGAGTGGTCATCTGTTGAACAGACATCGCACTCGCCAACTGTTGCATCAATTCTGGAGGAGGATTCAATAGCATTTGAGACATCATGGCTTTGAACTCTTTCTTGGCCTCCTGCTTAAAATAATCCGCCATCTCTTCCTTGTATCAATCACGTTTCTTGTACAGACCTTCCCACTGTGGTCCGAATCCTTCCTTCCATCCTTCCTTAGACGAGATTCCTCGTACACGACCAGGATGCTCAGGGTTACCGAGACCAGCCGTTAGGATGTCTCTTTCCCTTTGTGGCTTAAAAGTTCCTTGGCTCTACTTAGCTGCCATTGTATATATGTTTTTTGCCGCTTCTTCGACAATGGGATCATCAAAAGATACACCGGTCTCGGTTTCCCTTGGTTTTCTAGCACGGAGCCAATTTGCCGCCCTTTCACCTAGTTGCTCGGACAGCGTCGGCAACCCTGCGGCCTTCTTCTCGGCGTCTTCTTGTGTCCATTTAGGAACCTGACGCTTGTAACCACCTGTGCCTAGGTGGTGGCGGTACTTGTTCTTCTTTGATAGTTCCGAATTTGCCTCACTTAGAGATATGAAATCAGGGCTGCTCCTCTGCTCTAGAAATACTGCCCACTGACCTGCTGAGATTTTATATTTTTTGGTCGGGTCCAGACCTTTCTTTGCAAACTTTGTGTTCATCTCAGACCTCCAGTTTCGGAAATTGATTGCAAGCTGCTTCATCGTGTATTCCTTCACGAGTTCTTCTGAACCGCGAGGCAGAACGAACCTCATTAATAGCTTATTCCATATTTGATTCTTGACATCATCTGACACATCTCTCCATTGTCGTATTGTTATGTCAAGATTATCTCTAACTAAAAACCCAAGTGCATTCCGGAACTTAGGTAGTGCCTCTTCTGGAGCTAGGGGCTGACCTTTCAGGCTCACGTCTGAGATTTTGTATGTTTTGTCGGGAAACTTGTTCAGCCCCCTGTCACCTCTTTTTCGATCGCTCTGCTTCCTTTTCCTTGATGTCTCGGTTGTTGTCTTGGTCTGTTCCGGTGCGTCTTGGGTCGGCTCCGGTACGTATTCGTGTCGTGCCACGGCTTCTTCGAGTATCGCACGAAATTCAGAAAGGACCTCCTATTCATGTAATAAAATGCACAAGAGATCATGCATGTGAAATCAGTAGGGTACACATACGAAGCTAAAGATGCGTACTTTTACCTCAGCTTCTCGTGGATCATAAGTAGGGTCACATTCCAACTCACGGAGAGCGGCCCTATCTATGCTAATGGTAGGAAAAGGGTCGCTAGGCGTTTCATATCCTTCACTGCTGGATTGTTCTTGAGCAACACTCTTGTCCATGTGGTCGGGCACTAATCCTTGGTCCTTGATCGGAGAACTCATTGAGCTATATATATACAAATACATAAGCAATAATTAAATACATATTAACACATATTAACGTAAGCAATAATTAAATTCATATTAACAAATACCCTAACCCTAACTATAACCCTTAACCCTAACCCTAACCCTTAACCATAACCCTAACCCTAACCCTAACCTTAACCCTAAACCCTAACCCTAACCCTAACTATAACCCTTAACCCTAACCCTAACCCTTAACCATAACCCTAACCCTAACCCTAACCCTAAACCCTAACCATATAGTATCGTATAGTCGTATAGTATCGTGTTACGGATATTATCGAGTTACGTATATTATCGAGTTACGTATAGAGAGGGAGAGAGGGAGAGTCGTATAGGACGGGGAGAGAGGGAGAGAGAGAGAGAGTCGCATAGGACGTATAGAGAGGGAGAGAGGGAGAATCGTATGGATATTATCGAGTTACGTATAGAGAGGGAGAGAGGGAGAGTCGTATAGGACGAGGAGAGGGAGAGAGGGAGAGTCGCATAGGACGTATAGAGAGGGAGAGTCGTACGGAAATTATCGAGTTCAGATCGAATTCGGATCGGATCGGATACGTATATTATCGAGTTGTGACGGATAAAATTACAATGTATATATTCAACCCGATGATTTTTATCGAGTTTAGCTCTTGATTTTTATGTATATATTCAACTAGATGAACACACACATATATATATATTAAACACATACATTTGAACACATATGAACACACATATATATATTGAACACATACATTTGAACACATATGAACACACATATATATTGAACACATACATTTGAACACATATGAATAAAAATCTCTCCTCTCCCTCTATCTCTGTCCCTCTCCCTCTCTCTATCTCTCTCCTCTCCCTCCTCTCTCTCTCTCACCCTCCTCTCCCTCCCTCTATCTCTCTCCCTCTCCCTCCTCTCTCTTCCCTCTCCCTCTCCTTCCTCTCTCTTCCTCCCTCTCGGCGGCGGCGGTGCGTGCCCTCCTCTCTCTTCCCTCTCCCTCTCCCTCCTCTCTCTTCCCTCTCCCTCTCCTTCCTCTCTCTTCCTCCCTCTCAGCGGCGGCACGTGCCCTAGGGTTTACTAAACGCGGCGGCGGCGGCTGCCGGCGCGGTAGACGGCGGCGGTACGGCAGAGGGGAAATAGAAAGAGAAAGAAACCTGACGGCGGTGCGGGGGCGCGGGGCGGGGATGGCGGCGTGGGGACGGGCGCGGGGACGATCGCCGGTGAAACCCTCGGGGTCAAAATCCAGCAGCCTGACGGCGTCTTGAAGTGAACTGGCGCCAGGGGACTTGTAAATTTTTCGGCTCCCGCGCGCCACCCTTTATATAGGCGCCATTTCTACTGGCGGTTGACAACGAGAACCGCCAGTAGAAATTATTTCTACTGGCGGTTGTCATAGAGAACCGCCAGTAGAAATGGCTTCTACAGTCTGTGGAAGCCATTTCTACTGGCGGTTCTCTATGACAACCGCCAGTAGAAATTGTTTTTTATTATTATTTAACATAGTTTTTTATATATTGTTTTACTTCACTTTTTATATATTATATTAAGTATACTTTTATATATTGTTTAGTATACTTTTTATATATTTAATTAGTATAGTTTTTATATATTAAGTATACTCTCTCCTCTATCTCTCCTCTCTCTCCTCTATCTCTTCCCTCTCTCTCTCTCTCTCTCCTCTATCTCTCCTCTATCTCTCCTCTATCTCTCCTCTATCTCTTCCCTCTCTCTCTCTCCCCTCTATCTCTCCTCTCTCTCTCTCTCTCCTCTCTGTCTCCTTTCCCTAGCTCCTCTCTCTCCCCTCTCCCTCTCTCTCTCCAAGTCCTCCCTGCTTTTATTTTACCTCGCGTTCTAGGTGATAAACCATGACCGGGAAAAAGACCACGGCTTCCTCTGACGGCGGCACTCCAAAGAAAGCCAAGGTGGTGGTGGAGGATGAGGAAGAGGCGGGGTTGGAGGATGAGGAAGAGGCGACTGTGACACTATCCGTGGAGAAGGACGCGCTGGAGTGCGACATCTGCTGCCTACCCTTCCAGTCCGAAGTTTTCATGGCAAGTCAGATTACCATGCATGTATATATACAGTACATATTGATCGGTAGGCTCCAGCATGATGTTCTGCTCTGTGTAAAATCAGTGCAAGAACGGGCATTCTGGATGTGCAAAGTGCTGCATCCGCACGGTGTATGAAATGGATTCACATTTTGTGCAAAGTGCTCTGTGTAAGTGCTGGACCTGCTCCGAGCGCATTGGCAACAATAGCTCTCTCTCCTCTATCTCTTCCCTCTCTCTCTCTCCTCTATCTCTCCTCTCTCTCTCTCTCTCCTCTCTGTCTCCTTTCCCTAGCTCCTCTCTCTCCCCTCTCCCTCTCTCTCTCCAAGTCCTCCCTGCTTTTATTTTACCTCGCGTTCTAGGTGATAAACCATGACCGGGAAAAAGACCACGGCTTCCTCTGACGGCGGCACTCCAAAGAAAGCCAAGGTGGTGGTGGAGGATGAGGAAGAGGCGGGGTTGGAGGATGAGGAAGAGGCGACTGTGACACTATCCGTGGAGAAGGACGCGCTGGAGTGCGACATCTGCTGCCTACCCTTCCAGTCCGAAGTTTTCATGGCAAGTCAGATTACCATGCATGTATATATACAGTACATATTGATCGGTAGGCTCCAGCATGATGTTCTGCTCTGTGTAAAATCAGTGCAAGAACGGGCATTCGCATTTTGTGCAAAGTGCTCTGTGTAAGTGCTGGACCTGCTCCGAGCGCATTGGCAACAATAGCTCTCTCTCCCTCTCCCTCTCCTCTCTAGAAAGTCGTGTAAAATTACATGCTTCGGTTTGTCGCTAACAATAATCAATTACATGACAAGTCCTAACAATAATCAATTACATGACAAGTATATAATCTAGGAAGCTATTGTTCTGCCTTGTCCATCGTGGCGTACCCAGGGCAACGAATTGCGTGGGATGCTTCGCTCAACGTTCCTTATCTTGGTTGGATGGTCTATGAAAAGAGACATGTCGTTGAACTGGTTAAAATCCTCTAAATCAGATACACCATCAACTCCTATAGCTTGTTGTTTTCCAGGAAAAACTACATGCTTCGGTTTGTCGGTGCTTTTCTTCTCATTGTTAGAAATGATCTGTTCAGCATAGAAGACCTGTGCAGCACGATTAGCAAGGATCCATGGGTCATCTTTGTAACCTACCTTACTTAGATCAAGAACTCTGACCCCATAGTTGTCTACCGTGACATGTTTGTCTTCAACCCATTGACATCGGAAAACCGAGATCTGAAATGTACCATAGTCTAGTTCCCATATGTCCTCAATAAAGCCAAAATATGTAATAATCTCACCAGTTTCATCATCTATGGCCTCGCATCGAACACCACTGTTTTGTGACATGCTCTTTTTGTCCTTGGACTTGGTACAAAATGTGAATCCACTAATGTCATAGGTTTGCCATGTTGTGACCTGGCGTGATGGTCCAGATGCCAAGCCCTTGATGGTTTGTTCTTCTATTGTTTCTCCACGTGGAATGTCCTTCACCATTAGCCATGTGTTGAACCGCTGCTTATGTTGCTTCATTACCCAATCATCCGTATGCCCAGGATTTTGCTCGCGAAGCTCATTGATGTGTTGTTGGATAAATGGCTCCATTATCGTTAGCTGATGTAGGATGCTCTGATGTGCCTCAAGTACTATATCGTAATCCGGTGGGATGAAAGATTTCCGTCCCATCCTCCCACTTCCATACAGTCTACCCTTGTGTCGTGACGGAGGCAGACCTATTGCAACCTGGTCTTTTAGGACACTATTGCAGAATGGACCTCCGGACTCAATGGCCTCTTCGGTACAGTACCCCTCTATCATGGATGCCTTGGGACGAGCACGGGTTGATACATAGCCATTCAGTATTGACATGAAACGCTCATACGTCCACATTTCATGCAAGTACATAGGACCCAATGCCTCTATTTGTGGCACCAAGTGCACCACAAGGTGCACCATAATATCAAAGAACGATGGAGGGAAACACATCTCAAACTGTGATATTGTCTCCACTGCGAATTCCTGAAGAGATGCCAACTCATCACGGCCAATTACCTTTTGTGAAATCCTGTTGAAAAAGTAGCACAACCGTGTGATTGCCATCTTTAAAAACAAAGGATTTATAGCCCTGATGGCAATAAGTAGGAATGTAGTCAGCATGACATGGCAATCATGTGAGTTGTAGTTGGTGATTGTCAGGTCTTTCATTAACACAATACTCCGTATGCTAGAGTAGAATCCGGATGGGACTTTCAAATTCTTGAGCCAAACACACATCGCATGTTTCTCATCTACATTGAGATTGTAGCTTGCTGCTGGGAGATGGTACTTCCCATTTTCTTGAAGAACGGGATGTAGTTCCTTTTTTATGCCTAAATCTACCAAGTCCATGCGTGAATTGAGCCCTTCTTTTGTTTTGCCCTTTATGTCTAGCAAGGTGCCCATTATGCTTTCAAACACGTTCTTCTGAACGTGCATACCATCGATCGCATGCCGCACATCTAACTCTTTCCAGTAAGGCAAGTACTCGAAGAAAATAGACTTCTTCTTGAATATAGCCCCCGGAGCTGGTTTGGCATCCTTCCTTGTTTTTCCGTCTTTTGTCTTCTTCCCGAAAACAAACTTGATATTCCTGACTATTTCAAAAACTATATGACCTCTATTGTTACCCGATGGAGCAGTAGAATGTAGTTCACCATTATTGTCGAAGTACTTATCCATCTTTCGCATGCGGTACCTGTGTCCTTCCAATAAAAAGCGTCTGTGCCTCATGTAAACTATCTTCTTAGATGCAGCAAGGGATACGTAAGCAGTTCCATCAATGCATACTGTGCAACCAACCTTTCCCTTAAACTGGCCTGATAATGTGAAGAGAGCAGGGTAATCGTTGATCGTAACAAAAAGAATCGCTCTCAGCGTGAATGAACCTTTACGATACTCATCCAACATTTGAACACCCGTTTCCCACAATATTTTCATATCCTCCATTAAGGGCTCCAAAAATACATCCATGTCAACTCCAGGTTGTGTAGGTCCAGAAATAAGGATGGTTAGCAAAATGTACTTCTGTTTCTGCATCAACCATGGAGGAAGGTTGTATATGGTGAGGATCACCGACCATGTGCTATGCTTGCTGCTCCTCTCAGCAAATGGGTTCATTCCATCAGTACTCAGTGCGAACCTAACATTTCTTGGTTCATCGGCAATGTCTCGGTGGTTGTCATTGAAATCTTGCCACTGCTTCCCATCGGCTGGATGTCGAAGCTTCCCATCGTTTTTGTGCTCATCAGAAGCATGCCAGCTCATAAGTCTGGCATCCTCAGGATTAGCGAACAAACACCTCAATCGATCGACGACGGGGAGGTACCACATCACCAAAGCAGGAATCTTTTTGAGCGCATAATAGTCTACTTCTTTTTCTTTGCTCGTGGATTTTGAAGTCTTTTTTTGGGCTTTCTTTCGCTTCTTCCCTTTAGACACGGATGCAACACACTCTTCCTCTCGATAGTCTTTATTCGTCTTGTACCTACTTGCACCGCACTTTGGGCAGCTCTCCAAGTCTTTATAATCATCACCTCGATAAAGGATACAGTGATTTCTACACGCGTGGATCTTCTCCACACCCATAGTGAGCGGACTGATTAGTTTCTTTGCATAGTACGTGTTAGCAGGCACTTTGTTCTCCTTTGGAAGCATGTCTGCGATAATACTCAAGAACGCATCGAAGCCAGCATCAGACACACCATATCTAGCTTTTAACATCAACAGCTTTAGCACAGACCGGAGCGTCGTGAACTCTTTGGTACAACCCTTAGACTCGTCGTACAAAGGCTCTTCTGCTGCCTTCTTCAGGGACTCCATACCTTTCATTAAGAACATCGATTGATCTGTATGACGACGCAACATTGCCTCTAGCAACTCTGCATCTTCCTCATCTATAACACTTGGCAGAACATGAGGTCTATCATGTTCATTTCCTCCAGCGTAACCATGATCAGTAACATTTTGCACTACATGTTCGCTCTGTGGAAGAGGTTGGTGTGTCTCGTGAACGAACTGAAATCTGTCGTCGATGTTCTCAGGGTTTCCAGTCGTATAAGGCGAAGAGCTACCCTCTCCATGCTTTGTCCAAATTGTGTAATCCTTCATAAATCCTCGGCATACCAGATGAGATATGATTTGTTCTGTGTCATTAAATACAGCAGCATTTTTGCAGTCCATGCATGGACAATATATGTGTTTTGTCTTTGTTCTCCAAGCATGGTTCGTAGCGACATCAATAAACCTATGGACCTCGGATATGTATGATGGATCTAGCCTTGATAAGTTATACATCCAGGATGTCCTCTCCATCACCACCTGTAAAAAAGTAACATAAACACACAAGAAGCAAATAGAGAAAATAACCTAGCTATACACTTTCTCTCAAATGGTGAAACCCTAGATCCAAAATGTACTAATTTGAGGGAATAGAGAAAATAACCTAGCTATAGTACTAATTTCACTGGCGGGTTGCTTAAGAAACAGCCAGTGGAAACCTTTTTTCACTGGTGGTTATCCTAACACAACTGGAAGTTGGGCTGCGAGCTATAGTTCTTGTCGGGAAGGATGAAGGGGTGAAACCCTATATCCAAAATGTGACTAAATTTGAGGAAAATGAACAAAAATTGGCAAGAGGAACATAAAACCAAACTTTTCTAGCCATACTCTTCTCTCTAACACATGGTGAAGGCCTAGTTCCAAAATTGAGCAAAGATGAACAATAATTGGCAATAAAACATAATTAAACCAACCTTTCATAGCAACTAATAAAAACAATCTTAATTACCAAACCTATCTTCTTCTCTCTCCACACAACACATGAACCATTCATTAAACAACTTAATATGTCATGGATAAACTGGATTTGAGAACTAAACATGAAAAAGGAGAGAGGATAGACAAAATCTAACCATATTAAACAACTTTATTTGAGGGAATAGAGAAAATAACCTAGCTATACACTTTCTCTCTCAAATGGTGAAACCCTAGATCCAAATTAAAATGTGGCTAAAATTGAGCAAAAATGAATAAAAATTGACATTAGCAACATAAACCAACCTTTCTTAGCAATCTTCTTCCAAAAAATGAAGATCAAAACCTCTCCCCATGTATTCTGTGAAATCTGGACCTCCAAAATCGCCTCCAATGGAAGTTGGCCGCGAGCATTCAGTTCACTGTCGGGGGAAGAAGAGGGGTATTTATAACAGACAGTTCACTGGCGGTTGGCTTAAGAAACCGCCAGTGGAAACCTATTTCCACTGGCGGTTATCTTAACACAACCGCCAGTGGAAATAGGATGTTTTCACTGGCGGTTAAGTTAAGATAACCGCCAGTGGAAATCAATTTTCACTGGCGGTTGGTGTTACACAACCGCCAGTGGAAACATCCTATTTCCACTGGCGGTTGCGTTAAGATAACCGCCAGTGGAAATAGGTTTCCACTGGCGGTTTTTAAAGCCGGGCCCACCTGTTTCTTTCACTGACGTTTGATAACGGAAACCGCCAGTGAAAAGTTGAACGTGCCGCAGGCTTTGAGCTCTTTTCTACTAGTGAAGCTGTCAAGTCTCTTAAAACTGAGCTGGAAAACTGGTGCCCTTTTCATGCTTTCATGTGAAGCAAGCAAGCAAGCAACCAACCTACCAACCAAGCGAATCGATCGTTGTCTGGGGTAGCCGTGGCCAGAACAGGAGTGTATCCGATGCTCGTGCAAGCACACGCCTCGTATATTTATATTTTAGAACCACTTCTATCTAATCATGCTCATTATTTTAACCGTGGTTATTTAATATGTAACCGCGTTTTTTTTGAAGGCACCTACCATGCACGAGTCCCCGGGCAATCTTTTTGCGGAGGATTTGCAGTGCTAGACAGGACTAAACAGACAAAAATATAATCAAACCAAGCTACGAAGTTCATGTTAAGTAACCCTATGTAACCTGATGTATTCATGCATTATTATTTTTTTTAGCGAACGTGCAATTCATGCGCTTTGCTTCGAAGTTCATGTTAAGTAACCCTAGTTAGGATTATGTGGGCAAATACCTGCTTTACCCCTGAGGAGTCTCACATCTTTATATACTCCCTCCGGTGCAGTAAAAGAAATCATCCTGCGCGTGACCGAGCGTGCACAAAAAGAAGTCACAGTGCGTGTGGGTCTAGGATTTGGACGTTGTTGCCCCTAGTAATTGCACAAAAAAGATGCATTTAAGAGGAATTGAACTTGAGACCTCCAGTCTAGAATGCCTTGGAGTTGCTGTAGCAACCAATCAAGCCTAATTGTTTTGGTGACATTAATGCACCCATATCCCTATTTAATAGGGGCAAACAGGGAAAACTCTATGATAATTAATCACTCCTTGGTATGCACAATCATATCCTAAACGACTACCTTTACTGCACTGGAGGGAGTAAGTAATATGTACAACCCTCATAATATTTTGAGATCAGAAAGAGGCCTGAGGCCCAACCCTATATCCTATGTCTCGTGTGTTTCCTTTGTCATGCTTATGGGAAGGGAGACGAGTTCTCTACAGCTTCTTACGCCTCTACTGCTGACGGGAGGGAAGGGAGCGAATCTGGTGATTCGTGCTAATGTAGTTCTCAACACGTTATCAGCACGCTCTACCTCGACGTTGCTGCGGGATCAGATCTGCATCAACTCTTCGTCAAGTTGGCATGTCTTTTGGCCTAGCCAAACTGTCCTATGCAACAGACTTCCATTTTCTCTCTACATAATCGAGCGCTATGTTTACTGTTAATGATCTGCTACATGCGCTATGATCCATGTGCGACGAAATAGCTATCGCTATTGTGGTCCTGTCCTTGCGTGTATCTCCACTATTCACGGTAAAGAAATAATACGGTGGTGACTATGCTGGCCATGCCTCGCTGGAGTACATTGGTCGTCCGCGCGCTGCGCCATGTGAACCACCCTGCTGGCAGTGCTGTGAGGCCGTGACCCCATCCATCCCTGCTCCTGGCGGCTCCGTTCTCCTCTATGCTTTCGTTCCCTCGACTCTCCTGTTGGAGCACGAGATCGAGTAGCCGGCCATCGGCACGTCGCCGTGGCCTGGATGGATGGAATAGAGAGGCGCATTCTTGAGGAGAAGCAGGTAGAGCCGCGGGTCACGCGGGCGCACAGTACGGCTGGCCCACATTGACTGCTCGTTCCATACGCATGCTAATCCGTTGGCTTGGCCGTCATCATCCAGAGCCTCACGATATTCGCATGCACCTGATTTATTTTATTATTGCCGCGATTTGGACGCGCTCGTCGCTCACCTCTCACTGCCACATGCAAACGTGACTGCCACATGCAAACGCGAGGAAAAGAAAATAACAAACAAAAAAAAAAGAAAAAAGAGAGAGAGAGTGCGGGAGATGCATGCGTGCATGCAGCGCTCGGACCCTATTTTTTTGACCAGGTGTGCGGCTGAGAAAAACTAAAAAAAAAGATATGAAACATATGTTATTAATTCTATTTATTCTACGTTGCAAATAAAAATAGAATTAAAACTTGTTTAATATTGCAGTTTTTTCCTTAATCAATTATTTCTCGCAGTAAATAATTAGTAGAAAAATGCATGTGAAGATTATGTTGAGCATTTTTATACGCTCTAAATATTTATGATATGTTGAGCTTTTGGACTCACGACAAGCGATTAAATTGTATAGTGGGTACTCGGACACGCCGATCAGGCTACGTGTTGGTAATCGTCTGAGTTATGACATTAGCTGAATATTGACTGCGCCCTGGCAATACGACGCAGTATTATGTCATTCAAACTTGGTTGCGTCATGTGATTTCTATGTCGCGCTCTCAATTAATCGGATCGCTCCCGTTGAGTCGGACCACCATCACCGAGTCACGCATTTTTCGCAGGCCCTGTAGGCGCTATTCATCTGTCGCAATTATTGAGCCACAATTGCGCCTGTTGCGCATGTTGTGTGGACTTATTGTGTATGCTGACTACCGAGCCACAATTGCGTCTATTGCGCTTGTTACGAAGGCTTGTTGTGTTGTCATAGCCCTGATGGCCGCACACACATTGACGCCACATACACTAGAGCTTGTACTCGTGTGGATTGTGATGGGTTATTCGAGCCTCTTAAGTCACAATTTTGTTTGTCTCTATATTTATTGTGTTGTGGCATCATATATTTATATATATCGCCAAGAGACCATAACAACTATATCAAGCTCTATAGTGCTTAGAAAATATGGAAAATTAAATTGAAATACAATGAAACACAGATAAGTTAATTCTCTGCTCTCACCTCATGCATAAAGTTTTACCAGAAGTAACTTGAAGATATATAATATAATGCATGAAATCCTTTTTGGCATATAAGACATCACAAATTGGGATTCTATTAGTAAGCAAAAAGATCTTACCAAATAATTTAAGACCAGAAATCTCAGTCATACATTGCTCAACCAGATGTTAGCACATTGCTCTCTTTGTCGCTGAATGACATGAAGCAAAACTATGAGATAAAAGGACATGTAATCGCCAGCAACACGAAGTTGCGAGTATAACGAGAGGTTATTCTGAGAAATTTTTCACTATGTTGGTGTGAAAACCATAGTGTGTTCCTGTCGGACCACTTTAATCGTTCTATCTAGGACCTCTATGCTTGTGTCGCATACATCTCTCAGAATTGTAAATACTTATAGTCACTGAATTGACTCGGGATAGTCTTTTGACAAGTTTGGTATACATTGTAAGCTAAATGGTAAAGGTCGGTCCTGAATGGACATATACCTAGGGTTTATGTAGTCGAACTACATTGAATTCCACCCTTTGGCATGCTTACCATTATCTACCTCGGATCTACCAGAAGTGAGAAGAGTAGACAAATAACTATGAAATCCCACATCACCACAGAGCTTGTGGCTAAATTAGACAATAACATGTCCTTGGTCCTCGGAGGCAGAAGAGCCATATGTCTTGACCACTAGACTACTAGTGATGATAGTTTATGATAGAAATATGAAGATCTTGTAGAGACCTGTTGTATCCTCTCTACTCCTGATGATTTCTTCGTATGAGAGCAGTACTATCTGTTGTTGAAGATGGATCCTAGGCGAATACTAGTCTTGTTTCGTTCTTGCCAAGTAATTATCACCATTTGCTTCATCAAAAGTTAGTTATATGGTGATTTTCCAGATAAAATGAATTCTTGGCCTTGTCTGTTCTATTCCAAAGCTTCTCTTTTTGCCGAACAACGAAGAGATCGAAATAATGCTTTATAGAACAAATTGGAATATCATATGAGGATAAATATTTGCCCTGCCGGCAGCACCACAAATTATTAACTATTGTTATAAATTCTCTCTCAAAATTATAATACCTAAAAATGTTGCATAAATTGATACCCAATTTCATATCTGTATGAGTAATTGGGTAAACCATGGACAATAATAAAACGAGCTGGACTATACATCTCTGCATATAAAAATCTCTACTTGGCAGCATTAGCCTGATGCCGTGCACTTTACCACCATTATATACGCACATATTCTCCTATGTGCTTGAAAGCACAATGTAACCAATGAATGTCCTTGTGAACGCTAGACCCTGATGGTCATTTTACTTGTTGATCTGAAGTCAACTACTAGCTCCAAACGATGAATGATATGCATGAGCCCCTGAAGGACCCTTCTGGATAACATAGTGTTGCGCATATCCGTCTAAATCTTAATGATTGACTGTGTATTTGGTAATAAAAACAATAAGTTTGTAGAATTGTAACCATGAAGCAACTTGTTGTTGCGTGTCTTGCTGGAAGTTGAGACTAATCCTTCACGATGAAGGACAAATATGTAATATTCATGCCACTACATTAATCTAAGTCCAAAGCTCACTGCATAAAATCCCTATCTGTAATGTGCGTAAGATTTTCCAAATAAATCACCAAGCAATAGCATACATTGGCCACAACTGGATAATTGTGGTTGGAGATTTTATCTGTATGCTTTTAAGAACATCTCGGCATTAGGGGGAGGAATGCCCATATAGTGTAATGCCTCAATATTCTATTAAACGCACAAAAGCCAAACTGAATCTGTCGTTCAGTGTGTACTCCTGTGTATATGGAGTTTGCTAGAAATTGTTGAGGAGTAACCATATTGGTTTGAATGCTTCTACCTGATGTAGATGTGGATATACCCAGGATTAATATCATATCCACATTTGACTTATTGGCATTTGATCTATTCTCGGGGACGCTTGCGAATATGATCCATCGGCCTTAGCCAAAACATATGTTCTGATTGCAGATTCACGTGGTATGTGATAACTCTCCTCCGATTAATTCACCCTGATGGTGATTTGCCTCATGAAGAGGTTTATCTTGATGATGAAATTCCTAGCAATGCCCGCAATATCATTGTGCTGGGAATACGGAACAATGAATCTCTCGTTTTAGGAAATGACAAAGATCATTATTAAATGTGAGAGACAAATGTGTCGACACCTATATTGCCTCTATAGATTGCAAAGGGATCCAAAACAAAGTTCTAGGCATGAGTGCTTGAAGCTCTCTTATCGGGTCATTGATAAATGCAATCGAGGCTGAAACAATAATCGCAAAATGAAAGTCACGAGCTTGAAGTTCGAATATTTATGGGCACTATTAAAATAATGTGTGGTGAATGCGATGGTTCAAGTGGTCTTGTGAGAGACCCATCCCACATATGTGTTGAATAAACACTGTTCCGCTATGTAATATATCTGGCAAATGGCATGAATTAAAATATGCAATTAATAGGATTCTGAAGATCCGTCATGATATCCTAGGAGGACCCATATCTTTTAATTATAAATATGCAACATATAAATCTCGTACCGAATAATACATTCCTGACAAATGAACACTCTCCTATGTAGAGAGAATATCTCCTAGATGAGATTATAGTTCCTTGATGGAACATTTCCAGAAGAAATTAAGTCTGTGTTGAACACCAAAGTTTGATAACCCCTATTAAGGGATAAAGATCCATACATACCCGAAAAGGAATAAGATGAGGTACCAAAGAACTTAAAGTTCGCCGAATAAGCACATGTGCATTCCACGAGTTTTACTCATGGTATTTTCCACTTGATGTAGAATTATTGTATCCTCTAAAGCCCTGATGGCAGAAACCTATAAGGTTTAGGTGTTAGTGGCAAAATATCCCCATTGTGCCATAATGACAGACTATAATGATGTATCTGATCGATGAAAAATCCCTGATGGATTATGATCTTTGATGGACTTTTGTTACACCATCATAGATGTTGCAATGGATGAACGCCTGGAGCGATGTGTCATATTTAGAATACGTATTGTTGCAACTATATTATCCCCTAAGTCCTATTGAAGGACATGTTATTTGCTTTGCACAACTATGTAAAAATTGTGGTGTAAGATAAAAGATGATAGCACCCCAACCTCATCCATTCTCGTTATTCCAGATGAACAATGAGACATATATCTTGAAGAATATGCTTGAGTGATGAGAGATAACGACTTTGACAGATGTCATCGTCAGGGGGAGCGAATGCTTATATTGATCACAACCGTGAGACAATAAATGTCATATTCTATGCCCTAAAGGCGTGAGCTTGATGATCAATATGTGAACCTTTATGGAACTTTCTATCAAATATATAGATCCAGTCGATCGAACACCATCAGTCAAAGTAGCTTATTTATATTGATACGTGCACTTACCTCGTATATCCTAAAAGTGAGTAGAGGTAAAGTTCCTGAAATAGTCCTTGCAAGGATATGCAATCCGTTTGGTAAATCTTTATGTGCATATACTTCCAGAAGAAGATGTTTTGCCTTATTGATACGGTTTTGCAAGGATTAGGGGGAGCACATTTCTAAAGTTAGCCCTTGTAGAAGATTCGATAGAATCTAGATCCCAGAGGATCGAAATCTGTCCCGATGATAGCTGTTGTATTCTTTTTCCCTTGGTGAGTTTTCTTGAAGTTTCTCACATGAGGTTTTTAACGAGGCAACAAAGTGCAAATGCAATTTGTATCACCATGCACTCTTTCTCCATATTTTTCCCACTGGGTTTTTCGGAGTTTTAACGAGGCATGTGTTGGTCGCGGTATTCGCCCAAGGGGGAGTGTTAAGTAACCCTAGTTAGGGTTATATGGGCAAATACCTGCTTTGCCCCTGAGGGGTCTCACATCTTTATACAAGGAACCCGTACACCCCCTCATAATATTTTGAGATTATAAAGAGGCCAGAGGCCCAACCCTATATCTTGTGTCTCGTGTGTTTCCTTTGTCGTGCTTATAGGAAGGGAGACGGGTTCTCTACAGCTTCTTGCGCCTCTACTGCTGACGGAAGGGAAGGAAGCGGATCTGATGATTCGTGGTAACATAGTTCTCAACGGTTCCAGCTGCATGCAGTTTCTGTACAAAGAAAAACTGAAAGCCAGTGGGATCAGGGCTGACTGCCCTACCCTTTTTAGTTTTCGTCATCAAATTTCAACAGTGGGCTGGTTCACCCTGGTTCCTTCTATACGCAGAACTGGTAACCAAGGCAGGCAATGGGCCGACCAGCTCAACCTCGACTACTCCTGACCCTTGCTGCTGACATCCATCTTCCGGGTCTGATGAGCTTTGAACACGCTAGCAAAATATCGGTGGCCTTGCCGCAACCCTCTGGGCTCCGGTCTGGAATTGAACGGATGCATGTACCTGGGCTGGGCATTCGCACCGAGATGCCGCGCGATGGATAGACAAGCCCAATAGCCGCATTTCCTATATATATATATATATATATATATATATATATATATATATATATATATATATATATATAAAAGCCGGTACAAAATGGCCCCAGTTAGGCTATCCACGTCGTTAAGAATCTATGCACCGCTTGATTTCGAATCAACGTTTCATGTGTGTTGTTGTAACAGTTGTGCAGCGGGGAAGAAAAAAGACATGTCGTTCGCCTCTAGAGAATTCTAGTAGATACTTCTCCATTGGCGGCATCTCACTTTCTTTCTCTCTGCGTCTGCCATGCTCTCCTAGTTGTTTTATCTCTCTTTCCTTCTCTCTGCTTTGCTTCTGTGTCGTTGATGTCGAAAACTCCTTCCAGACCAAGCTTCGTCTGCCGTCGGCTTGCACCAGTCCTCACGGCCCACGTCGAGGGAGACGAAGGGATAAGAGGCAAAGGCGGAGGTTGCAAAATGGCCGGGAGCATGCAGGCAGTGGACCCAGCGGGCCGGATAAGCGCGTTGCTCGTGTTGCGCCAGCTCCTCGCCATGCTCTAGCCGCTGGCCCTGCTCCGCCCTTTCATTGGCGCACGTGGCCAGGGCGTCCGATGTTGTGGCCTCCACGTTGGGGCTAGCGGGAAAAGGGGAAGGCGGCAGCAGTGGTTCTACTGGTGGCGGTCGTGTCGCCCATGGTCGCCACATGAAGGAAGATAGCCACGCGCCAGACGCAGGAGGCCGGGCGGGTGTACGAGCTGATCCCCAGGTAGTGAACATGTTCCATCTCTTGCTATTATGTTCCTCTCTGCTAGTTGTTAGGCCTATTGTTTATGACATTGTCGTCACTCATCAGGTTTCCATGTGATGTGTTCTACTTCTACACTGTATATTTTCTACCTTTTTATGTTCTACTAGGCTATTCAGGTGACCAGTACTATTAACTAAATAAACTCTATGGTTAGTATCTTCCTGACAGCCTTGCTTGAATTCCAAGCGATGTTGTTTAGTTTAGTTTAGTTACTTACTTACAAAATAAGATATACAAGCCCCCTACTCCTTTTGCTACGTAGGATGCAGACCTGGACATGCCATGCATCCATGCCTTCTTGATGGTTGGTTTGTTCTTCAGATGTAGAAAGCTACCCAACTTCCATTGAACTTTGGCAGTCTTTTTCATGGTTTCCTGCTCCTATTTCTATGGCGGCCTCATCTTGTTTGTCAGTCAAGCAACAACCATGTGGCATAGATTAATAATTCAATTCAAGGAAATATAAGTACCGTTGTATGCCATTCTCTAGTCAATTCTATAGCACGGAGGGTGCTTGGTTCGTTTATCCAAATTTTGTCAGGCTCAGCTCAGGCTCCGCTCGAAGCACTGACCTACATGATAATTGGTGCCACACGCCATGCCACAACCTTTGTGTTTGTCCTTCCTGCTTCCTTATTTGTTACATTTGGATCTTTGTTATTGTTGTTTACAGATGATCCAACATTTTAAAACGTTGCACGTTCTAGAATCTAGGTAAGAACATGCTCGAGAAATGAGAATTTGCACTTAGTTTCTAAAGAAATGTACATAGATTTATGTTTGAAGTTGTTGGATTTTTTGCAGTTTGTCTCCATTTCTTAGCTGGTGAATGCTATTGCATTTGTGGCTGATGGGCTCTACTATGGTGTTTCTGACTTGGCCTACGTTGTCTTTATTCTTGTTGTTTACAGATGGTCCAACATTTTTAAACGTTGCATGTTCTGGAGTCTAGGTAAGAACATGTTTGAGAAATGAGAATTTGCACTTGATTTCTAAAGACATGTACATAGATTTATGTTTGCAGTTGTTGGATTTTTTTGCAATTTGTCTCCATTTTCTTAGCCGGTGAACCCTATTGTGTTTGTGGCTGATGGGCTGTACTATGCTGTTTCTAACTTGGCCTAAGCTGCATATTCCATGGTTCTGATTCATGATCCTACTCTATCACATTATTATGTCAATGATATTGTCACACACTATCATCTCATCAGTTATCTTCAACACAACTTTGCCATCCTAATCATGTCAAATCTTTGTTGTTCCAGTCTTTTGTAGGGGCAATCTCATCTTCTTTTTGAGTGGTTACGTGTAATTTCTTTAGCCTTTTTGTTTCATGTTTCCACGGATTGTTGGATTGGTCTTGGCCTCTTCAGTATTATTACAGCATGCATGTGGGTAGTATCATGGAACTAGTATGTAATAACCAAAAAGATGTTAGCAATTCCTAAACTATCTAGACACATTGGTTATTTTCATGCTTCTATGTCTAATCAAAACTACAACGGTGATCTTTCATTGGTTCTTAACTATGTTTACTTGCCCAAAGAAAAACAAAAACTCTTGTGTTGTGTGGTATTAGCCGGTAGCTTTAGAAACTCATTGTGAACTTTCTTCGAATGTATCATTATTTTGTGATCATTAAAACCAATATTGTATTACTTTGGTAAATGTATATATCCACTTAGTTCTATGTTTGTGTGTGTATATATATATATATATATATATATATATATATATATATATATATATATATATATATATATATTAATGTTCCTATGTCTATAATAACAATCTTTTAACTATGTAGCCACAATGGTCAAAAACTCGCACAAGGCGTGAGTAATTTATTTATACGCCAAAAAAAATCAACCCATTATAGCTTTTTTACCGTAACTACGTCATTTATTTATATGCCAAAAAAACTTCAACCCAGGCACACTTCATGCTTCATTTGGTGTGTGCTTTTGCTGCTTTTTCCTTACACATAAAAGTGTTCTTCTCTGATATCTGTAGTTGTAGATAGATTATTGTTTTACAACTTTCTGTTACTTATTGTTCTATCACGACCTGTTACCTATCTAATGTCCTGGTACAACATCGCCATTAATGTGTTTTTCAGACTTAAGTTATGAGGTGCTTGTTCTTTTTATATGTAAATCCTAAAAATTTTGACTCCAAAGTCATCCATTACATTATTTTAACTAAATCTATATCTTTGACTTTTGTGTCACTCTGCATTTTTAAGATTCCAAAAACATGTCTTCCTTATTTTATACATGATTAAACATCAACCTTCATAATTCATTGGATCTTGTTAGTATTATCTCTAAAAAAATAATAAGGTTCTTTTCCCACAAATGTAAACATAGATCTTAGTTTCTGACATGAGCAATCAGTTTAGTTAGCATAAAAAGTTGGTGATTTCGACAACTATGCAGTTTGTAGGAACAACAAGAAAAATACACTTAAGTAGATATTAAGATTCTTTTCCTTTGTAATCACAATGGTGATTAGGGAAACAAATGAGAATCATACAGACACCAAAGTAATATTTTTATAACAATAGAGACAATAAAAGGAGCAGTAAACAAATAAATAGTCACAAACTACAGTTCTAGCCATAACTTCTGGTTCTGCTGAAGCTAAATAGGAGACATTTTCTACTCAGTTAGCTTGGAGATCATAGATGATGCCTGGAAGCCAACAAACAAAGTGAATTAGTCAAAATAACAAAAACTCATAGTGTATATGCCACTGCTTATACACAAACTAACAACCAAATTAGGTCATGTATTTTGGCCTTCTACTGTCATGGAGCCAATAAATCAGACATTAACTACTAATAGAACGAAGCATACTCATACCTAAGATCTGTATGAGCATTCAAAGAAATATGGTCTGTGCAAAAAGAAGTCATAAGGCACCCTTCCTAAAAGTGCAGAGGTACTCTGTATTAGGGATGGTATGGGTCAGCTAAGATTTTCTTGCTTACTTTCTTTTAAAAAACTTTTCACCACCACTTACTTGAGGTAATGTTAGGTGTTACTTATTCCTCTTGCAAGTAAAATGCGTGCACAACTCAATTGGGCATATGTTTCACAAAGATGCATGTCTGGATCGCAATGAAAAACAGGTTGATGAACTTTCCGTTACTAATATGGTATTGTATTTGCTTCTCTGATTCTCAAACATATTGATGTTTATCCTTCTTTGATCAATATAGACGAACATAAGTATCAATCCATGCTACCTTAAACTCTTCCACATGCTCATTTTTGCTAATAAAAAATAGTAAAGAACAGAGTTGGAATTTTAGGTTGCAGTCTGTGTACATGTTGTAGTCCGTGTACAACATTTGAACTCGTTGGATCCTAACAAGTAAGTCCTATCTTGTCATCTATATATTCTCTTTTACAATTACATAAAATATTTTGTTGTTACCAACATTAACTACAACATGAAGCCATCTTACTGGACCCATCTATATGTTCTGTTTTACAGTTTCATTTCTTGTTAATAATATGGTATTGTATTTGTTGGAATGTGAACCCATAACCCTAACAGGGGTTGGGTGGTGTATTAATAGAGTTGAGTAGACTGGGCCAGGCCCATTACAGAGGGGCGAGACAGTAATTACCCCAAACCCTAAACGAGTATTCTAACACCTCCCGCAGTCACAACTCTATCCTGTACAGATGTTGAGACTGGATTGAAAGTCTAAAAATACACTCGATGGTAATCCCTTGGTGAAGATGTCGGCGAACTGCAGTGTGGT
Organism: Zea luxurians; assembly: GCA_029449295.1. Lineage (NCBI taxonomy): Eukaryota > Viridiplantae > Streptophyta > Magnoliopsida > Poales > Poaceae > Zea > Zea luxurians. Next base: position 11,177,997 of record JAOPSE010000057.1, read on the forward strand.
GGGGACACTGAGAACCCGAATGTCACCGGCAGCGACACGCTCACGGACGAAGTGCAGGTCGATCTCCACATGCTTCGTGCGCTGATGCTGCACGGGGTTGGTGGAGAGGTAGACCGCGCTGACGTTGTCGCAGTAGACGAGGGTGGCGTGCTGGAGGGGACTGTGGAGCTCGTGGAGGAGCTGGCGCAGCCAGGAGGCCTCTGCCACGCCGTTGGCCACGACACGGTACTCGGCCTCAGCGCTGGAGCGAGAGACGACGGGCTGACGCTTGGCCGCCCAAGAGACGAGGTTGGCGCCCAGGAACACGACGTAACTGGAGGTGGACCAGCACGTGTCGGACAGCCAGCCCAGTCAGCGTCGGTGTAGACCATGAGCTCCGACGCCGGGGATGGTCGGAGAAGGAGGCCGTAGTCGAGGGAGCCGCGGAGGTAGCACAGGATCCGCTTGAGCGCGGTGAGATGGGGCTCCCGCGGAGTGTGCATATGCAGGCACACCTGCTGGACAGCGTATGCGATGTCGGGCCTGGAGAAGGTGAGGTACTGGAGCGCGCCGGTCAGGCTCCGGTAGGAAGTCGCGTCGGTGACTGGAGGCCCGTCGTCCTCAGAGAGCTTCGCCTGAGTGTCGACAGGCGTGGAGCAGGGCTTGCAGTCAGACATGCCAGCCCGCTCCAGGATGTCGATGGCGTACTGGCGTTGGTGGAGGAAGAGACCCTGAGGCTGGCGCTCGGCGGTGATGCCGAGGAAGTGGTGTAGGGGCCCCAGGTCCTTCATCGCGAACTCCTGCTGAAGGGCGACGATCATGCGGTGTAGAAGGTTGGCGGTGGATGCCATGAGCACAATATCGTCGACGTAGAGCAGGAAGTAGACGGCGTCGTCGGCGCGCCGGTAGATGAACAAGGACGTGTCCGACTTGGCCTCAACGAAGCCGATGGAGGCCAGGTACGAGGCGAAGCGACTGTACCAAGCCCATGGCGCTTGCTTGAGGCCATACAGGGACCGGTTCAGCCAGCAGACCAGATTCGGACGATCAGCGTCGACGAAGCCAGTGGGCTGGCTGCAGTAGACAATCTCCGTCAGAGTGCCATGGAGGAAGGCATTCTTGACATCGAGCTGATGAATTGCCCAGTCGCGGGAGAGGGCGAGTGAGAGGACGGCGCGAACAGTGGCGAACTTGACGACGGGGCTGAAGGTCTCATCGTAGTCCACTCCGGGGCGCTGTGTGAAGCCCCGAAGGACCCAACGGGCCTTGTAGGGGTCGAGGGAGACATTCGAGGTCAGCTTGTGGCGAAATAGCCACTTGCCGGTGACCACGTTGGTGCCTGGTGGACACGGCACTAGGTCCCAGGTGTGGTTGGCCAAGAGGGTCGCATACTCCTCCTCCATAGCACGACGCCAATGTGGGTCGGCGAGGGCAGTGCGAACGGAGGAGGGCACCGGGGAAGCGTCGGGTGGAGTGCTAGAAGTATCGGCTGCCAGGATCAGCCGGTCGACGGAGCGAAGAACGCCAGCGGCGCGTCGAGTCACCATCGGGTGGATGTGTCCGGGGTCGCGGTGGATGGCGACCGGGTGGTATACAGACGGCTTGGAGCGGACCGTTGGAACGTCGAGAGCGGCGGATGTGGCCAGCTCGCGGCGATGATAGGCGACGGCGGGGTCGGCGAAGTGGGTCGCGCTTGTCGACGGGCCCGAATCGGGGGGCGCTGAGGTAGTGGCATGGCCGCGACAGTGGTAGACGAGCGTGGGGTTGGCGAAGCGAGCCGGGGTCGACGGGGCCGCGCGTGGCGCAGGCGGGGTCGACGAGGTAGCGTGTGGTGCAGGCAGGATCGATGGGGCCGCGCGTGGCGCAGGCGTGGTCGACAGGGTCACGCGTGGCGCAGGCGGGGTCGACGGGGCCACGTGTGGCGCAGGCATGATCGTCATGTTCGCGCGTGGCGCAGGCGGGGTCGACGGGGCCGTGCGTGGCGCGGAAATGGGCACGAGCTGTGGCGTCGTGGCTGTACAAGGAGCAGGTAACGGCGCAAGACGAGGCACCGAGGGTGGGGGGGAACCGGGTCAGACTCGAGGAGGGAGTCAAGATCGGTGGGTGGGGTGGAGCCTGCAAGGGGAAACACATCTTCATCAAAGACGACATGACGAGAGATGATGATGCGGTGGGAGGTGAGGTCCAGGCACCGATACCCCTTGTGGTCAGGGGAGTAGCCAAGGAAGAGGCAGCGAGTGGAGCGAGGAGAAAGTTTGTTAGGGGCGGTAGCAGAAATGTTAGGGTAGCAGGCACAACCAAACACGCGTAGGTGGTCGTAGGAAGGGGTTGTGCCGTATAGGGCAAAGTGAGGTGTAGGGTGGCTCACCTTCTTCGAGGGAAGACGGTTGAGGAGATGTGTGGCGGTATGAAGGGCCTCTGCCCAGTAGGTGGTAGGGAGAGACGCCTGAAAGAGAAGGCAGCGGATCATATTGGTGGTGGTGCGAATCATGCGCTCGGCCCGGCCGTTCTAAGCAGAGGTGTAGGGACACGAGAGACGCAACTGGACGCCATGAGTGAGGAAGAAAGAGCGGGAGGCGTTGTTGTCGAACTCACGGCCATTGTCGCACTGCAGGGCACGGACCGGGCGCTGGAACTGGGTGGATACCCAGGCAAAGAAGTGAGTGAGGGTGGTAAACGTGTCAGACTTCAGCCGAAGGGGGAAAGTCCAAAGGAAATGGGAGTGGTCATCCAGAATGACCATGTAGTATTTGTAGCTGGAGAGGCTAAGGACAGGAGATGTCCAGAGATCACAGTGGACAAGATCAAAGGCCTGAACAACCCTGGACGTGGAAGTGGAAAAAGGAAGACGAGAGTGATGACCGAGCTGACAAGCATGACAGAGGCGCTCAGAAGAGCCTCGAGTATATGATATGTCGAAGTGGCCGGAAAGCTGGGACATGACATCAGGTCCAGGGTGCCCGAGGCGACGGTGCCAAATGGCAGAGGAGGTGGTGGTAGTAGCAAGAGCTTGTGATGTGGTGGTAGTAGTAAGTGTAGGGGATGAGGCTACTCTAGTGTGGGGAGTGGAGGGCAAGTGAAGAGAATAGAGGGGGCCGGAGCTGTCACAGCGAGCGAGCACAACATGTGTGGGAAGGTGGCTTATGGTGAGGCCCCAGGGGTCGAACTCCATAGAGCACTGGTTGTCACTAGTGAAGCGACGTACCGAGAGGAGGGGATGAGTCAGTCCGGGAGCAACAAGGATGTCGTTAAGACAGAATGGTCCTGGAAGAACCAATGTACCTACTGAGGTGACCGGGAGGGTGGAACCGTTGCCAACGACGATGGAGGTAGGATGTGAGGGGTGGGGTGGATGGGAGTGGAGTAACGAATTATTGGTGGGGGTAGTGTGGAAGGAGGCTCCGGAGTCAACCACCCAATCGGTGGTGGTTCGGGGAGGTGGAAGTGGCGAAGGTACGGTGTGAGCGGAGAGGGCCAAAGAAGGTGCCCCGACAGAGGCAGTAGGAAGGGAGGGGGATGACATGGGCTCAACCGCTAGGGAGGCAATCGGAGCACGTGGGAAGGCAAGCGGTCCAGGCACGTGACAGCCCGCCTGAGATTGGACCTCGACGCAGTCCCGAAGAATAGGGTTCCAGACTGGATCGAAGGACACGAACATGCCTCGGATGAGCTGGCCGTCGTGGAGGAGGACACACACAGTCACGAGAGCGACGGGCGGGGTAAGGCTCATGTATGGCGGAGGTGACGTCATGGAACCGGCGTGAGTGGGAACACTGCTGGTAGGAGAAGCGCAACGGCGCGAAGACGCGCGCAGCCACGAGGAACGAGTCGGGCGGTGTGGCTGAGAGTGTCGACTGTGCAGCACGGTCGGCCGGGGCGTCGGGCTTCGATGGGCGCAGGGGCGCGCGGCTTCTGGCGGCTCCAGGCGCGGGCACTGCTCGGCACGCCCTGGTGTTCGGCGAGGGCGCACCCAGCACGGCACGCCCTGGTGCACGGCGCGGGCGCGGGATGGCCCCGGCGTGGGGCTACTACCCAGGCGCGGCGCAGCCGGATCGGGTAGGCTGGCGTGGCCCTCGATCAGCGCAGCCTCCTGGCGCGGTTGCAGCTCGCGTGTAGGGGCGCGGTCGGCCTGGCGGCTGCGACCGGGCGGGGACGCGTCGGGGCAGCGTCCAGAAGGGCGGGGTGGGGCACAGCACTGCTGCGGCGGCTAGAGGCGGGACGCGCGCGGGGAGGGGCGCAGCTCTGCTGCACGGACTCCTGGGCGCGGGGATGGAGTGGCGGCTTGGGGCGGCTGCTCGGGGCGCGCAGGCGGCGGATCGCGTGGTCGGGGCGGCTGCTCGGGCACGGGTCGGGCAGGGCGGCTCGGCGCGCAGGCGACTGGAGCGTGGGGTCGCGGGCGCCGGGGTCGCAGCTCCGGGGAGCGGCGGCCCTGGGTGCGACGGACGCGCAGGGGCAGGCGGCGCGCCAGGGAGGAAGACTGGCGGCCGGAGGTGGGAGGGAAAGGAGCCGGCGGCTGGGGGCCGGCGGCGGCTGCAGGGGTGGAGGAAGCCCCCGGCGGCTGTAGCTGCTGTTGGAAAAAACCTAAACATAAACCTAGGCTGATACCATGCTGGAATGTGAACCCATAACCCTAACAGGGGTTGGGTGGTGTATTAATAGAGTTGAGTAGACTGGGCCAGGCCCATTACAGAGGGGCGAGACAATAATTACCCCAAACCCTAAACGGGTATTCTAACAGTATTTCCTTCTGTAGTGCTCAAACGTAATGATGTTTATCCTTCTTTGATCAATATAGACGATCATAAGTACCAATCCATGATGCTTTATCCTTAAACTCCTCCACATACTCATCTTTTCTAATAAAAAGTAGGAAAGGACGACTTAGAATTTCATGTACAGTCCCAACGCAGCAGTAAAACTCTCCGGATCGTAAGTATAGTTTGTAGTAACCTCTACAATTTCTTTACATTCGGATTTTGATCCATAACCTTTGTAATCAATTTGACTGAATCATTTATCCCTAAGATCCTATGATTAAACAACCTTCATCGATTATAGAATCCCAAGGAGCATGCCAAATTTGTAGGCAAATTTTAAATCAACAGTGTTGGCAAGGAATGATAATTTATAGTTCATTTGAAATACTACATTAAATCTTATTAATTGCGGCTACAAAAAACTAAAGCCCTACTCCTAATCTTTGCATGTAACAAAAACTACATGTATTCTATGTAATATAAGAGCACCCCTACAATGCTGCTACTTCAATGAACAATTTGTAAATGCATTTAAATGTACTCACTCAAATAGTCTTATTTTCAAAATTGAGTTTTTCATTTTTCATAGTCCTATTTGAGTTGTGATTCCAAATCTGATATAAATGGTTGTTTATGTCCCCGTGCAAAGTAACCCATCTACAAAAAAGACTGGTGCATGTTTATGGAAACATCAATACAGAGTTTAGGCAAAAAACAAGGAGTGTTTGATGATGTAATTAATTAGATGATAAGAAAGAGGTCTTCTGCTTGGTCATTGTACCAAGGTGAAATAGAACTATAAGTGAATGGAGGGAGTATGTAACATACTGAATTCACCATGTAATATTTGAACAAAATAAAAACGACACAACCCAATCAATTAGTAGCTTAGTACTAACAACTACTTTTTTATTGTTTGTCAAATCTAATTTATCTCAGCCTCATATATGGATAGATCATATTATGGATCACCAAATCAAGAATGTCTGCATTGTCATGCCATATTCTGGTACGAAGAGAGAGTTCGTAGCAACCATCATGTCAGATCCATTGTTTAGAACAAATGTTGCAAAGGTACCAAAGTATCTTTACCCATCTATAAATCTAGGCCGGAATCACTGGCTGCACTTACAAAATTTAACGGTGATTCTAGAAAAATTATTCAAAATATAAGACAATACAATTATATGTTTGCTTTTACCTCATTGGGAGCACACACTGATGATTTCTATCAACGATGGTCGAGGTCCTCCATTGTTCAAGATTTGTGGCTACGAGTTATACTCTGTTTTTCCCAATGTAACTACCTTCATTTAAAAAATTGATATGTGACATCTATCTAGAAATGTATGCTTTGAGCGCAGAACCTAAACTTATTTTGTCGTGTTGTTTTGAGCATAAGAAAATAATACAATTTATAAAATTAAATATAGCTAACTTAAATGTGTGACAAAGCGCGCCCTTGGGCGCGCCCCATCTACTAGTGGTGAACAAGGGACGTCAGCTCTACAATTGCCTCTAAATTTTATCCTTTAAATAATATTCTCTGTTCTTTATATTACTTTCTAAAAGATTTTCATTCTCTAAATCTTCTCTATCTACAACAACATTTTCTATGTTAGGGAAATAAAATAGACACAAAGATTTACGTGGAAAAATCTCCTCCAATATAGGGGAGCAAACAACCACGGGGAAACAGATCCACTATCAACTACAGAGTACAAGTTACAGGGTGTCAGTACCCTCAATCAGGGGTACCCTCTACTACAGTATAAAGACGCTGTACCCGTACGACGTCTCCTGGCCACACGGAGAACGGCGCCTGACCCCACCACATGGGCGGGTCTAGGGGCACCACGTGGCAAGGAGAGATAGTACGCCCCAGGATGCATCATTAGGTCCGGACCTCCACAGAGGAACACCAGACCCCTGTACGCACAACCCGGACCCTCGGGTACAGTCCGGAACTCCCAAGAAGGCATGCCGACGGGCTCTAGGTCTCTCTGAGTAAGGTCCGGGCCACAGCAAGGCCCCGGGACGGAAGGAACCCCGACATGAGTAAGGGTCCGGAGCTGGCATGTGTCCAGGCCTTGCCCTGCGCTCCCAGCTCAGGCAGAGACCCGCAGCCGCCGCGTGGCTTGTAGCCCATGACATAAGCCAACGGGCGGGGCCTGACGTGAGGCCTCTAAAGCCCTGCAGTCTCTGCATTTATTGCGGAGAGGACGCGCCGCCTGCCACCATGCTGACAGGTGATGTGCCCTCTCTGCATTTAATGCGTCCTGTCCACTCCGCTAGCAGACGGCGTCAGGGGTCATCCTACAGACGGTGCGCCTGTCCAGTCTGTTGTTAAACAGTGCGTCCGTGCCATGCAGCGCACTGTACTCACCATCCCTTATACAAGAAGCCTCCCCTGCACGCCGAGGATACACAGATCTCGAATGTCAGGGCGTGAGAAGATTGCTCCAGTAGTGAACATTTGTAGCTCCAAGTGCTATATCCATTATGTCCCTAGGCCCACATGTTGGGGCTCAGCACCTTTGTGCATGCCCCCCTTCAGTTATAAAAGGGGAGGCATGTGGCGTTACAAAGGGACAAGTCCTTCAGGCTTACACACAGCACAAGCTTCCTCAACAATCCAACACACAGTGGAGTAGGGTATTACGCTCCGGCGGCCCGAACCACTCTAAATCCTCGCGTGTTAATGTGCTTGACAGTCGCTTAGCTAAACAAGCAAAACGCTTAAGCCCCCTCCTCATCTTAGGACTTAGGGCGGGTGCACTCCACCACCCGGTCGGAGAATTCCCTCTCTGACATTTGGCGCGCCAGGTAGGGGGCCTAGGCATTAGGCATTTGCTTGTTTTCTCGTTCATCATGATGGTGCAAATCGTTGAGCACCGCGCCGAGACTTTGGTGGATTTCGTGGTGGAGGAAGAAGCTTCTTCTTCCACGCCACAGGTTCCCAACCGCCCTGTGCCAGGCACTGCCGCTGTGCACGCTGCACGGTAGCATACAGCTGCGCAAATATCCTGGACTCCGTCAAGGGCGGCTCCAGGAGCATTGTCGGCAGCCAGGGAACTGCTGCAACACCCCCCAAGCTCTACGACCTCGTCAGGGGCCATGAAGCAATGGCAGGACGACGTCGACCGCTTGTTCAGCATGGCACATTCTACCTCGACCAGATCGAGGCCACGATCATCCCGGCGCCAACATGAGGCGTCGGCATCTGTGCGCTCACCCTCATTAAGGGGCGCACAGACCAACGACCTTCGGGCAGAGCTCAACCGCAGGCGTGCGGGGGAGGATGCCCGAATCTCTCTGGAGAGGGCGCGTGAGCGCCGCCAAAACATCGAGGGCCGCAACCTCGATTAAGACTTCGCTGCGGTAGCACCATAGACACCAATGGGCACCCGGTCCCAAGCAGGTGTCCCCTTAGCTGGCGTGGGCTGCGCCGCTATCGCGGATCATCTCCGCGCGACGTCATGGCCGCCCAAGTTCCGGCCACACCTGCCAGAAAGTACGACGAAACGTCAAACCCGTCAGAGTTCCTGCAGGTGTATGTCACCGCCATCACGGCAGCAGGTGGAAACACCGCTATGATGGCGACATATTTTCATGTCGCCTTGTCTGGGCCTGCCCAAACTTGGCTCATGAACCTCGCCCCAGGGTCAATCTACTCCTAGGAGGAGCTCTGTGCGCGGTTCGTTGTGAACTTCGCCAGTGCTTACCAGCAGCACGGTGTGGAGGCCCACCTCCATAAGGTGAGGCAGGAGCCCGGGGAGACTCTCCGAACGTTCATCTCCCGCTTCACCAAGGTGCGAGGTACTATACCTCGCATTTCTGATGCTTTCATCATCACGACATTTCGACAGGGAGTACGTGATGAGAAAATGCTAGAGAAGTTGGCCACGGATGACGTGGAGACTGTCCCCACGCTCTTTGCTCTAGCCGACAAATGCGCCAGAGCCGCCGAGGGCCGTGCATGGCACTCGGCCCCACAGACCGGGGCTGCCCAGTCGAGTGGCTCGGGTGCCATCCCCCGGGACGGTAAGAAGAAAAAGAAGAAGGACCGCGACTTCTAGAGATCACGGTCCACCGCTCTAGTCGTCGCAGCCACGACCGGGGGCCAGGGCGACCGCAACGAACACCCACGGCCGCAGAGGGGTAGCAGCGGCCCATGCCCTGTGCACCCCAACGGTCGCCACAGCTCCACGGAGTGTCACGAGATCATTGATCTCGCGAAACGTGTCAGCGAGCGGCGCGAACAGTCCTCCAAGGACGGCTCCCCACCTCATCACCGACCTGGCAAAGAAAAGGTCGACGACGGCGAGGTGGCCGCAGTTGAACGAGAACTCGGGTATCAGTCACCCGAGGGGGACCTGAAAGAAGTCTTCGCCGGATGTTCCTACTCTGGTGGGAACAACTAGACGGACCCCCAGAGGGACCCCGTGCTCCCTGGTCTACGGGACCGAAGCATGCCTTCCCCTAGAAACCCTTCTGGACTCCCCACGGGTTTAGATTTCCGACAGGATTCATGCAGAAATGGCCACAACCGAAGACGAGGGCTCCCTCGTCAAATGTAGATGGGAACCTAGGATCGGGATCTAGTCCTACGGCAAGTACCAAACGAAGAAGGGCTCCGCAACTCTCCCCCAGCTAGGAAGGACCCTTCAAGGTGACGGGAATACGCTGACCCGAGGGTGACTGTCTAGGTAAGACTAAGGGAGTACCTCTCCCTGGTGCTGGAGCATCTCTGTAAGTTCTATCCGTAGGAGTAAGTCTGAGGGGTCGAATTTCTCTCCCTTTTGTAACTAGGTAGCACACACGTGTACACCAACCCGGTGAGGTCTGCCCTCGTAAGCCCAGCCTGTTGGTCTGCACCCATGCATGACAGGTTACAAAGAGAAGATTAACCCCCTCATATGTGCCTCTATGGTAGCTTTATCCTATGGCTCCATGGTTTTACCTTGCAGTTTCCCGGTTGATATTTTATCTAACCCACCCGAACAGTTCCAATCCCATCAGACATGATGACATCCAAATTGAACAGCCAGGCTTGCAGTTTAGGACCTCTCTGCGAAAGCAGGAGGGCCCGACAGCCTGGGGGGCGGCTCTAAAGAGTGGGAGACCGTTCCATGGGGTGGTCCGGAGCCTGTGTGGCCGCTTAGCCTGGTTCTTGTACCTAAAAGCCTGCACACTCCACCACTCCGTGATGGGTACCTTAGTATTTGGAGTTGTAAGTCCTGTGGGTCCGGCAACCTGGGGTCCGAAACTAGAGAATGGACACTTGTCTCCTGGAGAGGTCCGGAGCCGTGTAGCCGCTCAGCCAGGTTTTGTACCGTGGGCCTACACACTCCACAACTCTGCGACGGGTGTCCTAGTACCTAGAACCACCATCCAGGGGGTCCCGACACACAACTTGGCTTCCCAGACTAGACCCTGTAGGTCCCGAGCATGTGTCAAAGGATGGATAGTGTCAGGTGGCGGGTCCTGCGGGTGTACTACTAATGCTCCCTAGCCGAAGCTGTGTACAGGCCCAGGTCCCAGTCGAGGCTACCTCCTATGGGCCATTGCCAATTCTTTCCTAGGTGTGCTGGTCTGCAGCCTCGATAAACCAAGCCTACACCACAGGGGGGCCAAGTACCAAGGAGGAATCGGTTACGCCACACACAACAGGGACAAGTGGTACACAGATAAGTGCTAATACTGCTTGATAAATAGTACTCAAAAGTACCTTACAAAAAGCAAAAGTATTACATCCGCCTTCAAGCGGAATCCTAGTTCCATCTCTACTGTGCAGGTATAAACTACCAGACGCCAGTGGAGTTGCGTTGGAAGTTTGCGGCCGCTGTCCTTGCGGAATCCTCCAAGATGGTGTGACAGCGGTGATGGCCGCCTCAATGCGCGCGCCATTGCGAAGAGGTCCTCGCCCCCGTCCTCCTACGGGGGGGGGGGGGGGGGGGCGACAACGAGGCCATTAAAGCCAAAGAGTTGGAGGCTTGGTCGCAGGCGGCGCTGGTGGTCTCGCCAGCGGAGACAACCACCTCTGCACTGGGCAGCCTCACCAGCGGCAGCGACCACCTCTGCAACGGGCAGCCCCCGCCAGCGGAGGCGACCACCTCTACAACGGGCAGCCCCCGCCAACAGAGGCGACCACCTCAACTCCTGCCAGTGGAGGCGACCACCTCTGCAACGGGCAGCCCCCGCCAGCGGAGGCGGCCACCTCTGCACCGGTGGCTTACCGGCGACGGCAGACGCCTCAGCGCGTGCAGAAAGGTCCTCGCCCCTATCCTCCTGCGGGGGTGAGGACAAGACCATCCAAGAACGTGGCCGCCACCTCCACAGCGTGCGACGTCTTGTACAGCCCCCCCGAGCGGCGTCGAAACAGCTGCGAGTGCGGCAGACCTGCGCACGGCACGACCATCGCCCGTGCGGTGGATGGACAGCTCCGCCCTGTTTGGTGGCAGGAGGCAGCGTTGGAGGCGGCACCAAAGCCATCCAGCCCAAAGGGATAGACACGCTGCAGCTGACGGCCTGCAGCCAGCCGGCCCCGCGTAGCCGAAGTTCGCCTCCTCCGCAAGGCTGGTGAACATCCTTCTCCTCCAAATGTTGGAGGAAGAAGCGGGTCACCAGCCCATGTCGAGGGTAGGGCCCCGACTCGGTTTGCCTTCCACCCCAGCAAGGATGATGAACATTCTTGAAGCTGAGGGTAGGGGGGAGGCCACAGTCCGGCTTGCTTCTCTCCACCACGAGGCTAGTGGTCATCCTTATAGATGACCATCGGCGGGAGACTGCAGCCGGGCTGCTAATAAAAATCCTTGAAGCCGAGCGATGGCAGAAGGGCGTGAGCTCCCCGGTGGTGAGACCTCTAGAGGGGGTGACTCTGACGCGGATCCTCCCGGCGAACACCGGCGCGCCTCATCCAGAGGCTCGGGAGGCGGAAGGGCGCGGTGAATGCAAGAAAAGCGAGGCATGGCTACTATCTGAGGGTGAACTCCTTTTTAAAAGGCAGATTTCCCCCTCGCGCCCCAAAACGTCGCGGGCAAAGTCTCCACCGGTGCGCACCAAGGGTTCCCACCCTATGACACGGGGGCCAGGCCCACATGTCATACTGACTGGCGCGAAGCGCGAAGAAGGCAAACCACCGCACAAGGAGCAGGCAACCGCCCCGCGGTTATGCGCCCCTTCATTTTCACCGCAACCAACAGTTAGGAAGGCGAACCGCCGCACAAGGAGCGTGCAATCGTCCCGCGGTTATACGCCTCTTCATTTTCGCCGAAACCAGTGGTCGAGAAGGCGAACCGCCGCGCAGGAAGCGTACAACCGCCCCGCAGTTGTGCGCCCCCTCAGCTTTGCTGCAGTCGGCGGTCCAACATGGGGGCCTAGGCCCACATGTCATGCAACCGGCGCGCCGGTTACTAGGTGCGGAAAAATCGCACCGCCGCTTGCGCCAATGCCGCTTCCCCTCGGGGCCATCGCAGAAGACAGCCAAGATAAGTTTTCAGAACCAGTGCAGCGACTCGAGGCACCCCGCGCATGACCCAACAGTGACATTAAGTACAAAGGTTATGGGCCAGTCAGCCGTGGGAACGGGCGTGGCAGTCAGTGTAGCCATAGGCGGGCCGGCAGTAATTCCATCAACAGGCGCACAGGAGCAGCAGGCCAATCGCCAATCAGACTCTGGCCCCACCTGCAGGCTCGCATTTTCCCCTGAGGCAGGCCCGGGGGCCACTATCAGTACCCTCAATCAGGGGTACCCTCTACTATAGTATAAAGACGTTGTACCCGTACGACGTCTCCTGGCCACACGGAGAACGGCGCTCGACCCCACCACATGGGCGGGTCTAGGGACACCACGTGGCAAGGAGAGATAGTACGCCCCAGGATGCATCATTAGGTCCGAACCTCCACAGAGGATCACTGAACCCCTGTACGCACAGCCTGGACCCTCGGGTACAGTCCGGAACTCTCAAGAAGGCATGTCGACGGTCTCCAGGTCTCTCCGAGTAAGGTCCGGGCCACAACAAGGACCCGAGATGGAAGGAACCCCGACATGTGTAAGGGTCCGGAGCTGGCACGTGTCCAGGCCTTGCCCTGCGCTCCCAACTCAGGCGGAGACCCGCAGCCGCCGCATGGCTTGTAGCCGGTGACGTAAGCCAACGGGCGGGGCCTGACGTGAGGCCTCTAAAGCCCCGCGGTCTCTGCATTTATTGCGGAGAGGACACGTTGCCTGCCACCATGCTGACAGGTGATGTTCCCTCTCAGCATTTAATGCGTCCTGTCCACTCCGCTAGCAAGCAGCGTCAGGGGTCATCCTGCAAACGGTGCGCCTGTCTAGTCTGTTGTCAAACAATACGTCCGTGCCATGCAGCGCACTGTACTCACCATCCCTTATACAAAAAGCTTCCCTGCACGCCGAGGATACACAGATCTCGGATGTCAGGGCGCGAGAAGATTGCTCCAGCAGTGAACATTTGTAGCTCCAAGTGCTATATCCATTATGTCCCTGGGCCCACATGTCGGGGCTCAGCACCTTTATGCATGCCCCCTTTAGTTATAAAAGGGGAGACATGCGGCGTTACAAAGGGACAAGTCCTTTAGGCTTACACACAGCACAAGCTTCCTCAACAATCCAACACACAGTGGAGTAGGGTATTACGCTCCGGTGGCCCGAACCACTCTAAATCCTTGCGTGTTCATGTGCTTGACAGTCGCTTAGCTAAACAGGCAAAACGCTTAAGCCCCCTCCTCATCTTAGGACTTAGGGCGGGTGCACTCCGCCACCCGGCCGGAGAATTCCCTTTCCGACACAGGGAGAGCCTATATTTATAGGTGTACAGAAAAGAATAATCCAAGGCATATTCTAAATATATAAAAGGAACTAGAGACATATTCCAACAAATCTCCCATTGGCTCTAAATCCATATAACTGTTTCCCAAACACCACTAGGATGTTAAATTTGAATATCAACCAAGTCTAAGGAATCATTAGATTTGGAACTGGAGCACAACTTCGTATCATCAAAATAACCTCTCTTCTGGAACACAATAGAAACAGCTTTAGCATCAACTGTTGAACATTGTAAGTAATAGAGATTATTCAAACGGTTGTCCTTCAAGATAATATGATTGCCACAAGAAACCTTAAAAAACACCATCAATAGCAGCAAAATTGAATCTCATTGCTTCTAAAGTGCTCAAAGAAATAAGATTTTGATAGGGAAATGTGTGCTTGGGCTATTTCTATAAATGTTTTGGTGATTAGATGCCCAACACATATTGTTTTGGTTAATATGTGCTAAGTGCTAAAGAAGTGCAAATCAAAAAATCAAGGTATGACTCTAGCCTCAGTGAATTGTTTTTGGAACTAACATATTTTCTCTAAGTGCTAGGAACCTTGTTAAATCAAATGAAATTGGATTGGAGAAGTTTTGGCTAAGTCCAGCCAAACTTGCACCGGACTGTCTGGTGCACAGGCTCGTCGGGCAGTGAACTCGCTGCTCTCGAGAATTAGCGAGGGCGCCGTGGCTAAAATTTACTGGACTGTCTGGTGAGCCAATAGCACCCCCGCGCCAACGGTCGGCTGCGCGATCAGCGGGCGACACGTGGCCGAGCCAACGGTCACCAGGTCGCACCGGACTGTCCGGTTCTCACCAGACTGTCCGAGCGCCAAGGGTACCAAAGGCTCAACGGTCCGCTTTGCCAGAAAAGGAAGGAGATCGGACACTGTTCATGTCCGGTGCGCCAATAGGCAGAAGGCAAGAATTGCCTACCAAATGGAGTTCCAACGGCTCCTAGCTGCCTTAGGGCTATAAAAGGGACCCCTAGGCACATGGAGCACTAAACCAAGCCTCCATTGAACATCCTAAGATGCCTAGACTCCGCAACCACGCAATCGGATCATCGTGTTTGAGATTTGAGCACTTCTTGAGTTGTAAACTCCCTGCGCCATGTTTGTGTGCTCACGTCTTGACTTGTGTGCATGTGATTGCTGCGATTCTTGCGTGTGTTTCTTCCCCCCTTACTCTTGTGCTTTTGTTGTGATCAACTTTGTAAGGGTGAGAGGCTCCAACTTGTGGAGATTCCTCACAAACGGGAAAACAACTATAAGGAAGAAAACTGTGGTATTCAAGTGGATCATTGGATCACTTGAAAGGGGTTGAGTGCAACCCTCATCCATTGGGACGCCACAACGTGGAAGTAGGCAAGTGTTATACTTGGCCGAACCACAGGATAAAATCACCGTGTCTTTTGTGTTGCTTTTCTTTGTGATTGATTTCTTCTCTAAAGCTCTCACTATAGCAACTTGGTTTTAATCTTACTAACATTTCATAAACCAAGTTTGTGCTATTTAGTGTTGAATTTTACAGGACCACCTATTCACCCCCCTCTAGGTGCTCTCAGATTTCTCTTCAATTTTGGAACAAAACGGACATCGATAAGTTTCTTAATACCACCATCATGAACTTGGATATAAATAGAGCCAATTCCAATAATCTCACATGTGGATCCATCTCCAATAACAACATCACCAGCATGAGACTGAACATAATCATAAAACCAATCTCTATGCGAACAAATATGAAAATTGCAAGCAGAATCGAGAACTCAAGAAGAGCAATTTTCAACAGAGGCAACAAACAGAGCTTCTCCACTATCCAAAGTTTCAACAAAACTAGCTTCAGCAGAAGACTTATGCAATTCCTTTTTCTTTCTCTCCTCTTTATTTCTCACTTTGGGGCACTGAGAAATATGATGAGTATTTTTTCTGCAATAACGACAATAAAGGTTGGATTTATGATCCCTAGATCTCCGAACAATTAAACCTTCACCCTTTGGGTTCAGAACGAGAATCAACATTAAATTTTTCCTTGGACAAAAAATTTGACTTAACATTCTCAAAAGATAGTGAAGTATGATTACCATAAAGCATAATTTTCTTAAAATGCTTAAAAGAAGGGGGCAACGAGAGTACCAACAAAATTGCCTTATCTTCATCATCTATCTTCATATCAAGACTCTAAGGTCCACAATAATTGAATTAGATTCATTAAGATGTGACTGCATAGATGTACCTTCTGACATGCGAATAGTATAAAGACGTTCCTTGAGACGTAGCTTGTTTGCAAGACTCTTGTCATATACAGCTCCTCCAATTTCTTTCACAATGTTGTTGTGAATTTTCATGCATTACTTCACGCAGAATATTAAAAGATAAACTGAGTTGTATGTCAGACAAAGCTCTCTCATCAATATTTTGCCACTTATCATCAGTCATATCAGCAGGTCGCTTCTGCAACGCCTTTTGAACAACCAACTGGGTAAGAACAGCCTTCATCTGAATCTGCCAAATAGCAAAACTAATTTAGCCGTCAAACTTTGGAATATCAAATTTAGTCGACATAATGCGAGATAAAAAATTCCAAAGTCAACGACCCGGTGTCAGCGGCGGCCACAATGTGGATAAAAACAATCTGTATGTTTGGTTGTGCAGCCTAGCCGAGCTGGCCTGTACGTGGAGAGCCAAGCTCTTTCTAGCCTGCATCCAGGGCGCCTGCACGCGGAGATACGGCCGCTCGCTTCGTTCCCCCGCAGCCTGGCCCAAGGCCTTTTTCTGCATGCGCGTAGCCTGCTTCTGTGCATGCATTAGAGAACCTAACAAAGTCATTTCGTCAAAAGTTGCATCCGCAGCTACATGGTTCCACCGAAGCAGGTAACCAAACAAATAGAATGTGTCTAACACTAGCTCCGATACCACTTGTTAGGGAAATAAAATAGACATAAAGATTTACATGGAAAAATCTCCTCCAATACGGAGGAGCAAACAACCACGAGAAAACAGATCCACTATCAACCGCAGAGTACAAGTTACAGGGAAGGCTTATATTTATAGGCGTACATAAAAGAATATTCCAAGATATATTCCAAATATATAAAAGGAATTAGATATCTATAATGATAACAGAATTCATTAATTACATTGTTTTTACTTAATTCTGCATATAATAAAAATGAAACATTGTACGTATTTAAAAAGCTAGATAATTTTTTTAAATGATAATGTACTCATCATTGGTTAATTAGCAAATCAATTAACCGAGATGTTTCACTATATATTTATCTGTTTTCTGGCCGAATTTGAATTATGGGGCACTCAAATTAATTTCATTTCGGAAAGTACATTGGAAAACAATTTGAGCAATAGATTCTAGATGCACATAATGTAAAAAATATATATACGACACAAATTCACATCAATGACTTACCGACTCATCTGACCTCACACGAAGCACGCCAGTCGCCAGAGACCTCAGAACAAGTGTTGAGGTAGAAGTACTGGATAGCGGACACAAAGTAGCTCTCTACATTTTATGGTTGCACTTCACCCGCTTCACCCTCATTTGACGTCGAAGCTTTTACCCAAGCTTATTGGACGGATAAAAGAGCTCAACTATATGTAGCGTACATAACACTTTACCGAGCGTTGTTAAGACATCATAAGGCCTTATCCTATCTGTGGACTGCGCTACAAGCTAACGTATTATGTTGCTCTCATTAGAGAAGTATAATACAATATAGAACTAGTGAAATGCAAACACCAGTGAGAATGATCTTGACCGGATGGTGTATTGTATCTTAGATGATATTTATGAACTATGAAGCGGTGGTATGTAATGTATTTGAACCATGAAACCGTGTCACACAATATATTTTAAATCTCTAAATGTTGTTATTGGAATTGTGATAACATTTAGGCTATTTTATTTAAATTTTGTGATCTAAATATGTTTTATTTGCCAAAAAACAAGGTGTTTGATTTCTCGCGCACTGCTATTGATTTATCAAATTGGTGACCGATAAAGTCTTATTGGCTAATTAGTCGGTTTTAAGTCGTTTGAATTCAAAAACTAGGCTGATTTTGAATTCGGCCAGTTTTGTTTCTACTGATTTACCACGATTAATCGAATATCAGTCCCGACCGGTTTTTGTAAGCCAATCGGTTTCATGAACCCGGAACAGACGAGACGAGAAATGGAAATAGAAATGGAAATGGTAAGAGCATCTCCAAGCAGAAGCGGGCATAGACATTTGAGATGAGTATTCAAAAATTCAAAAGATTAAAGAAATTAGTGCTCTAACGCTATTTTGTGTAATACATTATTAACAAATTACTAGAACACCAAAAACTTGGGTATTCAATAAATACCCATGAAACCCTCTTAGGCTCGCCTCTATTTCCAAGAGAACTCTTAAAAATGTCCCCTAAATTAAAATTAAAGGAAAATAGTAAAAATCAAGCCTCCAACAGGGCTTTTAAAACTTCCCCAACTTTTTCATAGCCGCAGAATTTTCCCATTATGTAGCTACAAACAGGGGTAGTTTTGGTTCCCCAAAACCTCTCCCGCCAGCCGAGTAAGTATCCCACCGACCCGCTGAGGTTGCACAACGATGATGACATCCGCCAAGCTCGCCACTTCTCCCTACCGGGACGAATGGCTTTACCTAATTAAAGCTCCAAGCAAAACCACCGGTGCACAGGAACGAAGGAGGTCGGCACTGGCAACAGCATAGGGAACGCTTCTACTCAAACGACGTTGATGACGACGCAACATGGAGTTAGGGATATTCCACCTGTGATGTTGTGGTGCAATGTGAATTTTGAATGGGCTACAACAGGAATCAGAGATATTGCAAATCATGTTTTTTTCTTGAATACGCAGGAGAGCTGCGTATTTTTGTATTAAAAAGAAGAAGAAAGGGGGAGAAACCTCGGTACAAAGTTTTTACATTTGCCTAACAACACCAGACACACCCCATACAACTAAGACACCTCTTCTAGATGGAATAAAGAGAGCGGTTTGGCTCCAGCCATACGCCAACCCATTAACTCCTCCCTTGCAGCTGCCAACACCACCGCAGCGCTTGGGTTACACTTATCAAAAACACACCTATTTCTATGTTTCCACAGAGACCATGCACCCAAAATGACTAGAGAATTGAATCCCTTGGATAAAGGTTTGCCCAGCCTGTCAGCACTATTCCTCCACCAGGTTTCAAAACAGACATCAACATGGGAAGGGCAGAGCTCCTGGAAACCACCTGTCTGCAGAAGGCTGAACCAAAACTGTTTTGCAAAAGTGCATTGAACCAGCAAATGGTTGATAGTTTCTTCCATCTGGTCGCAAAGAGGGCAAGACTCCGGGTGATCCAAACCACGCTTAGCAAGTCTGTCAGCCGTCCAACATCTATCGTGCTCCACAAGCCAAAGGAAAAACTTACACTTTCCTAGAGCCCAGGATTTCCAAATGCGTTCAGCAGGCTCAAAGTTAACAGAGCCAAGAAGCAAAGTCCTGTAAGCTGAGCTAGCCGAGTATTCACCCGATTCACTGAACCTCCAGGCATGCACATCGGGAACATTTGGCTAGAGAACCATCCAAGACAACAGGTGCCACATCCTTAATACATTTGCCATTTAACCAACGATCTTTCCAAAAGAGAGTATCAGACCCATCTCCCAAGTGAGTTATAACAGCCGCATCTACCAAGCTTTGCACAATGTCACAAGTTTGAATCTGAAAATCCGACCATGGCTTAGTCCGATCAGATTTTTGCAGCCAAGGCCACCTAGCCCGCAGCGCCCAGCTCATGATTCAAAGGTCACTTATGCCCAGACCCCAAGGTCCTTAGGTCTAGTGACTTTGGGCCAAGTCAGCAGACAATGGCCACCATTCACCTCCTTCCTTCCTCTCCACAGAAAGCCTTGTCTAATCTTATCAATTGCTTTAACAGCCCAAGGAGGGAGTGAGAGCACCTAGAGGGGGGTGAATAGGTGATCTTGTAAAATTCAACACTAAATAGCCACAAGCTTGGTTATAAAAATGTTAGTGCAATAGAACCAAGTGGCTATAGCGCGAGCTCTTGCGAATCACAGAGAAAGACAGCACAAGAGACACAGTGGCTTATCCCGTGGTTCGGCCAAGTATAACACTTGCCTACTTCCACGTTGTGGCGTCCCAATGGACGAGGGTTGCAATCAACCCCTTTCAAGTGATCCAATGATCAACTTGAATACCACGGTGTTCTTCCTTATAGTTTTCCTCCCGTTTGCGAGGAATCTCCACAAGTTGGAGCCTCTCGCCCTTACAAGATTGTTCACAAAGAAAGCATAGAGTAAGGTTGGGAAGAGCAACACACACTAGAATTAAATCCACACCGCAAACACGCACACAAGTGAGAAGATGAGCACACAAAACACGCGCGGGGAGTTTACAACTCGAATAGTGCTCCAATCTCAAGAACGATGAACGATTGCGTGAAAGTGAGGACTAGAAGTCTTGAAATGCTTAGAGTGTGCTTGGGTGACTCCTCCATACGCCTAGGGGTCCCTTTTATAGCCCCAAGGCAGCTAGGAGCCGTTGGAGACAATCTTAGAAGGCTAATCTTGCCTTCTGTCGCGTGGCACACCGGACAGTCCGGTGCGCCACCGGACAGTCACTGTAGCTGTCCGGTGCGCGATCTCCTTCCTTTTCTGGCGCATCCGACCGTTGCAGATTCATGAAAGTTGGCACATCGAACTGTCCGGTGCCCCCTGCCGACCGTTGGCGCGGGCCACACGTCGCTCGCGGATTGCGCGGCCGACTGTTGCGCAGTCGACCGTTGACTCACCGGACAGTCCGGTGCACCACCGGACAGTCTAGTGAATTTTAGCTGTACGCCGTTGAACTTTTCCCGAGAGCGACGACTTCACCGCAGACGACTCACCGAACAGTCCGGTGCTCCACCGGACAGTCCAGTGAATTATAGCCGTACGCCGTCGTCGAGTCCCGAGAGCGGCCGGTTCACCTTGGACTCGTCTGGCGCACCGGACCACCGGACAGTCCGGTGCACCCAGACCGAGCAACAGTTGGTTGTACATAGCCAACTCTTTTCCAATCTATTTTCTCCTGTTTCTAGCACTTAGACACAATACATTAGTACCCAAATCAATGTACTAAGTCTAGAAACGTACCTTGTTACGTGATTTGCACTTCTTCAATCTTTGGCACAAATTAACACTTAGAGAATATGTGTTGGGCACTTAATCACCAAAACACTTTAGAAATGGCCCAAGGGCACATTTCCCTTTCAATCTCCCCCTTTTTGGTGATTTATGCCAACACATCCAAAAGCAACAAAAAGAAGTGCAATATCAATGCAAAAGAGAACCAAATTGTTTTTGACTCTAATTTGGCATATTTGGATCATACTTTGCCACCACTTGGTTTGTTTTGTGAATCAAATTCATTTTCCTATCTCTACAACAAACTCACTTGTTTGGGCTCAAAGAGAGATAATCCAAGAGTAAAATTGATTAAGAGTCAAAAACTCCCCCTTTTTCCCATAGTCATAAATTCTCCCCACAAGAGACCAAATTTTGCAACAAGAGTGTTTTGGACAAATCAAAAAGTTCTAACTCTACTCTTTTTGAAATTTCACAAGTGGTAGCTGATCCATTTGCTTTGGCCTTAATTTCTCCCCCTTTGGCATTAAGCACCAAAACGGGATCATTCTTGGCCCTTTAACCCCATTGCCTCACCAAAATTGTCAATTAAGAGCAAAAAGGCAGTAAGAGCATAGATATGAACTTGGAGTTAATACCGGAGTGCAGTGGAAGTCTTTGCATGGTCCAAGTTCACCTTTCCCTTTCAATTCACTTTTGAGACTAAATCAAGTAAACTCAAACACAAAGGTTAGTCTCAAAGGGTCAAGTTGTAGCATGCCTCCCCCTAAATAAGTGCATCACTTGCAAATGGACTTGTGAGGTCCGGGGATCATGTGTACAACTTGAGCACCACAAATGAACAAAAATAGATTGAAATGCATAAATTAACATGATCAAAGGCATAAAACACATGTATGCTATAGATCAATCCAAGTTACGCGAATCTAAGACATTTAGCTCACTACGCAACCTGCAAAACCTTTTCTCATCTAAAGGCTTGGTGAAGATATCGGCTAACTGGTTCTCGGTGTTGATATGGTACACCTCGATATCCCACTTTTGCTGGTGGTCTCTCAGGAAGTGATGCCGAATGTCTATGTGCTTAGTGCGACTGTGTTCAACAGGATTATCCGCCATGCGGATTGCACTCTCATTGTCACATAGGAGTGGGACTTTGCTCAGATTGTAGCCAAAGTCCCAAGGGTTTGCCTCATCCAAAGTAGTTGCGCACAGCACTGTTCTACGACAACATACTCGGCCTCAACGGTGGATAGGGCAACGGAAGTCTGTTTCTTTGAACTCCAAGACACCAGGGATCTTCCTAGGAATTGGCATGTCCCTGATGTACTCTTCCTATCAACCTTGCACCCGACATAATCAGAGTCCGAATATCCAATTAAGTCAAAGGTAGACCCCTTTGGATACCAGATCCTGAAGCAAGGCGTAGCAACTAAATATCTAAGAATCCGCTTAACGGCCACAAGGTGACATTCCCTTGGGTCGGATTGATATCTAGCACACATGCATACGCTAAGCATAATATCCAGTCTACTAGCACATAAATAAAGTAATGACCCTATCATAGACCAGTATGCCTTTTGATCAACGGACTTACCTCCTTTGTTGAGGTCGACATGTCCGTCAGTTCCCATTGGTGTCTTCGCGGGCTTGGCATCCTTCATCCCAAACCGCTTGAGCAGATCTTGCGTGTACTTCGTTTGGGAGATGAAGGTGCTATCCTTGAGTTGCTTCACTTGGAACCCAAGGAAGTAGTTCAACTCGTCCATCATCGACATCTCAAATTTCTATGTCATCACCCTGCTAAACTCCTCACAAGACTTTTGGATAGTAGAACCAAATATTATGTCATTGACATAAATTTGGCACACAAAAAGATCACCGTCACAAGTCTTAGTGAAAAGAGTGGGATCGGTTTCCAACCTTGAAAGCATTAGCAATTAAGAAATCTCTAAGGCATTCATACCATGCTCTTGGGGCTTGCTTAAGTCCATAGAGCGCCTTAGAGAGCTTACATACATGGTCGAGGTACCTTTCATCCTCAAAGCCGGGGGGTTGTTTCACGTACACCTCCTCCTTGATTGGCCCATTGAGGAAAGCGCTCTTCACATCCATTTGGAGCAACCTAAAAGAGTGGTGAGTGGCATAGGCTAATAGAATGCGAATAGACTCTAGCCTAGCCACAGGAGCAAAAGTCTCCTCGAAATCCAAACCTGTGACTTGGGAATAACCTTTTGCCACAAGTCGAGCCTTATTCCTTGTCACCACCCCGTGCTCGTCCTGTTTGTTGCAGAACACCCACTTGGTTCCCACAACATTTTGCTTGGGACGTGGCACTAGGCTCCAAACTTCATTCCTCTTGAAGTTGTTGAGCTCTTCCTGCATGGCCAACACCCAGTCCGGATCTTGCAAGGCCTCTTCTACCCTGAAAGGCTCAATAGAAGAGACAAACGAGTAATGCTCACAAAAGTTAGCTAATCTTGAGCGAGTAGTTACTCCCTTGCTTATATCATCCAGAATCTAGTCAACGGGATGATTCCTTTGAATCATCGCTCGGACTTGATTTGGAGGGGCCCGTGGTGCTTCTTCCTCCATAACTTGGTCTTCTTGTGCTCCCCCTCGATCATGCACCTCTTCTTGAGGAATCTGTTCATCATCTTGAGTTGGGGGATGCACCATCATTGAGGAAGAAGGTTGATCTTGCTCTTGGTGTTCCTGTGGTCGCACATCTCCAATCGCCATCGTGCGCATTTCGACCGTTGGAACATCATCTTCATCTACATCATCAAGATCAACTTGCTCTCTTGGAGAGCCATTAGTTTCATCAAATACAACGTCGCTAGAGACTTCAACCAAACCTGATGATTTGTTGAAGACTCTATACGCCTTTGTATTTGAGTCATAACCTAGCAAAAACCCTTCTACAACTTTAAGAGCAAATTTGGAATTTCTACCTTTCTTTACTAGAATGTAACATTTACTACCAAATACACGAAAGTATGAAACGTTTGGTTTATTACCGGTTAGAAGTTCATACGAGGTCTTCTTGAGGAGGCGATGAAGGTAGACCCGGTTTATGGCGTGGCAAGCCGTATTCACAGCCTCCGACCAAAACCGCTCGGGTGTCTTGAACTCTCCAAGCATCATCCTTGTCATGTCGATAAGCGTCCTGTTCTTCCTCTCTACCACACCATTTTGCTGTGGTGTGCAGGGAGCGGAGAACTCGTGCTTGATTCCTTCCTCCTCAAGGTACTCCTCCACTTGTAAGTTCTTGAACTCGGACCCGTTATCGCTTCTTATCTTTTTCACCTTGAGATCAATTTCGTTTTGAGCTCTCCTTAGAAAGCGCTTTAGGGTCCCTTGGGTTTCTGATTTATCCTGCAAAAAGAATACCCAAGTGAAGCGGGAAAAATCATCAACAATAACAAGACCATGCTTATTTCCCCCGATGCTGAGGTAGGCGATGGGTCTGAAGAGGTCCATATGAAGTAGCTCCAGAGGTCTTGATGTGGTCATCGCATTCTTGCTGTGATGAGTGCTTCCCACCTGTTTTCCTGCTTGACAAGCTGCACAAGGTCTATATTTTTCGAAAAATACATTGGTTAGTCCTAACACATGTTCTCCCTTTAGAGGTTTTTGAAGGTTCTTCATCCCAACTTGTGCTAGACAGCGATGCCACAACCAGCCTTTGCTAGTCTTAGCAATTAAGCATACATCTAGATCGGCCTCCTCTTTCGAAAAATCAACTAAGTAGAGTTTGCCGTCTAGTACACCCTTAAAAGCTAATGAACCATCACTCCTTCTAAAGACAGACACATCTACATTGGTAAATAGACAATTATAACCTATATTACATAGTTGACTGACAAACAATAAGTTGTACCCGAGCGATTCAACTAAGAACACATTGGATATGGAATGCTCGGATGAAATGGCTATCTTTCCTAGTCCTTTAACCTTGCCTTGGTTCCCATCTCCAAAGATGATTGAGTCCTGGGAATCCTTGTTCTTGACGTAGGAGGTGAACATCTTCTTCTCCCCCATCATGTGGTTTGTGCATTCGCTGTCGATAATCCAGCTTGAGCCCCCGGATGCATAAACCTGCAAGGCAATTTACACTTGGGTTTTAGGTACCCAACTTTTGTTGGGTCCTATGAGGTTAGTTACAATAGCCTTTGGGACCCAAATGCAAGTCTTGTCTCCCTTGCATTTGACCCCCAACTTCCTAGCAACCACTTTTTCATTTTTACATGAAAGTACAAACGTAGTGTTGCAAGCATGAAAGACAGTGGTAGGTTTATTACACATTTTCCTAAGAGCATGAGACACAAAATTTCTCTTAGGCCTACCATTAAAATTAGAACTTGCAGCAATCATAGCATGTGAATCAAAAGCATTGTAACTCCTATTATAATGAGAATTTCTAGAAAATTTTCTATCGTTGTACATGAAAGCATGATTCTTTTGATTACTACTAGCCATAGGGGCCTTCCCTTTCTCCTTGTTGGGAATGGGAGCCCTTTGGCTTGTTAAGTTCTTGGCTTCCTTTTGAAAGCCAAGCCCATCCTTAATTGAGGGGTGTCTACCAACAGTGTAGGCATCCCTAGCAAATTTTAATTTATCAAAGTCACTTTTGCAAGTCTTAAGTTGGGCATTAAGACTTGCCACTTCACCATTTAATTTGGTAATAGAAGTAAGGTGTTCAACACAAGCATCAACATCAAAATCCTTACATCTATTACAAATTACAACATGTTCCACACATGAGCTAGATTTATTAGCTACTTCTAGTTTAGCATTTAAATTATCATTAACGCTCTTTAAGCTAGACATAGTTTCAAGACAAGCAGATAATTCAGAAGATAGCATTTCATTCCTTTTAACCTCTAAAGCAAGAGATTTTTGCACACTAACAAACTTATCATGCTCTTCATACAAAATATCCTCTTGCTTTTCTAAGAGTCTATTCTTTTCATTTAAAGCATCAATCAATTCATTGATTTTATCTACTTTAGCTCTATCTAAACCCTTAAATAATTCAGTATAATCTACTTCATCATCACTAGAATCATCATCGCTTGAAGTAGTATACTTAGGGGTTTCTCGAGCGCTTACCTTTTTCTCCTTTGCCATGAGGCAAGTGTGGCGCTCGTTGGGGAAGAGTGACGATTTGTTGAAGGCTGAGGCAGCGAGTCCTCCGTCGTCGGAGTCAGAAGAAGAGTAGTCCGAATCCCATTCTTTGCCAAGGTGCGCCTCGCCCTTCGCCTTCTTGTAGGCCTTCTTATTCTCCCTCTTCCCGCTCTTTTCTTGTTCTTGGTCATTAGAATTATCGGGGTAATTTGCTATAAAATGACCAGTCTTACCGCATTTAAAACATGAACGCTTTCCCTTTGCTTTGCTCTTGTTGGGATACTCCTTGCGTCCTTTTAGCGCGGTCTTGAAGCGCTTGATGATGAGGGCCATCTCATCTTCGTTTAGCCCGGCAGCCTCAACTTGTGCCACCTTGCTCGGTAGCACCTCCTTGCTGCTTGTTGCCTTGAGTGCAATAGGCTGCGGCTCGTAGATGGGCATTGGGCCGTTCAATGCATCATCAACATATCTTGCTTCCTTGACCATCATGCGCCCGCTCACAAACTTTCCGAGTATCTCCTCGGGCGTCATCTTTGTGTACCTGGGATTCTCACGGATGAGGTTCACAGGATGAGGGTCAATAACAGTAAAAGACCTGAGCATAAGTCGGATGATGTTGTGGTCCGTCCATCTCGTGCTTCCATAGCTCCTGATCTTGTTGACCAGGGTCTTGAGCCTGTTGTACGTTTATGTTGGCTCCTCCCCCCTGATCATCGTGAACCTTTCCAGCTCGCCTTCCACTAACTCCATTTTGGTGACCATGGTTGCGTCGTTTTCCTCATGTGATATTTTGAGGGTGTCCCAGATTTGCTTGGCATTGTCTAAGCCACTCACGTTGTTGTACTCGTCCCTGCACAAGGATGCTAGCAAAATAGTGGTAGCTTGTGCATTTTTATGGATTTGCTCGTTAATAAATATAGGGTTATCCGTACTATCAAATTGCATTCCATTCTCAACTATCTCCCAAATACTCGGATGGAAAGAAAATAAGTGACTGCGCAATTTATGACTCCAAAAAGCGTAGTCCTCTCCATCAAAGTGTGGAGGTTTACCAAGAGGAATTGAAAGCAAATGAGCATTGGAAATAAAAGGAATACGAGAATAATCAAATGAATAATTTGAATTAACCGATTTCTTTTTCTCGTCGTCGTTGTCTCTTGGAGAAGAAGAAGGTTTGTCACTGTCGTAGTAGGCGATCTTCTTGATGTGTCTCTTCTTCTTCCCGTCCTTCTTCTTGTGACTCGAGCCAGAGTCAGTGGGCTTGTCGTCCCTTGGCTCGTTGAAGATGGACTCCTTCTCCTTATCATTGACCACCATCCCCTTTCCCTTAGGATCCATCTCTTCGGGCGATTAGTCCCTTACGTGAAGAGAACGGCTCTGATACCAATTGAGAGCACCTAGAGGGGGGGGGGGGGGTGAATAGGTGATCCTGTAAAATTCAACACTAAATAGCCACAAGCTTGGTTATAAAAATGTTAGTGCAATAGAACTAAGTGGCTATAGCGCGAGCTCTTGCGAATCACAGAGAAAGACATCACAAGAGACACAGTGGCTTATCCCGTGGTTCGACCAAGTATAACACTTGCCTACTTTCGCGTTGTGGCGTCCCAATGGACGAGGGTTGCAATCAACCCCTTTCAAGTGATCCAATGATCAACTTGAATACCACGGTGTTCTTCCTTATAGTTTTCCTCCCGTTTGCGAGGAATCTCCACAAGTTGGAGCCTCTCGCCCTTACAAGATTGTTCACAAAGAAAGCACAGAGTAAGGTTGGGAAGAGCAACACACACTAGAATTAAATCCACACCGCAAACATGCACACAAGTGAGAAGATGAGCACACAAAACACGCGCGGGGAGTTTACAACTCGAAAAGTGCTCCAATCTCAAGAACGATGAACGATTGCGTGAAAGTGAGGACTAGAAGTCTTAGAATGCTTAGAGTGTGCTCGGATGACTCCTCCATGCGCCTAGGGGTCCCTTTTATAGCCCCAAGGCAGCTAGGAGACATTGGAGGCAATCTTGGAAGGCTAATCTTGCCTTCTGTCGGGTGGCGCACCGGACAGTCACTGTAGCCGTCCGGTGCGCGATCTCCTTCCTTTTCTGGCGCTTCTGACCATTGCAGATTTGTGGCAGTTGGCACACCGGACACTGTCCGGTGCACACCGGACAGTCTGGTGCCCCCTGCCGACCGTTGGCGCGGGCCACGCGTCGTTCATGGATTGCGCGACCGACCGTTGCGCAGTCGACCGTTGACTCAACGGACAGTCCTGTGCACCACCGGACAGTCCGGTGAATTTTAGCCGTACGCCGTTGAACTTTTCCTGAGAGCGACGACTTCGCCGCGGATGACTCACCGGACAGTCCGGTGCTCCACCGGACAGTCCGGTGAATTATAGCCGTACGCCACCGTTGAGTCCTGAGAGCGACCGGTTCACCTTGGACTGTCTGGTGCACCGGACACTGTCTGGTGCACCACCGGACAGTCCGGTGCACCCAGACCGAGCAGCAGTTGGCTGTACATATCCAACTCTTTTCCAATATATTTTCTCCTGTTTCTAGCACCTAGACACAATACATTAGTACCCAAATCAATGTACTAAGTCTAGAAATGTACCTTGTTACATGATTTGCACTTCTTCAATCTTTGGCACAAATTAACACTTAGAGAATATGTGTTGGGCACTTAATCACCAAAACACTTTAGAACTGGCTGTGGCAGAACCACCCGAATTATTCTAGCTTAAGTGCCTAAGTCATGCCTCAAGGGCCGTGACACACTTAAATCGGAATAACCCGTCAGTCCTTCAGATCTAGTCTGATAGAGCCACTTAACCAGGATCAAATTCCACAATCTCACTCGAAGGTGAGTCACAGAAGAATTACAATAAAACAGGAAACCTCAAATTAAGTACTGAATTATTACATGAATCGGAGTTCTGGAGTAGCAAATAAAGTTCATTAAGTAAAGTGCAGCGGATAATCGATGTCGTCGGTAATGAGGAAATGGGCAAGGCCTAGCCCACTACTCCTCATGCTCCTCTCCTGCCGGAGCAACATCCCACTCGACCGTCCAACCCGGTGGCAGGGTGGTAGGCCAAGTCACACCATCAATCAAATCCTGCATGGTACCTGCAAAAATGGTGCCACAAGCAAGGCTGAGTATACTAATACTCAGCTAGACTTACCCGGTGTGAGGAGTCTACTCCTCTACCTCTAGACTATGCAGCTGTTTGGCTGAGGGGTTTGGTTTGCCAAAAGCACTAGCTGTTTCTAAAATCATCTTTTAGCTTTTCAATTTCTACCATCATTAACTTAACTAGATTTGCTCCTTCTAAGCATACATGGTAACAATCAATTAGTTCAATCAACAAGTTATCTCATGTAACCACATTTCACTTCTTACTCGATGCAGTACAAGGAATCAAGCAGTCTCATTAGCTGCGAGAAGCAGACGATTCGAATCGAGTTTTAAAACCTTGCAAGGTAAACCTAAACACACGGCATGTCAGGGCACTCCGACCCTACACATGACAACCGTCCCCATCGATTCCCCGTTCGCGTCCAGGCCTCACCGCCTTGGCATACAATGCTCCACTGACCCCGGCTGCCGCCGTGCAGTGACCGCACTTGTACCCACCATAGCTAGCATGGGAGACCCAGTCTCAGGCCGCATGAGGGATAAAGTCCGCGCCCGGCTTCACTCAGGTACTAGGTTTACCGGTTACCATTTTTCCCGGCATGTGCTTAGTACGTTCAAAAGCTTGACTCAGGTATCCACACATTAATCCTTAATTCATTTTCCCGTCTCATGGACAAGGCATCCTCCCTGGATCCAAGTCCATAGACCAACATCTATCCCGTTATCAAGATGAATACAATCAATTCCTGACCTCGCGCGAGTGCTAGAAAAATCACTCGACTTCTACCGAGATCCTGATTAGCAAGCAGCTACTCGACCTAGCATACTAGTATTCATCTCAAAAAGGAGTCCTAAGTTCATGCATCTAGAGGTTTCAAGCAATTCCTACACTTAAGTGCACATTACAAACCTACAAGCATTAAGTGTAGTAAAGTAGCATATAATAATAGGTTATGCATAAAACCGGGGCTTGCCTTCAATTGCTGGGGCTGCGGGGAGATCCTCAATAGCAGCCTCTGAAGCCTGCTCCTGGTCCTCCTCTTGGACAGGTCCTTGCTCGGGGATGAGCACGTACTCTCCGTCGGCTAGATTACAATCTAATGAATGCAATGCGTAAGATATATGCATGATATGATATGTGCTTTTAGAAATCATAACTTAAAAGGTGTATAATTTTTCTTGAGTTAAACAAAGTTAACTTTACTTATGCAAGACCCTTGGGTGGTATACTTGGTAATTTAAGTTAAACTTTTAGCTAAGGCAAGTGGTAGGTTTTACCTTTAGGGGTTCCACTGGATTCTTTTAAGTCTTAGGGATAATGATAAGTACTCAAGTTAGACTTATTGAGGTGGGGTTTATTTCCTCTTTCCTTTTTCTTTATTCTCTTTAATGTTTTGGAGTAGGTTTGAACTACAAGTTGCCTTTATAAAATTCTAAAAATTCTGTAAAAATTATAGTGGCTTGCTACTGGTGTGTGTTTCTCTGTCTTAAAATTTGGGGATCAGAGGGTGAATAGTTTTCTCTGCACAAAATTATTAAGTTCTAGGGTAGAAGAGGTGCTTTGAACTACAACTAATATTTAACAGTGGGTAATTCTTCAGAACTTATTTTTGCTGGCTTTTAGGTGTTATAATATGACTTGATACAAACTTCTAGCCATTAATACCTTTTAATTATTTTTCTATGGTTTTCTCAAGTTTCTAGCCAAATGGGTGCTTTCTACTACCACTATATTTGAAAAATATCAAACAACAGAATCCTTACTTTTCTTAGTCATTGTTTTGTGCAAGAGCAATCATTCTGAAGTTTGGCATCTTTTTGCTTAAGGGAAGGGGGTGGGGTGCATTATTTGAATTAAATGGCCTTTCCCTTAAATCATTAGCAAATGGTATGAGTTTGCTTCCTTTTCATGGGTTTGCATTTTTCTCTGGTAGTTCACCTTATTAAGGACTTAGCTAATTTTTGGTTGCTCATTATCACAATATTTGGGGTTGCTCATGATTTAGTTAGAAAATGCCTTATTATCACCTTGGATTTATTTTCCTTACTCAAGAAGTTGGATTGAGGTGCTTTATATTTTTGCAGTGGGGCTCTGGTGGTTATAAGTTCACTGGATTTTTGTCAAGCATTTTGGTTATAGTTTTGCCTCTTTAATAATTGATTTTCAGTCTTATTTAGGCTAAACAAATCATTTTAATTTAAAACTGGTCCAAATTAATGGTCTCTGTATTTTTCCAAGGTTCTCTGTTACTTAAGTAAACTAGGAAAAATAATATTAATCACTGTTCATTAATTTCTAATACCTTTTTGATTTTCTCTAAGTTTTGGTCAAAACATCTTTAAATGAGAAACTACATCATAATTTCTAATGCTGGGGTTCCTACTATTTTTAAACAGTGTCTAAAGGAGGTTTGAATACCCACAAATTTTCTTAAGTCTAGTACAGAAGAAAAACTAATTTTCCTTGATTAAATAAGGTTTAGTGGGTTTCTGTTTTTAATTTTAAACTCTAAAATTTTGAACAGAAAGCATAGGGTTTACCATTTTTAAATGATAGATTGTAATATACAGAGGCTAGCAAAATTGGTTTGACATTTTTTGAGTAAGAATTCATCAAGTTATGAATTTTACAAGTTCTCTGGTTATTTAAAAGAATTTCAGAATCGATTTAAATGAAAATCTACTTTGCACTGGGGTCCCTGGATGTTTTCTAAGTTTTTCCTCGCGAATCAGTCCTCAGGTTACTATTCACCAGGGTCTCTGACATTGCAGAAAACCCCTCGGGTTTTTCACCTCCTAACCCGAGGTCCTTAGTTTAACTTAAACAGTAGCCGCGGCGGGGAAAAGGGCGGAGGGGCTTACCGGCGGTGAAACTGCTCCGGTGAAGTGGTCGAGGATGACGGGGAGGTCCTGGGGATCACAACGGTGTGCGGAACGCCGTCGGAGATGGCCGGAGTCGGTCGGTCCACGCGCGCAGGCGGGGATGCTCGTCGGCGGCGAAGAGACCGGCCTGGCCACGGCGAGATAGTTCAATCAAATGGGTCAGGGAGGTCCACGGGATGCCAGAGAAGACATGAGCGAGAGGAATTGGGCGGAGACTCACCGGATAACTCGGTCCACGCGCGGCGGCGGAAGACCGAAGTCCGGCGAAGTCGATCACGGGCCTCTGGTGAAGTCCGGCTGGGTCCGAGGGCTTGGCGAGCTTCACGGACTACTGGTGGAGCTGGCCGAAGCACTGGCTGGGCTTGAGGACGGCTGGGGCGGGCTGGCCACGGTGGCCGAAGCTTGGGCGGCAATGGCGGGCGGAAAACAAGCTCGCCGGAGCTGAGAAAAGTGGCTGACCGAAGAGGGTGAGTGCGGGGTGAAGTGAGGCGCGCCTGGGGAGGCTTTATAGGCGCGGGCGGGCACGGCCGAGGGCGAGGACGCGCGGCGGACGCGACTGGTCGCCGGGGAGCGCGCGCGCGCGGGTTGGGCGAGCTCTGGCACGCCGGCCAGGGTCGAACACGTGGGAGCACGCGTTCTGCCCAAGTTCTGGCGCGTGTAGTCGCTCATCCGAGCCTGCTCTCGCCTTGGTCAATGCACAAAACCTCTTCCCCTCCCTACAAGCTACCATTCTTGTGTGGGGGTCAAAGGATTTTGCCTACTGGTTGCAGAGATATGGAGCCAGGAAATCTGGTCTGTCTCCCTGCACAAATCCGAGGCAAATCCAAGGTTTAGTCGTGTCTAGGGCTCGCGTCCCAATGCCATCTTCTGGCACACGACAGAGGGGTTAGTTAGGCACATTTTTGTCAATGGGGCCATTAGGATTCGAGTTAGGGATCAAGGTGAACATCCCTGATCTTTGGATCAAGGTCTGAAATTCAGAAATCTGAAATTCAGAATTCTTATCAAGTCCACACATGGAAAGCTTGATTTGGGGTTTTATTTGAGCTATTTTGGTTAAGCTTTCTCAACCTTTCTTGTTGCCCATTAAATATACTTCAATTTTTATATTTGGCTCAACTCAAAATTTTAAACTTTTCACTCCCTTTTCCTCTCTTTTGAATTTTTGCTCATGGGGCTCATTCAGGGTTTTTAAACTAGGGTTGCACAATCTGATCTTTTAAGGGACTTATTTGTTTTGATCATGACACTTTAAGTATATACTTGGTGACTTCATTATTTCTTAAGTTATTTTGATGCTCATGCTTACTTTGGTTCACATAAAATAATGGCTCTTGGTTTGGCTTTTGAAAGAAAAACCCTGAGTGACACTGGGGTGTCACAGCCTTCCCCCCTTAAAGGAATCTCGTCCCGAGATTCGGGCCAGAGTCCTCCCGGGGTAAAGCGAAGGGTGAGACTTATAGGAAAAGGGTGATGATTGCCATTATTAGGATAAACTGCTCTTCGAATGTCATTCTCTTTGCAACTTCAGAAGGAAGTCCTTTTAAGTTTTACCTTATAGTTACTTCATTCTGAATTAAGATCATATTTTTGGAAACTAGATTCGAAAGGCAGGAGGAGGGGTTGGGGGTGATTACGTACCAGCTTCCTTAGGTAGGCAATCGGGAAAGTTGGATCTCAGGAATTCCTCGGTTTCCCAAGTAGCTTCCTCCTCTGAGTGATTACTCCACTGGACCTTGAACATCTTGATCGATTTAGCCCGGGTTGATCTTTCCTTGCAATCCAGAATCTTGGAGGGGTACTCTTGGTACGAGAGATCTGGCTCTATCTCCAATTCTGGCTCTGCTAAGATTTCAGTCGGCAATCGAACACACTTCTTCAGCTGAGACACATGGAAAACATTGTGAATGGCAGACATCTTTGAAGGTAACTTCAGCTTGTATGCCACGGGTCCACATGCTTCTATGATCTCATAAGGTCCAATGTAACGAGGGGCTAGCTTGCCTTTGATCCCAAACCTCTGCATTCCCTTGGTGGGTGATACCTTGAGGTATACAAAACTTCCCACCTCGAACTGGAGAGGTTTCCTTCTTTTATCATGATAACTCTTCTGCCTGGCCTGAGCAGCTTCTAGATTCTTCCTGATTAGCTTGACCTTCCTTTCGGCTTCAGTCACTAAATCAGGTCCAAAAACTTCTCTTTCACCAGACTGAGACCAATTGAGTGGTGTCCTGCACCTTCTCCCATAGAGAGCTTCAAAAGGTGCCATCTTTAGGCTGGATTGATAACTATTGTTATAAGCAAACTCTGCCAAGGAGAGGTGCTTATCCCAGTTCTTGCCACAGTCGATCGCACAAGCTCTCAGCATATCTTCCAGAATCTGGTTTACCCTTTCCGTCTGACCATCAGTCTGTGGGTGGTAAGCTGAACTCCTGATTAGCTTGGTTCCCAAAGACTTTTGCAATTGTTCCCAAAATCTGGCAACAAATTGGGCTCCTCGGTCAGAAACAATGGTCCGAGGTAATCCATGCAAACACACGATCCGGTCAATATACAATTCTGCATATCTCTGACCCTTATTAGTGGTGTGCACAGGAAGAAAATGTGCCACTTTCGTCAATCGGTCTACAATAACCCAAATTGAATCATGATGACGAGAGGTGTTGGGTAGACCCACAATGAAATCCATGCTGATGTCGTCCCACTTCCACGAAGGTACGGGTAGTGGTTGCAAAGCTCTAGCGGACTTCAAGTGGCTTGCCTTTACCCTCTGACAGGTGTCACATTCTGATACATACTGGGCTATTTCCCTCTTCATTCTGGTCCACCAGTACAAAGGCTTCAAATCATGGTACATCTTGGTGCTTCCCGGATGCATAGAGAATTTGGAGAGATGAGCTTCATCCAAAATTCTCCTCTTGAGATCCTGGTCCTTAGGAATTACCAATCTGTTTTTGAACCATAACACACCCTTCTCATCCTGGCGGAAACAATTATACTTCTCAACCTTCTGATGGAGATTCTTCTTGATAATCTGCACTCCCTTGTCACTGAGCTGGGCCATAATGATCTGGTCTTGCAAAGCTGGCTCAACAGAAATGTGAGACAAAGAACCAGAGGAAATCACTTCAATTTGCATCTTGCTCAACTCATCACACAAGGTGTTAATGCGAGAATCCATCAGAACACAGTTGCACTGCAACTTCCGACTCAAGGCGTCAGCTACCACATTAGCCTTTCCTGGGTGATAATGTACCTCCAGGTCATAATCCTTGATCAGCTCTAGCCATCTTCTCTGCCTCATGTTAAGATTAGCCTGAGTAAAAATGTACTTAAGGCTCTTATGATCAGTGAAGATGTTGCAGTGGGTTCTCATTAGATAGTGCCTCCACATCTTCAATGCATGAACCACTGCTGCTAACTCAAGGTCATGAGTGGGATAATTTTGCTCATGAGGCCTGAGGGCTCTTGAAGCATAAGCAATGACTCGGTTGTCTTGCATCAAGACACAACCTAGCCCGGTGCCTGAGGCATCACAATATACATCAAAAGGCTTGCTGCTGTCGGGTTGCGCCAATACTGGTGCTGTGGTCAGATGCTGCCTTAATGCATGGAAGGCATCTTCGCACTTCTGACTCCACACAAATTTGACTTATTTCTTTAGCAACTCAGTAATAGGCTTCGCAATTCGAGAGAAGTCCGGAATAAATCTTCGGTAATAACCAGCTAATCCCAGAAAACTCCGAATCTGACGAACAGTTGTTGGTGGCTTCCAGTTCATCACCTCTTGCACTTTATCAGGATCAACAGCTATTCCAGCCTGAGAGATAGTGTGACCCAAGAATTTGATTTCCTTTAGCCAAAAATCACACTTGGATAACTTGGCATAAAGGTGGTGCTCTCGCAGACGTTGAAGTACTACATGCAAATGCCCGGCATGTTCTTCTTCGTTCCTTGAGTACACCAGAATATCATCGATGAAAACCACCACGAACTTATCCAATTCCGGCATAAAAACAGAATTCATCAGATACATGAAATATGCTGGTGCATTTGTCAGCCCGAATGACATCACCAAGAATTCATATAGCCCATATCTGGTGGAGAATGCCGTCTTCGGAATATCACTTGCTCGTATTTTGATCTGATGGTAGCCAGAGCGAAGGTCTATCTTGGAAAACACCTTGGCTCCGACCAACTGGTCAAAGAGAACATCAATACGAGGCAAAGGATACTTGTTCTTGATAGTTACCGCATTAAGAGGGCGGTAATCTATACACAGCCTCAAGCTTTCATCCTTCTTCTTCACAAACAGTGCTGGACATCCCCAAGGCGAAGTGCTCGGGCGAATGAAACCCTTATCCAGCAACTCTTGCAATTGCTTCTTCAATTCTGCCAACTCAGCGGGCGGCATTCGGTAGGGCCTCTTGGAAATTGGGGCCGTTCCCTGTTGCAACTCGATGGCGAATTCAATATCCCGGTCCGGTGGCATTCCTGGCAATTCATCAGGAAAGACATCTGCATACTCACAGACCACTGGGATCTTCCTTAAAGGTAGCTCCGTCATAGAGAAAGCACATGACTGAGAAGAACCCTGACTAGGCAAAATCAAGGTGAAATTCCCGCAGAAAGGGGAATTAACTTCCACGGTACGGTTGGCTACATCAAGCACAACTTGGTGCAAGGTCATCCAATTTGCCCCTAGAATAATGTCCACATTCTCCAATCCCAACACAAGAAGAGTGGTTTTGATAATGTGGCTTCCCAGTTGAATAGGCACACTTTGGTTTAATTGATTAGTTGCAATTTTACCCCCGGGTGTGACTATCATGAATGACCCCTTTGAGTGAGAGAATGGCAGTTTGCATTTAGCACTGAACTTTTGGCTAATGAAACTATGAGATGCACCAGAATCAAACAGAATTAAAGCAGGTTGATTATAAACTGAAAAGATACCAGTCATGATAGGAGCTCCTTCTGGCACTTCCTCAAGAGCAGTGAAGTTGAGCTTCCCTTGCCTGACTTGCACCTTCTGCTTTCTTCCCTTGTCTTGATTTGGTGCTGGCATCTGCCTCTGCTGGTTCCTGGGACAATTCTTGGCATAGTGGCCCACATTGCCACAAGTGAAACACTTGTTCCCATTGCCCTGGCGGAACTGCTGCTGCGGAGGCTGATTGTTCCTTGGGGCGGGAGCTGGGTAGCGGTTGGGTGTCGGCTGCTGCTGCTGCTGAGGTGGCCTGATCACCCATCTGCCTGCCTGCTGCTGAAAACCCCTGCTCTGATTGTGAGAAACAATCCGGAACCTCTGAGCTTGAGCGGATGGTGCTGCCATTGGTGCCTTTCTCTTCTTCTCTGCCCGGTGAGCAACAATGCAATCCTCCTGGGAGATGGCCATATTGACCAACTCATTGAAGCTATCAGCCCGGACAGTGTTGAGTCGTTCCCGCAGCTTGGTATTGAGACCCCTGCGGAAGCGATCCCTCTTTTTCTCATCAGAATCAGCATGATATCCTGCATACTGGCATAAGTCATTGAAGGCTTGCGCATACTGCAGTACCGTGCGGGTTCCTTGATTGAGGGCCAGAAACTCATTCAACTTCCGATCAAGAATGCCAGCTGGAATGTGGTGTCCTCTGAAGGCAGTCTTGAATTCCTCCCAAGATACCTCACGATCATCAGGGAGCATAGCACGGAAGTGATCCCACCAAGTCCGAGCAGAACCGCGAAGCTGCTGCGCGGCGAAGCGGGTCTTGGTAGCATCAGGGCAGTCTCCCGTGAGGAGGGGAAACTTGGACTCGACGACGCGAAGCCATACGTCGGCGTCCAACGGATCCTCTGCCTTGGCGAATAAGGGCGGCTGCGTGCTCAGAAACTCCTGGTATGTTGCCATAGCCGGAGGTCGCTGAGGCTGGCCTCCACCATGCTGCTGGGGGTGGGGTTGCCGCTGCAAGAGCTGTCGCAGAATCTCATTCTGCTGGGCCATCAGCTCCTGCACTGTGGGAGCTGGAGAAGGTGGCGGGGGAACCTGCTCGTTCTGCCCGCGACGCTGCCTAGCTGCCATCTGAAAACAGAGATTGTCGCCATTGTTATCCCAACTCACAATTTCGAATGGCAAGATATCATTTCCTATAGAAAAAGAATGCCATAATCATAATATCAGGTTCGAAATGAAGATAACATGGTGACAAGGATCCCACAGATTCCAAAAGTTCACAGGGTTACATTAATCAGGGGAAAGTACCCACAAGCCTAGTCCAAAATATGATACTACTAAGCTCGCATAGGTTTCTATCCACCTAAAAATGTCGAAGCGACTGCTTAACCCTGAGCGGTGGAAGCGACACTGGATACGGGTGAAGGGGGCATCGCGGAGGTAGTCCCATTGGCACCAGGGGCTGGTCCTAGCTCCTCGGGAGCCTCTTCTCCCTCGCTTCCTGCTTCATTGGCCTCCATCTCCAGGTGGTGCATGTCCAAGTGGTCGTTTGCTTCCTCGAGTTCCCTCTGCACATCGTGAAGCTGGTTCTCCAAAACATCAATAGTGTTGTCTCGGATCTCCACTTGCTGCTCCAGGGTAGCGATACGCTGGTTCAGCTTCTCCACCTGCAGATCCTTTTCCACCAACTCTGTGGATAGGTCGACCACAAAATCTTCCCGACTGTCGAGAGTGAGCTTGGCAGTCCGAGCGGTGTTAGCGAGAAGTGTCATAGCATCGCTCTGAAGGGCCTGAAGGCGGTACAGCGCACTCATGCACTGAACGGTGACCCTCCCAACCAAGTCAGGATACATGGCCCACACATCCTTCACATGGCTCACGCAGTTACACCACATGGGATCATCCTTCCTCTCAGCAGGGAAGAGTCCCAAGGGGTGCATCACCATCTCCAGGGGATGGTAGCCACAGAAAGTCGTCAGAGCCTTCATGGCTGCTGCCTCAACGGTGTCGTCCGTCCTGAGTCCGATCGTCTCAGAGTCAAGAGAACGCCAACCCGGCTGAAGGGGATGAGCCTCCAAAGTCAGCCAGACCCGACAACGAGGTACCCGATGCTCCTCATACAACTGCACCGTGTACAAAGGGGGCGTAGGGTAACCGGCGGAGTTAAGCACTTCCCACAAGATGGAGGGAAAGCCATCACGAGAAAGGAAGTCAGAACTGAAACGAGAGTCTCCTCCACTAGCGGGGGTGGGTGAATTCATCTGCGGAAGGGAATCAAAGATAAAGATTATGGTGGAAGGAAAAGAAAAAGAGAGCCCGGATGGTTTTAAAGAAAAAGGGGTTAGCTCACATTTTAATTTCCTCTTTATGTTTTATAATGCATGCATGCTGGAAGAAACGTTGCCTCTCAAAAAGAAAATAGGGTGCCTTTTTAGGGCATCCA
This sequence comes from Zea luxurians, assembly GCA_029449295.1. Classification (NCBI taxonomy): domain Eukaryota; kingdom Viridiplantae; phylum Streptophyta; class Magnoliopsida; order Poales; family Poaceae; genus Zea; species Zea luxurians. The sequence continues at coordinate 11,217,260 of JAOPSE010000057.1, forward strand.
AAAATATAGGTATTGGCCCACGGGGCCTAATTAATTAGCCACCTATTTCCCTCTATGCCTAAGGCCTTTCGTCCTAGGTCTAGCGGTCTAGTCCTGACGATCTATTAGCATTTTCTAGGCAAGTTTTAGATTTTGAAAATTGGTATTCTTGGTTTATTGTTTTTCTCTGTGGTGGAATTTGCTCCGATACCAGCTGTGGCAGAACCACCCAAATTATTCCAGCTTAAGTGCCTAAGTCATGCCTCAAGGGCCGTGACACACTTAAATCGGAATAACCCGTCAGTCCTTCAGATCTAGTCTGATAGAGCCACTTAACCAGGATCAAATTCCACAATCTCACTCGAAGGTGAGTCACAGAAGAATTACAATAAAACAGGAAACCTCAAATTAAGTACTGAATTATTACATGAATCGGAGTTCTGGAGTAGCAAATAAAGTTCATTAAGTAAAGTGCAGCGGATAATCGATGTCGTCGGTAATGAGGAAATGGGCAAGGCCTAGCCCACTACTCCTCATGCTCCTCTCCTGCCGGAGCAACATCCCACTCGACCGTCCAACCCGGTGGCAGGGTGGTAGGCCAAGTCACACCATCAATCAAATCCTGCATGGTACCTGCAAAAATGGTGCCACAAGCAAGGCTGAGTATACTAATACTCAGCTAGACTTACCCGGTGTGAGGAGTCTACTCCTCTACCTCTAGACTATGCAGCTGTTTGGCTGAGGGGTTTGGTTTGCCAAAAGCACTAGCTGTTTCTAAAATCATCTTTTAGCTTTTCAATTTCTACCATCATTAACTTAACTAGATTTGCTCCTTCTAAGCATACATGGTAACAATCAATTAGTTCAATCAACAAGTTATCTCATGTAACCACATTTCACTTCTTACTCGATGCAGTACAAGGAATCAAGCAGTCTCATTAGCTGCGAGAAGCAGACGATTCGAATCGAGTTTTAAAACCTTGCAAGGTAAACCTAAACACACGGCATGTCAGGGCACTCCGACCCTACACATGACAACCGTCCCCATCGATTCCCCGTTCGCGTCCAGGCCTCACCGCCTTGGCATACAATGCTCCACTGACCCCGGCTGCCGCCGTGCAGTGACCGCACTTGTACCCACCATAGCTAGCATGGGAGACCCAGTCTCAGGCCGCATGAGGGATAAAGTCCGCGCCCGGCTTCACTCAGGTACTAGGTTTACCGGTTACCATTTTTCCCGGCATGTGCTTAGTACGTTCAAAAGCTTGACTCAGGTATCCACACATTAATCCTTAATTCATTTTCCCGTCTCATGGACAAGGCATCCTCCCTGGATCCAAGTCCATAGACCAACATCTATCCCGTTATCAAGATGAATACAATCAATTCCTGACCTCGCGCGAGTGCTAGAAAAATCACTCGACTTCTACCGAGATCCTGATTAGCAAGCAGCTACTCGACCTAGCATACTAGTATTCATCTCAAAAAGGAGTCCTAAGTTCATGCATCTAGAGGTTTCAAGCAATTCCTACACTTAAGTGCACATTACAAACCTACAAGCATTAAGTGTAGTAAAGTAGCATATAATAATAGGTTATGCATAAAACCGGGGCTTGCCTTCAATTGCTGGGGCTGCGGGGAGATCCTCAATAGCAGCCTCTGAAGCCTGCTCCTGGTCCTCCTCTTGGACAGGTCCTTGCTCGGGGATGAGCACGTACTCTCCGTCGGCTAGATTACAATCTAATGAATGCAATGCGTAAGATATATGCATGATATGATATGTGCTTTTAGAAATCATAACTTAAAAGGTGTAAAATTTTTCTTGAGTTAAACAAAGTTAACTTTACTTATGCAAGACCCTTGGGTGGTATACTTGGTAATTTAAGTTAAACTTTTAGCTAAGGCAAGTGGTAGGTTTTACCTTTAGGGGTTCCACTGGATTCTTTTAAGTCTTAGGGATAATGATAAGTACTCAAGTTAGACTTATTGAGGTGGGGTTTATTTCCTCTTTCCTTTTTCTTTATTCTCTTTAATGTTTTGGAGTAGGTTTGAACTACAAGTTGCCTTTATAAAATTCTAAAAATTCTGTAAAAATTATAGTGGCTTGCTACTGGTGTGTGTTTCTCTGTCTTAAAATTTGGGGATCAGAGGGTGAATAGTTTTCTCTGCACAAAATTATTAAGTTCTAGGGTAGAAGAGGTGCTTTGAACTACAACTAATATTTAACAGTGGGTAATTCTTCAGAACTTATTTTTGCTGGCTTTTAGGTGTTATAATATGACTTGATACAAACTTCTAGCCATTAATACCTTTTAATTATTTTTCTATGGTTTTCTCAAGTTTCTAGCCAAATGGGTGCTTTCTACTACCACTATATTTGAAAAATATCAAACAACAGAATCCTTACTTTTCTTAGTCATTGTTTTGTGCAAGAGCAATCATTCTGAAGTTTGGCATCTTTTTGCTTAAGGGAAGGGGGTGGGGTGCATTATTTGAATTAAATGGCCTTTCCCTTAAATCATTAGCAAATGGTATGAGTTTGCTTCCTTTTCATGGGTTTGCATTTTTCTCTGGTAGTTCACCTTATTAAGGACTTAGCTAATTTTTGGTTGCTCATTATCACAATATTTGGGGTTGCTCATGATTTAGTTAGAAAATGCCTTATTATCACCTTGGATTTATTTTCCTTACTCAAGAAGTTGGATTGAGGTGCTTTATATTTTTGCAGTGGGGCTCTGGTGGTTATAAGTTCACTGGATTTTTGTCAAGCATTTTGGTTATAGTTTTGCCTCTTTAATAATTGATTTTCAGTCTTATTTAGGCTAAACAAATCATTTTAATTTAAAACTGGTCCAAATTAATGGTCTCTGTATTTTTCCAAGGTTCTCTGTTACTTAAGTAAACTAGGAAAAATAATATTAATCACTGTTCATTAATTTCTAATACCTTTTTGATTTTCTCTAAGTTTTGGTCAAAACATCTTTAAATGAGAAACTACATCATAATTTCTAATGCTGGGGTTCCTACTATTTTTAAACAGTGTCTAAAGGAGGTTTGAATACCCACAAATTTTCTTAAGTCTAGTACAGAAGAAAAACTAATTTTCCTTGATTAAATAAGGTTTAGTGGGTTTCTGTTTTTAATTTTAAACTCTAAAATTTTGAACAGAAAGCATAGGGTTTACCATTTTTAAATGATAGATTGTAATATACAGAGGCTAGCAAAATTGGTTTGACATTTTTTGAGTAAGAATTCATCAAGTTATGAATTTTACAAGTTCTCTGGTTATTTAAAAGAATTTCAGAATCGATTTAAATGAAAATCTACTTTGCACTGGGGTCCCTGGATGTTTTCTAAGTTTTTCCTCGCGAATCAGTCCTCAGGTTACTATTCACCAGGGTCTCTGACATTGCAGAAAACCCCTCGGGTTTTTCACCTCCTAACCCGAGGTCCTTAGTTTAACTTAAACAGTAGCCGCGGCGGGGAAAAGGGCGGAGGGGCTTACCGGCGGCGAAACTGCTCCGGTGAAGTGGTCGAGGATGACGGGGAGGTCCTGGGGATCACAACGGTGTGCGGAACGCCGTCGGAGATGGCCGGAGTCGGTCGGTCCACGCGCGCAGGCGGGGATGCTCGTCGGCGGCGAAGAGACCGGCCTGGCCACGGCGAGATAGTTCAATCAAATGGGTCAGGGAGGTCCACGGGATGCCAGAGAAGACATGAGCGAGAGGAATTGGGCGGAGACTCACCGGATAACTCGGTCCACGCGCGGCGGCGGAAGACCGAAGTCCGGCGAAGTCGATCACGGGCCTCCGGTGAAGTCCGGCTGGGTCCGAGGGCTTGGCGAGCTTCACGGACTACTGGTGGAGCTGGCCGAAGCACTGGCTGGGCTTGAGGACGGCTGGGGCGGGCTGGCCACGGTGGCCGAAGCTTGGGCGGCAATGGCGGGCGGAAAACAAGCTCGCTGGAGCTGAGAAAAGTGGCTGGCCGAAGAGGGTGAGTGCGGGGTGAAGTGAGGCGCGCCTGGGGAGGCTTTATAGGCGCGGGCGGGCACGGCCGAGGGCGAGGACGCGCGGCGGACGCGACTGGTCGCCGGGGAGCGCGCGCGCGCGGGTTGGGCGAGCTCTGGCACGCCGGCCAGGGTCGAACACGTGGGAGCACGCGTTCTGCCCAAGTTCTGGCGCGTGTAGTCGCTCATCCGAGCCTGCTCTCGCCTTGGTCAATGCACAAAACCTCTTCCCCTCCCTACAAGCTACCATTCTTGTGTGGGGGTCAAAGGATTTTGCCTACTGGTTGCAGAGATATGGAGCCAGGAAATCTGGTCTGTCTCCCTGCACAAATCCGAGGCAAATCCAAGGTTTAGTCGTGTCTAGGGCTCGCGTCCCAATGCCATCTTCTGGCACACGACAGAGGGGTTAGTTAGGCACATTTTTGTCAATGGGGCCATTAGGATTCGAGTTAGGGATCAAGGTGAACATCCCTGATCTTTGGATCAAGGTCTGAAATTCAGAAATCTGAAATTCAGAATTCTTATCAAGTCCACACATGGAAAGCTTGATTTGGGGTTTTATTTGAGCTATTTTGGTTAAGCTTTCTCAACCTTTCTTGTTGCCCATTAAATATACTTCAATTTTTATATTTGGCTCAACTCAAAATTTTAAACTTTTCACTCCCTTTTCCTCTCTTTTGAATTTTTGCTCATGGGGCTCATTCAGGGTTTTTAAACTAGGGTTGCACAATCTGATCTTTTAAGGGACTTATTTGTTTTGATCATGACACTTTAAGTATATACTTGGTGACTTCATTATTTCTTAAGTTATTTTGATGCTCATGCTTACTTTGGTTCACATAAAATAATGGCTCTTGGTTTGGCTTTTGAAAGAAAAACCCTGAGTGACACTGGGGTGTCACACTGGCCCAAGGGCACATTTCCCTTTCAGGGAGGTCTAGCGCCAGAGCAGCATAGATCATTTTTGATGTCATCACAAATTGAACCTAAATGGCTCTACTAGCTTTTGTCATCAGATCAGCTTTCCACCCATGTAACTAGGCTGCAGTTTTATCAACAATTGCTTGAACTTGACTTCTCCTAAGCTTTCTAAGAGAAAGCGGGAGGCCAAGGTACTGATAGGGAAACTCCAAAATGGAACATGGAAGGAGCTCCTAAACACAAGCAAGATCATCCTTAGAACATCGAATAGGAAAAACATTACTCTTCTGAAATTGGTCTTTAGACCGGACGCATGCCCAAAAATCCTAAGGATTTCCAGAATCAGATTTATGTCTGAGGGGACCGGCTTGAGGAAAACCACCACAGCATCCGCGTACAAAGAGAAATGGTGCTGCAAACTGTTTGTGGACAGAGAGTGAAGCAGCCCTTCATCAGAAGCCCTCTGGATTAGCAAGTTGAGAGTGTCCATGACTATCGAAGAGGAAATCTCCGGCCGGGTGGTGTAACGCACCCGCCCTATGTCCTAAGATGAGGAGGGGGCCTAAGTGTTTTGCCTGCTAGATGGATTCGGGATGAACACGAGTGAACACTAGGATTTAGAGTGGTTTGGGTCACCGGAGCGTAATACCCTACTCCACTGTGAGTTGTATTGAGTATGTGAGTCTGTGAGCTTGAGCCTAGAGAACTTGTGTGAATCTGAGAGCTTGCCTTGTAACGTTGTGTGCCTTCCCTTTTATAGCTCAAGGGAGGCGCATACATGGGTGCTGAGCCCCGACATGTGGGCCCAGGAACATAATGGAAGGAATACATAGAGCAACTAATGCAGGTGACGTCTGTGCAATCTCCAGGTCCATGTTGTCCGTAGCACACGCAGTGTTGACATGCAGCGGCACCTTCCTTGGTAACGTATGAGTAATGATGGGCATAGTGCACACGGCAGCATGGGCGTGTAGTCTGCCAATGGAACAGACAGGCATGCCGCCTGTGGGATGGACAGGTCGCTGCCTGCCAGCAGAATGGATAGGTCTCATTAAATGCGGAGGCGGCACATCGCCTGTCAGTGGAATGGACAGGCACGCCACCTGCAGAATGGACAGATCTCATTAAATGCCGAGGCGACACATCTCCTGTCAGCGGGATGGACAGGCGGCGCGCCTTATCCGCAATAAATGCAGGGGCCACGTAACCCGGAGGCCTTATGTCAAGCTCTGTCCGCTGGCTTACGTCACATGTAGTAGGCCACGTGGCAGCATCGGGTCTCCGCCTGGGCGGGGAGCAGAAGCGTATACGGACAGGTCCGCACCAGACTAGGTCTGGACACGTGTCGGTACCGGACCCCCGCCTAGGTCCTGTTCAAGGCCCAAGTATGTTCTATCCTGGGTCCTTGGGGCCCCCCTATGGATGGCCCGGACGCCTTACGGGGGGGGGGGGGGGGTCCGGATCCTATTCTAGGGGTCCGACTTGCACACGTTGAGGTCCGGGACCAACCTTGGGGTCCGGACTGTATATCCGGGGGTCCGGCATTCTCCTGTGGGGGTCCAGACCACTTTTGACGCCTCGGAGTATATCACCTTTTCTGGACACGTGGCGGCTTCGAACCCGCCCATGTGGTGGAGTCGGGCGCAGCTGTGGACCCAGAATAGCCGCCTGAGATTGAGGCGAGCCGTGGCTTGGTCCCACACACATCACTTCTACCACGCTACTAAGGTATAGCCGCGTGGGTTCTTCGTCTTTGTATAGTAGCAGGGGGTACCCTAGTTTCAGGGTACCGATAGTGGCCCCCAAGCCCACCTCAGGGGAGGATGCGAGCCTGTAGGTGGGGCCAAAACTTGTACTTCGCGTCAACATGGCATGACCGGTGACTGGGGCACCACCTCAGCGCGCGCCGCATTAGCTTAGCGCATCTGGTGACGCACGTGCTGTCAGTCCTCCCTCGTTCACGTCAACTGCCACATATGTCCCCGCGGCTGACTGACCCACGGCCCCACGTCTGTCGGTTCCATCGGGCCACACGCGGGGTGCCTCGTTGCCGCCGCCTTGGTTAATAAATATCTCTCCGCAGCGGCCCTGAGGCGGTGCACGATCGTGCGTGGTGGTTCGCTTCCCGCGTGACAGTTCGCTTCTTCCGCACTCGGGGACCAGCACACCAGCTGCATGACTTGTGGGCCTGGGCCCCCATATCAGAGACTGGGCCGCATGGGCGCTAGGTGCGCATCGGACAAGATTTCCTGGGGCGCGAGCGGAAGAGTCTTCCTTGAAAAGGGATTCACCCTGCGTGCAGCAGTGATGCTTTCGCATTCTCTCCAACTGCTGCGCCCTTTTGCCTCCGAGCCCTCTGCGCCCCTTTGCATTCGCGCTCTTCTGCTTTCTGCCGCCGTAGTCGCCATGGCCTCGCTGGTTCATCCCGAGCGTTTCTAGTCCGAGGGGCACTCAACCTGGTGCGCAACCTGCTCGGATGGAGTGCGCCAGCGTTCGCCGAAAGGATCCGCGCTGGCGCCACTCCCCTCGGTGATCTCATCGCTGGGGAGTTCGTGCTCTTCGTCTCCTACCTCTCCTGCGGGTTGGCGCTGCCGATCTCGCCTTTCTTCCTGCTGCTGCTGGAGGAGCTCGGCCTTCAGCTTCAGCACCTCACGCCCACTTCATCCTCCAGGCGGCCATCTTTGCCGACCTGTGCGAGATGTGAAAGTCGCCGAGAGGGGGGGTGAATAGGCGTGATCTAAAAATTATAAGCTTAAGCACACACTACAAGCTAGGGTTAGCATTAGAATAAAAATCGAGTCCAAAAGAGAGGGCAAAAAACAAATCAAAAAGGAAATGAAGCGGATGACACGGTGATTTGTTTTACTGAGGTTCGGTTCTTGCAAACCTACTCCCCGTTGAGGTGGTCACAAAGACCGGGTCTCTTTCAACCCTTTCCCTCTCTCAAACGGTCACCTAGACCGAGTGAGCTTTTCTCCTTAATCAAACGGGTCACTTATACCCCTACAAGGACCACCACAACTTGGTGTCTCTTGCTTTGATTACAAGTGTCTTGAGAACAAGAAAGAGGAAGAAGAAAAGTGATCCAAGCACAAGATCTCAAAGAACACGAGCAAAACTGTCTCTCTAGTCACTAATTGCTTTGAGTGGAATTGGGACTTGGAGAGGCTTTGATTCAATCTATTTGTGTGTTGTATTGAATGCACTAGCTCTTGTATTGAGTGAGATGTCTGAAAAACTTGGATGCATTAAAGTGTGGTGGTTGGGGGGTATTTATAGCCTCAACCACCAAAATAGCCGTTGGGGAAGTCTGCTATCGAAGGGCGCACCAGACAGTTCGGTACGCCACCAGACACTGTCCGGTGCGCTAGCCACCCAACCGTTAGGGTTCTGACGGTTTCGACCGTTGGAGCTCTGACTTCATGGGGCACCGGACAGTCTGGTGCCGCACCAGACAGGTACTGTTAACTGTCCGGTGCGTCTTCTGGCGCTGCTCTGACTATGCGCGCGCAGACGCACACTGTTCACTGTTCACAGTTGCTTTTGCAGACGACCGTTGGCGCAGTAGCCGTTGCTCCGCATGGCACACCGGACAGTCCGGTGCTACACCGGACAGTCCGGTGAATTATAGCAGAGTGCCATTTCTAGAAACCCGAAGGTGGCAAGTTTGAGTTGATCCATCCTGGTGCATCGGACACTGTCCGGTGGCACACCGGACAGTCCGGTGCGCCAGATCAGGGCAGTCTTCGGTTTCTTTTGCTCCTTTCTTTTTGAACCCTAACTTGTTCTTTTATTGGTTTGTGTTGAACCTATGGCACCTGTAGAACATATAATCTAGAGCAAACTAGTTAGTCCAATTGTTTGTGTTGGGCAATTCAACCACCAAAATCATTTAGGAAAAGATTTGACCCTATTTCCCTTTCAATCTCCCCCTTTTTGGTGATTGATGCCAACACAAACCAAAGCAAATATATAAGTGTAGAATTGAACTAGTTTGCATAATGTAAGTGCAAGGGTTACTTGGAATTAAACCAATATATTATTTCTACTAGATATGCATGGATTGCTTTCTTCTTATTTAACATTTTGGACCACGCTTGCACCACTAGTTTTGTTTTTGCAAATTCTTTGGAAAATTCTGTTCAAAATCCTTTTACAAGTAGTCAAAGGTATATGAATAAGATTGAAAGGAGCATTTTCAAGATTTGAGATTTTCTCCCCTTGTTTCAAATGCTTTTCCTTTGACTCAAACAAAACTCCCCCTAAATGAAATTCTCCTCTTAGCTTTCAAGAGGGTTTTGGGATATATTAATTGAGATACTCTCATTAGGAGAATACCAATTTGAAAGATACTAATACCAATAAAAATTTTCAAAACATAATTAAAAATTAGGTGGTGGTGCGGTCCTGTTGCTTTGGGCTAATACTCTCTCCCCCTTTGGCATGAATCACCAAAAACGGAGACTTTGTGAGCCCTTAGTAAATTCTCTCCCCCTTTGGCAGACAATATATGAGTGAAAGATTATACCAATGTGGAGAGATAGCAGAATGCCGGCAAAAAGTAGATAATACCAATGGAGTTGAGTGGAAGCGTCGTCTTTGCCGAATACTCCATTTCCCTTTCAATTCTATGACTAAGCATGAGAATACACTTGAAAACACATTAGTCATAAACATAAAAGAGATATGATCAAAGGTATATAAATGAAGCGTCCCCAATCCTCTAGGACTCAAATGTGAAACAATTACTAGTCCCAGGAGGCTAGTAAACACATTTATACATCAGATGATACCAAATCTGCTTAAACGAGACAAACCTACAAAGGTGGCGAACAACTTTAAGAGTTGGTCCACAACTCGGGACATATCACCAGAGTGGGGCTGAAGCAGCCCGATATACGCAGCGAAGCAAATCAGCGGTCCAACAGCCACAGGCAAGGTTGGGAACAGTCGTAACTCTTACCCGATCTCCTTTTTCTGAAAAACAACAAATAAGCAAGGGTGAGTACAAACGTACTCAGCAGCCCACCTTCACCCGCGGAATGGGGAAATCAGATATAATGCATGGAATATGTAGAGCTTAGGATATTTGCAGAAACAGCAATATTTTATGCAGGGTTCTTTTGAAAAACATTTTGTATTTTGCAAAGCGCATCCTCTCCAAAAGGAGCAGGAAGTTTTTCAATATTAGAAAAAAATCCCCCTGGACTAAACCATCCAGGTATCTCAGCAGTTTCCCACTGGTTTTCATTTTCAAAAACAGCTATTGGACTTCCCGTCCACCATAGCTCACGGCTCAACCGCCGGTCCTTTTAAAAACCACTTTTCTCAAACGCACCCTTTTTTTGGAAAACAAAACACTAATTGCCATACCACACCAGACTCGTCCATTCCTGTGGACACAGACTATTCGAATAGGTTCTCAAACTCTGCGCAGAGGTGTACACTTTACCCACTAGTCCGGCTCTGCGATCTCATGGCCGATGAGATCCGAATCCGAATCTCTTTCTTTCCTCGCACGTCCTAACCTTAACGGTTATACCGGAAGGAGTCAGGCCACCGCCATGTCCAAACCGGACAAAACATTCCCCCTCCTTATCCTCCCAGTGCTCCCCAGCCTTCATAACCCTGGGGTTGGACCATACGAGTTCAGATTGAGTGACTGCCCACACAGTCTCGAGTGGTTGTACTTATCATGAGTGTAGGTAGTGAAAGATGACAAACCGGTCCTTATAAGAGGAGACAATCCTTCTGCTCACGCCTAAACCAACTGAGCCATCACCTTAGGCCCTCCCCTAAACCAGGGAGTCCTTGATCATCCCTACTCAAAGGTGATAAGGGTGAAAACCCTTCATCAAACACATTTTGAAAAGCATTTTCTTTTGAAAACTCACATCTTTCCTCAAATCATTTGTAACAAATATGTCAGGGATTGATTGCGGCAAGCGGCTGGGTGGCCATAATAACTTGTCTCAAAATCATATCATGCATAAAATAACAGGCTGAGGGTTGTGGTTGAAAAACATAGGTAATTTATGCATCAAAGGGATCCAGTGAGCTTGCCGTGCTTATTTGGCGAAGGGGGAAGGGGAGCTCGCGGAACTGGCTTCTAGCTCCACTGCCTGGCGTAGACTTGCAGATCTAGCCTCCACGAGACGGCACGAACGCTCCGATAACTATGCAACATGAATAAGCAAACATACAAACAAGCAAGTATACCAACAAATATTTAGTATAGTGGTCAGAATAGTGATATATGGATGGGTAGAGTCTTGAGTAGAATCTATGTCATGTGGTGTTGTGATATTATGGTGGTGGAGCGGAGGTGCTTACCAGGAGGGTGGGCTGGAGGCGAAGCGACACTATGCGTGTAGCCGGAAGAGCAGAGTAACTGAGTGGGTGGGGTGTTTGCCTTGGCTGAGGGTGTTGAGTGTGTGTGGAGAGGGAGAGGGTAGCTGGGTGTATTTATAGCTGAGTGTATGTGGTGTAGCACAGTGAAGTTCACTGTTGGTGAGAATAGTGACGAATGAATTGTCTGACTTAGTATGAACATGAGAGTTATAGGCAGAATATGGGACGAGAGTATTTTGGGAGTCTTCTGGAATATGAACCATGCTTAAGGGATGACATGGTTGGATAGGGAATAGTTTGATAAGAATTTAGAAACAAGAATTATTGGAATCTGAGTTTGGAAGCCTGGTTCAAAGGAATCTCAAAGTTAAGCATGCTCAACTTAGAGAAACCTAGGATGGGTGACCAGATGGGAAGTTCCCTACTGGAAGGAAAATCACAGTCACCGGAGTCCGTATGACTGGAATATGGGTCTAGCTGGTCTTAAGTGGACTGGACAACATGATGGATGAGTAGTTGAAATTTGGGGCGATCAGATGATCGATGAATAGTAATGATGATTAGTAACGATGAATAGTGGTGACGGAAAAGTAATTATAGATAACATCGATGAATACTAACGATGATGAATAGTAACGATAAATAGTAACGATGACGAATAGTATATGTGAATAGTAACGATGAATAGTAACGGTGAATAGTAATGATGAATAGTAATGGTGAATAGTGATGGTGAATAGTTCGTATGAACGAACGATGAAAGATGAATAGGAACTATGAACGAATGGACGAACGATCGAATGATCGGACGAACGAACGATCGGAATTTTGGCAGCATAACGGCAGGAAAAAGATTATTTGGACGAACGAACGGACGAACGATCGGATTATCGGACGAACGAACGATCGGAATTTCGGTAGCATAACGGCAGGACAAAGATTATCTGGAAGAACGACAAATAGGGACTATGAACGAACGATGAACGATGAATAGGGACTATGAACGAACGATGAACGATGAATAGGGAACTATGAACGAATGATGAACGATCGAATGATTGAACGAACGAACGATCGGAATTTCGGCAGCATAACGGCAGGACAAAGATTATCTGGAAGAACGATGAATAGGGACTATGAACGAACGATGAACGATCGAATGATCGAACAAACGAACGATCGGAATTTTGGCAGCATAACGGCAGGACAAAGATTATCTGGAAGAACGATGAATAGGGACTATGAACGAACGATGAACGATGAATAGGAACTATGAACAAACGATGAACGATCGAATGATCGAACGAACGAACGATCGGAATTTCGGCAGCATAACGGTAGGAAAAAGATTATTTGGACGAACGAACGGACGAACGAACCATGAATGATCGAACGAACGGACGAACGATCGGACGAACGAACGAACAAACTAAGAACAGGGGACGAACGATCGAAGAACGATCGAACGATCCTTGTGCTAGTGTGTGCTTGTGTGGAACATGGAGTGGGTGTGTGTGTGGGGGGGGGGAAGAGAGTTGCCATGAAATGGCTTGGGGTGGGATGAGAGGAGACCCTTGCCCCTCTATTTATAGCCATGGTGGGGGGATTAGGGGGAGGGATGAGAGGATTAGTGGGAGGATGAGAGGATTAGTGGGAGATTAGCATGTATTTGTCTTGTATAAGTGTAATTAGCTTGTAGAGTTCAACGTATGACACCGGAGGCATACGTATACGTATGGGCATGAGGAAAGTTATGAAGAAAATATTTGTAGGGTCTTGAAAAATGATTCTGAAGGTATTTCTCAAGAGGAAAATATCCGAAGATATATCGGTGGAATAGTTGAGCAGTATTTCTGGAAAGAACTTGAAGGGGACCACTAGGAAATATCTGGGCAGTATTTCTGGAAAGAATTTGAGGGGGATCACTCGGGAAATATTTGTAGGTATTTTGAGGAGGATTTTGGAGATAATATAGACCACTAAATTTTATTTGTTGATATCAACTCGCAAACAAACATTTTGAAATGAAACTTGAAATTCATTTTGAATTTAGGGCGAGTTTGAGAAAATTTCAGGATTTGAATTTTTGGGATGCTACAAATCTACCCCACTTAAAAGGAAATCTCGTCCTCGAGATTCGGCTTAGAAGGGTTATGGGTATAGCTTTACTTTAGCTACATATCTTCACTTTGCAACTCTTCGAGGAGATGGAACTTCAACAAGATCTGGCCTTGAGGAGCATCTGGTTGCCGATTGCAAACGCTGATTTTGGCTACTCAAGATCATCTTCAGGCTTCTAGGTTTCGCTTGGCAGCTAGCTTATTGGGGAAGCATTGATGCCAACATGCAAACCTTTCTCTTGCGAACTCCCACTTGGATTCCTTCCTTGATTGGTCTTCTGGTGCTTCATCAACAAAACTTGGGTGACCACTTCTCATCCAGAAACTTATATCCTTCGATGATCTGGTACTCCACAAGCTTGCTACAGGCCTTCTTCTTGTTCTCCATAGCAACAACCTTACTGGAACACTACCCCACTTAAAATGAATGAGGGTAGGACTCTTGAATCTTGGGGATTTGAACTCCTTGAAGTATCTCATAACAAGGGTGTTACGGGGCCTTGTTCTGTTGTTGCTGCTTGAGCTAGCTGCGGAGAGATGACTGACACAGGGTTGATTTTGGGAGAACCTTCTTCTTATCTTCTCTTCACTATCTTCTTTTCTCTTCTCACTTTTCACTTTTCACTGCCTCTTTCTTTCTCTTTGCTCTTCCCACTCGAGGATTCTATCAAAGAGTATTACTATCATACACTGGAGGAAACCAAAGACTATGAACCATGTGCAACAGTCTTCAACCCAAGAATTACCAAGCATTGTGATCTTAGGGGCGAGGGAGTGGAAAAATGGAGTTGCTTGCGATTTGGCAGAGGGGGTTTTATCTGGAGTGTTTTGCTTGGGATGGGAACTGAGGGAGCTGGTGGGGGTGTTTTATAGGCGAGCGGTATTGATGGTGGTGCTCAGGGGGGGGTGGAGTGGTGGTGATGGAGCAGGTGCTACGTGGCAGCGGGTGCGACAAGGGAAGGGGGGGCCTAGTGTTGCCGGCGATGATGGTGGCTGTGGGTGCGCTGCAAAGGTGGCGTGGGCGGCGGTAGTGTGCTGCAAAGGGGGCATAGGCGGCGGTGCTAGTGCGCATGGAGGCGGGCACGCGTGCGGGGGCACGGGTGAGTGGTGGGGTCGATGACCCTGATGTTTGTGGTTTCTGGTTCCAAGAATCTTTGCCTCTCTGTATGGTAATAACCCCCTCTGTCCTCTTTTTCTGTTTACTTTGACTCAGGGGCAGTGCTTTGATTCTCACGATCGGTCCTTTTGACTGAGCAGCTTGACAGGTTTCTTCTGTAGCTTATTCCAGGCTTCAAGGGTAAGCTTCTCGGTATCTTCTTGGGTAAGGTGCTTTTCTCTTGAGATGGGTTAAGATGAGAATGGAAGCATAAGGTGAGGATTAGCTCTAATTTGTGATCTATGTTTTTAGAGAAAAAATAAATAAAACACACAAGCTCAGCAATGATAAGCACAAACAAATCAATTGTTTTGAATAAGGGAAGAATAGAGTTTTTCCAAAGCACAGACTACTCAGATTCAGGGGCTAAGCATAACTACTATTGCTTGGCTCCTGAATTGAGAACTATGCTAAATGCAACTTATGAGCACTAACGTTAAAGCATCACATATGCACTCAAAAGGGGAGAAAACATCAAGCGAAATTCATTTTGAAATGCCCTAGGGGGCCACACAAATAGAGTTTTTCAAAACACGAGTCTACACGATTACCTCTCATACATGCAGGGCTCTAGCCAAAGTGAAGAAAAACTCCACTACCCAATGCATGCAGAGGACTGGGCATAACTAACTCAGATCTGGCAGCTTCTCTTCTGGCAAGGCTTGCACACAACTTCAATCTGAGACATCTCCTGGATGGGTTAAGAGGGAGCTGATGTTGATGACTTCTTCTGGCGGCAACTGAGATGGCAAGACGCGGTCGAACTCTTCTTCAAGCTAGACTGGCTCTTGTAGCTCCTTAGAGGGCGGTGGTGCTGGTGGGGTGCTTGCGGCTTCTTCCTTGATCTCACAGGACGGTGCTGGAATCTTCTTCATGGTGAGAGGCTCAAACAACTCTAGCGGGGGATCTTGGGAGGATTCAGGGTGCTCTTGCTTATCCATAGCCTTAGGGGAGACTGGAATTCCTTCCAAGACTATGGCTCCTTCCGGGAGTTCCCAAGCCTTCTTTTCTCCTCTGGCAGAGACCGGGTGACCTTCAAGAATCTGGGGGTCTTCAGCTCTGATGGGTTGAACAGGGTTGGATGAAGCGGGCTCTTGGATTCGTAGGGCTCTACGTTGGTTATGGGTTACCAAGTAGGCATCCATCAAGTTCTGGACGTGCTCATCCTTGGCTTGCTTCAGGGCCTCAACAACAATGACTTCACAACTTTCCAATGCAGTTGCACGGGCTTGAGCTGTGGTGAGATCCACATGGAGCTTACGGTTGAGCTTCTCTGCATCTTCTGCTCGAGCAATCATCTGATGGTGGTGCCAAGCCAAGAAATCATACTGCACATCCAGGGTGAGCAGGTATGCAGTGAGGTACACGACAGTGGGGTCGTCCTCAAGCAACTGCTGCCCTTCCAATGCACGCATCCTGGCCATCCAAACGGGATGGTTTCTCTGAAAGGGCGGAAAGAATCTGAGCGGGGTGTCGGCCACTTCTTCTTCATAGATCTGACACAGGGCCCTCAATGCCTTGCGAGCGACGACTTGGCAGGTGTCTTTGAATCTGTGCCCAGCAGTAGTGACACTCCATTCCACTTGGTGCGGGCTAGATCCAATGTATACAGTCACGACACACTTCTCTGTGCCATGCTCGACGAATTCACGACCATCATACTCTGGCTGGCTCCTGATTCCGAGGCGAACTGTGCATGCTCTCAGCAACTTGGGGAAACCATCTTCATTCTGGCACAAGCTGGTTTGGCAGCGGACCTCCATCTGACTTCTTAGAGAAGGAAAGGGGGAAGCATTTTTGAAACGAAGGGATGAGAGCAAGAATTTTTTTAAGAAAATAGTTTGGACTCAAAAACTTTTGGATCAGGCTAAGGGTTACGTCCTGCGGCCAACCTAACAGCTCTGATACCACCTGAAGCGTCCCCAATCCTCTGGGACTCAAATGTGAAACAATTACTAGTCCCAGGAGGCTAGTAAACACATTTATACATCAGATGATACCAAATCTACTTAAACGAGACAAACCTACAAAGGTGGCGAACAACTTTAAGAGTTGGTCCACAACTCGGGACATATCATCAGAGTGGGGCTGAAGCAGCCCGATATACGCAGCGAAGCAAATCAGCAGTCCAACAGCCACAGGCAAGGTTGGGAACAGTCGTAACTCTTACCCGATCTCCTTTTTCTGAAAAACAACAAATAAGCAAGGGTGAGTACAAACATACTCAGCAGCCCACCTTCACTCGCGGAATGGGGAAATCAGATATAATGCATGGAATATGTAGAGCTCAGGATATTTGCAGAAACAGCAATATTTTATGCAGGGTTGTTTTGAAAAACATTTTGTATTTTGCAAAGCGCATCCTCTCCAAAAGGAGCAGGAAGTTTTTCAATATTAGAACAAAATCCCCTAGACTAAACCATCCAGGTATCTCAGCAGTTTCCCACTGGTTTTCATTTTCAAAAACAGCTATTGGACTTCCCGTCCACCATAGCTCACGGCTCAACCGCCGGTCCTTTTAAAAACCACTTTTCTCAAACGCACCTTTTTTTTGGAAAACAAAACACTAATTGCCATACCACACTAGACTCGTCCATTCCTGTGGACACAGACTATTCGAATAGGTTCTCAAACTCTGCGCAGAGGTGTACACTTTACCCACTAGTCCGGCTCTGCGATCTCATGGCCGATGAGATCCGAATCCGAATCTCTTTCTTTCCTCGCACGTCCTAACCTTAACGGTTATACCGGAAGGAGTCAGGCCACCGCCATGTCCAAACCGGACAAAACATTCCCCCTCCTTATCCTCCCAGTGCTCCCCAGCCTTCATAACCCTGGGGTTGGACCGTACGAGTTCAGATTGAGTGACTGCCCACACAGTCTCGAGTGGTTGTACTTATCATGAGTATAGGTAGTGAAAGATGACAAACCGGTCCTTATAAGAGGGGACAATCCTTCTGCTCACGCCTAAACCAGCTGAGCCATCACCTTAGGCCCTCCCCTAAACTAGGGAGTCCTTGATCATCCCTACTCAAAGGTGATAAGGGTGAAAACTCTTCATCAAACACATTTTGAAAAGCATTTTCTTTTGAAAACTCACATCTTTCCTCAAATCATTTGTAACAAATATGTCAGGGATTGATTGCGGCAAGCGGCTGGGTGGCCATAATAACTTGTCTCAAAATCATATCATGCATAAAATAATAGGCTGAGGGTTGTGGTTGAAAAACATAGGTAATTTATGCATCAAAGGGATCCAGTGAGCTTGTCGTGCTTATTTGGCGAAGGGGAAGGGGAGCTCGCGGAACTGGCTTCTAGCTCCACTGCCTGACGTAGACTTGCAGATCTGGCCTCCACGAGACGGCACGAATGCTCCGATAACTATGCAACATGAATAAGCAAACATACAAACAAGAAAGTATACCAACAAATATTTAGTATAGTGGTCAGAATAGTGATATATGGATGGGTAGAGTCTTGAGTAGAATCTGTGTCATGTGGTGTTGTGATATTATGGTGGTGGAGCGGAGGTGCTTACCAGGAGGGTGGGCTGGAGGCGAAGCGACACTATGCGTGTAGCCGGCAGAGCGGAGTAACTGAGTGGGTGGGGTGTTTGCCTTGGCTGAGGGTGTTGAGTGTGTGTGGAGAGGGAGAGGGTAGATGGGTGTATTTATAGCTGAGTGTATGTGGTGTAGCACAGTGAAGTTCACTGTTGGTGAGAATAGTGACGAATGAATTGTCTGACTTAGTATGAACATGAAAGTTATAGGCAGAATATGGGACGAGAGTATTTTGGGAGTCTTTTGGAATATGAACAATGCTTAAGGGATGACATGGTTGGATAGGGAATAGTTTGATAAGAATTTAGAAACAAGAATTATTGGAATCTGAGTTTGGAAGCCTGGTTCAAAGGAATCTCAAAGTTAAGCATGCTCAACTTAGAGAAACCTAGTATGGGTGACCAGATGGGAAGTTCCCTACTGAAAGGAAAATCACAGTCACCAGAGTCCGTATGACTGGAATATGGGTCTGGCTGGTCTTAAGTGGACTGGACAACATGATGGATGAGTAGTTGAAATTTGGGGCGATCGGATGATCGATGAATAGTAACGATGATTAGTAACGATGAATAGTGGTGACGGAAAAGTAATTATAGATATCATCGATGAATACTAACGATGATGAATAGTAATGATAAATAGTAACGATGACGAATAGTATATGTGAATAGTAACGGTGAATAGTAACGGTGAATAGTAATGATGAATAGTAATGGTGAATAGTGATGGTGAATAGTTCGTATGAACGAACGATGAAAGATGAATAGGAACTATGAACGAACGGATGAACGATCGAATGATCGGACGAACGAACGATCGGAATTTTGGCAGCATAACGGCAGGAAAAAGATTATTTGGACGAACGAATGGACGAACGATTGAATTATCGGACGAACGAACGATCGGAATTTCGGCAGCATAACGGCAGGATAAAGATTATCTGGAAGAACGAGAAATAGGGACTATGAACGAACGATGAATAGGGACTATGAACGAACGATGAACGATGAATAGGGAACTATGAACGATCGAATGATCGAACGAACGAACGATCGGAATTTCGGCAGCATAACGATAGGAAAAAGATTATTTGGACGAACGAACGGACGAACGATCGGACGAACGGACGAACAAACCATGAACGATCGGACGAACGATCGAACAATCGGACGAACGAACGAACAAACTAAGAACAGGGGACGAACGATCGAAGAACGATCGAACGATCCTTGTGCTAGTGTGTGCTTGTGTGGAATATGGAGTGGGTGTGTGTGTGTGGGGGGGAAGAGAGTTGCCATGAAATGGCTTGGGGTGGGATGAGAGGAGGCCCTTGCCCCTCTATTTATAGCCATGGTGGGGGATTAGGGGGAGGGATGAGAGGATTAGTGGGAGGATGAGAGGATTAGTGGGAGATTAGCATGTATTTGTCTTGTATAAGTGTAATTAGCTTGTAGAGTTCAACGTATGACACAGGAGGCATACGTATATGTTGGGGGCTTGTTCTCAAATGCTATGAATTAAGAACAAGACAACATAAAAGTGTTAAATATTAAACTTCTTCGTCCTTAAAAACAGTATATCCTTTCGGATATAATGAATTTCGGACGAAGGTTACCAAAGGAAAGATCTTCGTAGGGTTGACAAATGGTAAAACATAGCATCTATATATAATACGCGAGTACTAATACCAGTATTATTATTAATGTATTTCCATCATTAAATTCATAAAATATAATTACAAATGTTCCTTCAGATCGATGTAAAGTAAAGGTACAGGCGTGATGTGAAAAACGTATGACAAGTCAGTGTGAACAGTACGGGAGTACTGTTCACCTATTTATAGCCACGGGACGCAGCCCTTGTAAAATTACATTGATACCCCTTACATTTATCAATAACTCTATAGTAATTCTTCAAGGTCCAATTTGGCTTTTCATCTTTAAGTCGGTTCCTCTTTTCTGTCGTTACGCCGAAGCTTTTCTGCACATAGCTTCGTGATCGTCTTATCCTTCGTCATGATCGTTTTTCGTTCCAGTCAAGCTTCGTCTTAACCCTGCCTTTGTATATCCGCGACCTGACTCCGAAGGTGCCTGTTCACATATTACACTCGGAAAACATTGTCAGACTATGTTTTTGAGGACCTTCGGGAGCCGAAGGCACCCAACAGTAGCCCCTCACAATATTAATTTACTGTAATGATAAATTCATATTGCGAAATGGACGAAGGCTTTATGCCGAAGGTCCGAAAAAACACCTTCCTTTTGCTAGAATAGCAACAGTCATTGACAAGCGGGGCCCTCTAGTTTTCGACACACCGGGTGTATAAATACGAGCTCACCACGAGTTTATTTAGCACGCTCTTTTGCCATCTGCTCTTTACTCACCCAGCTTTTCAGCCTGCACGCGACAGCATTTGCTCGGTTTTAAATTTTTAAGCTTCGGTCTCAAGTCTGGTTTGCCAGCATTCGCGAAGATGTCTGAGGATAAGAAAGTTGCTGGTGCTTCGAAGCTAAGTCTTTCTGAGGAAATGCACCTGGGTTTTCTTGAATCAATGTCGAAGACCAATACGGAGAAGATTGTCAGGGAGACTTTGGAGGGTTTATCTGAAGATACTGGCGACAGTGACAGTTATGATGTGGATAGTGGTGGGGAGGATTCCGAAGATCGCCCGTGGCGGCCTAGTCACTCAAATTTCGGAAAATCAACTATAAAGCAGAGTCACCTTGAAAATATGAGGGGGAGATATTTTCGAGATATATCCATTGTGAGGGCAGATGACGGAGAGAAAACTACGCCGACTCCCGAAAATAATGAAGTCGTGATCTTCCGAAGCTTTTTTAAAGCTGGGCTACGATTCCCTCTAAGCAGATTTGTGGTAGAAGTTCTGAAAATATATCAGGTTTACCTTCATCAACTTACCCCTGAAGCAGTGATAAGATTGGGAGTCTTCGTCTGGGCCGCGAGGAGCCAGGGCCTGGAGCCAAGTGCAAAAAGCTTTTGCAATATACACGAGCTAGTATATGAGACGAAGCCCTGGGGTAAGGAGCAATATCATAATAATTTTGGTTGTTATAGCTTTGGTGCCCGCTCTGGGTCAAGCTGTCCTGTGCCAACTTTTCAGAAGAGATGGCCCGGGGAATGGATGAAGGAATGGTTCTATGTGAAGAACGATTTGAAGGTTCGAGAAGATATTAAAGATATCATCATGCGCCCTATCTGGCAGCGCTTCGGACTCCGAAAACCGAAGGTAGAAATGGACGAAGCAGCTGAAGAATGTCAGAGAGCCTTCGGCGTAGTCTGCTCTTTTATTGGGACCAGGGACTTAATGCAAGAGCACGTTGCCTTCAGAGCGTGGCCACTTGCAGATAACTGGGAAATGCCGAAGGAGACCGTTAAAGAAGCTGACGAGGGTGGGCTAATCAGGCTGAAATATACATTCAAGTATGGAGATAAGTTCGTTGAACCAGATGATGATTGGCTAAAAAGCATTGAGAATGTAAGTGATGAATTACTTGGGGCATACTCAAAGGCCGAAAATACTGCATTGTCAGCCGCTTTCGGAGGCGAAAGAAGAAGAGACTCAATCGAGTATTTGATGCAATTGGGTTTATCTACCCTGACTACCATTATCCAATGCGAGGCCAAAAAAGGAAAAATACTTCTCCTACAAAGGAAATTGCTTCGGCTGCTGCTAGGGAACCAACTCCGAAGAGGAAGAAGGTAAAAGTGCTCACCCACCCTCCACGCTGTATTGAACTAGCCACAGTGCCTGAGTTTATTGGTGGGGCCTCTTCGGCCAGCGAAGCTAGAGAACCAACTCTAGCGCCAAAATCCGTAGAGATGGCCGAAACACCAGCAATAGAGAAAACGGAAGAACCGAGAACTGAAGAAGGAAAAACATTAGACATTTTAAGTCCTTCATCAAAAGCTGAGGCAGCTAAAAGCCAAAAGGGGCCAGCAGCGACCCCGAAAAGAAAAAGGATGGTTAATGTGCTGGATGTTTTGGAGACAATTAAATCTTCAAGCATAACTCCAAAGAAAATCGTTGAAACTTCTGATGTGTCTACTGAAGGCTTTGTTGCTGAAACTTCGAAGCAACAATTTGAAACTGAAGCTGGGCCTTCAGAGCCCACCAAGATACAACCTTTGGAAGCCAAAAAAATGTCAGAGGCAAGTTTAGAAGCTGAAAAAACAAAAACAACAGAGCCGATTTTGATTGAGGAAATCGACACTGCCACCCCCGAAGCATCTTCCAAAATACGTGATTATATTGTGTGACATGCTTCGGGGAAGAAACTATCCGAAGAAGAGATTTTTGAAGCCAATCACTATGCTCGAGAACTGAAGTATCCGAGGGGGGCCATAGTGTTCAATGGAACAAACGAAGATGACTTCCTATACTGTCTCCCAGACAATAAAGAATTATCCGTTTGCCGGGAGATGGCTAGAAGCATGGGGTTCCCGAAACTCGAAGCTGGCCTTTGCGCCATGACGAAGGATGATCTCGCGGATAGCTTGGCATACAATAGTCTGAAGGTACAAAAATTGTGAATTTTGAAGTTTATGAATTTTGAATTAGTCTTTTGTTCTTATGTTAACTCATTCATTCTTTTGAATAGGGCTTAATACTCAGCAATGCTTTAAGGGCACAAAAGAATGCCGAAGATGAGAGCTGCACCATTGCTCTTAACAACCTTCGAACAGAGCTCATCAGGCTAAGAAACGATGCCTTGGAGAAGGACAAAATTCTGCTTACGTTGGTGGAAAAAATGAAGGAAGACGAAGCTAACTCTAAAACTCAAGCCGAAGCTCAGAAGCGCGAAATCGAAGATCTTCGGAAACAACTAGCCCGAGCTAAAGAAGAACGCATTCTTGAAGAAACAAAGAGAGAACTAAGCGATCAATGGGCAAATCATTTGGAAATAAATGTCGAAGAGCTTCGTGCTTCAAAGAAAAGGTATTATGATAAATCCATAGAGTGTGTTAAAAAGATAAAATCCAGCTTCGCCAGCGTCGGCGCATTTTCTAGTGAAGAAAATTTCACAAGAGGGAATCCAGAAGGCCCGATTGAATGGATCAGTCGCGAAGCTGAGGCCTTCGAGGAAATCTTGAATAGTCGCGGGGACATTTGTGCCTTTTCAGGCGCCAGAGGAATTGTTACTATTTTGGAAAAGAAAGGATGCGAACATGTGAAGTCTTTAGCACAGTCTGGAACTGCTTTATCCTCTGAAGATATCAAAGACCCTTCAGCCGAAGCAAGCCAGGTCGGTGGAAAATTTTTCACAGACATTTGGGACAATGGCGGTCGAGAAATGGCTCAAGAAATTATTCAGAGAAGCGAAAAAGGCATCCATGATGCTAGAAAAGTAGCGGAGGCTGCTGAAGAGGGCACATGGCCCGAAGGGCAAATAGGTATTAGTTAGTGGTTTTGATTCTGTTGTGATTTTTGATTTTAAACTTTGTTCGCGATTCTGTAATAGTAATATAGTTGTATCCTCTCCTCCCTCAGAATCTGCTGGGGCAGCTCCGGACCCCCCCCCCCCCCCCCCCCCGAAGGGGGATGACGAAATTAGACAAATGGCCGAAGCCATTATGGACAAAGTTGTCAATCAGCTATTAAACGAAGCTGCGGAAGTAGTTCTTAGGGAAGATTAAGTGTTAATGTAAAAAACACTTGGAACATGACATGTGTAAAACTTTGCAACTTTGAATGTAATATATAATCTACTTATGGTTCAATTCTTTACGATGCATGAAATTTTATGTAACACCCGGCTTTAAGGAACAAAGTCAGGTGCATCTCATACATGCGCCAAGATGACAACATATATAATAACAGAGTGTATAGAGATAAATGTCGATAACCATCAGAGTATTTATTACATAGCGGAAGACTTATTACAAAGTAAAAGAATAAATATAAAACGAACTAAGGATCGTCGGCGCCAATGTCGACTGAGAAACGCCACCCAGATCAGATCAAACTCCTCGCCTTGTGGCTCCTTCTGAACCACCTGTTCGTCTCCTGTGGGGGGGGGGGTGTGAGACAGCAAGAGTGAGCTCACATACGTTCATAGCTCAACAAGTCGTGGGGAATAATGTGGCATGAACTCACCAAAGGTGGGAATTCATGAAGTGTAAGGCTGATCAATGAAATAAAGGCTGAGGCTGAGCATTGCTTTTATAAGTTGGTCAAAATTTTATTAGCAGTTACTAAGTGTAAGTAAATACCAAACCATAGTAATAATAAGTGAAAGTAATAATAAAATAATCCCAAATGCAATGAAATGACAGATTAAGTTTAAGTTCCATAAATTAATCATGTGAGTGTCCGAGCCGCTCATGACCGTGAGCACGGCTAGTATACCAGTTTTACACTCTGCAGAGGTTGCGCATCTTTACCCACAAGTCATGTTACCCATCTGCCAAGAGATGGCCAATCCCATACACCTCTACCGAGGAGGCGAGGCAGGGTAACACTACGAGGCCTTTACAAAGTTCCACTAGCTTCAGACTACCCGCTACAGTTTATAAGAAGATCCAGTGCAGGGTTTCTGGCTGACCGCCATCGCAGCAAAATCAACCAGGGACCTCCCTACACTGACCTCTCCCCTACTGCCCTTGCCCCTTTCGGGTAAGGTAGCCCTCCCCTAGCTTTCCTAGTTAATCAGCCAAGGGCGTCCCATTAAACCCTTGTGGTAGCACTGTTTTCCCGGGTGGTTCTCCATGTTCCCATTAACATAATGATCTTAACATGAACAAGGAATAATAAAACAGATAACAATAAATAGTATAACAATAAGTGATGAATATCTCTATACCCAAATCCACATAAAGCAATAGCATGTACTACCCAAAACTTTAGTAGTAAAACCAGTGGTGAAGCAAGGTATAAAGATAGTCAAAATCTAGGGCATCCTATTGGGTCCTAGCAAAATTATCCTATGCAGATCATTATGAATAATAAGAACATGAATGGGTAAAAGAAGTGATCAAGGGCACAACTTGCCTGCAATGAGCTCCTGCTCAGCTATCTCTACAAGCTGAACCTCAGGATCCTCTGTAGCTTGCTCGTCTACTCGCATCAACACAATACATACATAGTATAGCAAAAATCAACATCACACCAAACATGTAAATAAAATACACAGCAATAATCTAGACACTAAAATAAGATCATAGGAACTGGAATCATTAAATTTGGATTTATAGATTTTAAGATACGAATTTCCAAAGGTTTTATGTGCTTGGAATAGGATTAAGTGGGAAATAAATTTTCTTACTGTTTTCAAGACCAAACAGAGATTCTAGGTGAAAGACATTAATGTTACAAAATTTTAGAAACTGGAATAAGTCAATTTGGACTAAAAATGAATTTTCTATGGATTTTACAAGTTCTAGCACATATTTATATATTAAAAATCATTTCCTGTTATTAATTATCAATTTACTTTGAATTCTGGACTGGGCGCATAATAAACAAAAGGTCAGGGGCCCGGCGCAATAAATTCCAGGACTCAGACAGCTCCCCATCGGACGGCGGGTTCATTTTATAAAAACGGAGGGGCCTTTCTGCACATCGACACGGCTGAAAGGGTATCTTCGCATCATAGCCGTTAGATCAGCGCCCTACGGTCTGGATTAAATCAGGCGCTTGATGAACTGGTATGCGAATAGGACCGTCGATCGAGCAATCAATGGTCACGATCCAACGTACGAAGAGGTATGCCCGATTCCAATCCCAAGCGTAGGCCGAAGATCCAACGGTTCTGCCTTACTGGAACTTATCCTCCGCTCCTGTCCTAATCTCGGCCCTCCAACAATGATCTAACGGTCCGAAGACCTTCTTCTACCTCACACCCTCCTACCGCACTCTCTCTCTTCTCACTGTGACCCGAGCTCGACGGAGCGACAACGCTCGGTTGAATGAGAATGCATGCTAGAGGTAAAGGCGGCCGTCAAGCAAAGTACTCACCGCGATTGTAGGAGGCGACTAGTCGTGGTGTCGATGCTCCCCAAGGGCCGGAGAAATCTCCAGCAGCCCGTCGACTTGTGGACCACGCCGTGGGGTTCTCCTCCGCCTAAACCCGGCCTCGGCCACCACGAGTTTGAGCGCCGCGCAGGTCCCGCTCACCACCGCGCGTTGGTATGGAATCCACGGCGGCAACAATGGAGCACCAGGGCGCGAAACGAGTCGACGAGGCACGAATTTCTCCCGGTCGCCCGACCGCACGACGATGCTGCCAGCCAACGGCGAGTCGGCCTGAGCGCTCGGCGTAGGTGGAAGCCGCGGAAGGGGCGCACGGCAGGAGGCAACAGTCAAATGAGTCGTGGTTACTTGCGCAACCGCCGGTGGTCGGTGAAACGCGGCGAGTGGATTGGACGCGGATGCGAGAAGGTCGGCGACGCCGGGATGGAGAGTGCCACCCACAGGCGGGGCACGAAGCTTTTATGCCCCAGGACGAAGTTTGGCGAGGATCACGGAGGATCCCAACAAAACCGGAGCGGTGACCATGCGGTGCGCGGCTGCTTCGGTAATGGGAGACGAGACACTGTTGACCATGTGGGGTGGGGTACAAGCGTGTGGGTAGGGTGAGTCCGCAGTCGCGAGAGACTCGGACAAGCCACGACGGAAATCTCGGGCGGAATTCAGTTGAGAGATCCCAAAGCGGGCGCCGCCCAGCCTTCGTTTGCGCGGGTTCGGCGCAATGAACGGAGGTGGGTGACGGGTCTTACACGGGGGCCCCACCCACCGGTGTCCCAGCCATGACTCCCACGCGTATGAGCGGCAGACGGGGATGGCCCACAAGTCTGTGATGCGGCGTACAGGAGAAGTGGAGAGGGATGGAGTGGACCGTGCAGGTTTTGTGCGGCCACCGTGAGACCCGGGCCGAGAGTGTGAGATGAATGTGGATATGGGCCGAGAGAAGAGGTTTTGGGCCCAGCGCATCAGATAGACTCCTTTCTCTTTTTTTTTCTTTCTTTTCCTTGCTTTTATTTTGTTTTCAAGTTTCAAATTCAATCAATTTTTTTTTGAATAAACTTCAAATGGAGTTTAAAATTTAAGTGCTCAAACAAAACTCCCACTTGAACGCGAAAGTGGAATATTTATTTATTAACTTATCATAGCGTTTATGCTTCTATATGTATTATTGGTGAAAGAAACACGTATTAAATTAAATAGGAAAACTCCTTATTATTAATTTTTTTTTTCTGAGAATTTAAAGTATAATTTAAATTTTTATAAGTCAAATTTAAATCTGAGTCATTAAACCCTAATATTATATTTATTTGTTTAATCATTTGAGAGGATTAATCATATACTAGAGTCAATACCATTACTAATCCTCAAAGAGACCAACATGACTTCCTACTTTCTCAAAATGTATTTTAGGGTTTACATTTTACATACATACCGCTTTTGAGCCTTCGGCGAAAAAAACACCTTCCCTTCTTTTCATGCTTCGTGAAGAAAAATGTTTTATGTATCATAATAATTTTCATACTTCTCTTGATGAAGAATATCCAAGCTTCGCGCAAACATTCTTCGAAGCTGTAAAAGAATTTTATGTTGCCTCTCTGACGAAGCTATACTTCTTCTTAATACATTCTTCAAAACATTCTTCGAAGATTAATACTGTGTCGCCTTCTCGTTTTTCATGCAATATGATGTATGATGCTTATGTTATGCAAAATGGTGGGATGATGTTATGCTATGCAAAATGATATTTATGCTGAAGATACACACATCTCTGCAATGGAGCACATAATCTTTTTATCTCAGCGCTGACTTTTCGCTGTAAGCCTCCCTTAGGAGCTTCTTCACCTTTTACTTTCAGCGGAATCAGCGTTTATTTCTCGCTGTAAGCCTCCCTTAGGAGCTTCTTCGCCTTTTACTTTCAGCGGAATCAGCGTTTATTTTTCGCTGTAAGCTCTGCATTCCCTTCGGAACGACTTTTGAGCAGAAAACTTACACTGCGCTCCCTTAGTGTAACACCCTGAATTTTGGGGTATAAAATTTCTTTTCTAATATTCACCAAATTCAGGTGTTACCCTCTCTTTTCCTTGCTTTTCTTTTCATTTTATAAATAATGGAGTGTAATTTTGTTATATATTAGCATCAGCCAACTGAATTGAACCGTAGAGAAGCTTTGCATGCTGCCTTTCATGCTGAAGCATACTTTTGTTTGCTATCGCATTTAATTTTATTTAAATTATTTTGGGCTTGGTCTAATATCTATATATATATATATATCTGTGCGTGTGTGTCTACTATGCCTATAAATACAAAAAGAAGAGAAATAGAAAAAGAAGAAAAGAAATCCAAAAAAGAAACGGCCGCTCGGCCAATCTCCCTGAGCATCGCTCTCATTTCCCATCCCTCTCTTGTTCTTACAGGTGGGCCCCACGTGTCATCTCCTCCACTCTTTCGTCTCCACAATCATCTACAATTAGTGCTCGCTGCACGATCTAGAGAAACCGGCACCCCTCCCATGTTGCTTGGCCTCTCTCCTTAGGCCCTACAACACAACCTCGCTAGCCCTTCAGGGAACGCACACACTTCTGCTCATCCAGCACCCTTCTCCTAGGTGTCCCTGCATCTCCAATATGGTGAGTTCTCCCTACAGTTTTCCCCAATACGCAGTAAGCTCTAGGAGCCAGCGCCCCCTCCGTTTTCTCCCTCGACAACTCCTGACCGTGAGCTATCTGAGTCCATGGTCTGGCTCTGCAACATCGCTGCTTCCTAATCACTCGCCCCTCTCCCATGGCATAGGCGCTTTTCCCCTTTGTCCTTGGTCAGCGCCGGTTTTCTTCCCCCTGGGCACCGTGCAACAGCCTTCCTTGCTCGCTAAGCGTGTAGGCGCGCGCCTGTAAGCAGCGTGCCTAGCCACCGCAGCCGCTTGCCCCTGCTCGGCCCCTCGTCACGGCGTGACTAGCCAGGGCGTCCAGGGCGCGTCTCTGCCCCTCCCTAGTGCCATGGTGGTCCTGCGGTTATAGTTTGAAGGAAGAAGAAGGTAACCACTTTTGATCCCATAAATTGTAATTTTTCTATGCCCGTGACCTATGTGACCCTTTGTGTGGCACAATTCTAACCGGTAGGATCACGCCACATCGCCGTTAATACGCAGTTCAGTAAATTATGTATTAAGTTTTGTGTTAGATATTCGGTTCTTTCTGTTCCAGTTACGTTAACCGTGTAATGAACTTGTGCACACATTAAAATTATTATATTGTCACCACACATGTTTTAGTTGAATAATTAATTATTGGTTTGTTCGACGGTTATTAAAATAACAATTTAATTAGAACGAGTCTATAGTTTTAACTCGTGATTTTATAAATATAAATGTTAATTAACTTGATTAATACTAGCTTAAATACTTTTAATTAATTATTTTTTTGTTGTTGTTCGCGCGCGGTGGCACGCAGCCCGCTTGCGCGGCATCCGCCAGTTCGATCCCGACGCGTGCCTGTGGCGCGCTTGCCTGTGCAGCCTCGGCGCATCCGGCTCGGCCAACACGGCGTCCGTGCTCGACCGGCGCCCCTGCGCGGCTAGCCTCGGCGCGGTTGTCCATGGCCGTGTGCGGCCCTGTGCCCCGGCGCGCTTGGCGCGGCCCCGAAGCACGTCGCGGTCTCGCGGCCCCTGCACGACAACGTTAAGCAGACGTGACTCCCGTGCGCGTCGTCGTTCACGCGAGTTATAGTTAATTAATTGTTTTTTATTCGATATTTATTAAAATAACAATTCGATTAAAACTAATTCATAGTTTTAAGTTACACTTTTATAAATATACTTTAACGTGATTAATATCAACATAAATGTTTTAATTCAATACTTACTTAGTGTAATCGCGACACATGTTTAGCAGTTTTCATATGTCGCGTACTCGCGTCGTATAATCCATAAATTGGTATTCATTTGATATATTATTCATAGTAAATCCGTTTGACTCGTTTTAGTCACGTCGACTTCGTAGCATTGTCGATTTTGTATTAGTAACATTATTTTGTCACGATACACGTTTTAACTTATTAGTTGATTATTTATTTATCCTAGTTATTAAAGTAGTAGTTTACTTAAACTAATTTATAGTTTTAGCCGCGCTTTATTTATATCTGTTAATATGATTATATCCACACAAATGTTTTTGAATTAATACTTATTTAGTATAGACACGATGTTGGTTAGCGACTCTCGTGAGTCGTGCGCGTCGTCGCACTGTCTACGTGCTGTTCGCACGTGTGGCGCTCGTCGTCGTCGTATTGTTCGTGCGTATAGTTCGTGCGTTATTCTCGTGTTGTCGCGTGTCGATCGCGTGTGTCACGCGTGCGGTTCGCACGCGTTGTCACACGTCGTCTGCATGCGTCGTGTGTGCCGCTTACGCATGTCGCTCGCCTTGCCGCGCATCGTTCGCACGTATCTCGCGTGTCGATGGTGCGGGTCGCACGATATCTGCTCGTGATAATAAATTGTTTTTGCTTATAATCACTCATGTTAATAACAATAACTTATCAGGTCACACATTCTAATTAATTTATTTAATGGTTGCTCGACTAATGTTTATTAGATTAGTATTCCAATTAAATTAAATATATAATTGTCAACTTGCGTTTTTATGAATAAATATTAACATGATTGATATTGACTTAAATACTTTTTATTTATTTGATACTTGTATAGTTTAAACACGACATCTAATTAGTTCTTCTCCGCCTGTCGCATGGGTTGTTCCGCATGCGGTGGCATGCTGTTTCACGTGTCGTTCGCATGCTGTTTGTACATCGACGTCGTTCGTTCGCGCGTTCGTACCACACGTCTGGTTCGCGTGTTGTCACGTGCTGTTCGCGCGCGTCGTCACGCGTTGTCGTGTGCGCTGTCCGTGTGCTCCTTCGCGCGTGCCGTTCAGCACGTGGTGACGTGTTGTTTCGTGCGTCGGTTGCATGCTGTCGTGCCATTTCGCGCATCGTAAACTCGTCTCGCTTAGAATCTCTCGTGCTAATTTTATTACTTATTTGACAGCTGTTAGTGTGGCAGATTAATCAAAACTAAATAGCATCTATAATTTATGTTTAATAACGTCGAATTAAATGTTATAGATATACTGGTTTAGCGTAAACGAGATACCTTCTCGACCGTAGCTTCAAGGTCGACATTTCATTTTCCTCGTCTGACCGTAGTAACACGCTCTATTTCATTTTGCATGTTTTATTATATTTTTCTTTGAATGGTGTAATGTTCTTATACGTATATATGTTTGTTTGCTTGTGCCTGTTTGTCTTCGCT
Source organism: Zea luxurians (assembly GCA_029449295.1). Lineage (NCBI taxonomy): Eukaryota > Viridiplantae > Streptophyta > Magnoliopsida > Poales > Poaceae > Zea > Zea luxurians. The sequence goes on from JAOPSE010000057.1 coordinate 11,248,638, forward strand.
TCGCGTTGCGAATAGACTGCGATCTATTTTCGAGCTCCGAGGGATTCGAAGATCAAGAGTTGGCGACCAAATGATCAGGCTCTCCGAGTTCCACAAAGTTGAAGACCCTAAGCATCTGTTTGGTGAAGGCAAGTGTCCTCTGACCCATTATGTCCCATTTACTTTATAATTCACTGTCCCGCATACTATGAACAACCTAAGGATTTACTACCTTTCTATTTACCTTGTCCTTGATTTACCTTTTGGGTTACTATGGTTAGCTTCATGCTAGCGCTTTACTTTAATCAATAAACATGATGAGATACAATGATGATACTATGGTTTTATTCTGGATATGATGATATACTTGTGGCATTTAGGGGACTCAGGCTGTTTCCTGAGTACCTCTCCGTAAGGACCTGTTCGTTGAGAGACCACCCGGGATAACAGTGCAACCATGAGGGTGAAATGGGGCGCCCTTAGCTAATTAATTAGAGGAACTAGAGGTGTAGTTGCTTCGCCGTCGTGCCGTCAATGGGGTCCAGGCACAGTGCTTGCTCTGCCGAGGCTGAGTGCCGAGGTTCTTTCGTTTTGCTTTTTGTTAGTCACTCTCCTGCGGAGAGGGGTACTGTGTTTATCAAACTGGAGAAACCTAACGGGCGGCTATGATCTCTAGGGAATCTTTGTAACAGCTACGTAGTGATACCCTGCCGGACCACCTAGGTAGTGGTCAATGGGGATTAGCTCTCCCCGGGCAGAAAGGGAATCATGACTCATGGGTAAAGTGTGCGACCTCTGCAGAGGGTTAGAAACTGATATATCAGCCGTGCTCACGGTTATGAGCGGCCTTGGGATCCTCTTTGATTAGAGATACAGATGGTTCGAGATACAATGGTTCTATTTATTATTTTGGTTCGATGACGATAATGATGTTCCTCGATGAGGAAATGATTCACGGGTTGGTTATATGATAAAACTTGGCTTCCACTAATAATAAATATCTGACCAACTAAAAGCAACCGCTTGAGCTTAACCCCACATAAAGCTAGTCCACCTCAGCCAAACGGGACATTTGCTGAGTACGTTGATGTGTACTCACCCTTGCTTTCACAAAACACCAGGTTGCCTTTGGTGCAATCTATGCTCAGGTAAAGAAGAAGGTGTCGGGGTGGACCTCCAGGAGTTCCAGGACGTTGATGAGTTCGAGGATTAGGCTAGCGACCTCCCCCAGTCAGCTGCCTGTGGTGGGTTGTTTACGTTGGCTACGTTTCGATTTTGCGTACTTTGATTTTATATTATGTAAATGACTCTAGTCTGTAATATTATTACTCACTCTTTATTGTAATTCGAAGCATTGTGCTATGATGAGTCATTTATGTAATCGCTATGTACGTGAATTTCTGATACTGGCACGTACATGGTTCGCATTCGGTTTACCTTCAAAACCGGGTGTGACACTTAGGAACGACTTTTTTACTACTTTGAAGAAATTGCACTGTGTTCCTTAGAACAATTTTTTGATAATTCGAAGGTTCTCCGTGCCACCATAGATTCTTATGCTTCGGCAATTCAAACCGATGGAGAAGATATATTTTCATTATGATAATAAGCTAAACTGTTACAAGAATTTGAAAAACGACAACAATCACTTAAACTTCCCATAATTGTTCTTTACTACGAAGAAAGTAAAACTGAACGCGAAAGTGTAAAAAGCTGGTGTCGAGGTAGAATATTTTGTCAGTAAATATGCTTCGACTCTGGCACAGTGCTATTGACTGTGCGGGCTTCGGATTCTTCTCTGAAGTCCCTCTGGGGGTGAGAGTGCTGGCTCCCTTCTGGCTGCGGAGCTCGTTGTATTGGTGGTGGCGGTGGAAGCTGTTGCCAGGAAGCTTGGGGTTGGCTTGCCGAAGCAACAGAGGCTGCAGGGTGATTACCTACATATTCTGGAATGTAAGGTAAATGGTACGAAGCAGTATGCATAACCTACTTCGGCTGACTCTGTTGCGCTGCAGCCTCTGCTAGTTCCTTTTTCTTTTGAATGGTAATATAGCACATTCTGGTGGTATGGCCCTTGCCTTCACCGCAGAATAAGCAGTAAATTTTTCTTGGTTGATCTCCAAATCTTCCTCCGAAGCCCCTGGCGCCTCTGCCTCTTGGCGCTGGCGGCCGAAAAGAGCTTTGCTATTGCGCCGAAGCTTGCGAGGAACACTGTGGCCTTTGCTGGTGACTCCCTTTGTCATCATTTTGAGTAGAATTGTGAATTGATCTGACATGCCTCGGATAAAACCTTCCTCCGAAGCCCCTGGTCATTTTAGAGAACCTGAGAGCTTCCTCCCTTCTTTGGCGAAAATCATTGTCAGCTCGAATATACTCGTCCATCTTCTGGAGCAGCTTCTCCAAAGTTTGAGGAGGCTTCCTGGCAAAGTATTGAGCTGAAGGTCCTGGTCGAAGCCCCTTGATCATGGCCTCAATGACAATTTCATTGGGCACTGTTGGTGCCTGTGCCCTCAGACGTAGGAACCTTCGGACATATGCCTGAAGGTACTCTTCGTGATCCTGGGTGCACTGGAATAAAGCTTGAGCAGTGACTGGCTTCGTCTGAAAGCCTTGGAAGCTGGTTATCAACATATCCTTCAGCTTTTGCCATGAAGTGATTGTTCCTGGCCTAAGGGAAGAATACCAGGTTTGTGCCACGCTCCTGACAGCCATGACAAAGGACTTTGCCATGATCGCTGTGTTGCCACCATATGAAGATATAGTTGCCTCATAGCTCATCAAGAATTGCTTCGGGTCTTAATGACCGTCATACATGGGGAGCTGAGGTGGCTTATAAGACTGTGGCCAAGGTGTAGCCTGCAGTTCTGTTGACAGAGGAGAAGTATCATCAAAAGCAAAATTTCCATGATGGAAATCTTCATACCAGTCGTCCTCGTTGTAGAAACCCTCTTGATGAAGCTCTCTGCACGGGGGCCTTTGATTCTGGTCATCTTGAGCGAGGTGTCGAAGCTCTTCAGAGGCTTCATCTATCTGCCTTTGAAGATCAGCTAGACGATCCATCTTCTCCTTCCGTTGGACCTGTTGATGGAGCACCTCCATTTTTTGGATTTCTTGGTCCAAGTCGTCTTCCGGAGGCGTTGGACTGGTGGCTTTCCTCTTCTGGCTTTGGGCCTCCCTAAGAGAAACGACATCCTGATTGGGGTCCAGCGGCTGCAGAGTGGCAGCCCCTGTCGCTGAAGCTTTTTTCGGTGGCATGACGAAGGTGATGCTTGCTGAAGGTTTTCAAAACTCAAAAAGTGGAAGTGAGTTCACCGGAGGTGGGCGCCAATGTTGGGGGCTTGTTCTCAAATGCTATGAATTAAGAACAAGACAACATAAAAGTGTTAAATATTAAACTCCTTCGTCCTTAAAAACAGTATATCCTTTCGGATATAATGAATTTCGGACGAAGGTTACCAAAGGAAAGATCTTCGTAGGGTTGACAAATGGTAAAACATAGCATCTATATATAATACGCGAGTACTAATACCAGTATTATTATTAATGTATTTCCATCATTAAATTCATAAAATATAATTACAAATGTACCTTCAGATCGATGTAAAGTAAAGGTACAGGCGAGATGTGAAAAACGTATGCCAAGTCAGCGTGAAAAGTACGAGAGTACTGTTCACCTATTTATAGCCACGGGACGCAGCCCTTGTAAAATTACATTGATACCCCTTACATTTATCAATAACTCTATAGTAATTCTTCAAGGTCCAATTTGGCTTTTCGTCTTTAAGTCGGTTCCTCTTTTCTGTCGTTACGCCGAAGCTTTTCTGCACATAGCTTCGTGATCGTCTTATCCTTCGTCATGATCGTTTTTCGTTCCAGTCAAGCTTCGTCTTAACCCTGCCCTTGTATATCCGCGACCTGACTCCGAAGGTGCCTGTTCACATATTACACTCGGAAAACATTGTCAGACTATGTTTTTGAGGACCTTCGGGAGCCGAAGGCCCCCAACAGTATACGTATGGGCATGAGGAAAGTTATGAAGAAAATATTTGTAGGGTCTTGAAAAATGATTCTGAAGGTATTTCTCAAGAGGAAAATATCCGAAGATATATCGGTGGAATAGTTGAGCAGTATTTCTGGAAAGAACTTGAAGGGGATCACTAGGAAATATCTGGGCAATATTTCTGGAAAGAATTTGAGGGGGATCACTCGGGAAATATTTGTAGGTATTTTGAGGAGGATTTTGGAGATAATATAGACCACTAAATTTTATTTGTTGATATCAACTCGCAAACAAACATTTTGAAATGAAACTTGAAATTCATTTTGAATTTAGGGCGAGTTTGAGAAAATTTCAGGATTTGAATTTTTGGGATGCTACAATAAATGAGCTATGTGTGCAAAGTATCAATCAAAATTTCGAGAATCAAGAATGTTTAGCTCATTCCTAAGTTTGGTAAAGGTTTTCTCATCTAATGGTTTGGTGAAGATATCAGCTAATTGTTCTTTGGTGTTAATATAGGCTATCTCGATATCCCCCTTTGTTGGTGATCTCTCAAAAAGTGATACCGAATGGCTATGTGCTTAGTGCGGCTGTGTTCAACGGGATTATCCGCCATGCGGATTGCACTCTCATTATCACATAGGAGAGAGACTTTGCTAAATTTGTAGCCATAGTCCCTAAGGGTTTGCCTCATCCAAAGTAATTGCGCGCAACAATGACCTGCGGCAATATACTCGGCTTCGAAGGTAGAAAGAGCTACTGAGTTTTGTTTCTTTGAAGCCCAAGATACCAGGGATCTCCCTAGAAATTGAAAGTCCCTGATGTGCTCTTCCTGTCAATTTTACACCCTGCCCAATCAGAATATCCTAATAAATCAAAAGAGGATCCCTTGAGGTACCAAAGACCAAACTTAGGTGTATAAACTAAATATCTCAAGATTCTTTTCACGGCCCTAAGGTGAACTTCCTTAGGATCGGCTTGGAACCTTGCACACATGCATACGGAAAGCATAATATCCAGTTGAGATGCACATAAATAGAGTAAAGATCCTATCATCGACTGGTATACCTTTTGATCTATGGATTTACCTCCCGTGTCGAGGTCGAGATGCCCATTGGATCCCATGGGTGTCTTGATGGGTTTGGCATCCTTCATTCCAAACTTGGTGAGTATGTCTTGAATGTACTTTGTTTGGCTGATGAAGGTGCCCTCTTGGAGTTGCTTGACTTGAAATCCTAGGAAATACTTCAACTCCCCCATCATAGACATCTCGAATGTTTGTACCATAATCCTACTAAACTCTTCACAAGTAGATTTGTTAGTAGACCCAAATATAATATCATCAACATAAATTTGGCATACAAACAAATCTTTTGCAATAGTTTTAGTAAAGAGAGTAGGATCGGCTTTTCCGACTTTGAAGCCATTAGTGATAAGAAAATCTCTTAGGCATTCATACCATGCTCTTGGGGCTTGCTTGAGCCCATAAAGCGCCTTTGAGAGTTTGTAAACATGGTTAGGGTACTCACTATCTTCAAAGCCAGGAGGTTGCTCAACATAGACCTCTTCCTTGATTGGTCCATTGAGGAAGGTACTCTTCACGTCCATTTGGTAGAGCTTAAAGCCATCGTAAGTAGCATAGGCAAGTAATATGCGAATTGACTCGAGCCTAGCTACGGGTGCATAAGTTTCACCAAAATCAAAACCTTCGACTTGTGAATATCCTTTGGCCACAAGTCGTGCTTTGTTCCTTATGACCACACCATGCTCATCTTGCTTGTTGCGGAATACCCATTTGGTACCTACAACATTTTGGTTAGGACGTGGAACTAAATGCCATACCTCATTCCTCGTGAAGTTGTTGAGCTCCTCTTGCATTGCCAATACCCAATCCGAATCTCTTAATGCATCTTCCACCCTATATGGCTCAATAGAAGACACAAAAGAGTAATGTTCACAAAAATGTGCGACTCGAGATCGAGTGGTTACCCCCTTATGAATATCGCCGAGGATGGTGTTCACGGGGTGATCTCTTCGAATCGCCTAGTGGACTCTTGGGTGTGGCGGTCTTTGACCCTATTCATCTTCCTTGTCTTGATCATTGTCATCTCCCCCTTGATCATTGTCCTCCTCTTGAGGTGGCTCATCTTCTTGATCTTCTTCTTCATTATCTTGAGCCTGTTCCTCAACTTGAGTTGGTGGAGATGCTTGTATGGAAAACGATGGTTGATCTTGTGCTTGTGAAGGCTCTTCGGATTCCTTAGGACACACATCCCCAATGGACATGTTCCTTATCGCGACGCATGGAGCCTCTTCATCATCTATCTCATCAAGATCAACTTGCTCCACTTGGGAGCCATTAGTCTCATCAAACACAATGTCACAAGAAACTTCAACTTGTCCAGTGGACTTGTTAAAGACTCTATATGCCCTTGTGTTTGAATCATATCCTAGTAAAAAACCTTCTACAGCCTTAGGAGCAAATTTAGATTTTCTACCTCTTTTAACAAGTATAAAACATTTGCTACCAAAGACTCTAAAATATGAAACATTGGGCTTTTTACCGGTGAGGAGTTCATATGATGTCTTCTTGAGGATTCGGTGAAGATAGAGCCGGTTGATGGAGTAGCAGGCGGTGTTAATTGCCTCGGCCCAAAACCGGTCCGGAGTCTTGTACTCATCAAGCATGGTCCTCGCCATGTCAAGTAGAGTTCTATTCTTCCTTTCCACTACACCATTTTATTGTGGCGTGTAGGGAGAAGAGAACTCATGCTTGATGCCCTCCTCCTCAAGGAAGCCTTCAATTTGAGAGTTCTTGAACTCCGTCCCATTGTCGCTTCTAATCTTTTTTATTCTTTATCCGAACTCATTTTGAGCCCGTCTCAAGAATCCCTTCAATGTTTCTTGGGTTTGAGATTTTTCCTGCAAAAAGAATACCCAAGTGAAGCGAGAATAGTCATGCACAATTACAAGACAATACTTACTCCCGCCGATGCTTATGTAGGCTATCGGGCCGAATAAATCCATGTGGAGTAGCTCAAGCGGCCTGTCGGTCGTCATGATGTTCTTGTGTGGATGGTGGGTACCAACTTGCTTTCTTGCTTGACATGTGCTACAAATCCTGTCTTTCTCAAAATGAACATTGGTTAGTCCCAAAATGTGCTCTCCCTTTAGAAGCTTGTGAAGATTCTTCATCCCAATATGGGCTAGTCGGCGATGCCAGAGCCAACCTGTAAGGAAAATGGACCCCGGGCCATTTGGCTAATTGAGTTTTGGTGTTTGATGATTAACACAACCTGTAAACTAATATGTTTGCTAGTGTTCATAATTATAGTTCACAGGATGCGAAGAGAATTGGACCAAGGCAATGAGGATGCAACACCTCAAAAGAAGACATAAAAAGATGCATAGGAATCCAATACTCAAGAACAAAAGAAGCCCAAAGAAATCAGCAAAGGAATCCAAGAAACGGGCTGTCAGCCAGCACCTGGTGGTGCACCGGACATTGATGTCCGCTGTGCACCGGACTGTCCGGTGAGGCACCGGACAGTCTGCGTAGAGAGGCCACGGACAAGTGCTCTCTGGCTGTAGCACCGGACTGTCCGGTGTGCACCGGACTGTCCGGTGTGCCACGGGCAGATGGCAACGGTCGGATCCAACGGTCGACTGCTACAGGCGCTAACGGTCGGCTGACGTGGCGTGCACCGGACACTGCACAGTAGATGTCCGGTGGTGCACCGGACTGTCCGGTGCACCCGACGACAGAAAGCTGCTGCTTTCTGTCCAATGGCTAGTTTGGGGTGTGGAGGCTATAAATACCACCCCAACTGGCCATTCTCAAGTGTGAGAGCCCAAGCAACATACCAAGACACATAGTGCATATTTCCAAGAGCTCAAACACCCAAGTGCTTAATAGAATCACTCGGTGATTAGCGTAGGTGCTTTGCGAAGTGCTTAGGTTAGTTAGACCGCTTTAGCGCTTGCTCTAGGTGAACCCTAGTTAGTTGAGTGAGTTTTGTAAAACCACACAACCCCTCGGCTCTTGCGTGAGTCGTTGTAATTGTACCGAGTGGGGCGAGAGTCTTGCGAGACCGTGACAACCGCGTTTGTGTCACGGCCGCCACCGTGTACCGGAGGGAACGAGGCCCGCGGCGTTTCGGCCGGAAGCTCGATAGTGGAGACCGCGGGGAGCGTCCGAGAGGAGCCGGAAGCGAAGCACCACTTGCGCGTGGAGAAGGCCCGTGGCTCTCTACGGAGTTACTCGACCGTGGTGCTTGGCCCTCGCGTGGGCTTCCCTTTGCGTAGGGACACCAACGAGGATTAGTCGGAACCTTGCGTGGTTCCAGATACCTCGGTAAAAATACCGGCGTCTTCCACGAGAGTTTGCTTCTCTACTTAGCTCTTTACATTCCGCATTTATATTAAGCATTTAAGTTTCAATCTTGTAGTCATACTTATTTAGTGTAGATTGAAACTTAGCCTTTGTGGTAGAGATAGCAACACTTAGACAAAACCTAGTTTGCACATTCTAGTTTTGATTATTTGCATAGGTTTTGCTCTAGGGATTTAATTGTGGCCTAGTTTAGTAAAAGTTTTAGAAGTCCTAATTCACCCCCCCTCTTAGGCGTCACCCGTTTCCTACAAGTGGTATCAGAGCCCGGTTTGGCTCATTTGAAGCGCTTTAGTTTCACCACTAAAAGAGCCGACGCTCTTTAGAGGAAGGGATGGATACCCATAGGCCACCACACTTCGACGGCACTAACTTCCCATATTATAGTGCTAGAATGGCTTGTTACCTAGAGGTCATTGATCTAGGTGTTTGGAGAGTCACTCGTGACGGGATTCAACCCCTCAAGAATCCCGAGAAACCCACCACGAGTGAGGAAAAAGAAATTCATTTAAATGCTAGAGCCAAAATTGCTTGTATGAATCTCTTAGCATGGATATTTTTAATCAAGTATTTACCTTGAAAACTGCTAATGAGATTTGGCTAAAATTGCATGAGCTCCATGACGGCACATCCAATGTCCGTGAGCAAAAACATTGCCTAGTCTTAAATGAGTATAATTCTTTTGCTATGAAAGATGATGAGCTTGTTAGAGACATGTATTCTCGTTTGAATCTAATTATCAATGAGCTCAATTCTTGTAACGCCCTGAATTTGGGGGGTAGAATTTTTTCTTCTTTTCTCTCACCAAATTCGGGCGTTACTCTCTTTTCTCTTTCCCCGTTTTGCTCATTCTTCCCAATTTCAAACCAGTATAGTGACAGGTGTTCGTGTCATGTATAAACCAAAACCTAAGTGTCATGGGTGTTGCATCATGCCGAAGCACATTTCTTGGTCTGATGTTGAGTGTTCGTCTCGTTCCGTTCCGGATTTCGATTTGGGATTTAATTCCGTTTAGTGGTCCGCGCGCGTCGCGGGTTTTCAATCCGCGAAGTGGCTCGGCCCAGCCCAGCCCAGCCCAGCCCTGCCCGGCCCGATCCGGCCCGGCCCTGCGCGCCCCTGGCGCCCCACCCCCCCCATGCGCCCCCCTTCTCCCTCTCTCTCTCATTTGGATCTCCCGCGCAACAACCTCTCCTCTCCCTCTTCCACCTCTCTCTCCCCGTGGTGCCCTAGGAATTGGAGACGGCGATCACCGGATTTTGGACCCCGAGGTGAGCTCCCCTCCCCTCCCCTTCTCCTCTCTCTCTCTCTCCCTCCTCTTCTTCCTCCCCACGCGCCCCACCTTTCTTCCCCTGCTCGTGCGCGCCCCTGCCCGCCCCTGCTCGCCGGCGGCGCGGCGCCCCCCGCCCTCCCCCGGCCCCGCGCGGCGGCGCCCGCCCCTCCCCCCCGGTCGCGGCGGCGCTCCCCGCCCCTCCCCTCGCGTGCGGCGGCGGCGCCCGCCCCTCCCCCGGCCGCGGCGGCATTCGCCCGCCCCTCCCCCGACCCACGGCGGCGCTCCCCGCCCCTGCCCGTCCGCGGCGGCGGCGCCCGCCCTTCCCCGGCCCCGCGGCGGCGCCCCCCGCCCCTCCCCCGGCTCGCGGCGGCGCTCCCCGCCCCCTGCCCGCCCGCGCGGCGCCCCCTGCCCCTCCCCGGCCCACGGCGGCGATCCCGCCCGCCCCTGCTCGCTGGTGCGCGGCCCCCGGCGCGGCCCCGGCCGGCCCAGCCGCCCCTGGCCGGTTCAACCCCCCCCGGTTCAACCGCCCCCCCTTTTTTATTTTTATTTTATTTTACTTTATTTTATTTCATTACTGTTATATGTTTTATTTTAGGCAGGTTAATCATTGTTCATGTTATTGAAATAGGAAACTTAATTTAGAATTCCGTTACGCTAGTTGATTCATACAATCAATTGTTTATCCAGTTCAATGTTGATCAACTAAAAATGACCAGGTTTCCATTAGTGCATATAACTAAACTCTTTTGTTAGAACCAATTGTAACTAATCATTAGTGCATAAGCTTTAACCCCTACGAGACCTTTCCCTGTTTCTTTCTAACCTTAACGAATGCGATGTCGAATGTCATACTTGATGCATATTTACTTTATTTGTTCCCTTGTATGATGTACTGTTTGTTTCCCAATTTGAATGGATGAATGTATGTATGCTTGCAATCGCATAGAGAACGATCCGGTCGAAGAGCCCGAGGAACTCGCAGGAGAAGCCCCTGAGCAGCAGTCGGTTGGTGGAGGCAAGTGTCCTTTGACCTATCTCTGTCCTATTCATTCTTTAATTCACCTCCCGCATTACACATTTATACCTAAGGATTGACTAGCTTTTGTTATCCATGTCCTTGTTTACCTATTTGGGTCGGATTATTATTGTTTAGCTTCATGCTATTGCTCAAACTCTAATCAATGAACATGATGAGATTATATATGATACGCTGTTTTCCCTCCTCTTATTATGATGTTGTACTTGTGGTCTTCAAGGGGGCTCGAGCGGTTTCTCGAGTGCCTCTCCATAAGGACCTGTTCTATGGATGACCGCCCAGGAAAACAGTGCAACCATGAGGGTGGAGTGGGACGCCCTTAGCTGAATAATTAGAGGAACCGGGGTGTAGTTCGCTTAGCCGTTGTGCCGTCAATGGGGCTCGGTGTATGCGGCTCGCTCTGCCAAGGTTGATTTGTCCCTTGGGGAGGAGTGCGGTACATTTAGGAAACCTAACGGGCGGCTACAGCCCCGGGGAAATCTTTGTAAAGGCTACGTAGTGAGACCCTGCCTATTCACCTTGGTAGTGTTTAAGGGTTTGATCGGCCCGAGGCAAGAGGGAATCACGGCTTGTGGGTAAAGTGCACAACCTCAGCAGAGTGTTTGAAAACTGATATATCAGCCGTGCTCGCGGTTATGAGCGGCCAAGGGAGCTCCAGTGATTAGTGGTACTTGATCAGAGACATTTTGGTTTACAGATGACAATGAGGATGGTTATGATTATGCTTATGGTAATGGTAAGTGGTATTCTTTCCGTTTGGAAAGGGTACTTTGGGTTAATAACTTGGGTTAATGCTAAAACCTGGCTTTCTACTAGTAAATAATAAACTGACCAACTAAAAGCAACTGCTTGACTTACCCCCACATAAAGCTAGTCCACTACAGCCAAACAAGATACTTGCTGAGTATGTTGATGTGTACTCACTCTTGCTCTACACACCAACCCCCCCCCCCCCAGGTTGTCAGCATTGCAACCACTGCTCAGGAGAAGATGAAGCTGTGGAAGGAGACTTCCAGGAGTTCCAAGACTACGACGAGTTCTAGGTGTGGGTTAACGGCAACCCCCAGTCGGCTGCCTGTGAAGGCCGCGATTATCTACGTTTCTTTTCCGCACTTTGATTTATTGTAAGGACTATGTGGACGTCTCAGACGTATGATGTAATCGACTATTATTTCCCTTTTAATACTATTTGAGCACTGTGTGATGATGTCCATGTTATGTAACTGCTGTGTACGTGAATAACTGATCCTGGCACGTACATGGTTCGCATTCGGTTTACCTTCTAAAAACCGGGTGTGACATAAGTGGTATCAAAGCCGTGCTGACTGTAGGACCGCTAACCTAGAGTAGAATGGTCGTTCTAAGGATTATAGACCTCTGTCACTGCCTTGACTTTGGTACCCCTTCAAAAGTTGGTCATACTGACCAAACCTATGTTCTACTATATATTATACCTTGCTGAAAACTATGTTTTATTCTAATCCTTCATTTATTTATGATTCATTATTTGCTGGTCATATTAATTCTGTTCTCACCCTTTTGCTTGCGATGTCTTTTGTAGATGGCTCGTCTTAGACACACTGCACGAAAGTCCGTCATCCCCTTCTTACCCTCCCGCCTTGCTGAGCGTCCGCTTCGCCGTCCCGTGGCCGGACAGTCCAGCCACTTGGAGAGACTGCACCACCGCCTGCATGAGGAGCAGGAACGTCGACGACAGGAGCAGCAGGGCTCTTCTTTCTCGCTCCAGCAGGAGATAGAGTCTGTGAGGAGCTGCTCTCCTATGCTTCCCCTGGAGGCGCCCCCTGCACCACCACTAGGCGCCCCAGCCTCTGGAGTAGCTGCTGGAGGAGACCCAGACGACGGAGATGGCGACGACAGCCCGAGCCACGACACTGACTTCCCTGCTGACCATGAGCCGGAAGGATGGGTTGCTCGACCCATCACTCGCGACGCTACTCGCGGGTGTCACTTCCACGACGCGCTCGACACCCTGCTACGTCAGGCACTTGATCGGCGTACTTGGTTCATCGAGTATCGCTGTGTGGTCTACCAGCATAGTCGCGGGGTCTACCCGGACCGCTGGGAGGCGACCTGCTTGGTGCGCCGTCCGGAGAACAGTCTCCAGGGTGCAGAGGCCTGCTCAGAGCACTATTCTATCTCTGAGCGGGACTCAGCTGAGGCAGCCATGCAGGATGCTGCACGGCGTGCGCTTTCGCACTACTGCTCGGTTCTCGGTGGGGTAGCTGACGGTCTCGACCTGAAGTATTACCCCCGCCGTCCATCTGGCAGCACAGGAGGCATGATTGTTTCACCTGCTGGTGAGGACAATCCTAGGTTGAGCAGCACAGTCAACCTAGCCGCCGTGCTAAACACGGAGCTGGACCATGCATTAGACGAGCTGAGTAGGGCTCGTGCTGAGATCGCCCTGCTGCGGGCTGAGCGCGCAGAACGTCGTCACTTGGATGATGGTTCCCCCGCTCCCGTCGGGACTCAACACCCGTACCGCTCACCTCGGCGTGGACTCCAGTCTTATGGCAATCCCGACTGCAAGACCAAGATAAATCTAGAACCATAGATCGTTAGAGTTGGATCTTGTAATTAATACAAAATACATACGTAGAAGCTACAGTCTTAGCGTTAGTCCCGCTTTTAGTTGGTCTTAGTTAGACAGGATAGTTTGCTATATCCTGTGCATTTATGTTTGTCATGATGAACTATGTTTGGTTTGGATCTTTGTAATGACTGTCACCAGAGTGTGGGTACCCCCTGCATTATGGTTTATCTGTTATATGTTAATGGAGTTAGTTATATAGTTGGGAAACCTTTATTCCACTTTCCTCTCTATCTGAGAAGCTGTGTGGTCTGTGTTGGAGATCAGTGAAGATGCTCATCTGTTCAGTGCTGTTGGAGAATTCTATACTCTTTTCTTATGCTGCAAGATCTGCCAGATCAGTTCTGATGTGCGGTTGCATTCTGCAGATGTCAGAGAACAGGCGCAGAGGAGGAAGGCGTGCTCAGCAGGAGCGAGCCACTCTGCAGGATGAGGTGCCCCAGCAGCAGCACCTGCCACCCCCGCCCCCGATGTTGATCGAGCAGATGTTTCTGATGCAGACTCAAGCGGTTCAAGCCATCGGTCAGACTCTGGCCGCCATTCAGCAGCAGCAGCAACAACAGCAGCAAGCACCACCCCAGCCTCAGATGCCTCAGATGCCAAGAGACAAGCGTGCTGAATTCATGAGAGGTCATCCCCCAACGTTCGCTCACTCTTCTGACCCCATGGATGCTGAAGATTGGCTGCGCACTGTGGAGCGGGAGTTGCATACCGCTCAGTGTGATGACAGGGAGAAAGTCTTGTATGGTCCCCGTCTGTTGAGAGGAGCAGCCCAATCATGGTGGGAGTCTTATCTCGCCACCCATGCCAACCCCGATGCCATCACCTGGGAAGAGTTCAGAGGTAGCTTTCGTCAGTACCATGTGCCTGCAGGTCTGATGACAGTGAAGAAGGAGGAGTTCCTGGCCCTTAAGCAAGGGTCATCATCTGTCAGTGAGTATCGAGACATGTTTCTGCAGTTGTCTCGCTATGCTCCTGAGGATGTCAACACCGACGCCAAGCGACAGTACCGTTTCTTGAGAGGCTTGGTTGACCCTCTTCAGTACCAACTGATGAATCATACCTTCCCGACATTTTAGCACCTGATTGACAGAGCAATCATGACAGAAAGGAAGCGTAAGGAGATGGAGGATCGTAAGCGCAAGATCAGTGGACCTCAGCCTGGAAGCAGCAGCCGTCCTCGTTTCTCAGGCAATCAACCTCAGCAGTTCAGGCAGAACCAGCGTCCACCTCAGCAGCATCAGCAGTTCCAAAGGCAGTATCCTCAGCACCAGTACCAGAACCGTCAGAGCAATCAGTCAGGAGGTCAGTTTCAGAGGCAGAATCAGCAGACACCTCGTCTTCCTGCCCCAGCAAACCAGCAGAACAGTCAGGCAGCACCAGCTCAGGTTGGAAACAGAGCATGTTTCCACTGTGGAGAGCAAGGCCACTGGGTGATGCAATGCCCGAAGAAGGCAGCCCAGCAGCAGTCAGGCCCCAATGCCCCAGCAAAGCAGAATGTGTCTCAGCCTGGAGCAGGCAACCGCTCTCAACCGCGCTATAATCATGGGAGACTGAACCACTTGGAGGCTGAAGCAGTTCAGGAGACCCCCGGCATGATAGTAGGTATGTTCCCAGTCGACTCCCATATTGCAGAAGTGTTATTTGATACTGGAGCAACGCATTCTTTCATTACTGCATCATGGGTAGAAGCACATAATCTTCCAATTACTACCATGTCAACCCCCATTCAAATTGACTCAGTCGGTGGTAGAATTCGAGCCGATAGCATTTGTTTGAATATAAGTGTGGAAATAAGGGAGATAGCGTTTCCCGCTAACCTTATAGTAATGGGTACTCAGGGAATAGATGTCATCCTAGGGATGAATTGGCTAGATAAGTATCAGGCAGTTATCAGTTGTGATAAAAGGACAATCAAGTTGGTGTCCCCACTAGGAGAGGAAGTGGTGACCGAGTTAGTCCCGCCTGAGCCAAAGAGAGGAAGTTGTTATCATATGGTTGTCGATAGCAGTGAAGCAGACCCAATTGAGAGTATCAAGGTTGTGTCTGAATTTCTAGACGTGTTTCCAAAGGACTTACCGGGTATGCCACCAGAGCGGAAAGTTGAGTTTGCCATAGAGCTTCTTCCTGGAACCGCCCCCATCTTTAAGAGAGCTTACAGAATATCTGGACCAGAGTTGGTTGAGCTTAAGAAGCAGATTGATGAGCTGTCAGAGAAAGGTTACATCCGGCCAAGCACCTCGCCTTGGGCCGCCCC
Organism: Zea luxurians; assembly: GCA_029449295.1. Taxonomy (NCBI): domain Eukaryota; kingdom Viridiplantae; phylum Streptophyta; class Magnoliopsida; order Poales; family Poaceae; genus Zea; species Zea luxurians. The sequence goes on from JAOPSE010000057.1 coordinate 11,264,178, forward strand.
TGTCTTGTTCGTGGAAAAGAAAGATGGCACCAAAAGGATGTGTATCGATTATCGAGCTTTGAATGAAGTCACGATCAAGAATAAGTACCCTTTGCCCAGAATTGAAGATCTGTTCGACCAGTTGAGAGGAGCCAGTGTGTTCTCCAAGATCGATCTGAGGTCAGGTTATCATCAGCTCAGGATCCGACCTTCGGACATTCCGAAGACGGCATTCACTACCAAGTATGGATTATATGAGTTCACAGTGATGTCTTTTGGTTTGACCAATGCACCAGCGTTTTTCATGAACTTGATGAACAGTGTATTCATGGATTATCTTGATAAGTTTGTGGTGGTATTCATTAATGACATTCTGGTTTATTCTCAAAGCGAAGAAAAACATGCAGATCATTTGAGGATGGTATTGCAGAGATTGCGAGAGCACCAGTTGTATGCAAAGTTGAGCAAGTGTGAGTTCTGGATCAGTGAAGTCCTGTTCTTGGATCACATAATCAACAAAGAAGGATTGGCTGTGGATCCGAAGAAAGTGGCAGACATTCTGAACTGGAAAGCGCCAACGGATGCTCGAGGAATCAAAAGTTTCATTGGAATGGCCGGATATTATCGGCGATTCATTGAAGGGTTTTCGAAGATTGCGAAACCAATGACAGCGTTGCTAGGCAACAAGGTTGAGTTCAAGTGGACCCAGAAATGTCAAGAGGCCTTCGAAGCGCTGAAAGAGAAGTTGACAACAGCGCCTGTCCTAGTCTTGCCTGATGTGCACAAGCCCTTCTCTGTGTATTGTGATGCTTGTTACACAGGTTTGGGATGCGTATTGATGCAAGAGGGAAGAGTTGTGGCTTACTCGTCCCGACAGCTGAAGGTTCATGAGAAGAATTACCCAATCCATGACCTAGAGTTGGCAGCAGTGGTTCACGCACTGAAGACATGGAGGCACTATCTGTATGGATAGAAATGCGATGTTTACACAGACCACAAGAGTCTGAAGTACATATTCACTCAGTCAGAGTTGAACATGAGGCAACGAAGATGGTTAGAGTTGATCAAAGACTATGAGTTGGAGATCCATTACCATCCAGGCAAAGCAAACATAGTGGCAGATGCTTTGAGCAGGAAGAATCAAGTCAATCTGATGGTCGCTCGTCCGATGCCTTATGAGTTGGCCAAGGAGTTTGACAGGTTGAGTCTCGGGTTTCTGAACAATTCGCGAGGAGTCACAGTTGAGTTGGAACCTACCCTGGAGCGGGAAATCAAAGAAACGCAGAAGAATGATGAGAAGATCAGTGAGATCCAGCGACTGATTCTAGAAGGCAAAGACAAAGATTTTCGAGAAGATGCAGAAGGCGTGATATGGTTCAAAGACCGCTTGTGTGTTCCTAATGTCTAGTCTATTCGGGAGTTGATTCTCAAGGAAGCTCATGAGACTGCTTATTCGATTCACCCTGGCAGTGAGAAGATGTATCAGGATCTGAAGAAGAAATTCTGGTGGTACGGAATGAAGAGGGAAATCGCAGAGCATGTGGCTATGTGCGATAGTTGTCGAAGAATTAAGGCAGAGCACCAGAGACCAGCTGGATTGTTGCAACCGTTGCAAATTCCTCAGTGGAAATGGGATGAAATCGGCATGGATTTCATAGTCGGATTGCCTCGCACTCGAGCCGGCTACGATTCCATTTGGGTAGTAGTGGACCGTTTGACCAAGTCAGCCCACTTCATACCTGTCAAGACCAACTACAGCAGTGCCGTATTGGCAGACTTGTATATGTCTCGGATCGTTTGTCTTCATGGTGTGCCAAAGAAGATAGTGTCAGATAGAGGAACGCAGTTCACCTCTCATTTCTGGCAGCAGTTGCATGAAGCCTTGGGCACGCATCTGAATTTCAGTTCAGCTTATCATCCACAGACAGATGGCCAGACCGAAAGGACCAACCAAATTCTTGAAGACATGTTGAGAGCCTGTGCGTTGCAAGATCAGTCCGGATGGGACAAGAGATTGCCCTATGCAGAGTTTTCCTATAACAACAGTTACCAGGCCAGTTTGAAGATGTCACCATTTCAAGCGCTCTATGGGAGGAGTTGTAGAACTCCGTTGCAATGGGATCAGCCTGGGGAAAAGCAAGTGTTCGGGCCAGACATTTTGCTTGAAGCCGAAGAGAACATCAAGATGGTCCGAGAGAATCTGAAGATAGCGCAATCAAGGCAGCGAAGCTATGCAGACACAAGAAGAAGAGAGCTGAGTTTCAAAGTCGGAGACTTTGTCTATCTGAAAGTGTCACCGATCAGAGGAGTCAGAAGGTTCGGAGTCAAAGGCAAGCTAGCACCCCGCTACATTGGTCCGTACCAAATCCTCTCAAGGCGTGGAGAAGTGGCCTATCAGCTCAGTCTGCCAGAGAATTTGTCCGCTGTGCATGATGTATTTCATGTGTCTCAGTTGAAGAAGTGCTTGCGTGTGCCAGAAGAGCAGTTGCCAGTGGAAGGTCTTGAAGTCCAGGAGGACTTGACCTACGTTGAGAAGCCAGTGTAGATCCTTGAGGTTGCAGACAGAGTCACCCGAAGGAAGACCACCAGAATGTGCAAAGTCAGATGGAATCACCACTCTGAGGAAGAAGCAACCTGGGAGCGTGAAGATGATCTGATGGCCAAGTACCTAGAGCACTTTGCTAGCCAGCCCTGAATCTCGAGGGCGAGATTCTTTTAAGGGGGATAGGTTTGTAACGCCCTGAATTTGGGGGGTAGAATTTTTTCTTCTTTTCTCTCACCAAATTCGGGCGTTACTCTCTTTTCTCTTTCCCCGTTTTGCTCATTCTTCCCAATTTCAAACCAGTATAGTGACAGGTGTTCGTGTCATGTATAAACCAAAACCTAAGTGTCATGGGTGTTGCATCATGCCAAAGCACATTTCTTGGTCTGATGTTGAGTGTTCGTCTCGTTCTGTTCCGGATTTCGATTTGCGATTTAATTCCGTTTAGTGGTTCGCGCGCGTCGCGGGTTTTCGATCCGCGAAGTGGCCCGGCCCAGCCCAGCCCTGCCCGGCCCGATCCGGCTCGGCCCTGCGCGCCCCTGGCGCCCCACCCCCCCATGCGACCCCTTCTCCCTCTCTCTCTCATTTGGATCTCCCGCGCAACAACCTCTCCTCTCCCTCTTCCACCTCTCTCTCCCCGTGGTGCCCTAGGAATTGGAGACGGCGATCACCGGATTTTGGACCCCGAGGTGAGCTCCCCTCCCCTCCCCTTCTCCTCTCTCTCTCTCTCCCTCCTCTTCTTCCTCCCCACGCGCGCCCCCCCTTTTCTTCCCCTGCTCGCGCGCGCCCCTGCCCGCCCCTGCTCGCCGGCGGCGTGGCGCCCCCCGCCCTCCCCCGGCCCCGCGCGGCGGCGCCCGCCCCTCCCCCCCGGCCGCGGCGGCGCTCGCCCGCCCTCCCCCGGCCGCGGCGGCGCTCCTCGCCCCTCCCCTCGCGCGCGGCGGCGGCGCCCGCCCCTCCCCCGGCCGCGGCGGCGTTCGCCCGCCCCTCCCCCGGCCCGCGGCGGCGCTCCCCGCCCCTGCCTGTCCGCGGCGGCGGCGCCCGCCCTTCCCCGGCCCCGCGGCGGCGCCCCCCGCCCCTCCCCCGGCCCGCGGCGGCGCTCCCCGCCCCCTGCCCGCCCGTGCAGCGCCCCCCGCCCCTCCGCGGCCCGCGGCGGCGATCCCGCCCGCCCCTGCTCGCCGGTGCGCGGCCCCCCGGCGCGGCCCCGGCCGGCCCAGCCGCCCCTGGCCGGTTCAACCGCCCCCCCGGTTCAACCGCCCCCCCCTTTTTTATTTTTATTTTATTTTACTTTATTTTATTTCATTACTGTTATATGTTTTATTTTAGGCAGGTTAATCATTGTTCATGTTATTGAAATAGGAAACTTAATTTAGAATTCCGTTACGCTAGTTGATTCATATAATCAATTGTTTATCCAGTTCAATGTTGATCAACTAAAAATGACTAGGTTTCCATTAGTGCATATAACTAAACTCTTTTGTTAGAACCAATTGTAACTAATCATTAGTGCATAAGCTTTAACCCCTGCGAGACCTTTCCCTGTTTCTTTCTAACCTTAACGAATGCGATGTCGAATGTCATACTTGATGCATATTTACTTTATTTGTTCCCTTGTATGATGTACTGTTTGTTTCCCAATTTGAATGGATGAATGTATGTATGCTTGCAATCGCATAGAGAACGATCCGGTCAAAGAGCCCGAGGAACTCGCAGGAGAAGCCCCTGAGCAGCAGTCGGTTGGTGGAGGCAAGTGTCCTTTGACCTATCTCTGTCCTATTCATTCTTTAATTCACCTCCCGCATTACACATTTATACCTAAGGATTGACTAGCTTTTGTTATCCATGTCCTTGTTTACCTATTTGGGTCGGATTATTATTGTTTAGCTTCATGCTATTGCTCAAACTCTAATCAATGAACATGATGAGATTATATATGATACATTGTTTTCCCTCCTCTTATTATGATGTTGTACTTGTGGTCTTCAAGGGGGCTCGAGCGGTTTCTCGAGTGCCTCTCCGTAAGGACCTGTTCTATGGATGACCGCCGGGGAAAACAGTGCAACCATGAGGGTGGAGTGGGACGCCCTTAGCTGAATAATTAGAGGAACCGGGGTGTAGTTCGCTTAGCCGTTGTGCCGTCAATGGGGCTCGGTGTATGCGGCTCGCTCTGCCAAGGTTGATTTGTCCCTTGGGGAGGAGTGCGGTACATTTAGGAAACCTAACGGGCGGCTACAGCCCCGGGGAAATCTTTGTAAAGGCTACGTAGTGAGACCCTGCCTATTCACCTTGGTAGTGTTTAAGGGTTTGATCGGCCCGAGGCAAGAGGGAATCACGGCTTGTGGGTAAAGTGCACAACCTCAGCAGAGTGTTTGAAAACTGATATATCAGCCGTGCTCGTGGTTATGAGCGGCCAAGGGAGCTCCAGTGATTAGTGGTACTTGATCAGAGACGTTTTGGTTTACAGATGACAATGAGGATGGTTATGATTATGCTTATGGTAATGGTAAGTGGTATTCTTTCCGTTTGGAAAGGGTACTTTGGGTTAATAACTTGGGTTAATGCTAAAACCTGGCTTTCTACTAGTAAATAATAAACTGACCAACTAAAAGCAACTGCTTGACTTACCCCCACATAAAGCTAGTCCACTACAGCCAAACAGGATACTTGCTGAGTATGTTGATGTGTACTCACTCTTGCTCTACACACCAAACCCCCCCCCCCCAGGTTGTCAGCATTGCAACCACTGCTCAGGAGAAGATGAAGCTGTGGAAGGAGACTTCCAGGAGTTCCAAGACTACGACGAGTTCTAGGTGTGGGTTAGCGGCAACCCCCAGTCGGCTGCCTGTGAAGGCCGCGGTTATCTACGTTTCTTTTCCGCACTTTGATTTATTGTAAGGACTATGTGGACGTCTCAGACGTATGATGTAATCGACTATTATTTCCCTTTTAATACTATTTGAGCACTGTGTGATGATGTCCATGTTATGTAACTGCTGTGTACGTGAATAACTGATCCTGGCACGTACATGGTTCGCATTCGGTTTACCTTCTAAAAACCGGGTGTGACAATTCTATTGGCATTAATAAGCTAGGTGATGCGGACTTTGTGAGGAAGATTATCTCCTTGCTACCACAACAAAGATATGGGAGCATCATCACCATCCTTCACAACATGGAGGACTTGAGCAACATGACCCCGACCATCGTGATTGGGAAAATCGCGGCTTTTGAGATGTCGCGAAAAATGAGTCGGGGAGAGGAGCCAACTTCCTCAAGACCATATGCTTTTGCATGTGATGAAAGGAAGGGCAAAAAGAAGGCTCCCACTCCAAGTTCCTCAAGTGAAGAAGAGGAAGAAGAAGAAAGTGATGATGATGAAGATAATCAACCATGCACATCATCCTCCGTGGACGAAGAAACAATCCGATGCGTCGGAAAGGTAATGAGGATGATCCGCAAGATTAATCTAATGGGTGTGCCCCTGCAGGTCGAGGATCTTCTCTTTAACATTGACAGGAAAAAGCAAAGGAAGAGAGGATGCTTCGCATGTGGGGAGAAGGGCCACTTTAGGGACAACTGTCCAAATATGGCCAAGCCCAAAAAGGAGAGGTGCAAAGGCAAGGCGCTAACAAGTGTTAGAACTTGGGATGATTCTTCAAGTGAAGATGAACCTCCAAGGACGCGCAGCCACCGGTCCTCGTCACGATCATCACGGTCATCACACAAATGCCTTATGGCAAGAGGTAACAAAAGCATTCCATCCTCTAGTGATGAAAGTAGTAGTGATGATGAAGGTGAGGGAAAGCCCTCTCTAGATGAGCTTGCGGAAGCTGTAGAATTTTTCCAGGATGTTTGCACTAAGCAAAAAGCTCAACTTAAAACTTTGAAAAATAAGTTGGTTAGCTCTCAAAATGATTACAAAGGTTTGCTAGAAAAATTTGAAACTTTTTCAAACTTAAATAGTGAGCTATCAACTAAAATTGAGCTATTAGAATCTAGTGCTCCATCCACTGCTACCGATGATAGCCTTATTAAAAAGAATGAAAAACTTAAGGCTAAGTTAGCTAGCTCCCAAGAAGCTATTGAAAATTTGCTAGAGAAAATGGAAATTCTTAGCATACACAACAATGAGCTAACTACTAAGCTAGAAAACATTGGTAGCACCCCAGCAGCATCTTTAGTTGAAATACCTGAAATAATTAAGAAAGATGCTTCTACTTCCTACTTTGATTTAATTGATGATTCTAACCCCTGCAACCAAGTCGTTGTTGAGAATATTGTTGTAGAGACATGTACGGATGAGGTTGCAAAGGAAAATGAACAATTAAAGCAAGAAGTGGCTCGCCTTGGCAAGGCTTTGTATGACAAGAAAGGCAAAGCCAAACAAATCCAACCTCCACAGGATAACACCACTACGGGAGTGAACAAGCCTATGGAGGGAGAAACTGTGTTTTGTAGGCTATGCCACAAGGAAGGCCACAAGTCTTTCCAATGCAAGGCGATGACCGGGGATAAACAAAGACAAAAGCTCAAGCAAAAGCCATCAAGCAAAATCTCAAACACCTACATCAAAAAGGTGAACAAAAAGGATGCTACACCATATTTGATCAAGAAGAAAAAGAACGGAAAGGTGATAGCAATCAAGGCCAACAAGCAAGCCAACAAAGGAAAGGGGGCCAAACGCATCTGGGTGCCAAAGGAGATACTTTCAACCATGAAAAACACCAAGAAGATTTGGATCCCAAAAGGGAAGTGAGTGGACCGAAGGTCCCCGGGAAATTTGGAGACTTGGCAAGTTTGGGATGTATATCATGGGATACATCATATTGGATCAAGTTTATTGCCAAGTGGGTTAGTGAAAATTTTGGACCCAAATTTCCCACCCATGACTAAGGTAACTAGTTTTATTGTATTCTTTGTTTTTAGATATGCGTATCTATTTACTTTTTATCTAGTTTACCTTTCTTGCCTAGTATTACATTTGTTATGTACTTTTGTTTAAAATCTTGCATACTGGGTAAATCATATGGTAGGATTGCTTGTTTTTAATTCATATTCTTAAGCAAACCTACATGGCTTAAAATGTTCATTTAAGCACGGCACATAGCTTCTATATCACTCCATAGTAAATGATGCATAAATTGAAAATTTTGATTTCTACAAGTTGTATCATTTAACTTATATGTGCCAAAGTTAGGATTATAGATAATTTGCCCCTCTTGATATCAAATCAAAGTGCATGTCTCCTACAAGTATTCAAAACTTGTATGCACACCTTTAGGGGGAGGTTACTCTATAATCTAACACTTTGAGACTAACATCTTTTCAAGTCTATTTCATGTGATAGTCTCATTGTAAGGAAAATGAGGTCCCCGGAGAAAGACAACAATCTTCCACTGCAAAATCTCCAAGAACTCTCATGTCTCTCAAGCTCGCCATTGACTTTCAATTGGTATCTTTTGAGACTACATTTAGTATCATTTACATGTCTTCTCCAATATTTGATTAGACTATATTTCATATCATATGCTTCCATGTTGCAAAAATGCATAAGTAGTTAACTCATATACTGTTACCTATGCATAAGGGAAGTTAGTCTTTTCAAATCATGTCTTGCACCTCTAATTTTCACATGCTTTTTCCTAAGTAGAGGATCTCTGTCAGGGGGAGTATTTCTTCATCTCTAAAAAGGGGAGAAACCTCTTTCTAAAGAGAACACTCATTTAGGGGGAGTAATCATTTCAACTGGTATCATTCATATGGTTTAATTTAATATCCTTCTAGTGATATCATTTGATACAATTCTTGTTGAGGGCAAGCTTTTATTTACTTCCTACATGCTTTTAATGTCTTCCTTTTCGGTGGTTGATGCCAAAGGGGGAGAAGTTTAGGGACCAAAGCAATGAAAACTATATCAAACACCAAACACCACCAATTTAAAATTTTATATCTACAAATGGTTTTTCCAGTGGTTTTGGTTATTTGGTCCAAAAATAGGAAGTAAGTGAATTATGGAGTTAGGGGGAGGCTTAAGTCCATAATTTCACATTGTGGGGATAATCATGCATCTTAGCAAGTAGATTGCATATTTTAATTCAAACACTTGTATTATTTGCTTGCTTTGGTTGTGTTGTCATCAATCACCAAAAAGGGGGAGATTGTAAGGAAAATGGACCCCGGGCCATTTGGCTAATTGAGTTTTGGTGTTTGATGATTAACACAACCTGTGAACTAATATGTTTGCTAGTGTTCATAATTATAGTTCACAGGATGCGAAGAGAATTGGACCAAGGCAATGAGGATGCAACACCTCAAAAGAAGACATAAAAAGATGCATAGGAGTCCAATACTCAAGAACAAAAGAAGCCCGAAGAAATCAGCAAAGGAATCCAAGAAACGGGCTGTCAGCCAGTGCCTGGTGGTGCACCGGACATTGATGTCCGGTGTGCACCGGACTGTCCGGTGAGGCACCAGACAGTCTGCGCAGAGAGGCCACGGACAGGCGCTCTCTGGCTGTAGCACCGGACTGTCCGGTGTGCACCGAACTGTCCGGTGTGCCACGGGCAGACGGCAACGGTCGGATCCAACGGTCGACTGCTACAGGCGCCAACGGTCGGCTAACGTGGCGTGCACCGGACACTGCACAGTAGATGTCCGGTGGTGCACCGGACTGTCCGGTGCACCCGACGACAGAAAGCTGCTGCTTTCTGTCCAACGGCTAGTTTGGGGTGTGGAGGCTATAAATACCACCCCAACCGGCCATTCTCAAGTGTGAGAGCCCAAGCAACATACCAAGACACATAGTGCATATTTCCAAGAGCTCAAACACCCAAGTGCTTAATAGAATCACTCGGTGATTAGCGTAGGTGCTTTGCGAAGTGCTTAGGTTAGTTAGACCGCTTTAGCGCTTGCTCTAGGTGAACCCTAGTTAGTTGAGTGAGTTTTGTAAAACCACACAACCCCTCGGCTCTTGCGTGAGTCGTTGTAATTGTACCGAGTGGGGCGAGAGTCTTGCGAGACCGTGACAACCGCGTTTGTGTCACGGCCGCCACCGTGTACCGGAGGGAACGAGGCCCGCGGCGTTTCGGCCGGAAGCTCGATAGTGGAGACGGTAGGGAGCGTCCGAGAGGAGCCGGAAGCGGAGCACCACTTGCGCGTGGAGAAGGCCCGTGGCTCTCTACGGAGTTACTCGACCGTGGTGCTTGGCCCTCGCGTGGGCTTCCCTTTGCGTAGGGGCACCAACGAGGATTAGTCGGAACCTTGCGTGGTTCCGGATACCTCGGTAAAAATACCGGCGTCTTCGACGAGAGTTTGCTTCTCTACTTAGCTCTTTACATTCCGCATTTATATTAAGCATTTAAGTTTCAATCTTGTAGTCATACTTATTTAGTGTAGATTGAAACTTAGCCTTTGCGGTAGAGATAGCAACACTTAGACAAAACCTAGTTTGCACATTCTAGTTTTGATTATTTGCATAGGTTTTGCTCTAGGGATTTAATTGTGGCCTAGTTTAGTAAAAGTTTTAGAAGTCCTAATTCACCCCCCCTCTTAGGCGTCACCCGTTTCCTACACCAACCCATATTAGTCTTAGCAATTAAGCAAATATCGAGTTCAGCTCTATTGAAATCAACTAAGTATAGTTGACCCTCTAACACTCCCTTAAATGCTACTGAATCATCACATCTTCTAAAGACAGTAACACCTAAATCTGTAAAAAGACAGTTGTAACCCATTTTGCATAATTGAGAAACTGAAAGCAAATTGTAATCTAATGAATCTACAAGAAAAACATTGAAAATAGAATGGTCAGGTGATGTAGCAATTTTACCAAGTCATTTGACCAAACCTTGATTTCCATCCCCGAATGTGATAGCTCTTTGGGGATCTTGGTTTTTCTCATAGGAGGAGAACATCCTTTTCTCCCTAGTCATATGGTTTGTGCATCCGCTATCAATAATCCAACTTGAGCCCTCGGATGCATAAACCTACAAAACAAGTTTAGGCCTTGTTCTTAGGTACCCAAACGGTCTTGGGTCCTTTGACATTAGAAACAAGCACCTTGGGTACCCAAACACAAGTCTTTGAGCCCTTGTGCTTGGCCCCAACATATTTGGCAACTACTTTGCCTGACTTGTTAGTTAAAACATAAGAAGCATCAAAAGTATTAAATGAAACAATAGGCTCATTTGATGTAGTAGGAGTTTTCTTTTTAGGCAATTTAACATGAGTGAATTGCCTAGAACTAGATGCCTCACTCTTATACATAAAAGCATGATGAGAGCCAGAGTGAGACTTCCTAGAATGAATTCTCCTAATTTTGTGTTCCGGATAACCAGCAGGATATAAAATGTAACCCTCGTTATCCTGAACCATGGGAGCTTTGCCCTTAACAAAGTTAGGTAATTTCTTAGGGGCATTAAGCTTGACATTGCCTCCCTGTTGGAAACCAATGCCATCCTTAATGCCAGGGCGTCTCCCACTATAGAGCATGCTTCTAGCAAATTTAAATTTTTCATTTTATATCTCATGCTCATTAATTTTAGCACTAAGTTGAGCTATGTTATCATTTTGTTGTTTAATTAAAGCTAGGTGATCATGGATAGCATCAACATTAATATCTCTACATCTAGTACAAATAGTAACATGATCAACACTAGATGTAGAGGGTTTGCAAGCATTTAATTCATCAACCTTAGGATGTAACATGGCATTCTCATTTCTAAGATTGGAGATAGAAATATTGCAAAAATTTAAATCTTTAGCCTTAGTTATTAATTTATCATTCTCAATCTTAAGGCTAGAAAGTGATTCATTCAACTTGTCAATCTTAGCAATTAAACTAGCATTATCATTTTTAAGGTTGACAAGAGAATCATCACAAACAATTAATTTGGCATTTTCAATTCTAAGGTTAGAGATAGTGTCATGGCAAATGCTAAGCTCACTAGTTAATTTTTCACATTTTTCTACTTCCTAAGCATAAGCATTTTTAACTTTAACATGCTTTTTTATTTTCCTTAATAAGGAAGTCCTCTTGGCTATCCAAGAGTTCATACTTCTCATGAATAACACCTATCAATTCATTTAGTTTTTCTTTTTGTTGCATGTTTAGGTTGGCAAAAAGAGCAAGCAAATTATTTTCATCGTCACTAGAGTTATCCTCATCACTAGATGTTGCATATTTAGTAGAGGCTCTAGATTTTACCTTCTTTTTGCCGTCCTTTGCCATGAGGCACTTGTGGCCGACGTTGGGGAAGAGGAGACCTTTGTTGATGGTGATGTTGGTGGCGTCCTCGTCGGAGGAGGAGTCGGTGGAGCTCTCATCGGAGTCCCATTTCCGACACACGTGGGCATCGCCGCCCTTCTTCTTGTAGTACTTCTTCTTTTCTTTCCTCCTTCCCTTCTTGTCGTCGCCCCTGTCACTATCACTTGACATAGGACATTTTGCAATAAAATGACCGGGCTTACCACACTTCTAGCAAACTTTTTTGGAGCGGGGCTTGTAATCCTTCCCCCTCCTTTGCTTGAGGATTTGGCGGAAACTCTAGATGATGAGCGCCATCTCCTCATTGTCGAGCTTGGAGGCGTCGATGGGGGAGCCTACTTGACGTATACTCTTCTTTCTTTTCCTTCGTCGCTTTGAATGCGACGGGTTGCACCTCGGGTGTGGAGGTGGCACCTCGCTCGATGATTTGTTTGGAGCCTTTGATCATCAACTCAAAGCTCACAAACTTTCCTATAACCTCCTCGGAGACATTAGCTTATATCTAGGATCACCACGAATTAATTGAACTTGTGTAGGATTAAGAAAAATGAGTTATCTTAGAATAACCTTGACCATTTCAGGGTCATCCCATTTTGTGCTCCCGAGGTTGCGCACTTGATTCACCAAGGTCTTGAGGCGGTTGTACATGGCTTGTGGCTCCTCCCTTTGGTTGAGCATGAATCGACCGAGCTCCCCCTCGATCGTCTCCCGCTTGGTGATCTTTGTCACCTCATCTCCTTCGTGCGCGGTCTTGAGTATGTCCCAAATCTCTTTGGCACTCTTCAACCCTTGCACCTTATTATACTCCTCTTGACTTAGAGAGGCGAGGAGTATAGTGTTGGCTTGGGAGTTGAAGTGCAAGATTTGGTCGACCTCCTCCGAATCATAGTCCTTGTCCCCTTCCTTCGGTACCTGTGCTCCATACTTGTAACACCCAAAATCCCGATTTTAGGATAGTCAAATTTTTCTAAAACAAACAAAAGTAAAGTGACCCTGGTAAATAATTACACTTTGGAATTCACCCTTTCAAAAAAAAATAAATAGTAATATTAAAATAATTAGAGTTAAAACAAATAGAAACAAAAATTCAATTTGTGAGTTTCAAGAAATGAATAAGATCCTTATATGAGTTAAGATATTCACAAATGTTCTCTAAAAGATTGAGTTTAAAGTGTCTCTTAATAGAGATTGTTCCTTAGAAAGTACCTTCAATTAAAATAAATAAGTAATGAATATTAGTGCACTTTTGATTGAACCACACAGGCAATGTGGTATTTTATTTGCATATATTGTTTGTGTGTATGAATTATATATTTAAAAGCATTTGGATAAGTGAATAAGATAAATATATAATTAGTACTAAATTCTAATTACATACTCGGTCTTTATTGGACGATGCATTTTATCTTTAAATTTGAATTGAAATTAAAAAAAAGAAAACATAAATTAAAAAAAAAGAACGTCATATCTGTTGTCGGCCAACCAAAAAAAAAGCAAAACAAAACACCTAGCTAATTACGTTTAGCAGCCAAAGTTATCTCCAACCTAAAGATTGACTTCAGATAAAATAGCAACAACCCTCCGTGAAATCCTCTCGGACACCGAGCAGCTCGCCAACAAACTCTTTGCTATGGAGGCATATAAATCCGGAGCCTACACCCTCGTAGACGTCCAATAATAGAAGATAGATCAGGCCCTAGGAGCACCATCGCTGAGCAAAAGAGAGAGAGAGAGGCCAGAAGCAGCCGGCCAGCAGAGGACACCAACACGCATAGCAGAAAGGGAGAGAGGCCAAAAGCAGCCGGCCAGTGGAGGACGCCGCCACGCACTACAGGGACGCGCAGAGGCCGTGACCAGATCACCAGACGCGGCCACTGCAACTCTGCGGCTCTGCCAGGAACAGGGATGAGCTGTGGCAGGCAACAACCTTCCTTTTGTTTGGCCCGGGTCTTCGAAATTATCTGGATCCGCTACTGCCTCGGGCCCGCGTTTCGCCATGGGCAGAATTCGGTGTTGTCTAATCGCCGGTAAGCTCTCTGCGCATCTACGTATCTAGTTTAGGGGTGGTGCGTGTGCGCGCGTCGGCTATGGCACCGCCATGGTGACGTATTCGTCGTACGCAGTTGTCTTTAGGTAGAAGATAGACACAACTAGATCACATATATTATGTCTATTTACCTCGTAATTTTTGTATGACCTCGATCTAACCAAACAGGTCGTCAGATCATCTATTTATGTATAACCCTACTAATTTATTAAAAATGTGATATCTTCTAGGTCAAATAATTCATTTTAATCTGTTCAAATTGCGTTAGCCTCATAGAAATATTTACTACACAATAACAACATTAATTATACGATATCACGTACTTCTATAATTAAGTAACTAATTAGATTAATCTGTGTTTATTGGATTAGCTTTTCTAATATTAATATAGTATAGTGATCTTAAGGTTATAATTTGAGTAAAAGATGATCTTTAATCAAGAAAGGACTTAGATTAAAATCGAGTTAATTATTCATAAGAATATTCTCTCCTATGGTGTATACAAATCAATTTATAATATAGTTTAATATTTGGATCACATAGATCTTCCATAAATCACAACTTCTTAACCGTAGCTCCGAATTTAGCGATTCTCGAACCCACGATCTCGTAGCGCAGCGTAGAATATTATTATGCGGTTTATTCTTATGTTTGGTGTGATGTTAAATTTGCATATACCATGCTTGTTTGTATTGATACGACTAGCGCGAGGTTACGAGTCACCTGAAGATTATCCTGGTACCTGGAATCTCAAGTCCCAGGCAAGTTGTGCCCTTATCACTTCTTTTTACCCACTCATGTTCTAATTAATCATAATGATCTGCATAGGTTAAATTTTGATGGGACCTAATAGGTTACCCTAGTTTGTCTATCTTTATGCCTTGTTTACCACTGAACTTTCTGGGTAGTACTTGCTAGTGCTATATGTGGATTTGGGCATTGAGATACATATTATTCATACTTTTGTTATCAATTGTTATTTACTGTTCATGATAAGATCATTATGTTAATTGGAACATGGAGCGACCACCCGCTACCACAAGGGTTTAATGGGACGCCCTTGGCCGATTAATTAGGAAAGCTAGTGGAAGACTACCTTACCCGAAAGGGGCAAGGGCAGTAGGGGAGTGGTCAGTGTAGGGAGGCCCTCGGGAGGATTTTGCTGCGATGGCAGTCCTGCAAGGGATTCCTGCTAGGGAGGCCCTTGGGAGGATTTTGCTGCGATGGCGGTCCTGCAAGGGATTCCTGCATTGGAACTTCCTATAAACTGTAGCGGGTTTTCTGAAGCTAGTGGAACTTTGTAAAGGCCTCGTAGTGTTGCCCTGCCTCACCTCCTCGGTAGAGGTGTATGGGATTGGCCGTCTCTTGGCAGATGGGTAACACGACTTGTGGGTAAAGATGCGCAACCTCTGCAGAGTGTAAAACTAGTATACTAGCCGTGCTCACGGTCATGAGCAGCTCGGACCCTCACATGATTAAATTATGGAACTAAATTCAATTTGTCATATGCATTGCATTGCAGGTGAGGTTGTTACTTTTGTTCTACTAATTAATTGGGTTGGTATTTACTTATACTTAGTAACTGCTAATAAAATTTTGACCAACTTTAAAAGCAATGCTCAGCTCTAACCATCCTCTTTGGTAAGCCTTACACTTCACGTGAGCTCCCACCTTTGGCGAGTTCATGCACATTATTCCCCACAACTTGTTGAACGATGAACGTATGTGAGCTCACTCTTGCTGTCTCACACCACCCCACAGGTCAAGAACAGGTACCGCAGGATGATGCGCTCGGAGGATGCTGTGAAGTGTTCGTGAGAGATCTAGGCCGTCGTCTCCCAGTCAACTTTGGGTTGCTGGACCGTTGTCTCCTTATAATGTAATTATTTATTTTGTATAGAACTCCTGTTATATAGTAAAGATGTGACATTCGATCCTGTGCCATGAATCATCATATGTGTGAGACTTGGTCCCAGCACACCTGGTGATTATGTTCGCGCCCGGGTCTTGGTGCCCCAAAACCCGGGTGTGACAATACTCAACAATATCCCATATGCTTATGTGGAGTGAGGTTAGGTGATGCCTCATTTTATCACTCCACATAGAATAATCTTCACCGTCAAAAACCGGTGGTTTGCCTAAGGGAACGGAAAGTAATGGAGTGCGTTTGGAAATGCGAGGATAGCAGAGGGGCATCTTACTATACTTCTTGTGCTCATGGCGCTTAGAAGTGGCGGATGCCGATTCGGAGCCGGAGGTGGAGGGTGATGAAGAGTCAGTCTCGTAGTAGACCACTTTCTTCATCTTCTTCTTCTTGTCACCTCTTCGTTGTGTCTTGATGGAGGAAGAGGATTCCTCCTTGTGCTTGCGGCTGGACTCCCTTGAGTGGGTTCTCCCTGAGCTTGCGGACTTGTCGCCGTCGGTCCTAATCTCTCTCTTGGCGAATGCTCCCGACATTACTTCGAGTGGTTAGACTCTAATGAAGTACCAGGCTCTGATACCAATTGAAAGTCGCCTAGAGGGGGGGTGAATAGGCGGAATCTGAAAATTATAAGCTTAAGCCCATACTACAAGCCGGGGTTAGCGTTGGAATAAAAATCGAGTCCGAAAGAGAGGGCGAAAAACAAATCAAAAAGGAAATGAAGCAGATGACATGGTGATTTGTTTTACCAAGGTTCAGTTCTTGCAAACCTACTCCCCATTGAGGTGGTCATAAAGACCGGGTCTCTTTCAACCCTTTCCCTCTCTCAAACGGTCACCTAGACCGAGTGAGCTTTTCTCCTTAATCAAACGGGTCACTTAGACCCTGTCGATACCCTGAAACAGGGGTACCCCTTGCTACAGTATGAAGACGCTATACCCGCACAGCTACCTCTAGTTGCATGGCGAACAACTCTCTGCCCCACCACGTGGATGGCTCCGGGGTGGCCACGTGGCCAGCGAAGGAGACGTACTCCAAGAAGCCAACAGTGGGTCCGGACCCCCCATGGGGAAAGCGCCGGACCCCTGTACATGAAGAACGGACCTCCGGGGCAAGGTCTAGGACCCCGTGAGTGCGACCCGAACCTCCAGGACGGGTCCCAGACCCCTCTCCGTAGGGTCCGGACTACCCACAGCCGGGTCCTGGGACTCTGGGGTAGAGAGTACCCAACCCTAGCTCAGGCAGGGGTCCGGTGCCGACATGTGTCCAGGCCCAGCCTGGTGTGGACCTGTCCGCATAACGCTACTGCTCCTCGCCCAGGTGGGGACCCGATGCTGCCACATGGGCTACCGCGCGTGATGTAAGCCTGTTGGCGGAGCCTGACGTAAGGCCTCTGGGTCGCGCTGCCTCTGCATTCATTGCAGAGGAGACGCGTCGCCTGTCTATCCCGCTGACAGGCGATGTGCCCCTTCAGCATTTAATGTGTCCTGTCCACTCAGCTGGCAGGCGGCAACCAGGCCATCCTGCAGGCGGCGTGCCTATCTATTCCTGTTGGCTGACAATACGTCTGTGCTGCCGCATGCGCCGCATTCATCATGACTCGCGCGTTACCGAGGACAATGTCGTGAGGTATCAATACTGTATGCACTACGGATATTATGGCACTCGGAGATCACCCTAGTGTAGCAAGCAGTAGTTCCTTCCTTCCATTTGTCCCTGGGCCCACGTGTCGGGGCTCAGTATCCTTGTTTGTGCCCCCCTTGAACTAAAAAAGGGAGGGCACACTGCGATTCAGACTCAGACACACTTAGACCCAGCTCAGGCTCACAAGTTCATACAAGCTCTCAAGCTCAATACATCACATAGTGGAGTAGGGTATTACGCTCCGGCGGCTCGAACCACTCTAAACCCTTGTGTGTTCTTGTGTTCGTTCATCACTTAGTAGACAGGCAAAACGCTTAGGCCCCTCCTCATCTAGGATTTAGGGCGGGTGCATTCCACCACCTGGCCGAGGATTTCCTCTCCGACATTTGGCGCGCAAGGTATGGGCCTGGCTTTAGGTTTTTGCTTGTTTTCCCGCTCGCCGTCATGGTCCATATCGTCGAGCACCGTGGTGTGGTCTCTGGGGACTTTCTCATGGAGGAGGAGGCCGCATCTTCTACGCCGCTGAGCTCCAGTCGCCCGGCACCTGGTGTAGCTGCTGTGCGCCCCGCACGGCAACACACGCCTACATAGGTGTCCCAAACTCCATCGGTGGTTGCTCCCGCCGGGGCACTTTCCGCGGACAGGGAGTTGTTGCACCACCCACCAAGCCCGACGGCCTTGCCAGGGGCTATGAAGTAGTGGTGCGACGACGTGGATCGCCTCCTTGGCATGGCGCACTCTGGCTCGGCTAGGCCTAGGCCTTGACCATCCCGGCGCCAGCACGAGGCATCGGCCTCGGTGCGCTCACCCTCGGTGAGGGCTGCACCGACCGAAGATCTACGGGCGGAGCTCAACCGCAGACGTGCGGTAGAAGACGCTCAAGCCTCTCTGGAGAGGCCTAAAGACCTGCGGGACGAGCTCAACCGCATGCGTGCGGGCGAGGATGCCCGTATCTCACTGGAGAGGGCGCGTGAGCGTCGCCAAAACCTTGAGGGTCGCAACCTCGAGCAAGACTTCGCTGCAGTCGCACCGCAGACCCCAGGGGGTGCCCGATCCCAGACGGGTATCCCGTTGGCTGGTGTGGGCTGCGCCGCTCTAGCAGATCACCTCCGCGCGGCGACGTGGCCATCCAAGTTCCAGCCACACCTGCCGGAGAAGTATGACGGTATGACAAACCCGTCAGAATTCCTGCAGGTCTTCATCACCGCCATTACGGCAGCAGGTGGAGGCACCGCCGGGATGGCGACCTACTTCCATGTAGCTTTGTTTGGGCCAGCCCGGACTTGGCTCATGAACCTAGCCCCAGGATCCATCTACTCCTAGGAAGAGCTCTGCGTGTGGTTTGTAGCGAACTTCGCCAGCGCTTACCAGCAGCATGTGTGGAGGCACACCTCCATGCATTGAGGCAGGAACCCAAGGAGACCCCTTGGGCGTTCATTTCTCGCTTCACCAAGGTACGTGGGACAATCCCTCGTATCTCAGATGCTTCCATCATCACTGCTTTCCGCCAGGGGGTACATGATGAAAAGATGCTGGAGAAGTTGGCCACGCATGATGTGGACAACGTCACCACGCTCTTCGTTGTGGCCGACAAATGTGCCAGAGTCATCGAGGGCCGTGCATGGCACTCGGCGCCACAGACTGAGGTTACCCAAACAGGCGGCTCGGGAGCCGTCGCCTAGGGTGGCGGCAGGAAGAAAAAGAAGAACAAGAACCACAGCCACGAGAAGCTGTAGGTTGCTGCTCCGGTCGCCGCTGCCGCGGTCGGGGGCCAGAGTGAGCGCAACAAGCGCCCACGGCCCCAGGGAGGCAGTAGTGGCACATGCCCAGTGCACCCCAACAGCCGCCACAGCGCCGCCGACTGCCGCGAGATTATCAAACTCGCGAAGCGTGTCAGCGAGCGGCGCGAGAAGTCCTCCAAGGATGACTTGCCACCTCGTCGTCGGCCCGGCAAGGAGAGGGCCGACAAAGAAGCCGCGACCGCGGGGGAACGAGACCTCGGGTACCAGTCGCCTGAGGGGGACCTCAAGGACGTCTTCACCAGAGACTCTGACTCCAGCGACGACAACGACCGCCGCAAGAAGCTGTACATAATGTACGACGGAAGTTGGGAGCTCACCTCTCGTAGGAACGTCAAGTCCCTGCGACGGGAGGTTCTTTCGACGGTCCTAGAGGTCCCCAAGGCTGCTCCACACCAACAGTGGAGGAGCACCACCATCTCCTTTGGGGCATACGACTGCCCCGACAACATGGCGGGGGCCGGCGTACTACCGCTCATCATTGCCCCTGTCGTCACCAACATGTGGCTGCACCATGTGCTGATCGACGGAGGGGCTGGCCTCAACGTCATCAGCCATGCGGCATTCAGGTAGCTGCAAATCCCGGGTCCCAGCTGGGGCCCTCTCGCCCATTCTCCAGGGTGGGCCCACAGCCCGTGTATCACCTCGGGAGCATCACGCTCCCGGTTACATTCGGGACGGAGGAAAACTTCCGCATGGAGAACGTTTAGTTCGATGTCGCGGATGTCAACCTCCCCTTCAACGCCATCATTGGTAGGCCGGCCCTGTACCGGTTCATGGCCATTGCCCATTAAGGGTATTTGGTCCTCAAGATGTCGTCCCCCGTAGGGGTCCTCACCGTGCGAGGCGACCACATCGCCGCGCTTGCGGCTGTCGAGAAGCTACACACTCTGGTGGCCGAGATTGCTCGGCCGGACGGCGGAGGGAGAAGCCCTCGACCTCCGGTGCCAAAGCATCCTCCAAGGCGCCAAAGGTACAACCATCTGGAGTAGACGGCGGACCCGCGAAGACCATCCAGGTCGGCGCCGACCCCTCCCAGACCACTCACATCGTGGGAAATCTGGGAGAAAAATAGGAACTCGCGCTCGTCGCCTTCCTCCAGGCAAATGCCAACTTATTTGCTTGGGAGCCATCGCAGATGCCTGGGATCCCTAGGGAGGTGATTGAGCACCATCTGAAGATCTACCCGGACACCAAGCCAGTGAGCCAGAAGCCTCGAAGACAGTCCGTGGAGCGGCAGGACTTCATTCGTGAGGAGGTCCGGAAGCTGTTATACGCTGGCTTCATCGAAGAGCTTCACCACCCCGTGTGGCTGGCCAACCTAGTCATCGTGCCAAAGGCAAACGGGAAGCTTCGGATGTGCATCCACTACACCAGCCTGAATAAGGCATGTCCCAAAGACCCGTATCCACTGCCACGTATAGATCAGATCATGGACTCTACCTCTGGGTGCGACCTTTTGTCCTTCTTGGATGCCTACTTCGGTTTCCATCAAATCCGGATGTCTAGGGAGGATAGGAAGCATACCGCTTTTGTAATGGTGGATGGGCTATACTGTTATATTGTGATGCCCTACGGTCTAAAAAATGCCTTGCCAACATTTGTTCGGGCAATGAGTAAGACCTTCAGGGACCTGATTCGGGACAAGGTGGAGATTTATGTCGATGACATCGTGGTCAAGACTAGGAAGGGGTCGACTCTAGTAGAAGACCTAACCCTGGTTTTCGGCAAGCTACGGGCAACCCGCACCAAGCTAAACCCGGAGAAATGCGTCTTCGGTGTCTCCGCAGGAAAGCTGCTGGCGTTCCTGGTTTCATACCGGGGCATTGAAGCTAACCCAGAGAAGATCAAGGCTATTGAGGTAATGAGGCCTCTCACCCATATCAAGGATGTCTAGAAGCTTACGGGATCATTAGCTGCCCTTAGCCGCTTCATTTCGAGGCTGGCTAAGAGAGCACTGCCCTTCTTCAAGCTCCTGCGGAAATTCGGCCTATTTACTTGGATCGAAGAGGCGGAACAAGCCTTCCAAGAGTTGAAGCAGCACCTAGTATCCTTGCCGATCCTGGTTGCTCCGGAGCCAGGAGAGCCACTGTATCTGTACATTGCAGCGGCTGCAGAGGCGGTGAGCATGGTGCTAGTCGCCGAAAGGGCGACGCAAGAAGGCCAAGGACCTGAAAGCTTAGAACCAGCTACAGGGGCCCGGACCGTCCAGAAGCTGGTCTACTACGTCAGCGAGGTCCTCCATGAGGCGAAGGCCAAGTACCTCGAGACGCACAAACTCCTCTATGCTGTGCTGGTTGCATCCAGGAAGTTGCGCCACTATTTCTAGACACATAGAGTTGTGGTGGTGACCTCCTTTCCATTAAGGGCCATCCTCCACAACTCTAACACCACTGGCAATATCGCCAAGTGGGCAGCGGAGCTCGCTGAGTTCCAGCTGGAGTTCCAGCCCCGCCACACCATCAAAAGTCAGGTCCTGGTCGACTTCATCGTGGAGTGGACTCCACCTCCGAGCGCCCCTAGGGGCCCGGACCCCGATCCGGGCCCCACACATGCGGAGCGCAGGGGTCCGGTCTTCACCGAGCCCCACTGGACGCTCTTCTTCGATGGATCCGCCCGCCAGCAGAGTGCTGGTGCGGGGGTGGTCCTCGTCGAACCAGGCGAAGATCAGGTGAAGTACGTGGTGTGCCTCGAGTTCCGGGCCACCAACAACATGGCGGAGTACGAGGCACTGATCTTCGGCTTATCTGTGGCCCTATCCCTAGGGATCCGCCAGCTCCTCGTGAAGGGGGACTCTTAGCTAATCATCAAGCAGGTCCGCGGGGAGTGTAGCTACAACAAGCCTAGACTTGCAGCTTACCTCCTCCATGTAAGGAAGCTGGAGAAGGACTTCACGACCCTGGAACTGCAACATGTTCCCTAGACCGACAATTTAGCGGCAGATGACCTCTCCTAGAGGGCATCAACTCAGGCACCCGTGCCCGAGGGCATCTTCGAAAGACAGCTACTGAGACCCACCGCCTAGCCTGTCGTACTAGGCAAAGGGGGTGAGACTGGCACCTCGAAGCCGGCGGTCCCGGTGGCGTCCCAGAACCCACTGAAGGCTGTGTGTGCCCCGGGGGACTCCGCCGACCCCTTAGCATCGCAGCCGACAGCTCAGAGTGGTCCCGATGCATGGATCTCTGAGATATGGGACTACCTGAAGGAAAATATCCTTCCTAAAGACCATGTCTCCGCAGAGCACATAGTGTGGTTGGCTAAACGATACACAGTGGTGGAAGGGGATCTCTACCGCCGTGGCGCCAACAGCATTCTCATGCGGTGCATCACCCAGGAGGAGGGCCGTGAGCTGCTCACGGAGATCCATGGAGGGGAGTGCGGAAGTCATTCTTCATCCCGCACACTGGTCGGTAAGGCCTTCTGGCATGGTTTTTACTGGCCAACCGCCCTCCAGGATGTGGCCGAGCTGGTAAAGTCCTGCGAAGCGTGCCAGTTCCACACAAAGTAGATACACACCGGCACAGGCTCTGCAAATGATTCCACCCTCCTGGCCATTCGCTGTATGGGGGGTGGATATCCTGGGACCATTTCCTAGGGCCGTCGGCGGGTACCGGTACCTCTTTGTCGCCATCGACAAGTTCACCAAGTGGCCCGAGGCCACCCCTATGGTCAGCATCACCCAGGGTGTAGCTGTCGTCTTCCTCAAGTCGATTGTCTGTAGATTTGGGGTCCCAAGTCGTATCATTACGAACAACTGGACCCAGTCTACAAGTCGGATCTTCCAGGAGTACTGCGAGGGCATCGGCACCCAGCTCTGCTTTGCATCTGTGGCTCATCCTAGGAGCAACGGCCAGGTGGAGAGGGCAAATGCAGAGATCCTCAGGGGACTCAAGACGTGCACTTATGACTGCTTGAAGAAGCATGGTGCAAATTGGGTCAGTGAGCTATCATCCGTGTTGTGGGGGAACCGGACCACACCCAACCGAGCTACCGGGGAGATCCCATTCTTCCTGGTCTACGGGGCCGAAGCCTGCCTTCCCTCGGAAATCATTATGGGCTCCCCATGGGTCCAGTCGTTTGATGAATCTACGCAGGGACAGCTACGGCGTGAGGATGTGGACTTCATCGATGAGCATAGGTGGCGAGCAGCAATCCGAAATGCACGGTACAACTAGGCGCTCAGGCGCTACCACCAATGGTTCGTGCATAGTAGGAAGCTCGAGGTCGGGGACCTAGTCCTGAGGCGAGTACTGAACCGAGAAGGGCTCCACAAACTCTCCCCCAACTGGGAGGGACCCTTCAAGGTGACGGAAATATGCCGCCCCGGGTGCGTCCGCCTCGCCATAGCTGACGGAGTACCTCTTCCCAATCCTCGGAATATAGAGCATCTCCGTAAGTTTTTCCCATAAAAGCAGAGCTAGGGGATTCGGTTTTCTTCCTTGTAACTAGGTAGCGTATATATGTACGCCAGCCCGGTGAGGTCCTCCCTCATAAACCCGGTCTGCTGGCCTACGCTCATGTATATCCAGTTATAAGGAAGGGGTTCGCCCCACAGATTTGTTTTTCTGATGGTTTTATTCTGCTTAAGTTTACAACCATTATTGTTATCTAACCCACCAATACGGTTTCCCTCCCTTGCTGGTATAGCGACATCCGCATTGAGTAGCTAGGCCCGGCAGCCTGGGGCCAGTTCTAGAGAATGGGTACTCGCCTCCTGAGGTGGTACGGAGCTGTGTAGCCGCTTAGCTTGGTTCTGCACCCTAAGCCTGCATGATCCACCACTCTGTGGTGGGTATCCTAGTATTTGGAACTATAGCCCTATGGTCTAGGAACCTGGGGTTCGGTTCTATATACTGGGGTGGTCTGGAGCCGTGAAGCCGCTTAGCCTGGTCCCGTACCGTAAGCCTACACGCTCCACCACTCTGCAGTGGGTGTCCCAGTATCTGGAACTATGGTTAAGGGGGTCCGGGCACACGGCTTTGCTTCCCAGACCAAGCCCTGTCAGTCCTGTTACGTGAATCAAAGGATAAAAGATACCAGTTAGTGGGTCCTATGGGTGCGCTACTAAAACTTCCTAGCCAAGGCTGTGTGTAGGTCCCGGTCCCAGTCGAGATTACCTCTTGAAGGCCATGTCACCAATTCTGTAACACCCCTGGTGTTACTATCACTAAAACTTGAGCATAACATCATAAGCATTTGCATTTCATGTGTTTGACACACCTAGAGTGCATTCACTAGGCAAAAATCTCAAACAAGTTGTATTGATATGATGTTTTGCAATTAAGACCCTAGTATAGGATACTTAACCCTAAATAGGGTTCAGAAGGGTAAAACCAAATCCAAATAGAGAAAATCCTAAACTTTAAGTGAAATAGTTATAAATGTTACTAAGAATGGATCTAAGTTACATTCATACCCCTGAAATACTAAAAACCCTAATAAGGACCCTGGAAAACCCTAAATCTAAACCCTAGGGGGTTAAGTGCAAAATTAGTCCACTTTTGGACTTAAGTGCAAAAACTAGTAAAGTAAGGTGTTTTATGTCATATGGTTCACAATCATGAAGATTTTCAAGCCAAACCCTGAATTTTGGACCTATTTGCAAAAAAAGACCCTATTTAAGATCTCGCCCTAAGTCTGAAATTCAGTGGTATGGGCTCAACTTTGGAGCTTTGTAACTTTCAAATTCTAAGGTTTTTGCCCTAGGTCACCACATCAATATTATAGACCTATCAAAGGAGAATAACTTTGCTTAAGGGAGTAAGCATTATTGTTATGAAGAATTTAAAGATAAGTGAGCCTGAAGTTGGGATGTCAGGCTATTTGAATTCTGAACTTCAGACTGACAGTGTAACAGAGCCATCTTTGGACTAGGATTCAACCTTGATCTAGTAAGAATTTGGCTATAGTTGCTATGGCAAGATTGTAGCTAAAACATTGGTCTAAACCTTTGCTGCAGAGCCTTGGATAGGTCGCCAAATAAAAATAGGAGAAAATCAAGCTTCGAATTGATCTGTCAAGCCAACTGAATGAGGAATCCCATGGTACAGTGTGTTGATCAGACTGCCAGCTTAACCCTCGCCACCGATGAGCCACGCGTAGATTCATGCCCTCGCCGCCATGATTCGCGATTGGATCAACTGGATAACACTTGAAGTCGTGTAAAGATCATCACCGTGGATAAGTTCCGGCTAGTAAAGTATTCCGGCCACCGTATAGAGCTCGCCGCGGTGGGTTCTGATAGGCACGCCGATGACCGCCGCCTTCCAGCCTTGTGCCGTGTGTCTAAGCATCTCCACTGCATCGCCGTGATCTGTTTTAGCTCTCCGTTGATCACCGGAGTAAATGCCACGGTATAGGACACGAATTCGCCGCGCCAGTGAACTCCCCCTCCTCCGACCGCCACACGTCATCGTTGCAATTCCCGGCCACCGCTTTCGATCAGTCACCAATCATCGGGAACGCGTTGATCCTTGGTTTGTCCGCACGGTCACCGTGGCCAGACCAAATTAGATCATCATTCTTGAAATTAATTTGGGGGAAACATTGGTTAGGACTTGAATCTGGGTTAGGTCGAAGAAGGGTGCCGGTCCTTGTGTGAATCGGCCAGTATGCGAGCTCGCCGGAGCCCTGCTACGCCGCTCACCGTCGTGGAGCTCGGCGTGTGAAGGAATAGAACGTGGGGAGTCTTCTTGAAAACTGTCAGTGACTCAAAGCAACAGTGAAAGAACCCGCTTCGAGTTAGCCAGAACACCAGGGGCCTCCATGTAAAGTCTGCAACGCGGGAGCGGGCGCGCGCGTTTTCCTGTGCAGGCTGGGCCGCTTGGGTTGCTTTCGGCCCAGTACTGTTCATAGATTTTCTTTTTCTTTTTCTGCCAGGATTAAAACAATTCTAGAAAATTACAGAAAAATGGTAAAAATGTCAAACCAATTTTCCTAGATTCCTAATTTTCCATAGAATTTAATACAAATAGTTTCATGATTTCTAGGACAAATAAGGAATTTTAGAGCATTTAAAATAGCCTAAAATATGGTTTCTTGATTTTTAGAAAATATATAATAATTCCAAAAATCCCCAAACTTTTTATATAAACTCTAAGCATTATTTAGAAGCCTTGGGTAGAGTTTGGATTAATTTGGACCTTGTTTGATACCTAGAGCCCAAAACCCTACCCCTGCCCTTTGAATTCCTTTACTGACTCCGGAAACCCTAGTTTCTCGGAGAACCATGAAGGAAAGTTGTATTCAAGACCTTAGATAGCCAACTTCTACTATCTTTGCATCTTCATGAGCATTACATGGGCATTCATTCTTATATATATGGTTATATTTAGAAGCCGAAGAAGAAGTTGAAGTAGAAGGAGAGAAGACTTCACCACCACCACCTGCGGAACATCAGGCAGGCAGCTGTTTTTATTTTGACATCTGCGGGTCTGAGCCTGAATCACCTGTAAACGAAGGCAAGCCCCGGTGCATTTGCCACCTCCTTGACTCTTTTAAAATCTTTCTCACTTACTTGATGCATTAGGTGATAGGAGTTGATTGCTAAAACAATTCCTGCATTACCTTCCTTGAATTTGATTACCTTCCTTTGAATCCCTGTTTTATAAAAGGTTTTTACTATGCTTAGTCTTGCTCTAGCAAAACAAAAGGTTTGTTTTTATAAAAGATGATGTGGTAAAGTGGGAGGGATGTTTTTGAAAACAAAACTTGATGGTGGATCCATCATGGCCATGATGGGTTCAACATCGGAAAAGATGTACCTCTGACAGGTACCAAACCTTGGGATTGAAATGATTAAGCTGGGACCGGGCGGGTGACTTGCACGAGAAGAGAAAGTCTCGGTGTAGTATCTCCGTCTGAGTCGATTAAGGACCATCTCGATGTAGGCTTGATGGCTGTGGACCCTTTAACTGGTCACATGCCTCGTCATGGGTAAGCTTTGCCTCGGGCAGACTAAGGCCAGAATAAGATACCACGCAATGGGAGTGGAGAGATGGCGAGAGTAGCGTGTACCCTCCGTGGCAAGAGGCTGGACGGTGGTGTAACTGTGCTCTCGGTTGGCATGAACCTGATCTGGTCTTAAGAACCCCGGTGGCGGGTTGACATATGCAAGGGTTAAGTGCTATATATGTCGTGTGATTGGAGATCATTAGCTGAGTATAATCGATTCAGATCGCCGTACCTTCGTGGTTATGAAGACTTGGTCACTGACCTATACGTAGAACTCCAGTAAAGATGAAGGGTTGTTAAGAAATTGGCTAGTGCAGGTCAAGTGATTGAACTAGGGTAGATAGAAATCTAGTACAGGTAATTTCACTTAACTTGCCAAATAAAGCTGGATTTTTAAGGATCCACTGTTAGTAAGCATTTCTGCATACAGAGTCCTTGATTGTTGAGAAACCTTACCTTGACTCCCTTATAACCAGCATACCCTTAAGAGTCTTTTTCTTTAGTCGGGTAAGTCTTGCTAAGTAATTCCATACTCAGGGTTTTATTCCCTATTGTTTTTAGGTGAAGAAGCGACAAACTTTTGTTGTTTCTGTTCTAAGGTGGTACCAAAGGAAGAGCACCAGGAGTGAAGTTGCGGGAGGAAAGGATCCTCCATAAAAACTTTGTTTAAAACTTATCGGGAGGGGGTTTTGCCTCTCTTGGCTTGTAATAATAATACTCTGCACTCGTATATTATATCCTGGTCTGTAATATTTAACTTTGTCTTACTTTTGAATAAAGGTAAGTTTATGTAATCACTTCCGCATTTCTGTATCTCCGATGATTTGTAATGTCTGCGTGATGGGTAAAACGCTCTTGGGAAGGTAAGGAAAGCAGATACCGAACTCGTCAAGTGATTCAGGAACACCTGTAGGGTTGTCTGAGGTCCGTTGGACAAGGACAACTGTGGGTGGGCCTAATGACTTGGGAGGTTCCGTCACAGCTGGTATCGGAGCGAAGCCCATCTCTGCAGATATTATGAGGCATCTTCAAAAGAATTTTCTAAAACTTATCTAGAAAATTTCTTCCTTTCTTACCTAAGTATCTCTGAAGAGTTTATGTGAAAGACTAGATAGGAAGAGTGCAATGTATAGAAGGTTGAGTCAACTAAGGTTGATTCTGTAATTACACATGCATCATGCTAAAAACTATGCTAATAAGATATCCCCCTTAGAAAGATGCCGCCACGTACAAGGAAGACTGCAGGCAAGTCGACCGGGCCGATTGGCGTACCACGTCACCAACTTGCCCCGAGACATGACGACAGCAGTAGCGGTAGTAATGATCCGATCAAGGATCTAGAAGCTCAGGTTAATCAGCTTCGAACAGAACTCCGACGCAGGAACGAAATATGGGTGGCAGATGGTGAAAGAATCAATGAATTGAGAAGAGACATCCACCAACTGCAAGACCAGCTAGCAGATCGAGATCTAGCACTCGACTGGGCTGTGAACTCTCGTTCACTAGCTTGGGCAAAGGAAGCTAGAGCTCAAGCCCGAGTGGAAGAGCTCAGCTCAACTATGGATAGCTTGCAGGTTTATTGCAACACACTACATGAAGAAGTTCATGTACTGTACTCGCAACTGCACCCGAACGTCCCTGCGGATCCTGTCAGGTCGGAAGCCGGACCTTCTCAAGTAGCGGGAGAAGCTTTTGGTGGTGAGCTGGACCTCTTTAGGCCCCCTCCCTCTATGAAGCTGGTCGACGAATGGTCTCCTACGCCTGACAGCGAGGCTACCCAGAGTGACAAAAAGCAGGAATAGTATAGTATAGAAGTAGTACTATTATGTAATAGGTGGTGTAATCCTATTGTAAAGTACGAGTCTGTAACATTACCTTTTTAAGTAATGTGAAATGGATGGTTTGTATGGCATATCATATTGCTCCAAATGTTTTTTTGCCTCAGATGCCTTCCAGGACTCGCGCTCAGGATGGGGCTGGTACCTCCCGTAGGAGGGAAGCGACCCCGAATCCACCTCCAGTACCTCCAAC
Source organism: Zea luxurians (assembly GCA_029449295.1). Taxonomy (NCBI): domain Eukaryota; kingdom Viridiplantae; phylum Streptophyta; class Magnoliopsida; order Poales; family Poaceae; genus Zea; species Zea luxurians. The sequence goes on from JAOPSE010000057.1 coordinate 11,293,356, forward strand.
ACTTGCCGAGGCCATCGCTGCCTTGGTAAATGCTACAGTAGATAATACCCGCTTCCTGCGGGAGATGGCAGGTCAACAACTCCAACGACAAGGTGGGCGGGCCTATCCGCAAGGCCCCCGGGAGACATCTTATTTGGACTTCTCCGAGACGCGCCCTCCATTGTTCGTCAAAGTAGAAGACCCTTTAGAGGCGGATGAATGGATCCGCGTCATTGAGCAGAAATTTGGGCTTCTTCGGTGTTTTGAAACTCAAAAGCCCCTGTTTGCAGCCCAACAACTGCAAGGCCCTACCAGTACGTGGTGGGGAAACTTTGTGGCCGTTCAGCCGGTCGGTCATCAGATCACTTGGGATGAGTTTAAGTTGGCCTTCAGGGAACATTATATACCTGAGGGAGTCCTCCACATGAAACAGGAAGAATTTATGAAGCTGAAACAAGGAGGAGATACTGTTACCCACTATCTCAATAAATTCAATCACTTATCCCAATACGCAATCGATCAAGTCAACACAGACATGAAGAAGAAGAATTGTTTCATGAGAGGTTTGAATGATCGGATGCAAAGAAAGATGGCCACCTGCATCGACCTCACATACGGAAGGGCTGTCATCACAGCGCTGGCAGTTGAAGCTAAATATGCAGGATCCGGAAAGTCCAAGGGGAATGGAGGCAACAGGCCTAATCAGGGCCCCGAGAAAAGGCAACGGTTAGTTATCCGGCCTTTTAATCAAAGTCGCTCTTCCTCTCGTCCACCCTCCTTCCCATTTAAGCAACCAGTGTTTATCCGTCCTACCCCTGTCCCCACTGCAACAAGTCAGCCGGGTGCCCCTGGCACTCGTTTCCCTGCTCTTCCAAGCTCATCAACCGGCTGCTTCAACTGTGGAAAGTCTTAGCATTTCATTAAGGACTGTCCATATCCGAGGCAGACTCAATCAAATAATCAGCAAAGCTCTGGAGGTTCTAAGGGAAATGCGACAACCGATACCACGGGCAAGAATACAAGGAAAACTGGACGGGTTTATTACACTCAAGTGGCTACAACACCGGAAGGTGAACCGGTGATGATGGGTACGTTCCTCGTAGCCAACTACCCTACACTTATTCTCTTTGATTCTGGTGCTTCACATACTTTCATAAGCAAAAGGTTTGTGGAGAAACATTGCATTCCATATACTAAATCAAGGGAAGGGTTTAAAATACATTCACCCGGGGGACAAATATTTACCAAAGAAGTGGCTTACCAAGTGCCCGTAACATTGGCTGGATGGGACTTTCCTACTAAGATGATTGTTCTGAAAGGCCAATACATAGATGTAATCTTGGGCATGAATTGGTTGGCCCAACATAAGGCAATCCTCAACACTGAACTGAGAACTATCAGGTTGAGTTATGGCCAAGAAGAAATTCTTTTGTCTATTCCCATAGCTATTCCAGCTAAACCAATTGGCAGAATTAACGAAGCCATTATACCGGAGATCAAAGATATTCTGGTAGTATGTGAGTTCCCAGATGTCTTTCCAAAAGATTTGCATGGATTGCCACCCAAAAGAGATGTAGAGTTTGTAATTGAGTTGAAGCCCGGTACGGCTCCCATTTCTAGAAGGTCGTACCGAATGCCTCCAAATGAACTGGCAGAACTCAAGATATAATTACAAGACTTACTTGAGAAGGGATTCATCTGGCCAAGCTCGTCACCATGGGGCTGTCCAGCCATATTCGTCAAGAAGAAGGATCAAACATTGCGGATGTGCATGGATTATCGACCCCTTAATGAGGTCACTATCAAGAATAAGTATCCTCTTCCTCAGATTGATATTTTGTTTGATTAACTGACTGGAGTGAGGGTATTTTCTAAAATTGATCTCAGGTCGGGCTATCATCAGATCCGTATTAGGCCTGAGGATATACCCAAGACCGCATTCACTATGCGATATGGTTTATTTGAATACTTGGTAATGTCTTTCGGACTGACGAACGCTCCTGCCCACTTCACTTATCTGATGAACTCAGTATTTATGCTCGAGTTGGACAAATTCGTGGTGGTCTTCATAGATGATATCTTGATATACTCCAAAAATGAAGAGGAGCATGCTCAACACCTACGAATCGTATTGACGCGCTTAAGGGAACATCAATTATATGCTAAGTTTAGTAAATGCGCGTTCTGGCTGGAAGAAATCCAATTTCTAGAACATGTGTTATCTGCCAAGGGGATTGCGGTGGATCCCAGCAAGGTCAAGGATATTTTGGAGTGGAAACTCCCAACCACTGTTCATCAAGTCCGAAGTTTCCTTGGACTAGCTGGCTATTACCGCCGATTTATACAAGATTTTTCTAAGCTTGTGAAACCAATCACGATTTTATTGAAGAATGATATTAAATTCAATTGGTCTTCGGAATGTAATGAAGCCTTTGTAAAGTTAAAGGTATTATTAACCACTGCTCCGGTATTGGCTCAACCGGATATTGAAAAGCCTTTTGATGTGTATTATGACGCATCAGGCAGTGGTCTCAGCTGTGTGATAATGCAAGAAGGCCGAGTAATAGCTTATGCTTCAAGGCAGTTACGCTGGCATGAGGAGCATTATCCAACTCATGACCTGGGGCTAGCTGCAGTGGTTCATGCTTTGAAGATATGGTGTCATTATCTACTAGGAAATGTCTGTCATATTTATACAGACCACAAAAGTTTGAAGTACATCTTTACCCAGTCCAAGCTCAATATGAGACAAAGGAGATGGCTCGAGCTGATCAAGGATTATGAGCTAGAGATCCACTATCACCCAGGCAAAGCTAATGTAGTGGCAGATGCACTCAGTCGCAAGGCCTCCTGCCATTGTTTAACAATGAGAACTTCTGACATTACATTATGCCAAGAGATGGAGAATCTGAACCTGGGAATGATTCAGCATGGAACTTCAAATCACTTGAAGCTGGAGTCAGTCATCTTGCAAAGGATAATTGAAGCACAAAAGAGTGATGAAGGTATGAAGTACATCCATGAGAAGATAGAAGCCGAAAAAGCCAAGTGCTTTAGGAAAGATGATCAAAGCATTGTATGGTTCAACAACCGCATAGTGGTGCCAAAGAATGAAGAAATCCGCCAACAAATTTTGGATGAAGCACATCTTAGTCGCTATTCTATTCATCCCGGAAGCACTAAGATATATCATGATTTAAAACAACATTATTGGTGGACAAAGATGAAGATTGAAATCGCACGCTATGTAGCAAGATGTGACACCTACAGACGTCTCAAAGCCATACATATGAAGACTGTCGGTCCATTACAATATTTATTTATCCCAACATGGAAATGGGAAGATATAAGCATGGACTTCATTGTGGGATTACCCAGGACTGCAAAGGGGTATGATTCTATTTGGGTTATAATTGATCGGCTTACGAAAATTGCTCATTTTCTGCTAGTGAAGACATATTACCCAGTTCTCACCTATGCGGAATTATACATTGCTCGCATTCTCAGTTTACACGGTGTTCCGAAAACTATAGTGTCAGATCGTGGACCTCAATTCGTATCCAAATTCTGGGAAGAACTTCATAAATCCCTGGGTACCAAATTACTCCACAGTTCAGTCTATCATCCTCAGACCAGTGGGCAGACGGAGAGGGTTAATCAGATACTTGAAGATATGTTACGAGCATGTGTTCTGGAGTTCCCACAAAAATGGGATGAATGTTTACCATTAGCGGAGTTCTCATATAATAATAGCTATCAAGAAAGCATTAAGATGGCACCCTTTGAAGCTTTATATGGATGACGATGTCGTACTCCGCTAAATTGGTCTGAACCAGGTGAGAAGTACTTCTTCAGGCCTGATATGGTAAAAGAGACAGAAGAAAAGGTTCAAAGAATAATTCATAATTTGAAGAAAGCCCAAGCTCGCCAGAAGAGTTATGCAGACAAGCGACGACAACCCTTGTACTTTCTTATGGGAGATTATGTCTATCTGAAGGTCTCCCCAATGAAGGGTGTAACACATTTCGGGGTTAAAGGGAAGCTTGCACCTCGATACATTGGTCCTTTTCTTATCCTTGAAAGGTATGGACCAGTGGCATACCGACTTCAACTACCCGAAACCTTGTCTGCTGTACATAATGTGTTCCACGTGTCTCAGTTGAAGAAATGTCTTTGGGTTCCAGACCGAACAATTGAAGTAACAGATGTTGTCCTAGAGCCAGACTTGACATATTTAGAACACCCTATTCGAGTCTTGGATCAGAAGGATAGGGTTACCTAAAGAAAAGCTCTCAAGTTTTACAAGGTACAGTGGAACCAACATTCTAAAGATGAGGCTACTTGGGAAACTCAAGACTTCTTAGACAAGAATTTCCTAGGCTTTTTAGCCTCCTGTAATTTGTAAAGTGTATAAAATGGTTGTAATAGAGGAGTGAGCCCCTAAACCACCCCTGCCTTGTACCAAAAATAAGGAAATAAAAATGTGAAGCATTTCCTTTTCCACTACTTACCCTAGGACTTTTAATCTCGGGACGAGATTCTTTTATGGGGGGGAAGAATGTAACACCCCTGGTGTTACTATCACTAAAACTTGAGCATAACATCATAAGCATTAGCATTTCATGTGTTTGACACACCTAGAGTGCATTCACTAGGCAAAAATCTCAAACAATTTGTATTGATATGATGTTTTGCAATTAAGACCCTAGTATAGGATACTTAACCCTAAATAGGGTTCAGAAGGGTAAAACCAAATCCAAATAGAGAAAACCCTAAAGTTTAAGTGAAATAGTTATAAAATGTTACTAAGAATGGATCTAAGTTACATTCATACCCCTAAAATACTAAAAACCCTATTTAAGATCTCACCTAAAGTCTGAAATTCAGTGGTATGGGCTCAACTTTGGAGCTTTGTAACTTTCAAATTCTAAGGTTTTTGCCCTAGGTCACCACATCAATATTATAGACCTATCAAAGGAGAATAACTTTGCTTAAGGGAGTAAGCATTGTTGTTATGAAGAATTTAAAGATAAGTGAGCCTGAAGTTGGGGTGTCAGGCTGTTTGAATTCTGAACTTCAGACTAACAGTGTAACAGAGCCATCTTGGGACTAGGATTCAACCTTGATCTATTAAGAATTTGGCTATAGTTGCTATGGCAAGATTGTAGCTAAAACATTGGTCTACAACTTTGCTGCAGAGCCTTGGATAGGTTGCCAAATAAAAATAGGAGAAAATCAAGCTTCGAATTGATCTGTCAGGCCAACTGAATGAGGAATCCCATGGTAAAGTGTGTTGATCAGACTGCCAGCTTAACCCTCGCCGCCGACGAGCCGCGCATAGATTCATGCCCTCACCGCCGTGATTCGCGATTGGATCGACTGGATAACACTTGAAGTCATGTAAAGATCATCACCGTGGATAAGTTCTGGCCAGTAAAGTATTCTGGCCACCGTTCAGAGCTCGCCGCGGTGGGTTCTGATAGGCACGCCGGTGACCGCCGCCTTCCGGCCTTGTGTCGCGTGTCTAAGCATCTCCACCGCATCGCCGTGATCTATTTTAGCTCTCCATTGATCACCGGAGTAAATGCCACGGTATAGGACACGAATTCGCCGCGCCAGTGAACTCCCCCTCCTCCGACCGCCGCGCGTCATCGTTGCAATTCCCGGCCACCACTTTCGATCAGTATAAATTGAGCCCTCCATAAGCTCCGCAAGGTTATCACACACCCAGCCACCCAGTATCACCCTCAATCGTTCACTGAGGAGCTCCAATTTATAACTTCCCCCAAATCGGTTCGAACACACCGCAAGAACACCTCACCGTGGCCAGCGCAATTCCAGTTAGTTCATATCATGTGCTCCCTCGTTTAAGTGTGCTCATGTGCCTGTGATGCTCGTCGACCCGCCCGATTGAACTAGACCGCCACCAATCACCGGAAACGCGTTGATCCTTGGTTTGTCCGCACGGTCACCGTGGCCAGACCAAATTAGATCACCATTCTTGAAATTAACTTGGGGGAAACATTGGTTAGGACTTGAATCTGGGTTAGGCCAAATAAGGGCGTTGGTCCTTGTGTGAATCGGCCAGTACGCGAGCTCACCGGAGCCCTACTGCGCCGCTCACCATCGTGGAGCTCGTCGTGTGAAGGAATAGAACATGGGGGGTCTTCTTGAAAATTGTCATTGACTGAAAGCAACAGTGAAAGAACCCGCTTCGAGTTAACCAGAACACCAGGGGCCTCAGTGTAAAGTCTGCAACGTGGGCGCGGGCGCGCGCGTTTTCCTGTGTAGGCTGGGCCGCTTGGGTTGCTTTCGGCCCAGTACTGTTCATAAATTTTCTTTTTCTTTTTCTGCCAGGATTAAAACAATTCTAGAAAATTACAGAAAAATGGTAAAAATGCCAAACCAATTTTCCTAGATTCCTAATTTTTCATAAAATTTAATACAAATAGTTTCATGATTTCTAGGACAAATAAGGAATTTTAGAGCATTTAAAATAGCCTAAAATATGGTTTCTAGATTTTTAGAAAATAGATAATAATTCCAAAAATCCCCAAACTTTTTATATAAACTCTAAGCATTATTTAGAAGCCTTGGGTAGAGTTTGGATTGATTTGGACCTTGTTTGATACCTAGAGCCCAAAACCCTACCCCTGCCCTTTGAATTCCTTTACTGACTCCGGAAACCCTAGTTTCTCGGAGAACCGTGAAGGAAAGTTGTATTCAAGACCTTAGATAGCCAACTTCTACTATCTTTGCATCTTCATGAGCATTACATGGGCATTCATTCTTATATATATGGTTATATTTAGAAGCCGAAGAAGAAGTTGAAGTAGAAGGAGAGAAGACTTCACCACCACCACCTGCGGAACATCAGGCAGGCAGCTGTTTTTATTTTGACATCTGCGGGTCTGAGCCTGAATCACCTGTAAACGAAGGCAAGCCCCGGTGCATTTGCCACCTCCTTGACTCTTTTAAAATCTTTCTCACTTACTTGATGCATTAGGTGATAGGAGTTGATTGCTAAAACAATTCCTGCATTACCTTCCTTGAATTTGATTACCTTCCTTTGAATCCCTATTTTATAAGGTTTTTACTATGCTTAGTCTTGCTCTAGCAAAACAAAAGGTTTGTTTTTATAAAAGATGATGTGGCAAAGTGGGAGGGATGTTTTTGAAAACAAAACTTGATGGTGGATCCATCATGGCCATGATGGGTTCAACATCGAAAAAGATGTACCTCTGACAGGTACCAAACCTTGGGATTGAAATGATTAAGCTAGGACCAGGCGGGTGACTTGCATGAGAAGAGAAAGTCTCGGTGTAGTGTCTCCGTCTGAGTCAATTAAGGACCGTCTCGATGTAGGCTTGATGACCGAGGACCCTTTAACTAGTCACATGCCTCGTCATGGGTAAGCTTTGCCTCGGGCAGACTAAGGCCAGAATAAGATACCACGCAATGGGAGTGGAGAGATGGCGAGAGTAGCGTGTACCCTCCGTGGCAAGAGGCTGGACGGTGGTGTAACTCTGCTCTCGGTTGGCGTGAACCTGATCTGGTCTTAAGAACCCCGGTGGCGGGTTGACATATGCAAGGGTTAAGTGCTACATATGTCGTGTGATTGGAGATCCTCAGCTGAGTATAATCGATTCGGATCGCCGTACCTTCGTGGTTATGAAGACTTGGTCACTGACCTATACGTAGAACTCCAGTAAAGATGAAGGGTTGTTAAGAAATTGGCTAGTGCAGGTCAAGTGATTGAACTAGGGTAGAAAGAACTCTAGTACAGGTAATTTCACTTAACTTGCTAAATAAAACTGGATTTTTTAGGATCCACTGTTAGTAAGCATTTCTGCAAACAGAGTCCTTAATTGTTGAGAAACCTTACCTTGACTCCCTTATAACCAGCATACCCTTAAGAGTCTTTTTCTTTAGTCGGGTAAGTCTTGCTGAGTAATTCCATACTCAGGGTTTTATTCCCTATTGTTTTAAGGTGAAGAAGCGACAAACTTTTGTTGTTTCTGTTCTAAGGTGGTACCAAAGGAAGAGCACCAGGAGTGAAGTTGCGGGAGGAAAGGATCCTCCATAAAAACTTTGTTTAAAACTTATCGGGAGGGGTTTTTGCCTCCCTTGGCTTGTAATAATAATACTCTGCACTCGTATATTATATCCTGGTCTGTAATATTTAACTTTGTCTTACTTTTGAATAAAGGTAAGTTTATGTAATCGCTTCCGCATTTCCGTATCTCCGATGATTTGTAATATCTGCGTGACGGGTAAAACGCTCTTGGGAAGGTAAGGAAAGCAGATACCGAACTCGTCAAGTGATTCAGGAACACCTGCAGGGTTGTCTGAGGTCCATTGGACAAGGACAACTGTGGGTGGGCCTAATTACTTGGGAGGTTCCGTCACAAATTCCTTCTTAAGAAAATTGGCATCCAGCCTCGACACGTGGAGCCCACATCCCAAGGGGGGCAAGTACCAGGAAAGAAGTTTGTAACAACGCACACAGCAAAGGAAAAGTACCATGTAGATAAGTTGTAATATTGCCTGATAAGTAGTACTTAAAGAGTATCTTACAAAATCAAGATATATTACAACCCGCTCCCCAGTGGGACCCTCGCTTTCTCTATACAGGCCTGGCTACTCATCGTCAGCGGGATCCCGCTGGAAGCGCTCGGCCACCACATCCACAGCATCCTGTACGCCCTCCCGGGCAGCGTCTTTGGTATCAGCCACTGGACCTATGATCACCGGCTCCAAGGAGATGGCCGGGTCGTGGCTCCGGAAGCATGTCAGGATGTACTCTATTGCCGACCGGTAGAGTCTGCTGTCCTCGACCTCCAGGCAGGCGCCAAGGATCTGGTCCAGGCATCGGAGGCGGTCGGCTGCGGAATCCAGCATTGGGAGCGCGTCTGAGATGGACACCGGCTGCTCCGACACCGGGATGGGGCTCACCCCCAGCGGCACCAGTGTCGAGCTCGCCTCGCCGGCCCAGGCGGTAATACGTTGGATCCAAGCGCAATGCTCCGTCCGGAGATCTTCAAGTGTCTCCCTCATCGCCTCCATAGGCTGGGAGCTTGGGGCCACCTGTGCTGCCTGGGCTACCTGTGTCGTCTCGAACTGGCGGACCTGCTCCCCTAGCGTCGGCTCCTTCTCCTCCAACGCCCGCTCCTTCTCCTCTGCCTCGAACTCACAATCAGCTAGCAGCTTATCCTGCCTCTCAAGCATTTCCTCCCTGAAGGCGAGGTCCTTCTCCCACCAGGCGAGATCCGCCGCCCGCTTATCCAAGGAGGCATCCTTCTCCTTGAGGTTCTCTTCGGCCAGGGCAAGGCTGCTGGCCCTATCATCAAGCCCCTGCTGCACCTTCTTCAGGTCCTTAACAGCCGCGGACTGTTGGTCCCGCTGCTCCTCCAGCAGCAGCAGGAAGAATGGCGAGATCGGTAGCGCCAACCCGCAAGAGAGGTAGGAGACGAAGAGCACGAACTCCCCAGTGGCGAGATTGCCGAGGGGGGAGGCTCCGGCCCGGATCCTGCCGGTGAAAGCTAGCGCACTCCATCCGAGCAAATTGCGCACCACGTTGAGTGCCCTCTCGGACTGGTAACGCTCGGGATGAGCCAGCGCGGCCATGGCGACTACGGCGGCGGAAGGCTGAAGAGTATGAATGCAAAGGGGCGCAGAGGGCTTGGAGGCGAAAGGGCACAGCAGTTGGAGAAAATATGAAAGCGTAACCGCTGCACACAGGGAGAAACCCTTTTCAAGGGAGAACTCCCCCGCTCGCGCGCCCGGGAAAATCCGCCCGACGCGCACCTAGCGTCCAGGCAACTCAGTCGCTGACATGGGGGCCCAGGCTTGCAAGTCATGCAGCTGGGGCGCTGTTTTCCAAGTGTGAAGAAGGCAAACCGCCGCGCGAGGAGCGAACGCTCTAACTTCTTCTAAGGGGAGCAAGTGAAAAAGCGCAAGTACAGATTCGTAGGTTCAGCTTTAAGCAAAGTGCTCTCATTTATGTGTTTTGCATTGTGAAATGAGTCCTACTTCCCGTTCCTAATTCCTCTTTTAGAGGAGATGTAGCTTGCCTTTAGTAGCTGGTTCCATCATTTTGGGGTAGCATAAGATTTGAAAGATGGACTCCCTTTTTTCTCGAAGGTTGATTCCTTGCGGAGAACAATAATAGCCTGCCTCACTCAGAAATGGCATATATATAAAGGTGAAGCTTCCTCCGAAAAGAGTTCTTATCGTGGGTGCGGGTCTGTGTTCCCATGGTTGCTTGGTTGAAATAGTCTCTTTGCTTTTCAGCTGGTTCTCATCTAGCCAGTTTGTTATTCATTTCTATATGGTCAATGGAGAAGGTCGGTATCGCGCCGCCTCGGGGCCGCTGCGGGAGAATATTTTTAACCTAGGCGGCGGCAATAAGGCGCCCCGCGCGCGGCTCGACAAAACCGCCATGCGTGGGTGCCACACACCAGTTAGCAGCAAAGACAGGCACGACATTTGGTGTGACCGATGGCAGACTGACAGCATGTGCGCGCCGAGTTAATGCGGCGCACGCTAAGGAGGCACCCCAGTCACCAGCCATGTCGTGCTTACGCAAGATACAGGTTTTGGCCCCACCTGCAGGCTCGCATCCTCCCCTGAGGTGGGCCCGGGGGCCACTGTCGGTACCCTGAAATAGGGGTACCCCTTGCTACAGGATGAAGACGCTATACGCGCACAGCTACCTCAAGTTGCATGGCGAACAACTCTCTGCCCCACCACGTGGATGGCTCCGGGGTCGCCACGTGGCCAGGGAAGGAGACGTACTCCAAGAAGTTGTGGCAGAACCTCCCATGTTATTGGGCCCACATGCACCTGTCCTTGTCTCAAAGACCTCAGACTGCTATGCATGTGCACCAGATAACTTAACAGGATCCGTCCGATTGCCCAAGCACATCGGACAAACCACTTACAACCAGAATCGCGGGATTAAGTAACACAAATCATACAAACACAACATTTTTGCAGCAGAAATCGTATTACTAAATTTTACAGGTTACAAAAAATTTTCATTATATTCATCGGAGTGATTAAAAAGTATAAGTTTGAAATATATGCTAGCTCAAGTGACCATCCTCAGTAAGAAGTATAGAAGAATTACTTAGACTTATAAGAAGGCCGAGCCCACCGGCACTTAATACCATCATCAGCAGTACAAAGCTATAACCTGAAAAACAATAGGGAATAAAACCCTGAGTATGGAATTACTCAGCAAGACTTACCCGACTAAAGAAAAGACTCTCAAGGGTATGCTGGATTTGGGAATCAAGGAAAAGTTTTAGCAAGAATCAAATTAGATACTTTTGCAGAAATAGCTTACTAAAGTGAGTCCTTACTTTCAATATTTTAACGCCAGATTAAATATTAATAGACTCTGTTTGCATCTGGTCTAATTTCACCATCTCATCAATACAACATCATTTTTATTCATGAGGTTCACATCCTGACTTAGGTTGTAGGGCAGTGACCAAGTCTTCATAACCGCGAAGGTACGGCGATCCGAATCGATTATACTCAGCTGAGGATCTCCGATCACACGACATATGTAGCACTTAACCCTTGCATATGTCAACCCGCCACCAGGGTTCTTAAGACCAGATCAGGTTCACGCCAACCGAGAGCACAGATACACCACCGTCCAGCCTCTTGCCACGGAGGGTACACGCTACTCTCGCCATCTCTCCACTCTCATTGTGTGGTATCTTATTTTGGTATTATTCTGCCCGAGGCAAAGCTTACCCATGACGAGGCATGTGACCAGTTAAAGGGTCCTCGATCAGCAAGCCTACATACGCATCCAATCCTTAAGCAACCTGGGTAGAACATCACCTGTTCCTAGCCCAAGTCCCGATTTAAGTACTTCCATCCTTAGGATTGTTTGTATTCCTTAGGATGAAAAGAGCATTATAGGGAACTTTGCAGTAAGATCCCACCATTGCTCCAAATGAAAATATTCTTGCAGACAGAAGCCATCCTTCCTCAAGATAACCCCTGAGCTAGGCATTAACGCAAAGGACAACCTCTATCCACAAGATCTAAGCAGAGATAAGCATTTTGTAAATTATATTTTGATACTTCATCAGAAGTATCTATAAAGGTATGGATATCAAGGAAGGCAATGCATCAAAGGGTTTCCAAGCAACTCCTATAAACCTAGTGCACATTTCACTAGACTTAAAGTGTGCCAAAATTATTTAAAAACACAAGGAAGGGGTTGCATGCGCCGGGGCTTGCCTGGAATAAACACTACATTAGTGTTTGTTAGACGACGATCACTTGACGATCATCCTTTGTCTTGGTACTCGTTCAAATTATCCATCTTCAGGTTCATCATCCGCATCACCTCGCAAATTAGTCCGCGCTTGGGGTCGACTTGGCTTGTCTTCTGCATCACGCGATTAATTAACGTACCTGGATGGAATGCATTATGCACATGAATGCATATCGATAGAAATATTACAAATCTAAATAGTGTTACGCGATAGGGGATTTAAACACCTAGCAGCGAGGCGTTGTACCGTTCATACGGAAATACTAGTTATCGATATACGATTAAGCGCACTAATTACGCTTCTCGAACCTAACGCAAACATCACGAACAACAAACTATACACATTTAATACAATTAGTCTAAACACAACTTATCAGCTAATTGACTTAAAATTTTAGCTTTACAATTTTGGGACACCTAATGTTTATAAAATTATAGAAGAACCTTTATTAACCTTCTAAACTATTTTCCAGATTAGTTTATATAACACATTAGTTGGTTACGACATTTACCGATCCTAAACATAGACTGATTATATTAAATACTAGAGCCTGACATCGACTTCTTTAAACAAACATCATTCATCACAGGCAATACTGACCACGCCTACCAGTAAAACTTTTGAAACACGAAACTTATCCTTCGTCTTACTAATACACCAGGTCGCAAATATAGAAACGATTCAATCCTACTTCACTTAGGTTTACCCACATATTCATCGCATAATAGACATCTAAACCTAACCTTCACATGACGACTAATCTACGACCGTGATCACAAGCACTTCACAAACATCTAATACACCACAACACGCATGCTACAGACAAGATCATTATTGACCTGTATATATAACCACTCCTGTAACACCCTAGGTGTTACCGGAAATTAAAACTTGGCATGACATCATATGCACTGGCATCTTTGTATTATAACACACTTAGAATGCATTCAATAGGACCAAGAAAAACTCAAAAGGAGAGGTGGTGATGGATAGAGTGGAAAACCTAGTTTAAAAAAAACTCTAGTTTTGAGCTCAAAAGTGAAATCTGAGATATAGCCATAATTTGCTAAAAATCAAAATACCAAAGCTGTAGAGTTTCCAAAACCAAACAATTTTCATGTGTTGAGATTTTCAAGTTTTGAAGAGAAATTTGGAGTAATTTGCAGATTTCAGATTTAATACAGTTTTGGTTCAACTAAAAACAGTTTGGTTTATCTATTTTGGACCCCTGTATTTTTAAAAAATTTGTGGCTTTTAGCAAAAGGTTGCAGTAGTAAACCTGTAGATTAACTATAGGAGAACAACTTTTATTGAGTATTGAAGCTCTAAATATATATGGAATTGGTAGAAAAAGGAGCCTAAAGATGTAGTGTTCAGTTTGGAAAATCAGACTTAGATAAAAATTCAGACCTGCTGATTTTTCAGTCTGAAGCAGATTTGGGATACTCCTTAAGGGCTGATCCATGCAGTTCTGGGCTATGAGTGTTGTACCAAGGTGGAAGCCTATACTTTGGTGTGCAAGTTTGATTAAGGGTAATGCCACTAAAACCAGTTGTAACAGACAGTAACAGTAGTTCAAAGATTCAATGTGCTAAATCTGAATTCAGACTTAGTCTTATTTCTGCACACAGATATTGTGTGTTTAGCTCAACTTTGGAGCTCTCTAGTGTTTGATCCTTGGAGTATTAAGCCATACCTTTTATAGCAAAGTTGAAGAACATATATTTGTGTGCAAGTTTGCTTAAGGGAGGCTAGCTTGGTTCTGCACAAAAATCACAAAGAAAGGTGCCTGAAGATGTGCTGGCAGGCTCTAGGCGATTTTCAGACTAGGAATAGTAGCCAAGTCTGAGTCAGTGAGTGTTACTCGGTTATGAAGTTCTTCTGTGGTTAATTCGTACAATTTTGAACCAAGGTACCTACAGTATGTGGAAAGATCCTTCCAAGGAGAGCAAGTGTGTTGGAGAAGATGAGCTTGGTACTGTATAGGGTTATGGGCGAATTGTACTCTCTGGTACACTCCTAGGCTGTTTTGGGACTGCAACTGAAATTAGTACTGAATATCTGTATCAGTGTTTTTTTTGCTCTACTTTAGAGCCTGTCAACTTGTGATTTGTGCACTTTTGGCCCTGAAATGTTCTGGCAAAATGGAAGTCCATACAAAGGTGAGTAAGTCCCTTGAAGTGATTATGTCTTGAGATTGTACCGAAGTTGGAGTCCTAAGCCCAAAACTATCTTCGGTCAGGTGTCGTTTTTGTTAACTGAAACCAGTTTTCAGTGTTATCCTCACCATTTTGTTGGACCTTATAACTCTTGATCCCTGCACCCGTGGTTTTGGGCAAGTGAGTCAATCTGATGGCGCTATGGTCGGAGGACATGTTTGTCTAACTGTTTTGACTTGGTGCCATTAAAATTTTGGAATCAGACAAGGATAAACATGTGGGTGCAGTAAAGCTAATGTGGCTGGGTTCAGAGAAACAGAAAATATCGGCAAAAGATCTCATTCCGTTATCTTTTCACTGGGAGATTCTACGAAAGGACTTCAAACTGTTGCAGTCTTATCCCAAGGAGAAAAAAAGTGATCCCAACCGGTGAATATTTTTCCAGTAGTTTCTACATGCAGCTGGGTGTCGGACACAGCTAATATTTGCTGTGTGGTTGTGGCAACGTGGTAATCTGAGGCCGCGGCGCGCGTCCAAACCTTTGACGTGTTCGCGCCAACTCGTTCGACCGCAGCACAGGCAGAAAAACGCTAGTTTGAAACCTGTATTTCCTTGGCGTTATAATCTGCTCGATGGAAACACTTTGGGGTTCCCTGGTTCCTTGCCAAACTGACCGTATGCACCAATAGCTCTGCTTTCGCGTCTGCGTTCACCTACTCGCGTTATTGCCTCTGTCTATCTCCGTCGCGCGTCGCCGTCCCTGCTGCTGGTGTCGTGCCGTCGATATTCTACCTCGTCGGGCTGCAGACCGTAAGGTGCTCCTAGGTTAGGGTGTTTATGCTTCCAAGTTGTTGGGTGCCGTAGTACTCATGGGGTAGTTGCATAGGTCGTGTTAACCACGATTCACTGGTGCAAGTGCTAGGCAATATCGGGGACATCCTATCACAAATTTGATGAAAGGGAGGGGTTACGGTGTGAATGACCACGACACAAGAAATAGTAGTAAGGGTTCGTATGTAAATAAATTAAACCCTAGAGCGTTAAGAACAAATGGGCGCATGGCCGCGGACTGCGGCGGTCGTCGTGTGCTCTGGCAGTGTTAGGTCAGCGAAGGGGCTGAAATCGGCCCAGTCACTATTACAGTTTTTCTTTCTTTTAGTTGACAACTTGTAAAATGCGCCATAAAATGGAGAAAAATGTAAAAATTATGAAACTAATTTTGTTGAATCCGCAAAATCCTGTAGTTTCTGCTAGGAACAGTTTTAGGATTTTTGCAAATTAATTTTTTGGGTAATTAAAAGTGCCTCTAGAATGCATAAATGAATTTTAGAAATAAAACCAGCGCACCAAAAATTATGAAAACTTGCAGAAAAATTATATACCCTTAGAATAGCTCCTGGTAGAAATTTGAGTATGGTTAGGTTTGATTTACTTAGAGAACCAGAAACTAGTTTAGTAAACTTTAATCTATTTAGTTCTCTAATTGTTTGAAGTAAGTTTAATTTGATAATTTTGGGCCACTATTAAGAAACATAGAACCATGTGTATAATCACTGTATGCTTAGTTAAAAGTATTTAAACTTTTATACCTCTCCCCAAGCGAGAATTTGCATAGCATATTATTACATAAGCATTCATATACTTCGAATTGACTTGTAGAGCACCTTGAAGAAGAATTTGAAGTGGAAGTGGAAGGGGAGCCTGTTCCTCCATCTGAAACTTTTCCAACTGAGGTTGTCACTGAAGGTCCTCCAGAAGGTGCCCCATTTGGATTTGCTGCTAACTGTAATATCCTGGTAGAAGAGCCCGACTCTCCTCCTCACCAAGGCAAGTCCCGGTGCATTTGCCACCTCCTTGCTGTTTTTAAACTTTTATCACTTATATGATGCATTAGGTTGTAGGAGTTGAATGATTAAACCTTTGTTGCATAACTTCCTTGAACTATTGATTACCATCCTTGATACCTGTTTTTAAAAAAATAGATGTACTTAGCATGCTCATAGACTAAGAACAAAATGTTTTGATCTATGAATCATGTTTTTACAAAGAAAAGAGGCTGGAATGATGAAGGTATCAAAGGCCTTGATGACTTCATCATTTCAGTAGGGTACCTCTGACAGGTACCAGGTTTTCAGAAATAACTTAATATGAGACCAGACGTTGAGCAGGAAAGGTCGCCCGTCTGTGTCGCTTAAGGACCGTTCCGATTGTTGGCCTGCTGATCTAGGACCCTTTAATTGGCCACATGCCTCGTCGTGGGTAAGCTTAGCCTCGGTTGGACTAATACCAGAAAGGCCGACCCGCAATGGGAGTGGAGAGATGGCGAGAGTATCGTGTATCCACCTGGCAAGAGGCTGGATGGTGGGGTACTGAGCTCTCGGTTGGCGGGGACCCGTTCTGGTCTTGAGAAACTCGTGGGCAAGTTGACATATGCAAGGGTTAAGTGCTACATATGTCGTGTGGTTGGAGATCCCCAGCTGGGTATTAATCGATTCAGATCGCCGAACTTCTCGGATATGAAGACTAGATCTTTGACCTTCAGCGTAGATAACAAGTGAAACTAAAGCCTGTTAAAAAGAAGCTAGTGTAGGACAAGTGAATGCTCTAGATTAGGCAAATCTAGATTCAGGAAAAGTACTTAACTTGTGAAGTAAAAGTTTGGCTTAAGGATCCACTACTAGTAAGCTTTTCTGCAAAACTGAGTCTTTGAAATTTGGTAAGCCTTACCTTGATTCCCAACAACTAGCATATCCTTGAGAGTCTTTTTCTTTAGTCGAGTCAGTCTTGCTGAGTATTTCCATACTCAGGGTTTATCCCATTGTTGTTGCAGGAGAAACTATCAACACGTATGAGTTTTGTTAAACTCATAATGGTGACTTTTACTTGTGTGCATTATGTGTGTGTTGCGGGAAGATGGTTTCTTCCCAGTTGATGTAATAAGTTTGCACTTTAACTCTACCTTAGGCATGTAATAATAAATACCTCGTGGTTTGTAAACTTATTAGCTTGTTAATGTATATTATCTTATTGTAAAGACTTCTGCTCTACTCCTATTTTTAAAGTTTATGTTCTTGACTGGTTATTGTAATATTTGCAACTTTGCGTGAATGGTCCTTGGAAATGAACGAGTTCATCGAAACTCGACACCTCAAGTAAGTTATCTGATCCACTTACATATCTATCCGAGGCCTTGAGGGCAAGGATTGGTGTACGTGGGCCCGATAACTTGGTTGGGTTGTGACAGCTCCGGGCATAGGACCAATAACAGTGAATTGGCTTTCCACACTAAACCAAACTCAAATTCACGATATCGACGATGATCTGTAGTTCAACCATTTTACCGAACATCCGAAGAGTCCTACGCTAGAGCTAATTTTTACCGCACAAACAAAAATCAGCTAAGCACAAGCGATACCGACGGATCCTACTAAACACATCATTCGTTTCATCCATTTAACAATTTAGCTAACAGGAATCATAGATCAGCTTACCGACCTAAACCAACTCGATGTTCGCGAGAACGACAATGGTCCTAAATCAGACATTTTGTCGAGCACTAAGCAAGCGTTGCACGGGCAAGATGACGTCGAGGCGAGGATCAAAGACGGACAACCGGTACGGAAGAGAGAAACTCGACGCGGAAGCTCGATACGTCGTGACGAGCAGAGAACTTCGCGATGGGCAGCGAGGCTCGACGGCGTCGAAGTTTTACTACAAGACTAAGTCGAGCACACAGGGCGACACGAAGATGTTGAGAATGAGACAACGGCCACGACGAGCGCAACCAAGGCAAGTACAAGTGTTGGGGCGAGCTGAGATTAGAGGACAGCGGCGGACTTCACCGGCGAGGCTTTATAGGTATAGTTCGGCACTCGTAACAGGGCTTTGGCAAACTCGACGAACACGAACTAGACGACGGCAGCGCGCGACACAGAGAGCTGGGGCGAGCAGAAATCCGGGCGCCATGGGACGAACTTGACCAAAGCGCGAGGATGCGCTGCCATGGGAGCAGGAAGCGCGCGGAGCTGGGTCCGAGCACCAGGGAGCTGCTCGCGGCAGAAAGAAACAGAGGGACGGCGCTAGGGAGGAGAGAAGAACGAAGTGCTGGGAGCAGGGGCCTCGGCTGGGAGGAGCTCGACTGATGGAGGGGCTCGGCGAGCAGGTTGTGCATCCCGTCCCAGCACGCCTCGGCCACATGTGAGCAGCTGTGGCCGTCGAACACCCTGTAGAAGTCGCGCCATGGGAGGAACCTAGCTGGGGAGAGATCTCTGCTGGGGAGGGGCGACGAGCAGAGGGGTGCGGCCATGAAGGTGGGCGCCGACAGAGGAGCACGCAAGGGCGAGCAGGCAAAGCGACGACGCGAGCAGGAGCTGGAGGAAGAAGCCTGCGCGCGTGAAACTGATGGAGACGAACGCAGAGCAGCGCGACGAGAGATAAGGCCATCGGCCATTGAGCGTGAGAAAATATCCATCGGCTAATTCGGATAAGAAAAACTCGGTGGCTTGGTGTCCATGTGGGCTGAAGGGTGAAAAAATATTACTGGCTAGCAAGTGGATGAAGCTTGTGCGGCCAGCAGCTCGCAAAAAAAAATCTGAGCGAGAAGGCTAATGGTGTGAAATATCAGAGCAGGGGCGGCTGCGCCATAAGGAGGAAGACGGCTGGAAATTTTTTTAGATTTTTTTTTCTGTTTTCTTTTTTTAATAGAGAATCATAGATATTTTGAGCCAAGATTTTTAGATCGGAGCGAGACGTAATCGGAACAAATCAGAACAGTATTTCGGATAATGTTCTATTTGATTTGAAATCAATAATTTCATCCGCGACTGAACACTTGGTTCCACAGCCACGGGTAATTTACTAGCGAATTGGAGCTCAATTAAAATTTCTCGGACGAGCTGTCTCGGTTGACGAGTGGGAACCGAATTATTTAATAATTGTTTATATCGAAGATTTGGATCCGGTGAGAAACAACATACCAAAATAAACTGATTTCGGTACTGACAATTTATTCTACGTGATTCGACCAAAATTAGCCAAAACCAGATCCGCTAATGTATACGCGATTTCGTCGTCAAAACAGCATGTGGACGGATAAATTGGATCCTAACCTCACGCACGATTTCTCTCGGACGATGCGCGATTCCGGTTATTTTACTCCGAACATTTCTCGCTGTCGAGTTCAAATTAGTTTATCCAGAATAAAATTATCCGAGCGAGTCGGGCTTCCGAATTCGTATTCGTGCGAGCGATGAATTTTAAATAATCACCGGACGCACCGATTTTCGGAACAGCTATGTTCCGAACATCACGAAAATTTAGGAAGAGTCCGGATAGATGAAAATAAAAACAATGTCGCACTCGCGACAAACAAAACAGATGTGATGTAAAAATCGCGATAGGTAAAAATAATTAGACCCTAGTGTTGGGGCCATGCTTCGTTGCGCCGAAGGTCTTGTAGGAAGAAGCAGCTTCGGCTGAAGTTGTCCCCAGGGGATAACCGAAGGTTCCTCTTCATGAAGCTTCGGTATTACAAACCGACTTAGAGATAGAATGACCTTTTAATCCATAAAGGTCTGAGTCAATGTTGTAAACTTTTATGAGGGGCATGATTGTAATTCTTCACAGGCTGTGTCCTGTGTCTATAAATAGATGAACAGTACCCCCGTACTGTTCACGCTGGCTTGTATTCGCTCGTGCGTCACGCTTGTGTTTTTGCCTTTCGTCAAATCGAAGGTACAAATGTAATTCAATACTGTTCTTATTCTTCCATAATTATATAATGATGACACTTAATAATGCCATATGATTATTTATGTATTCTTTCATGTTTCATATGCTTTTCCTTTTTATCGATATAAACTGTGATGATGAAGGTATGTCCTTCATTACCTTCGTCCAAAATCGTTATATCCTAAAGGAAATAACGCTTCAGAGGACGAAGGACATTAACCATTAACTTCTTTTTATGTTGCCTTGTTCTTAATTCGAAGCATTTGAGAACAAGTCCCCAACATTGGCGCCCACCTCCGGTGAACTCACTTCCACTTTTCTGAGCTGATGGCTTCATTCAATGATCAAGCTGGAGCTGCTTCGGTTCCGAAGCTGCTGTTCCCGATAACAGGCGGTTCATGTTCAGAGCCAGCCAACAAGAAGCAGAAGAAGGAAGCACAGAGAAGGGTACAACATGTTGGGGTGCAAGGACCCTTCATCAAGTCGAGATGGTCTCACATTCCTATTACCTTCTCCCAAGAGGACCTTCAACTCAAGGATTACCCACACAATGATGCTATGGTTATTTCTTGTGTGATCAAAGGATTTCTGGTCCACAATGTCTTAGTTGATACAGGCAGTGCAGCTGATATTATATTTGCTAAGGCCTTCAGACAAATGCAAGAGCCCGAAGACAAGATCCATGATGCTACGCACCCTCTTTGTGGCTTTGGAGGGCGGCAGATTGTAGCACTTGGGAAGATTACCATGCCAGTAGCCTTCGGATTTGTTAACAATACAAGGACTGAGCAAATTGTGTTTGATATTGCTGACATGGAGTATCCTTACAATGCTATCATTGGTCGCGGTACTCTCAATGTCTTCGAAGCAATTCTTCACCCAGCTTACCTCTGCATGAAGATACCTTCGGACCAAGGGCCTATTGCTATTCATGGAAGCCAGGAAGCTGCTAGAAGGGCCGAAGGAAGCTGGACTGACTCCAAAGCAATCCATAACATAGATGGAGCTGAAGCTTGTGAACAGTACAAATTCAGAAGGGAGAAAGCAGCTTCAGCAGATCAGCCGAAGCCCATGCTCTTATGTGAGAACATAGCAGAGCAGAAGGTGCTGTTGGGTTCTCAATTATCCGAAGAGCAGGAGAAAACCTTGATAAGGTTTTTGTTCAACAACAAAGATGTTTTTGCATGGTCAGCTAATGACCTCTGCGGAGTAAATAGGGATGTTATTGAACACTCGCTCAATGTTGACCCATCCTTCAGACCCCGAAAGCAGAGGCTTCAGAAAATGTCTGATGACAAGGCCGAAGGGGCTCGCAATGAAGTAAAAAGACTCCTCAGTGCAGGAGTTATCAGAGAAGTAAAGTACCCAGAATGGCTAGCTAACACTGTTATGGTAAAGAAGGCCAACGGCAAGTGGAGAATGTGTATCGATTTTACAGATCTCAACAAGGCTTGTCCGAAGGACGAATTCCCATTGCCAAGGATAGACTCTTTAGTTGATGTAGCAGCTTCTTCAGAGCTCATGAGTCTGCTAGATTGTTACTCAGGCTATCACCAAATCTGGATGAAGAAGGAAGATGAGCCGAAGACTAGCTTCATAACCCCAAGTGGCACATATTGCTATCTTCGGATGCCTGAGGGGCTCAAAAACGCTGGAGGAAGTTTCAGCAGAATGACTGCGAAGGTCCTCCAGTCTCAGATAGGCAGAAATGTGCTAACTTATGTTGATGACATCATTGTAAAAAGCACGAAGCAGGAAAATCATATTGCTGATTTGCAGGAGACCTTCGCCAGTTTCAGACAAGCTGGTTTGAAGCTGAATCCAGAAAAATGTGTCTTCGGAGTAAAGAAGGGGAAATTTCTTGGATGCTTGGTTTCAACAAAGGGAATTGAAGCTAATCTAAATAAAATTGAAGCTATACTTCGAATGGAGCCACCAACTACAAGAAAGGGGGCCCAAAGATTGACAGGGAGGCTGGCATCTCTCAATAGATTCATATCCAGATCAGCAGAAAGAAATTTACCATTCTTCGAGGTGCTGAAGTCAGCTGAAGTCTTTCAATGGGGACCAAGCCAACAAAAAGCCTTCGAAGAGCTGAAGCAATATTTGATAGATCTAACAACATTAACTCCACCAACGCCAGGGGCTCCTTTGTTGTTATATGTGGCAGCTTCGCACTCAGCAGTAAGTGCAGCACTTGTCCAGGAGAAGCTTGTTGGCCAAGTCAAGAAGCAGGTTCCAGTGTATTTTGTATCTGAAGTCCTTAGTGTATCAAAGAAAAACTATACAGAACTGGAGAAGGTATTATATGCCGTTTTGATGGCATCCAGGAAGCTTCGGCATTATTTTCAAGCATACAATATTGTTGTTCCTTCTTCGCAGCCGTTGAAGGATATTATGAGAAATAGAGAAGCTACTGACGGATTGGAAAATGGGCTGCAGAGCTTAATGAATTTTGCATTGATTATGTGCATAGATCCTCGATCCAGTCTCAAGCGTTGGCAGATTTCATTGCCGATTGGACGCCAGGGGCTCAGGATGAAGAAGCAAATAAAGATGCCGAAGTGTGGACAGTGTTTTGTGATGGCTCTTGGGGAACCTTCGGAGCAGGAGCAGCCGCTGTGTTGGTCTCACCATCCAAGGTTAAAACTTGTTATGCGGCAAGACTTGATTTCAGCTGTACAAACAATATTACTGAGTATGAAGCCCTGCTCCTGGGCCTTCGGAAATTAAAGGCAATGGGAATCAGAAGGGCGATTCTTAAAACTGATTCCCAGGTTGTTTCGGGTCATATTGACAAAAGTTGCAAGGCTAAAGATCCGAAGCTTGAAAAATATCTAGACACGGTCCGAAGAATCGAAGCTTCCTTCGAAGGATTTTCTGTCAAAAATATCCCTCGAGGACAAAATGAGCATGCTGATTTGCTAGCCAAGTCAGCAGCACAGGGGCTGCCATTACCTTCGGATGTGTTCTTCGAAACAATAAAGGCACCTTCAGTGGAGCTCCTTGAAAGAGCAGTCCTCAACATATCTCCTGTTTATAGCGAAGATTGGAGAACTGAGATCATCTCTTACCTTCAGGGTAAGTTCCTTTCAGATGACGAAGCTTATAACAGGAGAATAGAGGCAAGAGCTCGTCCATATGTCATGATAGAAGGGGAGTTGTACAAGCATGGAGTTTGTGCTCCGCTACTCAAGTGTTTATCTAGAACCGAAGGTATAGAGTTGATGAAAGAAATACATGCAGGCCTGTGTGGATCCCACATTGGATCTAGGCCGTTACTTGGAAAAGTTTTCCGCCAAGGGTTTTGTTGGCCGAAGGCAGCTTCGGATGCAGCGGAGTTAGTTCAAAAGTGCGAAGGCTGTCAGAAATGTGCAAGAGATCAAAAACAGCCTTCGTCTTTAACACAGCTCATTCAACCCATCTGGCCATTGCAAAGGTGGGGCCTTGACTTGCTAGGACCATTACCACCGGCACAAGGGAATTTAAGATATGTCATAGTGGCTGTGGAGTATTTTTCTAAATGGATTGAGGCAAAGCCATTAGCCACAATAACTTCGGCCACTGTCCAAAAGTTTTTCTGGCAGAATATTGTTTGTCGTTTCGGGGTACCGAAGGCCATCACTGTGGATAACGGAACACAATTCGACTCCGAAGCTTTCAGAAATTTCTGTGATCAAATTGGTACGAAGATCCATTTTGCATCAGTCAGGCATCCGGAGTCAAATGGGCTCGTTGAAAGAGCCAACGGCATTATAATGACAGGAATAATGAAGTTAATCTTCAACCAACCCAGGGGAAAGTGGCCAGATCAGTTAACCAAAGTGGTGTGGAGCCACAATACAACAACATCAAGATCTACAGGCTTTACTCCATTCAAGTTATTATTCGGTGACGAAGCAATAACTCCGGAAGAAGCTAAAACTGGATCAATAAGAGTAGTAGCTTCGGCAGAATCAGGCCCTGAAGATGCTTGTTTTGTGGAAAAAGATGCTTTAGAAGGGATCAGGCTTCAAGCTGTGCAAAATATCAATAAATACCAGGCCGAAACAGTCAAATGGCGAGATAGAAAAGTTCGGCTAAAGAATATTGAGCCGGGACATTTGGTGCTTCGGAGAGTGGCCAACCCAGACACAGTGGGCAAGTTACAGTTTAAATGGGAGGGACCTTTCTTGGTAGTATCTTCGTCAAGACCTGGTTCATACAGATTGAAGGACATGGACGGTAACGACATTCCAAGATCTTGGAATGCGGATGAGCTTCGGCGATATTATGTGTAATATGATGTAACTTTTCTTATGTTTTTTCTTTTTCATGGCACCCTTTTCCTTTCTAAAGGGGGAGAAAGGTTTTTAATGGGGCCATCATATGTAATCTTCTTTTTAGTTTTATAAGAGCAAAATCCCCCAAGGAATGTAAATATAAAAGCTGAGAACGCACCATCGAGTGCCGAAAACTGAAGAAGCGAAGAAGCTCCAAAGTCGTTCCTAAGGGAATGCAGAGCTTACAGCGAAAAGTCAACGCTGATTCCGCCGAAAGTAAAAGGCGAAGAAGCTCCATTATCGTCGGTAGCGGCTGATATTCGTTTCTAGCTTCGGAAAACCGATACTCTTTGATAGAGTACCGATGACCTTAGCTCCAGTTTGATCCCGGATGCAGCCTAATTTTTCATCGTCAATACCTCCGAAAAGAAGAGCTCTTGGCTTATATCCGCAAGATTTGGCATATTCTTTAAGCTCTTCTATTTCGGCCTTCGACAGTTCTTGTCCAACTAAATTTTGAAATATGAAGGCTTCGTCCTCCGAAGTATCTTCGGCTATTTCCTTTTCCTTCCCAGGCACTGTGGCCATGGTTTCTTCGGCAGCGGTGGTGGCTTCTTCTGCGGCCATATCTAGCAGTATTTTGTCGATGTCTTCAATTGTAGTTTCCAAGTTCAAATCTTCGACCGAAGCGGCTTTGGTAGCCGCGACCTCCGAAGGTGCGACTTCGACATTTGTTGTGCCCTCAACCGCTGGCGCTTTCCGAGTTGAAGCCCTCGGTGGCATCTTGTCAATGACTTCGGTCACTGCGATAATTCTTTGTCTTTTTGTTTTGGTTATCTACTTCGTTTTTTCCGGCTCCTCCACCTTTCGAAAAAGCTTCGTCAGTTGAGGCCCTAATGGACTTAGCTTCGCGGGCAGGGGTTCAGTCATTACCTTTAAGATTTCCTCCACATCGGTGGTAGAGGGCGATGCAGGAGTCCTCTCTTCATCGGATAATTTTCGCTTCGGAGATGATATTCTTCTCTTCTTTGGAATATTCTTCTTTTTTGATGGTTCTTCCTCATCTTTGTTCAAAGTTTCGGCCACCCTTTTCCTTTTTTGGCCCTCAGCACCCTTATTTAGCTGTTCATAATCAGGGTACTCAAAACCCAGGGCATCAAACACTCGGTTCAGTCTTCGCTTCGGATGGGTGCCGAAGGCCGCGGTCATCAATTGATCCTCTTTTTTCGAATAATTCCCAAGAATTTCATTGCACATTACTTCAACTGTGTCCAGCCACTCTTGGCAAGGTTTTTTAAAGTATTTCTTGAACTTGAAATGGTAAGGAAGCCGGACAAGTTCCCCTTCCTTCTTCTCCCCCTCTAGCTTCGGCATTTCCCATTCTTTTAAAGTAGGGAAAACCCTGAAGGCCAAGAACTCTTGAACCAGGTCCCTGGTACTGATGTGCTCTGAAATAGTTTTAAACTCACCCAGTGCAGCCTAAGTGGGACCTTCTAATGTCATGTGACATCGCGGTCTTGTTTCTCCGAAGATCAATTCAAGTGGGCTTTGTACCAACTTCTCTTTGTCTTCGTCAACTTTCACATAAAACCACTCTGACTTCCAGCCTGCCGGCCATTTGCTTCGGTAGCTAATAACAGGAAACTTTGTGGTTTTCCGATAGGCAAAATTATAGCAACCAAAGTTATCATGTAACCCATCTTTTCTAGCCTTCGTCTGGTAATGCAGCTCATTGACTCGACAAAAGCTGTCGGCAAACGGCTCCACCGCCTAGCTTCGGAGGGCCCAGATGTAAACACTAAGCCTAACGATAGCGTTAGGAGTCAACTGATGAAAGTAGATTCCAAACTTCTTCAATACATCTGCAATAATCCCATGGAGGGGGAATCTCAACCCAGCCTTTAGAAAGCTCTTGAAAATGACTATCTCATCCTTCTCTGGCTTCAGGGTAGTTTCTTCTCCCCCGAAGCGAAGTAGCTTCTTCTGACTTTCACTGAAATAGCCTGACTTTACCATCTTGGAGAGATCAGCCTTCGAAACGGTCGACTTTCCAAAGTCCAGGTGGCTGGGCTTACTTGGCATGGCAATGCGATAATCATCTTCGGGATCAGTTTCTTCAATGTTCTCATCTTCTGCTTCGGCAGTTGCTTGTTCTGCTTCAACAGTGGGGATTTCCTCCGAAGTTACCAGTCCGGATCGTTGCATTGCTTCGGAGATGGGAACAGTCTCCGAACCTTCAGCTTCGTCTCCTCCACGCTCAACCCTGGCAGTAGATCGCACTCTGGCCATTTAATTCTGAGTTTTTGGGAAATCGAATACTTTTTCCCCCGAAGCCTTTCCTTCTCACGAAGCAGACCTCGAGTTGGACCTTCGTTCGATTCCGAGAGTCAAGCTTCGGCTGTGGTTAAAAATTTTGGCAGCAAAACAGTGCAAATAGCAATGAATGCTGTGGTAACTTCACACCTACCCGTCTGTTTATATAGTGCTGCAGGTAAGAAGGCGAAACGCCAGGATTTTTACACCAGGAGGACAGTCACTTGCACTCGTTGCGCGGTGGACCGCAGAGACAAACAGTAACTCTGCAAAGTGGGTCTGACACGCGCTCGGAAATTGAATCGTTTCTCGACAACGAGCTCAGGGAAGGTGTTTTTTGGACCTTCGGCTTCCCGAAGCTTAAGAGGCTTTTTTCACGGATCAAGCTCGTTACGAAAAATGATCTAGCACCGCGAAAGGGGCTACTGTTGGGGCCATGCTTCGTTGCGCCGAAGGTCTTGTAGGAAGAAGCAGCTTCGGCTGAAGTTGTCCCCAGGGGATAACCGAAGGTTCCTCTTCATGAAGCTTCGGTATTACAAACCGACTTAGAGATAGAATGACCTTTTAATCCATAAAGGTCTGAGTCAATGTTGTAAACTTTTATGAGGGGCATGATTGTAATTCTTCACAGGCTGTGTCCTGTGTCTATAAATAGATGAACAGTACCCCCGTACTGTTCACGCTGGCTTGTATTCGCTCGTGCGTCACGCTTGTGTTTTTGCCTTTCGTCAAATCGAAGGTACAAATGTAATTCAATACTGTTCTTATTCTTCCATAATTATATAATGATGACACTTAATAATGCCATATGATTATTTATGTATTCTTTCATGTTTCATATGCTTTTCCTTTTTATCGATATAAACTGTGATGATGAAGGTATGTCCTTCATTACCTTCGTCCAAAATCGTTATATCCTAAAGGAAATAACGCTTCAGAGGACGAAGGACATTAACCATTAACTTCTTTTTATGTTGCCTTGTTCTTAATTCGAAGCATTTGAGAACAAGTCCCCAACACCTAGTGTCCGTCTTATTCACCGATATCACGTGCTTAAACCTGTACTCGTTGTCGAGCGGAATATAAACACCAGGAGTGTTACAGAAGCCAATAGTGGGTCCGGACCCCCATGGGGAAAGCGTTGGACCCCTGTACATGAAGAACGGACCTCTGGGGCAAGGTCCAAGACCCCCGCGTGTGCGACCCGAACCTCTGGGATGGGTCTCGGACCCCTCTACGTACGGTCCAGACTACTCACAGCCGGGTCCCGGGACTCTGGGGTAGGGAGTACCCAACCCTAGCTCAGGCAGGGGTCCGGTGACGACATGTGTCCAGGCCCAGCCTGGTGCAGACCTGTCTGCATAACGCTACTGCTCCCCGCCCAGGCGGGGACCTGATGCTGCCACATGGCCTACAGCGCGTGACGTAATCCTGCGGGCGGAGCCTGACGTAAGGCCTCTGGGTCGCACTGCCTCTGCATTCATTGCAGAGGAGACGTGCCGCCTATCTATCCCGCTGACAGACGATGTGCCCCTTCAGCATTTAATGTGTCATGTCCACTCAGCTGGTAGGCGGCAACCAAGTCATCCAGCAGACGGCGTGCCTGTCTATTCTCGTTGGCTGACAATACATCTGTGCTGCCACATGTGTTGCATTCATTATGACTCGCGCGTTACCGAGGACGATGCCACGAGATATCAATATTGTATGCACTACGGATATTATGGCACTCGGAGATCACCTTGGTGTAGCAAGAAGTAGTTCCTTCCTTCCATTTGTCCCTAGGCCCACATGTCGGGGCTCAGTATCCTTGTATGTGCCCCCTTAAACTATAAAAGGGAGGGCACACTGCGATTTAGACTCAGACACACTTAGACCCAGCTCAGGCTCACAAGTTCATACAAGCTCTCAAGCTCAATACATCACACAGTGGAGTAGGGTATTACGCTCTGGCAGCCCGAACCACTCTAAACCCCTGTGTGTTCTTGTGTTCGTTCATCACTTAGCAGATAGGCAAAACGCTTAGGCCCCTCCTCATCTTAGGATTTAGGGCGGGTGCATTCCGCCACGCGGCCAAGGATTTCCTCTCTGACAGACCCCTACAAGGACCACCACAATTTGGTCTCTCTTGCTTTGATTACAAGTGTCTTGAGAACAAGAAAGAGGAAGAAGAAAAGCGATCCAAGCGCAAGAGCTCAAAGAACACGAGCAAAACTCTCTCTAGTCACTAATTGCTTTGAGTGGAATTAGGACTTGGAGAGGCTTTGATTCAATCTATTTGTGTCTTGTATTGAATGCACTAGCTCTTGTATTGAGTGAGATGTCTGAAAAACTTGGATGCATTGAAGTGTGGTGGTTTGGGGGTATTTATAGCCCCAACCACCAAAATAGTCGTTGGGGAAGTCTGCTGTCGAAGGGCGCACCGGACAGTCCGGTGCGCCACCGGACATTGTCTAGTGCGCTAGCCACGTCACCCAACCGTTAGGGTTCTGACGGTTTCGACCGTTGGAGCTCTGACTTCATGAGGCACCGGACAGGTACTGTTCACTATCCGGTGCGCCTTCTGGCGCTGCTCTGACTCTGCGCGCGCAGACACGCACTATTCACTGTTCACTGTTGCTTTTGCAGATGACCGTTGGCACAGTAGCCATTGCTCCACATGGCACACCGGACAGTCCGGTGCTACACCGGACAGTCCAGTAGCGGAGTGGCATTTCCAAAAACCCGAAGGTGGCAAGTTTGAGTTGATCCATCCTGGTGCACCGGACACTGTTCGGTGGCACACCGGACAGTCCGGTGCGCCAGACCAGGGCAGTCTTCGGTTTCTTTTGCTCCTTTCTTTTTGAACCCTAACTTGTTCTTTTTATTGGTTTGTGTTGAACCTATGGCACTTGTAGAACATATAATCTAGAGCAAACTAGTTAGTCCAATTGTTTGTGTTGGGCAATTCAACCACCAAAATCATTTGGGAAAAGGTTTGACCCTATTTTCCTTTCAAGATGTTCGTGGGGGTGGCGCCCTGTACCTCCCTCTTCCGCCATTTCTTCGTGCTGGTGAAGTCTGGGAAGGCCAAGGACCATCTCGGCGCCTACTACTTCCAGACAAGGCCGGATTCGGCCGGCGCCTACATCTCCTCCCTCGGTGGCGCGACGTGGGAAAACTGGTGCGCCGACTGGGTGATCGTCAGCACCGAGGCCAACGACCGCCTCGCACTGCCGAGCGACGGGCCAAGGCTCGACACGAAGCAATGGAGGGCCAAGCCATCCCTCACGCCAGAGTTCCTGCCCGTGTTGGACAGGATCAAGACCCTGGCAGCCGGTGGCCTAACCTCGATGCACGTGGTCAGTGATTTCTTGAAGCGCCGGATCGCGCCGCTACAGAGGAGGGCGCGCCTGTGTTGCTGGTTCACCGGCTCGAACGACATCGGCCGGATCCAGCGCGGGCCAGGCACCGACTTGTCCTGGGGAGCTGGAAGTCCTGGTGAAGGGGATTACTGGTGAGTCCTTTATCCCTGAGTCCCTAATCCTTCCCTAGGGCATCCCTGCGCTCTGTGATGACCCAGGATTGAGGACGGTGATCCTAGCCTCGCTGCCAACCCTTGATGAGAGCGGCGTGGCAGTTCGACAGACCGGCGGCCGAGACCCCCACCGCAGGGTCCGGATCTCCGACGCGCCGGTTGGAGGCCCCCAGCCCGCTGGTGCAGGCTCCAGAGCTCCCCCTGCGGCCCCAGCCCCTTGGACAAGGGCAAAGGGGCTGCAAGTAGCTCCTCTGCCCCGGGTGGCACCGAGGGGTTGGAGGAAGAGAGGCGACGCCGGCTGCGTCGCGCCGATGGGTCGCTCGTCACGGACCCTCCCCTTGATTCGGACCCCCCAGAAGCGTCAGAGGACCACTGGCGGGGCCGAGGAGATCGACTCCCAGGCCCAGGGTGCGCAGAGGCGCGTCAGCCCTCCACCACCACTACCATCGGATCCACCGCCACCACCACCACCGTCGGTCCCGCCGCCACCACCACCGCCTGAGGGTGATCTCCCTCAGGGGCACCAGCAGCAACAACCGCAGCAGCAGCAACAACAATCGTAGTAGGTGTCCCGCTTCTAGGGTCGCTGGAAGGTCCAGGGCCCCAAGTAAGTGTAGCCCCTTCTTTCCACGAGTGTAATTACTATGCCGACGGGTCTTAACTCATCCTTTGCTTGCCAGGGCTTCCTCCCCCTCTGCTCCCAAGGTCACGCCCTCTTCGCCAGATACCATGCTCGCTGGTGGGTCTGGCTCTCAGCAGCAGGCGTCTGCTGGGAGTGGTGTCGGCGGTTCGCCCCCAGCTGCTGCAACTGCGCCGATGGCTACCGTAGCCTCAATGACGGTGATGTCGTCAAGTACACCGTCGGCAGCAGCGGGGGAGGTCCCAACTGCGCCCACCCCCACCACCGAGGGTGATGCGGGGGGCGCGTCCAGCTCCGACCCACCGCCCACTCTGGAGGAGCCGGAGGTGATTCTTGGGCGGCGGCTCCGATCCGGCGCCGAGCCAGAGGCAGCGGTTCCCCTCCCTCGGGTGCTGTCTCGTGCCCATCAGGCTCTTCAAGAGACTGAGGTGGTGATCCGGCGGGAATGGGAGGCGCTGGAATCTGAGCACCAGCGCCTCAGCGACTGGCGTACCCAGCTAGAGGAGCGCACCAAGGCGGCATCCCACCAGTTCGCCTTTGAGCGGTCTGAACTGGCGCGGGACCGCAAAGACTACAAGAAGGACCTCCAGAAGGTGTACACCAGGGAGCTGGAGGTGAGCCGGAAGGAGAAGAGGTTGGCCAAGAAGGAGGAGCACTTGAACCAGAGGGAGGACGTCGTCACAGAGCTCCAGGCCAAGCTGAATGCCTTCAATGAAATCCTGGAGGAGCGGCGGGTCCAGCAGACCGCGATAGTGGAGAGCCTGCGAAGGCTGCAGCAAGAAGTCGATGGTAAGGCCCGCGACGCCGCCCTCACCGAGGAGAAGCTTAAAGCGAAAGGAGAACCCTTGGACAGGCGAGAGATGGACCTCACCAGGTGGGAGGCAGGCCTCGCCAGGCGGTAGAAGGATCTCGCCTTCAAGGAGGAAATGGTTGAAAGGCGGGAGAAGTCGCTGGCCGAGCATGAGCTTGAGGCGGAAGAGAAGGAGCGGACGCTGGAGGAGTGGGTCCACCGGTTCCAGGCGGCGCAGGCAGCATCGGGCCCCCAAGCGGTGGAGGCGATGAAGAAAACACTTGAAGATCTCCGGGCGGAGCAGCGTGCCGGGGTCCAGCGCATTGCCGCATGGGCCGGTGAGGCGAGCACGACACTGGTGCCGCTAGGGGTGAGCCCCATCCTGATGTCGGAGCTGCCGACGTCCATCTCCGACACGCTCCCGGTGGTGGATTCCATCGTCGACCGCCTCCAACGCCTAGACCAAATCCTTGGCGCCCGCCTAGAGGCCGAGGGTGGCAGGCTCTGCCGGGCTGTGATAGAGTACATCCTGACGTGCTTCCGAAGCCACGACCTGACCATCTCCTTGGAGCCGGTGATCGCTGGTCCGGTGGCCAACACCGAAGACGCCGCCTGGGAGGGCGTACAAGCTACTGTGGAGGTGGTGGTCGAACGTTTCCAGCGAGATCCTACTGATGATGAGTAGCCAGATCTGCAGAGAGAAGGCAAGGGTCCCGCTGGGAAGCGGCTTTGTAATAATTTTTGGTTTTGTAAGATACTCTTGAGAAGTATTAATCTAACAGTGACAGAACTTATTTGTATGCTATTTGTCTTTGCTGTGTGCACCGTTACCAACTTCTCCCTGGTACTTGGCCCCCCTGGGATGTAGGCTCGACGTGTCGAGGCTGGATGCCAGTACACTTAAGAAAGAATTGGTGACCTGGCCCCCAGGAGGTAGTCTCGATTGGGACCTGGACCTACACACAGCCTTGGCTAGGAAGTTTTAGTGGCGCACCCATAGGTCCCACTAACTGGTATCTTTTATCCTTTGATTCACGCAACAGGACCTGTAGGATTTAGACTAGGATGCCAATCCGTGTGTCCGGACCCCCAGGATCACAGCTCCAAATACTAGGACACCCGTCGCAGAGTGGTGGAGCATGTAGGCTTAGGGTACGGGACCAAGCTAAGCGGCTACACAGCTCTGGACCACCCCAGGAGACGTGTGTCCATTCTCTAGAACCAGACCCTAGGTTGCCGAACCCATAGGACTATAGTTCCAAATACTAGGGTACCCGTCACAGAGTGGTGGAGCGTGCAGGCTTAGGGTACGGAACCAAGCTAAGCGGCCACACGGCTCCGGACCACCCTAGGAGACAAGTACCCGTTCTCTAGAACTGGCCCCCAGGCTGTCGGACCCCCCTGCCGAGGGGTCCCAAACTGCAAGCCTGGCTACTCAATTCGAATGTCATTATACCAGCAAGGGTAGGAACTATATGGGTGGGTTAGATAAAAAATGATGCTCGTAAATTGAAGCAAAATAAGACCATCACAAAAACAAATCTGGAGGTGAATCTTTTCTTTATAACTCGATATACATGAGTGTAGGCCAACAGACCGGGTTTATGAGGGCGGACCTCACCGGGCTGGCGTACATATATGCGCAACCTAGTTACAAAGGAAGAAAACTGAATCCCTAGGTTTGTTTTTATGGGAAAAAGTTACGGAGATGCTCTATGTTCCAGGGATTGGGAAGAGGCTCTCCTTCAGTTGTAGCGAGGCGGACACACCCAGGTCGGCATATTTCCGTCACCTTGAAGGGTCCTTCCTAGCTGGGGGAGAGTTTGTGGAGCCCTTCTCGGTTCAGTACTCGTCTTAGGACCAGGTCCCTGACCCTGAGCTCCCTACTATGCACGAACTGTTGGTGGTAGCGCCTGAGCGCCTGGTTGTACCGTGCATTTCGGATCGCCGCTTGCCATCTACACTCGTCGATGAAGTCCACGTCCTCACGCTGTAGCTGTTCCTGCATAGACTCATCGAAAGCCTAGACCCGTGGGGAGCCCATAATGATTTTCGAGGGAAGGCAGGCTTCGACCCCGTAGACCAGGAAGAACGGGGTCTCCCCGGTAGCTCGGCTAGGTGTGGTCTGGTTCCCCCACAGCACGGACGGAAGTTTGCTGACCCAATTTGCACCATGCTTTTTCAAGCAGTCGTAGGTGCGTGTCTTGAGTCCCCTGAGGATCTCTGTGTTTGCCCTCTCCACTTGGTCGTTGCTCCTAGGATGAGCCACAGACGTGAAGCAGAGCTAGGTGCCGATGCCCTCGCAATACTCCTAGAAAAGCCAACTTGTAAACTGGGTCCCGTTGTCCATAATGATATGGCTTGGGACCCCCAAATCTACAGACAATCGACTTGAGGAAAGCAACAGCAGCATCCTGGGTGATGTTGACCACAGGGGTGGCCTCTGGCCACTTGGTGAACTTGTCGATGGCGATGAAGAGGTATCGGTACCCGCCGACGACCCTGGGAAATGGTCCCAGGATATCAACCCCCTACTGGCGAATGGCCAGGAGGGTGGAATCATCTGTAGAGCCTGAGCTGGTGTGTGTATCTACTTTGCATGGAATTGACACGCCTTACAGGACTTTACCATCTCAGCTGCATCCTAGAGGGCGGTTGGCCAGTAAAAGCCATGCCGGAAGGCCTTACCAACCAGCGTGCGGGATGAGGAATGACTTCCGCACTCTCCTCCATGGATCTCCATGAGTAACTCACGGCCCTCCTCCTGGGTAATGCACCGCATGAGAATGTCGTTGGCGCCACGGTGGTAGAGATCCCCTTCCACCCCGTGTATCGCTTAGCCAACCGTACTATGCGCTCTGCGGACACATGATCTTCAGGATGGATATTTTCCTTTAGGTAGTCCTAAATCTCGGAGGTCCATGCATCGGGACCACTCTGAGATACTGGTTTTGGCACCATGGGGTACGCAGGACCCCCTATAGCACACACAGTCTTCGGTGGGTGCTGTAGATGTAACTCCACCGGGACCGCTAGCTTCGAGGTGCTAGTCTCGCCCCCTTCGCCCAGTTCGGCAGGTTGGGCAGTGGGTCTCAGCAGCCATCTTTCAAAGACGCCCTCGGGCACGGGTGCCCAAGTTGATGCCCTCACGGAGAGTTCATCTGCCACCAAGTTATCAGCCCGAGGAACATGTTGCAGTTCCAGGAACGTGAAGTCCTTCTCTAGCTTCCTTACATGGAGGAGGTAAGCTGTGAGCCTAGGCTCGTTGCATCCACATTCCTCGTGGACTTGCTTGATGATCAGCTGGGAGTCCCCCTTCATGAGGAGCTCGCGGATCCCTAGGGATAGGGCCGTAGATAATCCGAATATCAGTGCTTCGTACTCTACCATATTGTTGGTGGCCTTGAACTCAAGGTGCACCATGTACTTCACTTGATCTCCGCTTGGGTCGATGAGGACCACTCCAGCCCCGCCAACCTGCTAGCGTGTGGATCCATCGAAGAAGAGCGTCCATTAGGGCTCGGTGAAGACCGGGCCCCTGGGCTCCATAGATGTGGGGTCCGAATCGGGATCCAGACCCCCAGGAGCGCTCGGGGGAGGTGTCCACTCCACAATGAAGTCAGCCAGGACCTGGCTCTTGACGGTGTGGCGAGGCTGGAAGTCCAGCTGGAACTCAGTGAGCTCTGTGGCCCACTTGGCGATATTGCCAGTGGCGTTAGAGTTGTGGAGGATGGCCCTTAACGAAAATGAGGTCACCACCACAACCCTATGTGCCTGGAAATAGTGGTGCAACTTCCTGGACGCAACAAGTATAGCATAGAGGAGCTTGTGCGTCTCAAGGTACCTGGTCTTTGCCTCATGGAGGACCTCACTGACATAGTAGACTGGCCTCTGAACAAGCTGGACCCCTGTAGCTGGTCCTGGGTCCTCAGGCTCCATGGTGGTCAGACCACCACCTTCTCTTGGGGGAACCTCCTGACTCCCCTAGGAATGCTGCTCCGTCCTTTCGACGACCAGCACCATGCTCACCGCCTCCGCAGCCGCTGCAATGTATAAGTACAGCGGCTCCCCTGGCTACGGAGCTACCAGTATCGGCAGGGACACAAGGTACTGCTTCAACTCTTGGACGGCACGTTCTGCCTCTTCGGTCCAAGAGAATGGACCGGATTTTCTCAGAAGCTTGAAGAAGGGTAGCGCCCTCTCAGCCAGCCTTAAAATGAAGCGGCTAAGGGCGGCTAATGACCCCGTAAGCTTCTGGACGTCCTTGATTCGGGCCGGAGGCCTCATCGCCTCTATTGCCCTGATCTTCTCCGGGTTTGCTTCAATGCCCCGGTGTGAAACCAGGAATCCCAGCAACTTCCCAGCGGAGACACCAAAGATGCACTTGTCCGGGTTCAACTTCGAGCGCGTCGCCCGCAGCTTGTCAAAGACCAGGGTCAGGTCTTCCACCAAAGTTGACCCCCTCCTAGTCTTGACCACGATGTCATCGACATATATCTCTACCTTGTCCCTAATCAGGTCCCCAAAGGTCTTACTCATCGCCCGTACAAACGTTGGCAAGGCGTTCTTCAGACCGTAGGGCATTACAACATAGCAGTAGAGCCTATCCACTGTTACAAAAGCGGTATGCTTCCTATCTTCCCTAGACATCTGGATTTGATGGAAACTAGAGTAGGTATCTAGAAAGGACAAGAGGTCGCACCCGGAGGTAGAGTCCATGATTTGATCTATGCGTGGAAGTGGATACGGGTCCTTGGGACAAGCCTTGTTTAGGCTGGTGTAGTCAATGCACATCGGAAGCTTCCTGTTTGCCTTTGGAACGATGACTGGGTTGGCCAGCCACACAGGGTGATGGACCTCTTCGATGAAGCCAGCGTCAAGCAGCTTCCGGACCTCCTGGTGAATGAAGTCCTACCACTCAACGGACTGTCTTCGAGGCTTCTGACTCACAGGCTTAGCGTCGGGGTGGATCTTCAGATGATGCTCAATCACCTCCCTAGGGATCCCAGGCATCTGCGACGGTTCCCATGCGAAAACGTTGACACTTGCCCGAAAAAGGGCGACGAGCGTGAGTTCCTATTTCTCTCCCAGATTGCCTGTGATGCGGGTGGTCTGGGAGGAGTCTGCGCCGACCTGGATGGTCTTCACGGGTCCGCCATCTACTTCGGACGGCTATACCTTCGACACCTTGGCAGGCGCCTTGGTACCAGAGGTCGAGGGGTCCCTCCCCCCATCGTCCGGGCGAGCAGCTTCCGCCGCCAGGGCGTGCAGCTTCTCGACAGCCATCACCGCCGCGGCGTGGTCGCCCCGCACGGTGAGGACCCCAGCAGAGGACGGCATCTTAAGGACCAAATACCCGTAATGGGCAATGGCCATGAACCGGTACAGGGCCGGTCTACCAATGATGTCATTGAAGGGGAGGTTAACCTCCGCGACGTCGAACTAGACGTTCTCGGTGCGGAAGTTTTCCTCTGTCCCGAATTTAACCGGGAGCGTGATGCTCCCAAGGGGATACACCGGTTGAGCGCCCACTCCAGAGAATGGACGAGAGGGTCCCAGTCGGGACCCCAGGATCTGCAGCTGCTTGAATGCAGCATGGCTAATGACGTTGAGCCCTGCCCCACCGTCGATCAGCACATGGTGCAGCCGCATGTTGGCGATGACAGGAGCGGTGATGAGCGATAGTATACCGTCCCCTACCATGTTGTCAGGGCAGTCGGATGCCCCGAAGGAGATAGTAGTGCTCCTCCACCGCTGGTGTGGAGCAACCTTCGGGACCCCTAGGGTCACCGACAGGACCTCGTGGCACAGGGACTTGACGTTCCTGCGGGAGGTGAGCTCCCAGCTTCCGCCGTACATGACATACAGCTTCTTGCGGTGGTCGCTCTTGCCACCGGAGTCGAAGTCCCCGGTGAAGACATCCTTCAAGACCCCCTCGGGTGACTGATACCCGAGGTCTCGTTCTCCGGCGGCTACGTCACTGTCGTCGACCCTCTCCTTGTCAGGCCGGCGATGAGGTGGAGAGCCATCCCTGGAGGTCTGTTCATGCCATTGAGAGCACCTAGAGGGGGGTGAATAGGTGATCCTGTAAAATCAAATACTAAATAGCCACAAAACTTAGTTATGAAAGAGTTAGTGCGCCTAAGTAGCTTTGAAGCGAGTTCTTGTGAACAAAACAATCACAGAGAAAGCAACACAAGAAACACGCGATTTTTATCCCGTGGTTCGGCCAAGTAACACTTGCCTACTTCCATGTTGTGGCGTCCCAATGGACGAGGGTCGCACTCAACCCCTTTCAAGTGATCCAATGATTAACTTGAATACCACGACTTTCTTCCTTATAGTTTTCTTCCCATTTGCGAGGAATCTCCACAAGTTGGAGCCTCTCGCCCTTACAATATTGATCACAAAGAACGCACAAGAGTAAGGTTGGGAAGAGCAACACACACAAGACCCAAATACGTAGCACAACCACGCACACAAGTCACGACTTGAGCTCGAAACACACCACACGGAGTTTGCAACTCAAATGGAGCTCAAATCACTAACACAATGAATCAAATGTGTGGAGTTGGAGTCTTGGAGTCTTAGGATGCTTAGTGAATGCTTTGGTGACTCCTCCATGCGCCTAGGGGTCCCTTTTATAGCCCCAAGGCAGCTAGGAGCCGTTGAAGACCAACTTGGAAGGCCATCCTTGCCTTCTGTTGAGTGGCGCACCGGACAGTCCGGTGCGCCACCGGACAGCTACTGTAGCCTATCCGGTGCGCGATTGCCTTCCAAATCGGGCACAGTCGACCGTTGCAGCTCCGGGCCCGTTGGCGCACCGGACACTATCCGGTGCACACCGGACAGTCCGGTGCCTCCTTCCGACCGTTGGAGCTGCCACGCGTCACCCACAGATTTCGCGGCCAACCGTTGGCGCTGGCGACCGTTGGCTCACCGGACAGTCTGGTGAACCACCGAACAGCCCGGTGAATTATAGCCACATCGCCTGTCTTCATTCCCGAGAGCGACGAGTTCGCCGCTGATGCCTCACCGGACAGTCCGGTGCACCACCGGACGGTCTGGTGAATTTCAACCGTACGCCGCCATTGAAACCCGAGAGCGGCAAGTTCACGCGGACCAGCCTGGCACACCGGACACTGTACGGTGCACCCAGACCGGGCTTGTGTTGGCTGCACACAACCAACACTTCTCCATTTTCTTCTCTTGTCCTTTAGTCACTGTTTCTAGCACTTGGATAACCACATTAGTACATAAAACAATTTACCAAGTCTAGAAACATACCTTTTGCCTTGATTTTTACTTCTCACTATATTTAGCACATAAGAACTTAATTAAATGTGTTGAGCACTAAATCACTAAAACATTATAGAAATTGCCCAAGGGCACATTTCCCTTTCAATCTCCCCCGTAATGGTGATTTATGCCAACACATCAAAAAGCAACCAAAATAAGTGCAACATCAATGCAATTTAGGACCAAATCATTTTTGCACAAGATTTGACATATTTGGATCATTCTTTGCCACCACTTGGTTTGTTTTTGTAAATCAAATCCTTTTTCCTATATCTAAGTCAAACACACTTGTTTGGGCAAATCAAGAGATATTCCAATAGAAAAATTGATCAAGTACCAAAAACTCCCCCTTTTTCCCGTAATAAAAAATTCTCCCCATAAGAGACCAAATTTTGCAATGCAATTATTTTTGAAATTCACAAGTGGTAGCTGATCCATTTGCTCTGGCCCTAATTTCTCCCCCTTTGGCATTAAGCACCAAAACAGGATCATTTGTGGCCTTTTTAACCCCATTGCCTCAACAAAAATGTCAATTAAGAGCAAACAACAAATAGAGCGTAAGAATGAACTTGGAATTAAATACACTAATACCGGAGTGCAGTGGAAGTCTTTGCATCATCCAAGTCCATTTTCCCTTTCAATGCACCTTTGAGACTACATCAAGAGTACTCAAACAAACAGGTTAGTCTCAAAGGGTCAAGTTGTAGCACATCTCCCCCTTAATATGTGCATCATTCGTATATGGACTTGTGAGGTCTGGGAATCACTTGTACAACTTGAGCACCATAAATAACAATAATTTATTGAAATGCATAAAGTAACATGATCAAAGGCATAGAACACATGTATGCTATAGATCAATCCAAGTTACGTGAATCTAAGACATTTAGCTCACTATGCAACCTGCAAAACCTTTTCTCATCTAAAGGCTTGGTGAATATATCAGCTAGCTGGTTCTTGGTGTTAATATGGTACACCTCGATATCTCCCTTTTGTTGGTGGTCTCTTAGGAAGTGATGCCGGATGTCTATGAGCTTAGTGCGGCTGTGTTCAATAGGATTATCTGCCATGCGGATTGCACTCTCATTATCACATAGGAGTGGGACTTTCCTCAGATTTTAGCCAAAGTCCCGAAGGGTTTGCCTCATCCAAAGTAGTTACGCGCAACACTGACCTGCAGCAACATACTCGGCCTCAGCGGTGGATAGGGCAACGGATGTCTGTTTCTTTGAACTCTAGGACACCAGGGACCTTCCTAGAAATTGGCATGTCCCCGATGTGCTCTTCCTATCAACCTTGCACCCGGCATAATCGGAGTCTGAGTATCCAATCAAGTCAAAGGTAGACCCCTTTGGATACCAGATCCCGAAGCAAGGTGTAGAAACTAAATATCTAAGAATTCGCTTAACGGCCACAAGGTGACATTCCTTGGGGTCGGATTGATATCTAGCACACATGCATACACTTAGCATAATGTCCGGTCTACTAGCACATAAATAAAGCAATGAACCTATCATGGACCGGTATGCCTTTTGATCAACGAACTTACCTCCTTTGTTGAGGTCAACATGCCCGTCGGTTCCCATAGGTGTCTTTACGGGCTTGGCATCCTTCATCCCAAACCGCTTTAGAAGAACTTGTGTGTACTTCGTTTGGGAGATGAAAGTGTCGTCCTTGAGTTGCTTCACTTGGAACCTAAGGAAGTAGGTCAACTCACCCATCATCGACATCTCGAACTTTTGTGTCATCACCCTGCTAAACTCCTCATAAGACTTTTGATTAGTAGAACCAAATATTATGTCATCGACATAAATTTGGCAGACAAAGAGATCACCATTGCATGTCTTTATGAACAGAGTGGGATCAGCTTTCCCAACCTTGAACGAATTAGCAATTAAGAAATCTCTAATGCATTCATACTAGGCTCTTGGGGCTTGCTTAAGTCCATAGAGCGCCTTAGAGAGCTTAAACACGTGGTCGGGATACCTGTCATCCTCAAAGCCAGGGGGTTGTTCCACGTACACCTCCTCCTTGATTAGCCCGTTGAGGAAAGCACTCTTCATGTCCATTTGAAATAGCCTAAAAGAGTGGTGAGCGGCATAGGCTAATAATATTCGAATAGACTCTAACCTAGCCACAGGA
The DNA here is from genome assembly GCA_029449295.1 of Zea luxurians. NCBI lineage: Eukaryota > Viridiplantae > Streptophyta > Magnoliopsida > Poales > Poaceae > Zea > Zea luxurians. Next base: position 11,334,489 of record JAOPSE010000057.1, read on the forward strand.
GCAAAAGTCTCCTCGAAATCCAAACCTGCGACTTGGGCATAACCTTTTGCCACAAGTCAAGCCTTGTTTCGTGTCACCACCCCGTGCTCGTCTCGCTTGTTGCAGAACACCCACTTGGTTCCCACAACATTTTGCTTTGGATGTGGCACCAGGCTCCAAACTTCATTTCTCTTGAAGTTGTTGAGCTCTTCCTGCATGGCCAACACCCAATCCGGATCCTGCATGGCCAACACCCAATCCGGATCCTGCAAGGCCTCTTCTACCCTGAAAGGCTCAATAGAAGAGACAAACGAGTAATGCTCACAAAAGTTAGCTAATCTTGAGCGAGTAGTTACTCTCTTGCTGATGTCACCCAGAATCTGGTCGACGGGGTGATGTCGTTAGATCGTTGCTCAGACTTGAGTTGGAGGGACCCGTGGTGCTTCTTCCTCCATCACTTGATCTTCTTGTGCTCCCCCTTAATCATTCACTTCTTCTTGAGGTACCTATTTATCATCTTGAGTTGGGGGTTGCACCATTATCGAGGAAGATGGTTGATCTTGCTCCTGTTGTTCTTACGGTCGCACATCACCTATCGCCATTGTGTGCATTGCGGCCGTCGGAACATCATCTTCATCTATGTCATCAAGATCAACTTGCTCTCTTGGAGAGCCATTAGTCTCATCAAATACAACGTCCCTAGAGACTTCAACCAAACCCGATGATTTGTTGAAGACTCTATACACCTTTGTATTTGAGTCATATCCTAGTAAAAACCCTTCTACTGCCTTAGGAGCAAATTTAGAATGTCTACCTTTCTTCACTAGAATGTAACATTTGCTCCTGAATACACGAAAGTAAGAGACGTTGGGTTTGTTACCGGTAAGGAGTTCATAGGAGGTCTTCTTGAGAAGACGATGTAGATAGAGCCGGTTTATGGCGTGGCAAGCTGTGTTCACAGCTTTCGACCAAACCGCTCGGGCGTCTTGAACTGTCCAAGCATCATTCTTGCCATGTCGATAAGTGACCTGTTCTTCCTCTCTACCACACTGTTTTGCGGTGGTGTGTAGGGAGCGGAGAACTCGTGCTTGATGCCTTCCTCCTCAAGATACTCCTCCACTTGCAGATTTTTGAACTCGGACCCGTTGTCGCTTCTTATCTTTTTCACCTTGAGCTCAAATTCATTTTGAGCCCTCCTTAAAAGCGCTTTAGGGTCCCTTGGGTTTCTGATTTGTCCTGCAAAAAGAACACCCAAGTGAAGCGGGAAAAATCATCAACAATAACAAGACCATACTTACTTCCCCCGATGATAAGGTAGGCAACGGGTCCAAAAAGATCCATGTGGAGAAGCTCCAGTGGTCTTGATGTTGTCATCACATTATTGCTGTGATGAGTGCTTCCCACCTGTTTTCCTGCCTGACATGCTGCACAAGGTCTGTCTTTCTCAAAACAGACATCGGTTAGTCCTAACACATGATCTCCCTTTAGAAGCTTATGAAGGTTCTTCATCCCAACATGTGCTAGACGGTGATGCCAGAGCCAGCCCATACTAGTCTTAGCCATTAAGCATGCATCTAAATCGGCATTCTCTTTCGAAAAATCAACTAAATAGAGCTTGTCGTCTAATACACCCTTAAATGCTAATGAACCATCACTCCTTCTAAAGACAGATACATCAACATTTGTAAACAAACAATTGTAGCCCATGTGGCACAATTGACTTACAGACAGGAGGTTGTATCCTAATGACTCTACTAAAAATACATTTGAAATAGAGTGCTCACTTGTAATGGCTATATTTCCCAAACCTTTGACCTTGCCTTGGTTCCCATCTCCAAAAACAATCGTATCCTGGGAATCCTTGTTCTTGACGTAGGAGGCAAACATCTTCTTCTCCCCTGTCATGTGGTTTGTGCATCCGCTGTTGATTATCCAGCTAGAGCCCCTGGATGCATAAACCTGCAAGGAATTTAAGCTTGGGTTTTAGGTACCCAACTCTTGTTGGGTCCTACAAGGTTAGTCACAATAGTTTTTGGAACCCATATGCAAGTTTTGTCTCCCTTGCATTTGGATCCCAATTTCCTAACCACTACTTTTGCATTCTTACATGAAAGAATAAAATAAGTGTTGCAAGCATGGAAAACAGTAGCAGATTCATTACACATTTTCCTAGGCACATGATGCACAACATGATTTCTCCTAGTCCTACTTCTACCATGAACAAAAGTAGAACTAGAGGCAAACATAGCATGTGAATTAACAGCATCATGAACATAACTCCTATTATAATGAGCATTCCTAGAAAATTTTCTATCATAAATGTAGGCATGACACTTTTGGGAACTACTAGCCATAGGGGCCTTCCCTTTCTCCTTGTTGAGAATGGGAGCCTTTTGGCTTGTTAAGTTCTTGGTTTCCCTTTGGAAACCAAGTCCATCCTTAATTGAAGGGTGTCTACCAACAGTATAGGCATCCCTAGCAAATTTCAATTTATTAAAATCATCCTTGCAAGTCTTAAGTTGAGCATTAAGACTTGCCACCTTATCATCCAATTTAGTAATAGCAATAAGATGTTCATTACAGGCATCAACATCAAAATCCTTACATCTATTACAAATAACAACATGCTCTACGCATGAACTAGATTTATTAACTTCCTCTAGCTTAGCATTTAATTCATCATTTAAACTCCTTAGACTAGAAATAGATTCATGGCAAGCAGACAACTCAGAGGATAGCATTTCATTTCTTTTAACTTCTAGAGCAAGAGATTTTTGAACACTAATAAATTTGTCATGCTCTTCATACAAAATATCTTCTTGCTTCTCTAGTAATCTATCCTTTTCATTAAGGGCATCAATTAATTCATTAATTTTGTCTACTTTATTTCTATCTAGACCTTTAAACAATTCAGTATAGTCTACTTCATCATCAGATGACTCTTCATCACAAGAAGAAGTATACTTGGGAGTGTCTCGAATACATACCTTCTTTTTCTTAGCCATGAGACAAGTATGGCATTCGTTGGGGAAGAGTGATGACTTGTTGAAGGCCGAGGCAGCAAGTCCTTCGTCGTCAGAGTCGGAAGAGGAGCAGTCCGAGTCCCATTCCTTTCCAAGGTGCGCCTCGCCCTTAGCCTTCCTGTAGTTCTTCTTCTTCTCTTTCTTCCCATACTTTTATTGTTCCTGGTCATTATCGTTATCGGGGCATTGAGCTATAAAATGACCAGTCTTACCGCATTTGAAGCAGGAGCGCTTTCCCCTTTTTGTTCTTGTTGGGGTACTCCTTGCGTCCTTTAAGCGCGGTCTTGAAGCGCTTGATGATAAGCGCCATCTCATCTTCGTTGAGGCCGGCAGCCTCCACTTGAGCTACCTTGCTTGGTAGTGCCTCCTTGTTGCTTGTTGCTTTGAGAGCAACGGGCTGTGACTCGTAGATGGGTAGTGGACCATTCAAAGCATCGTCCACGTACCGAGCCTCCTTCACCATCATGCGCCCGCTCACAAATTTTCCAAGGATCTCCTCGGGCGTCATCTTGGTGTACCTGGGATTCTCACGAATAAGATTGACAAGATGGGGGTCAATAACCATAAATGACCTGAGCATGAGTCGGACGATGTCATGATCCGTCCATCTTATGCTTCCATAGCTTCGTATCTTGTTGACCAGGGTCTTGAGCCTGTTGTAGGTTTGTGTTGGCTCCTCTCCCCTGATCATCGCAAATCTCCCCAGCTCGCCTTCCACCAACTCCATTTTGGTGATCATGGTGGCGTCGTTTCCCTCATGAGATATCTTGAGGGTGTCCTAGATCTGCTTTGCATTGTCCAAGCCGCTAACCTTATTGTATTCATCCCTGCATAGAGATGCTAGCAAAACAGTAGTGGCTTGGGCATTTTTATGAATTTGCTCATTAATAAACACGACATTGTCAGTACTATCAAAGTGCATTCCGTTTTCAACAATCTCCCAGATACTAGGATGGAGAGAAAATAAATGACTACGCATTTTATGGCTCCAAAAAGAATAGTCTTCTCCATCAAAGTGGGGAGGTTTCCCAAGTGGAATTGATAGCAAATGAGCATTAGAATTGTACGGAATACGAGAAAAATCAAATGAATAGTTTTTATTAACTGTTTTCTTCTTAGACGAGGAGTCGTCGTTGTCGTGTGGTGAAGAAGACGAGGCATCACTGTCGTAATATATGATCTTCTTGATGCGCCTCTTCTTCTTCCCGTCTCTTTTCTTGTGACTCGAGCCTGGGTCGGTTGGCTTGTCGTCTCTAGGCTCATTGAGGAAGGACTCTTTTTCCTTATCGTTGACCACCATCCCCTTTCCCTTAGGATCCATCTCTTCGGGCGATTAGTCCCTTAAGTGAAGAGTACGGCTCTGATACCAATTGAGAGCACCTAGAGGGGGTGAATAGGTGATCCTGTAAAATCAAATACTAAATAGCCACAAAACTTAGTTATGAAAGAGTTAGTGCGCCTAAGTAGCTTTGAAGCGAGTTCTTGTGAACAAAACAATCACAGAGAAAGCAACACAAGAGACACGCGATTTTTACCCCATGGTTCGGCCAAGTAACACTTGCCTACTTTCACGTTGTGGCGTCCCAATGGACGAGGGTCACACTCAACCCCTTTCAAGTGATCCAATGATCAACTTGAATACCACAGCTTTCTTCCTTATAGTTTTCTTCCCGTTTGCGAGGAATCTCCACAAGTTGGAGCCTCTCGCCCTTACAATATTGATCACAAAGAATGCACAAGAGTAAGGTTGGGAAGAGCAACACACACAAGACCCAAATACGCAGCACAACCACGCACACAAGTCACGACTTGAGCTCGAAACACACCACACGGAGTTTGCAACTCAAATGGAGCTCAAATCACTAACACAATGAATCAAATGCGTGGAGTTGGAGTCTTGGAGTCTTAGGATGCTTAGTGAATGCTTTGGTGATTCCTCCATGCGTCTAGGGGTCCCTTTTATAGCCCTAAGGCAGCTAGGAGTCGTTGAAGACCAACTTGGAAGGCCATCCTTGCCTTCTATCGAGTGGCGCACTAGACAGTCCGGTGCTCCACCAGACAGCTACTGTAGCCTGTTCGGTGCGCGATTGCCTTCCAAATCGGGCACAGTAGACCGTTGCAGCTCCAGGCCCGTTGGCGCACCGGACACTGTCCAGTGCACATCGGACAGTCCGGTGCCTCCTTCCGACCGTTGGAGCTGCCACGCGTCGCCCGCAGATTTGAAAGTTCCCTTTGGCCCGGGAACAGGATCTAGATGTCGCCTAGAGGGGGGTGAATAGGCGAATAAAAATTATCACTTTAAAACTTAAATCTTACTCTACTCGAAGACAGGATCGCAGTGGAGTGAAGAATCCTTCGAGTAGGTTGCAGTGGAATTGAAGTTCCTGTCTTACGAATATCCTGCACTTCAAGGAAAGCTAGTACCACAAGTAAGTAGTGAAGTGCAGATATATAAGCGAGTAAGACAGAGAGTCAGAGTACAATACAGAATAGAGCACACAGACGCAAGGATTTATCCCGAGGTTCGGCCAAGCCTGAAGTGCTTGCCTAGTCCTCGTTGGAGTTAGCCACACCTGGGCTTGGAGTCTATTTCAACTCCTTCCTCCGTTTGCTCAGATCTGTCAGTATGACAGATAGAGCCTTTCACTATTGAGTGGGGTTACAACAGAACCGCGGCTGCTTACAAACTTCTTGGCAGCACCCCGGCAGAGTAACGATATGCTCAAGACCTTGCTCTAGCTCTAAGCAGCACTTCTCCTCTCTCTTAAGGCTTATAGCTGTGCCTTCTACACAAACTATAGAGTTACACACAAGAGGGAGAGTGAGAATTGATTCGAGTGAAGTCTACACTTGTTGGCTGCTCTTCTTTTTCACTTGGAGGCGCCTAGGAGTCCCTTTTATAGACCCAAGGGGCCTAGGAGCCGTTGGAATCCCATTTGGAAGGCAATACTTTCTTTCTTTCGGGTGGCGCACCGGACAGTCTGGTGCACACCGGACATTGTCCGGTGCCCGATTTCTTTCCTTCTATGGCGAAGCCGACCGTTGGCAGTCTTGGAGCCGTTGGCACACCGGACATGTCCGGTGCACACCGGACAGTCCGGTGCCTCCATATAGCCGTTGGCTCGGCCACGTGTCCCGCGCAGATCGCGCGGCCGACCGTTGGCTCACCGGACAGTCCGGTGCACACCGGACAGTCCGGTGCACACCGGACAGTCCGGTGAATTATAGCCGTACGTCGCCGGTGAATTCCCGAGAGCGGCCAGTTCGCCAGAGTTCAGCCTGGCGCACCGGACACTGTCCGGTGCACCACCGGACAGTCCGGTGTGCCAGACTGAGCTGCCTTGGCTGTACATAGCCAAGCCCTTTGCACCTCTCTTCTTTTCTTCTTCTTTCTGTTTCTAACACTTAGACAAGTATATTAGTACACTAAAACCAATGTACTAAGTCTAGAAACATACCTTCTCTTAATTATTATATCCATAGCATTTCACATGCTTGAGCTTTGATGTTGGACTCATAAATCATCAAGTCGGCTTGACTTGATCTAGATTGACATTTCTTAGCTCCAACATCCTGCAAAGGTCACATAGAACATCTCCAAACATAGGAACAACCCAACCTAAAGATTAAGGTGAACTTAGCTCTTTTGGGCTGCTTCCAGTTCTGGTTTTGACACTTGTTCTCCTTCTAGTGACCTTGATCTCCTTCTTAGAGCTTGATCTTGAGCCTTATGACTTACACCACATAACTGTAGCTGTTACCTCATTGGCTGTAAGTCACGTTCTTATGTAGTGATCCTTGATGTGCCGTAGCTGTTCTCAACTCGATCACCCTTGACTTTGCAAGCCTTCTTCTTCACCCTTGGCTTTGGGTTCCTCAGCCTCCTTGACCTTCTCCCGTGCACTTGGTACCTCGAAGCTCTTCTTGCCTCCGTCCTTGGCTTGATCAGTTGTCTCCTAGCTACGCACCCGAGTCTCACTTTATGCAATGTCCATCCTACTTGTGATGTCCATCATGTATCCATAATTCAGTTCTTGGACCATCACAATTGTTCACTTGTGTTGAACCCTGTAGGCTTTACCTTAAGCACCTGTTCAACACTTAGTACACTTGTTAGTCCTTTAATTGAGTTGTCATCCAAACACCAAAACTCACAAGAGAGCTTTCAATCTCCCCCTTTTTGGTGATTGATGGCAACACAATTAAAGCTTACATAAGAATAAGATTTGAAGCACAAATTTTGAATTCTAAGTTTATAGAATGCTCCCCCTAAATATGTGCTTACTTCAAAAACATAATCTTGACCTCAGACGCCAATTTGCACATACTTAGGCAATTCGAAACATTTCTACACCTTAGCACTTTTTAGGATGCATTGTGTCAAGACTCAAACCATGATACTATAACACACAAATGCACATAATCAGAGTTAAGCACCATTCAAATTAGTGGATATATCACAGGAATATCAACCTACCACTATTCACCATTAAGATACTAAATTAAACTAAGATACCAATTTAAAGCAATCTTAAAGCACCATTAACCACATGCATCATTATCCACATGACTGTCTATTTCAGAATGAACACAATAGATGCCAATTAATTCATAGCAACGGAAGCACTAGTCCATATGATGCAACACATATAATACTGCAGGAAGCATATGAATAACACACTAGCAAAGCTTAAACTAACACATCACCCCTTAGGATAAGCTTTCCTCTCAGGTTGAGATAAGCTTTAATGCACAAATTCTCCCCCTTTGACATCAAACACCAAAGACCATACTCGAGCAAGAACATAGGATGATGTCAAGGGACAGCAGGGTGTCAAGGGGAAAAACGACTATCAAAAAACTCCCCCTTACTTATTGAACATATGCACTATCAACATTTAGGTAAGATACATATATGCAAAAAGATTAATACTCCCTTTTGTACCTTTACCATGTTGTAGTGTACTTCCCATCTTGAAAGTAGTTAATCTCTCGAGAGCTTCTCCACACTTGTGCCTGATTCTCTCTCCTAACTTTTTCTTGTTGCTAAGACACCAAACTTAGAACAAGTTATAGTATTGGGCACAAGAAGACTTCTATTCTCATGATTATCAAAAGATGTCAATAGAAGCGAACTATTATGGCTACCAATTGAAAGATACCAATTTAAAGATACCAATTGCAAAGTTCATTTATTATCATGGCTCCATGATATTTAAGAATAAGCATCTATTATCACCAGATATTATAGAGCATGAGCAATCTAAAAATATGCACTTACTCACAACTTGAGATACCAATTTCTTGACTTACAGAGGTACCCAAGTCCTGATTGCTCCATTTCTTGCTTATCTTCTCTTTTCCACCTAGAGACTATACAAGATTGCTCAAGAAACAGTTAGTCTCGAAAGACACAAGTTATGTGTGCTCCCCCTCAAGTTGTGCATCAAGTATTTGAATGACTTGCACTTTGCATATTCTAGCTTCCTTAGAAATAGAGGGGATCACAACATACCTTGGTCAAGGCATACTCTATCATTTTCATCACACAGAGATGCCAATTTGAATATCAATTGAAAAACCACTTAACACCAATTGAAGGCTAAATGAAAGGTTGACTAAATTCAACAATGCATGCCTCAGTGGTACCTAAGCCAATTGAATACTCACAGAAAGTCTAACTTTTACGCAACTTGGACATGCTTCATACTCAACTATCATTGCATAAATCAATTGAAGATCAACACAATCATGTAAAGCGTAATGTCTAAGCATGCCATAATTAAGAAGGTTTCTTAGGTGTACAAAAGAAACAACATTTTACAGGCATAAATTACCTAAGCCAAGATATTACCAGTTGAAAGACAAGAACATAGCTATGATCACAATGACTGGAATTTCAAGAATATTTAATGAAATTGCATAGCTTCATTTTCCATACCTTTGCCTTTATGAGAGCACTTGTTATCACAAATTCAAGAGTCCTTTTGCTCACACACCTCATAGCTCAAAAGGGCACGACATGGATTTGAAATTCACACAATACTAAACTAGGGTAATCATGTGAACATGCACTAAACAAAATGTCATATTTGCACATAGCATGACTTACAAAAAGTTACAGGTTTATCCATATACACCAAGAGAGTTAATCGTTGTGGATATAACAAATGAAATAGCTACCCATGAATGATTCAAAAGATATATCCTATATAGCACCAGTCATGATTAAGCAAACATCATTATGATTCATTTAACACAGACAATCATAAAGCATAATTACTCCAAAGATTGGTAGCACAACAAGCCAACTTAAGAGCAATACTAAATTGTAATTATGTACTTAAAATACACGGGGTACCGTCCTTTGGAGAGCATGTTGTAGATTCTCATCAAGGTCCTTTACTTGATTCACCAATAATGATTTAGGACCTACACACCTTATTTCACTTGAGATGAACATGGGATTAGTGTTTCACAATAATTCAACCTTGGGTCAATAAACACCAAAACAATTAACAGCTTAAGCATAGAGTTTTAGATAACCGTCTTAAGCTCTCCCATGGTCTCCAGTTCATCTCAAGGCACCTGCATGGTCTAGTTAGCACAGTTTGGTACCCATCTCGGGATGGGTCCATAATGATCATCTAAATGTGCCTTTGGTACCCAAATGGCCTTTGTGCTAGTTCTAGGTGATCTCATTATAGATCTAGCACAAGTGTATGATTTGGGTCTCCTAAGTGAATGAGATTGACACATATTCACTTCTTTAGGAATCTTACCTTTATAACATACCTTTGATATATGACCCTGCTCACCACACTTGTAGCAGAAGCGTCGCTCAACCTGACATGACGCTTGCTGTTTGCCATTTTCCTTGGTGAGGGTCATCTTGTAGGATGTACATCCTTGATTCTTCATGACCGGACATGAAGTAATAATGTGGTACTTATTGTTGCATCCAAAGCAACTTCTTGTCCCTTCATCCTTGTCTTTGTACGGACAAGATGCGATGAGGTGGCCTATCTCCTTGCATTTGAAACACCTCCTTTTTCCTCTTCCCTTTTTGTGCTTGAAGGACATCGAGAGATGATTAGTACAAACAACATGACTAATTGAATTTTTACCTTTTTCCTCGTTCATGTTGATTTTTTCATTTATAGCTTTGGGAACATTCTTCTTATTGAGCTTAACACTTGCTGCAGTTTTTCCTTTCTCAAGCTTCTTCACCACGCGCCCGTGGATATCTTGAGAGAGTTGAGCTAAGCGTCTTCTCCTCAGTTGTCGTTGCTTCTTATTCCCACAGAATTTCTTTTGTGACCCTAAAACTTGTTGCTCAATCAATGATTGGCTTTCTTTTGAACAACAGGGGTTAGCACATGGTGATATACAATTCAAATGCGCACACGTGCGAGAATGAGGTTCACATGAATTTAAGTTTGAAATTACAACCTCATGAGCAACATTAAGCATGATATGGTCATCAACTAATTCATTATGAGAATAAGATAGCATATCATATTTTTCACTTAGAGCAAGTTTTTCTAATTTTATCATTTCTACTTGACTCTTAAGCATAGAATTCTCAGTTTTAAGTTGAGCGACATCAGATAATACATTATGATTATTTCTTTGCTCAAATAAAATAGATTCATACCGTTGGACCAAATTATCATGAGAGCACTTTAGCTCCTCATGTTCTTTGGTCATTTTCTCCAGGCTGTCGTTGGTTTTGATGAGAGTCTCCTCTAGCCTGAGAAGCGTCTCGCCTTGTTCCTTGTTCCTCCTCAACAACTTAACCAAGAACACTTTGTCTTCTTTGTTGAGATGGGTGTAGAACCGGCGAATCTCCTCTTCTTCCACATCACCGGTCTCATTTTCCCTGTCATTATTATTAGTGGAAGCAATACAGGAAAATGTACCTAGTGGTGATGAAGACTCATCCTCGCTATCATCCTCATATTCCTCCTCATCATCGCTTTCGTCTCCACTATCATTGTTAGCAATAAGACATTTATAACTAGTGGAAGACAAACCTGTCGGTGAGGTGGATTCATCGTTTGGGTGCCATCGTTCTTGTTCTTCTCCCTTTGAATGGTTAGTATCACAAGCAATATAGGGAGTAGAAGTAGTACAATTTGCCACAAAATATTTTACTTTAATTCTATTCCATAAATCATGAGCATCAACAAACAAATCATTATCACTACTCATGATGGCAAAATAGGCACTTCTAGAAAGAGACTCAACTAAGATGTTGCAAGCACGGTGATTGAGAGATAAACATCTTAGTTCATCATTAGAGGGATTTTTACTAATATCAGATGGAAAAATACTTCTACTAAAGATCTGTCTCAAATCAGAATCAACACTCATGAAAGCATTATAAATAGAGACAGACCAAGATTTGTAATTAGAGCCATCGCCTAAAAGAATTTCTACAGTTACCTCTTGTGACGACATCGTTATCTCCGGACGGCTAAGCCCACACTGGAGAGGCCTAGCTCCGATACCAATTGAAAGTTCCCTTTGGCCCGGGAACAGGATCTAGATGTCGCCTAGAGGGGGGGGTGAATAGGCGAATAAAAATTATCACTTTAAAACTTAAATCTTACTCTACTCGAAGACAGGATCGCAGTGGAGTGAAGAATCCTTCGAGTAGGTTGCAGTGGAATTGAAGTTCCTGTCTTACGAATATCCTGCACTTCAAGGAAAGCTAGTACCACAAGTAAGTAGTGAAGTGCAGATATATAAGCGAGTAAGACAGAGAGTCAGAGTACAATACAGAATAGAGCACACAGACGCAAGGATTTATCCCGAGGTTCGGCCAAGCCTGAAGTGCTTGCCTAGTCCTCGTTGGAGTTAGCCACACCTGGGCTTGGAGTCTATTTCAACTCCTTCCTCCGTTTGCTCAGATCTGTCAGTATGACAGATAGAGCCTTTCACTATTGAGTGGGGTTACAACAGAACCGCGGCTGCTTACAAACTTCTTGGCAGCACCCCGGCAGAGTAACGATATGCTCAAGACCTTGCTCTAGCTCTAAGCAGCACTTCTCCTCTCTCTTAAGGCTTATAGCTGTGCCTTCTACACAAACTATAGAGTTACACACAAGAGGGAGAGTGAGAATTGATTCGAGTGAAGTCTACACTTGTTGGCTGCTCTTCTTTTTCACTTGGAGGCGCCTAGGAGTCCCTTTTATAGACCCAAGGGGCCTAGGAGCCGTTGGAATCCCATTTGGAAGGCAATACTTTCTTTCTTTCGGGTGGCGCACCGGACAGTCCGGTGCACACCGGACATTGTCCGGTGCCCGATTTCTTTCCTTCTATGGCGAAGCCGACCGTTGGCAGTCTTGGAGCCGTTGGCACACCGGACATGTCCGGTGCACACCGGACAGTCCGGTGCCTCCATATAGCCGTTGGCTCGGCCACGTGTCCCGCGCAGATCGCGCGGCCGACCGTTGGCCCGGCCGACCATTGGCTCACCGGACAGTCCGGTGCACACCAGACAGTCCGGTGAATTATAGCCGTACGTCGCCGGTGAATTCTCGAGACCGGCCAGTTCGCCAGAGTTCAGCCTGGCGCACCGGACACTGTCCGGTGCACCACCGGACAGTCCGGTGTGCCAGACTGAGCTGCCTTGGCTGTACATAGCCAAGCCCTTTGCACCTCTCTTCTTTTCTTCTTCTTTCTGTTTCTAACACTTAGACAAGTATATTAGTACACTAAAACCAATGTACTAAGTCTAGAAACATACCTTCTCTTAATTATTATATCCATAGCATTTCACATGCTTGAGCTTTGATGTTGGACTCATAAATCATCAAGTCGGCTTGACTTGATCTAGATTGACATTTCTTAGCTCCAACATCCTGCAAAGGTCACATAGAACATCTCCAAACATAGGAACAACCCAAACTAAAGATTAAGGTGAACTTAGCTCTTTTGGGCTGCTTCTAGTTCTGGTTTTGACACTTGTTCTCCTTCTAGTGACCTTGATCTCCTTCTTAGAGCTTGATCTTGAGCCTTATGACTTACACCACATAACTGTAGCTGTTACCTCATTGGCTGTAAGTCACGTTCTTATGTAGTGATCCTTGATGTGCCGTAGCTGTTCTCAACTCGATCACCCTTGACTTTGCAAGCCTTCTTCTTCACCCTTGGCTTTGGGTTCCTCAGCCTCCTTGACCTTCTCCCGTGCACTTGGTACCTCGAAGCTCTTCTTGCCTCCGTCCTTGGCTTGATCAGTTGTCTCCTAGCTACGCACCCGAGTCTCACTTTATGCAATGTCCATCCTACTTGTGATGTCCATCATGTATCCATAATTCAGTTCTTGGACCATCACAATTGTTCACTTGTGTTGAACCCTGTAGGCTTTACCTTAAGCACCTGTTCAACACTTAGTACACTTGTTAGTCCTTTAATTGAGTTGTCATCCAAACACCAAAACTCACAAGAGAGCTTTCAAGATTTCGCGGTCGACCATTGGCGCTGGCAACCGTTGGCTCACCGGACAGTCCGGTGAACCACCGGACAGTCGGTTGAATTATAGCCACGTCGCCTATCTTCATTCCCGAGAGCGACGAGTTCACCGATGATGCCTCACCGGACAGTTTGGTGCACCACCTAACGGTCCGGTGAATTTTAACCGTACGCCGCCGTTGAAACCCGAGAGCGGCAAGTTCACGCGGACCAGCCTGGCGCACCGGATACTGTCCGGTGCACCACTGGACAGTCCGGTGCACCTAGACCGGGCTTGTGTTGGCTGCACACAACCAACACTTCTCCCTTTTCTTCTCTTGTCCTTTAGTCACTGTTTCTAGCACTTGGATAACCACATTAGTACATAAAACAATTTACCAAGTCTAGAAACATACCTTTTGCCTTGATTTTCACTTCTCACTATATTTGGCACATAAGAACTTAATTAAATGTGTTGAGCACTAAATCACTAAAACATTATAGAAATTGCCCAAGGGCACATTTCCCTTTCAGTCGTTCGCTGATGCGCTTCGCGAGCTTGATGATCTCGCGGCACTCCGCGGCACTGTGGCGACTGTTGGGATGCACAGGGCATGAGCCGCTGTTGCCCCCCTGTGGCCGTGGGCGCTTGTTACGCTCGGTCCGGCCCCCAGTCACGGTTGCGACAACCGGAGCAGCAACCTGCAGCCTCTCGTGGTCGCGGTTCTTCTTCTTCTTCTTGCCGTCCTGGGCGACGGCACCGGAGCCACCCGTCTGGGCAACCCCGGTCTGTGGTGCCGAGTGCCATGTGTGGCCCTCGGCGGCTCTGGCACACTTGTCGGCCAGAGCGAAGAGTGTGGTGATAGTTTCCACGTCATGCGTGGCCAACTTCTCCAACATCTTCTCATCACGCACCCCCTGGCGGAAAGCGGTGATGATGGAAGCATCTGAGGTATGAGGTATAGTGCCTCGTACCTTAGTGAAGCGGGAGATGAAAACCTGGAGAGTTTCACCGGGTTCCTGCCTCACTGCATGGAGGTGGGCCTCCACGCCATGTTGCTGGTAAGCACTGGCGAAGTTCGTTGTGGACCGCGCACAGAGCTCTTCCTAGGAGTAGATCGATCCCGGAGCAAGGTTCATGAGCCAGGTCCGGGCCGACCCAGACAAGGCTACATGGAAGTATGTTGCCATTACGGCAGTGTCTCCACCTGCTGCTGTAATAGCAGTGACATATACCTGCAAGAATTTCGACGGGTTTGACGTACCGTTGAACTTTTCTGACAGGTGTGGCCGGAACATGGATGGCCACGTCACCGCGGAGATGATCCGCCAATGCGGTGCAGCCCACGCCGGCCAATGGGACACCCGCCTGAATTCGGGCGCCCCTTGGAGTCTGCGGTGCGACCGCAGCGAAGTCTTGGTCGAGGTTGCGACCCTCGATGTTCTGTCGGTGCTCACGCGCCCTCTCCAGAGAGACGCGGGCATCCTCGCCCGCACGCCTGCGATTGAGTTCTGCTCGCAGGTCATCAGGTTTCTCCAGAGAGACTGGAGCGTCTTCTCTCGCCCGCCTATGGTTGAGCTCCGCCCGCGGGTCCTCGGTCGACGTAGCCTTCACTGAAGGCGAGCTCACCGACACCGACATCTTATGTTGACACCAAAATGACCGAGGCCTAGGCCTGGCTGAGCTAGATTATGCCATGCCCAGGAGACGATCAACGTCGTCGCGCCACTGCTTCATGGCCCCCGGCGAGGCCGTGGAGCTTAGAGGGTGGTGCAACAACTCCCTGGCTACAGATAGCGCATCGGGTGCAGCCCTTGACGGTGCCCGGGACGACTGAGCGGGAGTGTGCTGCTGCGTAGCGTGCACAGCAGCATCACCAGGCACAGGGCGGCTAGAGGCCCGTGGCATAGACGACGCAGCCTCCTCCTCCATCAGGAAGTCCTCGGAGGCCCCGCCATGGTGCTCGATGATATGGACCATGGTATCGAGCAGGAAAACAAGCAAAAACCTAAAGCCAAGCCCCCTACCTGGCGTGCCAAATGTCGGAGAGGAAATCTCTAGCCGAGTGGCGGAACGCACTCGCTCTAAGTCCTAAGATGAGGAGGGGGCCTAAGCGTTTTGCCTGCTAGATAGATTCGAGATGAACACGAGTGAACACTAGGATTTAGAGTGGTTTGGGCCACCGGGGCGTAATACCCTACTCCACTGTGAGTTGTATTGAGTATGTGAGTCTGTGAGCTTGAGCCTAGAGAACTTGTGTGAATCTGAGAGCTTGCCTTGTATCGTTCTGTGCCTTCCCTTTTATAGCTCAAGGGAGGCGCATACATGGGTGCTGAGCCCCGACATGTGGGCTCAGGAACATAATGGAAGGAATACCTAGAGCAACTAATGCAGGTGACGTCTGTGCAATCTCCAGGCCCATGTTGTCCGCAGCACACGCAATGTTGACATGCAGCGACAACTTCCTTGGTAACGTACGAGTAATGATGGGCGTAGTGCACGCGACAGCATGGGCGTGCAGTCTGCCAATGGAATGGACATGCATGCCGGCCGTGGGATGGACAGGTCGTTGCCTGCTAGCGGAATGGACAGGTCTCATTAAATGCAGAGGCGGCACATCGCCTGCTAGTGGAATGGACAGGCACGTCGCTTGCGGAATGGACAGGTCTCATTAAATGCCGAGGTGGCACATCGCCTATCAGCGGGATGGAAAGGCGGGGCGCCTTATCCTCAATAAATGCAGGGGTCGCGTAACCCGGAGGCCTTACGTCAGGCTCCGCCCGCTAGCTTACGTCACGCGCAGTAGGCCACATGGCAGCATCGGGTCTCCGCCTGGGCGGGGAGCAGAAGCGTATGCGGACAGGTCCGCACCAGACTAGGTCTGGACACGTGTCGGTACCGGACCCCCGCCTTGGTCCTGTTTAAGGCCTGGGTATGTTCTGTCCTGGGACCTTGGGACCCCCCTGTGGGCGGCCCGGACCCCTTACGGGGGGTTCGGATCTCATTCCAGGGGTCCCGGCTTGCACACGTGGAGGTCCGGGACCAACCTTGGGGGTCCGAACTATATATCCGGGGGTCCGGCGTTCTCCTGTGGGGGTCCGGACCACTATTGACGCCTCGGAGTATATCACCTTCTCTGGACACGTGGTGGCTTCGGACCCGCCCATGTGGTGGAGTCGGGAGCTGCTGTGGACCCATAATAGTCGCCTGAGATTGGGGCGAGCCGTGGCTTAGTTCCACACACAACACTTCTACCACGCGATTAAGGGATAGTCGCGTGGGTTCTTCATCTTTGTACAGTAGTAGGGGGTACCCTAGTTTCAGGGTACCGACAATGACTAAGATGAAAAGCATTGGAGATAAAGGGTCACCCTGCCGAAGACCCCGCTGGTGAGCAATGTAGTCCCCGGGAACACCATTTAATAAAATTCTCATCGAAGAAGAGGCTAATAGCCCATAAATGATGTCACACCAGATCTGCCCAAAACCCAACTTCTGCAGGACTTCCAACAAGAAAGCCCAAGAGACAGAATCAAAAGCCTTAGATATGTCGAGCTTGAAAAGAATGCGGGCTTGCCTTTGACGATGAAGAAACCTTGTAGTGTGTTGCACTAGCATGAAATTGTCTAGGATAAATCTTTTCTTAATAAACGTCATTTGATTAGGAGAAACCATAACATTCAAATGTCGAGCCAATCTGTTGGCCATCATTTTTGTTACTAACTTTGTGAAGCTATGGACAAGGCTGATTGGACGAAAATCTTTCACTTGGGCTGCACCCTCAACCTTAGGCAAAAGAGTGATATACACTGAGTTGAGCAGCCCCATGTTTCTAAATTTTCGAGCCTAAACACAAGAGATCGCTGCCATTACATCAGCTTTGATTGTTGCCCAACAAGCCTTATAGAAATGACCGGTGAAACCATCCGGGCCCAGAGCTTTATCCGACGACATAGATTTTATAGTGCCCCAAACTTCTTCCTCTGAGAAAGGCACATCCAACTCATCTAGATTGAAAGAAGGCATCCCAAGGGCATCAAGATTAAGAGAGTTTTCTCTCCCCAAAGCAGTCCCGAGCAGGCCATCATAGAAATGGAACAAAGCATCAGCCTTATCCTCATGTGGCGTCAAAATAAGCCCTACACTTGTAGATAATGAGCCAATAAAATTCATCTTCTTTCTGAATCTAGCTTGAGCATAGAACATGGAAGTATTAGCGTCCCCTTCTTTTAACCAATTAATTCTGGACCGAAGACGGGCTATAGATCTCGACAAGGAGGAGAGCACCAAGGTGTGCTTCTTAAGAGCACGCCTTAACCAATCCTCACTTGGAGATAGAGTCCTGCTTTCTTGAGCCATCTCCAGCCTATGAAGGAGCTCCCGAGCCATTTCAAGTTGAAGTTTTAGATCCTCACTTTATTATCACTCCAACGTTGCAAAGCCTTTGCTGTAGCATGTAATTTCTTGGAAAGACTAACAAGAGGGCATTGGCCTGCGGGAATCGAACTCCAAGCGTTAGCCACAACATCCTGGAAACACTCCAATTTCACCCAAAAGGCCTGAAAATGGAAGCGCTCTTTCCTTTTATTAATATCATGCAGGCCCAACAAGAGAGGGCAGTGATCCGAATCTTGAGTTGCAGCACTCTGAAGAAGGCAATCTGGAAATAACTCTTTCCAATCAGTAGTACAAAACATCCTGTCCAATCTGACTAAAGTAGGACAGGTTTGCCCATTCGACCAAGTAAACCTGCGCCTAATCAGAGGAAGCTCCAGCAGGGCAAGATCATCCTTCCACCTTCTAAATCTGCCCATCATAGCACGATCAACATTGGAATTACTCTTGTCTTCATCACTCAGAATCATGTTAAAATCGCCAACAACCAGCCATGGCCTAGAACAGTGGGTCCTAATCAAATCATGTTGTGGTGGCCTGTGACGTTGATGTGCTGGCCCATTTTGGATTTTCGGTTTATTTTTTGGTGGCCTATTGGAGAGCACAACAAACAAACAATTTTGGATTTTCGGTTTATTTTTTGGTGGCTTGTTGGAGAGCACAATAAACAAACAATTGATGAACGGTTTAAGCAGCTCCAATAACTATTTTTAGGGCTAGTTTAGGAACTACATTTTCCTAAGGGATTCCTATTTTTCAAAGAGAAAATAAACTAATTTCTCTTGGAAAAATGAAAATCCCGTGGGAAAACGGGGAGATTAGGGGGATTGAGGGGGAAATCTCAAATCCTTCCGTGATCCCGGTTCACCAAATCACCCGGATTTTTTTAGATGATCTAAGAAAGAGAAAGCCATCCCCTCGGCAACCTGCCTTTAAACGAGTCAATGCGCCATCCAGGCTGTTAAATTCAAAACGGAGGGCTCGGGATGGGATACCTCCGGAGCCGGCCGCTAACGGCTCTCTGCTGCTGTCCCCGTCCCGAGCCAACCAACGGATTTCCAAACCCCAATTCTTCTCCGCCATTCTTGCCTCTACCGACGCCCTCTACCCTATTTCAAAACATTTCAAACCACTCTTCGCCTCCTTCCTCTCCTCTCATCCCCTCCCCCCTCCACGCTCTCGTGGTCTCGCCCCTGAGGTGCCTGATCGCACCATCTCCCTCCGGCGACAGTTCGCCGCCCCGCCCCGCGCCGCGCGCTCGACGAGGCCGCTCCGGGTGGTGAAGAGGTGAGTGTCCTACTTGTGATTCGCCCGGAGATTAGATCCGGTCGTCCGCTGCATAGCATGAATCCTCCGCTTAGGGGAACCGTTTTGAGAGATGGGGTGGGGTGTTGTCTCATCTTCCTGTTTAGCGCTGTGGAACCGTTGCTCTGCGGTACGTGGTGCGCGCGGGGAGGTATGTTTGTGTTGCCGCGAAGTTGCGTTTGATCTGTGGAATCGCGACTGCAGGGTGCTGCTGCAGTGTCTCCACTCTCGCTATGAGTAGTGCTGTGAAGGACCAGCTGCAGCAGATGTCGACGACGTGCGATTCTCTCCTGTTGGAGCTCAACGTAAGTTCTTTATCTATCTAATTCCACAGTTTTTCTCCGATCTTTTTGTTGGTACGCCGTTCGGCGAGCCCGGTGCGGGATAAATTAAGGCATTTTTTCCTGGGTCGTGTCAGGTGATTTGGGATGAGGTCGGTGAGCCCGACATGGCGAGGGACCGGATGCTGCTGGAGCTCGAGCAGGAGTGCCTCGACGTCTACAAGAGAAAGGTCGACCAGGCCAATCGATGCAGGGCCCAGTTGCGGCAGGCCATTGCGGAGGCAGAGGCCGAGCTCGCTGGCATATGCTCGGCCATGGGCGAGCCACCGATACATGTTAGACAGGTTAGTTTCTGCGCTTTGAAGTACCATATACCATGAAAGAAACAAGTAACATTTGAGTACTACTGCTGTACTACAGAAAGATATTCTACAGAATTTTCTCTCACGATCTTTTTTGTCATTGCAACTTTAGGGCTGTGATAGTGTGATAGCTATTGTCTAGTCGTCTAGATATGCAGGTTATTTGTACTCTGCTATATTGAAGGCTTACAAAAATAACTGTAGTGTGATCTACTGGTAATTCTTACCCTTTGTAGTGAAAAATGTTAGTGGAGTAAGAACGTGAATGGTTTAAGGGAGTAACCGAACAAAATTGTCCGGTATTGAAGTCAGGAACTGCATGCATTCTGGTATGAAGGCTGAATGTTTCAGTAGTGACTCCATCAGTAATTTGTTTTCTTTTAAATGGCAGTCAAATCAGAAGTTACAAGGTTTAAGGGAAGAATTGAATGCGATTGTCCCATACTTGGAGGAGATGAGAAAGAAGAAAGTTGAAAGATGGGACCAATTTGTTGATGTCATAGAGCAAATTAAGAAGGTTGCATCTGAAATCAGGCCTGCAGATTTTGTACCCTTTAGAATTCCTGTGGATCAGTCTGATCTGTCTTTAAGAAAGCTGGAGGAGCTAACGAAAGAGCTGCAATCCCTTCAGAAGGAGAAGGTCAGCATCACTTGTTCAAATCCTCTTTATTTGTCTAATGAATATTACTCCCCATGTCTATTATTTTCCTTCAATACTCATACAAGTCTACAAATCTTATTGTCTGTGCCTGTTTTTAACAGAGTGATCGGCTGAAGCAAGTCATGGAACATCTTAACACTTTGCATTCGTTATGCGAGGTGCTTGGTGTAGACTTCAAACAAACAGTAAATGAGGTGCACCCTAGCCTGGGTGAGGCTGATGGATCAAAGAACCTAAGCAACTGTACAATTGAAAGCCTTGCATCAGCCGCAAGCAGACTGCGTGAATTGAAAGTCCAGAGGATGCAAAAGGTTAGCACTCTTTATATCACTTAAGAAATTTCAATGATTCAGCGCAGTCAACCGTCAATCTTTTTGATTATTCAGTGCATTCACTAGTGTCAAATTTGATTCTTCAGCACAGGCAACCCTCAACAATTTTCAATTATTTAGTGTCTTTAACATTGTTAATATGAAATTCTGAATGTCACAGCTTCAAGATTTGGCCTCTAGCATGCTTGAACTTTGGAATCTCATGGATACACCACTTGAAGAACAGCAGATGTTCCAGAATGTAACGTGCAATATTGCTGCTTCTGAACATGAAATAACTGAGCCTAACACCCTCTCTATTGACTTCCTCAGCTACGTGAGTTCATTGTTCTTCAGATATTGCTCAAGCCACTGTTGCTATGTTTTTCTATGTTTGAGCTTGGAATGTTCTGAGATTGTATCTTGATCTAAAATATAGGTGGAATCTGAAGTTTTAAGACTCGAGCAACTTAAAGCGAGCAAGATGAAAGACCTTGTTCTAAAAAAGAAGACAGAACTGGAAGAGCATAGGAGACGTGCTCATTTGATTGGCGAGGAAGGCTATGCAGCTGAATTTAGCGATGAGGCTATTGAGGCAGGTAAAGATCATATCCTGGGATGTAAACTTGTGTCCATTAAAATGTATTGCAGACCTGAAAATAATGGGAACATGAGAACGATCTTATCTACCTTCGCTTCCTACAGGAGCTGTTGATCCTGCGCTGGTGCTGGAACAAATTGAGGCTCACATTGCCACAGTGAAAGAGGAAGCCTTTAGCAGGAAGGATATTCTCGAGAAGGTTGAAAGATGGTTGAATGCATGTGAGGAGGAAGCTTGGCTGGAAGATTACAACAAAGTAGCAATGCTGGTCAACTTTATATGCAAATCTCTGTTCGGTTTTTGTTTACTGGATATTAAAAGTTCCCTGAACATGACATCTATAGGATGACAATCGTTATAATGCCGGGAGGGGGGCCCACTTGACACTCAAAAGGGCTGAGAAAGCTCGTATTTTGGTTAACAAGATCCCAGGTAATATTTGCCTGTCAGATTTCTATTAGAGCTATCACAGATTATGTGTTCTGTTCATAGAATGTTACTCGTCATAGTTCGAACCAATTTACCATTGCCATGCCTGAAACAGGACTGGTAGATGTTTTAACCACAAAAATTGTAGCCTGGGAGGCAGAAAGAGGAAAGGAATTCACATACGACGGTGTAAGTTTTCTTATTCCTGTACTTTTTTTCTTGGATGTTTAATTCCTTTGGATATTTAGTATTTTTCTAAAATGTATTTCATGCAATATTTTTCAGGTCCGCCTTATGTCAATGCTTGAAGAGTACATGATCGTTCGCCAGGAGAAAGAGCTACAGAAGAAGAGACAAAGGGTATTATTTCCATGCTCAATATTTCTACATTGCATAACCTAAAGTTTTAACTGGACCTGATGTTGTAATACCTTATTCCGATCTGCAGGATCAGAAGAAAATCCAGGATCAACTCAAAGCAGAGCAGGAAGCGCTCTATGGATCAAAACCAAGTCCTTCTAAGCCTCAAAGCACGAAGAAGGCGCCTAGGCACTCCATGGGTGGTGCGAACCGAAGACTGTCTCTTGGTGGAGCCACTATGCAAGCCCCCAAAACAGATATACTGCACTCCAAGACAGCTCGTGCCGCCAAGAAGGCTGAAGATTTGGGCGCTTTATCTCCTAGTAATCTTTCTTTCCCATTCATCTACTGCAATGCTGGTGCTTCTTTTCCTTTCATCTCCTGTTAAACTTCCTTTCACTTGCATACGATTCTGATGGAGCCTAGCGCTTTCAGGTAGTAGAGGCTTGGACATTGCCGGTCTTCCCATCAAGAAGTTATCTTTCAACGCAAGCACCTTGCGAGAGGCAGAAACACCGCGCAAGCCTTTTGCCCAGATCATGCCAGGAAACAACGTCTCACCGATGCCTGCGCGGCCCATCTCCAGCGCCGCAGAGGAAGAGAACAAAACCCCCAGGACATTTGTAGGAGGGCTCAATGCGAAAACGCCGGCGACAGTGACGGCTCCTATGCAGATGACGATGACACCAGCCGTGGCTAACAAGGTCATAGCCACTCCTGCAACCCTTTTCCAGGAGAAGGCAGATTCGCCAGCACTGCCAGGGGACATCGAGTACTCGTTCGAAGAGAGGCGGCTCGCTGTTTACCTGGCCAGGCAAGTGGCTTAAACTCGGTCATTCACGTAGTTGAAAGCTGAACTGACTGCGATTTCTCGTCAGAGGCCAATGTTACCTGTTGGTCGATACTCGATAGTAGTCGGCCTCGTTCGTACCTTGCAGTACTATTCTGATTCATAGCCATATTTGCTACAGCCAGTAAGGATTTGTTTGGGTACTTTAATATTGACCTCAATCCACATATGTTGAAATGAGTTGGAG
Source organism: Zea luxurians (assembly GCA_029449295.1). NCBI lineage: Eukaryota > Viridiplantae > Streptophyta > Magnoliopsida > Poales > Poaceae > Zea > Zea luxurians. The sequence continues at coordinate 11,357,692 of JAOPSE010000057.1, forward strand.
TGTAAATTAGTTTAAGTTACACCTCAATCTATCTCAATACATATGGATTTGGGAGTTTTAGACCCGTATCGTAAGTTGTATAGTTTCACCTGGTTGCATCGTGGATGACCTGTTATTGTTTATTACTGTTATCCAAATATCTTGCCGCATGTTATGTTTCTGATCTCAAATCTTTGGGATAATCTGGTTTGTTCTCTAGGAATCATCATCCTGGAATATGTCGTAGTGTGAGTGGTGCAGTGTGTGCGGTGTGCCCGATATCGATCAGCATCTCAGCGCCTTTTGTAAGGTTAATGTCAGTAGCCAGAACAGCAGAGAAATTCAAAATTATGATGTGATAATATGCGCGAACGAGCTCGGTGTCCAAAGGGATATATACATCTAAGTAGCTTGTGCTTTACACCCTTATGTGAATTATAATGTGGGGGTAATCTTATGATAGGTACAATTAGGGATGGCAACAGGCACGTACCCGTCGGGTTACCCATCAAACAAAATTTTACCTGTCGTGTAACTCATATATGCTCGCGGGTATAAAATCTTACATTTACTTGTACCTACGTGGGTATTTTTACTCGTCGGGTAACCCGTACCCTCTGGGAAAGTCTTAAATTCCAATATACCAATCACTCAAAATATTAAATAAACATACAAAAACAACTTCAACTTCCATATAACAAATCATATGATTACATAACTTGATATCTAGACAAATGATAGCTAGAGAAGTGTTTTATTTTAGCTAAGATGGGCTCTATTAGATGATTATAGTGGTATTGATGCGGGTATATTTTACCCACGGGTAGACGGGTATGAGTAGTACCAACCCGTACCCGTCTACCCGTTGGGTAGAGGTTTTTACCCATTAACATACCCGCGGGTAGAGAAATCAACTCGTACCTGCCTTCATATCTGGTAAAAACCGTCAGGTATTTGGGTTTCGGGTACCCATTGTCATCTCTAACAATAGCCCTTCATGAGTATGCATTCTTTAGGAGGAAATTTTAAGAATTCTCAAGTGACCTAGTAAGGAGAATGATAACTGACCGTGATATACATCTTCATCTAGTTGGTGGGCTATGTTTGGGTCAGAGACACCGACTCTACAACGTGTTGCGAAGTGGCTTCTTACATAATGTGCTACATGGGTGTGAGCGCAATTGGAATACATTCACTTTCATTTATATAAAGGTCCACAATACATTAGGGTACAAAATGCTACATGAATTGATGTTTGTGAATTACAACCTATGTCTACACATTCAATGTGCATCAGCTACGCCTGAGCCTAGTGAGTTGATCCTGCCTAAGCCCTCATGTATCTCTCATTACATCGGCATAATGAAGCCATCCGAGATTAGATGGAGAGAGGGAAATATAATGCACCTCCAACATGAGATGAAGACTCATCTCACATTGACACACTTGTTTCTAACAAGTTGTTTATGTCAATTGCCCAACAACATCGAGACATAGAAGATGTACATGAATGGACTGATACAAGAGTTGGTGACACCCACCTTGGAAAAAGGAAAACAAATTTTTTGCCTTCAGAACACAAAGGAAAAACAATTAAACTTAATGATGAGAAAGAAGAGTTTGGGACTGAAGAAAACACAACTAACCCTGGTGAAGGTGATGGTGGCAACGATGATGATGGCAGCCATGGGATGGTGGCGACGATGATGCTGGAACATATGGTGTTGGGAGGTAGCCATACAGGTGGGAGTGGTACGAGGGACTGGAGATTCAACGGAGACAGTCAGTTCACCCATGCCTCCTAAGATTCAGCACATCATTTGCAACTCGAGATGAGAAGCGCCGATGTCGTTTGGTTTACAGACCTGTTGATGATGGTAGCCACGTTACAACTATCAGTTTTGACGTGACCAATACCACCATCAATCATGTATGGGTATTTACAACCACCTCTTCCACCCGCATATGTATACTCGCATTCGGTACCCGATTCGACATATGGACAACCATTTTATGGTGTCACAAATTTGGATCCATATGCTTCTACAACCTTCTAGGTGTGTTTCTTTTGGTTCATCATTAAATACTTGTTTGTCGTTCATATTATCTAGCTAAATTTATTTTATAATTGTATAACAATATGTATATGGGATGAGTCCACACCCAGATGCTTCAAACATGCATGAATATTATGACTATAGCTAAATATATGGTCCATACATGATTTGTGTGAATAATTGTGTTATCGAAAACTCTATATTTACTTGTATGACACGATTGTAAACTTCTGCTTTGTGTTGAACTTGGACTGCAGTTTTTTATATGCATAAATATGTTTTATGTGGTTTTGTGCATCAAATTATTTGTTAATCTATTATTATTTATTGTGCAACGTTATTTAAACAAAATACAAACAAATCCTACAAAAATTTACATTTTTTTTTCTTAAGATTGAACCATTTGTCGGCCTTTCACTAGCAAAAACCGTGGGAAGTATCGGTTTCTCGCCCGAGAAAATAAAAAACCGCCAGATTTAAATCTAAAAAATTATCGTTCAAATTCTAACGGTTTCCGCCGTTTTTTCCGTTTTCGCCGAGTGACCGAGAAACGAAAAAATGAGTTCGTTAACCCAACTATCTTGTCGCATGTTATGTTTCTGCTCTCAAATCTTTGGGATAATCTGGTTTGCTCTCTAGGAATCGTCATCCTAGAATATGTCGTAGAGTGGGAGTGTGCAATGTGTGTAATGTGCTCGATATCATATCGATCAACATCCTAGCATCTTTTGTAAGGTTAATGCCAGTGGCTAGAATAGCATAGAAATTCAAAATTATAATGTCATTGTGGTTTAAAGGCCTACTACTCCATCCGGTTCTAAAAAAACAAGTCGTTTTAGACATGATTACGTGTACCAAGGACTTATGTATCAAGAGTCTAGTTTCCAGTGGTGCCCTTAGGCTATCCGCAACAGTTTCCCCTAATTTTTTTTCTTCTATATCACTTTTTTATGTCATATCATAAACATACTCTATTTTTTCATCTCCCGCAGCAGTTCTCCCTATTTTCTTCCCCTATACTCCACTATAACCATAAAATATCATTTTCTATATCTACTTTTAATCCCCTATCAATTTTTTATCTACCAATAATTAATCACGGGCCCACAGCACAATATAAGAGGGAGAAAACGAGCGCACGCTGCATCCAGTGGGAGAGAGAAGAGGACGGCGCGCGGCTGCACCGTGGGGGCACTGTAGGGGGCAACCGTGCGGCGCCTAGCGGCTACGTGTTGCCTCTATGGGAGGGGAGGGGGAGCGGCCACGGAAAGCGCTGCGGGCAGCCTTATGTATCGGTATCGCTAATCATATTAAGTTTTTTGTTTCTATCTTAACTGGTTACTAATGTCACCTTTTACCCATGCGGTCCGAGTTTGAAACCTAGCACCCGTATTTTGCCCTTTTCCATTGATTTTGCATGGCCCGTATGTGCATGGCGGGACTTTCTTTTGCCTTTTCCAGCGCGCTCTTTTTGAGTCAAATTTTCCGGTCCTCGCTCACATTTTCCAGCGCGCGTGCATGTATCCGGGGTATCTGACTATTTAAGCAACTTTGATGACAGCAAAATACAAACAATACAATACTGTACACAGCCAAGGAGTAAAATACGATATGGACGTACAAGTATCTGCAGCCTCATTTGATTTAAATATGGAGCCACTTTCTGAAGACTGTTTAGGTACGTGACTTTTTTGTGACTCATATACTTTTTTACTTCTCCTAATCCTTTTTCTGCTCCTAATATTTTCGGTAGGTTTTGACTTGAATTTGGAGCCACCTGTTGATGAAATAGGTTTGGACTTAAACATGGATGCAAACGTGTTTGAACCACCTGTACTAGTTGGTAACCGTGAGTATATCTTGCTTTTTTATTAATATGGATACAAACGTATTTGACGTAAATCTAAACTTTACTAATAGATGATGTACTCGATTGTACAGGCAGAGAGAGATGTTTGAAGTAGAAAGCGTGGAAAATCTGACCGTAAACGAGTTCCAATAGATTTATCAATTCTACGTAATATTCCTCTCAAGTCTCAAGGATAGAACAACACTGGAAGAAGTATGTGCTGTGTTAGGTGTGAGTAAATCCAAGATGCTCAAACTGATACGAGAAGGTCACATTAAGGCCTTGTTCGTTTCCGTCGGATTGCACCCGAAATCGTTCCAGCTAATCAAAGTTTATATAAATTAGAGAAGTAATCCGGTCCGGAATCGTTCCGACCCACCAATCCAGCAGAAACGAACAAGGCCTAAGCGTCACACAAATATTATAAAGCCACATCACGGGCTAGTTTAAGAGTCTAAAAACCGAAGAAGATTAGAGGGACTAAAATCCTCTTCTTATTCAAAATTGAATAAGTAGGGAATTTTAGCCCCTCTAATCTCCTCCGGTTTTGTGACTAACAAACTATCTCGTAGAAGTAAGAACAATATCCCTAAAATTATGTTCTTAACCGGTTCCATAATTTACGTAGAGAACGGAGGGAGAAATAATTATATTGCCTGTATTTACTGCACATAGGGAGAAGAAACCTTGGCCGTCTCGGTACTATAAAAGCAAGGGCATTTTTGACCAAAATTGCTGCTAAACCAATGAATGACATGTTTTAGACTAATTTGAGTTTACAGCTTCAACGACTAGTTTTTTTAGAACAAGAGGAAGTATTTGTTTGAGATTATAATTTGCCCAGATTATATAATATAGCTTATTTTGAACTAACCCCAAACAAAAAAACCCTAACTAAGATAATATGCACAAACAAGCTCAAGTCGACGAGCTGATGTGTTTCTTGTGCCAGTCGCTTCGGGGGAAGCTAGCGAAGCCTCAAGTCGGAACTTGGAAGATGTCATGTTGACGACGGTGCCAGCTAGGGGCAGATGCCGGAGCCACGCACCTGGCGACCGCAGTGTCCACCCCATGTCCTCATGACAGGCACAACTCAGCCACGGCGGGACCCCGACGTCCCCCGTGCATAAGCGCATAATTCAGACGCACGTAGTTAAGGTTGTTTCCAGCAGATGACTTATCCAAGCCCAGAAACCTTTTTCATGTGTCCAAGTCCACTATAGCAGATCCCAACAGGGAAAGTAACTGAGCGCTGAAAAGGAGGAGCTTGTAAGAAAAAATGGACCCCGGTCCATTTGACTAATTGAGTTTTGGTGTTTGATGGACAACACAATCCGTGAACTAATAAGTTTTCTAGTGTTTGTGTTTGTAGTTCACAGGATGCAAGATTTACTTAGACTAAGAAATTGAGGAAAGCAACACCTCAAAAGAAGACATTAAGAAGATCCAAGAAAAGTCCAAATGTGTTGCTGCGGACTGTCTGTGCGAGGCGCACCGGACTGTCCGATGCCCACACGCCGGACTGTCCGGTGCACCAGGGAACCTCAGCCCAACGGCTAGTTCCAGGTGGCACCCGGAGAGAAGACCACCGGACTGTCCGGTGTGAGCACCAGACTGTCCGGTGTGGAAAGCCTGTGGCGCCAACGGTCACCTGCTCTGACAGGGCAACGGCTAGACGCACCGGACACGCTACAGTGCGCTGTCCGGTGCACCACCGGACTGTCCGGTGCACCACCGGACTGTCCGGTGCACCACTGGACTGTCCGGTGTGCCGCAGAGAACTGCAGCTTTTCTCCAACGGCTATTTTGGAGTTGGGGCCTATAAATACTTCACCCAACCGGCCATTTGAAGGGGTGGGAGCCCAAGCAACATACCAAGACATATAGTGCACATTTCCAAGAGCTCAAACACCCAAGTGCTTAATAGAATCACTCGGTGATTAGCGTAGGTGCTTTGCGAAGTGCTTAGGTTAGTTAGACCACTTTAGCGCTTGCTCTAGGTGAACCCTAGTTAGTTGAGTGAGTTTTGTAAAAACCACACAACCCCTCGGCTCTTGCGTGAGCCGTTGTAATTGTACCGAGTGGGGCGAGAGTCTTGCGAGACCGTGACAACCGCGTTTGTGTCACGGCCGCCACCGTGTACCGGAGGGAACGAGGCCCGCGGCGTTTCGACCGGAAGCTCGATAGTGGAGACGGCGGGGAGCGTCCGAGAGGAGCCGGAAGCGGAGCACCACTTGCGCGTGAAGAAGGCCCATGGCTCTCTACGGAGTTACTCGACCGTGGTGCTTGGCCCTCGCGTGGGCTTCCCTTTGCGTAGGGGCACCAACGAGGATTAGTCGGGACCTTGCGTGGTTCCGGATACCTCGGTAAAAATATCGGCGTCATCCACGAGAGTTTGCTTCTCTACTTTGCTCTTTAAGTTACCGCATTTATATTAAGCATTTAAGTTTCAATCTTGTATTCATACTTATTTAGTGTAGATTGAAACTTAGCCTTTGCGGTAGAGATAGCAACACTTAGACTAAACCTAGATTGCACTTTCTAGTTTAGCGCCCTCGAGGGCTAGTTTGGAGCCAAGGGGATGCAAACCTAGTGAGGAAAACCCATCTATATATACCTAAATACCTTATTCAAATGTTACTAGGTGAGTGCCCGTGCGTTGCAACGGCAACATATAATATCACGATAGATTATGTACAAATGTGTGTTTCATTGTTATAGTATCATGTCCATGCACACAATTATATTTGATACCCATAAAAAAGTATATGTTCTATACACATTTGGATCTTCTATACACATTTAGATCTCGAGATGACCCATTCCCTCCATCAACAAAATAAGTCCAAGAAATTTTGTTTGAGGCCTAAATGACCTTAGAACAAATGTTTACATTCTGACAAATATTTTTTAAGATCCTAGAACATATTCGATCTTTAAAAGGAACCACATATTCCAATCTAAAAATCAGCTTGTCGGCATTGCCTTGGCTCCACGATGTCGTTGTCACCGCCACACAGAAACATCGGTCCTTCGTAGCCGCCACAATACGCACTCACTTTGTGTGCAAAACAGCGCAACAAAACAGCCCAACATATAGCAATAAAAGGCAACAATCAAAGACATTTACTGAAAACAATGTTGATGCACTAAACACTTTTGAAAAAAGAATGAAGATAGTAAATGAAAGGCATAAACGTTGAGAAATAAAATCAAATTCTATGAAGAGATTAGGCATTCCAGTTGATCAAGCCTTATATAAATCTGGCAAGGAATCGTTCCGGATACCAATCCCTAGGAGCTGAACAGGCATAATTTTACGCATATCAAATTCTAAAGATACAGATACAGAGTCGTTCTACTTCTGCATGGGATGTTGCCTATGCTTAGCAGTACAGATACGGTCACAAGTTATTCAATACAGCACCAACGGCCGCAGCCAACAATTCTTTCTTATCAACAGCTATAAAAAACACCAGGCATTCATTCAGCTGATACCAAATAAAAAACTGTTAGTTTAGCCATCATTTAGGTGAATGGCTGACAGATGAGACCATTAAATTGGCCTAGAAAAACAACATTAACTAAACATCTACCGAATAACCACCACCGGTACATCTCTGAACTCCCAGCAGCTGGACTTGACGATGGTGGTTAGCTGATAACAACGGTCAAAATGCCATTTATCACAATGCAACCACCATCGGGATAAGCTGCACGATCTTCAGCAGACCGGGAATTGCATACTGTTCGACAAACATGTGGTGGTGGCTGTTACATCTCCGAATAAATGAATACAAATAATAATTTGTCAGATCAACACCAATAAAAAACTAGACAAGTACAAGGAAACCAAGACCAATAATAGCAGTTATACTATACAACACATAAACAGGGCAAGTCGCTACCCGCCTGACGCGCGTGTGAACGTATGCCAAGCACCAATGCAGCCATCCAAATTACAGGAGAACAACAAATCAACATTTTTTTACTTGAATAGAGAGAGCGCAGGGCACACCTAACACGCGTGTGAACGTATGCCAAGCACCAATGCAGCCATCCAAATTATAGGAGAACAACAAATCAACATTTTTTACTTGAATAGAGAGAGCGCAGGGCACAGTATGCAAATTTTGAAAGAAAGAACCAACAAAAACTTGCAGAGACAGTTCATGACTTAAATAAGTACTCCCTCCTACCAAAATCCATCCAAAAAAAGTACTACCTGTGTTCTCAAATATTTATAATTATCGTCCGTCATTTCATTTTTGAACTAAAACATGATAAATAAAAAAGAATAGATGAAGTAGTAGTTTTAAAGAATTAGTGTGTTTATACAATTCTTAATGCATGTGTTTTGTATATGTGTCTAAATTCATCATCATTTGTTCAAATATATACATAAAAACCAAAAGATAAAGTGAGAGGGTACTATGAATCAATGCATATAATTTTAGCAGCTCCGTTGGTCCAGAAATTCAGCAGAATTACAGAGACAAACAAACTGTGCAAATTCTCTTTTACTATCTAGTAACTTATTCTGTCATAACAAGCGTTATAATCTTTTTATATCACCCCGATATAATTTCTTACTGCTAGTGGTGTGGAAAGGATACAAACATACTATGTACAATTTACTCACCTTCTATGACACTGGAGATAGCATAAAGGGTAAACAAATACGTCCAATTACAATATTATAGTGAAGAAAATTATGGCACACAGTGAATTACAGTTGGCAAATTCCACGGCAAAGCCAGCGTGCTGACCAGAATTTGCTAAAACCCCGCAAAAACAACCAGCATCTGAAAACCACAAAAGCTCATATAGTACAAGAACACGAAACACAACGAGTTGGCACAACACAGAATCACAAGGAATAAGAAACTGCACCGATGGCAACCAGCTCTGGCACGTTGAGCTCCTTGGCTAGCTGTGTCTAGCCCTCGGCGCGGATCCGGACGGAGTCCACCTGCTTCCGCCGCATCAGGCTCCAGAACTCGTTGCCCCATCCCCTCCCGCCGAAGCCGCTGCTCCCCGCCTCCAATGCCATCAAGATCGCCGGCATGGCAGGACAGAGGACCGACCTTTCTCACGGGATTCGATCAGAGGGCGGATGAGGGCATCTGGTTCCACTGATTACGCGGCGGCTGGACGGAGCAAAAGACAGAGAGGAGGAAGAGGAGAGTGATAGGGTGTAGGAAACGGGTGACGCCTAAGGGGGGGTGAATTAGGACTTCTAAAACTTTTACTAAACTAGGCCACAATTAAATCCCTAGAGCAAAACCTATGCAAGTAATCAAACTAGAATGTGCAAACTAGGTTTTGTCTAAGTGTTGCTATCTCTACCGCAAAAGCTAAGTTTCAATCTATACTAAATAAGTATGACTACAAGATTGAAACTTAAATGCTTAATATAAATGCGGAATGTAAAGAGCTAAGTAGAGAAGCAAACTCTCGTGGATGACGCCGGTATTTTTACCGAGGTATCCGGAACCACGCAAGGTCCCGACTAATCCTCGTTGGTGCCCCTACGCAAAGGGAAGCCCACGCGAGGGCCAAGCACCACGGTCGAGTAACTCCGTAGAGAGCCACGGGCCTTCTCCACGCGCAAGTGGTGCTCCGCTTCTGACTCCTCTCGGACGCTCCCCGCCGTCTCCACTATCGAGCTTCTGGCCGAAACGCCGCGGGCCTCGTTCCCTCCGGTACACGGTGGCGGCCGTGACACAAACGCGGTTGTCACGGTCTCGCAAGACTCTCGCCCCACTCGGTACAATTACAACGACTCACGCAAGAGCCGAGGGGTTGTGTGGTTTTACAAAACTCACTCAACTAACTAGGGTTCACCTAGAGCAAGCGCTAAAGCGGTCTAACTAACCTAAGCACTTCGCAAAGCACCTATGCTAATCACCGAGTGATTCTATTAAGCACTTGGGTGTTTGAGCTCTTGGAAATGTGCACTATATGCCTTGGTATGTTGCTTGGGCTCCCACACTTGAGAATGGCCGGTTGGGGTGGTATTTATAGCCTCCACACCCCCAACTAGCCGTTGGACAGAAAGCAGCAGCTTTCTGTCGTCGGGTGCACCGGACAGTCCGGTGCACCACCGGACATCTACTGTGCAGTGTCCGGTGCACGCCACGTCAGCTGACCGTTGGCGCCTGTAGCAGTCGACCGTTGGATCCGACCGTTGCCGTCTGCCCAGTGCACACCGGACAGTCCGGTGCACACCGGACAGTCCAGTGCTACAGCCAGAGAGCGCCTGTCTGTGGCCTCTCTGCGCAGACTGTCCGGTGCCACACCGGACAGTCCGGTGCACACCGGACATCAATGTCCGGTGCACCACCAGGCGCTGGCTGACATCCCGCTTCTTGGATTTCTTTGCTGATTTCTTCGGGCTTCTTTTGTTCTTGAGTATTGGACTCCTATGCATCTTTTTATGTCTTCTTTTGAGGTGTTGCATCCTCATTGCCTTGGTCCAATTCTCTTCGCATCCTGTGAACTATAATTATAAACACTAGCAAACATATTAGTCCACAGGTTGTGTTAATCATCAAACACCAAAACTCAATTAGCCAAATGGCCGGGGTCCATTTTCCTTACAATCTCCCCCTTTTTGGTGATTGATGACAACACAACCAAAGCAAGCAAATAATACAAGTATTTGAATTAAAATGTGCAATCTACTTGCTAAGATGCATGATAGTCCCCACAATGTGATATTATGGACTTAAGCCTCCCCCTAACTCCATAATTCACTTACTTCCTATTTTTGGACCAAATAACCAAAACCACTTGAAAAGCCATTTGTAGATATAAAATTTTAAATTGGTGGTGTTTGGTGTTTGATAAAGTTTTCATTGCTTTGGTCCCTAAACTTCTCCCCCTTTGGCATCAACCACCGAAAAGGAAGACATTAAAAGCATGTAGGAAGTAAATACAAGCTTGCCCTCAACAAGAATTGTATCAAATGATATCACTAGAAGGATATTAAATTAAACCATATGAATGATAGCAGTTGAAATGATTACTCCCCCTAAATGAGTGTTCTCTTTAGAAAGAGGTTTCTCCCCTTTTTAGAGATGAAGAAATACTCCCCCTGACAGAGATCCTCTACTTAGGAAAAAGCATGTGAAAATTAGAGGTGCAATACATGATTTGAAAAGACTAACTTCCCTTATGCATAGGTAACAGAATATGAGTTAACTACTTATGCATTTTTGCAACATGGAAGCATATGATATGAAATATAGTCTAATCAAATTTAGGAGAAGACATATAAATGATACTGAATGTATTCTCAAAAGATACCAATTGAAAGTCAATGGTGAGCTTGAGAGATCTTGGAGATTTTGCAGTGGAAGATTGTTGTCTTTCTCCGGGGACTTCATTTTCCTTACAATGAGACTATCACATGAAATAGACTTGAAAAGATGTTAATCTCAAAGTGTTAGATTATAGAGTAACCTCCCCCTAAAGGTGTGCATACAAGTTTTGAATACTTGTAGGAGACATGCACTTTGATTTGATATCAAGAGGGGCAAATTATCTATAATCCTAACTTTGGCACATATAAGTTAAATGATACAACTTGTAGAAATCAAAATTTTCAATTTATGCATCATTTACTATGGAGTGATATACAAGCTATGTGCCGTGCTTAAATAAACTTTTTAAGCCATGTAGGTTTGCTTAAGTATATGAATTAAAAACAAGCAATCCTACCATATGATTTACCTAGTATGCATGATTTTAAACAAAAATACATAACAAATGTAATACTAGGCAAGAAAGGTAAACTAGATAAAAGGTAAATAGATACGCATATCTAAAAAACGAAGAATACAATAAAACTAGTTACCTTAGTCATGGGTGGGAAATTTGGGTCCAAAATTTTCACTAATCCACTTGGCAATAAACTTGATCAAATATGATGTATCCCATGATATACATCCCAATTTTGCCAAGTCTCCAAATTTCCCGAGGACCTTCGGTCCACTTACTTCCCTTTCAGGATCCAAACCTTCTTGGTGCTTTTCATGGTTGAAATTATCTCCTTTGGCACCCAGATGCGTTTGACCCCTTTCCCTTTGTTGGCTTGCTTGTTGGCCTTGATTGCTATCACCTTTCCATTCTTTTTCTTCTTGATCAAATATGGTGTAGCATCCTTTTTGTTCACCTTTTTGATGTAGGTGTTGGAGATTTTGCTTGATGGCTTTTGCTTGAGCTTTTGCCTTCGTTTATCCCCGGTCATCGCCTTGCATTGGAAAGACTTGTGGCCTTCCTTATGGCATAGCCTACAAATCACAGTTTCTCCCTCCATAGGCTTGTTCACTCCCGCAGTGGTGTTATCCTGTGGAGGTTGGATTTGTTTGGCTTTGCCTTTCTTGTCATACAAAGCCTTGCCAAGGCGAGCCACTTCTTGCCTTAATTGTTCATTTTCCTTTGCAACCTCATCCGTACATGTCTCTACAACAATATTCTCAACAACGACTTGGTTGCAGGGGTTAGAATCATCAATTAAATCAAAGTAGGAAGTAGAAGCATCTTTCTTAGTTATTTCAGGTATTTCAACTAAAGATGCTGCTGGGGTGCTACCAATGTTTTCTAGCTTAGTAGTTAGCTCATTGTTGTGTATGCTAAGAATTTCCATTTTCTCTAGCAAATTTTCAATAGCTTCTTGGGAGCTAGCTAACTTAGCCTTAAGTTTTTCATTCTTTTTAATAAGGCTATCATCGGTAGCAGTGGATGGAGCACTAGATTCTAATAGCTCAATTTTAGTTGATAGCTCACTATTTAAGTTTGCAAAAGTTTCAAATTTTTCTAGCAAACCTTTGTAATCATTTTGAGAGCTAACCAACTTATTTTTCAAAGTTTTAAGTTGAGCTTTTTGCTTAGTGCAAACATCCTGGAAAAATTCTACGGCTTCCGCAAGCTCATCTAGAGAGGGCTTTCCCTCACCTTCATCATCACTACTACTTTCATCACTAGAGGATGGAATGCTTTTGTTACCTCTTGCCATAAGGCATTTGTGGGATGACCGTGATGATCGTGACGAGGACCGATGGCTGCGCGTCCTTGGAGGTTCATCTTCACTTGAAGAATCATCCCAAGTTCTAACACTTGTTAGCGCCTTGCCTTTGCTCCTCTCCTTTTTGGGTTTGGCCATATTTGGACAGTTGTCCCTGAAGTGGCCCTTCTCCCCACATGCGAAGCATCCTCTCTTCCTTTGCTTTTTCCTGTCAATGTTAAAGAGAAGATCCTCGACCTGCAGGGGCACACCCATTAGATTAACCTTGCAGATCATCCTCATTACCTTTCCGACGCGTTGGATTGTTTCTTCGTCCTCGGAGGATGATGTGCATGGTTGATTATCTTCATCATCATCACTTTCTTCTTCTTCCTCTTCTTCACTTGAGGAACTTGGAGTGGGAGCCTTCTTTTTGCCCTTCCTTTCATCACATGCAAAAGCATATGGCCTTGAGGAAGTTGGCTCCTCTCCTCGACTCATTTTTCGCGACATCTCAAAGGCCGCGATTTTTCCAATCACAATGGTCGGGGTCATGTTGCTCAAATCCTCCATGTTGTGAAGGATGGTGATGATGCTCCCATATCTTTGTTGTGGTAGCAGGGAGATAATCTTCCTCACAATGTCCGCATCACCTAGCTTATTAATGCCAATAGAATTGAGCTCATTGATAATTAGATTTAATCGAGAATACATGTCTATAACAAGCTCATCATCTTTCATGGCAAAAGAATTATACTCATTTAAGACTAGGCAATGTTTTTGCTCACGGACATTGGATGTGCCATCATGGAGCTCATGCAATTTTAGCCAAATCTCATTAGCAGTTCTCAAGGTAAATACTTGATTAAAAATATCCATGCTAAGAGATTCATACAAGCAATTTTTGGCTGTAGCATTTAAATGAATTTCTTTTTCCTCACTCGTGGTGGGTTTCTCGGGATTCTTGAGAGGTTTCATCCCGTCACGAGTGACTCTCCAAACACCTAGATCAACGGCCTCTAGGTAACAAGCCATTCTAGCACTATAATATGGGAAGTTAGTGCCGTCGAAGTGTGGTGGCCTATGGGTATCCATCCCTTCCTCTAAAAAAGCGTCGGCTCTTTTAGCGGTGAAGCTAAAAACGTTCCAAATGAGCCAAACCGGGCTCTGATACCACTTGTAGGAAACGGGTGACGCCTAAGAGGGGGGGGTGAATTAGGAGTTCTAAAACTTTTACTAAACTAGGCCACAATTAAATCCCTAGAGCAAAACCTATGCAAGTAATCAAACTAGAATGTGCAAACTAGGTTTTGTCTAAGTGTTGCTATCTCTACCGCAAAAGCTAAGTTTCAATCTACACTAAATAAGTATGACTACAAGATTGAAACTTAAATGCTTAATATAAATGCGGAATGTAAAGAGCTAAGTAGAGAAGCAAACTCTCGTGGATGACGCCGGTATTTTTACCGAGGTATCCGGAACCACGCAAGGTCCCGACTAATCCTCGTTGGTGCCCCTACGCAAAGCGAAGCCCACGCGAGGGCCAAGCACCACGGTCGAGTAACTCCGTAGAGAGCCACGGGCCTTCTCCACGCGCAAGTGGTGCTCCGCTTCTGACTCCTCTCGGACGCTCCCCGCCGTCTCCACTATCGAGCTTCTGGCCGAAACGCCGCGGGCCTTGTTCCCTCCGGTACACGGTGGCGGCCGTGACACAAACGCGGTTGTCACAGTCTCGCAAGACTCTCGCCCCACTCGGTACAATTACAACGACTCACGCAAGAGCCGAGGGGTTGTGTGGTTTTACAAAACTCACTCAACTAACTAGGGTTCACCTAGAGCAAGCGCTAAAGCGGTCTAACTAACCTAAGCACTTCACAAAGCACCTATGCTAATCACCGAGTGATTCTATTAAGCACTTGGGTGTTTGAGCTCTTGGAAATGTGCACTATATGCCTTGGTATGTTGCTTGGGCTCCCACACTTTAGAATTGCCGGTTGGGGTGGTATTTATAGCCTCCACACCCCCAACTAGCCGTTGGACAGAAAGCAGCAGCTTTCTGTCGTCGGGTGCACCGGACAGTCCGGTGCACCACCGGACATCTACTGTGCAGTGTCCGGTGCACGCCACGTCAGCCGACCGTTGGCGCCTGTAGCAGTCGACCGTGGGATCCGACCGTTGTCGTCTGCCCAGTGCACACCAGACAGTCCGGTGCACACCGGACAGTCCGGTGCTACAGCCAGAGAGCGCCTGTCTGTGGCCTCTCTGCGCAGACTGTCCGGTGCCACACCGGACATCAATGTCCGGTGCACCACCAGGCGCTGGCTGACATCCCGCTTCTTGGATTTCTTTGCTGATTTCTTCGGGCTTCTTTTGTTCTTGAGTATTGGACTCCTATGCATCTTTTTATGTCTTCTTTTGAGGTGTTGCATCCTCATTGCCTTGGTCCAATTCTCTTCGCATCCTGTGAACTATAATTATAAACACTAGCAAACATATTAGTCCACAGGTTGTGTTAATCATCAAACACCAAAACTCAATTAGCCAAATGGTCGGGGTCCATTTTCCTTACAGGGGTGGATGGGGATGGCGATAAATTTCTCTGCTCTGGCCCTAGCACGATGTGGCGAGTGACGAGGCGGTCTCCGTCGTTTCTATGATGGCTCTTGTCAAGGAGGTCGAGCAGCGGAGGTGGGGGGAGGGCGGCGACATGTAGAGGATGGGAGAGGCAGCTCGCGTGACGTTGCCACATTGGGGAGGGAGTGCAGGGGCATGGAAGCGCTGACCGGATCTGGCTGCCATCGTGACTTGCCTCTCTTCTCGCTCGCTGGTGAAAGGCAAATGTGCCCTTGGGCCATTTCTAAGTATTTTGGTGATTGAGTGCCAACACAAGTGCTTAAGTGTTAATCTATGCCAATTGATGGACAAAGTGCAAATCAAGAGTAAAGGTATGTTTCTAAGACTTAGTACATTGTTTTGGAGACTAATGTATTGTGTCTAAGTGCTAGAAACAGGGAAAGACCAATTTGGAAAAGACTTGGCTAAGCAGCCAAGACTCTGCGCAGTCTGGGTGCACCGGACTGTCCGGTGGTGCACCGGACAGTGTCCGGTGCGCCAGGCTGGCGACGGTCAACTGGCTGCTCTCGGGAAGCAATCAACGACGTACGGCTATAAATCAACGGTCAGAAGGTGGTGCACCGGACTGTCCGGTGAGCCATTCACAGGCGAAGTCGTCGCTCTCGGGAAGCGATTAATGGCGTACGACTATAATTCACCGGACTGTCCGGTGAGCCAACGGTCGGCCGCGTAATCCGCGCGCGACGCGTGGCCGAGCCAACGGTCAGAAGGGGCACCGGACTGTCCGGTGCGCCAACGGCTCTGGATCTTCAACGGTCGGCTGCGCCACAGAAGGAAAGAAATCTGCACCGGACAGTGTCCGGTGGTGCACCGGACTGTCCGGTGCGCCAGGCGACAGAAGGCAAGAATTGCCTTCCTGGAATGCTCTCAACGGCTCCTAGCTGCCTTGGGGCTATAAAAGGGACCCCTAGGCGCATGGAGGAGAACACCAAGCATTCTCTAAGCATTCCTAAGCACCAAGACTTCAATTCCGCGCATTCGATTCTTTGTGATAGCAACTAGAGCTCCATTTGAATAGAGAACTCTTTGAGTTGTGTTGAGAGCTCGTGTTGTGACTTGTGTGCGTGTGTCGCTCTGATTTTGTGTCTTGTGTGCGTTGCTCATCCCAACCTTACTTCCGTGATTCTTTGTGAACATCTCTGTAAGGGCGAGAGGCTCCAAGTTGTGGAGATTCCTCGCAAGCGGGATATAGTAAAGCAAAGCAAAACACCGTGGTATTCAAGTGGGTCTTTGGACCGCTTGAGAGGGGTTGATTGCAACCCTCGTCCGTTGGGACGCCACAACATGGAGTAGGCAAGTGTTGGACTTGGCCGAACCACGGGATAAACCACTGTGCCATCCTTGTGTTGATCTTCTTGTGGTTATCGTGTCTTGCAAAAACTCCTCTCTAGCCACTTGGCTTTATTGTACTAACTCCTAATCAAGTTTTGTGGCATTAAGTTTCAAGTTTTACAGGATCACCTATTCACCCCCCTCTAGGTGCTCTCAATTGGTATCAGAGCCGTTATCTTCATGAAGGGACTAATCGCCCGAAGAGATGGATCCTAAGGGCAAGGGGATTGTGATCAATGATAAGGAGAAGGAGTCCTTCGTCAATGAGCCGAAAGATGACAAGCCTACTAACTTGGGCTCGGGCCACAAAAGAAAAGATGGGAAGAAGAAGAAAACAAGGCACATCAAGGAGATAGTCTACTACGACAGCGACGAATCTTCCTCTTCCCAAAAGGACGACGACAACGACTACGAGAAAAATAAGACGGTTAATTCAAACTTCTCTTTCGATTATTCTTGTATTCCGCATAGTTCAAATGCACATTTGCTTTCCATTCCTCTTGGCAAACCTCCACACTTTGATGGGGAGGACTACGGATTTTGGAGTCACAAAAAGCGTAGTCACTTATTCTCTCTCCATCCGAGTATATGGGAGATAGTAGAAAATGGAATGCAATTTGATAGCATGGATAGTCCTTTGTTTATCAATGAACAAATCCATAAAAATGCACAAGCTACTACTGCCCTTTTAGCATCTCTGTGCAGGGAAGAATACAATAAGGTGAGCGGCTTGGACAATGCCAAGCAGATCTGGGACACCCTCAAGATATCACATGAGGGAAATGACGTCACCATGCTCACCAAGATGGAGTTAGTGGAGGGCGAACTTGGGAGATTCGCAATGATCAGGGGAGAGGAGCCAACCCAAACGTACAACCGGCTCAAGACCCTCATCAACAAAATAAGGAGCTATGGAAGCACACGATGGACGGACCACGACGTCGTCCGCCTAATGCTAAGGTCCTTTACTGTCCTTGATCCACATCTTGTAAACAATATTCATGAGAATCCCAGGTACACCAAGATGTCGCCCGAGAAGTTCTTGGGAAGTTTGTAAGCGGGCGGATGATGATCAAGGAGGCAAGATACGTCGACGATGCATTAAATGGTCCAATTCATGAGCCTCAAGCCATTGCTCTAAAGGCAACGAGTAGCAAGGAGGAGCTACCTAGCAAGGTGGCACAAGTTGAGGCGGCGAGGCTAAATGAGGAAGAGATGGCCCTCATCATCAAGCGCTTCAAGACGGCGCTAAAGGGACGCAAGGAGCATCCCAAAAAGAACAAGATGAAGGGAAAGCGCTCCTGCTTCAAGTGTGGTAAGATTGGTCATTTTATCGCTAATTGTCCCGATAATGATAGTGACCAGGAACAAGGGAACAAGAGGGAAAAGAAGAAGGCGTACAAGAAGGCTAAGGGCGAGGCACACCTTGGCAAGGAGTGGGACTCGGATTGTTCGTCATCCGACTCCGACAACGAAGGACTCGCCGCCACCGCCTTCAACAAGTCATCCCTCTTCCCAAACGAACATCACACTTGCTTCATGGCAAGGGAAAAGAAGGTAAGCACTCATAATACTAGTACTTACGCTTCCTCAAGTGATGAAGAATCTAGCGATGATGAAATAGACTATTCATGCTTATTCAAGGGCTTAGATAGAACTAAGGTTGATAAGATTAATGAATTGATTGATGCTTTGAATGATAAGAATAGATTATTAGAAAAGCAAGAGGACCTTTTATATGAAGAACATGATAAGTTTGTAGAGGCTCAAAAATCCCTTGCTTTAGAAATTAAAAGGAATGAAATGCTTTCTTGTGAATTGTCTACATGCCATGACTCTATTTCTAGCTTAAAGAGCATAAATGATGATTTGAATGCTAAGTTAGAAATAGCTAATAAATCAACATCTTGTGTAGAACATGTTACAATTTGCAATAGGTGTAAAGAATTCAATATTGATGCTTGTAGCGAACACCTAGCTTCAATTTCTAAATTGAATGATGAAGTGGTTAGTCTTAATGCCCAACTTAAGACTAGCAAAAGTGAATTTGATAAGCTAAAATTTGCAAGGGATTCCTACACGATTGGTAGACACCCCTCAATTAAGGATGGACTTGGCTTCAAGAGGGAAGTCAAGAACTTAACAAGCCATAAGGCTTCCATCTCCGCCAAGGAGAAAGGGAAGGCCCCTATGGCTAATAGTGCTCATAAGAACCATGCTTTCATGTATCATGATAGGAGATATTCTAGAAATGTTCATTATGATAGGAGTTATAATGCGTATGATTCAAATGTCATGTTTGCTTCAAGTTCTTCCTATGTGCATGGTAGAGATATGACTAGGAGAAATGTCATTCATCATATGCCTAGGAGAAATGTTGCTAATGTTCCTAGGAAAATTAATGAACCTTCTACATTTTATCATGCTTGCAATGCTTCCTTTGCTATTTGTAGAAAGGACAAGAAAGTGGTTGCTAGAAAATTAGGGGCAAAATGCAAGGGAGATAAAACTTGCATTTGGGTCCCTAAGGTTATTGTCACTAACCTTGTAGGACCCAACAAGAGTTGAGTACCTAAGACCCAAGCCTAAATTTGCCTTGTAGGTTTATGCATCCGGGGGGTCAAGCTGGATTATCGATAGCGGATGCACAAACCACATGACGAGGGAGAAGAAGATGTTCACCTCCTACGTCAAGAAAAAGATTCCCAAGACTCAATCATATTCGGTGACGGGAATCAAGGCAAGGTAAAAGGGTTAGGAAAAATAGCTATTTCATCCGAGCACTCCATTTCCAATGTGTTTTTAGTTGAGTCGCTTGGATATAACTTGTTGTCTGTGAGTCAGCTTTGTAATATGGGATATAACTGCTTATTCACAAATGTAGATGTGTCTGTCTTTAGAAGGAGTGATGGTTCATTAGCTTTTAAGGGTGTATTAGACGGCAAACTCTATTTAGTTGATTTTGCAAAAGAGGAAGCCGGTCTAGATGCATGCTTAATTGCTAAGACTAGCATGGGCTGGCTGTGGCATCGCCGCTTAGCACATGTGGGGATGAAGAACCTTCACAAACTTCTAAAGGGAGAACACGTAATAGGTCTAACAAATGTGCATTTCAAAAAAGATAGACCTTGTGCAGCTTGTCAAGCAGGTAAACAGGTGGGAAGCTCTCATCATACCAAAAATGTGATGACCACATCAAGACCTCTGGAGTTGCTTCATATGGACCTCTTCGGACCCGTCGCCTATCTAAGTATAGGAGGAAGTAAGTATGGTCTTGTTATAGTTGATGATTTTTCCCGCTTCACTTGGGTATTCTTCTTGCAGGATAAATCTAAAACCCAAGGGACCCTCAAGCGCTTCCTAAGGAGAGCTCAAAATGAGTTTGAGCTCAGGGTGAAGAAGATAAGGAGCGACAACGGGTCCGAGTTCAAGAACCTTCAAGTGGAGGAGTACCTTGAGGAGGAAGGGATCAAGCACGAGTTCTTCGCTCCCTACACACCACAGCAAAACGGTGTGGTAGAGAGGAAGAACAGGACGCTCATTGACATGGCGAGGACAATGCTTGGAGAATTCAAGACGCCCGAGTGATTTTGGTCGGAAGCCGTGAACATGGCTTGTCACGCCATAAACCGGGTGTACCTTCATCGCCTCCTCAAGAAGACTTCGTATGAGCTTCTAAACGGTAACAAACCCAATGTGTCTTACTTTCGTGTATTTGGGAGCAAATGTTATATTCTAGTAAAGAAAGGTAGAAATTCTAAGTTTGCTCCCAAAGCTGTAGAAGGGTTTTTGTTAGGTTATGACTCAAATACAAAGGCGTATAGAGTCTTCAACAAATCATCGGGTTTGGTTGAAGTCTCTAGCGACGTTGTATTTGATGAGACTAATGGCTCTCCAAGAGAGCAAGTTGTTGATCTTGATGATGTAGATGAAGAAGACGTTCCAACGGACGCGATTCGTACCATGGCGATTGGAGACGTGCGACCACAGGAACAAAAGGAGCAAGATCAACCCTCTTCCTCAACAATGGTGCATCCCCCAACTCAAGATAATGAACAGGTTCATCAAGATGAGGCGTGTGATCAAGGGGGAGCACAAGATGATCATGTGATGGAAGAAGAAGCACAACCAGCACCTCCAACCCAAGTTCGAGCGATGATTCAAAGGAATCATGCCATCGACCAAATTTTGGGTGACATTAGCAAGGGAGTAACTACTCGTTCTAGATTAGTTAATTTTTGTGAGCATTACTCCTTTGTCTCCTCTATTGAGCCTTTCAGGGTAGAAGAGGCCTTGCTAGATCCAGACTGGGTGTTGGCCATGCAGGAAGAACTCAACAATTTCAAGAGAAATGAAGTTTGGACACTGGTGCCTCGTCCCAATCAAAATGTTGTGGGAACCAAGTGGGTGTTCCGCAACAAACAAGACGAGCACGGGGTGGTGACAAGGAACAAGGCTCGACTTGTGGCAAAAGGTTATGCCCAAGTCGCAGGTTTGGACTTTGAGGAGACTTTTGCTCTTGTGGCTAGGTTAGAGTCCATTCACATTTTGCTAGCATATGCCGCTCACCATTCTTTCAAGTTGTTCCAAATGGATGTGAAGAGCGCTTTTCTCAACGGGCCAATCAAGGAGGAGGTGTACGTGGAGCAACCCCCTGGCTTCGAGGATGAACGGTACCCCGACCACGTATGTAAGCTCTCTAAGGCGCTCTATGGACTTAAGCAAGCCCCAAGAGCATGGTATGAATGCCTTAGAGACTTTTTAATTGCTAATGCTTTCAAGGTTGGGAAAGTCGATCCAACTCTATTCACTAAGACTTGTGATGGTGACTTATTTGTGTGCCAAATTTATGTCGATGACATAATATTTGGTTCTACTAACCAAAAGTCTTGTGAAGAGTTTAGCAGGGTGATGACACAGAAATTCGAGATGTCGATGATGGGCGAGTTGAACTACTTCCTTGGGTTCCAAGTGAAGCAACTCAAGGACGACACTTTCATCTCCCAAACGAAGTATACGCAAGACTTGCTCAAGCGGTTTGGGATGAAGGACGCCAAGCCCGCAAAGACTCCAATGGGAACTGACGGACACATCGACCTCAACAAAGGAGGTAAGTCCGTTGATCAAAAAGCATACGGTCCATGATAGGTTCTTTGCTTTATTTATGTGCTAGTAGACCGGATATTATGCTTGGTGTATGCATGTGTGCTAGATTTCAATCCGATCCAAGGGAGTGTCACTTAGTGGCTGTGAAGCGAATTCTTAGATACTTAGTTGCTACGCCTTGCTTCGGGATCTGGTATCCAAAGGGGTCTACCTTTGACTTGATTGGATATTCAGACTCCGACTATGCTGGATGTAAGGTCGATAGGAAGAGTACATCGGGGACGTGCCAATTCTTAGGAAGGTCCCTGGTGTCATGGAGTTCTAAGAAACAAACTTCCGTTGCCCTATCAACCGCTGAGGCCGAGTACGTTGCCGCAGGACAGTGTTGCGTGCAACTACTTTGGATGAGGCAAACCCTCCGGGACTTTGGCTACAATCTGAGCAAAGTCCCACTCCTATGTGACAATGAGAGTGCTATCCGCATAGCGGACAATCCTATTGAGCACAACCGCACAAAGCACATTGACATCCGGCATCACTTTTTGAGAGACCACCAGCAAAAGGGAGATATCAAAGTGTTTTACATTAGCACCGAGAACCAGCTAGCCGATATCTTTACCAAGCCTTTAGATGAGAAGACCTTCTGCAGGCTGTGTAGTAAGCTAAATGTCTTAGATTCGCGGAACTTGGATTGATTTATAGCATACATGTGTTTATGCCCTTGATCATGTTCCTTACGCATTTTGTTGTTTATTTATGGTGCTCAAGTTGTACAAACACTCCCCGGACCTCAAAAGTTCATGTGTGATTGATGCACATATTTAGGGGGAGATGTGCTACAACTTGACCCTTTGAGACTAACCATGTGTTTTGAGCTTGCTTGATTTAGCCTCAAAGGTGGATTGAAAGGGAAAGGTGGACTTGGACCATGCAAGACTTCCACTGCACTCCGATGAGAGGGTAACTTACTCCAAGTCCATCTCAATATCCTTATTGCCTTTGTACTCTTATTTGAAGATTTTGGTAAGGCAATGGGGTTCTAGGGCCAAGATTGATCCCGTTTTGGTGCTTGATGCCAAAGGGGGAGAAAATAAGGCCAAAGCAATAAATGGATCAGCTACCACTTGAGAATTTTGAAAATAGTAGAATAGAGCTTTTGGTTTGTCAAAACTCTCTTGTTGTCTCTTTTGTCAAAAGTTGGCCTCTTGTGGGGAGAATAGTTGATTATGGGAAAAAGGGGAGTTTTTGAAATCTTTGATCAATTTCTCTTGGAACAACTCTCTTTATGTCTCAACAAGTGTGTTTGACTTAGAGATAGGAATTTGAGGTTGGTTTGCAAAAACAAAACCAAGTGGTGGCAAAGAATGATCCAAATATGCCAAATTTGAATCAAAACAAATTTGTGTTCTCATTTGCATTGATGTTGCACTTCTTTAGTTGCTTTTTGTTGTGTTGGCATAAATCACCAAAAAGGGGGAGATTGAAAGGGAAATGTGCCCTTGGGCCATTTCTAAGTATTTTGGTGATTGAGTGCCAACACAAGTGCTTAAGTGTTAATCTATGCCAATTGATGGACAAAGTGCAAATCAAGAGTAAAGGTATGTTTCTAAGACTTAGTACATTGTTTTGGAGACTAATGTATTGTGTCTAAGTGCTAGAAATAGGGAAAGACCAATTTGGAAAAGACTTGGCTAAGCAGCCAAGACTCTGCGCAGTCTGGGTGCACCGGACTGTCCGGTGGTGCACCGGACAGTGTCTGGTGCGCCAGGCTGGCGACGGTCAACTGGCTGCTCTCGGGAAGCAATCAACGGCGTACGGCTATAAATCAACGGTCAGAAGGTGGTGCACCGGACTGTCCGGTGAGCCATTCACAGGCGAAGTCATCGCTCTCGGGAAGCGATTAACGGCGTACGGCTATAATTCACCGGACTGTCCGGTGAGGCACCGGACTGTCCGGTGAGCCAACGGTCGGCCACGTAATCCGCGCGCGACGCGTGGCTGAGCCAACGGTCAGAAGGGGGCACCAGACTGTCCGGTGTGCACCGGACAATGTCCGGTGCGCCAACGGCTCTGGATCTTCAACGGTTGGCTGCGCCACAGAAGGAAAGAAATCCGCACCAGACAGTGTCCGGTGGTGCACCGGACTGTCCGGTGCGCCAGGCGACAGAAGGCAAGAATTGCCTTCCTGGAATGCTCTCAACGGCTCCTAGCCGCCTTGGGGCTATAAAAGGGACCCCTAGGCGCATGGAGGAGAACACCAAGCATTCTCTAAGCATTCCTAAGCACCAAGACTTTAATTCCGCGCATTCGATTCTTTGTGATAGCAACTAGAGCTCCATTTGAGTAGAGAACTCTTTGAGTTGTGTTGAGAGCTCGTGTTGTGACTTGTCTGCGTGTGTCGCTCTGATTTTGTGTCTTGTGTGCGTTGCTCATCCCAACCTTACTTCCGTGATTCTTTGTGAACATCTCTGTAAGGGCGAGAGGCTCCAAGTTGTGGAGATTCCTCGCAAGCGGGATATAGTAAAGCAAAGCAAAACACCGTGGTATTCAAGTGGGTCTTTGGACCGCTTGAGAGGGGTTGATTGCAACCCTCGTCCGTTGGGACGCCACAACGTGGAGTAGGCAAGTGTTGGACTTGGCCGAACCACGGGATAAACCACTGTGCCATCCTTGTGTTGATCTTCTTGTGGTTATCGTGTCATGCAAAAACTCCTCTCTAGCCACTTGGCTTTATTGTACTAACTCCTAATCAAGTTTTGTGGCATTAAGTTTCAAGTTTTACAGGATCACCTATTCACCCCCCCCCTCTAGGTGCTCTCAGCTGGCCGCCGCCGATCAGTTGGTCGTGCCCAGCGTGGAGGAGGACAACGCAGGGGACGACATGGGGAATCGGACGCGGCGGCCTAGGGGTTAAAACGGGTCGGGTATACCCGTCGGGTACCAGATATGGATAGTGTAAATACCCGTTTTTTCGAATATGGATTCAGGTATTTTTATATTTGGGACGGATACGGGTAATACCCGGATAATGCAGTTTCGGATTCGGGTCGGATACGGAGCGAGTACTACCCGGATATTCGGGTCGGATATGGGTACCCAGAATTCGGGTATCCGTTTTTTCTTTTTCTGCATAATAATATAGTTATAAAATCATAACTTTTACATATGAAATCAGATGAAGATAAAGTTTATATGAAAATTGTAGAGCTCGAAGAGATCTATAACTTTGTAGTGCATCTTATTTTTGTTTAAACATATCTTTAGACCAAAATCATTGAAAAATGTCTAAATTTATATCAAAATAATAGACTTTATCATTTTCATGTGGGGACTTAAGATTATCTCCATGCGGAAACTTAAGATTATCTTTTTATAAACTATTTATTAATATTGGTAACTTATTTGCAATTTTCGGTCGACGCTACAATATTTTTATGAATTTAATTGTATTTTGATGATTTTCTACAACAAGAAATAAATAATACACCAAATAGCCTAAAAAATTCATGAATTTTTATGGGGACACAACATATATCCACATATAGTTCTCAAAAACATTTGGACTATAAAATCCACAAGATGTTGGTGTTTCTTCCATTCCACTCCCACTTATTGCATGAGTTACACGTGAAATCATTTTATGTATCGAAGTTTCAACATAACCAATATTTCACTTATCATTTTTATGTGGGGACTTGAGGTTATATTTGAATAGAATTTTTATTTGTTTTGGTAAGATTTTTGCAAATTTGGGTCAAAACTAGTGTATTTTATGAATTTTAATTATATTTTGATGATTTTATGTAGAAAGAAATTAATAATGTACAAATAACCTCAGAAATCCATGAAATTATACGAATGTACAGCATATGGCCACATATAGTCATCAAAAATAATGGGACCATAAAATCCACAGGATGTCAACGTTTCTTCTATTTTATTTCTACTTATTGCGTGAGTTACACGTGAAATCGCTCTAAGTATCCAAGTTTCAACATAATCAATACTTCACTTTACCATTTTTATGTGGGAACTTGAGATTATCTTCTATTAAATGTTTATTAGTATTGATAATTTACTTGCAAATTCGTGGTCAAACAAGAATATTTTATGATAACCAATTAATGTGTTATCCGACAAATATCCGATATCCGATCAAATAATATCTGTATCTATCACTTATCCGCCCGGATAAATATCTGGTCCCTGTATCCGTATCCGTCCCATTTCTAACTATCCGTATCCGATCCCGAATCCATTTTAAATATATTAGGGTAGGATACAGGATGAGCTATTATCCGTCCGTATCCGCCTGTTTTCACCCCTACGGCGGCCAAGGTTTTCGGGGGAGGGTGCAGGGGCAGCTAGGGCGAGGTGGAGGAGGTTTTTGGGGGAATCGGATGCGGCAACCAAGGTTTTTGGCGCGCAGTGGGCAAGGTGGAGGGCGCTACGGCGGTCGAGCGACCGGGAGCGCTGATGGCGGCGGGCGACGGGGGGCGCTGATGGCGGGCGACGGGGTACACGGACGCGCGTGGGTTTGGGAGGAAGCCACGCGTGGGGAGATAGGCGGGGACACGATGATGCCTGTGGACGCCCACACTGTGCTCTTAAGGTGTAGTAGAGATATGGAGGGGTTTGACACCCTAGGAAAAGAAGGGGATCCCAAGGGAATTTTGGTTCCCAAACTATGTCCAAATTAGCGCGCTCACCTAGGGACTGCTGAAAATAGTCTTATATTGGCTAGAGTAAAAGGGAAATGGGATTAACCAATTTATCTAATTGATTTTGGTGCTTGATGACAATCACAACCTTTCAGATTAACTAGTTTGCGTGATCTTTGATTCACAGGTGCATAAGTTCATTCAATTCATTTTTAAGTCAGAAACAACTCAAAACCAACCAAAAAGGGGTAAAACTTGGAATAGAGGAACTTTACCTTGTTCCATACTTTTGGATAAGTTGTAAACATCCCTAGGAAATTATTTAACTCATACAAATAGGTTGGAAAGCTTAGATTCTCAAAATCACTATTTTGGAGCTAGTTTGAGCAAAAACATGATTTTAAGTTGGAGTGAACAAAAAGTCTGAGATCCATGACTTAGACTAGTTGGATTGACACTAGATATGTTTGTCTAAGTCATAGGAACATCCACAAGGCTAGTCAAAAAGATTTGAAGAAGATTTGACAATAGAAGAAAAAAACCGGGTTGCTGCCAAATGCACCAGAACGGTTCGGTGGCACACCGAACCGTTCGAGCGAAGGAGTCAGACTTGGCCTTTTCGTAGGGAGGATGTTTTATAGGACTTATTGTGGTGCACCGGAGCAGTCTGGCGATACTCTATACCGAGTATGCAGGAAGCATGCCAGATGCGATGTTTGGGCTGGCGCACCGACGGCACACCAGACCTTCTGATAGGACGCCAACGGTCAATTGACAGACTCAATGGTAACCTGTGGGGGCTGACTAACATGGTTTGGTGGTGCACTGGACTGATACTATAGGGTCCGGTGCACCACCTGATAGAGCAACTTTTACTGCTTTTCTTCAATGGCTCTTTTTGTTGTTGGGGGCTATAAATACCCCAACCATCACATTGAAGACACAAGACTAATTCCAACCTATTACAAATTAAATGCAACATCTCTAAGCTTCCAAAGTCAATCCCACACCGCGTTTGATCGATTTGTGTTTGAGAGACATAGCGGCTTGCATAATTAAGAGTTGCGAGTTTTTGTGATCTTGATTCGATTTTCCATTCTCACTCACTCCCCATTCTCTTTGATTGTAAAGCGAGTCAAGAGACTCTGTTCTTTGTGTGGAGGTCCTTGCAAGACTTGGTGTCCCTGAGATAGTGAAGAAAACTCATCCGGTCTTCGTGGCCGTGTGAGAGAGGGAAAGGGTTGAAAGAGACCCGTCCTTTGCAGACTCCTCGACAGGATCATAAACTCTTCGGAGTTAAACCTTAGGAAACAAAACACCTGTGTATTTTGTGTTGATCATAATCTTTGCGATTTGGTTCTTTCTCTCCCCTCTCTCTAGTTCTCTTGCTTGCTATCGATTTGAGTTGGCTCCCAACATAATCCGTAATTGATCGAACAACTCTAAGCAAGAAGAAATTCTCTTCCACACTCTGATTTATTCTGTACTCGTTCCAAGGCAAACATTGGGTGATGTTTGTTTTCAAAGTTCGAAAATTTTAGGTATCGCCTATTCACCCCCTCTAGCCGAATTTAAATTGGTATCAGAGCCCGGTACTTAGAGTTGAACAACTCAAAGTGATGTATGGACAAAATGCCAAGAACGAGAAGGTGATGTCAGGAGGAAAACTCGAGCCTTCGGGAACAAAGCCCGAAGACAAGATGCCATCGGAGAGAGATCAAGTCATTCAGCGACAAGCACAAGGAACGAAAGGAAGAATTCACTGGCTCTACCAGGTCGCACAAGAAGAACAAGCATGACAAGAAGAAAAAGAAGATGAAGAAGGTGGCATACTACGAGATCGATTCTTCATTACCTTCGACATCGGGCGACGAATCAACCTCCTCCAAGCGCCAAGAGCGCAAAAAGAGTAACCAAATTCCATTTTGCTATCCTCATGTTTCAAAACACACTCAATTGCTTTCGGTTCCATTAGGCAAACCACCTCAATTTGTGTAACACACCAAACTCCTATTTTTAGGATTTAGGAAAATTCTCAAAAGATTTAAAATTTAAAGAGTCTTTATAATAAAATTATAAATTCAAACTATTTCCCAAAAAGTTAAATATAAATGTTAAATATAAAAATTTGTCTATGTGTTTGAATTATTTCCTTGAATAATTATTATGGTAAAATATCTTACATGAATTATTCCTACTGGGTTATATGTATTGTTTGAAGCATTTGCTTAAATGGATAAATTAATTAATAAAAAATGCTTTGCATCCACGTTGAGTTTTTTTTGCAATTTATGCTTGAAATAAAAAATTAACTTAGCTCTAAATCAGACTTGAATTTAAAATAGAAAGAAAAAATTAGAAAAAAGGTAGTTGTAGAGCGCAGAAGCCCTTGCATAATTATCAAGGTGTTCTTGCTATAAGTTTCTTGACTATGTTGTAAATTTAAATTTAGTTAGTGCACAAGTTGTGACTATCACCTAAGAATGGTTTGCTCTGGCGCCTGTAATTAGAAATTAAATATAAACTAATATAATATTTCGATGTATGTTTGGTTGAACACCCCAAAAAATTTAATTTAAAATTTAAATAAAAATATATTCTAAGATTTTTTGAATTTAAAATTTGAATAAAAATATTGTGTTTCTAAGATATATAAATGCATGAAGACTAATATGCTTCCAAGCTTATTTCTATATTTAGTCTTAAATTGAAAGGGAAATGGAGTTGCAGGCAAAGAGAACACTTCCACTACTTATTCTTTCGGAATCAAATACTCTTTGCCCAACTCATGCACTTAAATTCATATCTTTCTTGTTAAAGTCCTACAAATTTCTTCATTTTTGGCATTTAATGCCAAAGGGGGAAGAAATGACTAGACCAAAGCAAAAGGACTGCACCACCACCATGTTTTTCAAAACCTTTTAATCTTCCAAATTGGTACCTTTTCGTTTAAGAAAACCCTCTTGATAGCTAAGAGGAAGAAAAAACTATTTATGCCAAAGGGGAGAATTGATTCACGGGGAGCTTTTATTTGGCCAAAGAAAAAGCATTTGAAAAAGGGGGGAATCTTTCAAAACTCTGAAATGCTTTTGTGAATTCTATTCTTATACATTAGGCTTAACGCAAATGATTTCGAAAAATATTTTATCAAAAGATTTGCAAAATCAAGTTAAGTGGTGCAAATTTGGTCCAAAATTTTAACTATGTCAAAAACATACACATACATATGTACCAAGAACTGCTTTCATTTCAGTAACTTATGAACACTTGTCTGAATTGCAAAACTAGTTACATTTCTGTACTTGATATTTTCTTTGATCTGTGTTGACATCAATCACCAAAAGTGGGAGATTGAAAGGGAATGGGCTTAACCATTTTCTCTAATTGATTTTGGTGCTTGATGACCATCACAACCTTTCAAACTAAATAGTTTGCCTAGTTTTTTATTCACAGGTGTATAAGTTCATTCAATTCAGCTCTAAGTCAGAAATAGCTTTTTTTCTCGAACACGCAGGAGAACTGCGCGTCATTATATTAAGAGGAAAAAAAGGTCCCAAGTGGACTAAGAAAACAAAGTGCCCGAGAAGGCAGTAGACGAGAAGAGGGGGACAAAAAGAAAAAAGAAAGAACCAAAATAAAAGAAACTAGAAACAAAGGGGGGGGACAACCCCCACCGCCCCATCTAAATTAAGGCCACAATTGTCTAATATCTTTTGCTCCTGCCATTCCCCAAAGCTTAACATCCTCATGAATCTCTTGCAACATGCTGCGGATACTCGGGGATACCCCATCAAACACGCAAGCATTCCTTTGTTTCCACAACCGCCAAGACACCAAGATAACTAGGGAATTAAACCCCTTTCTTTTACTGTTTGGCACTTTCTGCTCAGCCTTCCTCCACCAATCTTGGAAAACCACATCTGTTATTTCTGGAGCCAAAGTTAGCAATCCCACCTTGTTCAAAATCTGGGCCCAAATGTCTCTAGCAAAAACGCAAGCCACCAGAATGTGTTGTGCTGTTTCCTCTTGCTGATCACAAAGAAGACATTTGTCAGGATTGTCCAATCCCCTACGAGCCAGTCTATCCGCGGTCCAACATTTGTTAAGGGATGCTAGCCAAATAAAGAATTTGCATTTCTGAGGTGCCCATGTCCTCCAGATTCGCTTGGACGGTTCAAAATAAACGGAATCAGCGAAGAAACGATCATAAGCTGACTTAGATGAATACTGCCCATTGGCCGTTGGCAGCCATCTATGCTGATCTGAAATTCTAGGTTGCAAATGAATTCCCCGAGTGACATCCCATATATAAAAGAAACCCATAAGCACATCGGCTGGCAAACTACCAGTAAGGTCCGACACCCATCTATTATTCAGTAAAGCCTCGTACACAGTTCTGCTCTTCTGAATTTTCATGGGGATGCGACTCAGGAGAGCTGGAGCAAGCTCACCCACAGATTTCCCATGTAACCATTTATCAGTCCAAAACAACGTATTCTGGCCATCTCTCACAATAGAGCAAACAGAGACCGAGAAAAATGCTGCTGCATTTGGATGCACCTGAACGTCAAAATCTGACCATGGTCGTTCAGGCTGGGTCTTTTTAAGCCACATCCAACGCATATTCAGATACCAGCCTAGCACCTCCAAATTGTGGATTCTGAGGCTCCCCTACTGATAGGCCTGCAAACCTTGGACCAACCAACAACACAATGGCCTCCTCTAACATCTGTCCTTCCCTTCCATAAAACCCCCTGCGAATCTTGTCAATAGCTCTAATTACCCATTTGGGGCAGTTAAGGGCAATCAAATGATAAATAGGGATTGCAGTGAGAACCGACTTAATCAAAGTAGCTCTCCCAGCCTAGCTAATAATAGCAGCCTTCCATCCCGGAAGCTTGTCGGCAATTTTATCAATGAGCTCATTGAAGGAGGATCTCGGGAGTTTCCTAATTGACAGAGGCAAACCCAAATACTTACAGGGAAAAGGCATAACCTTGCAAGGAAAAATGCTCCTAATCTCCACAAGCTCTGGATCGTCACACTGAATAGGAGTCATACTGCACTTGCTCAAGTTCGTGACCAATCCCGAAGCTTCTCCAAAAATTCTAAGGATTTCTTTCACCATAAACACTTCCTCATCTCTTGGCTGCATGAACAGCACTACATCATCTGCATACAGGGAGAATCTTTGCCCATTTCTGTTTCTCAAGAGAGGCTGCAGCAGGCCCATATCGCTAGCCCGCGAGAAAAGTGAATTCAAAACATCCATAACTAAGATGAACAACATAGGAGATAAAGGATCCCCTTGCATTAATCCTCTTTGGTGGCAAATAAGCTTTCCAGGTTCTCCATTCACCAGCACCCTAGTCGAGGATGAGCACAAAAACTTGGAGATAAGATTGCACCATACTAGACCGAAACCAAGATGCCCAAGAACTTCCAGCAGAAATGGCCAAGAAACAGAATCAAATGCCTTGCCAATATCCAATTTGAGAAGCACTTTGGGGATTTTTTGTTTGTGGATTGCTCTGGCTGTTTGTTGCACCATAATAAAGTTGTCTTATATGCTTCTCCCTTTTACAAAAGCACTCTGGTTTGGGGATATCAGCTCAGGAAGCATGGGAGCAAGTCGGTTTGCCATTAACTTGGTAACAATTTTAGCAAAACTATGTATAAGGCTGATAGGCCTAAAATCTTTTATCTCTGCAGCATCAGATTTCTTAGGAAGTAAAGTCACCAAAGCTGAGTTAAGAAGGTGCAAATTCGATACATCACCCAACAGAATCCTCCCCATAGCTGCCATGAAATCCCCTTTAATAATTGGCCATGCATGCTTATAGAAGCGCCTAGTGTATCCATCAGGCCCTGGAGCTTTGTCTGAAGGGATAGAATTAATAGTGGCCCATACCTCTGCCTCAGTGACATCCCTTTCCAACTGCTCAAGGTTTCGGGTTGGAATATGAAAAGCAGCCAGGTTGAGAGAGCAGTTCCTTTGCACAGCAGTCCCCAAGAGATTATTATAAAAATCCCACACAACTTCTTGTTTTTCCTCCTGCTCTACCAAGATTCTGTCTGCTACTTTCAATGTGGCCATGAAATTTTTCTTCTTCCTATATCGTGCCTGTTGGTGAAAAAAAGATGTATTAGCTTCGCCTTCTTTCAACCAGCGAAGGCCACTTCTTGTTCTGGCCATAGTGTGCCCCAGGGAGGATAAAGCTAAAGAGTGGAGCTTTAGCCGTCGTCGAAGCCACTCCTCCAGAGGCAACAGAGCCCTAGAATCCCCTGCAATTTCTAGCTGGTGCATGATTTCCTTAGCTGCTAAGAGCTGATTCTTAACATTGCCAACACTCCGCTGACTCCAGGACTGCAAGTGTTTCGAAAGCCTTTTTAACTTCACTGCAAAACGTTGCAGTGGACAAAAGGAACCCACTGGCTGTACCCAAGATTCTTCCACCTTCTCCATAAAACCTTCCAATTTTGGCCAATAGCTTTCAAAGTGAAACCGTCTCCTGCCCTGGGAATACTCATGCAGCCCCAACAGAAGAGGACAGTGGTCTGAAATGAATGTTGCCGAACTTTGCAAAACGCAGTCCGGGAAATAATCCCCCTGTCTGAAGTGTGAAAGACTCGGTCTAAATGAACAAGCGTGGGACTTGCTCGTTCATTGGACCAAGTAAATTTGCGCCCCATCAATGGCAGTTCCGATAGATTTAACTCATTAAGAATACGACGGAATCTACCCATCATAGCCCTGTCAAGGTTGCTATTGTTCTTGTCTTCGGCTCGATATAAGATTAAAGTCCCCACCAATAATCCAAGGTCCAAAACAAGGCGAGCAAATTGTGCGCAACTCATTTAAGAACTGCAACTTCTGATCATCTGGTTGAGGGCCATACACCCCAATAAACCACCAAGGAGTACCAGAAATATGATCAACTTGAACAGATACTGAAAAAGAGTCTACTCTGGTCTGAAGAACCTTACAAGTGCCCCCCTTCCAAGCCATCAATATCCCCCCACGCGTGCCCAGTGCAGGGAGACAAATGAAATGGTCAAACTCACTTCCAAGCAAAGACATCACCATAAAACGGGAGATAGAGGCCTTCTTTGTTTCTTGCAAGCAGACCATATCTGGTCGAGCGCTAACAATTGTCTGACGAACTGCATCTCTTCTGGCTTTCTTATTAAGACCTCTTACATTCCAAATGAAACCAACCAAAAGGGGTTAAACTTGGAATAGAGCAATTTTTCCAAGTTCCACACTTTGGATAAGTTGTAAATATCCCTAAGAACTTTTTTAATTCATACAAAGAGGTTGGAAAGCTCAGATTCTTAAAATCACTATTTTGGAGCTAATTTGAGCAAAACATGATTCTGGGTTGGAGAGAACAAAAAGTCTAAGATCCATGACTCAGACTAGTTGGATTGACATTACATATGTTTGCCTAAGTCATAGGAACATCATATGTCCAAGGAGAGGAGCTAAACTTGGCTTTTTCGTAGCTGGTGCATCGGACTGGTCTAGTGAGGCACGAGATCGTTTATGTTGGGAGGATATTTTTTAGGACTTCTTGGAGCTGGCGCACCGGACCGGTCCGGTGAGGCTCCAGACCGAGTATGCAGGGAACATGTCAAATGGGATTTTTGGGATGGCACACCGGACCTTCTGACAGGAATCCAATGGACTACTGATAGACTCAACGGTAACCTGTGGGGACAGACTGACACGGTCTGGTGGTGCACCGGACTAGCACTGGAGGGTCCAGTGCACCACCCGATAGGGCAACTTTTACTGCTTTTCTCCAACGGTTTTTTTTGCTTATTGCTAGCTATAAATACCCCAACCAGCACATTGAAGACACAAGACTCACTCCAACCTACTACACCTTAAGTACAACATCTCTAAGCTTTCCTTGCGCCACATTTGATAGATTTGTGTTTCAGAGACTTAGCAGCTTGCACAATTAAGAGTTGCGAGTTCTTGTGATCTTGATTCAATTTTTCATTCTCACTCCCTCCCCATTCTCTTTGATCATAAAGCGAGTCAGGAGACTTCGTTCTTTGTGTGGAGGTCCTTGCGGCACTTGGTGTCCCTAAGGTTGTGAAGAAAACTCATCCGATCTTTGTGATCGTGTGAGAGAGGAAATGGGTTGAAAGAGACCCGTCCTTTATGGATTCCTCAATGGGGACATAAACTCTTCGGAGTTGAACCCCTGGAAACAAATCACCTGTGTATTTTGCATTGATCACAATCTTCGCGGTTCGGTTGTTCCTCTCCCCTTTCTAGTTATCTTGCTTGTGATTAATTTGAGTTGGCTCCTCAAGCAATACACAAATGATTGAGCAACCCTAAGCAAGAAGGACTCCTTTTCCACACTACCATTTATTCTATACTCGTTCTAACGCTAACCAAGGTGAAGTTTGTGTTCAAAGTTTGTAAATTTCAGGTTTCGTCTATTCACCCCCTTTAGGCAACTTTCATATAGCATAGGGACTACTTCCATTGTCTCGAATCTGATGATTCATCCATTCCCTCTCTCGCTGATCTCTTCTATTTAGAGTGTCTAAAGAGTTTTTTTAACCAACTCCTCCTAGACTGACTCTAGTGAGAGCATGTAACAGTTTCTCTCCTCTGAGGATATCTCCACTAGTTCTCAAGAGAAGTCCCTAAAATTAGTTTAGGGTGTTATTAACCAAACATCATCCTCCAACAATTTTTAAATAAAGTTCTCATATTATTTTTTTTCTAAATATCCTTATTTAGTTCCTAAACTTAAGGAGTTGTTTCACACTCGCAATAGCATATTTCGTGTCAATCACATCTGAAATCACTTGTCTGCCATTGAGTTTGTGCATGTATACAAGTGATACACTTTGAACGTTTTGAGCTGTAAAAATGATGGATTTATCATCCTCATTTGATAAGTCTGAAGATGATCCATTAAAAAGTTTAGAGGAAACCGATCGACCGTGATTCAAACAGAATGAAAATAGTAATCAAGAGAAGAATGATGATTATTAAACTTTGTTGTATAAATAAAACCAAATTTAAAGCTGCAACTAATAACTAGAAAAAATGGGTTAGCATAGTTTAGAAATATTTAATAACCTAAAATTTAGAAACTGTTGGAGATTAAGATTGTTTTTGCTCCCAATATGTATTTAGCAATTTACTAAATCTGAACATAGGGTGTTATTTTTAGAGAATTTGTGGACTAAGTCTCACCTTTTGATAATTCAGGACTAAATGAGACTAAACTATAGGAACTAAACTTTAGTACCTGAAACCGATCCTTATTTTTGCAAGCTCCAGCTCTCCTAAACATGGGAAAATATCCTATGCAATCACTTATCCTGGTGCAAGCATGCAATCAAGCGATCTGGTGCATCCGATCTAGATCTAATGGTAACTGTTATTTTACATTTAACCCCTTCCACCTGAAACCTAGTGTCTATTTTACATTTAACCACTTCCATATGAAACCGTTGGATCTAGACTGGATGCTCTGGATAGTTTGATTGCACGCTTGCACCAAAATGAGTGATTGCACAGGATATGTCCTCCCTAAACATGCCATTGATGTCATTCCAGGAGATGAAAAAACCCAAATAGTGTCACTCTACAAATTTTGATAATTTCAGACTTATACCTAGTTTTTTTGTTAATGCTATAAATTTCAAGATTTATGTATTAACTTGATGTAGTAGTCTAGAAAATCAATAATGTTTTCCCAAAAATAGTGTCACTCTACAAAGTTTGAACGTAAAAATCGTCATGAGGTGATGAAAAAACCCATAGCTGTTGACACAGGGGCGACGGCAGGGGGCACAGGGGGGCAATGTCCCCCCTAATGCTTCCCTAATTCTATAGGAGATGTTAATTTTTTAAGCTAATTCTTATGTAAATAGTATAAAAAATGTTTCTAACAGCCCCCCTAATCTAATTTGGCCCCCTAAATTTGGATCCTGGCTTCGCCCCTGTGTTGACAAGTTTGAACGAGTAATTTGTGTGGGGTAAAGCAAATAGTTTGGTGCATGCGGAGGGTGTGCGCTATTTCTCCTATAATCTTTGACATGAATGCATGTAAAACTCTAACTCGATTTTCTTAACAGACACCGATCCAACTTCGTCTTCATCATTTGGTGAAGTTGAGTGGCTGTATTTTCAGAATTTCTTTTGTACATAGAAACTATGCTATGAAACACTATACAGTCTCGCAATGGTTCTGTCTCTTCCAAACACCATTACGACAAGCCTGAATCTCAAACACTTTTCAGGTATTTACAGAGGCTGCCTGACCAGGAACCGCCGTGCAGCTTCCTACCGAATGTTGATGACATGCTGCAAACCCCCTGCTCCACGAGGTTCTGAAACCGGCGTCTCGTGCACAACCTGCATTCTCAAGAAAGCTAAGTTCACGTTGTGATTATTCGTAAACGAAGCTGGAATTGGAATTCTTCTTTTTTTTACCAATGTAGCCGCCAGCTCTGCTGCCCAATTCGTTTAAAGAAGCTGGAACTGGAACGCGAAATGTACCTGGATTCTAAAGATCCGTCGTTGATTGCACCAATGAAGCAATGCGGTAACTGATATCAAGATGACGTAGACTGGTATGACAATTCCAGCCGTTCTGAACAGCAGCAGCTGCACAGGCAGAGTAACTTGCACAGTTCAGGTTTGGATATAAAATAAGGATTAGGGAGATAATAGTGAGATATCAGATTTACTGCCTCACAGTGATTAGCTCTACTGAGCACATTTCATGGTCGCGGAGCATAAGCAAGATCGCGTCACGGAGCACCAACAAAATCATCAACTGCATGCAATTGCGTTAACAAAAAAAGCAGTTGAATGCAGATTGAACACTCATGATAAAGTAGAAAATTTGCCCTTCGTAAACACTTACAGCAATGGCAACTACTCGGCAATATACGACTCCTTTCAGGTGGAGGTTCTGAGAATCAACGCTTGATGCACCATCAGCCTGATCCGAGGTTTGACCATGACTAGCACCGTTGTTTTCTCGTACTTCCCCAGCTCCCCTGTAATGGGACTAACTCTAGTTACTAGGCGACCCACGAATGATCAGCTTTCAGATCTTTGCAATGTCCATTTTGTCAGAGAAATAGAGGCACGCATAATGCACCGAGTGATACCTTGAATTTATTAGGCTCCTTCCATGCCGAAACAAAGGAGCAGTGTAATTTGGTTCGAATTGCTGTGGCATCAAGAGCAGAAAAAAGTCAGACGACAGTAGTGTTCTGTCATTCAACACCGTGGACTCAGTAGGGGTTTTTCTCGTCCTTTTTATGACAGGTAGTAAATCTGAAATGGATATTTTCAGCTTAAAGTGAAAAACTAAATTGTTATTATGGAAAGAGAAGTGGGAAAGAACCTCTAGCTATGTTGGTTATGTGGTTTGAGTCTCAGGCCGTGAGAACTCCCTGTGGAAACCACTTTCTGGAGTCATGAGGGGGGATAAGTGTGAGCATCTTCAACAAGAATTTAGTGTTTAGAGCTACAAAATCATTTACAACTCCAACAATTGAGTCTTATATTATGTTATTAGGAAATATATTATGTTATTTAGGAAGTAAAAAGTTAGGAATAGTGTACAAAACAAGGATAGAGCTCCAGCATATAGGTCCTATATTTAGGACCTAGGATGCTGGGTCCTTTGATTATTTGATGACTTTTTGTAAAATAAAACCCTGTTATAGCAGATTTTTTGTGTTAGAGTCCTATATTTGAAAATACAATTCTGTTTATGACTTCCGTTGGAGATGCTCTTAGAGTATAAGTACTTGAGACTCTTCTGAAACTCAATTTGATATGATGCAGCTATGGCACACATGAGACTATTTATTAGTGAATAATCATCATCTCAAAGTTCTCAACTTGATAATTTAATAACTCTTCTGATTTTAATGTTGAATCTACTATGGCATATTTTGGTAAATCACTCACTAATTGTTTTCTAAAGTTATTGAAGAATCATTTGAGGTCTGTATTGACTTAGAAAGGCTAGATGTTTTTTTTGGCTATTTTATGCATCGAGAAGAAATTACTAAATGAGATTAATGTTGATGCCATTATCAATGGTTTTGCTTCTACAAACGTTAGAAGAAAATTTTAAAGTAATGTTCATGATTTGTTTGATAAAGAGTGTGTTTTTATGCATTAAAGTTTGTTAAAAACATCATTACTATTATAGTTATATTCTCATATTTTAGGTACATTCTGTTGAGAATGATTGCTTATGATAAGGAAGTTTGGGAAAGCGTCACCTGCAAGCATATCTCACAGATGGTGTCTCCCTTCTCGTTGCACCACCGCTGGACGCATCTGTGGTGAGCGTACTGCAACCAGCAACAAACTGATTCAAGCAAAACCATCTGTGTTGCCCATCATGATGGAAATAAAACGGAAAGGAAATAATCGGTTGGCATGTTCATATATAACTGGTAACACAAGAAATCCCTGATTGCATTGTACTGTACAATATAATAAGGGGGGTGTTCCTAAACTTTAGAGACTAAGCTTTAGTCTATAGAAATTGTATTTGGAAGACTTATCTGTAGTCACCCTGTTTGGTATTTTAGGTACTAAAAGTGACTAACTAGGTGAAAATCAAACACCCCTAAGTTTGTTACCCAATAGCATCTTGCTAGAAATGAAAAAAAATATAATGTAGCCATCAATTTGCTGGAGTTTTAAGACAATACTTTCACTGGGTGCAATATCTATGATTGAGCTTGAGCATGGAGACTGGAGTAATGGATTTCAAAGAGAGTTTGAACTTGTTGGGTGATTAGTCTGTGCAGCATCTTTTTTTTAAAAAAAAAACGTGAAGGTGTAATTTTCATATACGCTGTAACCGTCGATGCAAGGGTAGCAAGCCCAGATATCAAACTGGAACACCGAAAAGAGAAGCAGAGGAAATTAATCTTGCCTTCAAGCTGCCCTTGCAGCAGCAGGGTGTCTCCATGTAAGCCTCGTCGCCTTCCTCTTGGCAGATTCTGCACTCCACCATGACACCACTCTTGCCCTTGCCCATGCCCGGCTGAACATCTTCAGGAACAGCGGAGGGATCCGTACGGTCGTAGCCGGCGGCTGTTGAGGCTACGGCATCGGCAAAGGTCTCCTGGATGGCGGACTGGAGCGTCGACTCCGTCAGCAGCCGGCCCGTCATCAACGCGAAGTGGTCCGCCATCCTCGGCGCTGCTTCCTAGACGCACGCTGTCGTTGGAGAGGTGGAATCATCAGCACAAACCCGTGGTCGGCATGCGGCGGCGGCGATCGCTGGAACGCTGAAACGAAGTTTCTTCTCAGAGTTAAGAACAAACGCCGCCAAACTCATCTGAATTTTAAAACCAGGTGACAGCGACCATCTCCGATACGAAAATGTTGTGCTTTCTACGAACACGGGAGCACGGACATGGCACCGAGACCGCTGAAAAGGAGTCTCCTTTCGACCATCTTTTTTTTTCGCTGGACTCGCTCGATGTAGAAAGGGGGGGAATGCAGAGGTATGCATGGAGGCGGTGAAAAGGGCTACCTGGGTCCAAAGAGAACGGAAGCCAGCCGACTAGCCGAGGCTGAAAGAAAAGGCGCCAGGTTTTCACGGCACGAGACGCGTTATAGCACGCATCACGCCTGGCTCTGCCGCCGCAAAGATCCTGCTGGATTTCTCCACGAACATAGGGAGGGGAGGGGAGGGGAAGAAAGAAACGGAAGGATGCGATGCAAAGGCCGCGGAGAAGGCAAGGGAGCAGGAGCAGGGCAAGCAAGGAAGATCAGAGAAGCAAACTTAAGGCGACGAGCCAAGGCCCAAGGAGGCTTGCGAGGCGGGACTAGGATAACTGAATTCCTTAAACACCCTGGACGATAGGGAGAGAGAAGCAAAGGTTCCGGATATCCTACTGTAAACCCCAAAAGATGATTTGAAGCTGTAACAGATAACCGCTAACATTAAACCATATTTGTTTAAGTTGAACCATAATCAGATTTCATATTAAAAACAGATACCAATCAATTCAAACTTATTACAGCTGTCACTGAGTGTCAATCATTATCATTGGCATTTACGTTATATTTTATGAACCAAATAGTACTTAAAAGTTTAGGTAGTTCTTTTACTATATAAGGGATAATAGTATGTGATTTTTTATTGAAACATATATATATATATATATATATATATATATATATATATATATATATATAGGCTCTGTTTAACTATAGGAAGTCCCAACCACGTACCGACCAGGTGCGCAGACCGCACCATACCCTTTTTGGCTTATTATATCTAACTGCTTACGACAAATTATAATACGAGTTATGCTGATGTGTGTAACAATTTATGCAAATCTATGGGTCATCGCGTAGATTTCGTCCCGCATATTACGTGCATAGGGCCCACGATCCCACCCCACGTGCTCGCAGTTATCCAGTCCCACGCCGTCACTATAAAAACACCCCCACACCGTCAGGGATTAGGTTTTAGCGGCGGCGACGGTTCCCTCGGGCGTGCGAGCGCCGGTGATCCTGGGGGCCAGCAGCGGTGCCGCCCAGAGGCAGGCGACCGACGGTGGCGCTCCACCAGGAACGAGCGACAACGACGCTCCCGAAGACAACGGCGTTCTCGAAGCGGACGGACGGCGGCAGCGCACCCTAGGCCCGATAACAACGGCGTTTTGTCTCGTCCGTCTCTGTGATGGCCGCCGCCGCTGTCGCTCCAGTGTCTGTGGCGCCATCCCCTGCGCTAAAGGCCAACAACAGCAGGAAGGCGGTGGTGCCTAGGATGACTGGGTACGAGCTGCTCAAGCGCGTCAAGGAGTCGGCGGCGCTCAGGGACATCCTCGTCGTCATCATGTCATCGGAGAACGTGCCCACCCGCATCACCCGCTGCCTAGAGGAGTTCGACCCGCGCCTCGCCGTAATTTAGGCCCTATTCGTCGTTACGAAATAAATTGATGTACGCTAAAATTTGTACCCATTTACGCTGTTTTGGTTCACGTTTTACGCTGAAATTTGACCGAGCCATAATCCGTGCACGATCGAACGTGCGCAATTTTCACACCGTAATTTTCGGGCCCCATTCGCTGTTACGAAACAGGTCTATAATTTACGTAAATTTTGTATTCATTTACGCTATTTCGGTTCACGTTTTATGATTAAATCCACCCGAGCCAGAACCCTAGCACGATCGGCTGCACACGATTTTCACGCCGTAATTTTGGGCCCCGTTTGCTGTTACAAAACAGATATAGGATTTACGCTAAATTTCGTATTCATTTACGCTGTTTTAGCTCACGTTTTACACTGGAATCCACCCGAGCCAGAACCCGCGCACGATCGCTGCACGCGATTTTCACGCCGTAATTTTGGACTCCGTTTGCTGTTACAAAACAGATATAGGATTTACGCTAAATTTCATACTCATTTACGTTGTTTTAGCTCACGTTTTACGCTGGAATCGGCCCAAGCCAGGACCCGCGTACGATCGACTGCACGCGATTTTCACGCCGTAATTTTAGGCCCAGTTTGCTGTTACAAAACAGATATAGGATTTACGCTAAATTTCGTACTCATTTACGCTGTTTTAGCTCACGGTTTACGCTGGAATCCGCCCGAGCCAGAACCAGAACCACATATTGCATGATTTATGCTGTCAAGTAAATGTCATTATGCAATCGTAAACGCTATCCACAGTGTAATATTCGTTCCACGTGATTTGGGCGTCAAAAGATTCCTTTATGCATGGTTTACCCATCTTTATCCATATATATATGCATTCGTATATTGCCTTACGCTTATCGTCCTGGATTCTTGGTTGTCGATTGCATGGCTGACGCAAGCACGCGGGTGCTCGGTCGACCACGTCCTGGCTAGGGCTTCCATTAGTAGGGGAAGCCTAGGGCTTCCATTATATATATACGTATATATATATATGGACGAGCTAATAGAAGCCTGGAGCCCAGGCTTCCATTAGTACCGGGAAGCCCCAGCTAGGTATACCTACGCGCATGTAGGCATGCATTCGATCGTGCACGGTTCTGGTTCAGGCAGATTTTAGCGTAAAACATGAACCAAAACAGCGTAAATGAGTACAAATTTTAGTGTAAATCGTAGATCTGTTTCATAACGACGAATGGGCCTAAACATTACGGCGTAAAAATCGCGTGCTTCCGATCGTGCGCGGGTTCTGGATCGGGCGAATTTTTTTGCGTAAAACGTGAACCAAAACAACGTAAATGGGTATGAATTTTGGCGTAAATCATAGATCTATTTCGTAACGACGAATGGGGTCCAAAAATTACGGCGTAAAAATCGCGCGCGTCCGATCGTGCGCGGGTTCTGGCTCGGACGGATTTTTGCGTAAAACATGAACCAAAACAACATAAATGGACACAAATTTTAGCGTAAATCGTAAATACAAATTTTAGCGTAAATCCTAAATTGTTTCATAACGACGAATGTAGCCCAAAAATTATGGCGTAAAAATCGTGTGCGTTCGATCGTGCGCGAGTTCTGGCTCGGGCGGATTTTTGTGTAAAATGTGATCCAAAACAGCGTAAATGAGTGTGAATTTTAGCATAAATCGTTGATCTGTTTCATAACAAATTACGGCATTTAAATCGCGCATGTTTAGCGTTAGTTTCCGTGCATGTCGCGTAGAAGTTTTTGAACGTAAAACGCATCGACTGGACCATTTATTATGTAACAACTCAAAAGGCAACACATGGTTCAGATCTCAAAAATAAGAAACTTGTCATTTCATATCCATGAACCCATAAATGATATACAAAATACGATAATGAGTGACACAATGATGGTCAGGATGTTAAAAAGATCCATCATTCATGTCGCACACATCAATCAAGAACGATGTCATAAATATAACAAAGATGGCAGATGCCATGCCATAAATCATGTCAATATATGTGCATGCTGAACCAATAATAGAAAACACAATTAAAAAACAAAATCATCAGAACACTTGACTTCTGTTATAAAATGCTTCTTATGCTTCTTTGTAGCCTATACATAGTTCCTCCATATGCTTTTATGATTCCTAAAAGCAATAGGATAAGTGAGATAAAAATGAAAGAATACAGTCCAAAACTTTAGTAACTTACTTCTTTATCCTCTAGCATTTCTTTAGAACAATTATTATA
Organism: Zea luxurians; assembly: GCA_029449295.1. Lineage (NCBI taxonomy): Eukaryota > Viridiplantae > Streptophyta > Magnoliopsida > Poales > Poaceae > Zea > Zea luxurians. The sequence continues at coordinate 11,401,504 of JAOPSE010000057.1, forward strand.
CATTTCTAGTACCACAATAGAGCCATACAAAAATTTTACGACGTAATTCTAGTACCACAGGCATTCATTATACATTTATTTAGAATAATTACATTACCTATCCGTTCATATGATGACCACTATTGGCCTATGAAATCGATGCAACCAGAATTAGTAGTAACACTAAATTTGGGAACAGTCCACTGTGACAGTGACCTTGCTCATTTGCTTTGGTCCATGGAATTGCACGCTCTCACTTCGGACATTGCTTGGACGGTTGGACCAATTGTGACCTGCACCTAAACCGATATGAGCACAAGTGATTGAGATTCGTTTAAAGCCTCAGGTGCTAGCAATAGGTGTCCCTAAAGGTTCAAGTTTTGACATACTATATATGGATACTGTCATAAATTTATGACAGTTCAACCAAAAAAATTATGTTATCAATTACAAAGCTAGACCATTAAAGAAAATTGTGAGGCTAAAATAATGTAAGTCGTTATTACATTGAATACAAGGACCAAAACTTCTTTGAAAAAAAGGTTCTAATAACCCTGTTAATTCATCTATTTTCTTCTAGGACATTTATCTCCTTTTTGCTATTTTTTCTTGAACTATTTGTGCACGTAATACAGACTAAGCACATTCTTAGAATCTAGATGTTTAAAAGCTATCAAATCTAAAGAATGTTTGTGGAGATAAAACATATATAACAAACAAAAAATTAATAGATATCCCTTCAAAATTAGTGCGTCGACAGTAGGCTGCAAATATGCAGATGCACCTAAAAGATAAGAATGTAAAATCACAGGACCTTTACCAGCTGTACCTCAAACACCAGTGGCTCTTTAGCATGAGACAGTAGACTTCATCTCAGTCTAAACTACAATTTGAACCCAGAACGTGTCGCGCCCGCTGCAAATGATATGTGATATGAAACTGAACTTAATTCTAGGAAACTGCAATTCAAAATAACAGACAAGAACTAAGGTATGTGCAAGCAAGTGCATTCACCATTCCTTTCTTAAGCAAAGGTTTGAGAGGTATAATATATATTAGCAGTACCTATCATTCAACTTGTCCCTCATTTTTTTCACGACAAGCCTTGGATTTTAGACCAGATGAAGATGGCCCATCTCTACCCCAACACAAAACAAAGTATTTATATTATCATTGTAGAGAAAAACATAAGGAAATACCACATACAAGTTGAATGTTATGTTCATAGTGTTAGTGATTGCATTGGCAAGCACAAGAAAACGAAACACACCGGAACACATGGGAATTGAAATTTGATGGAAGATAATTGACAACAATATGCTATACAACCACTATTATCTGTTTGCATTTGCACACTTAAATGTCTTACAATCCTGATGGCGTTTTAGAACCTTTCAAGCCCAATGTTTCCTATTTACCCCATGAAAAGGAAGGACAAGATGCTCAAATAAACACACACACAATGGATATAAACTTGACAGACTTTAGCTACATGCATCTCCATGGATACCCTCAATCCAATGTCTGCTATAAATTGCAAAGTAAGTACCAAATGCTACACCAGAAAATACATAGAGGAAATGAAAGTGCAGAGTAGCTGCTCGAGTATATAATAAACCATTGTGCTACGAGCATTTTAGACAGAAGATAAAGAACAAAATATCTATGGACATGATAATGCAAACCATTACAATATGTTATATCTGTGTACTGAAAAACTAGAGTTTATGTCCCATCCAAGTTATGATAACTGACAGTCTAATTTACATTTTACAAGTCACAGAAAAGAGAAGCAGCACAATGCAAAAGTTGACTGATTATTATTGCAAGAAAAAGCATTACAAATATATGAACACCAAGAAAGACAATGTCTCTGTCCTTTCATTAGTACTCCAATGTGACAGAGTAACGTAGCAATACCCTTGATCATGAAATGGTTTCTAATATCAATAACCTTTATTGGGTGACGTAATACATTTACACAAAAAAGCATCGAAGGACCAAACAGTGCATAGACCAGAAGGTTCTTATAAAACTAAATCAAATAAAAGGTTACACATTCATAATGCAAAAGAAGAGCATAAGCTTCGTTAACCACACGATTCCATGTAGTTATTGTAATTTTTATTCTAGCTAACAGAAAGTGAGAACCATACATATGGTAGGTATTTATAAATTCAGTTATTTTTATAAAAAAAAAGGAGCTTTAATTCCGGTGGAACCATTTAAGATCTGACAATGAATCCGTAAGATATGGAATTCAAAACAACACAAGATTCATGTCCTTGACATTATTAACATCCATATAAACTCTGCAATATTCATGTCTAATTTCTGGCAATCTGAAGTCCAAGGAAGAAGAGTAACCTGCTCATCGTGGCCTTAAGGAAAATACATCACTCGACTATCGACCGCAGGCAATGAAACAAGAGAGCCGACACATGCATGCCACAACTCAGAATTCAGGCACTTGTGCTCTTTAGCTTCTGAAAAAAGGCAAAAGCATTTGAGCATAGGACATAACTGAATGAAGTTTACAAATAATCTCATAAATGAAGTGGTAGTTGTAGATCTACAAAGCATCTTACAAACAAATCCTAGTTCATGAAATGGTACTAAGAAAGTATTATTATGAGCAGAATGGCAAGGTTTTTTAGTATAAAATGGATATAATTGTTAATAAAAAACATGTTTCTAGAAAAAGAAATATTATGAACGGAGTCTGCATCAAGAACCTCATATTTCATTACTAATTTGCTTATGCTGAATTAGACAAAGTGCTGAAGAAGAACAACAACGATTGCAAAACATGTCAACGGCTTAATAAATCACCCAACAGAGGAGTGAGGCGAGCTCAGAGCCCATCACATTGGATCACATAATGACTGAGGAATTTAAATCAAGGGGTAGAAGCAAACCAACAACTTATCTAGTTATCCTACAGATTTAAACCACCTCACGAAAAATACAGTACTAGTGTACTATGCAGTATGCGCAGAGCACAAAATCTGGTACAAACTGTGAAATGAATGCCAACAAGCGATGTCGTACCTAGCAAAAAACACAATTCAAAAACTATATTCTTTGATACTGAGTATACTATCATTGTCAGCCATATAAAAAAGATAAGATCTATAGAAGTACCACACAAATAAAGAGATCAAAAGTACTAACGGGTAGTAGCATACAATAGCATACATAGAGTAGCAATTCGTATCTAAACTGAGATTCAGACCTAAAAACATAGGACATCGAAACTAGACCTAACAACAAAAAATGATGAATGAAATTAAAGACACAAAGAAACATTAAAGGGCCACGACAAAAAATGATTTCTGAAAAAGGATTCACGGAAGGAAAGATCCCATTTGCTAACCAGCCTCGAGGGTCGCACCTGCTCTGGCACCACGTTGGCAGCAACCATCATCATCACAGCATAGGCACCAGCAGGCCGGCGATGACCGCACAGGCTCTGCACCACGAGGCCGTGGACGAAAATCGACACTGGCCATGGACGGAAATCGACGCTGCGAGGTGGTCTGGCAGAGTGGAGCCTTGTTGGAGGGTTGAAGGCGACACAGTTGTGGTATAGACGCCGGATGTGGTTATGCGGAGATCGAACTTAGGAGCTGAAGTGAAGGAGGCGGATGTGGCGCGGAGGAGCACGGAGGGCGGTGCCATGGATGGGGATGAGGAATGAGGAATGGGAGAACGTGTGCTAGGGTTGCCGCAGGGAATGCGAATTGACCGGGTAGGTGGGGACATTGGGATAAACGTGGATTGACTGAACCGAGTTGTCTACATTGGTTACAGTTCGGATGGGCTGGACCAGAGGATATTATTATTAGACCAGTTCATGGAAAGCGGAGGGCTCTTAATAGATATACTATATATATAGTGTAACACCCCAGTTGTTTATATTCCGCTCGACAATAAGTATGGATTTAAGCACGTGATATCAGTAAATCATACGGTCACTAAAGTCTAATTATCTTCATTTATCGCGATTTTTATATCGCATCTGTTTCGTCGAACGTGAGTTTGGTATCGTTTTTATTTTTATCTATCTGGGCTCTTCCTAAATTTTCGTGATGTTCGGAACATTGTTGTTCCAAAAATTTGTGCGTCCGGTGATTATTTAAAATTCATCGCTCGCACGGATACGAGTTTGGAAGCCCGACCCACTCGAATAATTTTTATCCCAGGCCAACTAAATAGAACCCGACGACTAAGTTTCCGGTATAAAATAATGTAGTCCCCTTTTTGTCATCCGTGACATCGCGTCTACGGATGTTTAATTAAATTGTTCTCTAGTCGAGTGTTCGAGTAGCGAACGGAAATCATCTGAAGTCAACTGAATCAAATGCAGATTAAAATACAGAAGTCGAAATCCGTTTAATTTAGTCTGTTGCTTCTCGCTTCAGTCTAAATCTTCAAAAGTGAATTAACAGTACGATTTTATCCGAGTTCGGAGAATTCGCCAAATCAAATCGTTAGTCCTTGGATTTCCGTTTCGAGATTCGGGGAATAGGATGTGTAGTTGAATAGCGTTTCGATCCTAGTGTACATTGCTAAAAATTTGGACTCAAAAATATCTGCGATTTTCTATAAAGAAAATCTATCGTCGCTCAAAGCATGCAAAAATCTCGGCTACCTAGCTTTATCCCGTCGTTCCCTGCTCAGATTTTTTCAAGCGCACGTGAGCTTCCTTATCTCCTCTTCTCCTCTGATATTTCACAGCGTTGTATGATTTTTTTGAGCCATGGCCGCGTACACTTCGTCAATTCCCTGCAATAAAAATCTTTCCTGCGTCCCTATCTCTACGCCGCCCTTGGGTTCTTCAAAAGAAAAATCATGACGTGTTTTTCCCTGCGTTGCGCGCGGAGCGTCCTCCCTGCTCCTCTCTACCGCGCGCCCTGCTCCCTCTCTGGTGCGCGCCTGCTCCCTTCCGGCGCCCTTGCCTCCATCTTCCATGGCGTCCAGCTTCTCTCTCGCGCGGCTCTCCCTCTCCAAGCTCCCTCCCCCAGCTTCTCTCTCCCCATGGCCGCGGCACCTCTGCTCCCTGGTCCAGCGTGCAGCTTGCCTGCTCGGCTGTAGCTGCCGCGCGTTCCCCTGCCCTTGGCTTCCTGCATCGCGTGGTCGCGCTCCTCCCTGCTCCTCCCTCAGCTCGGTTTCGAGCTTCTTCCTCCCTGTGCTATCTTCTTGTGCGCGCGCATTCCTGCTCATCGCACGCATCTCCCATAGCCACGCGCCTTCCCTGCTTCTCTCCCTCCTCTGCTCGGATCCCTGCTTGTGGAGCTTCATTCCGCTCCCAGCTTCCTCTGCCGGTGCCCAAGCTTCTAGTCCTTCAATCCGCGGCGCGCCCGATTCCTGCTCGCCGGCGCCCCCAAGCCTCTTCTTCCTGGCGCCCAGCAGAGCGGTTCCCTGGCACGCTTGCCTCCTACGCGTCCATCTCCTTGCTCCTCCTTTCTCCCAACCGTGCGCCCCTCCAACGGCTTCTCTGCGCGGCGTGCCCTGCTCGCTGGGCCGCGCGCAGCTGTTTTGCCGAAGCCCTCCCATGGCGCCCAGCCGAGTGGCTCCCGCGCGCATCCCCTGCAAGCTCCTCACGCTGGCCGCGTTTCTCTGCTCGACCTCTGCTACTCCTCTGTGCGCAGCCGCGTCCCACTGTTTGGCTACGGCTCATCCTTCGCGCTCGGCTCCCTGGTATTCTAGCTCGTCGTCACATCGTTCGCCGTCGACCTCACTAAATCTCCCCTTGCTCGACGCTGGTGATGGTCGTCGTGGAGCACCGCTGCGAGCTCCCAGCGCCCTCGTCTTCAGTCTCACTCTTGTCGTGGATGTCCTGCGCTTTGTCCCATCATCACCGTTCGCGTCGGATATCAAACCTCCGCACGTCCTAGATGCGTCGTCGCCACGTTCATGTGTTGCCATCCGCGTTTTATGTTCATGCCGACAAAAGGATCCCAAAACAGTGTGGAGAAGCAAGTCCCAGGTCGACGCCCCAAGTGCTCGGCGAAAGGCCTGAACAAGGATCATCGCCATTTGTGCGGAGTTCTAGTTAATATGGAGAGATTCCAAGAGTTGTGGATTGATTAGAGGGTGAAGCTCAGTTCAATGCTCGCAAGGTGTTGGATCGAAGATTTTATTCGGAGACTGTCGACGTTCTCGCAAGCTTTGAGTCGGACTTACTTTGGATGAGAAATCCCTGATGTTCAAGAGAAACGAGGCCTGTAAGCGCTCTCTTGGAACTCGACCAAATGTCTAAACTGAAAAATCGTTATCGCCCTCGCGGATATCGAATCAAATCGGTCTTGGTAAGCCAATTTATTATTTCGATTAATCGAATTAGATTAACTAGATTTATTAGTCGTAATAATTCTCGTGTTTTGCAGGCACGTCGTGTTTGTGTTAGATGTTTGCTAAAGTACCTTAGCACCTCCGATAATGTAATCGTGTGAAATAACCGCGTAATATGGTACACCTTAGGTCTAAAATGCAGAATAAATGAAATATTTAATGGGACTTATGCATAATAGCTGAGAATAGTAATTTTAGAAAGTTAATGAAAGTTCTTCTATCAGGATTTTATAAGTGTTAGGTGTCCAAGAATTGTGAAGTTAAAGTATAAGTCATTTAGTGTGCTCTCTAAACTAGGTATGATATTCTTTGTATGTTGGTCGATTTCATGATTTGAATGAATGTTGATTGCTATTTCGAATATTTAGGATTAAGTAACATCGTTATATCTGTTTCAACCAAAATCTAGGGTCTGTCTGATAAGTAATGCGTATAAACACTTTAGGTCTTTTAGTTCTAAAGTTGGAATTGGTATATTGTATAAAATATGCTTGGTTATAGGTTATAAGTGTTTCATCCTTTTTAGCGTAGATTATCTATCTTGTACTATTTATACTCGTGCTCATACATGTGCATCATGCATCTCATGAGGTACGATAAATAACCGCGTGGTGCGGAAGACGAGCCAAGTCGACCCCAAGCGCGGGCTAATCCGCAGGATGATGCTGATGGACGAACCGGAAGATGGATAATCTGAACGAGTGCCAAGCCAAAGGATGATCGCCAAGTGGTCGCCACCTAACAACACTAATGAGTGTTATTCAGGCAAGCCCTGGTGCATTTGCCACCTCCTTGATATTTTAAAATCTTTATCACCTTGTTTGATGCATTAGGTGACAGGAGTTGTGTGCTAAACCGTTGATGCATTTCCTTCCTTGAAAATTGATTACCCTTCCTTGATACCCTTTTCGAAAAGAATTTTATGATGCTTAGCCTTGCTTTAGTAAACAGAAATGTTTTGTTTTAAAACAAAAGTGATGCTTCAGTGGGTGGGAATGTTTTCGAAAAGAAAAAACTTGTGATGGTGGATCCATTACGGCCATAATGGGTTCAACATCGGAAAAAGATGTACCTCTGCCAGGTACCAAACTTTGGGTTGAAATTAATAAAGCTGAGACCGGGCGGTTGACTTGCATGAGAAAGGAGTCTCGGAGTAGTGTCTCCGTCTGTGTCGATTAATGACCTTCTCGATGTAGGCTTGCTGATCGATGACCTTTTAACTAGTCACATGCCTCATCATGGGTAAGCTTTGCCTCGGGCAGACTAATACCAGAATAAGATAACACGCAATGGGAGTGGAGAGATGGCGAGAGTAGCGTGTACCCTCCGTGGCAAGAGGCTGGATGGTGGTGTATCTGTGCTCTCGGTTGGCGTGAACCTGATCTGGTCTTAAGAACCTCGGTGGCGAGTTGACATATGCAAGGGTTAAGTGCTACATATGTCGTGTGATCGGAGATCCCCAGCTGGGTATTAATCGATTCGGATCGCTGTTACTTCTCGGACATGAAGACTTGGTCACTGTCCTACACGTAGCAATCCAGTGAACTAAAGGGATGATGAAAAGATGGCTAGTGTAGGCCAAGTGTTTGAACTAGGGTAGAAAGAACTCTAGATGTAGGTAATTTTACTTAACCTGATAAGTAAAAATGGATTTTTAAGGATCCACTCATAGTAAGCTTTTCTACAAAACAGAGTCTTTGATTCTTGATAAGCCATTCCTTGAATCCTTTTAGAGCCAGCATACCCTTGAGAGTCTTTTCTTTAGTCGGGTAAGTATTGCTGAGTAATTCCGTACTCAGGGTTTTATTCCCTGTTGTTTTTCAGGTTTTAACCTTGTGCTGTTGTTGATGGTGTTAAGTGCCGGTGGGCTCGGCCTTCTTATAAGTCTAAGTAACTCTTCTATACTTCTTATCGAGGATGGTCACTTGAGCTAGCATATATTTCAAACTTATACTTTTGTAAACACTCTGATAAACTAATGTAAAGTTTTTGTAACTTGTAAAAGTTGGTAATAAGATTTCCGCTGCAAAAATATTGGTGTGTGTGATTTGTATTACTTAATCTCGCGATCTTGGTTGTAGGTGGTTTATTTATCCGATGTCCTTGGGGCAATCAGACGGATCCTGTTAAGTTATCTGGTGCACATGCATAGCCGTCTGAGGTCTTTGAGACAAGGACAGGTGTATGTGGGCCTAATAACTTGAGAGGTTCTGCCACAGGCAGGTATCGGAGCAGGATTAAGTATATACGGTCACATACGTATTTTCAAAACAAAAGTTTTGGTTTTGAAAAACCTATTTTCAACTAAACACATTGTTTGGCTTTGAAAAACAGTTTTGAAAAAAACTATAATGCTAGCGACATCCTCTGTTAAGCCCTAAACTAAGGACTATCAGGTGGCTTATTTAAAACCATAACCCACAACCGGGTGGGTATTGCATACATGTGTATTGTTATTTTTGAGGCCATTCAGTCTTGAATGGATCGACGCTCAGGTAAGGTGAGATGTGAGAGCATGACCGAACAACCGTCGGTCTAGGGAAGAGTATAAAAAGCGCTTGATTATATACATGTTACACATATGTATATATGAAGGCTGCGATGTGGAGTATTTACTTTTCTGGGATTCAGTACCCCATGGGTGTGTATGGGTATATAGACATGGGAATACTGAGAAGTGTAATGTACTTGCAACGACGCACCTATGCTCAGGTAAGAAGGTGAGTTACCATAATGAGTTGCCCTACGGTTAAAGTGTGGCAACGACGCCTATGCGTGGCTCGGTGCTTAATGATGAGCTGGCCTCCATATAGAAATATATGGAGTATAAACTGTGATAAACTGTCAGGTGTGAATTGCATCATTGGGAAATGGGATGTGATGAATTTTCTGCAGGTACACTAACCTCGAAAACGTATGTGTAGCTAACGACTAGCAAAATACCGTGAGAGTCGTAAGTATTCCACCGATATAGAACGTTATTGCACATTATGTTGGCAAAACTTGTGAGGACGAATAGGACGAGCATGCATCCTGATTGTTGCATCATGTTTGTCACCTATACATCAAAAATGCTTTTCTCATCCTTATTCCAGTAACCAGTGATTGTAGAGAATGCGGTGTAATGTTGAATTGTGAACTTCAATGAAATAGTTGTCCTCCGTTCCTTAGGTAATCTATTTAGGTATTATATGTGTTTGCTCTTGTGCTTGATGTGTCGATAGAAGGTTATGGACTTGATTGCCTAAACCCAAAACTAATCCATGTTCTTATTTGGTGAACCTAGATCCAAATTTGAATTTACCATTATCCCTCCATGACTAAACTCATGTCAATGAATGCTTAGATAATTTCTTTGTTGGACATATAGTGTACCCGGGCTTAAAACAAGGATCTCGAATCATACTTCCTCCTAAAACCATTCCCTTGTTTGATTTGTGCAAGCTGATGTACCTTATCCAGTTTGCCTGTTCTTAAGGATCGCCATGTTGCTTTATCAACCTAACCTAGGAAAGGCACGTCCAACCATTTTCTTAAGTTTAATGCCTTTGGTTTCCTCATGTCTCTCAAAGGCATACCAATTTAATCTTATGATCATTTTCCCTTCATATCCAATTGGACGTTACTCATTGACCTGGTAATCTCTGTGATGGCCATATAAATATGCTTGGGGCTGAATTAACAGTCTCCCATCGTACTCCCTCACCAACCAATTTTGGTTTTGGCCATGCCTTGTTCATTTCATCGGGCCAGGATCTATTTGGCTCTCTACTTGTAACCGTTCTTACAGGTGGAGTATCTTTTTGTATATTGTCACCCTTGCCTAATCTATTGGTGTCGCGTGAGATTTCTTATTGGTTATGTCTGATAATGGTGTTATGACTAAAACCAGTGGTGTCGTGACGAAACCGAGGGCCTTCTGTGTGTGCGCACATGGTTGCGCTACTCGGCACACGCTAGTATCACAGTTAGTAGTCATAATCCATTATGAGATTATATCAATATGTTATCTTCTATTGACCTTCCCTTGAAACGATTTCGGTGTTGTTTGTTGAAGTGATCAAGCAACATCTGTCATCTCCGTTGGATCAAAAGGGGCATACCACTTTCATGTGTGGTCTTATTTCTTTTGATCTTGGTAGTGGTTACTCATACAAGTTCCCTTTACATCCTTTGTGTAAAGGTGAAGCTCTGGAGCTTTTTAGTGTTGAGAAACAACTGATTAGCTCTCGAAATGGAGATTGACTTTTCCTGCTGCTGAGATACAGGAGTTTGTTCATTCGCTCTCCTACTTAATCCATGTATTTCCTAACCAAGTGGATAATTCATCTCGCATGAAGAAACGGATGAACAACTTAACCAAATGGATTTCTACCCAAGTGCATGATCACCTGGTGACAAGAGTGAACTCTCAACCATTGGCTTACCGATGGTACTGAGAGGACCTGCTCAATGTCAAAAGTAGTTCAACAAGTTGGTTTTACTAACTTGTAACTGCCCAATGAACGAAGGTTGAGTTTAGAGATCATTTTATCGAGTTGTCTAAACTCACTTTGGTTCAACCCATCCTAAGGAGGTACTTACAAGAATTGAGATTAAATCGGCTGGTAACCACTTAATTATCGCTCTAGTCATGCCTCGATCGCCTCACGTGTGCTTTCCCAGCATGTGTGATCAAGTCGAGCCATGCCTAGTGATGGATAAAATGGATTGGTTATGAAGTCAGCATTTAAAAATCCCTCCGTGGGTGATTTTTCAAGTCTCTATTATTCTTCTTGGACTTGGATTCTCTGACTAACACGGGTTAACTGTGAAGTGATTTGACATCCACACCCATCCCCTGTGCTATGAATTTCCTGTAACCACTTGTTGGTAAACCACTTTCTGTGTGTTTTACCCAAGAGGTTGTATCTGGTTCTGTTTGGGTAAAATCGCGTATCTGCCGCTTGCTCAACAGACTCAGATAGTACAGTGTCATCAGAAAAAGCAAACTGCACACATGGAACCTTATGTGTTCCTCTAGCAGACAACGTCTCTATTGGTGGACATTTCTAAAATTAGCCTAAGACGATACCTGTTATGTCCTAGAAACGATATCCTGAGGTACTCGCCTTCGCTCAGGATTGTCTTATGATTATCGCTGATATGGATATGGGTTACATGCTTCTCTACCCTTAGAAGTCTTTCGCTTCGAATCTCGGGACGAGATTCTTTTAAGGGGGGAGGGCTGTAACACCTCAGGTGTTTATATTCCGCTCGACAATGAGTATGGATTTAAGCACGTGATATCAGTAAATCAGATGGTCACTAAGGTCTAATTATCTTCATTTATCACGATTTTTATATCGCATCTGTTTCATCGGACGCGAGTTTGATATCGTTTTTTATTTTTATCTATCCGGGCTCTTCCTAAATTTTCGTGATGTTCAGAACATCATTGTTCCAAAAATCGGTGTGTACCGTGATTATTTAAAATTCATCGCTCGCACGGATATGAGTTCGGAAGCCCGACCCACTCGAATAATTTTTATCCCGGACCAACTAAATAGAACCCGATGACTAAGTTTCCAGTAAAAAATAATGTAGTCCCCTTTTTGTCATCCGTGACATCGCGTCTATGGATGTTTAATTAAATTGTTCTCTAGTCGAGTGTTCGAGTAGCGAACGGAAATCATCTGAAGTCAACTGAATCAAATGCAGATTAAAATACAGAAGCCGAAATCCGTTTAATTTAGTCTGTTGCTTCTCGCTTCAGTCTAAATCTTCAAAAGTGAATTAACAGTACGATTTTGTCTGAGTTCGGAGAATTCGCCAAATCAAATCGTTAGTCCTCGGATTTCCGTTTCGAGATTCGGGGAATAGGATGTGTAGTTGAATAGTGTGTCGACCTAGTGTACATTGCTAAAAATCTGGACTCAAAAATATCTGCGATTTTCTGTAAAGAAAATCTGCTGCCGCTCAAAGCCTGCAAAAAACCCGGCCACCTAGCTTTATCCCATTGTTCCCTGCTCAGATTTTTTCCAGCGCGCGTGAGCTTCCTTATCTCCTCTTCTCCTCTGATATTTCACAGCGTTGTATGATTTTTTGAGCCGTGGCCGCGTACGCTTCGTCAGTTCCATGCAATAAAAATCTTTCTTGCGTCCCTATCTCTGCGCCGCCCCTGGGCTCTTCAAAAGAATGGGGCACCGGATTCCTGCGCCCTTGCTCCTCTCTCCCCATGCATCATCACGATCTTGGTTGTAGGTGGTGGTTTATCCGATGTCCTTGGGGCAATCGGACGGATCCTGTTAAATTATCTGGTGCACATGCATAGCCGTCTGAGGTCTTTGAGACAAGGACAAGTGCATGTGGGCCCAATAACTTGAGAGGTTCTGCCACATATAGTTTATATATTAAGAGCCCTGGACTTCCAATAACTAGAGAAAGCCCAAGTCGGACGGTGCAATTCGGTCGAGCCGGACCAGGTCCGAACGTCTATAAAACAAGACCCGGAGTGCTAGGGTTCAGTTTTTCACGCTCCACCCCGATTCATTAGTGACGGCACGTGCGACGACGGCGGTTGCCCGAGAGCGTGCGCGGTGATGGACTCCCAGCTAGTGGTCGTGTCTCCCTGACCTTGACGCGCAGTGGCGGCAGTTCCTAGGTCTGCGGCGACGGCTCCCCGATCTAGAGGGCGAGCGACAGCGGGACACTTGTGCGGGCAAGCGGTGGCGTCCTCGGGGCCCTAAGGCAGCGGCACTTCCAAGGCCGGCGAGCAAGCGGCGCCCCTCGACGTGCGAGTAGCGACGGCGACGCATGAGGCGCGATGATCGCGCACGACATCCTCCGATCCGGCGCAGTTTGGGCGGCCCGAGTGACGACCTACATTTGTACTTGTGTCATCGACGACGTCCTCCGACCACTACCTCATCCGATTCGTGTTTTCTTTTCGATTATTGTGTTTTATGCCTACCACATATATTATTTACGCTAAAAACTGTACGATTTTTTGCTTGAACACGGAGTTCGTATATCAGTTTGCTGCATGCATATTTTTTGCATGCACATTGGAAAGGCAATTCCTTGATTTATGTTGTTCGTAATTATCATAAAAAATCAAATCAAATCACTTATGTTCGTAAATGCCAGATTTTTACGTCTGTCATAAAACCGTCTCTAATTTTTGCTGGCGTTCTAAGTTGAACCGATATATTATGCTACACAGTGTAAGTATTTATGCGACGTTGTATAAGAATTTATGCTCTATGTGACTCATGTCATCCAATATTTTGCGCGCATGAACTGGAAAGGAAAATATAATCCAAAATTTATGCGCATGCAATGGAAACTCCCATGATTTGCCATAATTTTTGGATCTGTATAAAAATAGAAAACACATGCATGCGGCTACCATGTTTTTCGGATCTACCATAAAAATAGGATCGTAGTAACAACCTACTAGAGCTATCAACCTCTCACATTGGCTCGGTATTTACGCTTATAATTGAGGGATTTTATGCTCAAAACTTAAGGTTTTTATGCTCCAACCTGGAGATGCGTCCACCAGTGAACAACATGCCAGATTTTTTACGCAGTGTACCGAATTGCATAAATACCTACTCCGTGTAGTATAATTAGTAGCAGTATATATAATAAACTAGTTCTAATGTGTTTAGCTGCATGGCTGTTGGAGGGATCTTATATTTATGAAGGAAATAAAACATTAAATATGATTTTTGTTTCTATGCATACAATTCATTTCCTTTCATTGCACATTCTTTCCATTATAAATTCGTGTGCATGCAGTTGGTAACATATTTTTATGCAGTATACCGAATTGCATAATTATCTACACAGTGTAGCATATTTAGTATCAGTATATATTATAAAATGGTCTTTACGCATCTAGCTGCATGGATGTTGCAGCGATCCTAAATTTATGAAGGAAATAAAACATTTAAAAATAGAAACAGCAACACATATCTTTCCTAAATTTACGCGCATGCAAGTGAACGTGTTTGACTCATGCATGCATTCCTTTTTTGCGCGTACAGACGTGAGACAGGTAGCGCACCCGACAGCCTGGTTGAGTCGGCGCGCTGGGTTGAATTAGGTTGCAGGGGTGGTCGGCCTGGGCTTTCTTTAACTATTGGAAGCCCAGGGCTCCCGTTATACCTGCTCTATATATATATAGGTTCATTTTTATGCCCACCATCCCGACGCACGAGCGACGACATCCCCTCACACGACAGCGGCGGTTAGCATGGCACGAGCGGCGATGGCGACCCAGGAGGCGCGAGCAGCGACGACATGGTCCCGGAGGCGCGAGCGAGCGATGGTGCCCCTTCGCACGGCAGCGGCGGTTCCCCAAGGAGCGAGCGGTGATGACGACCCCGGAGGCGTGAGCGCCGGTCGTGGCCTAGGGAGGCGCGAGTGGCCAGATCCTCGTGCGGCAGCGGCAATCAAAGGCACGCGCGAGGCATGACACTCTCCGGCGGTGGTGGCCACACGAGGCGCGACTGGCTCCGGTAGTGATGGCGGTCACGTGAGACATGGGCACGATTTGTATCACCGCCTCTTTGGAGGCATTTGAGTAAGCGAGTGCCTTGACCTGTGTGGTCGGCAACGAGGAACGGGGTTGAGAAAGACCCGACCCTTTGTGGGAACCTCAACAAGGAGTAGGGTACCTTTGTGGTTTGATCGAATCTCGGTAATAATTGTGTCTCGTGTGCTTTTTTGGGTGTGTTTTTGTCTCTCATCTTCTCAGATCTTAAATTCACTTAGTTGGTTTTAATTCAAAGCTCCAACTGTGTTTATTGTTAGTAGATCTCAATAGTTTTAATTAAGTTTGCAGTTGAACATGAGAAGCCCGGTTGAACTGGCCTCACCTGTTGGACTGTGTGTTCTCACAAAATCTCGAAGTTTTTGTTGAGATTCACAGGTGTAGTCTATTCACCCCCTCTAGGCTATTTTCAATTGATATCAGAGCTTCGTACCTCGTTTATAGCACTTAAACGCGTGAGAAAATGGTCATGGCATCTCCAAGGAACAATGAGGATCCCATCATTGAGGAGATCTTGACCACAGCAAGTGGTGAGGAGTTGGATCCTTAGATCCTCAACATCACCATGAAGCTTGCTAAAAAGATGTTCCTCAAAATGAAAGAGGACGAGGCCAAGAGAAAGGTCGAAAAAGAAGAAGCAAGGAGAAAAGTCGAGGAAGAAGACAAAGGAAAGAAGAAGATCGACTACAACGACGATTTGGTTGAACTCCTGATGTCTAAGGTAATGAGAAAAATGAACACTAACACCAAGGAGTCACCAAGTAAGAGTAAGATTCATGAGTTCAATAAAGTTCCTTTTGATCATTCTATATATTTTG
Source organism: Zea luxurians (assembly GCA_029449295.1). Taxonomy (NCBI): domain Eukaryota; kingdom Viridiplantae; phylum Streptophyta; class Magnoliopsida; order Poales; family Poaceae; genus Zea; species Zea luxurians. The sequence goes on from JAOPSE010000057.1 coordinate 11,417,200, forward strand.
TACCAAACTTCTCTTTGGCACCACTCAGAAAACTTCCAACTCTTAGTGAGTTAAATTATGATGAGTGGGCCTGTTGGGGGCTTCATCTTCCGAAGGTCCTCAAAAACACGACTAACATGTTTTCCAAGCAAAATACATTCAAAGGGATCTTCGGCCTTGGAATGAAGCTAAACTCGGTATGAAAAGCATGATCTGGGAGAAGGATGGACCAGTTCCGAAGCTATGTGTGGAGAAGCTTCGACTTAGTGGTGGAAAATGAAACCGACTTAAAGAGGAAAAGGCTATCTAGTCCTCGATAAATTGTCCTTAAGTCAATAGTAAATATCAAGGGCATGGATGTAATCTTACACAGGCTGCGTCCTGTGCCTATAAATAAATGAACAGTAACATCGTACTGTTCACGCTGACTTGTATTCACTTGCACGTCACACCTGGATTTTTACCTTCTGTCAAGCCAAAGGTACAAATGTAATTCGATATTGTCCATGTTTATTCATAATGATATAATAAAATATCCTAATGTTGTGATATGATTATTCATGTTATTTTCCATGTTCATATGCTTCTACTTTCATTATTACATACTGAGATGATGAAGGTACGTCCTTCATAACCTTCGTCTGAAGATCATTATTTCCTAAGGGAGATAATGCCTCGTAAGACGAAGGTCTTTAATCATGAACATTTTGTGTTGCCTTGTTCTTAACTCATAGCATTTGAGAACAAGTCCCCAACATTGGCGCCCACCTCCAGTGAACTCATTCGACCACCTTCGGCAAGCTGTGACCTTTGTCATGCCACCGAAGAAAGCTTCAGGGCTAGGGGCTGCACTGCAGCCACTGGATGTCAATCAGGAAACAATGCGTGAAGCCAGAAATCAAAAAAGGAAGGCTACAAGTCAAATGCCTCAGGAGGAAGAGCTAGACCAAGAAATAAGGGACCTCGAAGCCATCCATCATCAGGTCTAGAGGAAGAAGGAGAAGATGCTTCGTCTCTCTGATCTACAGAAGAAGATCGATGAAGCTGTTGAGGAAATGCGTCATCTTACTCAAGATGACCAGGACCGACGACCTCAACATAGAGAGCTTCGTTAGGACAATTCCTACGATGATGATGAGTGGTATGATGATTTCCATCATGGAAATTTTGCTTTTGATGATGCTTCTCCTTTGTCAGCAGAACTGCAGGCTACCCCACGGCCCCCATCATACAAGCCACCCCAGCTCCCCATGTATGATGGGCACTTAGATCCGAAGCAGTTTCTAATGAGCTACGAAGCAACCATATTGAAAGTCGCCTAGAGGGGGGGTGAATAGGCGAAACCTGAAAATTAAAACTTTATCCCCCAACTAGATCCCTTGATTAGTGGATAGAACAAGATATACAAATATCGAAGAATAGAAACTAAGTTCTTGCTTGAAAAGAGTATTGCTAAATAATGCGGGAGAGATAAATCAATACGACTAGTAAGTTATAGAATAACAAAGCAAGAAGCCTTAGATGAGAAGAGCACTAGGACAAGTTCTCTCTTGCAACGTGTTGCTTCACTAAATGAGAATTTAACTTGAAGCAACACCAAATGATATTAGCAAATAAAGGTGCAAGAAAACTTAGAGCAAGGGAAAACAAACAAATCACAAGCAATAAACACAATGGACACGGGTGATTTGTTTTACCGAGGTTCGGCCCTCGAAGGCCTAGTCCCCGTTGAGGAGTCCACTTAAGGACGGGTCTTTTTCAACCCTTTCCCTCTCTCCCCCGATCACACAAGGATCGGCGAGCTCTTCTTCTTCTCAAGGATCACTCTCGATCCCGCAAGGACCACCACACACTTTGGTGTCTCTTGCTAGCTTTTACAAGCCTTCAAAACTTTGGAGGAAGTTCAATGGGAGTCAAAACTCCACGCACAAATGAACACAAAGATGAAGCACACACTATCTCTCAATGAATCTCACAAGGCACTAGTGCTAAACTCAAATGAGTAGTTCTCTTTTGCTTGCTCTCTCTTTTGTGGCACTTGTGTTGGTTGTAGTGGTCTAAATCTTGTGTATAGGATGGATCAATGAATATATGTGGTTGGGAGGGCTTGAGTATGTCAACTAGATGACTTGGAATGTTGCTTGGGCTCCCACACATTGAAGTGGCCGGTTGGGGTGGTATTTATAGCCACCAACCAAAATCTAGCCGTTGGTGAAGGTTGTCTGTCGCATGGTGCACCGGACAGTCCGGTGCACACCGGACATGTCCGGTGCCACAGCCACGTCACCCGGCCGTTAGGGTTCTGACCGTTGGAGCTCTGACTACTGGGCCCGCCTGGATGTCCGGTGGCGCACCGGACATGTACTGCAGAGTGTCTGGTGCGCCATGTCACGCGTGCCTGACTTCTGCGCGCTCTGGCACGCATTAAATGCGCTGGCAGGTGACCGTTGGAGCCGAAGTAGCCGTTGCCCCGCAGTTACACCGGACAGTCCGGTGTACACCGGTGAAAGCTCTCTTGTGAGTTTTGGTGTTTGGATGACAACTCAATTAAAGGACTAACAAGTGTACTAAGTGTTGAACAGGTGCTTAAGATAAAGTCTACAAGGTTCAACACAAGTGAACAAATGTGATGGCCCAAGAACTGGATTATGGATACATAATGGACATCACAAGTAAGATGAACATTGCATAAAGTGAGACTCGGGTGCGTAGCTCGGAGACAACTGATCAAGCCAAGGACGGAGGCAAGAAGAGCTTCGAGGTACCAAGTGCACGGGAGAAGGTCAAGGAGGCTGAGGAACCCAAAGCCAAGGGTGAAGAAGGAGGCTTGCAAAGTCAAGGGTGATCGAGTTGAGAACAGCTATGGCACATCAAGGATCACTACATAAGGACGTGACTTACAGCCAATGAGGTAACAGCTGCAGTTATGTGGTGTAAGTCATAAGGCTCAAGATCAAGCTCTAAGAAGGAGAACAAGTGTCAAAACCAGAACTGGAAGCAGCCCAAAAGAGCTAAGTTCACCTTGATCTTTAAGTTTGGGTTGTTCCTATGTTTGGAAATGTTCTATGTGACCTTTACAGGATGTTGGAGCCAAGTAATGTCAATCTAGATCAAGTCAAGCCGACTTATGAGTCCAACATCAAAGCTCAAGCATGTGGAATGCTATAAATTTAATGATTAAGAGAAGGTATGTTTCTATACTTAGTACATTGGTTTTGTGGACTAATATACTTGTCTAAGTGTTAGAAACAGAAAGAAGAAGAAAAGAAGAGAGGTGCAAAGGGCTCGGCTATGTACAGCCAAGGCAGCTCAGTCTGGCACACCGGACTGTCCGGTGGTGCACCGGACAGTGTCCGGTGGTGCACCGGACAGTGTCCGGTGCGCCAGGCTGAACTCTGGCGAACTGGCCGCTCTCGGGAATTCACCGGCGTCGTACGACTATAATTCACCGGACTGTCCGGTGTGCACCGGACTGTCCGGTGAGCCAACGGTCGGCCAGACCAACGGTCGGCCGCGCAATCTGCGCGGGACACGTGGCCGAGCCAACGGCTAGAAGGGGGCACCGGACTGTCCGGTGTGCACCGGACATGTCCGGTGCGCCAACGGCTCCAAGACTGCCAACGGTCGGCTTCGCCGTAAAAGGAAAGAAATCGGGCACCGGACAGTGTCCGGTGTGCACCGGACTGTCCGGTGCGCCACCCGACAGAAAGAAAGTATTGCCTTCCAAATGGGATTCCAACGGCTCCTAGGCCCCTTGTGCCTATAAAAGGGACCCCTAGGCGCCTCAAGCTATGTACAAGCGCAGCCAACAAGTGTAGACTTCACTCGAATCAATTCTCACTCTCCCTCTTGTGTGTAACTCTATAGTTTGTGTAGAAGGCACAGCTATAAGCCTTAAGAGAGAGGAGAAGTGCTGCTTAGAGCTAGAGCAAGGTCTTGAGCGTATCGTTACTCTGCCGGGGTGCTGCCAAGAAGGTTGTAAGCAGCCGCGGTTCTGTTGTAACCCCACTCAATAGTGAAAGGCTCTATCTGTCATACTGACAGATCTGAGCAAACGGAGGAAGGAGTTGAAATAGACTCCAAGCCCAGGTGTGGCTAACTCCAACGAGGACTAGGCAAGCATTTCAGGCTTGGCCGAACCTCGGGATAAATCCTTGCGTCTGTGTGCTCTGTTCTGTATTGTACTCTGACTCTCTGTCTTACTCGCTTATATATCTGCACTTCACTACTTACTTGTGGTACTAGCTTTCCTTGAAGTGCAGGATATTCGTAAGACAGGAACTTCAATTCCACTGCAACCTACTCGAAGGGTTCTTCACTCCACTGCGATCTTGTCTTCGAGTAGAGTAAGATTTAAGTTTTAAAGTGATAATTTTTATTCGCCTATTCACCCCCCCTCTAGGCGACATCTAGATCCTGTTCCCGGGCTAAAGAGAACTTTCAATTGGTATCGGAGCAAGGCCTCTCCAGTGTGGGCTTAGCCGTCCGGAGATAACGATGTCGTCACAAGAGGTAAATGTAGAAATTCTTTTAGACGATGGCTCTAATTACAAATCTTGGTCTGTCTCTATTTATAATGCCTTCATGAGTGTTGATTCTGATTTGAGACAGATCTTTAGTAGAAGTATTTTTCCATCTAATATTAGTAAAAATCCCTCTAATGATGAACTAAGATGTTTATCTCTCAATCACCGTGCTTGCAACATCTTAGTTGAGTCTCTAGAAGTGCCTATTTTGCCATCATGAGTAGTGATAATGATTTGGTTGTTGATGCTCATGATTTATGGAATAGAATTAAAGTAAAATATTTTGTGGCAAATTGTACTACTTCTATTACCTATATTGCCTGTGATGCTAACCATTCAAAGGATCAAGAACGATGGACACCCAACGATGAGTCTACCTCGTCGACAGGTTTGGTCTCCACTAATAATAAGTGTTTTATTGCTAACAATGACGGTGGAGACAAAAGCCATGATGAGGAGGACTATGAGGATGATAGCGAGGATGAATCTTCATCATCACAAGGTACATTTTCCTATATTGCTTCCACTGACATTAATGACAGGGAAAATGAGACCGATGATGTGGAAGAAGAGGAGATTCGCCGTTTCTACAACCATCTCAACAAAGCGGACAAAGCTCTCTTGGTTAAGTTGTTGAGAAGGAACAAGGAACAAGGCGAGACGCTTCTCAGGCTAGAGGATACTCTCATCAAAACAAACAACAGCCTGGAGAAGATGACCAAAGAACATGAGGAGCTGAGGTGCTCTCATGATGTCTTGGTCCAACGGTATGATTCAATGTTAATTGAGCAAAGTAATAATTATGACGCTCTATCTAATGTTGCTCAACTTAAAACTGAAAATTCTATGCTTAGAAGTCAAGTAGAAACAATGAATTTAGAAAAGCTTGCTCTTAGTGAAAAGTATGATATGTTGTCATACTCTCATAGTAAACTAGTTGATGATCATATCATGCTCGATATTGCTCATGAGGTAGTAATTACTAGTTTAAACTCATATGAACCTCATTCTTGCACTAGTAATCAATTGGTCAAAATATTATCATGTGCTGACCTCCACCGCCCCAAGAAAGGCCAATCTTTTTTTGAGAAACAAGTTTTAGGGTCACAAAAGAAATTCTGTGGGAATAAGAAGCAACGACAACTGAGGAGAAGACACTTTGCTCAACTCTCTCAAGATATCCACGGGCGCGTGGTGAAGAAGCTTGAGAACGGAAAAACTGCAGCAAGTGTCAAGCTCAATAAGAAAAATGTTCCTAAAGATGAAGAAATCAACATGAGCTTGGAAAAAGGTAAAGATTCAATTAATCATGTTGTTTGCACTGACCCTCTCTCCATGTCATTTAAGTACACAAAGGGAAAAGGACAAAGGAGGTGTTTCAAGTGCAAGAAGTTAGGCCACCTCATCGTGTCTTGTCCGTACAAAGACAAAAATGAAGGGACAAGGAGTTGTTTTGGATGCAACAATAAGGACCACACGATCACTTCATGTCCGGTCATGAAGAATCAAGGATGTGCATCCTCCAAAGTGACCCTCACCAAGGAAAATGACACACAGCAAGCGTCACGTCAAGTTGAGCGACGCTTCTGCTACAAGTGTGGTGAGCAGGGTCATCTATCCAAAGTATGTTACAAAGGTAAGATTCTGAAACAAGTGAATTTGTGTCAATCTTATTCACGTAGGAGACCCAAATCATACACTTGTGCTAAATCTATAACGAGATCACCTAGAACTAGCACAAAGGCAATTTGGGTACCAAAGGCACATTTACATGATCATTATGTACCCATCCCGAGATGGGTACCAAACTGTGCTAACTAGACCATGCAGGTGCCTTGAGATGGACTGGAGACCATGGGAGAGCTTAAGACGGTTATCTAAAACTCTATGCTTAAGCTGTTAAATGTTTTGGTGTTTATTGTCCCAAGGTTGAATTATTGTGAGACACTAATCCCATGTTCATCTCAAGTAAAATAAGGTGTATAGTTACTTAATCATTATTGGTGAATCAAGTAAAAGGACTTTGATGAGAATCTACAACTAGCTCTCCAAAGGACGGTACCCCGTGTATTTTAAGTACATAATTGCAATTTAGTATTGCTCTTAAATTGGCTTGTTGTGCTTCCTGTCTTTGCAGTAGTTATGCTTTATGATTGCCTGTGTTAAAAGTATCATAATGATGTTTGCTTAATCATGACTGATGCTATATAGGATATATCTTTTGAATCATTTATGGGTAGCTATTTCATTTGTTATATCCACAACGATTAACTCTCTTGGTGTATATGGATAAACCTGTAACTTTCTTGTAAGTCATGCTATGTGCAAATATGACATTTTGTTTAGTGCATGTTCACATGATTACCCTAGTTTAGTATTGTGTGAATTTCAAATCCATGTCGTGCCCTTTTGAGCTATGAGGTGTGTGAGCAAAAGGAGTCCTGAATTGGTGATAACAAGTGCTCTCATAAAGGCAAAGGTATGGAAAATGAAGCTATACAATTTCATTAAATATTCTTGAAATTCCATTCATTGTGATCATAGCTATGTTCGTATCTTTCAATTGGTAATATCTTGGTTTAGGTAATTTATGCCTTTAAAATGTTGTTTCTTCTGTGCATCTAAGAAACCTTCTTAATCATGACATGCTTAGATATTTCGCCTTATATACATGATTGTGTTGATCTTCAATTGGTATATGCAATGATAGTTAAATATGAAGCATGTACAGGTTGAGTAAATGTTAGACTTCCTTGAGTATTGAATTGGCTTAGGTGCCACTGAGGCATGCATTGTTGAATTTAGTCAACCTTTCATTTAGCCTTAAATTGGTGTTAAGTGGTTTTACAATTGATATTCAAATTGGCATCCTTGTGTGATGAAAGTGATAGAGTATGCCTTGACCAAGGTATGTTGTGATCCCCTCTAGTTCTAAGGAAGCTAGAATGTGCAAAGTGCAAGTCATTCAAATACTTGATGCATAACTTGAGGGGGAGCACACTTAACTTGTGTCTTTTGAGACTAATTGATTCTTGAGCGATCTTGTATAGTCTCTAGGTGGAAAAGAGAAGATAAGCAAGAAATGGAGCAATCTGGACTTGGGTACCTCTGTAAGTTGTGGCAGAACCACCCGAATTATTCCAGCTTAAGTGCCTAAGTCATGCCTCAAGGGCCGTGACACACTTAAATCGGAATAACCCGTCAGTCCTTCAGATCTAGTCTGATAGAGCCACTTAACCAGGATCAAATTCCACAATCTCACTCGAAGGTGAGTCACAGAAGAAATACCATAAAACAGGAAACCTCAAATTAAGTACTGAATTATTACATAAATCGGAGTTCTGGAGTAGCAACTAAGTTCATTAAGTAAGGTGCAGCGGATAATCGATGTCGTCGGTAATGAGGAAATGGGCAAGGCCTAGCCCACTACTCCTCATGCTCCTCTCCTGCCGGAGCAACATCCCACTCGACCGTCCAACCCGGTGGCAGGGTGGTAGGCCAAGTCACACCATCAACCAACTCCTGCATGGTACCTGCAAAAATGGTGCCACAAGCAAGGCTGAGTATACTAATACTCAGCTAGACTTACCCGGTGTGAGGAGTCTACTCCTCTACCTCTAGACTATGCAGCTATTTGGCTGAGGGGTTTGGTTTTGCCAAAAGCACTAGCCGAGTCTAAAAACAAGTTTTAGCTTTTCCAATTCTAGTATCATTAATTCAGCTAAGTTTGCTCTTTCTAAGCATACATGGTAACAATCAATTAGTTCAAACAACAAGTTATCTCATATAACCACATTTCACTTCTTACTCGATGCAGTACAAGGAATCAAGCAGTCTCATTAGCTGCGAGAAGCAGACGATTCGAATCGAGTTTTAAACCTTGCAAGGTAAACCTAAACACACGGCATGTCAGGGTACTCCGACCCCACACATGACAACCGTCCCCATCGATTCCCCGTTCGCGTCCAGGCCTCACCGCCTTGGCATACAATGCTCCACTGACCCCGGCTGCCGCCGTGCAGTGACCGCACTTGTACCCACCATAGCTAGCATGGGAGAACCAGTCTCAGGTCGCATGAGGGATAAAGTCCGCGCCCGGCTTCACTCAGGTACTAGGTTTACCGGTTACCATTTTTCCCGGCATGTGTTTAGTACGTTCAAAAGCTTGACTCAGGTATCCACACATTAATCCTTAATTCATTTTCCCGTCTCATGGACAAGGCATCCTCCCTGGATCCAAGTCCATAGACCAACATATATCCCATTATCAAGATGAATACAATCAATTCCTGACCTCGCGCGAGTGCTAGAAAAATCACTCGACTTCTACCGAGATCCTGATTAGCAAGCAGCTACTCGACCTAGCATACTAGTATCCATCTCAAAAAGGAGTCCTAAGTTCATGCAACTAGAGGTTTCAAGCAACTCCTACACTTAAGTGCACATTACAAACCTACAAGCATTAAGTGTAGTAAAGTAGCATATAATAACATGGTTATGCATAAGACCGGGGCTTGCCTTCGATTGCTGGGGCTGCGGGGAGATCCTCAATGGCAGCCTCTGAAGCCTGCTCCTGGTCCTCCTCTTGGACAGGTCCTTGCTCGGGGATGAGCACGTACTCTCCGTCGGCTAGATTACAATCTAATGAATGCAATGCGTAAGATATATGCATGATATGATATGTGCTTTTTTTTTGAAATCATAACTTAAAGGTGTATAATCTTTCTTGAGTTAAACAAAGTCAACTTTACTTATGCAAGACCCTTGGGTGGTATACTTGGTAGATTAAGTTAAACTTTAGCTAAGGCAAGTGGTAGGTTTTACTTTTAGGGGTTCCACTGAATTCCTTTAAGTCTTAGGGATAAATGATAAGTACTCAAGTTAGACTTATTGAGGTGGGGTTTATTTCCTCTTTCCTTTTTCTTTATTCTCTTTAATGTTTTGGAGTAGGTTTGAACTACAAGTTGCTTTTATAAAATTCTAAAAATTCTGTAAAAATTACAGTGGCTTGCTACTGGTGTGTGTTTCTCTGTCTTAAAATTTGGGGATCAGAAAGTGAATAGTTTTCTCTGCACAAAATTGTTAAATTCTAGGGTAAAAGAGGTGCTTTGAACTACAACTACCATTTAACAGTGGGTAATTCTTCAAAACTTATTTTTGCTGGCTTTTAGGTGTTATAACATGACTTGATACAAATTTCTAGTCATTAATACCTTTTAATTATTTTTCTATGGTTTTCTCAATTTTCTAGCCAAATGGGTGCTTTCTACTACCACTATATTTGAAAAATATCAAACAACAGAATTCTTATTTTTCTTAGTCATTGTTTTGTGCAAGAGCAATCATTCTGAAGTTTGGCATCTTTTTGCTTAAGGGAAGGGGGTGGGGTGCCTTATTTGAATTAAATGGCCTTTCCCTTGAATTATTAACAAATGGTATGAGTTTGCTTCTTTTTCATGGGTTTGCATTTTTCTCTGGTAGTTTACCTCATCATGGACTTAGCTAATTTTTGGTTGCCCATTATCTCATTATTTGAGGTTGTTCATGATTTAGTTGGAAAATGCCTTATTATCACTTTGTATTTATTTCCCTTACTTAAAAAGTTGGACTGAGGTGCTCCATATTTTTGTAGTGGGGCTCTGGTGGTTATAAGTTCACTGGATTTTTGTTAAGCATTTTGGTTATAGTTTTGCCTCTTTAATAATTGATTTTCAGTCTTATTTAGGCTAAACAAATCACTTTAATTTAAAACTAATCCAAACTAATAGTCTCTGTATTTTTCCTAGGTTCTTTGTTTCATAAATAAACTAGGAAAAATAATATTAGTCACTGTTCATTAGTTTCTAACACCCTTATGATTTTCTCTAAGTTTTGGTCAAAACATCTTCAAATGAGAAACTACATCATAATGTCTAATGCTGGGGTTCCTACTATTTTTAAACAGTGTCTAAAAGAGGTCTGAATACCCACAAATTTTCTTAAGTCTAGTACAGAAGAAAAACTAATTTTCCTTGATTAAATAAGGTTTAGGGGGTTTCTGTTTTTAATTTTAAACTCTAAAAGGTTGAACAGAAGCATAGGGTTTACTATTTTTAAATGATAGATTGTAATATACAGAGGCTAGCAAAATTGGTTTGACATTTTTTGAGTAAGAATTCATCAAGTTATGAATTTTACAAGTTCTCTGGTTATTTAAAAGGATTTCAGAATCGATTTAAATGAAAACTACTTTGCACTGGGGTCCCTGGACGTTTTCTAAGTTTTTCCTCGCGAATCAGTCCTCAGGTTACTATTCACCAGGGTCTCTGACATTGCAGAAAACCCCTCGGGTTCTTCACCTCCTAACCCGAGGTCCTTAGCTAATCTTAAACAGTAGCCGCGGCGGGGAAAAGGGCGGAGGGGCTTACCGGCGGCGAGACTGCTCCGGTGAAGTGGTCGAGGATGAAGGGGAGGTCCTGGGAATCACAACGGTGGGCGAAACACCGTCGGAGATGGCCGGAGTCGGTCGGTCCACGCGCGCAGGCGGGGATGCTCGTCGGCGGCGAGGAGACCGGCCTGGCCACGGCGAGATAGGTCAATTGAACGGGTCAGAGAGGTTCACGGGATGCCAGAGAAGACATGAGCGAAAGGAATTGGGCGGAGACTCACCGGATAACTCGGTCCACGCGCGGCGGCGGATGACCGAAGTCCGGCGAAGTCGATCTCGGGCCTCCGGTGAAGTCCGGCTGGGTCCGAGGGCTTGGCGAGCTTCACGGGCTACTGGTGGAGCTGGCCGAAGCACTGGCTTGACTTGAGGGTGGCTGGAGGGAGCTGGCCACGGTGGCCGAAGCTCGGGCGGCAATGGCGGGCGGAAATCAAGCTCGCCGGAGCTAAGGAAAGCGGCTGGCCGAAGAGGGTGAGTGCGGGGTGAAGTGAGGCGCGCCTGGGGAGGCTTTATAGGCGCGGGCGGGCACGGCCGAGGGCGAGGACGCGCGGCGGACTTGACCGAACGCCGGGGAGCGCGCGCGCGCGGGTTGGGCGAGCTCTGGCACGCCGGCCAGGGTCGAACACGTGGGAGCACGCGTTCTGCCCAAGTTCTGGCGCGTGTAGTCGCTCATCCGAGCCTGCTCTCGCCTTGGTCAATGCACAAAACCTCTTCCCCTCCCTACAAGCTACCATTCTTGTGTGGAGGTCATAGGATTTTGCCTACTGGTTGCAGAGATATGGAGCCAGGAAATCTGGTCTGTCTCCCTGCGCAAATCCGAGGCAAATCCAAGGTTTAGTCGTGTCTAGGGCTCGCGTCCCAATGCCATCTTCTGGCACACGACAGAGGGGTTAGTTAGGCACATTTTTGTCAATGGGACCATTAGGATTCGAGTTAAGGATCAAGGTGAACATCTCTGATCTTTGGATCAAGGTCTGATTTTCAGAAATCTGAAATTCAGAATTCTTATTAAGTCCACACATGGAAAGCTTGATTTGGGGTTTTATTTGAGCTATTTTGGCTAAGCTTTCTCAATCTTTCTTGCTGCCCATTAAATATACTTTAATTTTTATAATTGGCTCAACTCAAAATTTTAAACTTTTCACTTCCTTTTTCTTACTTTCTGAATTTTGCTCTTGGGGCTCATTTTGGGATTTTTAAACTAGGGTTGCATGATCTTATCTTTTAAGGGACTCAATTGCTTTGATCATGACACTTTTAAGTATGTACTTGGTGACTTCATCATTACTTAAGTTATTTGATGCTCATGCTTACTTTGGTTCACATAAAATAATGGTTCTAGGTTTAGCTTTTGAAGGAAAAACCCTGAGTGACACTGGGGTGTCACAGCCTTCCCCCCTTAAAGGAATCTCGTCCCGAGATTCGGGCCAGAGTCCTCCCGGGGTAAAGCGAAGGGTGAGACTGATAGGAAAAAGGGTGATGATTGCCATTATTAGGATAAACTGCTCTTCGAATGTCATTCTCTTTGCAACTTCAGAAGGAAGTCCTTTTAAGTTTCTCTTTATAGTTACTTCATTCTGAATTAAGATCATATTTTTGGAAATTAGATTCGAAAGGCAGGAGGAGGGGTTGGGGGTGATTACGTACCAGCTTCCTTAGGTAGGCAATCGGGAAAGTTGGATCTCAGGAATTCCTCGGTTTCCCAAGTAGCTTCCTCCTCTGAGTGATTACTCCACTGGACCTTGAACATCTTGATCGATTTAGCCCGAGTTGATCTTTCCTTGCAATCCAGAATCTTGGAGGGGTACTCTTGGTACGAGAGATCTGGCTCTATCTCCAATTCTGGCTCTGCTAAGATTTCAGTCGGTAATCGAACACACTTCTTCAGCTGAGATACATGGAAAACATTGTGAATGGCAGACATCCTTGAAGGTAACTTCAGCTTGTATGCCACGGGTCCACATGCTTCTATGATCTCATAAGGTCCAATGTAACGAGGGGCTAGCTTGCCTTTGATCCCAAACCTCTGCATTCCCTTGGTGGGTGATACCTTGAGGTATACAAAACTTCCCACCTCGAACTGGAGAGGTTTCCTTCTTCTATCATGATAACTCTTTTGCCTGGCCTGAGCAGCTTCTAGATTCTTCCTGATTAGCTTGACCTTCCTTTCGGCTTCAGTCACTAAATCAGGTCCAAAAACTTCTCTTTCACCAGACTGAGACCAATTGAGTGGTGTCCTGCACCTTCTTCCATAGAGAGCTTCAAAAGGTGCCATCTTTAGGCTGGATTGATAACTATTGTTATAAGCAAACTCTGCCAAGGAGAGGTGCTTATCCCAGTTCTTGCCACAATCGATCGCACAAGCTCTCAGCATATCTTCCAGGATTTGGTTTACCCTTTCCGTCTGACCATCAGTCTGTGGGTGGTAAGCTGAACTTCTGATTAGCTTAGTTCCCAAAGACTTTTGCAATTGTTCCCAAAATCTGGCAACAAATTGGGCTCCTCGGTCAGAAACAATGGTCCGAGGTAATCCGTGCAAACACACGATCCGGTCAATATACAATTCTGCATACTTCTGAGCCTTATCAGTGGTGTGCACAGGAAGAAAATGTGCCACTTTTGTCAATCGGTCCACAATAACCCAAATTGAATCATGATGATGAGAGGTGTTAGGCAGACCCACAATGAAATCCATGCTGATGTCGTCCCACTTCCACGAAGGTACGGGTAGTGGTTGCAAAGCTCCAGCGGACTTCAAGTGGCTTGCCTTTACCCTCTGACAGGTGTCACATTCTGATACATACTGGGCTATCTCCCTCTTCATTCTGGTCCACCAGTACAAAGGCTTCAAATCATGGTACATCTTGGTGCTTCCCGGATGCATAGAGAATCTGGAGAGATGAGCTTCATCCAAAATTCTCCTCTTGAGATCCTGATCTTTAGGAATTACCAATCTGCTTTTGAACCATAACACACCCTTCTCATCCTGGCGGAAACAATTATACTTCTCAATCTTCTGATGGAGATTCTTCTTGATAATCTGCACTCCCTTGTCACTGAGCTGGGCCATAATAATCTGGTCTTGCAAAGCTGGCTCAACAGAAATGTGAGACAAAGAACCAGAGGAAATTACTTCAATTTGCATCTTGCTCAACTCATCACACAAGGTGTTAATGCGAGAATCCATCAGAACACAGTTGCACTGCAACTTCCGACTCAAAGCGTCAGCTACCACATTAGCCTTTCCTGGGTGATAATGCACCTCCAGGTCATAATCCTTGATCAGCTCTAGCCATCTTCTCTGCCTCATGTTAAGATCAGCCTGAGTAAAAATGTACTTAAGGCTCTTATGATCAGTGAAGATGTTGCAGTGGGTTCCCATTAGATAGTGCCTCCACATCTTCAATGCATGAACCACTGCTGCTAACTCAAGGTCATGAGTGGGATAATTCTGCTCATGAGGCCTGAGTGCTCTTGAAGCATAAGCAATGACTCGGTTGTCTTGCATCAAGACACAACCTAGCCCGGTGCCCGAGGCATCACAATATACATCAAAAGGCTTGCTGCTGTCGGGTTGCGCCAATACTGGTGCTGTGGTCAGATGCTGCCTTAATGCATGGAAGGCATCTTCGCACTTCTGACTCCACACAAATTTGACTTCTTTCTTCAGCAACTCAGTAATAGGCTTCGCAATTCGAGAGAAGTCCGGAATAAATCTTCGGTAATAACCAGCTAATCCCAGAAAACTCCGAATCTGACGAACAGTTGTTGGTGGCTTCCAGTTCATCACCTCTTGCACTTTATCAGGATCAACAGCTATTCCAGCCTGAGAGATAGTGTGACCCAAGAATTTGATTTCCTTTAGCCAAAAATCACACTTGGATAACTTGGCGTAAAGGTGGTGCTCTCGCAGACGTTGAAGCACTACATGCAAGTGCCCGGCATGTTCTTCCTCGTTCTTTGAGTACACCAGAATGTCATCGATGAAAACCACCACGAACTTATCCAATTCCGGCATAAAAACAGAATTCATCAGATACATGAAATATGCTGGTGCATTCGTCAGCCCAAATGACATCACCAAGAATTCATATAGCCCATATCTGGTTGAGAATGCCGTCTTCGGAATATCACTTGCTCGTATTTTGATCTGATGGTAGCCAGAGCGAAGGTCTATCTTGGAAAACACCTTGGCCCCGACCAACTGGTCAAAGAGAACATCAATACGAGGCAAAGGATACTTGTTCTTGATAGTTACCGCATTAAGAGGGCGGTAATCTATACACAGCCTCAAGCTTTCATCCTTCTTCTTCACAAACAGTGCTGGGCATCCCCAAGGCGAAGTGCTTGGGCGAATGAAACCCTTATCCAGCAACTCTTGCAATTGCTTCTTCAATTCTGCCAACTCAGCGGGTGGCATTCGGTAGGGCCTCTTGGAAATTGGGGCCGTTCCCGGTTGCAACTCGATGGCGAATTCAATGTCCCGGTCCGGTGGCATTCCTGGCAATTCATCAGGAAAGACATCTGCATACTCACAGACTACTGGGATCTTCTTCAGGGGTAGCTCCGTCATAGAGAAAGCACATGACTGAGAAGAACCCTGACTAGGCAAAATCAAAGTGAAATTTCCGCAGAAGGGAGAACTAACTTCCACGGTACGACTGGCTACATCAAGCACAGCTTGGTGCAAGGTCATCCAATTTGCCCCTAGAATAATGTCCACATTCTCCAATCCCAACACAAGAAGAGTGGTTTTGATAATGTGGCTTCCCAGTTGAATAGGCACACTTTGGTTTAATTGATTAGTTGCAATTTTACCCCCAGGTGTGACTATCATGAATGACCCTTTTGAGTGAGAGAATGGCAGTTTGCATTTAGCACTGAACTTTCGGCTAATGAAACTATGAGATGCACCAGAATCAAACAGAATTAAAGCAGGTTGATTATAAACTGAAAAGATACCAGTCATGATAGGAGCTCCTTCTGGCACTTCCTCAAGAGCAGTGAAGTTGAGCTTCCCTTGCCTGACTTGCACCTTCTGCTTTCTTCCCTTGTCTTGATTTGGTGCTGGCATCTGCCTCTGCTGGTTCCTGGGGCAATTTTTAGCATAGTGGCCCACATTGCCACAAGTGAAACACTTGTTCCCATTGCCCTGGCGGAACTGCTGCTGCTGCGGAGGCTGATTGTTCCTTGGGGCGGGAGCTGGGTAGCGGTTGGGTGTCGGCTGCTGCTGCTGAGGTGGCCTGATCACCCATCTGCCTGCCTGCTGCTGGAAACCCCTGCTCTGGTTGTGAGAAACAATCCGGAACCTCTGAGCTTGAGCGGATGGTGCTGCCATTGGTGCCTTTCTCTTCTTCTCTGCCCGGTGAGCAACAATGCAATCCTCCTGGGAGATGGCCATGTTGACCAACTCATTGAAGCTATTGGCCCGGACAGTGTTGAGTCGTTCCCGCAGCTTGGTATTGAGACCCCTGCGGAAGCGATCCCTCTTCTTCTCATCGGAATCAGCATGATACCCTGCATACTGGCATAAGTCATTGAAGGCTTGCGCATACTGCAGTACCGTGCGGGTTCCTTGATTGAGGGCCAGAAATTCATTCAACTTCCGATCAAGAATGCCAGCTGGAATGTGGTGTCCTCTGAAGGCAGTCTTGAATTCCTCCCAAGATACCTCACGATCAGCGGGGAGCATAGCACGGAAGTGATCCCACTAAGTCCGAGCAGATCCGCGAAGCTGCTGCGCGGCGAAGCGGGTCTTGGTAGCATCAGGGCAGTCTCCCGTGAGGAGGGGAAACTTGGACTCGACGACGCGAAGCCATACGTCGGCATCCAACGGATCCTCTGCTTTGGCGAACAAGGGCGGCTGCGTGCTCAGAAACTCCTGGTATGTTGCCATAGCCGGAGGTCGCTGAGGCTGGCCTCCGCCATGCTGCTGGGGGTGGGGCTGCCGCTGCAAGAGCTGTCGCAGAATCTCATTCTGCTGGGCCATCAGCTCCTGCACTGTGGGAGCTGGAGGAGGTGGCGGGGGAACCTGCTCGTTCTGCCCGCGACGCTGCCTAGCTGCCATCTGAAAACAGAGATTGTCGCCATTGTTATCCCAACTCACAATTTCGAACGGCAAGATATCATTTCATATAGAAGAAAAAGAATGCCATAATCATAATATCAGGTTCGAAATGAAGATAACATGGTGACAAGGATCCCACAGATTCCAAATGTTCACAGGGTTACATTTATCAGGGGAAAGTACCCACAAGCCTAGTCCAAAATGTGATACTACTAAGCTCGCATAGGTTTCTATCCACCTAAAATGTCAAGGTGACAGCTTAACCCTGAGCGGTGGAAGCGACACTGGATGCGGGTGAAGGGGGCATCGCGGAGGTAGTCCCATTGGCACCAGGGGCTGGTCCTAGCTCCTCGGGAGCCTCTTCTCCCTCGCTTCCTGCTTCATTGGCCTCCATTTCCAGGTGGTGCATGTCCAGGTGGTCGTTTGCTTCCTCGAGTTCCCTCTGCACATCGTGAAGCTGGTTCTCCAAGACATCAATAGTGTTGTCTCGGATCTCCACCTGCTGTTCCAGGGTAGCGATACGCTGGTTCAGCCTCTCCACCTGCAGATCCTTTTCCACCAACTCTGTGGATAGATCGACCACAAAATCTTCCCGACTGTCGAGAGTGAGCTTGGCAGTCCGAGCGGTGTTAGCGAGAAGTGTCATAGCGTCGCTCTGAAGGGCCTGAAGGCGGTACAGCGCACTCATGCACTGAACAGTGACCCTCCCAACCAAGTCAGGATACATGGCCCACACATCCTTCACATGGCTCACGCGGTTACACCACATGGGATCATCCTTCCTCTCAGCAGGGAAGAGTCCCAAGGGGTGCATCACCATCTCCAGGGGGTGGTAGCCACAGAAAGTCGTCAGAGCCTTCATGGCTGCTGCCTCAACGGTGTCGTCCGTCCTGAGTCCGATCGTCTCAGAGTCAAGAGAACGCCAACCCGGCTGAAGGGGATGAGCCTCCAAGGCCAGCCAGACCCGACAACGAGGTACCCGATGCTCCTCATACAACTGCACCGTGTACAAAGGGGGCGTAGGGTAACCGGCGGAGTTAAGCACTTCCCACAAGATGGATGGAAAGCCATCGCGAGAAAGGAAGTCAGAACTGAAACGAGAGTCTCCTCCACTAGCGGGGGTGGGTGAATTCATCTGCGGAAGGGGATCAAAGATAAAGATTATGGTGGAGGGAAAAAGAAAAAGAGAGCCCGAATGATTTTAAAGAAAAAGGGGTTAGCTCAGTTTTAATTCCTCTTTGTGTTTTATAATGCATGCATGCTGGAAGAAACGTTACCTCTCAAAAAGAAAATAGGGTGCCTTTTTAGGGCATCCTAAATTATAGGTATTGGCCCACGGGGCCTAATTAATTAGCCACCTATTCCCCTCTATGCCTAAGGCCTTTCGTCCTAGGTCTAGCGGTCTAGTCCTGACGATCTATAGCAGTTTCTAGGCAAGTTTTAGATTTTGAAAATTGGTATTCTTGGTTTATTGTTTTTCTCTGTGGTGGAATTTGCTCCGATACCAGCTGTGGCAGAACCACCCGAATTATTCCAGCTTAAGTGCCTAAGTCATGCCTCAAGGGCCGTGACACACTTAAATCGGAATAACCCGTCAGTCCTTCAGATCTAGTCTGATAGAGCCACTTAACCAGGATCAAATTCCACAATCTCACTCGAAGGTGAGTCACAGAAGAAATACCATAAAACAGGAAACCTCAAATTAAGTACTGAATTATTACATAAATCGGAGTTCTGGAGTAGCAACTAAGTTCATTAAGTAAGGTGCAGCGGATAATCGATGTCGTCGGTAATGAGGAAATGGGCAAGGCCTAGCCCACTACTCCTCATGCTCCTCTCCTGCCGGAGCAACATCCCACTCGACCGTCCAACCCGGTGGCAGGGTGGTAGGCCAAGTCACACCATCAACCAACTCCTGCATGGTACCTGCAAAAATGGTGCCACAAGCAAGGCTGAGTATACTAATACTCAGCTAGACTTACCCGGTGTGAGGAGTCTACTCCTCTACCTCTAGACTATGCAGCTATTTGGCTGAGGGGTTTGGTTTTGCCAAAAGCACTAGCCGAGTCTAAAAACAAGTTTTAGCTTTTCCAATTCTAGTATCATTAATTCAGCTAAGTTTGCTCTTTCTAAGCATACATGGTAACAATCAATTAGTTCAAACAACAAGTTATCTCATATAACCACATTTCACTTCTTACTCGATGCAGTACAAGGAATCAAGCAGTCTCATTAGCTGCGAGAAGCAGACGATTCGAATCGAGTTTTAAACCTTGCAAGGTAAACCTAAACACACGGCATGTCAGGGTACTCCGACCCCACACATGACAACCGTCCCCATCGATTCCCCGTTCGCGTCCAGGCCTCACCGCCTTGGCATACAATGCTCCACTGACCCCGGCTGCCGCCGTGCAGTGACCGCACTTGTACCCACCATAGCTAGCATGGGAGAACCAGTCTCAGATCGCATGAGGGATAAAGTCCGCGCCCGGCTTCACTCAGGTACTAGGTTTACCGGTTACCATTTTTCCCGGCATGTGTTTAGTACGTTCAAAAGCTTGACTCAGGTATCCACACATTAATCCTTAATTCATTTTCCCGTCTCATGGACAAGGCATCCTCCCTGGATCCAAGTCCATAGACCAACATATATCCCATTATCAAGATGAATACAATCAATTCCTGACCTCGCGCGAGTGCTAGAAAAATCACTCGACTTCTACCGAGATCCTGATTAGCAAGCAGCTACTCGACCTAGCATACTAGTATCCATCTCAAAAAGGAGTCCTAAGTTCATGCAACTAGAGGTTTCAAGCAACTCCTACACTTAAGTGCACATTACAAACCTACAAGCATTAAGTGTAGTAAAGTAGCATATAATAACATGGTTATGCATAAGACCGGGGCTTGCCTTCGATTGCTGGGGCTGCGGGGAGATCCTCAATGGCAGCCTCTGAAGCCTGCTCCTGGTCCTCCTCTTGGACAGGTCCTTGCTCGGGGATGAGCACGTACTCTCCGTCGGCTAGATTACAATCTAATGAATGCAATGCGTAAGATATATGCATGATATGATATGTGCTTTTTTTTTGAAATCATAACTTAAAGGTGTATAATCTTTCTTGAGTTAAACAAAGTCAACTTTACTTATGCAAGACCCTTGGGTGGTATACTTGGTAGATTAAGTTAAACTTTAGCTAAGGCAAGTGGTAGGTTTTACTTTTAGGGGTTCCACTGAATTCCTTTAAGTCTTAGGGATAAATGATAAGTACTCAAGTTAGACTTATTGAGGTGGGGTTTATTTCCTCTTTCCTTTTTCTTTATTCTCTTTAATGTTTTGGAGTAGGTTTGAACTACAAGTTGCTTTTATAAAATTCTAAAAATTCTGTAAAAATTACAGTGGCTTGCTACTGGTGTGTGTTTCTCTGTCTTAAAATTTGGGGATCAGAAAGTGAATAGTTTTCTCTGCACAAAATTGTTAAATTCTAGGGTAAAAGAGGTGCTTTGAACTACAACTACCATTTAACAGTGGGTAATTCTTCAAAACTTATTTTTGCTGGCTTTTAGGTGTTATAACATGACTTGATACAAATTTCTAGTCATTAATACCTTTTAATTATTTTTCTATGGTTTTCTCAATTTTCTAGCCAAATGGGTGCTTTCTACTACCACTATATTTGAAAAATATCAAACAACAGAATTCTTATTTTTCTTAGTCATTGTTTTGTGCAAGAGCAATCATTCTGAAGTTTGGCATCTTTTTGCTTAAGGGAAGGGGGTGGGGTGCCTTATTTGAATTAAATGGCCTTTCCCTTGAATTATTAACAAATGGTATGAGTTTGCTTCTTTTTCATGGGTTTGCATTTTTCTCTGGTAGTTTACCTCATCATGGACTTAGCTAATTTTTGGTTGCCCATTATCTCATTATTTGAGGTTGTTCATGATTTAGTTGGAAAATGCCTTATTATCACTTTGTATTTATTTCCCTTACTTAAAAAGTTGGACTGAGGTGCTCCATATTTTTGTAGTGGGGCTCTGGTGGTTATAAGTTCACTGGATTTTTGTTAAGCATTTTGGTTATAGTTTTGCCTCTTTAATAATTGATTTTCAGTCTTATTTAGGCTAAACAAATCACTTTAATTTAAAACTAATCCAAACTAATAGTCTCTGTATTTTTCCTAGGTTCTTTGTTTCATAAATAAACTAGGAAAAATAATATTAGTCACTGTTCATTAGTTTCTAACACCCTTATGATTTTCTCTAAGTTTTGGTCAAAACATCTTCAAATGAGAAACTACATCATAATGTCTAATGCTGGGGTTCCTACTATTTTTAAACAGTGTCTAAAAGAGGTCTGAATACCCACAAATTTTCTTAAGTCTA
Source organism: Zea luxurians (assembly GCA_029449295.1). Classification (NCBI taxonomy): domain Eukaryota; kingdom Viridiplantae; phylum Streptophyta; class Magnoliopsida; order Poales; family Poaceae; genus Zea; species Zea luxurians. The sequence continues at coordinate 11,438,576 of JAOPSE010000057.1, forward strand.
GTACAGAAGAAAAACTAATTTTCCTTGATTAAATAAGGTTTAGGGGGTTTCTGTTTTTAATTTTAAACTCTAAAAGGTTGAACAGAAGCATAGGGTTTACTATTTTTAAATGATAGATTGTAATATACAGAGGCTAGCAAAATTGGTTTGACATTTTTTGAGTAAGAATTCATCAAGTTATGAATTTTACAAGTTCTCTGGTTATTTAAAAGGATTTCAGAATCGATTTAAATGAAAACTACTTTGCACTGGGGTCCCTGGACGTTTTCTAAGTTTTTCCTCGCGAATCAGTCCTCAGGTTACTATTCACCAGGGTCTCTGACATTGCAGAAAACCCCTCGGGTTCTTCACCTCCTAACCCGAGGTCCTTAGCTAATCTTAAACAGTAGCCGCGGCGGGGAAAAGGGCGGAGGGGCTTACCGGCGGCGAGACTGCTCCGGTGAAGTGGTCGAGGATGAAGGGGAGGTCCTGGGAATCACAACGGTGGGCGAAACACCGTCGGAGATGGCCGGAGTCGGTCGGTCCACGCGCGCAGGCGGGGATGCTCGTCGGCGGCGAGGAGACCGGCCTGGCCACGGCGAGATAGGTCAATTGAACGGGTCAGAGAGGTTCACGGGATGCCAGAGAAGACATGAGCGAAAGGAATTGGGCGGAGACTCACCGGATAACTCGGTCCACGCGCGGCGGCGGATGACCGAAGTCCGGCGAAGTCGATCTCGGGCCTCCGGTGAAGTCCGGCTGGGTCCGAGGGCTTGGCGAGCTTCACGGGCTACTGGTGGAGCTGGCCGAAGCACTGGCTTGACTTGAGGGTGGCTGGAGGGAGCTGGCCACGGTGGCCGAAGCTCGGGCGGCAATGGCGGGCGGAAATCAAGCTCGCCGGAGCTAAGGAAAGCGGCTGGCCGAAGAGGGTGAGTGCGGGGTGAAGTGAGGCGCGCCTGGGGAGGCTTTATAGGCGCGGGCGGGCACGGCCGAGGGCGAGGACGCGCGGCGGACTTGACCGAACGCCGGGGAGCGCGCGCGCGCGGGTTGGGCGAGCTCTGGCACGCCGGCCAGGGTCGAACACGTGGGAGCACGCGTTCTGCCCAAGTTCTGGCGCGTGTAGTCGCTCATCCGAGCCTGCTCTCGCCTTGGTCAATGCACAAAACCTCTTCCCCTCCCTACAAGCTACCATTCTTGTGTGGAGGTCATAGGATTTTGCCTACTGGTTGCAGAGATATGGAGCCAGGAAATCTGGTCTGTCTCCCTGCGCAAATCCGAGGCAAATCCAAGGTTTAGTCGTGTCTAGGGCTCGCGTCCCAATGCCATCTTCTGGCACACGACAGAGGGGTTAGTTAGGCACATTTTTGTCAATGGGACCATTAGGATTCGAGTTAAGGATCAAGGTGAACATCTCTGATCTTTGGATCAAGGTCTGATTTTCAGAAATCTGAAATTCAGAATTCTTATTAAGTCCACACATGGAAAGCTTGATTTGGGGTTTTATTTGAGCTATTTTGGCTAAGCTTTCTCAATCTTTCTTGCTGCCCATTAAATATACTTTAATTTTTATAATTGGCTCAACTCAAAATTTTAAACTTTTCACTTCCTTTTTCTTACTTTCTGAATTTTGCTCTTGGGGCTCATTTTGGGATTTTTAAACTAGGGTTGCATGATCTTATCTTTTAAGGGACTCAATTGCTTTGATCATGACACTTTTAAGTATGTACTTGGTGACTTCATCATTACTTAAGTTATTTGATGCTCATGCTTACTTTGGTTCACATAAAATAATGGTTCTAGGTTTAGCTTTTGAAGGAAAAACCCTGAGTGACACTGGGGTGTCACATAAGTCAAGAAATTGGTATCTCAAGTTGTGAGTAAGTGCATATCTTTAGATTGCTCATGCTCTATAATATCTGGTGATAATAGATGCTTAAATATCATGGAGCCATGATAATAAATGAACTTTGCAATTGGTATCTTTCAATTGGTAGCCATAATAGTTCGCTTCAATTGATATCTTTTGATAATCATGAGAATAGAAGTTTCTTCTTGTGCCCAATACTATAACTTGTTCTAAGTTTGATGTCTTAGCAACAAGAAAAAGTAAGGATAAAGAATCAGGCACAAGTGTGAAGAAGCTCTTGAGAGATTAGATACTTTCAAGATGGAAAGTACACTACAACATGGTAAAGGGACAAAGGGAGTATTAATCTTTTTGCATATATGTATCTTGCCTAAATGTTGATCGGGCATATGCTCAATAAGTAAGGGGGAGTTTTGATAGTCGTTTTCCTCCTTAACACCCTGCTGTCCCTTGACATCATCATATGTTCTTGCTTGAGTATGGTTTTTGGTGTTTGATGTCAAAGGGGGAGAATTTGTGTATTAAAGCTTATCTCAACCTGAGAGGAAAGCTTATCCTAATGGGTGATGTGTTAGTTTGAGCTTTGCCAAGTGTGATATTCATATGTTTCTTGCAATGTTGCTCATATGGACTAGTGTTTCCGCTGCGATGAATTATTTGGCTTCTATAGTGTAATAGATAGCCATGTGGTTAATGGTGCTTTAAGATTGTCTTAAATTAGTGTCTTAGTTTAAATTGGTATTAGTTTGAATTGGTATCTTAATGATGAATAGTGGCAGGTTGATATTCCTGTGATATATCCACTATTTTGAATGGTGTTTAACTCTGATTATGTGCATTTGTGTGTTATAGCATCATGGTCTGAATCTTGTCTCAATGCTTCCTAAAATGTGCTAAGGTGTAGAAATGTTTCGAACTGCCTAAGTATATGCAAATTGGCGTCTGAGGCCAAAATTAGGTTCTTGAAGTAAGCACATATTTAGGGGGAGCATTCTATAAACTTAGAATTCAAAATTTGTGCTTCAAATCTTATTCTTATGTAAGCTTTAATTGTGTTGCCATCAATCACCAAAAAGGGGGAGATTGAAAGCTCTCTTGTGAGTTTTGGTGTTTGGATGACAACTCAATTAAAGGACTAACAAGTGTACTAAGTGTTGAACAGGTGCTTAAGATAAAGTCTACAAGGTTCAACACAAGTGAACAAATGTGATGGCCCAAGAACTGGATTATGGATACATAATGGACATCACAAGTAAGATGGACATTGCATAAAGTGAGACTCGGGTGCGTAGCTCGGAGACAACTGATCAAGCCAAGGACGAAGGCAAGAAGAGCTTCGAGGTACCAAGTGCACGGGAGAAGGTCAAGGAGGCTGAGGAACCCAAAGCCAAGGGTGAAGAAGGAGGCTTGCAAAGTCAAGGGTGATCGAGTTGAGAACAGCTATGGCACATCAAGGATCACTACATAAGGACGTGACTTACAGCCAATGAGGTAACAGCTGCAGTTATGTGGTGTAAGTCATAAGGCTCAAGATCAAGCTCTAAGAAGGAGAACAAGTGTCAAAACCAGAACTGGAAGCAGCCCAAAAGAGCTAAGTTCACCTTGATCTTTAAGTTTGGGTTGTTCCTATGTTTGGAAATGTTCTATGTGACCTTTACAGGATGTTGGAGCCAAGTAATGTCAATCTAGATCAAGTCAAGCCGACTTATGAGTCCAACATCAAAGCTCAAGCATGTGGAATGCTATAAATTTAATGATTAAGAGAAGGTATGTTTCTATACTTAGTACATTGGTTTTGTGGACTAATATACTTGTCTAAGTGTTAGAAACAGAAAGAAGAAGAAAAGAAGAGAGGTGCAAAGGGCTCGGCTATGTACAGCCAAGGCAGCTCAGTCTGGCACACCGGACTGTCCGGTGGTGCACCGGACAGTGTCCGGTGGTGCACCGGACAGTGTCCGGTGCGCCAGGCTGAACTCTGGCGAACTGGCCGCTCTCGGCCACACTTTGATGGAGAGGACTATTCATTTTGGAGTCATAAAATGTGTAGTCATTTATTTTCTCTCCATCCTAGCATATGGGAAATTGTAGAAAATGGGATGCATTTCGATAACATTGATAATCCTGTGATCATTAATGAACAAATTCATAAGAATGCCCAAGCCACTACTGTCTTGCTAGCTTCACTTTGCAGGGATGAATATAATAAAGTGAGTGGCTTGGACAACGCTAAGCAAATCTGGGACACCCTCAAGATATCTCATGAGGGAAACGACGCCACTATGATCACAAAGATGGAACTAGTGGAAGGCGAGCTAGGGAGGTTCACGATGATCAGGGGAGAGGAGCCAACTCAGACCTACAACAGGCTCAAGACTCTGGTCAACAAGATCCGAAGCTATGGAAGCACAAGATGGACGGATCATGATGTTGTTCGACTCATGCTAAGGTCATTCATTGTAATTGACCCCTATCTTGTCAATCTTATTCGTGAAAACCCCAGGTACACCAAGATGACGCCCGAGGAGATCCTTGGAAAATTTGTGAGCGGGCGCATGATGGTGAAGGAGGCGCGATACGTGGATGATGTGCTAAATGGTCCACTGCCCATCTACGAGTCGCAGCCCGTTGCTCTCAAAGCAACGAGCAGCAGGGAGACACTACCGAGCAAGGTAGCACAAGTGGAGGCTGTCAGGCTCAACGAGGACGAAATGGCGCTCATCATCAAGCGCTTCAAAACCGCCTTGAAAGGACGCAAGGAATACCCCAACAAGAATAAAACAAGGGGAAAGCGCTCCTGCTTCAAATGCAGTAAGACTGGTCATTTCATAGCACAGTGCCCCAATAATGATAATGACTAGGGACAAGAAAAGCACGGAAAGAGGGAGAAGAAGAAGAACTACAAGAAGGCAAAGGGTGAGGCGCACCTTGGAAAGGAATGGGATTCTGACTGCTCTTCATCCGACTCCGACGATGAAGGATTGGCTGCCTCGGCCTTCGACAAGTCTTCGCTCTTCCCCAACAAACGCCATACTTTCCTCATGGCTAAGGAGAAGAAGGTACGTATTCGAGATTCCCCTAAGTACTCTTCTTCTAGTGATGAGGATTCTTCTGATGATGAAGTAGATTATACTGACTTGTTTAAAGGACTAGATAGAGCAAAGGTAGACAAAATTAATGAATTAATTGATGCTCTAAATGAAAAGGATAGATTGCTAGAAAAGCAAGATGACATTTTGTATGAGGAACATGACAAGCTTGTTAATGTTCAAAAGTATCTTGCTTTAGAAACTAAAAGAAATGAAATGCTATCCTCTGAGTTATCTGTTTATCATGAATCTGTCTCTAGTTTAAAGAAGTTAAATGATGAATTAAAAGTTAATGTAGAAGAAGTTAACAAAACTAGTTCATGTGTAGAGCATGTTGTTATTTGTAATAGATGTTAGGATTTTGATGTTGATGCCTGTGATAAACATCTTGCTTCTATTACTAAATTAAATAATGAGGTGGCAAGTCTTAATGCCCAACTTAAGACTTGCAAGGTTGATTTTGATAAATTCAAATTTGCTAGCGATGCCTACACTGTTGGTAGACACCCTTCAATTAAGGATGGACTTGGTTTTTGAAAGGAAACCAAGAACTTAACAAGCCAAAGGACTCCTGTTCCCAACAAGGAGAAAGGGAAGGCCCCTATGGCGAGTAGTCCTCAAAGGAACCATGCTTTTATTTATGATAAGAAAATTGCTAGCCATTCTCATTATAATAAGAGTTATGTTCATGCTGCTTATAATGATTCACATGCTATGTTTGCCTCTAGCTCCACTTTTGTTCATGGTAGAAGTAGGCCTAGGAGAAATCATGTTATGTCTCATGTGCCTTGGAGAATATGCAATGAACCTTCTACCATTTATCATGCTTGCAATAATTCATTTGTACTTTCATGTAAGAACACAAAAGTAGTTGCTAAGAAGTTGGGATCCAAATGCAAGGGAGACAAGACTTGTATTTGGGTTCCAAAAGTTATTGTGACTAACCTTGTAGGACCCAACAAGAGTTGGGTACCTAAAACCCAAGCTTAAATTCCTTGCAGGTTTATGCATCCGGGGTCTCAAGCTGGATTATCGACAGTGGATGCACAAACCACATGACGGGGGAGAAGAAGATGTTCACCTCCTACATCAAGAACAAGGATTCCCAGGATACGATCATCTTTGGAGATGGGAACCAAGGCAAGGTGAAAGGCTTGGGCAAGATAGCCATCACTAACGAGCACTCAATATCAAATGTATTTTTTAGTAGAGTCGCTCGGACCCTGTGCAGCATGTCAAGCAGGGAAACAGGTGGGAAGCACACATCACGGCAAGAATGTGATGACAACATCAAGACCACTGGAGCTCCTTCACATAGATCTTTTCGGACCCGTTGCCTATCTAAGCATCGGGGGAAGTAAGTATGGTCTTGTAATTGTTGATGATTTTTCCCGCTTCACTTGGGTGTTCTTTCTACAGGATAAGTCAGAAACCCAAGGGACCCTAAAGCGCTTCTTAAGGAGAGCTCAAAAATGAGTTTGAGCTTAAAGTGAAAAAGATAAGGAGCGACAATGGGTCTGAGTTCAAGAATCTACAAGTTGAAGAGTTTCTTTAGGAGGAAGGCATCAAGCACGAGTTCTCTGCTCCCTACACACCACATCAAAACGGTGTGGTAGAGAGGAAAAACAGGACGCTTATCGACATGGCGAGAACGATGCTTGGAGAGTTCGAGACACCCAAGCGGTTTTGGTCGGAAGCTGTGAACACAGCCTGCCACGCCATAAACCGGCTCTATCTGCATCACCTCCTCAAGAAGACCTCCTACGAACTCCTTACTGGTAACAAACCCAATGTCTCTTACTTTCGTGTATTTGGGAGCAAATGCTACATTCTAGTGAAGAAAGGTAGACATTCTAAATTTGCTCCCAAGGCAGTAGAAGGGTTTTTACTAGGGTATGACTCAAATACAAAGGCGTATAGGGTGTTCAACAAATCATCAGGATTAGTTGAAGTCTCTAGCGATGTTGTATTTGATGAGACTAATGGCTCTCCAAGAGAGCAAGTTGATCTTGATGACATAGATGAGGATGAAGTTCCGACGGCCGCAATGCGCACGATGGCGATAGGCGATGTGCGACCACAGGAACTACATGAACAAGATCAACCATCTTCCTCTACAATGGTGCATCCCCCAACTCAAGACGATGTACAGGTACCTCAAGAAGAAGGGAAGGATCAAGGGGGAGCACAAGAAGATCAAGTGATGGAGGAAGAAGCACCACGGACCCCTCCAACTCAAGTTCGAGCGACGATCCAAAGACATCACCCCGTCGATCAGATTCTGGGTGACATCAGCAAGGGAGTAACTAGTCGCTCACGACTAGCTAACTTTTGTGAGCATTACTCATTTGTCTCTTCTATTGAGCCTTTCAGGGTAGAAGAGGCCTTGCAAGATCCGGACTGGGTGTTGGCCATGCAGGAAGAGCTCAACAACTTCAAAAGGAATGAAGTCTGGAGCCTAGTGCCTCGTAAAAAGCAAAACGTTGTGGGAACCAAGTGGGTGTTCCGCAACAAGCAAGACGAGCACGGAGTGGTGACGAGAAACAAGGCTCGACTGGTGGCAAAAGGTTATGCCCAAGTTGCAGGTTTGGATTTTGAGGAGACTTTTGCTCCTGTGGCTAGGCTAGAGTCAATTTGAATATTATTAGCCTATGCTGCTCACCATTCCTTTAGGCTATTTCAAATGGACGTAAAGAGCGCTTTCCTCAACGGGCCAATTAAAGAGGAGGTATATGTGGAACAACCCCCCTGGCTTTGAGGATGACAGGTATCCTGACCATGTATAAAAGCTCTCTAAGGCGCTCTATGGCCTTAAGCAAGCCCCAAGAGCATGGTATGAATGCCTTAGAGATTTCCTTATTTCGAACGCTTTCAAGGTTGGGAAAGCCGATCCTACTCTTTTCACAAAGACATGCAATGGTGATCTCTTTGTTTGCCAAATTTTTGTCGATGACATAATATTTGTTTCTACTAATCAAAAGTCGTGTGAGGAGTTTAGCAGGGTGATGACACAAAAGTTCGAAATGTCGATGATGGGTGAGTTAACCTACTTCCTTGGGTTCCAAGTGAAGCAACTCAAAGACGGCACCTTCATCTCCCAAATGAAGTACACTCAGGATCTTTTCAAGAGGTTTGGGATGAAGGACGCCAAGCCCGCGAAGACACCGATGGGAACCGACGGGCATGTCGACCTCAACAATGGAGGTAAGTCCATTGATCAAAAGGCATACCGGTCCATGATAGGTTCATTACTTTATCTTTGTGCTAGTAGACCAGACATTATGCTTCGTGTATGCATGTGTGCTAGATATCAATGTGACCCCAAGGAATGTCACGTTGTGGCCGCCAAGCGAATTCTTCAATATTTAGTTGCTACGTCGCACTTCGGGATCTGGTATCCAAAGGGGTCTACCTTTGACTTGATTGGATACTCAGACTCTGACTATGCCGGGTGCAAGGTTGATAGGAAGAGTACATCAGGGACGTGCCAATTTCTAGGAAGGTCTCTGGTGTCCTGGAGTTCCAAGAAACAAACATTTGTTGCCCTATCCACCGCTGAAGCCGAGTACATTGCCGCAGGACAGTGTTGCGCGCAACTACTTTGGATGAGGCAAACCCTTCAGGACTTTGGCTACAATCTGAGCAAAGTCCTACTCCTATGTGACAATGAGAGTGCAATCCGCTTGGCGGATAATCCTATTGAACACAGTCGCACTAAGCACATAGACATCTGGCATCACTTCCTGAGAGACCACCAGCAAAAGGGAGATATCGATGTGTATCACATTAGCACTGAGAACCAGCTAGCCGGTATCTTCACCAAGCCTTTAGATGAGAAAAGGTTTTGCAGGTTGCGTAGTGAGCTAAATGTCTTAGGTTTGCGTAACTTGGATTGATCTATAGCATACATGTGTTCTATGTCTTTGATCATGTTACATTGTGCATTTACAACATTTGTTATCTATTTATGGTGCTCGAGTTGTACAAGCCTCCCCGGACCTCACAAGTCTATATGCAAATGTGCACATGTTTAGGGGGAGTTGTGCTACAACTTGATCCTTTTGAGACTAATTTGTTTGGTTGAGTACACTTGATGTAGTCTCAAAGGTGCATTGAAAGGGAAAATGAACTTAGACGCCGCAAAGACTTCCACTGCACTCCGGTATTAGTGCATTTAATTCCAAGTTCATACTTATGCTGTAATATCCCAAAAAATGTTGGCCAAAAGTTGAGTTTCGGTGCATGGATGAGGGAAAGGGTTGTGGGCCGTTGGATGCAAAGTCAGAAGTCATCTGAGGCGTCGTTTCTTTCTTCCACAAAACCCTAGGTGGCCACCACTTTTTCCTTTTTCCCTCTCTTGGCCGCCACCCCCCTTTTTTCTCCCTGGCTTGGCTGCCCCTCCCTTTTTCCCCTTGGCTGGCCGCCCTTCTCCTCCCATTGCAGCCGCCCTCCATTGCTTCCTCCTCCCTAGATCTTCCCCTACACAGCAAGGATCGAGAAGAGGAGGAGCACGTTCAATTGAAGAGGAAGAGAGGATCAAGGAGATGTTCTTCCCCATCTCTTCTTGCAGATTTTCTTAGGGAACCCTAGTTATCGATGGGATCCTTGTTCCTCTCTATAATTATGTGCTTTTAGAGGTTATGGATCATGGGGATTAAAGGATTAGAGGATGGATTAGATGTGGGGTTAGGTTTTGATCTCGAATTTAGTTTCTGCAGAATGACAGATTCGATAGTTTCTGTTCATGCCAGTTTTCTGTGGTCTTAGTGGCCTCAAAAAAATAAAAAGTCTATATATGAGTCGTAGATAATTTGTAGATCTTTTCGTGGTTGCAAAGAACACCACAATCGGACATCAGATCAGAAAGTTATTGCAGTTTGATTATAACAGTTTTTCAGTCTCATAATTCTATACAGAATCTGTTATCTTAAGATTTAGGAAATTTTATCAACAGAATTAAACCTTAGGTTTGTAAGAAAAGTTGTAGATAATTTCATAAGCTTTCCAGATTGATAAAAAGTGTATTCATATGAATTTTAAACTCCAGATATGTTTGTTTTACTGTGGCTGTTTCTGTTTTCCTGGAAAAAATGAGTGGGTCTGTTCACTGGTGGGTTTCATCTAGTAAATGGCCGAATTGGCTCTTCCAACTGTGGAGACTTTTGTAGAGGGATAAAAGTTCTTACTTCCAGCAGAGTTTCATAATTTTTGGTTATGTAGTTTGGGAGATATCAAATTTTGAAGTTAACTATGCTGCTGTCTGAAACAGATTCAGTCAGTTATCTTGTCACATGTTTTAGAACTTATAGATGGCAAAATTTAATTATCTATACCGAAGTTGTAGAGTATTTTGTGTAGAAACTCCTAGAGTATTTGTTTGATATCACCATTGTTATAATTTTAAATATACAAAATTAACAAATAGCGCTGCTGCTGTATGGCATATGGTTCAGGGTGGGAGTCATTCCACCGGGTCTTGGTTTCAAGTGTAGGAGTGATTTGTTGATTGTTGGTAAATGTTTGTGAAATATTTTTACTAAGTTTTATGCCTCGCAGCAGGTGTCTACACTCCGGATCATGCCTAGTACATTTTTCTTCTTCGATGAAGGCAAGTGAATGTAGCGGTGGTTGTTACCATTTTGACTTGTTGTTTTATCGCCTACACTCTAATATTCAGAATCATTGAATTCTTTCATAGATTGAACTCTATGGTGATGCTTTACTTGATTGTATTATATTGATGCTTAATCATATATTGATGATGATGATAATTCGAGTATGACCCATGAGATTAATTCACACCCCTGAAGGTAAATGAAGTATTATTTGAGGTTTGTATTGTATCTAAAGGTAAACGAAGTATTGTTTGAGGTTTGTATTGTATGTGAAGAAAGTGAAGTATATTGATAAATGCAGCATGCCATATACATTGCATGATTCACTTGCACTTGAAGTTTTGTTGTGACCTATGGTCCGACCGTACCGGTACAACTTAGCATCGTATGTTGCCTAAGGAGGGGTACGATGCGGCTTCATACCCTTAGAGGTATGAAGGCAGAGGACATATGCATTGCATTCATATGCATTTATTGAAGTGATATTTGCAGATGATGTGGTTTTATACTCTCAGAGGTATGAAGGCAGAGGACCTACACATTGCATTCCGATAAATACATTGAAGTGACATTTGCAGGTATTGTTGACGCAGGAAGTGTTATACAACCTATTGTGGTTGTTCGAGGAAATGAGATGGTATTGGTTATATTGGGACTATTGAGTTCTATATCTACACGTATTTCTAATCTTAATTGTGATTCCTTTAAAATGTTGATTAATTCAATGTGTGGATTAAATATCTCATCAAAACAATTTGCTTGCTGAGATGTTTCATCTCACTCTTGCATTACTCAATGCAGGTGCTTGATGCTCATCAAGGGGAGTGGGAAGTAGCGGCACGTTGCACACACTGTTTAAAGAACCAAATAATTAGCTTTGGTTACGGACTTTTGAGGTTCATATTTTGTAATATGATGTAGGCATAAGCTGGTTCATTCGTGGTTAATCGTCTTTGATGAGAATTATATCATATTAGTATGATTCATTTTGTATTGGTATATCTCTTTTGCTTCTGCGATGCTTATAATTACAAAGAAGACGCTGCTAAATTTTGTTTTGCTTAGTGTTCGGTTGTTGGTAGTGAAGTCTAGTAGCATCTCGGGGTGTTTGTGGATTCCAGGGTGTTAGAGTTGGTATCAAAGCATAGGCTTTAGATTCTTGGCAATTTAAAGATAAATTTGACACACTTGCACATATAAGAAGGGTATGGGTTCAAATATCTTTGATATATATTAGTGTCTTTGAAGTGCAGATGACAATAATTTCACCTCTCCCTATTCCTTTACGATGATGTGGTAAGTTGTTTATGACTTAATGTCTGATATAATTCATTTCTAAATTTTATATTGTTTTATTAATGCGATTGATGACGCTGGTCTTTTGTGAGATTGAAGTTGTTATTATGCTTGTGATATACAAGTATGCCTACGTTATTTTCACCATGTTTTTCATGGTTGAGTTTTATTACAATAATATTGTTATATATGCTTGATTTAGGATGTTCCTAAGAGGAGTGTGAATTGCGTGGCTTGGGTTACAAGGTAACCATCAATTTGGATTTAAGTTGTTGAGCGGTTGGTGGATATTTCCATCTATCTTTGTAAAGAATGACTGTTTATATCGAGAAACCAGTTCTGAAAGAAATGAATATTGGTACTTTTATATGGATTTTGGGGGAAGTCTTTGCATAGTCAGAATGGCTTACATGTCTCTCTTGTATTGTGTGTTTTATAGCCACAAAGCCTAGATGTGGTTTAAAGTGGTTGCCTGTTAGTCATGCTAATTGTAATATAAATCTTTGATTTTCTTGATCCATTGATTATGTATTAATACGTTGAGGATTTGATGGTTCTCTTCCCGATGCATGCTTGTGAGCCATTGTCAGACCACTTGAAAGGGAAATGTGCCCTTGGGCCATTTCTAAGTATTTTGGTGATTGAGTGCCAACACAAGTGGACTTATGGTAATATATGCAAAGTGATGGACAAAGTGCAAATCAAGTCTAAAGGTATGTTTCTAGACTTGGTACATTGTTTTAAGAACTAATGTATTGTGTCTAAGTGCTGGAAACAGGAGAAATCAAATTGGAAAAGAGATGGCTTTGTTCAGCCAAAGACAGCTCGGTCTGGGTGCACCGGACAGTGTCCGGTGCGCCAGGCTGGCGACTAACAAATGGCTGCTCTCGGGAAGCGATCAACGGCGTACGGCTATAAATCACCGGACTGTCCGGTGGTGCACCGGACTGTCCGGTGAGCTATTCACAGACGAAGTCGTCGCTCTCGGGAAGTGATTAACGGCGTACGGCTATAATTCACCGGACTGTCCGGTGAGGCACCGGACTGTCCGGTGAGCCAACAGTCAGCCGGGCCAACGGTCGGCCGAGGATTCCGCGTGTGACGCGTGGCCAAGCCAACGGTCACAAGGGGGCACCGGACTGTCCGGTGTGCACCGGACAGTGTCCGGTGTGCATCGGACAGTGTCCGGTGCGCCAACGACTCTGAATCTGCAACGGTCGGCTTCGCCAAATAAGGAAAGAAATCCGCACCAGACAGTGTCCGGTGGTGCACCGGACTGTCCGGTGCGCCAGGTGACAGAAGGCAAGAATTGCCTTCCTGGAATGCTCTCAACGGCTCCTAGCTGCCTTGGGGCTATAAAAGGGACCCCTAGGCGCATGGAGGAGTACACCAAGCATTCTTTAAGCATTCCTAAGCACCAAGACTTCAATTCCGCGCATTTGATTCTTTGTGATAGCAACTAGAGCTCCATTTGAGTAGTGTACTCTTCGGGTTGTGTTGCGAGCTCGTGTTGTGACTTGTGTGCGTGTTGCTGCTCTGATTTTGTGTCTTGTGTGCGTTGCTCATCCCAACCTTACTTCCGTGATTCTTTGTGAACATCTTTGTAAGGGCGAGAGGCTCCAAGTTGTGGAGATTCCTCGCAAGCGGAATATAGTAAAGCAAAGCAAAACACCGTGGTATTCAAGTGGGTCTTTGGACCGCTTGAGAGGGGTTGAGTGCAACCCTCGTCCGTTGGGACGCCACAACGTGGAGTAGGCAAGTATTGGACTTGGCCGAACCACGGGATAAACCACTGTGCCATCTCTGTGTTGATCTCTTTGTGGTTATTGTGTTTTGCTAAGACTCCTCTCTAGCCACTTGACCTTATTGTGCTAACTCCTAATCAAGTTTTTGTGGCACTAAGTTTCAAGTTTTTCAGGATCACCTATTCACCCCCCCTCTAGGTGCTCTCACCACTTATCTATTGGTTTGAATGAAGTCATTGCCTAGCCTAGAGTTGGTTATGTGTGGTTAGTCGCCTATTTCTAAATGATGTGGTTTTTACATCAGCTTGAGATGTTTGTCAAATGTGTGAAGGATTATGGGGTTATTATTGACCTTGTATGTCTGGTACTTTGAGTGCATCGTATGATAGAATGAAATGTAAGTTTCTAAACTACAGTAGATGAAGACTTATATTATGTGTAGGTTAACCTTACTAGTTTGGATATTTTTCTTAGTTGAGTTGTTGGATGAAGTATAGTGACATTGGTTAACCAAGTATTGTGTTGTTGTGCTGTCAGTTCTCTTTGTGGAGCTTTTGGCATTTCTTCAATGAACTGTGCTGCGCAGAATGTTATTGGCTCCTTGTTGGCTTTATTGCTCCATTAGTTCTGCAGACTTTCTCCCTTTTGTGGGGTGCAAAGAATGTTAGATTACATGATCATCTTTTCATGATGGCAAGAACAAGGTTTAGGAAGATTAGGAGTTTCAATAGAACTACTTGTTTTGTGGTGCTTTGAGGTGAGGTGTTTGATCTTCTTATACATTCATCTGGTGTGGATGTTTCACCATTTAATTAGAATGAATTGTTGAAGTTGGTAAGAGTTGTGCTTAGTGCATATTATCCCTTCATAAAAGAGTGTTGTTTTAAGACATTGATATTAATGTATAGCTGCATCCAAATTCGATGGTGTGAAATTGTAGCGTTGATGGCATCTATGACTTGCTTTGAGCTTCATTGCATGTTGTTTCATGCTTGATGTCAGGTTGTGTAGCTTCCTTAGACAATTAGTCCAAGGTAGAAGTTCTTGTGTTAATTAGGACCAATAATGGACCCATGTTTTGAATGGTGGTGCTATATGGGGTACCTTGGGTGTTTTGCTTGGAGTGATCGAATTCGAGGACGAATTCTTTTTAAGGGGGGTAGAGTGTAATATCCCAAAAAATGTTGACCAAAAGTTGAGTTTCGGTGCGTGGATGAGGGAAAGGGTTGTGGGCCGTTGGATGCAAAGTCAGAAGTCATCTGAGGCGTCATTTCTGAAAGGGAAATGTGCCCTTGGGCCATTTCTATAATGTTTTGGTGATTAAGTGTCCAACACATAGTAAGTGAGTTGCTATGTGCCAAACAAGCAAGAAGTGCAAATCATATAACAAGGTATGTTTCTAGACTTAGTAATTGGTTTTTGTATACTAATGTATTTGTCGAAGTGTTAGAAATAGAGCAGAGAAGAAAAGAAACAAATTGCAAAAGACTTGGATGTGTGCAGCTAAAGTCCAGCTCGGCCTGGCACACCGGACTATCCGGTGGTGCACCGGACAGTGTCCGGTGCGCCAGGCTGGTCTCCGGTGAAAATGTCGCTCTCGGGATTCGACGGCGGCGTACGGCTATAATTCACCGGACGGTCCGGTGGTGCACCGGACTGTCCGGTGAGTCATCCGCGGCAAACTCGTCGCCCTCGGGAAAAGCAAAGGGGGCGACATGGCTATAATTCACCGGACTGTCCTGTGGTGCACCGGACTGTCCGGTGAGCCAACGGTCGCCTGCGCCAACGGTCGGCCGCGCAATCTTTGCGCGACACGTGGACTGCTCCAACGGTCAACTGGTGCACCGGACTGTCCGGTGTGCATCGGACAGTGTCCAGTGCGCCAATCAGCCCAGAGGAGCAACGGTAGGATATGCCAAATTTGGAAGGAGATCGCGCACCGGACCGTCTACAGGAGCTGTCCGGTGGTGCACCGGACTGTCCGGTGCGCCACTCGACAGAAGGCAAGGATGGCCTTCCAAGTTTGTCTTCAACGGCTCCTAGCTTCCTTGGGGCTATAAAAGGGACCCCTAGGCGCATGGAGGAGTCACACAAGCATTCACTAAGCATCCTAAGACTCCAAGACTCCAACTTCACGCATTCGATTCTTTGTGTTAGTGATTTGAGCTCCATTTGAGTTGTGAACTCCGTATGTTGTGTTTCGAGCTCAAGTCGTGACTTGTGTGCGTGGTTGTGCTGCGTATTTGAGTCTTGTGTGTGTTGCTCTTCCCAACCTTACTCTTGTGCATTCTTTGTGATCAATATTGTAAGGGCGAGAGGCTCCAACTTGTGGAGATTCCTCGCAAACGGGAAGAAGACTATAAGTAAGAAAGCTATGGTATTCAAGTTGATTATTGGATCACTTGAAAGGGGTTGAGTGCAATCCTCGTCCATTGGGACACCACAACGTGGAAGTAAGCAAGTGTTACTTGGCCAAACCACGGGATAAAATCGCGTGTCTCTTGTGTTGCTCCTCTCTGTGATTATTTGTGTTCGCAAGAGCTCGCTTCAAGCTACTTAGCCATACTAACACTTATAACTAAGTTTTGTGGCTATTAGTATTTGATTTTTTACAGGATCACCTATTCACCCCCTAGGTGCTCTCAGTTTCTTTCTCCCACAAAACCCTAGGTGGCCACCACTTTTTCCTTTTTCCCTCTCTTGGCCGCCACCCCCCCTTTTCTCCCTGGCTTGGCCGCCCCTCCCTTTTTTCCCTTGGCTGGCCACCCTTCTCCTCCCATTGCAGCCGCCCTCCATTGCTTCCTCCTCCCTAGATCTTCCCCTACGCAGCAAGGATCGAGAAGAGGAGGAGCATGTTGAATTGAAGAGGAAGAGAGGATCAAGGAGATGTTCTTCGCCATCTCTTCTTGCAGATTTTCTTAGGGAAACCCTAGGTATCGATGGGATCCTTGTTCCTCCCTGTAATTATGTGCTTTTGGAGGTTATGGATCATGGGGATTAAAGGATTAGAGGATTGATTAGATGTGGGGTTAGGTTTTGATCTCGAATTTAGTTTCTACAGAATGACAGATTCGATAGTTTATGTTCATGCCAGTTTTCTATTGTCTTAGTGACCTCAAAAAATAAAAGTCTATATATGAGTCGTATATAATTTATAGATCTTTCCGTGGTCATGAAGAACACCTCAATCGGACATCAGATCAGAAAGTTATTGCAGTTTGATTATAATAGTTTTTCAGTCTCATAATTCTGTACAGAATCTGTTATCTTAAGATTTAGGCAATTTTATCAACAGAATTAAACCTTAGGTTTGTAATAAAAGTTGTACATAATTTAATAAGCTTTCCATATTGATAAAGAGTGTATTCATATGAATTTCTAAACTCCAGTTATGTTTGTTTTACTGTGGCTGTTTCTGTTTCCTGGAAAAAAATGAGCGGGTCTATTCACTGGTGGGTTTCATCTAGTAAATGGCCGAATTGGCTCTTCCAACTGTGGAGACTTTTGTAGAGGGATAAAAGTTCTTACTTCCAGCAGAGTTTCATAATTTTTGGTTGTGTAGTTTGGGAGATATCGAATTTTGAAGTTAACTATGCTGCTGTCTGAAACAGATTCAGTCAGTTATCTTGTCAGATGTTTTAGAACTTTTAGATGGCAAAATTTAATTATCCATTGAATACCGAAGTTGTAGAGTATTTTGTGTAGAAACTCATAGAGTATTTGTTTGATATCACCACTGTTATAATTTTAAAGATACAAAATTAACAAACAGCGTTGCTGCTGTTTGGCATGTGGTTCAGGGTGGGAGTCATTCCACCGGGTCTTGGTTTCAAGTGTAGGAGCGATTTGTTGATTGTTGGCAAATGTTTGTGAAATATTTTTACTAAGTTTTATGCCTCGCAGCAGGTGTCTACACTCTAGATCATGCCTAGTACATTTTTCTTCTTCGATGAAGGCAAGTGAATGTAGCGGTGGTTGCTACCGTTTTGACTTGTTGTTTTATCGCCTACACTCTAATATTCAGAATCATTGAATTCTTTCATAATTGAACTATATGGTGATGCTTTACTTGATTGTATTATATTGATGCTTAATCATATATTGATGATGATGATGATTCGAGTATGACCCATGAGATTAATTCACACCCCTGAAGGTAAATGAAGTATTATTTGAGGTTTGTATTGTATATGAAGGTAAACGAAGTATTGTTTGAGGTTTGTATTGTATGTGAAGAAAGTGAAGTATATTGATAAATGCAGCATGCCATATACATTGCATGATTCACTTGCATCTGAAGTTTTGTCGTGTCCTATGGCCCGACCGTACCGGTACAACTTAGCATCGTACGTTGCCCGAGGAGGGGTACGATGCGGCTTCATACCCTTAGAGGTATGAAGGCAGAGGACATATGCATTGCATTCATATGCATTAATTGAAGTGATATTTGCAGATGATGTGATTTTATACTCTCAGAGGTAAGAAGGCAGAGGACCTACACATTGCATTCCTATAAATACATTGAAGTGACATTTGCAGGTATTGTTGACGCAGGGAAGTGTTATACAACCTATTGTGGTTGTTCGAGGAAATAAGATGGTATTGGTTATATTGGGACTATTGAGTTCTATATCTACACGTATTTCTGATCTTAATTGTGATTCCTTTAAAATGTTGATTAATTCAATGTGTGGTTTAAATATCTCGTCAAAACAATTTGCTTGCTGAGATGTTTCATCTCACTCTTGCATTACTCAATGCAGGTGCTTGATGCTCATCAAGGGGAGTGGGAAGTAGCGGCACGTTGCACACACTGTTTAAAGAACCAAATAATTAGCTTTGGTTACTGACTTTTGAGGTTCATATTTTGTAATATGATGTAGGCATAAGCTGGTTCATTCGTGGTTAATCATCTTTGATGAGAATTATATCATATTAGTATGATTCATTTTGTATTGGTATATCTCTTTTGCTTCTGCGATGCTTATAATTACAAAGAAGACACTGCTAAATTTTGTTTTGCTTAGTGTTCGGCTGTTGGTAGTGAAGTCTAGTAGCATCTCGGGGTGTTTGTGGATTCTAGGGTGTTACATATGCTCTCATTGTCCTTTTGCTCTTAATTGACATTTTTGGTGAGGCAACGGGGTTAGAAGGCCAAAAATGATCCTATTTTGGTGCTTAATGCCAAAGGGGGAGAAATTAAGGCCAAAGAAAATGGATTAGTCAACCACTTATGAATTTTAAAAAATAATAGAGTTAGAATTTTTGATTTGTCCAAAATACTCTTATTGCAAAATTTGGTCTCTTGTGGGAGAGAGTTTTGATTATGGGAAAAAGGGGGAGTTTTGGCACTTGATTAATTTTACTCTTGGAATATCTCTCGATTTGCCCAAACAAGTGTGTTAACTTAGAGATAGGAAAATTATTTTAATTTGCAAAAACAAACCAAGTGGTGGCAAAGAATGATCCAAATATGCCAAATCCTAAGTAAAGAGAATTTGGTCTTCATTTGCATTGATGTTGCACTTCTTTTGTTGCCTTTTTGATGTGTTGGCATAAATCACCAAAAAGGGGGAGATTGAAAGGGAAATGTGCCCTTGTGCCATTTCTATAATGTTTTGGTGATTCAGTATCCAACACATATTGAATAAGCTCTTATGTGCTAAATGAGTGAGAAGTGCAAATCAAAGAACAAGGTACGTTTCTAGACTTAGTGAATTGCTTTTAAGTACTAACATGTGTGTCCAAGTGCTAGAAATATTACAGAGAAAAGAGAAACAAATTTGGAAAAGGATTAGCTGTGAGCAGCCAACATCAGCTCGGGCCTAGCACACCGGACTATCCGGTGGTGCACCGGACAGTGTCCGGTGGTGCACCGGACAGTCTTCGGTGTGCCAGGCTGGCCAACGGTGAACTAGCTGCTCTCGGGAAAACAACATAGGTGTACGGCTAAAATTCACGGACTGTCCAGTGAGCCAACTGTGCCAGCGGCCAACGGTCGGCTACGCAATCCGCGGGCGACGTGTGGCCCGCAACAACGGTTAGTTGGGCACACCGGACAGTGTCTGGTGCGCCAACCAGCCCCAAGGAGCAACGGTCGGATGCGCCCGATATGGAAGGAGATCGCGCACCGGACATGAACAGTGGCTGTCCGGTGGTGCACCGGACTGTCCGGTGCACCACTCGACAGAAGGCAGGAATTGCCTTCTAAGTTGGTCTCCAACGGCTCCTAGCTGCCTTGGGGCTATAAAAAAGACCCCTAGGCGCATGGAGGAGACACCCAAGCATTCTCTAAGCATACTAAGACATCTAGACTCCACTCCCACGCATTTGATTCGTTGTGTTAGTGATTTGAGCTCCATTCGAGTTGTGAACTCCCTGTGTTGTCGTTTGAGCTCAAGTCGTCACTTGTGTGTGTGGTTGTGCTGCGTATTTGAGTCTTGTGTGTATTGCTCTCCTCCCTTACTTCTGTGTTTCTTTTGTAATCATCATTGTAAGGGCGAGAGGCTCCAAATTGTGGAGATTCCTCGCAAACGGGAGAAAGACTGTAAGGAAGAAAGTCGTGGTATTCAAGTTGATCATTGGATCGCTTGAAAGGGTTTGAGTGCAACCCTCGTCCATTGGGACGCCACAACGTGGAAGTAGGCAAGTGTTACTTGGCCGAACCATGGGATAAAAATTGCGTGTCTCGTGTGTTGCTTCTTGTGATTGTTTTGTTCGCACGAGCGTGTTCCATAGCCACTTAATTTAACTAACACTTTAATAGTCAAGTTTGTGGCTATTTAGTGTTTGATTTTATAGGATCACCTATTCACCCCCCCCCTCTCCTCTAGGTGCTCTCACCCTTTCGGATATTTTAGTTTTTGGGCATAGTGTCTTGCTTCTAGGATTTCTTCTTCGGACAATTTTTTCCCCGAAGCATGTCGAATAATGTAATCAACATCTTCGGCTGGAGCTTCGGGGGCATGAGATTTTGCTTTTTCTGTCATATCTTGCCCTGCTGTCGTGCCAGTATCTAAAGTTTGTTGATCAGCTTTATCTTCAGGCGCGACAGCCTTCATCTCAATGGGCGCTGAAGGCCCAGCTTTGGCTTCGGCCTAGACTTTGATAGCTTCGGCAATTTTCTTAGTAGGAGCAGGGCTCAAGGCCTTTGTGGTCTCCATAACAGCGTCTAGCACGCTGGCCATCCTCCTCCTTTTGGGAGTTGCGATAGGAGCTTTTTGTACCTTCGGCAATTTTGCCTCTGCTGGTGGGCTCAGAATTTCTGGCATTTTTACTGTTTTTTCCATCTTTGGCTCTTCGGACGTATCATCCTTAGCTTCGGCTGGCTCGACTATAGGCACCTTCGACACTACAATCGACTCTTCAGCGCTCTGCACGATCGGAGCAGCTTGTTTTGCTTCGGCAGTTGAAGAGGTCCCTTTGCCAAATTCAGGCACTACGGTCGGTTCAATATATCGTGGCCGGTGGGTCAGAATCTTTATTTTCTTGCCCTTCGGCACAGCAGTGGTGGCCGAAGCGACAGTTTTTCTCTTCTTTCCTTGCCTTCGCAGCGGGTAGTGATAATCAGGGTATACGAAGCCAATTGCATCAAAACCCTGTTCAATCTTTTCTTCCCTCGGCCCCCAAAGGCTGCGGACAAGGCATCATCTTCGGCCTCGGAATATGTCCCGAGTAGCTCGTCGCTGGTAGCTTCAATACATTTCAACCAGTCATCATTTGGTTCATCAAACTTCTCTCTAAATCTGAAGGTATATTTGAATCGAACTAGGCCACTTTCACTGGATTCGGCAGTAGTCTCCTTCGGCATATCCCAGCTCTCCACAAGTGGCCACACCCTATAGGCTATGTGCTCTTGGACTATATCTCTTGTGCCAATAAAGGCGCAAACATTGCTAAACGCCTTCTGGTATGCTTCGATGTCACTTTCAGTAGTGACCTTCGGCCTTCGAAGGCCGAAGCGAGACCAGTTGGGGTGCTGGATAATTTCCTTGATGTCTTCCCTTTTAGTCAGATCATTTTTAACATAAAACCACTCCTCCATCCAGGCCCCAGGCCATCTTTTTCGGTATGTTGGCACCGGGTAACTTGCATTAGAGCGGGCAATAAACCCGTAACAACCGAAGTTGTTGTGGTATTGTTCTTTCCCGGTAGCCTTCGTCTCGTATAATAGCTCATGCATATTGCAGAAGCACTTCGCGCTCGGCTCCAGCCCCTGGCTTCTTACAGCCCAGACAAACATCCCCATCCTAATTATAGCTTCAGGGGTAATCTGATGAAGAAAGATCTGGAATATCCTTAATACTTCAACCACCAATTTGCTCAGCGGGAACCGAAGGCCTGCCTTCAGGAAACTTCGGTAAATAACAACTTCATTTTCCTCAGGGGCAGGGGCAGTACTGTCTCCTCCAACCCTCACAATAGACATATCGCGAAAATACCTCCCTCTCATGGCGTCAATATGACTTTGTTTAATGCTCGATTTCCCGAAGATGGTATGACTTGGTCGCCAAGGCCGGTCCTCAGAATCTTCATCTCCACTCTCTACATCATAGCTATCACTGTCATCAGAATCTTTAGACAAACCCTCCATTATCTCTTTAGTAATTTTCTCTGCATTCGTTTTTGCCATAGACTCGTAAAACCCAGCAATAAAAGGATCCGCAACTTTCTTCTCTTCATATAGCTTCTTCTCCTCAGTAAGCTTCTTCTCCTCAGTTATCTTTTCCTCGGTCATCTTCTTCTCCTCAGACATGGAGCAAGCACGTCTTTAAACCGAACCTCGAAAATCAAGCAAGAGCTGGTAAACAAGAGTTAAAAATTTGAGAAAACAACGCAAACAGTAGAAATGGCGCATCAAATGCTGCCGCTGTGGGTTTCTATTTATACGCCTAGCGCTTTGCAACTTGGCGGGCCCCGTTTGTCATTGACTTTCGCTATTCTAGCGAAGGGAAGGTGTTTTTTGGACCTTCGGCTTAAGGCCTTCATTCACATTGCAGTCTGAATTTATTATTATAACAAATTAATACTACGAGGGCTACTGTTGGGGGCCTTCATCTTCCGAAGGTCCTCAAAAACACGACTAACATGTTTTCTAAGCATAATACATTCACAGGGACCTTCGGCCTCGGAATGAAGCTGAACTCGGTATGAAAAGCATGATCTGGGAGAAGGATGGACCAGTTCTGAAGCTACGTGTGGAGAAGCTTCGGCTTAGTGGTGGAAAATGAAACCGACTTAAAGAGGAAAAGGCTATCTAGTCCTTGATAAATTGTCCTTAAGTCAATAGTAAATATCAAGGGCATGGATGTAATCTTACACAGGTTGCGTCTTGTGCCTATAAATAGATGAACAGTAACACCGTATTGTTCACGCTGACTTGTATTCACTTGCACGTCACACCTGGATTTTTACCTTCTGTCAAGCCGAAGGTACAAATGTAATTCGATATTGTTCATGTTTATTCATAATGATATAATAAAATATCCTAATGATGTCATATGATTATTCATGTTATTTTCCATGTTCATATGCTTCTACTTTCATTATTACATATTGAGATGATGAAGGTATGCCCTTCATAACCTTCGTCTGAAGATCATTATTTCCTAAGGGAGATAATGCCTCGTAAGACGAAGGTCTTTAATCATTAACATTTTGTGTTGCCTTGTTCTTAACTCATAGCATTTGAGAACAAGTCCCCAACCTGATAAGATGATGTTTGATGTGTATGGAGTGATGGATCACTTATCTATTGGTCGCCTTGTTGCAGATGATCGTTCATGTGTGATGGCTTAGGAGGTGTTTGGTTCCTTTAGTCACCTCTTAAACTTTAGTTCCTACAAAATTCTATTTCAAAGACCTATTTTAGTTACACTTTAGTCACTCCATTTAATATTTTAGGACTAAAAATAACTAAACTAAAGTTTAGAAGGTATGAACCAAAAACCTCGTTAGCTTGTATGGACACTAATGTGGGTAGCTATATCCTTTTTAGAGTAGGTTTGATCTTGATATGCTAGACTCTGTTGGTGCCATACTAGTAATAGTCCCAAACCTTGGGTCGCTTAAGTGATTGTAAGTACACATAGAGGCGAAGCCAGTTCTAAAATTATGGCGGTGTAGGAAAAATATATAATTTAATAGCAATATATGGTAAAAAATAAGATGAGTGGTATTTTTTTCTTAGCCTGGTGCCAGTGCACCATGGAAGATCCTGAGTACGTTGTTTTCTATTTCATAATGAAATAGAGGGCTATGCCCCTGAAAGTCACCTAGAGGGCCGAGGGGGGTCAATAGGGCAAATCTGAAATTTACAAACTTAAGCACACACTACAAGCCGAAATTAGCGTTAGAAATGAATTCGAGTCCGAGGGAGAGGGGAAAACAAATCAACAAAGAAATAAAGCGGATGATCACGGTGATTTGTTTTACCGAGGTTCGGTTCTAAAGAACCTAGTCCCCGTTGAGGTGGTCACAAAGACCGGGTCTCTTTCAATCCTTTCTCTCTCTCAAACGGTCACCTAGACCGAGTGAGCTTTCTTCTTTACTTCTCACGGGTCACTTAGACCCCGCAAGGACCACCACACAATTGGTGTCTCTTGCCTTGCTTACAAAGCACTTGAGAGTAACAACTAACAAGGAAAGAAAAGAAAGCCAACCAAGCAAACAAGAGCAACAAGAAACACAAGTGATCCTCTCACAAGCCCTAATGAGTTAGAGTTGAATTTGGGACTTTGAGTGGATCGATCGCTTGATTTGTGTCTTGGATTGAAGTCTATTGCTCTTGTATGGAATGCAATGTGTGGAATGCTTGGATGGTTGGAGTAGAGGTGGTTGGGGGTATTTATAGCCCTCAACCACCAAACAACCGTTGGGGTTGGCCTGCTGTCGATGGGCGCACCGGACAGTCCGGTGCGCCACCGGATACTGTCCGGTGCGCCAGCCACGTCACCCAACCGTTTGGGTTCGGGAGCTTCTGAACCTTGGAGGCTTTGTCCTCTAGTGGCACCAAACAGTCCGGTGTCGCACCAGACAAGCACTGTTCACTGTCCGGTGTGCCTCTGATGACTGCTCTGACTTCTGCGTGCACTGTCGCGCACTGTAGCTCTGCGTCCACGCTTTTGCAGTCGACCGTTGCGCTGGATAGCTGTTACTCCGCTGGTGCACCGGACAGTCCGGTGCCACACTGGACAGTCCGATGAATTATCGGAGCGCGCCCTAAGAAAACCCGAGAGTGGAGAGTTGGACGTTGTACGGTCCTGGTGCACTGGACACTGTCCGGTGGCACACCGGACAGTCCGGTGCGCCAGACCAGGGCACTCTTGGTTTCTTTGCTCCTTTGTTTTTGAACCCTTTCTTCAACATTTTATTGTTTTGTGTTGAACCTTTATACACCTATAGATCATATAATCTAGGGCAAACTAGTTAGTTCAATATTTGTGTTGGGCATTCAACCACCAAAATTATTATTGGGAAAAGGTTAACCCTATTTCCCTTTCAGCCTCTTCATAAAAAAATTTCCATATTTGTTACCAATATGTTTCATAGGAGAAAATTATTCTAGCATAGCAAGCAAGGTCGTTCCAACTTCATGGCGAAAACATTTTAACATCACTAGAAAAAATGCTACAAACATTTTAACATCATTAGAAAAAAATGCTACACATAGGACAGAAATGTTTATGCTATATTTATGTAAAATAAAAATATTACAAAAATGAATCGGAACACAATTTTAAATAGACCAATAACAAATTTTACATTAGGATAGTGAAAAATAAGCGAAAAACTTTCACTGATCGATCCGAAACAGTCATGAGCATTACCAGTTTTCTCATGACAACAGAAAAAACTTTCACTGATCCGAAACAGAACGAGTGCTCGACGCTTTGCCGAGTGCTTTCTATCGGGCACTCGGCAAAGAAGTATTTGCCGAATGCCGAGTATCGCACTCGATAAAGTCCTGCTCTCGGTAACGACAGCGTTTACCAAGAGTAGGACTCTCGACACAGGAAGACACTCGGCAAAGATAACTTTGCCGAGTGCAAACACTTGATGAACGGCAAAGAAGTCGTTGCCGATGTATAGTTCGTCGAGCTTTCTTTGTCGAGTGTCGGCAAAGCCTTCGCCAAGTGTTTTTCGAGCTTTGCCAAGTGCTTCAGACACTCAACAAAGATACCGATTCCGGTAGTGCTCATCTCATATTCTAAATTTCACTCTGTATTATAAAGCTATATGCACGATTTGTTGGCTATAAGGTTATTTTCAATAGCTTAGAACCTGTTTAGTAATGTTGTTTTAAAATACTATAATTTTGAAATACCACAGTTTATAATTACATATGACACAAATACTATAATATTATTTTATTATAATAAAATCATAGTATTTAAAATTGAGATTTGTTTGGTTCTATTGGAAAACCAAAGTATACGTACAGAGAACATATGAAAATTGATATCCTAACTTCAAAAATACCACAATTTCGGTAAATCATGGTATTTAAAATTATGTTTTGCTATACCAATCAAACAACTTTTGATTCCAACACCACGGTATCATCAAATATCATAGTAGTATTTAGGGGTGGGCATTTTAAAACCAAAACCCGAACCCGAACCCGAACCGAACCCGAATAGACCGAATTATCGGTCTATTCGGGTTTTCGGGTTCGGGTTCGGTTCCTATATATGCTATATTTCGGGGTATAGGTTCGGGTTCTGTTCCTAACCTTTAAAACCCGAATAGACCGAATAACCCGAAATATAAAAATCTCTTAATATATGATGATATTATTATATGATTTATGAACTTATTAGCTAAAAATTGTGATATCATCTTAAAGATAGTATATATATCTCAGTATGCTATTTTTTATAGTCACTTGTTGTAATAATAGTACTTCTAATTAATTATTAATTATATATATTTTAACAAAAGATAATAGTCTCTCTACTATTGGAGTCTATTCGGTGGACCAAATAGACCGAACCGAAATTGTGAGTCTATTCGGGTTCGGTTCCTAAAATTACTTTGAAAATTTTGGTTCTCATTTTCTATAACCCAAAATTAAAAAAAACCCGAATAGATAAAACCGAATTACCCTATAGACCGAATGGCCAGCCATAGTAGTATTGCTTCAAAACTGTAAAATTACTACGTTTTAAAACAGAGCCTTATCTATTTTTATCTCTTATTTCAAATTTTATATAAACAACTAGGTATATGCATGTGCGATGCCACGGAACACAAATTGACGAGCCTCCAACGCTCAGGGCCCTTTCAATGGGTGGCGTGATTACAATGGCGACGAGAAAATCCGTGATTAAACATAGATATAAAACGATATAATACTATTTCTATTTGTATTAAATTATGAGTTTTCGTTCGTTTTCGCAAATCCGTTTATCCCGCTCTCATTTCTGTTACCGACTATTCCGGACTCGATCTCGTTTCCGATGATAAAATACGAATACAGAAACACAGAAACAGGAGAGAGTTTTTTCTGTCCGTTTTCATCCCTAATTCAGCCCCTGTTGCATAGTAGCGACCAGCGAGCGTATTATTATTTAACGTGTGTGCTTTGTTTCTTTAATGTCATTTTGTCAATCCTTTTTTGTCATGCGATGCACACGAAGATTACAATTCGCAAAACAAAATGATTACGATTCTTAAACCTTTATAGGTATATGCCCGTGTGTTGCCACGGAAATTAAAAATTAGTTTAAAACATAGATATAAAACAACAAACAACACTATGACATATAAAACTGTGTGCAAGTAGTTTATAGCAAAATCGAGAATCACCCTTGATCAACCAACAGTTGCAGACTTCTTAGCACTACAAAAGCACAACACATAAGCATTTGATACGGTTCAACCAGTGCATTCGCAAAGAGAGCGAAACAGATTTTTCCCAAGACTAAGAGACCCTACAGCATCTGCATGACAGTAACAGGCCCCACCATGATTGATGAAGTCCAGTGGTATAAAAAAGATTTAAGTTTAAGAGTTTCTCCTAGCAAAATTGCACAATGACAGTGCTCTTCTGAAAAGGTAACTTCAATAACCATCCTTCTTACTGTTTCAACTTTCAGATTCAGCAAATCCAATGAAATCATTTACATCATTTATCTCATTGACTTCTTAACAAATGAATTATAACTTTTGGATGATTGTCTCCCACTTAACAAATTGGTCAAACAGCCAACCCGGTTCTAGCACTAATTTTGATGTACATGCTAAGGGGATGCAATATGAAATAAAAAACAAAAGAAACAATCTCAACCTTTCACCATTCTGATTAAAATGGCATGCTATGAAATTTACAGCTGCTTTCACCACCACATGCATCAACAAGACCATCTTCAGCCAATCCATGGCAGACCTAAGGTCAATCTCTTCTTTTATCAACCCACAGAATGGTGGTTCCCAAAAAGAAGGTAACCGGAGTATTTACATCATGCAGGAACACCTTTGAACTAATAGCTGCTTCCAATGAGTTGTTACTTCATTCGAAAATCACATCTAAATGATGTCGGGTTTTGAGTGAATCTGTCACGATTCTTAGTTTCCAAGTTCCTGTTGACATTCGTCATTAGTTTATCGAAGCACTGTGAAAGGCGTCGTTGCTGGTCCATAGTCTAAATAAAAGATGAATTAGATCTCTTTAAAATAATCACCCATTTTGTAAAGCTAGTTGGGGCATCCAAAAGAAATAGCTCCAACAAATCTTAGCCTTCATTATAATTATTATATTAGCATTCTTAAGGTAACATGATTCAAAACTATGAAGATTGCTAAATACTAATGGAGGAAAAAAATAGCCCACTCATTATGTTCTTTCATGTAAAGCGTACATTCTGAAGGTGGTATACAATATTATGACACTTGCCCAATTGTACCATAGGAATAAAACAAAAGAACCAAGAAGATTATGATGTCCCGACAAAAAAATGTGTAAGAAGGCTCTAGTGTTATATGGAACTTCAAGGAGGACTGCTCTAACATGTGATGTTAATATGTGCGCTGAGTTCACTTGACATCTGTACAAAAAGCAAAAAAACAAATAAAAATAATAAACAAGCCTAAACCCATAAAGTAGAAAAAAAGTGTTATTAACTTATTATTAAAACTAGGTATATGCCCGTGCGTTGCTACGGAATTAACAAATTTTATTAAGATATATTAAGATTGTAAATGTGAATATCGACTTACCTACTTACATAGTGGTTGCATTGAACAAATGCGACACTGCAAAAATAAACATGAAAGGTAGTGCTATATTGTTGGTTTAAAACTAAAAAAACATCTAAAAAGTATTCCACAACTGCAGACAAAATAATTGTTGCAACCTAAACATTCAACAACAAACTACTCCTAAATTGTATCATAGATGAACATACCAAGCTACTTCTATTGTTGACAATATAAAAACAGAGCTAAGTTTCACAATTGTAGAGAAAAGCAAATAGCAATCCAACACAAGGTCCATTATGGAAATCACCAAACCTAAAAAATAGCATAAATTACTTTGTTGAGAGTTGAAAAATATGATAAATAAATTTTTGAGTATATTCAAAAAATCTAACATATAAGAGATTAAACAATGTGAGCATTTTCATGCAGCCAACGATTGATCGATAGCTTCTTCATGTGGGGAGAGGGTTAGCTCAAAGTAGACACTTGTAGCAGCCTTCATTGCTCAGTGCCATGCATTTTGGAAAAGGTTGAGCATCATCGCCCGTCATCACTCATCAGCAGTTCAGCATGCCTTTCACAAAATTGGACTCTACCAACAATCCAAAACTACATTAGCAGTCAACACCAAGATTTCGATCCGAAAAGGCAAGGGGAGCAGAAGCATTCCTTTCACAAAATTGGACCCTGCCAACAATCCAAAACTACACACCACTTAAATGTTGATGAAAACTTACTTAGGCAAGCAACCTATAATTTTTTTCAGAAATAAAATACAAATAGCAACACTATGAGAACTGATAAGTGATAAGTCTCTAAAACACAAAAAGGGTTCAGCATCACCCTTATTCTACCATGCAAATCGACTTCTCACTTTTCTTGCAGCACCACCTAATCACCTCAATGTAAGTGGAAATGTGCTGGTTGTCACATTCGAATGACCATCCTAGGCACAACCACAAACCAAAAAGGGGTGATTAAAATAGGCTTCATGTGGGGAGAGGGTTAGCTCAAAGTAGACACTTGTAGCAGCCTTCATTGCCCAGTGCCATGCATTTTGGAAAAGGTTGAGCATCATCGCCCCTCATCACTCATCAGTAGTTCAGCATGCCTTTCACAAAATTGGACCCTACCAACAATCCAAAACTGCATTAGCAGTCAACACCAAGATTTTGATCCGAAAAGGCAAGGGGAGCAAAAGCATTCCTTCCACAAAATTGGACCTTGCTAACAATCTAAAACTACACACCACTTAAATGTTTATGAAGACTTACTTAGGCAAGCAACCCATAAAATTTTTCAGAAATAAAATAAAAATAGCAACACTATGAGAACTGATAAGTGATAAGTCTGTAAAACACAAAAAGGGCTCAACATCACCCTTATTCTACCATGCAAACCAACTTCTCACTTTTCTTGCATCACCACCTAATCACCTCAATGTAAGTGGAACTGTGCTGGTTTTCACATCCGAATGACCATCCTAGGCACAACCACAAACCAAAAAGGGGTGATTAAAATAGGCTTCATGTGAGGAGAGGGTTAGCTCAAAGTAGACACTTGTAGCAGCCTTCATTGCTCAGTGCCATGCATTTTGGAAAAGGTTGAGCATCATCGCCCCTCATCACTCATCAGCAGTTCAACATTCCTTTCACAAAATTGGACCCTACCAACAATCCAAAACTGCATTAGCAGTCAACACCAAGATTTTGATCCGAAAAGGCAAGGGGAGCAAAAGCATTCCTTTCACAAAATTGGACCCTACCAACAATCCAAAACTACACACCACTTAAATGTTTATGAAGACTTACTTAGGCAAGCAAACTGTAAAAATTTTCAGAAATAAAATACAAATAGCAACACTATGAGAACTGATAAGTGATAAGTCTCTAAAACACAAAAGGGCTCAACGTCACCCTTATTCTACCATGCAAACCGACTTCTCACTTTTCTTGCAGCACCACCTAATCACCTCAATGTAAGTGGAAATGTGCTGGTTGTCACATATCCAAATGACCATCCTAGGCACAACCACAAACCAAAAAGGGATGATTAAAATAGGCTTCATATGGGGAGAGGGTTAGCTCAAAGT
This sequence comes from Zea luxurians, assembly GCA_029449295.1. Classification (NCBI taxonomy): domain Eukaryota; kingdom Viridiplantae; phylum Streptophyta; class Magnoliopsida; order Poales; family Poaceae; genus Zea; species Zea luxurians. Next base: position 11,469,457 of record JAOPSE010000057.1, read on the forward strand.
AGACACTTGTAGCAGCCTAGCACCACCTAATCACCTCAATGTAAGTGGAACTGTGCTGGTTATCACATATCCAAATGACCATCCTAGGAACAACCACAAACCAAAAAGGGGTGATTAAAATAGGCTTCATGTGGGAGAGGGTTAGCTCAAAGTTGACACTTGTAGCAGCCTTCATTGCTCAGTGCCATGCATTTTGGAAAAGGTTGAGCATCATCGCCCCTCATCACTCATCAGCAGTTCAGCATTCCTTTCACAAAATTGGACCCTACCAACAATCCAAAACTGCATTAGCAGTCAACACCAAGATTTCTATCCGAAAAGGCAAGGGGAGCAAAAGCATTCCTTTCACAAAATTGGACCCTGCCAACAATCCAAAACTGCATTAGTATTATAAAAGTGATGAGAACTTTATCTAATAGCAATATAAACTTTACTTGAAAGCAATGGTTTATTAAAAGTAGCATGTAATAGCATCACCACTTAAATGTTTATGAAGCCTTACTTAGGCAAGCAACCCGTAAATTCTTTCAGAAACAAAATACAAATAGCAACACTGTGAGGACTGATAAGTGATAAGTCTATAAAACACACAGTTTCAAGTACATGGCGCACGGACTATTTTGGATTGCGGGTGCGGATGCAAGGTGGGGCAGAGCTACGGACCGCGTGGATTGCAGACACGGATACGAGGTGGGGTAGAGCTGCGGACGCGCAGGCACGACAGAACATGGCGCACGGACTGTGGACGCCTATAGTAGTGACTTAAGGTACATGGTAGAAACACTCCAAATGTTGCTGCTACTAATGGCCAAAAATGGTGTAGAAGCTCTAGGATCCATGGGAAACGATACCTCTCTCGCTGTTATGTCAAACAGAGAGAAGCTGCCTTTTGATTATTTCAAGCAAATGTTTGCTCAAGTTACAAACCCACCAATCGACCCAATTAGAGAAAAAATTGTCACATCCATGGAGTGTATGATTGGTCCAGAAGGTGACTTATCTGAAAACAGAACATCAATGTCATCGACTGAAACTTCAAGGTCCTTTACTACATATAGATGAAATGGAGGCTATTAAAAATATGAACTTTCGTGGTTGGCGCAGCAAGGTTCTTGACATAACTTATCCTAAGAGTATGGAAGGGAAGGTTTAGAACAAAATTTAGATAAACTCCGTGATCAAGCTCATGAAGCTATTCATGAGGGATACACCATTCTAGTTCTCTCTGATAGAGGTTAGTGCAGTTCATAATACAGAAGTACTGTCCTGGCCACTCAATAGGCATGAATTAAATTGTCCATCAAAGCTATATTTATCTTTATGGGCAATGGGCATCAATATTACTATGATTGACATATTGTTCATGCATGTCAATAGAAAGTTAGAAACTGCTGGAAGATCTATTTTATTTTGTATTGCTATTTACTGCAGCATAGAGCACCATGGGTAATTAAATTTCCTTGGAGCAAAGGTTAAGAATAATTAATTTTCTCTGTTATTTTTCATCACAACATGTAAAGAGATAAATTTTTTGAATTACTCCCTTATTCTAAGTTCATCTAAATCCTACTCCCTTATTCTAAGTTCATCTAAATTCTACTCCCTTATTCTAAGCAGTCTGCTTTCATCTTTTCCCAACGCTTGATACTCACAACACACTTGATTCATATGATTTTGTGCTATGCATTTTAGTGCTCGATTCTGTAAAATTAATTGTCATATACTCTCTAGCATTTGGAGGTTTAAAATGTCAGGTTTGAACTATTTTTCCATACAGGTTTATCTCCAGATCGTGTAGCCGTCAGTTCTCTATTGGCATCAAAGTACTCTGCATCTTGTTCTAGATAGTGAGGAAGCCTGCACTTCTTGTGGTGCAAGGCTGCAAGCGGTACAATTTTTTCGAGTAGAAATCAAGAAGGCAAAAATGGAGGAACAAAGCACCACATCATGGTCATGACTGGAATAAAAGGAATGCTAGCCTCTAACAGGTCGGTAAGACGACGGGAGGAGAGACCAAATTGCAGGCACCACCCAAAGGGCTAACTGGCAAGTAAACCCAATTCTGAGCAGGAACGAACCCCAAATTTCAGTGAAGCCAGCAGGCAAATACACTGCACAGTCATTATCAAGTCAGTACAACTCTCCTTACTTTCCTTGGTGGGAAATTTGCACAACCAATTTTTGCTGAAGATTCCACCGGTGGCACAAGTTCACATCAAGAAGACACGAGGACAATCTATTGTGGGGAAGAAGGCATGGGGACAAGCAGCTGAGAGGAAGAAGGCATGGGGACAAGTTGTTGTGAGGCACAAGACATGGGCACAAACTGATGTGATGAAGAAGCATTAGGACGACAAAAAACGCAGAGGCGACAGTGCATGAACGAAGAGAGCTACGACGGAGAGGAGTACTCGGCGGAGACCGCCGACGAACGACCATAGAGTATAGCGAGTTCGGAAGCGACAAATGGAGTACTATGATCCGTTATGAGTAACGGCTAGCGAGCACAGGGGCATCGTCGTTGCTACAGAGCTGCCGATTATGGCTGATGACGCTTGAGGACGGCTTAAACCGGCAAGGAGAACAAAATACCAAACCTGTGGGTGTTATAATTCTATAAATCCAATTGCTTCCTTCGGGGTAGTAATTTTATGAAGACACATATGGGAATACCTTCGTTCCAAAAAAACTCCCCTACAACTCCTCATGATAACACTCCAGCTAGAGTAGGACAAGCTTCATCGAAGACATATTGATTATGATGAATCCAAATTGAGCATGATCCTACAATGGTAATCAAATTCAAACATTTCCGAACCTAGCCATTAACTTTCTACAATTTTTACCTACTATTAGTAAAGGAGATAAACAATACTGACCTTTGCTGATCCAAAACTAAACCCAGATGCCAAGGAGCATGCACTGGCTGATTTTGGAAGCATAGAAGAGCCAACACCCATGTCAACGAACAACCCCTTTTGACCATCTAGCTTTTGCATTGGTGTAAAGGTGCCAACTGATTTTGATTCAATGAGTCCGGAATTCTGAATTTTCTTAGAAGAATCTGTTGCCCAGGCCTCAATATTCTACAGAAGAAACACGATATTTTCAATAGCATTTTGATTTACAGAAATACATAATGTAAGTAACTAAAAAATCATGCAATACATGTATCAAATATGTGCAAGTCAGAGCAATATTAGTTCATTGTACGAAATGATAATCAACTAAGACCAGACCAGACTAATTCCATGATGGTAGAAGGATAAATTTCAGGTACAGAACATAGAATTTGTCATTGACACCAACTTTCCAGATAACAGCCAACCTTGTGGTTAGTACGATCTTCTAATTTTGCAGAAACACTACTTGGACTCTGAATCCCATCACTTAGAAGGATATCATTTGTCAACAATGCCTCAGTTTGAATCACGGATGCTGGAGTCGCAGCAAGGTTTGCAGCATATCCATTTGGTGGTGCAGTTGGCGGGGACGGATGCAGACGCGGACGATAGCGGCGTCGATAAGAACATCGGGCATGGGTGCGAGAGCCTGATAACCTCCCATGCCGCCGTAGGTGCCTGTTTGTTCCCGTAGATGCCCTGGCTCGCTCAGACGTGGCCGGGCGATGGGCGGTGCTCTCTGCCTCTGTCGCCACTTCGCCACACCCCCAACGATATGGGAGATGGAGCTAGGGTTTCGGCTGGGAGGCCGCGGCAGGGGCCGAGCTCTCGGGGGAAGTCGTGCGGCGAGAAACGGATGCAAACAGAGATAGAGGGTGACATTTAGGGTTTGATCGATGGATGTGGTCGGGGAAGGGATGGGGGCGGGAGGGTGCTCACCTCTGCAGACACAGCACGCCGACGTTGGGGCCGCGTGATTGCGTCATTGCTGCGGCGTCACCTCTCAACCTCCTCTTCACTGGTGCGGGGGAGGACGGCGTGGAGGCCGAGGAGGACGAGCAAGGAGCGCGAGCAGGCAGGCCAGACGGTGCAGGGTCAGCGGGTGCGAGGAGAGCGTGGCGACGACGGTGGAGGTGGGCTTGCGCATTGCGAGTCGGGGCGGGCGCGGCGCGGAGGGGAGGACGTCGGGGGCGGCCATGGTGCGGTGGAGGAGGATGTCGCGGGGGATCAAGGATCTCATCGCGGCGTGTGCGACGGGCGTGTTGGGGAGATGCAGGGGAGCGTAGGGAGAGCCGGGGGGTAGGGAGAGACGGGGGGAGGGGCCGCGATTCTTGGCACAGAGACGCGGCGCGACAGACGGGGTGGGGATGGGCGCGTGCAGGATTTGGCAGAACCGTGCGCCATCGTTTTGTGGACGTCTACACTACGTTCTTATGTAGTAGTAGAGATAAAAAAATAAGTGAAGGCACCTGTTCGCTGGTCATTATCAGGCTCAATATTGGTCGACTCAGCCTACACTGATTACCAACATCCTCAAAGAGCATGATCTCAAAAAGTGTCTTTAGTACCTAGAGAGAAAAAGGATTGTCCCAAGCAAGTTCAGTATCAATCACAAATAAAATACTACTATCCTATCTTACATGGGTAGGTGGGTGTCCGTGGAAATCAACAACTTAAAAGGGACAGCAAGGGAAATAGAAAACAAAGAGCAAGAGGGGAATCGACACTGCTTCATGTGTAAGCGCAGTCGTTCTTGGGTGACCCCAGGGCAGCAGCAGCACGACGCGCGCCGCATGGGGCGGCAGATGGGTAGCAGATGATGGCCGAAGCAGGTTAAAATGAGGTTACCTACAAACACAAGTATTTTGCCCAAAAACTTGTGATTCTTACCAATGTCCCTAGGATTCTCTTCAAAATGAGACTTGAATCTACAAGGTAAAAAAAGCTATCACTGTTAGGTAAAAATATTATTGGTTCAGAAATGGATTAAAATTTGTCTAATTAGAGCAAATTTCCCACAGTAGACAAACATTGTTTAGCCATTAAAAAGTTGATATTTCCTTTCCAAGCCTCATCATAACGAAAGAACCAAGGTAAACTATAAAAAACAAAAACTAGCACCCACCTCGCCGGAGGAAAAACATACCTTCTATCTGAAAACGTACTCTAGACTCTAGAGCACAATCATATGCCTTCTATCTAAAAACGTACAACACCAAAAATCATCTTCTTTGCCATTGGTGCTGAGGACTACTCCCATTGGCTACAGGACCTCGGTGGGCACGGTGGCGTCTGTGGCCATGGAGTTAGCTATGTCTTCAGTTGTGCCGTGATTTTGGTTCACAAGTTCTTCATGTCACACATCTGTAGGTTTAGGCATTAAAGGAGTAGAGCTGATCTCTATTCAAACAACAACACCACCTAGCTTATGGGTAGAAATGACTTCTTCCTTAACTTCTCAGCCGACCATATCAACTCCAAAGCACTGCAAAACAGGTAATAAAGAATCAACCACATGACCCTAAGGACAATAAAAGGAAGAAAGAAAGGGATAAGAAAAAAAGCAATCCTAATATGAAATTCCTAATCAAGAAGAGGGGCAGCAAGGAAAACAGAAAACAAAGAACAAGAGGGGAATCAACACTGCTTCATGTGTAAGAGCAGACGTTCTTGGGTGACCCCAGCGCAGCAGCAACACGGCGCGCGCCGTGTGGTGCCGCAGATGGGTAGCAGATGACCGAAGCAGGTTAAAATGAGGTTACCTACAAACACAAGTATTTTGCCCAAAAACTTGTAATTCTTACCAATGTCCCTAGGATTCTCTTCAAAATGAGACTTGAATCTACAAGGTAAAAAAAGTTATCACTGTCAGGTAAAAATATTATTGAGGCCACCTAAAGCCCTCCTTGATAGGAACCCCTAGACGTGAGCATTGTTGTAGCTACTTCTAAGATTTGTTAGCGACAGGACATTTTCAGTGTTAAACTAATTACCAAGATTTGTAGCTGCTTCTAAACACTGAGCAAGTGCAAGTCTTGAGAGAAAGGGAATCTACAAGGTATTGAGAATCATAATTTAAAGATAGCAAAGAATGCTAATTTACCTGGCTAAAAATTCCCATGTCAGTTCCTTAACATGGATATCTACATCAAACAATACACTAAATTAGCTATCTTGATGATAGCTATGTACCAAGACCCAATTAGTAATAGGAACATGGTAAAACAAGAAGAAAAACAACTTCTACTATCCATGCTTTGGTTTAATTAATATCATTTTTAAGTGCAAAATGAACATGACGATAACATGTATTAGGGACTGAAAAAACTATATCTTAACTTTGTAGCAGCCCACAAGGTGCACCAGCCTCACTAAGTACATATGCAAACTGGCACAATACAAAAATGTGTAAATTATTCTTATATGCTTGCATTCAACCATATTGTTTTTCACAGTCAAGCTTACAGATTACTTTGAATAGATTTTCCATTATCCAATAAAAATATCAATCTAAACAAATCATGTAACTCACCTCAAATCGCTCCAAGTTGGAATACCCCCCTTATAAAGCTTCTTTCTTATTGTCAAAAAATCCATTGGATGCTTTATAATGTCATGATAGTCAGGTATCTGGAATGATGACACAAAATCTGTAATTCATATTGCTTCATACCAAAGAATGTTTCTGCATTGCTGTGGGTCATGTAGGATGTTTGACCTATTCAGCCTTCACCAATAGCAATTAACCTCCATGCGAATAACCTAAACCAACTCACATATTTAATCTAGTTCTACGAACCATGAGAAAAAGAATAATATGGAAAACGGAAAGGAGAAGAGGGAATAGAGAACAAGAGATGAGTTGCTGAAGCACACGCCTAAAACGGAGGAAGTGGTTCTCTAAAATGGTTCAAACAGTGGTTACATGTCTCCTAAATATGCTATGGAAGGCAAGTAGCTGTCAAAAGGCTCACTAAAAAGTTCTACACAGGAGGGTCGAGGAATTTGGAAATGAAGTACTCTAGTTCTGATTGCCAAACTGCAGCACAGAAACTTAGTTAGACTTCTTGGTTGTTGCATTCACGAAGATGAGAAGTTACTGATATATGAATATTTACCAATCAAAAGATTGGATGCCTTCCTTTTTGGTACGTTCTGGCCTCATTTCACATATTACGAAACAATTTTAGACTAACTGTGACTCACGATACATAGTTTTTTCACACTAATCTTGGAAGATGCTGTGAGAAAAATCTATGATTGGTTGGCCATCCTGCTTCAAAATAATTAAAGGTGTAGCATGAGGTCTTCTTTATCTCCACCGGGATTCAAGATTAACGATAATTCATAGAGATCTGAAAGCGAGCAACGTCTTGTTGGACACAGAAATGAGTCCCAATGCAAGATATCAGGTTTCAGTATGGCGAGGATTTTTGGTGGAAATGAGCAACAGACAAACACTACCCGAGTCGTTGGAACATAGTAATTAATTCGTCCACAAGCTAAAGTTTAACATTATATATATATATATGTGTGTGTGTATGTACTTTAACTAATTCAAAGTGTACACTACATTTCTTTTCTTCTCTAAAATGGTTCAAACAGTTGTTCATACTTCATACCGAATGGCACAAAATGCCCGTGGATATGCCACAGACGTGCACGAGAAGAGACCATCGTGACACGCTTCTATATTATAGTATCATTACTACATGTATGTGTATGTACCCGGTTGAAGACTATGAAGCTGAGGTCGAGCTACATGGTACCGGCGGCGTCGGCGTCCTCGACGGCCATGGTCCTTGCGTGCCCGCTGAGGTAGTTCTCCTTCTCGTACACGGTCACCCTCGCGGAGCCGCTCCTCGCCAGTTCATGCGCAGCTGCCAGCCCGCTCACACCGGCGCCCACATGTGGTATTGATCAATTGTAGTCGTACAGTACAGGTGAACGAAAAGACGGTCAGCAAGTATACTCACACCAAAACTTATTTTGGAAACCAGTCATTAACAGAGTGCAGAGACACATTCAATATCTCTACATAAGAGCCTTATTAAGGTTGGCATTACAACCACAAGACAATAACTAAGTAAGGGGGCTATGGAGATAGGGATTTCATATCTGGTAAGGATAGAAATGGATAAAAAAAGAGGCATTAAGAAATCAACAAAAAATAAGTGTAGGAAAACAAACAGCTGTTTGTTCACAATAACCTGTACAATTGCAGTCATTATTTCGTCCAATAAGATTGAGGTCACCTCCAGATTATATTTTTTTGAGCTGCAAAAATAGCAAACAGTTCAAAATATTTGAGAGCATAATCTATAATATATTTAACAAATTTTGGAGTGCAGCAATTTGCTAGAATTAGAAAGATGAAAAAGCAGTGCCTTAAGTGCTAGACGTAGCAATCGTTCCAAAGTTCTTAATAAGATCTTCCTTGGTCATACCAATACCCCTATCCAGAATGGAGATAATCTTCTTCTCTTTGTCCAACTTAATTTGTATAAGCATAGACCGAATGACTTGAGGCCTAATTCTAAAGCAAATATATTACTCCTAGCTAGTAGCAGTAAACCAATCAATCACTAATGACGTACATGTCGAAGAAGATCTGCAGCCGACCGTCAAAGTTAGTGCGGGAGCCAAGGGCAGATGTGTGGGAGAGGACACGGGGCAACAAGAGGGAGAAGAGAGAGGTGGGCATCGACGGGAGCGTTGAGGGACAGAGGGAGCAGGGAGGTGGCGGCGGTTGGAAGTAGAGGGAGGGGTTAGGGTTGCCCCACCCTTCCTTCCACCTCTGGATCCGGGCCCGACGACGACGGAGTGTGGCAGATGTGGCGGAGGGGGAGGAGTCGGTACAGGCTAGGGAATGGGACTCACCTTCGACGAAGAAAGAGACCGAGGGCTAGCTAGCTTGCTCCTTCGCCATGGTCACGATCTGGCCAACAAGCGCGTTTGCACTGTTGTAGAAAGGAAATTATGCAAGAGATGCGAGGAAGGCGCATCGATTTGGGGAAGGGAGGGTGGCGACGATGACGTGCCCGGGCGATGTCGACGCACGATGTGGAGAAGGGAGAGGAGCCGGGGCGGGATCTGGGGGCTGCGGGCAGATCGACGCTCCATGGGTCGAGGGCACCGCGTGGATTGCGCTGGCGAGGAGCCGGAGCAGGATTTGGGCGCCGCGGGGATTGCGGGATGTCAACGCGCTATGTGGGGAAGGGAGAGGAGCCAGAGCGGGATCTGGGGGGCGCGATGTGTGCGATGGAGGCGCCATAGGGGAGGTGGGGAAGGGCGGGGGAGTAGAAGCAGAGCGCAGATGGCGAGATCTCACCGAGGAGGCCATCAACCCGCACACAAATCTCGCGAGCAAGAGCTGCGTGGGAGTGGAAGCAGCAGATCTCGGGGGTGCTCGTGGATTCGTCCTCCTCCTCGTTGCCATCGAGCGAGGACACGATGGTGTATGCTGCTCCGAGGACGGGGGGAGACGACGACTCCGAGGACGGGGGTGAGGTGGCGACACTGAGGATGGAGGCAGGGTCACGACCTCTTCGAAGACGGGGGCGAGGGGGTGCGTCGAGGCGGGGGCGTGGTATCGCGGGGGAGACATCGTCTGTTGCAGCGGATCTTGGACGAGCGTGGCGCGTATAACGGAGGCGGGGTGTGTGCGGCGTGGGGGAGGCGGGATGACCGGAGGGGATGGGCAGGGATGATGTGGCGGCCGTGGCGGCGGACACGAGCAGGGCAAGGGCATCGCGAGCGAAGGCGGGAGAGAGCGCAGGATCCGTGAGGATTGGAGATCCGCGAGGATGGAAGGAGGGCGGAGGATGGAAAGAGCGCGGCTGCGGGCGGATGATGGAAAGAGCACGACTGCGGAATACGGGGCTGCCGGCGGTATGCGAGGGAGGGTTCGACCGCGGGCGGTTGTGGGGCGGATGCGCGCGGCAGAACGTGCACGGAGGGTGTACGGACGCCTACAGTACTGATATAATTAGTAGTAGAGATAACTAGTGTTGTGTACTTATATTTAAAACATATGCGTGATCGGCTGACTATAGCCTGAACGCTACTCATGCGCGTGCACGGTGCACCTGAAGAAACGAGCCATTTAGCGCGCGGACAAGCAAGCAATCTGCCCAGAAGAACGGCTCTCCACTTCACACCTGTTTGCTGTTTTTCATCTCCCGTTCACGGTTCACCTCGCGTGCCGCATGCGCTACAACTAGAGCGACCGCCGCCGCTCAACGCCCAGCTGCCCATGTCTTCGTCGGGCCCTTCGCCGGCGACGGGAACCCACCACACCAGGTATGCACGCCCCTTCTCTTCCTCCCTTGCTGTGCAAAATTGGGCACTCGAACCCTAGCTTGCGCTATTTGTATTCGGATCTGATCTAATCAAAAGGGTACACATTCGATTTTTTTATCGATCCATGTCCTTTATTTGTCTGCTCCTGATTCTAGGTGGATCTGGCAATATGGTACTTGCAAGTTACAAGTTAGCATTTGCTCCAATTGTCTACTAACTTATTCCGTGGCCATCACAAATTGATCTAAATTTCTGACTATTGGTATCAATATATATATGTTATACAGTAGTTTCCATGTCCTACACTGTGAGTATTTGCTATTGATCCTAAATGTGCACTAGTTTTATGCTGATAAATGGTAATATATGTGGCCATAATTTCTAATCATTTTGATGTGAGAGCTATGCGAGAAATGTGACTTGAGCAAGATGTGCAGCTACTTGATTTGTACTCTTTCTACCTTTCATATGTATATTTATTTCCCTTACTATCATATTCACGCCAAACCTTTTTTAGCTTGGCTTTCCAAATATATATACCAATCAGTTTGTCACTTTGTTGGCTACCTTTTGTTGTTAAAACTGCTGTGTTTTGCCCTTTGCAGGTCAACACCGTTGCAAGTAATTCATGTTTTGGGAAACTTCATGAGAATTTGGTCTGTTTACTCCTTGTATAGCTACCTATCCAACAGTGGAGATTCAATAGTTGGCTTTATCTTCAGTTGTCTTGTACCCACTTCAGTCATATTCTTGGTCTTACAGAAGCCTTGGAAAGGCCGACCTTTGCCCAACTCACAGGTTCCATCATACTTTTTTCTCGAGATTACTTCACCAGTTATTAGATGTGCACTTATATTCATTCTTTCAGGTTGTTCCTACAGTTTTCAATGGAGGAATCCTGGCATTCTACTTTGTATTATGGGGTAAAGGACTTCTTGCTTGTGGTCCACTAGTGTAAGTATCCTGTTCTATCAGGACCATGGATTTTTCACATAGCTGCATGGTCTGTAGTGTGTAGTGCGGTGCATTTATGCCAGGGAATATCTAGTTCAGTCTCGACCTATGTGCAATGTTTAAAGAATGCTGCGAGCCAGTGATATCAGATCATTGTGGAAACAAATTACACTTCATGGACATCAACTGTAGGACATTTGTATGTCGTCCTTACCTATTGATCTAATTCATGATATGATGATAGTCATTCTGACATGAGAGCTGCACACATGAATTTGCATGATTGCATTTGGGGATGGGGAGTTGCACTTACTCTCCTCGGGTTGTGCAGTCTGATTCTGAACACTTCAACAGCAAAACAGCATTTCATTACCATTAACCACATCATTGGTATATTTTGCACTGCTTTGAGCATACTAAAGAAGCATTTGTTGGCACTTCTATCTAAACTGCATTTTTTGCTCTGTCTATTGAGTCTAGTGCTCTACTGGCAGAGTATGCAGGTGCTGTTCTTGGAGTTCTCTCCGCTGCTTTATATGGAAGGAAATTTAACATCTGGAAAAAGGCAAGTTGCTGATGAACTTATGATGCTCTGATTTCCTTGCTATATGATTGTTCTATGACATTTACTTATTTAGGCAACAAGCATAAGGAATTATTGATCGTACATGGCACTATAACCTTAAGTATTGTCTATTAACTGTTTTTAGTCCGTTTGATACGTACCGATGCATTTTCTTTCAGTAAATATTGTGTTCACAAGAACTGGTAAAGATATTTGGCCAATAACTGTACAAGAAATGTAGATATGGGCACAGGAATACCATCTCTTTTGTCCGCAGTCCATTTTGCTTGGAAGTTATGAGCTGTTTCATTCTTAAAAGTCTAACATGGTTTAGAATTGTGATTGAATTGATGATCTTTAAGCACAAAATAAGTGTACACATGTTGCACTTACACCACATGTGCATGTTTTTCAGCAAAGTTATACATTCAACAACTATTATGGCTGGACAAATAATTAAGGAATCCTGTTGCATGTCAACTCTACAATGTGTTCTGCCATGTTCAGCAGACTTTGAACAAACTCTAGTATTTTGAAGTAGAGATTGCTAATTTTCTAGGAGATGATATTAACTGTTTCCCCTGGATTTTTAGATTGGTGGACTTGCTGCTATGTTGGTAGCATATTATCTCTTGTCAAATGGATGGTCTACAAGAACCCATTCTCCTCTATGTATCCTACTACATAGATATCTTCCTGAAATGGTTTACTGAGTTAATGTGAATAACTCTGCATTTTTGGCAGTTAAAGTATCTCTACCTACAAATTAATTTGTAATGGACTCATCTAAACCCGTTTGGGAAGACCTTAACTTCATACAGATAGCTTTGGAAGTGAACCAGTGGAGAAGGCAGCACAAACTATTGGAGTGAAAGCAATGGTGGTGCCAATTACTGCTGGGATCTTGTCTGCTTTAAGGAGAGTATTAGCTCGGCGTGTTTCTCTCAAGGTAGGCCAGCTTCTGTTATCTTCTCTATCAAAACCCCCCTTCAGGGCACTATCAATGCACCATCATTTTATATACAGGAATTGACAGTCACCATTATTTTATTCTACAGAATCAACTTAAAAGGCGGCTCCATGCTATAACTATTGCTTCTGCTACTTGTTTCCTTTTTCCGTTTGCCATGTGGGATACGATCCTAGTAAGTACTCTCCGTTTATGCTCTAATTATTTCTGGGCTTGGGAGGATTTTTAGGTCTCTCCTTGATATAGTATAGTGATTTTTTTTTGTTTTCTTGATTGCAGGGCTCGGCATCTGACAGCATTGTTAAATTACAACTACCAAGTTGGGCATACTTTAGTACTGTTTTATTTGGAATGGTGCTTATATTCTATGTTGACAACGTTGCTGAAGAAAAGTAAGATCTTTTATTGGAAGGAAAGAGTTTTTTTTTTCTTAAAAGCTAATTTAAAAATATTCTCATACATCATCAGATCGCAAAGTGAACCTTGAGCACTTGTTTTGTTATCATCGGTTAGGCTGTCTCTAGCGGCCTTACCTATCCTACATCCTAGCTCAAACTCCGCTTTGTAAATAGTGTGGTCTGTAATGCAAAACAATGTTTTGCACGGTCATATGCACGATCTACTGGCCACAACCTATCAGTGAACGAGCCTCTAGCTGAGCTGGTTAGGTGACTCTTCCCGAATTTCAGATTAGAGTTAAAAAAAGATCCCCTTGTGGCTCGTATGTCCCACGCCACCAAAGTACAGGTCTGGCCTAGTTCATGGTTGTTATCATATTAGCTATGGTGCCGTTGTGTAGGAGCAGTACAGAGGCTCGAGGTTTTTTTTTGACAGCCTTCTTAGCAAGATGCCTGGGGGCTGTCTTATCTCCCGTATATCAAGTTTTTTTTTTTTTGCAGTCCAAGCCAAATCTTCAGTATATTATAGATTTGAAATTATTTCTCAAATTTCTTCATGTATAACAATATTAGATAATCTTTTTGGGTGCTTCTTGAAGTATTTTTATTGGCTTTTATACTATGAATCCTAACTCATAAGTCATAAGACATGAATGGCCTCCCTTTAGTTAACTGTCAATTGTGCTTCGTGGTTAACCTTCGCTCCATGTTTATAATGTGTTTACTTGGTTGGCAGGTTGCATCTGGTCTTCTCTTCTCCAAGGCACTTAATGGTCTCAACAGGTTGCATCATCGTGTTGGAAATAGTGTACCAAATGGATTTCTCCCTTTTAGGATTTCTGGTCTGTTCTGTTATTTTGGGATTCGGTGAGTTTCGAGGTCTTACTCTTTATATCCATGATTGGATTCTAAAATTACTCTCAGCTGTACTGCTATGACAGTTGGAAAAACCTTTTCTCCATCTCCTGAATATTTCATACCCAAAATGAGCATGGTTATCCTTTTGTAGGTATTTCTGAAGCAACCTCCTTGGAGCGCTCAAAGAAAAGCCCTTTAGAGACCCATGAACTATCGAATGGGGTGTTCCACAATCAATTGCCTATTTCAGAACTTCCAAGCTGAAGAATATATGACCTAGGTGAGGCAGATGCATTGAAAACAAAATTCTGTATTTACTTAAGTATGAATTTTGAATTACTTATCTGTTAAGGTTGAGATCGGTGAAAGTTAATATTAGACAACACGTTTCAAGAGTGGACTGTTACGGTTTGAGTAGTAACGAAGAATATTAAAGGTCTTTATATCTCCCTAACATGTTCATATAGTCCCTCAACCAACATATTTTAACCCATCTTTTCCTATTCTTGTACCCCAGCTACGACGTGGTGAATGGCTGCGGTTGCACACCTCAAACTCAATGGTTCGATTCTTTGCGTGAAGGTTTTAACGAGACAGAAAACACGGATGTTTTTGACCTGCCAATGCACAATGTGTCTTTGTAATCCTCCATTATTGTTGGCCACCTGCATTCTGTACATGTGAACAACTCAAGTAGATGTGTATCCGTATTCCCCTTGCAGATATTGCAATTGTCACAGCATCCTGTTTAACTGCTTGGGTAGTTTCGAAAATTTGTTTTTCTCACTTGGAGACGCAGATGGTTCAAGCTGTTAACAGAAGTGCACTGATTGTTCTTTTTCAGAGGCTGAAACCTGTATGTAACCCGTCCATGATATGATTAACAAGCTGACTTTATCTTTGACCTGTTCGTGAATGCAATCAGCGAGTCTCCTGCATGCTGCAGCGCCACTCATATCAGTCCTGTGCTCGCTCAAAGCCTTGCAGAAAAAGAAGCCATACGTTTAACCTGTAGGCATATCCCTGTCTGGATCCTTTCTATTCTAATAATTGTAATTTAGATATAGATCAATTAATCTAATATAGTTTTATATGAAATATAATGATACATTATTATTGGCTATATATGGTTGATATTTAATGGTATATTATTATTGGCTATATATGGTTGATATTTATGTGCTATATTTTTACTATTGAAGAGCAAGCTGAAGAGCTTCTTATAAATTGCGAGTAGAAATATATAAAATCAATTTTCATCTATTGTCTTATAAATTTGAAATAGACTTAAAGTGATGAAATGTCAAATTCTAAGTCAAATAACCTAATCTATTAATTAGATTTCAATTCCTTTAAAATAACTGTTTTAAAGGAATTAATCTAGTGCCTATGTAAACTAGGCACCCTGCTAGCTCAACAACTGTTTGCTTGGAGGTGCTTATAAACAAAAGTTGTTGGGATTTTTGAGAACTACCTTGGCATTCTAGGTGAACAAACATGCTTGTGAGCTTCCAAGAACACTTCTCGTTTTATCTTCTTGTGTTTGATCCAATATGAGATCACAAGAAGATCTTGTGCATTTTCTTTGGAGTTTTGCATCTAATAGCACTAGTTCATCATTTGGGTTATATATTTTTTTGTTACTCTTGGTGGTTACCACCACTTGGATAGCTTGGAGTAGCTATGATTGTTGAGGAAGAGTTTATGATTGTTCTTTGCCTCCAACCAATGATATTATGATAGGTATTGATTCCACCTCATTGACTAAAAGGGTTCTAGTGGATTACTGGTGGCTAGTTGGAGTGGACCATTTGAATGATCCTTGCAGCATCTAGTTATGGATCTAGCTTGTTACACTAGTTAGCACCTAAATCATCATTTGGGACTCACTAGGACCCGAATATAGGTTGTCCGCAAACAACCTAACTATAGATATAAATCTTGTGTTCATCTCTTGCTCTCAATGCACACTACTCTCACTTGTATTTACATTCCTATAACTCATTTGTGGGTGGTAATTATTTTCCTTGTTAGCTAGAGTAGCTTAGTTGTAGTAGTAACTAATTTTAGTTATTCTCTTTTGTAACTCTCTAGTGGAGCTAGTGTTATTTGTCGGCGTTTCGGACCCGGGGACCCTCAACCGAACCGACTAGTGAATTTTGATGTCGTGTGCCCCTGTCCAGATGGGTTGATGCAAGATGGAACACAAGAGGGGGGATGAGGCTTATATTATCTTGCACCGGGGGTGCTTGCAGTAGGGGTTACAAGCTTCGCGAGAGAGGGAACGGGCCCTAGGCCTCCTAGGGGGGTCTAGTGTTGCGGAGTGGAGCTCGATGTTTGGGTGAGTCCGTCTCCGTTGCTCTTGCTGCCCGTGTTGCCATCCTCCCTCCCCTTTTCTCTTCGAAGGCCCTAGGCATCCCCTTTTATAGACACAAGGGGATGGTCCAGCTGTACATATGGGGGTGTAGCAATGTGCTAACGTGTTCGGCGAAGAGGTGCTTGAGCCTTGTATGAAGCGTAGCTGGCGGTGCGGCCCTAGGTCCTGCTGACGTTTCTTTGCCTTCGTAGAGAGCTTGTGGACTATTGACATCATGGACGCATGCGGGGAACCATCATTACCTGTTGCCGGAGTAATCTAGATGTGACTCCGGTCTTGTTCCTTCGTAGCCTGAGGCGGCTAGCTAGGGGGTAATGATGTATCCCCTGTAGCGTAGTCGGGCCAAGGCCGAGGTCGGGCGAGGCGGTGACTCCTCCCGAGGCCGAGGCCGAGGTCGAGCGAGGTTGTGACTCCTTTCGAGGCCGAGGCTGAGGTCGGGCGAGGCGGAGACCTCTTCTCGAGGCCGAGGCAACGGTCGAGCGAGGCGGAGACCTCTTCCCGAGGCCGAGGCGTCGGTCGAGACCTAGGGTCGGGCGAGGCGGAGACCTTCTCCCGAGGCCAAGGCTGAGGTCGAGACCTGGGGTCGGGCGAGGCGGAGACCTCCTCCCGAGGCCGAGGCTGAGGTCGAGACCTGGGGTCGGTCGAGGCGGAGCTCCCTGTTGCGCCCGAGGCTGAACTCGGGAGAGGCCATGACTTACTGTTGTTAGTCTTTCTCTAGTGGTTGGCACAGTAGTCGGAACGGGGTAAATAGTGTCGTTTTCTTGTCAGAACGATCAGTAAAGGGGCGAAGTGATTGCGGTCATTTCGACCTTGCCGACTGCGGCGTGCGTGTCAGGATAAGGTGTCAGGCGATCCCCCGCATTAAATGCGCACGCGATACGGTTGGTTGGTAAGGCGATTTGGCCTAGGTCGCTGCACGACAAAGTTTGCCCGAGCTGGGCTTTGGGCGAGCCGAGAGTGCGCCCACTGCCTGAGGAGGCCCTCGGGCGAGGCGTGAATCTGTCTGGGTCTACTGTTCTTGCCCGAGGCGGGGCTCGGATGAGATCGCGCCCCTTGGTAGACGAGGCCTTGATTTGAACCGTGCTTATCAGTCTTTGCGGTTTGTTCTGAAGATGTTTTCTAGCCAGGATAAGGAGTGTTGGGGGTATCCCTAATTACTGTACCCGACAGTAGACCTCGAGCCTCAAAGGGAGTGTAGGCACTCGCTTGGAGGTTCTGCCGGATTTTTTGCAAGGAGACTAGCCCTTCTCGGTGATGTTTTGTTCCGATGGGTGCGCGCGAGCGCACCCGTCGGGTGTAGCCCCCGAGGCCTCGGAGGAGTGGTTTGACTCCTCTGAGGTCTTAATTCTTTTTGTGATGCCTCGGTCGGCCTTGTTGTTTCCTCATGCGGCCTGGCCATAGCCCGGGTGCATGGTCAGGCTCCGAGTTTTTAAGCTGGTTTGTCGACGTGGTCGACAATTTGGCCGTAGCCTGGTGCGAGAGCAGCCTCTGAGCCTCTGCACGGAGCGAGAGGACGATCGAGGACTGTCTTGACTTTTTATTGTACGCCCCTTTGTTGCCTTTCCGTAAGGAGGAAGGGGGGGAAAGCGCCATGTTACCCTCGGAGGGCACCGGACACGGTGTTTCCAGTGAGTTGCTATCGGGTGATCCGAGTGGACGCCCGAGCCCCGTTCGATAAGGGTCGGCGAGTGGCCCAGAGGCGCGCTCCAAAAGTACCTGCAGGTAATTTGGTGGACCCGAACCCATTTGATAGGGCCCGAGGGCTCGGTGCCTCCCTCCGGTGGGATTCCACTACAAATCGTTCCCGCTGGTCTCGGAAATGTCCTAGGGTACCTCGGGAGCGTAGCTCGAGCCTCGGCCATGTAATGGACGTACCCAGGGTCATCCCTGACTCTGCATGGTCTGGGGCGGCTGTCGAACCCTTCTGAGGGGCCAGCCTTCGAACCCCTGATCAGTAAAGGGCTCGGAGCCCGAGTGCTCTAGGGCGGTTGTCGAACCCCGTAGGGCGCAACCTTCGAACCCCTGATCAGTAGGAGGGCTCGGGGCCCGTTTCCTTCGCTGAGAAGGATCCTTTTCCGAAATATCCCCTTTCCCGATCCCTGTGGCAAGAGAGAGAGGAAAAGGAAAAGGATATGAATTTAAATAATGCGGCGCACCTTTTTGATGCGGTCATCATGACAGAGGTGAAACGACGCCCGCTTCGCCTGCCAGAGGTGTCGCTTGCCCTGCCAAGGAGTTAATGCAACGGGACGGGCGATTCGCGGGGCATCTGTTGCGCGTGCGCGAGTCGTTCGAGGAACAGAAAAAACCGTTTCACCTTCGAGTTTGAATTTCGCGACGGGTTCGGGCGAAGTTTTGGGTGGATCTCGCCCGGGCCTTTATATACCCGGAAGAGGGGCCGGCGGTGGTTCTTTACCCTGCCATTTGCACTTGCCTTCTGCTTTGGTTTCCGCAACCTAAGAGAAAGGCCAGAGAAGAGAAAACCGCGCACCTCATCCCCTCCGCTTCCATCGCTTCCGCTCGGCGATGGCTGATAAGGCGATCGTCGTTCCGCCGCGCGACCCGTGGCCTTTCTCCACTGTTACTGTGGAGGATCTGGAGGCCCTTGTTTCCGACGGTTTGCTCCATCCTCTCTCCGATGGGCCGCAGCCTGAGTGGATGGCCCCCGAGAGCGGGGCCGACCCGACTCCGCCGCCGGGGTACGTGGTCAGTTTCATCCCCTTCCATGAGCGGGGGTTTGGGATGCCGGCGAGCTGCTTCATGCGGGCGCTCCTGCACCACTACGGGGTGGAGCTGCATAACTTCAACCCCAACTCCATTGCGCAAGCGGCCATTTTCGCGGCGGTTTGCGAGGGGTTTTTGGGGATTGACCCTCATTGGGACCTGTGGACCCATCTCTTTTCCGCGGAGTTCTTCGCCGCGTCGACGGATGTGAAGAAGGTCCACATGGCGGTGCGGGCCAGTGGCTGCACCCTCCAGTTGAGGTTGGGGCGGGCACAGCAGTACATCCCTGCCTCCCTTGTATCTTCGAACAAGGGGCGGCAGAACCGGTGGTTTTATCTCCGGAACGACGACGGGATGCTTCCGCTGTTTTCTCAACAAGTGGTGACCACTGCCGGCAATAACTGGCGCTGGGGGGCCACACGCGAGAACCAGGAGAAGCTCCAGCCTATTCTGCGTGCCTTGCAGAAGTTACGAGATGAGGGCCTTACCACTGTGGGGGTCGTCGCCGCTATCCATAGCCGAAGGTGCTCCCTTTGGCAGAGCGGCAGTTGCAGCTCTCAGAGATGAAGCCGGGGGTCGATTTGGAGGGCTCACGGATGTCCTCGACCTCCCTCTCCGCCGACGACCTCCTTAGGCGGGTAGCGGGTACGGTAGGGAGGCTAGATGCTGGCATCCTTAACCAGCCCCCGATGCGCCCTGACCATGGGTACGTGTCCCTGGTAAGTGTCCGATCCTCCTTCTATTTTCCGCCGAGTTTTTTTACGTCTTTGACTCTTACTTTTGGGATTTTTGTTCGTCCCCAGGGGTTGAGGGGTTTTAAACTCTCCCGACCACCAGTCCCGGAGGACGCGGCGGATCGAGCCGCGCGTAGGCTCGCCGCAGAGAAGAAAAAGGAGAAGAAGGACGCGG
The DNA here is from genome assembly GCA_029449295.1 of Zea luxurians. NCBI lineage: Eukaryota > Viridiplantae > Streptophyta > Magnoliopsida > Poales > Poaceae > Zea > Zea luxurians. The sequence continues at coordinate 11,489,417 of JAOPSE010000057.1, forward strand.
AAAAGGCCCGAGCTCGCGAGAGGATGCGAGCTCGGGAAGCCTTGAAGAAGCGTCGTCGGAGGCAGGCGAGGGATGGGCTCCCGTTGGAGCCGTCGCCGGAGATGCCTGACGACGACGACGACGATGATGATGATGGTGATGATGATGACGAAAATGATGACATGGCAGCCCGACTTGGCCTTAGCCCGGACATGAGGCTGGGCTAGGCATCGCCGAGCCAGCCTCCAAGTGGGCTGGCACCATCAGTGCCTGGGGCCGGGACACCAAGGTCCCGGTCCGAGGAGCGGAGGTAGGCCGAGGGGGTACTTGACCCCTTGGCCGAGATGATTGGGGTGACTCTGGGGGGTCAGGCCGAACCGCATGCCCCTCAAGAGCAGGTGCCCGCACCGGCCGTACAGGAGGCCGGTCCCTCGTCCGTCGTGGCGACGCCTGGGCAGGCCACTCCCTCGGCGTTTCAGGCGTCCAAGGCGGAAACGGCGTCGAAGCCGGCAGCGGGGCAACCCTCGGCAGTGCCTGCAGAGACCGGGGCCCAAGGGGTCTCCCCGCAGGCACGATTGGCTTTGCTCCGGAGCGGGTAAGCATCTGAAGGTACCTCTGTTTTGGTTTTTTCGCTGTGTGTCTTGAACTTGCTCTCTCTCTCTCTTTCAGCAAGCGGAGGCAGGGCACGGCCGGTCTGGCCCCCACGAAGGCCCTTAAGACGGGGCCAGCCTCTGCAGCTGGTGCTGCGGCGCGTCATGCCGGTTGGTTGGCCTCCGCACAAGGAGCCCTCCGGCGGGGGCCCAGGCGGCACGAGTTGCCATGGGGCAAGCCTCCCAGGCTGACCCCCTATTGGAGCGGCCAGCATGCCGGGGGAGGCCGCTGATGTGGCCGCGGCCCTGAGCCCGCCTGACTTGTTGCCGGCGCCGGCATCGACTCCTGCCGGGGCTGTCGCTGATTCGCCCGCGGAGCCGCCCGTCGCCGCCGACGTCGGGATGGTTGAGGCGCCGCCACCCGTGGTCATCCCCGACCTCCCCGTTCTCGGCCATGAGGAGAGGGCGGCTGTCGTTACCGAGGTCGGTGGTCGGAGGCCTGCCACCTTAGCCGAGGGGAGGCCCAGTACGTCGACTGCGGCGGTGCCCGATGCGTCGGCTGCAGGGGGACCCGACGCCTTGGTCGAGGGGTGCGTAGAGCCGTGGCCCGTCTTGGGGAGCAGCGGCCTTATCCCCCCGCAGCTCAACCCCAATGAGTGGTGTGGGCAGCCGCTCCTGTTCTGGAGCCGCGACAGCTCGGACCCGGAGCCCCTCCTCTCCCTCAACGATGAGCTAGAGGAGAGGTCTCGGGATAATTTCTGTGAGTATACCGAGGCGGCGATGAGGTCGCTTCGGTCGACCATGGAGATCCTTTCCAGGGACGTCCCCAGGGTCTTCCAGGTAATTGATTTAGACGTACACCTTGCGTGACCAGGGCATTTTTGTAATATCCTGTTTTCCTTCCTCAGGAACTTGCGGACGTGAGCACCGCCAAGTCGCTGTTCATCCACCGCGAGAGCGTCGTCTGGGATTCGCTGCGGTCCTAGTGGGCTGCGCTTACCGAGGCTAATGAGTGCCTCGCCCAACGGAGCGCCGAGGTGGCGGACCTTCGGCTGCTCTGTGATGAGCTGAAGTCAGAGGCAGCGGCGGTGCGGGCAGAGGCGGCGTCGGCACGGACGGAGGCTTCGTCGGCCCGGAAGCAGGTGGCTTCCCAGGCCGAGGAGATGTAGCAGCGGCAGCTGGAGCTTGGCCAGGTCATCAGTGAGCGGGACCAATCTCGGAGCCAAGCTGCTGAGGCCGTGAGCCGGGCTGAGGCCCTTAGGGGTTAGCTGGCTGAGGCTACGGAGCGGCTAGTCGAGGTGTCTGCTCGGGCCAGGACCCTTGCGGAGGGCCTGGCCGTGGCCGTCGGGTCTGCCTAGTCCGCCCAAGCCGTGGCCTCGCAGCAGCGTGCCCGAGCCGAAGGTACGTTTCACCTGCTTAGCGACTTTGGTTTAGCTTCGTTCTTCTCCTCGTGTTTGAAGAACATTGTCCGGCTGTCTGCAAGGTTCGAGACAGCTCTTGACGAGTCCGTTAAGAACTGCAAGGCGCTTGCCTAGGCGGCTGAGCAGAAGGAGGCCGACCGCGTGGCCATGTCCGAGGCTATCTCGGGCTTCTGCCGGGCCTTTGGCCTCGACGACGTCCCCTCAGGTAGCTCTCCCCAGAGTCACCTGCGGGCCTTGGGTAGCCATGTGCACAGCAGACTCCGCGGGGCGCTGCAACACGACGTTAGGCAGGCCTTCGCCGTCCTCGCCTCCCACTACGACGTGAATCTGGAGCGGGTCAGCGAGGGGTACTGCTTACCCGACGAAGAGGAGGCCGCCTTAGCCGAGGTCTAGAGGCTTGACGCGGCTATCGAGGGCCCAAACGCGGTGCTGGCTTCCTCCTTCGAGGTGGAGGTCCTTCCGCCCGTTTCGCCGTTTGAGGCCGGGCCAGATTCTGCCGAGGGCAAAAACGACGCCGAGGGTGCTGCTCCTCCCCTGCCGATACCTGAGCCTGTAGGATTAGTTTGTTTTAAGTATGCGTATGTTTCTCGCGGCCGCTGAGGCCTAAACATTTTCAATGTTGGAGTTTAAAGCTGCGTTTCCTTTCCTCTTGTTTCGAGCATTAGGACTGGTTCGGTAGCAGAGTCACTTATCCGAGCGTGAGCTACCCTTCGTGGAAGGTGACGAGTGAGGTATCCGTATCCCGGAGGCGTAGGAGTCCCTTGGCTCGGTCGGCCTTGCCGTTCAAGGTCTCTCTCGCTCGTTTTTGGGATTCCGCTATCGACATAGTCGAAATGGTACGAAAGTCGTTTTCTACCCGAGCATTAGGACTTGTTCGGTAGCATAATCGCTTATCCGAGCGTGAGCTACCTTTCACGGAAGGTGATGAGTGAGGTATCCGTATCCCGGAGGCGTAGGAGTCCCCCGGCTCGGTCGGCCTTGCCGTTCAAGGTCTCACTCGCTCGTTTTTTGGGATTTCGCTATCGACATAGTCGAAATGCATGAAAGATGTTTTAGTAGAAAACTTTTCCGAGGAAAATTTTGACGGAGAGGGGGTTCCCCCCTTCTAGCCCCCGAGGGAGGGTCGGTTTTTGCTGAGGCAAGGCCGATCCTCCCTTGACAGCTAGACTATTTATTTGTACATGTAAAGGGACCGAGGTACATAAACGACTTGAAACATTTTAAGGGTAAAAGCGACATAGCTGTTCGATGTTCCAAGTGTTGTTGTAGACCTCGCCTTGATCGTTGGCCAGCTTGTATGTTCCGGGCTTCAAAATTTTGGCGATGATGAACGACCCTTCCTAGGGAGGAGTAAGCTTGTGGCGCCCTCGGGCGTCTTGGCGTAGCCGAAGCACCAGATCTCCCACCTGGAAACCTCGGGGCCGAATCCTTCGGGCGTGGTAGCGTCGCAGGGACTGCTGATACCGCGTTGAGTGTAGCAAGGCTCCGAGCCTCTTCTAGTTGGTCCAATGAATCTTCTCGGCTGGTTTGGTTGTTTTGGTCGTCGTATGCCTTTGTCCTCGGGGAGCCGTATTCTAAGTTCGTGGGTAGGATGGCCTCGACCCCATAGACTAGGAAAAACGGCGAGAAACCCGTGGCCCGGCTCGGCGTCATCCTCAGACTCCAAACCACCGAGGGTAGCTCTTTTATCCACCGCTTGCCAAACTTGTTCAGGTCGTTGTAGATCCTTGGTTTTAGCCCCTGCAAAATCATGCCATTGGCCCGCTCCACTTGCCCATTTGTCATTGGGTGAGCTACGGCAGCCCAGTCCACACGAATGTGGTGGTCTTCGCAGAAGTCTAGGACCTTTTTCCCAGTGAACTGCGTGCCGTTGTCGGTGATGATAGAGTTTGGGATCCCAAAACGGTGGATGATATTTGTAAAGAACACCACCGCCTACTCGGACCTGATGCTGGTTAAGGGTCGGAATTCGATCCACTGGGAGAATTTGTCGATGGCGTCCAGCAGGTGCGTGAAGCCCCTGGGTGCCTTCTGTAGGGGACCGACGAGGTCCAGACCCCACACAACAAATGGCCAAGTGTTAGGTATTGTTTGTAGAGCCTGAGCAGGTAGGTGTGTTTGTCTCGCGTAGAATTGACACCCTCAGCAGGAGCGTACAATCCTAGTGGCGTCGGCTACTGCGGTCGGCCAGTAGAAGCCTTGCAGGAAAGCGTTTCCCACGAGGGTTCGAGGCGCTGCATGGTGACCGCAAGCCCCCGAGTGTATTTCTTGCAACAGCTCCTATCCTTGGGCGATGGATATGCATCGTTGGAGAATGCCCGAGGGGCTACGGTGATACAGCTCCTTTTCATCACCCAGTAAAACGAACGACTTGGCGTGCCGAGCCAGTCACCGAGCTTTGGCCTTATCGAGGGGCAGCTTTCCTCGGAGGAGATATTCCAGGTACGGGGTCTGCCAGTTCAGGTTTGGCGTAACCCAATCCTGCTTTCCCTCGACACGCAGGGCCTCACCCTCGGCGGCCGAGGGTACCTCGGGCTAGGCCGAGGTCTCCTCGGGTTCGGGCGCGTCGTCGATTTTGATGGATGGCTGATATATATCCTTGGAGAAGACATTCGGGGGAACCGTCGTTCGCCCCGAGGCTATTTTTGCCAGCTCATCCGTGGTCTCGTTGTACCGTTGAGCAACGTGGTTGAGCTCCAGCCCATAGAACTTATCTTCCAAGCGCTGAACTTCATCGCAGTACGACTCCATTTTCCGATCGCGGCAGTGAGAGGTCTTCATGACTTGGACAATAACGAGCTGCGAGTCGCCACGAGCATCGAGGCGCCGAACCCCTAGCTCGACGGCGATGCGCAGTCCATTAACCAAGGCCTCGTACTCGACCATGTTGTTTGACGTCGGAAAATGGAGGCGTATTACGTAACGCACGTGTTCTCCGAGGGGTGAGATGAAGAGTGTAGCATCCCAAAAATTCAAATCCTGAAATTTTCTCAAACTTGCTCTAAATTCAAAATGAATTTCAAATTTCATTTCAAAATGTTTGTTTGCAAGTTGATATCAACAAATAAAATATAGTGGTCTATATTCTCTCCAAAATCCTCCTCAAAATATCCTACAAATGTTTCCCCAGCGATCCCCTTCAAATTCTTTCCAGAAATACCGCCCAGATATTTCCCGAGTAATCCCCTTCAATTTCTTTCCGGAAATATTGCCCAGGTGTTCCACCAATAATCCTCCAAGTATTTTCTTCCTGAGAAATACCTTCAAAATCATTTTTCAAGTCCCTACAAATATTTTCTTCATAACTTTCCTCATGCTCATACGTATACGTACACCTCCAGTGTCATACGGTGAGCTCTACAAGCTAATTACACTTATACAAGACAAATCCATGCTAATCTCCCACTAATCCTCTCATCCTCCCACTAATCCTCTCATCCCTCCCCCTAATCCCCCACCATGGCTATAAATAGAGGGGCAAGGGCCTCCTCTCATCCCACCCCAAGCCATTTCATGGCAACTCTCTCCCCCCCACACACCCACTCCATGTTCCACACAAGCACACACTAGCACAAGGATCGTTCGGTCATTCGTCCCCCTGTTCTTAGTTTGTTCGTTCGTTCGTCCGATCGTTCGTCCGATCGTTCATGGTTCGTTCGTCCGCTCGTCCGATCGTTCGATCGTTCGTCCGTTCGTTCGTCCAAATAATCTTTTTCCTGCCGTTATGCTGCCAAAATTCCGATCGTTCATTCGTTCGATCATTCGATCGTTCATCGTTCGTTCATAGTTCCTATTCATCGTTCATAGTCCGTATTCATCGTTCTTCCAGATAATCTTTGTCCTGCCGTTATGCTGCCGAAATTCCAATCGTTCGTTCGTCTGATCATTCGATCGTTCGTCCGTTCGTTCGTCCAAATAATCTTTTCCCTGTTGTTGTGCTGCCGAAATTCTGATCGTTCGTTCGTTCGATCATTCGATCGTTCATCGTTCGTTCATAGTTCCTATTCATCGTTCGTCGTTCGTTCATAGTCCCTATTCATCGTTCGTCCAGATAATCTTTGTCCTGCTGTTCTGCTATCGAAATTCCAATCATTCGTTCGTTCGATCATTCGATCGATCGTTCGTTCGTTCGCCCGATCATTTGATCGTTCGTTCGTTCGTCCTATCATTCGATCGTTCGTCTATCCGTTCATAGTTCCTATTCATCGTTCATCATTCGTTCATCATCACTATTCATCGTTCATCGTTCGTTCATACGAACTATTCACTATCACTGTTCACCGTTACTATTCACATACACTATTCATCATCGTTACTATTTATCATTACTATTCATCATCGTTACTATTCATCAATGATATCTATGATTACTTTTTCGTCGCCACTATTCATCGTTACTAATCATCGTTACTATTCATCGGTCATCTAGTCATCCCAAATTTCAACTACTCATCCATCATGTTGTCCAGTCCACCTAAGACCAGCCAGACCCATGTTCCAGTCATACGAACTCTAGTGACTGTGATTTTCCTTCTAGTAGGAACTTCCCATCTGGTCACCCATCCCAGGTTTCTCCAAGTTGAGCATGCTTGACTTTGAGATTCCTTCGAACCAGGCTTCCAAACTCCGATTCCAATAATTCTTATTTCTAAATTCTTATCAAACTATTCCCTATCCAACCATGTCATCCCTTAAGCATGGTTCATATTCCAGAAAACTCCCAAAATACTCTTGTCCCATATTCTGCCTATAATTCATTTGTTCATACTAAGTCAGACGATTCATTCGTCACTATTCTCACCAACAGTGAACTTCACTGTGCTACACCACATACACTTAGCTATAAATACACCCAGCTACCCTCTCCCTCTCCACACAAACTCAACACCCTCAGCCAAGGCAAACACCCCACCCACTCAGTTACTCTGCTCTGCCGGCTACACGCATAGTGTCGCTTCGCCTCCAGTCCACCCTCCTGGTAAGCACCTCCGCTCCACCACCAGATATATCACAACACCACATGACACAGATTCTACTCAAGACTCTACCCATCCATATATCGCTATTCTGACCACTATACTAAATATTTGTTGGTATACTTGCTGGTTTGTATGTTTTCTTGTTCATGTTGCATAGTTATCGGAGCGTTCGTGCCGTCTCGTGGAGGCCAGATCTGCAAGTCTACGCCAGGCGGTGGAGCCAGAAGCCAGTTCCGCGAGCTCTCCTTCCCCCTTCGCCGAATAAGCACGGCAAGCTCACTGGATCCCTTTGATGCATAAATTACCTATGATTTTTCAACCACAACCCTCAGCCTGTTATTTTATGCATGATATGATTTTGAGACAAGTTATTATGGCCACCCAAGCCGCTTGCCGCAATCAATCCTTGATATATCTGTTCCAAATGATTTGAGAAAAGGTGTGAGTTTTCAAAAGAAAATGCTTTTCAAAATGTGTATGATGAAGGGTTTTCACCCTTATCACCTTTGAGTAGGGATGATCAGGGACTCCCTGGTTTAGGGGAGGGCCTAAGGTGATGGCTCAGCTGGTTTAGGCATGAGCAGAAGGATTGTCCCCTCATATAAGGACCAGTTTGTCATCCTTCACTACCTGTACTCATGATAAGTACAACCACTCGAGACTGTGTGGGCAGTCACTCAATCTGAACTCGTATGGTTCAAACCCTAGGGTTATGAAGGCTGGGGAGCACCGGGAGGATATGGAGGGGGAATGTTTTGTCCGGTTTGGGCATGGCGGTGGCCTGACTCCTTCTGGTATAACCGTTAAAGTAGGGACGTGCGAGGAAAGAAAGAGATTCGGATTCGGGTCTCACTAGCTATGAGATCGTAGAGCCGGACTAGTGGGTAAAGTGTACACCTCTGCGCAGAGTTTGAAAACCTATTCGAATAGTCTGTGTCCACAGGAATGGACGAGTCTGGTGTGGTATGACAATTAGTGTTTTGTTTTCCAAAAAAGGGTGCGTTTGAGAAAAGTGGTTTTTAAAAGATCCGGCGGTTGAGCCATGAGCTATGGTGGACGGGAAGTCCAGTAGCTGTTTTTGAAAAGGAAAACCAGTGGGAAACTGCTGAGATACCTGGATGGTTTAGTCCAAGGAATTTTGTTCTAATATTGAAAAACTTCCTGCTCCTTTTGGAGAGGATGCGCTTTGCAAAAATACAAAATGTTTTTCAAAACAACCCTACATAAAATATTGTTGTTTCTGCAAAATATCCTGAGCTCCACATATTCCATGCATTATATCTAATTTCCCCATTCCGCGGTGAAGGTGGGCTGCTGAGTACGTTTGTACTCACCCTTGCTTATTTGTTGTTTTTTAGAAAAAGGAGATCGGGTAAGAGTTACGACTGTTCCCAACCTTGCCTGTGGCTGTTGGACCGCTGATTTGCTTCGCTGCGTATATCGGGTTGCTTCAGCCCCACTCTGATGATATGTCCCGAGTTGTGGACCAACTCTTAAAGTTGTTCGCCACCTTTGTAGGTTTGTCTCGTTTAAGCAGATTTGGTATCATCTGATGTATAAATGTGTTTACTAGCCTCCTGGGACTAGTAATTGTATCACATTTGAGTCCCAGAGGATTGGGGACGCTTCAGGTGGTATCAGAACTGTTAGGTTGGCCGCAGGACGTAACCCTTAGCCTGATCCAAAAGTTTTTGAGTCAAAACTATTTTCTTAAAAAAATCTTGTTCTCATCCCTTCATTTGAAAAATGCTTTCCCCCTTTCCTTCTCTCAGAAGTCAGATGGAGGTTCGTTGCCAAACCAGCTTTTGCCAGAATGAAGATGGTTTCCCCAAGTTGCTGAGAGCATGCACAGTTCGCCTTGGAATCAGGAGCCAACCAGAGTATGATGGTCGTGAATTCGTCGATCATGGCGCAGAGAAGTGTGTCGTGACTGTATACATTGGATCCAGTCCGCACCATGTGGAATGGAGTGTCATTGCTGCTGGGTATAGATTCAAAGACACCTGCCAAGTCGTCGCTCGCAAGGCATTGAGGGCCCTGTGTCAGATCTATGAAGAAGAAGTGGCCGACACCCCGCTCAGATTCTTTCCGCCCTTTCAGAGAGACTGTCCCGTTTGGATGCTAGAATGCGTGCATTGGAAGGGCAGCAGCTGCTTGAGGACGACCCCTCAGTCGTGTACCTCACTGCATACCTACTCACCCTAGATGCCCAGTATGATTTCTTGGCTCGGCACCACCGTCAGATGATTGCCCAAGCAGAAGATGCAGAGAAGCTCAACCGTAAGCTCCATGTGGATCTCACCATAGCTCAAGCCCGTGCAACTGCATTGGAAAGTCGTGAAGTCATTGCTGTTGAAGCCCTGAAGCAAGCCAAGGATGAGCACGTCCAGAAGTTGATGGATGCCTACTTGGTAACCCATAACCAACGTAGAGCCCTGCGAATCCAAGAGCCCGCTTCATCCAACCCTGTTCAACCCATCAGAGCTGAAGACCCCCAGATTCTTGAAGGTCACCCGGTCTCTGCCAGAGGAGAAAATAAGGCTTGGGAACTCCCGGAAGGAGCCATAGTCTTGGAAGGAATTCCAGTATTCCCTCAGGCTATGGATAAGCAAGAGCACCCAGAATCCTCCCAAGATCCCCCGCCAGAGTTGTTTGAGCCCCTCACCTTGAAGAAGATTCCAGCACCATCCCTTGAAGTCAAGGAAGAAGCTGCAAGCACCCCGCCAGCACCGCCGCCCTCTAAGGAGCTACAAGAGCCAGTCCCGCTTGAAGAAGAGTTCGACCCCGTCTTGCCATCTCAGTCGCCGCCAGAAGAAGTCATCAACATCAGCTCCCTGTTGACCCATCCAGGAGATGTCTCAGATTGAAGTTGTGTGCAAGCCTTGCCAGAAGAGAAGTTGCCTGGTCTAAAGTTAGTATGCCCAGTCCTCTACATGTATTGGGTAGTGAAGTTTTTCTTCACTTTGGCTAGAGCCCTGCATGTATGAGAGGTAATCGTGTAGTCCCGTGCTTTGAAAAACTCTATTTGTGTGGCCCCCTAGGGCATTTCAAAATGAATTTCGCTTGATGTTTTCTCCCCTTTCGTGTGCATATGTGATGCCTTAACGTTAGTGCTTATAAGTCGCATTTAGCATAGTTCTCAGTCCAGGAGCCGAGCAATAGTAGTTATGCTTAGCCCCCGAATCTGAGTAGTCCGTGCTTTGGAAAAACTCTATTCTTCCCCTATTCAAAATATTTGATTTGTTTGTGCTCATCATTGCTGAACTTATGTGTTTTCTTTCTTTTTAAGAAAGGTTTTCTCTAAAAACATAGATCACAAATTAGATCCAATCCTCACCTTATGCTTCCATTCTTATCTTAACCCATCTCAAGAGAAAAGCACCTGACCCAAGAAGATACCGGAAGCTTACCCTTGAAGCCTAGAATAAGCTATAGAGGAACCTATCCAGTCGCTCAGTCAAAAGGACCGACCATGAGAATCAAAGCACTGCACCTGAGTCAAAGTAAACAGGAAAAGAGGACAGAAGAAGTTATTACCATACAGAGAGGCAAAGATTCTTGGAACCAGAGACCACAAACATCAGGGTCATTGACCCCTCCACTCACCCGTGCCCCTCGCACGCGTGCCCACCTCCATGCGCACTACCACCGCCCACGCCCCCTTTTGTAGCGCACCCACCACCATCATTATCGCCGGCAACAGGCCACCCATCCCCCTCCCCTTGTCGCACTTGCTGACGCATGGTACCTGCTCCATCATCACCACTCCACACCCCAAGCACCACCTCGCATGTCGCTCGCCTATAAATCCCCCACTAGCTCCCTCAGTTCTCATCCCATGCAAAGCACACACCAAATAAAATCCCCTCTGCCAAATCGCAAGAAACTCCATTTTCCACTCCCTCGCCCCTAAGATCACAATGCTTGGTGATTCTTGGATTGAAGACTGTTGTACATGGTTCAACATCTTTGGTTTCCTCCTCTGTATGATGGTAATACTCTTTGATAGAATCCTCCAGTGAGAAGAACAAAGAGAAAGAAAGAGGCAGTGAAAAGTGAAAAGTGAGAAGAGAAAAGAAGATAGTGAAGAGAAGATGAGAAGAAGGTTCTCCCAAAATCAACCCTGTGTCTGTCATCTCTCCACAGCCTACTCAAGCAGCAACAGCAGAAGAAGGCCCCATAACACTCGTGTTATGAGGTACTTGAAGGAGTTCAAATCCCCAAGATTCAAGAGTTCTACCCTCATTCATTTTAAGTGGGGTAGTGTTCCAGTAAGGTTCTTGCTATGGAGAAAAAGAAGAAGGCCTGTAGCAAGCTTGTGGAGGACTAGACCATCAAAGCATATAAGTTTCTGGATGAGAAGTAGTCACCCAAGTTTTGTTGATGAAGCACCAGAAGACTAATCAAGTAAGGAATCCATGTGGGAGTTCCCAAGAGGAAGGTTTGCGTGTTGGCATCGATGCTTCTTCAATAAGCTAGTTGCCAAGCAAAAGCTAGAAGCCTAAAGATGATCTTGAGTAGCCAGAATCAGCGTTTGCAATCAGCAGCCGGATGCTCCGCAAGGGCCAGATTTTATTGAAGTTCCATCTCCTCGAAGAGTTGCAAAGTGAAGATATGTAGCTGAAGTAAAGCTATACCCATAACCCTTCTAAGCCGAATCTCGAGGACGAGATTCCTTTTAAGTGGGGTAGATTTGTAGCATCCCAAAAATTCAAATCCTGAAATTTTCTCAAACTTGCTCTAAATTCAAAATGAATTTCAAATTTCGTTTCAAAATGTTTGTTTGCAAGTTGATATCAACAAATAAAATATAGTGGTCTATATTCTCTCCAAAATCCTCCTCAAAATATCCTACAAATGTTTCCCCAGCGATCCCCTTCAAATTCTTTCTAGAAATACCGCCCAGATATTTCCCGAGTAATCCCCTTCAATTTCTTTCCGGAAATATTGCCCAGGTGTTCCACCAATAATCCTCCAAGTATTTTCTTCCTAAGAAATACCTTCAGAATCATTTTTCAAGTCCCTACAAATATTTTCTTCATAACTTTCCTCATGCTCATACGTATACGTACACCTCCAGTGTCATACGGTGAGCTCTACAAGCTAATTACACTTATACAAGATAAATCCATGCTAATCTCCCACTAATCCTCTCATCCTCCCACTAATCCTCTCATCCCTCCCCCTAATCCCCCACCATGGCTATAAATAGAGGGGCAAGGGCCTCCTCTCATCCCACCCCAAGCCATTTCATGGCAACTCTCTCCCCCCACACACACCCACTCCATGTTCCACACAAGCACACACTAGCACAAGGATCATTCGGTCGTTCTTCGATCGTTCGTCCCCCTGTTCTTAGTTTGTTCGTTCGTCCGATCGTTCGATCGTTCATCCGATCGTTCATGGTTCGTTCGTCCGCTCGTCCGATCGTTCGATCGTTCGTTCGTTCGTCCAAATAATCTTTTTCCTGCCGTTATGCTGCCGAAATTCCGATCGTTCGTTCGTTCGATCATTCGATCATTCATCGTTCGTTCATAGTTCCTATTCATCGTTCACCATTCGTTCATAGTCTGTATTCATCGTTCTTCCAGATAATCTTTGTCCTGCCGTTATGCTGCCGAAATTCCGATCGTTCGTTCGTCTGATCATTCGATCGTTCGTCCGTTCGTTCGTCCAAATAATCTTTTCCCTGCCGTTATGCTGCCGAAATTCTGATCGTTCGTTCGTTTGATCATTCAATCGTTAATCGTTCGTTCATAGTTCCTATTCATCGTTCATCATTCGTTCATAGTCCCTATTCATCGTTCGTCCAGATAATCTTTGTCCTGCCGTTATGCTGCCGAAATTCCAATCATTCGTTCATCCGATCATTCGATCGTTCGTTTGTTCGTTCGCCCGATCATTTGATCGTTCGTTCGTTTGTCCGATCATTCGATCGTTCGTCTGTTCGTTCATAGTTCCTATTCATCGTTCATCGTTCGTTCATCATCACTATTCATCGTTCATCGTTCGTTCATACGAACTATTCACTATCACTATTCACCATTATTATTCACCGTTACTATTCACATACTCTATTTATCATCGTTACTATTTACCATTACTATTCATCATCTTTACTATTCATCGATGATATCTATAATTACTTTTCTGTTGTCACTATTCATCGTTACTAATCATCGTTACTATTCATCGGTCATCTAGTCATCCCAAATTTCAACTACTCATCCATCATGTTGTCCAGTCCACCTAAGACCAGCCAGACCCATGTTCCAGTCATACGAACTCTAGTGACTGTGATTTTCCTTCTAGTAGGAACTTCCCATCTGGTCACCCATCCCAGGTTTCTCCAAGTTGAGCATGCTTGACTTTGAGATTCCTTCGAACCAGGCTTCCAAACTCCGATTCCAATAATTCTTATTTCTAAATTCTTATCAAACTATTCCCTATCCAACCATGTCATCCCTTAAGCATGGTTCATATTCCAGAAAACTCCCAAAATACTCTTGTCCCATATTCTGCCTATAATTCATTTGTTCATACTAAGTCAGACGATTCATTCGTCACTATTCTCACCAACAGTGAACTTCACTGTGCTACACCACATACACTTAGCTATAAATACACCCAGCTACCCTCTCCCTCTCCACACAAACTCAACACCCTCAGCCAAGGCAAACACCCCACCCACTCAGTTACTCTGCTCTGCCGGCTACACGCATAGTGTCGCTTCGCCTCCAGTCCACCCTCCTGGTAAGCACCTCCGCTCCACCACCAGATATATCACAACACCACATGACACAGATTCTACTCAAGACTCTACCCATCCATATATCGCTATTCTGACCACTATACTAAATATTTGTTGGTATACTTGCTGGTTTGTATGTTTTCTTGTTCATGTTGCATAGTTATCGGAGCGTTCGTGCCGTCTCGTGGAGGCCAGATCTGCAAGTCTACGCCAGGCGGTGGAGCCAGAAGCCAGTTCCGCGAGCTCTCCTTCCCCCTTCGCCGAATAAGCACGGCAAGCTCACTGGATCCCTTTGATGCATAAATTACCTATGATTTTTCAACCACAACCCTCAGCCTGTTATTTTATGCATGATATGATTTTGAGACAAGTTATTATGGCCACCCAAGCCGCTTGCCGCAATCAATCCTTGATATATCTGTTCCAAATGATTTGAGAAAAGGTGTGAGTTTTCAAAAGAAAATGCTTTTCAAAATGTGTATGATGAAGGGTTTTCACCCTTATCACCTTTGAGTAGGGATGATCAGGGACTCCCTGGTTTAGGGGAGGGCCTAAGGTGATGGCTCAGCTGGTTTAGGCATGAGCAGAAGGATTGTCCCCTCATATAAGGACCAGTTTGTCATCCTTCACTACCTGTACTCATGATAAGTACAACCACTCGAGACTGTGTGGGCAGTCACTCAATCTGAACTCGTATGGTTCAAACCCTAGGGTTATGAAGGCTGGGGAGCACCGGGAGGATATGGAGGGGGAATGTTTTGTCCGGTTTGGGCATGGCGGTGGCCTGACTCCTTCTGGTATAACCGTTAAAGTAGGGACGTGCGAGGAAAGAAAGAGATTCGGATTCGGGTCTCACTAGCTATGAGATCGTAGAGCCGGACTAGTGGGTAAAGTGTACACCTCTGCGCAGAGTTTGAAAACCTATTCGAATAGTCTGTGTCCACAGGAATGGACGAGTCTGGTGTGGTATGACAATTAGTGTTTTGTTTTCCAAAAAAGGGTGCGTTTGAGAAAAGTGGTTTTTAAAAGATCCGGCGGTTGAGCCGTGAGCTATGGTGGACGGGAAGTCCAGTAGCTGTTTTTGAAAAGGAAAACCAGTGGGAAACTACTGAGATACCTGGATGGTTTAGTCCAAGGAATTTTGTTCTAATATTGAAAAACTTCCTGCTCCTTTTGGAGAGGATGCGCTTTGCAAAAATACAAAATGTTTTTCAAAACAACCCTACATAAAATATTGTTGTTTCTGCAAAATATCCTGAGCTCCACATATTCCATGCATTATATCTAATTTCCCCATTCCGCGGTGAAGGTGGGCTGCTGAGTACGTTTGTACTCACCCTTGCTTATTTGTTGTTTTTTAGAAAAAGGAGATCGGGTAAGAGTTACGACTGTTCCCAACCTTGCCTGTGGCTGTTGGACCGCTGATTTGCTTCGCTGCGTATATCGGGTTGCTTCAGCCCCACTCTGATGATATGTCCCGAGTTGTGGACCAACTCTTAAAGTTGTTCGCCACCTTTGTAGGTTTGTCTCGTTTAAGCAGATTTGGTATCATCTGATGTATAAATGTGTTTACTAGCCTCCTGGGACTAGTAATTGTATCACATTTGAGTCCCAGAGGATTGGGGACGCTTCAGGTGGTATCAGAACTGTTAGGTTGGCCACAGGACGTAACCCTTAGCCTGATCCAAAAGTTTTTGAGTCAAAACTATTTTCTTAAAAAAATCTTGTTCTCATCCCTTCATTTGAAAAATGCTTTCCCCCTTTCCTTCTCTCAGAAGTCAGATGGAGGTTCGTTGCCAAACCAGCTTTTGCCAGAATGAAGATGGTTTCCCCAAGTTGCTGAGAGCATGCACAGTTCGCCTTGGAATCAGGAGCCAACCAGAGTATGATGGTCGTGAATTCGTCGATCATGGCGCAGAGAAGTGTGTCGTGACTGTATACATTGGATCCAGTCCGCACCATGTGGAATGGAGTGTCATTGCTGCTGGGTATAGATTCAAAGACACCTGCCAAGTCGTCGCTCGCAAGGCATTGAGGGCCCTGTGTCAGATCTATGAAGAAGAAGTGGCCGACACCCCGCTCAGATTCTTTCCGCCCTTTCAGAGAGACTGTCCCGTTTGGATGCTAGAATGCGTGCATTGGAAGGGCAGCAGCTGCTTGAGGACGACCCCTCAGTCGTGTACCTCACTGCATACCTACTCACCCTAGATGCCCAGTATGATTTCTTGGCTCGGCACCACCGTCAGATGATTGCCCAAGCAGAAGATGCAGAGAAGCTCAACCGTAAGCTCCATGTGGATCTCACCATAGCTCAAGCCCGTGCAACTGCATTGGAAAGTCGTGAAGTCATTGCTGTTGAAGCCCTGAAGCAAGCCAAGGATGAGCACGTCCAGAAGTTGATGGATGCCTACTTGGTAACCCATAACCAACGTAGAGCCCTGCGAATCCAAGAGCCCGCTTCATCCAACCCTGTTCAACCCATCAGAGCTGAAGACCCCCAGATTCTTGAAGGTCACCCGGTCTCTGCCAGAGGAGAAAATAAGGCTTGGGAACTCCCGGAAGGAGCCATAGTCTTGGAAGGAATTCCAGTATTCCCTCAGGCTATGGATAAGCAAGAGCACCCAGAATCCTCCCAAGATCCCCCGCCAGAGTTGTTTGAGCCCCTCACCTTGAAGAAGATTCCAGCACCATCCCTTGAAGTCAAGGAAGAAGCTGCAAGCACCCCGCCAGCACCGCCGCCCTCTAAGGAGCTACAAGAGCCAGTCCCGCTTGAAGAAGAGTTCGACCCCGTCTTGCCATCTCAGTCGCCGCCAGAAGAAGTCATCAACATCAGCTCCCTGTTGACCCATCCAGGAGATGTCTCAGATTGAAGTTGTGTGCAAGCCTTGCCAGAAGAGAAGTTGCCTGGTCTAAAGTTAGTATGCCCAGTCCTCTACATGTATTGGGTAGTGAAGTTTTTCTTCACTTTGGCTAGAGCCCTGCATGTATGAGAGGTAATCGTGTAGTCCCGTGCTTTGAAAAACTCTATTTGTGTGGCCCCCTAGGGCATTTCAAAATGAATTTCGCTTGATGTTTTCTCCCCTTTCGTGTGCATATGTGATGCCTTAACGTTAGTGCTTATAAGTCGCATTTAGCATAGTTCTCAGTCCAGGAGCCGAGCAATAGTAGTTATGCTTAGCCCCCGAATCTGAGTAGTCCGTGCTTTGGAAAAACTCTATTCTTCCCCTATTCAAAATATTTGATTTGTTTGTGCTCATCATTGCTGAACTTATGTGTTTTCTTTCTTTTTAAGAAAGGTTTTCTCTAAAAACATAGATCACAAATTAGATCCAATCCTCACCTTATGCTTCCATTCTTATCTTAACCCATCTCAAGAGAAAAGCACCTGACCCAAGAAGATACCGGAAGCTTACCCTTGAAGCCTAGAATAAGCTATAGAGGAACCTATCCAGTCGCTCAGTCAAAAGGACCGACCATGAGAATCAAAGCACTGCACCTGAGTCAAAGTAAACAGGAAAAGAGGACAGAAGAAGTTATTACCATACAGAGAGGCAAAGATTCTTGGAACCAGAGACCACAAACATCAGGGTCATTGACCCCTCCACTCACCCGTGCCCCTCGCACGCGTGCCCACCTCCATGCGCACTACCACCGCCCACGCCCCCTTTTGTAGCGCACCCACCACCATCATTATCGCCGGCAACAGGCCACCCATCCCCCCTCCCCTTGTCGCGCTTGCTGACGCATGGTACCTGCTCCATCATCACCACTCCACACCCCAAGCACCACCTCGCATGTCGCTCGCCTATAAATCCCCCACTAGCTCCCTCAGTTCTCATCCCATGCAAAGCACACACCAAATAAAATCCCCTCTGCCAAATCGCAAGAAACTCCATTTTCCACTCCCTCGCCCCTAAGATCACAATGCTTGGTGATTCTTGGATTGAAGACTGTTGTACATGGTTCAACATCTTTGGTTTCCTCCTCTGTATGATGGTAATACTCTTTGATAGAATCCTCCAGTGAGAAGAACAAAGAGAAAGAAAGAGGCAGTGAAAAGTGAAAAGTGAGAAGAGAAAAGAAGATAGTGAAGAGAAGATGAGAAGAAGGTTCTCCCAAAATCAACCCTGTGTCTGTCATCTCTCCACAGCCTACTAAAGCAGCAACAGCAGAAGAAGGCCCCATAACACTCGTGTTATGAGGTACTTGAAGGAGTTCAAATCCCCAAGATTCAAGAGTTCTACCCTCATTCATTTTAAGTGGGGTAGTGTTCCAGTAAGGTTCTTGCTATGGAGAAAAAGAAGAAGGCCTGTAGCAAGCTTGTGGAGGACTAGACCATCAAAGCATATAAGTTTCTGGATGAGAAGTAGTCACCCAAGTTTTGTTGATGAAGCACCAGAAGACTAATCAAGTAAGGAATCCATGTGGGAGTTCCCAAGAGGAAGGTTTGCGTGTTGGCATCGATGCTTCTTCAATAAGCTAGTTGCCAAGCAAAAGCTAGAAGCCTAAAGATGATCTTGAGTAGCCAGAATCAGCGTTTGCAATCAGCAGCCGGATGCTCCGCAAGGGCCAGATTTTATTGAAGTTCCATCTCCTCGAAGAGTTGCAAAGTGAAGATATGTAGCTGAAGTAAAGCTATACCCATAACCCTTCTAAGCCGAATCTCGAGGACGAGATTCCTTTTAAGTGGGGTAGATTTGTAGCATCCCAAAAATTCAAATCCTGAAATTTTCTCAAACTTGCTCTAAATTCAAAATGAATTTCAAATTTCGTTTCAAAATGTTTGTTTGCAAGTTGATATCAACAAATAAAATATAGTGGTCTATATTCTCTCCAAAATCCTCCTCAAAATATCCTACAAATGTTTCCCTAGCGATCCCCTTCAAATTCTTTCTAGAAATACCGCCCAGATATTTCCCGAGTAATCCCCTTCAATTTCTTTCCGGAAATATTGCCCAGGTGTTCCACCAATAATCCTCCAAATATTTTCTTCCTGAGAAATACCTTCAGAATCATTTTTCAAGTCCCTACAAATATTTTCTTCATAACTTTCCTCATGCTCATACGTATACGTACACCTCCAGTGTCATACGGTGAGCTCTACAAGCTAATTACACTTATACAAGATAAATCCATGCTAATCTCCCACTAATCCTCTCATCCTCCCACTAATCCTCTCATCCCTCCCCCTAATCCCCCACCATGGCTATAAATAGAGGGGCAAGGGCCTCCTCTCATCCCACCCCAAGCCATTTCATGGCAACTCTCTCCCCCCACACACACCCACTCCATGTTCCACACAAGCACACACTAGCACAAGGATCATTCGGTCGTTCTTCGATCGTTCGTCCCCCTGTTCTTAGTTTGTTCGTTCGTCCGATCGTTCGATCGTTCATCCGATCGTTCATGGTTCGTTCGTCCGCTCGTCCGATCGTTCGATCGTTCGTTCGTTCGTTCGTCCAAATAATCTTTTTCCTGCCGTTATGCTGCCGAAATTCCGATCGTTCGTTCGTTCGATCATTCGATCATTCATCGTTCGTTCATAGTTCCTATTCATCGTTCACCATTCGTTCATAGTCTGTATTCATCGTTCTTCCAGATAATCTTTGTCCTGCCGTTATGCTGCCGAAATTCCGATCGTTCGTTCGTCTGATCATTCGATCGTTCGTCCGTTCGTTCGTCCAAATAATCTTTTCCCTGCCGTTATGCTGCCGAAATTCTGATCGTTCGTTCGTTTGATCATTCAATCGTTAATCGTTCGTTCATAGTTCCTATTCATCGTTCATCATTCGTTCATAGTCCCTATTCATCGTTCGTCCAGATAATCTTTGTCCTGCCGTTATGCTGCCGAAATTCCAATCATTCGTTCATCCGATCATTCGATCGTTCGTTTGTTCGTTCGCCCGATCATTTGATCGTTCGTTCGTTTGTCCGATCATTCGATCGTTCGTCTGTTCGTTCATAGTTCCTATTCATCGTTCATCGTTCGTTCATCATCACTATTCATCGTTCATCGTTCGTTCATACGAACTATTCACTATCACTATTCACCATTATTATTCACCGTTACTATTCACATACTCTATTTATCATCGTTACTATTTACCATTACTATTCATCATCTTTACTATTCATCGATGATATCTATAATTACTTTTCTGTCGTCACTATTCATCGTTACTAATCATCGTTACTATTCATCGGTCATCTAGTCATCCCAAATTTCAACTACTCATCCATCATGCTGTCCAGTCCACCTAAGACCAGCTAGACCCATGTTCCAGTCATACGAACTCCGGTGACTGTGATTTTCCTTCTAGTAGGAACTTCCCATCTGGTCACCCATCCCAGGTTTCTCCAAGTTGAGCATGCTTGACTTTGAGATTCCTTCGAACTAGGCTTCCAAACTCCGATTCCAATAATTCTTGTTTCTAAATTCTTATCAAACTATTCCCTATCCAACCATGTGATCCCTTAAGCATGGTTCATATTCCAGAAAACTCCCAAAATACTCTTGTCCCATATTCTGCCTATAACTCTCCTGTTCATACTAAGTCAGATGATTCATTCGTCACTATTCTCACCAATAGTGAACTTCACTATGCTACACCACATACACTTAGCTATAAATACACCCAGCTACCCTCTCCCTCTCCACACACACTCAACACCCTCAGCCAAGGCAAACACCCCACCCACTCAGTTACTCCGCTCTGCCGGCTACACGCATAGTGTCGCTTCGCCTCCAGTCCACCCTCCTGGTAAGCACCTCCGCTCCACCACCAGTAATATCACAACACCACATGACACAGATTCTACTCAAGACTCTACCCATCCATATATCGCTATTCTGACCACTATACTAAATATTTGTTGGTATACTTGCTGGTTTGTATGTTTTCTTGTTCATGTTGCATAGTTATCAGAGCGTTCGTGCCGTCTCGTGGAGGCCAGATCTGCAAGTCTACGCCAGGCGGTGGAGCCAGAAGCCAGTTCCGCGAGCTCTCCTTCCCCCTTCGCCGAATAAGCACGGCAAGCTCACTGGATCCCTTTGATGCATAAATTACCTATGATTTTTCAACCACAACCCTCAGCCTGTTATTTTATGCATGATATGATTTTGAGACAAGTTATTATGGCCACCCAAGCCGCTTGCCGCAATCAATCCTTGATATATCTGTTCCAAATGATTTGAGAAAAGGTGTGAGTTTTCAAAAGAAAATGCTTTTCAAAATGTGTATGATGAAGGGTTTTCACCCTTATCACCTTTGAGTAGGGATGATCAGGGACTCCCTGGTTTAGGGGAGGGCCTAAGGTGATGGCTCAGCTGGTTTAGGCATGAGCAGAAGGATTGTCCCCTCATATAAGGACCAGTTTGTCATCCTTCACTACCTGTACTCATGATAAGTACAACCACTCGAGACTGTGTGGGCAGTCACTCAATCTGAACTCGTACGGTTCAAACCCTAGGGTTATGAAGGCTGGGGAGCACCGGGAGGATAAGGAGGGGGAATGTTTTGTCCGGTTTGGGCATGGCGGTGGCCTGACTCCTTCCGGTATAACCGTTAAGGTAGGGACGTGCGAGGAAAGAAAGAGATTCGGATTCGGGTCTCACTAGCTATGAGATCGTAGAGCCGGACTAGTGGGTAAAGTGTACACCTCTGCGCAGAGTTTGAAAACCTATTCGAATAGTCTGTGTCCACAGGAATGGACGAGTCTGGTGTGGTATGACAATTAGTGTTTTGTTTTCCAAAAAAGGGTGCGTTTGAGAAAAGTGGTTTTTAAAAGGTCCGGCGGTTGAGCCGTGAGCTATGGTGGACGGGAAGTCCAGTAGCTGTTTTTGAAAAGGAAAACCAGTGGGAAACTGCTGAGATACCTGGATGGTTTAGTCCAGGGAATTTTGTTCTAATATTGAAAAACTTCCTGCTCCTTTTGGAGAGGATGCACTTTGCAAAAATACAAAATGTTTTTCAAAACAACCCTACATAAAATATTGCTGTTTCTGCAAAATATCCTGAGCTCCACATATTCCATGCATTATATCTAATTTCCCCATTCCGCGGTGAAGGTGGGCTGCTGAGTACGTTTGTACTCACCCTTGCTTATTTGTTGTTTTTTAGAAAAAGGAGATCGGGTAAGAGTTACGACTGTTCCCAACCTTGCCTGTGGTTGTTGGACCGCTGATTTGCTTCGCTGCGTATATCGGGCTGCTTCAGCCCCACTCTGATGATATGTCCCGAGTTGTGGACCAACTCTTAAAGTTGTTCGCCACCTTTGTAGGTTTGTCTCGTTCAAGCAGATTTGGTATCATCTGATGTATAAATGTGTTTACTAGCCTCCTGGGACTAGTAATTGTATCACATTTGAGTCCCAGAGGATTGGGGACGCTTCAAAGAGCAAGCCCGCGCCTGCTCCGGTCTTCATCAACGACCCGTCGAAGTACATGGTCCAAAGTTCGGCCTGGATTGGGGCCGTTGGCAACTGGGTGTCTGTCCATTCAGCCAGGAAGTCGGCCAAGACTTGGGATTTTATGGCCTTCCGAGGTGCAAATGAAAGTGTTTCACCCATGAGTTCCACTGCCCATTTTGCTATCCTACCCGAGGCCTCTCGGCACTGGATGATCTCTTCGAGGGGGAAAGATGACACCACAGTAACCGGATGAGACTCGAAGTAGTGTTGCAGCTTCCGCCGTGTCAGAATCACTGCGTACAGCAGCTTCTGGATTTGTGGGTAGCGGATTTTGGTCTCGGATAGCACTTCGCTGATGAACTAGACTGGCCTCTGGATGAGCAGCGCATGCCCTTCTTCTCGTCTCTCGACTACGACCGCAGCGCTGACCACTTGAGTGGTTGCGGCGACGTAAATCAAAAGGGCTTCATCTGCAGCGGGGGGCACCAAGATGGGTGCATTAGTAAGAAGCGCCTTTAAGTTTCCGAGGGCTTCCTCAGCCTCAGGAGTCCAAGTGAAGCGCTCGGCCTTCCTTAAGAGGCGGTACAAGGGCAATCCTTTTTTGCCAAGGCGCGAGATGAAGCGGCTCAGAGCCGCAAGGCATCCCATGACCCTTTGTACTCCTTTTAAATCTTTGATGGGTCCTGTGGGGGACAGATATCCCCTGGGTCCACTGGAAGGATAAAAGACCTCATGAAAGGACCAAGGGCCCAATAAATCGTAAGGTCATCCCTTCGTGGGTCTGGGGAGGAACGACCAGTGAAGCAGATCGACATAAGGCCGGATCGGAGCAAGCCCAGACGGCCCAATGACTTCGAACGAGTAATCACAACAGAGACCCGACCTTCCCGCGCTGGAGGCCCGTACAATGGAACCGAGCGAGGATGGGTCGGCGGAACTATAGGAAGATAGACTCAATCGGTTCACTATTTCTCAGGTGCACGTGATTATCATATCTGCATGTATTGCCCCACGGTCGAATATATAAGGCCTAGGGGGCACCCCTTCAGAAAGGGATCGAACTCACTACTTAGTCATCCACCCTAACTCCCTACGCACTAGAGAATCACCTTGTAACTCACCATATACAGCACTCTCGCCAGGACGTAGGGTGTTACGCACTTCAAAGCGGCCCAAACCTGTAAATCATTGTCTACTGTCTCTCGTGCAACTAGCACGAACCATTGAGCTATAGTCGGTAACAACGTCCTACTCCTAAAAGCACCTCGAGGGCAACCCCGGGTGTGCGGTCAGACCCAAAACACCGACGGCTGGCGCGCCAGGTAGGGGGTGTGTTGTCGATCCAAGCTAGCTCAATGGCCGTCACCTTCCTGCACAAGATCGTCTTCCGCCCTGGGTCCACATTCTGCTTCGGAACCATCTCATCTGTAGCGGATGAGGAGGGAACTCTGCATCGCATTGCGAACCTGATGGAGAGAAGACCTTCCTCAAAAATCTCCGGGAAAATCGGGGAAAAGCAGGAAAAGGCGCAACCTCCAATGCTCTGAAAAAAGATCGCTTCCGGCAGGACAGAGGCCCGAGGCCCGCTGTAACACCCCAGGTGTTTATATTCTGCTCGACAACGAGTATGGAATTAAGCACATAATATTGGTGGATAAAACAGATGCTAAATTTTAATCATTTTCGCCTATCGCGATTTTAATATCGCATCTGTTTCGTCTGTCGCGAGTGCGACGTCGTTTTTATTTTTATCTGTCCAGGCTCTTCCTAAATTTTTGTGATGTTCGGAACATAGTTGTCCCGAAAATCGGTGCGTCCGGTGATTATTTAAAATTCATCGCTCGCGCGAATACGAAGTCGGAAGCCCGAACCACTCGGATGATTTTTATCCCGGATAAATTAATTTGTACTCAACAACTAAATATTAGGGACAAAATAATTTGTATCGCGCATTGTCTGAGAAAAATCGTGCGTGAGGTTATAATCCAATTTATTCTTCAGCACGCTGTTTCGAAGACAAAATCGCGTATACGTTCGCAGATATTGTTTCGGCTAACTTCGGTCGGATCACGCCGAACAAATTATTAGTGCCGAAATCAGTTTATTTCGGTCTGTCATTCTTGACGATCCAAAACTTTGGATATAAATGACGGGTACAAATTCATCTCACTTCTGAGTATCCAACAAATTAAATCATGTCCAAATACTGTTATCAATCTCGTTTAATTCGACCCAGTTTATATCGCTAAAAGAAAATTGAGATCCGATTATCATACCAATTGCCGCAACTATGGAATCAAACGTTGAGACCACAGATAAAATTTATCGGATTTTGAATCGAATCAAACCGTGTCACAAATACTATCGACCCTTTGATTATCGCTAAATATCGGGATCCAAAATATCTTCGATTTCTGTTAAAAAAATGAAGAAATAAAAAAAATTTCTGCTGGCATTCCTATCCTACTGCCGCGCGCTGGTGTCCATCTCTTGGGGATTTTTTTTGGCCACCGCTCATGGGTTCTCTGTGGCGGAACCGCCCGAGTTATTCCAACTTAAGTGCCTAAGTCCCACCTTAAAGGCTAGACCACACTTAAATAGGAATAAATCGTCAGTCCCTCGGATCTAGTCCGACGAGGCCACTTATCCAGGATCGAATACCACTAGCTCACTCGAAGGTGAGGTACAGAGAAATACAATAAAACATAATACCACAAATTTATTAAGTATCAATAGTGATTACATCATCGGAGTTTCAGAAATAATAATCATAAATTTTAATGCAGCGGAAATAACTAACGGAGAAAACCGAGTAACATGGCGAAGCCTGGCCACGCTACTCCTCCTGGTCCCCTCCTGCGGAAGCAGTAACCCACTCGACCGTCTATCCCGGTGGCAGGGATAGAGGCCAAGTCACACCATCAACCAAATCAACCTAAGGAGTACCTGCAAAAATTGTGCCACAAGCAAGGCTGAGTATACTAATACTCAGCTAGACTTACCCGGTGTGAGGAGTCTACTCCTCTACCTCTAGACATGCAGCTGTTTGGCTGAGGGGTTTGGTTTGTCAAAAGCACTAGCTGAGTCTAAAATCATGTTTTAGCTTTTCAAGTTTTAGTATGATCCTTTTTAACTAGATGTGTACCTAGCTAATCATACATGGTATCAAACATTTATCAATCAACAACTTTTGCCAGTCACCACATTTCCACTTGTTACTCAATGTAGCAGCATGGATCAAGCAGTCTCATTAGCTGCGAGAAGCAGACGATTCGAATCGAGTTTTTATCCTTGCAAGGTAAACCTAAACACACGACATGTAGGGGCACTCCGTCCCCACACACATCAACCGTCCCCATCGATTCCCCGTCAGCAGATCAGGGCTCACCGCCTTGGCATACAATGCCTCACTGACCCCGACTGGCCGTCGTGCAGTGACCGCACTTGTACCCACCATAACCGGAATGGGAGACTACGTCTCAGGTCGCGTGAGGGGATATGTCCACTGCCAGGTTCACTCAGGTACTAGGCTTACCGATTTACCATATTTCTCGGTATGTGTTTAGTACGTTCAAACGCTTGACTCACGGTACCACACCATAATCCTTATTCAACTTTTATCCCGTAGACAACCAATCCCCATGGATTGTTGTCCACATACCAACATCATTATGATATATAAAAATGGATACAACCAATTCCTGACCTCGCGCGAGTGCTAGAAAAATCACTCGACTTCTACCGAGATCCCTAATTAGTAAAGCAGCTACTCGACCTAGCATACTAGTATCCATCTCAAAAGGAATCCTGAGTTCATGCAACTAGGGTTTCAGCCAACTCCTACACTTAAGTGCACAGTACAAGCCTACAAACATTAAGTGTAGTAAAATAGCATATATAAACGGTTATGCATAAAACCGGGGCTTGCCTTTAATTTTTAACACTTAGATAGTGTTTGCTGGGGGAGGTACTCGCTTGGCGAGCATCCACTGGTTAAGTCCATCCTTCCTTGGGTCGTCCACCGACTGCGTCTTGTGGTTGGCACCACATCACTGGCTCGATCATCATCTCTCGGTCCTATATGAGGTGCAAGATGCATATGTATGAATATAATGAAATAGCACAAGATATTTTAAGTACCTACTAGCGAATTAAACACCAAGTAGCGAGACATCACAAGCAACCATACACATTAGCGTTAGCTAACTACATATCATCGAGCGCACAACATTAACACCACAAAAAGACGACAAACATTTTGTATATTTACGCAACACAAATACGACTTCATAAGTACAGGCGTTTATTTAATTTGCTACGGCTTTTCGTTAGTTCTTCCATTTATCACACAAAAGCATCCAACACAAGTTTAACCGATGACATAGGCATCAGTGTCTATGGAAATTTATAACACAATCAACTAAAGAAGAAACATACAAAACATGACACACGTGCATTATTAAGCTTAGTCATGGCAAGTCTACATTACTTAGGTGTCAACCAAACATTTTTAGCAAATAGGGTGAACTAAACATTCATTTGCTCACTTGCAGAATTTTGGACAGCAATACAGCCGTTACTTGTTTTAATCATAACTTTTCAAATATTAATCCAAAACTAGCAAACTAGGACTTTCTGGAAAGCTTAGAAAATGCTCTACAACTTTGTTATTTTCATCACAACATGATTCAACACTTAGCAAGGTCAAAACGTGTTAATACAACAGCACTGTCCAGATTTGGACAGATTCAGGCTAGCAACTTCAAAAATTCACAACTGAAGATTCAGACATCCAAACAAAGTGATCCTAGACTTTTTGAAAAGCTAATTAAATGCTCTACAAATTGTTTATAAACATCCTAGGGTGATTCAATATTTAACTAAGCGTAAACATCACTAAAAGACCTTGCTGTCCAGAACTGGACAGATTCAGTCTTTATATTTGAAACATTCATAACTTAAGCTTCAGACCACCAAAAAGGGTGATCTAAGACTTTTTGGAAAGCTCAGCAAAAGTACTACACAACTTTTATAATCACCAAGAGGTGATTCCAGGTTTAACTAAATCAAACATTTCAGTCTTCAAAATCTGTTCTGTCAGGGGACAGAACACAGCAAGCAGTGTGTAAAATTCATAACTCTTAAGCTATCAGTCCTATGGTTATGAAATTTTAACACAAGCAAGATCAGAAAAGCCTCTACAACTTTCTTATAATCGACAAGGACTGATTCTAACATTAACTTAAGCAAACAATACAGTTTCTGAAATCTGTACAGAATTTGGACAGATTCAGTCACTGAATTTGTAAAAAGCACAACTCCTAAACTATCAGACCTGTGGCTGTCAAATTTTAACACAAGTAAGATAATAGAGTTGTCTACAACTTTCTTGTGAACACCAATAACTGATTTCAACATTAACTTAATCAACCACTGCAATTTCTGAAATCTGTTCAGAAATTCGACAGATTTAGGTGCTGGACTTGTGAAAAGCACAACTCTTAAACGATCAGGTTTTGGGCTGTAAAATTTTAGTACCAGCAAGATAATAAGGTTATCTACAACTCTTCTACAGAAAACATAATTTAATTCATCAAACAAACAGCACAATGAAAACAGCGTGTGCAGTCCAAAACAGCAATCATTAACTTTCAGCTCCTCTATAATTCCAGAATTAGTCGCGTTCTAGAGACTTAAATTATTCTAACACTTCACCGTTGATTAGAGTTAAATTAGTCAAATTAAGACCATCAAGTTGACTCATAAATTTTATCCAAGTCATTTTGTGCGCTAGATTTACCATACTCAATTAACCACGTGTTCTCCACGAAAATCAACATCGAAGCGCTTTTCACCCAATAACTTGCATTTTATCTTAGACCTCACCTGAGCACTACTACTTTTCATCACGACCATAAACATACACATTCAGACTTCAAAAGCAAATCACCGTGACTACGACCTTACCCAAACACATCTATTTATTCGGCTAACTAGCTCAACAACATAGGCCACTATACCTCACACACGTCGGCTAGTCTATTATTATCCAAACCCGAGACACAACCTACACTACAATATTTTTATGAACACACATATTCGCAAGTATTTTCGCGCACTGACCAACTCATACGAATTGTAGACCCTCAATCTCCAATTCGCAATCACCAGGCATTTACTTCTCAAACTACGAACACATACACGTTTACCATAAGAACAGATCATTTCAATAATTATTCCAAAGCAACTAACTTCATTACACAATTTGTATCACGATCCTACTTGATTTACTTGAAGTGTTTACTCAAAATCGTGAGCACAATCATACACTATATGTGAAGCATAATTCGAGGAACGCCTAACACATATAGACTCGACTTAATTATAGTGGGAGTGATGACTACTTACGGCATGTCATCACCTTTCTATTTAAGCCAAGACAATTTCTACCTACAACGACCCAACATTTATGTCGAGCACACTTTCTTTTACTCCGTCTCGCATGCAACCATATTGCGGCGTGCACCCGAGACATTACCGTTTAATTCAACGCAATCGCTACTACATCACATTTCGATACGCACGTTCGACAACATCGTGCTCAGACAAACCCACCCTTCTCGTCTACTTATCGCATCCAACCACACCACGTGACCACTGCATTCTTATAACCAATTTTTGCACAATTACTTATGACAATACTTAGCGACTAGACGAGTGAAACACCAACTGACTATTCGTACATTCACCTTTAAAACACTAATCATATGTGAAATAATTTATATTTTCAACCCACTCTAACCTACACCACGATGAATACATAAAATATATTGAACATAGACTAACTCATTAGCCGACTATGGAAACCACCAAACACGCTTTACGCTTTATTAGATTTACCGCGACTAACACACTGTTTTATGACGAAGTATAACAAGCGATTAATACCTCCCACGAACCATCCTCGTGACACCTAGATGGATCATCGCAGCCACATATATTCAAACACCAATACACACCACATCGACTAAAATATAATTAGGCAACTACGAATCGCATACATCCCATAACCTTTTGTTCTCCAATCGCAAACGTGATCCTACTAATGCACATAATCGAAACATTTTACACACATCCATTCAAAATAATTAATCGGGTCGATCGAGAGCGATATGCATCGGCTCACCATAAACAAACCCAAACGGTGTTTGTGAGGACGATGGCTATTCCGATTTGTGCATAGCTCCGAACATCCGACGAGCGTCGAGCGGCTTGCCTTCTCCACGCAAAACACGGGGTTCTCTCCTCCACAAAAAAAAAATAAAACAAAGCAGCACACATACATAATTAATCATAGGAAAATAATGTTGATGCGGTATCGAGCGAGGATTTACGTGGTCTCACCGGGGTGAACGGCGTCGACGTTGGGATTGTTCAAAAACAGCAAACACCGGGGGGGTATCACGGCGTGCTGCTCACTGCGCTACACCCCACTTGGACATTTTGTCAAGCACGTGGCACGCGCGCAGCGCTAGCAGCGAGGAAGCCGGGGGAGGGGCCGGGGCTGCAGGAACAGCGGTGTTGCATCGTGGAGGAGCTGCGCAGCGAGGGGCGTCGGGCACATGGCGAGGAGGAGCTGGGCGCAGGGAAAAAATCGGCCATGGCTGCTCTGCCGGGCGTCGGCCAAGGGAACTGCATCCCTGCAGGGAGCGGGCGCCATAGCTGGGAGCTGGACTGCCCGAGCTCCACCGGTGCCATGGATCCAGGGAGCTGCTGCTCGCCGGCAGCAAGGGGAGGGCGGTCCGGCCATGGAGGGAAGGAGCCATGCTCCCTGTTGCTGGCGTGGGGAAACCAGGGAAGAAGATGGCGTCTGCCGCTGCGCGATGGCGAGGCCGAGCCAGGAGATGCAGCGTGCGCGAGGAAGAAGGGGCAGGGGCAGGGGCCACCGCGCCCTGGCTGGCCGAGGGGAGGAGCAGGCCTGGGCGCCATGGGAGGAAGGGAGCCAAGCTCCCTGCGCGCTGGCTGTGTGCGTGGGAGAAGAAGACAGGGAGAAGAGAGAGTGGCGGCTAGGGAAAATGCAGGGGTGGGAGTGAAAATTTACCAAGTGAGCACCCCTATTTATAGAAGCAGCCCTAGGGTTAGGGTTTCTTAGTGGGCCTAATGGGCTGGGCTGGAATGGGCTTGGCCCAAAATATGAATCGGGCTGCGCTAAACATTTTCTGGAATAAAATGTTTCCGCGGAATTTATCTGTACACAGAACAGAGCGAAATAGATTTCGGCGAACGGACGATTGAGCAATTAATTCGGCCGAGAGTTTGACTTGAATTCGCTCGAAAGTAATTCCCTACGCGTGATTTGAAAATAAATCGTCCTGAGATTCGATCGGCTTTGGATTTTTTTAGTCGGAGAAGGCGAATCGTGATATTTTAAAATTGCTGTCGACATGGGGTTTTGAGTTCGGTTCGGCCATGAGATATTTAGCCGAAACGGATGAAATTGATTATAGGACGACATATCGAGTATTCCGTGTGAGAGTACGGATCCAGATAAAATAGTCGAACATCGATCGGAGTTTTGAGAAATTAGATTCGGGCTCAGATCAGATAATAGTCGTCGAGAGTTTGATTTAGAGAGCTTCAGATGAGATTTAAAATTCGAGAATGATCTTCGAGTCTGCATGAGTTCCGAGAATTAAAAGTTTTAACACGCTCCAAAGTTGGCTGTTTCACACGATCGATTAACTCTGAATTCGGTGAACTTCTGAGAGAAAGCCTGATAAACAGAGATAGACACGATCGAGAAATAGAAATTTTCACTGAGCATTCGCGATTAGGATTAATCTCCTGACGTAACGCGGAATAGACACCTGGGGTGTCACAGCCTTCCCCCCTTAAACAGAATCTCGTCCCGAGATTCGAATGAGGATCTTCAAGGGTGGAGAAGCATGTAACTCCCAGGCTGATGATAGATGCCAATTCATAAGATGTCATTAGATGGATATGGAAGATAGATTTGGACAGAATATCGCGACATATCGAGACAAAATGCAGCGATCACTCTGAGAGAATGTCCACAAAAGATAGCACATCAGCATAGTCTCGTAACGGATCACGACTATTAACCATGATACCATCGCGTGCCGAGCAGCTCAACCATGTGTGCACCATAGTAGGCTCTCGGTTTCGTCGCGGCACCATCAGTCGTTAGTCATGACACCATTACTAAACGTAGCCAATGAAAGATTTACTTGGCATAATTAGATGGAGCCCATGAGAGTATGGCTCAGAAAAATAAGATCATGACAGGAGTTAAAACATAGATTTTTGGCAAAAGAGCATCACATGAGAATTTATCTTCCACTCAGAGAACTATTTTATGATCAACATGGAGATTATCAGATCAGATATTAGCACGAGATTTGATATGAGGATGAACCGACCATGAGATCAAAATAGATTGTTGAGCTTTTAGAGACATGAGAGAACCAAGGACAACAGCGAAATTCATTAATCCACATGGATATGCCATTTAAAGATAAGGTTGGCAAAAACAACGTCACGATGCCTAGAGAAAGAGCATCGGAAAGACTAGAAATGTGAGATTAGATTGATCGACATCCGATACTTGAGAATGGGTTATAGCGGATAACCAGATAATAGGGCAGAATCATAGGGGATCCCGAGATTCGGATGATAAAGCCAACATGATTCACAAGAAAGAGGATTACCAGATCTAGGCAAAGGATAGGTAGGCAACAAGATCAGCTGGATGATCAACAAGAATGCTATGAAGTTTTAGGGGCAAGGATTTATGGAAAGAAACATGGCCTTGATAGGGTTTGCGCAACTAGACACCAACAATAATTTTTTTTGACACAAGAAGTGCACAAGGAAGTTTTAGTCGATTTAGGGGTCAAGCTATGGGGGTCTATAAGCTGTGCAGGTGTAACTTCAAGGATAAACACTCAAGGGCTAGGAAATGCCAACACAAGCATGAAATTTTTTTTAAAAGGTTTCACTTGCTAAGCTCAAGGTTGTTTGGATGGGGGTCTTTTTATGAACAGAACAAG
Organism: Zea luxurians; assembly: GCA_029449295.1. NCBI lineage: Eukaryota > Viridiplantae > Streptophyta > Magnoliopsida > Poales > Poaceae > Zea > Zea luxurians. Next base: position 11,521,616 of record JAOPSE010000057.1, read on the forward strand.
CAACAAAATGTTTTGCAAAAAGGGTTGAACAATTACAATGCTACCTAGATAGCAAGACAAGAGAAACATACAACACGACCTAACAAGACTTACCAATCTGACACGAGGCAAGGCATTTTTTTTGCAGTCCATAGCAATACAACACATTATTCATAATTTCTTATTATTGGAATAAAGACGAGAGAAGCATGTTGATGCACAAGAGACAATTATAATGCGACAATCATGATGCATGCTCATTCTAGTCGTCTTCTCAGACCTAACTAATTTTTCGGATGCTTGCTATAGCATCCTTACTAATAGTAGTAGTAGCCTTTATGGCCTAACTAACTAGCCACCTAGCTACCCATCTATTTCCTAAGGCTTCACGTCCTAGGTCTATCCTTATCGTCCTGATATCTATCCAACTTTGGTTTCTAAGCAAGTTTTACTTTAGAAAAGGTTGGTAATCATGACTTATTGACTTCTCTGTGATGGTATTCGCTCCGATACCAGCTGTGGCGGAACCGCCCGAGTTATTCCAACTTAAGTGCCTAAGTCCCACCTTAAAGGCTAGACCACACTTAAATAGGAATAAATCGTCAGTCCCTCGGATCTAGTCCGACGAGGCCACTTATCCAGGATCGAATACCACTAGCTCACTCGAAGGTGAGGTACAGAGAAATACAATAAAACATAATACCACAAATTTATTAAGTATCAATAGTGATTACATCATCGGAGTTTCAGAAATAATAATCATAAATTTTAATGCAGCGGAAATAACTAACGGAGAAAACCGAGTAACATGGCGAAGCCTGGCCACGCTACTCCTCCTGGTCCCCTCCTGCGGAAGCAGTAACCCACTCGACCGTCTATCTCGGTGGCAGGGATAGAGGCCAAGTCACACCATCAACCAAATCAACCTAAGGAGTACCTGCAAAAATTGTGCCACAAGCAAGGCTGAGTATACTAATACTCAGCTAGACTTACCCGGTGTGAGGAGTCTACTCCTCTACCTCTAGACATGCAGCTGTTTGGCTGAGGGGTTTGGTTTGCCAAAAGCACTAGCTGAGTCTAAAATCATGTTTTAGCTTTTCAAGTTTTAGTATGATCCTTTTTAACTAGATGTGTACCTAGCTAATCATACATGGTATCAAACATTTATCAATCAACAACTTTTGCCAGTCACCACATTTCCACTTGTTACTCAATGTAGCAGCATGGATCAAGCAGTCTCATTAGCTGCGAGAAGCAGACGATTCGAATCGAGTTTTTATCCTTGCAAGGTAAACCTAAACACACGACATGTAGGGGCACTCCGTCCCCACACACATCAACCGTCCCCATCGATTCCCCGTCAGCAGATCAGGGCTCACCGCCTTGGCATACAATGCCTCACTGACCCCGACTGGCCGTCGTGCAGTGACCGCACTTGTACCCACCATAACCGGAATGGGAGACTACGTCTCAGGTCGCGTGAGGGGATATGTCCACTGCCAGGTTCACTCAGGTACTAGGCTTACCGATTTACCATATTTCTCGGTATGTGTTTAGTACGTTCAAACGCTTGACTCACGGTACCACACCGTAATCCTTATTCAACTTTTATCCCGTAGACAACCAATCCCCATGGATTGTTGTCCACATACCAACATCATTATGATATATAAAAATGGATACAACCAATTCCTGACCTCGCGCGAGTGCTAGAAAAATCACTCGACTTCTACCGAGATCCCTAATTAGTAAAGCAGCTACTCGACCTAGCATACTAGTATCCATCTCAAAAGGAATCCTGAGTTCATGCAACTAGGGTTTCAGCCAACTCCTACACTTAAGTGCACAGTACAAGCCTACAAACATTAAGTGTAGTAAAATAGCATATATAAACGGTTATGCATAAAACCGGGGCTTGCCTTTAATTTTTAACACTTAGATAGTGTTTGCTGGGGGAGGTACTCGCTTGGCGAGCATCCACTGGTTAAGTCCATCCTTCCTTGGGTCGTCCACCGACTGCGTCTTGTGGTTGGCACCACATCACTGGCTCGATCATCATCTCTCGGTCCTATATGAGGTGCAAGATGCATATGTATGAATATAATGAAATAGCACAAGATATTTTAAGTACCTACTAGCGAATTAAACACCAAGTAGCGAGACATCACAAGCAACCATACACATTAGCGTTAGCTAACTACATATCATCGAGCGCACAACATTAACACCACAAAAAGACGACAAACATTTTGTATATTTACGCAACACAAATACGACTTCATAAGTACAGGCGTTTATTTAATTTGCTACGGCTTTTCGTTAGTTCTTCCATTTATCACACAAAAGCATCCAACACAAGTTTAACCGATGACATAGGCATCAGTGTCTATGGAAATTTATAACACAATCAACTAAAGAAGAAACATACAAAACATGACACACGTGCATTATTAAGCTTAGTCATGGCAAGTCTACATTACTTAGGTGTCAACCAAACATTTTTAGCAAATAGGGTGAACTAAACATTCATTTGCTCACTTGCAGAATTTTGGACAGCAATACAGCCGTTACTTGTTTTAATCATAACTTTTCAAATATTAATCCAAAACTAGCAAACTAGGACTTTCTGGAAAGCTTAGAAAATGCTCTACAACTTTGTTATTTTCATCACAACATGATTCAACACTTAGCAAGGTCAAAACGTGTTAATACAACAGCACTGTCCAGATTTGGACAGATTCAGGCTAGCAACTTCAAAAATTCACAACTGAAGATTCAGACATCCAAACAAAGTGATCCTAGACTTTTTGAAAAGCTAATTAAATGCTCTACAAATTGTTTATAAACATCCTAGGGTGATTCAATATTTAACTAAGCGTAAACATCACTAAAAGACCTTGCTGTCCAGAACTGGACAGATTCAGTCTTTATATTTGAAACATTCATAACTTAAGCTTCAGACCACCAAAAAGGGTGATCTAAGACTTTTTGGAAAGCTCAGCAAAAGTACTACACAACTTTTATAATCACCAAGAGGTGATTCCAGGTTTAACTAAATCAAACATTTCAGTCTTCAAAATCTGTTCTGTCAGGGGACAGAACACAGCAAGCAGTGTGTAAAATTCATAACTCTTAAGCTATCAGTCCTATGGTTATGAAATTTTAACACAAGCAAGATCAGAAAAGCCTCTACAACTTTCTTATAATCGACAAGGACTGATTCTAACATTAACTTAAGCAAACAATACAGTTTCTGAAATCTGTACAGAATTTGGACAGATTCAGTCACTGAATTTGTAAAAAGCACAACTCCTAAACTATCAGACCTGTGGCTGTCAAATTTTAACACAAGTAAGATAATAGAGTTGTCTACAACTTTCTTGTGAACACCAATAACTGATTTCAACATTAACTTAATCAACCACTGCAATTTCTGAAATCTGTTCAGAAATTCGACAGATTTAGGTGCTGGACTTGTGAAAAGCACAACTCTTAAACGATCAGGTTTTGGGCTGTAAAATTTTAGTACCAGCAAGATAATAAGGTTATCTACAACTCTTCTATACAACTCTTCTACAGAAAACATAATTTAATTCATCAAACAAACAGCACAATGAAAACAGCGTGTGCAGTCCAAAACAGCAATCATTAACTTTCAGCTCCTCTATAATTCCAGAATTAGTCGCGTTCTAGAGACTTAAATTATTCTAACACTTCACCGTTGATTAGAGTTAAATTAGTCAAATTAAGACCATCAAGTTGACTCATAAATTTTATCCAAGTCATTTTGTGCGCTAGATTTACCATACTCAATTAACCACGTGTTCTCCACGAAAATCAACATCGAAGCGCTTTTCACCCAATAACTTGCATTTTATCTTAGACCTCACCTGAGCACTACTACTTTTCATCACGACCATAAACATACACATTCAGACTTCAAAAGCAAATCACCGTGACTACGACCTTACCCAAACACATCTATTTATTCGGCTAACTAGCTCAACAACATAGGCCACTATACCTCACACACGTCGGCTAGTCTATTATTATCCAAACCCGAGACACAACCTACACTACAATATTTTTATGAACACACATATTCGCAAGTATTTTCGCGCACTGACCAACTCATACGAATTGTAGACCCTCAATCTCCAATTCGCAATCACCAGGCATTTACTTCTCAAACTACGAACACATACACGTTTACCATAAGAACAGATCATTTCAATAATTATTCCAAAGCAACTAACTTCATTACACAATTTGTATCACGATCCTACTTGATTTACTTGAAGTGTTTACTCAAAATCGTGAGCACAATCATACACTATATGTGAAGCATAATTCGAGGAACGCCTAACACATATAGACTCGACTTAATTATAGTGGGAGTGATGACTACTTACGGCATGTCATCACCTTTCTATTTAAGCCAAGACAATTTCTACCTACAACGACCCAACATTTATGTCGAGCACACTTTCTTTTACTCCGTCTCGCATGCAACCATATTGCGGCGTGCACCCGAGACATTACCGTTTAATTCAACGCAATCGCTACTACATCACATTTCGATACGCACGTTCGACAACATCGTGCTCAGACAAACCCACCCTTCTCGTCTACTTATCGCATCCAACCACACCACGTGACCACTGCATTCTTATAACCAATTTTTGCACAATTACTTATGACAATACTTAGCGACTAGACGAGTGAAACACCAACTGACTATTCGTACATTCACCTTTAAAACACTAATCATATGTGAAATAATTTATATTTTCAACCCACTCTAACCTACACCACGATGAATACATAAAATATATTGAACATAGACTAACTCATTAGCCGACTATGGAAACCACCAAACACGCTTTACGCTTTATTAGATTTACCGCGACTAACACACTGTTTTATGACGAAGTATAACAAGCGATTAATACCTCCCACGAACCATCCTCGTGACACCTAGATGGATCATCGCAGCCACATATATTCAAACACCAATACACACCACATCGACTAAAATATAATTAGGCAACTACGAATCGCATACATCCCATAACCTTTTGTTCTCCAATCGCAAACGTGATCCTACTAATGCACATAATCGAAACATTTTACACACATCCATTCAAAATAATTAATCGGGTCGATCGAGAGCGATATGCATCGGCTCACCATAAACAAACCCAAACGGTGTTTGTGAGGACGATGGCTATTCCGATTTGTGCATAGCTCCGAACATCCGACGAGCGTCGAGCGGCTTGCCTTCTCCACGCAAAACACGGGGTTCTCTCCTCCACAAAAAAAATAAAACAAAGCAGCACACATACATAATTAATCATAGGAAAATAATGTTGATGCGGTATCGAGCGAGGATTTACGTGGTCTCACCGGGGTGAACGGCGTCGACGTTGGGATTGTTCAAAAACAGCAAACACCGGGGGGGGTATCACGGCGTGCTGCTCACTGCGCTACACCCCACTTGGACATTTTGTCAAGCACGTGGCACGCGCGCAGCGCTAGCAGCGAGGAAGCCGGGGGAGGGGCCGGGGCTGCAGGAACAGCGGTGTTGCATCGTGGAGGAGCTGCGCAGCGAGGGGCGTCGGGCACATGGCGAGGAGGAGCTGGGCGCAGGGAAAAAATCGGCCATGGCTGCTCTGCCGGGCGTCGGCCAAGGGAACTGCATCCCTGCAGGGAGCGGGCGCCATAGCTGGGAGCTGGACTGCCCGAGCTCCACCGGCGCCATGGATCCAGGGAGCTGCTGCTCGCCGGCAGCAAGGGGAGGGCGGTCC